>OV656817.1:22665000-25270000 GCA_927399485.1 Calamotropha paludella | reverse complement strand
ACCTAACCTAACCTAACCTAACCTAACCTAACCTAACCTAACCTAACCTAACCTAACCTAACCTAACCTAACCTAACCTAACCTAACCTAACCTAACCTAACCTAACCTAACCTAACCTAACCTAACCTAACCTAACCTAACCTAACCTAACCTAACCTAACCTAACCTAACCTAACCTAACCTAACCTAACCTAACCTAACCTAACCTAACCTAACCTAACCTAACCTAACCTAACCTAACCTAACCTAACCTAACCTAACCTAACCTAACCTAACCTAACCTAACCTAACCTAACCTAACCTAACCTAACCTAACCTAACCTAACCTAACCTAACCTAACCTAACCTAACCTAACCTAACCTAACCTAACCTAACCTAACCTAACCTAACCTAACCTAACCTAACCTAACCTAACCTAACCTAACCTAACCTAACCTAACCTAACCTAACCTAACCTAACCTAACCTAACCTAACCTAACCTAACCTAACCTAACCTAACCTAACCTAACCTAACCTAACCTAACCTAACCTAACCTAACCTAACCTAACCTAACCTAACCTAACCTAACCTAACCTAACCTAACCTAACCTAACCTAACCTAACCTAACCTAACCTAACCTAACCTAACCTAACCTAACCTAACCTAACCTAACCTAACCTAACCTAACCTAACCTAACCTAACCTAACCTAACCTAACCTAACCTAACCTAACCTAACCTAACCTAACCTAACCTAACCTAACCTAACCTAACCTAACCTAACCTAACCTAACCTAACCTAACCTAACCTAACCTAACCTAACCTAACCTAACCTAACCTAACCTAACCTAACCTAACCTAACCTAACCTAACCTAACCTAACCTAACCTAACCTAACCTAACCTAACCTAACCTAACCTAACCTAACCTAACCTAACCTAACCTAACCTAACCTAACCTAACCTAACCTAACCTAACCTAACCTAACCTAACCTAACCTAACCTAACCTAACCTAACCTAACCTAACCTAACCTAACCTAACCTAACCTAACCTAACCTAACCTAACCTAACCTAACCTAACCTAACCTAACCTAACCTAACCTAACCTAACCTAACCTAACCTAACCTAACCTAACCTAACCTAACCTAACCTAACCTAACCTAACCTAACCTAACCTAACCTAACCTAACCTAACCTAACCTAACCTAACCTAACCTAACCTAACCTAACCTAACCTAACCTAACCTAACCTAACCTAACCTAACCTAACCTAACCTAACCTAACCTAACCTAACCTAACCTAACCTAACCTAACCTAACCTAACCTAACCTAACCTAAACTAACCTAACCTAACCTAACCTAACCTAACCTAACCTAACCTAACCTAACCTAACCTAACCTAACCTAACCTAACCTAACCTAACCTAACCTAACCTAACCTAACCTAACCTAACCTAACCTAACCTAACCTAACCTAACCTAACCTAACCTAACCTAACCTAACCTAACCTAACCTAACCTAACCTAACCTAACCTAACCTAACCTAACCTAACCTAACCTAACCTAACCTAACCTAACCTAACCTAACCTAACCTAACCTAACCTAACCTAACCTAACCTAACCTAACCTAACCTAACCTAACCTAACCTAAGCTAAGCTAACCTAACCTAACCTAACCTAACCTAACCTAACCTAACCTAACCTAACCTAACCTAACCTAACCTAACCTAACCTAACCTAACCTAACCTAACCTAACCTAACCTAACCTAACCTAACCTAACCTAACCTAACCTAACCTAACCTAACCTAACCTAACCTAACCTAACCTAACCTAACCTAACCTAACCTAACCTAACCTAACCTAACCTAACCTAACCTAACCTAACCTAACCTAACCTAACCTAACCTAACCTAACCTAACCTAACCTAACCTAACCTAACCTAACCTAACCTAACCTAACCTAACCTAACCTAACCTAACCTAACCTAACCTAACCTAACCTAACCTAACCTAACCTAACCTAACCTAACCTAACCTAACCTAACCTAACCTAACCTAACCTAACCTAACCTAACCTAACCTAACCTAACCTAACCTAACCTAACCTAACCTAACCTAACCTAACCTAACCTAACCTAACCTAACCTAACCTAACCTAACCTAACCTAACCTAACCTAACCTAACCTAACCTAACCTAACCTAACCTAACCTAACCTAACCTAACCTAACCTAACCTAACCTAACCTAACCTAACCTAACCTAACCTAACCTAACCTAACCTAACCTAACCTAACCTAACCTAACCTAACCTAACCTAACCTAACCTAACCTAACCTAACCTAACCTAACCTAACCTAACCTAACCTAACCTAACCTAACCTAACCTAACCTAACCTAACCTAACCTAACCTAACCTAACCTAACCTAACCTAACCTAACCTAACCTAACCTAACCTAACCTAACCTAACCTAACCTAACCTAACCTAACCTAACCTAACCTAACCTAACCTAACCTAACCTAACCTAACCTAACCTAACCTAACCTAACCTAACCTAACCTAACCTAACCTAACCTAACCTAACCTAACCTAACCTAACCTAACCTAACCTAACCTAACCTAACCTAACCTAACCTAACCTAACCTAACCTAACCTAACCTAACCTAACCTAACCTAACCTAACCTAACCTAACCTAACCTAACCTAACCTAACCTAACCTAACCTAACCTAACCTAACCTAACCTAACCTAACCTAACCTAACCTAACCTAACCTAACCTAACCTAACCTAACCTAACCTAACCTAACCTAACCTAACCTAACCTAACCTAACCTAACCTAACCTAACCTAACCTAACCTAACCTAACCTAACCTAACCTAACCTAACCTAACCTAACCTAACCTAACCTAACCTAACCTAACCTAACCTAACCTAACCTAACCTAACCTAACCTAACCTAACCTAACCTAACCTAACCTAACCTAACCTAACCTAACCTAACCTAACCTAACCTAACCTAACCTAACCTAACCTAACCTAACCTAACCTAACCTAACCTAACCTAACCTAACCTAACCTAACCTAACCTAACCTAACCTAACCTAACCTAACCTAACCTAACCTAACCTAACCTAACCTAACCTAACCTAACCTAACCTAACCTAACCTAACCTAACCTAACCTAACCTAACCTAACCTAACCTAACCTAACCTAACCTAACCTAACCTAACCTAACCTAACCTAACCTAACCTAACCTAACCTAACCTAACCTAACCTAACCTAACCTAACCTAACCTAACCTAACCTAACCTAACCTAACCTAACCTAACCTAACCTAACCTAACCTAACCTAACCTAACCTAACCTAACCTAACCTAACCTAACCTAACCTAACCTAACCTAACCTAACCTAACCTAACCTAACCTAACCTAACCTAACCTAACCTAACCTAACCTAACCTAACCTAACCTAACCTAACCTAACCTAACCTAACCTAACCTAACCTAACCTAACCTAACCTAACCTAACCTAACCTAACCTAACCTAACCTAACCTAACCTAACCTAACCTAACCTAACCTAACCTAACCTAACCTAACCTAACCTAACCTAACCTAACCTAACCTAACCTAACCTAACCTAACCTAACCTAACCTAACCTAACCTAACCTAACCTAACCTAACCTAACCTAACCTAACCTAACCTAACCTAACCTAACCTAACCTAACCTAACCTAACCTAACCTAACCTAACCTAACCTAACCTAACCTAACCTAACCTAACCTAACCTAACCTAACCTAACCTAACCTAACCTAACCTAACCTAACCTAACCTAACCTAACCTAACCTAACCTAACCTAACCTAACCTAACCTAACCTAACCTAACCTAACCTAACCTAACCTAACCTAACCTAACCTAACCTAACCTAACCTAACCTAACCTAACCTAACCTAACCTAACCTAACCTAACCTAACCTAACCTAACCTAACCTAACCTAACCTAACCTAACCTAACCTAACCTAACCTAACCTAACCTAACCTAACCTAACCTAACCTAACCTAACCTAACCTAACCTAACCTAACCTAACCTAACCTAACCTAACCTAACCTAACCTAACCTAACCTAACCTAACCTAACCTAACCTAACCTAACCTAACCTAACCTAACCTAACCTAACCTAACCTAACCTAACCTAACCTAACCTAACCTAACCTAACCTAACCTAACCTAACCTAACCTAACCTAACCTAACCTAACCTAACCTAACCTAACCTAACCTAACCTAACCTAACCTAACCTAACCTAACCTAACCTAACCTAACCTAACCTAACCTAACCTAACCTAACCTAACCTAACCTAACCTAACCTAACCTAACCTAACCTAACCTAACCTAACCTAACCTAACCTAACCTAACCTAACCTAACCTAACCTAACCTAACCTAACCTAACCTAACCTAACCTAACCTAACCTAACCTAACCTAACCTAACCTAACCTAACCTAACCTAACCTAACCTAACCTAACCTAACCTAACCTAACCTAACCTAACCTAACCTAACCTAACCTAACCTAACCTAACCTAACCTAACCTAACCTAACCTAACCTAACCTAACCTAACCTAACCTAACCTAACCTAACCTAACCTAACCTAACCTAACCTAACCTAACCTAACCTAACCTAACCTAACCTAACCTAACCTAACCTAACCTAACCTAACCTAACCTAACCTAACCTAACCTAACCTAACCTAACCTAACCTAACCTAACCTAACCTAACCTAACCTAACCTAACCTAACCTAACCTAACCTAACCTAACCTAACCTAACCTAACCTAACCTAACCTAACCTAACCTAACCTAACCTAACCTAACCTAACCTAACCTAACCTAACCTAACCTAACCTAACCTAACCTAACCTAACCTAACCTAACCTAACCTAACCTAACCTAACCTAACCTAACCTAACCTAACCTAACCTAACCTAACCTAACCTAACCTAACCTAACCTAACCTAACCTAACCTAACCTAACCTAACCTAACCTAACCTAACCTAACCTAACCTAACCTAACCTAACCTAACCTAACCTAACCTAACCTAACCTAACCTAACCTAACCTAACCTAACCTAACCTAACCTAACCTAACCTAACCTAACCTAACCTAACCTAACCTAACCTAACCTAACCTAACCTAACCTAACCTAACCTAACCTAACCTAACCTAACCTAACCTAACCTAACCTAACCTAACCTAACCTAACCTAACCTAACCTAACCTAACCTAACCTAACCTAACCTAACCTAACCTAACCTAACCTAACCTAACCTAACCTAACCTAACCTAACCTAACCTAACCTAACCTAACCTAACCTAACCTAACCTAACCTAACCTAACCTAACCTAACCTAACCTAACCTAACCTAACCTAACCTAACCTAACCTAACCTAACCTAACCTAACCTAACCTAACCTAACCTAACCTAACCTTTTTTTTTTTTTTTTGCCCAGGAAAAATGCCTTCGCATACCACCAAATCCGGGGAAATGAGGGTGGTTATGTGGTGGAGCCACTAAAAAACCTGGGGCGTTCCTTCTTGCGCATTGTAGGGCGAGAACTCCGGGATCGTGTTACGCAACCGCAGTCCCCGCCCTGCGTCTGTCCTCTTCGGACTCCTCATCGGGAGCTCAAAAGCTCCTACACCGGTGTGACGCGCCGGAACGCACAGCGCGTCTATCCACCTCGGGGGCCCTTGGTGGACGACAGAAAATCCCCGTTCTGCCGTCCGGCCCCCACTTCGAGGGAAAGCCTAGGCTTTATGCCGATGCTTACCCCCGACGCCGCACGGCCGTTAGCATTCGACTGTCGTTTCAGCCTCCGATGCTTCTTCGCGCGCTTGCGCTTGAGTCGACGGCGGTGCGGGTTCTTTCCCTTTGCTCCTACCTTTTGTTTGTGTTTGGGGAGCTTTGCAACTGATGCCCCCCAAAGAATGATTCGCCTTTTTCTTGGCTGCAGCACATAGGACACAGTGAGGTGCAGCCGAGCATGTTTTGGCAGTGTGACCAGGTTGCCCACAGCGAAAGCATAGGTTGCTCCGGTCAACTGCGTTTGTGCATCCTTGGGAAATATGTCCCACTTCCAAGCACCTGTAGCAGCGCATTGGTCTTTGAGGCAGCAGTCTAACGCTTGCCGAGACCCAACCGACTAATAACTTCTTGCCGCCTTCCAAGATCTTTTTGGCGGCGATGACGGGACATTGCACTACAGCAAATCCCAGCCCTCTTCCAATGCGGCGGATTTCGGTACTTGCCACCGACTCCACCGAGCACTCACCTTCTTTCGCCACCGCTTCTTTTAACTCCTCGGCCGTTGCGGTGTCATCCAGTCCCGTAATACGCAACTCTGCGCGTTTTGATGGTCTGGAGATATCGGCCATTTCGGGATCAATCAGCTCTCTTAGTTTGGCCGCCATTTTATCAGCATTTTCGGCGCTGTCTCCTCCCGGCAATTCCACTAGCCGGGCGCCAGTAGCTGCTACTTTCATGGTCAGACCTCCTGTTAAGCCAAACTCCTCAAGATTTAATTTGCTCTTAGCTTCTAGCAACACTTGGGCGTACGTCACTCCATTTTTTTCCGCATCAGGCCGCAGTTTAATGGCCACGGCAGCCGTTTGCGGAGGACGCAGCTTACGTCCTCTTTCTTTCTTCTTCTTCTTTTTTGCTGGTTGCGCCTTTACGAGTGTTGTCCTTGGCGCGGCTGCGGGCGTCTTGGTTGAAGAATCCGTCTCCTGCAGCCCAGCCTTCTTTTTACGACGGTGACTCACCGTTTCCCATCCTCCCTCCGCTGATGCGGGAGCCGGTGGAATGGGGCGCGGTTCGTCTTGCGTTGTAGGCTGGGCTGGACCTTCTTTGGTTCTTTTCGTCTTTCTTGATTTTCCCCCTGCCGTTTTCTCTCTTGGCTTGGGGGCGGGCCCTGAACTTGACGGTGCCGCGCGTTCAGTTCTTTGATCCACCTGATCGCTGGCTGGCGGAAGACGTTGGCTTGATTCCGACAGCAGTTTCTCTTCTAGGTTTACCAGTCTGTTGTTAATTAAAGAGAGAACTTTTTCAATATCGCTCGAATTTGATCCACCTCGTGATTTGGAGCAATTATTGCAGGGTGTGGGAGCTCTCTTTAGAGCTGCCAATTCCCTCTTCAATATTTCGACTTCGACTCTAAGTCCTTCGTTGGTACTTCGCATAAGGAGGTATTCTGCTTGCATTTTTTGCAGTTCTGCACGAGTGGACTTATATTTCGCCCCGAGCGTAGCAAGTTCCTCATTTTCGGTGCGAAGGGGAATTTCCACCAGGGCCTCTTTAATTTGGGCCGCTGCGTCCTTAAGCGCTCTGACGAATGTTCCCTTCAAGTGACCCGACCTGTTTGCGACGTCCGTTATTATATTAGCAGTGCTGCTAATTTTTTCGCAGACATCTGACATTGGCATACTTCTCCAGTCGATGGATACTGGGGACAGGACAAGATCGCGTGGCTGCAAATGTCGCCGCGCGGTTTTCTCGCCCTTCCGTTGTTCTGCCTTAGCCTCCTTTGTTTGCGGGCCCGACTTCGATGGCCCTGGGGAGCACAGTTCTTGATGCTCTAGTTTTTCCTGTGTTTCCGACTCCGGGTCTTCGTCCGATCCAGAAACTGTTAGTGAGGACCAGGATGAGTGATGGTCTCTGGCCTCTTTACGTTCTCTCCTATTTTTGTCTCTTATACGAGACGCCGAAGGTGTACGAAGCGTCCGAATGTCTTGCAGTCGCACTATCGGCATTCTCTTCGGTGTAGTGGGCCGCTTGAAATCGGCTTCCCCCTTGATTCTACTTCTTGTTGTTACTCCGTCCTTCTCGGACCCATCATCAAAAGTTTGGTTTTTATTTGTGTTTGAAATCTCCATATCTAGTCCCACGAGTGTGGGGGATATAAACCGTCCACCCGGGCAGTGCCCCCTGTACCCGGGTAACCCTAAGTACACCACGGAGGACGGGCGGTATCCGTGGGTGACGCTAATGGGCTGGCATACTCTGCCAGCCACCCGCGTACGGGCGCCCCGACACCACGTTTCTCAGCGCCGGGACTTTGAGGTTTTTTAGAGTGGTTTTCTCCACGCGGCCCCCACCGAAGTGGCGGCCCCCACTCCCTGCACCACGTACAGGGCTGCGGGTTGGCCGGAGCTGGTCCTTGGACCAGACACCGCCCAAGAGGAGTGATTTTTAGAGAGGTTTTCTTCCTCGCGGCCCCCATACTGAAGGATGACAGCCCCCGGCCCCGCACCATGTACGGGGTTACGGTATACCCCTGCTCGGCTGCCGTTACCCAGGCTACCCAGGTCAGCCAGCAGAGCCCCCCCCCTGTGTCGGATTATTAGCCACCTTTGTATGCAATCCCCGAAAGGATTACATACGAAGGCGCCCAGAGTGCACCGGCCCCAACCCATTGTCGTTCCCACCGCACGTGTGAAGTGGGACCTACAATGGACCGGGCACACGTGGAGGTTCTATCCGACCTTGCACCCCAACCTAACCTAACCTAACCTAACCTAACCTAACCTTTTTTTTTTTTTTTTTTTTTTTTTTTTTTTTTTTTTTTTTTTTTTTTTTTTTTTTTTTTTTTTTTTTTTTTTTTTTTTTTTTTTTTTTTTTTTTTTTTTTTTTTTTTTTGGCGAGTGGAAAATGCGCCTTATGCATACCCTGTCGTTGGGTATACGACAGGGTTATGTGGGGCTCTCTTTCGTGCACCCACCCAGGTCAACACCGAGTGGGAGCACGAAAGCCTACCCACTAAAAACCACTCGGTGTGCCCTCTCCTACCGGTTGTGGCGGCGTGGGCTCCTTATTGGGATTCAACAACACCCCGCCCCGGCTGGTCCAGCTACCTAGACCACATTCTGGCGAATCGGGAGGTGCCCGAGCACACTTGGGCACCTTCCCAGACAGGCGAGGCCGTGTAAAGCGGGTGGAGGACTACCCTGACCCCACCCGCTGGCCACGCTAGGGGGGAAGAAGACGGTCGAACCGCCGTCTACGGCCTCCCGGGCGTCTGCGCCTGAGCAAGTCCGCAAACGCGTCGTCTTCGCGGTCCCGCTCAGCGGCCTCCTTCTGCGATATGACTTCTTCGCAGAAGGACACCATAGCTTCCCATGACCTTTCACTGTCCAGCATGGCCTTGACCACGCTGGGCAGGGAGAGGTCATTTCCCACCACAGCCATGAGAGTGCGGCGCTGGCGACTCCAGGCAGAGCACACCTCTAGTGTGTGCTGCGCCGAGCCTTCAGCAGCGCCGCAGTCTTGACACATCGGGGTCGCCTCCCTCCCGATTCGGTGCAGGTAGTTGCCGAAACATCCGTGTCCGGTTAGCACCTGCACCAAACGGAAGGTGAGCGAGCCGTGCCGCCGCGCTACCCACTCGCGCAGCACCGGCCGTACAGCAGCCACAGTACGGCCCCCGTACGTTGGGTTCTCCAGCTCTGCGTACCACCGCTCCATTACAGTGTCTTGCGCGTCCCGTCTTATACTTTCAACCTCCTCCAGGGTTGGGCGTTCACCTCGTGCCCTAGCTTGTACTCTGTACTGGTATGTTTCAGCCAGCACCTCCGCCTCTAACTCCCAAGGCGGAGTGCCAGCCAGTACACAGGCAGCTGTTCCAGATACCGTGCGGTATCCTCTAATGGCCCTTATTGCCATCGTGCGCTGCGGTTTGCGCAGTAATCTCCGGGTCTTAGCGGTGAGGGCCTGGAACCATATAGGAGCCCCATATAACGCCATACTGCGTATCACCGTTGTGTAGAGACGACGGCAGGTTGCACTGGGGCCGCCGATATTCGGGAGAAGGCGACCAAGGGCCAATGCTGCGTCAACAAGCCGCGGTGATAGCTGCTGGAAGTGCTGCAGGAAACTCCAGCGGCTATCGAGTGTTAAACCCAGATAGCGAATCGTGGGCGTTACTGGGACATAAACTCCGTCCACGAAGATGTGAGCATCTGCAGGTGGCTTTTCCCGAGGTCCGTGGAAAAGAATCGCCTCTGTCTTGTTTAAAGCCACCTCCAGGCCCAACAGCCGAATCCTTTTCACGACCAGCGTGGCCCCAACGGTGGCCAAGCGTGCAGCCTCTCTGTAATTTTCGCCCCGAGCCGTGACGAGAGTGTCATCTGCATAACAGATGACACTCATCTTGGGCAGCAGTATTCCTCGGAGAACCCAGTTATATCCCAGGTTCCAGAGAAGGGGTCCCAGTACTGATCCTTGTGGGACGCCACAGCTCATTTCCTGACTCCACATGTTACCATCGGGTCCGATGTATTTCACCCGCCGTCCTGTCAGGTAGTCCTTGATAGCTTTCTGGAGGTATAGTGGGATCTTGTGGTATTTTAGTGCCTCCAGAATCACCTCAAATGGGATGGTATTAAAAGCATTGGCGATGTCTAAAGACACCGCCAAAACTTTTTCCCCTCTAGCCTTAGACCAGTCACAGATGCGCTTCAACTCGCGAAGGGCGTCTAACGTAGACAACCCTGCTCGAAAGCCAAACTGGCGTTTGGACAAGTCCGGACCTGTCGACGACAAGTGTTGGATGATACGTGCTGCGAGTACACGCTCAAAGAGCTTTGCCACCTCGTCCAATAACACGATGGGGCGGTAAGCCGACGGAGTGTCCAAGGGGCGCCCCTCCTTTCGGAGTAAGACGAGCTTACCTTCTTTCCAGATGGACGGAAATTCCCCAGTTCTTAAGCAGCATGAGAACAAGTCCCGTAGCCGGTCCCCGAGGTGCTTAGATGCTACAACCAAAACGCAGCCGGGCACTCCATCGGGGCCGGGTGCCTTTCTTTTAGTGCGGAGGCGATCAACTGCCGTTTCCAACTCCACCTCCGTTACCGGAGGGACGACTTCTGAGGTTTCAGGCACTCTTGATGGAGGGACCATCGTTGGTGGTGTAAAGGCCGCTCTTCTGGGAAAGAGACTCGACACAACATTCTGTAGCAGCTGCGGCTCGAATGACTCCGTGGAGGGCGCCGTGTTTTTTAGTTTGCTGCGTACCATCAGGTATGGCCGACCCCAGGGATCTTGGTCAAGTTCCTGGAGGAACTCCTCTCGTGCTCGTGATTTTGCCTCCGATATTGCTTTTTGGAGGGCCCTCTTGGCTTCCTTGTAGGCATTATGGAGCAGTTCCTCTTCCGCGTCAGAGTGTCTTCGACGGCGGCATCTTTTATGGGCACGTCGTGCGCGGTTACTGGCCACTCGTAAAGCGGCAATTTCCGCGGTCCACCAGTACACCGCCTTTTTGTTTGAAGGCAACCCCTGAGAGCGAGGCATGGAGGCGTCGCATATAGCAGTCAGGTCCTCCCTGATCTTGAGGGCTCGCTCTGCCATTGTGCCTCTCTGGTCTACCGAAGGTGAACCCCAGCTTGACACAATCGCTGCGTCTTCCACCATGTTGCGATCGAGGTGGGTAAGACCCCACCTAGGAAAATGTGCCCCTCGTTGAGTACGACGTACTGGCCTACCCCCTGTTGTTGTAGAAGAGACCTCAAAGGTTATGTAGAGGTGATCCGATAAGGTTTCTACCTCTTCGAGCACGCACCAGCCGGAGATTCGCGAGGCTAGAGCTGGGGTTGCGAACGTAATGTCCACAATGGATCCCCCGTTCCTCCTCACGCAAGTGTAGGCGGTGCCCCGGTTGACGACGCAGAGCCCCATCGAAGCCACCCACCGTGACACTATATTTCCTCGATCGTCGTTGACGGGGGATCCCCAGGCTGCGGACTTGGAGTTGAGGTCCCCCATAATTATTACTTGCATAGGAGCAAGTCTTCTGACGACGAGTCCCAGCAGGTTGACGTAAGCCTCTAGCTCGGCCACATTAGTGTTCGGGGAAAAGTAGACCCCAACTACGGCAATGCTGCTCCATGTGGCTACCACGTACCCCAGTCCCCTCTCCTTGACAACCAACGGGAAACGTGAATTTGGACTTGTGGTGATTGCCACGGAACCGTTCAGATCTCCAACCCAGTGCGGCCGGGGTGGCACATAATACGGTTCCGCGACTACAGCGATGTCGGCGTTCCACTCCACAAGAGATTGCGCTAGCAGATCCTGTGCCCTAGTGGAGTGGTTAACATTGCACTGAAAGAAGTTGAGATGTCGTAATCTATCCATTAAGTTCCGACATTTCAACTTCTACAGGCGTATTTCGCTCCGTATCACTCATAGAGACTAGGGTCCCTTGGGTCCCTTGGCCCTCCTTGGGTTTAGTATGGGGGGGATTGCACTTTCTCCCTCCCATTCGGTGGCCTGCTGGGTGCTTAGCGTCTGAGCAGACGGCGCAGTGGAAGTCCGCTTTACAGCTTGCAGCAACGTGTTCCGACTTTCCGCAGCGGTAACATAATTCGCTGCGGTCGACTCCGCTAGGGCATCTTTGACTGGTGTGCCCAAGGCCCATGCACCTGAAGCAGCGCATAGGCATGGGGTCCAGCGTCCGCACCTGAGCAGAGCTCCAGCCCACCAGTAGCCTGCCCGCCTCCACTATTTTCTTGGCCGCAGTCACAGGACACTTCACAAGGGCAGTGCCCGATCCGTTGTTGCCGAAACGTATTTCCCCGATTTTCACTTGGTCGGGGGAGCATTCGCCTTTTCCGGTAATGGCAGCTAGGAGATCTGCTTTTTCTATTGAGTCGTCAAGCCCTGAGACGCGCAGATCAGCGCATTTCGTGGGCCTGACAACTTTAGCCATGCCTGCTAACACCTCCTTTAGTTTCGCAGCGAGTGCGTCTGCTTTCTCACCGTTTGAGGAGCCCGGTATAGAAAGGATCCTGGCCCCAGTCGCTGCCTGTTTACATCGCACCCCCTCGAGGCCAAATTCGCTCAGCTGCATTTCTGCTCTGGCCTTTCCCAGGATTTGGGCGTATGTGACCCCTTTTCTTGCTGCTTCAGGGCTGATGGTCAAGACGACCGCCGCCGACTTCGGAGGAGTGAGGTTTGCCTTCTTTTTGGCTTTCCTCCTTTTGGCCCCTTTGGCCTGCGCAGTCGTAGGCGTATGAGCAGCTGCCGCGGCAGCTACTGCTGCTGTCTTCCTTCTCTTTTTTCGGCTCATGGCACTTGTCCACTCGCCCTCCGCCGGAGCGCTTGGGGTGGCAGAAGTTGGAGCCAGTGCCTTGTTTTGTTGAGACCGTGATGTGGACGGACCTGCTGTAGGAGCTGGGGCGCGCCTAGGCGCCGGTTTTGGAGCCACTTTCGGTACCGGTGGGGTCGGCCCAGGTAGTGTCGTCTCTCTTCTGCGATCCGCCGCAAGCGGTGGCCTGAGAATCGGAGCCGGTGGGGCCGGTGGCAGCCTTTGGTTCATTTCCGACCTTAAGCTAGACAGACGGACATTGACCATCTCGCCTATGGAAATAGTTAGCGAACGCTTCAGTTCTTCTATGGCGTCCGGTTGCAAGATTGCAGTGGGCCTCGAAGGAGGTGTTTCCGGACGCGACGGTCCAGAAATGCCACGCTCTGAGAATGCTTGGCGATACGCCTTAACTTCACTCTGCAAGCCTTCTACCTGCTTGCTGAGGCGCTCGACTATCTTATTAAGCCGGTAATTTTCGTCGCTTTGCGTTCTAAGGACCAACTTTTCGAGCACGCTACCCAAAGATCTTGTAGCTTCCTTGAGCGTTTTTTGAGAGGTGCCCTTGAGTTTGCCCGACTTCTGCGTGACTTCGCTAATGGCCCGTAGATGGGTCGCTGCCTGCAGTCTGAGCGATTCTGCGCTTTCATCATTTCCAACCCCAGGGGGTGTTTCAGGCCGTGGCGGGCCCAATACGTCATCTATGCTCCAGAGCTCTGTTTGTCCGTAGATAGCTTGACCACTCGTTTCAAGTTCCGCGACAGTTAGCCTTTGGAGGTGTTCTTTGGCGCTAGCAACGCCGATATAAGTTCCCGCGGTAGCGGGACGCCCTCGTCCTCTTCCAGCCGTTGTTATTTTAGGTTTGGCGGCGCTGATCAGTGAGTCATCGTCAGAGTCCTCAATGTCGACCGCTTCAGCCATATTAGATGGACGTTTCCTGCCGGCGCTTACCAAGCTAGTCCTGCTTCCAGTAATAGAGGCCCTGGCCTCGTCCTCTTCTGCAGAGAAAAATTCGGACGCCACTGGCGTCTGCTCATTTTCCGCGCCTGAGCTGAGCCTTTGTCTTCGCTCTCTTCCGGCCGAGCTAGGCCCACCAATATCAACGGGTATTTTTAAAGTTAGGGATTTAGAAGATTTCATGCTGTTCCCACGAGTATGGCTACAAATAACCGGTCCACCCGGGCAGAGGCACCATGCCCGGGCAAGCGTAGGGTTGTGAAGCAGGGGGTCCGCCGGTCCCCTGCTCCAGAGGCTACCTCGTGACTGTTCTCCCAACAGCCATTCATCCCCTCGCCGCGTAGCTTGCTTGGGATTGGGGTTTTTTACTGAGGTTTTCTCCTCGCGGAGTCACCCAATTAAGGGCAGCTCCCCCGGCCCCGCTCAACGTGGGGTTACGGGTTGGCCGACAGTTGGCAGATTTTGCCAGCTCGCCGCCTGTGCCCACCACAGACGAACGAACCTGCCGCCCTCGCTCGCACCGCCGTTACCCGGACTATCCGGGACGCCGGTCGAGCCCGAACCGCATCGCCGCTACCCAGAATAAGTCTGGGACGCCGACCCGGAGCCTTCAAAGTCCACATACCGGACCAGACCGAATGGTCCACGACGGTAATTTTTTATTGAGGTTTTCTTCCTCGCAGCCCCCACAGAGGTGGCGGCCCCCGTTCCCGCACCACGTACGAGTTAACGGGTGGGCCAGAACCGGTCATCAGACCGGAACACGCCCCGACATGCTCGCATTTGCGAGCTGGGCCCGAAAGCATCCCTCCGTTATTTTTTAGAGAGGTTTTCTTCCTCGCGGCCCCCATCCCGAAGGATGACAGCCCCCGGCCCCGCACCACGTACGGGGTTACGGTTTACCCCTGCTCGGCTGCCGTTACCCAGGCTACCCAGGTCAGCCAGCCGAGCTCCCCCCCTGTTGTCGGATTATTAGCCGCCGTCGTATGCAATCCCCAAAGGAATTATATACGACGGCGCCCAGGATGCACCGGCCCGAACCCATTGTCGTTCCCACCGCACGTATGAAGTGGGACCTACAATGGGCCGGACGCACGAGGAGGTTCTATCCGACCCTGCACCCCAACCTAACCTAACCTAACCTAACCTAACCTAACCTAACCTTTTTTTTTTTTTTTTTTTTTTTTTTTACGGGGGGAAATGCGTTACGCATACCCCACCGTTGGGGAGACGGCGGGGTTATGTGGGACTCACCCGTCAGTAAAATGCTGACGGGCATACCCACTAAAACCCCCCGGTGTTCCGTCTGCCGCTATGCGACGGGCCACGGGAAACTATGATACTACCGCGGCCCGCCGCCGGCGGTCCTTGGGACCCCTCTATGGGAGCTCACAAGCCCCCTCCCTCGGTGTGGGCCCGCCGAAACACAGAGCGTGCCCATCCACCACGAAAGCCCTGCAGTGGGCGACAGAGCTTCCCCATCTCTGCCGCCCGGCTCTCACCATCAACAGGGTCTGGGCCTTTTGCCCTTCCCCATTGTGGGTTTACTCTGCCGCTACGGAGGCGGCTACCTCCATCGCCTCGGCCTCATCTGCGCATGAAGCGCTAGGGGCCGGTGGCGTGGCCTTCTTCTTCGTAGGCCTGTTGGCCGTCTTCCCCCGTGGCTGGGTAGCCCGACAGGCTTGGCCGCCCAGAGGGTGGTTGCTCGGCTTCCCAGCCGCCACGCACAATGCACAGCGTGGCGAGTTAGTGCACTCTGCAACTTTGTGGCCGGTCTTCCCGCAACGATAGCAGGTGTCCGACCGGTCCACCGCCGACTCGCACATCACCCTTACGTGCCCCACTTCGAGGCACCTATAGCATCTCATAGGTTTCTGCGGCAGAACACTGACTACCGCAGAAACCCAGCCCACCAACAATTTTCTGCCGCCTTCCGTGACCTTTTTAACGGCCGTCACCGGACATCGGACCAGGCAGGCACCCATTCCAAAGCGGCTGGGGCGAATGTTGCCGACGATCACGGCCGCCCCTGGGCACCCACCTGATGTTGCCACCGCCGCCCGCACATCCTCTACAGTAACGGTATCGTCCAGGCCCGACACGCGAAACTCTGCGCATTTTGTGGGCCTGGAGATCTCGACCAGGGTCGGGTCCATCACCTCGCGAAACCTCTCCGCTAATTTGTCGGCGTTTTCTCCACTTACACCGGGCGGCAACAGAATTTTGCGGGCCCCCGTCTGGGTAAGCCTGATGGCGAACCCCTTTTCGCACCCATATTCTCGGGGGTTTATCTCCCGTTTGGCCCCAAGGAGTACCTGCGCATATGACGCCCCACTTTCTTGCGCATCCTGGCGCAGCTTTATAACCACCGCCGCTGTTTGCGGGGGGCGCAGCTTCACCTTCCCTGCCTGGCCTTTCTTTTTCTTTTCTGCGGCCTGGCGTTTCTTAACTTTACCCCCTTTTCCTACCGTCTGCCACGGCTCCTCGGTTGTTGTTGTGTGGCCGGTGGCTGTGGCAGGAGTTGTTTCCGCCTGATCTGGTCGCTCTAACGCCGTACCAGGCTGCACCTGTTTTTTGGGCTTCTTCTTCTTGCCTTTCTTGGCCGCTGGCCCGGCAGATGGCGCCGGGGCGGCCTTGGAAGGGCCAGGAGTGGCCGTATCCAGTATAGGCGCAGACGCTGGCGCCTTTCTCCTGTCCGTCGCCAATGGTGGTCTCAGACGCTCCTCTGGCAACAGCCGGCTCTGTAATCCCTCTATACGGGCGTTGACCATATTACCGGCCTGTTCCGCTATCAGGCGACGGAGCTCGTCGACCGACATTGACCCCACAGTGTTTCCCGTCCGCTTGCGTGTTGGGTGCAGGTCGGCTCCACCCTGTACTCTCTCGAGCTGCTCCCGCAGCAGCTGCACTTCGCGGCGCAAACCTGCTACCTCGTCGCGTAGGTAGGCATTGTCGCGTTGCATGCTCCTGTTTTCGGCAGTTGTGCGGGAAAGTTCCTCCGAGGCTTTTTCAAGCCGGGTCTCCAGCTTGTTCGCGTCCGACATGGTGTTGTGGCCATGAATGCTTTCCAGCATCTTAGCGATGAGGTCCGCTGCGTCCCGCAGGGCCTTCACACTGGTGCCCTTGAGGTTGCTTGAGGTCTTGGCCACCTCGAGCACCACCTTGACACCGTCCATCCCCTTCTTCATCAACTCCAGGGATGTCATATCTTCGGGGTTGACGTCTGTCTTGTGTGCGTCTTCTCTAGGTTTTGGCGGTGGGCGTGCTCTGCTCTCCGCCGTCGTTGTTTCCGCCTCCAATTGTGCTAGCAACTCCGCTTTTTTAGCCGCTGCCAGCTCGGCTCTCATCTTACCCACGCCTACGTATTGGCCCGTAGTAGCGGGGCGACCGCGGCCGCGGCGGGCTGCTGCTACTTTGGCCGGGGTCGTCTCCGAGTCTTCGTCTTGGTCTCCGAATAGATCTCTTGCTCGGGACCGTGAACGTTTACGTCCGGGTACAGACTCAGTCATGTCGTCATCAGAGTCCACAAACGACGAGCATGAAGGGCTTCGGCTCATCGGAACGAATTCCTCTCCTGCTAACATCGCTGCTAAAGCAGGGCTCCGGGTGAGCCTCACGACTGGTTCCTTCATCGTTTGCGTCCTCTCCATCTTGTCTAGTGGCTGTTTAAAGACAGCCTTTGTCGTCTCCTTTTCCGTGTTTTCCGCGGACAGCTTTGATGCTGTCTTTAGCGGCTCCTCCGTCTTCTTGTTTTCCGCGGACAGCTTTGATGCTGTCTTTTGCGGCTCCTCCGTCTTCCTAGGCTTCTCGCCTGCTCCTCCACCAAACATATTTTTAAAATTCAAACTTTCCATGAGAGTCCCACGAGTAGGGTTGCAATAACGGTCGACCCGGGCAGAGGCACCATACCCGGGCAAGCGTAGGGTTGTGAAGCAGGGGGTCCGCCGGTCCCCTACTCCAGAGGCTACCTTACGACTGTTCACCCAACAGCCACTCATCCCCTCGCCGCGCAGCTTGCTTGGGATTAGGGTTTTTTATAGAGGTATGCTCCTCGTAGGGTCACCCAGTGAAGGGCAGTCCCCCCCGGCCCCGCTCAACGAAGGGTTACGGGTTGACCGACGGTGGCCGAAGCCTGTCCACTGGCCGCGCTAGCGATCCAGCAGACCCGCCGCTCCCGCTCGCACCGTCGCTACCTGGAATGTCCAGGGCGCCGGTCGAGCCCGAATCGCGTCGCCGCTACCCAGAAACGTCTGGGACGCCGACTCGAAGCCGCAACCTGAAAAGGTCGCCCGTCTCCGAAGCCAAACCTGGCTCCTCTGACCCAAAGATGGGTCCCGCGGCTACTTCGCCGCCTCCCATGCCTGCCACGTTACAACCCTCTGCAATCAGAGGGCGACGTGCAGAACGGACCGTGAGGTCCCCCCTCTTGTAATTTTTAAAGAGGTTTTCTTCCTCGCGGCCCCCATCCCGAAGGATGACAGCCCCCGGCCCCGCACCATGTACGGGGTTACGGTATACCCCTGCTCGACTGCCGTTACCCAGGCTACCCGGGTCAGCCAGCCGAGCTCCCCCCCTTTGTCGGATTATTAGCCACCTTCGTATGCAAACCCCGAAGGGATTACTTACGAAGGCGCCCAGAGTGCACCGACCCGAACCCATTGTCGTTCTCACCGCACGTGTGAAGTGGGACCTACAATGGGCCGGGCACACGTGGAGGTTCTATCCGACCTTGCACCCCAACCTAACCTAACCTAACCTAACCTAACCTAACCTAACCTAACCTAACCTAACCTAACCTAACCTAACCTAACCTAACCTAACCTTTTTTTTTTTTTTTTTTTTTTTTTTTTTTTTTTATAGACAGGAAATGCGCCTTATGCATACTCCGTCGCTGGGTGGGCGACGGAGTTATGTGGGGCTCGCCTTCGTGCACCCACTCGACGACGACAGGGTAGTCCAGTGGGTGCTCGAAGGCATACCCACTAAAACCTGTCTGTGTGCCCTCTCCTACCGGTTGTGGCGGCGTGGGCTCCTTGTTGGGAATCAACTACACACCGCCCCGGCCAGTCCGGCTACCCGGACTCCTTGCTGGTGGTACAGGAGATGCCCGAGCACACGTGGGCATCTCCTCAAACGGAACGAAGCCGTGCAATGCGGGCGGAAGACCACCCTGTCCCCGCCCGCCGGCCCCGTTGGAGGACGCCGACCTTTTAGTCGGACATCCCCTCTGACTCTGCTGACGCCTGAGTTTGCGCCAGTCGCACCGACGTCTCAGGGGGCTTCCCCTTGACGGTCAGCGGCTCGCACCTTCGGCTACCCATAACATGCCCGGCTGGCAGCCCACTGGCAGCGCAAACCGAGCACCTTGGCTCTGCCTTGCAATTTAGGGCCTTGTGCCCCGGAAATCCACACCGGAAGCACATATTTTCCCTATCCACGTCCGAGGGGCATCTGGGCTTGGTGTGCCCTACCGCCATACATTTGTAGCATCGCAGAGCGCAAGGGGTCAGAACCCTCACCTCTGCGACACTCCACCCAACTCTTATTTTCCCGTCTGTGCAGGCTGCCTTTGCCGCAGCCACCGGACACCTGATATTTATTCGCCCTATACCGTCTGGGCCAATTCTAATCTTCTGGGTCCTAATGACCTCTACATCACATTTGGCTTTCTCAGCCACCGCGTTCACAACGTCAGTTTCTGTCACCGAATCATCGAGGCCCGAGATCTGCAAGTCCGCAGTTCTCTCGGGTCTCTTGATTAATGCGTCGTCACCAATGGCGTCGCGAAGCTTTGCTGCTAATACGTCAGCCTTTT
The DNA here is from genome assembly GCA_927399485.1 of Calamotropha paludella. NCBI lineage: Eukaryota > Metazoa > Arthropoda > Insecta > Lepidoptera > Crambidae > Calamotropha > Calamotropha paludella. The sequence continues at coordinate 25,250,082 of OV656817.1, read as the reverse complement.
CTCCGCTTGTGTCCGGCACTTGGAGTACGCGAGCTCCCGTCTGGCTTTCCCTTATCTTAACGCCGCTTTGTAGTCCAACGTCCGGAAGGGAAATTTCGGCTTTAGCCCTTGATATTATCTGGGCGTACGTCACTCCGCGTTGTACGGCTTCTGGCCGCAAGGTGATTGTTACGGCTGCGGTCTCGGGAGAAACGAGTTTGGTCCTCCTTCGTATCGGTGCCTTTTTGGTCGTCTCACCAGCTTTTCTTAAGTCTGGGGGCTTGGCCTTGGCCACTTCTTCTTCAGCCCGTCTTTCTAGTCTCCGCTTCTTTTTTCTTCCTACTGCTTCAACCCAAGCGTTAGTTTGGGGAGCAGAGGAGGGCACGTCTGATCCGGTTAGATTTCCTCTAGGACATACAGCAGGGGAAGCTCTAGTAGCATCCATCAGTCCTGGGGTGTGTAGTATCCTTGTTGGCTGTTGCGGCTGGACGAGACGCCGTTCTAGCCCTTCTAGTCGCTCGTCAAGCATCCGCTGCATGGCCTGCAGCAGTTGTTCGTCCGTCAGCCTTGGCTTTTCCTGGCAAGGCCCACTGGGTGAGTTTTTGTTGCGGTCTTTTTCCTTAAGCTTCGCAACATCCCTCTGGAGTTTCTCCACGTCTCTGCGGAGTCGGGTGTTTTCCTCCTGCAGGTCCAGGAAGTCATCATCGTGGTATAAAATCTCCTTCGTCCACTCAGCTAGCTCGAGGAAAGTCTTCGAGAAACTCTTTAGGGGATTAAGGATATTGTCCCGTTCTGCTGGCCCGTACGTTCTGGCGACGTACGAAGTAATATCCTTCAGCCACTTTACTCCCGTCTCCCTGTAGTTGTGCCATGTGTCTAGATTGTCCTGGCTGACGAATCTGAGCCTGGCAGAAGCAACTTCTTCACCGTCCTTGTCACCGGACATTTCGATGTCTTTCGTCTTTTTGGCACTGTTTTTGGATGGACTCTGTGCGCTGTCCGATACGCGTTTGGAGCCAGCTGCCGCCGACCTCAAACGCCTCCCACTTTCTTCTACGGCTTTTTTATTATTTTTGTTTTCAACTTCCATCTTAGACCCACGAGTATGGGAGAACAACTGGACCGCCAGGGCAGAGATCCCGGTACCCTGGCTACCCTACTTACACCTGGGGGGTCGGGAGGTACCCCAGGGTGACCACTAGTCGGCTGATGTGATCCCCAGCCACCTTCACAGGCGCCCCGGCACCATGAGTCCCAGTGCCAGGACTTTGACGTTTTTTAGAGTGGTTTTCTCCACGCGGCCCCCACCGAAGTGGCGGCCCCCACTCCCTGCACAACGTACAGGGTTGCGGGTGAGCCGGAACCAGTCCTCGGACCGGAACACGCCCCCAGCATGCTCGCGTGGCGAGCTGGGCTCGTAAGCCCCCCTCTCGTAATTTTTTATAGAGGTTTTCTTCCTCGCGGCCCCCATCCCGGAGGATGACAGCCCCCGGCCCCGCACCATGTACGGGGTTACGGTATACCCCTGCTCGACTGCCGTTACCCAGGCTACCCGGGTCAGCCAGCCGAGCTCCCCCCCTTTGTCGGATTATTAGCCACCTTCGTATGCAAACCCCGAGGGGATTACATACGAAGGCGCCCAGGATGCACCGGCCCGAACCCATTGTCGTTCCCACCGCACGTGTGAAGTGGGACCTACAATGGGCCGGGCACACGTGGAGGTTCTATCCGACCTTGCACCCCAACCTAACCTAACCTAACCTAACCTAACCTAACCTAACCTAACCTAACCTAACCTAACCTAACCTAACCTAACCTAACCTAACCTTTTTTTTTTTTTTTTTTTTTTTTTTTTTTTTGTTTTCGTAGAAAATGGCATTAGGCATTCACACCGTGTCGGGAGAACACGGTGGATATGTGGGACTCTCCTCCATGCCCCTACCCGGCCGAGTGCCCGGTAAAGGCTTGGAGGCCTACCCACTAAAAACTACGGCGTCCCAATACACAGTGGAGCGAGTCGCGGGGCCCTTGGCCGGAATCGACCGCAACCCGCTCCAGTGTGGGTCCGCGCTCGTGGGCGGACCTCGCCTATGCTCCGTGAGGGACGGAGCAACGGGGTGAACCGTGACGCCCTGAACACCCCGCACGCCTGAGGGCCAAGTGCAATGCGACTGCCGGTCTCCCGCTCCGACAGCCGCTGGCCCCCTTTTGGTGAGGGAAGGAATAAACCACACCCCCCGACCGACCCCGACCCACACAGAACGAGACTCCCGCGCCCGCGATGATCACCCAAGAACAAGTTCCCGGGCGCCATCGCAGGCGGCGCGGTTGCCCCGCCCAGTGCAGGCCGGGGGCGGCCGAGGTGTGCTAACGGCCTTCCCCCCCCACCTCATCGGAATGTGCGTCCGCGGAAGTCCCCCGGGAACAAAAGTTCCCGGAGGGCTTCCGCGGCCGCCATCCCATCGGACCCCCTCTCGGCCACGCCGGGTGATAACGGAGAAAACTCCGGTATCACCCGTAGTTTCCGAGTGAGGCTCCTACCCTCGGGGGATGGTACCGAGGGTCCTCCTCAAGCGCTCCGCGTGCGACCCACGCACGCGCCCGCGCTTCCGGCGTCTTCACGCCCCTCCCGCGAGGGAAGGGTGGAAGAGGCTCTCTCCCCCCCGAGCGTTTTTACGGGGGGGGTTGGGCACCCGACGGGCTGGGTGCCCCTACCTCCATGGGGTCCACCGGTGGTGGAGGGGGCCTCCCCTTCACCACCGGTGGGTCGCACCTGCGACTGCCCATCACATGGTCGGCCGGTCGCCCGAAGGCGGCGCACACCGAGCATGCTGGCTCCCTCTTACAGGAGGCGGCCACGTGACCAGGCGCCCCGCACCTGAAACATAGGCCACTCCTGTCCGTCACCTCCGGACATCTAGGGCGCGCATGCCCAAGCCCCATACACTTAAAGCAGCGTATGGGGCGGGGCCCGAGCAGCCTGACCTCCACGGCACTCCATCCAACGCGAAGTCGTGCCCCGTCCGCTAATACTGCCTTCGCAGCGGCCACCGGCATTCTGGCGAACGTGTATCGGAGCCCTTCACGCCCCTCTCTCAGATCCTGCACCTTGACTGATGCCCTAGGGCATCCTGCTTTGGCAACAATGGCCGTCGTCACCTCTTCAAGCTCAACGGAGTCGTCGATACCGTTTAACCGCAGGTCTGCGGTTCTTTCCGGCCTTCCTATCTGCGCCATGTCACCGATAATGTCCCGAAGACGTCGCGCTAGCTCGTCAGCCTTTTCCCCGCTCGTGTCAGGTACGTGGAGAACACGGGCGCCCGCCTGGGTTTCCCTTACTCTGATGCCTGCCTCCAGGCCCAGATCAGGGAGGGAGAGTGCCGATTTAGCCCTTTTTAATATGTGGGCGTATGTTGCCCCACTCTCTGCCGCCTCTCGCTTCAGCACGATGCTGACCGCCGTGGTCCGTGGAGGGACCAGCTTATCACTCCTCTTTTGCCCTCTTTTTTGTGACGCGGATGTCGTCACCGGTGCCGCGGTCGTCTTCTCAGCAGCTTTCCTGGCTGCTCTTCTCTTTTTCTTGCCCAGCGCCTCTGTCCAGGTTTCATCCCGTTCGGGCGGTGGGGGGTCTGCCTTTCGCTCTGTGCGAGTTGAGCCAGTCGTTCTGGCCTCCGCCGCCGGTGGCCCGCTCCCTGACTTCGGCGGGAAAACAGCTTGCTTCTCCCACGCTGTTAGCCGTTCCTCGACTACCTGCTTTACGGCTTGGAGCAGCTTTCCGTCGCTGGTCGCCAGCCGCTCGTCGACAGCCTGCCGTACTGCCTGCAATATCGCCTCTTGACATGGAAGCCTCTCCTCGGCGGGCTTCAGGGGTTTCGCTGCCTCAGCCTTCAACTTCTTCACCTCTTGACTCAGCGACTGCACCGTAGCAATGAGCTTACGGTTGACCTTGAGCAGGTCCGACATCCTCTTCCCCTCGCGGGTGAGTGCCACTCTGCACAAGTCCGACATGCCTTGCATGGCCCTTATCATGCCTTGCATTCGGGAGACAAGGTGTTTACGGATTTCTGGCTCCAACCCGTTCTCCTCGTCTTTAAATGCGTCCACTATGTCCTGCGAATTCCATTCGGCGTCTTCACGGAGCCACTTCCAGTTCTTGCGGTCTTCTTCGTCAACGGACCTAAGTCCGAGGAACTTCTCCTCCGCCTCTTCGTTCTCCGTCTCCGACTCTGACTCCTCGTCCGAGCAACCGTCGGACGATTCTGTCGACATAGCCTCCTGAGAGGACTGCTCCTTCCGGGGTGGTGGAGACTTCAATGTCACCTTCTTCGCGCCCTTCGGAGCGGATGCAATGGGAGAGCGCTCCCTGTCCACTTCGCCCTCTTTTGGGGGTGTGATCTTCTTTTGTGCACTGTTTTGCCCCGGACCCTGTGCTCTGTCCTTCCGTTCTCCACCAGAAACCGGCTTCGAACCTCGTCCTTTGGTTTGTTTTTTATTCTTATTTGCTTCCATCTAGATCCCACGAATATGGGAGAAATATAACGTCCACCCGGGCAGAGATCCCGATGCCCGGGTAACCCTACTTACGCCTGGGGGGTCGGGAGGTACCCCAGGGCGACCGCTAATGGGCCGACTGCGCTCCGCCGGCCACCTCCTAGAGGCGCCCCGACACCACGAATCCCAGTGCCGGGACTTTGAAGATTTTTTATAGTGGTTTTCTCCACGCGGCCCCCACCGAAGTGGCGGCCCCCGCTCCCGCACCACGTACGAGGTTACGGTTGGGCCGGAACCGATCCTCGGATCGGAACACGCCCCGCCTTGCCCGCTGACGCGAGCTGGGCCCGAAGGCCCCCTCGGGTGATTTTTTAAAGGGGTTGTCTTCCCCGCGGCCCCCACCAGAAGGTGGCGGCCCTCGGCCCTGCACTACGTACAGGGTTACGAGCTCCTTCGACGACACCAGACAGAACTGGCATCGCCTAAACTCCCCTAACTCGGCTACCGCTACCCGGGATACCCAGGACGCCAGCCGAGCTCCCCCCCTGCTGGTTTTGGTCCGCGCCGGCTAAGCCAGTGGCCCCCATATCTGGAGGCCCCCCTATCCGCCACCCGGGGGACGCGCCCGATGGCAGTTCCAGCAACTGCACACGGGAACCTAACCTAACCTAACCTAACCTAACCTTTTTTTTTTTTTTTTTTTTTTTTTTTTTTTTTTGTTTTCGCAGAAAATGCCTTACGCATTCACACCGTGTCGGGAGAACACGGTGGATATGTGGGGCTCTCCTCCATGCCTCTACCCGGCCTAGTGCCCGGTAAAGGCTTGGAGGCCTACCCACTAAAAACTGCGGCGTCCCAATACACATTGGAGCGGGTCGCGGGGCCCTTGGCCGGAATCGACCGCAACCCGCTCCAGTGTGGGTCCGCGCTCGTGGGCGGACCTCTCCTATGCTCCGTGAGGGACGGAGCAACGGGGTGAACCGTGACGCCCTGAACACCCCGCACGCCTGAGGGCCAAGTGCAATGCGACTGCCGGTCTCCCGTCCTGACAGCCGCTGGCCCCCTTTCGGTGAGGGAAGGAATCAGCCACACCCCCCCGACCGACCCCGACCCACACAGGACGAGACTCCCGCGCCCGCGATGATCACCCAAGAACAAGTTCCCGGGCGCCATCGCAGGCGGCGCGGTCGCCCCGCCCAGTGCAGGCCGGAGGCGGCCGAGGTGTGCTAACGGCCTTTCCCCCCCCCCACCTCACCGGGATGTGCGTCCGCGGAAGTCCCCCGGAAACAAAAGTTCCCGGAAGGCTTCCGCGGTCGCCGTCCCGCCGGACCCCCCCTCGGCCACGCCGGGCGATAAAAGAGAAAACTCCGTTATCACCCGTAGTTTCCGAGTGAGGGTCCTACCCTCGGGAGATGCTGTTCCCGAGGGTCCTCCTCAAGCGCTCCGCTCGCGACCCCCGCGAGCGCCCGCGCTACTGGCCTCTTGACCCAACCCTTCCCAGCGGGGAAGGGTGGGAAGAGACCCTCTCCCCCCATTCGCGCGTTTTCGCGTGGGGGTGGACACCCTCCTTGGGTGCCCCTTCCACCTTGGCGTCGACTAGGGCGGGGGGAACGGTCCCACCCTAGATAGGGATGCGGGTGGCGTAACGCCGCCACCTGCCCCCCCGACGCCTGCGCCTTATTAGGGAGGAGTTTAGGTCCTCCTCCCTCCGCCTCTCGGCGGCCTCCTTCTGCAAGATTACGTCCTCGCAGAAGGAGGCCACCGCCTCCCAGGACCCCTCGCTCGTCGCCATGGCTCGCGCTACAGCGGCGAGCGAGAGGTCGCTCCCTATCGCCGCGACAAGACTGCCGCGCTGAGGAGACCACGCCGCACACACCTCGAGAGTGTGCTGGGCGGTGTCCTCCGCAGCGCCGCAGTGGTGGCACGACGGGGTCGGCTCCCTCCGAATCCGGCACAGGTACTTACCGAAGCAACCATGCCCGGTAAGCACCTGCGCCAGCCTGAAGGTCACCGACCCATGGCGCCTGGCTCGCCACTCTCGAAGCATTGGACCCAATGCCTCGAGAGTGCGTACACCATATGGTGGGTTGATGAGGGACCCCTCCCATTCCCCCATCATTCTCTCCTCGGCATCCAGCCGGAACCGCCGGACCTCCTCGGGTGCGAGCCTATCTCCTCGCACCCCCGCCTCCCTCCTTTGCAGGTAGACCTCACGCAGGACTCGAGCCTCCAGATCCCACGGAGGTGTACCTGCAATGGCACACGCCGCCGCTCGCGACACCGTCCGGTAGCACCTCCCGATACGGGTCGCGACCGTCCTCTGGGACCGCCTTAAATTGGCCAGTCCCTCCTCCACGGCGGCGTCCGCCCACACGGGCGCGCCGTAGAGGGCCATACTCTTAATAACTCCTGCATATAGTCGGCGGCAGTTAGACCCTGGGCCGCCGACATTTGGCAGGAGTCTCCCCAGTGCCTGGGAGGCTTTCAGTAGGCGGGGGGCTAGCTGGCGGAAGTGCTCGCTGAACTTCCAGCGAGCATCCAGCACCAGCCCCAGGTACTTAATGTGGGGCTGCACCGGCAGCCTCACCCCGTCCAGTACCACCTCCCTCGCCCGCACTGGGGGTGCCCTCCTCGGGCCATGAAAGTATATGGCCTCGGTCTTATCGACCGAGACATTTAGACCCATGGCCCGGATACGCCCGATAGTGGCCTCCGCGGTCTCCCTGGCCCGGCGTCTGGCCTCCTCGTATGTTTTCCCCCTGGCAACGATGAGTGTGTCGTCGGCATAACACACTACCGTTGCACGGGGGAGGAGCCGCCCTCTGAGGAGCCAGTCGTAGGCCATAATCCACAGGAGCGGACCCAGAACCGCCCCCTGTGGAACGCCGCACACCATCTCTCGCTCTACCATGTTCCCCCGCGAATCGGCGTAGAGCACCACCCTGTCCCTTAGGTAGTGCTCTATTACCTGCTGGAGGTACGGGGGGAGTCGGTGAAACCGGAGGGCCTCCCGTATTACGGCGTAGGGCAGGGAGTTAAAGGCGTTCCGGATGTCCAGGGACACCGCGAAAACCCCCTGCCCCAGCCTCTCCGCCCTCTCGATTTCCTCCCGTAGGGCGAGGACCGCATCCACCGTCGAGCGGCCCCTCCTGAACCCGAACTGCCTATCAGACAGGTTCGGGCCCACCTCCTCCAGGTGCTGCGTCACCCGGCCGGCAATGACCCTCTCCAGTCCCTTGCCGGCCTCGTCGAGCAGCACCACTGGCCTGTAAGCGGACGGCGAGTCCGCCGGCCGCCCCTCCTTCTTCAGCAGGCAAAGTCGTCCCCTTTTCCAGAGCCTGGGGAACTCGCCTCTCTCCAGGCACATGCTGTAGGTGTCCTGGAGGAATTCCCCCAGGTGTTCTGCGGCGATGGGGACGACCTTGCCGGGGACTCCGTCGGGGCCCGGCGCCTTCTTGTGGCCCCTGAGGCGGTCGAGAACAGAGGCCATCTCGGCGGCGGTTACCGGCTCGAACCCCGTCGCCTGGTCGAGGGGGACTGGGGGGAGCACCATTCTCGGCGGGAGGACCGGCGGCACGGCGGGGAAGAGTCCGGAGACCACCCTGTCCAGCAGCTCCGGCTCCATCAGGTCGGTGGCCGGAGCTTGGCCTCTCATTTTCCCCCTGACCGTTCGGTAAGGGCGGCCCCACGGGTCCCTGTCCAGGCTGGACAAGAACTCGCCCCAGGCCGCATCCTTCGCCTGCCGGATGGCCAGGTTGAGCCGCCTTTTCGCCTCCTTGTAGGCGGCCTCCAGAGTCCCCTCCTCGCCGTCCACTCTCGTGCGCCGCCGGCGGCACCTCTGCAGCGCCCTCCTCGCCCGAATGCAAGCGGCTCTGATCGACCCGATCTCGTCGGACCACCAATAGACGGCGGTCCTACCGGGTCGACCAGTTACCCTGGGCATGGAGGCGCTGCAGACAGCCGTGAGGGCCGTCTTGATCCGCGCCGCCCTTTCCTCCGCCGACCGGTGCTGCCCCCAGTCTTCGTCCCGGATCTTCCACCGCTCCACCACAGCCGCCTCCTCCGCCAGGTCCCTGTTGAGCCTGGTGAGGGCCCATCTGGGGAAACAGGACTGCGTTCCCCCCCCCGGGCGCCCACCAGATCCACCCCTCAGGTCAGCCTCAAACCTAATGTAGGGGTGGTCCGACAGGGACTCCTCCTCTGAGAGCACGCGCCACGCCGAGATTTTGGGTGCCAGGGATGGGGCCGCCAGGGTGACGTCGACCCTCGAGCCGCCGCTTCCCCTGACGCAGGTGAAGGCGGTGCCGGTGTTGAGCACCGCCAGCCCCATCGCTGCCACCCAGTTCGCCAGGACTACCCCCTTCGGGTCGTCCGAGAGGGACCCCCACGCCTGGTGCTTGGCGTTTAAGTCCCCCCCCAGGAGGACTTTTCTGGGTGCCATCCTCCCGACGGCGCGCCCCATCCTATCGACCCACTCCGTAAACTCCCGGAGGGGTCGATTGGGCGAGAAGTACCCGCCCACCACCGCAATCCCTGCCCAACCGACGGCCACATACCCCTCTCCCCTCTCGATTAGTGTGAGGGGGGGGGGCGCCGACTGCCGTCGTAGGCACCACGATCGCCACCGTGTCGTCTGATGCCGAAGCCCAGTTGTCCCGCAGAGGGGCACAGTAGGGCTCCGACACGATGGCGAGGTCCACCGACCACTCCGCCAGGTTCTGCATTAGCAGGTCTTGCGAACCTGTGGAGTGGTTTACATTCGCCTGGAGGATGTTGTACGGTCTTAGAGGCATTATTGGACCGTATCAACAACCTCCATGGCCGCCGGGGCCTGCGCGCGCTGCGCTCCAAAAGCCCTTGGGAGGGGCTTTCCCTTAACCGCGGGGGGCTTACAGGATTTGCCCCCCATGATGTGCCCGTGTGGGCGCTTCAGGGTCTTGCAGAGGTCGCAACTTGGATCCGCACTGCAAGACGCTGCCTTGTGCCCCGCGCTACCGCACCTGTAGCATAGGGCGCTCCTATCTACCCTAGCGGGGCAGAGCGCCCCGGTGTGCCCCGGCTGGAGGCATCGGTAGCACCTCAGGGTGCGCGGCTCCAGCACCCTGATGGAAGCTACCGTCCACCCTACCCGTATTTTGCCCTCTGTGGCGAGCTTTTTAGCCGCCTCCACCGGGCATTGCGCGACTGCGGTGCCGAGGCCACCGGGGCCCACTCTTATTTCGCCCACCTTTACCTGTTCAGGTGGGCAGCCTCCTTTGTTGGCGATCGCAGCTCGCAGCTCGCTGGGCCCCGTAGAGTCGTCGAGGCCGGTGACTCTCATATCCGCCATCTTGGTGGGCCTCGAGATCGACGCCATCCCCTCCAGCACCTCAGTGAGCTTTTTAGCGAGGCCATCGGCTTTGGCCCCGCTATTTTCTCCACCCACCTCTATAAGGCGCGCCCCGGACTGGGTGACCCTGATCTTGAGGTCGGATATGCCGAGCTCGCCCAGTCCGACCTCCTTTTGGGCCTTTATGATGGCCTCGGCATAGGATACCCCCTTCTTGGCCGCCTCATCAGGGATGGACAGCACCACCGCCGACGTCTTCGGGGCCACCAGCTTCGGCCCCGCTTGCTTGATCTGCGCCGGCTTTGGTTTGGGCTTTGCCGCCGTTGTTTTTTGGGCAGTCCCCGCCGGTTTCTTGGTTTTGGCCGCCACCGTCGCCCATGAGCCGTTCCCCTGCTCCTCCGCGTTTTGTGGCTCCAGAGCCGTCGCCGGTGTCGTGGATTGCGGGCGCTCTTGCCCGCCACGCGCCTCCCTACCTGCCATAGTGCGAGGGGCGAGCTGCTTCTTCCCGGCTGCCAGTGGTGGCCGGTGGCTTTTCTCCTGGAGAAGGCGTCCGTCCTTCTCCAGCCCCTCCACGCGGGCGTCCACCATATTTCTCACCGCGGCCATGGTGTCGCGGCGGAACGACTCGAACAGTTCCGCCATGGCCTCCATGGTGAGAGGTTGGCCTGGCTCCGCCCTTACTGCCGGTGCTGGTGCCGGGGACCTTCTTGCTTCAGCTGCGCGCTTAGCGACCTCGTCGTATTGCCTCCTCAGGTTTTTATTTTCTTCCTTGAGCGTCGCTACTTCTGCTCGCAGCTGCTCAAGAGCCTCCTTATATTTGCGCGCCTCTGAGTCCATTTCAGGGACCTTCTTCCCCTTTTTTGATTTGGCCTTAAGGGTGTTGGCCGCACCGCCCAATTTTCGGACCACCTGCTGTATACACCTCTTGTCCGATTCGCCCAGAGATACGGAGGTGTTTGAGAAGACGGTCTTCACCACCTCCCTCTGTTCTTTGACCTCCTCTGCCACTTCCCCTGATGCCACCTCGGAGCAATCCGAGAGTTCCCCCTCCGACGATGAGGCCGAGCAGTCCCTTTTGGAGCCCGCCTTCTTGGTGAAGCTCCTCAATACCCTTGCTGAGGACGGGGTACCTCCTTCTGCCTCCATCTGCAGCACCAGCTGTTCCTCGAGGCTGGTGTCAGACCCACTTCTCAGGTTCAGCGAGAAGTTTGTGCTGTTCCCGCCTGACATCGGCCTTCCCGCTCTTCCACTCCTGCCTTTTGCTTTCTTCTTCCTCGCGGCCGTCTTAATTGCGTCGCTCCCAGAGCTGGAGCTCAGCCGCCCTCCAGAGCTCGGTCTCTTGCGTGCCGCGCTCTGGCTTCTACTTCCTACTGGAGTCTCGGAACCGGCATCCATGTCCGAGCCCAATGCCTCCAGTTTCCCAAACAAACCTCCTTTCTTCGACATTTCGCTCGTCCCCGGCACCACTAGCGCCTAAGGAGAGCGATTCCCCCGAAAAAACACCACTAGGATTGGTGAAATAGTCTTCCCGACTGGAACGCCCCTACTCCACCGAAAATCCAACAAAGTCGAAAAGGGAGAGCACTCCCCCCGACGACCCCAACTACCCCGCAAACTACCCCAAAAAACAAAACAAAAACAAAAACAAAAACAAAAATACAACAAAAACTCAACCAACAAGAGCAAAACCTAAGTTGAACTTAGGTTTTGTAATAACTACTAAACCGCTTCAAAGGTGGCGCCACCAAGACTTTGGGGCACAATTAGCGGCACCAATGAAGCCCCCAACACAATCCGGGGACTAACTCCCCCACTCCAACACCGAGAAAATCGACGAAGTTCCTGGACGCTGTTCGAAAATTTGGCGAAAACCGCCAATTCGTCGAACAACGACAAGGTAGAGGACTTCCCCGACCTCTCCCACCTGGTTTTTACAAGGGAGGTGCTCGCCCTGAAAAGGGCGAAGACCAATCCGGCAGAAAGGCGCGCACAGCTATCTCGAAAACCGAGATAGGGGTGCCCGACACTCCGCTACCTGGACGATCTTCTAACACCCGTCTCGCAAAAACCGATCAAATGTATGGAGAAAAAAAGAAAAAGTGAACCAACTAAAAATTCACTAAAACTTAAATTCCTCCGTACACTCCGAACCGATCTCAATTGTTTTTTCGCCAAAAGTTGCGTCTCCAAAAACTCCACTTAGCCTCCGAAAACGAAACTTATCGCCAGAAACTAACCTAACCTAACCTAACCTTTTTTTTTTTTTTTTTTTTGTTTTCGCAGAAAATGCCTTACGCATTCACACCGTGTCGGGAGAACACGGTGGATATGTGGGGCTCTCCTCCATGCCTCTACCCGGCCTAGTGCCCGGTAAAGGCTTGGAGGCCTACCCACTAAAAACTGCGGCGTCCCAATACACATTGGAGCGGGTCGCGGGGCCCTTGGCCGGAATCGACCGCAACCCGCTCCAGTGTGGGTCCGCGCTCGTGGGCGGACCTCTCCTATGCTCCGTGAGGGACGGAGCAACGGGGTGAACCGTGACGCCCTGAACACCCCGCACGCCTGAGGGCCAAGTGCAATGCGACTGCCGGTCTCCCGTCTGACAGCCGCTGGCCCCCTTTCGGTGAGGGGAGGAATGAACCACACCCCCCGACCGACCCCGACCCACACAGGACGAGACTCCCGCGCCCGCGATGATCACCCAGGAACAAGTTCCCGGGCGCCATCGCAGGCGGCGCGGTTGCCCCGCCCAGTGCAGGCCGGAGGCGGCCGAGGTGTGCTAACGGCCCCTTCCCCCCCCCACCTCACCGGGATGTGCGTCCGCGGAAGTCCCCCGGAAACAAAAGTTCCCGGAAGGCTTCCGCGGTCGCCATCCCATCGGACCCCCCCTCGGCCACGCCGGGCGATAAAGGAGAAAACTCCGTTATCACCCGTAGTTTCCGAGTGAGGGTCCTACCCTCGGGAGATGCTGTTCCCGAGGGTCCTCCTCAAGCGCTCCGCTCGCGACCCCCGCGAGCGCCCGCGCTACTGGCCTCTTGACCCAACCCTTCCCAGCGGGGAAGGGTGGGAAGAGACCCTCTCCCCCCATTCGCACGTTTTCGCGTGGGGGGTGGACACCCTCCTTGGGTGCCCCTTCCACCTTGGCGTCGACTAGGGCGGGGGGAACGGTCCCACCCTAGATAGGGATGCGGGTGGCGTAACGCCGCCACCTGCCCCCCCGACGCCTGCGCCTTATTAGGGAGGAGTTTAGGTCCTCCTCCCTCCGCCTCTCGGCGGCCTCCTTCTGCAAGATTACGTCCTCGCAGAAGGAGGCCACCGCCTCCCAGGACCCCTCGCTCGTCGCCATGGCTCGCGCTACAGCGGCGAGCGAGAGGTCGCTCCCTATCGCCGCGACAAGACTGCCGCGCTGAGGAGACCACGCCGCACACACCTCGAGAGTGTGCTGGGCGGTGTCCTCCGCAGCGCCGCAGTGGTGGCACGACGGGGTCGGTTCCCTCCGAATCCGGTGCAGGTACTTACCGAAGCAACCGTGCCCGGTAAGCACCTGCGCCAGCCTAAAGGTTACCGACCCATGGCGCCTGGCTCGCCACTCTCGAAGTATTGGACCCAATGCCTCGAGAGTGCGTACACCATATGGTGGGTTGATGAGGGACACCTCCCATTCCCCCATCATGCCCTCCTCGGCATCTCGCCGGAGCTGCCGGACCTCCTCGGGTGCGAGCCTATCTCCTCGCACCCCCGCCTCCCTCCTTTGCAGGTAGACCTCACGCAGGACTCGAGCCTCCAGATCCCACGGAGGTGTACCTGCAATGGCACACGCCGCCGCTCGCGACACCGTACGGTAGCACCTTCCGATACGGGTCGCGACCGTCCTCTGGGACCGCCTCAAATTTGCCAGTCCCGCCTCCGCGGCGGCTTCCGCCCACACGGGCGCGCCGTAGAGGGCCATACTTTTAATAACTCCTGCGAAGAGTCGGCGGCAGTTGGACCCTGGGCCGCCGACATTTGGCAGGAGTCTCCCCAGCGCCTGGGAGGCTTTTAACAGCCTGGGGGCCAGTTGGCGGAAGTGCTCGCTGAAGTTCCAGCGAGCATCCAGCACTAGCCCCAGGTACTTAATGTGGGGCTGCACCGGCAGCCTCACCCCATCCAGCACCACCTCCCTTGCCCGCACTGGGGGAGCCCTCCTCGGGCCATGAAAATAAATGACCTCGGTCTTGTCGACCGAGACGTCCAACCCCATGGCCCGGATGCGCCCGATGGTGGTCTCCGCGGTCTCCCTGGCCCGGTGTCTGGCCTCTGCGTACGTTTTCCCCCTAGCAACGATGAGCGTGTCGTCGGCATAACACACTATCGTTGCACGGGGGAGGAGCCGCCCTCTCAGGAGCCAGTCGTAGGCGATAATCCACAGGAGCGGACCCAGAACCGCCCCCTGTGGAACGCCGCACACCATCTCTCGCTCCACCATGTTCCCCCGCGAATCGGCGTAGAGCACCACCCTATCCCTTAGGTAGTGCTCTATGATATGCCGGAGGTACGGGGGGAGTTGGTGGTACCTCAGGGCCTCCTTTATTACGTCATAGGGCAGGGAGTTAAATGCGTTCTTGATATCTAGGGATACCGCGAAAACTCCCTGCCCGAGCCTCTCCGCCCTGTCTATCTCCCCCCTGAGAGCGAGCACCGCGTCCACCGTCGACCGGTTCCTCCTGAACCCGAACTGTCCGCCTGACAGGTTCGGGCCAACCTCCTCCAGGTGCTGCGTCACCCGACCGGCAATGACTCTCTCCAGTCCCTTGCCGGCCTCGTCGAGCAGCACCACCGGCCGATAAGCAGACGGGGAATCCGCCGGGCGTCCCTCCTTTTTGAGTAGGCAGAGCCGTCCCCTTTTCCAAATTTTAGGGAACTCGCCCCTCTCCAGGCACAGGCTATATGTGTCCTGGAGGAATTCCCCCAGGTGGACTGTGGCGATGGGGACAACTTTGCCAGGAACTCCGTCCGGGCCTGGCGCCTTTTTATGGCCCTTGAGGCGGTCCACAACGGAGGCCATCTCGGCGGCGGTGACGGGCTCGAACCCCGTCGCCTGGTCGAGGGGGACTGGGGGGAGCACCATCCTGGGAGGGAGGGCCGGCGGCACGGCGGGGAAAAGACCCGAGACCACCCTTTGTAGCAGCTCCGGCTCCATTGATTCTGTCGCCGGAGCTTGGCCCTTCATTTTTCCCCTGACCATGCGGTAAGGGCGGCCCCAGGGGTCCCTGTCGAGGCTTGACAGGAACTCGCCCCAGGCCGCATCCTTCGCCTGCCGGATGGCCAGGTTGAGCCTTTTCTTCACCTCCTTGTAGGCAGCCTCAAGGGTCTCCTCCTCGCCGTCCACCCTCGTTCGCCGTCGGCGGCACCTCTGCAGCGCCCTCCGTGCCCGAACGCAAACGGTTCTGATCGACCCGATCTCGTCGGACCACCAGTAAACGGCGGTCCTACCAGGTCGACCAGTCACCCTGGGCATGGAGGCGCTGCAGACCGCCGTGAAGGCCGCCTTTATCCGCCCCGCCCTCTCCTCCGTTGATCGGTGCTGCCCCCAGTCCTCGTCCTGGATCTTCCAGGACTCCACCGCCGCCGCCTCCTCCGCCAGGTCCCTGTTTAGCCTGGTGAGGGCCCATTTGGGGAAACATGACTGCGTCCCCCCCTCTGGGCGCCCACCAGATCCACCCCTCAGGTCGGCTTCGAACCTGATGTAGGGGTGGTCCGACAGGGACTCCTCCTCCGACAGGACGCGCCACGCCGTGATTTTGGGTGCCAGGGATGGAGCTGCCAGGGTGATGTCGACGCGCGAGCCGCCGCTTCCCCTGACGCAGGTGAAGGCGGTGCCGGTGTTTAGCACCGCCAGCCCCATCGCTGCCACCCAGTTCGCCAGGACGACCCCCTTCGGGTCGTCCGAGAGGGACCCCCACGCCTGGTGTTTCGCGTTTACGTCCCCCCCCAGGAGGACTTTTCTGGGGGCCAGCCTCCCGATGGCGCGCCCCATCCTATCGACCCACTCCGTGAACTCCCGGAGGGGTCGATTGGGCGAGAAGTACCCGCCCACCACCGCAATCCCTGCCCAACCGACGGCCACATACCCCTCTCCCCTCTCGATTAGTGTGAGGGGGGGGGCGCCGACTGCCGTCGTGGGGACCACTATCGCCACCGTGTCGTCTGATGATGAAGCCCAATTGTCCCGCGGAGGGGCACAATAGGGCTCCGACACGATGGCGAGGTCCACTGACCACTCCGCCAGGTTCTGCATCAGCAGGTCCTGCGAACCTGTGGAGTGGTTCACATTCGCCTGTAGTAATCTGTATTGGCCTTGGGGCATTATTGGGCCAATACAGATACTACCTCCATGGCCGTCTGGGCCTGTGCCGGTCGCGCCCCAAATGTTTTGGGGAGAGGCCTTCCCTTAACCGCCGGAGCCTTGCACGACTTTCCCCCCATTACGTGGTCGTGGGGGCGTTTCAGCGACCGGCAGAGCGCGCATTTTGGGTCCGCCTCACAGTCCCTCGATTTGTGCCCGGCCACGCCGCACCTATAGCACAGGGTGCTGCGATCAACACTGGCCGGGCAGAGCGCCCCGGTGTGTCCGGGTTGGAGGCACCGGAAGCACCTCATGACGCGGGACTCCAAGACCCTTATTGAGGCGACCGTCCACCCCACGCGGATCTTACCTTCTAGGCCCAGTTTTTTGGCGGCCTCCACGGGGCATTTGATTAATGCAGCGCCCAAGCCGCCGGGGCCCCTCCTAATTTCGCCCACCCGTACCTGATCGGGCGGGCATTCTCCTACGGTGGCGAGCGCCGCCTGTAGTTCCCCGGGCCCCGTTGAGTCATCGAGGCCTACAACCCGCAGGTCCGCTGTTTTAGTGGGCCTCGAGACCGCCGCTGCGTCCCCAAGGACCTCCTTCAACTTCGCAGCAAGGCCGTCTGCTTTTGCCCCGCTGCTCTCTCCACCGACCTCAATCAATCTTGCCCCCGATTGCGTGATTCTGATCCTCACGTCCGAGATCCCCAACTCCCCGAGCCTGACCTCCTTCTTCGCCCTGTCGATGACCTCGGCGTATGAGGCCCCCTTTTTTGCAGCCTCCTCGGGGATAGAGAGGACTACCGCTGCCGTTTTGGGGGCCACCAGTTTCGGGACGGCCGGTCTACTTTGGGCTTGTTTTGGCCCAGGTTTGCCCCCCGCAGGCTGGCCCGTCGCCTTTTTTGGTTTGGCGGGGGCCTTCTTCTTGGCAGCCTCCGACCAGGGTGTTTGCTCCGCCTGTACCGGAGCCGCCGTCGTCCCGGCTGTCGATGGGCGCTCCGCGGCCTCCCTTGCCTCTCTCCCCGCCATTGTGCGGGGGACGGACCTTTTCTTATCTGCCGCCAGCGGAGGCCGGTGGCTTTTCTCCTGCAGGAGCCGCCCATCTCTTTCGAGGCCCTCTACTCGAGCGTTTACGAGGGACCTAACCGCCTCCAAGGTGCTCTGCCTGAACTCGTCCATCAGGTCGACCATCTCCTCCCTCGTTAACGGTTGGCCCGTGCTCCTCCTTACCGCCTGCGCCTCTGATCTGCGCGCCGCTGCCGCCACTTTGCAGGACTCGTCCATTTTCGCCCTGAGAGCCTTATTCTCTTCGTACACCTTGGCCAGCTCTGCACGAAGCTTTTCCGTCACCTGACGGTATTTCCTGGGTTCCATCTCTTTGCTGGAACCCTTTTTCACGTCCTTCTTCCTCTCCAATTCATCGGCGACATTGCCCAGCTTCTTAACGGCCAGCTCCACACTTCGCCGGTCTGCCGAGTCCAGGCGATCCACCACACCTCCCAGGACCGTCCTGACCACCTCCTGCTGCTCGCGCAGCTCTTCCACAATTTCGTCGGATACCTGCACCGGACTATCCGGGATTTCTGCTTCCGACGCCGAAGTCGAGGAAGCATCCTTGTAGTATATGTTCCTCGGCTTCCTCAGAATCTTTGCGGACGTTGGAGATCCGGTTTCGGCCACCTCCACGTCCAGCTCGTCATCATACGAGGCATCAGAGCCCCTCCTGAGGTTTACCTTAAAATTCGTGCTGGTGCCACTGGACAGCGGCTTACCAGCCTTTGGGGCCTTGCCCCCCTTCACAATGCGCTTTTTGGCGCCTCTCTTCGCCCCCTCACTCCCCGATCCGGAGCTTGAGGGCCCTCTTTCTTCCGAACTTGGCCGCTTGCGGCCCGCACTCCCGCTTCTAGCACCGGTGGGGGTCTTACCCCCTAGCGTTTGGTCTCCTAGGAGACCAAATCGGTTGCTGATTGAAGCCATGGCTCAACCCCGGCGCCACTAGCGCCTAGGGAGAGCCACAAAACGTAAAAAAAACCACTCGCCGGACTTGGTAGAATAGCCGCCTCGACTGAGACGCACCTACCCTACCAAAACCACCAAAAGTCGAACAAGGGGGAGCACTCCCCCCAGCGACCCCAACTACCCCCAAACTTCCCCAAGAAATTCCGAATTCCCTGAGAAAACCCAAAACCTAAGTTGAACTTAGGTTTTGTCCTAACTACAAAACCGCTTCAGAGGTGGCGCCAGCGAGACTTCGCGGCACAAGAACTCCCCCACTGAAGCCCCCTACTCAAACCGGGGACCAACTCCCCCACTCCTACACCGAGAAAATCGGGTTTGTCCCTGGACGCTGTTCGGCAATTTGGCGAAAACCGCCAATTCGTCGAACAACGACAAGGTGGAGGACTCCCCCGACCTCTCCCAACTGGTTCCTGCTAGGGAATTGCTCGCCCTGAAAAGGGCGGAGACCAATCCGGTAGAAAGGCGCGCACAGCTATCTCGAAAACCGAGATAGGGGTGCCCGACACTTTGCTACCTCGACGATCTTCTAACAACTCACCGGCAAATTACCTCCAATTGTATGGAATAAAAAAAGAAAAAGTTCGAAGTGAGAAAATTTCGAAAAAGTTCGATAACTTCCCCGACTCCGAAGCGATTTCAATTTTTAAGCCACCAAAAGTTCCGCCTTCAAAAACTCTACCTAACTCCAAAAAACCAACTAACTCGTCAATAACTGACCCACCAACCTAACCTAACCTAACCTAACCTAACCTAACCTAACCTAACCTAACCTAACCTAACCTAACCTAACCTAACCTAACCTAACCTAACCTAACCTAACCTAACCTAACCTAACCTAACCTAACCTAACCTAACCTAACCTAACCTAACCAACCGAACCTAACCATCGATAAAATACGACCAAGTATTACCATACGACTCTAAAATTTTTCTCCAAGATAGTTCTCCACCTCCCCTACCGACCCCCCTTTGACTAAAACCCCCTCCCACCAATAGTTTTCCCAAAATAAATTCCCAAAAAATTTTTCCCATACATAAGTCAATGTTGCCCAGTCAGCACTCGACGCGTTGAAGTCTTTTGTATGAAACCGTCTGAGCTTAGGTGCATTTTTGACCAAAATCAGCCGACCCAAAAATTTTCAAATCTCCATAACTTTTCCAACTCTCATCCGATTTTCTTCGTGTTACCCATTATAGATTCCTGAGCCCCTAAGGCATCTTTTTAGCATTTTTAATTACAAATCTATTTATTAGTTTTTGCAAAATAAGCATTTCTTCAAAATTTTCGTAAAAATAGACGTAAATTTCACCATTTTTCAGTTCTAACTTTTTTCGGTTTCAACCGATTTTCATTTTTGTTACATTTCCTTATAGAACTCGTTGAATACTAACTTTTTTCTAGATAGAATTTTCCCATATCTCTAATACTTTCCCCAAAATAAATTCCTGAAATTCACTCAAAAAACACCCATTTTCAACAAAACAGAAAAGCTTATATTTTCTAAAGTACTAGAGATATCTTCAATCTGTTTGAACCAATAGCTAAAACTCCACTAGCACTACATAATATTGTTGCACCAAGTAATTCTGTTCACAAATAAAATTTTTATTCAACTTCAAACTTTCTTAATTTTGATAAAATTTTTAAAATTTCTAAAACATTATATTTTTGCCAAATTTCAATATTTTTTAAATATTATTTTTTCCTTAAATAGCATTCATTAAAACCTCGAAACGGTTTTTGAATTAACTCGCTAAAGCTAATACCTGATTTTTCAAAAATATTTGAAATTTCAGAAAATAAAAATTATAAAAAATACTTCCACTTAAAATTTCAAAAATTTTCTTAATATAGTATATACTATTCAATAACCTCTACGCAATAAATAAATAAAATCACTCAGATTTCTCTTTTTTATACCTTAAATACTGCATGAAAAAAAGGGAATCAATAAAATTAACTTTCCCAGATCTATCTTCCCCAACCATGAGGAAGATCAACACACGCTCCGGCATAAAAGCCAAAAAGAAACCGGATTCTCCAAAACCTACCACATCCAAAAACAAACAACCCACTACCACCAAAACAACTAAAATTAAACAATCCGAACCACAAGGCTATCTTACCGAATCCGGCTCCTCTGAAGATTCACACTACAACTCCGTAGAATCAGTAAACACACTCGTCGACCAATACATGGAAGACGAATATTTACCACCTAATTTAATTCTTGCTGAAGAAACCGAAGAAACAGAAGAAACTGAAGAATTTGAATATCCTGGCATAGTTACAATAGGTATTACACAATCATGCGACTCAATAATTGAAATAGTTAACACCCCTGAATACCTAAGAAATAAAGAAAATGTAAATAAAATTAAAGATTTAGCCAACAAAATTATAAATTATCTAACACCCAATAAAACAGAAAATACCCAATCTACTGAAACCCCTAAACACGAATGTAAGTTTGACTTTAATACACTGAAAAAATTAATCAAAGACACAATCAAGGAAGAAATAACAGCAATAAAAACTCAACCAACACCAATCACCAAATCATACGCTGCAATAACTAAAACCCAAGATAAATCATCCGAACCAATAATAAACAAACCAACTCTTAAAACAAGCAAACCAGCAATAATTGTCACCATACCCAATGCACAAAACCGACAAGAAGCAACCACAAAATGGACGCAAAGCTACTCCTTCCGAAATGTGCCTTATGCACCCACAAAATTCCAGGCCATCACCACCAATAAAGTCAAAGTGGAGTTTGAAAAAGACTCCCAATGCCAAGAAACACTAAATAACCTCAAAACTAACAAAGAAGTAACTGCAGAAATGGCTCGACTCCTACAGCCGATGTTCATCATTAAAGGAATACCAAAAGACATCCCATTCGATCAACTAAAAGAAATCATACTATCCCAAAATACACAAATACAAACCACACTCAACAAACCCGGCGAAGAATTAACAGCATGTCTAGCTAAGAAAAATAAGAACGACAACCTTTATAACGCCATCTTCCGCGCTACCCCTGAAGTCTGGAGAAACACAATCTCCTTAGAACGAATAAACCTCGATCATCGTCGAATTCACGTAGCTGAACATGCCCCTCTCCTCCAATGTTTTAAGTGTCAGAGGTTTGGCCATACGGGCAAACACTGCACAAACAACCAAATCTTTTGTAGTCATTGCGCTAGCAGTGACCACTCATACAAAGAATGCCCCAATAAAAGTAAAACTGAAGAAGCCAAATGTATAAACTGCACAAATATAAACATCAAAAATAAAGACGAAAAACTAAATCACAACCACTCCTCCACATCCAACCTGTGCCCAATAAGAAATGGTTACCTGGCCAAACTAGAAGGCAGGATAAACTATGGCACAAAATAAATAAAAACAAACATAAATCAAACCAATATTAAAAATACAGCAAATCTAAATTATTAAAATACAAATCAATTAACAAAACAATAAACCAACAGAAACATCAAATAAACCTAAATAAACAATCCATCCGAAAACAAATGCAAAATAAAACTTGCAAAAATAACACAAAGAAATAAAACAAATATCAACACCTACTAAAAATAAATGCGGAGAAACTCGCCTGTACACCGTAAGCAGGGAGTAATCTGTAACCTAAACGGATATAAAAAAAAAAAAAAAAAAAAAAAACCTAACCTAACCTAACCTAACCTAACCTAACCTAACCTAACCTAACCTAACCTAACCTAACCTAACCTAACCTAACCTAACCTAACCTAACCTAACCTAACCTAACCTAACCTAACCTAACCTAACCTAACCTAACCTAACCTAACCTAACCTAACCTAACCTAACCTAACCTAACCTAACCTAACCTAACCTAACCTAACCTTTTTTTTTTTTTTTTTTTTTTTTTTACGACAAGAAATGCGCCTTATGCATACTCCGCTGCTTGGGTAGACAGAACCTAACCTAACCTAACCTAACCTAACCTAACCTAACCTAACCTAACCTAACCAAGCTTCTTTTGAAACGCTTAGACTACACCTATCGTTCTCAAAATAAACTTACCCCTAAAACTTTACGACCCCTCCCTCATACCATCGACCCAAGGGGTCCCCCTTTAATAGTTTTCGAAATAAAAAACATCTAAAATTTCCGAAAATTTCACCAAGTCAATAAGTCTAACTCAACACTTGGTCGTGTGAGCGTTGAAGTCTTTTCTATGAAACCTCCCGACCCTAGGTAGACTTTTTGACCAAAATCAGCCGACCACTAAACTTTATAAAATTCATAAAAAATTCAAATCTCAACCGATTTTCTTCCTGCTACCCATTTTAGTTAACAGAGCCCCTAAGGCATCTTTTGAGTATTTTTAATTAAAAATCCATCCACAACTTTTGCTAAAATAAGCTTTTTCCCGTAAAACTTGCAAAAATACTCAAATTTTTCACACATTTCCGCACACAACTTTTTTCCGTTTCAACCAATTTTCCTTTTTATTGTTCCTTTTTGTAGACCTCACTGAAGCACAACTTTAATCCTAATAACTTTTTTCCGTTACTCTTATAGTTTCGGAGAAATAAATTCCTAAAAATCACCAAATTTTGACCCTTTTTTCACCAAATTTCAAACCCTTATTTCTCAAAAAGTATAATAGATAGGAATTTTCTCTTTGGATAGTGACAATCTACTCCCCGAGCTCTACCAAATATTGTTGCACCAAAACAATACACCCAAAAACCAATTTTTTCCAAACCAACTTAACTTCAAATTTTTCTGTCATTTTCCGACATTGCGTTAAATCGCAAACTTCAACTTTTTTCTAAATTTTCTTCAGTAATTCTGTTAAACTCGCCGAACCCAATCTTATAAATCTCTTTTGAAGCAAATCGGACCATAACTCGATTTACTGGAAATTTTTAAAAATCTTCAAAACTTAAAAATTTCAACTTCGATTAAAAATCGAATTTACCATTTTCAGATTACTTTTTTTAGCTTAAAACGTAGATCTTAACAACGCGCATCCAATCATTTAATAAAAACCGGTTAGGTTACAGCCCCTTCTATTTTTAGCGCCGTTTCAAATTTTTAACTTTGCACATAAATTTTCTTTTTAACATAAAAATCAATTTTATCAATTTCTAACCATTTTAAACACTCCAAAAAATCACTAAAAAACAAAACTTAGTTTGTGTGTAGAAATTACATACAAACAATCTATAGAACCATCACGTACACCGACTTATGTCAAAAAGAACCAAATTAAAATTAGAATTTCCGCCATCTTCCTCCCCTACCATGAGGAAGATAAACACGCGCTCCGGCGTAAAAACTAAGAAGAAGTCCGTATCACCAAAACCTTCCACCTCAAAAATAATCACCAAAACCAAAACCAAAATCCCTAAATCCCAAAATTCTGAAGACTCTTGCGAAGAAGAAACCTGCTCGGAATCTTCAAAAACCATCACTCCGACTTCATCAGTAAAATCCGTTAACACAATCGCAGACGAGTACCTCGAAGACGAGTACTTTACTGACGCCATGATCCTCGGAATAGAGGAAACTGAAACCGATTACCAACCCAGCACAAATATAATGATAATTAACCAATCTGCGGCTGAAATATTAAATACCATAAAATCCGTTGAAGACCTACAAGATGAAGACATAAACATTAAAATAAGAACATTAGCAACTAGAATCCTAGACGCAACATCCATCAACATAACACAAATAGAGAAACCTCCTCCTACCCCCCAACCTTCTAAACATGTATGCAACATCGATTATAATAAAATAAAACTCCTCATCAAGGAAACAATTATCGAAGAACTACACCCCAAACAAATTACACCACCAATAAGTAAACAAACCTACGCATCCGCCACCAAAACTACCACAATAACTCCGGACATCACAACTCCAAAACCTGAATTAAAGACCAGTAAACCAGCCATTATAGTAACTGTACCCACTGCCAAAACCAGACAAGAAGCCACTACAAAGTGGCAACAAAGTTTTTCTTTTAAAGATGTACCATACGCCCCCACAAAGTTTCAACCCATATCAACCAACAAAGTCAAAGTCATTTTTGAGAACAATGCACAATGCAACGAAACTCTTGATAAGCTCAAAACAAATGATAATGTTACTGCAGAAAAGGCTCGCTTACTGCAACCAATGTTTGTGATCAAAGGCGTTCCCACCGAAATAAAATTTGAAGACCTAAAACAATATATAATCACTCAAAATACACCAATACAAACAGCTTTAAATAATCCCAATTCACAACTCACAGCTTGTCTTGCCAAAAGAAATAAAAATCCAAATCTCTACAACGCAATCTTCCGTGCAACGCCTGATGTGTGGAAGAGCGCAATTTCATTAGATAGAATAAACATAGATCACCGCCGCATCCATATAACAGAACACGCCCCCCTCCTGCAGTGCTTTAAATGCCAGAAGTTCGGTCATACTGGCAAACACTGCAGCAACAATGAAACCTACTGTAGCCACTGCTCAGAAAACAACCACACCTATAAGGACTGTCCACAAAAAACAAATGCAGAAGCAGCCACCTGCATAAACTGCACCACCAGCAATAAAAATAAGGAGCACAAAACATGCACTAAACACTCATCCACATCAAACCTATGTCCGATCAGAAATGGATATCTGTCCAAATTAGCAGACAGAATCGATTACGGAATAAACTAACATAAAACTCAAAGACAACAATTATATATCATATAAACCACATACCAAACACACAATAAATCACTATAAAACTCAATTAAAAAATCCAATAAAATATAAATCCTTTCATCCGAAATCATTCTCGCATAAATAAATATGCAAATTAACACAAATCAAAAACAAATAGCTACAGCCTAAGTAAATAAATACGGTGAAACTCGCCCGTACACCGTTAGCGGGGGGTAATCCGTAACCTAAACGGATATAAAAAAAAAAAAAAAAAAAAAAAAAAACCTAACCTAACCTAACCTAACCTTTTTTTTTTTTTTTTTTTTTTTTTTTTTTTTTTTTTTTTTTTTTGGCGAGGGAGAAATGCGGCCTTATGCATACTCCGCAGCTGAGCGGCTACGGAGTTATGTGGGGCTCACCTCCGTGCATCCACCCAGTCAGGCCCGGTGGGTGCCCGGAGGCATACCCACTAAAACTCCCTCGGTGTGCCCTCTCTTCCGGTTTGTAGCGACCCGGGATCCTTGTAAGAAGGCGACCGCGTCGCACCGGCCGGCTCAGTCGTTACCGAGCCTCCTCTCAGTTTGGAGAATGCCCGAGCACACTTGGGCATTCTCCCACACAAACAGGTTTGTGCAATGCAAGCGGGGGCTGCCCTGCTCCCGCTTGCGGGCCCTGTTACGGGGGGAGGAGATGGGCGTAGCGCCGCCGTCGCCCTCCCCGCCGTCTTCGACGGAGCTGGTCCGCGTTGGCATCGTCCTCGCGGATACGCTCCATGGCCTCCTTCTGCCCCATAATCTCCTCGCAGAACGAGACCATTGCCTTCCAGCACCTCTCGCTGTCCAGCATAGCTTTGACTACGCTGGGCAGCGAGAGGTTTCTCCCTACCACAGCCACAAGGGCGCGGCGCTGTTCGCTCCAGGCTGCGCACACCTCTAAGGTGTGCTGCGCCGAGTCAACAGCTGCGCCACACTCGTGGCATCCTTTGTTTACCTCTCTTCGGATACGGTGCAGGTAGTCACCAAAACACCCGTGTCCGGTCAACACCTGGACAAGCCGAAAGGTAAGCGAGCCGTGTCCTCTCTTTGTCCAATCGGTAAGCACTGGTCGGACAGCCTCGATTGTGCGGGCTCCGTACCTGGTTGACTCCAGGTCCTCTGTCCACCGCACTATCAGGGCTCTCTCTGCTGCCCGCCTCGCGTTCACTATCTCCTCTACAGCGGGGCGTTCCCCGCGGCTCCTTGCATCGGCTCTACAACGGTACGTTGTTGCAAGCACCTCGGCATCATATTCCCACGGGGGGGTTCCGGCAAGAACGCAGGCCGCAGCAAAGGACACTGTGCTGTACCCACGTATGGCTCTCAATGCAATCACTTGCTGCGGTCTTTGGAGAAGCTTGCGGTTTTCTTGATTGAGAGACTCCACCCACACTGGTGCCCCGTACAGGGCCATGCTACGCAGAATTCCTACATAAAGTCGTCTGCACGTCATATCCGGGCCACCAATATTAGGGAGCAGGCGACTAAGCGCTCCTGCAGCATTTGTCAGTCGTGGACTCAACTGCCGAAAGTGCTCGGAAAACGTCCAGCGGCTATCCAAGGTGAGGCCCAGGTATTTTATTGTTGGCTTCACCGGAATGCAAACTCCGTCTACCTGAATAATGGCGTCGGCTGGTGGTTTCCCTCGAGGGCCGTGGAATAGAATGGCCTGAGTTTTGCTGAGTGAGACTTCTAGCCCCAGCATGCGAATTCTGTCCACCACCAGTTTTGCTCCTACTCTTGCTACCCGTGCGCAGTCTTGAAAGTTGTCGCCTCGAACTGCGACAAGTGTGTCGTCGGCATAACAAATTACGCGCATCCGAGGCAACATCATGCACCTCAGGACCCAGTCAAATCCAATATTCCACAGGAGCGGCCCAAGGACCGACCCCTGCGGAACTCCGCAACTCATTGTCCGTGTATGTCGCAACCCGTCTGGCCCTACGTATTGTATTTGCCGGTCTTGCAGGTAACTGTCAAGGACTCTGCGTAGGTACAGTGGTACAGCGTGATACCTCAAAGCTTCTCGGATAGTTGCAAAGGGTAGCGTATTGAAAGCATTGGCGATATCTAATGATACAGCCAATACTTTTTGCCCTCGCTCCATGGCCTCTTCGACTATGTTGCCCAATTCGTTGATGGCGTCAATTGTTGACCGCTCTGCTCTAAACCCATACTGCCGTTCTGATAGATCCGGGCCTGTTCCCGTCAGATGCTGGTTAATGCGGGCCGCGAGCAACCGCTCGAATAATTTTCCCGCTTCATCAAGCAGTACGATAGGCCGGTACGCCGATGGTGAGTCCTGCGGGCGCCCTTCCTTTTGCAGGAGGCAGAGACGACCTACCTTCCATTGTCTGGGAAAATTCCCTGAGCGGAGACACTCCTCGAACAATTCACAGAGCCGGGTGTCAAGGTGTTTCAGGGCGATCAATAACACACGGCCCGGCACACCGTCTGGGCCAGGGGCCTTATTTCGGGATCTTAGTCGGTCCACTGCAGCCTTGAATTCATCCTCGGTTATAGGTGGGATTTCCTCTTCGGGTTGGGTCTCAACAGTTGGTGGAGACATAATCGGCGGAGCAAAATCGCCCCTATTGGGAAACAAGCCAGAGACAACACTTTCGAGCAGTTGCGGCTCGAAGCTCTCCGTAGGGGGTGCTCGGTGACGCATCTTGCCTCGCACCATTTGATATGGGCGCCCCCATGGGTTGTTATCTAATTCCTGCAGGAACTCTTCTCTCGCTCTCGCTTTCGCACGGGAGATAGCAATCTGGAGTTCCTTCTTAGCCTCCTTGTAAGCTCGATAAAGATGCTCCTCCTCGTCATCCGTGTGTCTACGCCGGCGACATCGCTTATGGGCTCGACGAGCTCGGTTGCAGGACTCACGCAGAGCGGCCAGATCCGCCGACCACCAGTAAACTTCCTTCTTATTGGGCCGATGGTTTCTGACGCGGGGCATAGACGCATCACACACGGCCGTAAGGGATGAACTGAGTTGCGCAGCCTGATCATCCGCGCCCCTATGCCGAATCGAAGGAGGGGTGCCCCAACTTTGGACGATTGCAGCTTCTTCTGCTAAGCCCGCGTCAAGATGTGTCAGACCCCATCGTGGGAATTGGGCTCTGATCTGCGGCCGTTGCATATTGCTAACTCCGGAGGAAGGGAGTACCTTAAAAGTGATGTACCTGTGATCGGACAGTACTTCCTCACCTGTGATGACATGCCATCCGTGGATACGCGGGGCCAGGGAGGGGGTTGCGAACGTTACATCCACGATGGATCCTCCCCGCCTCCTGACGCACGTTAGAGTGTTGCCACGATTTAGGACCGTCAAGCCCGCCGTAGTAGCCCAGTCCAGCACAATAACACCTTTATCGTCCGAGACTCTGGAGCCCCATGCAGCTGACTTGGCATTGAGATCGCCCATAACTAGGACTGGCATGGGTGCGAGCCGCCTAACCACCAGTCCGAGGAGACCAACGTACGCTTCCAGCTCAGGTACCCCTGCATTGGGTGAAAAGTATACCCCAATGATGGCTATCCCATTCCATGCAACAACAACATAGCCTAGTCCCTTCTCCTTGACTACAAAAGGCATGGAAGACGCAGTTGGTACAGTGACGGCAACAGTATTGGTGAGATCAGATGCCCAGTGCGACTGCGAAGGCACGTAATACGGCTCCGAAGCAACTGCTAGATCTATGTTCTGTTCCGCCATGGCTTGTAACATCAGATCCTGAGCCCCAGCACAGTGGTTCAGGTTGCTCTGTAGGAAATTGAATTGTCGAGAACTAAGCATTGGTTTCCGTCATTTCAATTTCTTCTCCTGGCGCATTGCACTCTTTCTCACTTGCCGGGGCTTCATTTCTAGGAGCCCTTTTTGGTCTGGTTTTAGGGGGGTTGCAGTTCCGCCCCCCCATGACATGCCCAACCGGTTGTCTGGCCTCCTCACAGACGGAGCAATGAGGTTCCGCTCTGCACACAGACGCTATGTGCCCCGGTTTGCCACAACGATAACAGATCCCGCTGCGGTCGGTTTTTGAGGGGCAGAGTTGCCGAGTGTGTCCAAAGCTCATGCACCTATAGCATCGCATGGGCCGGGACTCGAGAGATTGTACCCGAGCAGAACTCCATCCCACCAGGAGCCTGCCCGTCTCAGCTACCATCTTAGCCACTGCCACAGGGCATTTAGCAAGGGCTGAACCCATGCCACCAGGCCCAATATTTATTTTGCCTATCTTTACATGGTCGATAGGACAACCACCTTTGGTCGCGATAGCAGCCGCGATATCTTCTTGTCGAACAGAGTCGTCGAGCCCCGATACTCTTACGTCTGCGCACTTAATTGGCCTGACCACCTTTGCAACGCCAGTTAAGGCGGCTTTTAGCTTTTCAGCAAGAGCGTCCGCTTGTTCACCGCTACCGGAACCTGGTATAGAGAAGATCCTGGCCCCAGTGGCCGCCTGTTTGCATCTCACACCCTCAATACCGATCGAGTGGAGCTGCACCTCTTTTTTCGCCTTCTCCAGTACTTCAGCATAGGTGACTCCTCTGTCTGCTGCTTCTGGGTTCAGCGTAATGACCACCGCAGATGATCGTGGCGCGACCAGTTTCTTCTTCTTATTCTTCGGCTTCGTTTTTTTGTTTGAGGCCGGAGGGACCGTCTTTATTTTGGAGCTCTGGGCAGCACCTTTTTTAGAGGGACCGGCAGCTGCCCCCTTTGTAGGCTGAGACTTTGTCATTTTCCCTCTCTTGTAGCCCACCTGAGACCATGATTCCTCCGCAGGGAGATCCGTCGTAGGATGAGGGACATCCGGTGGGCGTTCGGCGTTTGGTGAGGAATCTGTCCCTGGAACCTGCTTACGTCCTGCCTTTTGCTTCGTCTTCTTCGTGTTTGTAGCAGCCGGAGTCGACGTCATTCCGACTTTCCCTTTATCTGCCGCAAGCGGTGGTCTTATGACTGGGGCAGGAGGGAGTCTCTCATCTATACTGGCTAGACGGACGTTTACCATCTCTCCAATTGAGATAAACAGAGATCGCTTGAGCTCCTCCAGCGCATCATGGTCTAATACCGGTTTAGGGGCAGCCCTTGGTGGAAACACCGTAGGTGAGGGAGCCCTGACTGGTTCAGCGTCTTTTTGAGCTGTGCGTCTTTGTTCGGAGAACGTGGCTTTGAGGGCCTTCAATTCGCCCTCGACTTTCTCCAGTTGCCTGCTTAGACGCCTATTGTCAGCCATTATTTTTTTGGTAACGTCTGTCAGGGTCCTACAGGCAAATTTCTCTATCACATCTGATAGACCAATTACGGAGGTTTTCAGGACTTTTTGGCAAGAGCCCTTGAGGTTCTTCGATTTGTGTGACACTTCCCTGATGTGATGTAGGTGACACATAGCCTGTGTCCGCAGCTCGTCTGCTTCGAGTACATCCGCCATAGGAGGCGAGCTTAAAGTCGCATCAAGTTCGGGCTCTTGTTCTGGCTCCGATTCCATTAATTCTTCCGCCCAATTGGCCCTGTCGTCCATGAGGTCATTTAGGGGTACGCCCTGGTAATTATCGAACGTCTTGAAAAATCGTTCTTGTGTCCTAGCGATGATGTTGGAGCCGGTAGAGAACCGACCACCTCTACCGGCAGTCGATACTTTGGCAGCTATTGCCGGCTCTTCCTCCGAATCATAGCCCTTCGGGTGGTTGCTTCCCAAAGTTCTTTTACGACAGGAGCGTAATACGCGCTTGTCCAGATCTCCTATTATATTCACACTTGGCAGCGAATGCGCTGAGGAGATGACTCTATCCTCTTCTTCATCTGCAGAAGTTATTGCACTAGCTGCTGCACTTGCTTCATCCTCTGCACAGCTGTTACTAGCTGAAGGTCTCAATCGGTCGGTGTAATAAACCAAATTAATTGCCTTCTTGGTATTTGGCTTGCCGGCACAGTTTGTTTTCGGATTCTGTGTCTTCTGGCAAGAACTGCCCTCTTCAGATATAGTTTTTACATCGGGCGCCAAAGGCGACAGCTCGTTTTCCCCGCCCGAGCTCGGCTCTCCACTCTCTCTTCCGCCCGAGAAAGGCTCACCATCATCCAACAAAGGGTTTTTTGTTTTAAGTTTATTTGAATCCATAGCTGATCCCACGAGTATGGTGACAACGTAGGTCCACCCAGGTAGAGGCCCCATGCCTGGGTAAGCGTAGGGTTCTCGAAGCAGGGGGGCCGCCGGTCCCCTGCTCCGCTGCCGTGTAAAGACTGGTCTCCCACCAGCCACTCACCCCCTCGCCAATTCGCGACAGCAAACTTGGGGTTAGGGTTTTTTATTGAGGTTTTCTCCTCGCAGGGTCACCCAATTAAGGGCATACCCCCCCCGGCCCCTCTCAACGAGGGGTAACGGGTTGGCCGACGGATGGTGAGATTTTCACCTGTCCGCTGCTCATGACCACCATGAGCAAACGGACCCGTCGCCCACGCTCGCACCGCCGCTACCCGGACTATCCGGGACGCCGGTCGAGCCCGAACCGCGTCGCCGCTATCCAGAATAAGTCTGGGACGCCGACCCGGAGCCCTCGCCAACCGCGAAAGCGGAATGGGCTTTGCAGCCCCCCTCAGTGATTTTTTAAAGAGGTTTTCTTCCTCGCGGCCCCCATCTCGAAAGATGACAGCCCCCGGCCCTGCACCATGTACGGGGTTACGGTATACCCTTGCTCGGCTGCCGTTACCCAGGCTACCCAGGTCAGCCAGCCGAGCTCCCCCCCTGTTGTCGGATTATTAGCCGTCGTCGTATGCAATCCCCAAAGGAATTATATACGACGGCGCCCAGGATGCACCGGCCCGAACCCATTGTCGTTCCCACCGCACGTATGAAGTGGGACCTACAATGGGCCGGGCACACGTGGAGGTTAACCTAACCTAACCTAACCTAACCTAACCTAACCTAACCTAACCTAACCTAACCTAACCTAACCTAACCTAACCTAACCTAACCTAACCTAACCTAACCTAACCTAACCTAACCTAACCTAACCTAACCTAACCTAACCTAACCTAACCTAACCTAACCTAACCTCCCATATCTCTAATACTTTCCCCAAAATAAATTCCTGAAATTCACTCAAAAAACACCCATTTTCAACAAAACAGAAAAGCTTATATTTTCTAAAGTACTAGAGATATCTTCAATCTGTTTGAACTAATAGCTTAAACTCCACTAGCACTACATAATATTATTGCACCAAGTAATTCTGTTCATAAATAAACTTTTTATTGTACTTCAAAATTTCCAAATTTTGATAAAATTATTAAAATTTTTAAACTATTATATTTCTGCCAAATTTCAATATTTTCTTAATATTATTTTTTCCTTAAATATCATTCATTAAAGCCTCGAAACGGTTTTTGAATTAACTCGCTAAAGCTAATACCTGATCTTTCAAAAATATTTGAAATTTCAGAAAATAAAAATTATAAAAAATACTTCCACTTAAAATTTCAAAAATATTCTTAAACATATATATTCTTCTTAAAAACCTCTACAAAATAAATAAATAAAATCACTCAGATTTCACATTTTTATACAATAAATATCGCATGCAAAAAAGGAAATCAACAAAATTAACTTTTCCGGATCTGTCCTCCCCAACCATGAGGAAGATCAACACACGCTCCGGCGTAAAAGCTAAAAAGAAACCGGATTCCCCAATACCATCCACATCTAAAAATAAACAACCCACCACCACCAAAACAACTAAAGTAAAACAATCTACACCTCAAGGTTATCTTACCGAATCCGGCTCCTCTGAGGCCTCCTCACACTCTAACTCTGTAGAATCCGTAAACACACTCGTCGACCAATACATGGAAGACGACTACCTTTCAACCAATTTAATCTTAGCTGAAGAAACGGAAGAAACCGAAGAAACAGTAGAATCTGAAGAATTTGAATATCCTGGCATAGTTACAATAGGCTTAACACAAACATGCGACTCCATAATGGAAATAGTTAACACCCCTGACTACCTAAGAAATAAAGAAAATGTCATCAAAATTAAAGACTTAGCTAACAAAATTATAAACTACCTTACACCAAATAAAACAGAAAACACCCAAACCAATGAAACCCCCAAGCACGAATGTAAATTTGACTACAATACATTAAAACAACTCATAAAAGACACAATTAAAGAAGAAATGACAACAATAAAATCTCAACCACCACCAAACACCAAATCATACGCTGCAATCACCAAAACACAAAACAATTCATCCGAACCTACAATAAATAAACCAAGTCTCAAAACAAGCAAACCAGCAATCATTGTAACCATACCCACCGCACAGAACCGACAAGAAGCAACCACAAAATGGACACAAAGTTATTCCTTCCGAAATGTGCCTTACGCACCCACAAAATTCCAGGCAATCACCACCAACAAAGTAAAAGTGGAATTTGAAAAAGACTCCCAATGCCAAGAAACTCTTAATAACCTAAAAACCAATAAAAATGTAACCGCAGAAATGGCTCGACTCCTACAGCCGATGTTCATCATAAAAGGCATACCGAAAGATATCCCATTTGACCAACTAAAAGACATCATCTTATCTCAAAACACCCAAATACAAACTACACTTAACAAACCCGGCGAAGAATTAACAGCATGTTTAGCGAAGAAAAACAAAAATGACAACCTTTATAACGCCATCTTCCGCGCCACCCCTGAAGTCTGGAGAAACACCATCTCCTTAGAACGCATAAACCTGGACCATCGCCGAATTCACGTAGCTGAACATGCTCCACTCCTCCAATGTTTTAAGTGTCAGAGGTTTGGCCATACGGGCAAACACTGCACAAGTAACCAAATCTTCTGTAGTCACTGCGCCAGCAGTGACCACGCATACAAAGAATGCCCACATAAAACCAAAATAGAAATAGCCAAATGCATAAACTGCACAAACATAAATTTAAAAAATAAAGATGAAAAACTCAACCAAAACCACTCCTCCACCTCCAACCTGTGCCCAATAAGAAACGGTTACCTGTCAAAATTAGAAGATAGGATAAACTATGGCACAAAATAAACAAAATAAATATAAATCAAACTACCAACAGCAACAATTACAACATAAATAAATTACTTAAATACAAACCATTAAATAAAACAATTAACATTGAAATATCAAATAAACATAAATAATGATCTATCCGAAACAAATGCATAATATAATTTGCAAAAATGTCACATAGAAATAAACAAAATAACTTCACCTATTAAAAACAAATGCGGAGAAACTCGCCTGTACACCGTAAGCAGGGGGCAATCCGTAACCTAAACGGATTTAAAAAAAAAAAAAAAAAAAAAAAAAAACCTAACCTAACCTAACCTAACCTAACCTAACCTAACCTAACCTAACCTTTTTTTTTTTTTTTTTTTTTTTTTTTTTTTTAACGTGAGGGAAATGCGTTACGCATACTGCTTTCCATGGGAGCGAGAAAGCAGTTATGTGGGACTCTCCTCCATGCCCCCATCCGGCCTAGTGCCCGATGAAGGCTTGGAGGCATACCCACTAAAAACCTCACGAGGTGCCACCTACTGTCTGGGAGTAGGTCCCGGGTAAATGCGTTAGCATTCTACCGCAACCTACTCCCCAAAGATGTCCCAATGGACACCACCGCTCCCCCTTTAAAGAGGGACTCCCATTTGGCACCACCCTTACCTGTCTAAAAGGCGAGTGAACTCCAGACACTCCCAACCAAGCTCAGTCCGTGCAATGCGGCCACGAGTCTCCCACCACTCAAGGCCGCGGTCTGGCTACACTGAAGGAGGAAGTCGACCATACTGCCGCCTCCTTCTCCCCGTACGTCGACGCCGAGCCACGTCCGCAAGAGGATTCTCCTCCCGCTGGCGCTCTGCTGCCTCCTTCTGTAACATCACCGTCTCAGCGAATGACCCTACAGCTCGCCACGCTCTCCCATCTCCGACCATAGCTTTCACCACCGCCGGTAATGAGAGTTCGCGCCCCACCACAGACTGCAGTCGTGCACGTTCTTCTTCCCATGCCGGACAGGATTCTAACGTGTGCTTAGCAGTATCCTCCTCAGCATCACAGTGATGACACCGCGTAGTCCGCTCCCTCCCCGCAACCTTGCACAGGTACTTTCCAAAGCAGCCGTGCCCAGAAAGCACCTGCGCAAGACGAAAGGAGAGCAGACCTTCCCTTCGAGTCACCCAATCCCGTAAGACCGGCTGGATTGCCTCAATCGTCCACTTACCAGCAACGGGCCTTTCAAGGCGTTCCTGCCACCGTGAAAACATTGCCTCCTGAGCTCGCAGCCTCCATCGCCTGATCTCTTCTGGCATCGGACGCAAGTCATCCCTCCGCCTCGCAAAAGATCGGTGAAACACCGTGGCAAGCACCTGTGCCTCTAACTCCCAGGGCAGAGTTCCAGCCATAACACACGCTGCGTCAAATGAAACGGTGCGGTAGGCCCGAATCAGCCTGATGGCCATCACCCGCTGAGGTCTCCGCAGAAGAGCCCTATTCTCCGCGCCCAGAGAATCAACCCACACAGGAGCCCCGTACAAAGCCATGGCTTTGATCACTCCTCCGAACAATTTCCTTACAAGTAAGGATGGTCCTCCCAAGTTAGGCAAGATACTTGCCAGCGCGCTTGCAGCCTTGACTAGTTTAGGCGAGATTCGTTGAAAGTGCGCCTTAAAACTCCATCTGCCATCCAAGACTAGCCCTAGGTAGCTTATATTTTCCGCCACTGGGATATGTACATCCCCAACAAGAAGCTGCGTCTCCGAAGGTGGCTTGTTCCGAGGCCCATGAAACCACAGTGCCTCTGTTTTATCCAGCGAAACCCTGAGTCCTAGTCTTTGGATACGACTCACCACCTGACCCACTCCAACCGTACCCAGGGTCAACGCCTCTTGGTATGTCTTCGCTCGCGCAGTAACCAATGTGTCATCCGCGTAGCAAATCACGCTGAGCCCTCGTAGAAGAGCGCCTCGCAGCACCCAGTCGTAACCGATGTTCCACAGAAGTGGACCTAAGACCGACCCCTGCGGAACACCGCGCGCCACCGGCCTACTCACTTGCCGCCCTTCACGGTCTTGGTACACCACGAAGCGATTGCGGATGTAGTCAGCCAAGACCCGCCGCAGATATAAAGGCACTCCGTGGTACCTCAAAGCTTCCAGTACGCAGCTAGATGGCAGCGTATTGAATGCGTTCGCGATATCTAGCGAAACCGCCAACATCATGCCTCCTTGAGCGATCGCATCCTCTGCCGTATTCTTTAATCGCATCACTGCGTCTATGGTAGACCGACCCTGCCTAAACCCATACTGGTTGTCCGCTAGGTCTGGACCTATGGTTGATAGGTGCTCCAAAATCCGAAAAGAGAGGACGCGTTCGAATATTTTACCAGCCTCGTCCAGCAGCACAATCGGCCTAAAGGCCGATGGACTGTCTTCCGAACGACCATCCTTCTTCAATAGGACCAGCCTACCAACTTTCCACCTGTTTGGAAACCTCCCTGTGGCTAGACAAGTACTGAGGAGACTCCGAAGCCGCTCCTCCATAACGTCCTCCGCCAGTGCCCACACACGACCAGGCACACCGTCTGGACCTGGAGCTGAGCTTTTTCCTCTCAACTTGAGAAATGCCGCTCCCAGCTCTTCCTTGGTAACCAACGGAGCCTCCAGAACCTCTTCTGCTTCGCACTGCCGTAGGACCATACTTGGTGGCTCAAACCTTTCTTGCTCTGGGAAGAGACCACTCAGTACTCTCTCAAGTTCGACCGGGTCCATCGTTTCCGTGATGGGCATGCCTCCGCCACGCAGCTTCTCGCGAACCATCTTATACGGACGCCCCCATGGGTCCCTGTTAAGCCCGTCCAACATTTCCCTTCGTGCCCGCTCTTTGGCTTTATAAATAGCAAGTTGCAGCACCTTCTTGCTAGCTTTGTAGGCCACTCGCAGCTCTTCCTCCCGCGATTCAAAATCCTCATTTCGAATGCGGCGCCTACGATGTCGAGTGTAAGCTCGCTGTGCGGCAATACAGCCTGCACGGAGCTCTGACAATTCCTGTGACCACCAATATACCGCCTTCCTAGGTGGAGTCCGCCTTACTCGTGGCATGGACGCATCACAAACAGCCGTCATTGCCTCGGCGATCCGCTCTGCTCCCTCATCTACGTTCTCTGACGCAACGTTAGGCTCCGAAAACCAGGCCTGAACAATGGCTGCTTCGAGTAGAAGCTCCTTGTTAAGTTTCGTTAGTGACCAACGGGGAAACGTTGATCTCCCTGGAATTCGACCTGAACCTCCTCGCATTCGAGACTGACCCAGCCCAAAACGGACGTAGCGATGATCGGATAAGGATGCCTCCCTGACGATCACCCGCCACCCCGAAATCGACCGCACGAGAAAAGGTGACGCAAAGGTGATGTCCACGATCGAATCCCCTTGTGGCCTCACACATGTAGCAACATTTCCCCGATTCAAGAGGAGCAAGCCAGATGTAGCTGCCCAATCCTCAACAGCTTCGCCCCGCGCATCCGTGTCTGGAGACCCCCAGGCAGTCGATTTGGCATTGAGATCGCCCAATACAATGACCGGGTACGGTGCCGCCCGTTGTACCACCTCTCCTATCCGGTCCATATATGCCTCGAATTCGGACAACACCCTGTTAGGAGAGAAGTAGACTCCGACAAGTACAATGCCACCCCATTGTACAGCCACATAACCCGGCCCACGCTCTCTCAATCGGAATGATGGAGACAGAGAGTATGCCGACCGAATAATCATCACAAGTCCTCTCTCGTCTCCCATCCAGTTTGGATTCGAGGAAACAAAATAAGGCTCCGCAGCCACCGCGATGTCAATCGACCACTGACGCATGGACTGCAGGAAAAGATCCTGGGCACAGGCGCAGTGATTCAGATTCGCCTGAAGGAATTGGACTGACGGCACCCTATCCATAACTGATGTCCATTGTGGCCCCCGCTTGCGACTGGCTCGCACCCGCCGATGTTTCAGCTTCCCCAGCAACCTGCTTCTTCCTTGGCAGACGTGAGCACAACCTTGTCCCTACACTGTGATCCGCCGGCCGACCCGCCTCCGCGCACACGGGACAGTGTGGTTTTTCCGAACAAACTGCCGCCTTATGGCCATCCTTCCCGCAGCGGTAACAAAGATTGCTGCGGTCAGTCTGAGCTGTGCACATCGGACGAGTGTGCCCGATCTCCAAACATCTGAAGCACTTCATTGGTCGCGACTCCAACACAGAAACCTGTGCAGAACTCCAGCCGACCAACAGCCTTCCTGCGTCCACCAGGGCCTTAGCAGCCACCACCGGACATTTTACCCAAACTGAGCCCATCCCACCCGGGCCACGCCGAATCTCCCCAACTTTGACTGACTCTATAGAACAGGCACCCTTCTCAGCTATCGCCGCCTGAATATCTGACTTCTCTATAGAGTCATCCAACCTAGAGATACGCAAGTCCGCGCACTTAGTCGGTCTTAGCACTCTGACACTGCCTGCAAGAGCACTTTTCAGTCGCTCCGCCAGCTCGTCCGCCTTTTCTACAGTGGTCTCCCCTCCCAACTCTATCATTCTGGCTCCGGTCATGGTTTGTCTAAACCTAAACTTGGAGCGATCAATCCCTAGCTCGTCGAGATTGATTGTTTGTCGTGCCTTTGTGATTACCGCCGCGTAGGTCTCACCTCTGCTCGCCGCCTCGGGATCCAATGTGAGAACCACCGCTACCGATCGTGGAGGACGTGGGACCGACTTGGCGTTTGGTACTGCCTTCGGTCCTGATACCTGACCCTGCCTCGCTCTGACGTCATTTCTCACACCTGTTCCTCGAACTGGGACCTGTGACCACACCGCTTGGCTAGGCTGACGTGGAGCAGCCGCCACTGGCTGCGGCACCGACAACGGTGCCATGACCGGAGGCGGAAACGATCTCCCACCACTCCTAGCAGTTGCTGGCGCTGCAATCATCCTGCCGGCCTTACTCTGCTTTTTCTTCTTTTTCTTTTTCCACCTTTGAGCTACTGGCAAAGATCTAGCTAACGCCGCAGATCCAGAAGCCCTGGTGCTCATTCTGTCCACCGCCAACGGCGGGCGCAGACGCTCGATAGGTGGCAGTCTTTCCTCTATCGACTGCAGCCTGGTCGAAACCATCTTCCCAACTTGTAGCATTACCTCTCTCATGAGGTCCTGGTCAGCCGGAGGTCTGGCCGGTTGATGTCCATTATCCCTCGCGGGCGCAACCGGGTTTTCCTGCCCGTCGCATCTACATCTTCGCTGTAATTGCTCCAATGCTGCTTTAACCTCCGCTATTTCCTTCTTTAGGTGATCTACCTCCGCCTGGAGACGAGTATTGTCCGCCTGCAGCTTATCGTTGTCCTCGCCGAGAGTTCGACAGCGTAGCACCCCGACTGCCTCTTGAATCGATGCAGCCGCGTCTTTTAAGGATTTCGCAAAGGTCCCTTTCAGGTTTTTAGAGTTGGAAGCCACCTTTAAAACCACTTGCACATCATCCTTGACCTGCTCCACAAGTGCCTCTGCAGTTTTCTCCTCACAAGGATTTCCCGCCATCGCCTCCGCTCTATTTTCCCTCCTTATTTTGTTACGCTGAGCCATTTCAGCCATTTCCTCTTCGGCCAAAAGCTCTAGCTCACGCCTTCTGGCCTCTACAAAATCGGTCTTCGCCTTAGCCAGTCCAACATACTGTCCAGTTGTGGGTGGACGACCTCTGATTCTACTACGGGTGGCATTCCCGATTGCTGGTCCAGCTTCATCGGAGTTTGAGCCAGACCCCGCATTTGCCGATGCGGCATCGTTTTTCGACTGCAAACGCCTTCGTTTGCGTTGCCGCCTCTCTCTGTTTGACTCGGTCACTTTTTCCCCCGACAAGTTGGAGCCAGAATCCGCTCCCGACATCAGTTCCTGCTCTTCTCCTTCGTTTTTATTAAAATTTTTGTTTTTATTGGTTTCCATACAGTTCCCACGATAATGGGGGAAAAAACGGTCCACCCGGGCAGTGCCCCCTGTACCCGGGTAAGTGTAGGGTTGTGAAGGGAAAGGGTCCACCATTCCTTCCCTCCAGAGGTCACGTTGGAACCAATTTCCCATTGGCCACACATCCCCTCGGCTCGTGACTACCTTAGGATTGGGGTTTTTTAGAGAGGTTGACTCCTCGCAGGGACACCCAATGAAGGGCAGCCCCCCCGGCCCCGCTCAACGAGGGGTTACGGTTTGACCGACGACAGCCAAAGCTTGCCGTCCAGACATTAACCCATGACTGAACAAGCCCGTCGCCCCACTCGCACCGCCGCTACCCAGAATATCTAGGACGCCGGCCGAGCCCGAATCGCGCCACCGCTGCCCAGGTTACCCCCAGGACGCTGACCCGAAGCCTACTCACCAAGGCCACACTCCTACCTAACCCTAACACCTATCCTTCCTAGCCCTACCACCTAACACCTACCTACGCCTACCTAGCTAACGTGGCCAGGGCCTCTCCTACCTATACCTGCTACGCTACTACTCTCTGCTATTCAGAGAGCGGCGTGCAGGATCCTACCGTGTCGGATTATTGGCCGCCGTGGTATGCGATCTCCGAAGAGATTACATACGACGACGCCCGGGGTGCACCGTCCCGAGAACATTGTACTTCCCATAGCACGTATGCAGTGGGACCTACAATGGTCCGGGCACGCTTGGAGGTTATCCGACCTAGCACCCCTAACCTAACCTAACCTAACCTAACCTAACCTAACCTAACCTTTTTTTTTTTTTTTTTTTTTTTTTTTTTTTTTTTTTTAACGTGAGGGAAATGCGTTACGCATACTGCCTTCCATGGGAGCGAGAAAGCAGTTATGTGGGACTCTCCTCCATGCCCCCATCCGGCCTAGTGCCCGATGAAGGCTTGGAGGCATACCCACTAAAAACCTCACGAGGTGCCACCTACTGTCTGGGAGTAGGCCCCGGGTAAATGCGTTAGCATTCTACCGCAACCTACTCCCCAAAGATGTCCCAATGGACACCACCGCTCCCCCCAAGAAAGGGGGGACTCCCATTTGGCACCACCCTTACCTGTTAGAAGGCGAGTGAACTCCTGGACACTCCCAACCAAGCTCAGTCCGTGCAATGCGGCCACGAGAGACTCCCACCCCTCACGGCTGCTGTCTGGCTACATTAAAAGAGGAGACCTACCATACTGCCGCCTCCTTCTCCCCGTACGTCGACGCCGAGCCACATCCGCGAGAGGATTCTCCTCCCGCTCGCGCTCCGCTGCCTCCTTCTGTGACATCACCCTTTCACTGAATGATGCCACAGCATGCCATGCCCTTCCACTTCCAACCATAGCACTTACCACAGCCGGAAGCGACAGATCCTGCCCTACGACAGAACACAGATGCGCTCGTTCCCCGTCCCACGCCGGACAGTCGCGCAGCGTGT
This sequence comes from Calamotropha paludella, assembly GCA_927399485.1. Lineage (NCBI taxonomy): Eukaryota > Metazoa > Arthropoda > Insecta > Lepidoptera > Crambidae > Calamotropha > Calamotropha paludella. The sequence goes on along the minus strand of OV656817.1, from coordinate 25,208,718 downwards.
GTAGAGCCGTATCCTCCGCCGAGTCACAATGATGGCACCGCATCGTTCGTTCCCTCCCTGCAATCATACACAAGTACCTCCCAAAACATCCGTGTCCCGAGAGGATTTGCGTTAGCCGGAAGGAAAGATTGCCCTCCTTTCTTTCTATCCATTGCCGAAATACTGGCAAAATCGCCTCTACAGTGCGCTGCCCAGATGTCGAACCTAACCTAACCTAACCTAACCTAACCTAACCTAACCTAACCTTTTTTTTTTTTTTTTTTTTTTTTTTTTTTATCGAGGGGAAATGCATTAGGCATACCCCACCGTTGGGCAGACGGCGGGGTTATGTGGGACTCACCCGTCAGCAAGATGGTAATGACGGGCATACCCACTAAAACCCCCCGGTGCAACCTTCTCCGCCGTAATGGGACGGTGTGGGATTCGCTTTCGCACACTACCACAAACCGCCCCGGCGTGTGGCCCGGCTATCCGGGCCCCTCCTTTGTGCCTGGTTTACCGGGCCCCTTACCTGGCGGGAGATGCACGCTTGCACATCTCCTCTATCGGACGTGGCCGTGCTAGGTTGACGGCGGGCTACCCTGCCCGCCGCCCTCTGGCCACGTCGTGGGAGAAGGTAGCTAGCGGCGAATTGCCTTTGCCGCCTTCCTAGGCGTCTGCGTCGAATCAGGTCCGCTTGGGCATCTGTCTCGCGGACCCGCTCCGCGGTTTCCTTCTGCGTGATTACTTCCTCGCAGAAGGTTACCATTGCCTGCCAAGAACTTCGGCTGTTGATCATGGCATTTGCCACGATAGGCAGCGACAGATCCGTGCCAACTTCTGCCATTAGTGTTCGGCGTTGAGTCTCAAAGGCATGGCATTCCTGCAGGGTATGCTGTGCCGTATCTTCTTGCGCCCCGCATTCATGACAGCGGGGTGTTGGTTCTCTTCTGGCCACTCTGTGCAAGTATCGCCCAAAACAACCGTGACCTGACAAGACTTGTACCAATCGGTATGTCAGACTTCCGTGGCTCCGCTTCATCCATCGGTCAAGAAGAGGACCCAACGCATCCAATGTTCGGCGACCATATGTTTCCGTCTCCAGATTTTGAGCCCATTGTTCAATAGCCTTTTCCAGTGCCAGTTGACGAACTCTATTTATTTCTTCAACGGCAGGATACTCGCCGTTGGCTCTCTCCTCCTTTTTGTACTTATAGGCTTCCGCTAGTGCAGAAGCCTCTAGCTCCCAAGGTGGTGCCCCAGCAAGGGCACAGGCCACACTACAAGATATCGTTCGATAGCCTCTTATAGCCCTAAGCGCGACCGTTCTCTGGACGCTCCGAAGTATCCTCCTGCTTTCCCTGGTGAGAGAATTGGCCCAGATAGGGGCTCCATATAGAGCCATGCTTCGGACCACCCCGTGGTAGAGGCGGCGACAGCTAGTATTTGGACCACCTACGTTTGGTAGCAATCGGCCAAGCGCTGCTGCGGCTCCTATTAGTTTCGGGGAGAGTCGGCGGAAATGCTCCTCGAATTTCCACTTGGCGTCTAACGTCAGGCCAAGATATTTTAAATGGCCTTTTACCTCAATCCTCTGACCCTCCACCAATATGTGTGCCCCAGGCGGAGGTTTCCCGCGGGGACCATAAAATAGGATGGCCTCCGACTTCTCAAGCGCGACCTGCAGGCCAAGGAGTCTAATGCGCTCAACAACATGAGTGACTGCGGCAGTAGCCTTTCTAGCTGCTTCTTCGTATGTGGCGCCCTGTGCAGTGACAAGGGTGTCATCGGCGTAGCAGACTACCTTACTTTGTGGTGGCAGAGACCCGCGCAGGATCCAGTCAAAGCCGAGGTTCCAGAGAAGAGGGCCTAGAACCGACCCTTGCGGAACCCCGCAAGACATTCGTCGAGTGCAAATTTCGCCCCGGTGATTTAGGAAAAGCACGTCTCTTTCTCTTAAGTAATTTGCCACGATGCGCTGGAGATACCGTGGCACGCCATGAAACCGTAGAGCTTCTTCAATGCACGAGAAGGGGAGTGTGTTGAAGGCATTGGCTATATCTAATGATACTGCCAATACCCTGTCCCCCTTAGACGTAGCCTCTTCTGAGATCCGCCGCAGTTCTGATATGGCGTCTATTGTGGACCTACCTGTTCGGAACCCGTACTGCGAGTTGGATACGTCGGGGCCAGTAGTCTTGAGATGCTCGTTTATTCGGCCGGCAATTATTCGCTCTAGCAGTTTTCCCGCTTCATCTAATAGGACGACAGGTCTGAATGCAGAGGGTGAATTAGGTGGGCGGCCCTCTTTCTGCAATAAAACAAGCCTTCCCTGCTTCCAGATCTTGGGGAATTGGCCATCCGTCAGACAATCGTCAAACAAGCTGCGTATGCGATCTCCAAGATGTTTAAGAGCGACTGGAAGAATGCGACTTGGTATCCCGTCGGGACCAGGAGCCTTGTTTTTGACCCGGGCTCGATCCAGAGCGCCTTTCATTTCATCCTCACTAATCCGAGGGATCACTTGCTCTACTTCGAACTCAATTGAAGATGGAGTCATCGATGGAGGAATGTGTTCTCCTCTCTCAGGAAAGAGACCAGACACTACTCCAGAGAGAAGTTCTGGTTCGAACGTATCTGTCCGGGGAGCGTGGGCCATTTTATTCCTAACTAAGCGGTATGGTCGTCCCCATGGGTCTCTATCTAGGTCTGCTAGGAACTCTTCTCTTGCCGCTGCTTTGGCGTCGCTTATGCCGATCTGCAAGGCCTTTTTTGCACTGCGGTAGGCTTCCCAGAGAATCCTTTCCTCGGTGTCAGTGTGACGTCTCCGACGACACCTTGTATGAGCACGTCGAGTTCGCATGCAGGCTGCACGGAGGCTGGCGATTTCTGCTGACCACCAGTAAACTGCATTTTTCGTGGGCTTTGACGACGTTCTTGGCATGGCTGTGTCACAGATCTCTGTAAGGGAGGCACGAAGATGTTCGGCTCGTACATTAATATCAGCGGTCGTACATGCGGGATTCCAACTCTGGACTATGGACGCCTCTTCCGCCATACCTCCGTCGAATTTCGACACGGCCCATCGCGGAAATTGGTGACGCCTGGGAGCTGTGTTTGGTGATTCCCTTTCTCGTTGTATAGGTGAGATCCCGAATCTGATGTAAACGTGGTCAGACAGACTTTCATCATCTACCACGCGCCAATCTTGAGTACGCTGTGCAAACGTTGGGGTACCAAATGTCACATCGACTCTAGACCCCCCGTTCCGTCGAACACATGTATTAGCGGTACCACGATTTAAAACGACCAACCCCATGGCGACAAGCCATCTCTCAAGCAGCTCGCCTCTTACACAAGTGGTCGGAGCACCCCAAGTTGTCGATTTGGCGTTAAGATCCCCCATCAATAATATTTGCCTAGGAGCTAAGCGACCCACTACCCGACCAAGTTCCTCCATATAAATCTCGAAATCAGAGAAGCGTTTAGTGGGAGAAAAATATACCCCGATTATTGTAGTTCTCCCCCGGACAGCCACCACATATCCCGGACCCCTTTCATGTACCGAGAGAGGGAGAGAGCGAGTGGAGGAAGAGTTAACAATTGCAACCAAGCCCTCAAGGTCACCAGCCCAGTTGGGATGAGGCGGGACATAGTAGGGCTCGGCTATAACGGCTACATCAATGGACCATTGCAGCATCGCTTGCATGAACAGATCTTGGGCTCTGGCGCAGTGGTTCAGATTCCCTTGTAAAAAGCTAGTATGGTTGTATTGATCCATTACAGTTCTGTATCAGCTTCTTTCGACGTTGTGACGCCATCCGCCTGTCTATTAGGTGCTTTAGATCTTGAAACAGCCTTGGCCTGCGTGGCTGGGGGTCTACAGCTTTTACCCCCCATGATATGTCCCGCAGGCAACTGCGCGTCAGCACAAACAGCGCAATGCAGCTCGGAAGAGCAATCTGCTACCCGGTGCCCTGGTTTGCCACAACGGTAACATAGCTCACCTCTATCAGTGGCTGCAGGGCACCTTTGCCGAGTGTGAGCTAGCCCCATACAGCGGAAACACCGTAATGGAAGCGGATCCATAGCTCGGACTTGGGCAGAACTCCACCCTACAAGTAGCCTTCCGGCGTCGACTATTGCCTTAGCAGCCGCTACGGGGCACTGTACTACGACGAAACCAGTACCACCCGGTCCTGACCTGACATTGCCAGATTTAATCTGATCCGGCGTGCAGCCGCCTTTATTAGCTACAGCTGCCACAACATCCTCTTTGGTGACAGAGTCATCGAGGCCAGATACGCGCAGACCTACACACTTGGTGGGCCTTACTACGTGTGCCACATCCTTGAGTACCTCCTTTAACTTATTGGCGAGGACATCCGCTTGTGGGGCGCTAGAGGCTCCAGGAAGCAGAAGCATTCGTGCTCCTGTAGCAGATTGTCTGACTCGCACCCCATCAATCCCGAGGTCGCTTAGTGCGAGTGCTTCCCTAGCCTTGGTTAGAACGGAAGCATAGGAAGCGCCTTTCTCCTCTGCCTCTGGCTGAATGGTGATGATTACCGCCGAGGACTTTGGAGGGGTAAGTTTAGTCTTCTTCTTCTTTTTGTCCTTTTTGGATTTTCCTTTATTCGCCTTTGTAGTGGCGGGCGCGGTTGCGGCCCGCTGTTTTGGTGTCGTCTTAGGTGCAGGAGTATCTGCAGCGGTCGTAGTGGCCGCAGTTTCTTCTTGCTTCTTTCTCAATCTATTTTTCTTCTTCCTGCCGAGTGCCTCAGTCCACTGCTCCGATGAAGCAGGTGCCAAAGTTGAAATACCAGCAGGCTGATCAGTAGCGACAGCCTCTGTTGGTTGCGTGTTCGCTGCTTGAGGTGGCGTGGGAGTCTTCTTTTGGGTCGTTATGGAAGAAGAAGCTACCATGGTTCGCTTGCGGTCCATGCTTGGTTGTGGGCGCAAGGTCTGGGATGATGGCAAACGCTCCTCTATACTCGTCAAACGCGCGTTAATCATCTCGCCGAGTGACACCATCAGAGATCGTTTCAGATCTTCGATCCAGTTTGGCTCCGGAGTGGTAGACGTAGTCGGTCCAGAGAAGGTCTGGTATCGCGCAGTAGGCGACCGATTTCTCTCTGAGAAGGCGGTGCGCAGCGCTTTAATTTCCGTTTTCATATTCTCCATCTCTTGACGAAGCCTTGCATTATCAGCCTGTAAGCGGCGTGTTTCCTCGGTCATAAAACGCGTAGCGAAAGTCTCTACGATATCACGGAGAGACACAGCTGCATCGACCATTGCTCTCTGACATGATCCCTTGAGGTTTTTGGACTTCTTTATGTTTGTCAGAAGGACCTCTATTTGCTCCATCCCTTTGTCTTTAAGGCCGTCCGATGTCATTGTTTGTACGAAATCATCGAAAGACGCAGGAGCTTCAGTATTCCTGGATGAACACCTATTACCCTCGTGTCCAGAAGTACTCGTTGTAGTCTCGCACTCAATTCCAGTCTCTATGATGGTGTGCTGCTGCCGCCTGAAGTCAGCGGCAGGTCTAACGCGACCTTTGCTTGGAGTAAGCGCCTTCGGCGTCATAGGTGTAACGCTGTCCGGGTCTGAGCAAGACTCTTCGCCGCTGAGGGCTTCGCGAGAATGCTTTTGTCTACTGTCAGCAGCTGAGAGAAATCCTTCCTCATCTGAAGAAGTTTCCACTTTTTGTGTTTCACTGTCCAATATTTGAGCGCTCCTTACCGGTAATCGATCACGCTCACGTCTTGATTTGCTGCGAGTTGTTATTGTGCTGCTGCTGCTTGCTACAGATAGCACACTCGCTGCGTCATCACCTAGCTGCAATTCCTTTTCCGAGCATTTAGGTAAGTTAGAGCTCGATTTATCCGGCTTGCTGCTTTGATCTTCGGCTCTGTTTATCTTTGGACACTGAGCTTTGTCCACCACGACAGAATCACCGAGATTCGGCGACTCCAATCGCTCCACAACAACTACAGGGTTTTTGTTTTTTTCATTTATCATCTCCATAGCTAGTCCCACGAGTATGGGGGAAAGGGTGGTCCACCCGGGCAGAGACCCCTGTACCCGGGTAACCCTACTTACACCTGGGGGGTCGGGAGGTACCCCAGGGCGACCACTAGTTGGCTGATGCACTCCCCAGCCACCTGTTCAGGCGCCCCGACACCATGTATCCCAGTGCCAGGACTTTGAGGTTTTTTAGAGTGGTTTTCTCCACGCGGCCCCCACCGAAGTGGCGGCCCCCACTCCCTGCACCACGTACAGGGCTGCGGGTTGGCCGGAGCTGGTCCTTGGACCAGACACCGCCCACGAGAAGTGATTTTTTAGAGAGGTTTTCTTCCTCGCGGCCCCCATACAGAAGGATGACAGCCCCCGGCCCCGCACCACGTACGGGGTTACGGTTTACCCCTGCTTGGCTGCCGTTACCCAGGCTACCCAGGTCAGCCAGCCGAGCTCCCCCCCTGTTGTCGGATTATTAGCCGCCGTCGTATGCAATCCCCGAAGGAATTATATACGACGGCGCCCAGGATGCACCGGCCCGAACCCATTGTCGTTCCCACCGCACGTGTGAAGTGGGACCTACAATGGGCCGGGCACACGTGGAGGTTCTATCCGACCTTGCACCCCAACCTAACCTTTTTTTTTTTTTTTTTTTTTTTTTTTTTTTTTTTTTTTTTTTTTTTTTTTTTTTTTTTTTTTTACGGGGGGAAATGCGTTACGCATACCCCACCGCTGGGGAGACGGCGGGGTTATGTGGGACTCACCCGCCAGTTAGAGGCTGGCGGGCATACCCACTAAAACCCCCCGGTGTTTCGTCTGCCGCTATGCGACGGGCCACGGGAAACTAGGATACTACCGCGGTCCGCCGCCGGCGGTCCTTGGGACCCCTCTTCGGGAGCTTACGAGCCCCCTCCCTCGGTGTGGGCGCGCCGAAACACAGAACGCGCCCTCCCACCACGAAAGCCCTGCAGTGGGCGACAGAGCTTCCCCATCTCTGCCGCCCGGCTCTCACCATTAACGGGGTCTGGGCTTTCTGCCCTTCCCCCATTTCGGCATTACTCTGCCGCTACGGAGGCGGCTATCTCCATCGCCTCGGCCCCATCTGCGGATGTGGCGCTAGGGGCCGGTGGCGTGGTCTTCTTCTTCGTAGGCCTGTTGGCCGTCTTACCCCGTGACTGGGCAGCCCTACAGGCTTGGCCGCCCAGAGGATGGTCGCTCGCCTTTCCAGTTGCCATGCATATCACACAGCGTGGCGAGTTTGAGCACTCTGCCACTTTGTGGCCGGTCTTCCCGCAACGATAGCAGGTATCAGACCGGTCCACAGCCGACTCGCACATGGCTCTTACATGGCCCACCTCTAGGCACCTATAGCACCTTAAGGGTTTCTGCGGCAGAATACTGACTACCGCAGAAACCCAACCGACTAAAAGTTTTTTGCCGCCTTCAGAGATACGCTTAGCGGCAACCACCGGGCATCGGACCAGGCAGGCACCCATTCCGAAACGGCTGGGGCGAATTTCGCCGACGAACACAGCCGCTTCTGGGCACCCACCGGTTGTTGCCACCGCCGCCCTCACATCTTCCGCTGAGATGGTGTCGTCCAGACCTGCCAGGCGGAACTCCGCACACTTATAAGGCCTGGAGATCTCCACTAGACTCGGGTCCAGCAGCTCCCTCAGTTTTTCTGCCAATTTATCGGCGTTTTCTCCATTTCCGCCTCCCGGCAACTCAAGTTTCCGGGCCCCCGTTTGGGTTAGCCGGATGGTAAAGCCCCTCTCACACCCAAACTCCTGGGGTTTGATGTTACGCTTGGCCATCAGTAATGCTTCCGCGTATGACGCACCCTTTTCTTGCGCCTCAGGCCGTAGTTTTATAACCACAGCTGAAGTTTGTGGGGGGCGCAGCCTCACCTTTTTAGCCTGCCGGGGCGGCTTGTCGTTCACCTTCTGGGGCTTCTTAACTTTGCCCTTTTTGCCCACAATCTGCCACGGCTCCTCTGTTGTTGTGGGGCCAGTGGCTGTGGCAGAAATCGTCTCCGCTCGATCAAGTCCAGCAGACGCCGTTCCAGACAGCGCCTGTTTCTTCGTCTTCTTCTTTTTGCCCTTCTTGGCCGCTTTCCCGTCAAGCGGCGCTGTGGCGGCTTTGGAAGGGCCAGTAGTAGCCTTCTCCAGTATCGGCGCAGGTGCTGGAGCTTTTCGCCTGTCCGCTGCCAGTGGTGGCCGTAGTCGCTCTTCTGGCAGGAGGCGGCTTTGGAGCCCCTCGATGCGTGCGTTAACCATGTTGCCGGCCTGCTCCGCTATAAGTCGGCGGAGTTCTTCGACCGACATGGCGCCCACGGTGTTGGTCCTTCTGTCAGTTGCATGCGGGTACGGTCTTCCATGCATTTGTTCTAGTTGCTCGCGTAGCAACTGCACTTCCCGCCGCAAACCCGCCACATCATCCCGCAGGGCGGCATTATCACGCTGTAAGCGTGAGTTTTCGGTCGCCGTGCACGACAGTTCCTTTGTCGCTAGGTTCAGACGATCCTCTAACCTCTTGGTATCGGCCCCTGTGTTGCGGCTTACCATTCCATCCATGACCTTTGCTATCAGGTCTGCCGCGTCACGTAGGGCCTTAACGCTGGTGCCCTTGAGGTTTCCGGATGTTTTGGCCACCTCAAGCACCACTTTAACACCATCCATTCCTTTTTTAAGGAGTTCGCAGGTGGCCATCTCTTCAATATGGTCCTCCTCCATGCGACTGTCACTTCTGGGTTTAGGCGGCGGTCTGGATTGACTGGCCGCCGTATTTGTCTCTGGCTGAATCTGCGCTTGTAGCTCCTTGTTTTTGGCAGCAGCCAGCTCGGCCCTGATCTTGCCTACGCCAATGTACTGGCCCGTAGTAGGGGGGCGGCCGCGGCCGCGGCGAGCTGCTGCAACTTTCGCCGGGGTGGTATCTTCGTCTTCTTCGTCATCATCAAGCACGTCTCTTGCTCGAGATCGTGAGCGCTTCCGTCCTTGTGTGTTCTCAAGCACGCTGTCATCGGAGTCGTCCATTAAAGTAGAGCACGAGGAGCTTCGGCTCATCGGAACGAACCCTTCTTCAGCCATCATCGCTGCTAAAGCAGGGCTGCGGGTGAGCCTGACGACAGGCTCTTTCAGCTGCTGCTTGGGCTGCTTAAAAACATCCTCTGTCTTCTCCGTATTTCCCGCGGACTGCTTTGATGTAGTCTTTGGCGGCTCCTCCGTTTCCTTCTTTTCCGCGGACAGCTTTGATGCTGTCTTTCGCGGCTCCTCCGTCTTCTTAGGCTTCTCGCCTGCTCCTCCTCCAAACATATTTTTAAAATTGAGTGATTCCATTTGGTTCCCACGAGTATGGTAGCAATTCAAAGGTCCACCCAGGCAGAGGCCCCATACCTGGGCAAGCGTAGGATTCTCGAAACAGGGGGTCCGCTGGTCCCCTGCTCCGCTGCCGTGTAGAAACTGGTCTCCCACCAGCCACTCACCCCCTCGCCAATTCGCGACAGCAAACTTGGGGTTAGGGTTTTTTATTGAGGTTTTCTCCTCGTAGGGTCACCCAATTAAGGGCACGCCCCCCCCGGCCCCGCTCAACGTGGGGTAACGGGTTGGCCGGCGGTTGGCATCGAATGCCTGTCCACTGGTCGCACTAGCGATCCAGCAGACCCGCCGCCCCCGCTCGCACCGCCGCTACCCGGAATATCCAGGACGCCGGTCGAGCCCGAATCGCGTCGCCGCTACCCAGAAACGTCTGGGACGCCGACCCGAAGCCGCAACCTGAAACGGTCGCCCGTCTCCGAAGCCACACCTGGCTCCTCTGACCCAAACTACCACTACCCGGAAAGATGGGTCCCGCGGCTACTTCGCCGCCTCCCATGCCTGCTACGTTACAACCCTCTGCAATCAGAGGGTGACGTGCAGAACGGACCGTGAGGTCCCCCCCTCTCGTAATTTTTAAAGAGGTTTTCTTCCTCGCGGCCCCCATCCCGAAGGATGACAGCCCCCGGCCCCGCACCATGTACGGGGTTACGGTATACCCCTGCTCGGCTGCCGTTACCCAGGCTGCCCAGGTCAGCCAGCCGAGCCCCCCCCAGTTGTCGGATTATTAGCCACCTTCGTATGCAATCCCCGAAGGGATTACATACGAAAGCGCCCAGAGTGCACCGGCCCGAACCCATTGTCGTTCCCACCGCACGTGTGAAGTGGGACCTACAATGGGCCGGGCACACGTGGAGGTTCTATCCGACCTTGCACCCCACCCCAACCTAACCTAACCTAACCTAACCTAACCTAACCTAACCTAACCTAACCTAACCTAACCTTTTTTTTTTTTTTTTTTTTTTTTTTTTTTTTTTTTTTTTTTTTTTTTTTTTACGTGGAGAAAATGCTTTTCGCATACTCCCGTCGTTGGGAGCGCGACGGGAGTTATGTGGGACTCTCCCCTGCAGACCAATCTGAGAGTAAAAGCTCGTCAGATTGGTGTGCAGGGGCCTACCCACTAAAAACTCCACGACCTTCCTCCGATCACCTTGATGCCATTGACTCGTCGAACCACTCATCATCATCTGACGATAAGTCGCTCGACGGGGCAATGACACCTGGCGAGGTCACGGGAACCCTTGCGGACACTACCGCGGCCCCGCCGGTGGATGTCTGCCTTTGGCGGACCAGTCTCGGGCGTAAAGAGTATCCCACAACGGCCGGGACACTCTGAGTCAATGGGGAGCCCTGTAACGCGGGGGACGGGCCTCCCAAGCCCGATCCCCGCTGGCCCCCGCTAGAACGGATTGAGTGACCTCTGCCACCCGCTCCTGCATTACTTCCCGTACCAAGCGGAAGGAGGCGATCATATTGTCTCCGTCTTCTGCCTGTTCTCTTTCGTCGGCAGGGATCTGCTAAGGGGTCGTTTTCTCTTATTCGTTCTGCCGCTTCTTTCTGTGACATTACAGAGACACAGAATTCACTTACAGCTTCCCAGGCTGTGTTGCTTCGGAGCATAGCGCTTAAAACGCTCGAAAGCGACAAATCTTGCCCAATCACCGATCTTAACTCACGACGTTGCGAAGCCCAGGCCGGGCACAACTCTAGCGTGTGTTGCGCCGTATCATCTGGAGCTCCGCAGTCCCAACATGATGAGTTTGACTCTCTTCTTGCTATTCTGTACAGGTACTTACCGAAACAGCCATGTCCGGTAAGCACCTGTACCAAATGAAAGTTAAGGGAGCCCCACTTCCTTTCCCTCCACTGTTCCACTACTGGAAGCAGAGCATCTAAAGTTCTTCGCCCGGCTGTGGCAGTTGCAAGTTGCTCTGTCCACAGTTCCTGAACTCTTTGTTCAGCCTGTCGCCGAATGCGCACCAACTCCTCAACGCTCACTCGCTCTTCGTGTACTCTAGCGTTCATCCGATACTGATGCACCTCCGCAAGAACCTTAGCTTCCAGTTCCCACGGAGGCATCCCAGCCAGTGCGCAGGCTACTGCACCAGAAGTTGTCCGGTAAGCTCGTACGGCTCTGGTAGCCACAATTCTCTGCGGGGCGCGTAGAAGAGCTTTCGCCTCAGTTTGTAAAGAGTTAGCCCAAATTGGAGCTCCGTATAGGGCCATACTTTTTACTACACCAGCGTAGAGCTTGCGGCAGCTGAGGTTCGGTCCCCCTATATTGGGGAGATAACGGCTCAACGCTGCAGCTGTATTAACTAGCTTCGGTGATAGCCGTTTAAAATGCTCGTTGAACTGCCATCGGCTATCGAGCGTGAGTCCCAAATATTTCATTTTGTTACCCACAGGGATGCTTTGTCCTTCTACTACAATGCCGGCACTAGCACGAGGTTTCCTCCGGGGCCCATGAAAGACCATAGCCTCTGTTTTATGGAGAGCGACTTTTAGTCCCAGCATTTCAATTCGACTTACTACCAAAGCCGTCGACACCGCAGCGAGTCGTTCAAGCTGATCATAGTCTTCATTCCTAGCGACGATAAGAGTATCGTCAGCATAACAAATCATCGCTGTGCGAGGTAACAGAGTTCCCCGAAGAACCCAATTATACCCTAAGCTCCACAGGAGCGGTCCTAGGACTGACCCCTGTGGAACTCCGCATTTCATCGGCCTTGCTTGAATTTGTCCATCAGTCCCAACGAAGAGCACGACCCGGTCCTCCAAATAGTTTTCGACAACCTGCCGCAAGTATTGGGGCACCTCATGGTAACGGAGTGCTTCCTTTATTCGTTTGAAAGGAAGAGAGTTAAAAGCGTTAGCGATGTCCAAGGAGACCGCTATTACTCTCTCTCCTCTTTGTACCGCCTCTTCCGTTATATTTTTTAGTGCCAGAATGGCGTCGACTGTGCCGCGGCCTCGACGGAAACCATATTGGTTGTCTGATATATTAGGGCCTGTAATTTCATTTTAAAAAAAAAAAAAAAAAAAAAAAAAAAAACCTTTTTTTTTTTTTTTTTTTTTTTTTTTTTTTTTTTTTTTTTTTTTTTTTTTTTTTTTTACGGGGGGAAATGCCTTACGCATACCCCACCGTTGGGGAGACGGCGGGGTTATGTGGGACTCACCCGTCAGTAAAATGCTGACGGGCATACCCACTAAAACCCCCCGGTGTTCCGTCTGCCGCTATGCGACGGGCCACGGGAAACTATGATACTACCTCGGCCCGCCGCCGGCGGTCCTTGGGACCCCTCTATGGGAGCTCACAAGCCCCCTCCCTCGGTGTGGGCCCGCCGAAACACAGAGCGTGCCCATCCACCACGAAAGCCCTGCAGTGGGCGACAGAGCTTCCCCATCTCTGCCGCCCGGCTCTCACCATCAACAGGGTCTGGGCCTTTTGTCCTTCCCCATTGTGGGTTTACTCTGCCGTTACGGAGGCGGCTACTTCCATCGCCTCGGCCTCATCTGCGCATGAAGCGCTAGGGGCCGGCGGCGCGGTCTTCTTCTTAGTGGGCCTGTTGGCCGTCTTCCCCCGTGGCTGGGCAGCCCGACAGGCTTTGCCACCCAGCGGATGGTCGCTCGCCTTTCCTGCCGCCACGCACAACGCACAGCGTGGCGAACTCGTGCAATCTGCGACTTTGTGGCCGGTCTTCCCGCAACGATAGCAGGTGTCCGACCGGTCCACAGCCGACTCGCACATCGCCCTGACGTGCCCCACCTCGAGGCACCTATAACACCTGAGGGGTTTTTGCGGCAGAATACTAACCACCGCAGAAACCCACCCGACTAATAACTTTCGGCCCCCCTCCGTAAGTCGCTTAGCAGCAACCACCGGGCATCGGACTAGGCAGGCGCCCATCCCGAAGCGGCCGGGGCGAATGTCGCCGACGATCACGGCCGCCTCTGGGCACCCACCTGTTGTTGCCACCGCCTCTCGCACGTCCTCTACTGAGACTGTGTCGTCCAGGCCCGACACGCGAAACTCTGCGCATTTTGTGGGCCTGGAGATCTCGACCACAGTCGGGTCCAGTAGCTCGCGCAACCTCTCCGCCAGCTTGTCGGCGTTTTCTCCGCTTGTGCCGACTGGCACCTCAATTTTTCGGGCCCCCGTCTGGGTAAGCCTAATGGCGAAGCCCTTTTCACATCCGTACTCTTGGGGTCTGATCTTCTGCTTGGCCCCCAAGAGGGCCTGCGCATACGACGCTCCGTTTTCTTGCGCTTCCTGCCTAAGCTTTATAACGACCACCGAGGTTTGCGGTGGGCGCAGTCTCACTTTCTTAGCTTGGCGCTCCTTCTTTTTTATTGCCTTCTGGGGCTTCTTTACTTTGCCCCTTTTCCCTACTGTTTGCCACGGCTCCTCTGTTGTTGTGGAGCCAGTGGTTGCGGCGGGGGTTGTTTTCGCCCGTTCTTGCCCCTCAGTTGACGTACCAGCCTTCGCCTGTTTCTTTGCCTTTTTATTCTTGGCCTTCCTAGCTGCTGGCTCGGCAAGTGGGGCCGCAGCGGCCTTGGAAGGTCCAGAAGTGGCATTTTCAAGTAACGGCGCAGGCGCTGGCGTCTTTCTCCTGTCTGCCGCCAGTGGTGGTCGCAAACGCTCTTCTGGCAGTAGACGGCTCTGCAGCCCCTCTATTCTCGCGTTCACCATGGTGCCGGCTTGCTCCGCTATGAGGCGGCGGAGTTCGTCCACCGACATGGCAGCCACGGTGTCCTTGCGTCTCGTTCTTTGATGCAGGTCAGGTCCTTCCTGCACTCCCGCAAGTTGCTCCCGTAGCAGCTGTACCTCGCGGCGCAAACCAGCCACCTCGTCGCGAAGTGTGGCGTTGTCGCGCTGCATACGGAGGTTCTCCTCTGATGTACGGGATAGTTCCCTCGTCGCTTTTTCAAGCCGGACCTCTATTTTGTTGACGTCAGTATCGGTGTTGTGGCTATGCAAGTTCCCCATCATCTCAGCAATGAGGTCCGCTGCATCTCGCAAAGCCTTGACGCTGGTCCCTTTGAGGTTGCCGGATGTTCTGGCAACCTCGAGAACCACTTTGACACCTTGCATGCCCTTCTTCATCATCTCCAGGGATGTCAGATCTTCGGGTTCATCTACCGTTGATGTGTCGCATCTGGGTTTCGGCGGTGGTCGTCGGGTGTTACGATCCGCCGCTGTTGCCTCCTCGTCTAATTGGGCTAGTAGCTCCGCTTTTCTAGTGGCTGCCAGCTCGGCCCTCACCTTACCAACGCCTACGTATTGACCCGTAGTAGGAGGGCGGCCGCGGCCGCGGCGGGCTGCTGTTATTTTTGCCGGGGTCGTCTCCGAGTCTTCGTCGTCATCTCCGGGTAGTTCCCTAGTTCGGGAACGCGAGCGCTTCCTTCCAGGTGTGCTCTCAGGCACGTTGTCGTCGGAGTCGTCCATGAATGAAGAGCACGAAGGGCTTCGGCTCATGGGAACGAACTCCTCTCCGGTGAGCATAGCTGCTAAGGCGGGGCTACGAGTGAGCCTCACCACTGGCTCCTTCAGCGTCGCCAACCTCTCCGTCCTTTCCACCGGCTGTTTGAAGACAGCTTTTGGTGGCTCCTCTTTTTCTGTATTTTCCGCGGACAGCTTCGATGCTGTCTTTAGCGGCTCCTCCGTCTTCTTTATTTCTGCAGACTGCTTTGACGCAGTCTTTTGCGGTTCCTCCGTCTTTTTAGGCTTCTCGCCTGCTCCTCCACCGAACATATTTTTAAAGTTTAATGATTCCATTTGGTTCCCACGAGTAGGGTTGCAATAACGGTCGACCCGGGCAGAGGCACCATACCCGGGCAAGCGTAGGGTTCTCGAAACAGGGGGGCCGCCGGTCCCCTGCTCCGCTGCCGTGTAAGAACTGGTCTCCCACCAGCCACTCACCCCCTCGCCAATTCGCGACAGCAAACTTGGGGTTAGGGTTTTTTACTGAGGTTTTCTCCTCGCAGGGTCACCCAATTAAGGGCACGCCCCCCCCGGCCCCGCTCAACGTGGGGTAACGGGTTGGCCGACGGTTGGCATCGAATGCCTGTCCACTGGTCGCGTTAGCGATCCAGCAGACCCGCCGCCCCCGCTCGCACCGCCGCTACCCAGAATCTCCAGGACGCCGGTCGAGCCCGAATCGCGTCGCCGCTACCCAGAAACGTCTGGGACGCCGACCCGAAACCGCAACCTGAAAAGGTCGCCCGTCTCAGAAGCCACACCTGGCTCCTCTGACCCAAAGAAGGGTCCCGCGGCTACTTCGCCGCCTCCCATGCCTGCTACGTTACAACCCTCTGCAATCAGAGGGCGACGTGCAGAACGGACCGTGAGGTCCCCCCTCTCGTAATTTTTTATAGAGGTTTTCTTCCTCGCAGCCCCCATCCCGAAGGATGACAGCCCCCGGCCCCGCACCATGTATGGGGTTACGGTATACCCCTGCTCGGCTGTCGTTACCCAGGCTACCCGGGTCAGCCAGCCGAGCTCCCCCCCTGTCGTCGGATTATTAGCCGCCGTCGTATGCAATCCCCGAAGGAATTATATACGACGGCGCCCAGGATGCACCGACCCGAACCCATTGTCGTTCCCACCGCACGTATGAGGTGGGACCTACAAAAGGCCGGGCACACGTGGAGGTTCTATCCGACCTTGCACCCCACCTAACCTAACCTAACCTAACCTAACCTAACCTTTTTTTTTTTTTTTTTTTTTTAACCTTAGGAAAATGCCTTCGCATACCACCCAGCCACGGGGAGACTGAGTGGTTATGTGGTGTGTCCACTAAAAACCTAAGGGTGTTCCGTCTGCCGCAAGTGCGGCGAACCACGGGATCGGAATATGCTACCGCGGTTCGTCGCCGGCGGTCCTGTGGAAGACCCCATCTTATTAGAGCCCAGAGGCTCCTCCAACGGTGCGGGCGCGCCGAAACACAAACGCGCCCTGCCACCACGAGAGCCCTAATGTGGACGACGAAAATTCCCCGTTTCCGCCGCCCGGCCCTCTCAGCGGGGTTTGTCTAGGCTATCCTAGCTTGCCCCGCTACACATAGCCGCCTCTGCTGTGGCAGCTGTCTCCATGGCCTCCGCTGGTAGGCTGGTTTCAGCTCTGGGCGGAGGGACCGTGGACGCCTGCTTCTGCTGCTCGGGTTGTGACCGGGGGGCTTTGCAGGACTTTCCCCCCAGTGTATGGCCTGCGCTCAGTTTTGCCGCCGCACACAGCACGCAATGCGGCTTGGCAGTACAGTCTTTAGCCTGGTGGTCAGGTTGGCCACACCTATAACAGAGGCCGCTCCTGTCCACCGTAGCCCAGCACATTTCTTGGGCATGGCCCACCTCGAGGCATTTGTAACACCTCATGGGTCTCGACGGTAAATGATGAATAACCGCCGAGACCCAGCCTACAAGTAGTTTATTGCCGCCTACAGCCAGTTGCTTGGCGGCGGCCACCGGGCACCGAACCAGAACGGTACCGAGACCGAGGCGGCTTCGGCGTATGGTTCCGACTGTTACGGCTGTCTCTGGGCACCCTCCTGTTGTGGCTACGGCCACCTTTACTTCCTCGACCGTGACTGCATCGTCGAGGCCAGACACTCGGAAAGCAGCCGTCTTGGTTGGTCTTGAGATTTCTACCTCCGGGCCAGCAATTTGCGCCAGCTTTTCAGCCAGCTGATCAGCTCTCGCGCTGTTGTCGTCGCCAGCGATCTCAATTTTGCGGGCTCCTGTCGCGGCAGCCCGTATTTTGAGACCCGAGCCAATTATGGTGCGATCGACTTTTCCCTTCACCTGAGCCAGGACATCGGCGTACGTCACCCCTTTACTAATGGCTTCGGGCTGCAGTTTGAGCACAACCACAGCCGTTTGAGGTGGACGTAACGTCACTTTTTGTTTCTTCTTGTTCTTCTGGGGCGGCCGTGGGGTCCCCTTCGTCGGCTTCGACGGAGCTCCCTGTTTGCCGACCGTCTCCCAGCCACCATTAGATGGTCGAGGTGGGGGAGGTGCTTCCTCTTGAGCAGGTGCGGCTTGCAATCTAGCTGCAGCTGCTGCAGCAGCAGCCAAGCTAGTCTTTTTAGCTCTGCGCTTCTTCGCTCCCTTAGATGAAGCGGGTGCTACTAGAGAGCGTCCTGCTGAGTCTTTTCCTGATGGCGCGGCTTCTGCCGCTTTCTTCTTTTTATCAGCTGCCAACGGTGGCCGGACACGCTCCTCCGGCGGCAGCCTCCTTGCTAGACCCTCTATGCGGGCGTTTAGCATAGGGCCCGTCTGGTCGACAATGAGCCGACATAGTTCGTCCACGGTCATATCGCCCACGGTGTTCTGTGGGCGAAGTTGTCTGCGATCGGAGTTCTTACGCTGGGTTGATCCTTCCCTGTGTATGTTCATCCCCTCACGCACCAGCTCAAGCTCTCGTCGGAGAGCCGCCATTTCCTCCTTGAGCCGTTGGTTTTCGGCTGCGATACGCGCGTTCTCAGCATTGGTGCGCGAGAGTGCCTCCTGTGTTGTCTGGAATCGTTCTTCTAGTCGTTTCGTGTCGCAACTAGTGTTGCGGTCATACATCTCGTTGAGCATCTTTTGTATTAGAGATGCAGCATCTTTAAGAGCCCTTACGCTAGTGCCCTTTAAGTGGCCGGACTTAGCGGCAACCTCTAGAACAGCGTCGACGCCATCCATGCCGCGCTGGAGTAACTCACAGTTGGCTAAGTCCTCGGGCTTTCCTTCTTGTAGTTGAGCCACCCCTTTTGATTTTGGTTTGGATGGGGGGCAAGGCTTTGTGGCTGCTACCTCTTCTTGCGCCTCAAGCTGTCGTTGTTTAGCAGCACTCAGTTCCGCATTAGCTCTAGCTAGTCCAACATATTGGCCAGTTGTTGCAGGCCTACCTCTTCCTCGGCTATCGGAGGCTGCACTTATTTTTGCTGTTGGTGCAGCTTCTTCTTCTTCTGAGCCAATGTCGCCCGGTTGTTTCGGCTCTCTAGATCTTTTCCTACCTATTGGATCCACCATCATATCCAATGTCGAGCTTCTCGAGTCTCGAGAGCTGCTTCTACTCCTGTCTTGTGCCGCAGATGTTGATGGCAATGTCATTCGCGAAAGACGAACAATCGGTTGACGGACCGCTGCTGGTTCGACAAACGCAGCCTTTTCACCGTCGCCTTTCTTTGCTTCCTCCTTCTTCTTTTCGCCGGACTTCTCGTCCCTACCTCCAGAAAATAAGTTTTTAAAATTGAGTGTCTCCATCTTGTTCCCACGAGTGTGGGGGAATTAAACAGTCCACCCGGGCAGTGCCCCCTGTACCCGGGTAACCCTAAGTACACCACGGAGGACGGGCGGTATCCATGGGTGACGCTAATGGGCTGACACACTCTGCCAGCCACCCGCGCACGGGCGCCCCAACACCACGTTTCTCAGCGCCGGGACTTTGAGGTTTTTTAGAGTGGTTGTCTCCACGCGGCCCCCACCGAAGTGGCGGCCCCCACTCCCTGCACCACGTACAGGGCTGCGGGTTGGCCGGAGCTGGTCGAAGAACCAGACACCGCCCAAGAGGAGTGATTTTTTACAGAGGTTTTCTTCCTCGCGGCCCCCATCCCGAAGGATGACAGCCCCCGGCCCCGCACCATGTACGGGGTTACGGTTTGCCCCTGCTCGGCTGCCGTTACCCAGGCTACCCAGGTCAGCCAGCTAAGCCCCCCCCCCCCCGGTTGTCGGATTATTAGCCACCTTCGTATACAATCCCCAAAGGGATTATATACGAAGGCGCCCAGGATGCACCGGCACGAACCCATTGTCGTTCCCACCGCACGAGTGAAGTGGGACCTACAATGGGCCGGGCACACGTGGAGGTTCTATCCGACCTTGCACCCCAACCTAACCTAACCTAACCTAACCTAACCTAACCTAACCTAACCAACCACCCTTAAATTACTACCAAATATTACCTTACTTCGCTGAAAAAATTCTCACTTATAGTTCTCAACCTCCTCTATCGATTCCCCCTTGACACCAAATTGATCCCTCCATTAGTTTTCCCGAAATAAATTTTTGAAAATTTTTCCCCATACTAAAGTCAATGTTGCCGAGTCAGCAGACCGAGCGTTGATGTCTTTTGTATGGGACCCCCGGAGCTTAGGTGGATTTTTGAGTAAAATCAGCCGACCCTAAATTTTTAGAAAATTCATAAAAAATTCATTTCTCACCCGATTCTCATTTTGTTTTCGATTATAGCTAGCAGGGCCCCTAAGGCATCTGTTCCATATTTTTAATTGAAAATCCATCCACAATTTTCCGAAAAATAAGCATTTTCCCAAATTTTCCTCAAAAATTGACTCAATTTCACAACCTTTTCTTGCACAACTTTTTTCCATTTTAACCGATTTTCAATTTTATTGTGTCTGTTTGTAGATCTCGTTAATTCCTAACTTTCTTTTAGATAAACTTTCTCCATATCTCTTGTACTTTTCGAGATAAAAATTCTAAAAATTCACCAAAAAAGCACCCCTTTTTGCACATTACAGAAAACCTTATATTTCCGGATCCATTAAAGATATTTCAATTCTGTTTGAATATCATTGTAGTACTCTGTTAGGGCTACAATATATTGTTGCACCAGTAAAATTCATCACTAAACAAATTTTTTATAGTCAATTCAATTTTCACTTTTTCGTCCCAAAATTTCCCAAGTTTGAAACCCATATAAAACTATTAGTTTAACTCAAAATTTTCTTTTTATAAACCTATTTTCGTAGATCTTGCTATTTCCTAACTTTTACTTAGACAAATTTTTCCCATATCTCTTATAATTTTCGAGATAATAATTTTCAAATATCTCCCATAAAATACCCCTTTCTCTTCATAATTGATAACATTATGTTTCCCGAAGTATAAGAGATATTTTATTTCTGTGTGAAGTTTATTGTAGTACTCTTATAGAACTACAATATATAGTTGCACCGATTAAATTCATTTATAATTAAATTTTTTATCACTTTTTCAATTTTCACTGTTTTCACTCAAAAATTCTACAAGTTTGAAACTCCTTCAAAATCACCAATATTAACATTTCGATCTCATTTTTTGTAGTTTAGGATAGTTCTCAATATAATATACACTTTTTGTAAATACTTTTTGATTCCATTTATAATAGTTTTTGTGTTATATCATTTTAAAATTTTTTTTAATTTTCGATAATTCAGTTTGTAAACTTTCTTTTTATTTTATATTAATCTTATTAACATTTGCATTTCTAGGCTTACTTTTGCATTTTTATATAGATAATAACTCTTATAGTCGTAAGATAGTCCTAATACTAAATATTTTTCTGTTTTGACTGTATATAATTTTAGTTCATGTCAAACATGGATTTCCAACCACAAAGCGCATCAAATAGAGCTTTAATGGACCTCATTGGCGACCCAGAGTCTGATGACTTTGACGATATAATTAACCCATCTAACTCATCTCAAGTACGTCTGCACTACGACGATTCCTTAATACACCAAACTCCACAAATTGTATCCTCACGAGAGTCCTTAGCATCTAAAGACCCCATAATATCCGAAGACCCACTATCACACGCACAAACCATACAAACAGCTCCGTCAAACAGTCAAAGCATGCCTGCATCCCAAACTAAAAAAACTAGAAAATCCAAAAGTAAAGTGGCTTCGAGTAGCTCAGCCCCAACTTTGGAGGCGATGTATCCCGATTGGCGAAACAACCCTTTCAAAGACACCATATACACTCGGCGTCAAAAAAATCGCACCTCTAAGAAAATCACGTTCAAATGGCATTAACTCTGGATATGCACATGCAGTCGTATTAATTATAATTTTATTTAAAAGGTTACTTAATTAACTTAATAAAAAAACATTATTTTTCATTATCAAATAAAACCTAAAGCAACAAATAAAGGGTCACAAAAATTCTAAGGAAATTTTGCTGCTCGGGAGAGTCGCGAGTTGCGCTAACTTTGTGGGTATAAAGAGGTCAACACGGGTTCAATGTGGGTCATTCGCTATTAAACCGTTGAAGGGGACACACGCACTGATTTTACTGAAGAAAGAACATCTGGAAAATGGACACTACAGCTGATGAGGCCGCTCAAGTGGTTGCACTACTGCAAGCAGGGGTGCGGCAGTGTGATGTCGCCCGGCAACTGAATCTGAGCCGTTTTTCGGTTCGTAGAGTCTACCAGCGCTTTTTAGAGACCGGTGGCTATATCCGGCGACATGGGTCCGGTAGACGTCGCTGCACTTCGGAAAGAGACGACCGGTTCGTTGTGTCGTACTCTTTGAGAAATCGCTTCTCAAACGCTGTTCAGCTGCAACAGGAGCTCCAGGCAGTTCGCAGACGCACCGTGAGTGTATCCACGGTTAGAAGAAGACTGAAGGAGAAGAACATAGCAGCCCGCAGAGCTGCTACAGGTCCAAAATTGACTGCAGCGCACCGACGAGCCCGCTTGCAGTTTGCTCGCGACCACGTCGATTGGACCATTGAGCAGTGGGGAGCTGTTCTCTTCTCAGACGAGACACGAGTGTGTCTTTTCTGCAACGACCGACGAAGAAGAGTATACCGGAGGCAGGGTGAACGTTTCGCTCAAGCCTGCATCCAGGAGACGGTGGAATATGGAGGCGGATCCTGCATGTTCTGGGGCGGTATGTCGGCTGCCGGCAAAACCGACCTGGTCTGCGTCTCCCGGACCGGAGGTGCTCGCGGACAAGGGTCGCTGACTGCGCGCCGCTATATCACAGAGATCCTGGATGTGCATGTGGTCCCTTTTGCCGAATCTTTTGGCGAGGGGTTCACATTAATGCACGACAACGCTCGCGCACACACTGCAGCCATCGTGAACGACTTCCTGCGGAGGTCCCAAATTCCTGTGATGCAGTGGCCAGCGAGAAGTCCTGATCTGAATCCGATAGAGCACCTCTGGGACCATCTTAAACGTAAGGTTCGATCTCGGGATCCGGCTCCTTCGACTCTAGAGGAACTCCAAACCGCGGTGATTGAAGAATGGGGTCTTATCCCTCAAGAAGAGCTCCTGAAGTTGGTGAGGTCTATGAGGGACCGTATGGAAGCCGTCATCAGGGCAAGGGGGGGTAACACTAGATTTTGAGTTAATTTTAAGACACTTTTTGTACATTTTTTTTGTAAATTATCGATTATTAATTAGGACTTAATTAAGATTTTTTATTATTTTTCAAATTTTTATGCTTTTTGTATAATTTTAATTAAAAAAAAGATTGCACTTAATTGTTGTTTGATGCTCCTTTTTGTTACCTTTCTAATGATACCTAACACTATCCTCTATATAAGGTTTAGGAATTTTTGAATAAGATTTTTATAAGGTGCGATTTTTTTGACGCCGAGTTTATGATATATATACCTCTCTTTCCAAAATTCCAACTTTACTACTAAGCACTCATAGTGTTACGCGCGAAAACAGAACAGAAGCAATAGACAGTGTATTGAAAGGCCTGGACACTGTTATCGAGGTCTTCAAAAACCTAAACACCAACTCTAACCAACCAGATGAACAACAACCTCCAGCACAGCACCGGTGCTGCAATCCCGGTATCACCCCCGACGACATTAAACAAATTGTCCAACAGACAGTTAGGACAGAATTAGGAAGGGTTGCCCAAACGCGCCCTCACACTGTAACGTCGACAACGCAACCACCTTCGTACGCACAGATGGTGGCCGCCCCAAAAAGGCCTGTACAACGCCGTATACCGGACCCCCAGCGACCGGCACTGATTGTCGCCAGTAAGGCTGAGGGGGCCCCCCGCGAGCAAACAGTTAAGGCCCTCAAGCGAATCATCAACCACAAAGAAACTCAGTACACTGCTGCCAAAGTTGTTAACCTATCTAGGGGCAAAACCAAAGTCGAATTCGACACCATCTCCGACATGAAGGATGCCCTAAATAGGATTAATAACGCCCCCTCTTCTCTTGGGGTGACAGCGGTGGAGGAGAAAAAACTGAGACCTATGATAATAATCAAAGGCATTGCCTCCGACAACAACAAGGATGATCTAATCCCTACCCTACTTCAACACAACCCTGAGTTAGAAAATACCACAGAGGCAGAAATTAGCCTACGATTTACTAACAAGAACAGAAATCCTAACCTGTACAATGCGGTCATGTCGGTATCCCCTCGTGTTTGGAAGATTTTGACCAGTCTGGTCCGAGTTAAAATTGATTTCCAAAGGGTACATGTTGACAACTTTTCACCTTTCAAACAGTGCCGCGGCTGCCACGGCTTTGGTCACACGCAGACCCATTGTAGGAGCGAACGGCGCTGCGGACACTGCGGCAACAATACACACACCAACGAAACATGTCCTCTTAAAGATGAAGCCCCTGTCTGCGTCAATTGCGAAACCCACAACATCAGATTCAAAACTCTACAAGACACTAAACACTCTGCATTTTCAAACATGTGCCCCAGAGTTCGGGCTATGCAGCGCCGTATCGACGCAAAAGTCGATTATGGCTATGAAAACAACTAACAACAACAACTAACTAACCTCAATAATTTCTGTTGTAATAAACACATTTCATTACAATAATAAAATAAGACTTAACTTTAACACTTATGATAAACAAGAAATTCTAAATATTAAACTCTAAATCAAAAAGCTTCAAATGAAGCGGCATTTTGTCTATCTTCTTCTTTATTCGTTCTCTTCCGTTCCTATCAATCTGTCACTCTGTCTTTCTGATTTCTATCTCTCTTTCAGTTCTTGCTCTTAGGTAATAGGTATCTTTAGCCTTGACCCTAAGATGCAATAACTTTTACAATAATAAGAGTCCCATTTTGAAAAACATTTAAACAAAATCTTGAAACAGTCTATCTGATTTTTTAATAAATAAGGAAAAAAAAAAAAAAAAAAAACCTAACCTTTTTTTTTTTTTTTTTTTTTTTTTTTTGCCCAGGAAAAATGCCTTCGCATACCACCACATCCGGGGAAATGAGGATGGTTATGTGGTGTAGCCACTAAAAAACCTGGGGCGTTCCTTCTTACGCATTGTAGGGCGAGAACTCCGGGATCGTGTTACGCAACCGCAGTCCCCGCCCTGCGTCTGTCCTCCTCGGACTCCTCATCGGGAGCTCAGAAGCTCCTACTCCGGTGTGACGCGCCGGAACGCACAGCGCGTCTATCCACCTCGGGGGCCCTTGGTGGACGACAGAAAATCCCCGTTCTGCCGCCCGGCCCCCACTTCGAGGGAAAGCCTAGGCTTTAAGCCGATGCCTGCCCCCGACGCCGCACGGCCGTTAGCACTGGACTGTAGTTTCAGCCTCCGATGCTTCTTCGCGCGCTTGCGCTTGAGTCGACGGCGGTGCGGGTTTCTTCCCCTTGCTCCTACCCTTTGCTTGTCTTTGGGGAGCTTTGCAACTGATGCCCCCCAAGGAATGATTCGCCTTTTTCTTGGCTGCAGCACATAGGACACAGTGCGGTGCAGCTGAGCATGTTTTGGCTGTGTGACCAGGTTGCCCACAGCGAAAGCATAGGTTACTCCGGTCAACTGCGTTTGTGCATCCTTGGAAAATATGTCCCACTTCCAAGCACCTGTAACAGCGCATTGGTCTTTGGGGCAGCAGTTTAACGCTTACCGAGACCCAACCAACTAATAACTTCTTGCCGCCTTCCAAGATCTTTTTGGCGGCGATGACGGGGCATTGCACTACAGCAAATCCCAGCCCTCTTCCAATGCGGCGGATTTCGGTACTTGCCACCGACTCCACCGAGCACTCACCTTCTTTCGCCACCGCTTCCTTTAATTCCTCGGCGGTTGCGGTGTCATCCAGTCCCGTAATACGCAACTCTGCGCGTTTTGATGGTCTGGAGATGTCGGCCATTGCGGGATCAATGAGCTCTCTTAGTTTGGCCGCTATTTTATCAGCATTGTCAGCGCTGTCTACTCCCGGCAATTCCACTAGCCGGGCGCCAGTAGCTGCTACTTTCATGGCCAGACCTCCTGTTAAGCCAAACTCCTCAAGATTTAAGTTGCGCTTAGCTTCTAGCAACACTTGGGCGTACGTCACTCCATTTTTTTCCGCTTCAGGCCGCAGTTTAATGGCCACGGCAGCCGTTTGCGGAGGACGCAGCTTACGATCTTTTTTCTTCTTCTCCTTTTTTGTTGCTGGTTGCACCTTTGAGAGTGTTGTCCTTGGCGCGGCTGCGGGCGTCTTGGTTGAAGGAGCCGTCACCTGCTGCTGCCCAGCCTTCTTTTTACGGCGGTAGCTTACCGTTTCCCATCTTCCCTCCGCAGACGCAGAGGCCGGTGGTGTGGGACGCGGTTCATCTTGCGCTGCAGGCTGAGCTGGAGCCTCTTTGTTTCTTTTAGTCCGTTTTGGTTTCCCCCTTGCTGCTGGCTTGGGGATGGGTGCTAGACTCAGTGGCGGGAGTTCAGTCCCTCGGCTCATCTGGTCAGTTACTGGCGGAGAACATTGGGTTGACTCCGACAGCAGCTTTTCTTCTAGATTTACTAGCCTGCTGTTAATAGAAGAGAGTACCTTTTCCATTTCATTTGGGCTTGTCCCGCTTCGTGCTTTCGAGCAGTTTTTGCAGGATGCCGGAGCAGGTACTTTCTTAAGAGACGCCAATTCCCTCTTCAAAATCTCGACCTCCACTCTGAGACCCTCATTGCTACTGCGCATGAGGAGGTATTCTGCTTGCATCTTTTGCAGTTCAGCACGAGTAGATTTGTATTTCTCCCCGAGTTTTACAAGTTCCTCATTTTCAGTTCGGAGGGGAATTTCTGCCAAGCCCTGCTTGATTTGGGCCGCAGCGTCTTTAAGCGCTCTCACAAAAGTTCCCTTCAGGTGACCCGACCTATTTGCCACGTCCGTGATAGTATTTGCAGTGCTGCTGATCTTCTCGCAAACATCTGTCACTGGCATACTTCTCCAGTCGATGGATGCTGGGGACAAACCAAGCTCGGGTGACTGGAAAAGTTTCCGCGCCTTCTTGTTTTTCTCTGCTTTTCTTTGTTCTGTCCTAGTCTCTTTTGTTGACGGGTCATCGTCGCCCGACATCGATGACCCTTGGGAGCATAGTCGTTGATGCTCTCGCTCTTCCAGTGTTTCTGACTCCAGATCTTCGTCCGATCCAGAAGCCGTTAGTGAGGACCAGGATGAATGTAGGTCTCTGGCCTCTTTACGCTCTTTTCTCTTTTGTTCTCTAATGCGAGACACCGATGGTGTACGTGACGTCCGCAGGTCTTGCAGTCGCACTACCAACCTTCTCTTAGGTGTACTTGGCCGTTTGAAATCGGCCTCTTCCTTCGGCGTACTCGGCCGTGATAAAGCGGCCTCCTCCTTCGTTACACTTCTGGTTTTTACTCCGTCCTTCTCGGACCCATCATCAAGGTTTTGATTTTTATTTAAAATTTCATTCTCCATATCTAGTCCCACGAGTATGGGGGAAAGGGTGGTCCACCCGGGCAGAGACCCCTGTACCCGGGTAACCCTACTTACACCTGGGGGGTCGGGAGGTACCCCAGGGCGACCACTAGTTGGCTGATGCACTCCCCAGCCACCTGTACAGGCGCCCCGACACCATGTATCCCAGTGCCAGGACTTTGAGGTTTTTTAGAGTGGTTTTCTCCACGCGGCCCCCACCAAGGTGGCGGCCCCCACTCCCTGCACCACGTACAGGGCTGCGGGTTGGCCGGAGCTGATCCAGGCTGGACCAGACACCGTCCACGAGGAGTGATTTTTAGAGAGGTTTTCTTCCTCGCGGCCCCCATCCCGAAGGATAACAGCCCCCGGTCCCGCACTACGTACGGGGTTACGGTTTACCCCTGCTCGGCTGTCGTTACCCAGGTTACCCAGGTCGGCCAGCCGAGCTCCCCCCCTGTTGTCGGATTATTAGCCGCCGTCGTATGCAATCCCCGAAGGAATTATATACGACGGCGCCCAGGATGCACCGGCCCGAACCCATTGTCGTTCCCACCGCACGTGTGAAGTGGGACCTACAATGGGCCGGGCACACGTGGAGGTTCTATCCGACCTTGCACCCCAACCTAACCTTTTTTTTTTTTTTTTTTTTTTTTTACGGGGGGAAATGCGTTACGCATACCCCACCGTTGGGGAGACGGCGGGGTTATGTGGGACTCACCCGTCAGTAAAATGCTGACGGGCATACCCACTAAAACCCCCCGGTGTTCCGTCTGCCGCTATGCGACGGGCCACGGGAAACTATGATACTACCGCGGCCCGCCGCCGGCGGTCCTTGGGACCCCTCTATGGGAGCTCACAAGCCCCCTCCCTCGGTGTGGGCCCGCCGAAACACAGAGCGTGCCCATCCACCACGAAAGCCCTGCAGTGGGCGACAGAGCTTCCCCATCTCTGCCGCCCGGCTCTCACCATCAACAGGGTCTGGGCCTTTTGCCCTTCCCCATTGTGGGTTTACTCTGCCGCTACGGAGGCGGCTACCTCCATCGCCTCGGCCTCATCTGCGCATGAAGCGCTAGGGGCCGGTGGCGTGGCCTTCTTCTTCGTAGGCGTGTTGGCCGTCTTCCCCCGTGGCTGGGTAGCCCGACAGGCTTGGCCGCCCAGAGGGTGGTTGCTCGGCTTCCCAGCCGCCACGCACAATGCACAGCGTGGCGAGTTAGTGCACTCTGCAACTTTGTGGCCGGTCTTCCCGCAACGATAGCAGGTGTCCGACCGGTCCACCGCCGACTCGCACATCACCCTTACGTGCCCCACTTCGAGGCACCTATAGCATCTCATAGGTTTCTGCGGCAGAACACTGACTACCGCAGAAACCCAGCCCACCAACAATTTTCTGCCGCCTTCCGTGACCTTTTTAACGGCCGTCACCGGACATCGGACCAGGCAGGCACCCATTCCAAAGCGGCTGGGGCGAATGTTGCCGACGATCACGGCCGCCCCTGGGCACCCACCTGATGTTGCCACCGCCGCCCGCACATCCTCTACAGTAACGGTATCGTCCAGGCCCGACACGCGAAACTCTGCGCATTTTGTGGGCCTGGAGATCTCGACCAGGGTCGGGTCCATCACCTCGCGAAACCTCTCCGCTAATTTGTCGGCGTTTTCTCCACTTACACCGGGCGGCAACAGAATTTTGCGGGCCCCCGTCTGGGTAAGCCTGATGGCGAACCCCTTTTCGCACCCATATTCTCGGGGGTTTATCTCCCGTTTGGCCCCAAGGAGTACCTGCGCATATGACGCCCCACTTTCTTGCGCATCCTGGCGCAGCTTTATAACCACCGCCGCTGTTTGCGGGGGGCGCAGCTTCACCTTCCCTGCCTGGCCTTTCTTTTTCTTTTCTGCGGCCTGGCGTTTCTTAACTTTACCCCCTTTTCCTACCGTCTGCCACGGCTCCTCGGTTGTTGTTGTGTGGCCGGTGGCTGTGGCAGGAGTTGTTTCCGCCTGATCTGGTCGCTCTAACGCCGTACCAGGCTGCACCTGTTTTTTGGGCTTCTTCTTCTTGCCTTTCTTGGCCGCTGGCCCGGCAGATGGCGCCGGGGCGGCCTTGGAAGGGCCAGGAGTGGCCGTATCCAGTATAGGCGCAGGCGCTGGCGCCTTTCTCCTGTCCGTCGCCAATGGTGGTCTCAGACGCTCCTCTGGCAACAGCCGGCTCTGTAATCCCTCTATACGGGCGTTGACCATATTACCGGCCTGTTCCGCTATCAGGCGACGGAGCTCGTCGACCGACATTGACCCCACAGTGTTTCCCGTCCGCTTGCGTGTTGGGTGCAGGTCGGCTCCACCCTGTACTCTCTCGAGCTGCTCCCGCAGCAGCTGCACTTCGCGGCGCAAACCTGCTACCTCGTCGCGTAGGTAGGCATTGTCGCGTTGCATGCTCCTGTTTTCGGCAGTTGTGCGGGAAAGTTCCTCCGAGGCTTTTTCAAGCCGGGTCTCCAGCTTGTTCGCGTCCGACATGGTGTTGTGGCCATGCATGCTTTCCAGCATCTTAGCGATGAGGTCCGCTGCGTCCCGCAGGGCCTTCACACTGGTGCCCTTGAGGTTGCTTGAGGTCTTGGCCACCTCGAGCACCACCTTGACACCGTCCATCCCCTTCTTCATCAACTCCAGGGATGTCATATCTTCGGGGTTGACGTCTGTCTTGTGTGCGTCTTCTCTAGGTTTTGGCGGTAGGCGTGCTCTGCTCTCCGCCGTCGTTGTTTCCGCCTCCAATTGTGCTAGCAACTCCGCTTTTTTAGCCGCTGCCAGCTCGGCTCTCATCTTACCCACGCCTACGTATTGGCCCGTAGTAGCGGGGCGACCGCGGCCGCGGCGGGCTGCTGCTACTTTGGCCGGGGTCGTCTCCGAGTCTTCGTCTTGGTCTCCGAATAGATCTCTTGCTCGGGACCGTGAACGTTTACGTCCGGGTACAGACTCAGTCATGTCGTCATCAGAGTCCACAAACGACGAGCATGAAGGGCTTCGGCTCATCGGAACGAATTCCTCTCCTGCTAACATCGCTGCTAAAGCAGGGCTCCGGGTGAGCCTCACGACTGGTTCCTTCATCGTTTGCGTCCTCTCCGTCTTGTCTAGTGGCTGTTTAAAGACAGCCTTTGTCGTCTCCTTTTCCGTGTTTTCCGCGGACAGCTTTGATGCTGTCTTTAGCGGCTCCTCCGTCTTCTTGTTTTCCGCGGACAGCTTTGATGCTGTCTTTTGCGGCTCCTCCGTCTTCCTAGGCTTCTCGCCTGCTCCTCCACCAAACATATTTTTAAAATTCAAACTTTCCATGAGAGTCCCACGAGTAGGGTTGCAATAACGGTCGACCCGGGCAGAGGCACCATACCCGGGCAAGCGTAGGGTTGTGAAGCAGGGGGTCCGCCGGTCCCCTACTCCAGAGGCTACCTTACGACTGTTCACCCAACAGCCACTCATCCCCTCGCCGCGCAGCTTGCTTGGGATTAGGGTTTTTTATAGAGGTATGCTCCTCGTAGGGTCACCCAGTGAAGGGCAGTCCCCCCCGGCCCCGCTCAACGAAGGGTTACGGGTTGACCGACGGTGGCCGAAGCCTGTCCACTGGCCGCGCTAGCGATCCAGCAGACCCGCCGCTCCCGCTCGCACCGTCGCTACCTGGAATGTCCAGGGCGCCGGTCGAGCCCGAATCGCGTCGCCGCTACCCAGAAACGTCTGGGACGCCGACTCGAAGCCGCAACCTGAAAAGGTCGCCCGTCTCCGAAGCCAAACCTGGCTCCTCTGACCCAAAGATGGGTCCCGCGGCTACTTCGCCGCCTCCCATGCCTGCCACGTTACAACCCTCTGCAATCAGAGGGCGACGTGCAGAACGGACCGTGAGGTCCCCCCTCTTGTAATTTTTAAAGAGGTTTTCTTCCTCGCGGCCCCCATCCCGAAGGATGACAGCCCCCGGCCCCGCACCATGTACGGGGTTACGGTATACCCCTGCTCGACTGCCGTTACCCAGGCTACCCGGGTCAGCCAGCCGAGCTCCCCCCCTTTGTCGGATTATTAGCCACCTTCGTATGCAAACCCCGAAGGGATTACTTACGAAGGCGCCCAGAGTGCACCGACCCGAACCCATTGTCGTTCCCACCGCACGTGTGAAGTGGGACCTACAATGGGCCGGGCACACGTGGAGGTTCTATCCGACCTTGCACCCCACCCCAACCTTTTTTTTGTTTTACGTTGGAAAAATGCATTACGCATCCCTCCCGCCCGGGAGAGCGGGGCTTTTCTGGGACTACCCCTAATAAAAATGTGGGCTACCCAGTAAAAAACCAACGATGCTCCTTCACCCACTTGTCATGGATGGACAATTGAGGGACTCGGAGGTCCCACAATGGTGCATCCATGGGCGGGAACCCCGGGATGGTGTTGACTTACAACCGCGGCCCCGCCAGTGGTTGTCCATTCGGACCCAGCTGTAGAGATGTCCCAGAGCATACAGGACATCTGCTAAACTCGGAAAACCAGTGCAATGCAGGGTTGAGTTCTCCTGCACCCAAGCCCTGCTGGTTTCCGTATGAAGAGGAAGAGAGAGGCTCCTCCCCTTCTCAATCTCGACTGAGAATCAGACTGAGGACGTTACTCTGACATCTCATCCGTTCCTTCTAATGGCGCTTGTTCTCGCGCCGCCATCTCTACAGGTTTTGCACCTTTCTCTGCTGGAGGCTTGCAGTTCTTTCCTCCCATGACGTGGGTGGCAGGTAGTTGCGCCTCTGCACATACTGCACAGCGCGGCTCTTTTGCCGAGCAGCCAGCCGCTTTGTGTCCCTGTTTTCCGCAGCGGAAGCAAAGTACGCTACGGTCGATCCTAGACGCACATCTTGGTTGGGTGTGCCCAACGCCCATACATTTATAGCATCGCAGGGGGCGCGACTCTAGCAAGCGCACCTGTGCAATGCTCCAACCGACTTGCAGTTTGTTTGTCTTCGTCAGCTCGTTTGCCACCGATACTGGGCACTGAACAAGGGCTAAACGCGAGCCTCCAGGTCCAATACGCACTTCTCCGGCTTTGACCTGATCAATAGTGCAACCTCCCTTGGACGACACTGCCGCAGCAACATCCGCGGTGTTGACGGTGTCATCCAGACCTGAGACACGTATTGTCACTCTTTTTATTGGTCTAGCGATTCGGGCTACATCTGAGAGCACTTCCTTCATTCGCTCCGCTAGCAAGTCTGCTTTATCTCCGCTATCTGCCCCAGGTACTTCCAGCTTCCTGGCCCCAGTAGCCGTCTCGCGGATCTTGATACCTCCTTCGATGCCTATGTCGTTTAAAGAGAAATGCTCCTTCGCCTTGACAATAACCTGGGCGTAGGTGATTCCCCTTTCTAAAGCCTCGGGTTGTAAAGTCACCACTACTGCCGTTGATCGTGGTACTCTTAACTCCTTCTTCTTTTTACTCTTCTTCTTTTTCACCTTGCGAGCTGGAGCTGTAGCCGATGTTCCCGCTGCGGGAGCTTCGGCAGGAGCTTTGGCCCGCTTTTTCTTTCTTGTCACTTCTTGCCAGACTTCTTCGTCCGGCGCGGGCGGTGCAGGCGCCTGACTAGTGGTAGGCTCTGGTTGCTTTCTTCCTGCTTTTTCACCAGCAGTGCGGCGGGCTGCCGTTCCTCCTTTCCTAGTTGTTTTCTCTACTGCTGCTGTTGCCGCAGCTGGTGCCGTCATTGTTTCTTGTCGTCGATCTGCAGCAAGTGGAGGTCTGACAGGTTGAGACCCTTTCCCGAAGGATTCCAGGCGGGTGTTAACCATCTCACCAATTGACAACATGAGCGAACGCTTCAAACTCTCTAGTGCCTCTTCGGTAATCAGAGGTTGCACAGTGGCCGTCACTGGCGTGGCAGACGTCCTTTTTATGACCTCTAGCTCGATCTTCATTTCCTCCATCTGAGCCCGTAGGCGACAGTTTTCTTCTTCGATGGTCCTGCAGGCCGCCTTCAAGGAGCGGTGTTCCTGCACAACTTTTTGATATTCGGCGTCCAGTATCGCACATTCTGCCGAACTGCTCCGTTTTCCGAGATGTTCAAAGCATTCTGTTATTCTGGTAGCAGCTTCTTTCAGAATGCGTATGTAAGTCCCTTTGAGATGACCAGATTTTGTGGCCACGTCAGTGATGACACTGGTCATTATACAAGCTTTTTCGCATATAACACTGGTTGGCAGACTTCTTAGATTTAGTTTTTGCCCCTCCCAATCTGGTGGGGGCAGAAACATTTTTGCCTTCTTAGCGATGTTCTCGTCTATTTCCTCATCTAGATTGTAAGCCGTTTTTAGCGCTGCTTGGGCCCTCGTAAGTTCCACTTGGTGGCTCGTTGTTGAAAGCTGGCCGCGCCCTTTTTTTTGCAGCCGTGCAGTGAGAATATCACTTTCTTCTTCTTCCTCAGAGCTACTGCCTCCCGAGTGACAGTGCTCTGTTGTTCGTGGACGCTTCCTTTCACTAACTCTTACCGACCCATTAGAGTCAACTGACGATTCCGATGCGCTTCTGCTTCGGAATGTTGTTTCTTCGTCTGCCATACTTGTCGACGCCACAGAAAATGGAAGGGGCGTCAACCGTACTACTGGCTGAGCAACAGGTATTATTGTCGCTGGCTGTTTGGAAACAGCTCCTCGTGTCTCTTTGTCGCCGTCCTTCGCGGACCTACTTCTTGTTTGAATTTTATTTATTTGTTCATGCTCCATACTTGTTCCCACGAGTATGGGGGAAAGGGTGGTCCACCCGGGCGGTGCCCCCTGCACCCGGGTAACCCTAATTACCACTGGGAGGTCGGGCGGTATCCCAGGGCGACGCTCGTGGGTTAGCACAGTCTGCTTACCACCCGCGCACGGGCGACCAGACGCCACGTTTCTCAACGCCCAGTCTTTGACGATTTTTATAGGGGTTAACTCCCCGCGGCCCCCGCGAAGGCGGCCACCGGTCCTGCACCATGTGCAGGGTTACGGTTCGGCCGGAGCTGGTCCTAAAACCAGACACCGCCCCAGTCTGGGTGATTTTTTAAAGGGGTTGTCTTCCCCGCAGCCCCCACAAAAAGTGGCGGCCCTCGGCCTTGCACCATGTGCAAGGTTACGAGTTTGTTAGGAGCAAGTTGCCCCACCGCCTGGGTAATTTTTTATTGAGGTTGTCTTCCTCGCAGCCACCTTGTGGTAGCCCTCGACCCTGCACAAGTGCAAGGCAACGAGCTAGACGACACCAGACACTAGCGTCGTCTTTCATCCCCCCTGCTCGACTGCCGTTACCCAGGCTACCCAGGTCAGCCAGCCGAGCCCCCCCCCCAGTTGTCGGATTATTAGCCACCTTCGTATGCAATCCCCGAAGGGATTATATACGAACGCGCCCAGGATGCACCGGCCCAAACCCATTGTCGTTCCCACCGCACGTGTGAAGTGGGACCTACAATGGGCCGGGCACACGTGGAGGTTCTATCCGACCTTGCACCCCACCCCAACCTAACCTAACCTAACCTAACCTAACCTAACCTACCCTAACCTAACCTTTTTTTTTTTTTTTTTTTTTTTTTTTTTTTATAGACAGGAAATGCGACCTTATGCATACTCCGTCGCTGGGCAGGCGACGGAGTTATGTGGGGCTCTCCTTCGAGCACCCACCCGACGACGACAGGGAGGTCCGATGGGTGCTCGAAGGCATACCCACTAAAACCTGTCTGTGTGCCCTCACGGTCAGAAACCGACAGCCTGGGCTCCTTGTTGGTAATCAACCAGGCTGACCTGACTGGCCCCTTTGAGCCTCCGCGTACTCCAGCGAGATGCCCGAGCACACTTGGGCATCTCCCTTTTCAAACTTTCGAGACCAGTGCTATGCAGGCAAGAGACTACCCGATCCCCGCCTGCTGGCCTCGACAGTCACTTCCATATGAAGCGCCTGTTCCTCCATGTTTTCCGCCTGGTTTTCGTCAGGCGTCCTCAGGGCGGTCATGGTTTCGGGGGGTTTCCCCCTTGTTACAGGAGGGCCGCAACTCCTGCCTCCCATTCGATGGCCTGCTGGCCTTTGCGCTTCGGCGCACACCGCACACCAGAACTTCGCTCTACAGTCCGCTGCTCTATGGCCTTCTTTGCTGCAGCGGAAGCAGTGGCTGCTGCGATCTACCTCAGAAGGGCACCACTGCCGGGCATGGCCTGTACCCAGGCAGCGGTAGCACCTCATTGGCTGGCGAGGCAGGACGCGTACATCTGCAGTACTCCATCCCACTTGTATTGTGCCAGCCCGGACCAAGATCTTTGCCGTTATTACTGGGCAACTAACTATGACAGTACGTGCACCACCCGGACCCAAGCGTATATCCCCGACCTTGATTTGGTCTTCGGGGCACTCTCCCTTCGTACTAATGGCTGAGGCCACGTCCGTCATTTGGACTGAGTCGTCCAGTCCTGATATACGTAGCTCTGCTCTTCTTATCGGTCGTGAGACTCGAGCTACGTCAGACACCACCTCTTTGATTTTGCTAGCCAAGGTGTCGGCCAGCGGTCCACTCGAGGCGCCTGGTATTTCTATTTTTCTAGCGCCAGTAGCGGTCTCTCTAACGCGCAGTCCTTCAATGCCTAAATCGGCGATGTTAAAAGACGCCTTTGCCCTCTGGATTACGCTGGCGTAGGTCGTTCCTTGCTCGACGGCCTCCGGAGTGAGTGTCACTACAACGGCTGCCGATCGAGGAGCGTTCAACCGGATTTTCTTCCTCTTCTGTTTCGCCGTAGAAGATTTGTTCGGCTTGGTTCGCTGCTCTGGAGTAGGCCTTGGGGCAGGATTTTGTTTGCCCCGCCTCTTCTTCCTACTTTTGGCCTCTATCCAACCTTCCTCCATGGCTGGAGTTGCGCTGGTACTCGCTTCCGGTTGTGGCTCCGGTGGCCTTGACGTGGCCCTGGTACGGCGTACCGCAGTAAGGCTTTTCCGGGTGACTGGGGCGGTCGGAGCAGCTGGTGCCGCTTGCGCCGCCCTCCGCCGGTCAGCCGCCAGGGGCGGCCGCAAAGGCTCTGAAGCAGGTAGCCTCTTCTCTAGTGACTCTAGACGAGTGTTCACCATCTCCCCGATCGAAATCATCAGCGAGTGCTTCAGATTTTCCAGAGCCTCTACCATATTTGGCGATTGCTCAATTCCTGCTGCTGCGTTCCCGATTGTACAGCTACGACAAGTGGGTGCAGGAGCTCTCTTCAGTACCTCCAGCTCAATCCGCATTGCATCTACTTGAGCTCGGAGGGATTCATTGTCCTCTTCCATTTTCTGACACGTGTTCTTCAGAAATAGGCAGTCCGTCATGGCTTTTTTGTATTTCTCCTCGAGAAGTGCGCATTCCTCCGAACTACTTCGTGTGCCAATGAAGTCTAGGCACTCTGCTAAACGGGCAGCAGACTCCTTTAGTATGCGCACATACGTCCCCTTTAGATTGCCAGATCTAGTGGCCAAGTCTGTGATAACACCTGTTATCCTCTTCCCCTTCCTACAGATGTCGCTGGTTGAGAATTCTCTCAGATTGAGAGCGACTTCTTCGTGTCCTCTTGGCGGCAAGACTACTCTCGCGTGTTCCATGATATGCCACTCCGTCTGCTCTTCTATACTGAGCTTTCGAGCGGCTTTCTCGTCTGCTTTAGCCTTGGCCATTCCCACAAACTGTCCGGTGGTAGGTGGCCGACCTCGCCCTCTTGGATTAGCCGCAGATGTTGTTGCCCGACTTTCTGTTGCTTCTTCTTGCTCTGGACCGCTGTCACCCGAAGGACATAACTCCTCCGTCCTAGGGCGCTTGCTCTCCCTCGCTGGTGATTCGGATTCCAGTGACAAATCCGAACAAGATGAGCTCCGGCTTCGGAGCGCAATTTCCTCCATCAACCCGCTGGTTGATTCCATTGGCACGTTCTTATATCTTGCGACAGATGCCCTCGTCACCGGCTGTTTAGAAACAGCCTGCTGCGTTTTTTTAACTCCGTCCTTCTCGGACCCTTTCTTCAAAGGTTTTTGTTTTTTATTTATACAATTTTCCATGTTAGTCCCACGAGTATGGGGGAAAAGACTGTCCACCCGGGCGGTGCCCCCTGCACCCGGGTAACCCTACATACACTGGGAGGTCGGGCGGTATCCCAGGTTGACCACTAGTGGGCTGATGCGATCCCCAGCCACCTTCGCAGGCGCCCCGACGCCATGAATCCCAGCGCCAGGACTTTGACGATTTTTTATAGGGGTTTTCTCCCCGCGGCCTCCACCGAAGTGGCGGCCCCCACTCCCTGCACCACGTACAGGGTTGCGGGTGGGCCGGAACCAGTCCTCGGACCGGAACACGCCCCCAACATGCTCGCGTAGCGAGCTGGGCTCGAAGGCCCCCCTCTCGTAATTTTTTATAGAGGTTTTCTTCCTCGCAGCCCCCATCCCGAAGGATGACAGCCCCCGGCCTCGTACCATGTACGGGGTTACGGTATACCCCTGCTCGGCTGCCGTTACCCAGGCTACCCGGGTCAGCCAGCCGAGCTCCCCCCCTGTTGTCGGATTATTAGCCGCCGTCGTATGCAATCCCCGAAGGAATTATATACGACGGCGCCCAGGATGCACCGGCCCGAACCCATTGTCGTTCCCACCGCACGTGTGAAGTGGGACCTACAATGGGCCGGACGCACGAGGAGGTTCTATCCGACCCTGCACCCCAACCTAACCTAACCTAACCTAACCTAACCTAACCTAACCTAACCTTTTTTTTTTTTTTTTTTTTTTTTTTTTTTTTTTTTTTTTTTTTTTTCGCAATGAAATGCGTTACGCATACCCTGCCGCTTGGCTGGCGGCAGGGTTATGTGGGGCTCTTCTCCGTGCACCCACCCGACGACGACGAGGTACGCCCAGTGGGTGCCCGGAGGCCTACCCACTAAAACATTGCGGCATGCCTCGAAGCCGGTGTGTGGTGGCACGGGGTCCCTGTTGGAGGTCAACCGCGCTACCCCGGCGGGCCCGATTTCTCAGGCCACCTCTTATTTGGGGGATGCCCGGCACACTTGGGCGTCCCCCAAGTCAAGCAAGGCCGTGCAAGGCGGGCGTAGGCTTGCCAGTCCAGCGCCCGCTGGCGATGCTGGGAGGGAGAGGGAGGTGCACTTGCACAACCCCCTGCCATAAACCGCATAAGCGGATTCGCGTCCCGATTGCCCTTCCAGTGGAGGGGGATGGGGAGCGAAATTGGGGGATGCCAGCTAATCTGACATTCCCTCCTCCGTTGGCGCTTGCTGGAAAGCGCCCGTCGTGGCAGCCTGACGCTCTGGCGGCTTGCCCTTCGTCGCTGGTGGTTCGCACTTGCGGCTACCCATTACGTGTCCGGCCGGACCGCCGTTGTCGGCACAGACAGAACAGTGAGGCTGAACGGTGCAGTCAGCTATTTTGTGCCCCGGCTTACTGCAGCGGAAACACAGGGTGCTTCGATCTATGTGGGATGGGCACCTTGGCTTTGTGTGTCCCACACCCATACACTTAAAGCATCGCAGAGGAAGAGGGGTCAGAACCCTCACCTCTGCGATACACCAGCCAACTCTGACATTACTTCCCTGGGAAACTGCCTTCGCGACTGCTGTTGGGCATCGCAGCTTCATTCTTCGGGTACCGTCAGGCCCTGCGCTTATTCTCTGCCACTTAATTTTGGCTGTATCGCAGCTACCTTTAGCCGCTACTGCCTCTATCACTTCTGCCTCCTGGACAGAATCATCTAATCCTGAGATTTGTAGGTCCGTAGTCTTCTCAGGCCTGCCAACTGTTGCGATATCAGCTAGTGCAACGCGTAGCTTCTCAGCTAAGGCGTCGGCTTTGGCTCCGCTGGGGTCCTGCACCTGAAGTATACGAGCTCCAGATTGGCTCTCCTTGATTCTTACGCCCTCCTCAAGGCCAATTTCTGGGAGGGCAACGGCAGCTTTAGCTTTGGCCATTATGCTGGCATAGGAAGCTCCGCGCTCCTTGGCTTCTGGAAGAATTGTGATCGACACTGCCGACATAAGAGGAGGCTTAAGGTTCCCCTTCTTCTTGGCTCTTTGCGCTGTTGCAGGACGGGCGCTGGCTGCACTCGGTTGGTCGGGTTTAGGCGCCGGTACAGAAGTCACCACTGCCATCTTTCGCTTCTTCTTACGCCCCAATGCTGTCTGCCAGTCGTTGGCTTTGGCTGGAGCGAGTAGTTCGTTCGCAGCTGGCTCCTCAGAGGCAGCTGTATCCCCATGCCGTTCAGCTGCAGGGGCCGCTCGCCTTTTCCTTTCCGCTGGTTGCTGCGGCTTCGTAGATGGGGGGCGTGTTTCCACCCCTTCCAGACGCTTAGTAAGCATGCTCTCCATCGATTCCAGGAGAGAGCGCTTGAGATCTTCTAGCGCACCTGCATCAAAGGCAGGTGGCGGCGCCGGCCTTTTCTCAACGACAGCACGCAGCTCTTCTACTTCGCTTCTGAGACCTTGTATTTCCCTCCGGAGGTGCAGATTTCCTTCCTCTGCTGTTCGAAGCATCCCTATGTCACGGTTGATCGATTTGCGACCGATGTCTAACAGTCCGTTAACGACATTGTGCAGTTCATGAGCTATCGCACATATCTGCTTCTGCTTGGATCTGTCCAAGTCCTTTACCACCGATTTCAGCAATCTCAGCTGCACCCCTTCTTGAATTTGGAGACCATCCAATTCCTGCAGTGCCTCCTCGTATTCATCCAGGCTTTCCTCTGACTCTGACAACATTTCTTCGTCTGGGGCAGCACTTTGAGTGGCATTGGTACCAGCCACCGTACTTGTGCCATGCACAGGAATAGATGTTCCAGACACGTCTTCTTCTTTGGCTCTGTTTTGTCCTGGACTCTGAGCTTTGTCCTTCGCGGCCGCGTTTCCAGAAGTCGGCAACTGCAACCGCTCTAACACAACTAATGCTTTTTTAGGTTTTAATTTAGGCAACTCCATCTTAGACCCACGAGTATGGGAGAACTACTGGACCGCCAGGGCAGAGATCCCGGTACCCTGGCTACCCTACTTACACCTGGGGGGTCGGGAGGTACCCCAGGGTGACCACTAGTGGGCTGATGCGATCCCCAGCCACCTTCGCAGGCGCCCCGGCACCATGAGTCCCAGTGCCAGGACTTTGACGATTTTTTATAGGGGTTTTCTCCCCGCGGCCCCCACCGAAGTGGCGGCCCCCACTCCCTGCACCACGTACAGGGTTGCGGGTGGGCCGGAACCAGTCCTCGGACCGGAACACGCCCCCAACATGCTCGCGTAGCGAGCTGGGCTCGTAAGCCCCCCTCTCGTAATTTTTTATAGAGGTTTTCTTCCTCGCGGCCCCCATCCCGAAGGATGGCAGCCCCCGGCCCCACACCATGTATGGGGTTACGGTATACCCCTGCTCGGCTGCCGTTACCCAGGCTACCCGGGTCAGCCAGCCGAGCTTCCCCCCTGTTGTCGGATTATTAGCCGCCGTCGTATGTAATCCCCGAAGGAGTTATATACGACGGCGCCCAGGATGCACCGGCCCGAGCCCATTATCGTTCCCACCGCACGTATGAAGTGGGACCTACAATGGGCCGGACACACGAGGAGGTTCTATCCGACCTTGCACCCCAACCTAACCTAACCTAACCTAACCTTTTTTTTTTTTTTTTTTTTTTGTCCAGGGGGAAATGCCTTCGCATACCCCCCTGCCACGGGGAGACAGGGGGGTTATGTGGGGCTTGAACCCACTAAAACCCCCTGGGTGTTTCCTCTGCCGCTATGCGACGGGTCCCGGGAAAACAAGACACTACCGCGACCCGCCGCCGGTGGTCCAAAGAGGACCCCTCTTGTGGGAACTTCAAAGTCCCTAACCTCGATGCGGCGTGCCGAAACACGAAACGCGCCCATCCGCCACGAGAGCCCTGTAGTGAACGACAGAAATGCCCCGTTTCTGCCGCCCGACTCTCACCAACGATGGGGTCTAGGCCTTATGGCCCTATCCCGTCATGGCGTTACTCTGCCGCCACTGAGGCGGCTACGTCCATTGCCTCGGTCCGACCAACAGCCGTAGCGCTAGGAGCCGATGGCGCGGCCGTCCTCTTTTTGGGCCTGTTTGCCGCCCTCCTTCCTAACTGGACAGCCTGACAGCCTCGGCCGCCCAGTGGGTGGTCACACGCTATTTCGGCCGCTGCGCATATCACACAGCGCGGCGTGGCCGAACATTCCGCCACTTTGTGGCCGGTCTTCCCGCAGCGATAACAGACGTCAGACCGGTCCACCACCGACTCGCACACCGCGCGAACGTGTCCCACCTCAAGGCACCTGAAGCACCGCATAGGTCTCTGCGGCAAAACACTAATTACCGTAGAGACCCAGCCCACCAATAACCTCCTACCGCCCTCCAAGAGCCGTTTGACGGCCAACACCGGGCATCTTACAAGGCAGGCACCCATCCCGAATCGGCTGGAGCGAATATCACCAACGCTCACAGCCGACTCTGGGCACCCACCCGTTGTTGCCACAGCCGCCCTGACGTCCTCGACCGTAACTGTGTCGTCCAGGCCCGACACGCGGAACTCCGCGCATTTCGTGGGCCTGGAGATCTCGACCAGATTTGGGTCGAGAAGCCCTCTCAGTTTTTCGGCGAGTTTGTCGGCATTGTCGCCGTTCTCGCCGACTGGCAACTCTATTTTTCGGGCCCCCGTTTGTGTTGGCCTTATAGAGAAGCCGCCCTGACAGCCATAGTCCTGGGGGTTGACTTGGCGCTTCGCCCCCAAGAGTGTCTGAGCGTACGTCGCCCCCTGTTCAATGGCTTCCGGCCTGATTTTAATTATTACCGCCGACGTTTGTGGTGGGCGGAGCTTCACCTTTGACACCTTTTTCTTTTTCTCCCTCGCTGTCACTGGGCGCTGCTTCTGTTTAGCGCCCCGCTTTTCCACCACTTGCCAGGGCTCCTCGGTTGTGGGAACGGGAGCGGGAACATCCAGGAGTGGGCCCTCTGACGAAGGTGCTGTAGCACCAGCCTTCTTAAGCTTCTTCGCTTTCTTCTTGGCCTTCTTCCTGGCTGCTCGCCCGGGTGGAGCATTGGCAGCCTTGGGTGGGCCAGGTTTTACAGCTTGCGCTGTCGGCGCAGGCGTTGGCGTCGTCCTCTTGTCTGCTGCCAGTGGCGGCCGCCGACGTTCTTCTGGTAGCAGCCGGCTCTGCAGTCCTTCAATGCGGGCATTGAGCATCGTGCCGGCCTGCTCCGCTATCAAGCGTCGGAGTTCGTCGACCGACATTGTGCCGACAGTCTCTGCCCTGCGCCCCGCTGGTATCCGCAGATCAGGCCCGCCCTGTGTACGCTCCAGTTGTTCCCGCAGCAACTGCACCTCGCGACGCAGACCCGCCACCTCGTCACGTAGGGTGGCATTGTCTCGTTGCATGCGGGAATTTTCGGCCGTAGTCCGCGACAGCTCCTCCGTCGTTTTTTGCAGCCGATCCTCCAGTCTTTTTGTATCGGCCGCTGTGTTGCGGCTGACAATGCCATCCATGGCTCTCGCGATCAGGTCTGCTGCATCGCGGAGAGCCTTAACGCTGGTGCCCTTGAGGTTCGCGGATGTCTTAGCCACGTTGAGCACCGCCTTAACGCCATCCATTGCTACTCTCTGAAGTTCGCATGTAGCCATTTCTTCAAAGTCGGCAGCCTGCATGCGAATCTCTGCTCTAGGTTTTGGTGGGCGGATTCGGGTCTCCGCCGCTAGGGCCTCCTCCGCTGACTGGGCTAGTTGGTCCGCTTCGGCAGCGGCTAAGTCGGCCTTCGCCTTGCCCAAACCTATAAATCGCCCCGTAATAGCACAGCGGCCACGACCGCGTCGTTCTGCAGTCGCCAACTTCGCCGGGGTGGTTTCTTCGTCGTCTTCGCTGTTGCCGCGCAATCCTCTCGCACGAGATCGCGAGCGTTTGCGTCCAGGCACCGCCTCAGTCAGGTTGTCGTCTGATTCGTCCATTAAAGACGAGCATGAAGTGCTCCGACTCAATGGAGCAGAAACCGTATTCCTCGGCTTCTCAGCCCTCTCAGATTTATCGGCTGGTCGTTTGAATACGGCCGCCGATGACTTCCCCTTCTCCGCTGTTTCCGCGGACTGCTTAGATGCAGTCTTTCGCGGCTCCTCCTCCTTCTTCTTAGGCTTCTCGCCTGCTCCTCCTCCGAACATATTTTTGAAATTTAAGCTTTCCATTTACGTCCCACGAGTATGGTGACAATTAATCAGTCCACCCGGGCAGAGGTCCCTTACCCGGGCAAGTGTAGGGTTGTGAAGGTAGGGGGTCCACCGGTCCCCTCCTCCAGAGGCTACCTTACGACTGTTCACCCAACAGCCACTCATCCCCTCGCCGCGCAGCTTGCTTGGGATTAGGGTTTTTTATAGAGGTATGCTCCTCGTAGGGTCACCCAATGAAGGGCAGTCCCCCCCGGCCCCGCTCAACGTGGGGTTACGGGTTGGCCAACGGTTGGCATCAAATACCTGTCCACTGGTCGCGTTAGCGATCCAGCAGACCCGCCGCCCACGCTCGCACCGCCGCTACCCGGAATGTCCAGGACGCCGGTCGAGCCCGAATCGCGTCGCCGCTACCCAGAAACGTCTGGGACGCCGACCCGAAGCCGCAACCTGAAAAGGTCGCCCGTCTCCGAAGCCACAACTGGCTCCTCTGACCCAAACTACCGCTACCCGGAAAGATGGGTCCCGCGGCTACTCCGCCGCCTCCCATGCCTGCTACGTTACAACCCTCTGCAATCAGAGGGCGACGTGCAGAACGGACCGTGAGGTCCCCCCTCTCGTAATTTTTTAAAGAGGTTTTCTTCCTCGCGGCCCCCATCCCGAAGGATGACAGCCCCCGGCCCCGCACCATGTACGGGGTTACGGTATACCCCTGCTCGGCTGCCGTTACCCAGGCTACCCGGGTCAGCCAGCCGAGTTCCCCCCTGTGTCGGATTATTAG
Organism: Calamotropha paludella; assembly: GCA_927399485.1. Lineage (NCBI taxonomy): Eukaryota > Metazoa > Arthropoda > Insecta > Lepidoptera > Crambidae > Calamotropha > Calamotropha paludella. The sequence goes on along the minus strand of OV656817.1, from coordinate 25,164,987 downwards.
CCACCTTCGTATGCAATCCCCGAAGGGATTACATACGAAGACGCCCAGAGTGCACCGACCCAAACCCATTGTCGTTCCCACCGCACGTGTGAAGCGGGACCTACAATGGGCCGGGCACACGTGGAGGTTTTATCCGACCTTGCACCCCAACCTAACCAACCTAACCTTTTTTTTTTTTTTTTTTTTTTTTATCGAGGGGAAATGCATTAGGCATACCCCACCGTTGGGCAGACGGCGGGGTTATGTGGGACTCACCCGTCAGCAAGATGGTAATGACGGGCATACCCACTAAAACCCCCCGGTGCAACCTTCTCCGCCGTAATGGGACGGTGTGGGATTCGCTTTCGCACACTACCACAAACCGCCCCGGCGTGTGGCCCGGCTATCCGGGCCCCTCCTTTGTGCCTGGTTTACCGGGCCCCTTACCTGGCGGGAGATGCACGCTTGCACATCTCCTCTATCGGACGTGGCCGTGCTAGGTTGACGGCGGGCTACCCTGCCCGCCGCCCTCTGGCCACGTCGTGGGAGAAGGTAGCTAGCGGCGAATTGCCTTTGCCGCCTTCCTAGGCGTCTGCGTCGAATCAGGTCCGCTTGGGCATCTGTCTCGCGGACCCGCTCCGCGGTTTCCTTCTGCGTGATTACTTCCTCGCAGAAGGTTACCATTGCCTGCCAAGAACTTCGGCTGTTGATCATGGCATTTGCCACGATAGGCAGCGACAGATCCGTGCCAACTTCTGCCATTAGTGTTCGGCGTTGAGTCTCAAAGGCATGGCATTCCTGCAGGGTATGCTGTGCCGTATCTTCTTGCGCCCCGCATTCATGACAGCGGGGTGTTGGTTCTCTTCTGGCCACTCTGTGCAAGTATCGCCCAAAACAACCGTGACCTGACAAGACTTGTACCAATCGGTATGTCAGACTTCCGTGGCTCCGCTTCATCCATCGGTCAAGAAGAGGACCCAACGCATCCAATGTTCGGCGACCATATGTTTCCGTCTCCAGATTTTGAGCCCATTGTTCAATAGCCTTTTCCAGTGCCAGTTGACGAACTCTATTTATTTCTTCAACGGCAGGATACTCGCCGTTGGCTCTCTCCTCCTTTTTGTACTTATAGGCTTCCGCTAGTGCAGAAGCCTCTAGCTCCCAAGGTGGTGCCCCAGCAAGGGCACAGGCCACACTACAAGATATCGTTCGATAGCCTCTTATAGCCCTAAGCGCGACCGTTCTCTGGACGCTCCGAAGTATCCTCCTGCTTTCCCTGGTGAGAGAATTGGCCCAGATAGGGGCTCCATATAGAGCCATGCTTCGGACCACCCCGTGGTAGAGGCGGCGACAGCTAGTATTTGGACCACCTACGTTTGGTAGCAATCGGCCAAGCGCTGCTGCGGCTCCTATTAGTTTCGGGGAGAGTCGGCGGAAATGCTCCTCGAATTTCCACTTGGCGTCTAACGTCAGGCCAAGATATTTTAAATGGCCTTTTACCTCAATCCTCTGACCCTCCACCAATATGTGTGCCCCAGGCGGAGGTTTCCCGCGGGGACCATAAAATAGGATGGCCTCCGACTTCTCAAGCGCGACCTGCAGGCCAAGGAGTCTAATGCGCTCAACAACATGAGTGACTGCGGCAGTAGCCTTTCTAGCTGCTTCTTCGTATGTGGCGCCCTGTGCAGTGACAAGGGTGTCATCGGCGTAGCAGACTACCTTACTTTGTGGTGGCAGAGACCCGCGCAGGATCCAGTCAAAGCCGAGGTTCCAGAGAAGAGGGCCTAGAACCGACCCTTGCGGAACCCCGCAAGACATTCGTCGAGTGCAAATTTCGCCCCGGTGATTTAGGAAAAGCACGTCTCTTTCTCTTAAGTAATTTGCCACGATGCGCTGGAGATACCGTGGCACGCCATGAAACCGTAGAGCTTCTTCAATGCACGAGAAGGGGAGTGTGTTGAAGGCATTGGCTATATCTAATGATACTGCCAATACCCTGTCCCCCTTAGACGTAGCCTCTTCTGAGATCCGCCGCAGTTCTGATATGGCGTCTATTGTGGACCTACCTGTTCGGAACCCGTACTGCGAGTTGGATACGTCGGGGCCAGTAGTCTTGAGATGCTCGTTTATTCGGCCGGCAATTATTCGCTCTAGCAGTTTTCCCGCTTCATCTAATAGGACGACAGGTCTGAATGCAGAGGGTGAATTAGGTGGGCGGCCCTCTTTCTGCAATAAAACAAGCCTTCCCTGCTTCCAGATCTTGGGGAATTGGCCATCCGTCAGACAATCGTCAAACAAGCTGCGTATGCGATCTCCAAGATGTTTAAGAGCGACTGGAAGAATGCGACTTGGTATCCCGTCGGGACCAGGAGCCTTGTTTTTGACCCGGGCTCGATCCAGAGCGCCTTTCATTTCATCCTCACTAATCCGAGGGATCACTTGCTCTACTTCGAACTCAATTGAAGATGGAGTCATCGATGGAGGAATGTGTTCTCCTCTCTCAGGAAAGAGACCAGACACTACTCCAGAGAGAAGTTCTGGTTCGAACGTATCTGTCCGGGGAGCGTGGGCCATTTTATTCCTAACTAAGCGGTATGGTCGTCCCCATGGGTCTCTATCTAGGTCTGCTAGGAACTCTTCTCTTGCCGCTGCTTTGGCGTCGCTTATGCCGATCTGCAAGGCCTTTTTTGCACTGCGGTAGGCTTCCCAGAGAATCCTTTCCTCGGTGTCAGTGTGACGTCTCCGACGACACCTTGTATGAGCACGTCGAGTTCGCATGCAGGCTGCACGGAGGCTGGCGATTTCTGCTGACCACCAGTAAACTGCATTTTTCGTGGGCTTTGACGACGTTCTTGGCATGGCTGTGTCACAGATCTCTGTAAGGGAGGCACGAAGATGTTCGGCTCGTACATTAATATCAGCGGTCGTACATGCGGGATTCCAACTCTGGACTATGGACGCCTCTTCCGCCATACCTCCGTCGAATTTCGACACGGCCCATCGCGGAAATTGGTGACGCCTGGGAGCTGTGTTTGGTGATTCCCTTTCTCGTTGTATAGGTGAGATCCCGAATCTGATGTAAACGTGGTCAGACAGACTTTCATCATCTACCACGCGCCAATCTTGAGTACGCTGTGCAAACGTTGGGGTACCAAATGTCACATCGACTCTAGACCCCCCGTTCCGTCGAACACATGTATTAGCGGTACCACGATTTAAAACGACCAACCCCATGGCGACAAGCCATCTCTCAAGCAGCTCGCCTCTTACACAAGTGGTCGGAGCACCCCAAGTTGTCGATTTGGCGTTAAGATCCCCCATCAATAATATTTGCCTAGGAGCTAAGCGACCCACTACCCGACCAAGTTCCTCCATATAAATCTCGAAATCAGAGAAGCGTTTAGTGGGAGAAAAATATACCCCGATTATTGTAGTTCTCCCCCGGACAGCCACCACATATCCCGGACCCCTTTCATGTACCGAGAGAGGGAGAGAGCGAGTGGAGGAAGAGTTAACAATTGCAACCAAGCCCTCAAGGTCACCAGCCCAGTTGGGATGAGGCGGGACATAGTAGGGCTCGGCTATAACGGCTACATCAATGGACCATTGCAGCATCGCTTGCATGAACAGATCTTGGGCTCTGGCGCAGTGGTTCAGATTCCCTTGTAAAAAGCTAGTATGGTTGTATTGATCCATTACAGTTCTGTATCAGCTTCTTTCGACGTTGTGACGCCATCCGCCTGTCTATTAGGTGCTTTAGATCTTGAAACAGCCTTGGCCTGCGTGGCTGGGGGTCTACAGCTTTTACCCCCCATGATATGTCCCGCAGGCAACTGCGCGTCAGCACAAACAGCGCAATGCAGCTCGGAAGAGCAATCTGCTACCCGGTGCCCTGGTTTGCCACAACGGTAACATAGCTCACCTCTATCAGTGGCTGCAGGGCACCTTTGCCGAGTGTGAGCTAGCCCCATACAGCGGAAACACCGTAATGGAAGCGGATCCATAGCTCGGACTTGGGCAGAACTCCACCCTACAAGTAGCCTTCCGGCGTCGACTATTGCCTTAGCAGCCGCTACGGGGCACTGTACTACGACGAAACCAGTACCACCCGGTCCTGACCTGACATTGCCAGATTTAATCTGATCCGGCGTGCAGCCGCCTTTATTAGCTACAGCTGCCACAACATCCTCTTTGGTGACAGAGTCATCGAGGCCAGATACGCGCAGACCTACACACTTGGTGGGCCTTACTACGTGTGCCACATCCTTGAGTACCTCCTTTAACTTATTGGCGAGGACATCCGCTTGTGGGGCGCTAGAGGCTCCAGGAAGCAGAAGCATTCGTGCTCCTGTAGCAGATTGTCTGACTCGCACCCCATCAATCCCGAGGTCGCTTAGTGCGAGTGCTTCCCTAGCCTTGGTTAGAACGGAAGCATAGGAAGCGCCTTTCTCCTCTGCCTCTGGCTGAATGGTGATGATTACCGCCGAGGACTTTGGAGGGGTAAGTTTAGTCTTCTTCTTCTTTTTGTCCTTTTTGGATTTTCCTTTATTCGCCTTTGTAGTGGCGGGCGCGGTTGCTGCCCGCTGTTTTGGTGTCGTCTTAGGTGCAGGAGTATCTGCAGCGGTCGTAGTGGCCGCAGTTTCTTCTTGCTTCTTTCTCAATCTATTTTTCTTCTTCCTGCCGAGTGCCTCAGTCCACTGCTCCGATGAAGCAGGTGCCAAAGTTGAAATACCAGCAGGCTGATCAGTAGCGACAGCCTCTGTTGGTTGCGTGTTCGCTGCTTGAGGTGGCGTGGGAGTCTTCTTTTGGGTCGTTATGGAAGAAGAAGCTACCATGGTTCGCTTGCGGTCCATGCTTGGTTGTGGGCGCAAGGTCTGGGATGATGGCAAACGCTCCTCTATACTCGTCAAACGCGCGTTAATCATCTCGCCGAGTGACACCATCAGAGATCGTTTCAGATCTTCGATCCAGTTTGGCTCCGGAGTGGTAGACGTAGTCGGTCCAGAGAAGGTCTGGTATCGCGCAGTAGGCGACCGATTTCTCTCTGAGAAGGCGGTGCGCAGCGCTTTAATTTCCGTTTTCATATTCTCCATCTCTTGACGAAGCCTTGCATTATCAGCCTGTAAGCGGCGTGTTTCCTCGGTCATAAAACGCGTAGCGAAAGTCTCTACGATATCACGGAGAGACACAGCTGCATCGACCATTGCTCTCTGACATGATCCCTTGAGGTTTTTGGACTTCTTTATGTTTGTCAGAAGGACCTCTATTTGCTCCATCCCTTTGTCTTTAAGGCCGTCCGATGTCATTGTTTGTACGAAATCATCGAAAGACGCAGGAGCTTCAGTATTCCTGGATGAACACCTATTACCCTCGTGTCCAGAAGTACTCGTTGTAGTCTCGCACTCAATTCCAGTCTCTATGATGGTGTGCTGCTGCCGCCTGAAGTCAGCGGCAGGTCTAACGCGACCTTTGCTTGGAGTAAGCGCCTTCGGCGTCATAGGTGTAACGCTGTCCGGGTCTGAGCAAGACTCTTCGCCGCTGAGGGCTTCGCGAGAATGCTTTTGTCTACTGTCAGCAGCTGAGAGAAATCCTTCCTCATCTGAAGAAGTTTCCACTTTTTGTGTTTCACTGTCCAGTATTTGAGCGCTCCTTACCGGTAATCGATCACGCTCACGTCTTGATTTGCTGCGAGTTGTTATTGTGCTGCTGCTGCTTGCTACAGATAGCACACTCGCTGCGTCATCACCTAGCTGCAATTCCTTTTCCGAGCATTTAGGTAAGTTAGAGCTCGATTTATCCGGCTTGCTGCTTTGATCTTCGGCTCTGTTTATCTTTGGACACTGAGCTTTGTCCACCACGACAGAATCACCGAGATTCGGCGACTCCAAAAACCGGAAACTTCCCCAAAACATGACCCCCAAGACGACACCGGAGTGAAAGGCATATTACACCATATATCCACGGAGATAATAACTCTAAGGAAGGAACTAAAAGAGTTAACCACTTATCTCCAAGGTGTAAAGCCTGTAACAAAGGAAGAGTTCAAAGAGGTACTCAGGGAAGAAACGGTACCAATAAAGGCGAGGCATGGAGACATCCTCAAGGAGATTGATGAGGTTAAAGACATCATCTATACAAACGGACCAATGACACCGGGACCAATGGGAATTGGAACAGAGATGGCCATCTCCGACACGGCCACACACCTGCAGAAGATGATAAATCCCTTGAAAGCAGATGTGGCGGAGGTGGCCGATCAATCCAAGGCCCTTAAAAACAACCTTGTATGGATAAACTCCGCCCTAAAAACAAAGAAAAACAATATATTAACACCCCCCACGCAAATACCAACGGGTACCACCTACGCAGCCGTGGCGGCCCGCCCGAAACTACCACCAAAGCCTAACCATACAATAATAGTTACCTCCACAGACCCTACTAACACCGGGGACAAAGTTATAGAGACAATAAGATCGTCTCTAAACTTTAAGGAGACAGGCATACAGGTAGATAGAGTCCGCAAGGCTAAGAACAGGAAGGTGGTACTCAGCTTTGGCAGCGAAGAATGCGCCAAACAAGTGAGGGACCAACTAACCAAACAAAGATCACTGAAAGTGGAAAGTGGGAAAACTACCAACCCACTAATAAGAATCAACAACGTTATGGCCTATCATAGTGACAAGGAGCTACTGGAAAACCTGCAGGCGCAAAACAAACAAATTTTTGAGAGCCTAGCAGAGGAACAAAGAAAAACTACAGTGCGCTACCGCAAAAGGGCACGCAATAACCTCCAGTGCCATCCGGTGATTGAGGTGTCGCCGTTACTCCACAAGCGCCTCATAGAAGTAGGTGTGGTCCACATAGGTCTAGGAAGATCGACCGTAGAGGATCAATCACCCCTAGTGCAATGCGCTAACTGTTTGGGCTTTGGGCACACAAGAGCACTCTGTAAGGAGAAGGAGCAGAGCTGCAACTATTGCGGCAAAAACCACTCCTGGCAGGATTGCCCAGCCAGACAGAAAAACGACCCACCAAGTTGCAAAAATTGCAGTAAAAGTAGGGGCGACACCTCAAGCATCGAGCCCCATATAGCTTTCAGTGAAATATGTCCTGAAAGGCAAATATGGGACAACATAGCGCGGTCCAGGATCGCATACTGTTAACGCCACAGTTCAATTAGGTTTCGTCTCTCCAACAAGTGGCCAAGGACACACACAGCTTAATTTCATCCAAGCTAACCTCCAGAGGTCTAAGCAAGCGACGGCCGAACTACTGAAGGCGGCTGAGGAACGTGGAACTGCTGTGGCTATAGTTCAGGAACCTTATGTGGGATCCTCGGGAGTAGTTAAGCAGGCACCAGGCACAAGAATCATCCAGTGCACCCTCAACCGCCAAAAGCCCATCAAAGCTGCTATAATCATCTTCGGGGACAAGCTGAAGGTCACTCACGACCCACAGCTTGTCACGGAGACGGAGGCGGCGGTTGTGGTGGAGGTAGGCACGCTGAAACTTGGAATAGTGTCCTTATACTACGAAGGAGACGACAACATTATAACCTACATAGAGCGTACTAAAACGGTATGCGAGAAGCTCACAACAAATACGGCCAACATTCTTATTGGTGGGGACATAAACGCCTGGAGCCACTGGTGGGGCAGCCCGTCCGAAAACCAAAGGGGCCAAGAATACATATCCTTTCTGTCAGAAATGGATTACCACATTCTCAATAGGGGCAACACGCCGACCTTCGAAGTATATCGAGGAGGTAAACTTTACAGCAGCTTCGTCGACGTTACAACATGTTCGACACCTTTGCTGGGGAAAATAAAAAACTGGTACGTGGATCGAAATCTAACCACTGCAGACCATAATGCCATCACCTTCACCCTGGAGGTCGGGGGTAGAGCGCAGCCCGTTCCTCGCACCACTACCAGGCGTTATAATTGTAAGAAGGCAAAGTGGGAAGATTTCGACATAAAACTACGGGAATCCCTAGCGAAGAGGAACCTGAATGCTGAAAGGATAGGGTCGGCGCTGAGCCACGGAGAAATGGAATCCTACATTCAAGCCTACATCGACTCCATCGAGGAAGCATGCGTGCATGCGATCCCTAAAATAGGCAACAGAAGGGAAAACTCAACCCCAAAGTGGTGGACACCGGAAATCAACAACCTCCAGAAGGATGTGCTTCGCAAGAAGCGCAGAATCCGGAATGCCGCCCCCATCAGAAAAGAACTTGTAATACGGGAATACCTAGAGGCCAAAGAGGAATACCTAAAGAAAGCCTCGGAGGCCCAAACTGAGAGTTGGAAAAACTTCTGCACAACACAGGACCGAGAGAGTATGTGGGATGGAATTTATAGAGTCATCAGGAAAACAGCAGGGAGACAAGAGGACATGCTCCTGCGAGACTCAACCGGCAGAACTCTTAACCAGGAAGAATCAGCAGCCCTACTAGCTGAAACGTTTTATCCTGAGGACTCTGTAAACACAGATAAACCGTTCCACACACAAGTCAGGCAACGTGTGGAGTGCGGAAATGAAGAACTAGTGAGGGAAAAAACCGCGGATGACCCGCCTTTCACTGTGGCTGAAGTAGAGGCTGTGCTCAAAGCGCAAAACCCGAAGAAGGCTCCAGGGTCAGACGGGTTTACCGCGGATATCTGCGCCAGAGCCGTACGTTGTGAGAGGGAAATATTCATGGCAATAGCGAACAAATGTCTAGCCTTGTCATGTTTCCCATCACAGTGGAAAACGGCCCATGTAGTCATACTCCCAAAACCAGGGAAGGAAGACTACACCCACCCGAAGTCTTACCGGCCGATAGGTCTTCTATCGATCTTGGGAAAGACTCTCGAGAAACTCCTTGTGGGTAGGCTGCAGTGGCACCTTCTGCCAACTCTCAATCCCAAACAATACGGGTTCTTGCCGCAGCGCGGGACGGAGGACGCTCTCTATGACCTAGTGAGACACATCCGATCCGAAATAAAAGAAATGAAATCGGTCATAATAGTCTCGCTGGACATAGAGGGGGCTTTCGATAACGCGTGGTGGCCGGCTCTTAAAAACCAACTTCTGGCCAGGAAGTGCCCAAAAAATCTATATAAGCTGGTGGAATCGTACCTCACGGGAAGGAAAATAACAGTAAACTATGCAGGGGCTAAAAAGGAGAGGTCCACGAACAAAGGATGTGTCCAAGGATCAATAGGTGGACCGACCTTCTGGAACCTCATCTTAGACCCCCTGCTGCAATTACTATCAAGTGAGGACGTGTACTACCAAGCTTTCGCAGACGATGGTGTCCTAGTCTTCTCCGGGAAATCCATAGTCCAAATGGAAGAAAACGCCAACAACGTGCTGGCAAAAGTATCCGAATGGGGGGAACAGAACAAGTTGAACTTCGCAGCACACAAAACTAACGTCATGCTGCTGACCAAAAAACTAAAGTTCAACCCCCCCCTCATACAGATGTCGGGCACAACATTAGCAATTGTTGACGAAATCAAAATCCTAGGACTCACAATAGACAAGAATCTTAACTTTAATTCACACGTAAAGGCTGTTGGCAGAAAAGCAACAAACATCTACAAACAGCTTGCATGTGCAGCTAAGGTTACTTGGGGACTGAACAGAGAAATAATAAGGACCATCTATGTAGCGGTGATTGAACCCATAATAACGTACGGGTCGTGCGCCTGGTCGGAAGCCACTTTTCTACAAACTAACAAAAAATATCTGGAAGCGATCCAAAGAAGCTTTGCACAGAAGATCTGCAAAGCTTATAGGACTACATCACTTACATCAGTTCTAGTCCTATCAGGGACTCTCCCGTTGGACTTACGTGTGCAAGAGAACGCCGCTATGTACGAGGCCAAAAAAGGTATCTCTACCGCCTTCCTACCTCCAGGCAGACAGCTCGAGCAAAAAGTGAAGTTCACAGACTTCCCTCACCCAGCAACTCAAATAACAACCGAGTACGAGCTCCTGGAAAACATGGACGGAAACACCGAAACAACCCTCCAAATTATAGGCCCACAGGTATATACCGATGGCAGTAAAATGGAAGGAAAAGTAGGGGCAGCGCTGACATGGTGGGAAGACGGCAGAGAAATAACGAACGAAACGTTCAGCCTCGACCAAACCTGTACGGTGTTTCAGTCTGAGCTGTATGCTCTCCATAGAGCGGTCAGAAAGGCTAAGCAAAGTGGAAAAGCAGTAGTAAACATCCTCAGCGACTCACGATCTTCGCTCGAATTACTGATCAACCCAAAACTACTGCACCCCTTGGCCAAGCTCATAAAGGAGGATATAGCCCAGATTAGAGAGGACGGCAGGCAGGTGCGGCTGTTCTGGTTAAGAGCGCACGTGGGAACACCCGGGAACGAGAGGGCAGACGAACTGGCCAAAACAGCGGCCTTAAATATAACACCACACCCCGACTATGCGGAGGTACCACTCTCGTATATCAGGAAAACCATCCGTGGCGAAACTGTCCAGAAATGGCAGGACCGCTACGATAGTTCTGAGACTGGTTCGGTTACTAAAGTTTTTCTCCCGGATGTGCTTAAGGCATATCGGTTAGTGAGAGAAGCAAAGCCGAACCATTTTCAAACTCAAATCCTGACCGGCCACGGCGGTTTTGGGGAGTACCTCCACAGGTTCAAACTAAAACGTAGCCCGGGCTGCGAGTGTGACCCCTCCATAAATGAGTCGGTATGGCACTTACTACTCGAATGCCCTCGCTTCCAGATAAAACGACACAACCTCACACAATCTATAGACATCCCACTTACACAACACACACTACACCTAGTGCTGGACTGTAAGAAATCCAGAAAACATCTACTGGATTTCATGGAACACATAGCGAGAATTACGCAAAGTCGAAATAGTACTCTCTCCACCACCACAACCACAACCACAACTAACCAACCACCCACACAAAACCAACCGACTTCATCAACTGACGCAAATACTCAAACACCAACACAACCACCAACAAGCCAACCTAAAATGCCTAATATTACAACAAAATTGGACTTACTGTCCTTGGCCCCTGCGGGTCGCCCTGGAATAAGGCTAAGGGGAGTAGCGCTGTTCATGGACAATAACACCGAACGTCTTGGAATAGCCTACTGCTGTGCCCTAGCTAAAAATAGGGTTACCATCTCACCAGGCCTCGGTGCCCTGCTAAACGGCAGCACAAAGAAAATAACGATGCGCCGCAAAGTGTTCGACCAACTACCAACGGTGGAAGTCGAGAACAACACGTGCAGATTGGTGCGAAAGGACAACAAAGTCATCGCACTATTCTGCGCCGGTTATGACATCACCGAGTTCGAACAAATGTGCGCAGTGCTGAAGAGCATCGGGAGCCAAGGTACTCCTGAGACCCCTCCTCGGAAAATCAGTGTGGACGCCATGACCGTTGCTTACATCAAGGGGGAAACTAAAGACTACGAAGGGGTTCTCTTGTCCTCAAAATACCACGAATTAGTGGTGTATGAGGACAGAGGCCAGAGTCTAAGCTACCTTTTACCCCACGGCCAGGGCGCATCACAAATCCCCACTGATTGCTGGGACTGCCCCGTTCGGAACCCGGACATCAGTGGTTCAGAACGTCTCCAACTGAGGGTGGAAGAAGAAAGATTAGAGGCTCAGAGTTCCAATAACATCGATAGTGGAAATAAACTATCGTCGATGTTATCAACCCTGGGCAAGGCCTTCCAGGCGATCCCTAATATCATAAATAAAAAAATAATGGACCGTAAAAGAATAAAGTCAGTGGAAAAGGCGGTGGAAGACTTCACCAAACCACCTCCGCGTCAAAAATCGGAACCACCCCGCCCTCCCCGATCACGGGCAGATATGGGCCAGATAGAAGCCCCTCAGTTCATACCGGTTCACGGACCACAAGACCACATGATAAACGCATTCTTGGAATTTGTAGCAGTCACCAAGGCAACCCGCAAAGTTAATACGGACACCTGTGAGAAAATCATCCAGGTTTACCGCCGGGACACAATTGGCCTGCTACAGGTTCTATTAAGCGAAGCCGAGGCGGCCATCTATGACAATGACAACGCCAAAGTCCTAGCGGGTTGCATGTCGGGGTCATACATGGCAGCATACAGCGGCACTTGTGGTTTTGTGGAAAGTGACGAGGAAAGAACCAAAAGCGAAGGGGTCTCTATCTTTAAAACACCACCCGAAGATCCAATTGTGGTGGTTGCCAAGTGCACCAGGGTGATGCTGGACGACAGGATACTCGAAATGGCTAAAACCATAGCGGGCAGCCTGTTCGAAGGAGGCTACCCGGAGCGCTGGACGACACCCACAATTTCCTGGGTCAACGGAGTCCCCGGGTGCGGTAAAACGACCTGGGTAATGTCCCAAATTGACGTGGAAAAGGACATTATAGTCACCACCACTACAGAGGCAGCAAAAGATCTGAGGGAAAAACTGGAGCCAAAAATCGGCAACAGAGCCAAAAAAAGAGTGCGCACTATGGCATCCCTACTCGTTAATGGTATTCACGAAGGCGAATCGTGTACACGCCTCATGGTGGACGAAGCCTTAATGAACCATTTTGGATCCATAGTGCTGGCAATCCAAATAGCCCGAGCCAGTGAAGCCCTCCTAATAGGGGATAACAACCAACTCCCCTATATAGATCGAAATAACCTCTTTCCACTGACTTACAATAGACCAAACCTTGTTACTAATATAACAAAAGACCTACTTTGTACGTACAGGAACCCGATGGACGTAGCATATGCCCTCAATGAAATCTACAGTGGCATATACTCGGCCAAACCTCTCATCAAATCCCTTGCGCTGAAAAGGTATACGGGATCGGAAATTCCGCGATCGGACGGCATCTTATACCTCGTCCACACACAGGCCGAAAAAGCACTGCTTATCGGCCAAGGTTATGGAACCCAACCGGAATCCCGAACCCTAACCATCCACGAAGCGCAGGGATTAACTTATGAGACAGTGGTTGTTGTACGTACAACTTCCAAAAAATCCCACCTTCTCCAAAGCGTCCCTCACGCCGTCGTCGCAATCTCCAGGCACACCAAGAGCTGTACCTATTACACCGACAGCGCAACAAATGACGCAACTGCTCGTTTAATACTTCGTGCGGAGAAGGCGACGCCGGCAGAAATAACCGAATACAACCTTAAAATGGCCATCAGGCGCGGCGACACACCCATCAGGGATAAAATTCTCCAGGTCTCCCTGGACCTGAGAAACACCTCGCTGCGCAGGAAAACTTAACAAAACTTATCAAAACTTAACAAAAGAAATAGCACTAGGACGTTGCACTGCTGTCTCTGCCCGAGACAGATATAACTCCACAAATAAGATAATTCCAACATAAGTTATATAAGGAACATAAGTTATGATATAACATAACATAGAACATAGGTAAAGACTACATGTACTAGATTAAATAAAAAAAAAAAAAAAAAAGCATGTAATAGCACAATAAGAACAATCTACAAAAAAAAAAAAAAAAAAAAAAAAAAAAAAAAAAAAAAAAAAAAAAAAAAAAAAAAAAAAAAAGAGAGAAAAAACAAACCTTATAATATATGAAAAAAAAAAAAAAAAAAAAAAAAAAAAAAAAAAAAAATACTATAAGAACCACTAACATTAGTATATAAGGAAACTCTAGAACTGTGACAAATTGTATCAAAAGTAAAATAACAACAACATTGTAATAAAATCACTTAAACTTAGTAATTAAGTCGCGGAGCACACTGTGATAGTGTAATAATAGCAAGCAAGAAATTGTATTTAATATAATAAAATTATCATCAAAAGGAAAAAAGTGCGGACCAAGAGTCTGCAGTTGTAATTTCATTTATATAAAAAAAAAAAAAAACCTAACCTAACCTAACCTAACCTAACCTAACCTTTTTTTTTTTTTTTTTTTTTTTTTTTTTTTTTTTTTTTTTTTTTTTTGTTTTCGCAGAAAATGCCTTACGCATTCACACCGTGTCGGGAGAACACGGTGGATATGTGGGGCTCTCCTCCATGCCTCTACCCGGCCTAGTGCCCGGTAAAGGCTTGGAGGCCTACCCACTAAAAACTGCGGCGTCCCAATACACATTGGAGCGGGTCGCGGGGCCCTTGGCCGGAATCGACCGCAACCCGCTCCAGTGTGGGTCCGCGCTCGTGGGCGGACCTCGCCTATGCTCCGTGAGGGACGGAGCAACGGGGTGAACCGTGACGCCCTGAACACCCCGTACGCCTGAGGGCCAAGTGCAATGCGACTGCCGGTCTCCCGCCCCGACAGCCGCTGGCCCCCTTTCGGTGAGGGAAGGAATAAACCACACCCCCGACCGACCCCCGACCCACAAGGGACGAGACTCCCGCGCCCGCGATGATCACCCAAGAACAAGTTCCCAGGCGCCATCGCAGGCGGCGCGGTTGCTCCGCCCCATGCAGGCCGGAGGCGGCCGAGGTGTGCTAACGGCCTTCCCCCCCCCCACCTCACCGGGATGTGCGTCCGCGGAAGCCCCCCGGAAACAAAAGTTCCCGGAGGGCTTCCGCGGTCGCCATCCCACCGGGCCCCCTCTCGGCCACGCCGGGCGATAAGGGAGAAAACTCCGTTATCACCCGTAGTTTCCGAGTGAGGGTCCTACCCTCGGGGGATGCTGTTCCCGAGGGTCCTCCTCAAGCGCTCCGCGTGCGACCCCCGCTCGCGCCCGCGCTTCTGGCGTCTTCACGCCCCTCCCGCGAGGGAGGGGTGGAAGAAGCTCTCTCCCCCCCGAGCGTTTTTACGGGGGGGGTTGGGCACCCGACGGGCTGGGTGCCCCTTCCTCCATGGGGACCACCGGTGGTGGAGGGGCCCTCCCCTTCACCACCGGTGGGTCGCATCTGCGACTGCCCATTACATGGTCGGCCGGCCGCCCATAGGCGGCGCACACCGAGCATGCTGGCTCCCTCTTACAGGAGGCGGCCATGTGTCCAGGCTCCCCGCACCTGAAACACAGGCCACTCCTGTCCGTCTCCTCCGGACACTTGGGCTTGGTATGCCCGAGTGCAAGACACTTGAAGCACCGCAGAGGGAGGGCTGTTAACACCCTAACCTCTGCGGCGCTCCAACCGACTCGAATCTTGCCTTCGGTGCAGACTATTTTGGCGGCGGCTACCGGCAGTCTTGCTGTTGTCCACCTGAGACCATCGGGTCCAGGTCTCATACCCCTTAACTTGATGGCCGTTCGTGGGCACTCGGCTTTGGCTATAATGGCTTCTGCCACATCCTCCTCTTCAACGGAGTCGTCCAATCCGGAGATCCGCAGTTCTGCGGTCTTCTCCGGCCTGGATACCTCCGCCACGTCCCCAATAACCTGTCGGAGCCTTTCCGCCAGTCTATCGGCCAGCACCCCGCTCACGTCCGGCACCTCAATAAGGCGTGCTCCCGCCTGCGTCTCTCTGGTCTTTACCCCTTCTGTTATGCCCATGTCCGATAGGGACACCGCGGCCTTGGCCCTCTTCAACAAGTGGGAGTAGGTCTCCCCGCATTCGAGTGCCTCTGGCTTCAGCCTGAGCGAGATTGCCGCCGTTTTGGGTGGGTTGAGCTCCACCTTTCGTCTTGGCCTCGGTCTCCTTACTGCCGTCGCTGCCAGTTCTGTGCGATTCGCCTGGCTGTTTTCCGCGGCTATGCGCCTGGCCGCTTCCCTCCGCTTTTTGCGGCCGATCGCCTCTGTCCAGGTTCCGCTCTTGATAGCCAGTGGGGTGACCACCGCCTCCTCTTGTCTGCACGTTGGGCCCGTTGTTCGTTTTTCTGCAGCCCGTCGTCCATCTCCCGACTTCTGAGAAGTAAGTCCTTCCCAAGCGGACATACGCTCGTCGACCGCCTGTTTCACGGCTTGCAGCAACCTCTCATGATCATTTGTAGGCCTCGACCAGGCCGCCAGTCGCTCGTCCACTGCCTGACATACCACTTGCATCAGCCTTGCATCATTTACGGGCATCTCCTGTGCAGGCTCCAGAGATTTGGTCGCCACGGCCCTTTGAAGTTCAGCCACCTCCTGCTTTAGGCTTGCCAACTCAGAGTTCAGCTTCTGATTCGCCTTCATGAGCTCAGCAATCTTAGTCCCCTCACGGGTGAGAATATCCCTCGTGAAGTTGGACATGCTGATCATCGAGTCCATCACCCCATTAACTTCATCCAACACGAGCCTCTCGTTAGTACAATACCCGTCCTTGTACACATCCTGGATGTTGAGCGCGTGCTTCGAGGCTTCATCCCGCAGCTCAGACCACTTCTCACGGTCCTCCTTCCGTACGGACTTATCTTCCAGGAATGCTTGGTCGAGAGCATCATTCTCGTCATCAACCGAGCTGTCATCCGATAACTCCTCCGACACGATCATCTGAGGGGGCTGTTCCCTTCGGGTTGGGGAAGGCCTCATCACGCTTTTAGCGTCTCGCGCGGACGAAACGGGCGAGCGCTCCCTCACCGCTTTACCCTCCTTTGGGGGTTTAACTGCCGTCTTAGCACTGTTTAGGCCCGGACCCTGTGCGCTGTCCTTGCTCCGTCCTCCGTCGATGGTCGACGTCAGACCCCGTCTAGTTTTAATTTTTTTAGCTTTAGATGTATTCATTTTGATACCCACGAGTATGGGAGAAACGACGTCCACCCGGGCAGAGATCCCTGTACCCGGGTAACCCTACTTACGCCTGGGGGGTCGGGAGGTACCCCAGGGCGACCGCTAATGGGCCGACTGCGCTCCGCCGGCCACCTCCGAGAGGCGCCCCGACACCACGAATCCCAGTGCCGGGACTTTGACGATTTTTTATAGTGGTTTTCTCCACGCGGCCCCCACCGAAGTGGCGGCCCCCGCTCCCGCACCACGTACGAGGTTACGGTTGGGCCGGAACCGATCCTCGGATCGGAACACGCCCCGACTTGCCCGCTGACGCGAGCTGGGCCCGAAGGCCCCCTCGGGTGATTTTTTAGAGGGGTTGTCTTCCCCGCGGCCCCCACCCAAAGGTGGCGGCCCTCGGCCCTGCACTCTGTACAGGGTTACGAGTTCCTTCGACGACACCAGGCAGAACTGGCGTCGCCTAAGACTCCCCATGCTCGGCTACCGCTACCCGGGATGCCCAGGACGCCAGCCGAGCTCCCCCTTGTTGGCCCGAAGGCCCCCCCGCGGGTGATTTTTTAGAGGGGTTGTCTTCCCCGCGGCCCCCACCTGAAGGTAGCGGCCCTCGGCCCTGCACTACGTACAGGGTTACGAGCTCCTTCGGCGACACCAGAACTGGCGTCGCCTAAAACTCCCCATACTCGGCTACCGCTACCCGGGATACCCAGGACGCCAGCCGAGCTCCCCCCCTATTGTCGGATTATTAGCCGCCGTCGTATGCAATCCCCTAAGGAATTATATACGGCGGCGCCCAGGATGCACCGGCCCGAACCCATTGTCGTTCCCACCGCACGTATGAAGTGGGACCTACAATGGGCCGGGCACACGTGGAGGTTCTATCCGACCTTGCACCCCAACCTAACCTAACCTAACCTAACCTAACCAAACCAAACCAAACCAAACCAAACCAAACCAAACCAAACCAAACCAAACCAAACCAAACCAAACCAAACCAAACCAAACCAAACCAAACCAAACCAAACCAAACCAAACCAAACCAAACCAAACCAAACCAAACCAAACCAAACCAAACCAAACCAAACCAAACCAAACCAAACCAAACCAAACCAAACCAAACCAAACCAAACCAAACCAAACCAAACCAAACCAAACCAAACCAAACCAAACCAAACCAAACCAAACCAAACCAAACCAAACCAAACCAAACCAAACCAAACCAAACCAAACCAAACCAAACCAAACCAAACCAAACCAAACCAAACCAAACCAAACCAAACCAAACCAAACCAAACCAAACCAAACCAAACCAAACCAAACCAAACCAAACCAAACCAAACCAAACCAAACCAAACCAAACCAAACCAAACCAAACCAAACCAAACCAAACCAAACCAAACCAAACCAAACCAAACCAAACCAAACCAAACCAAACCAAACCAAACCAAACCAAACCTAACCTAACCAAATTGAACAATATAAAACAGATTCAAAATATTTTTAATTTTTCAACATATTTACATCATTGCATTATCGTCCACCTTGATAAACATATATTTAAATTAATTTTTTTTTTTCAAGTTTAATTGCGCCACATATGAATGTCATCATGTTATTGCGCATGACCTGCCCTACAAGAATATACCACTATATGCTCAATGCTCATTTTTTGAATGGGCCTTATTCGGAGGAGCTGCCGCCGAAACCGGAGGATAAAAATAACAAGAGTAAAAAAAAAAAAAACAAGTTATTTTTGTTTTGTAATTAATAGAGTTTTTTCACTCTTTCCGTAACGAACAATACGCCCCCACCAAATTTCACCCAGTCTCCACAAATAAAGTGAAGGTGGAATTCGAAACCACCGCACAGAGAGACGAAACCTTAAACAAACTCAAGTCCAACAAAAACCTGCAAGCCGAAGCTGCACGACAGCTCCAACCAATGTTCATCCTAAAGGGTGTACCAAAATATATCCCGCTTACTCAGCTCAAGCAATGTATCCTCGCGCAAAACACAGCAATAAAAACCGCCTATGAACAACCTGACTCTGAACTCGTGTCATGCCTCGCTCGAAATAATAAGAGCGATAAACTTTACAATGTCATCTTCCGCGCCACGCCCAACGTGTGGAAAAGTGCTATTGCACTATTAAGACTCAATATTGACCACCACAAGGTCCATGTCAGCGAGCACACCCCACTACTGCAGTGTTACAACTGCCTTAAATACGGCCACACAGGCAAACATTGCACAAGTGAATTATCCATCTGCAGCCATTGCAGCTCTGATAAACACACTTACCACTCCTGCGATAAGAAAACCGTCCCAGAAGCAGCCAGATGCATTAACTGTGTTATGCACAATATAAAAAAAAAAAAAAAAAAAAAAAAAAAAACAAAAACAACCAACCCCCCGAAACAAACTCTAACCACTCATCCACCACAAACAAATGCCCGATAAGGAAAGCTTATCTGGTTAAAATCGAAAACCGTATAGATTATGGCTCTAAGTAAACCTAACAATTCAAACCATTTCAATACACCACAAAATAAAACATTTCATAACAAAATATCGCAGGAGGATAAACATATAAAAATAATTCAATGCAATGTAGACAAATCTTACAAAGCACACTATGAATTCATCCAATATATAACAAGTAATAAAATCGATATCGCAATAATTATAGAACCATATGTGGGCAAAAATAACTATGTCAACAAAATAAATAACTACGAAATCCACCAACACTACGATAATAATAGACGAACCAAATCATGTGTACTAATTAAACAAAAATTCGGAACAGTAATCGGTATACCCGAATACTCCTCCCCTAACCTTAGCATAGTAAACGTCCAATGTAACAACAGAAATCTATACATCACCAGCGTCTACATCGAACCAAAAAACGATGAATTTAATACACTTAATAAGCTCGAATTCTTCTTACACTCAAAACCTAATGCCAATCACATAATTTGCGGTGATTTTAACGGATGGCACCGAACATGGGGCTCACCAAGCAACAACAAGAGAGGACGCGAAATAAATAGCTTCATCAATGCACATAATATTGCACTCATAAATACAGGTAACGAACCCACCTTTCAAGCAACCACCCATGGAATAGTCAGACAATCTATCGTCGACCTAACACTTACATCCAACAATATATACAGCTTAATAACAGACTGGAAAGTTAACACCGAAGCCTGCATACAATCGCAACACGAAGCCATATCTTTTAATATAAATATAAATAAACGAACAATAAACAAAAACAAGACCACCACAACATTCAAGTACAACACTAAACACGCCAACTGGAGCGAATTCATAACAAAACTAGAAACCAACATGAAGAACTCTCAACTTGATACAATCAACATAAAAAATCTAACCAATACACAAACCGACAAATATATACAAGAACTAACAAACACCATACAAAAAACCTGCAATGAATCACTACCCCGCGCCAAAGGAATCAAAAACAAACCGCAATGGTGGAACGATGACCTCGATCAACTTAAAAAAGAAAACATTCACCTTCACCACAGACTGCAACAACTAAAAAGAAACAACAAACCTCTAGAAAATATACTTAAAGAAAAACAGGAAGCTAAAGACAAATACTCCAAAGCCATTGAAAAGGCATCTACTCAACATTTTAAAGAGTTTTGCAGCATGCAAGGGAAGGATGACGTATGGTCCCTCACAAATAAACTTCTGAAACATGCTCCTAAAAAACAACCTTTAACTACACTACAAAAAGATGACAACACGCACACAAAAGACTCCAAGGACACAGCAACCGCACTACTTGACAAATTCTACCCAGAAGATAACCCACAAACTGACAACGCTACCCAAAAAACAACTAGATCACAGCAGAACGACACAATATCAACTAAAAACGACAAACCCCTAACAACAGAAGAAGTACTAGACTGCATAAACTCCTTCAACCCAAATAAATCACCTGGTAACGACAACCTTACCTCCGACATAATCCATAAATTTATAGAAAATTACCCCAAACTTACCACTACACTCCTAAATCACTGTATCGAAATAGGTCACTTTCCAACCCAATGGAAAACCACGATAGTTAAACCAATTCCAAAACCCCACAAAGATAACTACAAAGCCATTAGTTCCTATAGACCAATAGGACTAATAGCTGTATTCGGAAAATTGTTAGAAAAGCTACTAGTACGACGATTAACATACCATCTAGAGAACAAAAATTTGAGCAACCAAAAACAATACGGATTTAAAGCCCAGAAGTCCACCAACACCGCACTCAATGCAGCAATCGACGAAATCCGGAAACGCAAAACCCAGCAAAAGCAAGTTGTAGGCATATCCTTGGACATTAAAGGCGCATTTGACCACGCCTGGTGGCCATTATTGCTAAAAAGACTAAGAGAGCTACAATGCCCCAAAAACCTTTATCACACCATACAAAGCTACCTAACCGACCGAAAAGTCACAATCCAATACGCAGACACCGAAATAATAAAAGACCAAACGAAAGGCTGCGTCCAAGGCTCCGTCCTTGGGCCAGCATGTTGGAATATTATAATGGACGAACTGCTCAACAAAGAGTACCCGGAAGGATGCTACATCCAAGCATATGCAGATGACCTATTACTAATCTTAAGCTCAAAAACCACAACAGACCTTGAAAAGAAAATCCAACAAACAATCAAAATCATTAATACATGGACCGATGACGCCAAACTGGAAATCGCTCCTGAAAAAACTCAGATTATAGCCTTCACCAAAAAAGCCGAAAATATCAACGTAAAAATAAACAACATTAAAATAAACCTAGTAAAAGAAATAAAATATCTTGGAGTTATAATCGATAGCAACCTTAAATTCATTAAACACGTCAACTACATAATAAACAAAGCACATCAAGTCAATAAAAAATTAAATATGTTCGTAAGACCCACTTGGGGCATACAATCCGACAACATTAAAACTATTTATAATATGGTCATACAACCTATTATAACATACGCTGCTGAAATTTGGGCTCCCAGCGCTCTAAAATACAAATCAGTCTGCAAAAAACTACTTTCACTTCAGCGCCAATTCGCCATCAAAATAATCCGCGGCTTCCACACAATTCCCACTTCCACAGCTATAGCTCTAGCACAACTGGTCCCACTTGATCTGAAAGTTAAAACAGTAGCCAACATTGAAAAAACAAAAACTACCAAACACACACCGTACTTACCTGACGATATATCCTACCACAACCACATACACCCCTCACAACTCCTACATCCCGCCGACCGAATAACTATAAAAATCGAAACAGTAACAACAAATGAAGAAATAATAAATTTAACTGGATCCAATACACATCAAATATTTACTGATGGCAGTAAACACAGTGACCAAGTGGGAGCAGCTTTTGTGGCCTTTACACCCGCCAAAAAGACCATTACCAAAAAATACAAGCTTCACTCATCATGCACAGTCTTCCAAGCGGAAGCACTCGCCATCCTGGAAGCGTGTAAATGGTGCAGCAAAAACCATGTCACAAACTGCACAATATTTTCAGACTCACAGTCTGCCCTACTCGAACTAAAAAATAGAAACTCTACAAACTCTATTATAGCAGAGGCACATAAAATAATACAACAGATCCAACAGACGGGCACAATGAGATTCGCATGGATCAAAGCCCATTCTGGCCTATCCGGTAACGAACTAGCCGACGAAGCTGCCAAGAAAGCAGCAACAATGAAAGTACCACTCACATTCAATAACTTTCCTATCTCCTACCATAAAAAACAAGCTATACAAGAAATAAATACTGAAATCAATCAAAGATACATCAACAGCACAACCGGAAAACACACTAAAGACTTATTGCCTAACATAGAAATACTAACCGAAACACTAACCAAAATACCAACCAATTTTTACAACACCCAACTCTTCACCAATCACGGCTACCACTTACAATATTTACATCGCTTTAAAATAAAATCAACAGATAAATGTCCTTGCGACAACACCACAATACAAACCATCAACCATTTAATAAAAGATTGCCCCAAATTTAATAATAGCCGCCTACAATACACACAAACTTTTAATTATACAAATACAAACAATCAAAATCTTAACCCCTTCACACTAAAAGATATAATCATCAAAGAAACTACCACCCACGCCTACAACAATTATGTAAAATACATAATCAACAACCTCAAAGAATTCAATAAAAATGTAATATAATATGAGAAAAAACACCTCAACACCAACATCCGCAAAAACACCATCTGCAAAAATAAAAACAATAAATATTAAAACACAAATGTAAATAAAATCCACCACATATAAAAACAATTAAGATATAATTCGCTTGTACACCGAAAGCAAGGAATTGTATCTGTAACCTAAATACGGATACCAAAAAAAAAAAAAAAAACCTAACCTAACCTAACCAAACCAAACCAAACCAAACCAAACCAAACCAAATCAAACCAAACCTAACCTAACCAAATTGAACAATATAAAACAGATTCAAAATATTTTTAATTTTTCAACATATTTACATCATTGCATTATCGTCCACCTTGATAAACATATATTTAAATTAATTTTTTTTTTTCAAGTTTAATTGCGCCACATATGAATGTCATCATGTTATTGCGCATGACCTGCCCTACAAGAATATACCACTATATGCTCAATGCTCATTTTTTGAATGGGCCTTATTCGGAGGAGCTGCCGCCGAAACCGGAGGATAAAAATAACAAGAGTAAAAAAAAAAAAACAAGTTATTTTTGTTTTGTAATTAATAGAGTTTTACATGCATACAAGCACACACTGCTTTACTCCAACCCAATAATTAATTAAAAAAAAAAAAAACTAACATAATACACTTACATGCAGTTTGAAAACAATCACTTTACTTCAAAGTGTAGGTGATTTCTCTATAACAGTCTTGCACGTGTATGAACATTGTCATTCATTTTACTACTTTTTTTCACTTCGTCACTTCGTCATATGCACGGATTGTTTTTATTTTTAAGTTATCGAGGTTTAAGACCTCCTTCACATAAACCCGCCGTTTTATGCAATGCATAAAATGGCATTAGGCATTCCACTGTGTCGGGAGAACACGATGGATATGTGGGACTCTCCTCCATGCCCCTACCCGGCCGAGTGCCCGGTAAAGGCCTACCCACTAAATACTGCGACGTCCCAATACACAGTGGTGCGAGTCGCGTGGTCCCTTGCAGTACTCGGCCGCGACCCGGACCAGTGTGGGTCCGCGCTCGTGGGCGGACTTCGCCTATGCTCCGTGAGGGACGGAGCAACGGGGTGAACCGTGACGCCCTGAACACCCCGCACGCCTGAGGGCCAAGTGAGGTATACCTACCTAACGAAATGCGACCTAAACGCGTGAATGCAAGGTTATGCGCCGCGGGAGGTCCCCGGGTAACTGATTTCATTGTGCAACTCCTCGCGCACCAAGTGCGCGCAGCTCGGTGGAGCGCCGCCGTTTCATTCAAAACATTTCGGGCGGTCGTTGAACTGTAGATATATTTTACCAGTAACCAGCTGTTGTAATAATTCGCTCGGACAAAATATTTTTAGGGGAAATTTTACATACCAATTTTTTTTCAAAAATGAATTGTGTTAGCAACTACACTGGAATACCTTATTGTTAACATTTTATTGTTTTAAAATTATAAATTAGCTGTTCGGCTTGATTAAATTGTTTAAGATTGATCCATTAAAAGTTGTTAAACGATGACTCTCGTACGGCCGCCATCTTGTTGTTTACGTCTGCTTTGAGAGTATATAAATGGCGCAACAGCCGTCCGAGCGTCATTCGTTGTGTGAACGTCGCCTTGAGCACATCGTGAAGGTATGTAACTCTTTGTATATAAATATTCTGGTGAGCATTGTAAGTCTTACTAAGTTGATGTTAAAGATTTAAAGTTATTTACATGATGAGATATTGTATTGGAATTATAAGTTAAATTTCTAAATTTAACTCTAGTGCAGGTTTTAATTATCCCGAATAAATCCATTAAATTACATAATTCATTATTTTTACTTCACATCCTAGCTAGTCTGTGAATAGGGTCGTTAACATATCAGAAGCGGGATCAACTTCAAGCCCACGTTAAAAGAAAAACCGTCTATTTTTTTTTTAAAGGTAGTTTATAATAGAAACATAATGAATTTGATCAACGTCACATACAAAGTAAAGGTATAGACAATACTCGCTAAAACTCTGTGACGAGCGTGATTGAATAAGAGTATCAATATTGCTAGTTTTTATCATGATTTATTTCCTAAATTTCATTAGCAGCATGAAGCTTATTGTTAATAACTGAAATTGCATTATTGACACATTGATGTTACTGGTGATATTAAATAAAGGTTTATGCAAACAATTGCACAGTGTAAATTGTAATAATACTGACAATAAGTACAAGTCAACTTTTATTAAACCTTGCGCATTAAGACGCCATCTAGTTAAATATTGAGGAACCTTCATTAATTATCAAAAAATGAAAGCTGCTACGTTCAGCGCGCCAAAAGCACATTTATTGTTTTGTGAAATGTAAAACATTTTACAACCCTCTGGGTTAACAGATTACGCAAATACGAATGATATTAGCTTCAAAAAAAAATGTTTTTGAGGTTAAAAAGGGACAAAGAAAAAAACCTTTGAAAAAAAATAACCATTAAATTAATTATGTTGATTTGATAGTAGAACAGATGTGTTAGATATCTCTCATCTTCGTGAAATGACTTGATACAATTTATAGATTTTCATCAATATGTTATTGCATTTTACATTTTTCTTCATATACACGCTGCGGTAAACAGCAATAACTCTTAATTATTATTTCGATCGTCATTAACACTGTATTAACATTTTTCTTTCTCTAATATCCACGCCAACCCAATATCGACGAGCGTTGCTGGCAGACGCCTAGTCGTGGGGTGGCGCGACCGGTGAGAGAGACTGAGCTGTCGTCGCGCCTGTGCGCGAGTGCTGCCATCGCGCGGATCCTCGAGTGCTGCCATCGCGCGGATCCTCTAGTGCTGCCATCGCGCGGATCCTCGAGTGCTGCCATCGCATGGATCCTCGAGTGCTGCCATCGCGCGGATCCTCGAGTGCTACCGTCGCGCGGGTCCTCGAGTGCTGTCGTTGCGCCTGTGCGCTAGCGATATCCAGGATCCAGGGCATGAGTGCTGTCATCGTGTCTGTTGTGCGGGCACTGCACTGGTATCGGCGTTCAAGCCACGTAGTGCAGGTGTGAAATAAATCCGCAACAATCATCCAGCGAACAACAAACTACAGGTGCGCCAAAGTTCACCTAAATTTTCAACTCCGATGATTGGCAGTCCGAGGGTGTTCTTCCTAAAATTTTCTATCCTAGCGATCACAATTCCTAACTACTCTGTCTTTGATGTTCATGATTCCGAAGCATTCAACTTCATAATGGATTCCGGTTCGCGAGTGCTAGTTGATACACGTGTTCAGGGAATTTGGTATTTTAGGCTATTAAATTATAGTCTCTTAGCTGTTTTATCCGCAATATTTGTTGTAGGTTGTGTTGTTCTACCTGGGTAAGTGTTTAATTAATAACTATTTGTCGCACCCTGCCATTGTTTGCGTTGTAAGCAACGTAAACAATGGATAGGGCCCCTGATCCACCTGACCCCCCGGATAGGGGGCTGTCACCGTCGCCGATGGAGTTGTCTCCGCCAGTATTTAGCCAAATGGCCACGAAACGTCGTCTAGATCCTGAATCTTTTGAATCACAATTGGAACCCATAAAAAAAGTAATAACGAACCATACTCAAAATTCGCCATCTACATCCGCGACAACAAATCAGTCGATTTACATACATCCATCTGTGACTGAATCCCCTCAATGTTACTATGAACAGGATAAAGGGCCTTTCATAGTACATGTGTCGAGGGAGGAGACAACCCCCTCATCTGGCACCTCTATCCGACCAATTATTTTTGGACAATTTTTAAAGAAAAATCGCGTCCGAAATGTAACTAAAGATGGTGTGAAAAAAGTTGGACGTAACAGAATAGCTGTAGAATTTTCAACATATAAAGATGCTAATGATTTCCTTAAAAACCCCTTTCTACCGCTTTATAAATACAATGCAGTGATACCAAATTATAATGTCACCCGCATGGGCCTAATCAGAGGTATCCCTACTGAATTGACAATGGAAGAACTGGTGGAATCCCTTGTTACCCCGGATTACTGTGGCATGGTATTCAAAGCAAGGCGCCTTAACAGAAAGCAAGTAACTGAGGGTATTATTTCATGGATCCCCACACAGACAGTGGTCCTCACATTTAAAGGCCAGACTCTCCCTACGAGAGTCTTTCTATTCTATACCTCAATAGCAGTGGATGCATATCAATACCCTACTATACAGTGTAATAACTGTTGCCGATTTGGGCACATAAAGGCTCAGTGCCGCTCTAAACCTAGGTGCTACCGATGCGCTCAACCCCATTTAGGTGCTGATTGTGATGTCACAGAAGATAAGTCTACCTGTCTATACTGTTCCAGCAACCATTTTGCTACAAATAGAAATTGCCCTGAACACTCTCGTCAGAAGTCTATAAAGATGCGTATGACTCAAGACAATATCTCATTTCAAGAGGCATCAGAATTCTTTCCAAGCGTTAGGAGGTCCTATGCTGACAGTACAAAGACACCAGCCATAGTTCCTTCCTCAACGCAACACCCTTCCCAGCTCCTCTCCCAGACCCCATCTCTACAGTCTTATAGAAAGACAGTCACCACTACTCCCCGCCCCCGAATAGTATTAGGTAAAAGCTATGATAAAGCAGCTCATCAGGAAATAATTAGCGACTGCTCATCATCACTTCCCAATGGTTGTGCTATTATCAATTCTGGCTCTGAGGTCACCCCAAATGAAGACTGTCTGGACCTTCTGTGGCTACTTGTTATTAATATTCTTAAAAAATTCAGTGATATCCCACTACCGCCCAACGTTGCACCACAAGTTCTGTCCCTTCTTAACTCTCTCAACAAAAATGGCTCTGAACATACTGCAATGGAATAGTCAGAGTTTAAAATCTAAAAAACATGAAATCCTATACCTCATATACAAATTCTCCCCATTAGTCCTCGCCGTGTCGGAGACGTGGTTTCCCAGAAAATACTGTTTTAATATTGCTGGTTTCTCATGTCTCCGAGATGATCGGGATGATGGATATGGAGGAAGTGCTCTAATTATTAGTAACTCCCTACTCTTTTCACAGTTACCCCTTCCTGCACACAACAAGGATGCCATTAATGCAGTGGCCGTGCGTATTAATGGTATTTCTTTTTTGTCTTTGTATATTCCTCATCCCCATTTCTCAGTACTACAGGAGCTTAAGTCCATTGTCTTAGCACTACCTGCTCCCATACTTGTTATGGGGGATTTTAATGCCCATCATGAATCCTGGGGCTCTTATCAAACAGACTCTTTTGGTTCTTTACTAATTGATATGTTTGATGAGTTGAATCTATGTGTTGTAAACACTGGCAGCCCCACTAGAAGACCCACTCCATCGCAAACCAATGGAAGCGCTGTTGATCTGTCAATCTGCTCCCCACAATTAAGCTCTCTACTGACATGGAGTACTATGAGAAGCACTTTTGGGAGTGATCATTTTCCCATTCTTATCTCCCTACCAGATAAAACTTTGACCACCTATAACACCCTACCCCTTTTAAAATTCAAATTAAATAAAGCTGATTGGCCATCTTTTTCATCAGAGACAGAGAAAATGATAGAGTTATTACCGGAGGTAACCCCTAGCAACTGTCTGGCTGTATATGAAAAATTCTCAGACTCTCTTTTGACTGCTGCTCATTCGCACATTCCCCCAAAACAAGCTAGTCGCAGAAGAATTTCGCCCCCATGGTGGGATTCAGATTGCACAAATGCTGTAAGAAAAAGAAAGGAAGCAGAAAAGAAATATAACAAATCAATGACCATGGAGAACTTCCTTCAATACCAACAGTCTGCTGCTTATACTAGAAGAATATTGTCTCAAAAGAAAAAATTAGGTTGGTCAAAATTTTGTGAGAACATGTCACCCCGTACTCCCTCATCTGTGGTTTGGAGACAAATGAAGAGATTCAGGGGCTCTCTGGATCATATAGGATATACAGCTAATGATCCTACAGAGTGGATTATGGCATTTGCAGATAAGCTTGCGCCACCCTCTGCACCAAACAAAGACTGCTTTCCACAGGACTCTTTTGTTCCTATATACTCCTCCGGTAGTTTAGATGGATCCTTTACTCTTCAGGAGCTTGAGTTGGCTCTTAAAGGGTTGAAAGATACTTCCCCCGGGGCTGATGGTATTCCTTACTCGTTCCTTATTAACTCTCCTGAAAAAGTTAAACTATATTACTTAAAGCTGGTTAATACGTTTTTTGATCATGGAATTATACCAGAGGCATGGAATAGGCAGATTGTTATCCCCTTACTTAAACCAAATAAAGATCCATTAGACCATAATTCATACAGACCTATCGCTTTATCCACAACCCTTTTCAAAATAACGGAACATATGGTAAGAAATCGCCTGGAATGGTTCCTGGAAAACCATGACCTCTTAGCTAAATCTCAGTTTGGTTTTAGGAAAGGATTTAGCACCATA
Organism: Calamotropha paludella; assembly: GCA_927399485.1. Lineage (NCBI taxonomy): Eukaryota > Metazoa > Arthropoda > Insecta > Lepidoptera > Crambidae > Calamotropha > Calamotropha paludella. The sequence goes on along the minus strand of OV656817.1, from coordinate 25,135,668 downwards.
GATAGTCTGAGTATTTTGACCACTGACATTCGCGTTGCTTTTAAAAAAAGACAATATGTTATAGGCGTGTTTCTTGATATATCATCCGCCTATGATAACGTCCTTCTTCCGGTGCTCAGGCATAAACTGCTACAGCTGAGTGTCCCAGTGAAGCTGGTTCGTTTTATTGTCAACTCCATTTCCTCTAGATCGATAGAGATCAGGTGTCACGGACCCTCCATTCCTCCCAGATCTATTTGGAAGGGACTGCCTCAAGGTTCAGTCCTTAGCCCTCTCTTGTACAGTGTATACACCTATGATTTAGAAAGGACTGTCAACTCGTTCTGCCAAGTCTTGCAGTATGCGGACGATGTTGCTCTATATGTTATATCGGATTCAGTACAAGAGGCTACCACGCGCTTAAATGATGCCCTCAGATATATGGGCGATTGGCTGACAGAGCATGGTTTGTCACTATCGGTTCCGAAATGCAATTGTGTGGTATTTACTAGGAAACGCGATAACACTTCTCCCCGAATATCATTTCAAGGGGAGCCTATACCAGTTGACAAACAAGTCAAGTTCCTGGGAATCTTCTTGGATTCCAGACTGTCGGGCATCCCTCATTTTAATAGCGTTATTGGTAAGTGTGAAAAGGGTATTAATGTCCTTCGGGCTCTTGCTGGTGTTTGGTGGGGATCTCATCCCTTCACTCAGAAGCTGATCTACAATGCAATAGTACGTAGCCACCTCGATTATGGTACATTTTTACTAGACCCATGTAATAAACTTCCTCTCGATAAAATGGTCAAAATTCAGTCCAAGTGTTTACGTATCATCTTAGGAGCTATGAAATCATCGCCGATCAATGGTCTTCAAATCGAGTGTGTCGACCCACCCCTATACCTTCGCAGACAGTATTTGAGTGACCGGTTCCTAATTAAAGCTACACAGCATGCTTCGCACCCTATTTTTGATAGACTGAAAGAATTGTCTCGTGTAACAAAGCCAGCTTCCGATTCTGCATCAAATATCCCATGTATTCTACATAGCTACTATAAATTTAACAAACCTTCTTTACCTATAGAGCGTTTTCCCCGCCTGCCCCTTTTTATGAACAATTTTGATTCATTAACCTTCACTCCAAAAGTCATCCTCAACATAGGGATTAACAAAAGTACCCAATATGCCTCTAAGAACCTCCAAAAAATTTTAGCGTCGGATTTTGAAAACTGGCTTGTGATCTACACTGATGCCTCTAAATTACAGGATGGGGGCCCGGTAGGATCAGCCGCATGGATACCTGCTTATAGACTGGTGTTGAATTTCAAACTACCCCCTTTATCCTCTGTATTTACAGGGGAAGCAGTTGCACTCCTTGAGGCAATTTTATTTGTTGAATCCCATAACCTAAACAACACTATTATCTTCACAGATTCTCAGAGCTCCCTACAGGCCATTCTATCTAATCCATTTAGGTCAAAAAATCGGTTCCCAATCATCCTTAAAATAAGACAAGCGTTGTACCGCTGCAAGCTCAAATCATTAAATACCGTTCTGGTTTGGATCCCCGGGCATTGTGGCATTTCGGGAAATGAAACTGCAGACTCATGCGCCAAACAGGCAATCACTAACGGGTCCTTAGTTTACGAAAAGGTGTACCATCATGACCTCCTTACACTAGCCCATGCTCATTTGATGAGGTCGTGGCAGACTGACTGGCAAAATACTAGAAACCGCGCAGGTAGATATTATTATGAAGTCCAAAGATCTATTCCAAATACGCCCTGGTTTTTCAAACAGAAAGTAATTAGTAAGAAAGCTGTGTCAACCATCTGCCGTCTGAGACTAGGTCATGCCTGCACCCCTGTTCATCTTGCTAAAATCGGCGTAAGGGATACCTCTCTATGTGAGTGCGGCATGGAAGAAGGAACTACAGACCACATCTTTTTCAATTGTTTAAAGTTAACCGTGTCCCTCTATGATGTCCTTCCTCATGACACCCCTCGTCCTACTAATATAAAATGCGTCCTTAGTACGTTAAACCCTCCTCTTATCGAAATTTTGTCCAAATTCCTGGCAATTAACAATATTAAACTATGAACTAGCCTGATAACCCCGCCTCATTTAACTGCCGAATTTTGGGATTTTACTAAATTTCTTATATGTGATGCTTTGTGATGTCCAGTGCTGTTATATATTTGTTTTAGGTAAACCTGTGCTAAGAGCTTACATAAAATCTTTATTATAATTTAATGCAGAACATTCCCTTACGTGTAAAGGCTACTCACGTGACATTGGCGGAATTGTGAAGGCACAAAACAAGCCACTTACCAAAAGAAGAAGAAGAAGAACTTCATAATGTCATTAGCAATAAACATTTATTATACTTTGTTGTTATCCTATATTTACTCAACATAACCATCTTTTAAACTATTATTCAAAGTCATATCTTTTTTGTTTAGATTTCTTTTTATTCATAATAATCAGTATTATATACATTAATTTTGGTTAGGTTAGGTTAGAACTCTGACCACAACGCACGAGCCGAGCGAGCGTAGCGAGCGTGCCGCAGCAGCGGCCGGCGAAGTGCCAAAACCGAATCGGTTCTATAGTTATTGGTTTAGGTACGGTTAAAACTGCGGTATAAACTCCCAGGCCATAAACACAACCGTGAATAAGTCGTGTTTTATGAATTTTATTCATTTAAGACAAAGATCAGTGAAACGACCTCTATTCATTCTAAGCAGCTGGTTTTTTTTGACATAATTATCTCAGGAATAGTTATAGTATTATGTATGTAACATCCATAACCAAATATAAAATGGCCAAATGTAAAAATGTGAAAAGTTGTTTAGTAATCACAAGAAATAGTTTAAAAACAAGCCCTTTCCTTCAAAGCATCTGGTTCATGATTATGTTCTTGGTGCGTTCCTTCCAGTAATTTATACTTATTGACTTCCTTATCGAAAGTGGTGATTAATCTCGCCTTACACTTATACTTTTTGTTGCTTCTTAATTCACACGCCCAATATTGTTTATCCACTGTTATTCGGGTTTTTTTTCATATATAAATCCATGTACATCTAATTTTAATCCTCCACGACTGGTTTTGAATGATTTTTAAATAAATTCTCTCCATATTAATAAAGCATTAACACAAACATGCACGTTATGATAATACACCGCCATGAACTTAGCAATAGATACAATAGATATATAGAATACATAGAGCAATAGATACTCAGTACGTAATGTAAAGAATACCCCCAAATAATAATTATACTATCAAAACTATAAATATCTTTTTCTACCCACATTTTTTATTACACTTGGTAAACGTTTCTTTCTTAGTATGAGTGAAAATATTATGATAAAAAACAGTAAGAGTTTAAATATATTTACATTAATGATATTATTAATTACGATTTTCGGAGACGTGAGTGTTATGAACATCGCCGGTAGCACTACAAATAGTATGAATGAAAACTTTGGGATGAAAGATTTTGGGAAGAGTGATCGTTCGGATTGCGGATCATTGGGAGGAACAATTTCGGGCAAATAACTTTAGGCGAGCCAATATGGACCCGTGAAAAACTTAAAACCTGACCGACTGTCACAGTAAAAAGAAAGCCTTTTATTTATTTATACATTCCGTTCAGTATAGTTCACTTTTAGGTATTTTGCTATCTCTGGGAGTGCTATTTGTTCGTGGTGTTTATTTCATTTAAAATCGGTTGTTCTTTCTGGATTTTCGTTTCACTTACTCTAATGACCTGGCCATATTAACTTGGATTCGTACACTTTGGTGATTTCACTACTGTTAATAATTCTCGACAACTTGTGCTTACCTACCTACTAGATTCTGATTCAATATTATTTTATAAGAATTGTGTAAGACCCATAAGATGTAGGAAACGAAGTAATTGAATAAAAAAGTATTATATGTATGGTTTTATTACAAAATCTTTATTGTTATTCAATAACTCTATGTAAGTGTAGCTAAGAATAACAATCTACTTTTAACAGATAATTATACTATTTATTATGGTTCAGAATAATATCACTCTCTAATAATTAATGGGTAAGTCTGATGTCAACAAAAGTTACTTAAACGTAAATGGTAAATTGAGTGTTGCAATGAAAACTAGCCAAAAAAGCAATTAAAGTAAATGTCAAGGTTATGGTCGAGTACTATTAACATTCAGCCTTATAAAATATAATTTCTGATTATTAATAATATACAAATCTAAAAACAAAACATCAATCGGCGTGACAACCAGGGACTGTTACGGTATCCGAATAGTGTTATGAACACTGTTTTTCATTTCTGTTTTAAAAGTAAAAAAATGAAAGAAACTGTTACACTTTGAATCTGTTTTAGAAAATACCGGTTCATAAGTTCATATCTGTTACAGTCAATAAGGTTCACATTGGCATAACTATGCGACAGCTCACTAATGATTTGGGTACTTTGAAATGCCTATGTTGGTGTACTGTGTATACACATAGATAGTTAAAAGTAAAATAGTTTCTAACAGATTGGTAACAGAAAGCGTTATATCTGTTACACTTTTTTAAGTGTTCGACGCAAAACAGGTTCAAAACACCCAAATAAGTGATACAGGAATAATTCTGTAACAGATTTAATGTCTAACCCCTACGAAAGTGTATCCTTATAAAGGTGTTTTTGAATCCCTGGAGACAACTGTCACTGTTTTTTTTTTTTATGTCAGTCTGTCCCGTCAACACCGCACTGATAGTGTCTTTCTACGCGGTTGTGATTTAGTGTATATTTTTTAGTGTTATATTGTCTTTCCAAAAATCTAATTGAATATTTGCAAATTACTTTTACCAAGGTACATTTGAGGCTTGAAAAGAGAAAGTCTCTAGGGATAAAATCCCTAGAAACCACACTGGTCAACAAAATACCATTGGAAAATTTTATCAACCTAGGCAGTGAATATTCTTTGATAATTAAAACTGATTAGTTTGCATGCTTTATTATAAAGACAAATGTATATATATATAGCGTAACTATTGATTAATAGGTTAATAACCTTTTCTTTTACAGCAAAATATTTTAGACACAGAACAAAGAGGTCTGTAAGTCTATTAATATATGAAACAGGACAATGAGGCCTGTGACTTACAAATATATTCATTGAACCCAGAACAAAGAGGTCTGTGGTATCAATTACTAAAGTATTTTGGGGACAATGAGGCCCACTTTTATTTTTCAGAGAAATGTTAACCTTTTTTTTCTTTTACAGCAAAATATTTTAAACCCAGAACAAAGAGGTCTGAGGTATCTATTACTATTATTAAGTGTTTTGGGGACAATGAGGCCCACTTTTATTTTTCAGAGATTTTTGTTATTAACAATTATGTTAACCTTTATAAAGTGTTTGGGGACAATAAGGTCCACTTTTATTTTGCAAAGATATTTTGTTATTAACAATTATAATGTTAAGTGTGAGGACACACTTTATCTTGGATGGCCGAATCTGTTAGCAACTACACTGGAATACCTTATTGTTAACATTTTATTGTTTTAAAATTATAAATTAGCTGTTCGGCTTGATTAAATTGTTTAAGATTGATCCATTAAAAGTTGTTAAACGATGACTCTCGTACGGCCGCCATCTTGTTGTTTACGTCTGCTTTGAGAGTATATAAATGGCGCAACAGCCGTCCGAGCGTCATTCGTTGTGTGAACGTCGCCTTGAGCACATCGTGAAGGTATGTAACTCTTTGTATATAAATATTCTGGTGAGCATTGTAAGTCTTACTAAGTTGATGTTAAAGATTTAAAGTTATTTACATGATGAGATATTGTATTGGAATTATAAGTTAAATTTAGAGTGCAGGTTTTAATTATCCCGAATAAATCCATTAAATTACATAATTCATTATTTTTACTTCACATCCTAGCTAGTCTGTGAATAGGGTCGTTAACAATTGTTTGAATGATATCTAATGCCTAGAAAAAATTTGATGGTATGTATAAAATAATCTTGTATATCTAGAAAAAACTCCACCAATTGTACTTTCCAATCTAATATTATCTTTAAATGATTAATAATTACAATAATTACGTATTAATTGAAAGCGAAGAGCAGCTGACTGAATCTTTCTCGTTCGCGTACTCTCGGCGGTCCCAAGTTCACCCAATCGAGCCTTTCACCTCACATCGTGGCGGATCAGGTAACTTACTACCTACGAAAATGTGTGTGCGGTGCACCAAAAGAAGTTTTTATTTCAAAAATATAATTCTTATGCAGGACCTCCAACTGTTTTTTTTTTAAATCTTTATAAGAAAAGAAATGACCGAAAACGAGGCTATGTGAACATTGTTTCCAAGTTTTTTTTTAATTTTGAATGGGTTTGCTCTTGATTCCAATCAAGCCCGGGGGCCAAGACAGAATCTACGATGAAACGAGCTGTCCCAAAATGTGTCTATTCAGCTTGACTTTGAAAACGTACGGGTTATATCCAGTACTCGAAAATACAGACGCAGGAAGGGAATTAAACTCATTTGCTGTGCGCATTATGAAAGATATTGATAAGCGCTTGGTGCGACGGGTAGAAATAACAACCAAGAAAGGTTGGTAGCCCGCAGTACATCTGGATATCCGATGAAAAAGGGGGATGGCGGTATGAGCACAAGCAACTCCTAAGAACAATCTCCAAAGTATATTCTGTAGAAAATCGACAGACAAGCAACAAGCTTCACCAATTTGCTGTCCACGAAGTCCAAAACTAAGTCCAGGAATATTTCAATAAATACTACCCCCACGTCTACTGAAACCTAGAGAAGGGGTGTATTTCATTGTTCATTTATCATTATCATACATCAATCATACATGAGTAACAACTCAACTCTTATTATCAATCAATCAATGAATTTTTATTTTGCAGATATTACAATCATTTCCTCCCATGTGCCAGTACTCTTTGTTTGTTAAAAAAAAATATATAAATTATATAGTGATCAGAAGAAGCATCAAAAGATTAATAGATTTTCTATATCGTCCCTTAGCTAACTGTTTAAGTAACTTGATAGTTAAGTACCACACATTGTACTAGATGGCGCTACGTGTTGTCTAAAACGCGCTATCGAGTTTTTTTTCAAGTACCCTATAAAGGCTTGAGATTTGTTTTTTAAGTTAGTACTGCGGGGTTGATAATAAACACCTCATTTTCGAACTCGTTCGTTTTATTTTTGGGAGGACCTCACAATAGGCGGGACATGGTCCTTCGAGCCGGATCGCGTAAATAGATAGGTAGTTGTAGGACTAGTAAAACAATAGTGCGTCTAAAACAGTGATTCAAGAAAGTGAAGTTAACTAACTCAAGTGACAAGTGACGTTTTCAAATTTAAGTGATATATACGAAGTGAGAGTGAATCTAAGTGACTAAAGTGACATAAACTGGCAAATTCTAGTGACGTTTTGACAACAAAATGGCAAAAAGCAATGAACACAGTGTCTATGAACAATTAAAAAAATTACAATTAGGCTTAAAAATACAAATAGAAAAATCACATAGTAACTTTAAGAAGACACCTAAGGATCGTTTATCATGGAACTACATTGATATAAAAATAACATTACTTGACCAGTTGTGGAAAAAATTTCAGAACAATCATTTAAAGTTAATCGAAAACACAGAGAGTATTGGATCACATGATGAAACCATTTTCAACACATATTATGAAGTAGATGAATATGTCATTGCAAAAGACTCGATGTTAAAAAGGCAGTATGAATATCCATGTCCAACTCAATCGAATAACGGTGCTGAAAACAAGGATTCTGAAATAACATCACAGCAAATAAAACTTCCTCCAATACAGATCCCAACCTTTGATGGAAATTACAGCGAATGGATTCCATTTTATGACCAATTTGTTTCAATTGTTCATAATAATAAAACTATTAGCAAGGTTAACAAACTACATTTACTGAAACAAAACTTAAAAGGAGAAGCTGCAACTTTACTTAAACACACATCTGTCACTGAAGGCAATTATGACTCTGCATGGTTAAAATTAAAAGACAGATATAGCAACAAAAGAGTTATAATTAATTCCTATTTACAAAGATTGATGTCACTAAAAAATATCACAAATGAGAACGCGATCTCCATCAAGTATTTGTTAGACACGACAACGGAATGTTTGAGTGGATTAAAAAGCATAGGAGTGGATACAAGTTCTTGGGATCCCATAATTATTTATCTACTGACAAGCAAGTTAGATAGTGAATCTTTGAAATGCTGGGAACAAGAAATAAGCAAACATAATAACGAAACACTACCAACTTTCGAAGACCTTACAAAATATTTAGAGTCAAGATTCAGGTCTCTGGAAAGAATTCAATCAACAAAAGGAAATTGGCGCACAGTAACGAAACCTACGACTATTAATACAGATAAGAGAGTCTTTTACAATACGCCTAAAGAGGGTTGTGCACTTTGTGGCGAAGATCACTATATTTACAAATGTCAAGGCTTTATACGGATGTCCATCCAAGATAAAAAGGCATACATTGAGAAAAACAACCTTTGTTTCAATTGCATGATACCTAATCATGGAGTGAAACAATGTAAACAGAAGTCAAGATGTCGTATTTGTGGAAAACGCCATCACACACTCATTCATACTGAGTATCACAACAAAAAACCTCCTGAAAATAACGAACGACAAGACAATTCAACCCAAGAGTACGAGATCACACAACCTATAAAGACTAAGGAGAAAGAAAACATAGCAACACATTATACAATGGACACTGGAGTCAAAATTACAACTAACATCTTGTTAGCCACGGCAATTGTCAAAGTGACTGCCGAGAACGGGTGTACACTGCAACTACGAGCATTGATTGACCAAGGGTCTGAAGGATCATTCATAACGGAGAAGGCCACCCAAGCTCTTGGTCTCAAGAAACGTTCCATCAATGGCACTATTAGTGGTTTAGGAAACAACGTTGTGATGCACGCCAAACACATAGTAACATTCAGTCTACAATCAGAATATGATAGAACATTTAAACTCCCAGTAAGAGCATATGTGCTTAAAACATTGACTCGTCGTCTACCGTCAAGACAAGTTGATAGGAGATGGAAACACATACAGGGCTTACAATTAGCTGATCCACATTACGGTACACCAGCTTCAATAGATCTTCTTCTAGGAGCTGAAGTCTATAGGAACATTTTGTTAGAGGGTGTGAAACCTGGGTCTTTTAACACACCATTGGCACAGAACACTAGACTGGGGTGGATATTATCTGGAGAGATCAATTCAACCTTCACAAACGGTACAAATAATGTGATCAACATGCATATATCAACGCAACAAGAAGACATTGACCTTTTACAAAAATTCTGGGAACTTGAATCTGGAGATGCATACAAAAACAAAAAACAGTTAACAGAAGAAGAAGAAAGATGTGAAACAATATTTAAAGAAACATATAACAGAGACAGTGAAGGAAGATACATAGTAGAAATTCCGTTTAAACAGAAGAACTTTGATTATGGGAACACAAAACAAATAGCAGAGAAAAGGCTAGATTATTTAGAGAAGAAGCTTGACAAGGACAAGGAATTAAAAACAGAATATACAAGAGTGTTAATGGAATATATACAACTTAACCACATGGAAGACATAACAAATCATGAGAACGGGACAACATGTAATTCCTTTTACATGCCACATCATGCGGCTAAAGACCAGAGAAAACAACATCCAAAGTAAGAATAGTTTTTGACGCTTCATGCAGGGGCCCTAATGGTAAATCCCTCAATGACAACATGTTAATTGGTCCTAAACTACAGCAGGATCTAAGACATATAGTTATGAGATGGCGGACATCTGAAATAGCTTTTACAGCAGACTGTGTTAAAATGTACCGTCAAATAAAGGTTACCAATGAGAGTGCAAACTGTCAAAAAATTTTATGGCGAGTAAACGGCGAATTAAGAGAATTTCGTCTTACCAGAGTTACATTTGGCACAGCTAGCGCGCCTTATCTTGCTACAAAAACTCTTCAGCAATTAGCAGTAGATGAAGAACAACAGTTTCCTTTACCAATTACCAAAGTGTGTTACCTTCCAAACTAATTGTTTTTATGGTCCTTTAAATACTAACTTTATAGCTTTTGTCTTTCCATATATGTGTCTCATTCCTACAAATTGTTACATTTATGAAGGACATCACGATGTCCTTGGCCGGCGATATGTTTAAGTAACTTGATAGTTAAGTACCACACATTGTACTAGATGGCGCTACGTGTTGTCTAAAACGCGCTATCGAGTTTTTTTTCAAGTACCCTATAAAGGCTTGAGATTTGTTTTTTAAGTTAGTACTGCGGGGTTGATAATAAACACCTCATTTTCGAACTCGTTCGTTTTATTTTGGGGAGGACCTCACAATAGGCGGGACACTAACAACACCGCATAAGTCATTTTTACCAACTTTACATGAGACGAAAAGATTGGTGGAATTTTAACTTAAGTATATATTTTATTTATTTTTATTTTATTTTACTTCTACACACAACAGAGTAACAAAAATGAACACAGTTATCGAAAACAGAACATTAGACTGTAACATGTTAGGCTGCGCCTCCACAAACATGTATTAATAGCATGTGTAATGACAAAGACAGCGCCATAAAATAAATTAATAATAGCATAAATCTTTACAAGAAATAATAAGAATATAGATAATTAATTAGTTAATTAGGCTTGAGATACAAAAAAAATACATGTGATGAATTAAAATTAGAATTAAATTGGCCAAACAATTTTAGGATTTGAATATATTAAATGCATTTGGTAAAAATAAAAAATTATAATGATAACAACAATTAAAATCATAAGTCAATAAAAATATATAATAAATAGTAATAGCTTTTTAATTAATTAAAAAGAAAGCTATGCTTCCATCTATTGATGGAAGATTTGCAGATGTCAGGCACACCGTCCATTTGATTAAGTAAACCGTTAATTCGCGACACATTCTGTGAATGGGGTTATGGCAGGACACGTTGTAGCAGAGCAGAGGGTAACCGAGAAAAGACATTCACGCCTTGTGGACCTATTCGGGACCCTAATGTAAATTTCGGCTGTTAGCATAGTATTGATTGAGCCTTCAAAGATCTTATGCAAGTAGGTTAAGTCATCAATTTTACGTCGGCTTCCGAGGGTCTTTAAATTATAGAATCGTAGACGGTCTGCATAAGTCCTGAGATCGCGTTTGCGCCTAGATCGGATTGTTAGGATGCTTATAAAACGCCTCTGGATAGATTCCAGCAAGTTGATGTAGTTCTTATATTGAGGTGACCAAACTACAGAGGCGTATTCCAACTGGCTTAACACCAACGACTTATAAAGTAACAGCATACTTTTAGGGGATTTAAACTCACAAGACACTCGACAAATGAACCCTACTAGTATAGCAGAACGTTTGGAGAGCGCTTCAGTGATGATTGAAACTCATTTTGTCATCAAATACCACCCCCAAGTCCCGCACTACCGACTTTCGCTGGAGCAAGTTATTGTCAATAATGTAATCAAAGACAATGGGTGTTTTCTTGCGGGTGAAAAATATGATAGAGCATTTCTCTATGCTGAGGCACATATCATTCTCACCGCACCAATCATATAAAGTATCGATATCCATCTGTAACTTAACGCAGTTCCTTACTGAATCAATTTGGCAAAATATTTTAATGATAAATTTTTAGCCTAGGAATTAGATCATTGATATAAAGGTTAAATAATAAAGTTCCCAGAATAGACCCCTGCGGAACACCGGATGTGACGGAAACTGGTGACGAGCGATAACCTTTTGAGGCAACCAATTGACTGCGGTTTGTGACGTAACCAGCGAAGTAGGCAACAATGTACGCCCATATTTTTTAGTTTATGATGTAGTGTTCTATGGCTGACGCTACCAAATGCTTTTTGGAAGTCAGTATATATAGAGTCAACCTGCCCATGACTGTTAAACACTCTGCAGATGAAGTTGGTATATTCCAATAAATTGCTGACCGTTGATTTGCCCTGAATGAAACCATGCTATTGGTGGTGTAATATAATATAATATATGTAGTATAAAATACTAGGCGATGCAGTCGCTAAGCATAAAGCTACGCTAGCACCATATATTGGAGCGGAGCGTAATACCTAAAAAAAGAAAAAAAAACTTTTTGTTTCGATGGGAATTTTTGCGAATTTCAAAATTCGTCCAATCATATAATCTGGTCCTAAGCCTGTTGATTCGATTCCACACAAAAAATATTAAAATCGGTTAAGAAGTCGGGAATTTAGGGCGTAACAGACATTCCGCCATTGAAGCTGATTCATGGGAGCTTCGCTCGCTCCGCTCCAAATATACTTATTATAATATACGTATTATTATAATATACTTATTATTATAATATTCTTATTATATATACTTCAGTTAAAATTCCACAGATTTTTTTAAAATAGTTTTCTTCGTCTCCTGTAAAGTTGGTAAAAATGACTTATGCGGTGTTGTTAGCTAAGGGACGATATATCTGTATCCAGAATCAAGTAATATATCAAAAACCATTTAAATAAACTGTTTAACCAATAATAATTTTAAAATAAAAATAATTATAATTTATATTATAAATAAATATAAAGAATACATACCGACAGCTAACCTCAAATCAACAAAAGCACTTAAAAAAAGTTTATAAAATAAAAACCACTTTTAAATAAACTTGTTAAAATGTAATTATATAAAATAAAATTATTATTGCAATATTATATAAATTATTGTTAACCACCATACATAATTTAAAATCTCACACACACACACACATTCATAAATATTTGAGTAACCTTGAATATAGTTATCAGTTCTTACGAAAACTTGAGTCAATTAGCGCCCAACTTCATCCTGTTGGTTTATTCCATGTCGTTTTTGCGGGTAACTTCAACCTGTTTCTTGTAAGTTACAGTGATGCTGGCGCATTTTAAAATTTCACCCTCATGATTTCTTCATGACGCGCCTAAAGAAGTAAAACTTCAAAAAGCCGGCGAAAGGTGTATTTACCTTTAAGAAAATTCTCTCATGGCTAAACTTATAAAAAGAAGCAAGGGACTTTTTGGCGGGAGCGGGAAGAGTCCCTTTGGTGGTTTTTTTTACTTGTTAAAATTTGTGTTGTGGTACATATTAAAGTAGCGGAAGTTATCTTTTCCTGGTCTCTCTGCAAGGGAAGATTTCAGTTAAGGCCCATACCTTTAGTGAAACTTCTTGAAAGGGAAGTTTTACTGTTCAATCATTGTTCATTGATCATCTATCATTCATAGATGGCTCACATCATCATCTAATGAAAAAAACTAAAAACTAGGATGTATAGAATTTGTACCCTCTGCCTGCCCTTATGGGAAAACATAACGAAGAATAAAAAGAAGCAAAAAATAAATAAATAAATGACAAAGTTGTCAACATCAATGCAATGACAACAAATTAAATTTTATTTCGTATTTCTTAGATATGAAATAAATTGGTGATGGTTTATTGATAGTATTTCCGCAATTGACTTGTAAGACATTATCTTAATGGTGATGGTAACTGGTGCTACGAGCCAGCGCGGTGGCGATGCGAATTATCCGCACGAGGTAGGGTTCCACCACATTTTGTCATTCCTATCTACCCCGGTACAACTTTTAGAATTGTTTTGCTAGATCACTGCCTTGACTAACAAAAACCATTAGTCAATTATAAAATAACGTAGCCCAAAATAGTTTAACCATCTAAATGCCAACAACACTACTGTTATTACTATCTAATTCTAATCCAATTGAACTGTGTGAAAAGTTTGATTGTAATTCTAAACCATTTTTTTATGTCAAATAATTCGTTAATTGTATTTATCTATTAATTGATTATATTATATTTCAATTATTTGCAGTCCACACATATTGTTAGTTAGTTTTATGGGGCATTTTCCACCCTTAGCCTCTTAATTAGGCCATTGTACGTGATTAGGTTTTCTTATTTTACTCCAGCCATCCCAGAAGACTAGTAGCCTTTTCAGGTTACTACAAGCTTCCGGTAGTGATTTTGGAGACTGGAGAATTTGTGCCTGTTGATCTGCCACGCTCCTGCACTTCAAGAGTATGTGATGTGGCATTTCTTCCGCCTCCATGCAGCCTCTGCATAGAGTGCTGTCTGTCGCACCTATAGTAAATAGATGTTAGTTCAGAGGACAGTGTCTGGTTATAGCACCTAGTTCTTTATGGATTGTGTCCCTGTTAAGTCCAGTGAGGTTGCGGGCAAAGCTTTTTCGAAGACACCAGAATGGCATTGTTTGTTTGCCCGTAGCCTACACTATGATTCCCTTCTTTTTGGTGGTTTTCTTCTGTTTTTTTACACTGCCATGTTCTGATTTGTGCCAGGGGTATAGGCAGTAATGGTTCAGGCCTATACACCATCATATTTGAACCCCTTTAGGCCAGTTTGTCATCTACGTCGTTACCTAGTGAGTTGCTATGTCCTTTGATCCATTGCAGAGTTACACTGTTTGTGTTTGTAATGGACTGGAGTTTGTTATGACATTCAAGTACTAGGGGACAGAGGTAATGGTGTTGCTTTGTAGAACTTGAAATATGAATGCACTGTTAGAGACAATTTTGATAATATGATCCCTGACATCTCTGGCTGCAACCGCCTTTGCTGCTATGGTGATACCTATACATTCTGCTTGAAATAGTAAAAAATATAGATAAACTCAATATTATCTAGGGTGGTAGAGATTTTAATGTTAAGGTCATTTGAGAAGACACCGGCTTTAGTGTCCTGTGGGGTTTTAGAGCCATCTGTGTATATCCTTAGTTCATTGATGCCAGAGTTATCTTCTTTTTCTGCTGTAAGTTAGACACTGTATACTGTCCGTAGGTGCCTCAAGGAGTGGGTTTTCTTTTAAGATTTCCTTTAGAACATTTGAGTGTGGTGTTTCTATGTTTTCTTTCCATAGTCCGTTTACTCTTAATCTAAGTGCGGCTGCCTGTGCCTCCTCTTGAATGGCAAGGTGTAGAGGTCTAAGATTAAGCAGGAATTCAAAGGCGACTAATGGAGTGGTTCTCATGCATCCTGTTGCTGCAATGCTTGTCTACACACATATTGCAACATTTAAGTCTGGCAGAACTTAGATTTGATATTATTTGAATTTTTTATTGCATTTAAGTTTCTTTGAAAGGTTATCTTATATTATGGACAAATAATCATGTTCACATTTGTCAGGGTCACCAATTATTATGGACTTGGTGTAGAAATACAACATGAGTAACAGTGAAAAATAAAATGTTTATTCCAAACTTTATGTGTGTATAAGTAACTTACTAAACTATATAACAAATATATACAGTAGGAATACTGAAGAGAGAAACTGTTATGATCCTGGAAACACAAAGCAGGAAACCAGCAATTGTTGTCTAGCTAGTAATTAAACCACATCTTTGAATACTAATTTGCCTCTATGGTACATTTTATGTGAAATTTATTTGAACTCTCGATTTTTACTTATCCTTATTGTGTAATTGGGCTGTAATCTTCCAAAAATTTTGTGTATTCAATACTGAATACCACATTGCATTCCATACCAAGTACCTTTTATTTTTCTGTTTTATTACTATTAAGATGCTATTGAATCAGTTCATTTGTGATTGCATGTGCACAAATCAGTAACTTCTTTTATCTATTCACTCAATTATACATTTTCTCTCATCATAAAAACTAAATCTTTTGGAGAGTTGGCTTATCTTACCATCATTATGATGTTATTTATCTTAAACTAAACATATTGCCAAGAAAGTGACGATTTAATGTAGTATTTATTTAGATGCTAAAACTTATGCATATTTTAATGAACTGTTATCATAAATCATCTTAAAATGTACTCAAAATTGTTGCAAATCATTGTTATTTATTTATTCAACATCCAGCGTCGAGGGACTATGTTGAGGCTTCATTGTTCTTGAATAAATTCATAATTGCGGCAGTATACCTTAAAAAAAACCTTTTCAGCCAACCAGCGGCGGAGGAGCAGACTTGCAAGATGAGGAGGCAGCACTGCACGAGAGGCTCGTAGCATATGTACATGCAATCGACGTCGCCAATGTGAGTTGTCATAAGATTTAATTTGATTACTAGACATAATCCGTTTAATTTTACTGCTCAATCATCAGTAAACATTAACATGATGAACACACGATGGAGTTCTTGCAGTGTCTATATATCCTTGTATATTAATAAGGGCTATATTAGAATCTCACGTTGTGATCTCTTTAGTATGCTTCTAGGGTTACCAACCGTACTACAATATATAGTATTTAGGCCAGTCATCTAAGACATGTTAGGTCGCAAAAAATTGCAAGGTCCTGATTTTTTGTGATGTTGTTAGGATAGATACCAATAGTGTAAATCTAGATTTGCAACCTCGAAAGACCTGTGCTAACTTCGTGGTGCTCGAAAAACCTCGAAATTTTCGAACTTTTTTCAGTTTTTGGCTGAACAACTTCTAAAATATGCATTTTGCAGCAAAGTCATCTATGAAACTTTTTAATAAGATAAAATAAGCTACAAAATGAGTGTAACCTCAGCTCTGTATGTTTAACAGATATCAAGATATGACATTTCGAAAATGGGCAATTTTTCCCAAATTTTTTCAAATTTGTAGTTGGCTAGACTTTAGATCGAAATACTGTCTAAAATGAGTATTTTTCCTTGTAGGATGAGTATCCTACAAGGAAAGTCAATAGAAGTTAAGTTGTAGAGCAGTTATTTAGCTTTAATTTAAGTGTAAAAGGAACTGTTCAGGACCAATAGTTCTCATATTATGAGGTAAATAAGGAAATCAGATTTTTTTCGAAATTTCTCTAGTAATATAAATATTACTTTAAAAATAAAATAAAAAAGACTATTCAGTAAAAACTGTTTATTGAATAAAATAAAATTGAAAACTATATATAGGTATATATAATTTATATAATATAAGGTGGCAGTTAAAACTGCAAATCACTAAAGAGACCTCAGCTAATACCTGCCACAGAAACACGCAATACGTCAGTTCCCTACTATTTATTAATAAATTATAACAAAAGGGTAGGTAGGTATGAAATGCAAGCTTACTATGGTTAGCGAGACAGTAGAATTCGTTTGGAAGGCCCAGGTTCATCATACGGCTCTTCTTGAATCTCCGGTGACTCCTGCTGTGCAGTTGAGTCAGATTCGAAAATGACAGACGGAAGATGTAAAAGGGGGTCGTCAAAGTCATCTTCTTGATCTGACTCAGTCTCGTAGGAAGGAACATTGCGACAGGTCTTCCCCCGACAAATTTTACAGAGAGCAGAGCATTTCAGCCCTGCTTTCTGGCAGGAACATCTTCCTGCTCCACACCCTTTCAGGCACCTGTGTGACAAGAAATTCAGCAGATATAATAATTACAGGTTATAACAGATTTAAATATTTTAATTTCAATCTTAAAAAATACCAATGATGCTACATAGTTAAAAATATCTTAATACGAATGGATTACATTACCTGCATGACAGGAGTTTGAGCAGAGTTTGCGGCGCTGGTTCTTTGGTTGAGGCCACTGGTGTCAGCCCTTCCTGAGACCTTGTCCATCCCCACTCGGTGGGATCTTTCTCAACCCCCAACCACTGCTACACCTGGTGGTAGGTTCTGTAAGAATGTTGGGCAGCAGCCTCTTCAGTTGGGGGCAGACGAGCAAGGTTGGCTTTGGCACTTGCAGCAGATCGGACAAATATCCCGTAACGCAAGGCGTGGAGAGAATCCTCTTTTCCACCGCCATATAACGCTACAAGACATTTGTTACCGGCAGAGGATTGGATACCTATTCTCAAAATTCACCTTTAGTTACGAAGCACTTAAAATATTTCCGTGCTTTTACCTTAACTTTTTATTTTAACGCCATCAATCATACTTATACTTAATATTATAAAGAGAAAAGATTTGTTTATTTGTTTGTTTGTTTTGTAATGGATAAACTCAAAAACTACGGGGCCGATTTCAAAAATTCTTTCCCCGTTGGATATGTATGTTATCTGTGAGTGACATAGGGTATGTATGTACCACGAGGCGGCGTGGGCGGCGGGGCAGACTGCTAGTATTGTAAATTCCATTCAACAATGAATAAGAAAAAATAACTATTTCTTGCGAAATTCGATTTCCTTATTATTACTTTTTACCTCTTATATGGGAACTATTGGTCTTAAACAGTTCCTGTTACACTTAAATTAAACCTAAATAACTGCTCTACAACTTAACTGCTTTTGACTTTCCTTGTAGGATGAGTATTTTAGACAGTATTTCGATCTAAAGTCTAGCCAACTACAAATTTGAAAAAATTTGGAAAAAATTGCCCATTTTCGAAATGTCATATCTTGAGATAAGTTAAACATACAGAGCGGGGGTTACACTTATTTTGTAGCTTATTTTGTCTTATTTAAACATTTCATAGATGACTTTGCTGCAAAATGCATATTTTAGAAGTTGTTCAGCCAAAAACTGAAAAAAGTTCGAAAATTTCGAGGTTTTTCGAGCACCACGAAGTTAGCACAGGTCTTTCGAGGTTGCAAATCTAGATTTACACTATTGGTATCTATCCTAACAACATCACAAAAAATCAGGACCTTGCAATTTTTTGCGACCTAACGCGATTTTTATGTCTTAGATGACTGGGCTAATTGTACTGTATTTCAGGTCAAGTACTATATACTGTTGAAGAAACACATATTACGCGAAAATACTAAATTTTCAACACCGATATTTAATAAATTTATCTACTCTAATACTATAATACAAAGATTCTAAAACTGAAAACAAAATGCTTATGACAAACATTACGTACAGGCCAAAAATAATAAAAAAAAAGTTTCATTACGATACAGGTCTTGTATGGACACCTGTAACATAATATAACTTTTTTATCATAACGATACACCTATACAACCTCCAGCTGGACCAAGGAGGTTGAACCTCTACTTTAAAAAGGTTTCAATGAACGAGTCCTCGACGACCGACGCAACACGCATGCGCAATTGATGTTTGCACCTTGGCGCCAACATTTGACATTTAAATAAATTTGTTGTTATATTCAGCGTTTTATTTGCAATATTGTTTTACATATTATAGTATGAGAGTAGATAAAGTAGTGTATGACACTGTACATAACTTGGTCTTATAACACTCGTGTGATGCTATAAAAAAACTCGCCTACGGCTCGTTTTTTTAAAACACACTCATGTTATAAGAACCCTTATTATGCAACAGTATCATAAACTACTATAATGAATGTGCCTTTTTATTAACTTTTGACTTGTGCAATAGCATTTAGCGTATCCCTACATATGTATATTATTGCATTCCTTACTTGTTAAAGTGATAGAGTCAAACACGTGTTTTGTCATGGGCTGCTTGACGATTGGCTCCGCAGGACTCGCGTTGCGGCGTGTGGGGCGAGCACTCGTACGCGCGCGCCCGGCCCGGCGCAGCGGCGGGGGCGGTGCGCGTGCTGCTCGGGCCCCGTCGGGCGCCGTCGCCCTCCGCGGAGGAGGCCGTCGACGTGGAGCGCGCTTCGCCATCGCCGCCGCCTTGTCCGGGCCGGGACTGCGCCCACCCGCCCTTCGGCTCCGACTCGAGCGCGGACGACGCCGAGGACGAGGTACTCATCGACCTATATTTTATTTTATTTTATTCCTACACACAACAGAGTTACAACAATGAACCCAGTTATAGGAAACAGCAAATTAGACTGTAACATGTTAGGCTGCGCCTCCACAAACATGTGTAAAAAGCATGTGTACTTACAAAGACAGCGCCATAAAATAAATTAATGATAGCTTAAATCTTTACAAAAAATAATAAGAATTAGGCTTAACTAATAATAAGATAACTAATTAGGCTTGAGATACAAAAAAAAATAAATAAACAAAATACATGTGATGAATTAAAATTAGAATTAAAGTGGGCAAATAGTTTTAGGATTTGATTATAGTAAATGCATATGGTAAAAATAAAAAATAATAATGATAACAATGCAGATACTTGCTGACTTTGTTGATATCAATGAAATCATAACACTACTAATATTGTGATAACAAAGTATTTTTTTGTGGATTATGTATGGTGACGAGATATAATATTTTAAATGGATTTATTTCTGTTAAAGCTGACGAGTTTCTTGCGCCCATTCTTTTTATCAGCTAAAAGACGTCCTAAATAGATGGTAGGAAAAACGTTGGACGTATCTTCTGGTTACCTTCTAGGTTAGCTCGTTCCATCGTGGATTCTATCTTGGCGCCCGGGCTTGATTGGGATCAAGAGAGAACCCATTTTAAATAATAAAAAAAACAACTTATTGTAATTGCATTTGAATAAAGTTATTTTTCATTTCATATACAAAGATCCAGTCGACTGATACTTATGCGACACTTAAATCAAAGTGTACGACTGCAATAAGGTCCAAAATACTGTTATTATATATGTAAATAAAACTCGTGCATAGGGCGAAGATAATTTATTAGGTGCATCGACAACACTATATGAATGACAAGAAAATCGAAACACCACGATTCAGCTTAAGAACATTGTGTATGTCGCCATCTAACGACAACATATAAAACTTTTATTCTTCTATAACAACTTAATACAAAGGATTGCTTTTTGTTTAGTTTGGGCCGAATCCCCGCTAATGTAAACGAATAGATTGTCAGCGTTACTTACTTTAGGGTCGACAACAGCAATCTGTAGGGTCCGCACATTGTACGTAGTTACCTCCAACACACATTTTTCTTCATTTTCGGAAAACGTGTCCAACGTGCCTAATTGTGACATAAAAACTGCAAATATTGTCGAAATACAATTTTACACTGGGCTAACCAAAAACAAATGTCTCTAATAACAGTAAAAAAATAAAAGTATATTGAGTGTTTATACATTCGTCGTCAAAACAATCGCACCTTTTATAATACTTCAAAGTACATCAAACTTTACTTGGAATTAAGGACTCGTCCTTAAATGTTTTTAACAAAAAACAAAATTAACTTGATATTTTTATTGGAACTGATAACGTAACGCGTTTCTATTGAAACCGATGACATCACGGTAACCCAGTCGGTCATGTTCCACGATTTGTGCAATATGACGGAATAGCCGACGCTGCACAACTTAGGTCACCGAGTGTAACGTCTTCGCTACCCGCGCGTCTTCGACGCCGCGTACTTCTCGTCATTTGGATACACACATCGATCGGGTCAATAGTTATAAGTTAATTACTGCAATTTTTACATAATTTAATTTATTTAAAAGTCCAGCGGCTGTGACCTTCATATTTAACCATACAAAAAAGTTTACATAACAATAAAAATCCTCAATTAAATTACAGACAACTACAATAAAAAACAAAACAAAATCAAACCTAAAACGTTTAAACAAAACTAATCTAACCTTTTTGCCTTTTTCAACTTTTCTTTTGATTAGACAAAATTAATACTTATTGAAATTTATTGGGCTTTCCAATGATACCAACAATGGTGGAGGTACATGCGTGTGTTAAGGGTTGTTTATGGTTTATGTTTGAAAGTAATTTTCGCGGAGGTGCAATTCTTTTACCACCGAGTATATATTATGGGTACGTGATATTTTCAATCAAGTAATTTTAAGTAGTTATTTTTCAACATCGACACTGACATGTGTCTTCAATCTGTGGGGGGCGAGCGTTGCGATCCCACAGCGTTGACGATTTGAAAGGGTCAGTAATCAGCTTTGGCCGCAGGAGGAGTGGGAGGAACGGTTGGTGAGGAGCGCTCCAGACGGGGAGCATGCGCGCCTGGCGTCGACGGTGGCTGCGGCGATG
Organism: Calamotropha paludella; assembly: GCA_927399485.1. Classification (NCBI taxonomy): domain Eukaryota; kingdom Metazoa; phylum Arthropoda; class Insecta; order Lepidoptera; family Crambidae; genus Calamotropha; species Calamotropha paludella. Next base: position 25,113,760 of record OV656817.1, on the reverse strand, counting down.
GCGCGCGTGCGCTTGGCTCGGCTGGCGGGGGGGCGCGCCGCCGCGGCCGCCGCCTCGAGGGGGGAGGCCGCGCGTCTGCGCTGCGCCCTCGCTCCGCTGTGGCACAGGGCCAAGGCGCCCCAGTGGGTCAGTACTCATTTATTGAACTAGGAGATACTAGTAGGATTTAGTGAGCTGGGGGATGCGTGACGAAAAGTGTAATCTGGCAAGGCGGACGGAAGTTGGGAAGGTGATATAAGTTAGTGAAGATGGAAAGAGAGAGAGAGTTACGTTTCGTATATTACCGTAGGGGCCAGAGAGAGAGGTGCGAGCACACATTTGTCAAAAATATGTTGTAAAATGAGTCAACAAAATATAATAAATAGTAATACAATGAAAAAAATATCAAACCTTATAAGCTATAATTTAATTACAAATATCAATAATAATTGTTAAAATCGTCTTATGTAATAAAATACAATTGCAAAAGTATAAGCATGGCATAACGAATAATAAAACGGATACTGATGCAACGCCATTTTAGAGTTGAGACCAGCCAGACATGCATCACTCAGCTCTGAACCAGTTCAAATGTTCAAATTAAGAAGGCTTGAACCGTCGATCTGCAACTCACGTTCTGAACTGAACTGCATGTTCACAATCTCACTGATTCACAGACACGCGAGTATTATAATCGGCTAACTAACCGCGAACAGCGAAACGGCTCTGGTGTAGTTGGTCGCACTAAGGTCAACACTATGCTACTCGCGTGGAACGCACATCTACAAACGTTGAGATTTAGGTACTGAGTGTCTGTGAACCGGTTCGCAGGTCCAGCTGAAGGGTCTACCCTTTTTCGCATAAATATAAAATTCATAATTTCAAAACGCATACTAATAATTTGGCATAATTTGAAATAGCTTCTTGTCTGGTAATTAATAAAAAAATAACCAACCTAATCCAACCTGCAACATAATATATGTCAAGTTATGCCTTTTAATTAGTATGCCAAGGGACTCCTCCAGCTGACATATGTGAACCGCGAGCTGATCTGCGGCTCACAGTTTTTTGTTGGGTTACCCTCTATGACCAGCGAGCAGAGAGACGAAATGTGTGTGTCGGCAGTTGCACGCGGCGATGATGTCTGGTGGCAGTGCCCGTGCCCGACGGAGCTACTTGCGGCTGCTGGCCGCGCTACGGAGGGGAGCGCCGCGTCTGGCTGCGCGACTCGGCCCCCCACCGGTGCCCATCGCCCCCGCCGCCCCCGTCGCCAAGGTATCCGGTATTCACTCTATAACATTGTCCCAACCTTTATTTCGCTGAGCCTCCCCGAACAAAAAAAATGTTTCATGCCCCCCTTAATTAAGTTTCAACTAAAATAAGAAAGACATTTCTACATTTCTTAGTTTTCTTGTATTATACATGTACACCTGTACCTTTTATTCCGGGGCGTGCCCCCCTGGTTCTGAAGTCCTGCTCTATGAGATTATCATTATTTTTATTTATTCATTTATTTATACTTTATTCGAGAAACAAACAGTTTTTCAGTTATATAAAGCTTATCATTATTTACACCTCTAAACCTACAGTTTCTCTAGAATTATATTAAATGTAGAGTGCAAAACAGGAAACATTAACAAGAATAGTATATACATAGTACATATCTAATAATAATAATAAAGCCCTTTCCTCCGAACTTGCTACAACTTTGAAGATACAAATTTCCAGGATTTGTTTAATTATAGTATGTCTCGCAATTCGGTGTGCCTCTTGGCATAGGCCTCCTCCAGCTCTCTCCACTGAACTCTATCTTCTGCTACTCTGGTCCAATAAGGTCCCAAGGTTAGGCTGATATCGTCATTCCATCTTGTTTTTCGACGCCCCCCTTCCCCTAGTGTCCTTTCTTGGGTACCATAAAGTTACTTGTTTGCTCCATTTGTTTGTTTTGCAACGTAGCATGTGTCCTGTCCAGCCCCACTTTAAATGATCTACATGTGTTATAATATCTGTAACTTTAGTTTTTCTTCTAATTTCTGAGTTTCTAATTTTATCACTGAGTCTGATTCCCAACATGCTCCTTTCCATTGCCCTTTGTGTACTAGCCAGTCTTTCCCGTTGCTTGTCTGTTAACGCCCATGACTCACAGCCGTAAGTCATGCACGGGAGGATGCAGGTATTGAAAGTCTTTTTCTTAATATGCATGCTTAAGTCTTTGTTCTTCATTACTTCTCTTAGGGACCAGTATTTTTTCCATCCGCAAGCTACTCTTTTATTAATTTCCTTAGACATAGAATCCTCGGGGGATATAATTTGACCTAGGTAAACATATTCCTTCACATATTCTAACTTTTTTCCGTACACCTCTATGTTGACCTCTGAAAAGTTGGTCATCAGTTTTGTTTTGTCTGCATTCAATTCTAAACCTACATCTCTTTTTTCCGCTAAGGTTTTCAGCATGTGTCCTAGTTTTTTGGGGTCTTCTTCTAACAGGACGATATCGTCAGCGAACCTCAAATGATTAAGGCGGCTACCATTGATGTTGATACCGTAGTTTTCCCAATCCAGTCTTCTAAATACGGATTCCAGCACAGCATTGAACAGCTTGGGAGAAAGCGGATCTCCTTGTCTAACGCCTCTGTGTATGGGAAATGGGTCTCCTTTTTTTTCCAATTTGATGCGGCTTTTGCATTTATTGTAGATGGATTTAATTATTTGTATATAGGTCTCATCCACTCCTTGCTCTTCTAGACTCAGCCAGATAAATTTATGTTTTAGGCTGTCAAAAGCTTTGGAGTAGTCTATGAAGCAGATATATAAGGGTTTTTGATGTTGGTTATATTTTTCCAAGACTTGCTTGATTGTGTGGATGTGGTCTATTGTACTGAAGTTCTTCCTGAATCCCGCCTGTTCAATTGGTTAATTTTCGTCTAGGACCCTTGTTTTTCTTTCCAGAATTACTTTTGTAAAGACTTTATACACATTTGAAATGAGGCTTATTGGTCTATAATTGCCGATGTTATCCTTGTCGCCTTTCTTATGGAGGAGAATAATATGAGATTCGCTCCATTGTTCTGGGATGGTGTCAGTTGTTATAATATCATTGAATAGCTTGGTTAAAATTAGACTTATTTCTTCTACGGTACCTCTCATCAGCTCGTTTGTTATACTGTCAGGTCCTGGAGCTTTTTCTAGCTTTTGTGACATGATGGCTTTTCGGACTTCTTGCACTAGTATTGGTGGTACATCTTCAAGTCTCTTAACTGGAATTTTGTAAGTGTTTTTTTCTTGTTCGCCGTTATTGGAGGAGTAGAGGGTCCTGTAGAAGTCTGTAGCCAGTTTCTCGATTTCTCTGCGGTTCGTTGCTTGTTTGGATCTATTACTTTTTAGCTTAGGTATCCATTCCAATCCATGCTCCTTTAAGTCTCTAAACGCTTTCCTTGTTCCCCCTGTTTTTTGGATTTCGTCTTCTAGCTTTTTCGTTCTCTTTGTGTTCCTATCTTTTCTTATATTTTCTCATATCATAAACTACTATTATGATACTGTTGCATAATAAGGGTTCTTATAACATGAGTGTGTTTTAAAAAAACGAGCCGTAGGCGAGTTTTTTTATAGCATCACACGAGTGTTATAAGACCAAGTTATGTACAGTGTCATACACTACTTTATCTACTCTCATACTATAATATGTAAAACAATATTGCAAATAAAACGCTGAATATAACAACAAATTTATTTAAATGTCAAATGTTGGCGCCAAGGTGCAAACATCAATTGCGCATGCGTGTTGCGTCGGTCGTCGAGGACTCGTTCATTGAAACCTTTTTAAAGTAGAGGTTCAACCTCCTTGGTCCAGCTGGAGGTTGTATAGGTGTATCGTTATGATAAAAAAGTTATATTATGTTACAGGTGTCCATACAAGACCTGTATCGTAATGAAACTTTTTTTTTATTATTTTTGGCCTGTACGTAATGTTTGTCATAAGCATTTTGTTTTCAGTTTTAGAATCTTTGTATTATAGTATTAGAGTAGATAAAGTTATTTAATATTTTATAAAGTGCTTTAATATCGTATTTATCTCGTCGATACGCAAGACATTTCATATGATGTCTATCAGAAGAAACATGACAATCCTCATAATCATAACCAGTTCTATAATCCAGAGCTTTAACAAACTTTTTTTGGACTTTTCTATATGATGAATGTGTATCTGATAAAAGGGCTTTCATACTCTACAAGCTAATTCTAAATGGCTTCGCACAGAACTATTTTATAACATTTTATAGGTACCGGGATTCTTAAACGGTTTGCTAACGCGTAGAATAAAACCAAGCTGCTTATAACTTTTGGTCAAAATTTTATCTATGTGGATTTTGAAATTTATTGACTGTCTAAAATGACAGCGAGGTCTCGTCCTTCTTCAATGTGGTGTGGTAATTTATGAGTATCAAAATAGCTTTAATTTACGACCAGAGAAAAGAGGGATGTGTCTTAACTCTTTCTTCAGAGTATCGGATGTACTTTTCATAAGATTCCTTTTCAAGTTTACGTGCTCTTTTTCTAAGGGAAGAAAAGCTCTTTTAATCCAAGGGATTACCGTACAGTTTCCATAACTTACGTATTTGGCGTTTTTTATTTAACATTTCCTTACGCTTTACTATGCCGAACGGGAACGGACGTTGATGAAGATTTGGTGCGACGTAGGGCAAACCATGCTATTAGATTATTCAATGTATAATAGAATTTTGTTAGACTATTTTCTACCTTTAAACTGGAAAAAAGTCCTCGCCAACCTAGAGACATTATGTCGTAACTATTGAGAGACGCTCGAAAGAGAAAATCGTTCGACTTAGTTCTCAAACCCCTCACATTTTGATAGTAAATTTGAAACATTTTAGGAGCCATCATAAAATCCAGAATGATTTACTTTATTTCTACTTATATATGTTATCAATGAAAAGAGAAAACTCTGAAAATGTGACTTAGCAATCGAAAATATTCAAAGAGAAATACAATATAAATATTCATATGTATAGTTGAATATGAATAGTGTCCGATAAATGTGTAAACAAATTTATTAGAAATATAGGAAAAAGGTTTAGAATAACGTGCCAAACTTTACGTACATTTCTACTGTAGATAATATACTGCCTAGAAAATAAATAATAATTATTATTATATTATTGTACCAGAACAGAAGGAATGTAAGTTAACTGTAATAGCTTTATAACGAAAACTTATTGTAAACTTACAACAGTGTAACACAATATAGAGATTTGCGTAACGATTATAGCTATATGTACGTACCTAATATGTGTTATATATGGTGACCCATATGTTCGTACTATGTATCATAGTAAGGTCATCATGACACGAGATGCGTATCACTTTTGCTTTTTCGTGCTCCCGCATAAATATTTTGAAATCGGGAATTTGAATCTAGCTTTATTTGACGAGCCTTTTAAGTAACATTTTATTGGCTGGGGTGAGGTGATCTGAGACGTAAACAGTGCAAGCGGGTCCCGCCAGCCCTATCTCAGCCGAGCTGAGCCCTTGGCGCGCTCGCACTGCCGCAGCTTGGCTTTGCGCAGCCGTCGAGTGAACCTCACGATAATCGCGGGGGGCGCACCTTCTCCTCTTGAGACTAGAGGAGACAGAGAATGTTCTGGATGGCGCTGTGGTGCCCGTATAAACATTAGCTCCCGGTTGTTTAAAGTTATAAAAATTATAAAATGTTTGTTTTTCTCAGTGTGTATCGTATCAGTGTAAAGACAAAGTATTCTTAAACGTGTGAAAGTGTTATAAACAGTTATTATGAACTGTGTTGAGTTTAAAAACAATAAATTGACTGAGCATCATTACTTCATTAAATAACAGTGTTAATAAAATTGTAAACAATTAAACAGTGACTACTATATTTTTCTTAAAAACTCAATGAAAGATAATAATATAAAGTTGATTCTTCTATAAGTAATAACTATATTTTAATATTACAATAAAGTGGCAGTTTATTTTATTTAAAAGTGTAAAGGACGCAGACCATTTTCGGTCCTACTGAAGTACACTTAAGATTGAATATTCCGTAGTTAAAAGGACCATCTTAAAGTGCCGTTAGCGCCATCTAGCGGGCAGTCGCCTAACTACTGCGTATTTACAGTGTACCTCTGATATCATTGACAGCTCAATAAGCACTCGACGACATATTAGTTCATACGGTAATACATAGATGTCATAAACATGAACTTCTTTGAGAATATTACATTTCGTCGCCCTAAGTTAAATAAATCAAATAGTGACGAGAGCTATACTTCTGATGGAATTACGAATGCGGACACAAACGACTCAACTCTGAATAACGTTCTAGAAGGCAGTTCTGCTAGTCTTCCAAATCTTTCTACAGACTCATACGAAACTTCATTATTAAAAGAAGAAATTACAAAGTTAAAATTGGAACTCGAGAGTGCCCACAATGAAATAAGTAATATAAGCTCTGAAAATAATAATCTAAAAGTGAAAATTATAGAATATCAAAAACAATTAGACATGTACAAAAATGTGACAAGTACCTTAAAATGAGATTTTTCCCCAAATATTACTGGGAAAGCTGGTAAATTTTACACTCCTACAATGCAACGGGTACGCCTTACTGCAAGAGAATTATTTTTATCTCCACATTCAAATTTCAAAACAAATAAAACATCACATTCTGAAACTGATTTAAATAGTCAACAACATACTTTGACGAGAAAAGTAAGCCAGCGTCAACTTACAAATCTTGTACAATATGGCAAAATAGATTCTGAGACACGAAAATCCACAACTTCGTTAGATAGCATCATAGGTGATATGGATAAGCAATATACAAGAAAACTTGAAAAAGTAAACAATAGCAACTTATCTATTCAGCGCAAAATTAGAAATACCAAACTTCAGGAAATGATAAAAATCAGTAGCAACAATACAAACAGCATTCTACATAATATGAGAAACTCATTTGACAAGCAGTTTCGTATATGTCACTACTGTTCACCGGGTGCTGGAATGGAACAACTACTAGCTGGAATTGAATTCAAACTCAAAGACTTCTCAAGAAAGGACTTCTGTGTGATTGTTATAGGAGAAACTGATTTTCAAACAACAAAGGATTATTATAAGCTTGTTAGATTAATTCGAGAAAAAATATTACAGTTGTCCCATACGAATGTCATCATAGCTACTCCAACTTTTAAAATATTTAAAAACACTTCATTATTTAACAAAAGAATCGAAGCATTTAATAATATACTGTATTTGGATAATCAGCAACATGGCTATACCTACTTACTGGACTCTAATCTCTCTCTCCAGTATAGCAGAAAAAACTTTTCTTTTAATTTTGGTCGATTGAATAATAAAGGCTTGAAAAATATTGTTAATCGTCTATACGTACTCATTTCAGAGATAAATCATTTTAACTTCAATAAAATAGAGCCTTCCAATCCAGTGGACAATGAAAAAGAGAACTTTTTTCGTAGCTAATAATTTAACGATAGTTCACCAAAATATATGTGGCTTAATTAATAAAACTGACCAATTACAAGTAGTGGTGCAGGAATTAACCTCGATTTATAAAAATGTGGACATTCTATGTTACACTGAGCATTTTATGCGAGACGGTGATGAAAATCGCTTGTATATACAAAACTTTAAATTAGCATCAAGTTACTCAAGAAACACTCGTAGAGGTGGTTCTTGCATCTTACTTCGCCATGGTTACGAATTTGAAGTATTGGATGTTTCGAAGTTTTGTATATGTAACATTTTTGAATGCTGCGCTATAAATATGACACGTGCAGATCTAGTTATCGTTTGCATTTACAGACCCCCTAAGGCTAATATAGAAATATTTATAAATAAGTTAGACTTACTGATAAATAAATTATCTAAAAACAAAAATAAAAGAATTGTGAATTGTGGTGATTTTAATATTGACATTTTAAAGAAAAACAAATGGTCAATGTATTTTGAAAATTTGCTAGCCAATTATAATTGTAAACTGTTAATCAGACAACCTACTAGACTGAGTAGTGAGACCTGTCTTGACAATTTTGCAGTAAACATCCACGGTTGTAAAAGTTGTGTTATGGAACTGGCGGTGTCTGATCATACAGCCCAGATAGTGCAATGTCCTGTTAAAAAGACATGTCTAATTAATTCATGGCGGATCCAGAAACGTGACTACAATGAAGAAAACATGACTAAATTTAAGCTAGCCATAGAACAGTTGAGCTTTTCTGACATATATGACACAGACGATGTGAATAAAGCTTACACTAATTTTATTGACACCATAGTCTTATTCCACAATTTATGTTTTCCATACAAACTTAAAACTATAACCAGTAGAAGGAAACCAAAATGGATTTCAAGAGGTATTCGTATTTGCAGTAAAAGGAAACGGCAGTTACTATGGAACTATCGATCTTCTCCTACATTATTAAATAAGCAGATACTTAAGAGCTATTCACAACGCTACAAAAAAATAATAAACTTAACACAGCGTGTACAGAATAGTTACTTTATGAAAAATGCGGCAAATAAGTCTAAAGCGACATGGCAGATCATAAATAGAAACAAGAACCAATATCCTTCGGAGACTCTACAATATATTCTAAAAGATGGTAACCGAATACACTATGCTAAGAATATAGCAAATGCATTTAATGATCATTTTGTGGATTTCTCAAAAAACTTGAAAACTTGTAATACATACAACTCACTGCCGTCACAAATAGGAAATTCAATATTTATGTCACCTATTGCAATCGATCAAACTTTAAAGATCATACGATCCTTAAATAACACGAACAGTGTAGGAACCGATGAATGATGAATACCCACAATGATTATAAAAAACTGTTCTATTACATTAGCACCGCCTCTTACTCACTTAATAAATTTAACCTTGGCAAGTGGAACATTTCCTGATCACTTGAAAACTTCTATCATAAAACCCATTCATAAAAAGGGTGAGACTACAGATATAAAAAATTACAGACCGATTGCTCAATTAAATGTCTTTTCGAAAATATTTGAAAAAGTAATTTATGAACATATATACAAGTTTCTTGAGAAATATAATTTATTAACAAAGGAACAATTTGGTTTTCGCAATAAGAAAAATACAATTAAGGCCATCCACAGACTTTTGGAATTAGTTATGCCCTCCATAGATAAAAGACAACACATTTGTGCCATTTATATGGATATGACCAGCGCATTCGATTATGTAGAGCACAAACTTTTATTATCTAAGCTCTATGCATATGGAATAAGAGGTACTGCTCATAAGTTAATAGAGAGTTATCTCAGTAACAGAAAGCAGTATACCTTAATTTCTAAATTTTGTAGAAAAACCAACATTCAAAAGCAATATTTATCTCTATGTAGAGACGTAGAGTCGGGCGTACCCCAGGGTAGTATTTTGGGGCCTTTGTTGTTTATTGCTTATATAAATGATCTTCCTAAATCGTGTGACTATCCTACAGTATTATTTGCAGATGACGTCACCGTTCTAGTAAAATACAATAGGGGCCATTCATTTATTACGTAAGACGATTTTCGCTAGTTTTTGACCCCCTCCCCCCCTATTATAAGAAAAAATAAGAATAGGTCGACCCCCTCCCCCCCTGTATAATATTTATTACGTAAGAATCTAAAGGCAAAAATGAATACACATTTGGCTTTTTTAATGTTTATTTTTCAAAGTAACAATTTTAAAAAATTTTATTTATACTTACAAAGGTACTAATAATTTTTATTTTTTGGTAGATTAAACTTTGATTTTAATAATTAATTTTTACCTACATAAGTTTTACAGTCCAGGGGCTCAAAACTCATTCAACCGACTCTTGTTCCGACAAGACTTCTTGGCCTCGCCTTGAATATATGGCTAAAGCTTTTTCTCTTTCAATATTTGAAATACGGCCATGAAGTTTTTACCCATACGCATCCGAGCGAACCTCGGCACTCGCGCGGTTGCCCGTGCTTTTTCAAAGTATAATTTCAACTATGCGCATTTTTGTGATCTTACGTAAGAAACTATCTAGACTCTCCCCTACCCCCTTGTAAGAAATAATAAGACATGGTCGACCCCCCTCCCCCCCTAAATCGTCTTACGCAATAAATGAATGGCCCCATAGCAGTATGACATATGAAAATGAAATAAATGACGCATTTAAAACAATAAAGACATGGTTAGAAAATAATAATTTAATTCTGAATAATATAAAATCTAAAATTATGCACTTTAGACAAAACACTGTAGTTCTAGATGTTATATTAAAATGTAATAATGAAATCATTGATACTGCATCCGAAACCAAATTTCTAGGTTTGATTTTAGATTACCAATTGAATTGGAAATCCCACGCTGAAAGTTTATGTAAGAGGCTAAATAGTGTCGTATATGCTTTAAATAGACTTTCTAAAGTTGCAAATACAGAGTGTGTTGTGACAGCCTATAATGGATACGTAGAATCGATTTTACGATATGGAATTATATTTTGGGGTAATTCGGTAAACAAGTCTATAATATTTAAAACCCAAAAAAGATGTTTAAGAGCTATGACAGGGCTCAACCCCACTGACAGTTGTAAGCCAGTTTTTAAAAAGTTGAAAATACTAACTCTACCTTCTTTGTATATTTACGAAGTGGCAATGTACGTAAGACAAAATCAGCACCAGTTTGTCACATTCTCTGAAAGAAATACAAAGAAATCCCATAGGCATGGAAACAGAATATGTTCTATAGGTTGTAAGACAGAGCTGATGAATAATAGCTTTTTTGGTATGGCTCCCAGAATATACAACAAAAGTCGGTTTTTTTTTTGCCTATAAAGTCGGTTTTACGGGCGAAGATTTTACGTGACAACGTCTTTTTCTCGGTAGAATATTTATTGATATGAATATAATTAAATTGCACAATGCGCGCGGCAGACCGATCATAGTTGAGTGGGAGAGAGACGCAAGGCATTCGGCGGGCCTCTCTCTCGTTCGGTGACTCATCGTAACGTTACCGAGCGTTACACTTTTTCATAAGTGACTCCCAGCCGCAACCAATTTATAAGACGTTATCACGTCAAAATCCCCAATAGCTTTAAGAGTTTACCAATAACACAATTTAAGAAACGTCTGATGTCACTATTGTTAGATAAGGCTTACTATTCGATTACAGAATATTTAAATGACAAAGGATTGAATTAGTTAGACATGATTTGATTTTATTTTATTTTATTTGTATATTGACATTTTTTATTTTAATGTGTTAATTAAAACATAATATTGATATTTGTATACCTTGACAAAGGAAGAAATGTAGTGATACTGTAATAATTACCTTAACACCAATGATAATCATATTTTACCTATGTTTCACAAATAATAAATTCTATTCTATTCTATTCTATTCATCACAGGCGGAAGAGATATAGCGGCGCACGCGATGGATGCTGCTGTCTATATCGTTTTCGTTAAACTCAAACCCAACCTTTATACCAAGGTCACGAAATATATTATGTAAATTTTCATTGTGCGACATTGGTACACCTGATATCTCTAAAGTGTTCAGTCTTGAGTACTGTTCTCGGACATTATTCGTGTTTCGTTACTCATCAATAACTTTGTTAGTTGTGTCAATTTCCTTAGCGAGTGTGTCGAAAGATTGCATTTTGGATTCCACAATACATAAACGACCGTCTAAGCTGTCAAAACGGGTAGACAAGCTATTAAGCTTGTAGTCAAAATTTTGTACCGTTTCGTTATAGTTGTTATCTCAGATTGCATCTTTGAAAAGTCACGTCTTAGTGCTTTTAATTCGGCGAGAATCGTCGCCAGGTCCGCTGACGGTAATGGAGACAAAGGAGTGTTGCGGCATTGTTGACATTTCCATGACGACCACTTGTCAGTATTCATCTTACTATACGTGGTTTCTGACACTCCTGCGCAGTGGACATGTAAAAGCCGCAGACACTAAATTGCACAAAACACCATCCGTAACACACTCGTTACATTTGGTACACTCCATTTTTAATAATATTCCATGTTATTGCACATATAAACACTAAATTTTACAATTGTTATTTGTAGTAAGCGGATGGCTCAGCGATAGCCTAACAGCCACGGCGCGATCGCGACATCGACTGTTTTAGTTTTTAGGTACCACTAACCGAACCATTCAACGAGTTTTTTAGGTACCATTCACTGTTCACTTTGAGTTTCATTCGAAGGACCCCTAACATGTATGAGTCCTTACTAAACCCGCACATCTTAACCGCTGATGATAAGGGTTGCTACTAATAAAGGTTTACCGATCGTGTAGACAGTGGACGCATCTATGGAGCCGTGGCTGGTGTGGGTGGGCGAGGGCCGGTGGGGGCGCGTGCTGGGGGCGCGGGTACACACGCGCGTGGTGGGCGCGGGGTCGGGGGCAGGAGTGGGGGCGGGGGCGCCCGAGGCGTGGTGCGCCGCGTTGGCGGGCGCCGTGCGCGCCGCGTTCGCCGACGTGCTCGCCGAGGCCGGGTGAGTCCGACGCGCTACAGCTAGAAATGTAACTTAACAACAGTAGTAAATTTGTTATGCAAGGCTGGAAAGTTGAGTTTTGGCCGCGAGTTACGTCTATCGAAACCAGAGCGAGATTGAATCCTAAGCGTAGCGAGAGTTTCAAAAGTACGAGTCGCTAAAAACTTTGCTGCCGAGCGAAACAAACAATTTTTCACCACCTCACTATAGCGAGGAAAAATTTGACGTTGAGAACAGCTTTAATAAAATTGTAAATTGGTTTTGTTAAATTGAAATGGTCCGTGGCAGGGAGCGGGCGGTAGTGGTGGGCGGCGAGGGCGGGGGCGCGGCGTTAGCGCTGGCGCTGGCGGGGGCCGGCGCGAGGGGCGCGCTGCTTCTGGGGCCCGCGCTGCGCGGTGCCAGGGACGGCGCCAGGGGGGCCGGGGAGGGCCAGCCCGCGCTGCTCGTGGTGGGCGGGCGCGCGCAGACGGGTGGGCAAGCCGCCGCCGCCGCGGCGCTAGGTCCGCGTGCCCGTCTACTACTGGTGGCGGGGGCGGACGACCGCCTCCGTCTGCCCCACGCGCAGCTGCGGCGCAAGGGACTCACGCAGCAAGCACTCGACGCCGCCATCGCGGTAGGTTTCTCTATCTTCTTACGTCTTCGTCGTCTGACGATCGACGCGGATCTGCACCACATAAAACCTTCTTTATTTACAACTGAATGTGAATAATGTTACATCGATTTTTACTAAGACAATAAAAAGGTTACGAAATAATAACTAAGGTTGACATTTATCCGTCCGTTTTCACCACTCCTGCTGTCAGGGCGTCAGACATCCGTACTTGCAAAGGCGGACGGCCATGAGCGCGATGCCACTTATAATCTTGACATTTATAAAATTATCAAGCAACTGTTTTTTGATCTATAACAACAAAAACTTGAATGAAAAAACTTTATAAAACTTACAAGTTTTTTAAAATGTTAACACCTAAAAATATTTGAACTTAGATCCCACGTCTCTATTATGTATTTTCTCCTACAATTCTACAAGTGCAAACTACTGTGCTAACTAAATTCTGATAAAAGTTAAAATTAAAAATATTCCACAATCAGTCACTGTTCACTCCACATTTTACCACTTACTATGATCTATTGTTTCTACATGTTTACAGTTGAAAGTTTATTTTTTTAATATAAAAATAAACTTTCACCTAACATATGCCTGTATCAGATCTTACCCGCAGTACTATTAAGCTTTGGACGATCGGCCGTCTCCTTATTGTATACGTGTAGACTTGTTGTGTGTTTCGAGCAGGAGGAGTGTGTGCGCTGGATGGCGGAGGTGGCGGAGGCGGGGGAGGGGGAGGGAGAGACGCCCCCCTCGCCCCCCGTGCCCCACCAGCCAGTCGCCGCGCACCTGTCCTACGCCATCGGTACTATCTCTTTCTCCTTCGATTATAGTAGCTACTTTTTAACAATACTTTATTTATTCGTCTAAGGGTTACTAAAATTGTGACAACCTGTGACAAGGACGGGGGAGGGGTTAAAAGGTCCTGAAATTGGTGTGACGTAGTTTATTGATGGCCTTTAAACAGATAGTGGAGTGAAACGCTCATGAATTTCTTAAAATCCTGTCAATATATAAATAATTGATGAAGTCCTATCTGAGCTTCTCCAGATATTAGCAGATAAATCTAGATTGATTTGTTGCTGTATAAAAGAGAAACAATGCTGTCTTCTGATTTCATTATTTAGTTCGTACACGTCCGCGCACATAACACATTTGAATAATATTGTGCATAAATTAATTACTTAAATATTGTGATGGTAGTGGAAAGTATATGACAACCATTACCTTAGTCATTCTGTGATCACGACTCCGTAAAAAAGTGCACAAAATCCGTAAAAAGTGTTTTGTTCGAATAATTTCATTAAACTCAAAGTTTTATTAGCACAGTATATTTATTCGAAGACTAAAAAACTTTTTTATACATATTCAGTCCCATCAAAATCGTGAAAAATGTAATATTAAAAATGTCATAAAAAGTTGAAGATTCTGTATTTTAGGAAAACTAAACTGCATTGGGACTGGCTCAGCGAAGTCACATAGTGTCGTTAATGTTTATATCGACAACGTCATCCTTAATCTATACGCACTGTGCAGCTACACAACATCGCTTCTTTTTCAATTCATAACAAAAATATCATCGTAAAATAGCCCAACTCAACCACCTGTTTTTCGCCGACATGGGAGGATGACAATGTTTGTTATATTAATAGTACAATTTAATAAAAAAAATCCACACATCACACAATAACCGACAAGTTTAATAACGGTTTACTAATGATTTCCCGAATTTACTTTTAATAATTCACTCATTTATTTGGTCACAAACAATGAAATGACTTTTGAATACATATATTTAATTGCCTTATAGTTCATTTTAAATAATGTTATTATTCATAGGAAAGGTTAAGCATAAAATTTAGAAGATTACACGTTCGGATTTTTAGATGTATATTGGATCGCTAAATCTAAAAGAAAGTGGAATGGAATATTGATATGACATTCATAATATTTATTGGTACAATTAATTACAACTCTCGCTGTTGTGGCGAATGGGAGTTCTGATTGATGAATTGTTACGACATGCGTTGTTAGTATAAATTATATATACCCTGTCTCAATCCAATTTAATGAAAATGTAAACAAAGCTGTTTCATTTAAGCTTCTCACACTTTCTGCCACTAAATGCATATAAAAACACATTCATAAGTAAGAAGAAGGTTTCAACATGTATCTCACTAATTTCTTCCAAAAATCATAGTTTGTTTAACATATTTAAAATTTGTTTGAAAATCTTAAGACAAAAAGTGACGTTATTAATCCAAGGAAAAAAACTGTCTAATCTGTGTTCGCAAAGTGTTTGACCGTAAAAGTCTATCTCTCAATTCAATGATTATTTCAATTGAATCGAAGTCGCATAGGTAATGTAATAAATAGGTAATTAGTCATGGATGTATGGTAAAGATAAATACGTGATAATTATACCTGTGAGTGATAATAACTGATAATAACGCGATCCGAACAACGAATTCGTCAGTGTTGGCAAACAGCTGTCGGGACATAATCCTCAGCTTCTTGTCATGTTATTAAAGATAAAATATCATTAGTTGGCTTTACTACTAAAAATATCACAAAAATCTCAAATATTTCAAAATATATAGTCTTGGGTAAGTTATGGCTGGCTAACTATGTAACCTTAAGTAAAATAATTCTAGTGAGAGTTAAAGCAATAGTTATATAGTTTTCAGAATATTTATAAATCCTAGATAGGCCTAATATTTTACCGGATGTTTTAAACCGATAATTACCGGTATTTCATTTAAAATAATAATAACATTTGTCATAAACATAAGCAGTGTGACTGTTTTTTGTATATTCGGTACTAAATTGGTATAATTTGGGCTCTGTAAAATTGAGTTAGTATTTTGTTGGTATAATTTTAGAATTTGGAATTATTCATAAGTGTTTCATTTCGATGAGTTATATACGTCAAAACCTAAGAAGTCAATATTAAATTTGTCTAACTTTAATACTAAATATATGGTTTTGTATTGATAATAAATGCAAATAAAATACTTGGATGACGACAATAATTTCTATTTACTTACTCGAATTGCAAAATATCTTGTAGGTATTGCTGCTTTCTATTGGATGTGCGCCGTACCATGCTACTTATCTCCACATTACCCTACTGAGGTTTGACTGGTAAAAAAATACTAAGGACATTAAGCCCGCCTTTTGCTCTTGATGTGCAATAAAGAATTAAATAAATAAATAAAATGTCATAACTTAGTACAAAGCCAAAATCGTACAATTTTTT
Source organism: Calamotropha paludella (assembly GCA_927399485.1). Lineage (NCBI taxonomy): Eukaryota > Metazoa > Arthropoda > Insecta > Lepidoptera > Crambidae > Calamotropha > Calamotropha paludella. Next base: position 25,097,360 of record OV656817.1, on the reverse strand, counting down.
GGTTAAAACCTAAAAACGTTATTCCAATCAGATTTGTTCAAAAACTGCAATGGTAAAAAGGTGACCATTAAATGGTATATACGAACCGGTTTCTCGATAGGAAGTGCATTGGGGTGGGAGCTTTTACTTCTACTGGTGTTTTTCCAACAGCTTTAATGAAGCTAGCTAGATTGCGCTACCTTTTTTCTTCATAGATTGATTTTTATGTGAAATTTGAAAAAAATATAAGTATTTTCTACTCGGTTCAATCTAAGCATTTCATTTCTCTATAATCGCGATGAATTGCGCCATCTCTCGAGGTTTGAGAACAAATGCCCATTATCCGACACTCAGAATAAAAACAAACTCCGCTAACGCGAAGCTCCAACATAATATTGTTCAATTAATCTAATCGAAGCAATCAATTGATTGATCGAATCATAAATGGCTTAATTTTTACCACATCACTAAACAGGCTGTGGTCACAATAATTTCGTCTTGTTTACATTTTCATTAAATTGGATTGAGACAGACTATAGATAACTCTTTAAAGCGATAAAGAATTTGATTGAACAATAAGTAGACATGCCACGAATGCTAATTTTGAACAAAAAAATATTGCTTAGGAAACAATAGATATAAAATGTTTTTATGTAAATTAAAAAAAGTACGGCCATTCATTGTACACAATATAGCTTGTTTAGCATATTGAGGGTAGGCGTGTTACACAGGGGCGGACTCGTCGGAGGAAGAGTACGCACACCTGCCGGCGAGCGCGGCGCCCCCCACCCCGGCCCCTGCCCCGGCCCTGGCCCCCGCCGTATCTAGGTACGACCACCTGTTCACATTTCATCTTTGTCAGGTTCTGATCAAAGCAAGGATTATAATAGTCGTTCCCGCAACCGAGTTTTTACATTGCCTCGTGTTAATTTTAAAACAACAATTCTGATTTTATTATATCGCATATCAACGATTTAGAGATTTTCTGCTTTTCGAAAGAATTGGGTCTCACCTATATGATTATGATGGGCATAACACCTGTAAAGCAATAGTAACTTGGTCTGTGTAGATTAAAATTTCCGAATCCAATACGATTTAAGGCATTTCTACAAACAGAATCAAGTTTGGTGTTACTAAAATTGAGTAGTACATTCAAAGGTAGCGCAAGATCACTACCTCCCCTACCGTTCTCACTCACTCTCATTCTTACTCATTGGAGGGTGTAAAGTGTATTGAATTGTTGGCAAAAAATCTTGAAGGTTTACAAAGACGTGGGAACGTCGACGATCTGGCCGGCGATTGACAATTCTTGTTTAATTATTGTTGTCCCGTGGTGCCATCGGTGAACTTTTATAACTTACATAATCAAATAGACAAGGAAAGTTTATACACTCAAAATAAAAACCATTTTTAATAAATTATCCACTCGACTCACAAGTAAATTCTCAGGCGGGAATCGAACACGCAACCTTTGAAAGTCCGGTCCAATGCTCTCTCAATTGAGCAACCCAGCCTTGCGAACACCTTTTGGAATTTTCTAGCACCTTCCTTATTTTTTTTTCGCCGTAGACCAGCGTTGTCTCATCAACGAGAGGAACATCTTCTCGTATCGTAAAGAAACGTCATAACAAATGTTTGGACAATCGATTAAGATGAAACAGCCCTTCAGTTTTATACTCAAGCATTGAAAAAATGCAAAAAATATATAAAAATAATAAAACGATTTTTAATATATAATTTTATTTTCCCCACGACCGAGAGTGCAACTTTTTAAATATATAATAAGATAAATCGTAGTCAAACTGAGATCTGAGTGAATAATACCTCTTTTATTTTTCAGTGGCAATCATCGGTCGATAGAGATCGTAGGTGAGTTCTCAACAAGAATCTCCTCCTCTAGTATAAGACGTAGTCTGCTCGTCTTTTACTACAAGACAGACGAGCAGACTAATCACTATCGACAAATTATACTATTCATACCATCTATTGATGCGATAGTTAAATATTAGATTATACAAGGCCATTTTATAAACACCATCCAAATTTATATATTATATTCTTTGAAGAAAATATGGAAACAAGATTTTTTTCTTTTAATATCACTCAGTACTAAAATATTAAGTTAAGCCTACACAAAGTTATCCGAGGAAAACTACCGATTGCTGTCACAGTCACGCTACGCACGGTGTTGTAGCAGATGATTACACGACCCCCGCCCCGCCCTCCCGTATTTCATTGATACATTACAATGATTTTCATAAGTTGCAAATTTAAACGAAAAAAAATAGGAACGTCAAATTGAAGAAGAGATAAGTTGATTTGTTCTTTGATTATAACAATATTAATCGATAACACTTTTAATAAATAAAAAATGAACATAAAAGTAAACCACACCTTAGGCACTTACGTCGCATTTTTTTAAATTTAATCAACTTATGTAGAATAATTGGTTGGAGTAAAGCAAAGGGTGTTTATTAACCACAGAATCTAAAAAAACACAGGGATCGCAAAGGCAATTCGAAAATCGCAAAAACAAATGCAGTGCCAAAACCTTAGTACCTACCTACCTAAGTTATTTTTGTCTATTTTACACGATAGGATAAAGAAATGTATAATTAATAGTTCTATATTTTTGTGAAAAATTTCACAAGTCTTAGCCGCCCTGCACACATTTTGCTTTACTCCAACAAAATAATTAATTAAAAATCCAAACAAAATACACTTACATGAAGTTTGAAAACAATCACTACCTTAAAGTGTAGGTAATTTCTCTCTAAACAGTCTTGCACGTTTATTAACATTGTCTTTTATTGTATTACTTGTTTTTTCACTTTGTCACTTCGTTAAATGCACGCATTATATTTATATTAAGTTCTCGAGGCTTTGGGCCTTCTTCACATAAACCCGTCGTTCAATTTCGCCCTCGATTTCGATTGCAAGTGTGAAAACATTTCGTTAGGTAGATAATTATGCGACGTAAATGCGTGAACGCAACATTGTACATCGCGGAAAGTCCGCGGCTGACTGATTTCATTGCGCCGATGTCGTTACAACTTGCGCGCGCAGCTCGGTGGGGCGCTTCGGGCGGTCGGTCGTTCAACTGTAAGTACCTATTTTGCCAGTAACCAGCTGTTGTAATAATTCGCTCGGACAAAATGTTTTTTTGCGGAAATTTTACCTACCAATTTTTTTTCATAAATGAAGTGTTTGAATGATATCTAATGCCTAGAAAAAATTTGGATGGTGTTTATAAAATAACCTTGTATTGTTCCCCAATTTCATATGGTTGATTCTCGTTCAAAGATTTTATTTATAATTTTAAATATTATTTATAACTACCTTAATCTTAATAACGATTGCTTACATGTAATTGAAACTATGTTGTGTTGTGTTTTGGAAATGTGTATGAGAACTTGTATAGTGTGAAACGTGTACACTTATATCTCATTTCTTGTCTGGGGAGAACGAATTTATAAAAATGTATACATAGTATTTTTACAGTATTTTTGTAGTTATAAGAACTGTGCTGACATTTTACTTACATTGACATAAATACATGGAAAATAGTTTAGATCCATTTTCGTTTTTGATTAAATTATTTATTTCGGAAATGTATTTTGCTTTTTTGCATGCTGTAATATTCAGCGAAATATTTTCAACTTTTATACTTGATAAATTGACATTGTACCGTGTTTCAAGCTACGTAAAGGATGTATTCCGTATAATATACATAAATTTGATGTCATAATCCCTATGCAAATTTTGTATACTTCTTGAAAAGAAATTGACTTAGGTGAAAGCCTCGAAACAAAATAAAAAGAATAAAAAACGACCATTTGTTGGGCAGAGGGTCGCGTGGTGTCGCGCGCCGCGGGCGGCACTCCTCTGGCACTGATGCCACCGAAGAGGGGGAGGGCGGGATTGGGGGGGCTGAGTAGAGGGGGAGGGGGGCCGAGCGGGGGGTCGGGAGGGCTGTGCGTCGGCGCTGCCGACATCTTGCAGATGCCGGTTGTGTTCGCGGACGACGCTATATCGCCCACGCCCGCCGTCAAGTACACGCGCGTGATCGTGGCCAAGAGGGGAGGCGGGGGAGGGGGAGGGAGTGGGGCCAGACCGCTGCTGCTGCGCAAGGGGCTGAGGCTGGTGCCGCGACAGTAGACCACCTAGTGAGATAGTAATCCCATGCCGGTTTAGCCAAGATATGCGGTTGACCTGAAATCGCACGTTACCTCTCGCAAACTGAGAGCGACTTCCACTGCGTTAGTCTCGCGTTATTTTCTCTGTATCCCTTATGATAATATATGAAGCTGAATGTGAAAATGATGAGTGTTTTCGTGTGACGTGACACCATACACGTTTAATGTAAATCCAGAGTGGCAGGTGCGATAAAACGACATTTTCATATTTTGCTCCCTCTAATAAAAGAAGTGTTAAAAGAAATGTTTGTTAAAATGAAATAATCGGTGCGAAAAATGTATACCTAAAGCCTTCGTTATTAAAAATGTATTAGATATTAAGAGTTCATTTTGATATTGACAATAAAGATTAAAAAAATCTATATCTTGTCTTTTTTTTCATTTTAAATTACATTTACCTTTAGATAAATAAAAAAAACTGCAACAACTTCAACACCTGCAACTATCATTGAATCAATTCGAAACAGTATGTCCCAAATTCAAGTTACAGGACAAATTATATATTAATAAAGAAGACTACTACATAACATGTTAAAAAAACAACGGTAATTACCTTTGACAGACATTTGATGTGTCACCCATACATTGAAATAATCAGTTTCAGCGTAATGTATCCTGATTGTTAGAAAGTAATATGAGACAATATATTACATAATATGACATAATATATTATTTTTTCCAAGTATTCCAAATTTCTATAAGAATTTTAAACATTCAAAACAGTAAATAAGCTATCTAATTTTAACTCATGTACGAGTATTTACTTTATTGGAAGACATGGTACTAGTGACGATAGTGATTCGCCGTCCCATCCCATAAAACCAATTACGGAACGAATGTAGTGAATTATAATTTGCATCTGAGCGATGAAGAGCCGTTCGTTGGGGGCAAATGTGCTGCCTGAATAATGTGAAAAGCATTTTGTTGCCTGAGAGACGATAATGGAGTGCTTATCTTTTTATTCAATTTATCCAGAGTCGATTTTGTGTCTAAAGCGCTTTAACACCGTGGTGTGGTTATTTGTATGTAGTGTATGGTATTAAATACATTTTATACTATTATATTATATTATTTTATTACATTATATTACTAGGTCTGCAGTGCTGCTGCTGTTTGCAAATACCGAGCGAAGCACTACCTTACCTAATCTCACCTAAATTTCATCAATGTAGTCTCAGCAGTTTGGCTCTGATCAGCTTTTGAATTTTTCTTTCGGTGATTATTCCTCCATGGTAAAGTCTATATTTTTATTACATAGCCTATGTCCGTCAGGTTATAATCATGTATGTTCATGCCAAAATTCGTTCGAATCGGTTGAACCGTTAAGTAGCAGGAGGGAGACAAGCAAAATTTGTGAGTTGCCTAAAAGAGAGCTTCGCTCAATAATATATATTACGTGCTATTAATAATACTCTTTGGACCGCTTGTGTTATAAATAAATAAATAAATATTTCTTACATTCACACTAATTAGCCTAGCCCAAAGTAAGCACTGTAAGGCTTGTTTTATGGATGCTAGGGTAACAGATAGACATACAAATATGATACATAAATATGTTATATTCATAGAAAAATAAATAAATATTTTTTTTAAATTTAGCAATCATCTATGTTTATTCCGATCATTAAAAATGGCGCCATCTTTGCGAAATTTTCAGTCGTGAAAGTGCACCTAATGTGTCAACCATTCGAAGAGAGAAAGAGTTGCCAAAAACACGAGAACATTAATTTAGCATCGTTCTCAACAACTTCAAATTTCACGAAGCACTATTTTGCAATTTTGACAAAATACCTCCATCTTCATGCGTACAAGATTCAGCTTACTCAGGAGCTCAAACCAGTAGACCAAGAAAAACGACGACAATTAGGTCAGTGGGTAATGGAGCAAAGTGAAGTAGTCAATCCCAATTTTACGAAAAAAAACATTCTTCTCCGATGAAGCGCATTTCCATCTGAATAGTTTCATGAATACACAAAATTGTTGGATTTGGAACTTAGAATATCCTTTTGCAATTCACGAGAAACAAATGCACTCACAACGAACAGCTGTCTGTTGCTGATTTTGGTCAGGTGGCGTGATTGGGCCTTTGTTTTTGAAAGATGAGGCCAAAATTGCAGGGACTATGATCAGCATTCGTTACAGGAACATGATAACCGAGTTATTGTGGCCACAACTGGACGACATGGATCTGGACGAAATGTGATTCCAGCAAGACGGCGCCACCTGCCAGACGGCGCATGAAACAATCGATTTATTACAGCAACGATTTTCAGAACAAATTATCTCACGAAACTCTGATGCCAACTGGCCACCAAGATCATGCGATTTAACGCCGTGTGATCTTTTTCTTTGAGGTTTTGTGAAATCTAATTGGGTTTATGCGAGTAAACCAGAAACAATTCCTGAGCTCAAATCCGAGATCCAACGCGTCATCGGTGAGATACGGCCACATCTCTGTAAAAAGTCATGGAAAATTTCATGAAAACAGTAATGGCCTGTTATAAGAGCCGAGGGGTTATTTGCCGGATATTTTATTCCATACTTAATCGTAACATGTTTTCTTTACTGCTTATAAAAAATATTTGTTTTTATTTGAAATGAAAAAGTGCACTCTTACTGAGACACCCTTTACTTAAGACTCGACATTACCATGGGATCCCCACTGCGCGTGCTATTATAAAATAGGCTGACGTCTATGGGCCTATGAGCTTGTGCATGGGAATAATTAAAAACGATCGGAAATACAATTAAATTGAAAAGGATAGGGCGATAGTTATAACGATGGGGTTCCGGTAGTAACCGTGTTTAGTTCGTACACTTCCGCGCACATTTTTTCCCGGATTTTACGCAATAGTAATAATGTTATAAATAATGAAAAACAGTTTCTAACTTTTATTTTTGTAGACATTTCCTTTTACGTTTTTAATAAACTTTAAAATCTATATTTTATAGGTAAGTGCCTTATCTGTCGTTCGGTTTTGGCAGAACCAAATGAATAACTGAACATGATATACAATGTGTCCCGTCACCAGTGTCGGAGCCTTTAATGGTGTGAAATATGGCATTCTTTATCGACAAATTGCCCCTCAAATTTGGTTTTTCTCAAAAAGCCAATAATTAAAAAATACACAAAAAGAATCTACCTATTTGGTTTTTCTTCAATTATTTTTTTCTATTTTTTATTAAACATGACATGACAATTAAAACATGATGGCTGTGTAACTGTTGTCTACATGTATAGCTATCAAATGACACCTTTTTAATGTTGATAGGACATTTATATGAGTAGAGGTGATCGAATTAGTATGAGACCCCAGGTCTTGGTTACCAAGAAAACAAAATGGCGGCCGTAAGAGAAAAACAAAATTTGAGGGGCAATTTGTCGATAAAAAATGCCATATTTCACACCATTAAAGGCTCCGACACTGGTGACGGGACACTTTGTATATTAATGTGGTTGAGCGGTTGTGGTAAAATCGAGGCGTCCACTTCGGTGGTAGAGGCGGACACAGCTCTCCGCATAATCTCACGCCACCTGTTCCCGTTGGCAGACTGTCTGGCGCAATTAGACACGCGGGTTCCTACTGTGACTTTTGGAATATGCTCATCAAGGCCTTCAAAATTTTATACCTACCCGTATTATAATTATTGAGAAATCGTTTTATTTTCACATTTGAAACTGGCGCCTTAAATCCTTCATGTTCAATATTTACATTTGGTAATTATTCAGGATAATGACAATAAAATATAAAATTATATTATCCTAAGATATAAAATACGCATGTTAAAATAGAAGTAAAAAAAGATTTTTAAAAACCACGTTTTTATAAGCGGACTAAAAAGAACAAAATATTTTTTTTCCCAGAATTGTGATCGAAAATTCTTTTTTAGGAATGATAAAAATGTCTTAAGATATCTGTTCAAGTACCATGATATAATATGACTAAAAACGTGGGGCGGGCAGTTACAGACTAAACTAATTTAATTCACTCATTTTCTAACTCGTTATTTGTAAATACTAAACATCTCAGCAAACGCCTGAAAACGAATTCACCAAGAGAATTTGAATTATTTAAGCCTGAAAACCGCCCGCCCCACGTTTTTAGTCATATTACATCATAGTACTTAAACATATATCTTTGAATTTCTTATCATTCCGGGAAAAGAATTTTCGATAACTATTCTGGAAAAAAAAATATTTTCCTCATTTTTAGTCCGCTTATAAAAAAATGCTTTTTAAAAATCCTCTTCTTTTACTCCTATTTTTTTAACGTAAATCGCAGGATTTATTGAATTCCTTCAAGGATTATATAGGTGTTTTAATTAATTAATTGTGGCTTATCTAACTGTTTAGTTTATGTCGGTGATGACTAAATTATGAACTGTCATCCTTGATCTAGGACGTGTGGTAAAATTTGGAGCTCTTTAGGAGCATCAGAAGTCTAGTTTTTAGTTATAAGATAAGAAAATTTTGCGGACGGACAGAAGGACAGACACGAACGAAAGCAAGTTATTAAAAACTTGGTAAAAACGACCACACCTCCGAGCCCTCAGGTAGAATTCGAAACTACAACCTTTCGCTATCCGAGCGAGTGCTCTGATCGCTGAGCTACCGAGACGGAGGCGTGGTCGTTTTTTACACGCGTATTTTATATCTTATAGAAATATTCTCATTCCACACATACACACACTCACACATACAGACACTCCAACACACGCTCAAACCCAAACTTACACACGCACACACAACTAGGCGCACAAACGCATGCAAGCAGACACGCGGACACACCCTAACACAAACATAAACTATACCACACATATTTAGTAGTTCTTTAAAATATGTTTTAAAATATTTAATTATAAAGAATGTTTATAAATACTTACCAACCTGAATAACTGTAAAATGCTCGTTTTTATGGAAGAGTGGAGTCTCCTGACACAGGCCTATGAGCCCAAAAGGGGTTTCCAATTCATAGCATTCTTGTTACTTGTTTTTTTAAATAAATATTTTTTGTATTTTGAATGCAATCAATAAAAATTCAAACATTATATTAACCTGATAAAAAATATGAAATTTGAATGTATGTACATACATTCAGATTTGATATGTTTTTGTTGAACGTTAAAATAGTTAGAGAGTTTCTGAGACGGAAAAATAGTGTCTATGCATGTAAATGTCAAATCTCTGGTGTGTTTTACTTCCCTCCAAAAAAGGTTGTACTGTACTGTAATGTCTGTCTGTGTAAAAGAAAAGAATAAAACAAGTTTCAAGTTAATAAGAGTTTATTTAATACAAAAAGCGTATCCCACAACAGTTTTACACATAAGTACTCGCCCTTCATTGCTCGTCGCCTGTCGCTATTTAGACCTCACGCAAAAACACCTTTATTCTCTCCTTATCCCAGAAATGCGCTTGCGTCTACCTAACGTGAGTATCACTAATACCGACAATCTCTCTTTTTATTTAGTACTCCTCGTTGAAATCGTGCTGATGAATGTTGATAATGAACAACTTCGATGATCGGCTGTGAAACTTGAGTCTTAATTGAAATTGAGTAGTTTAATAAAGTTCAGGGGATGGAAAACTTAAAAAATTAATGATGTTGTGTAATATCAATAACCCCGATTTTCGTGGCCAATTTTGTGCTAAAGAAATACAGTTAAAGTTTGTTTTTTATAAGGTGGCACAAAAAGTCCTTAATTCATACACAATTCCGATCCAAATATTTCGTCACGAGACCTTTTTAAATTCAACTTTAAGTGTACTTCAACCCATCATGGATGGAACCCGGAATAACAGAAGTAGTAACGCCATTAAAGTGGCGTATATGCCACCGAAGGAGCTGTTCAAAGATATTGTTGTCCATTATATCAATATTTATTTAAATTGATCTTTGGGAAAATGGTGTAACGTGATTTAAATCCACCATTGTATTATAAGGCCACTAAATATTATTATAATATACCTTAACTTAATGATAGTGGGTAATTTCAAAACATAAGCACATAATCCACAAAAATGTTGGGTCAGGGTGGATGATCTAAAAACCAGCGACAACAGGAACGACGCCCCCGAAAGCCCCAATATTGGATTAATTTCGCATCAAGCGCTGCGAGGTTCCGTGGGTTAATGCGCGGGCAGGTGCCAGATGTCAGACGAGGTTAAAGACGTAAGCGGGGTTGGATATCGCCGTAGGGGTGGCTCGAGAGACGTGAAGTTGCCGCGGGGCGAGGGCGCGTGCGCGGGAGGGGGCGGAGGGGCGGGGGGACCGAGACGGCGGGGGCGGCAGAGTCCGCGCCGCAGCCGACGGCGAAGCGTCGCCCAACGAGGGCAGCGACCGAGGCGCATCGCGAGCACGGGCCCAGCGAGCGACCGACGCGAAATAGGATTACTCGCCGAGCGGAGGCTCCGGGCCGATTGGCGAGGGGGGATCCGATGCACGGAAGGGCGATTAGGTGGGTGCGTCGGCCTTCGCTCGGGGGGCGGTGAATACTCGATGAGGCGCTCGGTCCGGCGCGTGCAGAGCCCCGGCGCGTGCAGCGTGGCCGACCCTCGACACGTAAACACTATCGATCCGGCTGCATACGCGAACCTGAGGCACGTTTCCGGCCGCTGGCCGCGCCGTCTCGCGGTGCAATCAATCTCACTTGGTCAATCGCAACCCTTCGCGCTCCGGTGACCTTTTTATTCCGTATCGGAGGAACCTCGCCGGTCCTCCGTTGATTCTTAGGAAGGCTGCTAAACTGAATGCTACAAATATTATGGTACAGCCTTCGTAATGTTGTGGAAACACGGTGTTGTGCATGATTACAGACGTTCGAACGCATAGATATATTGCGCGCATCTCTGTTCAGCAAAGAAGGTAGGTGAGCTGAAAACTGCAGTAGAGGCAAGAGGTAAACGAACCTTCACACGCTCCTAACTACGCGTCTTAAGCTTTCATATTAGTGCCTCATCCAGTCGTAGAGACACCGACTGCCAAAATAAGCAAGTTATCATTAAAGGAAGCCATCGATGACTTAACCCACAGTGTCTGACACTTATGCAACACCCGCGGAGCCGATTTTTAAGGGCGACTCGCGACAAACGCACAAAATCGTTAAGTAGCTATTAAGATTGTCGTAACGCTTACCGATCTTATGATGATATAGTATAGCTGCTGGGGCCGAGGGCGGTTACCTCGCACTAGAGTAGAGACCACAAATTACTGTATTAATAACAACAATACATATATTATGCTCAGTCATAACAAGTAACGAAGGTATTTTTTGAAATATACCTGTTTAATTTTGCTCCGCGAATTTAATTCTAAAACATATATGAATAAATATTTCGATATTCAGTTAAAAATTGATAACCAAAAAATGTTCAGTCTGTATTCAAAAATTGGTTGAATTTAATAGGATACTTTTGAATTAGTTTTTCGTTGAACTCTTAAAAATATCAAATTACTAAATTAAAGAGGTATTTTATTTGTCTTGTAATGGGTAAAGTATTATTTGCTACTGAGCAACCCTCCTTGCACAATCAGTAAGGCTAAATTGGAACAACATTACCAAATTTATTGCCTAATTTACTGCACTTAACTGTTCTGGACTCTTTGTTGTGTATTAGTTTATATATTTTTTTCTTTTATGTAATGTGTAGAAATATGTATTATTATTAATTTAACATGCTGTGTACCTATACTATTTATGTATTATTGTCTAGCCTATTTTATTCATATACTTATTATACATACATTAAACACTAAATTCAACAATTAAACAATATATTGCCGTTTTATCAAATTTATAATTTTTAGTAATGTTTTTGTTATGATTTAAAGTGAAATTAATTTCATATAATATAATATTATAATAATGCCTTACGTTTACACCAATTACACTAGCAAAGAAAGCATTGTAAGGTTTATGTTGTGTATACTGGGGTTACAAAATAGGTTCATACAAAAAGTATTTGTATTATAAGAAATAATGATATTTCTGATATTTTACTAATTAGCCTAGCCCAAAGTTGTATGGCTTGTGTTATAGATATCAGGGTAACGGTTAGACATACATATAATACTTGATACTTAGAAATATTCCTATAAATATATATAAATACTCATGACCTACAACACACGAACCTCTCTCCTTCCGGGACTCAAACCTGGGTCCGTTTAGCTTCGGAGGTCGGGGTTCGGAGGGTCGCTGCCGCACGGCAAAACGTCCCAACCAATTAAAGGGAGTTCAGTCAATCATTTGAAATTCTTAATTATTTCATCTGAAGCAAACATTCAAGAGCCGACATCCTTACTTCGGTATGGCATTGATGGTCAACTTTGCTTTAGTTTTATAAACTGAATATACCTATATCAATAAATACTTTTAAATCATCAAATTCCCCAATTTTGCAATTATGGATTATAAATCATATTTTTCCAGTCCTATAAAGTCTAGAAAGCGGGTTTCATATTAACATCTTTAATAATTACAGATTTAAATACAAACTTTTAAATACTCCCCTTATGATTGGGAATCCTTATAGTGCTTAAGTGACAAGGAAGGCTACTAAATTCCTATTGTCCGTAGTTCGACGGTGACACCTAATCAAAATATATTTTTATAAGAATAATTTTAAAGTTATTTCAACTTTCCTGTAATTACCTTCTTTTGTATTTGTTATTATATAACAAACAAATATTAATATCTTTATCCAATTAGATCAACTGATTGAACTTTTATTTGGACAGTGCATTAGAGTTGATTGCGGTCGGCTGCGTACTTATGTATCACACGTCAATTGAGGAGCCTGCCAAGTCTTGGAAATAAAACTATATTAATAAAAGCAAATAAAGAAACCATTCAGAAAATCAAATGTATTCTGTTATTAAGTAAGATCTCGCTTTTTTCAAACATTTGTTGGAAAGCGGTATTAGCAGGCAATACGCAGTCACTTGCTTCTTGTTGTCATTTCTTGCAGTCGAATTTTAGAGCACTTCCCATAAACATCTATGCAATGTACCTACATATAATGTGTGTTTCTACATACATATATGGGCGAGGCGTTGTTCTCGTTTCTTTTGTGCAAAACTTTCACCGACCGTTCGTTGCAACGTTGTTTCAATATCGGATAAATTCAAAACTAAACAATATCTAAAACTTTAAAGCTCACGTAGCTTATAAGAACTGAAGAAAATATTTTATTTACCAGTTGCTCTGAGGAGACTGATTGAGACCATTGCGTATCACGGTATCTGTTTATCGGCCCGCGATGATGGGGTACGGGTCTCCCGATGGATGAATCACCATTGCGTGGCAAATGGGCCATAACAAACCACGCGGTCCCAAAATCTTGGTGAGTCTTCGCAATAGAACCACAAAGGGCCTTGCTATACTAATTCGAGGAACGAACATTATTTTTGTTTATTTATTTATCAAAACACATAAATTATTACAAAGATGAATACATATAAAATTACAAAATTAGAGTCTGAATTGCAATCCAAAGCACTGTGTGAACAGAGAAACCAAATGAAAATTATCTTCAGCTACATTAATTACCACAAGAATTGAATTGCCAGGAGAAGTTGACTTCATAGACTAATATTACTTAGCAATCCACAGAGTTCACACCGTCGGCTGCAGATAAGAGAACATCTTTGAATTCTGTGATATAATTAGTAATACTAGGGGCGAGAATACCGAGATCTTTGTTATTTTTTGCCAAATCATTGTACTGTCGAGCCATCCCGACCGCGGGACTCAAATGGGGAATATTGTTCTTATTGACCTATAAAGCAAAAAGGTTTGTTCCATTAGATCTGCGGGCGCTGTATTTGGTGTTAAAAGTTATTGGGATAGCGAATAAGGGGTATATCTCATTATTTAACTTTACAATGTCTACGGGTCGATGTAGATATTAAAAAAACGGTTCATATACAACAAAGTAATTTTATTTCATAAGATTCTTTTGCACGTTTTAATAAACGATATTTAGAACTGTGCTGTGGGGAGAAATCTTGCTGTGGGGAAGAGAAGTTGGCGAGTGTGCAACTAGTTGTGCGTGCCAGTCGGTCGGTCGTCGGTGGCGACCGCTTAACGATCTGAAAGCTGAGTGGAACTTTTCAAATATGCAAACGTTATTAAAGAGTTTGAGTCAAGATTTTAAACACAGGCCTTATTTCCTTCGTATTAAGGTCTCACATACGACACGACCGCAGGAATAATGTTTGCACCTTTAAAAACTTACACTCAGGTCGAATGAAGGTTGTGGGATAGCGTAATTTTCTCACGCTTATTATGCACGGGACATGACTCATCTCACCCGACATTGACGCTTTTTTCCAAGGTTTTATGAGAGTTTTTCATTGCTTTAATAATTTTAATCCATAAAATTTTTAAAAGGGAACAAACAGTCGGTTGAGAAAACTTACCAACTTCATTTCAACGCCTTAAAAAAACGTTTTGGAGGCGTTGAAATGAACGCGGTTACTGTTAGCCCACTGGGGAACGTGGCTCAACCTCTGGTTCGTTCGCTCAACCATGGCCTCTCTCATCAACATCACGTAGTCATCGCTGGCTTTTGCGTTAGACAGGTATCTCTATACGACAGTACTGTCGTCTGCATACCCAACGATTCCTGGTATCAATAGGTCGTTGATGTGCAACAGGGAAAGCTACATTTTAAAATATAATTAAAAAAAAATGAACTTATCCCGGGTGTCGAGCGAGACTCGAACTCACATCCCCTCGCTATCCGAGAGATCACGCTTTCAATTGAGCTACCCCTATCAGACTTGTTGAGTTTTCCAAGTATTTCTTAAACCGACAAACTGACGCCAGCTCCATCTTATTTTCTAGATACCTACAATTTTTATAGATTTTAAAAAAACACAATTTTCTCTCATTTCTATTACATTAAATCGTTATAATTACCAGTAGGTAGGTACTCAATCGTATTAACTTTCGAGAAAATAACTCCTCAATGTCTGTTTGGGCAGCATAATTCTGATCTGGCAGCAGCGTCATTATAAAAATTATTATCATCATCACTAAATGATATGTTGAATGTTTACCTACGTATGTTACATTCTAAATCTCATTTTTTGAATATAGAAAAAATATCTGCAGAAAAACCCTAAACGGCCACGATAATTTCTTCGAATTTCGAAATAAACACTTTGAATTGCGGTAGTGTTTATGCTTTCTTATGTATCAAATATTAAATAAAACAACAAACAAGTCAAGGATTTTCACACACCTTTGCCGTTCGAATATTTTTAAGGCGTATTCTCTGAACCGTTCTTGCATACCTATTTGTAAAGGTATTTTCCGAGCAGGTGTAGGTACTTCAAAAGATTTTTTTAGTAAGTACATTTAATTGATAAAGATTCCTTCTAAGAAAGAAGTGGACACGGGATTCAGCTGTTTAGAAGATTGTACCTTCATTAGAGGTGAATAAGGATTTGATTACTGTTATCCACCAGTTATGAAGTGAGAAGAATGACATTCAGTATCACAGCATTTACAGTAAAAATAAACATGTAGTTCCTGAAAATTCTACTTGAAATCGGATAGTGGCGTTTCGATCAAATTCTAGAATTTTCCAACTCTCGGTCGGTAATGTCTGCCGGGTCCGCTGGCTATCTATAAATTAACACCTAAATTCAGACACTTCCTTGACCAGCTTGATTAAAAAATAATTTATTAAGGAAGCCATTCTCGTGGGAACTTCGAGTAAAAGATTACCTGTATACAATTATTTTATAAACTTAAATAGGTATGCAAAGTTCTGAAAAATTTTAAGTTTATTCACCTATTAATTTTCAAGTGTGGCGTATATGAACATACAGTAGCTGATTTTTTATAATAATAATCGATAAATTTATTTCCTAATAAGTTTTATACTAGATACATTTTACATCTTATTTAAAAGCAATTTACTTATACATATAAAAAGTTACTGAAAAACAAAATTATTATGTAAATGTTACAGTCAAAACTCATATCCAGTCAAAACCATTTTTGACTGCAAAAATTAGGCAAAAGTACTTTTGACCAGCGACCTTAGTTAAAAACATTTTTCGCAGTCAAAAGTGTTTTTAACTAAGGGCATCGGTCAAAGGTACTTTTAACTGCAAAAAACAGTCAAAAGTGGTTTTGCCTGATTTAAAATTTAGATTGTCAGTCAAAACTCATACATAGTTGAGGTGGTTAGGTTAGGTTAGGTTAAAACACTTTTTTACGGATTTTTGCGCATGTTTTATTTTATTTTATATTTAATCCTGACGTTTCGACTCCTTTACAGGAGCCGTGTTATGCTTGCCTGTTGTAAGATCCTGGCGCTCCCACGTATGTCACACTTAGGAGTGATTCGGACACAGTGCGGGATGAGACCTTGATCACGGCATCTCTTCAAGAAATTCAAAGATGTTATCTTTCTTGCGCGCTTAGTCATCAGGTCTTCCAACCGGCAGATTTTGTTGGCGATATCCAGCCCGTACCGGTTAACATATTTAGTTCTTACACTTCCGCGCACATTACACATCAGAATAAAACACTTTTTTACGGATTTTTGCGACTTTACTTTTTAGGAGCCTTCTCTCTAAACGGCTCCTGTAAAGGAGTCGAAACGTCAGGATTAAATATAAAATAAAATAAAACATGCGCAAAAATCCGTAAAAAAGTGTTTTATTCTGATGTGTTATGTGCGCGGAAGTGTAAGAACTAAATAGGTTAGGTTATTCTCTTTTTATTATTGATCTAAATCAAAATCTCAATTTAATGAAAATATGTTATTTGGAAATATTGATGCTAGTCCTTGAAAAAGTTATTAAACACATAAAATACAATCCCTTAATGGTTGATGCATGAATTTTGCAACACTTACAAAAGTAACTAATACGTTACACCGTAACCTAAAATATTGTAGCAGAAATTGGAATTTAAAGGAAATAAGTGGAAACGAAAAGAATGAACGCTTTTTATTAAGGCCTCAAACGTTAAAAAAAAAATGAAGAAAATTCATTGTAATGTAATGGCAAAGGAAGAATTTGAAAAATTTGTAATTGATTAAAAAATTAAAAATTCCCACTCCAAGAAGTTTTGACTAACATTCTTAGTCAGAACAACTTTTAACTAAAACAATTTGGTCACAAACACTATTACCCAATATTTTGCAGTTAAAAATACTTTTGACCAACGTCCTCAGTTAAAACCACTTTTAACTGCGAAAATCAGTCAAAAGTGGTTTTAACCAAGGTCGTTGGTCAAAAGTAGGGGAGACCGGGGATGGTTGACTATAGGGGTAGGTAGACTAACCGCCAAAAACTCGCCAAAGGTTTGAGTATTGCGTCATCCCAGCGCAGCCGCGCCTCACTCTCCGCCCCTCGCTCAGTCGTCGGTAGCGCCACGTCGCTGGCGCACGCCGTTTTCGAGCAGTGACCCGTGATTTGTTTTCATATCATGTAAGTAATATTTTCGTGTTGCATATTTTTTGATTTGGTACCTACACATTTTATGTTAACCGTTTGCCTCTTAGTCAGAGTGTTTTATGAGTCCATATTGATATTATTTCATGTGTTATTTCTTTATTAGGCGGCAGTGTGTAGGTTATCCATGGCTTAGAAACTTAAAATGTCGTTTGGGGTTGGTAGACTAATTTCTTTCGGGGCTGATTGAATAATTAGTCAACTAACCTCAATAACATTTTGAGTTTAAAATATTTTTAAAATTATTTATTTATTCGATTCTTAATAAATATATTCTTTTTTATTGCTATAGCACGATGAGGACCTATAAACGAACGACTGAACGAGCTGATACACCGAAGGATGTCGTAGAAAGAGCTTGTCATCAAGTCATTTTTGACAATGGAAGTGTTAATGCAACTGCAAAACAATATAACATTCCCTATAAGACATTACACCGTTATGTGGCGAAACTAAAGGAGAAATTGGAACGTAAACCGAACTTGACAAAAGCCGAATTAACCTTGGACTCAGTGGGATATATAAAAAACAGGCAAGTTTTCAATGACGCAGAAGAAGAAGCAAGAATACAAGAATTTAACAATTACTAGATATTATTTAAGTAGAACAATGAAAAATGTGCATTTAATTTGTGGAGTAAGAATATTTTAAATTGTTACATAAATAGGAATTTATATGTTACATCCATAAGTTATGGAACGATTTATGTGTGATTTAGTAAAAAACTGAAGAAAATTTTAGTTTAAAATTTTCTTCAGTTTTTTGATAGTTTTGTTAAAGACTTATAAAAGATGTCTATACCTGATTATAATTGTTTTTGAATAAAGAGTTCAATTAAATTGAAAATAGTGTTTTATTACTTGACTCTTCTCATAATTTGTTGCTTATTGATACGTAGGTCTACTTACCCCGGGCATATAGTCTACTTACCCCGGAACCGGGGTAGATTGACTAAAAGTTGATGTTCTATAAAATGAATTTAAATATGATGATGATATTTAATAATGAACTATGTTTTGTTGTTTTTTAGTAGTTTAATAGTTCTTCTATCCATTAATGTGATTTTTTTGTCTGTATGGATGAAAACACAAAAAATATGTATGATTTAGTCAAAAATTAGTCAACCATCCCCGGTCTCCCCTACTTTTGCCTAATTTTTGCAATCAAAAGTGGTTTTGACTGGTTATGAGTTTTGACTGTAGATAAGTTGACAACAAATTGAGGTTAGTAGTGCATATAATTATCAGGTTCCTAAACTAAGTCAAATTGTTTACTTGTATCGTCAGGGCGGTTAACATTTTTTTTTTAAATAACAAAAATATAATAAATGTCAAAACTATAGTGTTTAAGATGGATTCAGATTCGCATATTGTGCATCATTTTTATTAACTATATAAACTAATAAAGCTTTTCAAACCCTAACAGTATTAATGTTACTGCTCACTGACACGACGCCATTTTTATAACTACACACTACTACCAACATATTTATACAGGCAAATATTTCATGTATAAATGAAAGCTTGAAGAACAAATAAGAATTTGAAAAATATGACTATACTCCACTTCACACTTCACACCATTGGAGTATGAAATGGAATCATATCCTTTCAAAGGTCCCGAGTTCGAGTTGCGAAGTGGGCAGAGGTTTGTGTGACGAATACGAGCATTCGTACCTGAGTCGTGGGTATTTATGTAGGTATATTTCTATGAATATTACATACCTGACTTCCTATCCGTTACCCTAGTATCCACAACACAAGCCTTACAGTGCTCGCTTTGGGCTAAGCTAATTGTATAAGAAATGTTATTATTTGATTCGGGTAACAAAAGCCGTCGCGTGCCGTCCGCCGAGAGCTGTGGGCGGGCTGAACCTTCGGCCGACGCTGTCGGAAGTCGACGTCGATGAAATGTGAAGGACAAATTATAATAACACAGTCATTACGTAGAATAAATCATAGCAGTGAAAAGCGCAAAATGATTACCCAAATTAGTTAATACTATATTCAACATTGGATAGTAGCATTTTATCGATCGAATCGGTACGTTTGGATTACGCACTCTTGCTGCGGAAAACATGACCTGCAATAGTTGTGAACCGAGTAAATAAAAGAACGATTGGCAAAATGCGTCTAAAAGCAGCGTCCCAAGTAAATAATGAATGAAATGAATAAGAAAAGCGCGTAACAAACGGAAGTCTGGTTGGGTGTTAACGCTGCTGTTTACGAGCCCGGTGGGCGACGGCGACGGGGGAAAGGGGCCCCAGCGAGCACTCCGTTCGCCACTACACTTCCACTTTATTTTCAAACTGAGAAAATCGACCAGATTCTTTCTAAACTTTGACATTTACAAAGCAGAGGGACCGTCAACCGAACTTAGTAATATTCCATAGACCATTCGTGACACGGTTTGGAATCAATCAGATGCGAAATCGAAACGTCTCTTTTTTATTTATATCGTTTCTCCATTATTAGCATAATAATATAGTCACAATATCAATAAGACGTGACTAACCACTCCATTCAATTCTATTGTATCACTTAAGTTATAAGTACCTATGCTGTGAGATCATGACAGTTGCATTAATGAGTTTAGCTTGATCTCAAGACGACTGCACCGTAGGGCTTTGCAGCTGCCATGGATCAGTTCAAGTCACTTTGTATACAATATTTTTACTTTGTAAATCAGTATTTTTATAATCTCTTATTTGAACTATATGTGAGTACGCATGTCGAACCGACCTTTAATTAAGCGTTGGAATGTATCTCATAATATTACGTATATGTCTGCAATAAGTGATGGTCTTGTTGGTTGACCAATAAAAAAGTACATGTAGGCAAAGCCGAAAGTGTAAAGTAAACCGAATTTCGTATTCTGTCCTACTTGTTATTTTAAAAAGTAGGTGGTGCTTATCATCAATTTAACCCACTATAAATAAATCGAAGCAAATACATTAGTGGTTCGCCGCTCACATAACGCAAGTAAGGGAGTGGCCTTGACCTCCTTTTCTAACCGGAAACTAGTGGTCGATGCGTTTTATAGAAAAGAAACAATCTAGATACCTATTACAGTATGCATATAAGACGATTGATCACCTCAAACGAAGAACTCACATGAAGTAACCATAGAGAGCCCCGGCGAACGTTTTGTACGCCTAAGTTTTGGTAGGATTAGTAACTAAAGCGTAGGTATCCGCTTTCTTTGCATTTGCAAACAAAACTGACACATTATTTGTGCTAATTTCATGTTGTTTCGTAAACCTACACTCGAGAGCAATGAATCCGGGTCACTTAAAGAATCCTAAAAATCTCGGAAACTAAAAATGCTAGGTTAATGCAATAAATTGTATTTAATAGACATTGTAATACTCCTTAAATGAAGGTATTAAAACTTCTTAGTTATTGTAAAGTTATATCATAAAAAAATCAAATTTGAAAAAGGGCCACTTTCGAAGATGGAACTACGAAATTACAGCATTTGGTTTTGCTTTTGTTTGTAATCTGTCATTTATGTGGGTACATAAACCATGTTGATAGTGCTCTATATTCATTATTCAAGCTGAAATTATGTCGCTTACGCCTGAAGAATGCACCAGAATACTTACAATGCTGGAAACCGGCCGGAGTCAGCGCGATACAGCCAGGACTGTCGGTGTGTCGCTGTCAACAGTACAAAGAGTTCTCCGACGTTACGAAGAAACTGGTTCTAACCTACGCAGACCAGGAACGGGCAGAACCAGGTGTACCACAGCACGAGAAGACCGATACTTGGTGAACACCATGCTTCGAAATCGCTTTCTCACAGGAACTGAACTCACCAATCAGTTTCGACGCCTCGGAGGAAGTAACCCAAGTGCATGGACAGTAAGACGTCGGCTTGCTGAATCTAACTTAAAACCCCTTAGACCTGCAAACGGCCCTAAACTGGAGCGTGGGCATCGTATTTCAAGACTAAGATATGCCCAGAGCCACGTAAATTGGAGTATTGAAGATTGGTCAAAAGTTATGTTCTCCGACGAATCAAAATTTATGCTCTACAAGCACGATGGAAGACACAGAGTGTATCGAAGACCAGGGGAAAGATTCAAGCAAGCATGCATCGAAGAAAAAGTAGCCTACGGTGGTGGGTCTGTACTTGTGTGGGCCGGAATTTCTTCTGAAAGTCGCATAGAGCTGGTGATTATAGAAAACGGCTCTTTAACTAGCGTAAGATATGTGGAAGAAATCCTCAATGATCACGTTGGTCCATTTATGGTCAATTTAGGTGAGGATGCTATATTTATGCATGACAATGCCCGACCTCATACAGGTAGGATTGTGAATGACTACCTTCAAGAGATGAACATTACTCGTATGGAGTGGCCAGCGCGCAGCCCGGATATCAACCCGATCGAGCATGCTTGGGACGAGCTAGGCAGATGCGTAAAACAACGAAACCCTCCCCCAATCACGCTTCGTGAGCTCAAAATTGCTCTCACAGAGGAATGGGAGAATATTCCCCAAAATCGTATAAGGAACTTGGTGTACAGCATGCCAAACCGCGTAAACGCAGTAATGGAAGCACGAGGAGGCAATACGAAGTATTAAAATTCAAGAAAATCGTAATAAAGTTCAAACATTTCATGTTTCCTATTTTTGTTTTAAGGAGAGATCAGCAGTTGTTTTCTTTATGTAATTTTGTGTTAATAAAATGTATGGTGACTCATATTTTTTTTACTTTCATTTAAGGAGTATTACATTGTCTATTAAATACAATTTATTGCATTAACCTATCATTTTTAGTTTCCGAGATTTTTAACATTCTTTAAGTGACCCGGATTCATTGCTCTCGAGTGTATAATTCGCAGATGTTCAGTTGACCTACTACTTATGTAGGTAATGTTTCATGTCGACAGTTAGCATACATACCTATTTATGTCAATAGTTCGAAACAACCATTTTTGTTAACAGCACCTCAGATGTAGCTCAAGACACGTACTTACCTATACCAAATAGGTAAGAAGGTCCCACTTTTTTGTTAATACGGTAAGGAAACTTAGAGTAACATATTAACTTGTATATACTTATGTGTAGAGGAATATTAGCGGTTATTTTTATAAAATACTAGCTGTGCTCGGCCTTGTTGGCCACACTCTTTTTTTGCTGCCTGATAGATAAACATTCTCTAGTACGCAGGCAACAATTTACCAACATTTTGTGACAATCAATCGATAACTTTTCAAGTTTTTGCGAGAAAATGAACTGCTTTTGATATTTGTGTATAAGATAAATTACCCAACCAATAATGAACCGAGAACTACTACTACCAATGATAGTGATTTGATACTTGCATGAAAAGAGAAGAACAAAACAACTAAGAGGCAGTTTAGTTAGTAACGTAATTCTACACTGGATCAGGACAACGACGTAAGATTCTCTTGTCAATCGTTCCTAATGAATTTCTTAGTACTAACTTTCTGCTGCATTTTACAAGCTGATTACATTTCAACGGACGACGCTTCTCCAAACCAGAGGCATTCGTCATAGATATGAGCCGCGGGCGGTCGGTAATATAAATTATTTTAAGGCCGATAATATGATATCGCCTCGCCCTAACTTGCAATAACAGGGCATCATAAATATTTTTAGCAAGCCTCTCAGAGGTGTCTCTAGCTCATTTAGAGCCCGTGTGCCACCATTACCTGGCGTCCTCTAGTAAGCGCATGGTCAAAATGGAATGGGTACAAATAACAGCACATTACCATAAACTCTCAAATTTCGCCATATGATAACGGCAATTTGCCAGTTTTAGAATTATATAAAGTACCCAAACAAGCCAAAACGTATCCATATGAACATGTCTATACAGATGATAAGTATATCAATTTCAAAAAGTGAAAATTGTAACGACTTTTCATATTCACTCTATGAGCTGATCGGCCATTTTGAGTGGAAGTATTTTACAATGTCCATTTATTGACATTGACACACCATTTATTATAGACACGTGAACATGGGTAAGTATTGGATATAATTTTATTTTTTGCATTCACAATGTTATATTTTTATAAGATATAAAATACGCTTGTAAAAAACAACCATGCCTCCGACTCCTCAGGTGGGATCCTACCTGCACCATAGGTAAAGCCGCCTCAAGCCTACGCTATAAAGTGTTCTTCTGGCAGTTCCCCAGTTGGTATGGCTTCGGTGGGTTCCCTGTGTGAGTGTGATGTGACCGATATGTTGCAGCGGTCCCCGCGAGTGGGCGGTCGGGGTCGCGAGGCGAGCGATGCGCGGTCGAGAAGGGCGGTAGGCGCGCGCGCGGAGCGGCGGCCGAGCGATGCCGGGCGGCCGCCGGGGGCTCGTCGCCCCGCAGAACACCTTCCTCGAGAACATCATCCGGCGCTCCAGCTCCCAGCGTCAGTACCTAACCTACACTACTCACCCACTCTTGTACAAACCACTGACTGAATTGGATGAGTCTTGCAGTGGAACCACAAAAGATATCATGGTTCAACTTCTCCGTTTTTTTATTCGCTATCAGTGTATTATATTCAAAAAGTTAAAGAAAATTTTAGGTGATCCAGCTGACTTTATGTTACTTGCAGCAGACAGCAGCTTCCTGCTGGCGAACGCTCAGATCGTGGACTATCCCATCGTGTACTGCAACGAGACCTTCTGCAAGATGAGTGGCTACAATCGCGCTGAGGTCATGCAGAAGTCCTGCAGGTTTGTTCTACTATAAACTGGGCACTCAGTGCCAATGATTAAATATATACGTTATGTCCCGACTCCCCGATTTCTGATATTATTTACCAGCTCCTCTCTCAATAGTATATATCAATTCGCAAATAGGAAGGTGAGCAAACAGAAAGACACTTTTCCGAGCTGACTGATGTGGCTGTAGCAGTCAAATGCCAACGAACCAGTTAAAATTATGATAATGACCTTAGGTTCTCACCGAGAGAATACCTTTTTTTCTATTAACCATATTTTATGATAAATTATTACGCAGGATGATACAGATTTGCTTCTATTCTTTCAATTTAATTGGAAAATAACAGTAACTTCAATACTTATTTATTTTATGTTAACTATTTATGTTATTAAAATAATAATTTATTTTATGTTAACTTGTGACTTATACAATATAATTTATTGGTGTAGGAAATTAGGTAGTTGATTTAAAATTAAAGGACTATGGTAGTATAAAATTATGTTTGACATTGATTCTTATATTTTATTGTGTATGAATGATTTTTTTAAATGTTATGTATAATTTATTGTAATAACATTATTGTAAGTTTTTATATTAATACTTATTTGCATTGCTATGCCCTTGCAGGGCGTCACATGTATACCGCCTCATAAGTGTACCACCATAATATCGCAATGTGACATGCCATAAATAAATAAATAAATAAATACTTACATGCTCGAGATCGCAGAACGGAGAAGCAGTCGAGATCGTTCAACTAGGCAACGTGAAATCCTGCTTAGTATAATCATATTATCGTAAGCGGGCATCCGGATGTCATTGTCAGTAAAGTGACTAGCCTTGATTCAGATTGTCTTGACGCTACAGATGGTTTCAGTGCAGTTGTCGGAACTGTACTTTTTGTCGGTAATGTCAATTCAGCGTCAAATATTTCACTAATGTCTCCGCTGTTTTTTTTAATCTCTCAAGTAAGATTCTATCGGCGCTTATTGTTAATGAAGACACAATAAGGATATCATTATTAATGGATTTAGAAACTACCTGTTTCGAGGAGGGAAGTAAACCCACGCGTGAACATAGAACATTTAGTTAGCATTCTCTAAAACCATTATATAAAATTAATTTATTTAGTAATTTAGTAAGAAAATTTACTTGAATAAATGTCAGCTTTTTTATAATAAAGATCGTTTAGTGTGTTTGATCGAGATGAACGCGTGTCCAATGCTGCATTATAGTACTGTCCGCGTCCAGTCTCGCCACGGCCTTTACCAGAAGGATGTTGGTAAAATTGAGTACGGACATCTAATGAACTTACCTTAAACTGTTAAATGTTCTCATTTGATTATGAACTCTAAGGGCTGGATTTAGGTATAGATTTGTTTGAAAATATTTAGAAGTACGTTATGTGGGGCTTCTCACCTGTTTCTCCGACTCATCTGGTATCTTGGGTAACATACAAGTGATGGCTATGATGGCGAAGTGGATGGTGCGCTCGACTGATATGGAATGCCAACAGGTGCGCGTGGATGTACGGCGAGCTGACGGAGAAGGAGGCGGTGGAGCGCGTAGACCGAGCGCTCGACCACCACTTGGCGGACCAGTTCGAGATCCTGCTCTACAAAAAGAACCGTGCGTTTGCCTCGCTACCTGTACATCGGTACCTCGCTGCTTCTACTACACTCGCTCTTCTTAGCCCGTTCGCACGACGCTCTTTTCTTGCCCGCGGCTTTCAATCGTCCACATACGGGGTAGCCATACAACCCTGCAATTACTAAATGACAATTATTGCGTGTTATATCTTCGATTGCTTTCAAATACGACAAGGAATGGGTGTCGTGCTAATGAGGCTTCAGCCTCCGTTAGAAGCTTTTTAGTTGGGATGTCATTTCCTTTTACCAATCAATTCGAATACAGAAACTAAGGTTGTATCTTTAGCTTGGACCGTGTACCGACATTTCTGAGACAATTTGTGTCATTTTGTAACAAATGAGACCGTTACAACGGATCCCACCTGAAAAGCTCACGGCGTGGCTGACACTTCCGATCTTCAGCGCTAAACAAAATTGACAGTATCTATGTTTCGAAAATGCACTTGCAATCACGTATCTAACAGCGTTAGTACTCGCATCTAACATGAAATAATTATTTCTGACCTCTATTAAATATTCCTGGAGGCGTTGATAATTAAACACGTCACACATCATTCGACTTCGCTGTCGCACCGCCTAGTAGAGTAGAGCATCAGTCGCTTGTTAAAATTATAAAACATTTACTTTCAAACACAACGCACGACTGAGTGCATGTCCATCTTAATGTATAGGTAAGTACGTCGGGTCATCGTCGAAAAAAGTTAAGCCAAAAAGAATTAACCACCGCACACCCGGCGCGGCTTGATTGACCCGTGTCAGCCTCATAATCATAACACTAAAGGTAACAGTGCCGGGTCCGGGTGGAGGGGGGGCGTGCACCCGGTCTGCCGCAGCCGCCAGCCCACGTCCAATTAATTTGGCTCCGGGGCTGCTGTTTGTTCGACCCGCTGTTTTTATTTGCGTCGACACGAACAATAATACCTGCCGCGGAACAACCGCATATTTTCCTCGTGGGCACGCGACCCTTTGGCTCGGGCCAAGGCTGTAATAAACCGATCTGGCGCTCTAAATTACAACGTTTTCAAAGCTTTGCTTGCACCAGTTCTATGTTAATCCTACCTTTATATTCATAAACGATGATGATGAACGGTGGCATTTGCACTTAAAGTAACGTCAGCAGACATTATTTGGAATGAAAACAGAACAGAAACAGCGCAAAGTAACGCGCCCTCCCCTCCTCAAGCCCGTTAACCAGTAAAATAGCCTAAGTTCCATGGCTTTAAAGAAAGTATGCTTACCTACATTTAAAATCTCTCGATTAAGTTTCTCTAACGGTAAATTTTAGACTTCGAGCAGAATATTAGAATCTCATTAAATTGTGTAGATTGTGGCTTTTATTTTAAAAATAGTAAAAGCTTAGATAGGTACCTACGTTAAGCTTTAGCTGCATTATAGTTTCACGATTAAATGCACAATAACTTTGACGAAATTTCTTCTTAATATACATTTCTTAAGATGTTATAACATATTACACATCTTTAAAATGAACTGAATCTATTTCAAATAAAAAAATGAGATATGAATCTATCTAAGTCAGAAATCAGTAATGTGTTGCAACATTGACTAACGATGTGTAAACCTGTCTCTTATTTATTGACGATAACTCGTAACTAGTGCTATTTACCATTCCTACGAGTATGTTAATAGCTTAAAAGCCGGTTGCTACCAATGGAAAAGCACGAGTATATGATGCAGGTTTCTAATGATATCTTCTGCTACTTCTCCGTTCTGCGTTCTATGCTACCGGCGGTTTCTATCCTACAGCCCACTTGAGTAGGTTTGGTCCCCATGACAAGACTCGTGATGCGCAGGCACCCCGCTGTGGCTGGTGGCGCAGCTGGCACCGATCCGCAACGAGCGCGAGCTGGTGGTGCTCTTCCTGCTCACCTTCCGCGACATCACCGCGCTCAAACAGCCCATCGACGCCGACGACCCCAAAGGAGGTCAGTGCCTCGTCCCGCTCTCATCACATTAAAAAAATACTCGTATTTACTTCCGAGTAGTATGTGATACCTTAAGTTTTAAATAAAACTAAGGTAATGGTCATCCTGAGAACACAGCTCCTGTAAGATTAAATATAAATTATGCGCAAACAACCATAAAAAAGTTGTCTTATTTGAATGTGTAATGTGCACAGAAGTGTAAGAACTAAAAAAAATACCTATATTTTATTTTTGAGATTTCCAATGAGATGTAATATGGTAACTTTTGCTCAGAGCTCAAGTATCGTACCGGGGAGTATAAGGAATAGCAGATAGTCGGAATTCGAATGGACAGTCCATTCAACAGTTTAATATTATGTTTAGATTCCCAACAAATTACATAATGACCCGACAAACAGCGTCGCGTAAAATTGACAAAACAAATAATTTGAAATATATGCGTGATTGTTTGAAATCAATGCCAAGTATAGGTCGAGAACATAAGCTATACACTCTAAAATCAAATGATATCTATCTCAATGGCATAAAGTAAGTCCTTACGTCAAAATGCAATAACCTGATGTTCTGTTTTGTTTACAGAATAGAATAGCACTAACACTCAAGGATGTCGTAAAAAGCGGCCAATGAGGCGATTTTCCGAAATAGTCTTTTACTATGATCTCCACCTCGCCTCCCAAACGTTGAAAATTATGACAAAATCCCCTCATTTTTGAGGGAGACATCCGTCCAACAGTAGACACCTTTCGGCGGTTCTGACTATTGTAACAAAGCACAAAAATGTAAACGTAATGTACGTTATAATATCTTAACTAGCCCATGTACGATTCTCTAAATGTGACCAAGTAGGTACCTCATATGTAACTAAGACTGTAATAAACGAAAGTCATTTAGACTAGTTTAAACATTTTCGTGCAGGGTATATGTAATATGTGTACGTGTGTGCAGGGCTGTCGAAGTTTGCGAAACTGGCGCGCAGCGTGACTCGGTCCCGCTCCGTGCTGGTGGCAGCCCTGCCCGCGCTCAAGGAGCCGCAGCGTCAATCACACCTGGCACACGTGCGTACTAATTTAAACGTATCTAGTACAATAAACTCGCAAAAAAACAACTAGTACTTAACCAGCGTGAGTCGTTACTAAGTAGACATATGCATGTTCACCGAGTATGCGTTCCAGGTGATGTCACTGTCGGGCGACGTGCTGCCCCAGTACCGGCAGGAGGCGCCCAAGACGCCGCCTCACATCCTGCTGCACTACTGCGCATTTAAAGCGATCTGGGACTGGATCATCCTGTGCCTCACCTTCTACACGGCCATCATGGTGCCGTACAACGTGGCCTTCAAAAACAAGACGAGCGAGGACGTATCACTGCTGGTGATCGACTCGATCGTGGATGTCGTGTTCTTCATCGACATCGTGCTGAACTTCCACACGACTTTCGTGGGCGCGGGCGGCGAGGTGGTGAGCGACCCGAAGGTGATCCGCAAGAACTACTTCAAGTCCTGGTTCCTCATCGACCTGCTGTCCTGCCTACCGTACGACGTCTTCAACGCCTTCGACCACGACGAGGACGTGAGTCTGTCTTCTTTCAGTCCTTACACTAGCAGGAGTTATAGTCGATGCGCTGACCCGACATGTTGCGTGTCGCAGGGCATCGGGTCGCTGTTCAGCGCCCTGAAGGTGGTCCGGCTGCTGCGCCTGGGGCGGGTGGTGCGCAAGCTGGACCGCTACCTGGAGTACGGAGCCGCCATGCTGATCCTGCTGCTGTGCTTCTACATGTTGGTGGCGCACTGGCTGGCCTGCGTCTGGTACAGCATCGGCCGCTCCGACGCCGACTCGGGCCTGCAGTACTCTTGGCTGTGGAAGCTGGCCAACGTGACGCAGACGCCCTACTCGTACGTCTGGTCCAACGAGACGGACGGGCCCGAGCTCGTGAACGGGCCGTCGCGCAAGACGATGTACGTCACCGCGCTCTACTTCACGATGACCTGTATGACCTCCGTGGGCTTCGGCAACGTCGCCGCCGAGACCGATAACGAGAAGATCTTCACCATCTGCATGATGATCGTGGCAGGTGCAGGACTCTTCTGTTATTAGCCGGAGCACCCGTGCCCCCCCGCGCCCCCGCCGCCCCTCCCCAAGCACCACCCCACTGCCTCTCCAGAGTCGATTGAATTAACGCAGTACATACACGTACACTTGTTCATTACCTAAAACTATATTCGCATTTACGTGCTCTTAATGGTGTGCGAAATTTATTCAACCTGAATATTGACACTGCTCACCGTTACAACAACACCTCAATCTACCAATACAAACAAACGATTTTCATCCTAAAGACAATATGTTTTGTATTCAATATGAGCATTCACATGAAACTGGACAAAGGCAAAAACTATCCACTTATTTGTTGCAACAAACAAAATGAGAAGGTTTACTTTTGTCCACAATAAGTATACAGTGTCCCAAAAAATGAGGCAAAGTGAAATTCCATAGGTAAGATGTCACTAAAGCTTGACACTCGAATCACCCCCGTGAAATTTTAATACATATATTTTGGTAAACTTTGATTTACAAGTAGTATTATAGGAATAAAATGTGTTTGTCATAGACTCTACCCTAGTCTGCAATGTATACAATAGTTACAATATATTCAATTAATTGCTAAGTGACTTCATGACTATCGAAATTATGTGTTGCGAAAGGTTTCCGAAAACATGAATTATTAACATAAGTTCTTTATTTTTATTTTTTTCCCAATTGAGCTACCGAGCCTTGTGAACACCTGTCCAAATTTTCTAGTACCTTTATAACTTTATGCTGTAGGCCAGCTTTATCTCATCAAGGTACATCCGTCAGTATTCGAACGAAACATTTTCACAAATGTTTGGGCAATCGATTTACATGAAACAGCCATTTAGTTTTTTAATATTATTTTTTCGCATTTTTTAATGCTATCTTATATGATAAATTATTTTAATAGTAAAATACAAAAAAAAAGTCTCGGCTCACAAGTGAATTCGCAGGTTTATTTTTTTTAAGTGGGTGAATAACAAACCCCTTGAAAAAAATGTAAAACCTGATGCGATAAAATAAGTAACGATTTCAATGTA
Source organism: Calamotropha paludella (assembly GCA_927399485.1). Taxonomy (NCBI): domain Eukaryota; kingdom Metazoa; phylum Arthropoda; class Insecta; order Lepidoptera; family Crambidae; genus Calamotropha; species Calamotropha paludella. Next base: position 25,066,310 of record OV656817.1, on the reverse strand, counting down.
GCTCGTGCTTTACCGTACGCCCTTTGGCATGGACTTGCGTGCGTTGAATGATAAGATTGAAAATCCCGACACCGCGGGGTGCTCTGATATTTCATTAACCGGGGCTTGATTGATGGCTAGTGAAATTAAACAAAAATCCCTAAGGCTAGTTGGTATGAGTTTTATCATCTCTTTCCTTTCGAATAATTCTGAAGCATGAGATGCAACATTTTTTTTATGGCGCAATGGTATCCTCCACCATAATTGTTATAGTTTGTGCAAGGTATGTTATTCACCTAATTTGGAGAAAAATATCAAGTACTAACTTAATATTCGATGAATCTCTAACCAAATCTTGTAATTCATATAAGGTTTGCCAAAAACTACGGCATCATCACTTCTCAGTCTTATTTTTCAACGTTTCCTGACACAGACCTATGAGCTCAAAAGGGATTCCAATCATAACATATTGTAATACTTTTTTGTAACTAAAATATTTTGTATTTTTTTATGTATTGACATTCATGGGGGTGATTCAGGTGGCCCTAGTGATGCTCTGGACTGCCATTTGACTATATTTTCGGACATCTGTATAAATATGTTGCGTTATTTCAATGAGACCTTTGCGAAATGGAGGAGCTCCGGGCCTAGTACCCTGGTGGTGTCCCGGGAGCGGCCCGGGGGTGCGCGGCGGGTGCGGACCACTCCCCCCTTAACCCTTCCTCCCCTATCCTGAACGCACAATTTTCTGTTCCAATAATTGCTAGATGTCCTTACGTTTGACCACTGTGTGTGTTGTGTGTTCGCACTACATGTACACACGGCCTCGGCCTTTCTGGATTGACGTTGCTGTAACAACGACACACAACTGAGTGATACATTGTTTAACAACACCGGCTGCCGGTTGCCTTTGAACATTTACCTATCTACGGGTACATAGTATCAAATAATATTAAAGAAATATTCCAGCTCTTAAATCAAGAAACAAAATATACTATTTTATGTTGTTAATTTTTTTGATTTCATATTATTTTTGAAAATAATTTTGTGTTATTCAAATATGATATCGGACATTGCCTCTAGTGGAGTGTCCGTTCTGACAGTTTTTAAGTCAACCATTTAAATTATTGCTTTTCTCCCACCCCTCCCCCCATTCGTGCAGGCCCACGAAGCGTCGCGAGTCAATGAAATCGTGGTGAAAAATGTGAAGCGATCGGTGCCGTAAGCAGAATATACCACCGTCTCGCTTATACCGATTTAAATAGGGATTCTGTAATGTGTCTCTGGAGATGGCCACTTTACTAATATATGGCTGTCAACTCAGTCATTCAAAAAATCGTATATTTCTAACTTAACAAAACAGGTAAGTCGGCTATTTTTTGGTAAGTATGTGATAGTAAATCGATAGAAGAACTGAAACTATTAAAAGGTGTCAGCAGCCCTACTCAATCGTAGTTCACCAACACGAACGGAGTCCATTTACCGCGTGATCACTTGTGTGAGTGATGCACCACGTAGCACACCATTAGCGAATACGTTCGCATTCATCGCGTGCTGGTCCGTTTAATTTACGAGTGCATTTGTGCAACCCGTTTTCGTTTTCTATTTAGAGGTTGTAGATTATTACTATATAGCGTATGACAAAGGAAACCGTAGACAAGTTTCTAGGGTTGTCTACGGTCAACTGAGCATAATACGGTTTAAAATTGAACATATTCGTCATGTTGCCATCGCTTTGTCTAGTGTTGCCGATCTATCGATAGCTATATCATTAAATTTTAATTGAAACAAGTAGTGTTGCCCAAATGCAAGAACAAGACGAGACTTAGCCAGTCTTGGTCTTGGTCTTGCGCCAATACACCTGGTCTTGGTCTTGGTCTTGGTCTTGCGCTTGCAGTCTTGGTCTTGGTCTTGGTCTTGCAGCAAGAGTCTTGCAAGTCTTGCAATTACCTATTAGTCTATTGCTATTTATTAAAGTTTACTTTAAATCTTAGAAAAACGTATTAGAATTGGAACATTGTGAGCTTGAATTAACATAGCCATAGTAAAGATCAATCAGATTAATAAATAACTGAAGATTTGATAAGAAAGTCGAAAAATCAACTGACCTATATGTCGTTTTCCATGGAAGTAACTGTTTCTTAATAAACATTTATGATTTATAAGCTTACATTTGCTAAAACATGTAAAAAAACAAATTAATTACAATAACTTGACTGTATTTTAAATAACAATGTCTGTCTAGAAAGAGATTGAACCCTCAACTTGCATGAAATTTAATAAAAGAGTTTTATGATTTATCATTTATTTCAATCAAAAATAAAATACAACACAAATCAAACATAACAGTACACAACAGCTTTATCATTAGGTTATGTTACTTTATATCAATTCTTTTGACCAAGAATTAATACAAAGTAACCATCTGGCTGACTCATCACTTAACCTATTTCTATGTTTTCTAATTACTAATGATGCTTTAGAAAATAATCTCTCAGCAGGTACTGAAGTTGCAGGTATTGAGAGAAAATCACGGGCCATCTTCGATAAAGTCGGATACTCTGTCTCATGCGTCCTCCACCAATCTAAAATGTCTTCCGAGCTGGCAGTTCTTGGTTTTCTCAGGTACTCCTCCAACTCGTCTATCACTAAGCCTTGAAGACAAGATCCAGATGACGTCGAGGGACATTCATAGAGTTTATCAAAGTCTATAATGTCTTCATCTTCATCACATACTTTATTTTCTTTTCTTGGCAATTCCAGAGATTTGTTCAGTGAGTGTAGACTTTTATATTCTTCATAAAGTTCATTGAACTTGCGCAGACTTTCTGTTTTAAGTTGCTTCCCCCACATTGTCAGGTCAAAAGTCTGAGCCTTATGCCTTGGGTCTAAAATTAAAGAAGTACAATAAATCCAGTTGCTCTTCTTATAATGTTTAAGCATTTTGTCTCGAGCTGCTTGGAAAGCTAGAATGAGCCTTTCATCCACTTCAGATCGATTAGGTTTCTCATCTAACTGTTTTACCATGGATTCAATTTTATCTAGCAAGAGATTGAATGATACAATGACTAGCGGTAATGTAACATATTTGTCTCCACCAAGTTTTGTACTTAAAAGTTTAAAGTTTATTAGAAATTTATGTAATTTTTCGAGTACCTGCCATTCACTAGCTGTGATTTGAAAATCATTCAATTCGGTGACAGAACTGCACAATATGTTAATGCCCGCTCTCACTTTTAAACCAAATCCAATCATATCATGTGTGGAATTCCATCTTGTTGGACAGTCAAGAATGGCATTTAGATTTGATGGCACGCCAGCTGCTTCACAAGCAGACTGAAACTTCTTCTTCACTATCTCACTTCTTTTTATTTTACTGGAAATACTGCGTAACTTTGTTACAGATGTACGCGAGTCAGCAATATTTGGTGCATATTCTTCATCTTCCTCAGTTTCGTCTGCATAGTCTTCATACTGCTGATCTTGCGCGTTAGTGTCAGACTCACAGTGTAATGCTAAGGTCTCTAATAAATCTTGTACACCAAGGTTTAAAATGTGAGCAAAGCACCGGAAATGTTGATTGTCTGAATCAAAGTGTGGCAACTGTTTGCCCAGTTCATACATAAATTTGGTATTTGCAGTTGCGTTGTCGACCGTGATACCTTGTATTTTATCAATTATGCCATATTCCAATAAACATTCATGGAAAATCGTTGCAATATCTTCCCCAGTATGTCGACCGCGTGATGGTATAAAATCAAGAACTACAGATCGATACTTCCATTCGTTGTCTATATAATGCATAGTAACCCCGTAGTAACTCCTACCAGCAATTGACGTCCACCCATCAATGGTAAATGACATTTTAGATGATAATTGTTGAAGTCGTTCCTTGAGATTAAATTGGAGCTCTTCAAATCGCTCTTTGACTTTCCTTCTAAGTGTAGACCTTTTAGGAAACTCCATATTAGGGCAAATACGTCGAAAATATACTTGTGTAGCTTCGTCATCGAAAAATGAGAAGGGAAGATATTTTTTCACTACCCAATCAACTGTAGCTGTCGTGATGTTGTCACTGCTGTTTTCCGACTGAAATAAAACAATAAATCTTGTGTTATTATTTAAAACATACTAGGTTTGAGCGTTTAGGAGGAGGAGGTTTGTTGTTGTTAAATCGAGAAAATCGTTAAATTGACATTTGTTATATTAAGGTTGCACTGTACTGTAATTTACCAAAATAAAGTACTTAGTTGTTACTGGCCGATTATGAAAACAAATGAAAATATAGGTGTTTATAAAAATATTTAAGACGATAATTACATACTTAATATGTCGCACCCCTAGATGAAAACACCACTAACTCAAAAATACTTACGTAAGTTAATGGCGTTTTTGAAAGTATCGCATGAACAGCTACGCGGAGTTAAAATTCCCGTAGCGACAATTTCGACCATTGTTAAAAATGACGCGAAATATGTACCTATGTATTACTATTTTATCAATATCTATAAAATATTCCGAAGTCAGTTTAAAGTCATTTGTTCAAAAAAGACTTTTTTGAGTTCCTGGAGTTTTCATATAAAAAAAATATATTCTTACCTGTCCACTTCTTCCAGCGGTTACTAAAAAGCTTGTGATATCTCCACTTAATTTTGGTTTAACAGGAAGAAATATTTGTGATTCCTTTTTGTGGAAAGATATTAGATGTTTCCTTAAGCCTGAAGTGTTTCTGTTTTTCATTTTTATTTCAGTCTTTTTATGTTGGCACAATTTACACAAGGCAGTTTGGGATGCATGAATTATTTCGAAAAACTCCTCAAATTTGCTTTTGGGTCTTTTAGATCTGTGACTCAAACTCTCGTTACTCGGACTAGAATAATTTGAATCTTCGTCACTCATATTAAATTGTACACGTGATACGTTTTTAGAAAACAACAAGAATTAGTAAAAACAATTATTAAGTTAGACTCGAAGCACAGCTCAATTGGAAATGACTGGAATTAAAATAATTCCTTTGTTTATAGTACGTTTCCTTGCTTTCTACCGCGCCGCCTCGCCACGTGCCGGCTCTATTAAAAGGATGCCGCCGCAAATCAAACGATGCCGCGTGCGGCGTACAAACACAGATTATTACCTACTTGTACAGACGCGACGCGTGAATAAAATATATGTAAAGAATTAGTGCCAATCACTATTCTTTACATATAAGTGAATGTTTTGGCGTACATCTATACTAATCTATACTAATATTATAAAGCTGAAGAGTTTGTTTGTATGTTTGATGACAGAAGTTTTAAAATAAATAAATAAATCCTGAACGTCACTATACCTCCAAAGTTACTATTCTTCGTGGGCGAAGTCGCGGGCACTGCTTGTAAATACTTTTTTTTTTTTTTTATTTATTTTTTTTTATTTATTTATTTCATATACAAGAAAAAAAAATACAAAGATACAATTTAGTCCCACAAAACCGACTTGTCGGTTTGACTGAGGGATCTTTAGTCTCTTAGCTTATAATTATAATTATGTAGGTATATAATACAACTATAACTGTATCAGGTAAAGTTAAGTGCACAATAATTGGATTTAGACTGAATTACAACAAACTGAAGGAAAATTTAGCGGTGATAATAATAAGATACAATTGTTGTAAGATATAAAATACGTGTGTAAAAAACAACCACGCCTCCGAGCCCTCAGATGGGCTCGGAGGCGTGGTTGTTTTTTACACACGTATTTTATATCTTATAGAAATATTGCATTGTGAATGCAAAAAAATAAATAAAAACATACAATTGTTGTGTTAAATAGTAGTCATCAGATAATCTTTTAATATTTTTTTAAATTTATTTTTATCCGTTTCACATCTAATAGTTTCGGGCAACGAATTAAGAAGATATGGTATACGCTTCTGTAAAGTTCTGTCACCAAAATAATTTTGAACCCTAGGAATTACAAATTTCTTTTTTGAAGTGGCTCTAGTGATCTGGTTATGATTTATGTATTCAAAAGTGGAGACACACTCTCGGCTGCCGTGATTATTTACTAATAATAAATCGCAGGCTTTTTATTTTATTAGTAGGTAAGTACCTACGCTTTTTATATTATTTTATTAATTATGTAGAATTTTTTTACACGTTTCAAGTATATTTAAAAGTGGCTACAATATTTATCAAACGGGTGATATTTGAACACTTTTTTGCTATTTTTTCTTGTAAAAACTTAAGAAATATAATGACTAAATGTACAATAATAGTACCTAAGTAATTAGTTTAAAACCATATAATCAATATTATAATATATACTTACTAGAATAAATTATTATGACATCTACTACCTATCCTTACCATTTTATTCTAATCATAATACTACTTGCGTGATCAGTATAATGTATTCATTTTCATTATAAGCACTCTGAAACTTATTTATTCTTTGGAACACCTGTAGGTACTCTTAAAATTCGAAATTATTTTGCATGAGTATACCTACGCCTACGCCCTGTGGCGGCAATCAAATAGTGTCAAATGTTGTGATTTCGGCGCGGCGGCAACGATTGTTGTATATGATTTCAAAAGAAGCCGCCGGCGCGTGTATTATAACCATGTGCTTCCGAAAAGCAGCAAATTTCTTTGAGAAGTAAGTACAAAACCTTTGATGCCGCATTATCAAAGTGCCGATGGTTAAAACATAACTATGCATGCACTCAGTTTGATTTTAATGGATATTTTTTTATTCGCTATGTAGGTATGTTTATGGTATTAGTCGTAATGCGCATAGATCCAGTTTTTCATATTCTTTGATACAGTTTTTTGCGTCTCATAGAATTCCTAAGCGTACCTATACACCGAACTGTTACACCTAACTACTCCGTGAAATAGCGCTAAGTCCTAGCTGCAAGACGCAAGAGTCTTGCAGGCTTAGTCTTGTTCTTGCTCAAGTCTTGCACGGTCAGTCTTGGTCTTGGTCTTGCTAAAAATACGCGGTCTTGTTCTTGGTCTTGGTCTTGCAAAAACGCAAGAACAAGACCAAGACTGCAAGACCAAGACTGAATTTGGGCAACACTAGAAACAAGTCGTTGAGCCTATCTAAACTATCGATATCTCGGCACAGTGAGGTTAATGTTATTCTATTGTTAGTATTGCTGCTTGTAAATCGATGTTATTGCTAATTTATATAGTTTTCAGGGCAATCTAAATAGAGACAGATTAATATAATACGTAAACGTACTTAACGGATATGTGTAAGTCATTTATAATACTGGTATCTTTACGAAGGTTGCGATGACACTGTTATTGTAAACATGGTTAATAATAGTATCGAAAAAAGAGCAACATCATGATTGCTGAGAAGTACCTCTTCATATCCCGCTGGTATGAAAGGGAAGAAACTCATTTATTTCAAGTTAAGCATAATGAATTATTTTTGAGAATTGGACCTGATATCTACCTATGATTATAAACTGTTATTTGATTGTGAGCTATATTGTCCTGAATTAAATAGACGAGTCAATCTGTAACCTCAGCCTTCGTATAGCAATCATACTTATATTACCATATCAAGGGTTTCTAAAAACATGTGTGGCGTACGGTTTGCTGGTTACTACACTCGAAACTAAAAATGCTAGGTTAATGCAATAAATTGTATTTAATAGACAATGTAATACTCCTTAAATGAAGGTATTAAAAGTTCTTAGTTATTGTAAAGTTATACAGTCGAACCTCTATAAGTCGAACATCAAGGGAGACGCCAAAAATTTCGAGTTATAGAGTTTTCAACTTATGGAGGATTTCGACTTAAGCGGATTTTGATTCGACATAAAGAGTTTGAGGTTTATTCTTATAAATTTTGAGTTAGAGAGGTAAAATAAATAAAAATTCAACTTGCAGAGGTGACAAACATACATATTTTTATTTATTATAAATCAACATTATTTCAAATCATTTTAAAATAAAAAATATGGCATTAAAAAAAGTCAGTAATTTTTTTTTGCTTTAGATAATTTGGTTGTTCTCTATCTATAGCATTGTCTAATCTATAAAGAGCAGAAAATTCTTCTTCTTCGGAGTTACTGGTCTGCTCTATAAAATTACGTAAGGTATTCAATGCAGTTCGCGCCTCTTTGATGGAAACCCATGGAGCGCATGTACTATTCACGTCTTCTATGTCATCTAAATCATTAGTATCGGTTTTCTGAGCTACTGAATCGATAATTTCGTCATCAGATAATGTCCCAGCAGTCATAACTCCATCATCGCACGAAACAAAGTCCTCAAAGGATATTCCTGATTCAGATACCACTGCGTTCCATTCTGCAGGAGGTGAAATAGAAATATCGGTTTCAGCTACTACTGTTGATGACGATGAAAAACCACAGTGTACATAACAGTTTTTTATTGTAGTCGCAGTAACATTTCGCCAAGCTTTATCAGCCATTCTCATGGCTTGCAATACATCTATAGTAGAATTCTTTTTTTCTTCCATATTATCCAACAACTTCTTTTCGATACAATGACTTGAAGTTTTTAATGATACCTTGGTCCATAGGCTGTAATTTTGATGTGGTATTGGCAGGCAGGTAATGTATTTTAACAGCTTTCATTTGTGGAATATCATTGTGAGCTGTACAATTATCAAGGAACAACAAGATTTTTCTTTTTTCTTTGGCCATTTTCTTATCAATGCTTATGAGCCAGTTTTTGAAAATTGCAGAAGTCAACCATGCTTTTGTATTCGCTTGATATTGCAGTGGTAGTGATTTACATCTTGAAAAACAACGAGGTTTTTTAGATTTGCCGATGACTAATGGTGAGAGTTTTTCTGTGCCCGACATGTTTGCTCCTAGCAGGATAGTCTAGATAGCAGATATATTTATTATCGTATACTCCTAAAATGTTTTCAAGTGTACACAATAGTGTACACTCACATTGTCGGCAAGTTCTTAAAGTCGGTAACTTATTTTTGTTCGAACAATAGAGGTAATAAATTCCAAATGATCAAGTTGTAAAGGTTGTAAAATAAAACGTTGCTATGTTCGAGATACAGAGGTCAAATTTAATTTTTCGAGTTATAGAGTGAAAATATGTACCAAAATGGCTTGGAGGGACTCGGTGATTATTTCGACTAACAAAGGGTCAAGATTTCAAGTAATGGAGGTTTTGGTGTTTGAAGGGAAGGGAACAAAACATTTTTTCGAGATTTGGAGGTTTTTGACTTATCGAGGTTCGACTTATAGAGGTTCGACTGTATCATAAAAAAAACAAATTTGAAAAAGGGCCACTTTCGAAGATGGAACTACGAAATTACAGCATTTGGTTTTGCTTTTGTTTGTAATCTGTCATTTATGTGGGTACATAAACCATGTTGATAGTGCTCTATATTCATTATTCAAGCTGAAATTATGTCGCTTACGCCTGAAGAATGCACCAGAATACTTACAATGCTGGAAACCGGCCGGAGTCAGCGCGATACAGCCAGGACTGTCGGTGTGTCGCTGTCAACAGTACAAAGAGTTCTCCGACGTTACGAAGAAACTGGTTCTAACCTACGCAGACCAGGAACGGGCAGAACCAGGTGTACCACAGCACGAGAAGACCGATACTTGGTGAACACCATGCTTCGAAATCGCTTTCTCACAGGAACTGAACTCACCAATCAGTTTCGACGCCTCGGAGGAAGTAACCCAAGTGCATGGACAGTAAGACGTCGGCTTGCTGAATCTAACTTAAAACCCCTTAGACCTGCAAACGGTCCTAAACTGGAGCGTGGGCATCGTATTTCAAGACTAAGATATGCCCAGAGCCACGTAAATTGCAGTATTGAAGATTGGTCAAAAGTTATGTTCTCCGACGAATCAAAATTTATGCTCTACAAGCACGATGGAAGACACAGAGTGTATCGAAGACCAGGGGAAAGATTCAAGCAAGCATGCATCGAAGAAAAAGTAGCCTACGGTGGTGCGTCTGTACTTGTGTGGGCCGGAATTTCTTCTGAAAGTCGCACAGAGCTGGTGATCATAGAAAACGGCTCTTTAACTAGCGTAAGATATGTGGAAGAAATCCTCAATGATCACGTTGGTCCATTTATGGTCAATTTAGGTGAGGATGCTATATTTATGCATGACAATGCCCGACCTCATACAGGTAGGATTGTGAATGACTACCTTCAAGAGATGAACATTACTCGTATGTAGTGGCCAGCGCGCAGCCCGGATATCAACCCGATCGAGCATGCTTGGGACGAGCTAGGCAGATGCGTAAAACAACGAAACCCTCCCCCAATCACGCTTCGTGAGCTCAAAATTGCTCTCACAGAGGAATGGGAGAATATTCCCCAAAATCGTATAAGGAACTTGGTGTACAGCATGCCAAACCGCGTAAACGCAGTAATGGAAGCACGAGGAGGCAATACGAAGTATTAAAATTCAAGAAAATCGTAATAAAGTTCAAACATTTCATGTTTCCTATTTTTGTTTTAAGGAGAGATCAGCAGTTTTTTTCTTTATGTAATTTTGTGTTAATAAAATGTATGGTGACTCATATTTTTTTTACTTTCATTTAAGGAGTATTACATTGTCTATAAAATACAATTTATTGCATTAACCTATCATTTTTAGTTTCCGAGATTTTTAACATTCTTTAAGTGACCCGGATTCATTGCTGTCGAGTGTATTAACTACATATTATATTCAAGGTATAATTTTGGAATCTAATCGAGCTAAAAGTGCATATATGGTTAGACCAGTGTCGTGTAAAGCTTCAATAACCGGTAAGGGACCTTTGAAATTCATACATTCTGAATATATAGCATTTTGTTAGATTAGTTTTTCTTAACAGTATGAGTAAATGTGAAACGAAATCACGGTAGCCACCTCGCATCCCTGTGAGTCTACAAATGTCAGATATTGGGAGTGCGGGCGCCTGTGGGTGGTAGTGACCGGTGGGCCGTTGCAGCGCTGCTGTACGCAACGATCTTCGGGCACGTGACGACCATCATCCAGCAGATGACGTCGGCCACGGCCAAGTACCACGACATGCTCAACAACGTGCGCGAGTTCATGAAGCTGCACGAGGTGCCCAAGGCGCTCAGCGAGCGCGTCATGGACTACGTGGTCTCCACCTGGGCCATGACCAAGGGGCTCGACACGGACAAGGTGCTCCCCACCACTCATCGCTCATTTTATACGCCCATTTCTAATAAAATTGTACCTTTGCCCAAATGTGCTTTGTTTCGAGTACGGCAAAGAATATGGTTTAAGTTTCTTTGCATGCTAAGAAAAAACTGAATTATCTACATTTTATTGTACTTGCCAAATCATGACGTTAAGTAACGAAGTTGACGCTGGTAGTCGACACATTTCGTTTTCATTTTCGTAAATGAGTTATTTCCTATGCGTCAAATGCTACTATGCTCTTTGATTCAAATCCGCTAGGAGGGTACCGATGAAGCTCTCGAGTTCATATCCATTTGCCTGTTGAGCATCCCTAAGTATTTTGTTCCCGAGTCATTTATGTTTTAAAGTTATTTAGTATTTTATCGTGCTTTGCTTAGCTTGAAACTAAATACAGTGGAGCCCCGGTAATCCGGCCCCTGGCTAATGCGGCACCCCCTATAATCCGACATCGTCTATTACATACAAGTATTCGCTAATTCACGATTGAACAAGTTACAACTTGTACGCACCATCAGAGTGCAAGATGCAATTAACGCCTTTGAGCTGAGTTTGCAATGGGCTGAAGAAAATGGTGCATCCTACAACGAACTTCTTCTTTTAAGAAGACTGAGGGACAAAGCTTTAATTTCGCGTTTCAACAATGTTAAACAAAAAAAATTGATGAATATTTTCATGCTCCTTAAATTGATTGATTCATAAAGTTTGATTATTGACGTGATAACGTCTTATAAATTGGTTGCGGCTGGGAGTCACTTATGAAAAAGTGTAACGCTCGGTAACGTTACGATGAGTCACCGAACGAGAGAGAGGCCCGCCGAATGCCTTGCGTCTCTCTCCCACTCAACTATGATCGGTCTGCCGCGCGCATTGTGCAATTTAATTATATTCATATCAATAAATATTCTACCGAGAAAAAGACGTTGTCACGTAAAATCTTCGCCCGTAAAACCGACTTTACAGGCAAAAAAAAAAAAAAAAAAAAAAAAAAAAACCGACTTTTTTAGTACATATGTACATTTGTTTGTACACAATTATTTCCTAATGTAAAGTTATTGCATATTTTTTTGTAAATTCTATAGAATTAATGACGTTACTTTTATAATAAAACGTAATCTTTCTATTGTGTTGCTTAATTTACTAAATTTGACATACATAACGAAGTATGATTTGTAATCTTATCATTGGATCTGTAAATTGCCGGATTTCAAGGTATTCTTTTGTAAAAAAATTCGGACTATAGGGGGTCCGAGACAGTGCTCTATAATCCGACAAATTCGATAGTTCGACACTGCCCTGCAAAATGTTTGTCGGACTACCGGGGTTCCACTGTAATAGGTTTGACTTTTCTGAAATGTACTATTACGAATATAAATAGTTTATAAATGTATTCGTAAGTCAAGTCAACAGTTCGGTTTATCTCCAAAATTGCGTTGTACAATTTAGATCATTCATTAGATTACCGTTAGTTAAATTGTGAGCAGGTCCTGAACTACTGTCCGAAAGACATGAAGGCGGACATCTGCGTGCACCTGAACCGGAAGGTGTTCAACGAGCACCCCGCTTTCCGGTTGGCGTCGGACGGTTGCCTGCGCGCGCTCGCGATGCACTTCCACATGTCACATTCGGCGCCCGGCGACCTGCTCTACCACACTGGCGAATCCATCGACTCGCTCTGCTTCATCGTCACCGGCAGCCTCGAGGTCATACAGGACGACGAGGTGGTCGCCATTCTGGGTATGCACCACGCCAACCACTCATGCAAATCTGACACATACTTTCATTTTGATGGCTCACGAATTCAGAAGAACGAAGAAAAAAACAAAGTTTTTCAAATGAAACGGAACTTTTACACGTTTCATTAAAAAAACTTTGTTTTTAAAAGGCAGATATTGAGTTAGACAATTTCTTATGAAAAATATTCGTTAAAAAGGACAGTGCAGGAAGTAGCATATCCTATAGCGTAGTTTCTCTAATGAATAATAAAATCATCGATTTTTGTAAAGGCACATCACTATTTCAATAATTACCCTCCAAATAGAATCAAATAAAGTTTTTATTTGCAAATATATGTAGGTGCCAATATACAGGTGATATAAGGTAATGTGTATGATTCATTCAACAACGCATAGCAGGATCTTAAAATTCTTCGTTATATTCTGAACTGGTGTCAGGCAAGGGCGACGTGTTCGGCGACTCGTTCTGGAAGGACAGCGCCGTGGGCCAGTCGGCGGCCAACGTGCGCGCGCTCACCTATTGTGACCTGCACACCATCAAGCGCGACCGGCTGCTCGAGGTGCTGGACTTCTACCAGGCCTTCGCCAACAGTTTCGCGCGCAACCTCACGCTCACCTACAACCTGCGGCATCGGCTCATCTTCCGCAAGGTCTGTACTCCGGCGGTTGCTACATACAGAAATCCAACTCTTTACTCCCAACTCACATCTTATACCTATAATAACTACTTAAATTTAGAATTTTAGGAAAATTGAAAAAGGTATAGGAAACACTCAATTTTGAATGAGAAAAATCGACTTGTTGCTCTATGAAGCAAATCTGGCTCACAGCGTAAAAAGTACTAGAAAATTTCGACTTGTGCTCACCTGCACTCCTGTGCCCGTACTCGGAAACTCAATCAGAAGTATAGGAGACCGAAGACCCAAACGTTGCGGGTTCGAGCCCCACCTGAAAATAACTTGTGAGCCGAGTGGATTTCTTCTTTTATTTTTCAATTAAAAATTATCATGCTGCAAGATAGAATTGAAAATTTCAAAATATAAAAATCATAAATTATCACGGGCAATTACTCGTAAATCTTAATGAATTTCTCTAAGACCAGCGGGGAACGAACCCAGTCGGTCTCATGCTGAGATTCGATAATAACGTGCAAACCGCTCGGCAGGTGGCGGACGTGCGTCGCGAGCGCGAGCTGATGGAGCGGCGCAAGCGTGAGCCGCAGCTGGAGCAGGCGCAAGACCACCTGGTGCGCAAGATCTTCTCGCGGTTCCGGCGCGAGCGCAGCGTGGCCGCCGCCCCCGCCCCTGCCCCCGCGCGCGCCAGCCCCCAGCCGACCGGCCCCGCCCCCACCGCAGCCCCCGCCCCCGCCGACGCCGAGCGGGGGGACGCGCCCGCGCCGCAGCCTGCGGTAACTACTCTAACGTTACTTGCCACTCTTACAGGGTTCCCCGGACTACCAGAAGATTTCGATTCGCCGCATGAGGCCTCGGGAAGGGCTTTATAAGGAGTTCGGGCACGCGATGGTGGAAAGTACTGTGATTAATATTGATTTATATCGACCACATATTAGAACTAGCTTAACTTATCTTAAAATTCGCCAACCCAAAGCCGATCTGAAATTTTGGCTAAAATCATACTTACCTATTTGTCATAGTCTTGTTATATAGTAAATGAAGCGTTCAGAGACTTTTAAAACAACAGGAAAAAGGGAAACATGTATCCTTTTATATGTATACTAGCTTTTGCCCGCGGCTTCGCTCGCGTTAAATTCGGGGTAGCACTGTTCCCCTTTCCTGAACACAGAAGAGAACTCGGAACAGAATTTTACACGTTATTTATTTTATTTCAACACTGCCATCTGTTATTAATTTTTGAACTAATAATTAAACCTATCGTGAACATAATATACAATAAACATATCAGCGCCATCTATCGGAATCCATGAGTTACACTTATTTATGTTTATAATGTTTATTTTCTCAAAAGCTAATTGATTTATGGTAAGATTTAATGTTTTTAATATTGTTTTATTTAATTCGTTTTAATTAAATTATTTTATTATTCGTTTGTATTAAAGAACCTGTTCTAATTTTGCGGAGTCTCACACACATTTACATCCCCTATTTTAGGGGCTGGGGGAGGATTTCTAATAAATGGCAGGTATTTTCGTTAGTAACAAAGAGTCTGTGTGCCGATTTTAGCGTCCTGCCTTGAAAACTGCGAAAGGTCTCTTATTAAATTTCACCCCCTCTTTTAAGGGGTTGGGTGCAGATTTAAAAAAAAATGATGGGCGATTTTTTTGGTAGTCCTAAATAGGCAGCATACCAATTTTTAGCTTTCTACCTTGAAAATTACGGTATACTCCATACAAACTTCCACCCCCCATTTTTGGGATGGAGGGGGTTAGAAAGGGGCAAAAAGTAGCCTATGTTACTCTCCATCCCTTCAACTATCTCCACTTAAAAAATCACGTCAATTCGTCGCTCCGTTTTGCCGTGAAAGAAAGACAAACAGACAGACACACTTTCCCATTTATAATATTAGTATGGATTAAGTTTTAATACTTTGTTTCAGCCGGCTGCCAGTGCGGCGCGAGGCAAGTGGGGGCGCCTTCTGGCGGGCGGCGGGTCGCTGGACGGCGTGGGGGCTGCGGGGGCGGGGGCCAACGCTGGAGCTGGGGCGGGAGCGGGGGCCGAGGCGGCGCGCAGTGCGTTCGCGCGGAGCCTCAGCGTGAGGGATAGACCTGCCGCCGCCGACGCCCCGCCGCCTGTCGCGCTCTCTCTAAAGGCGAGTGGGAGCTTATTGCCAAGGGGCATTCGACTTCATTGAATATGTCACCGTAAAATTTGTAAATTCTGTTAGGTTGTAATGTATCTCGCGAGATTGTAAACGACGGTTTACACTTCCGACAGGAAGATTATGAACCGTAACATACTGCTTATAATTTAACGTATTTTTTTGAAGTGATAACTTCTTATGGGAGGGTAAACCGCTTCGTTACGTAACGCGTTACGGCGCCAGTCTGTCTGGCTTCCCTTCCTCTCACACATACGGCAGCGGTAGGCAGGCTCCTCTTCTCTCACTCTAACCCGCAGCGCTAGCCATATATCGGACAGACACTTTCGCAACATTTGGTTGTCAAATATAAATAAAATGTTTTTGTGACTGTAAAATGTGCTTAAATAACTTAAAGCATTAGAATAAGTTATATGAAATTGTTGTGGAAGTAAAATGAGATGTCAAGTGACACTTGCCTTGTCACTTGACATCTCGAAGGCTTTTGAAAGGGTCTGACACCCAAGTCTGCTGCGCAAGCTTCCTGCGTACGGTATCCCCGCTGACATTTGCAGTTGGATGGCTGATTTCCTGACTGAACGATCGATCAGAGTAGTTGTCGATGGCTGCTCCTCTGACTCAGTGGCTTTTAATGCCGGAGTTTCTCAGGGATCTGTTCTTTTTGCGACGCTTTTCCTGCTGCACATCAATGACCTGTTAATACCAATAAGGTCAAGCGATATTACACGCCGAGACAGCTTTTAACTCTACAAAGCTCAAGATTTTGCATGGATTATTGCAGCCACCTTTGGGACGGCTCAGCAAAATAACAACTTGCTGCACTGGACACGATTCGACGCAGAGCTGAGAGGCTCATAGGTGACAGCAAATTGGTGAAGAGCAAGCTTGTGTGAAGCTTCACACCTTAGCTCATCGCCGCAAGGTTGCCTGTCTGTCGGTCTCCTACAGACTGTACTTTGGAGAGTGTGCTCAAGAGCAGCATTTGTTCATACCGCCATCTCCTTTTTCCGTCGATCATCCAGACGCACTGCGGGCTACTACCCTTTCTTGGTTGCTATTCCTACCTGTCGCATCAAGCGCTTTTCAACATCCTTCATAATGCGCACAGCAAAGGAGTGGAACTCCCTCCCTGCGTCTGTATTTCCGAGAACTTATAACCCGTCCATTTTCAAAGCCAGGTTGAATAGGCACCTTCTGGGTTAGCTCGTTCCATCGTGGATTCTGTCTTGGCCCCCGGGCTCAATTGGAATGAAGAGCGAACACATCCTTAATAAAAAAAACCGTTGTGTGTACTTATGTACGCACGTAAGAAATTATACTTCTTTATCGTTACTAAACAAAGATAACTAAAAATTTTCTCCCGTGTGCTCGTATTATTTGTATGTGAAAAGAAAGAGAAACTTATAAATTATATAGTGATCAGTAAGAAGCATCAAAATATTAACAGATTTTCTATATATCTGTATACAGAATCAAGTAATCAAAAACCATTAAAATAACCTGTTTAATCAATAGTAATGTAAAAATAATAATTTATATTATAAACACAGATAACCTCAAATCAATAAACGCACTTAAAAAAGTTTATAAAATAAAAACCAATTTAAAATAAAATTGTTATATTGTTATTATATAATATAAAATTGTTATTATAATTTTATATAAATAATTGATAACTACCATATATAATTTAAAATCACACCCACACATTCATAATGGGGACCAGTCATGTTTTATGTTATGAATGCAGTTTTATAGACATTGAGAAACTAAAACATAAAGTGCAAATATTTTTGTTCTACGACCAAAACTCACAAAGTTATGAGCAAAATACCGAAAGAGGTTCACAGAACGCGCGAACGCATGCGATGACGTCACAATGACCCAGCGCTTGCCGCCGAACCACTGCACGCCCCGTCCGCGCGGTTTTATTCTGTTTGCGATACTCGTCCAACAGGGAGCTTAACGTCACCAGTTTATACCCAATCGATTAATAAGTGATTTTATTTGTTTATTATTAGAAGGTTATTATTATAATATAACAAATGAGTGAAATAAGGTAGATATCGGTTTTGAGCAAGCGCAATCCGATAATCTACCTTAAGTGGATACCTTCATGGTATTTGATTATCTTAGTAATCATTTAAACTAGACAAGCTCTGAAATTCGTGGTTGGAAACTCAGAGGTAGGCAAATCTCATTATCAACCTATTTAGAACTGCAAGATAATAAGTAGGTAGGTACACGTACTTGGACTAGCCTATAAAATACCCAAAAGGTTTAGGTTAGTCAGCCAGGGCAGTTGTGTTTGTTGTTGTAACTACCTACGCCGTTATTTTAACATTGTTATTTAGATGTGTATGTAGAAACTTGACGGTTTAAAGAAAAATATTATGTATACAATAAATAAAATTAGAATTAAATACTTCATTTGACAGGAATGTACCTACGTTCTTTGGACACGTAATTTTGAGCTATGAATAAACGAAATCGCTATGTTAAGTTCTAGTATTGTTAACGAATTGATTAATGATTAATTTCATTTCATTCTCATTGCTTCTTTGATATTAATCTGTACACCTTTGGTTTTCTGGCCAGTTTGTTGATATTCTGGCAACTCATTTACATTTTCTGGTATAGAAAGTGGATCATTCTTTGAATCATCTTCAATCTCAAAATATTCTATATCTTGCCTTTTTTTAAACCCAGGTCTCTCAGCTATGTTTTTTAAGGTTTTTGGCAATCAAACTTATGAGGCAATACCCTTCTTCAATCTAAGCATTCCTCCCACAAGCTTTTATACTTGACGTAGTTCTTCATATCAGCTTCCACCTTAAAATATAATAAATTCATATATATATATGATAGCAGCAAGAAAACTTACTTCTTCATACAAACTTCACTTGTGGTCTTCCTAGTTCCTTGGGGTCGAGGCGTGATTATTGTACAAAATTATATTGATAAGGCAGACGGACACTCGAATGCAAAAAGTTTTAAGTATTTAAATACGTCTGTTTTCGCATGGAAAGCGTACAACAGACAGAGAGTCAAGAAATTCAAAAACAATATTTTCGGTTTCTATTGCGTGTATGGAGCCCTTCTAAAGCGATTATTCAAAAAAATATTCAATGTACAGAATTCACTTTGTCTACAGTTTTATTACATGTATAGATAGATATATATTCCCCAAGGCGGGAATATTTCCCTATGTTCCCGGAATTATCCCATATGTTCCGAGGAACTTCGGGGATTATTCCCGGGAACGGCATATTTATTGTAGTTAGACCTGAGTACAACCCTGGTTTTTACCCGACTACAGAGGAAGGGTTATTAGAAACTTCACTTCTTACACTTTTTATCATTTATTTATTCATTGAAATATACATAGTACGACCCTGTATTTTTTTTAACATTCGTAGCCAATTTTACTAAGTTACCTACCTACCTGTTTACCACACGAGTATTGATGATAAAAGTTGGTATATGGTATATATATACTTCCATCAAAATGATCCTCGCAGCTTGGCACGAAAGCGGAATTTTGTCATCCCTCTTCATGACAGTACACCATTTTTTGCGCACTTTCGGGTCATTTGGCACATTGAAAAACAGTTTTTCAGGTGTTCTAATTGAAGTATAAGTACATTTCGGTACTATACAGTACTTATAATGCGGCATATTTTCACTTAAAAATCGCAAAACCACAACACGACCCACGCAGATCGAGGGAATCTTAATAAATGAATGGCGGAGAGCGCGCTCGCGGGCGAAAAGGTAATCGTGACGTCACATAAGCTATTCGGCCGCCCCGCTTTCGGCTTGTACAAAATGTGTAATATCTTCGCAACCAATGGACCGATTTCAATGATTTAAAAAGTATCGTACCTACACGAGTTAAGGGAACAGCATTATATAGATAATATATGCATTTTCCGACTTGATACGGGGACCCATTAGCGGCCAACTTCATCCTGCTGGTTTATTCTATGTCGCTTTTGCGGCCAACTTCAACATGACAATTTTGTGTCACAGTGATGCGCGCGCATCTTAAAATTTCACTCTCATCATTTTTTCATAACACGCCTAAAAATAGCTGATGATAGTTGTTCTTGGGTTTGAACCAAATCTTCCAAGGTCATCTCGATGATGGTTGATAATAATAGTAAAAAAGATAGGCCTTACTTGGATACTGGATACTCAAACCGTGAGTGTTGGTTGCACTGCACACGGTCCTGACGTAGGCCTAATTCCACTCGAACGAAAGTTCCTTCAATAAATTCACTGATAGTCCACCTCACTTGCAACACAGAGTCACGTTTTACTGTTTCCACGTATTCACTGAGTCACATGCGAATCCCTAGTTCGAAGGACACACAAGTGCATCTTTTTATGATAAATAGTGAAAGAAGTGAAAGTCTTGATATGATATAAATGATATATTTAACCGAATAAGTTTGATAACTACTAACTAATAAATGATATGATAATTGATATCAGTACGCACAGCGTGTTTGATTACCGATGACGAACTAACTTTATAATGACCTAAATTAACGAATGTGATATAAAAGCTTACATGACAGAACTGTACGAGTTAGCTCGTACATAAGCATTACTTAAAAATTCAATATTTAAGTATTTAATTTTTGTATCTTTATTTATCACATAAACTGAATGTTTAGTCTAACTGAATATAAGTCATTGAACCTAATTCTATGGACATAGAACGACCTGCCATAAGATCGATGGGGTTAAAGGGGTCTACTTATTTTATTACAGAGCGGAGCGAGCGAAGCTCCCATGGATCATTTTCAATGACGAAGTGTATGTGACACCATAACTCTGTGGTTCTTAGCCGATTTTTCGTAAGGAATCGAATCAACAGGTTTAGGAATAGATCGTGACGGAACCCGAATTTTGAAATTCGCAAAAACAAAAAAGGGATGACGAAAAAACATTGGCTCCATGGGATTTCCTATCGAAACAAAAAGCGCGCGCTTTTTGTAAGTTTTCATTCATGCTTTTTGAATTTTCAATTTTATTAATCATTAATGAATTTTCTTTTTAGTATTATGCTCCGCTCCAATATACGGGGCTAGCAAAGCTTTATGCTTAGCGTCTGTATGTACCTAGTGGTAAAATAAATTAAGTTTTAAAAAGCTTAAAGCATACTTCGGTCTCTCTCAGGCCCAGTTCGCGAAGGCGCGATCGTCGAGTGCGCTGGGCAGCACGGCGAGCGCCCGCCAGGACACCATCGAGGAGGAGCTGGACGAGCGCAAAGCCCCCGCCCCCGCTCCCGCTCCCGCCTCCGCCTCTTCGCACGACGCCGCGCTCAACGAGCTGCGGAGGGACGTCCGCAACGAGGTGCAGCGGCTGCAGCAGAAGGTGACCTCTGCGCAAGCAAAGTTGCCCACAAAACTTACCTTGCTAAATACTTAGGGCACTCGAGCTGTGTATTGACTTCTCAATTCAAAAATCTAAACGATAATATGCCTAGTAGTTTCGAATTTAGAACTCGTGTTTGTAATTTTGTAAATCTTTAAATTACAGGAGAATTTATCTCTAATTGCAGGGTGAAACGGAAAGAGTAAAATAAGAAATAAATAACATAATTGAAATATTTTCTTGCTGATTGAAAAATAAACATATTGAAATCATTGAATGTAGGTACGAGTAGTTGAATCACACAATACTAATATTTTTTTCACGTTTACAAGCTGTTATTTTCAGTCGGAGAACAACCGTCACATGTATGGGTGAATAAGTATCTTAACATAAAAGTTAAATCGGTCTTTCCGTCCGACTGGATTTTGGAAACAAAGTGCTTAAACAGTTTACGAAATTAAGCGTTGTCAACAGACCTGTCTGCAGAGGTGCCAGTTCACTCTCGCCTTGAAGATAGAAATGTTTTGGTAATATATTTTGAATACTGATTTCGGGGGTAGGTAACTTAATACATACTCGGTACGGAATAAAATAAACTCTTCAATACTCCCTTTCCGTAGTAAATAACATGTCAACATATAATTGTATGAAACTTGAAATTGCCCGGTTTTTATATCATGTGCACGATGGCAAAGAGGCGCTCAGTTTGGGGCCGGCCAAGTGACGGGATGATGTCCCCAGCTCGGGCGCGTGGAGGAGCTGCTGACGATGCTGGCGGCACGGTTGGGAGCGGACACCGACGCGCCCCCCGCCCCCACGACCGCCCCCGCCGCCGCCCCCGCCCCCGCGGCCGCGGAGGACGACCGCCCGCGCGCCCTCGTCGACGCCGCCGCGCTAAGGAAGCGGCGCTCCAAGGTGAGGCGAGGCGTCCAGTAGTCATCGTGGGAAAGTTTGATAGACCTGGGCCCGTAGTTTAAAAGGACATGAAACGGATATTTAGGTTTCAGCCGGAGCTCGAACGACACCTTAATTGCCTTGCCGGTACTTTACATAGGTACTGGGGAAGGACCCGTCGAGCGCTGCCAAACTGCAATTGGCGGAGCTAGAATAAGAGCGACATATACATCCCCAACTAGCAAAATGGTTATATAATACAGTAACTATATGACTTCCAGTCCTTTAAATGTTTTATAGTCGTTTTACCATTACTTATTAGTCGTATAGGAGTTGGAGATTTTACAAAATAGTTGTATACCGAATTAGTCGTATTGGTACGTCCATTAAACGTTTTACCAACTTTCTTATACGACGATCATATAATGGTCTAATAGAAAACGTTTACCTGACATCAATTTAGTCCTATAAACGTTTTGGTTAGATAAAAGTCATATAAAAGACAAAATCGTTTTATGGAAAACATTTATATAACGGCAATATAACAGTTATATGAGGTGGATAACCCTGACTATTATAAAACATTTCAGTTTTTACACAACTTTAATATAACTCTTTTCCGACATTCAGTCATATTAATTTAACTCCAACGTTGGTCAAGAGAGGTCACTGTAAGGTCAAAAGGTTCCGTACAAACTTTTTGATAAAGATACACCAGATCTCGAAAGTAAGTGTTAAATTACAATTTTGTAGCTTGCATTTATATTGGTGGGTTAAAAGTTAGTAAATGTGGTGAATTTTTTTATTACGTTATACTTACCCATGAAAGTGAAATCTTATTTATTTTTTCTTTGCGAACAATTTTACAATTTTATGGTTGCGCAGTTGCACATTTATAAACTTGCTAGTTGTTACTCAAAGATTTTGAAAGATTATTCTTACGTATCAACAATCTCCCTAACAGATACATATATCGTACATACTGTACAAGATTTCGGTATTATAAATCTACTCTGCCACGGGGTTCACTTATTCACCTCGAGAACCCTAGCGATAAAACATGGAGCTTATCAATAGCCAAACCAAAACGTGTACTTGACTATTTTGTTGTTTAGTAGTTGTATAGCAGTCTATATATAACTAAAACAAAAATGGCTACTCTTAAAGATTAATTTTATATGAAATTAGTATTCTCATACATCAGAAAAATCACGAATATCGAGAGGGCTTAAGGAAAATAGTACATATCATCACATACATTACCGACAAAGTAAAGTTCCCATGAGAAACTAGTCCCAAACGTGCTTAATTCCACATTCACTTGTTTATGTTAATAATAAATCTTAATAATTACCTTTTTATGTCAATACAATATTAAAATTTCAATTGGAGTACAATACGAACTGACAGTTGGGATGGAGGAAAAATGTTTTATAAATGTCATAGCTTAATATAAATAAACAAATTTAATCATAATGAAGTCTTATAACTACCTTTAATAAAACGTTTTAGTCGGTCTCACGACTTTAACTGGACTACTACATGACTATTTAGTTTTATAAAATGGGCCCTTTTGACGTTCTATAAACGTTAACTTGATGTCTATATGACCGTCACATAATCACTTAAAGTCGCATAAGAAACGTTAACTTAACCTTTATATGACATTATTTTGCTAGTTGGGTCTGCACGTTTCATGCGACTAGGTTTAGACGACCATTTGACAGATTGATTGATGACTAACCGCGAATATTGAAGGCTAATCTCATATGTGGTTCACCCGTTTCCCCACTGTGGCAGGCGCGCAGCAAAGGCTCGGCCCCCCAAGTGCCGACGCCCACGACGCCGACTGCCCCAACCGCGGAGGCCGAGTCGGGCGCCAGCGCGCGGCGGCGCGAGTTCGTGTAGCGCGCGGCGGCGGCCGAGCCCGCGCCCGCTCGGCCGCCCGCCCCCGCTCCCGCCCGGTGAGCGGCCGCGCCTGTACATATCGCCGCCCGCCGAGCGCCGACACGGGTGCGAGCCCCGAACGCTCGCGCCGCGCTCGCACCCGCTGGAGTGACTCGTTTATTACCGTTTATATTCCATACTCTCGCTCGATTTAAGCGACACCCTAAGAGAAGCAGCACCGCGTTCAATTATCGATATGTAAAGTGCGTCGCTCGGTCCGTTCCGAATGTTTTAGTGCGCATGTATCGCTACACGCTCAAGTACACCGTCGTCGGAGCAATAAGCGCCGCGTAGCCGCTCGTTGTTATGTTTTGAAAGTCTATCGCGTAGCACCCGGCGCCATTGTCTTTTTATCGAGAAATATATCGAATTATCAAATTCTGCTTCTTTTATTTCATTCATTATTTAACAAATTATTAGTTATATTATAAGTTCTAATAATAAATTTAACATTATAATATACTATCACAAAGTCAGCTATAGATAGACTCAAAGGAATATGTTGAAACAGAAATATCATAAAGGCCACCAAAACGCGACTTCTTAGGGCATAAGTTCTTCCCATATTTCTCTACAGCGCTGACATGGACGTTGATAGAGAGTGAGAAAAACAAGATTGATGCTCTAAAAATGTGCTGCTGGTGAATAATGCTTCACAGTTTAGAACCGACCAGGACCGAATTCTCACCTTCTCGGACACGTGTCCCGCCGGGGAGACTCGTCTGTAGAGCGTAGGTCACCTATGCGCTGGAACTGTGAAGCGTGCCACCAACCTTGATGTGACGACTACGACCACTCTATCAAGAGTGTAGTGACAAAGAATGAGAAGAATAAAATACTATAATATTATAAATAACTACTTTATCCACTTTAAGATAAGACATATTTACTACAAATCCGACATCGAAAAATTCAGAATTTATCAGAGGTGCCTCTCAAATGTACCTGCACCTTCACAGACACCTATCGCGTAGAATCCTTAAAGTAATTTATCATCAGCTAAATCAGTTGCCGCGGGCTTCCAAAAGACAGGCGTTGTCACAGGACGTGTTTCAACCCGTGATGGTACTACAGTAACTTCTTCATAAGTTGGATCGACAGTGACACAAGCAGATGAGCGTGTTGCTCCAACAACTTTATGATTCTATAAAGAAAAGCCTCAATAAGGAAATTAACTCTTTGCGAGATGAGCTGCAGAAACTGAATAATGAATTTCAATAGATCTGTCTTCGAGTGGAGACCTCCCGTTTCTAAACTCACTCTTTGTGATTTTTTTAGATAAATGTAAAAAAGAAATGGGATTCTCCCATTTTCGCGACTGTTTTGTGCAACGGTAGCGATCCCGATTTCGTACGGACGATCCTCAATCATTTAAAAGGAAATTTAAAAAGTATTTACTTGAACAACAACTCAAATAAAGTTACCTAGTAGTTTAGCAGCCAATTTTCAATGAAAATTACCGTAATCATTTTAAGTGTAAATCATTGTAAACTTACCATCTAACGTATTCCATCCTGAATCCCAAGAGCTGTTATGCAATGTCCAACCTTTGCATCCACCTCTAAATGTAGTGCTCCCTTTAACTCCAAAGAAAGGTTGCAAATAAATCGCAGCTTTAATACTAGGTATAGGGGTACAATTCGAAAAACATGATTGTTGGAAAAACGCCTTTAAAGAATATTGAGCCCTGTAGTTTCACAAAAACGGTCATAAATAAATTAAACTATTAATAGCAAAATCATAAAACATCATAAGAGACTGTTCATTGAGCATGAAATATTTATCGCACATTAAATTTATCCCAGCACTAGTTACTTGCTATTAATAGTTTAATTTATTTATGACCGATTTTGTGAAAATACAGGGGCTCAAAATTCTTTAAATGCGTTTTCCCAACTATCAAGTTTTATGAATTGTGCCCCTATAGTATTACAGCTGCGATATAATCATTGTAGACCGGATTTCAATGCAGCTCACTTTGAGTTGAACAATAGAATGTTTTATGCTATTGTTAATAAACCAATTCGTAAGTTTGTCCAGTCAAGGGAAAGAAATATATATACCACAAAATTTCAAAAATGGCGTCATTATTAAGATCATAAATTATGGAACATCGAAAGGTGCATAAATATGTATACATTGTGTGAAAGATTTATTTATCTCTTTATAAGCAGCAGGTACAATTTTATGTCCTCATCAATCAACGCATAAATTAAGACACACCATAATATTCATAAATATGTAGCCGTACATAGTTTCAAAAAATGTATGCAATACTCTATTAACTTAACATTTAGGTCGTGTATATTACATACATATTTTCGAAACTTTGAACGGCTACATGTTTTTGCCCTTGACTGTACGGCAATCCTTTGTTTCTAACTGGCAGGCCACTTAAGAGTCTTCTTGTACGTAGGTTGTAAGATAATCATTGATAACATCGAGTCATATTCAATACTGGCCTTGTAAATACTGTTCCTGACAAATAAACACACACACAACAATATTTTGAAAATAGAATTTTCATGATTAACGGACATTCTGTTGTGAGTTAGTGGATTTGTTTAAAAGTGAAATTATCTTTAAAAAAACATGTACTGCATAACTTACCATACTAAACAGTCTTCTTTATGTGAAGACGGCGTTTCTGTTTCCGATATAGCTGATAAATTGGGCGTCTCGGTAAGTATTTTTAAGCATTTTGAATGTTTGGGGCTCGCATACAAAGCCTTTACTACGAAGTGCAAAAATCGAACTTCGTGTATTGCGGCGGAAAGCTGGATGTTGTGCTGGCTCAGGAGTGAAATGGTACTATTATTATCAGTAACTCTGAGGGAGGTGGGATAGTGCGCGTGGACCGATATCACCCCCCTTTAGACATTGCAATACACCTCGCGACATCCGAACGCGTAAAACCACTTCATCTTAGTAACATAGACTCCTCTACGGGTTGGAACTTTAAAATTTGGCTGATAATGATCAGCTTTTTTTAGCGGTTAGTAGGCTTGACTGGTCTCCAGTATTAATGACGACACAGATAATAGAAATTACGCTATAAAATAATATATGATACATTTGACAAGCTAAAGTCGTAACTGTCTTTGAAACGGTGTCCAGTCTGGTTCAATGCAAACATAACAAGAGATAGACAAGAAACTGGATGTCCTTTATTAATTATCATTTATTGCACTATTGTAACGTTTTGTGTTTAGTATTGTGAAATGTTGACGTGACAACGTCTTAAATTAGGTTGCGGCTGGGAGTCACTTATGAAAAAGTGTAACGCTCGGTAACGTTACGATGAGTCACCGAACGAGAGAGAGGCCCGCCGAATGCCTTGCGTCTCTCTCCCACTCAACTATATATGCGCTTACAATGAGAGCGAGTGAGAGGCACGCGTCCCTTCCACTCGGGCATGGTTAGCCCGCCTAAGAGCGAGAGAGACAGACATAAAAAGTGGAAGGGACGCGTGCCTATAAATTAATGTTTTAAATATAATTCTTTGTATAAATAAATGTTTTAAATTGTTACTATTATTTCATCCTTCTTCCTACTATACGAATGAATATTCACATTAAAATTATTTTACCACTCAAAGTCGTTGTCACATAAAACTTTCGCCCGTATACCGACTTTACAGGCAACCAACCAGTTTTTTTTTTTTGTATTGTTTACTGTATCAGTTATGTAATTGGGCATCACCCGTGTTATTAATAATAATAAAAAATAAATTTATTTCATCAATTGGAGCGGAACTCCCATGGATTAACTTCACTGACACAATGTCTGTTACGTCATAACTTCCCAAGTTCTTAACCTATTTTAATATTTTTGTGTGTTATGGAATCAACACATTTAGGAACGGATTCGCAAAAATAAAAAAGTTCTGACCATAAATCATGAGCTTTATGGAATTTCCCATTGAAACAAAAGGCGCACGCTTTTTGAAAGTTTCCATTCTTATGGCATTTGAAAATTTACTAAACATTATTGTATTTTTTTTTAGTATTACGCTCCGCTCCAATATGCTTAATGTATCTAAATAAGGTTTATGTTTAGCGACTGCACCGACCTAGTTATGAAACAGAACAAAGTACTAACAGTACTGCAGAAGAGTCTCAGTTAACATTTAATACCTTAATTACTCCAAACTAAAATATGGAGCATGAACGTTTTAGAAATTTATTTCACATCAAACAAATTCAAAAAATACTTTTTTAACATTATTTTGGACTCGTTTTTGTCGGGTTCAAGGCGGATGTCCTCGGGCAAACTGGTCAAACCCACCAACCACCCTTGGCCTGACGAACCTTCTTGGTTATGCAGGCCGAAACTGCGGGAGATGCGCGCGGAATGGCCTCCACCGCGCGCACTTTCTTGACTCCCTACAAATTGTTCTAAATCTGTCTCCTTGTCCCTATGGTCCCTCTCCCCTTTCTGGGGCGGACAACACAGAAACGCCATCGGTGCCCTCCAAGTCGTCTCGCGCGCACACATAGTGCTACCACTGGCCTCCGTACAGTCTTATTTCATTG
Organism: Calamotropha paludella; assembly: GCA_927399485.1. Lineage (NCBI taxonomy): Eukaryota > Metazoa > Arthropoda > Insecta > Lepidoptera > Crambidae > Calamotropha > Calamotropha paludella. The sequence goes on along the minus strand of OV656817.1, from coordinate 25,037,871 downwards.
CCTCGGGTAATCTCCTAACACTTCACCTCTTTCGAGTCCACTCCGAATCTTATGCCATCTACGCGCGAAGTCCCGTAGCCGCCCGAAGTTCGCCGCGGAACCGACGAGATCGCAGTAGTAGATCGGGCCCACCCCGATCGCCTCCACACCCTCCAAAAGCTCCCTACGCGCGTCCCCGTAGAGCTTACACTCCCACAGAACGTGGTGTACGTCCTCTACCTCACTCTCCCCACAGTAGCAGGACCCCACGTCCGCGAGACCCAGTCGGTGCAGCCTACCCCTAAAACAGCCGTGACCCGTCAGCAGCTGCGAAGTTTCATAGTCAGGCTCGACCCAAGTCGCCTTGAGTCGAACCCCCACTTCCGGGAAAAACCGATATAGCTCCCGCCCCTGGTCCGATGTGTCCCAACGCTCCTGCCATTCGGCAAGGGCGGACTCAGTTATTCTGAGTTTGGCGCCCCGAAGCTCCTCCTTGGCAAGCGCGGACTCGCGTGCCACACCTAGTCTGCCAGCCCGAATTACCTCGAGGTCGGCCGGAAATACACCGGCCAACACCGGCAAAGCGACAGAGCTCGTCGTGCGATACGCCTTGGTCAGACTTGGGCAAACTGGTCAGTGGGTAAGGAGAAAGCAAGAAAGTGTTATAAATGAAACACATGTAATTCGATCCTAAGTTTAATATATACAAAAAGTGTCGTCTGCCGTCTGGTCTCGTGGGCGTTGGCTAGTGGCGTCTGTCGGCCAGTGCGGACTGCTGCGACAGGTGCGACAGCGCCGAGTGGGCCGACGAGCAAATATCCTGCGACATTCAATTGTATTTATCAATAAAAAGAGTATGCTTTACACCACACCACTCAAGTGACAACTACTTTAGCTTCATCTATATAATAATAATAATATAACTACACCAATTAGTCCGAAGTAAGCACTGTAAGGCTTGTGTTATGGATACTAGGGTATAAGATAGACTGCATAAATAAGTAATATTAATAGAAATATATGTAAATACCCATGACTCGGGTACAAATGCTCGTATTAATCACACAAACATCTCCCCTTCCAGGATTCGAATCCAAGACCGTCGGTTTGAAAGGCAGAATCGCCACCGTTGCACCAAACGATCAATATATAGATATATATTAGATAAACGAAACGTAACTGGCTATGAGGGAAAGAGAGAAAGAAAATGTGTGCTCGCACCTCTCTCTCTCTCTTGCCCGTACAGTAATATACGAAACGGAACTCTCTCTTTCTATCTTCACTAACTTATAGCCTTTGCCTCGCCCTTACACACTTTTGGTAACGCTCTCGCACGCATTGACCAGCTTACTCCCCAAGAAAGCGGGCTTCTATTGCCTTTTGAATAGATGTGTTTTCGTTGTCTGTATATAGGGTTGAATCTATTGAATACCCCGTCTATATGTAGCCGTTTCATAGCCGGCTCGAAGGACCAAAGATATACAGAAAGAGTACAATATTTCACTACGGTCGATAAATGATGTATTGACTAACAGTCAGTGACACGAAAAACAAGAAATTTATCATAAATTTTAGGAGAAACAATATGCGGTTACGATTGTCCGCAACATAGATGCTTATAAGAAAAATTATTTTAATAGAAAAATATTAGAAACAATTGACTCAAGTGAATTCTCAGGCGGGAATCGAACCCACACTATGCTCTCCCAATTGAGCTACCGAGCCTTGTTTAATGTAACACCGTAGGCCAGCGTTGTCTCATTAATGAGTGAAATATCCTCTCGTATTTGAAAGAAGCATTTTTACAAATGTTTGGAGAATCGATTAAGATGAAACAGCCATTAAATTTTATAATTTTTCACAAGGCTCAGTAGCTCAATCGGAAGAAGGCTGCGGGTTCGATTCCCGCCCGAGAATTAACTTGTGAGCCGAGTCGAATTTTTCTATTGAGATGATTAATCAAGAGGAATGTTAGTCGTACGTGAGCGGATGGATACCTGGTAGGAGAACTGCGGGAAGTGTTCCTCCTGTATGCGCGCCAGCCCCTGGTCGTGGTCGGGCGGCGTGAGCTCCACGGACTCGCCGGTGAACTCCGAGTCGAAGTAGCGCGTGTCCGTGTCCGACTCCACCTGCGGCTTGAACGGGGGCGGGATCTGCCACGGGCCACGCCCTTAGTAACTTTGCCAAACTTAATTAAATGAACTAATTAATTTGTTAGTAACCAAGTAATTTTAAGTATCCTAGTATCCACTTGTCATTCAAGGTAAATTGCATACCGTGGCAGCCTTTAATTAAGGAATTTTTTGAAATATCCAACATTTTGATATTATAATGGCAACAATTAAGAGTAAAAATTGTTATGCTCCTCTTTTATAACTCTCTTCCTTTGTGGTGTTGGACCTAATACAAACGTTTTCCATACAGGTATATTTTTATTAACTCGAATTAGTTCCCATATAATTTATATCCAATACAGTCCCTCGCTCTTTCAGAGACACTATACCTATATTAAGTAAGAAGCGTATTTTACTCATGTTTGAGTGTTTGGCTTGTTGGTTGACCTCGAATAAATTAAATAAATTAGGTGTACGTGGCGTGATGAGTAGCATAATCTCACCCGCTTGGCGACGAGGTCGGTCCAGTTGATGGCGGCGAAGAAGGGGTGGCTCATGATCTCGGCCGCGTCGTCGGGGCCCGCGCCCAGCCGACCGGCGGGCTCCTAAATGACACTTTGCATTAATTACTCAATTGGAACAGAGTGCGACTGGGGAGAACTTAGCTGTTTTGTGAGAATAATGAAATTTGCGATAGCGCTTTCATAAGAAATTACAAAAGCCGATAAACAGGATGACACTAATACCAGCCTAAGATAATTCGACAAAGCATGCTCATTAGTTTTCGAGATCTCACTGTCGTTATAAATAGTAGAAACAATAATTAGGTAGAATTAATATTTTTATTTTTTTATTTAATATCTACAATATTTTATTTAGTTACGCAATGATTACTCCATGAGAATATTTGCTGAGTTAGTTAATTTTCAATGTAATTTTAGCGCAATTGAAGCCTTCAAACATTTGCTTGAGCAGTTGGTAGTGAGACTGAGACCAGTATAGGTGTCGACCCTCACATGGGGCTATTACCAGTCAGTGTGCGAGACTGCGTGTACGTGCTCGTGTGTAAATGCTTATGCTCGTGTGCGTGCATGAATGTGAGAGTGAGAGTGCTTGCGTCTGTGTGCGTGTGCTTATGAGTGTGACTTGTGCTCGTGTGCTCGCGTGGTCTAACCTTGGTGAGCAGCGCGGCGAGGAGCGCGCGGCAGGCGGCAGAGAGGGCGCGCGGGAAGCGCACCTCCTCGCTGACGATGAGCGAGAACAGCACCTCGTGGTCGCGGTTGTAGAACGGCAGCCGCCCGCACGCCATCTCGTACATCACCACGCCCACGCCCCACCTACCGACAACCGCCACACACGTCACTCAACGGTCAATTCCTCTCCTCGTTCGCACGTAACAAAGGCGAGCACTGACCAGTCGACGGCGGGTCCGTAGTCGGTGTCCTCGATCACCTCGGGCGCCAGGTACTCGGGCGTGCCGCAGAACGTCTTCGTGGTGCGCCCGTACGTGATGTTCACCTGCACACAGTTTTTTTATATAATTAATACCGGTCTATTAAAAATTTGTAGTGGAGTTTGGTATTAATTGTAGTTAGGTCGGCTCCTCCATTCGAATAGCTGTTCATAGCGTAGCCATTATACATACCGTTTATCTACGTAGCCTCAGATGAGCATCACATTCAAGACTGACTTGCTCTGAGTCGAACGAGCTGGCAGATTGAAATAAGAACCGACCGAAACGAAAAATGTTAGGAAACAATAAATGAGGAAAGACTGCGGAAGAGACTTCATAACACACACTTTAAGGTGTGCCCGACGTGGTCTCTGTACTAGAGTGGCACACTGTTAATGTCGGCAAGGAGTGGTCTCTCCCAGACTTGGGTAAAATTTAATTAGATTATTTACAGATACTGATTGAAGAGATTAACCAAAAAGTAATCAAATTCACTGATTAATTCACCAATTATTAATTTGTAATCGTTATCTTGCTTAATTTTCTGATTAATAGAAAAAATATTGTAGTCAAATTGCTATCTCTGAAATATGGGCACATATATGAAATCAATAATATTAAATAATATTCTTTTCAGGAATATTCAGGAATCAAAACAGTTACTTCTTAATTAAGAGAAGAAATTTTTTTTTATAACTTGAAAGTAGTATTATTGGAGTTGTACAAATCAGAGTACATAGAAAAAACTAGATAGATTTTAATTATTTTAAAACCTAGGGAAGTTAGTTCTAAGGCCGCTTCTAAGGCGAAAGAGAACGGGAAGGCAAAGAGAGACTACGCGGCGGCTGGGGCTACAACTAACTATACCTAGGCTAAGCCCAACTGTGGAGGGGCCTGGAAAAGGGCCGGTGTTTCCTTAACGGGACCCACAAGCCCAACCAACAACGAGCGATACGACGGCGGAGGCCCAAATTCTCGTCAAAGAAAGAAGGCGCGGTTACCTTGCAGAGTCCGAAGTCTGATATCTTGATGTGGCCGTCCTTGTCGAGCAGCAGGTTCTCGAGCTTGAGGTCGCGGTAGATGATGCCCTCGGCGTGCAGGTAGCCGAGCGCGGACACGATCTCGGCGCCGTAGAAGCGCGTGCGCTCCTCCGAGAAGGAGCGCTCCCGCGATAGGTGGAAAAATAGCTCGCCGCCGTTCGCGTACTCCATCACGAAGCAGACGCGGTCCACCGTCTCGAACGAGTAGCGCAGCGCCGTCAGGAACGGGTGCTTCGTGTTCTTGAGCACGCGGTTCTCGGTGATTGTGTGCGCCACCTCGTCCTTCTGGATGATGTGGTGCTTCTTCAGGATCTTCATGGCGTACAGCTTTCCGGTGCCCTTCTCGCGGCTCAGCACCACCTTGCCGAACGTGCCCTTGCCCAGCACCTTCACGAACTCGAACTTTTCTAATGTCTGAAAACAAATTACATTCCATTTTAACAGAGGAACTGATGAAAAGCTAAATTTCGTCACACTTTAAGATTCTGCGCCTAATAGAGTAGGTTTTATTCAATTATGGGTTTATCCTAGCGTATTATTATATTTTTAATTAAAAACAATAATAACAATCAACCAAAAAAAGCTGGTGTTAGGTCGTTGGATTAAGAGACAGATGCAAAAACCTGTCATACGCAAGCCACGTACTCCTAAGGAGAAGGTTCCTTTTTCTTCCGCCTTAACCTCCGACATAAATTTTTCCATTTTTAAATGTTTTTACTTTTGTAAATATCAAAAAAATATTTAATTAGAAATTATTAAAATAAAGAGAAATAATAAATATGTACTTTATTGCACACATTAGATACGTATAATTACTTTTCCATGCAAAAGATTGTTATTAAAAAAAAATAAGTACAAAGCTAGTAGTTGGTGAAATTTAAGATAGAATAGAATACTTGAATATAATGACGATGGCAGAGGAAACATAAACCATATCTTTATATATATAATTCTTCTGTGAGTGTGTATGTCACTGAACTCCTCCTAAACGGCTGGACCGATTTGAATGATTTTTTTTGTGTGTGTTCAAGGGGATCTGAGAATGGTTTAGATTCACAAATCAGCCCGGCAGATGGCGCTGCAGTCGGCACAGCAACGCGTGGCCGGTTCAGCTAGTCTTTATATATATGTAAAGGCAATACCTAGACGAGTCTAGGATTCCTTCATATTTGTTTATAGCGTGCTTTCCAGATTTCATTAACGTATAGTTGGTCCAATAGATGGCGCCATCTAGTAAAAATGAGTAAAACAGCATTTTTGGTTTTGACACGATGTGGCTGTCATTGAAGTGATTAAGATAATATAAAAGAGTAATTTAATTTATTTAATAGAAAAAGATCGACAAATTGAATTTAAATGTCGTTTCTTTGTATTACAGGTAATTTTTGTAATTTTACGAATGTGTAATAAGTGTTTATTTTCCTAAATGTGAAAGCTAAAATAAAATCTTTGTATTACAGAGCAACGCATTGTTTAATTTGTCATTATAAATTGAAAGATAACAAATAAGACTTATTATCTTATAAAACGACATTTCTAGTGAAGAAAAATGGAAAAGTTGCGATTCACATTTACAGTGTTAGCAACCTCTGATGGAAAAACTAATGTGATTTTTTAGTATTTGAGATTCCTGATGATTTGAAACCAGCAAGTAAACACACCGCCATAACCAGTACGGATGTTTTTACAAAAATTAAAAACTCCTTAAAGAAAAGACATCAAACACGAAAACTATGGATTCCCATAACCCAAGATTTAAGAAAAATTTACCTAGACGAAGGTGAGAATTTGCAATTTGGTGACCAATACTTAGATGAAATTACACATGAAACGGAGCTCCCCGGTAGTAGTACTAGTAAAGGCACTGAGAATAAAAATCTAGGAAAAATAGCACAAAGATTTTCACTCGAGAAGTTTTCAGGAAAAACATCAAATGTTAACCAATGGATCAGTGATTTTGAAAATGAATGTGCACGTTTCGAAATATTAAAAGGGTCCGAAATAATTGAAACTTTAAAATATTTACTCGAAAAAGAGTATTTAGATTGGTACACTAGTATGATAATAAAATGTACAGTGAACGCAGGATGGGAAACATGGAAAACAAATTTTTGTGAAACATATGGAAACAAGGGTTGGTCGCAAGTAAAATATGCATTTACATATAAATTTCAAGGGGGTTCATTACGGGAATATGCCACAAAAAAGGAAAGATTATTACTAGAGATAAATAAAAATATCGACACTCAAACATTGATTCATCTTATTGTTATGGGTCTACCAGATTATATAATGTACAAGATGGATAAAGAATCAATAACATCAACTGCAAAACTTTTTAATGAAATTGGTCAACATGAACAAACAGTCAATAAAAATAATTATAATAAATTCAAGAGAAATACATTTTATAATAAAGAGAAAGTTGAAAAAAATGAATCTTGCAAAATTTGTGAAAAACTAAATAAAGGTAGCCGTTTCCACCCTGAAGAAAAATGCTGGTTTAAACAAACCAATGACTATGAGAACAAGAGAAATTTTAATAAAAATGTAAACAATACTGTATTAGATGTTGAATTAAGTGAAAATGAGCCAAAAAACGAATAATTACACCATTAATTAAAGTAAAACTAATATTAGAAGGAAAATTAGACATATTTGGTATATATGATCCCGGTTCTAATGTTTCCTTGATAAATTCTAAATTAGTAAGACTAAAGGAAGAAGGACGCAATATACACAAAAATACAAACTTACTCACAATTAATGGTGTAAAACAGACAAAAGGTTTAGCAACAATAAAAATTAAGATTTTTAATATAGAAAAAAAAATGGATGTTTATATTGTAAATGGAAAAGACTTCAAATACGATTTTTTAATTGGACTTGATACTATAAAAGAGTTTAATTTGATCCAGAATGAATATTTGGAAATAAAACAAAAATCTGAACAAAACTTTACAAAAGAAAAACTAAATTTTAAATACAATCCTGAAATTGAAGATAAAAATAACTTGAACTTTATAAATTTTAATGAGCATATAAATGAAGGAGAATTTATAATGGATCTAAGTCATTTGAATAATCAACAAAAAATCGAAATAAATAAACTTATTGATAAGTATAAATCAAGCTTTGCAAAAGATAAATATGATATTGGGACGGTAAAGGATTTTGAAGCACGTACTGATCTACTCGTGGACAAGTACTGCAGTAAAAGACCTTACAGATGTTCAACAGAGGATAGGTTAGAGATAGAAGAACAAGTAAGAAGATTGCTTGAAAGGAATCTAATAGAAGAATCATATAGCCCATTTGCAGCGCCAGTAACCCTAGCTTTTAAAAAAGAAGACAATAGAAAAACGAGATTATGTATTGATTTTAGAGATTTAAATAAAATCGTGGTTCCTCAGGCTCAACCATTTCCTTTGATTGAGGACTTAGTAACAAAAACAAGAAACTGTAAGTACTTTTCAACTTTAGATATAAATTCCGCGTTCTGGTCTATTCCCCTGCGAATTGAAGACAGAAAGAAAACTGCTTTTGTTACCCAGGAAGGCCACTACCAATGGACATGTTTGCCGTTCGGTTTGAAGACTTCTCCCGCCATATTCCAAAGAATATTAAGCAATATACTGAGAAAATACAAGTTAACAGAATTTGCTGTAAATTTCATTGACGATATTTTAATATTTTCAAGATCTTACAGCGAGCATGTAAATCATTTATCACAGCTCTTAGATGCGATAGAAAAAGAAGGTTTCCGACTTAAGTTCACAAAATGTCGATTTGCAACGAGTTCTGTAAAATACCTCGGACATATAATAGAAAATAATACAGTAAAACCAGTAAGAGACAATTTAATTTCAATAAGGGATTTCCCAATACCAAAAAATCAAAAAGATATTAGACAACTACTAGGAAAAGTCAATTTCTATCGTGAGTACATACCTAATTGTTCAATAATTTTAGAACCATTACATAATTTACTAAGAAAGCACCAGAAATTCATATGGTCAACAGACTGTCAAAAAGCTTTTGAGAAGATTAAACAACTACTGTGTTCACAACCAATCTTGGAAATTTTTGATCAAGACTTACCAATAAACATATATACTGATGCATCATTAGAAGGTATTGGAGCAGTGTTAAAGCAAACTCAGCCAGACGGAAAAGAACAACCTGTAGCATATTTTTCAAAAAAATTAAATGAAGTACAAAAGAGGAAAAAGGCTATTTATTTAGAATGTTTTGCTATTAAAGAAGCCATAAGATACTGGCAATACTGGCTAATAGGCAAACCTTTTACGGTATATTCCGACCATAAACCACTGGAAAATTTAAATATAAAATCTAGAACAGACGAAGAGTTGGGAGATTTGTCCTATTATCTGTTACAATATGACTTCAAAATAAAATATGCACCAGGAAAAAATAATTTGGAGGCCGATTGTTTGAGCAGAAACCCAGTATTGGAAGCTAATAAAAATGTACATGAACAATTAAAAATAATTAACTTAATAACATTAAATGATATATTAACAGATCAAGAGAAAAATGAGGATATCCAAAAATATAAGAACAAATTAATTAATAAACACAATATATATTATAAGAAGATAAGAAAGCAAGAAAAAATACTACTATCAGAGGAACTCAGTGTAAAATTTATAAAACTAATACATGACAATATGTGTCATATAGGCATAAAACAAATGCAAAAGAAAATAGGAAAATCTTATACAGCAAAGAATATAACTAAAAATATCATAAATTTATGCAAACAGTGTGAAATATGTATAAAAAATAAGACAAGAGGACAAGCCAAATATGGTTTAATGTCATACTTAGGTCCCGCAACAAAACCATTTGAAATTGTCTCAATAGACACATTTGGTGGATTTGGTGGCTCTCGGTCAACAAAAAGATATTTGCATCTATTGGTCGACCATTTCACTCGATATGCTTATATAGTAACCTCAAAGACGCAAAGTGCAAAGGACTTTATAAAACTTATGAATAATGTACCAAATTGTAAAGAAATTGGCATGGTTCTCTCCGATCAATATCCTGGAATTAACTCTAAAGAATTTAAAACTTTTCTTAATGAAAGATTAATTACACTAATTTTCACTGCAGTAAACTCGCCTTTTTCTAATGGACTTAACGAAAGGCTGAACCAAACACTTGTAAATAAAATAAGATGCAAAATAAATGAAAATCAAAGTACTAAAACATGGACAACCATTGCTCATATTTGTGTAGATAAATATAATAACACTGAACACTCAATAACAGGCTTTGCACCGAGTTACTTATTGGATGGTACTGATGTTTCATTCATACCAAATGAACTTAAACTAGAAAAAGAGGCAGGCGCCTGGAGTAGAGACAGAAAAATTGCATTTGAAAGAACAATTAAATCACATGAATATAATAAAAGGTTAATTGATAAAAATAGAACAGCTCATAATTTTAAAACAGGTGATATGGTTTATGTTGAAAATGGTCACAAACTAAACAGAAGAAAATTAGACGAGTTGAGGATAGGTCCATTTAAAATCTAAGAAAAACTATCGCAATCAATTTACAAGATTAATACAGGACATAGAAAGATGGAGTCAAGTTTATTCCATATTTCAAAACTTATTCCTGCCTCCATACCAGAAGAAAATGAAGATTAGGAAGAAGAAAAAGAATTTGGAGAAAGTGAAAATCTCTGGTGAAGATTTTCTAACCCTAGGGGGGGAGATGTAAAGGCAATACCTAGACGAGTCTAGGATTCCTTCATATTTGTTTATAGCGTGCTTTCCAGATTTCATTAACGTATAGTTGGTCCAATAGATGGCGCCATCTAGTAAAAATGAGTAAAATTTTTGGTTTTGACACGATGTGGCTGTCATTGAAGTGATTAAGATACTATAAAAGAGTAATTTAATTTATTTAATAGAAAAAGATCGACAAATTGACTTTAAATGTCGTTTCTTTGTATTACAGGTAATTTTTGTAATTTTACGAATGTGTAATAAGTGTTTATTTTCCTAAATGTGAAAGCTAAAATAAAATCTTTGTATTACAGAGCAACGCATTGTTTAATTTGTCATTATAAATTGAAAGATAACAAATAAGACTTATTATCTTATATATATAATTCTTCTCTGAGTGTGTATGTCACTGAACGCCTCCTTAACGGCTGGACCGATTTGAATGAATTTTTTTGTGTGTGTTCAAGGGGATCTGAGATCTTTAGATTCAGAAATCAGTCCGGTAGATGGCACTGCAGTAATATATAATACATTTCATTTTTGAGTAAATTAAAGCAGGTAACTTAAGGTCAATATTGATTTATAAATAACAAAAAACAATCCCCAGATTCATAAAATGTATAGAGAGAATAATTAAAAATATTTTGGTATTTGCTTTAAAAATATTTTATATAAATTTCTAGTACATTTTTATTATAAGACTTCATGGAAATAGATGTCAGTCCAGTCATTTTAGACATTTTAAACCCCAATCGCCGGAAAAATTCCTAGTGGGATGAATGTTTGTTTACAATTTTATTACGGGGTTGTAATGAAGATGTGAAAAATCGACATTGATATCGTGCCGGCCATACAAGTTATAAAGATCAAAAGGTCACGAAAATCAGTTTTTCGCAAATATTTCGCGACCTATTGCTCGGAGGTCAATAGAGTTCATTATAAAAATTGATTGTCGTGAAGTTATCTACAAAAAACGCCTCTTCCATTTTTCTGTAAAATTAACTCACTCACTCGTTTCCTCACCACCTTCGAGATAAAATGCAAGGCGCGTTTTTTTTACATGGTTTCCCCCATAGGCATAATCCATAATATGTAATAAGAGGTATTTTTATTTAAGAGTGAAAACTTTTGATTTGAATACTGAAAAATACAGAAAAAATAAACTTTAGTATATAATTTTTTTTTGTCGTTCATTGACTATGCTGATAAAACGTCGAGTGGACTTATTCTTATATTGAAATCGACATCTTCATCATTGGCTGACTCTGCGCATAAGGATGACTGGCCACGGCAATATTCACAAACTTTTGAACATCGCGGTTTTCTTATATCATTTTTTTGAATAGTTTGCGCGAGAGACACTTCCAAAGTGGTAAAATGTGTGGCTTACTTCTAAAAAAATAGAATGATAAAACTAAAAAAAAAATATTATGTACATTACCATGCTAACTTCCATCGAAAATTGGTTTGAACGAGATCTAGTAAGTAGTTTTTTTTTATTTACTTAATCAGTTTGTACGGAACCCTTCGTGCGCGAGTCCGACTCGCACTTGGCCGGTTGTTTCTTTTTATAGAAAGGTTCTAATTTTAAAACCCTTTTCCACGTTAGAGGATAAAACGCAATTTTCCACGCAGAAATTGAATGACAAACCAAACTTTTTCGAACTTGTGAGGTTAAAAATTATATTCAGCAGAGGGATGTCCCACAGGAGATCGCCAAAGCTGGAACGGAGCCTGTTCACCAGAAATCGTCTGTATGCGCCTCCGCAAGCATTCCCGACGCGCTATAACACCACGACAGCCCCAACAGTATCCTCAATGCGTTATAATATTGAACACGCAGGTCGCTGGGTGTCCGCTGCGTATAGCTAGTCCAAAAGATGCACATGTAGAAAGGTTAAATGTAGAAAGTTGACAGTAAGCTTTAAAAAGAGTTATTTTTACTGTATTCGTACATCGCGCGAACCTTCTGGCCAGCATATTACATCTCACAGCCAACCACCTGGGCTCCCTCTCAATATCAATACTGCCCTTAAGGTCGTCAGTGACCCAAAAAGTTAAGTGCACTATGTAAAAAGTGTTTAATTGCTATTTAGTTATGTTAATTTAATTAAAATAATACGTGTACACTCTTTATATGGCAACGCGCGCCCCTAAGCAGGAACAATGTTTGTCCATTTTATGATAAATATAAATAAACGATATCTATCTATCTTCCCAATAAACACGTATCAAGCACTGACTGTGATGGAAAACTTATTAATTGGAATCGATTTAATGTAATTTATTTTAATTTGTTTTTATTTGATTATTATTCTTTTTAATAGTTTTATTGGATTGATTAATTTGATTGATTATTTTATTTTATTGATTTAACTGAAATGTATGAATTGTATCCAATTATTTTAATCTATTTGTATTAATTATTATTATGTATGAAATTGTCTGTATTTGCTATTTGTGTTTGCTATGGGTGAATTGCCTGAAATAAATGATTATTATTATTATTATTATTACATATTCGAAATAAAATTCTTTACTAATGGGATTTTTATAAAGGTGAACACTTGCACAAAACCCACGCGTCAGATTCGCACGTTTTTACAAAATAATGTAATTTTCTATTATACAACCAAAAATATTTGGTTATGTATTAAAATGAAACCTATCCTTTGTCCTGAGTTAGAACAAATCCAGCAAAATGAAAAAATAATCATCAGAATCGGTTGCATTTCGGAATTCATTGCGGCAAACGCAGTGTCACGGAATGTTTATATGTATATTTAGATTATCTGAAATCAAAAAGGCAGTGACCAAAAGCAAGTCTACTTATTGATATTCTTTCTAGTGGGGCTCCGGCTCTTCTTATACACCTTCAGTAGGACTCCAGTAGATAACTTGAGAAGGAAGAAGAAAATATGGGATAAAGGGTGATGGCCATCCTGTGAACAGTTTTCGCGAAAATTGCTTAACCACCTCGATCGAGCTTTCAATAATATATGTCAGACTTGTCGGAAGACAGTTCCAGTATCTAGGTCGAAAGGTTGGTATATTAGCTCCAAATGTTGCGCTTGTGATGTGCAGAAGAAGTGGTAAAATGAGAAGGAGCAGCACGCGCGCCCGCGCATTTGTTGTTATTAATTGCGTAATACGCAAACAGATGAATCACCGCAGCGACAATATCAACGGTAATAACGGTGCGCGCTGTCGCAACAGGGTGAACGCTCGGGGCCGGCTGTTTGGCCATATTAAGCTATTAAAGAGATAAACAATATAATTATACTGATATATGCACCTGATACTCGGATCTGTTTGCGTTTTTGGTCGGCGATTACTATTACAGCTTTCCTGTCCCGAGACGGGGGCGGGGGTTTAGGACGCGGCGAAATCCCCCAGTCACGAAGGTGATTCATTCTAATGGATTTCCTTTGAAATTTACATGTTTGGGAGATTTCTTTTCTGGAATGGTAAAAGTACCAAAGAAACATGGAAGTTTTCTTTGAAGCGGATGCTTCATACATATGTTATGGCACTCCAACCGTATCATAAAATAAGTTAATCGATCATCGTCACGTCTATATCTATGACAGGGGAGGTCATCTTAAGGGCAGTAAAACGAGTTTTCGGCTTGTCAATCTACCTGTCGTTGAATCAAAACAATATGATACGAACAACAACATTTAATTTTTGTAACTACCAGATAAATTCATTTTAAAATGGCAATTATGAAAATTTATTATAATATATATTTTATTAAATCGTTTAATTTCCTAATCACTAGGCATTACGATGACTTATCTACGCCACCGTTTAACATTAACATCGCACAGTTTGCATTAGTCAATTTTTAATTGGCCATATAATACAAAATGACAGTCCATTAGGGCGGAAGCCTCCCCGAAAATTCCCTCCACATTCGTTTTTGCAATGATCTCTCCATTTGACAAACGGTCGGAGATTGCAGTAAAGCAACACAATTTGCTTTACTATTTTTATCGCCCTTTCCCCCTTACCCTGTAGTTTATAAACCACTGACTTTGGTAATCTTATCTGTTAAGGTGTATGACCTTGTATTTTGTCCAAATAAATTTAATAAAATAAAGAGCGAAGGGTTGATGCTATTTCATTTTCTAGTGTTTAATTCTTAAAACCTATAAATACTAACAATAATATTAGTTCCTACATTCACACCAATCAGCCTAACCCAAAGTAAGCACTGTAAGGCTTGTGTTATGGATACTACTAAAATATGTAACATTTATAGAAATATATATAGGTACAAATACTCGTATTCATCACACAAACATCTGCCCCTTCCGGAATTCGAACCTAGGAAAGTCGGTGTGGAAGGCAGGATCGCTACCGTTGCACCAAACTGTCGTGCTAATAAACGTACTAATGTGATATTTTAATAGGTTTTCTAATTAAGGCAATCTCTAAATAGTTTTTGATTAAAATATTTTTTTTAAGAATAAGTATTGTCAATTCATTGTAACATTTATCGTATATAAAATTCGAATAATTCAATTTATACGGATGATACGAGGATGAATTTCTATGACTATGATGAAGTAACGACTTTTGATTATGAAATAAGACATAAGGATTGTTTATACGAATGAAGAATTCGCTTTAGCAGTTAAATAGTGAATCTCTAAGAAAAAGGTAAGGCCGTAAGTATAGTGTGTGCGCAGTACACTGTCTCCGTGACGAGCCCGGGCGAGGTGCGGAATGTCCGATGTCGTAACAGCCTAGCTGCACCACAGGGCGGGCGGTCGAACAGAGACGAAGATGCCCTCAACCAGCCCCTCTGGATTTTCCACAGCGATAATTTTTATAAATACGATGAAATAAAAAAAGGTTATTTTGATTAATTATTTTTAATACAATAATACTTGAAAAAATCGACTCGGCTCACAAGTAAATTCTCAGGCGGGAATCGAACACGCAACCTTGGTATATCCGGTCCAATGCTCTTTCAATTGAGCTACCGAACCTTGTGTACTAGAAAATTTCGACGTGTGTTCCAAAGGTTGCGTGTTCGATTCCCGCCTGAGAATTTACTTGTGAGCCGAGTCGATTTTTTCTAGTATTTTTCTATTAAAAATAATTTATCATATAAAGATAGAATTGAAAAAATGCAAAAATACATAAAATCATAAACATTATTAACCTTAAAGGTAACATTTATTCATATTAGATGGCGCTGTAGCGCGTAGAAACACGCTATCGTATTGTTTTTAACGTTACGTACTCCCGACGTAAGGGCAAGTTTAGTTTTGCAATATTACGATAGCGAGACAATATGGTGACCAACACACACACACACACACACACACACACACACGTATTGTCATATAATTAGGATAGATAGTGATGAGCTCCCTTGAAAACAAACGAAGCTGTGTTTGACGAAATGTAGCTAAAAATACAAAACGAAACTGTCCAAATTCGAAAAGAAAATATACCACTCGATATGTTTATAGAACAAAATATTGTTTCCGATTTTCTTTTTTCGGTTGTAACTTTCATGTAGTTAGTGTAGTGTATATTTGTATTTCATATGTGACCTTTAACGACATAAAACAAACATTCACAAATAAAC
The DNA here is from genome assembly GCA_927399485.1 of Calamotropha paludella. Classification (NCBI taxonomy): domain Eukaryota; kingdom Metazoa; phylum Arthropoda; class Insecta; order Lepidoptera; family Crambidae; genus Calamotropha; species Calamotropha paludella. The sequence goes on along the minus strand of OV656817.1, from coordinate 25,021,915 downwards.
GAAATTTAAACAATTGAGTAGCCACAAAACATCGCTATACCAGAGATGAAAATAATTACATAGGCCTACAATATGGCTTCCTTTAATTTGACAACCGTTTCCTGTAGATGTTAACATTAATATTTTACTATTTATCATCAGCATATCCTTATAACTAGAAAAATAGCGAAGTCTAGTAATAGTACCCATCAAGCAAGTTACTATACAAAAGCTTTTAAAATAAACAAGGTGATGAGTTCAAATATCCTAATGGGGACCAGTCACGTTTTATGTTATGAATGCAGTTCTATAGACATTGAGAAACTAAAACATAAAGTGCAAAAATTTTTGTTCTACGACCAAAATTGATAAAGTTATGAGCAAAATACCGAACGAGGTTCACAGACCGCGCGAACGCATGCGATGACGTCACAATGACCCAGCGCATGCCGCCGAACCACTGCGCGGTTTTATTCTGTTTGCGATATTCGTCCAACAGGGAGCGTAACGTTACCAGTTTATACCCAATCGATTAATAACTGATTTTATTTGTTTAATATTAGAAGGTTGTTATTATAATATAACAAATGAGTGAAATAAGGTAGATATCGGTTTTGAGCAAGCGCAATCCGATAATCTACCTTAAGTGGATACCTTCATGGTATTTGATTATCTTAGTAATCATTTAAACTAGACAAGCTCTGAAATTCGTGGTTGGAAACTCAGAGGTAGGCAAATCTCATTATCAACCTAATCAGAACAGCAGGATAATAAGTAGGTAGGTACACGTACTTGGACTAGCCTATAAAATACCCAAAAGGTTTAGGTTAGTCAGCCAGGGCAGTTGTGTTTGTTGTTGTAACTACCTACGCCGTTATTTTAACATTGTTATGTAGATGAGTATGTAGAAACTTTACTGTTCAAAAAATATTATGTATACAATAAATAAAATTAGGGTTAAATACTTCATTTGACAGGAATGTACCTACGTTCTTTGGACACGTAATTTTGAGCTATGAATAAACGAAATCGCTTTGTTAAGTCCTATTATTGTTTCTAGGTAGGTACTACTTTCTTAAATCTGGTTTATTTATTATAATCTTAGTACCTACTATATTTACAGCAAGTTTCGTGGTGATAGCAGCAAGAAAACTTACTTCTCCATACAAACTTCACTTGTGGTCTTCCTAGTCCCTTGGGGTCAAGGCGTGATTATTGTACAAAATTATGTTTAAGAGGCAGAAGGACACTCGAATGCAAAAAGTTTTATTTAAATACGTCTAACTGTTTTCACATGGAAAGCGTACAACAGACAGACAGACAAGAAATTCAATGACAATGTTTTTGGTTTCTATTGCGTGTGAAAGGAAACTGGAGCCCTCCTAACGCGATTATCCAAAAAATATTCAATGTACAGAATTCACTTTGGCTACAGTTTAATTACATGTATAGATAGATATATATTTATTCCCTAAGGCGGGAATATTCCCCTATGTTCCGGGGAACTTCAATTTTATTGTAGTTAGACCTTAGTAAGACCCTGGTTTTTACCCGAGAAAGGGTTATTAGAAACTTCACTACTTACACTTTTTATCATTAATTTACTCATTGAAATATACATAATACAACCCTGTATTTTTTTTAACATTCGTAAACAAGTTTTAACTAAGCTACCTACCCACTTGTTTACCACACGAGTAATGATGATAAAAGTTGGTATACAATTGTTGTGTTGTATACAAGGTAATGGTTGGTAGGGAGGTATTTACATCAAAATGATCCTCGCAACAAAATCTTGAAGCTTGGCACGAAAGCGGAATTTTGTCATCCCTATTCATGACAGTACACCATTTTTTGCGCATTTTTGAGTCCTTTGGCACATTGAAAAACAGTTTTTCAGGTGTACTAATTGAAGTATTAGTACATTTCGGTATTATACAGTACTTATAATCAGGCATATTTTCACTTAAAAACTGCAAAACCACAACATCACCCGCGCAGATCGAGGGAATCTTAATAAATGAATTGCGGAGAGTGCGCGCGCGGGCGGAAAGGTAATCGTGACGTCACATAAGTTATTCGGCCGCCCCGCGGTCTGCTTGTACAAAATGTGTAATATCTTCGCAACCAATGGACCGATTTCAATGATTTAAAAAGTATCGTACCTAAACGAGTTAAAGGAACAGCATTATATAGATAATATATGCATTTTCCGACTTGATACGGGGACCCATTAGGATCCAAATTCAAGAAAACGGACGAAAGACAGCAACTCTGATGGTAAACAAAATCCCAACATCAATAATATTTCTTACATTTATACCAATTAGCCTAGCCCAATGTAAACACTGTTTGTGTCAGTGATACTAGGGTAACGGATAAACATACATATATAATATATATATATGTTATATTTACAGAAATACATATAAATACCCATGACTCAGGTACAAGTGCTCGTATTCATCACAAAAACATTTGCCTCTTTCGCGAATCGAACCCAGGACATTTGTTACGAAAAGCTGAATCGTTTCGTTGCACCAAACGGTCGAATAATCATTCCAAATTTCGATAATAACAAAAATATTGATTAAGTTTTATTGAGAGATAACAGTCTAACAAGTGAATGAAAGAATGAATTAACATATTATTGAAAGGATACAAATGAAGAACGACAAATTACCCTTTTAGCATTGCTGTACCCCGTACCATACCCGTGAAGTAATATTTCTCAATAATTATCACCTGTAAACGTGATAAAAAAATCCCTGTGGTTGTTTACGAAACCGAAGTTTGGAAACAATTGTTTCGAACAAAACTTTTACTGTTGGTACTGAATTGGGTTCGAGGAATTATTTTTATTTGTTGTTCTATTACGTAACCCTCGTATTGATGGGCCGGTCGGTCATAATATTTTTTAAATAAAATAAAGCGTCGTATACTAGATATAATATGGTTGTAATATTAACACGACATTGTTAGAATGTGCAATAATCATTGAATCTATACAGTATTCACATACAATTAACTTAGAACAAGTACGATACAAGAAAGTTTTGAAGCATATCAAGTTTTGATGATAAATAATACCATTGACATTGAAGAAAATAGAGACATGATGGATTTTTTTTTGAAGACATGAAGTTATACTTTTAGGCGCGTTATGAAAAAATGATGAGAGTAAAATTTTAAGATGCGCGCGCTAATTATGAATGTGTGGGTGTGTGTGTGATTTTAAATTATATATGGTAGTTAACAATAATGTATATAACATTATAATAACAATTTTATATTATTTAATAACAATATAACAATTTTATTTAAAAGTGGTATTTATTTTATAAACTTGTTTAAGTGCGTTTATTGAGTTTGAGGTTAACTGTCGGTGTGTATTCTTTTTATTTGTTTATAATATAAATTATTATTATTTTTACATTACTATTGGTTAAACAGTTTATTTTAATGGTTTTTGATATATTACTTGATTCTGTATACACATATATAGGAAATCTGTTAATCTTTTGACGCTTCTTACTGATCACTATATAATTCATAAATTTATCTTTCTTTTCCCATACAAAGAATACGAGCACACGGGAGGAAATTTTTAGTTATCTTTGTTTAGGAACGATAAAGAAGTATAACATTTTACGTGCGTACATAAGTACACACAACGGTATTTTTTAACTTTAAAAGGCTAAAAGAAGGCTAAACGGTATCATGAATATTACAACAATCGATAGCATTGCTTAAGGATTTAGAAAAACTAAACAATAATTGTAAACCACTGCATCGAAATAATGTTTCAAAATATTTTTCCCACTAAGCAGTTGTTTATGTTTTCTTTTCCCCTCCCATACTGTTTATTTTAGAAGAAGCCCCAGTGGTCGTGAAAATTGCTTCATCAACACCAGCTACGTACAAAACAGAAGCCTCCTTCACAATCACTTTCATCACTTTCAAAACTTCGCTTTTGTAGCCGACGGAGGGGTTGTTCACAAATAATACTTGAGACTGCGGCTACAACTAATAATAATACTCCTTACATTCACACCAATTAGCCAAGCCTAGCCGAAAGTAAACACTGTAAGGCTTTTGTTAGGGATACTAGGATAAACATGATACATAAAACAATAATATTACTAGAAATATCTGTAAATACTTATGATTTTAAATTATTATGAATTTAGTCTAAATGTGAAGTTGCCCAAGACCCCCATCGCCAATTGGAATGTGGAATGATATATTTGCCTCTGTCCCACCACCGGACCCTGTACGGCCCGACCGAACAACGTGACTCATGTGTTCCAGCCACGCCACAACACTCAATATTTTCCGCGTACGCAGACACGTCGCTTGGACGTTTCTTGGTCCGCACCTCTAATCTAATCAAGCCGCTCGTCAGGAAGGGGTGCTGAAAGTTTATTGTACCATTCTGGCAAGAATTAGATTAAGCGTTCAATTTCTATCTACAAGAGGCTAATGTTGTGGAATGTAAATGAGGAAATAACCCACGTTTGTTGGGTTGTTTCCGGTTCCAGCCAGATTCGAAACAACGCAGACATGTTCGTTTTTTATAACATTTCCACCAATCACCTATCAACCCGGTGATAACAGAAAATTTAAGATGTGCCAAAGTTAGACTCAAAAATGCGTTTCTGTTTTTGGAAATAACGGATTTAAAAAAGTATTTAATAATATTGGAATTCGGCTGTTTTATTGTTTGAACCCAATCGAGCCCGGAGGCCCGGGAACCCAAAGAACGAACCCCCGATGGAATGAGTTAACCCAGAAGGTGCTACTCACCCTGGCCTTGAAAACGGGCGGGTTATAAGTACTCGGAAATAGAGAAATGCGGTTTCTTTATCTCCAGTCAAAACTAAATACTATATGAAGCTTGTAACACTTGGCAAAAGCTTTAAAACTTAACTACGCCTAGGCCTCGGGACCCAATTCTACAAACAACGGCGCTTCAATGTTACGTAACAGTTGCCAGTGTTTTCTTATTTTACCGTCTGATATGTTTGTTTACTCTGAATATTAAATGTCCTTTAGTTAAAAACAGAATCTGTTATAATATATAAACAGAGTTTATATAATACAGTTTTATGGTAAATTAGTACATACTAAGAATCGTACTATATATAAGCTACTGAAACATAAGTAATCAAAATCGGGGCCCTGCTTCGTATCCAGGTTGGTGTGTGTGTTTGGGTTACGAGCATAAGCATGCGTTGCCAAGTCTGTGGTTGTTCATATACTCATTTATGTAGTATATCCGTTATTAAGGTCTGCTCAAAATTGGACCTGCGACAACCGATTAGCGTGTGGGTCAACAGGAGCCTATCTAGCTCTTCGGGTAAATGGAATCTATTAGGAGATACGTGTGCCCCCTCCCGTGGAGACGGCGCCCATGGGGCGTTGTTGAGTTGTTGTCGCGCGCTTCCGAGAATGCGGCTGATTCACGCGTGCAGTTTTCCTGTTTACCGAATTTCGCACGCTCCTGCATATGTATAGCTATATCTGTACCTAGTAAACGAACTACAAAGAACTCGCATTCAAATCGAGTTGCACAAGGTTATCTACCATCAATCATTTAGTGAAAAAAAGACAAAGTTTGTACGCGAGTGGTTTTAATCCCGCGACTCGTTCTAAGCTCGCAAATCTTAGGCTAGGTACACACGACACTGTACTGCACATTGTATGCTTTAACAAATAAATATTTCATATAAGCTTGTTATTTTAAATTGGTCGACAAACCATCTACAGGTAACTGATTGTTAATTTCAAGCCTGGGAATAAATAACTATAGATCTTTAAATCAATCGCGTCACAGCTCAAAAGACTTGGATGAAAATCACGATAGTATTATATCCAAATTTGGGGACAAAATACGCAACGAGTTTTTATTTATAGGCTGGACCCGAAACTGTTGGATGCCAATAAAAGCGTTCCACCAAACGGGGACCCTTCACAGGCTCGGTAAGTCCACTCACTCAAAGTGGTCGACGTGTGAATAAAGCATCTAGGACAGTCTCATTGTACATTTAGCCGTGTGATGTTCAGCAGAGTAGAATAGCACTAACCCTTCAAGCTTAAGGGTGTCGTGAAAGACGACTAATGATACTGTAGGTAATCATCATAAACTTCGCACACCCTAGAAAACGGGCACCAGCGTTTCTCGAATTATGGTTTTTTTCTGTGATCTGCAACCCGATTAAGGCAAAACCCTCTATTTTGGGGAGATATCCGACCAGCAGTATACGGCTTTAGTCTAAGACAGAGATATACGTTTAAAATCGAATACAACAAAAACGTGCCGTATTCACAATACTGTGTCCTAGCCTTAACCCACTCGACCTTCCGTCTCTACTCAGAATTCATCTGTATTAGTATAATAAAGTTGAAGAGTTTGCTTGTTTGAACGCGCTAATCTCTGGAAATAATATTTGCATTTTGCAGTTCAAGTTTTGAAAAAAGTTAAAAGCTATTTAGCATCAAATCAAACTTAGAGGCCTCGCAAAAAAGAAAACAGTGGGCAAGACCACAGAGCGAAATCAAAGTAATTGCAACTGGCGGAATGACGCGACGTGCACTGAGCATTATTACAATCAGACGCACTGCGGGCTACCACCCTTTCTGGTTGCTATACCCACCAGTAGCACCAAGCGCTTCTTAACGTCTTTTATAATGTGCACAGCAAAGGAGTGGAACTGCCTCTCTGCTTCTGTATTTCCGAGTACTTATAAACCGTCCGTTTTCAAGGCCAGCGTGAATAGGCACTTTCTAACTTTGCTCGTTCCATCGTTGATTCTGTTTTGGCCAGGCTTGAATGCGATCAACAGAGAACCCGTTAAAAAAAGATAAGTTTTCTGCTGAGTATTGTTACAGATCTCGAAGCTGGGCTCTAAGGAGAACTAAACTGATGGTCTGCAGATTTAAGCCTTCTCGGCATTCGATAACTCCATGAAAGAACTAAAATATTCGAGTGATCAGTGACTAAGCATCCACAGAATTTCAATAACAACATCCTCCCGGCCCATTGCTATTTTAATTTTTGACTCACACCCTACGGATCGTCAAGTCGTAGAGTTCCCGATTAAACATCGTTATCGATTATTTTTCACACGACCCATTTTTTGGTCAACACGACACCTCTCACATTAGTTTATTTTGACAAGTTACTTGGCACGGCAGAAATAACTGCGGACGTCGAGTAAACTGCTAAATCATGTTGACAATAATAAATTCGGAGCAACTCAATTTGTCATAAAAGTGTAACTGAAGTTTAGGGAAGCAAAGGTATGACACATCTTCTGAAATTATATAACTTGATATTGAGGTGTCAATATAAAATAAATATTTAAGGTTAGGTTGTACAAGTACAAGTAGGTAATCGTAACATCATATGCATGACTAGCTAGCAGTTTCACGAGTGTAAACAAAAAACTTAAGTTTTACAACCTGACCTTGGCAGTTGTTACCCTATCGGGGATGAAAGATTTTGAACTAGCGAAAACCAATTCATATCTCGAGCTGGTATTTCGTGCTTCGATGAAGCCGTTGATCGTAGCCGTTACAGCAGTCGTTAGCACCCACTGGTTGGTTATTGGCAGTGGGTAGAAAGATGTCTTTCGGAATTATAATGAGCTGCAGCAGTATACACGTTACTTGGTTGCCGATGATGAAAATCATCATCGGTAAGTTATTAATTCCTGACCAAATAAAATACTCTCCACACAAAGAAAAACTTCCACCACTTCGGACTCGCGCACCTAGGGGTTCTGTAAAATATTTTTATTATATGACGTAACTAAAAATTTACGGTTTTCGCAATTTTTCTTTTATCTGTGCTATAAGACGTTGTTTCGTACCAAATTTCAAGATTCTGAGTCCACGGAAAGTATCCTGTAGGTTTTGATTCCCTTGCGAGTGTCGAAATTTTGCGGCATAAACGGCTGTATCTTTTGATTGCGTTGGCTTAGAAGTTTGAGTTTTTCACAGCTCCAAGGGACAGTATATCTGAGTATTTGTTATAAATTTCAGCTTGATACATCCACGTGTTCCTGAGAAAAAGGTCTGTCTGTCTGTCTGTCTTGACAGACAGACAGACGGACGGACGGACGGACAACAAAGTGATCCTATAAGAGTTCCGTTTTTCCTTTCGAGGAACGGAACCCTAGAAACGTATTTATTAATTTATTTCTCTTTTTCTGCATCATCAGACTGGTCATCCTACTTGGAACGATCATCTATGTCAACTGCTGAGAGTTAACAGCATGGCCTTGAAAACTACACAACTTTAAGAGATATAATAGTGTTGCACACATGTGAAAAGTCATTTAGAATGTCAAACAGCTGTTAAATAAGACAGCAATCCCAAGTACGTTACTTTTACATATTAAATTATTAATTTACAACATATGGTGTCGACACTTTTTAGGCTTAGTGAGTTTTATTAGAAATAAATTTTACTTATTTACCATAACTAGCTTTTACACTCTTTTTCCTGTTATGTCCTTTTTAGTAAATACCTTGACCAACGTTTACACAAAATTTGAGAAAAAAAAACCTGACCGGTCGAGTAGTCATTAGACACGAAACAAAATAAACTCCTTATCGCTTTTAAATAATAGTTAAGATTATACGAAAACATAATAGTTATCAATGCGCAGCTATTCCATTACTTTTTATTTATTAATAAAGGTGCTTAAACAGCCGTTTCTTAATTTAAATACATACTGCTGATATTTTAGCAGGAGTCAATTAAATTAAAAAGATTTAAAGAAAAAAATGTATAAGAAATGAGTCACACACACGCCTGCGCTAGAACAATTTTGATTCACGTTGTCCCTGTGTAGCCGTGCAAGCGATTATTGCTGTTAATACCACAATAACGGAGACCATATTTCCGGGTTTCCCTCTTTTGCATTTCTAATAAAGTTCAGGCATATTTTGTTAAAATCTAATATTCAGTGACAGTGCAATATTATTATGACATGGAGCCGATCTAATGCTGGAGCGGGAAGGTGGCCATAGAGACTCCACAATAAAACGACACAACCTCATTGAATTTGGACTCGTTTAATTCGTATCGACGAGTACTTTGATTATATATGGTAACCGAGGTCCAGAACAAAACGACACAACTCCATTTAATCTAGACTTTTAACTGTTTAGTTCGTTTTATTAACATTTAATAATGAATGCTCGTGTTTAAAAAAGTTTTTGTAAATTTTTATCTTGTTTTGTTTGAATTGACGTCAAAGGATAAAACGTATGACGTTGACTATGGAGATATAACAACAACAATAGGAATACATATTAAAATGTTTTCCGTATATTCGCAATACGATATGGGCATTATGGAACAATTGTGGTAACATGGCCAGGTCCAGTGCATTACAGAGAGTCAGAAATCCCTATATTTTAACACTGTTCCTATTCTGGTGGTTTCAACATTTCATTTTTAAAAATTGTCTAGTTGAAAATAGGCAGCTTCATAAAAGGCCCGTCAGCACTTCTTCGTGCTTCGTACGACACATCAAATCGTTGATCCGCATTGGGAACGCGTGGTGGTAATGGTTAACTCTGTCTTAAGTGTTTTCCATGGTGCTGACGAGAAGGCAGCTTCTCCAAGCTGCAGAACCTGTCGCCGTGCAAAGGCAAGTTGGAAAGGAGTGATGGAGTAAGACTCACAATTCGGCGGGGGTCCCGGAAGCTGGTGCCCAGCTGTGCGATGTCGTGGTCGTCGCCCTCGGGCAGAGCGGCCGCCGCGCCCGCCGCCCCGCCCGCCGAGCTCAGCTGGCCCGACACGAACCGGATCGCCGCCACCCATTCCTCACTGCAAACACACACCACACTTTGTACCACTTATCCACTAACAACTTCTGTAGTATACAGATACTGTACAATATTCAGCATTACCTGAGAATAAGGAGACAGCCTCTCAATAGCTGGTCATCCAATGATGACTTTGCAATTCCGAACTTTATTGGCACGAAACCATATAAATAACTACAGCTCTAGGAAATGGAAACTCTCTGTCCCGCCAGTTTTGTCACAAAAAAATCTGCACTACCTACAAGTATGCAGAAGCTAACTAACTAACTATGCCCAAGGAGCTGCCTACTTATAAAGTGCAGGCCATGCAGTACAAAAGCGGTAAGGAAGAAATCTAAAACAGAATGCACAAAGCGCGCAATGCCACTAAGCACAAGTTTTGCTGCACTCCATGGAGCCTGAAGGGCAGTGTCCAAATTATGGACACCACGTTTTTGTAGCTTATAATTAATAAAAAAATAACAGTTTGCATTCGACACGCTAGTTCCTTCTGCCCTATTAAGGGTTAAAAATATTTTAATTCTGAATTTAAACCCTCTAGTCGATACGTACCCCATCAAATTTATTTTGTCGTTAAAAAAAATGTTTTTTTTAATTGCTCATTCTGACCTATGTCCTGAGCTGACAATCAATAGTGATAAGATTTTTCAAACAGATTCAGCAGTTCCGGAGATTATCTTGCACTTATGAGCAGACTTACAAAATCCATTCGCTCGCTCTTCAAAATAATAACCAATATTGATACTATGAATCACCTAACAGAATCTTGTTTTTTACAAGCCAATTAGCTTACCGTAAAGTAGGCACTATAATGAAAATAAATATGAAAACGTAAATAACTTTATTCAAATGCATTAAAAATAAGTTGTTTTGAATCGTCCAACATTTTTACCCACCTACAAGAAACTCGTCAGCTTCGACAGAAGTAACGACATTTACAATATTACACGTCGTCACCATACATAATCCACATAAGAAAACAAATTATTCTGTTATCACAATAATAGTAGTATTATGGTTTCATTACATCGTTCATGACATTAACTACAACAAAGTCAACAAGTATCTGTTTTAAGTACGTATCCTCAAACATTGCAAGGCTAATATTACGGATGACGAGACTAGACATGTGATAGACAAATCCATACTAATATTATAAATGGGAAAGTGTGTCTGTCTGTTTGTCTTTCTTTTACGGCAAAACGGAGCGACGAATTGACGTGATTTTTTTAAGCGGAGATAGTTGAAGGGATGGAGAGTAACATAGGCTACTTTTTGCCCCTTTCTAACCCCCCACTTCCCAAAAATGGGGGGTGGAAGTTTATATGGAGCATTCCGCAATTTTCAAGGTAGAAAGCTAAAAATTGGTATGCTGACTATTTATGACTACCAAAAATATTCACCCATTATTATTTTTTTTGAAATCTGCACCCAACCCCTTAAAAGAGGGGGTGAAATTTTATATGAGACCTTTCGCAGTTTTCAAGGCAGGAAGCTAAAATCGGCACACAGACTCTTTGTTACTAACGAAAATACCTGCCTTTTTTTAAAAATCCTCCCCCAGCCCCTAAAATAGGAGATGGAAATTTGTGTGAGACTCCGCAAAATTAGAACAGGTTCATTAATACAAACGAATAATAAAATAATTTAATTAAAACGAATTAAATAAAGCAATTACAATTTCCTCTTAAGCTTAGTTTTGCAATGACTATTAACAAAGCGCAAGGACAAACATTAAATGTGGCTGGGGTGGACTTAGAAAAGCCGTGCTTTTCCCATGTACAGCTAGCTGTATGTAGCATGTTCGCGTGTGTCCAAGGCCCAGAATCTTTTTATTCTGACCCCAAATGGAAAGACATATAATATAGTCTATAGTAGTGTGTTAAAATAAAATAAATAACGTGTAAAATTCTGTTCCGAGTTCTCTTCTGTGTTCAGGAAAGGGGAACAGTGCTACCCCGAATTTAACGCGAGCGAAGCCGCGGGCAAAAGCTAGTAAGTAATATTTATAAAAATATGTATAAATACTACTAATACTCATATCAATCACACAAACATCTGCCCCTTTTCCGGAGCTCGAACCCAGGACTGTTTTGGCTTCACTCGACATTATCAGAGTTGAAAGCGAATGAAGTTTCTATTTCTTCTTCTTGACAATTTCCTTAATTGTACATATTAAAATCATAATCTTTTGATTTCTTAAGTTTACCATGTCAATTATGCATGAATTTTTAATCACTATACTATATACTATAAATATTTTAGAGTTCTCTATTTTTATTACACTCTATATCCTGTTCTACTTTTACAATCGCAGTCGCAAGTAATAAAAGATCTATACGAATCTTGCTGTAATATTGTTTATCTACTCTAATACTATAATACAAAGATTCTAAAACTGAAAACAAAATGCTTATGACAAACATTACGTACAGGCCAAAAATAATAAAAAAAAAAGTTTAATTACGATACAGGTCTTGTATGGACACCTGTATCATAATATAACTTTTTAATCATAACGATACACCTATACAACCTCCAGCTGGACCAAGGAGGTTGAACCTCTACTTTAAAAAGGTTTCAATGAACGAGTCCGCGACGACGCAACACGCATTCACAATCGTATCATAATAGTAGTTTATCTACTCTGATACTATAATACAAAGATTCTAAAACTGAAAACAAAATGCTTATGACAAACATTACGTACAGGCCAAAAAAAATAATAAAAAAGTTTTAATTACGATACAGGTCTTGTATGGACACCTGTAACATAATATAACTTTTTAATCATAATGATACACCTATACAACCTCCAGCTGGACCAAGGAGGTTGAACCTCTACTTTAAAAAGGTTTCAATGAACAAGTCAGCGACGACGCAACACGCATGCGCAATCGATGTTTGCAACTTGGCGCCAACATTTGACATTTAAATAAATTTGTTGTTATATTCAGCGTTTTATTTGCAATATTGTTGTACGTAATATAGTATGAGAGTAGATAAAGTAGTGTATGACACTGTACATAACTTGGTCTTATAACACTCGTGTGATACTATAAAAAAACTCGCCTACGGCTCGTTTTTTTAAAACACACTCATGTTATAAGAACCCTTATTATGCAACAGTATCACACGAGTGTTATAAGACCAAGTTATGTACAGTGTCATACACTACTTTATCTACTCTCATACTATATTACGTAAAACAATGTTGCAAACAAAACCAAACTTTGTTTAAATATTGAAAAGATTTTTTAAATGTCAAATGTTGGCGCCAAGGTGCAAACATCGATTGCGCATGCGTGTGGCGTCGGTCGCCGCGGACTCGTTCATTGAAACCTTTTTAAAGTAGAGGTTCAACCTCCTTGGTCCAGCTGGAGGTTGTATAGGTGTATCGTTATGATTAAAAAGTTATATTATGTTACAGGTGTCCATACAAGACCTGTATCGTAATTAAACTTTTTTTTTATTATTTTTGGCCTGTACGTAATGTTTGTCATAAGCATATTGTTTTCAGTTTTAGAATCTTTGTATTATAGTATCAGAGTAGATAAACTACTATTATTACATTTTATCACTTCGCATATTATAATTCTTAATACGACAACTCTCATAGATGGTAAAAAACTACTCATTCCTTCCGATCCTTTAACGATCCTTTGGTGCAACGGTGTGATCCTGCCTTTGGCACCGACGGTCCTGGATTCGAGTACCTGGGTATCTGGTACCCGAGTCATGGGTATTTCTAAGTATTTCTATAAATATTACATTATATAGTATCCATAACACAAGCCTTATAGTGCATACTTTGGGCTAGGCTAATTGGTGTGAATGTAAGAAATATTATTATTATCATGAATTCTTATTATGTACGGACGACAGCGCATCAACCTATAACAAACTATAAAACTTTCGCAATTGATATGGAAACAAATGTGTTGGACCTTAAGCTGAAATCGAAAGGAGGCGATTTACTGTTGACTATACCTGTAGGTAAATTGTGAAGTAAAGTAAAAATTGAAATGATGCATTTCAGTTAAATAAAATGCAAACTTCTACTGTTGTATTTTTAGTACAAGGTACATTTTGGGTTAAACCAAAATTATTTGAGGCAGCTTCTTGCAATGGTAATGACCTCGCCTGTGCTGCATTAGTTCTAGGATCAAAGCATTACATTCAGGGCGGTGAGCCAATGTTGACCTTTCTCAAATTTTACAACTAGACAAGATATAATGCAAATTTATTTTATAGTACCAGTGCTTAAGTTATCCTAAAGGTTAACATATTAATTAAAGTAAAATCAATATTTGCTCGTTTATTACTATCTTGATTGATATATACCCAATCGCTGTCAATCTTACTGACTTCACTTACTTATTTTTATATTATACTAGCTTTCCGCCCGCGGCTTCGCCCGCATGGAATTCGGTTATATTGTGGTATAAAGCACAACTATAAGAAAACTTCTCATTCCCACAGAAAAATCTAAGAAGCGCGATGTAACGCGATGTAACTGGATACAATTAGTTGTTAAACCAAAACTGAATGGTACTCTTTATTATATGTTTTCCCTTGTAGAGCAAAAACATGCAGATTTTGGGCACTGGAAACCCGGGAACACGCTACATAGAGCTGACCATGCGAAAAACAATGTTTTTTCCACTCCACTTCTTATGTATTTAAAAAAACACATCGTTACCATGTTTTAAAAAACACCCAGCGCCATCTATCGCATACCTGAAGAACTAAATAACGTAACTGATACTTATACCAATTAGTAATTCGTTGACTTTAGTGATTTCAGGATAAGTAGATGTAAAAAAAACAGTTTAGACGATAAAACGAATTGTACGTCATCCCCCGGGAATTCCTCATTTTCGGGGATTCATTATCGTATCATTTAGCTTCTAAATTTACATGTTTATATTCGTTTGCAATATTTTACCTTGTTTCAAACGACACACAGCGCCATCTACAATCCATCCATCAAGCAAACAATATTTTTGTTTTTCCTCGGGAATATCATTTTTTTTCCAGGATAAAAAGTACCCTATTATTTAATCTGGACTTTTATCTTTACGTCTGCAAAATTTCAAAGCAATCGGTTCAGTAGTTACGGCGTGAAAGCGGAACAAACAAACAAACAAACAAACTCACTTTCCGATTGATAATATTAGTAAGGATTTTTTAACAAAATCCACATAATGTAGGACATTATTAGCTGTTGAATTGAGTAATAGTGCTCCTTAGGATCAAAAGCTTAAATGTTCAAACTGGTAAACTTTGATTTTAAATTGAATTGAATTAAATTAGAGCATATATAAAAATTAAGTAAAATTGTTACTAACATATATGGCCATCTGAAAATAAATTATTTTGATTTATTTGAAAGAGTAAGAGTACTGAATCAAATTGCGACAAAATCGAATGTACCCTTCCTCTTTGACAAAACATACAGAATACACCTGCAAGAGGATGATAACCCTAAAGTAATACAAGGCTCTCATGATATTCACCAATGAATCCAAAATCAATGGAACTGCCGTGGGAGTGTTCTCTGATAACTTTGTAATAATATGGGAACAATAGATCTTACATGTGATATCAACCAACTTATTTGACAGCATGCAAATATTAATGTCGAAAAATTCATTTCACGTAATGTCAAAGGAATAAATTCATATTCAAATGTCAGTGTTGATAATTACTGTTGCAAAATTAAAGGTAATAAAATATTTTACAATCTATCATTCAGAAAGTACAAATATCATAGTAATTTTTCTCTAGTAATAGCATATGTTGACGAACATTTGATGCAATGGTAGCAATTTGCCTTTCACACAGAAGGTACTGGCTTGGAGTCGCGGAAGGGACAGATGTTTATGTGATAAATACGAACATTTGTACCTGAGTCATGGGTTTTTTATACATTGCTATAAATATCACATATCTATGTATCATTTATGTATGTCCATCTGTTACCCTGGTAGCCATAAAACAAGCCTTACAGTGGTTACTTTGGGTTAGGCTGATTGTTGTGAATGTAAGCAATAAGAAATATTATTTAAATAATGACTTATGAATTAATTAAATATCATTTGAACAAAATCATAAGGCATTTTATTATAAATACTTACAGTCATAAAGAAGCAATTATCTGAACACAATTGCAGTTACTTCTTAGGAACATATAAGTTGTGACCTTTTCTACCCCTATAACCTTTTACATTGAAATATGCAGGACATTTTTTCACAAAATATATAAAGATGGAAAGCAGCCCAAGTACCTCAAATAAGGGCTTGGAACTCTACAAAAACCCTGCACCATAGATTGGTTTTTTACACTTTTTATATAGTTTAAAAGTTGGATTAATTTCAACGAATCATCTATCAAACGCTGCTTAAGAAATAGTTTGTCGTATTCTGTTAAGAGCAAAGAGCATACACAACTACCGGGCGAAACATCTCAGCTCCATGGGGAGACTCCAAGAAGTCGTCAAAGAGAATTTAAAGCCTTACCGGCAGAGTTGGCAGCCATCTGGCTGAAAAATAACCATCTCTGCATCCAGACTCAAAATAGCAACTCTAAAGTTGTTGAGTGGCAGAAACCATCCATAAATGATGTTGAAATATTTGTAGTCCTAATTGTAGATATCTAGGATACAATTATGATATGTTATAAAATACTAGCTTTTACTAGTGGCTTTGCTTGTGTTAATGTAGACTATTGATAAAAAGTTATATTTCCATTCCTCGGAAAAAGTATTTTTTTTCTCAATGAAAGGTATATGTACCCTATGTCTTTTTCTGTACCCATGACAGTGTATGAAAAATTGTATGCTAATCGGTGGAGCAGTTATGGCATGAAAGTGTATTAAACAAGCTCACTTTCATATTTATAATTTTAGTTAAGGCTACAAGGCTTTTACCAATATGACATATAGCCTATCATTTGTGCAATCAGATTTTCTTATCATATTTCAAGTTTCATCAAATCGGTCAACCTATTGACTTATAAAATTTTAAAAATATTAGAATTGGTATCAGTGAGTGAGAAAATGAATATTTATCATATAATTTGTCCAAAAACTAAATGTACGGACAGAACTTACAGATTTATATAGTAGTAATAAAGAGTAGATAATAAAGCTTTTCAGAATTTATAAATTGCACCATATTATAATAACTTTTGGGCAATTCACATGAGATTTCAGGTATGCAGAACCTATATATTGAATTTTCAGAACTGATCTAACTACAAAAAACTATGTTTAAAAGTTAATAACACAAAGAAGTATTCCTGTTTGAGATTTAAATCTGAAAAACCTGCCAGGTCAGCTTTTATTGATCAACTGCAGCAAAAACTTTACATCTGTAATGTGGTAAACAACATGAAAGTGTGATCCCACACTTTACTGCAGTGGAGAGAGCTACACCAACGAGAGGTTTGCTCTTAAATTGCAACATAAGATTAGGAGTAGAATATAAGTTTAAAAAATTTATATATGCTCATAGTGTTGCATTAGGGAAATACCAGTGCACTGTTTTAAAAAAGACTCAAAACATGGCTTATTGAAAATCCTACCCAGTGCACAAATGTTTTTCAGTGAGAAGTGACCATGTTTAGTTACATAAGGTGCTTGTATAATGTGAATTTTGTTGACATAATCTTGAGTTTTAGTTAGTTAATTTATGATTAGTTTATTAATTAATAAAATCGTGAAATGTGTGATGAATTTATTAATCTATGCAGAATTGATCTCCTAGACCTAGTGATAAAAATATTCATTTTACAAACAAAACTTTGCATACTTGGACATATTGTAATTAGAATTGTGAACTAATTGTTCAAATTTAATTTTTTTATTGCATGTGACATTACAATATTGTGATGGTAACTTAGACATAATATGTGGGTACTTTACTATTATCAAAATTAAATTTTTTCTTCTATAAAATATGCACTTGGTCCTTTAAAGACAGCAGTGGCTGTTCAACAACTGTTGAAAACTAAGTATAAACTAATTATTTCCACTATAGAAATAAACCTACATTACTTAACGCCAACATAAAATTACAGAGCTTGTTAAAGTATTTTATGAAGTGTGAGCCTGTAGATGTAAAGTGCATGTCTGTGAGACATGTTAACAGACACATACACAGACATTTTTAATTACTAACATAATTAAATCACATGAAAAGGTCACAGACTCGGAATATAATGTGCCTATGAGCCAGCCCGGGCAGCCTTTGAAATTTATTACTCATACTGTAGGAGTTTTTAAATTATGAGTTTTCAAAATTTAGATTTTTAGTAATTTACAAGCCCACTTGAACCTGTTAACATTCAAAAAATGATGATTTTCAGAATCATAATGTCCAAAAACAACTTATAGGAAAGTCGCTATTACATATTTTTAACTTTATCTGAAGATTGGTTGTTAAAAATATCTTCAAATAAAAGAATACATTTGAGTCATCATTTTAAATTGAAAATTAAACATTTTAAGGAAAGTCATTTTGCAAATTATATTTTTAAGAATAAACAATAAAAAAATAATGTCAATATTATTGTAATGATTTGAAGGTAAATAGGCAAACTAAAGACAAAAACCACACTTAGGTCACCAATGCGCAGCATAAGCGTTGAACAGATTAAGGGAATGAATTGAATGCAATAATTGGCCACAGATGCAGGTGTGGTTGAGCCTATAAGCCAATTTCCTGGTTTATTATCCTGGTAGGAGTATATGATTGTGTAATGAGCATAAATATTTGCTCCTCAGTCATGTTTGTTTGAGTATTTATTTATGTTTTTCGTGTCTCTTTATTAGGATCAATAGTGCAAGTTGTGCTTATTTTATTAATATAATAATAGATGAAGAGCACAATTTTTAATGGTCTCCTTTCATTACTAAGTTACATCTTCACTAATAAATTTCAGTTATTTAGTATGCATGTTTAATATGTAAGCAACTTTGTGATTTATATTTGATCTATTTCTTTTTTCACAAATACTTATAGAACATTTCTGTGACATTTCCGATGACTACAGCACATGTGGAGCAGCAAAAGTATGCATTTGGCGAGTAAGGTAAGATGAGTACTGACCGCTCTTTCTCAGTGTCGACGCTGAAATTACGCTCGATGACGGTGGTCCACTGTAGGCCACGGATGGTGAAGGTGTACGGGCGCGGTTTGTCCACGGGCATGATCTGGCAGTCCCGCACCGTGAATTTGTTGAGAGGGTCGCGGTAGTTATTCCGCTCGGGCTGAGTCTTGAACCCCACCAGGTCTCCATTATCAAACAGAATGAAATAGCGGTCGCGCCAGTTGCGGATGTGCTCGCCTCGCTTTTGCAGCCAGCCCTCCTTCACGATGTTCCCGGGCGGCGCCTCCGCCATGGCCCTCGCTGTTTGATAACAAACGATGGGCTACTGCTGCCAGCCACACCACGTTGCGCACTCTGCTATCTCGGTGACTGTTTCACCTTGATTTTGTAACGACGAGCACGATTGTATCGGACATTTTCCCGTTTGACAAAGATTGATGCACTATTTGAAAGTATTATAGTTTTTAGCAATAACATGAACCAATGCGACGTACTCAACGTCTAATAGCCTCGCGGTTATGATGCTGTATGTGAAAAAACGATTGTCTGGTGAGCAGACAGAAAGAGACAAATGTCTTAAACCACCTTATGCGAGAAAGAGGCGGTAACCGAATTTCCGAATTCGACCGAGGCTATTTAATTTATTTGGGTTATACCCTATTTTGACAAAATAGTACCATATGTCTGCCACTAGGGGCATGAATGGCGCTGTTTATTTTTTAATTTACGTTCCGTTTTAACAAACACACTTTAACAATTTTTAACAATTATGAAATATGCTATTAATATTTGGTATATAATGACAGAGAAAGAACTAAAATCAGCCAATCAGTACGTTACACAAATAATTGCTATGACAAATGGTTCATAATGTGTAGTCACCATTAAAACCTTTCCTGCTATATATAACCTATAGCAAAACATTAGAACCGTAGTTCTACACACGATATTCTGCCATGAACAAATTGTAATTTGTGATAGTTCTATTGTAATTTAATTCACAGCGCAGCTGGACACTAATTAACACTAATTGAATGGCAGCCCCTTGTAGAACCTACCTACGCAAAATGTTTGTGTATATTGGGTTTACTATAAATGGTAGTTAAAAAGCAACCAATGGATTGTTCTAATCTCAAATAAGAATATTTATAATTGATAAAGCCCTATTCTTTACACAGAATATCTATATACTGTAAATTCAGCATAAAGATTTTTTTTACTGCAATCAAAAGCGCATTATAGGATAGTATACAGTAATAATAAATCTTAATCCATGTCTTCAATTTACAAAATAGTATTAGACATGAAGTACAATTTTAACTATATTATGACTAAATTTACATTACAAATAAAATAAAATAAATTAAGTATATTATTAATATTAAGTTAATAGCAAATTAATTTAAGTCAAAGTGTTACATTCGATGTTGTAGGTAACTAGTAGTTATGTAAAACATGAAGAGATGGCACTGATATTGAGCTTAAGAAAGACTGAAAAATACAACGGGTCAAGGTCACGGTTGCTCAATTGGAAAATACTTGTCCGAGCTCCGACTCCTGACTCTCAACTCTAGACACACATTTCTAGTATAAAAATATCCTAGAATATAAAAATATTTAAATGCATGAATAAAATAACCTATAATAGTTGTAATATTATTATACTTCTGGCCTAGGGGGCACTTGCTACCCATCGTTAATCTCGCGTCTGTCCGCTCGCCAGACTCATAAATTAACATTGTTACACTTGTAAATGGACATGGAAGTCGTGTCATGTTCCGCTGAAATTAGATACTTACTGATCACACGAAAGACAGTAGTTATTATTTATATTATTTGACTGTATCGCGCTAATCACTAATCAATTTAAAATATTTACGTTACATCTATCATACTGCGTTTATGAATAACGGACAGAAACTCAAATTTCGATAAAATATTAGTTTATCAAATAAAATATATTAGAAATCACTGTTTATCCTATAGAATCAAGAATTGTAGGACGAGCATGTATTACATGATAGGTAAACCAACCTATTAGCAAGATGGTGGTGGGTGTGATGCGGTAAGAAATGATAACCATGGAACAAATAAATATTCCAATGTAAAGTAGGTAGGTAGATTGTTCTCGGTAGCTTTTTTATTCATTAAAAGTAGTTTTTTGATGTTAATAAATGTTTTGATCCCGTAACGTCTACTTGTTCAATCTCAACCTATTAAAATATGTAATTTTATCAGGTTTCTTAAGTCAGTACCCAAAGCGGACCATATGCAGAAACCCACAATAGTGGCTAGCATCGTCGGTTATGTAAGCGAGCTGAGTCGCCTGGCGTTCGGAAATAGTTGAGTCGACGGGCGCAGGGCGCATGTGCGGCGCATGGGCGCGCAGGCCGCGCCGGTCGATAGCGGCAGTGGCTGCCAGCAGCCAGCAGGCCTCACCGCGCGGCCATCGCGAACCGACCGCTCCTCGCCGCGACCGTCCGTGTGTTGCGATGAAGGTATAGAGCCCCCTTGTAGCGCGGTAGTGGTATGACTTAGCTGTAAGTAGCGGCGGCCGCCGACCCGGTACGTGTCTAGGCTAGCCGCTGTTGTGTCTCTGTGCCGCCGCCCGCCCTCGCCGCGGCCTCGCCCGCCAGTCGCCTCTCATTCTTCACGCACGGAGCCATCACCCCCGAGACACATCTGCCCATCAGCTCTCACCGTGACCCTCACAGACCCGAGACGATGCGATGCGAATGTTCAATGTTGTCACATCATTGGCTTTTCCGTTCACTTGTTGAGATGTTTCTCGCCATTACTGCACGCATCATTACATTTCAAATCCTTTCATCTGTGTAGCTACTTCTATACTACTGTTCGGTTTCTATCTATTTAAAGAATAATTATAACTATATTATTGTTAACAACCAAAATTGTTCAGCGATAGCAAATTCTGAGCGATGCGATCAATAGAAATAGACGCTAATACATTTTATTACACACACATAATTATGTGTAGGAGCGAAAGAGCAAAAATGTCTTACCTACTGGGTAGGAGAAATTCAAATGAGAATATCGAGAGTAAATATCGAGAGCACAGTGTTTTATCATACGAACACAGTTGCAATTGCAATTAAAAGTGTAAAGGAATAGTATATTTTATAAAATTCTGAATAATTAAAAAAATAATTATTATTTCCATTTTAAATTATATACTGACTACATTCTTGTTTACCGCTAGTTTTTTTTGTTTCAGCAACACGGAGAACATCTTGTAAGCTCATATAATGCTAAAGTTACCCAAAGGCCTTAAAAAGAAGAAAAAAGGGAAAAAGTCGAAACGAAAAGGAGAAGAAGAGCTTTTTACTGAAGAGGAGCTAGAAAAGTATAGAAGAGAACACCAACAGACACATTCTGAAGAAGGATCTTCTAAAGAAAATGAGGAATGGTCCAAATTTAAAGATCTGACTACTGGGGTTGATTCAATTTTAAAGAAAACCCAAGGCGATTTAGATCGCATAAAATCGACATCATTTTTTCAACGTATACCTGCGGGACCCAAAGAGGTTAAGCCGGTTGAGAAAAGAGCTCCACAGAGACCAGTCGTTGAAGTCACCGAAGCGGACTTTCCGCAACTGAAACAAGCCGCTGCGGCCGCTGCCGAAGCAGACGACGATAAAAGTGACTACGGCGTTACCGACGACGAGTCTGAAGAGGACGATCAGGATGATATCTTTGATACTTCATACGTAGACGCCGTTGAAAGAGGTGAAGTTAAATTAGCTTACGTACCCGATTCTCCTGAAGATTTACAAGACGACGATATCTTCGATACTTCACATGTTGATGCATTAATAAAAGGTCAAGAAGCTAAAACTGTCAAGGGTAAGAAAGTATTAGACATTGGTGTGGCCGTTGAAGTTTTAACTGGAAGGATCGATAATGTAACAGTTACTACAAAGAGACCTAAACGAGTTATACCAGGTGATTTACTTTTTGAAGATAAAGAACAGGCAGTTGGTGCACAACCTGTGGTCACTGAACAATTAGAAAAAAGCATATTAGACACTGATTCTGACATTCCAATTAATACTCCTATAGATTTAAGTGTTTCACTACATACTTCATTGATACAACAAAATAAAACTAGCCATTATAACGAAAATGACTCAGAACTAGATCTTTCTCAAAAAGATGACAAAGTCGATGAAGAAGAATTTGACGAATTCACGCAATTAGCCACAGAATCTTTGGAAAGCGGAGTAGAAGTTGTCAAATTACAAGAGAACGAAATCAAACTTGAACCAGTATTACAAGAGTCTTGGTCGGCTTTTGAAGCAGATAAGAATGAAACTGTGTTTGCTGAATGCATCGTAGAGGATCAAATCGACGTCGATGATCCCTATTTAGATCAAGACGATCCATTTGATACCAGTTTTGCAGATGCTATAATACCCACCAACCAGGGGGTAACTAAAAAAGAGGCTGTTATTCTTGAAGACGACGACGACTTTGACCCACGTGCGGAAGAAATCAGGATCTTACTAAATAATAGAAGAAAATCCTCTGTCCGTATTCACTTGACTGATCCTTCCGGATTGAGAGAATCCATTACATCGGATGACGTTATAGAGGCTAACCAGAGAGAAGAAATTCAAAGGTCACGTGATTTATTGGGCGGAAGTACTACTGACCTTACACAGTTGGGAGACTCTCCATTAAACCCAGTAGATATAAACAACGTGGGAGAAATTGATCCATTCGATACAACAATTGTTGATAAGATTGTAGCACCTGGAAAGGTTGAATTGAAGCTTCTTGAACAGGAGTTAATTGGAAATTCAATACCGGTTTACCGTGTTCCAAGCGATCCTGATTTTGATCCGCGGGCTGACGAACCACAGAAGGTTGAAAGACGAGCCTCTAGACCAGAAAATCTTGTTGTAAGTAAAAGTGTTGTTTTCAACGTTGAAGCAGCGGAAACTGTTACACTAGATATAAAAGCCAAATCAATAAAGCCTTCGACTCCATATTACACGCGTGATATTTCAATCACAGAAGAAATAAGCGAAGAAACAGAAGCGGCTGATGTTGTCAGTGATACTCTGACTCGAACTCGTTCTGACGAAGAATTAGCGCCGAAACAAAATTATCAAAACAAAAGGAGACATTCAGAATATCCTCAATCAAATTTCACAAAAGCTAATATAAAATCAAAAGATCTTTTGCAAAGTGGACAGAACGATATTACAGTCAAAACATTAACACCAACAGAGCCACAACAGGAATTAAAAAATATTGAGAGTGATCCATTCGACACTTCATTTGCTAGTAATATAGCACCAAGTCGAACAGAATTGAAATTATTGGCAAAAGAATTTTCCTGTGAAGAAACACAATTTGAAAGTGAAGGGAAGCAAGATTTATTAGACCCTTCTGACGATATATTCCAAGTAAAAGCGCTTACTCCAGAACCTTCCGTCACTACAAAATTACCCGAAGAGGACTTTGATCCTTTTGACACCTCGTTTGCGGGTGATCTCAACCCAGGTCGCACAGAACTGAAACTTTTGGAGTCTGAGTTTTTGAATTAGTGTTCGTTGGTACCATCAAGATGGCTTTTAATCCTTTCTTAAGTATGAATGAACCGGCAGCTCCCGTTGCTGCCGATGTGCTCAACCCATTTATGATATCCGATACAGAAACAGATACTTTTACAGGAGACAATCCGTTCGCTACAAGCAATCCATTTTCAGATTTCGGTGGAAGCTATGAACCACCTGCCGGTGATACCATGCCTGTCGACATTTTTGGCACGGCTGATCCTCCGGGAATGGGTGCCAAGCAATTCGAAGAATTTAGTACCCAATCTCCTGCTGCCTTTGATATTTTTGGAACTGAATCGATACCTGCCGACGAACGATTAGTAAAACCTACAGAGCTCGATCTAATCACAACTACTTCTGAGGGTAGTTATGTGAACGAAAGTGACGAGCAGGGGCCGCAGCCACCGTCCAGGCCTCTCCCACCAGAAACACAAAACTTGATATTGAGTGTCACCGGTCAAATGGAATTCACGAGCTCACACTTGTTAGATCGTATTCCGCCGACGCGTACCCCTAGTCCGGTGTCAGTGAGAGACATACATTCTCCTTGTCCCACGCCCGAGCCGGAGCCGCTGGAGGAGCCCCCAGTCACAGACGCATTCGACATCAACCGCAACAAACCGACGCGGCCGCCTCCCGCCCGGCCCCCGCCCGCCGCGCGGCCCCCGCCACCGCGGCCGGCGCCTCCGCCCGTACCAGTCGCACCGCGACCGGCGGCACAGTCAAAGCACCAACCGCAGGATGATATCAATCTATTTGAGGCGCCAGCACCTACGGTCGTCAAACCTACGAAAGAAGATATTTTAAGTTTATATTCTGCACCTAAACAAGAAGAAAAGCAAGTCGATTTCTTAAGTGATGACTTTTTGGCTGATATTCCTCCTGTTGAAACTGGCGAAGTTCACGACAATACACAATCACAAGTAATAGCTAACAGTCAACAAATCACAAGTGAAACTGTCGTTCTTACTTCTACACCTAATGTTTTTGATACGAACACTCCGTTTACAAAACCAGATAATCCAATAAGGGATGCCGCTTCCCCTATGGACTGTTCGGAACCACCATCTGACCCGGTCAACTCGTCTCCGTTTGCTGATGTCGCAAGCGAAGACTCTGTGCGACGTGTTAGTAACAGTGAAAAAAATCCTTTTGAGGATATCGGAGTGGCAGATGCTGCCAATAGTTTCATGGATACCAGTAGCAACATATTCAGTGTAAACAATGATGACGCCATAATGACTACTGCGGAGCCGATGACGACAGCGCCTGCAGATATATTTTCAGGAATACCCGTAGAAGATAACGTTACACCGGCAGAAACATTTACTTCTCCGTCGACGGATGTGTTTGGACAATCCCAACTATCACAAGTAGACCCGTTTGCGAGTTCACAGCCAGAAAACCACTTGGACTCAAGTTGGGGTGACCCTGTATCAGACGCGGCGATGCACGATACGTTTCCGGAGTCCCAAGACGCATTTGATGCTTTCTCAGCAAAATTCGATTCTACGTCTGCTAATCACTTAAACACAGGTATGGTCAACACGGAACGATTGTGATTGTTTGAGGTTTCGTAAATGAGTAATAAATGTTTAACGCAAGATAAATTTAAAGGCGCATGGGGCGAGGAGGGTTCAGTATCGGCGGCGACGGACGGCTTCGAAGCGGAGGCGTTCGACCCGTTCCTGAGCATGGGAGCGCCTCCGCCGCCCGCCGCCACGCCGCGCCTAGAGCAACAGGGCTCCAGGGACTCCGCCGACGATTCCTTTTCTGTTTTCATCAGGTAATCAATTTGAATGACAACAATATTTCAAGTAGGAGGAACCTATCTATTCATGTTAATTAATTAGTTAAGTCTGCAACCTAGTAACGTTTAGAAAAATAACAAGATGATTGAAATTTTTGGTCATACAAAACTTGTTGCTGTATCAATGCTGCGTATTTCTTGCACCTTTTTTAATCATTGGGTAACAAGAGTTAGTAAGAGTCATCTTTTCCGGATAACCTTGAGTACTTTGAGATCCAAAAAGAGCTTGGTGCCCAAAGTGACAAGTAAAGGTTTGCGCCCAGGCCAAAAGAGAGTGAGCCGAGCGGAGAGGAGGCGGCCGTGCCGGCCCTGGCGCCCCCGCCCCGGCCGCAGGCGCTGCCCGAGTCGCCGCGCGCCAACCCCTTCGACAAGAGCGGCTTCGACCACCCTCCGCAGCAACACTACCAAGGTATTTCCCTCACCACCAACACATTCACTGTTTTTATCTGTTGTTTCTAATTAGTTCTTCATTATGGTTGGTATCTAAGTAGTTTAGTTGATTGTCTCCCCCCTCTGTCGTCCATAGTTTGTATGCCTATTGTAGTCCTATTAGCTTCCTAGTAACTGGTCACTTCAATAGATTCATACTTATGTTCGTTAAGGTATCTTATAAGTTACCCGCTATATTCATTTTATTTTTTTACCCGCTCATGTATTGAGTGCTTTTACCTTTAAGTAACTCTTTCAAGTTCTTTGTCTTCAACTTCAAGTTGTAAAAAAAATTTAGCTTACACTATTATAAACTTTTGTAGGCATATTTAGCTCGATAAAGCGATTATTAACTTTAATGTATTTGTTTAATCTTTATTTGAAAAAAATAAAAAAATATATTAATAAGAAAATTATATGTCAATAAATAAATTACACAAAAAGCAAATAATTTACATATAAATACCAAATATAATCTTTTATGCGCCCCCGTTTTTCGTATTGGACACATGGCAGAGAATTATTTTTTTTCTTTTTAGTTGGCCTGAAAAACGAGGGTTTATTTTTTTTATGTAAATTATTTTCTTCTTTTTAGTTTTGTGTGTATGATTTCCAATTGCTCGATCTTAAATGTCAAGTAGCAGTTAGTATGTCATTATGCAAGGTTTGTTGCCTCGATTTTAGCGCCATCTGTGGGTTTTTTCGGAACTAAAATGTATCCAATTGAAATTAAATTTTGTAAATATTCTCTGAAATTGTGATTGAATCATGTCGGAAAGTATATAATCATATATTGTCATCGAGTTCTGAGCTATGTTAAAAGTTTCAGAGCTCTAGCTAGTCGGGAAATGGGTGAAAATTGAGTTTCAAGATTTGTACGTTACAGACAGACAAACAGACACCAAGAGAAGTAGAGAAAAACGAGGGAAAAAGAAAGTTGATTGTTTAGATTTTTTAAATTAAATTGGCTTTTGTTTAGTCGGATATTCGTTGTTTTGCTATTAAATGTTATGTATATACTTTATACTATTTATTGTTTTATTTCCAAAAGGAAATGTAACGGCAAAATGTCTTGTATGATCCTTTGAAAATGTTTCCAATTGTATGTCCACCGCTCCTTGTGTTTACGCAGAGGAACGTCGGCGCAGCGACAGCGGCGGCGAGACCCCGCCGACGCCGCTGTTCGACGACGACGTGTCGATGCCCCTGGAGGACTTCCCGCGCACCACCTACAAGGGCCCCGGCTGGGAGATGCAGCTCAGGCAACCGAACAAGAAGAAAATCACCGGGCAAAGGCACGCACACGCTTACTATATAGTCGACTATATAGTATTACAATTTAATTTGGTTTATAATTCTTCATATGCAACTAACGCACATTAAACATGTCTACTAGTGTCGTGGTCAGCTCATTTCCTATATATATATGTATATATATATATATATATATATATATATATATATATATATATATATAGTTAGGAATGTTTCTGATAAAATGTTTATTGCTATTATCTTGTGGTACACAAAGGTCTTAGAAAATGATGTATGACGACCACACTGTGATCACGGCTCTTGCAATGAATTTCAAGCGTCAGGTCTTAATCTAAAAATAAAAAACAAGATTAAACTCGTCGTAAATCCAGTTAAAATGATTTATTTTAATTAATAAGGATTATTGATTCGGCTATTAAGTAAGTTGACAAATGGGTTTCAATGAGAGTCAATCTTCATCTTACATATATTTTCATTATTGTTAGTCTTATAACTAAAACCCATTAATCAAACCAAAATCGTCTTTGGAACTCAAGAACTGTTTCATAAGTTGCTTACATTTGACAATGATTATGATACAAGTAAACTCCGTTGTGAAATTAATAGTTCGATTTATAACCAGCAAACTTGAATCAAAATTCTGACTAATTTAACACGTAATAAAAGGTAGCCTCCATCGCCTAGGAAATATAATATGTTCTGTGTGCAGATTCTGGAAGGCAGTATTCGTGAGGCTGACGTACCAGGGCGACAACCCGGCGGTGCAGCTGTTCAACTCGGCCACGGACAAGGAGCCGTTCCAGGAGCTACCGCTGCAAGCCTGCTACTCGGTGTCAGAAATTGGCGCACAGCAGTACGACCAGTACGGCAAGATCTTCACCGTCAAGCTGCAGTATGTCTTTTACAAGGAAAGACCTGGTGTTAGGTGAGATTTTATCACAATACTTATGCAATATTTTTGAAGTTATACTTTTTTTTCTGCCTTCTGCCGCGTGTACATAAGTACACGCACATTTGTTTACTGTGTTATGAAAACAACAATATTTTGATGTGTGTATAGACCTGGGCAGGTGACAAAAGCTGAACGCATCACGAACAAGTTATCGCAGTTCGCGGCGTACGCCATCCAGGGTGATTATCAGGGCGTCAAGGAGTTCGGCAGCGACCTACGCAAGCTCGGTCTACCCGTCGAACACGCCCCGCAGGTCCGTATCAAATACACTCACACATTCCTCAGCCGGCATTCCTGTTCAGTATGACATCAGTACTAATTACCTCTTGCCAAAAACCCTTTTAGGGTACTGACACATCCTTCAAAGTTTCATGTAAAATTTACAATTAAATAAAATTGGAGTGTCTCTTTGTAATGTCCAAACTAATTTACTCACGGCACTTTTATCAATTATTTATATTTTTTTCTGTCAGTCTGTTCATTTGTTGTGATTAATCTTAGGAATGGCTGAATTTTTTGGTCGTGCCTTGAATTGGCAGATAGCTTATATATTTATTGTATGGTCAAAAAAAAAGAGCATTGTAAAAACGCTGGGCAAAGCTAGTAAATTAAATAATAAAATTTATATTAAATTACGCATTTTCAAGATTCCTGAAAGTATTTTTTAAGTACAAAAAAGTAAATCTCCTAATATATATTTCTGGAATTAGTATTTCAGAAATAATATTTTTCGTTTCACAGATAACTTCGTAGTATTATCTCATCACTAGTGTCAATATTCTTAACGCACTTGTAGCACGTCAAAGTAACCTGTGATGTCAACAGGTGTCCCAGCTGTTCAAGCTGGGCTCGCTGAACTACGAGGATGTAAAGCAGTTCTCGTGCTGCGTGGAAGAGGCTCTGTTTCGCCTATCCGCCCACCGTGACCGCGCACTCACCTACAAGATGGAGGAGGTAAGTAAATATACTATTTTATTTTATTTTAAATGGGTTCGCTCTTGATCCCAATCAAGCCCGGGGGTCAAGACAGGATCCACGATGGAACGAGCTTATCCAGAAGCTGCCTCTTCACTCTGGCTTTAAAAACGTACGGGTTATAAGTGCTCGAAAATACAGACGCAGAGAGGGAGTTAAACTCCAAAGATGTTAAGAAGCGCTCGGTATGACACATAGGAACCAAGAAAGAGTTTTAGCCCGCAGTGCGTCAGTTTATGTATGGAGACTACAATAATTTCCAGGCAGCCATGGGGTACGAGAAATTAATTAAAAAAAAATACATATTAGGATATGTAGCGCAGGACGTTCAGTGATTTGTTGAATCTATGCGAAGACTTTCACGCTTAATATATAGCAAAAAGATAAACCGACAACTATATGAGTAAGTTTCTGAATATTATGTTATAAGTACACACCTGGAACAGAGGCTGGTATCATAAGTGGCTGAAATTAGTAGTTTGTTTTTAACTAAAATGTTAAAGAAGTTTGTGTGTTCTCAGGTGCAGATCACGGCGGTGGACGAGCTGTACGTGGAGCAAGACGCGGAAGGCTGCGTGCTCAAGCAGATCGCACGCGTCAGGCTCTTCTTCCTTGGTTTTCTCAGCGGTATGTTTAAGGACACTTATTTGAAACAGATACTTGTTGATTTTGATGTCAACGATGTAATGAAACCATAACACCGCAATATTCTGATAACAGAATAATATAAAAGCTGACAAGTTGCTTGCGCCCATTCTTCTTGTCAGTTAAAGAATGGGTGGTAGATAAAATTGTTGGAAGATTCAAAACAACTTATTTTAAGTGCATTTCAATATAATATATTGTTTTAAACTTTCATGGTCACTAACATTATAGTAATATAAGTTATTTACGGGATTGCTACCATATACCTTGTTTTTGAGTTTCCGATATTTCGGCACTGTTGCAAGTGCCATGATCACGGAGCGATCTCAAAAACAAGGTACATGGTAGCAATCCCGTAAATAACTTATATTACTATAGCATTTCAATATAGTTATTTTCATGTTTGATGTATGTAATGTTATTATCTTTTGTCAGTTCACTGTTACTCGCTGTTATGAACTAATATGCTTATTTCTATTATAAAAGTTATTTTAATTGGCTCAATGTTGAGCCAACTGTGTACAACAACGTGGCATGCCGTACGCTTAAATCGTGATTTATGAAGCGAATAAGCGAATGCAACATGAAAAGAAAAACGCGTTTTGCACTAGGTATGCCGGACGTGGAGATCGGGGTAAATGATTTGCGGCGGCAGGGGCGCGAGGTGGTGGGGAGGCACGACATCATCCCAGTAGTCACCGAGGAGTGGATCCGAGTCGAAGATATGGCCTTCCATGCTTGTGTGCAGCCTGAGGAGTTTCACAACACTCAAATTATCAAGTCAGTACATCATCTCATAAGCTAATCGATATTGACGGCTCCACTGCTGTCGCTTAGCACATGTTTTCTATCTACATACATATATAAATAAAAACCTATGCATTCCGAAACCATTGAACAGATGGTGAAGAAACTTTGTAAAGTTGTTGTATGCGTGACAGGGAAGGTTTATATGTATAGTCAGCAAAAAATTCGAGCCAAAAATTTCTCAATATGAATAAGGCTCGAAACAATCGCATGAACCTTGATAGGCACAGCAACAAGGAAAAGAGAGGGACAGATATTTCATTGACATTTATCTTCAAAATATCCCTCATTGGAATAATAAGATTTAGCAAAGGTTTGCGAGTTTCACGTGTACGGAAGTGTTCCTAGAAAACAAACCTTTGGCTGTCCATCCAATAATCGGTGGCTGTGGAAGTTGGTTAATGTTCGCTAACATTAATCTTACCAACAGCGCAAGCTTCTCAATCTACACAGCTACTGCTTCCTTATGGTAATAAACAAAATCAATATAGACTGAGATTAAGAATGTGTGATCAGGTTCAAGCCGCCGGATGCGTGTTACATCGAGTTGATGCGGTTCCGCGTGCGGCCGCCCAAGAACCGCGAGCTGCCGCTGCAGCTGAAGGCCGTGTGGTGCGTCACCGGCAACAAGGTGCGCCTTTGCCTCCGCCAAACATCACTAAGTACTCGCCACGTTCAGTCGATGTGGTTTCGAAAGGTTTGCTGAAGTTGAGGAGGGTCTAGTGCGTCTTGTAAATTACAAGGGGTTTTAGCCAACTGGTCTGCGGACGTGAGACTAGTAACCGGTTATTCATCGCCAATTAAACAAGCCCAAAGTAAGAACTGTGAACCTTGTGTTATGGATATAAGGGTAGCGGATATACATGCAGTATTATGATAAATTAAAAAGTGATATTCACATAAATATTTATCGCTACCTACGACTCAGGTACGAATTATAGTAAAAACATCATGTCCGTTTCAACCGCGCGGCCACCTCATAATATTTGATGAAATTTTGCCAGGAATTAGTGCTAATTTGTTACTTTACACACCTCTTTTCGTGAATTTGTTATAAAAAAAACTAAGACGCTATGACAAAAAATAGTTGGCCGCTAGAACCGCCACTTGCCGTAGTCATCGTCCGTGATTACACAGAAACTATATAATGCAGATAGACGAATGATGCATCAAAAGAAAAGTCTTAATTTGTTCAATTTGTTACAAAAATAATAAACGTGAAAACGTAAATAAACAAAAAGTTATGCAATATTTAGTTTTCAGGTTATGAGTAGGTAGGTATGTCACCATAAATATCAAATTAATAGAGGCTAATGTGTATGGATAATTAGTTACGAATTTGTTACAGCGAATAAACGTAAAAAAATACTAGAAAGTGGGTTCAATAACTTGTTAGAGTCGATTTAAGTTGGCCGCTCGGACGGCAATATGCCTAAAATACAATGGCATTTATCTCGTTATTAAAAGTAGGTTTAAGCTTAGTTAGAGTACTAGTCGACGGGTAACGTAACCTAGTTTAGATAAATATGGCGAATATAACTGCAGCACTCATATTTTAGAAAATATTTGCAAAAAACCGTAATATGAAACCGTATGAGAGTAGGGTGACTATGATTATTGGAATGTTCGATATTCATATCTTATTTTTTAGGGAGAGTGCTTATATAAATACATTTTAAGTTAAGGCATACTTTATATTACCATTTTTTTTATTATTATTTTTTTTTTTTTTGATATTTGCTTTAAAATATGCTTATAGTATTTCTATTAATAATGTTAGTGTGAGTGGAGTAAGAAATTAAGCTATTATCTATCTATCCTATGTATACAATGTGTCCCGTCACCAGTGTCGGAGCCTTTAATGGTGTGAAATATGGCATGTTTGGCTCTTACGGCCGCCATTTTGTTTTCTTGATAACCAAGACCTGGGCTCTCAAAATAATTCGACCACCACTACCCATGTCAATGTCCTATCAACATTAAAAAGGTGTCATTTGATAACTCAACATGTAGACAACAGTTACACAGCCATCATGTTTCAATTGTCATGGAATAAAAAATAGAAAAAAATAATGAAAGAAAAACAAATATGTATATGCAAGCAACATTTAAATAACGCGGGCGTTTACGGCCGGCTGGTGTTGAAGGATATTACGATTAGTTGCATCCAAAGGAATAGAAATCCACACACAATCACAGTGAGCGCGTGGGGGCACGGGCTAGTCGCGGCGCAACGGCATCGGCTTGGATCGCACGGTTACTGCCGCCCCCCCACCTCGCTCGAAACTGTTATCCTCCTGAGATCTATCACAACGAAAAACATGGAAACTTACGTCGAAATACTCACGGTCATAAAATTATCATTGAGCCAAGTCTTAGTTTAGCAAATAAGGTCGTAATTGGACAATGCTACTTAAGAAAAAAATTCTTGGGACTTAGTTCGAAGGCCCCTCACATTTTGTTAGTAAATATTAAAGTTTCTTACAATCATGAATATGGTAACAGATATTTATGTATTTAAAAACTCCAGGGAAAGCACGCAAATGCAAGCTCAATGAATATATACGTATATTTAAGAATGTAATAACAAAAGTGTTTAGTCGAATTATTTTAAATTTAAAATTCTCTTTTATTAAGGCACCAATATGTTAACAAGAACGTATAATTGGACACATGGTAAAGATCCAACCCACAACTTCACTTAAATTGACGTAAATATATCAAAATGGCCTTAATATCATATACTTTGACGTCACGAAAACAGCTGTAGCAATAAAGGAATAACTTTATTCAAGTCATCATAAAATTGTAAAAATTAAACTTACCGCAGTCAATTTGGATCCCTCTGCAATACACTTTTTGGTGGTGACTTCTATATTAACAAATCATATAAGTGGACAGAACTCATAGCTAAGCACTTTTAGACACTTCTGGATTTACTGCTAATTGTCTCAGTAACTTAGTAGTATGAAAATCACGGGAATTAAATACGTACGAGCACACACTTCAAAATCCAGCACAATAATGACAATATTCACAACGGCTTAATCGCTTTTTAAACCCCTTCCGACAAATATTTTTAACAATAATTTGGAAACAAAAGAGATCCTTTTTCGGGAATCGTGCCCATCATAAAACACCTGCGGAACGAAAATCTTATCAGTAAATACTTTAAAGAATTAAGAACAATAGACATCAATATGGCTGCAGAACGAACTGCATATTCCTTCAAACAGAGTACAACATTAAATACATGCCTTTGTACTAATATATTCATAGTCACCCTACTCTCATACGGTTTCATATTACGGTTTTTTGCAAATATTTTCTAAAATATGAATGCTGCAGTTATATTCGCCATATTTATCTAAACTAGGTTACGTTACCCGTCGACTAGTACTCTAACTAAGCTTAAACCTACTTTTAATAACGAGATAAATGCCATTGTATTTTAGGCATATTGCCGTCCGAGCGGCCAACTTAAATCGACTCTAACAAATTATTGAACCCACTTTCTAGTATTTTTTTACGTTTATTCGCTGTAACAAATTAGTAACTAATTATTCACACACATTAGCCTCTATTAATTTGATATTTATGGTGACATACTTACCTACTCATAACCTGAAAACTAATTATTGCATAACTTTTTGTTTATTTACGTTTTCACGTTTATTATTTTTGTAACAAATTGAACAAATTAAGACTGTTCTTTTGAAGCATCATTCGTCTATCTGCATTATATAGTTTCTGTGTAATCACGGACGATGACTACGGCAAGTGGCGGTTCTAGCGGCCAACTATTTTTTGTCATAGCGTCTTAGTTTTTTTTGTAACAAATTCATGAAAAGAGGTGTGTAAAGTAACAAATTAGCACTAATTCCTAGCAAAGTTTCATCAAATATTATGAGGTGGCCGCGCGGTTGAAACGGACATAAAACATCTGCTGCTAACGGGACTCGAATCCAGAACCGTATGTTTGGCGTCGAAGGTAGGGTCACTCCTACTCTGGGTGTTATTGCAGAATACCAGATTTTATTTGAGGATAATTGAGTGCCCGCCTGCGTCATATTCTTAAAAGTATATAGTGCAAACACCTTTAAAGCTCAAGTGAACATGCTCTTCTGGGAAAGTTCGCTCTACCGTCAGCCTCCTTCTAATCTTAGAGCTCAGATTATGGCCATATAACACTCATGGGACAATTACCCTATTTGTATTTATTAAGAAAAAATATATTTATGACTAGCGAGCTACATGAGCTGTGTCTGCAGGTTGAGTTGCGCGCAGATGCGCTGGTGCCAGGATTCGCATCGCGCAAGCTGGGGCAGGTGCCGTGCGAGGACGTGGCAATCCGGTTTCCCATCCCCGAATGCTGGATCTACCTGTTCCGCGTCGAGAAGCATTTTAGATACGGCTCCGTCAAGTCCGCACACAGGTTCGCTCCCTGTTGATTTAACCGTTCTGTTTCACATAACTAATGAGGCCTGGATAGGCCTACCTGGGTTTAACAGAAATCTCCAATGTGCAAAATATAATACATACCCTATCTGTTACTACTTTATTATATTTAAGTACCTATTAGTCAAATAATCGGAAGTAGACTGTTAGATTAAACTAAAGCAACAGTTCTTTGTGCTGCAAATGAAAGAGACATCTTGCAACTTTAAAATTTATTTCTTTTATTAATCAGTGAGTCCAATTTCGGTGCAATATTAGCAACCTGTTATTATAATATGGCCAGCCAGATAATAAGAAATACCTAATTCTGGGTTTTCGTTGATGCAGGCGCACGGGTAAGATCAAGGGCATAGAACGGTTCCTGGGCGCGGTGGACACTTTACAGGAGTCGCTCATAGAGGTGACCTCCGGCCAGGCCAAGTACGAGCACCAGCACCGCGCCATCGTGTGGCGAATGCCGCGGCTGCCCAAGGAAGGACAAGGTACGCCACACCGAAACCGAAAACATTGATTTACAAGTTGTGCGATGAATATAACAAACTTTGTAGGTCCTCGAGTTACAATATCTTTAGTAAGCTTTAAAAAAGATTTTACTTTGTTCTAAATATTGCAAGGTATATCTTATTGATTGTTATGTTTACTCTATTTTAAGTAACTTCTCAAATGTGTATGTTTAAGTGTAACTTAACGAATGATTGGCGGCGTGTATAGGCGCGTACACGACGCACAACCTGGTGTGCCGCATGGCGCTGACGTCGTACGACCAGGTGCCGGCCGAGCTGGCGCGCTGGGCGCACGTGGAGTTCACGATGCCCGCCACGCAAGTGTCGCACACCACCGTGCGCTCCGTCTCCCTGCAGAACCACGACAACGACCCGCCCGAGAAGTACGTCCGCTACCTCGCCAGGCACGAGTACCTGTGAGTACCTCAAATTTATTTCAACTATTACTTGTAAATAATAAATTCCATGCTTATAGGCCTAACACTCGTCTTGGACATAGTGATTTTAACATTATTATGACCATCGGTGATCTATATTAAATTAAAATCTTTTTATATAATGAAAGGGTAAAACACACTATGTGTTGATTATTATTGCTTGATAATGTATCTTGAAAATAGCTTCATGAAACAAAAAGTGTATAAAATAGAGTTTTATTTTAGATATTAAACGCCTTTTTTATTTTAAAGGATACTAACTGTTTCTTTGACTTCAATGCTGTCAAAACTTGTTTAGAGAATATCGTCTTTATGTAAGTGAAAAGTTATTTTTGCTCGTGTGAATTTATATAGGCAATAATTTTTAGTACATGTGTATGTCATAGTACATCAAACTAAAAATAAAAACACTAAATTTCTCCATTCTATTTATCTTAAATATCAAGTTCACAGCGAGTTCAATACTAATTGAAAAGTTTATCTGTTTGTGGTATTATTATTGTTCGTACAATTTTGAAAACAACTCTATTTTCAATAAAAACAATTCAATTTTATTTAATTTTGTTTTCATAATTTATTTAAGTGATTTTCGTTCCTGTATATTCTTACATACATAAGACATCAACGCGTCAGTAGAAAACTTATGCACCAAATCGTGTAAAAACTATGTGATTTTGTGTTTCCCATCTGTGAGTATAATACTGAAATATTATTGCTACTAAGGTGATCTATCGCCTTCATTAATATCTTCGTCATTGCTATAGTTTACGACGTGAAACCTTCGTATCTATGGGTATTGCTGATCTATGGGCAAATTGAGTTATTCTATGGCTTTTCATTTCGCGTTAGAAAATATCAGTATCACATCATAAACTATGGCAACAGTGTAAGCGGTCAAGTTAAGCTGGTTTTAGAACCATGCACTTGAGCAGCGCTGAACATATGCGCAATATTGGAGCAATATCTGCTCTGTTAATGTTTTAATAGATTCGCAATCGCTTACGTCTGGACGGCGCATAATGGATCGCGCTCACAAGCGGTCGGACAAGCTGTCTACGACGACAACTTGTCTAACTCGAGAAGTCCAAGTGCATATTTCAATATTGGAAGGGAGATGGGGTGTAGAGACCCTAACAACAATAATGAAATGAAAATATATATTTTTTAACATCAGAATAAAACACTTTTGACAGGATGACCTCCTGTCATCACGGCTCCTGTAAAGGAGTCGAAACGTCAGGATTAAATATAAAATAAAAAAAAGTCGGTTTTTTTTTTTTTTTTTTTTTTTTTTTTTTTTTTTTTTTTTTTTTTTGCCTGTAAAGTCGGTTTTACGGGCGAAGATTTTACGTGACAACGTCTTTTTCTCGGTAGAATATTTATTGATATGAATATAATTAAATTGCACAATGCGCGCGGCAGACCGATCATAGTTGAGTGGGAGAGAGACGCAAGGCATTCGGCGGGCCTCTCTCTCGTTCGGTGACTCATCGTAACGTTACCGAGCGTTACACTTTTTCATAATAGACTCCCAGCCGCAACCAATTTATAAGACGTTATCACGTCAACATGCGCAAAAATCCGTAAAAAGTGTTTTATTCTGATGTGTAATGTGCGCGGAAGTGTAAGAACTAAATATATATTTTTTAAATTAATATTTATAACTAAAACAGATTCTCCATAAAATATTTTGGTACCTATATAATGCGCAAATTCAATTAGTTTTTGAATGCATAATTGGATCCCATGGATCAACTTCTATGACGAAATGTGTGTGACGCCAATTTTCGTATTTTTTGTAATGAATCGAACTACCAGGCTTAGGACTATATCGTGACGTGAAGCCCGAATGTTGAAATTCGGAAAAATATAAAAGTTATGACCAAAAAACATGGGCTCCATGGGATTTACCATTGAAACAAAAAGTGCGCGCTTTTTGGAAGATTTCTATGTTGATTTTTGTAGTATTACGCTCCAATATTCGATGTTAGCGAAGCTTTATGCTTAGCAGCTAGTAGGTATTCATCGAGACTGTAAAATACAATACTGTTCGTATGCATGACTGTGAAGCAGCGTTAGCCTAGTGCTGACCGGCCTGTCGGTTGCAGGGTGGGCATCGAGCGCACGTCGGGTTCTTCGGCGCCGGCGTACGAGTGCGCGGCGGCGGCACCCCCGCCCTGCGCGGCTCCCGCCCCCGCCCCCGTCGCAGCCCCTGCCGCCCCCTCATCCGACTCCGACTCGGACTAAGGCGTCCATCCTCGCCAAACGTTTCGAAACGACATACTTACCGGCGTCACAGAACACATCACATCTTTAGAAGTAAAATGAACCAAACCAATCCAATTCTTTGAATTTTATTAATACAGTCTTATAAGATAATTGTAAGGATGCGACACGACATCCCCCATTGTCAGCTGTTGTTAGCAAAGTTTGCTGACATTCGATACCATCGCG
This sequence comes from Calamotropha paludella, assembly GCA_927399485.1. Classification (NCBI taxonomy): domain Eukaryota; kingdom Metazoa; phylum Arthropoda; class Insecta; order Lepidoptera; family Crambidae; genus Calamotropha; species Calamotropha paludella. Next base: position 24,982,648 of record OV656817.1, on the reverse strand, counting down.
TCCCTTGCAATAATCTCGCCTTCGACGATCGACGAAAATGCGAAGGATTTTCCGTTTCCAACTTGTTTCGGTTGTTCTGAGTCTGTCTTATTGTAACTGTGACTGTCTGCCACTAAATTTAGTGTAAAGTAAATTATATATCTATATATTTACGAGGTAAAATATGTAAGGTTATGATGAGTGTAGCTTCCACCGATAATATGACTGTACTTTAATTAATTGAAAGTCACTTAGTCGCCCGTGACCATGACTATGATAAACATTGTTATATTCTGATTTGTGATTGTACATATACATCAAAGTATTAGTATAGTATATGAGCCTGTGTACGCTTGAGTAAATGTAATTTTAAGACTATAAAAGTGCAGTGATATAAAATACGTGTGTAAAGTTTTTTACACACGTATTTTATATCTTATAAAAGTGCAGTTGCTTTGTTGGTCTATTTAGTGATTTATTTACATATCGATAGATGGCGTGACTAAATAATACTTGCGTAGTTAGGACTGGCCGCCCAGTTACAAAATGCGGCCTAGGGGCAGTCTCTCTTCTGTACAGCATTCAAAGTAAGGTAAGATTCGCCTTGTACCTTCGCTCAGCCGCGTTTTGCAATTGGGCCGGTGGACAATTAGAAAGGACGGTATCCCTCCGAGAAGTATCTAGACGTAAAGAGAACTACATAGTTAGTGTGTGTACTTAGTGTAAGCAGGTAAATATTCCACGAGTAATAATCGAGGGCGCACCCGAAAAGATGCACTCGGCCCTATTAGGGTGGGTGAAGTCGGAGACAATAAGTGAGACCGTCGCTCCCGAGTATATTACTAAATCAAGAGTCACAGGCAGAGAGAGCATAATCTAACTGTATAAATATAAAATATTAGATATTATCTATCTATATAAAAAGTTATTTTGCTCATAGACAATTATCAAACCTTGGCATGCATTTCCTTAGAATATATGTAAAGTAAAGTATTCTTTGCGTTGCGTAATGTTAATATTTTATGGTGTTATTAGTGGGCAAGGTCATATCGTATGTGACACAGTGAAATTGTTGAGTGGTTCCAAATGATTCGGTGCGGTGGTTGCGAGAGTGAGGGAATACCAACTCTAGGGTCTTAGGCGGTTAACACACTGCACCGCGCCCCGTCGCGTAGCGCGTGGCCGCAGATTTTATTGTTGTATGCAAGTATCTCAATTAATATAGAAAACACGCCTATGACAACACACTGCCGACGCGGGAACGCGCGGGGCGTGAAGAAGTAGGGTCAACTTGTATTGAAAATCTGCGCGGGGAAGCAGATTAACCGCTAAGTTAGGCAGATCTGCGCCTCCGCGCGGGGGCGCGTTTTTCTGTCGCTACGCGCACCGCGGCGGGACGCATCTCTAGTGTGTGAACCGCCTTAGCAATAATCTTCACGCCAGCTTGTAACATAGGACATAGTGCCAGTCGTCTGTTTCGGGCCAACGTATCTAAATTGTAATTACACTCATTAGTCGTGTTATAAGTAGCACAAAACATTCCATTTATTGTAAGATGAAAATAATGTAACTCTAGTCGCAACATGTATAACTTCTGTTCGGGTGTAATTCTGTGCTTATAGTTAGCGGTTCGATCAAAAAACATGTGTATTAATTATAGTGAAATATAATCGCCACACTGTAGGGCGATAGTGCCACTATTGTGTCTACTTTGAATAGTCCCTATGTCTACGAGTAATCTTACACAAAGTTATGCTACGAACGTTACGTGATAGATGCTTGATATTGTTCATGGGATGATGATGACGTGTACCCAGTGTGGGAGGGTGCACTCCGAGGGCAGACGCTGTAAAAATCAAAGTTTAGTGTTAACGGAATTATCTATTATATATATTGTGACGTATCCTTACTCGACATAAATTAAGGCTAAAGGAGATTCTAAAGGAGAATGAAATTATATATTTACTGATACAAATTACACGTTTGTTTGTATGATAAATTTATGATATTAGGCTCTGTTGGAGATGTGTTGCATGTACCCAGTACCTATACAGTGGACCCTGTTCTGTTGTTAATAATAAAAATATTATGACCGTGGCGTTGTCTGTCATTTTGGAAGTGTTTATATCGAAACTCAGCGTTCTGTTTTTCTGCAGAAGAGTGTCCTCTATTACAATAACTGCCTTGTATTCATTACCATATTTTTCATTAAAAGATCAGACACTTACTAAACTATTTTAGTTGAAAAGTGTTTAGTAAATTTCATTTAAATTTTGACTTGAATTTGAATGAAAACGACAAAACACTATAACTAAAATACTTTTATTAACACTCTGTAATCATAATATATGACTCAACAAATAAATACAATACAGTTGTGTTACATCAATATATTTGGTAAACGAAAGCTTAGTGATTGATGCTTTCAATATTTTATATTTCTATTAGGTCCGCATTAAAAAATACGATTTTTTTGTTAGAGTCGTTAATTCATAACATTCAGAAGGTTTAATAAATAAATTTGATGGCGAAAAGGTTGAGGTGTTCAACCTTCGGTTGCGAGCGATGACTACCAAAAATACACGAAAAATAGGGCATTAGAAGGCAAAAGGCTGGTTTCTGCTGCTTCGCAATTATCCCCCACACAGGCTCCTGGATAATAGACCATTCTTCGGCTAGCCGTTAATATGCAGCTGAGTAAACAGAAAAGATGAATTAAATGACCAGCGATCAGAACTCACGCATGTTCGTTTATTCGTTAATGTTATAAATGATAATGAGCAAGAACATTTGACGATCGCTTGGTGCAGCGGTAGCGAACCCACCTCTCGCGCCGACGGTCCTGGGTTCAAATCCCGCACGGGGCAGATGTTTGTGTGATGAATATGAGGATTTGTATCTGAGTCATGAATATTTATATATATTTCTATGAATATTACATCTATGTATGGTGTAACTATGTTTATCCGTTACCTTAGTGTCCATAACACAAGCCTTAAGGTGCTCACTATGGGCTACGCTAATTGGTGTGATTGTGGGAAATATTATTATTATGTTTTATTATATGAGAGGCGCTTGTGTGCAATTGGTGTGCAAAAACTATGAGTGCCTACAGACCATCTAGTCCTGCAGACTGAGTGTTCAAATAACCCATATTATAACTCTGTAATTTGTCCATATTTCGTTAAATAGTACTCTACTGTGCAACAGTGTATTTTGCGTAATCATAGTTTTATGAATTGGGTTAAAGAATTACAATTTTGCAACAATTCACTTCATAAGACACATCGCTGCAGATATTTAGCATAAAACGTACAATTGACTTTATCAGTTTGGTAAAAAACCGCTTAAATCAATATTATCTTTTCTTTATCTATCGTATCATCTCTCGGTGCCTCGTACAAAGTAAAAACACTTTTTACTGGAGCCCCGTTGCCCCCGAGACCGTTTAGTCGGATCAATAGTGTTCACATAAACCGTTGAACAACGAAACACGAGCCCACAGGTAGTACTATGTAGGTACTCGACTGTACCACGCGAACCCTCAGAGTATTTTTAAGCTCCACGCAGCCCTGTCGATACTATTCAACGGTCGGTATTTACACATACCGAGGTCACGTAACAATGTACTCGGGGCGGCGGGTAAGCAGCTATTGTAAAAATAGTAAATTATACATAATAGCGATCGACCCTCGACCTTATGCCCCAAAAATAAACATATAAAATAAACATTTTGTATACTACTCTATAGAAAATTATCGTTAATATTTCGTTTAACGAACAGAGTGAATCCTAAACAAATTCTTTTTCGAGTTGCCCCCGTAGCGATTTATAAAATCATATCTACTAAATATCATGTAATATTCTGTCAACGATTGAACGGACAGATTAAAACCTACCGATAAAAAACCAACAGTTTTCTGTAAGAACCGCATAACTGTCGTAATCTTCTCAAATCGTTCCCTAGTTAATTCAGCAAAGTAACAATATCTACCAATCCATCTAGACCAGGGTTTCCCAATCTATATTTTCGCCGAGCCTCCCCGATCCACATAAAATATAATCATGTCCCCCTTAATTAAGTTTCAACAAAAATAAGAAACACATTTTTTAAATTAACTAAATTATTTACCTATGCGTTAAATTTACGCCCCCTGGCGTGTCCCCCGGTTGGAAGTCCTGATCTAGACAACTTACTTAGGAACCTATACAATATTCTTATAACAACAAACTAACTGCGTAATTATAATATTTATGTCCAAAAGTAAAACATCTAACGTTGTGGATGAACCCGTCTGAGTAAATTGTTTAACCAAACACGCAGCACGCGTCAGAGGACTTCAAACTCGGGCCTCAATAAGTATATCTATTCAACCCGCTATCAGCCAAAAATAAAATAGTAGCCGTATATACCCCCATCCCTTTATAATGCCCAGAAAATTGAAATTTACGCTTTAAAATTCACAATAAATAATATTATATACTATTACATTCACACCAATTAGCATAGCCTAAAGTAAGCTTTGAAAGGCTGGAGGATGAGGTTGACGGATAATATAGCGTATTCGTATGTACCTATATATGTATAATATACTAGGCGATGCAGTCGCTAAGCATAAAGCTACGCTGGCACCATATATTGGAGCGGAGTGTAATACCTTAAAAAAGATTTTTTTTTTGTTTCGATGGGAATTTTTGTGAACTTCAAAATTCGTCACAATCTGGTCCTAAACCTGTTGATTCGATTCCACACAAAAAATATTAAAATCGGTTAAGAACTCGGGAAGTTATGGCGTAACAGACATTGCGCCATTGAAGCTGATCCATGGGAACATCGCTCGCTTCGCTCGCTCCACTCCAATTAATAAATAATATTCATAAATGCAATGCAAGAAACATTTATAAATGCCGTCAATCAAGTACAAATGCTGGGGATCGTTTGGCTTCGGAGCTACCGGCTAAGCTCGGCGAAACCGAGGAACAATTATAGATTACTATCCATGCTTATTCTCATATCTCCGAAGAAATATTAATCAAAAACTAATAAATTACTATTCGCTATGTGCAAAGTGGGTGGTGGGGACCGTCAAATCGATCGCAGCGCGCGATGTGACAGAAATGTGAAATAACTCTGGACTGTCATGTATCAAATTGCAATATTTTCATACAATTTCATACTAACGCTATTAAGAATTTTTGAGAAAAAACGTTAAAATTCGCGATATGGGTCACAGTGTTATAAAGTGTAGAAACAGGCGGGAAAAGTTTTTCCCATTGTTGTTCGCTACTTGTTTTTGATAAACTTTCTTCTGTGTTGATATAATGTATCAAAGCAGCAATATGTTTGCACTTGCCACTTTGAATATAAACACTCTCGCACTTAACATTCGTAACGACACGTTCATCATTTATCTGGAATTAAAATTAACATTAAATTAATTAATATAAGTTGAGGTGCACTAACTCAAAAATACAATACTTAGTTCGTACACTTCCGCGCACATTACGCATTTGCATAAAACACTTTTTACGGATTTTGCACATATTTTTTATAATGGTTCACAATATTTTAATCGAGCACGTTCCTAATTGTTAAAATTGTTTTATGCATATCAAATTGTTTTATTTTTACATTTTATTTAGTTATTAAATTCTCACTACGATTATATTGTATGTAACTGAGTAACAATGTGTGTAAATTACACACATTGCAAGACCTGATGATGAAGTTAGCTCTTTTTGCAAATAATAACAGTAAGATGGAGGTTGGTCCCCCTGCCCGAGTTTCTTTCGCCAGTTCTTCTCGGAAGGGCCCCAATTTCCGAGTAGTATACAATGTAATCATAGTGAGAATTTAATAATTATTTTAAGGATTAAATATAAAATAAAATAAAATATGCGCAAAATCCGGAAAAAAGTGTTTTATTGAAATGTCAAAAATACAATTTCAATAAGTAGATATGAACTCACTTTAAATGATGTTTCGAAGGGATTATGTGTAACAGTAAAGACGTTTGTCTATCAGAGCTTATATTAAGTAGCTTTGTCCGTTGGTTCTAAGCTCTTCAACGTTTCTCACATGCTGTTCTAATACTATTTTTTCCTTTTTGCATAGTTTGAGGTTGGAAATATATATCATGTTCTAGCGATTCAAATCCCGTACGTATTATAACATACCATTTTTTTGTTAAGGTAGGAAAATCGGTTATTAATATGCACCAACTTTTTTAGATATTTTTATTTAATTTCGCTGAAAAACAATCCGGAAATCGTTATCAAACAATCCAGTTGCCATTATTTGACAGAACTCAAGTCCACAATAATTGTGGTCACTAGAGGCGCTGTCATCGCGCACACAGCGAATACAAAGAGCAGAAAATAACGAATTTCTTTGTGGACTACGTTAACGTCCTACTTCCGTCGAAATACACATATCTGTTAATTAAGTACGAACATCGCCAGCGTCTTTCCGTGTGTTGACCTGTATTAGGATATAGGTTAATGAAAGACACCTATAATTCACCAACGGAGGCTAGGTCAAGTTTAAGGTATATCTATGTTGTCGAACTTGCATCGCTAAGTATGTTTTCTCCCTAGCTCGCATCCAAAAGCGTGCACAAAGGTATGCCACCGAATAATGGAGGAGGTGAAGGTTGCAGTGTCAGGTCAGCAATCTATCAAAATCGATTGAACCTGGAGGCACCTCGAAGCGTGCTGGTGGGCAGCGCGGAATGCAGCTTTCTAAGAGAGGTGCCTGCCTGATACAACTACTACTTCCCCAGCTTGTTACAAATGCTATTATAAAAAAGCTTCACAGTTCACTACGATAATACATATAACCTGTCTGTTTTTTAAAGCCTGGGTGAATAGACACCTTCTGGGTTAGCTACCATCGTGGATCTCTCTTGGCCCCCGGGCTCGATTGGGATCAAGACCGAACCCATTCAAAAATAAGAAAAACTATAATACTTAAGTCAACTTTGGTTCAGCGATATCTCCAAATAAATGAAGAATACAACATTTGATTGTTTAAAACGGTGTGATAAAATTTTATTCTTTTTCCAGAATTATAGCGACAGCATATCTTACGCTAAAAGTAGGAATGTGGTGGTGTGAGCCATTGTTAGGTCGAGAAGTTTGTATTTTTTCCCATATTCAATAGGAGGTTTAACCGATCTGGTAACACCGACAGCGTGTGTCGAAAGGGCAAAGGCTTTCAGGGAAGTAGGGCAGTGGGGGCGCATGCGGGAGCGGGCGGGGGCGCATGCGCGCGTCGTCCGTCGATGCGGCCGCTGGGCGCTGACATCACGCGGGCTGCGATGAGCGCCTCATCATCAGGTACGCCAGCCCGCGGGCTGCACCGCACTAGACCCGCGGGGTCACTCACCCGCCGCGACACAATCGCTCACACTTCACCACCGAAACCGACGAACTGTGCGATCATTAAACTGCTGTCACTTCAGTGCTACTCACTTATGTAACCTGGATTTACGAACTCGAATCGATGGATTGTATGCCAATGTTGTATAGTTGTGTGACCGTGTGATCAGTGCCGAGGCGCCTCAATACGTACCGTATACTCGAATAGGTAGGTCTATACAATTTCTACTTAAGTCATCTGATTAATATATAAGCATATTATTATACTATAGTAGGGTACAGTAGGTGCAAATACTCTGGAGTATAAGGGCTGGTAACAAAAGGGCGCGCTACTCGAAAGATATATAAATATAAAGATATATAAATAGATTTTACTTTTTATAAGTTCTTTCATAGAATAAATTAACGAATAACGTATGCGGGATAGAAACACAAAACCTGCATGTTAATGTACAACAATTGTAATTATTGCAGTTATAGATGTGCCAAACCTATAATATGAAGTGCAATTAGAGAGAAAAGTGCAGGTATAATTTAGTGTTAACATATATTGTTTTTGTACCGGCCCCAAAAACAAATATGGAAATAATAGTTTAGTCCGACGCGTGCAGCTGCAACGGATTAGTACTTATGCATATCAAACACCATTATATTGAGCCGCTCTATTACGTACAGTGATATCCAAAACATCATTTTTTCTAATTGACCTTCAATGAAATGGTTAACAAAATAGATTTAAATATCAACAGAGAAATGTTGATATGGTAAACTAATGTGGTCTCTCTTGTAATTTATATTTAGAAAAGTATTTTTGAGAATTCCGAAGGAATACTTATATTACAAAGAGAGGGAGAGCAGATTTTTAAGTTTGTTTCTACATTTTATATCATCATCATCATAAAACTAGAAATAACATGAACCGCGACAAATGTTTATGTGCGTGCCTGGGTTTGCTGAAATTGTTGCATGTTTTTTGGTGGTCTCTTTATTACGTACTCTCATTAGCTTATAAACCCTCGAGGTTTTTGCTAATGAGTTCTGTAGAACTAATAATTGTGAATTTATGTATTAAGCAATAAAGAAAAAATAAATATATATATAGAGTAATCTCCAGAACATCTAAATTTATTTTAAAAATACAAAGTAAATTATTTCTTAGGTTCATAGACGTATGTATACGTACATTCTAATGAGAGTTGATCTTCGTGATTTTCGCTTATTTTAATTAGCGATCTAGTCTCCACACATATATAGCACACAACGAAGTCCATAGCTGAACCTACACCGTTTGAGCCACGTGCCTTTGATCTTGTCTAAATTTTTACAATCATCAAATCATTGTCAGTATGTCTGACATTTTTTTAGTAACGTATTAACTGTGTTGAAATCAACATCATACAATTAGGTCGACGATCCCTTGTGAAAATCTTCTTCTTTAATAGCTCATAGACAAAAGTTTTTTTACTAGAAATATAATCAAATTCAACTCATACTTTAATTAAATCTTTAATAAATTATTACATTTAAACAAAATGTTTTGTGTACTGCCAATATTTATGGAACATTACTGATATACAGATCATCATGGTACACCAAATGTCATTAAAATGTTAATATGCTAAATACATTTTTATTATGTCTAACTGTGAAATAACTTTTAATAATTCTAAAAGTTATCCAGTTTAAATCTAGTATTTTTTTAAACGCGTTCATTTACGATATATAAATCTCAAGTCTTTACAAAATGGAAATTACATCAATTAAGAAACTCATGTGCTTTTTATACAAAGAATGCGGACAAGAAAAGGAAGATTAAAAATATAGTTAGCCTAAAACCTTGCACTAAGTGTACTCAGTTATCAGCTGTGACGGCAGACGTGCTAAGCCGCTACAAGCTTAGCCGTTCACGGAACTAAATAATCTGATGAGCAGCTGAACTGAGCCGACCCGGATTCAATAAAGGGAGGATATTAAGTTCCACTTTTATTAGTTTTTACCGCCCGTCGCGTGGTCGGGTAAACTAGCGGACGTGCCTAATTGGTAGTACACGTAAACCCTCCATACGTAGCTCTACAAACCAAGTCGGATACGTGTATCCTCATATAAATACGTACGTTATTTACATTATATTGTCTCAGTATGAAAGGCCACAACACACTATTACGCATATTTAGAATGTATGCAATTTATAAATTGTTGCTTTTTATAGTGGCTAACGAAATGTGAGTAAGAAAGTTGAGCGTGTATCGTGTGTGTGTGTGTATGAATAAGAGTATAAAGGTTTGTTTGTGATAAATAGTTGTAGTGAGTGGCTTAATACTAAGAATACATAGGAATACTAAGGACAATACTATAAAATGTAACAACAACTAGTCACATAGTGTCATACAGCTGTTCGATATGGGCTTCATTAGTGATAGATATTATTGGAGAGTTTTGATTCCTCCTTCCATATACATTTCCGTAGGCTGTCCAACAGAAGGTAAAAGCTGTTGATTTAATTAAGTCCCGTACAAGGAAATATAGTCGTGATGTCTTTGGTGTTAATGACTCCAATACAAAGATTGGTGTCTCTTCATGTACAGCAAATCCCAAATGTTTCGCACGATGTTTCGTTTTATTTGTTTCATTAAAAAAATGCATTACTGTAAGATTTCGGTCTTTTGTAAGGTTGAGGTCATTTCAACAACAATATCTGCACCAGACACACTTTCTTTTTTCCCTCGTACTCGGTAGATGTCTTTAGTGTCCGATATCATCATACTTGCACCCGCAGTGGAGGACAGACAGGTGATCATCATTATCAAATCGGCTTTAGTTCCTTCTTTTTTTTAGGCGCGTTCTTAATCTTAAAATTGGCTTTTCTATAACTTTTCTGCTTGTTTCATCTAAACTTATAATTAAGCGAAGCTCTCTTTTAGGCAACTCACAAATTTCGCTTGTCTCCCTCCTGCTACTTAACGGTTCAACCGATTCGAACGAATTTTGGCATGAACATACATGATTATAACCTGACGGACATAGGCTATGTAAAAAAATATACACTCATGGAGGAATAATCACCGAAAGAAAAATTCAAAAGCTGATCACAGCCAAACCGTTGAGACTACATTGATGAAATTTGGCGCCAAAACTCACATCGTGGTCGTTAATGATTAAGGTGAGTTTAGGTTTACAGGGAGCCCGTAAGCGGCCGAAGGTCGCGCACGGCGCGAACTGAAAGGTTAGGTTATGTAAGGTCAGGTGGTGAGGTTAGGTAAGGTAGTGCTTCACTCAGTATTTGTAAACAGCAGCATGCATTGCAGACCTAGTATACTTTGCATCTTCTTTTCTCAGAAGTTCAAGTTTTAGAATTCTCTTTTTTTGTTCATGTCTTAAATCAGAAAAGCACAAATGAAACAAGTGCGCTATGAAGTGATGTCCCAGGAAGACATAAGTTGTTAGCAGATTAACGTAGGGTGACTATCCAACAGCTCTCGTAACAATATGTACTAGGGTCGCATAGGTTTGAAGCAATGAACTATCAGTGCAAATATGCAAAAAATATTAAATTAGTATTGACAGCTATCGAATAGTCCACAGTAGAAGCAAAACCAATGTATATTTGTATGTCACTTTTTTTCCTTTTTCTCATTCTCTCTCTTTTTATTTAATTTGATGCTAAAATGTAGCAAAGTGGAATAAATTAATGTAATAACTGATTATTATAACACCAGGAACTCATCGGCTTGAGATGGCATAACAGTGCCAAAATTAAAAATTCAATTTGATTCGTGTGTGGTAAATTTATTACTGTAGATTATGCAGCAAGGTACCAGGGTCTTATAAGTTTAAGGCAGTAGAGAGGCGCCTCAATTCAAAAATAAGTCAACAATGTGATCAACGTCGTCTTCAAAAATTGTGTCAAAAGTTTCGATTTTAAGGATGTAGTACCAGGATTGCATAGACTTGCGGAACAAAACACTTGATCGACGCAACGTGCAGTATCTGTAATTCGCTGTGTGTGTTCGCGTGCGAGGTCGGTTTTATTTACGCACCCAGCGTAGACGTAGCTGGCAGGTCCTTACGCACACATGCGGGAGGTGGCGACTGAAACACAACAATTAGTGAATACTCCTGGCGGCTTATACACTCCTAATTTATGCACTAAATTTTGTTCATTATTTAAAAATTGGAGGAATCTTTTAGATTGTCGAGGTCCGGAGGGAAAAGGATATATTTATAAAATCTATTAATTAATACAATTTTTTCGTCTTTGCATATATTTGTTGCTCTATCCCAGAGATTATCATACTTGTTTCTGTTACCACTATCTTTGAAAAGAAATCAATTTTTCAGCGCCCCAATTTGTTATACACTCCTAAGGGAGCGTTCAAGTATTACGTAACGCAATTTTTGAAGATTTTTGACCCTCCCTCCCCCCCTTGTAACGCGCCGTAACGTTTTACTGTAGCCCCCCCCCCCCCCCCTCTCTAAATGTTACGTAACACTCAAGTGACCATTTTTACCCAAAAGTACAAGAAAGTCGCTAAAATATAGTTTTAATTGACTTTGCGGTAGTAATACTAAATAAAACAATAAATTTTGAACCCACAATAAATGCGTATTTTGTTTATTTTTTAGAAAATTTTGGCTTTATACAAAACTTTTTTCTCCTTCATTCTCCTATTTTAGCTTTTTTACTAATAAACTCTTAAAATAATAAAAAAAAAATATATTAACCTTTGGTAATGCGATTATAACCAGAAACCTGACTGAAATTAAACATTTTAGTCAAAATAAATATTCTTATTCTTATTATCGTATTCTTTACAAAATTAATAAAAATCGTATTATTAACAAAATTAAAATTGTTTTCTTAACAAAATAAAAAAAAACAACTATTAACCAAGTAAGTAGGTCTATAAAAAAAATATGTTTCTTGCATGTATTTTTAAAAAAATCTATTATTTTTTTAAATATTCCTCAAATATGTAATAAACTAACGGCATTCGTTAAGATCGATAATTTCTATTATTCTTTAAGAAATATTTTTTTTTCGGTAAAAAATTATGCATAAACGAAAGTAAATTTCAAAACAAACTGAGCGCCTTCCCATTAGTTGTGACGTCACATGACATGAAGCCATGCGTTTACCGGCAACATATATCATTACCATGTATATGTATAGATTCACCTATAGTAACTTGGCGAGTCATGGCATGTGACGTCATTCAAGGCGCGTGACAATGGCGGCTGTTTAAAGTACGATTAATGTACTAACCCAAGAAAATATGTTGCTTTAACAAAAAATAATTTTACAAAAAAAATATTTAAAGTATTTTTCTATTAAAAATGACTCGATTTAACAATTTATACAATAAAAAAATCATGCAAGAAACCTATTCGATTGAAATTACTGCTGCTCTGTCCACGGGTTTGCTAGTCACTCAGATTCTTTCATCACTGGCTTCAGTAAGAACATTTATTCTCTGTTACAGTAGGCCAAATTTCTTCATAAGAGTTTCTTGAGTCGGTTTACTTGGAACATTTTTAGTGATGTCAGAAACAATCAAAGTCGTGTTTAGTTTCGTAGACGGGATCTCCGCAGTTTCCTCATCAGTATTCTCATTTCGTTCATCGTGGGTATCGCTCATCTTTCGTTTGACAGCAGTGCTTTCTCGTCCAGCGACTGCGACAATCGATTCCATAAGAGATGAATAATTGGATGAAGCCACAACATCCGAATCCTATAAACCAAGTGAAAATAAATTAAGAATAGGTATTATTGAGTCATGCGATAAAAAAAGAACATAATATACACATATACAAGCAGATGCACCTGGTTTTGTTGAAGAGCACGTGAAGTCGAGGAGATATTGGGCCTTAGTATTGCTAGCGTACTTGATGTTTTCATAGGTAGCTAAAAATATATAATACTTATGACCAGTTCTGTTATGAACAATCTAGGTTTGAATTACATATTACTAGGCGATGCAGTGGCTAAGCATAAAGCTACGCTGGAACCATACATTGGAGCGGAGCGTAATACCTAAAAAAAGAAAAAAAATGTTTGGATGAGAATTTTCGTGAATTTCAAAATTGTTGATGTTGCTGATGAAACCCGTTGATTCAATTCCACACAAAAAATATTAAAATCGGTTAAGAACTCGGGAAGTTATGTCGTCACAGACATTGCGCCATTGAAGCTATGTCCTTATTACATTTTAGCAGTAAACTTACCAGTGTAAAATAACTAAGCATTGTTGCTTTCTTCTTCGTGGCCTTCACCTTCAACTCTCGTATAACATCATTTATATGTTCTATTACCTTTTCTTTCGTTTTTCTTTAGCCGTTTTCCAAATTTCAGTGGCAGTTTTCGACACAGTTGCGCTGGTAAGTCAACATGAGAAGCTTTATAAGCCAAGAACAGCTGATGATACAAATCTCCTTCTTTTGAGGACATTATAGTGTGAACACCATGAACTCAATGTGCTTCTGGATAAACACTAACAAATACTTACAACGAAAACAACATTAAATGATGTACAATACAATCGAGGGATTCCCCGTAAAATATAAACGAAAAGGGTTGGCCAACTTGCGAGAACAAAATAAAAATGACGACAAGAACAATTCAATCAAGAGATTCCCCGTAAAACATGAACGAAAAGGGTTGTCAAATTGGGAGTTTTAATTCCCTAATTTTAAATGTTACGTAACGTTTTGTAAGAAAGACCCCCTCCCGCCCTTGTAACGCACCGTAACGTTTTACGAGACCCCCCCCTCCCCCCAAATTGCGTTACGTAATACTTGAACGCCCCCTAAAACTCAAAAACCACAATTTATGACTTTAATTAATTTAGTGATAGTGTGCTCTATTAGTCGGTTCTGTTGTTTAAGCTTACATTCTAAACTAGAATTTTTTACCAGTGCAGTGAGAGCAATTAAACCTCAACTTTATAATATGAAAAATATAAGATAAATTATTATAATAGAAAATACTAGAAAAAATCGACTCGGTTCACAAGTGAATTCATAGGCGGGAATCGAACTCGCAACCTTTGGAAATCCGGTCCAATGCTCCCCTAATTGAGGAGGGGATAATGTATGATAATTATGATATCGGCTGCATAACTAATGCTCGATTGGGTGATTTTCGTGTGAAAGAAATCTGTTTTTCAAAATTAAGCAATTTAGCACTGAACAATCAACTATTTACTTTTATGATTTTTTTAGAAAGCTTATACATAAGTATATTCACAAAAAGATAGTCACTTTCCATTCTCAGTTTCCTCCTTGGTACTCACGAAACTTGGTAAAATTTATTCGTAAAAATTAAAAGTTCATGCGAAATGGAAAAGATGTAGAAATAACTGCGATGACCAATCATTTTCGACATTGCGTTATAAGGAATAACATCTAGAAAGGCAGTGTTATAAAAATTATGTATCGTTTTCAGAGGAAAGGATTACAGCGTCCCCGCAATATTTCTGGTCATTCATTAAATCTAAATCATCTACTAACATCATCCCAGCACACATGACATTTAATGATGATACATCAACTGATCCTGAAGCGATCTGTAACATGTTTAATGACTACTTTTACTCAGTCTTCGAATGTCATGGCAGTAATAATAGCTCTGAGTCCATTACTAGCGGTAGCGATGGAGCTCGGTTCACATATCCTCCATTGAGATCACTCAGCAGGCTGTTGCTTAGTTATTTTAACAACTCGACACAAATAAAGGAGCCGGTTTTGATGAAATTCCTCCCACTATTATTCGTTGGTTGTGCAGTGAATTGTCGGTACCTTATATACACGAAATCTATTAGTGAAGGTCACTTTCCGACTATTTGGAAGAAGGCGCTGGTGACCCCTGTATCTAAAGGTGGTAACAAACATAATGTGAATCAATATAGGCCAATCTCTAAGCTGTGTATATTTGGTAAGATCATGGAAAAAATTGTCACATCTTCTTTAACACATCAATTTCGTCATATCATTGCAGCTGAGCAGCATGGGTTTTCAGGGGTCGGAGTGTAAATACGGAGATGTCAGGTGGACTCGATGTATACTGATTTCTCGAAGGCGTTTGATAAAATTAATCATTTTCTACTCATTAAAAAGCTTTCGAGAGTTGGGTGTATACCAACTCTCGAAAGTGATCTTTTAAGATAGGTGACGTTTTATGTAAGTAATCGTTGTCAAGCAGTCGCATTTAAGGGATACCGATCTAGATTTTTGAACATTCCATCAGGCGTGCCTCAGGGGTCACATTTGGGACCTTTTCTTTCCTCTTTATGTATTAATGATATCGGTACATGCTTCGCCAAGTCACATCATCTACTTTACGCAGATGATATAAAAATCTATCGGATTATCCAGAGTTATGATGATTGTGAGATGTTGCAGCTAGATTTACGTAGCTTTGAATGTTACTGCAAGGATAATTGTCTGCCACTAAATCTAGATAAATGCTACGTTATCAGTTTTAATCTTAGAAATAGTCTTTTGACGTGACAACGTCTTATAAATTGGTTTGCCGGGTGACACTTCAAGAAACTGCGTTACGCTCCGCTCACGTTATGCGCTTACAATGAGAGCGAGTGAGAGGCACGCGTCCCTTCCACTCGGGCATGGTTAGCCCGTCTAAGAGCGAGAGAGACAGACATAAAAAGTGGAAGGGACGCGTGCCTATAAATTAATGTTTTAAATATAATTCTTTGTATAAATAAATGTTTTAAATTGTTACTATTATTTCATCCTTCTTCCTACTATACGAATATATATATAAATATTCACATTAAAATTATTTTACCACTCAAAGTCGTTGTCACGTAAAACTTTCGCCCGTATATTTAAGTTTGACTACAGCATATCGGGCCGTAGTGTTAGTCGTGTGAATTCTATTCGTGATTTGGGAGTCACGATGGATTCAAAATTAAAATTAATTAGTGTCTAAAGCATTTAAGCAGTTGGGTCTGATCCTTCGTTTAGGTATTCCTTTTACTAAGGGTCGCACTCTCATAATATTATATAACGCTTTCGTTCGCATTATTTTGGAGTTCGGAAGTATTGTAAGGAATCCCCAGTACGTAGTTCACAAAGACCGATTAGAACGAGTACAAAAGAAATTCTTAAAATCTCTTGATTATCGTACTGGTGCTCAATTTAGAGACGAATGTGCTAAAAGACAAAATCTACAGTCGCTGACCTCCAGACGTCATAGCATATTTTTATATAAGATTATTAATAAAATCATATACAGTGTGTCTGGTCATGGACTAGCGATATTCTTAAGTCTGTTAGAACAACTATTCTAATACACAAATACACTACATAGTTAAGTCCAAACTACTTATCAGCTATGTGGCAGCCATTTTGTTTTTTTCTTGAAATATTCTCTACTTGGACATAAAAAAAAATAATATTTCCAAAGTGTAGGCGTTAATGGTATAAAAAGGCTTTCGAATTTCGGCATGTTTAGATATTTTAAATATGTGAGAATCGCCCCATTTAAATTAAAGATCATATATTCATCTATTGCCTGTCAATAAAAAATCTGAAACCTTGTTTATCTACTTTTATTGTCAATTCTAGTAATAAAAAAGTGTTCTGTCAAAATCATAGGGGCCCCATTATTCTTATATACCCTGGGCCTCCAATAGGTTAAAGACGGCCCTGAGTGTCATCACTTCTAGAGTTATGGAAGCGACACGAGCGAATTAGGTAGCTGTTTTTTCGATAGGTGGTTCGCACCCTTGGAAAATGAAGTCTCAACTTTCTACAAGGGCTGGAGCTACAAGGTAAGCTTTATACGCTCAAGAAGTTTGGTCGAGTTTATTTTGCCTTTTAGTCAGTTTGATAGATAAACTAAACCTGATATACTTCTCTCTACGGACTTCTAGAAATGTAAAAATGTTATCACTGGCACTTAAAAGCATCTATGAATGTAAAAAAATAGTCACGTCGATAATTAAAATTAAAAATAAGAATGGTCCCAATATGGAACCCTGCGGGACTTCTGAAAGTACCATGTTTCGCGTTGGGGATTTATTCAATCATAGCACCGATTGGAAGCGGTTTTCTATGTAGGAAGTAAACCATCTGAATAAGTTTTCGTGTACTCCTGCAAAATGAAGATTTTGCAGAATGATTGCGTGGTTTATTCGATCAAAGCACTTGGAATTATCTGTTAAGATCATATGACCCTATCCATCATCGAAGTTATAAAGTCATTAAATAGAAGCAGGAAGTGGTGGAGCGATTCAAGTCAAACGCAAGTTAAGAGGTGGTCAGAAATTATATCAAAGCCGAAAAAAATAATGGAGGTGGTCTATTTTCTTGAGTATCTTTAAAAATATACACAATTTTGAAATTGGGCGGTCACACGTCACTCTTGTTGTTAATTTTATAGACTGGGGTTCTGAAGGCACCTTCTACATATAAGGTATAAGTCTTTCCTTTATGTAGTAATTTGTTAAAAGGGTATTCTCGATGTAGATGTTCTATTTGGAGGAACCCCTTTGATCAGATCGATAATCTATACTTCTATACTAATATTATAAAGAAGTAAAGTTTGTATATTTGTTAAATTGTAAGGGGTAATCTCGGGATCTACTGAACCGATTTTAAAAATTCTTTCACCAATATAAAGGCACATTATTGCTGAGTGTCATAGGCTATATTGAATGCTAGAAAAAATTTAAAGAATTTTGTCCTCCCGTGCGAAGCCGGGACGGGCCGCTAGTTGAATATATAATTTCACAGCTGAACTTTGATAATTCGAATATTAGATATTTGTACCATGCCCACAGTTTTGTTAGATTGCCATTTAAGTATTTGATAGAATCAGGCGTTACTTGGCGGAAGTCCATATCCATTAGTAAAATAAAAATATGTAGCTTACTTCCGCAAAACTCAAGCTTATCACTCATCACACTACTTGAGTTTTGCGGAAGTAAGCTACATATTTTTATTTTACTAATTGCCATTTAAATTAGCCAGCGACAGAGATGTTTCAATAATCAAAGCTCAAGAGTGCTACTGTACGTTGCAGAGCCGGTTCGCAGCCCGGGCGCGTGTTGACCGTTGAGCGTGCGCGGTGTGCCTCAGAGGGCGGGCGGGTGCCGCGCGCCATGAGCGGTCGGCAGCAGTAGACGCGCATGGCGGAGCGCGGAGCCGCGCGGCAGCCGCGCCGCGGGCCCGCGCCCATCGCCTCCTTCGACCACGACGTCTCCGACGAGGTGAGGCCGCCCGTATGTATCTCTCCGCTCCTCACGTTTCCATTTGTCTACTCGACGCATTTGCATCTCATGTCATGTCCCTTCGTATCGTTGCAGTCGAGCCCGGAAACTAAGCCGACGATCCGCCTACCGGAGATCCGCGAGGACCAGAGCGCGGCGGCTGCGGAGGGGCTCGCCCCGGCCGAGCAGCGCGCGCGCTCGCACTCAACGCCGGGCGCGCTGCAGGCGCCGGCCGCGCCGCGCATTGACATCTCGCGCGCCTCTAGCTCCAGCCACCAAGACTCGCGCGACAGCTCGCCCGAGCTGGCGCTGTTCGCGGGCAGCGCGCCCGGCGCCGGCGAGCTGGGCTTCCGCGAGGACGGCGCCCTCGACCTGCGCTCCTCCACGGAGGAGTTGGCCTTCCTGGAGCCGGCGCCGGGCGAGCGGCCCGCGCCTGCGCCCGCCTCGCGCCGCCACTCGCGCAAGGACAGCCAGGGCTCCGAGGCGGCGCTGCTGGCCGTCTCGGGCCGCACCAGCCGCCTCTCGAGCATCGGCTCCCAGTGCTCGGCGCACTCTGCGCTCTCCGCGTTCGGCCGCGGTGGTCGCGAGACGCGCCTCTCGGTCGCGTCGGGCGCGTCGCGCTCGCCGTCGCCGCACAGGATGCTGCTTGAGACCTCCTTCTGCGGGCCGAAGCCGATCGAGACCGACCCCGAGATCTGTGCAGCCGCCGTCGAGGAGCGGCTGCTCGAGATGGCCAAGCTGGGCGCAGAGCCCCGGCCCGCCGTGCCCCCGCCGTTTCCGCTGGACGCGCGTGACCGTCGCGAGGTGCGCACCGAGGCGACCGTCGAGCGCGCCACCCCGCGCCCCCCCGTGACGAAGCCGCCGGCGGCGGAGGACCCGGCGACGGCCGCCGAGTCTCCGCCCGCCGCGGCGAGTGCAAAGCCGGCCTGCGAACCCGCGCCGCCCGCGCCCGATCACGAGAAGAAGCAGAAGGAAACGAGAAATCGAGCACGAGCCGAAGAGAGACAAGCTAGGTCACGGGAACGCCGCGAACCGCCGGCGCCCCGAACCGAGGGCCAGTCCAAGGACATCATCCGAATAAGATTAAAGCCGAGCGAGGAGTACGACGACGATGACGTCGATGACGTGGAGACCAACCGAGCCCCCGTCGCCGGGGCCGCTCCCAAGCCGGTGACGTTGGACCTGACCGCCCGACCCCCGCGACCCACGGACCTGGCCTCGGAGGCCGAGCCCTCGCGCCGCCCGCCACGCGACACTCGAACGCCGTCGCCCCCTGGTGCGGTCGCCTCCCGCAAGTCCTCCTTTTGCTCGCTGTTCAAATCTCGCGAGACGATAGCCTCCCCCGAGTCGCCGTCGGACGCGCTGCGCCGCAAGAAGAGCTTGAACGACGGCCGCTCGAGGAGCAGAAGCCGCGACCGCTCCGCAACGCCCACGTCCGCTACGAAAATACGAGGGTCGGTGCTGTCGCTGTTCAGAACGCCACGCAAAAGCGCGACTTCGCCGTCGCCGAGCTCCCGCGAAGGTTCGCCGGTGGTGCACCAGGCGCGACAACCGGCACCGGCGCCGGACCGGCCGCGCCGGGGAGAGCGACTCAAGTACTACGAGGACACTAAAGAGGGCATCATCCACATCCCGCTACGCACGCCGCCCGACGAAGCGGGCCAGGCTGAGGCGCGGCCGGCCTCCGCCCCGCAGCCGCGCGCCGCTCTCCCACCCGTGTCCACGGCGGGGCCGATGCCGGCGACGCGGGTCTCCTCGCCCGCGGTCGGCGCCTGCGCCGGCGAGCGGACGAAGCCGATTACGAGGACAGTGCTTCCGGACGGCAGCATCATCATCCCGCTCCATTCGCCCACGGAGAAAACCGCGACGGAGGACGGCGGCGCTTCCGGGTCGATTGCGAAGTCCCCGGAGGCGAGCCGGCCCATCGACACCGCCCCGCGGACGAGCTCCTCTGCTGCTACGCCGACGAGCGCCGAACGCGCGACGAGCTCCGAGAGCTCCCCGGTCGCAACGGCGGCCGAAGACCGGACCACGGCGCCAGCGCCGGAGGAGGCGATGGCGGCACCCGACGTGGATCGGTCCCGAAGGCGGGAGCGGCTAGTCTTCATGACGCACGTCGGCAGCAGGGACCAAGTATTCAGCACGCAATTTAGTATAACGAAAACGCCGAGCGTCACGAGCGAGATATCCGGATCGTTTCCGAGCTTCCCGGACGCGGAGGTGATGCGAGACGCGTGCGGGTCCACGCCGGCGAGCGTCGGGAACGGCAGCGAGCGAGGGGAACGGGAGCCGGAGCCGTCGCGCATCGGCTCGAGTCGGGCGAGTCCGCAGGATGGGAGGGACTCGTCGGGGTCGGAGGCGAGCTCGGAGGCGGCGCCGGCGCGGACGGGCAACGACGTGGAGCAGCGTGGGCTGGTGGTGCAGGAGTCGTTCGAGGAGGAGCTGCCATACGTGCCCACCACGCTGCCGCAGGAGCGCTCGCTGGCGCTGCCCATGGTGCCGGTGCGCGAGCGCGCCTCCGCGCCCCTCGCCGTGGCACCGCTCAGGCGCCCGCGCCCGCCGCCCACCGCCGCTCGCCCGCTGCCGCCCGTGCCCACGGTGAGCAACTCGGTACTTATTGAGGTAGTGTCCTACCGCTTATCTAGATCACTCATTGCAAACCCACACATACAAAATTTTATAAAAATAACGTGGCGTTTATGGCGAGTGATTCGCCATTTCGCATTATACTTGTGTTAGATAAATAGAAGGGTCAACTGGCAATATCAGTGAAGTGACATCGTGTCGGTGTGACCGCAGGCATCCCAGGTGACGCAGACGGCGGAGAGCGACAAGCTGCGCATCAAGCTGCCGCGGCGGCCACGCACCGGCTCGGCGGGCGCTGTGCCCAGGCCCGATCGTGCCCGGACGCGCAGCGGCAGCGAAGGTCACTACTCCCTTGCATACCTACAAAATTTCCGATAAGAACGAGTACAAAAGAATTTTTTTAAATCTATTGATTATTGTACTGGTTCCCAATTTAGAGACTAAGACACAATCTACAGTCGCTGACCTCCTGTAGAACCTGGCAAGGGTTTCTCAAAGGTCACTCACTACTACTATGATACTATACTTTGATAATGACCAAACCGTATATGGACTGAGAACTGAAGTAACAATAATAATAAAAGTATATATACAAACTAACAAGAAACTATGATTGCGTGATTGACAGGACTATAGAGACATCTAGTAAGGACATATATAACTATATTAAATTTGACATACTACTACAACTTCTCAAAATGTGGCGCTGTATACACAATTAAATGAATTTATTTAAATTACGGCAGAAGAAATAATAATAAAGAAACATAAAATTAACTCCAACACCTCCAGACATCAATATCTATTATATATTTATATAAGATAATTAACAATCATATAGATTCAGCTGATCTTCTACAAGTTCGATTCAAAATACCTCGTATATCCTCACATTCTTAACAATATTTTAATGTATCTTCCTGTCATACTAAATATGCTAAGAATGTCTTTCAGACGTTCTCGTGATCATTACGACAAGCAGTTTAATGAGGTAGATATCTTATCAAACTCGTTGAACTTGTTGAAAAAAAGTAGGTATGCTTTTATTTTAAATGATTAAGGTTAAGTAAATATGTAGATGGAATTTTATATATAAATAATGGTTAGTTTATTGTAAAAAAATAGGTATAAATTGAGACTTAATTTTTTTTGTTGTCCTGCATTGTTTCTTATTTTTTTATGTTGTAAATAATGATAGCATCTGAAACAATTTCATACCACTGTATTATTGCTAGTTTTAAGTTTTGGTACTGAAAGGTCAGTTCGTGTTCAATGTTACATTTAAGATTCACTATATGACTGTTTGTTAACTAGATAAAAAAATAAAAATAAAAAATCATCTCGGTCACGAAGTTCAGGTGCAAAACTTGGTTGGAGTGCCCTAAAGTGAGGCCAATGCTCGTTTGCATTCGAGTAACACTATCTTAGTATGTACTCAACTTCTCTCAATAGCATAATGGCCACATGCACTTCCTATTAGAAAATCGCATCGTCATATACCTTTAATTACTGTTCTGTATATTTTATAAGCAACCTTTATCTATGTATTCTACTTGTCAATATTAATAATTTAGTATAATGAAGATCAGAAAGAATCAACTCGCCTCACGAGTGAAAACACAGGCGGGAATCGAACCCGCAATCTTTGGAAGTCCGATTCAATGCTTTCCTATTCTATTAAAATAATTTATTTTATAAGATAGCATTGAAAAAATGCAAAACAAAATATAAAATTATAAAGCTGATGGAGATAAATTAGTGGAAATTAGTGGAAAATGGAAACTACGTACGATATCCTCCACAATTCTTATATGCCAAACGAATATAATTACTTAATTATACTATTAATCGTATTGTGCTATGTTTTCCAAATCAAATATATCATCAGGGCTGGAAACGCGTTCGAAGACGGAGTGGATAGACTTCACGGAGGTGCCGGAGCGGCGCAAGCAGCCGACGCGCATCCAGACGCTGCCGGCGGCGAGGGACGTCGTGTTCAACTACGTGGCACCCGAGGAGTGCCGCTGCGAGTGCCACGCGAGGGACCCCGACGCTGAAGCGGGGTGCGTATGCTCACAGCCACCGCCAACACCATACAGACGCCAATACCACAAAGAACCAGAATTACCTTCTCCCTGGAGTATGCCAAAAATCGGACGAGTTATGGCGTGATTAACGAGAATTTAAACGAAAGCATTTAGTTCTGAATTTATTATTTGAACTCAAACGCGATAGTAACAGTTGCACAGTTGAAAATTTACTCTAATCTCCACATTGCTAATAACTATACAATGTCTTAAAACTAGCAGTTCATATATAAGTAATATCATGAAAAGTCATTTATCCGGCTTGAGGGACCAAATACTAAATTATTTAGAAGCAACACCACAAAATGAAAACTCAACTCCAGGTAGGAAAAATCAAGTATTAAATTACGTAATTTTGTAACTACAGATGGTATTGTGTTGCTTTACTATCGCTTGCCGTAGGTATCTCATATAAGTCATATAGATATTTTTATGTACACATTTCTTTGCGCGTAGTTCGTTGATGTAAACGTATAATCAATATGAAAGTTTCAGTCTAACATTTGTAATGGTTATTTACAATCCCCGATTACACAAGTACCTTCCCAACTAGCAAAATGGTTATATAATACAGTAGTTATATGACTTCCAGTCCTTTAAATGTTTTATAGTCGTTTTACCATTACTTATTAGTCGTATAGAAGTCGGAGATTTTACATAATAGTTGTATACCGAATTAGTCGTATTGGTACGTCCATTAAACGTTTTACCAACTTTGTTATACGACGATCATATAATGGTCTAATAGAAAACGTTTACCTAACATAAATTTAGTCCTATAAACGTTTTGGTTAGATAAAAGTCATATAAAATACAAAATCGTTTTATGTAAAACATTTATATAACGGCAATATAACATTTATATAATGTGGATAACCCTGACTATTATAAAACATTTCAGTTTTTACAAAACTTTAATATAACTCTTTTCCGACATTCAGTCATATAAATTTAACTCAAACGTTGGTCAAGAAACGTCACTGAAAGTTCAAAAGGTTCCGTACAAACACTTTTTGATAAAGATACACCAGATCTCGAAAGTAAGTAAATTACAATTTTGTAGCTTGCATTTATAATGGTTTGTTAAAAGTAAGTAAATGTGGTGATTTTTTTTCTTACGTTATAATTACCCATGAAAGTGAAATCTTTTTTATTTTTTCCTTGCAAACAATTTTACAATTTTACGGTTGCGCAGTTGCACATGTATAAACTTGCTAGTTGTTACAACATTTTTGAAAGATTATTTTTACGTATCAACAATCTGCCCTAACAGATACATATATCGTACATACTGTACAAGATTTCGGTATTATAAATCTACTGTTCACTTATTCATCTCGAGAACCTTAGCGATAAAACATGGAGCTTGTCAATAGCCAAACCAAAACGTGTACATGACCATTTTGTTGTTTAGTAGTTGTATAGCAGTCTATATATAACTTAAACAAAAATGGCTACTCTTAAAGATTAATTTTATATGAAATTAGTATTCTCATACATCAGAAAAATCACGAATATCGAGAGGGCTTAAGGAAAATAGTACATATCATCACATACATTACCGACAAAGTAAAGTTCCCATGAGAAACTAGTCCCAAACGTGCTTAAACCACATTCACTTGTTCATGTTAATAATAAATCTTAATAATTACCTTTTTATGTCAATACAATATTAAAATTTCAATTGGAGTACAATACGAACTGACAGTTGGGATGGAGGAAAAATGTTTTATAAATGTCATAGCTTAATATAAATAAACAAATTTAATCATAATGAAGTCTTATAACTACCTTTAATAAAACGTTTTAGTCGGTCTCACGACTTTAACTGGACTACTACATGACTATTTAGTTTTATAAAATGGGCCCTTTTGACGTTCTATAAACGTTAACTTGATGTCTATATGACCGTCACATAATCACTTATAGTCGCATAAGAAACGTTAACTTAACTTTTATATGACATTATTTTGCTAGTTGGGTTAGACCTAAATATTCTTAGCTTAATAAACAATAATTTCTGAAGCCAATGGGTCCCCGTATCAAGTCGGAAAATGCATATATTATCTATATAATGCTGTTCCTTTAACTCGTTTAGGTACGATACTTTTTAAATCATTGAAATCGGTCCATTGGTTGCGAAGATATTACACATTTTGTACAAGCCGAAAGCGGGGCGGCCGAATAGCTTATGTGACGTCACGATTACCTTTCCACCCGCGCGCGCGCTCTCCGCCATTCATTTATTAAGATTCCCTCGATCTGCGCGGGTGGTGTTGTGGTTTTGCAGTTTTTAAGTGAAAATATGCCGGATTATAAGTACTGTATAATACCGAAATGTACTAATACTTCAATTAGTACACCTGAAAAACTGTTTTTCAATGTGCCAAAGGACTCAAAAGTGCGCAAAAAATGGTGTACTGTTATGAAGAGGGATGACAAAAATTCCGCTTTCGTGCCAAGCTTCAAGATTTTGTTGCGGGGATCCTTTTTTATGTAACTCCCCACCAACCATTACCTTGTATACAACACAACAATTGTATACCAACTTTTATCATCATTACTCGTGTGGTAAACAAGTGGGTAGGTAACTTAGTAAAACTTGTTTACGAATGTTAAAAAAAATACAGGGTCGTATTATATATATTTCAATGAGTAAATGAATGATAAAAAGTGTAAGTAGTGAAGTTTCTAATAACCCTTCCTCGGGTAAAAACCAGGGTCTTACTCAGGTCTAACTACAATAAAATGTGCCGTTCCCGGGAATATTCCTCGAAGTTCCCCGGAACATAGGGGAATATTCCCGCCTTGGCGAATATATATATATATCTATCTATACATGTAATTAAACTGTAGCCAAAGTGAATTCTGTACATTGAATATTTTTTTGAATAATCGCGTTAGGAGGGCTCCATACACGCAATAGAAACCAAAAACATTGTTATTGAGTTTCACTTTCCATGTGAAAACAGTTAGACGTATTTAAATAAAACTTTTTGCGTTCGAGTGTCCTTCTGCCTCTTAAACATAATTTTGTACAATAATCACGCCTTGACCCCAAGGGACTAGGATGACCACAAGTGAAGTTTGTATGGAGAAGTAAGTTTTCTTGCTGCTATCACCACGAAACTTGCTGTAAATATAGTAGGTACTAAGATGATAATAAATAAACCGGATTTAAGAAAGTAGTACCTACCTACCTGCCTAGAAACAATACTAGTACTTAACAAAGCGATTTCGTTTATTCATAGCTCAAAATTACGTGTCCAAAGAACGTAGGTACATTCCTTTCAAATGAAGTATTTAAGTCTAATTTTATTTATTGTATACATAATATTTTTTGAACAGTAAAGTTTCTACACACTCATCTTCATAATAATGTTAAAATAACGGCGTAGGTAGTTACAACAACAAACACAACTGACCTGGCTGACTAACCTAAACCTTTTGGGTATTTTATAGGCTAGTCCAAGTACGTGTACCTACCTATATACTTATTATCCTGCAGTTCTAATTAGGTTGATAATGAGATTTGCCTACCTCTGAGTTTCCAACCACGAATTTCAGAGTGTGTCTAGTTTAAATGATTACTAAGATAATCAAAAACCATGAAGGTATCCACTTAAGGTAGATTATCGGATTGCGCTTGCCCAAAACCGATATCTACCTTATTTCACTCATTTGTTATATTATAATAACAACCTTCTAATATTAAACAAATAAAATCAGTTATTAATCGATTGGGTATAAACTGGTGAAGTTACGCTCCCTGTTGGACGAAAATCGCAAACAGAATAAAACCGCGCAGTGGTTCGGCGGCATGCGCTGGGTCATTGTGACGTCATCGCATGCGTTCGCGCGGTCTGTGAACCTCGTTCGGTATTTTGCTCATAACTTTGTCAATTTTGGTCGTAGAACAAAAATTTTTGCACTTTATGTTTTAGTTTCTCAATGTCTATAGAACTGCATTCATAATATAAAACGTGACTGGTCCCCATTGTCTAACCTCATTGTTGCAGGGAGTGTGGCGAGCACGCGCCCGCCAGCTAACTGCCGCCCGCCCTCCGCGAGCCCCCGCTCGCCCCGCCTACAGGCGAGTATCTGTCCCAGTTCCTGTTTGTTGCAGTTGTAGGATGTGAAATGAAACTAGCTTTATTGGAGCCGCGTGCATACGACGGACATTTTGTACAAAAATGCCAGCTCCGATTTGCCAAATAATTATGGCAATAAAAATAAGGAGACAAGGTGTTATGACGTCTGATTTATTTTGGGTACAATATGACTTATATACTATGATAATGCGTGCTTATTACAATCTAAACTTATCGGTGAACCGTGTGCTTAATCTACCTACGTGAAAATATATAGTCGATACGTGCAGGTATGTAGTCGCTACATATACACCCCCTTAAAAAATATGTATATACAATAATTCTTAAAAATACTTGGTGTCGAGAAAAATAATCGTGCGCCATGATATTATAGTAAACATCGTAGTGACCTTAAACTTGCTGACTAAGTTATGTGTGGAATTTGCTGATGGTTGTGATGCCGCGCTGCCTGGATCGATGTGTATATTTGTCATGCATGTGCCATGACCTACGCCTACGTTGTCCATTAGACTTGTGTTGGTTGTTATTTGCGAGAGTCTTCATTCTCTTGTCTATCATTTTGAGTATTCCATAGAAGAGGAAGATACCCAGTGTAATGATAATTTGCCCTATTGCGATGTTCCTCGTCCACCGTAATTCTTCCAAAAACCGACTTCCGAGCTGGTCGGCTTCATTTTGTTTGAGGCAACTATCGGCATTGTACACTATTTGGTCTTTGGAGCTTTGGTTGTCCATTGTTCTACGAGGGTGTAAACGACAAATGATGGTGTCTTTTGTGATACCGTGGTTATTTAAATAGACTAACAGCTTGCAGCAGCGAATACTGAAACGTACTGTTGGTTTAACCGTCCGCCCTGACTTGATTATGTATGTGCTTGAATCGCTGTGGCTGTATTCTACATTTGGCACGTTAATAGGCTTATTGTTGATGACAAATGCTGGTTTTAATCTATCTATTGATATTACTGTTTCCTTATCTTTGATCTTAATTATATATGCTTTATCCACCCTTCTAATCACTGGGAATGGCCCTTCGTAGGGTGGTGAAAGACTTTTTTTAATTCGGTCGCATCTTACAAATACGTGTGAACATTCTTTGAGCTCGGGGTGTATGAAAACAGTCTTATGATGACTCTTGCGTTTCGGTACTGATGTCATCTGAGTGATATCCTTTTGAATTTTTGTAACAAATTCCTCTTACGTAGAATGCTTAAAAGATGATTCGAAAAATTCTCCTGAGAGACGTATAGGTGCGCCATATGTCATTTCCGCTGCACTATACCCCGTGTCCTCGCGTAAACAACTCCGTAAACCAAGTAGTACTGAAGGAATTTCCTTCATCCAATTAGTGTTGGATTCCCTTGTCATTGGTGCCGTTTTTAATGTTCTATGAAATCTCTCTATCATTCCATTTGATTGTGGATGATAAGGCGTTGTTCAATTTTGTGTATTCCTAAAAATTGAGAAAGGAATTCAAAAATTCTTGATTCAAATTGCCAACCCTGATCTGTTGTAATTCGTAACGGGCATCCAAATCGTGATATCCATCCTTCGTATAGTGTGCTAGCTACTGTGTCGGCATGTATGAGGTGCGGTGATGTCTTCCTCAGGATAAACTTCCGGCCATGAAGTACAACGATCTATGATCGTAATTAAATATCGTTTTCCTTGTGAGATCGGCAACGGGCCTACTATATCGATATGTAAATGTTCAAAACGCTGCGAGGGCATCAAATTGCCGACAGGTGATATTGTGTGGCGTTGCACTTTTGATTTTTGGCAAGCAATGCATGTTTTACGCCAGTTATTGATGTGTTTGTTCATACTGGACCATAAATATCTTTGAGTTATCATTTTTCTGGTAGTTCTTTTGCCAAGATGACTCAGGCCATGAATGACGTCAAAAACATGTCTTTGAAATTTTTCCGGTAAATAAGGACGATTGTTTCCTGTCGAAATGTCGCAGTTGATCCTTATTGTTGAATCCGAAATCATTATGCTTTTAAACTTCAAACTCTTATTGTTACGTAGTCTTATGAATTCTTCATCGTTAGATTGTCATTTTGCTAAATCAGCGTAGTTAATTGGAGATGGCACGTCGATTTATTCGATACGTGATAATGCATCCGCGGCAATATTATCACGTCCGTTTATATGTTGAATATTAGTGCAATATTGTGAAATAAAATCCAATTGACGTATTCGCCGTTGTGTGTTGTTTGGTGATGGTTTTGGGAAAATGCGAAGGTCAAAGGTCGATGATCTGTAAAAATAGTGAATTCTCTTCCTTCGATGAACCTTTGAAAGTGCTTGATGGCCATATATATTCTAAGTAGTTCTCTATCGAATGTTGAGTATTTTTGTTGCGCTCCACTTAACTTTTTTGAGAAAAAACCCAATGGTTCCCACTTAGGTTCGGATTTTTACTCTATATGCTGGCGGAAAACAAAAAAAAAGCCTTAATTAATGCCTAATTGTTTACAATTAATTAAGTATTATTTAATTTTATTTCATAAGTAAACAAATAATAGTGCGTATTACGTCGCAGCTCCTAGTAACATTATTATTGTTATTTTTGCAGGTCAACCTTCGTGCGACGGCATCGCGACGTCTCACCCCGCGATTCTTTTATAAAGTATATTCTCTATTAACTCGACAAATGTTATCATTTTTGAGATGTAAATTTACCAGGTTCATTAGTTATATGAATATATTTATAGGGTCGTTTATATCTCTTCTATTAGCCACCGTTGACTACGCATTTTTTCGATGTTTATTGAATTGTTCGAAGTATATTGCGGTTTTTATGCGATAGTCGCGTATCGTGTGGTGTGTGTGATAGCGGCTCGCTCCCATCGCCGCATCGCTCACTAGCGGCACGGGGCGCGGCCGCAATTTAAATAATATTCTTGCCTATGGCCGCAACGTAAATAATATTCTTATCTATGGCCGCAACGTAAATAATATTCTTGCCTATGGCCGCAACGTAAATAATATTCTTATCTATGGTCTCAACGTAAATAATATTCTTGTCTATGGCCACAAAATACAAAATATTTTATCTATGGCCGCATCATCCGACCGTGCCACAGTGGAAATACAGCGCGGGAACAGCGGGACTAGACATGCACAAAGTGTGTCCGGACAAAGATATGAGTTACTCTATATGCTTCCGAAAAAGATATATATCCAGTTAGTATCTCCATATACGCTTAACATATCCGGACTAATCAAATTCATTCAATCCGTGTTAAATCACGAGGTTTATACAGCTAACATTTAATTATATAATTCCATATCCACATCGGTTTATTAAATCCGGACGAGTCAACCGGTGATTGGCCAAATGGTTTGGAGTTGATTCATGTGTTTGGATTGGATAGGTATATATCCATTGTTCGATATAGCTCCAGGATATAATTGCGTCCGGAGCATATACCTAATACTCCTATATTGCTAGTCCTTGTAAGTGGCAGCGTTGCCGAGCAGGAGAGACACCAACCACCATATAAGGTATATGGCAACTATATACTTTTTTTCACTCGTTTATACTTGACGAGTTAGGCGCATGCGTTGTGACAGTAGTGGGGAAAGCCTTGTGAGCATGCTCCGTTCAAAGTTTAAATGAGGGAGACAGACATATATATGTCTGCACCGTTGGGTATTAGGTATATGGTCCGGAGTTACACAAGTCTAAGCGGGACACTTTCTTGCAGTAGTGGCAAGCACTTTATCGTGTACATAATCGTTTCAAATCTTCTATGTGTAAAGTCTGCCCCGTGTCGTCTTAAGATAAATGTAAAATGCAATAAATAAGTCACTATATTGAAATGATTTTGTAAAGTTTAGATGAACCGAATGCATGTTTAAATATTACTGAGAGCACGAGCGCCGAGTGGCGAAATTCGTTGAACATCTTAGGACCGTTGCGAACTAAATGCAGTCACTGCGAGATTTTTAGAGCACAATCTGCAAAAATGTTGAGCACGTTCGTCGTCGGACGTCTACACTGCTTCGGTCACCTCCACCTGCTTAGGATATAGCAACCGTACCGAGTAATACAAATCCACGAAAAACTTGCATCTAAGATTGCCTAGCATCGAAAACGTATACCTAATACTCCTATATTGCTAGTCCCTGTAAGTGACAGCGTTGCCGATACTTCTATACTTGACGAATTATGCGCATGCGTTATTGCGACAGTAGTGGGGAACTTCATACACCGACGCGATTTACAATGAAATTAAAGCACGCTTGTGAGCATCGACATATACCAATGGACATGCGGTACCCGCATAACGCGCAATAATTACTTGGTTTGAGAAGAATGACGAAGATGACTCTTTTCTTATAGGCGATTGGCTCTCAATTTTCATGACAATTACGGCATATATTTTGAGAGAGATAAAGATAGTCTAAAACTTAGTTTTATCTCTTTCTTTCGTAGTGCCACAATCAGTGGCGGATTTACAAATTTTCAAGGTATAGGCTGTGAAGCTTTTGCCGCCCTCGCCTCCACAATTGTCAAATTGTCATGTCCTAGATTATTTTTACAATTCAACAACTTCGTTGGAATTGCACGTAAAATAATTTTTAGGTATGTTTTTGAGCTAATTAAAGCTCAATCATGTAAGATTTGGAAGGCGGGGTAATGCATGCTACTTACACAATTGGTAGACGTGAATAAACAGAATAAGTAATCTTTATTGCGTTTACAAACAGTTGAAAATACTTAATTAAGTAAATTTATAAAATTCCGTTACAATACTTTTTTTGCGTGATTTTTTGTTGGCAAAATCATCGATGATATCGTCGTACGTGATTTTGTTCATCAATTCTGACTCTATGCACAAAAGAGCTAAAGCGTTTAATTTTTCTTGGCTCAAGGTCGATCTCAAATAATTTTTAACCCATTTTAAACAAGAAAAACTTCTCTCACCCGAACAATTCGTCGCTGGTGTACATAAGGCCATACGAAGGGCTATGTCCAAGTTCGGATAAACATTCTGCAAACTCTGTTTTCGCAGAAACGAAGATAGACTTTGCAACGATGGAGAATCTGGTTTCACCAGAATGCTTTGCGAAGAAATGTGGCTTCGAAAATGTATGCATTCTTGAACTAATTCAGTCTCTAAATCATTAGGATACATTTCTTCTAAAGACCGAGCCTTTTTCGTAAGGGTTGATGATGACAATTCGCTCATTTTGATCAGAAATGAAAATTCCAGCCAGTCACTGGCTGTATGGGTTGACGGTAGGAAAGAAAAATACATTTTCTATAATTTCGCTCTTTACACTCATTCAAAGTGCGGGGAGAGGGCGCAAAGACCGATTACCGATTCGCCGCCCCCAACCGATTACTCGTTGGAGGCGGCGAACTAGGTGTTTTACTCTAGAATATGGAAGATTGCTAAATGGATTCACGGAACGTACAATGACAAATGTTAAGTGAGAAGGGAAAGTCGTCGGCAAAATTTGTTGCAGACTTCTATCTGTAAAACATCAGAAAACAGAATACAGAAAACCGTCATTCAGAAATCTTTTTGATTTCTGGTAGCAAAAAAAAAAATGGGTAACCAAATTTGCCGCCCCAAAAATCAAGCCTACTCAGCCTGCTGTTAAATCCGCCACTGGCCACAATTCTCACCGCTACGGCACGTCCATTAGTATATGTCGATGCTTGTGAACATACTTCAATCTCGGATATGCGCACAATTTTAAATGAGGGAGACAGACATATATATCTGTCTGCATAGTTAGATCGTCATTTTTTTTTAGCCCCCTACTAGCAAATATAGAAGTATTAGGTATATGATCGAAATAGCCGAAGGTGGCGACGACCGAAGCCGACGAGGCGGCCATTGCCCGCGCGCAAATTTCGCTGTATTTACTATGTACTTTACGTGTTATATTTGAATGTTTTCACTTGTAATCTTTTGAAGTAACGCCGCCGTTGTATAGAGCGCTTCTCTACTTGTGTACCTGCGTCGTTCGCCGCGTTTCTGCGACCAGTGTATAGGTTCAGTTGACGCAATCAGTAAGAGTGGAAGTACTAATGTTAAAATGAGATATAATTCTATCAGTTTAGAAAAAAGTCTGAATTACGGAGAAAAATATAAATTTTTGCTTTCTTTGACGACTTTTACTCTCCCCTTCCCATAGTCATATTCTTTCTTGGTCTAACGACCTATTAACGCAACGGTAGCAATCTTGCCTTATGACTTCAAATCTTGGTAAGGACATAATGTTTGTTTTAGGAACATAAGCATTTTATTACCCTCGAGATATGGTTGATACAGATAAAGTGCATTTCATTGGATATAAGCATTTGGAGTGCGTGTATTGAAAGTAAACAGCTGAAACGTATAAGAAATACTTTTTCCATGGAGTTTTAACAGTATTCACATTACACAAAACAAATAGAAACAAGGTTATGAACTCCACGCATTCTTGACTTTTAAATAATCACTAATATAGTAATAGCCTTTGTTTGTATACTATTGTTAACAACATTTTTAAACTTCAAAAGTGACTGTATCGAATTTTATTTAACCAGCCTTTGTAGGTAAACTTTTTATGTTTAGTTTCTGAATGAAACGCGTTATAAACCACACCCGGTAGGATAGAATATGGTCGAAAGTATATAGAACATCTTAACAGCATCTACCCATATTATGCAACGCCTCGCAATATTGGAGCGTATGCAATAATTTAAATGGAATATTGTTTAAAAAGGTTTTTAATTTTTTCTCATCTCATCAATGTATACCTATTAGTTATTATAATAGAAAAATACTAGAAAAAATCGACTCGCGTCACAAGTGAATCTCAGGCGGGAATCGAACCCGCAACCTTTGGAAATCCGGTCCAATGCTCTTCCAATTGAGCTACCGAGCCTTGCGAACACTCGTCGAAATTTTCTAGTATATTCCTGATTTTTACGCTATAGGCCAGCGTTGTTTCATCAATGAGAGGAACATCCTCTCGTATTCGAAAGAAACATTTTTACAAACGTTTGGTCAATCGATTAAGATGAAACAGCCATGTTAGATTTATAATTTTTATATATTTATGCATTTTCAATGCGATCTTATAAGATAAATTATTATAATAGAAAAATACTAGAAAAAATCGACTCGGGTCACAAGTGAATCTCAGGCGGGAATCGAACCCGCAACCTTTGGAAATCAATTGGGAGAGCATTGGACCGGATTTCCAAAGGTTGCGGGTTCGATTCCCGCCTGAGATAAGATCGCATTGAAAATGCATAAAATATATAAAAATTATATACCTATTAGTTGTTCCATTGAGGAAACTCATAACTAAGTTCACTGATTGATATGGTACACTCATATTGACACATCGCACTTTCAGGGATACTGGTGATCCTGCTTCACTAAATCATCATCTTTAAGAGTATTATAGAACTGATCTACATGTTTGGACGTTATTAAATGCAAAAAGGATGTAGCTCATTTACATGTCTTGTCAGCATTGCTGTATTTAACTTTAAGCGATAAGTTTAATTTATTAATATCACTATATTAAAATCCAGGTAAAATTGGTTATGTCATATTAAATTTGGTGTTCGTAGACATCTAATACCTATATTCAGTGTTGGAGAACCGACAAAGGCAACAAATAAATAAAAACAATTTATTAAATACAAGCTTGCTTGCACGATTGATTGATCATTTTCACAGGAGGATGGAATAAATGCAGTTTATATAACACTTGTGGAGGTTCACTTGAAGATCTTGCCCTGGTTGAAGGGTCGGCCGGCCTTGTCCGTGCCGGTCCACGAGAAGTAGTTTTTGACCAGCTGCTTGGTGGCCTCCGAGGAGGGGTCCAGCTTGGTCCAGTCGTACGACTCGTAGTCCACCTGCCAGTCGGGGGCCAACGTGAAGGCCAGCTCCTGGCCTCTCCAAACCCACACCCCGGAGATGGTGGAGTCATTGTCCGTGCCAAACAGACACACTGAGGCGAATGCCTGCTTGCGCATCTTGTCTAAGCGCTGGAACATACCTGCAAGTAGATAATGATATAATTTTAATGACTGCTGTTTGGTGCAGCGTAAGCAATCCTGCCTTCTGAACAGAAGGTCCTGCCTGGGTTCAAAAGGGGCAGATGATTGTGTGATGAATACAAGCATCTGTATCAGTAAACACCTACTTGGCAGGTGCGACAGACAGTAAGAAATATTATTATTAAATACATTTTCAAATAGATGCTTCAACATATATGTCCTTATGTCCTCTTTATAAAAGTTTATATGTTTCTTATTATTGAGTTGCATGTATGTTAAATATGTTTTGCCCTATTACAGTAATGTGCATGGCGAATGCACTACTTCTTTTTTTATTCTTATTGTAAACACAAACAACTTAATAAATTTAATTTAAATCTTGGTAAATATTTGTTGTTGTAGGGACACAACTTAAACATATTACACATAAAATGTGCACACCATTTAGTTAATTAATATAAACAATCACATATGTAGTTGATATGAGTGTACGATGGCAGCAAAACATAAATCTAAGGTTTTTTATTGCTGTTACTTACAATAGGAAATTATAATATATTATTGGATAATCATTTAAAAACTATATGCTCCACCTTTAACTGACTGGTAGAGAAGTTAAGTCTATCATTAGCACAGTTTTGTGGTATAAGGTATAAATGAATATATAAAATTAATATATTGTGTAACTATAAAGTAGGCAGTAAGCCAAAGATTTCTATTATATGTTTGCAAGTTAAATATAATCCAATCATTTCAATCGTTAAATGGGACGTGGAAACCTCTGCATCACCAAAGTTTGGTAGACCACTAGTGGCAACCTTAGTGTCCATAGATTTGCATTGCACCTCGGCCACCCTGGTATGTCACTTTGACTTTGAATATGGCAAGGCCACTACACCATAGACAAATAATGAGTAGGATAGGTTAGTTAGTTAGTTTTACGGGGCATTTTCCGCACTTAGCCTCCTGATTGAGTATTCTTCTTTTTACTCCAGCCATCCTAGTCCATCCCAGAAAGCGAGTAGCCTTTTCAGGTTACTACAAGCTTCCGGTAGTGATTTTGGAGACTGGAGAAAGTGTGCCCATTGATCAGCCACACTCCTGCACTCCAAGAGCACGTGATGTGGCGTTTCCTTCGCCTCCATGCAGCCTCTGCATAGAGGGCTGTCTGTCACACCTATGGTAAATAGGTGTTTATTCAGAGGACTGTGTCCGGTTATAGTACCTAGTACTTTACGGATTTCGTCCCTGTTTAGTCTGGTGAGGTTGCGGGCAAGCTTTTTCGAAGCCACCGGAATGGCATTCTTCGTTTGCCTACAGCCTACACTATTGTTCCATTCTGTTTGGTGGTTTTCCTCTGTTTTTTTACGCAGCCATGTTCTAACTTGTGCCATGGGTATAGGCAGTAATGGTTCCGGTCCATACACCGTTCTATTTGAACCCCTTTTGGCTAGTTCATCTGCCGCGTCGTTGCCTAATGAGTTGCTATGTCCTTTGATCCATTGCAAAGTTACACTATTTGTGTTTGCAATGGACTGGAGTGTGTTGTGACATTCCAGTACTAGGACAGATGTTATGGTGTTGCTTTGCAGAGCTTGAAGTACGGATGCACTGTCGGAGACGATTTTGATATTATGGTCTCTGACATCTCTGGCTGCAACCGCCTGTGCAGCTTTGGTGATGCCTATACATTCTGCTTGGAATATAGTGTTGAGTTTATCTAAGGTGGTCGAGATTTTGATATTTAGGTAGTTCGAGAAGACACCAGCTCCAGTGCCTTGTGAGGTTTTGGAACCGTCTGTGTATATCCTTACTTGAGTAGGATAGGTGCTTAAATTAAAAAAATAAAAATGTGGACGCTACTTGGTCTACTAGACATTTTTTTTTTAACACCAATCATTTCTCTTCGAGAAAAACAAAAAAAGAAAGGTCTCAAGAATATAGTGATGTGGCCAAAATAATGAATTTTAGCAACATTACTGACAATTTGTGCTTCTATTGGTTAATTGATCATCTGTGTTGTGTACTGGGCAAACCATGTTTGATAAAATAAGAAATTGCAAAGCCAATGTACCTGTGATCAGGTTGCAGCTCATGAAGACTTTGGCAAGCTCCTCGGGATACTTGTACTCGCAGTACCAGATGGAGTAGTTCTCAGGATCAAACTTCTCCCAGAAGTAGGGGATTGACTTGGATTCATCCTCGTTTGAGTAACACCGTTTGTAGTCATCCATGTTGAACGTACTGCAAGTAATTAAATAGTATTTCTTTTCTTAATTGACACATCATTTATCTTAAGCAAGACCTTCTGATTAGACACTTATCTCAAAATCTGAATGAATTGTATTAGTATTTATAAAATTAAAAACAATCATTGAAGAGGTTGTTTAATATGCCTTTAGTTGAAAAAAATGAGAATAGTAGTAATTAGTATTGAACTGTCAATTATTAAATTATTGCAACAGATACAAAAATAATTTAAAAAATTAACTGTTGTTGAAAAGTTTTCTAGACCAATATCTATTTTGCAAGAAAAACATAAAAAAATAACAAAAACTGATACATAATGAACTTGAAATTTATCCAATATAGAGCAAGACACCTAAGAGTCAAGGCAAAGTGAAAGCAGTACGGTCAGTTCCGTCTTACCCCTTGGGCAGCAGGTCGAAGGGGTCCTTTGACTCCTTGGGTTTCGCGTCGAATTCGTCGTCTAGCGCAGGTTCCGGTTCTTTCTTTTTGGGCTCGGGCTTCTCCTGTTTTTTCTCAGCTTTTTTATCTTTTTTGCCTCCATCCTACAAACCATTATCAATTATGATATGAACACATTCACTTTTAAACAAATATACTGTATCAATTTGGATTCACTCGTTCCAAGGATGGATCAGTGACCATAATAGATTAATTATATTATTGCCGACCTCTTATAATTTATAAATCAATAATAGGGTATTTGACAGATTTTCGTAAAGTACTTCAAAATGTTCTAAAGTCGCTAAAGATACGCTTGACAAATCTTTCTCTTATATTTAGAGCCATTTTAATAACAAAAAGATAGTTTTAATAATTACATTTTGTATTTCCCGCTGAAACGCTAGGTCACGTGACAAATCAATGGCGTGACGTCACGATGTAATAGTCTTCATGTAAACAGTACGTGAGAGATTAGTTTTTCGTTCATGATTCTTTAAAAAATGGCTTCAAAGTCCTATAGAATATGTGCTGTTCCTTTGTGTGAAAATACAAGTATCAAAAGCCCTTGTAAATTATTTATCCACGTGCCACAATCGCAAAATCTTCGTGTAAAGTGGCTGCAGTTAGCACGGCGTGATCCGACCAGTGTATCACCCAAATCTTCAATTTATTTTTGCGAGGATCATTTTGATGTAAGTAGTATTACTGGAATATATCTATAAATATTGATAATTTACGTTTGATAAAACTGTAGCTACTTAAAGGTACCTACGGTACTCTAGTAAAATTTTGAGGTTAAAGCAAAGTTGTTTATTTATCAATATTATTATTTTGTGTTTAAACGCACTCATTTCCTGTTTAACACTGATTTGTCTCTATTACAGCTGCCCAAAGACATGGAAAACTACATGGAGTACAATATTATGGGTTCGGAATGACAATGTCATGACAAGACATTTTATTTATTACATCGTGACGTCACGTGCTCTGATTGGTCGTTGAGACTTTTCGTCTAAATGATGCACAGATTCAAAAACTCTAATTTTTATTTAGGAAAATAAAATATTTAATAATTTTTATTCGTAATTTAAGTCAAATATTATTAATTAGGACCTTAAATTCTATAGTGTTCAATACAATATTTATTTATTTGTTAACTATGTCAAATACCCTATAGGATCCATCTGTCTGGGTTCAATGTGGCAAAGCAAGGGTATGTTGACATTTAGGAAAGGAGGCTTCTAGAGATGTAGAATAATAAAATTAAATGAATTGTTTTCATCAATCATGATAATTAATATGTAAGACTTTATGCTACAACAGCTTTATTACTTCAGCAAAGCTTTAATGCCAATTGAATCATACATATTATTTTGGAAAACTTAATTTAAAATAATGTTATAATTGACAATATAATCCCCAACTGATTTGTTACTTTTTAAGTTTTTAAATTTTATTAAAATGAAAACATACAACTTAATATAGCAATTACATATAAGGAAAATATTTGAGCATCTATGTAGAAGCAGTACATTAGACGTAATATATAATCTAAATTAGTTGCAGAGCACAGATAACTGTCGCGAGCTAACATTAAGAAAAAAAAATTTTAGTAGAGTGAACGTTTCTACATTTTTGCCTTGACTATCTGGGAAACATACAAATCCCTACAAACCCACATTTAATATTCATATTGGGTACGAGCACCAAAACTATATCTGCCACATGGCTAAGAATCGAGATGCATCTCACCTTCTTCTGGGAGAGCTCCTGGAACTTCTTGGGGTCGTAGACTGGAGCGGCGGAGCAGAGCGTGGGCGGGGAGACCACGGCCTTTACGGGAGTCTGTTGGCTCAACGTCACGAACCAGCGAGTCACGTTGCCCAACGAGGCTCGCGTGCTAGGCTCCAGCACGTACTGCCAATGCAACCAAAACTTGATCATCAGGCACTCACGATTATCCAGACTACTTACTAATAATAAAAACTTGCATAAGTCAAATCTTTGCAAACATGACCATATTATAGACTAAATTAAACTACATATTTTTTGTGCCTTTTATGATTACCAAGTATTATAAGCACATTAAATGTTACTGTGATAATTTAAAATAATATTATTATATAAACATATAAATAAATAGATGCATTCATAATACGAATAATAAACTTTATTGAAATGCACTTGTTTTGAATTGTCCTACATTTTTACCTACCACCCTTTCAGGACGTCTTTTAACTGACAAGAAGAATGGGTGCAAGAAACTCGTCAGCTTTAATAGAAGTGGCAACATTTACAATACATATACATCATCAATATCAATATTTCGTTGATTACAACAAAGTCAACAAGTATCTGTACTTAAAGTAAGTATCCCTGAACATTGCAAAAACACAGGGAAGAGAGATACTACACTGGAAAATGTGTTCATTAATTTTTTAACAAACATTGATTTTCGTTGATATATGTTTGTTGTTTTTAATAACCATCTAACATTATGTATTAATTATTAATTTTAAATTATTTGCATATGTATAGGTTTACTAACCTGAATCAAATGATTTTTTTTATTAAGTATGCAATAACCTGTACATAAAATGCTGTTCTTCCTAAATTCGATGATCCGAATGCCTAACGACAACAATTAGTCGGGTTAATTGAAATTCCACTGTAAGTATAAACAGGCATCTTTATCTGTGGTGCAGGGTGTGCGTTGCACACGAGCGCCGCGATCCTAAAGGGCGCCGGGCACTTTCGATCATTTCAACATCGATATATGGAATTACGATTTCCATTTATTGAAAATAGAGACTCCATACAAAATGATCGATCATCTGATCAAGTGAAAATGGAGATGTTTATTTTTTGGCAGTGCTATACCTAACATCAATATAGAAATGTTAACATGGATATATTTTGACCTGTTACAGTTGATTACCCTGTATAATTCCAAATACAGTTACTCAAGCACATAATGGCATCTGCAAACCATTGAGTTTATTATCTGCTGAGGAATTTGGTTAGTTTGTGGTAATGTGCTGTTATTTGTACTCATTCCATATTGAGCATACACTTACTCGAGGGCGCTAGGAATAACCCTAGTGGAATCATTGGATACAGTGTGATGTGAACAAGTGAGTGTAGGATTGCAAAGGTGTGGTGTACCTGGAAGGCGTGAAGGAGCGTGGCGTACACGATGATGTCGGCGAGCGTGACGCGCTCTGTGACCAGGAAGGTGCGGGTGAGCAGGTGCGCGTCCAGCACCTGCAGCGCTGCCAAAAGATCTGACTTTGCACGCTCTACATTCTGAGGAATGAATGTAAATAATAGATTATTTTCAATGTCCTTTGAACAATGTAATACATTGATGTTTCAGTCTCTACCTAAATAAGAAGTCACTTTAACATATACTTTCAAAATGCAACACTTTGATTCTATGCAGTGTACCTTGCTTCACAAATAATGTAGAAGTGCACAGGATACATATAAAGTATAAAGTAACATATTCAAACCATTGAGCAACACAGAGATGCTGCTGGCCACCATTTAACTGGTATCTGAATACATAGGGCACATTGTTTCTTTGCATAAAGTGATTGTGAAGTCCTGAAAGGCTTAACTGTATACAATCTGATTACAATCTAGAGATTGATGTCAAGGAAAAAAATTTTAACACAGCAATCCTATCTACTGCAGGTATTCTAATAAATTCTAGAGAAATAAATGATATTGTTTTCTTTTCAATAACACTCTCACTAACAGCGGTTTCACACTACATCAGATCCGCTCCGTTCCATCTCTGTAAAATGACAATTCTTTGTAGTCATAAAACAATTTTTATGGATTCTGTTTAGACAGAGTCCAGATGATAGAGATCTCAGATGGGTCTAGTGCGTAAGCTACCATACAAATTGTTTTATGGTTACATGGGACTGTCATTTGACCGAGATGGAATGGATCTGATGTAGTCAAAACCTCTCTAAAGGTAGTGGATGAGATTGTATTGTTACCTGTTTGTTGAACTGCATAATGCCAAGGTAGGGGAACACCCAGGCGCAGGAGGCAGGCAGCAGCTCACTGTCAGCCCATGATGCCCACTGCCACACGCGCGCCTGAGTTTCCACATCCCCACCACGCAGCTTTGCATCTGCCACTAAAACAATAAAAACTTTATTAAGATCAATTCAGATCTTCACATCATGAGACTCCATAGAGACACAGACCACCACTCGAAACATTGGACTAAATTTCTTTTTTATGGTTAGTGAAGTAAGGTTTGTGTTATCATATTCCAAATATTTAATTAGGTTTCAATATTATATAATAATAAAATAATCATGTTGATTGAGCATTTTCACTCTTTATACACCTGTTTGTAAAGTTATATTGTCTTCTAAAGATTTAAAATGAAAAAGCAAGAAGTAATGTTTCTCATAGTTTTTTATTTCCTATCCCAGCAGCTATCGGAGGTTAACTAATAGTTATCTCAAGGCTATTTGTAAGTACATTTTTAATAACATAGGTGCTTTAAAACTATAATCTCCATGTATAGCCTTCGTTTAACTAAGACACTATATTAGTGGATCTAGTAGCAGTTAATACTCCAGCAGAATAGCATAGAATATTACTACCAATTAAAGGTAATATTGTTTTTTCTATCTGTGACCCTCTTTGATATGTACGGGCTTCTAAATCAACAGAGATTGTACAGAATGACCAAATGACCAAAGTGAATATTTCAGAAAAAAGATAAATATGTCATAAGAAACAATGCAGAGAGCATCATTTATGTTTCTCTTTGAAATGTAACATTCTGATGAACAAATTCCAAAATCTATTGTACTGTTACAGTCCACATTATAACAGTAGCTTAAACTAATTAGGACGATAATTAACCAAC
Organism: Calamotropha paludella; assembly: GCA_927399485.1. NCBI lineage: Eukaryota > Metazoa > Arthropoda > Insecta > Lepidoptera > Crambidae > Calamotropha > Calamotropha paludella. The sequence continues at coordinate 24,939,656 of OV656817.1, read as the reverse complement.
TAAGTAAATACTCAACTCTTGTACTTTTATCATTTTTCTATAAATAGACACCAAGATTGCCGACAAAGTTGTAATGCCGGTCTACATACTCGTTAACGAGGTTATCTAGCTTTGAACGTGGAAAACAGCTGATCATTTTACTCACCATAGTAAGCAATAGCGTTGCTTTCCGTCAGCAAAACCTTTCCATCGGCACTTTCGAATGCAGGCACCTAAAATTATTTATAAAATTTAACACGTCACCTTCACAACATATTTCACTTTAACTTGAACGTTAGGTTACACTTTTTGTCACATAAAACTCACTTTTCCGGCAGGGAATTTCTTCAGAAATTCTTCCGATTTGTTTGTTTCGCCGAATACGAAATTGGCAGCAACTTTAACGTCGGCTCCAGAATATTGTGCGGCGATCAACGCCTTGTAAGCGCGGAAATTCTCCGGATAAGTGTAGAGTACCTACAAAAATAATGTCATATTCAAACGATGCTATTTTAGGTAGAGTAACATTACTCATTTATATTTAATGGGCCATGGAGATTCGTTAGATTATTTAAAATACTTTTTAAACCTACCCCGGCCGCCATCGTTGCTTTCGAAGAAGGAAGGGGAAGGGGGAAGGAAAGACAGACCAGACGAGGGGAAACAACTGTCAGTTGACAGCTGTTGCCTCAGATTATATAAAAATTAATTTGCATTCCATGCATTTATTGCATCGCATTCTTTTAAGAATAGTCGGGATAATTTAACAAACAAAACAGTTCTAAGTCTTCTGAGTTATAATTACATCAGCTATTTCTAAAGCCCTTTTTTTGTCAATCTGTGATTGGTCTTTTATACAAGTACCTACACAAGTTGGCACAACTTGGCAGATAATGTTTGAAATTCTACATACAAACCGCGGTATTACTAGGCGATGCAGTCGCTAAGCGTAAAGCTATGCTAGCACCATATATTGGAGCGGAGCGTAATACCTAAACAAAATTTTTTTTGGTTCGATGGGAATTTTTGCGAATTTCAAAATTCGGGCTCCGTCACCATCTGGTCTTAAACCTATTGATTCGATTCCATACAAAAAATATTAAAATCGGTTAAGAACCCAGGTAGTTACGGCGTAAAAGACATTGCGCCATTGAAGCTGATCCATGGGAGCTTCGCTCGCTCCGCTCCAATAATACAGATAAATATAACTTACATTAAAGTGGTCTTCACACATAAAAACATTCTTATGTTCTAAAATTGAGATTTGTGCATTATAAGCATAAAAATGTGGATAATGTAAATCACAATAACGATAACGGCTCAAACCAGACGAACGATGAATAACTATAAATTTGCTACCTACAATTGTAAAAATATTAAACGCTCTGTAGAGGAGGTCAGACGGCTGTGCCGTGAGTGTGAGGTTGTATGTCTACAGGAAACTTGGCTGATGCCACATGATATCCCATATGTTGGCACAATCGACACCGGTTTTGGGTATACGGCGACTAGTGCCATGGACACGAGCTTGGGAATCCGACGGGGTCGACCCTATGGTGGGGTGGCACTATTGTGGCGGTACGATGCTTTTCAGCGTGTGTCAGTGGTGCAATGTAATAATGATCGTATTTGTGCTATTAAAGTGGAGATGTGTGACGGGCCGATGATCATATTTAGTGTTTATCTACCAACTAATTCGGATGACAATCTCATTGAATTCATGGACTGTCTAAGTGCAGTAAGCACTATTATTGATGAGCAGGAAATTGAATCTGTGTTTATCCTTGGTGATTTTAACGCGGACCCGGGTGAGTTGTTTTATAATGAACTTATAGGTATGTGCAAAGATCAACAATGGTCGTGTGTAGATGTTGAAATACTAGGGCGGGACTCGGGCACGTTTACTTTTACTAGTGACGTGCACGGTACGACTAGTTGGCTGGATCATTGTATAGCAACTCAGTCGGCAAGGCGGATGGTCACGAGTGTGAAGATGAATCATGACGCCCGTTGGTCTGATCACGACCCTCTTGTAGTGGAATGCAATTTGAAATTACTAACCCCAAAGGTAACGCCTCAGAAGGTTGATTTAAATAAGAACGTAGTATGGGGAGTACGAAATAAAAATCAAATAGCATCCTACGCCAGGGAATGTCATCGGAGACTGCGGTTAATTGATTTTCCTACCGAATGTTTGCATTGTGCTGATCGTTTTTGTAATGACCGTGACCACAGGCGTATTCTGGATGGTCTGTATGAGACTATTGTAACTGCCCTAGGTGAGGCGGCCGTTGTGAGTCGAGGAGGCGTGCAGGTGAGGGGGGGTGGCCCGCGTGTGGTAGGGTGGAACAAACACGTCGGCGAGGCTCACCGAAAGGCTAGGGACCAATTCAGAGAGTGGGTAGTGTGTGGAAGACCTATGTCTGGTTCCGCTTACCTGGAAATGTGTGAGACAAGAAAAGTGTTCAAATCTAGATTAAAATGGTGCCAAGACCATCAGGAACAATTGAAAATGAATTCTCTGGTGGAAAAACACTCTAATGGTAACTTTTGTGGGTTTTGGAAGGAAACCAATAAATTAAATATGCGACCTGGTCTTCCGGTGAGCGTCGATGACGTCAGTGATCCAAAGGGAATTGCCGATATGTTTAAGAGTCATTTCTTAGTGAGATCCCCGTTAGGGCCAACGTCGGGGGTGTTGGAGACTGAGAGTATCGGAAAAGCGGTAAGCACTACGTTTACGGCCAAGGATGTAGCCGAGGCCATTAAGCAAATATCTGGAGGCAAGTCACCGGGTCACGATGGACTCAGTGTCGAACATCTCCGACATGCGGGCACACATATATGTAGGGTGCTAGCCATGTTCTATTCGCTGTGCGTGGGTCATTCCTACTTACCCGGCGATTTCATGAAAACGGTGGTAGTACCTGTAGTGAAAAATAAAACTGGTAACCTGTCAGATAAAAGTAACTATAGGCCTATTTCACTCGCTACCATACTAGCAAAGGTGTTTGACTGTCTCCTTAATACACAGTTAAACCAGTATGTAACGCTACACGAAAATCAGTTCGGTTTTCGCCCTCGACTATCCACTGAGAGCGCAATTCTGTGTCTTAAGCATACAGTTAGATACTATACGGATCGCAAGACGCCCGTGTATGCCTGCTTCCTCGACTTATCCAAGGCCTTTGATCTGGTGTCATACGATGTTCTGTGGGGAAAATTAAGAGGTATAAACCTACCAAGTGAGCTGGTATACATGTTTCAGTATTGGTATACAAATCAATTCAATAATGTAAGATGGGCTGGAGTGATGTCAGATCCGTACAAGCTTGAATGTGGGGTGAGGCAGGGTGGATTGACGTCTCCTACTCTGTTCAATTTGTATATAAATGAGCTGATCGTCGCGCTCAGTAGTCAACATGTCGGCTGTCATATTGACGGAGTCTGTGTCAATAATCTGAGTTACGCAGACGACATGGTGCTGTTGAGCGCGTCAATCTGTGGTATAAGGCGATTGATAAAGACCTGTGAGGAGTACGCGTGTGGTCTTGGTCTAAAGTATAATGTTAAAAAGAGTCAATGTATGGTTTTTAGGGCCGGCACCAAATGTCCACAGAACATACCACCCGTTCGGCTTTATGGCGAGGTCTTAGATACTGTAGAACAGTTTATGTACCTGGGACATGTTGTCACTGCCGACCTTAGAGATGATGCAGATATTGAGCGGGAGCGGAGGGTTCTGTCGATACGAGCGAACATGCTGGCTCGCAGATTCGCACGTTGCTCAGCCGAGGTAAAGATAACGCTCTTTAGAGCATACTGTACATCTCTTTACACGTGCAGCCTGTGGGCTGACTATAGTAAAAAGAGCTACAGCGCCCTCCGCATCATGTATAATAACGCGTTTAGAGTGCTGTTGGGGCTGCCCCGCTTCTGCAGCGCTTCTGGGATGTTTGCAGACGCACGCGTAGATTGTTTTCACACGACTATGCGCAAACGTTGCGCGTCCCTGGTGCGCAGGGTGCGGTCCAGCTCCAACGCCATTCTAAAAATGGTGGCAGACCGTCTGCTTTCGTGCCCCTTCCTTCGGCATTGCTGTGACAGACATGTCGCTGTTCCATTGCCGAAGAGAAGGTACTAGATAAATGTATATTTAACCTTTGTATTTTCATTATAATTATCATACCTACTAACATAGTTATAAGTGAAAATTGTAATCTACTAACCTCTATGAGCCACTGTTGTTCGAAATAAAATTCTTATTATTATTATTATTATTAAAATGCTATTTGCGTCTCTTCTAGCAAATTATAACCACATCTTTTGGGATTCGTTGGAACAGAAAAATACTTTGATTTGGATTCTTTATAGACTTATTTGTACATTGCGGCACTACACACCATTTGAACACCATTTTCATTCATAAATTTAAAGGAAATTCATAAATTTCTCTTCAACTGTACTGTTCTATTGCTATTTTATTCAGGTTAGAGTTGACTTGCTTGTGACGTCACATATCGTTTTTGGCGCGGTTTTGATAATTTAAACTTTTACATTGTTTTTTTAATAATAATAAAGTAGATATGCCAGATATATTTTATTTTATTTTACATATTTTTGGAAAACTTACAGCTATACATAATAAATAATATACAAGCGATTAACAATATAAATCATATATTGGTCTGAGGGCCAATTACAAGTTTCCGCAGATAAATAGCTTTATTATTGTTCACAAAACATTATGTAAACAGTATGTAACAGTAAGTAGACGACGAGATTTAAAAGAGATATAAATATGTTTCCAAATATGAACAAAATAAGTTTCAAAATTCAGAATTCAGGTAAGTCATTCGAGAATTAAATGAACACAAAAAAAACATTGAATTACTCTATACCCAAAAAGAATTTGTCATTGAGGATACGTTTCAACCTAGAAACTGAGGTGTTGAATAAGTCTATATCCGCACTTGCTTTTGCCAAAACATTAAATGATGCACATGCTCTAACAATAAATGCGTTTTGTCTGTAATTAGTTCTTACGTACGGTAAATAAAGTAAACTGGGGTTTCTGAGCGCGATCGAGTTCGTGAGCAGTCCCAAGAGTTCCAGCAGCTCTGAGCAGTCTATCAATGGAGTGTGCTTATAGTATATCTTAGAATCATTTAAAACAATTTCCAAAATTAGTCAAATAGCCTATTCTGGTAGTTTTCCAATTACAGCACTAGAGCGCATTATGTGGCATAATTACGTTGAATGTTTCAACTACAACGCTTCGCTCAATCGAGCACTCTCAAAAGTAATGTTTTCGTGTGATGGCACGCATCACCATCAGCAATCGATACCAACTCAGTGACAGAAAATTAACAAGTGTTTTTTCTTTAGTTGGTATTGATCGAAATGTTTTATTTATATATTATCGTTAGCAATATTATTTATTGTTGAAAAATTTTTAAAGCTTTCGTTTCATTGCAGTTTTTTTTAATCATCAAAGTTAATTCAAACTGTGTTAAAAAAAATATAAATATGGATGAAGGTACAAACATTGACTTTTTTTATATTCCACATTTAAAATGTTATTTATTTTAGAATTCGAATTTTACCTCTTAAAAAAATTCTTCAAAACAAAAAAAATTTAATGAAATAAACAAAATCCACATTACTTAAAATAACCATAAATAATTTTCAACCAATTATTATGTAGGTATACCACTTTATTTACACATTGATGAGGTTATTGCTAACTCTATGAATATTTTTTTTTCAACACTGAACTCACTCTGCTAGTGCATTTGAAAACTAATTCACGTTCCAATTAAGCATCAGCATAATTCGGCATTGTGCGCCACTGAGTCGCATTATGCTCTGTATTGGAAAACTACCTGTAATACCTATTTGATTCATAAATCCACATAGCGTTGTCCTGTTCTCTGGATACCCTCTTTCTCTTTTCAATACTACTTAGCAAATGTTTTTCTTCACATTAAAATTTCAGTTATATTAGCTTTTCTATTACGGACATCCATCTGATCTATCATAACGCGGTGCCATAGACTCCCGCTTTAACCAATCTTATTCAATTAACTTCTCATTAACTATTTTGAAATGTTAATTACAAGAAACATATTTCTTGCAGCTGAAATAACCAGGGAATATTAGAAAGAGAAAAAGGGTCTCCAGAGACCAAGACAAAGCTATGTAGGTTTTAGAAGTGTGTTTTACACCTTTACCTAAAACTAGCATCATTATTTGGTTTCAGGAAGCTGTTTTTTAGGGACTTACTAAAATTACCTAGGTAGTTCTAAAATTTTCAACATTTCTTCACTTAATTTGAACTTTATAGAGCTGTCAGTTTAATTATTATTATAGAAAGGTGATACTTATAGGTATGTTGATGTATTATTAACTGTACCAATTTAAATGCACCTCTCTAACCAAAATAAGAGAAATAGACTAATGAAGTATGTTTCCAAGATCTTATGTCATGAAGTAAACTAGTCTTTTTTATTTTAATCTGTTAAACTAAACTCTAAATTACTAGTCTGCCTGTCTGCTGCTGCGCGATTTATTTAGATCGATGGTTTTTGTGGTGTACGATTTCTTTTGATTTATCAAGTAATTTCGTTACTTGATTGTGAGAATTGTAGTGGTTGGATACATCGTCTCCTAGTTATTTAAATTACACACATAACACAGCAAAATGGTAAGAATTAGAATGTGGACCACTTCTCGATTTTTTCAGTTTAAATCCGCATTTTAGAACTGCGATTTTTAGTGGGTAACCAGTTTATAATTTCATTTTTTTCTAATTGGTTTCCATGACCTTTTGTGCAAAGAAAGTATTTTTGTGAGATAGATTCCGCTTAAACTGTAGGCATTTATTGGCCATATTTTCGACTTTTACAGGGAAACGAAAATTCAATTCCAATGGAGCTGTGTTCAAATTGTGAGTATAGTTGATTAACATAATCTTCCAACCATTCTTGCTCTTTCCTCTTTTATGATTTTTTACTGATTTTGATTTACAGTGAGGTTTTAAAGCTTTATACTTGTCTGCCTTCAATATACTAATTGATAAGTATTATTACAAGCTTGTGTGATGATAATAATATCAGACTAAACAAAATCTAACAATACTATAACTACTGTATTATTGTATCAATAATAAATGCTTTCTATTTTCTATGTATTATCATTGAGTATGGCTGACTTTTTCCTCCTATTCGTTGAGAAAGTAAAGGCAGTGCGTTCCGATAGAGAGGACCATACACAGTAAGAATTAGGGTATGCAAATGAAGCGTAACAAGAGGTTTGTTTTCAGCACGTGTTAACTGCATTGATTTTAAGGTGGAGAACTGTGAGTGTCGTAGTGTCACTCGCCCGCCTCCAACGCTCATCTCCATGTTAGAGTATTGCACTCACACCTTCTAGTCCAGAACAATTTTTCTAGTCCTTAAACAATAATTTCAGATTTGATATTTGGCGATTTCACCCAAAGTAAGCTCTATCTCTTGAAGGTAAAAGATTTCTCTTAAATGAACAGCCAACCAGATTACTTTATATTTATTAACACTGAATTTCTCTTCTTTTGCAAATTTATGTTCTTGTCTCTATTTCTTACCTTCCACTTCAGTAATAATTTGTAATCACAAAGGAAGCTGCAAATCTAAAGATCTGTCAAATTTAAGGCAAAAAGATTCATGTGCATAATTCCTCCACCTTGATGTTAAATTGTCAGAAAATTGTTCTGGATAAAACATGTTTGCATAAACTCCATAGTTCTGTTTGGTTAGTGCATCTTATGTCACATTTTGGCCTCTAGTGGAACCGGTGTTTTAGTGTATATTTGCAATGAATGTTATTACAATAGAATGCTACAATGCTACCACTCAGGTGCGAGGAATCTATGCAAATGGGAGAGGTCAGCTGTATAACTCTGTAATCAACTCGTGCCAAGCAAGGTTGTCTCAGTAACTGTTTTTGTAATAAATTATCTTTGCATGTTCGCCAAAATGTTTAGACGATGTTACTTTTTTAGATGAAGTACTTGTAAATAATATATTTGTGTTGAAACTATACATTTCTGTTAAGTTTTATATTTTATAGTCAGTTACTTGTGACAATCTTGATTTTAAATGGTTTTGTGTATACGCATAGTAAACGCAGGTGTGATAGTTGTGATCGAGTGCGGCGCAGTTACGGCTGACCTTTCTCGCGGCTTGTTAGTTATTGTTGTCTCGGTATCAGCGCCTGCGCCTGTCGACGGCTGGTCGTACATTTATACATATTTTGTTAGAAGCGGGGCGCGTGACTCTTAAAGCTGTTGGTGTTTGTTGTTCTTTTGACATCAGTTTAAATGGTGCGTTAAAATTAAACATAGTGGTATGACGCTTTATGCACTTGAAATCATTTCTGTGTAAAATATAACTATCGCTTTATTTGCCTATTTATAGAATAGTGCAAGTTCCAGCGTGTAACAGAGTTTTTAGATGGCAATAACAAAAGTTACTAGATTACCTTTCTATAAAACTTTGTTACGATTTATAGGGAAAACTTTATAATTGTTATGTATAGTTCTGGTAAATGTTTATGTTGAAGTTAAATTTTTTATCAATGGCTGTTACATTGTACGAATGAGTGTAATAATGAAAAGAAAAATAGATATTCATGAAACTACTAAATGGTAAAGTGAATTTTAACGAGTATAATAAACGAAAAGAGAGACACCAGAAGTCACTGCACGCACCTCTGTGCAGAATTAGATAACGCTAGAGTTCACTTTCAAGTAGAGTGTCTATAGATGGGAGAGCACTGAAGGCTGAACTTCTTCATTTGGCTCTCAACAAACATGGGAAACGTAATGTTGTAATTAAATAATTATTTAAAAATGTCAACTTGTCTAATCACAAAAATGTTTAGAATTGCATTAAAATGACTTTGCTGTATCATTATACGACAAACATTTATTCGCATCGCGTCTTGGAATTGTTAAATTTGCTGATCCGATGCCACGATTCAGTGGTGTGTTGTTTATTTGCTTCTCCACGTTGGGCGCCAAATGGGAGTGATGGCAGATTTACATCAATCCAGTAGCCGGTGCCCGATTTCAGTCAACCTATTAACCAACCAGTGTACGAAATTGAGAACGTTGTAAGGCGCCGGGTATTGGGTCAATGTGAGTCGGCCATTATGCATGAGGATACGTAAGTTGCTAATGAGATGACGCGCGGCAGTCGACGCGGACGAGATCAGGCGGCTGGGCAAGCGGTTCCGGAAGCTCGATCTGGACAATTCGGGCGCACTCTCCATCGACGAGTTTATGTCGCTGCCAGAGCTTCAGCAGAATCCTCTCGTGCAGCGCGTTATCGACATTTTCGACGCGGACGGCAACGGAGAGGTAGGTTTAACACGCATTTTTCTTTACTAACAATTTTTTTAGTAGTGGGGGTAATTGAAAAAAATCAGTATTAAAAATAGGCGGGATTGTGTTATATTACTTTGATTACAATAATATCTAAAACAAAAGGTGGATAGAGGATTATTTTAAGTTACTATCAATTTTTTTTTGTTTTAGGTTAAATTATATCACTCCATTCTTGGCATAATTTTTCGTAGAATTAACAAAGCAGTTTAGTTACTCAATATTGTATCATCCCTCACTAGTTTTAAATGAGCAAAACGAAGTGGGCAAGATGCTAAACCAGTTTCGTTAGCTCGTTCACATCGCGCACCCTGTTATTTTCTAAGAAACTTAAATTGCGTGTCGTTTTTAAATAATCGGATAGGTATGTCACTACGACAGTTGGATCAAATAATAGGAATTGATATTAATTTAAATTAGGAGCAATAAATATTTGTTATATAAAATGAAATCAATCGATACACATATACGAAATTTGATATTGTGAATGTTAATGACGTTTAATTATTTTAAAATGTTTGATATTGATTTGCAGGTGGACTTCAAGGAGTTCATACAGGGTGTGTCGCAGTTCAGCGTGAAGGGCGACAAGCTATCGAAGCTGCGATTCGCGTTTCGCATCTACGACATGGATAATGATGGATACATCTCCAATGGCGAGCTCTTCCAGGTGAGAATTTTACAATATTGGTGACTTTTTAAGACCACCCAGCTAAGAGTGACAGTGTGTTTTCTGCTTGTATCTGACTCAACTTTACTAGCGATCTGTTGATGCAACCGTAGCGATCCTATCTTCTACAACGGCCTTAAGTTAGAATCTAGGTGGGGTCCTATGTTTGTGTGACGAACATAAGCATTTGTTCGCAATTTATGGTTATATACCTATTTATGTATTATAACCGTTATTTAATGTCCATAGTACAAGTTTTGATTAGTTTGGGACTAAACAATTGGCGAAGCGATGGATTGGTTTTGTAAGCATGCCACTCTATGGTGCATCATAGTACCTCAGCCAATCTGGTGATCAAGTGTCTACGTATTCGCAAAGAGTAAATAGGATCAAATTGTGAAGATTCTATCTGAACTAGTGAACAATGAACGCACGTTAGGCCACTCCGCTATCATATGTAGTCAAATTCAATTTTCAATTCACTTGATTCTGATTAATGGAGGGAGACTCTGTACCAGGGTCGTCTGCTTAGGTACCTCCGTCTTACCTATTTCTACCGCAAAGCAGCAGTGCTTGCATTGCTGTGTTCCAGTTTGAAGGGTAAGATATGGCAGTGAAATTACTGGGTACAGTGACTTAACATCTTGTGTTGTGAGTTGGCAACGTACACTGTGGTTCTTGTGGGGGTTGCAGTTTTGCTGCGAATCTAACAAGATCCACTTGTATTATAGGTGACTGTTACCACTTACCATCAGGTGGGCAGTTTGCTTGTTTGCCAACTTTCAGCAATAAAAAAAAAAAAGAAAAAAAATGAAAACAACACGCGTCGAGCACGATACAGTGTAGTGGTAGCGCGTACAAGTTGCAACCTTTTCAATCGTGCATTACCTACAGTAGTGAAAATTTGTCAAATCCGTTTGTGTATCGCAGCCAACTGGTTAAAATAGACGTTCAATCAAACAGCTAGCCCTTTGACTGAACAACGCCATACAATCACACGGCTATACGTCGTTTAGCCGACTTGTTGACTGCAACGTTCAACACTACAGCTAGACGACCCTTAGCCAACTGGTTAAATGGCAAATTAATTAGTTAATTTGCCATTAGTTTAGTATGTAATTTGAGAGAATAGGAAAACTTTTTGTAATTTCTTGGGAGATTATTCTTGGATTAAGTTCAACCTAACCTTTTTTTTTGAAGTTTAACCTATCCTAATCAACTTCACTCGTATCACTCGTAAGTGCCCCCATAATTTCTGTCTCTTTAATAACACTAGTAACGTATATTTACTACTTTGTTTCCGAAAAATATCTTGAAACAATCACAAACACCGGCTAGTTGTCGCCATATTGAAAACAAAACGCACCTAGCGCCGCGGTGGCGAGCGCTAACCAATTCAATCAGACGGCGACGATTCATCTGTAGTGTTGAACGTTTTGAGCGACTCAAATATTCGATTAAAAAGCTAGACGTGTGGTTGAATAGCGTTGTTCAGTCAAAGGGTTGTTTGATTGAACATCTATTTTAACCAGTTGGCTGCGATATCTACATTCGACAGTGATAGGCATGTCGGATAACAGTAGACCTACTGTATTTGTATTAGCATGATTCATAGCCAGAATTGAGTTGGCCGCTCCAACATCGCCTAAATGAAACGTTGCCGCCAGGTGTTGAAGATGATGGTGGGCAACAACCTGAAGGACACGCAGCTGCAGCAGATCGTGGACAAGACGATCCTGTTCGCCGACAAGGACGAGGACGGCAAGATCTCCTTCGAGGAGTTCTGCAACGTGGTGGGCAACACCGACATCCACAAGAAGATGGTGGTCGACGTCTAATCGCCCCTCTCCTTCCCTCCCTCCTTCGTGCGACCTCTCGCTCTAGCTAGAACACTATTCAATTGCGCGGCCGACGCTTCGCGGCGTACGACACTCGCTCGTTTTATCACTTTTTTAACTTTTAATCGCACGTAGCGGAGATTAAGTTTTAGTTCCGGCCCTTTTACATCGAGTCGAAGCTCGGGGTCCTTCGATGCTACGATTAAATCCCACGAGTTATGTCGATGCTGATCGAATTTAAGACAGCAAGTGCCATATTTAAGGTTCGAGTAATGTGTTAAACTTGAGGCGGTGAACCCCGGCTGGCTCCGGGTGGGTCGCCGTCCAGCGAAGTCGGTCGCCATTTTGAGAGTCACGTATTCACTGAACTACCCATGTTAGTTTGCCTGATATCAGACTGGCATTTGCATAGGCTCATCGTGAACAGAACAAATATTAGTGGAGATAGTTTTTGACGCAAAAAAGTTAAACAGATAACATCCTTTTTTAAGCAAACTTCCCGTATTTACAGTAGCTTTTAAAAAGAGGAAAACTGGACACATAAAATTTTTGGTTGCTAAATTAAACAAACAAGCAGAAATCGTGAATCTATTACGGAAACCGCGTAGGAATGAAGAGCGGTGAGCTTATTTCTCCATCAACAAGATGCCAGTGAAGGTGTTCTAAGTGGTAGAGAGCGAACGTGTCTCGTGAGTTCGTGCGCCGCGACCGAAGGCGCGCCTCTATCGTAATTCATTTACATTTTATCTCTTAAGGTTTACATACGTTTACAAATTATTATTATATACAGAAGTAGATACATAATTAGAGAAAAGTTTTATCGTAGTCAAATCAGATTAGTTTTTTTTATTATTATTATTATTTTGTTGTGGTAATTTTAGTTGGTATTGTTATTTAGTGTTTTATTTATACACTATTAGTGTTTGGGATCGAGTACGAGTCGGTCACGTGATATTTTCGCTGAGGTCACCGTCGGCGAGTCATATCAGGTAGTCACGGTAGCCGGTAGGTGCACCACTAGCCGTCTGTATCTTTACAAAATCTCGTTGCCTTACCTGTATTTTATACAATAATGAAGATAGCGCCCCTGATTTCGTCGTTGTTCGGTGTGAGTGTGAGAATGGAGACCTCCCCCTCCCCCTCCTCCTCGTGTCCCCCCTCCCCCTAATCAGCCCCCCTCCTCTCCCCGGCAGGTGCTGTCGGCGCTAAAGTGAAAAAAGGCCGCGCCGAGGATTTCACGTGATTCCACGCCCCTTCGAAGACCATCCCGCTAGTTCCCTTCTAGATAAAGATCAAGATTGTACAAATAATTATATGTGTATAATAACTTTATTTCGTGTTATTTTTAATGTACTTCTATCATTAATTTCTTAAAAGAGAATCAAAGCTCGAAGCGACTCGAAAGACGTCTCTAGTCACGGCCGTCGTGCTATTGATTCGCGGTCGCAACGTTCGCTCGCGCATTGTTAATACTATTTATGAATGTTTAAATCGATTTGTAATCTCGTCTGACGTGGATTCGACTTTTTAACTGTGTGAACTTTAATAGCAATACACCGTTTTAAAGCCTTAGTCGGGAAGAAGCTGCAACTTCACTTCCTATAGATTTTGTATCTAGCTAATGTTTTAAACAGTTTTTATTGTAATCTCATCGAAAGCTGACGCACACGTTATTTCTGTTGACAGTGTGGTTGTAACTGTTCATATTATGCTGTTGTAATGTCGTTTCCTGCTTCGATGTTATAAAGATAAGCACGGCGCGAACACTCAACACCTGTGTACTTACGACTCGAATATGAGCCAAAGGTTTTTTGGTGTCGCTCCTGGAAATTGGCAAAGCACAGCGCGGTACAACAGGAACTTATTTGGTTATAGATCTACCCTCAGAACTAAACATGTGTTCCATTTGAAAAGACTTCTCGGTGTACTCCGTTGTGCTCTGCACTTAGATGCTGTGTTGCCAGAGCGACACCTCGAACAAACCTGTGGAAGTGTCGCAGGCTCATCTCCACCATTACCAGGTAGTGTCCTAATTAAGTCTACTCCAAAGTGGAACTGATAAGTTTTATTAAACATTAAAATTTCAATTTGTGTTCGGTGTTTATTTTATCAAATCCTTTAAAAACAATTGTATTAATACCTTCAAAGTCAGTCTGTTATGTAAAATGTTCTAGACTAATAAGTTAAAGACTGTTTTCCCAGAATCCATAGCAGTTATTGTCGAAGAAAATTTCTACTGGCGACTGAACAGAGTAGATTAATGAGACTACAGACTTCTATTAATTGCTGTATCATTTGCTAGAATTATATCAGTCATTATATGAAACCTCCAATGTCAATCATATCAACATTCTAATAAATAATATCTTTATTTAAGTTACTGTCAACACTACAATTTAAAACTAATAAAGTCAATGGTCAATTACAATTACAAAACAATAAAATTCCCAACTTTAACCAAGCATGGGGGGAGTTATAAAATTAATCGACTGAGACCTCACAGGCCCCAGGTATTCATCCAAGAGTCAATAAAAAACCTTTATCTGATAATATTAACTCTTACAGTATGGAGGCATCGTTTTGTCATCAGCAGAAAAATATTTTGCATCATAACTTCAATCAATGAAAACAAGCTGTGTTGCCACTGTACAAAAAAAAAAACTGTTTCAAATCAGATATATTAATCTAGGGTTTAAGTCTGTAATTTCTGTCTGCAAAGGGTATTTTTCTGAAGAACCTACCCACCCATTACATATTACAAAGAACATATTATATAAAATTATTTATTTATACTACCTACTTATATACTAATACAGAACTATACAAATTTTGTGGCAATGGCGAGCAGCTTTGTGTAGTCAGCACCTTTGGAGTGTGTTCGTTCCTTGAGGATGGTGCGGAGGATTGTGGGGATAGGTACATGGATGCGGCTGCCCAGTGGAGTACCATTGTCATCAATTAGCACTACATTGTTGCTGTCAAATTTAGGTACCTTCACTTTTTGAGTTTGCTTCAGCCCAACCAGTATCCCTTTCTTCTTTTGACCTTTAATTGCTACCATGACTCTATCTCCAATAAAACCGACACCTGTACAAAAATAAAAATATGTTGTGCTGTAGCCTTTGGCTTGCATTGTACTAGTTGTAAGCATGCAATACTACAACTTTTATAAAACTGACACAAGATGGCAGAGCAGCTTATTAACTGTTCTGCTATTCAACTGACTTGTGTAAAAATTGGTATTGATTGGAATTTAAGCAGAGAATATTTTAATAAAACAATCGTTGCTGTGATTTGTCAGCAGATACTTGTATTAATATAGGTATTTGGTTATTCCTGTATTTCTCTTTATGCACATGTAGATGCATATTTATGCCGTCCTAACGAAAAACACAGAAGTAGTGACATAAGTTTTTTCTCTTTTTTTCTTTTTGACCAGTGTTTAGAATGTTTTGTTGAAAAAAATTGAAAACATTTTAAACTCATCAAAAAGTAAAAAATAAATAAAAAAATCTGCCTGCCATTTTGTCCAAATTATGTCACTACTGCGTTCTTACCGTATTTTTCGTTAGGATGGCAGATTTATAGTCTTAACTTTTGTTAGTAAAACCTTTATTAAAAGAAGGCATTTCTGAGAATGTTTTCTCACTCAGGCTACAACATTATTTAGACCTCTACATGTTGAGGATATTGTAATCCAATTGAGTAACCAGCTTGTGTGATAGTAGTTTGTTGTTATTATTTATCCTTATTGATAAAATCAAATGAAGTTGCAATAACTTGTTTCTGGATGGGTGATGGTGTTTACAAAATGTATTATTTCATCTCATTTTTATTATGTTGATATAAAGAAGACCCTTACATATTTTATATTAAAATAAACTGCAAGATGTATAAAAACTACACAAAAAATTTTTTTTAGCAAATTAAGAATCTTTTTTAAGTTTAACATTTTTTAAGTACTTTAAATTGGTTATTATAATTTAGCTTTCATTAAATTCTTTTCAGATAGGTAGGTATACACACATATTTTCACTCTGGTATAAGCAGTAGTGATTTGTTAAGCTTTAAACAAAAAAAGGCTAATTTGAGGAAAAATAAATAACCATTTTATATATGAATGCTTAGCTCAATGACAGAAATCAAACAGGCATGCTTGAGTGGCTACTGATTAAATAAAATAATGCTGCATGTACAATGAACGGCAAACCGTTCTCACTTACGACAAAAAAATTTCACAACTGATTTCAACCTTAAAATCAATTATCATTATGAACCTATTAATTTCCCTACTACTGAGACAAAAGCCTACCTATGGTTGATAATGCCATGAAGAGAATGAGTTGTAACTCACCACGGGGCCCAGTGCTAAGACAGAGTTTAAATGGTATGCAGACAGATACTCTGATGGTTTATTTAAATAGTCGAGCATGCCAGTTCATTTAACATTTTACTGTACTTCTGTCGTGAACTATCATTGCCTCAGGTTTATTTATCTTAGCATTCTAGTGTATTGTTTGAGGGCGTATTGGCTGGTAATTTATTAATGGTTTTACTTACGTTTTTTGTTGTAGACACATATAATTTTAGGCGGTTTGCCTTCGGCCATCGCTCTTTTTCCGATTTCTGAATTATCCACAACTCTGAGACGACTAAGTAGTCTTACTTCATTCAAGCACGCTGTCGTGTGTATACCACGTGATAATTGTGTTGAGCTTAATTTATTCAATATTGCCTTAAACATAATTGTTCAACAGGTTAAAATAGTCACCAAAGCAAAACAGATTTTAAGCTTGAAGTTGTATTTTAGGTTATGTTTTTGACATACATTCAGGGTAACCAACTCTTAAAAATATTTATCCCAAAATCAAATTAAAAAACCCTTAAAATCGCCCTAATTACTTGGAAATCCCCCTAAAAATAAATTGTATATCATTTTTTTCTTGATTTTTTATTAATAAAAAAAATATTTTTTTTTACGTCTAATATTATTTCATTTTCTTCTGACGAATCAGATTTTATAAGGTCATACATGTTGACTTTGAATAAGCCTAATATTTTAGGAGATGGGTTGAATATTGTACAAGATCCACCATTTCAATTTAAAATTCCAAGTACTGTACCTGGATTTTAAGTACACTAGATGTCACTAAGTCCAAGGTCACTAGGTAAAAAAATAATTTGATTAGCTAGTTAAGATTGTCCCAGGGCCTATACTTTACATTTTTATTTTTCTCGATAAATAAAATAGAAGGGTCACTAACCCTAAACATATAACACCCCCAAAAAAATCCCATCTCACTTATTTGCCCCTAAATTTAGGGGAAAAACCCCTAAGATGAGAACCTGCCTCAGAGTAAACAGGACTGGAGTAGCCATTAGTCAATATCTCGTACATATTTTTCTGCCATTTTTTGCGGGGGGTGAGGTTACTACTACATTCAATGCCAGCACACAGGAACAAAAACTCTTTGCGTGTTTACAAACGCACACATGCATAATACGACAAACATATTTAAAATACACGCACACGTGCTTAAAATAGTGTGTTAACGTTCTATTCAAACACACGAATGTCATTGTGTGAGAAGTGACATGACATAGCACGAGAATATCGATATCGATAAATCAGTTTCGTTCAATGAATGAATTTATTAACTTTGCGTTAGTATTCCTACAAATACAAATTGAAACTTGATAGTTTATTGCATTTAAAAGATATTTACAATAGGTGTTATTATATATATAGAATTCACTGTGGACCCTTTTGCGTATACCCATAATGGAAAGGAGGAACTCTGAAACATTATTTTTAACAAAGCGATAGTGAATATAGTTATATTTCTCAGATTTTTACTTTGACCGATTGATTATTTGTATTTTTTTGCGATTTGCTTACATCACTTTTTGCAGGTATTTCCTTTTCAACTTATTTTTTAACCTAAAATTAATACATTTAAATGTAATAAACTAAAACTGTTATAATATTACATGTTAATATCTATTTGAAGCATAACTAGTTATATAATAAACTAAGAGGATCATTCAAGAATAACGTTGGCACAGCATGGGCAACTAATCTTCTTCTATTGTTAGATAATTTTTGAAACTGAGACGGCTCAATATGTATGGAACATATAGTACTTGTTCTTGAAGATGCCCAAGATGCCCTATTACCTATTACAAGCATGAAACCATTTTTTTCGTATGCTGTATTCTTTAGGAAAACTGAATATGAAAAATTAGATGTTTCCGTGCATATCAAACCTTAAAGTATAAATACCAACAATTAGTATACCGCCTAGGGGCAGAGTATATTTGCCTGAACTACACATACCGATCATTTCTAATTTTAATACTGCAATACTATCTTCCAATAGCTTTCATTTATGTACAAATGACTTTTGGTACCACATACCTTACTCCTAGTATCTTGAAGTATTGCAGTTGGACAAGCCGGTTTTTAAAAGGAGCTATAAATGCTACAATATTAATAAAAAACTGGTTGGTTGCCTGTAAAGTCGGTATACGGGCGAAAGTTTTACGTGACAACGACTTTGAGTGGTAAAATAATTTTAATGTGAAATTTCATTCGTATAGTAGGAAGAAGGATGAAACAATAGTAACAATTTAAAACATTTATTTATACAAAGAATTATATTTAAAACATTAATTTATAGGCACGCGTCCCTTCCACTTTTTATGTCTGTCTCTCTCGCTCTTAGGCGGGCTAACCATGCCCGAGTGGAAGGGACGCGTGCCTCTCACTCGCTCTCATTGTAAGCGCATAACGTGAGCGGAGCGTAACGCAGTTTCTTGAAGTGTCACCCGGCAAACCAATTTATACAACGTTGTCACGTCAAAAAGAAAAGTAAATATACTTTTCGTAATATAATTTTTTAGTAAATATATTTAATTTTCAATATTGATCAATTTTATCAAAAATATGTCGTTGGATTTCAATCATTTACTATTGCATCATCGTTGCAAGTCCGATACTTTGGTGTGTAAGAAAACCCAACAGTTTAAAATTTTAAGACAAATAGCGCCATCTGTATTTTGTTAAAAAACTATACTTAAAAGCAATGCCTACATTGTGTTGTGCGTTTAAAAGCAGACACTACGATTACCCTTTGTTATAGGATTAAGAGTAAATTGAGTGGGAGAGAGACGCAAGGCATTCGGCGGGCCTCTCTCTCGTTCGGTGACTCATCGTAACGTTACCGAGCGTTACACTTTTTCATAAGTGACTCTCAGCCGCAACCTAATTTAAGACGTTGTCACGTCAAAAACTTAACTTAAATGTTGACGATGACATTTAGCTATTACCATACTAAAATGTCATCAAAATCCGTCGCGTAGTTTTTGGGTGATGCGTGCTCAATCATACATACAGACAGACAAAATGTTCAAAAATTAGTGATTTCGCTTCCTCTACTCTCATTACTAGCCATTTGGTTTAAGGTGGACTTGACCTGTTTTATTCTATATCTTTACAGTTTTATTCTCGTATGTATAATATCGCAGGTAAATAGTATAATTCCGCACTTTACATACGGCGTCATCAGTTCAAAATCACATACCTTATTCTTATTTGAAATCATCATTAATACCTGGTAATAATTACTGAAACAAACTGTAATTTATCTAAGCTGTGTTTTATTATCGTTAAGAAAAAGAACTAAGAAAAGGGTTTGTGTTTTTTAAACTGATGACGCCGAATGTAAACTGCGGAATTATACAATTTCCCTGCGACATACAGATTTAAATTAAAAATAAATATTTCCAATTTAAGTATGATACTTGCATTCATTCATTCATTACTCACTCGTAAAATCACAATATCGATGAAGTTGACATCACTATTGTGCAAATTAATATTGTACAAATTAATAAGGGTTGCTGATTACAAAATAAAAACAATTTGTCCTGTGGCTCGAAAAAAAATTTTGGTTTCTCGGAAATGATCGGGTGTGCTGGTTAGACGATGGTACCCTTTTAACCGTGTCTTTTTTATGAAGTCAGGGACACTGGAAGTATATACAGCATTAGTACTCTTAATGTTTATGAGCGCCGCCCAGCATGAATAAAAGGACAAATAGTTTGATTATTATTTTAATTAATTATTTTATTTATTATTTTATATTTCCATGTTGTGTGGCAAAGAATAGGCTTCAAGCAGCCGCAAAAGTGTAGGTATGTACTTAATACTAAACTAAAAATAAACACGCAACGTACATTGTTAAAACGAAATTATAATTGGTAATTAATTAATACAAAATTACAGTTATTTATTACCAACAAACTTTTTCTAATTTTTGTCTTAATTAATTGAAATGCGATAATGGTCAACCCTAGGTAGTCTCGTGGGGAGTGCAGCCGTGACGTCATCAAACGAACTGAGCGCGAAATTTGAAATTGTAGTCTGCTAAAACATGAAATTATGAATTAAATAATAATCAAAACCTAAAAATTATGCTTACAAATGAAAGGTGACACCATCTTTTTGCATACTAGATATTTTCGAATTTTTTTTACAGTAGAAAACAGCACAGGCAGGCATTTTCGTGGGAGCTCTGCACGGTAAGACGTTCTGATTATTGTGGTTTTAAAATGGCGGCTCAACTAGTTTTATATAACGCACAGGATTCCGACGCTTGTGCATTTGGCAGAGGGGTAATGTTAGGCAAAGGCTACTCCAGTCCTGTTTACTCTGAGGAACCTGCATACATTTTGTAGTATTTTTCTTTGTTTTCCCATAAGGGCACGCAAATGGCACAAAGCTTAAACAGCCTAGTCTAGTTATTTTTTAATGATCAATGAATGTGAAACAGTGAAATTTCCCTTTCCCTAGGTTTCAGTAAAGGTGTGATGTTTTACTGAAACCTCCCCGTGGACTTTTTGAAAGCGCAGGAAAAGACAACTTCCGCTGCTTTGTTTCACTTGCCAACACTTGCATATTTGTATACAAATAATAGGTTATAATGTGATGAGTGTTTGGTGCAACAGTAGCGATCCTGCCCTGCCCTTTGCATTGATGGTCCTGAGTTTGAGCTCCAGAAGTGGGCAGATGTTTGTGTGATGAATACGAGCTTTTGTACCTGAGTTATGGCTATTTATATATGTTTATATAAATATCTGTTTACCTAGTATCCATAACACAAGACAAAGCTTACGTTGGGCTGGGCTGGCTCATTGGTGTGAAATCAAAAATAATGTACTAATATATATTTATTACAATAGGTTATTACCCACCACAACGCGCATGTAAATAAGAAAAACAAAACAACTAAGTGACGTTTCCCGATCCCGCCAAAAATACTTGTCATTGACCTAAGACAAGGTTTTTAACCTTTCAGCCAGAATCAAGAACTTCGTCTACTTTCCGAAAAAACATTTTACTGATTAGGCTACGTTTACACTAGTAAAAAGCGACTTGTGTGCAACCATCGAATACTAGTGAATACGTTTCTTCTTTTGTACGTTACTTCGATTCGATCTCGCAGTTCTCGCTCATTAGATGCTTGTACCAGCCTTGACGAGATCTAAGTTATAAGGTTTAGAGAATGCCCTTGAGATTATGGTTTAGTTGTGGCTACAAATTCTAGAATATCATCTTCGTGCAATCTGGGTCAATGGTTCTAATCTGTGCTTGGTACGTGATAGTGAAAGAGAAATATCGAATTGGACGAAATGTGCCACTTTTCGTTAAAGTTCATACTTACTTCTCAGGAAAAATATGGATATTCCTCATATCTTAATGATCCATTTTGGTTCAAGAGCTTAAAGTAATAACCTACACAGCGGGTCAAGCAAGCTACCAGGCTATCTCTGGTGCAGTCAAACTGAAACCATAAATCTAGTTTAAGTTCTTTTAGAATATGAACAATGCGTGAAACACATTACTTATTAATATTCTCGTTAACCCCTTGGGGTAAGCTAAGTGCTTAACTTACGAGTCGGTTTACATCTGTAGTTCATAGATGAGAATCGAACTCTATTAAATTATTATTATATGTTTTATTATTTGAGCATTTAAGTGTCACATTTTTATATCTTATGTAATTATACACCTAGAACTTTAGCTTAAAATCTGTAGGTGTACATTTTGGTATTGTTTTCTGTGATAATTTAGTAGATACGTATATACAAGGCTCTCACGAACAAAACAAAATCACTTTCCTGTTGTGATGGTGTGCAGTTGTCGTAACACTCGAGTCGGTGTGCGGCTCCTGAGTCGGTGTGACCACAAATGGGATTCAATTACTCATTTTTATTTGATCAAATCAAAGAAGTATTGATTACACAATCACCGGTAACGTCTATTGATTACGGGTCGTTAGCGAGCAGCTCGAGTTCCGCGACAATGATTAAAGGAGGTAACCCAATAAGGAGAGGATTGCGGCGGTGATCGGAAACAAAACAAAAGAGTGCGGGCTCGATTTACGTCATTAAGGGGAGGGGGGTGCTCAAGGCGAGAGGGGGGAGGTCACACCTTTTGAGTTTTAGCTCCATAATGGTTCGTTTTCGTGTTCGCATCCGCGCCTTTGTATTGCGCGCCTTTTCCGGATCCATTACATCGCTGCCTCCGTTGAATGAAGACAGCGGTTATTCGGCCGCGCACAATGCGCCATTTATTAGAGAGCCGCGCCGATGTTTTGGGTATCGAACACAGAAAGCTTTGTGCTTAGATTAGATCGGATGTCAGCCTTTTCATAGTTAAGTTTGCATTCCAATTTCTTCATTTTGCTTTTGTGCACACCTTGCTTTGACTATCAATTCGGAAATGAGGAAATAGCGAGTAGTTAGTGCCTGAATACGGCATGACGTGTCAATGATATTTACGTGTGTTTGTAGATAATACTTCGTCGACGGTAAAACATTTCTAATTTATTTACATTCGCAAAATAATCGAAAAGCTTACTAAGTCTTTTCATAATCGATATGCTGGGATACGTTACGCCAATTTAATTGGTGAATAGCTTGTGATCGATAGAATCACAAAAATACAATCAAGTCACAATGAAAGACTACGTAAATGTCTTAAGTTATGTATAATTTACCTATGCTTCAAAAAGTAATATGCAGTAGACATATAAGTAATTAGCTACAACTTAATTACAATACAGAATCAGCATAATCACTTCAACAGGAACTCATTTCCGCTATACAATGAAAAAAATGTTTTTATCAATCAATCATAGTTAGTAACAAAGGAACTTAAAGCTATGTTAGTACATAATATTTTATTATATTTTATCAAATCAAATTACAAGAACTAAGGAATAAAAAAGTAAAAATAAAATCTACCCAATCTCTATTTAAAGATACAAGATAAAATGCTCTTGTTAACAGCTATGTGCTGTTAACTAGCAAACTCGTATGAGTTTTCCGTATAAATTGGTGAAATATGTGTTCTAATTTCACACGTTGTTTATCATAATATTAGGGGTTAAAGTATGAAATTGCCGATTTGTACTGAAAATCTATATTGTTTATTTTTTAAATTTTTAACAAATTTATTTAATCAAAATATTCGCCATTATTATCTATACATTGCTGCCATCTAATGGGAAGGTCATTAATGCCTTTGCGATAGAATTCCGACGATCTAGACTGCACAAACTGTGTGAAAGCATTTTGTACTGCCTCCTGGGAAGAAAACTTCTTGTCACGTAGATAATTGTCCAAATCACGAAAAAAATGGTAGTCCGTTGGAGCAAGGTCTGGTGAATACGGAGGATGACGAATGGTTTCTAACTGCAGTTCCTGAAGGGTCAAAATGGTTTCTCGTGCTGTGTGAGGTCTCGCGTTGTCGTGGAGCAATAATGGTGAAGATCGATTCATGAGTCGGGGCTGTTTTACTGCTAGTTTTGTCAACATGGTTCGGAGTTCGGCACAATAGACATCTGCCGTTATTGCTTGACCAGATCGGAGAAAACTATAGTGAATAACACCATGCTGAGACCACCAAACAGTTACCATTACCTTTTTATTGGTAAGTTTTGCTTTAGGACACTGTTGTGGCATTTGACCTGGGGTCAGCCATTGCATTTTTCTTTTCCGGTTATCATAAAGAATCCACTTTTCATCACATGTTACAATTCGATCCAATATTCCTTCATTTCTGTACCGGTTCAACAAGGCAACACAAGTTTCAACACGCGTTTCTTTCTGCAGATCAGTCAAATCATGAGGCACCCATTTTTCGTATTTTTTTATTTTATTGATTTGACGCAAGTGAGTCAATATTGTGGGTAAGGTAACGTTAAACCATGCCGCTAATTCCTGGGTACTTTGACTAGGATCGGCTTCCACTATCTCTCTTAATTCATCGTTATTTACCTGTGTGGGCGGTCTTCCTCGTGGCTCGTTCTTTAAGTCGAAATTTCCATCACGAAAGCGTTTAAACCAAAATCGCACGGTGCGTTCATTAGTAGACCCCTCTCCAAACGCAGCATTGATATTGCGGGCTGTTTCTGCCGCGTTAGTTCCGCGTCGGAACTCGTATTCAAAAATAACTCGAATTTTCGCAGTATCCATCTTTCTTGTCTAAATTGAATAACAAAAACAATTGAAAGTCGATATTCAAATGTTTTACATTTTTTAAAAAAAGAACATCATAGAAACCATTTAAAAAAAGTTTCATTCGAAAACCTCAAACCATGAAGATTCTATGTCAATTCAAAGAACCTATTGCAATAAAACGGCAATTTCATACTTTAACCCCTATTATTTAATGTCTTACCAGAAAGATTAAAGACATGCCTTTGACGAAATTTATCGAGTTATTATGTCAAAAATATTTTAATTGGTGACGCAAAATTAGATTTGGCAATTCGCTCACGATAATTATTATGCATTTACCATTTACCTACCTACAATTGAAATTACGCATCTCACTAATTCAACTTATAAGTCTACTACAATATCAGAAATACTGATCAGAATTACAAACAAATTAACCGATATCCTATTACGTATTGACCAACAAAACTGAAGGTACCCCGGACACAGGACCAAGGAAAACAGCGCAAGGCACTATCAGAGTGGTACCCAAGATATTGAAAAACAAGCCGTGCATGAAAGTGTCTAAGATGGGAAGAAGACATCACAATTACTGCTGGCCAAAGGTGGAGACGAGTGACTCAGGACAGACCACAGTGACCACCGGTAATGTGAAGTACAGCGAGGGGTTTAGTGGGTATGCAAGTCTGATTGATTACTGATTTTCAAGCAAAAATAAAGATTTGTAACTGTTGAAATTGTTTGAACAACTTCCCCTAAATTAATTAGTAAACACATTTAACTACGACTACGCCTATACACTGCGTACAGCTTTGGGGAATAGTGTGGATGTACAAGAATTATTCGTATTGCAAAAAAGATGTATTGAATAATCGCCCACGGATAACACACCTGTAAAACATTTTTTTTTAAATTTAGAATACATATACATATGCTTTTAAAAGTAATAATATATTTAAAAAGCGAAATGTTATAAATTAAATGTAACATATCCTATGTCCTAAGTTTGAACAAATCCAGAACAAAATGAAAAAAGTCATCAAAAACGGTTTACTAGTAGGTATTGGAGTTTATCGCGGTCAAACACTGTGACAGGGAATTTTTATATATGAAGATGATATTATTATTGTTGCTATTGTTTATGCTTATTGTTTTTTTTCCCCAAACAAATGTTGTTATAACTATTTAATATTAATTTAATATAAAGTTTTTGAGTTTTTGAGCAAGTTGTGATATGGGTTGTTACATTCACAGCTACGGACAGGTAATGATGCAATAATGTTACTCACATTAATCTTAATTTATCTGCACAAAATTGCAGGAAGTCGCTTCCCGTTTAGGGGGAAATAGATGGTGCTCTTTAAAGAGGCATATTGTTTGCTGTAGTGGCATTCAATTACAAAGAACATCAAAGACAATTTCAACACCGTATGATTAACAATACACTGACATACAATACATGACAAGATTGCAACAATTTAAATTATTAACTATTCTTATATTCAAGGAATTTAATTTAAAAAGCTTATTTGTATAACTTTACACTATTTGAATATCTCAACGTAATAATAAATCAAAGTAAGTTAGCTCTTTTTGCAAATATTAAAAGTAAGATGGAGGTCGGTCGCCCTGTCTGAGTTTCTTTCGCCAGATCTTCTCGGAAGGGCCTCCACTTTCTGAACTGATGGTAGATTCAGTAGTGTGCAGTTAACTAAATATAATGCAAAATAAAGTGAATTGTATACTTAAATTAGGAATGTGCCCGATTAAAATATTGTGAAGCTAGTAGAGTATGTATGACGATCATTGCCTTATTCATCCTGTGATCATGGCTCCTGTAAAGGAGTTGAAACGTCAGGATTAAATATATAATATGCGAAAAATCCGTTATTTTTTTTAATGTCAGTCAAAATAAATCTATAATCAATACAAACTAATGATTTTATTGCAACTTTATACAATTTTTTTTCAATATGTCACAAACTCTGGTACTTCTCGTTGATCCATAAAAGCTGTTTAAGCTGTCTTCATAGTGTTTAGTCTTCATTTTTTACGAAGTCATGGGCAATTTAGCATTTTTTTAGTTCTCCCTACATTGGTAATTACATTTTTTAATTACAATTTAAAACATTCAATCATGGCTAATTTATTTTAAAAAGCGTTTATATCGCTTGAAAACAGTCATAACAGGAACAAAAGGTGCCAATGTTTCAGTAAGCTCTTAACATTAATTAAATAATATTATTGCAAAGAAATATATTTGAGACCGATTTGTCTGGAGAATTACATACGGTTCTCAATTGAAATGTAGGTATAAGTAG
The DNA here is from genome assembly GCA_927399485.1 of Calamotropha paludella. NCBI lineage: Eukaryota > Metazoa > Arthropoda > Insecta > Lepidoptera > Crambidae > Calamotropha > Calamotropha paludella. The sequence goes on along the minus strand of OV656817.1, from coordinate 24,912,896 downwards.
TGATTTTGTGTTTTGTAGAAAAAGAAAAAAAAGTTTTCTGTCAATACTATGCTCATTTCAGTATTTGCAATAAACATGGTATAATTGGTAACCAAGTAAAAGAGGTAAAATGCTAAAATTTTTCATGTTTTATTTTAAGCGAATGTTGGCGCGAAAGCCTCTGCGCGATCATTTTGCTATAACAACTTATTAATCAAATGTTACTGAAACTGCTAAAATCTGAAAATTTGCATTTGAATGGTGTGTGTGTATGTCACAGAATTTTTGTTCATAATTTTCTTTGCAAACTTCCAAGTTTTATCAACTATTTGTCCTGTAAAGTTTATAGAGCTAATCATTACGATATCTTACTCAAATTTGACATAAAGCATAATTAGTTTAAAACAATATTTATCATAAAATATATGAAAGAAATTAATAACTTGAAAACTACGAATGACTTAAAATCAAAATATTTTTCTGCATTTTTTTAAATTCTTATAATAATACATAATACTTGTTAAATATTTTTATAATATTAAACTAATAATCTTCTGTTCTTTTACTTTCGCGTTGTTCATAAAAGAGACTATTTTTAGTTAAGCCTAACCGCATTCATTTTCATGTCATTAGTTTCAAACTGAAATTTCTTTTAGTGTCTGTGATCACAAGATGACTTTATTTACGGTTGTTAAGCGCTGAAAGTTGTTAAGGGTTGAGCTCTATTCAGGTAAATATATCGTTTAGCTTCGGTCTTTTGGAATACTATAACAGGAAAGTGCTGTCTGTATTGTATCTCGTACTTTTTAACCCCTCTTTGTTTTTTTCATTAGTTTATGAAGCAAATAAATAATGTTATAATAATTTGGTGTCTTATTATAACGTAAAGTTCCAATCTATGCATTGTCCGAACATGATTTTCTTCCAATTTGAGTTTTGAGAGTGTAAAAATTGAATATTAATTCTGCACCGTGCCTTCTTGAATAAGTTATAATAATAATGATAACACAGGTCAACAAAAATTTTACCCAGAGACGTGAGTATACTTTTCCGAAGGATTTTGGTGTGCTGAACCCAAATTCGGTAGCAGAATTGCTCTATCACGTCAGGTTTTTGAGATATTCTAACCTAAAAGTGCAAAAAACGCCGTTTTCGCCCATTTTTGAGGTTATGTGATCCTTTAGTTTTTAGTATACCTAAGAAACTACAGGGGTAATCTTAAAGTACAAGTCTTGAACTTTCAAATGGCGTTGAGTTTGTTTACAAATTCTTTTTTTTTTTTGCTGAGATATCGTATTATGAAGTACATTTTTCTCCATACTACCTATACTGTCATTAGTTTAGTTTAGATCAGATTCAGATCTCATAAACCTTACGTGATAGAGCAATTCAGCGACCGGATTTGGATTCAGCACACCAAAATCCTTCGGGAAAATATACTCAGGTGTCTGGGTAAGAAACTTTGTCAAATTTTGTTGACTTGTGTAATTATATAATAATAATTTTATGATAATATTTTTAACATTGATACCAATTAACCTATCCTAAGTAAGCACTGTAAAGCTTGTGTTATGGATACTAGGTTAACAGATATATACAATATGATACATAGATTAATAATATTTATAGAAATACTAGCTGACCCGGCCACGCGTTTCTGTGTTATAAATTAAAACGAGGATAGGTTTCGTTCCTAAGTCTAGTATCCGAAGTCAGAAAAAGTCCATAAAAATGAAAAAAAAGGCATCAAACCCTGTTGAGTATCTTCGAAGTTCATCGCGGTCAAATACTGTGACAGGGAATTTTTTGTATATAAACATGTGTAAACACCCATGACTCAGGTACCAATGCTCGTGCTCATCATCTGCTCCTTCCGGGATTCGAACCCAGGACCGTCGGTGCGAGAGACAGGATCACTACCGATGTACCAAACGTTCGTTTATAAGTGTACGTATCCATCTATAAGTATATAAGTACCGTGCAATATTTTAATAACGCACGTTCCTATGTATTTTTGTACAAATAAAATAAAACTGTACAGTTACATTTTTGGTTTATTCAGTTATTTTATTTGTGGCTCACCTTTGTCCTTTTAATATCAGGTGGAATGTTCCATAAACAAATCATTTCATACATTTCTAGGATTCAATATATGTTTCACAGACATCATCTTCAATTGACAATTCATAAGTAAAGAATAGTAAACAGGAAACGGCACAAGTCATTCGAAGTTAATCGTTCATTCATTGATATTTAGAAGAGAAAGTTAGTAAACATTTCCAAAATTATTGAGATGGACTTACACTTATTGAGATTAGACTAAACTCATCTATTATTGTATAGCTAATTAGTTTTTTATTATGTTAATTACAGAATAGAAACCTACAATTATATTTTTAGTAGAAAACTTATTTTATATAAGTTTGCTTGTAAGTTGACTAAATCAAAGACAAAAATTCCAAGGTTAAATCTTTGAATTTATCTTTATATTTTTAAGTTTTTTTTTTAATAAATAGGGACTAGTCTTAGTTAAAGCAACAGAATTTAGCGTTTGACTAACCACATATCTTTATATATATAATTCTTCTGTGAGTGTGTATGTCACTGAACTCCTCCTAAACGGCTGGACCGATTTGAATGATTTTTTTTGTGTGTGTTCAAGGGGATCTGAGAATGGTTTAGATTCACAAATCAGCCCGGCAGATGGCGCTGCAGACGGTATCTAGGTTATTTATCTATACTGCAAAAATAACAGGCAGGACAACGTCTGTCGGGTCCACTAGTATTCTAATATATTTTTTGGAGAGATTATAAAATCATTTTACCATTATTCTTGTAGGTTGAAGTCAGCTTGGGTGTTTATCTCGCTGTCAACTAGTAGAATTCTATTTAACGTCAAAGCAATCTTTATTTTTTAGAACGATCGGTTCTGTAGTTAAAGCTTTGTTTTCTAAAATTAAGTTAAAAGGCCTTAAACGTGCGTGTTCTTTAATAGCAGATTGCATTCCTTGTTTGTGTGACCAGGGGGTTGCACCCGTCCGTGCCCTCTTTCACACGTCGCGTTTTTTGCCGCCATGTTGGGCGAGGTGGCGAATCAAATAATGGGGAAATAATTTAATCAGCGTCACTGCGCTGCGTTCTCGAGCCTACTGCATTCGGTTACGGTGCATTTTGGGATGGAAGCGCCAGGGAGGGGTGGTGGAAAAAGTGTGTGTCGTGTGTGCAGCCGCCTTAATAGGTGTACCCTGCCTCCCCGCGAACAGTCTTTGCGGTCGCAAATTGCAATGAAATTGCATAATTCGTGCACGCGGCGTCGGCCGAGGTCGAGACTGCCTAATGAAGTCCATTTAAGGCTCGGTGGGCCACCGCGGGCGTCGCATTCTTCTCGTGCCTCGGGGCTTTTACCGGGTAAATTCATTGAGATGCAGGATTTCAGCCTGAAGTCTGGCTCAATAATGACGTTTTGGATGAGTGGAGTATTCAGTTAAAGGCCTTTATTAGACGACCTGAGAGATCAAAAAGGGGAGGACGCTTTCGTCTGGGACCGGCCGATGTAGGAACACGAGTTTTTCTATGTATTGTGTTAAGTCTACGTTGTTTCTGGTATTAACGAGTGCTTTATCTTGATGACACATGTTAGTAAAATACGTAATGTAAAAATATTGCAGAACTTATATTCAATAATAATATTATAAAGCTGCAGAGTTTGGTTGTTTGTTTGTTTATTTGAACGCGCTAATCTCTGGAACTACAGGTCCGATTTGAATGATTCTTTCAGTGTTGGGTAGTCCATTTATCGAGGAAGGCTATAGGCTGCTATATATTTTTTTCAAAATTAGGAATCGGTAATAAAATTGCTATTTTGTAACACAAGGTATAAAATCGAAAACCTATTTTTGCGTGCGCTGCTAAAACTATTGACAATAGAACAAAATGATGTTCTACGGGTTTGTAGATCCCATTAAGACCTACAAAAAAGTCCGCGAGAACATATAGCTATCATCGTTTAATCACAATAACCGATTTTGTGTTTAAAATAATTATTAAATTTGGAGAAAAAAAAACTACGTTAAATATGTATCGTAATATTAATCCTTATCGAAATTAAGCATTATGTTATCAAGAGTATTTATGTAGAAGTAAAATACTTTTTGTTTCATCTCAATCGTATATTTCGTTTAAAAGTTATCACGTGTGTAAGATGTTAAGAGTTGGTACCTATTAATGAGTTATGGGCCATAGAGATTTTTATCAACATAAAATCCTGTAATAGTCTTTTCGAAAAATATTTGTTGATGATTGTAAGTATAAGATCTTTGAAGAGTATAATAAATACATTTCTAAAATAACTGTGCAAAGGAAATCCACGCGCGCTTGATGCAAGCAAGACAAGACGCATGCAAAAGTGTCGGGATCTCATTTTTATTTACACTAATATTATAAGGAGGAAAGATTTGTATTTTTGTATGTTTGAAATTAACTCAAAAACTACTAAGCCAATTTTAAAAATTCTTTCACCATTGAAAAGCTACATTCACGCTGAGTAACATAGGCTATATTTAATGCAAAAAAAAATTAAAGAATTTTGTCTAGTATTCAATAATTCTTTATATGAGTAGGTACTTTATAATGCGTTTTTAAAGTATAATGCACATTTTAATATTGTATTTTATAAATTATTATAATAGAAAAATACTAGAAAAAATCGACTCGGGTCACAAGTGAATCTCAGGCGGGAACCGAACCCGCAACCTTTGGAAATCCGGTTCCCGCCTGAGATTCACTTGTGACTCGAGTCGATTTTTTCTAGTATTTTTCTATTATAATAATTTATCTTATAAGATCGCATTGAAAATGCATAAAATATATAAAAATTATAAATCTATTGTATTTTATTTTAAGCCCATTTTTAAGCAACTTTAAAAGCAGAAGGATGTTTAAAAACCATCTTTGGGGTGGAACCCACTCAAGTCACTTAGTAGGTAACTATCTATTTGGTAGGTTGGCACCGACCTTAAAAAATAGTAGGCATACTTACTTAGAGATTTCTTAAAACATAAATCTTAAGTTTCTTCTAACTTTCAGTTATTTATTAAATAAATTACAGTGTTAGAGTTTGTTAATATTTTTTTAATTACTATGTTTTATATTAAGGAATGTGTTAAACACACATATTTGAGTTACAGTTTAGATAATTGTAACTGCTTTTTTGTGTTCGAGCAGGTTAAATAAAATTATTTTGTAGAGATATAAAGACAAACATGCTAAGAAATTGCTTAACTGACGACCGCTTGGTGCAACGTTAGCGATCCTGCCTTTCGCACCGACGCACGGAGGGACACGCTCCGTACAAGGGCGGTCATAAATAGTTAAAGTCCTGTTACTATCAATACATTGTATTATTTTAGTGACTTATAGTTGTAAAAGTGTTTTAGGAACATTAAAATGAAAGAAGTACATGTATTTACGGAATAAAAAACGTTTACTTCAGTAAAAAACAAATATAAACAATAACATACTTTTACCTAAATTTATCATGAACAAACACTTAAAAATTGGAATGTAAAACATATATTTTAAATAAAATAAGAGTCAAAACATTGATAACATTATTTAATTATAATAAAATAATAGAAATAAATAAATTAAAATTAATTAAATACAAAAGAAACAAAACAACTAACAAAATACAAATAAATTATTCTTATTCTAACAATATTAAACATGTAACAATTCTATTACACTTTGTGACAGAGTATTTTTCTTTTTAGGGGAAAGTTTCCGAAGACTTGTAATATAAGGATCTGAATGTAATAATAGTCGTTGTATTAAATCTTGATTGGTAACTTCACGTGACATTTTTCGAGTGTGACTTCGTCTATAAATTTTGATATACTTATTTGTCGCTTCAGCAGCTTCTTCGGAAAGTTCTCCTATAGATAACAATGCATAACTTATAATATCTGATCCATGTACGAGCACCTTGTGGACAGAAGCAGGAAGACTATACCACGGATATTCCTCGACCAGGCTGTATGCTGTTTGTAATGCATAGTCTTTAAACTTGCATTCATTAATTTTATGTCCAGAAGATAACGTTTGTAATATTACACAACAACGATCTATGAGATCCTTATTCAAACCTGTAATTTCAGCAGATACAGCTGATTCCAAAAAAAACTTCCTGGCCGTGTTTCCGTCGTTAGACGTCCCGCTTCCACCGCTACGCGGCTTGTCAACTATTAAACCTAATCGTTCCCTAAACTGGGACTGTACATATTGTTTTTTATTTGATAACAATTGTTTATCACTATCTAGCCTAACTTGCCATTTTTTTATGTCTAATCTATATGAAAGATGAATAAAATATTCGAAGAAACGTATCCAAGAATGTAGTGGTGATAATCCAAATTGGTATCTACTCTCTATTACAGGTTTTTGTAAACATTCGTCTATTTTATTCATCTCTTTAGGGGTAGCATTACATATATAACATCTACTTGTAGATGTTTCACTTAAAGCACTACAAATTTTACCATCTACCATTGAAAGCTGCAACTTATGAGAAACGACCAATTCACGATTGTCGATCTGAATAAAAGTAGGTTGCAAACTTTCAATTTTATCCTTAAAATAAGCTTCCTCTTGCAAAGACACTGCTGTGCTTTCTTTCAAAAATTGAAATCGAATAGGACGGCAGTACCTAGTGGAAGAGGGTCGAGGATTTTTCCATAAAATTTTACAATTATCTTCAGCTAATTTTACAATAATTTGAAGGGGTACATAAGATGTTACAAACAAACTACTATCTTCTAAAGTTGAATCTGAAAAAAATTGTTTGTATTCACTATGTCCAGTGCTGCCATCGAATCCCCATTTCCCAAGTAAAGAGATATTAGACAAACAATCATCAGGAATCTGATCTAAGACCTCTTTTTGAGATTCAAGGATTCGAGAAGCTGTGTGATCAAAAAGACTTTGTAATTCAACTTCAGCTGAAGACTCGGAAACAGTTATATTAGAAGGGAAACATCTCTGTTTCGCTTTAGTAATTTGTTGGTAACATGGTAATACATTAGGAGAAATCTTACTATTAACAAAGTTTTTAATTAATAAATACTGATGTTTTGTCAACTGAGCATCAGTCACAAGTGACAAGACATCATCAGTGCTAACTCTAGATATACACGAATCGAATGAACAGTCTGAAACATCAAGCAATGCACTCACAGTAGAATCATCAGACTTTGACAAATCAGCTACGTTCCGACGTTTAGTCCTTTTACTACATTGCGTAAAAGGTTTTCGAGGACGACCACGTGAATGACACGGCGACGTTTCAGACGGAGTACATTGCTTATTGTTTTTCACAAGTTGAATTTTTTCAATAACATTAAACCAATCGGAATTCTTATATAAAAGCTTGGTTTTATCCCTATTACATTTTTTCCAGAATCGAGCAATAGCTTTACATAAATTATTAACAATTTTCTCTAAATAATGAATATCAATGTTCTCAGCATCGTTCAGAGTAGTCAACAAACTTTGTAGGACTTGACGACACTTTTCCGAGTCATTATCGGTATTGACAGTTAGCCATATTTCAAGAATATGCATTCTTGAAAACGAGCATATATATAAATTACCTGAAACAAAAAAAAAACGGTTAAAATTCAGTCACAAAACCTACACAAAGCACTAAGACTAAATAAACTAATTTCGTAGCAAATGCTACGAGATAATCTGGCAACCGTAGCACCCTTGTCATCGCCAAAAGGGCAGATAAGGGCAGCCAAGTTTTAATTTTCCTAAGATAAGAAAGTCTAAAGATTATGGTGCAATATACCTCCATAGTCGGAGCGAGTGGGAACATATTTAAAAGTTTATTCAAACTTTGAATATTAAAATATAATACTCCAAGAAAAGTCGCCTCGTAGCAATGACATACTAAAGAAAATATATACTAAGATACAATTAAAATAAAAATATTAATTATTACATACCCTGTTCTTGGATATCCATTTCAGAAAAAACACACACAGCACTCACAGGTCCCGCAATAACAACAAATGACGTCACGCTTTTTAATGACTCACTGATAACAGTATTTACGATTGGCGATGCGCTCTCTTTGAATGCACAATAGATAATGAAGGCGCACTCTAATTACTGACCTATTTGTAGTTTCAGAAGGTACCGCAACTATCCAATGTAACGACAAGGAATAAAATGTAAAACTAGAAAGCAGGTTTTTAAGATTTATGACCTATGGATGTCCCACAGTGCGACGGTCCTGGGTTCGACTGCAAGGGGCAGTTCTTTGTGTGATGAATACGAGCATTTGTACCTAAGTACCTATATATGTATATTATAAATATGTTTAATCGTTACCCTATTATCCATAACACAAGCCTTACAGTGCTTACTTTGGGCTAGGCTAAGTAGTGTGATTGTAAGAAATATTATTATTTTCAAATTTTACATTTATACAAGTCATATTTACCGTTACAATTAACTTAAAGAAGGTAGGTATATATTTTAATAAAAATTAAGACACCGGTTCCGAGCTGGCTCATGTATTTTGGCGTTTCTCATTTTGTTTGAAGACTTACTTTTAAGAATGAATTATGCAAGAATTTAGTCTGCTTTTATGAAAGACATTTGCTTGTCAGAATGTAGATTATATCGGTTAATGTGAATTTTAGTTTTTACGAGAAGGTTTCGACTCCGCATAAAATATGTTACAAACATTCATTTGCAAAGCTGATCTTCCTTGGAGCCAACATATAACTAAAATATAATTAATGATCAATAATTTTATTAAATAAAATAAATCATATTCATATATAGATATGGGCACTAAACTGAATCTGTATTGTTTTATGTAGTTAGTGGCATGAACTCTCAATTAAGAGGGTATATGTTAGATGGTAAGTTTACAATGATTTAGACTTACAATGGTTACGGTAGTTGTTAATGAAAATTAGCTGCTACACAACTCATTTTTGAATTTATTTTTAAACGATTGAAGTGCACATTGTGATTTTAGTATTTCATATACTTAAAGATAAAGTGATTTTTTTCATGACGCACATTAGTTTCATTCGAGTTGTGGACGTTATTTTACAAAGTTAAAAAATATACAATTGGTCGATCGGTAATTTACACAAAGTGAAGATGGAATTGTGTTTGTATTTGCATATTAAAATATAGGCCACAGTGTTGCAACGACTTGAGTTTCATGAAATGTTTTTATGAAAAATATACGTGAAAAGTTAATATAATTAATACTTTATTACTTATTAAATCACTTAATTGTAATAAACTCAAATGTAAAGGCCTAAGAAAGATTATAAATGCAAATATTTTTAAAATACCTTAAATATTTGGATTTTCGCCTTTTTAAAACAAATAATCTGTTTAACCTTAATTTATCCACTAGTTTTGATGATGAATGCGTAGAATATAAATTAAGAGACCACTTTTGAAGTCTTTGAATCGTAATTACACACACGCCTAATATTTCAAGCGTGATATAGGTACTCTTATTTCTTTTTTAACTTAAATTAATAGAATTTTATAAATCCCTTTTATTACAAGAAAAATCCTAAATGATGATAAATCTAGAACTTTTAACGAACAAAATTTGAATAAATTTAAAGTCAGACTAACAATTTCTGATTTCAGAATAATGTGACGATAATTGCAAACTGATGTAAAATAGTTTATTGCCAATATATTCAACACAGAGACAATGAGATTCAGAGTGAAATGTTGATTGTGAATCGTAATAAAGTTCAAGTTCTTGTATTAAAATAAGAGCTGACGGCGTCTCGTCTGGTTTGCTAGAGGTCACATATCGATCCTCTTTTTGTCTCTGAGAGACTTTTTTTATTATATTTTTCGTGTCTATCCATCTTTGTAGTTTTAAGCTATTGGTTGAGAAGTTGGCTTTTGTTAGCCGAGTTTAATCTTCACCGACGTACATACCAACTTCGTAATAAATGATAAATGATAAATGATATTTATTTTGCTTAGAACATGGTAAAATATTAACAGATATAATGTTTACAATAATGTTCAGCATGTTTTGCCAATTTCTGGCATGCAAATAATTATTATGGTAATTAAAATTAAAAGTAACATGTCAAACAATAATAATTAGAAAAATCCTACAATGTCCGTTTCCTGATCAATCAATAAGCTAATGTTAAGTTACATTTCTAAATATTCTCTTACAGAGTAGAAGTTTTTTTCTAACAGCCACTTTAAAAGTGATTTTTTAAACTTATTGTTTTCTAATGGTATATCTTGAAGGTCGTGTGGAAGCCTGTTAAATATTGTTATGGCCATAAAGTATACGTTTTTTTTTAACAATGTTAACTTACATTTTGGTATAACTATTTTGTTTTTTCTGCAATTTCTGACATTAACTTTAACATCCTTATTTTTTATAAAATATTCAGGATGTTTTTTTACTAACAAACATATTTCAGCAATGTAAATACTAGGGAGTGTCATTATTTTGTGCTGTTGAAACAAAGGCTTATACAATACAAGCGTTTATCTTATCAACATGGGTTAGAGGCAATATTAAACATGTGTAAATTATTAATAGTATAATGTGACATAAACTCTCACACGTATTTTACTTAATTAATAGTACAACGAACAAAATATAAACCAGGCACAAATAAAGAGAAGAAGACATTCAAATAAATCTATGTTCTGCCGTACTTAATGAATGTGGACCACAAATAATTAAAATATATTATAATCAATCAATAAATAGGTACAATTAATAAATGACAACTCCAAAAATAAATGGCGTAGAATTATAAATTACCTAAATAAAACTTCTCATACGGAGTGTTTTTGCATGTGGAAATTTCATTTAAATCGCAAAACTCATTGTATATCGATTTGTTCAATGGCACAGCAGTTTGGCCGATGATGAAGGATAAAATAAGATAAATTATTTGTCAATAAACATGGTAACACCTTGTTGGTACATACTAAAAGTGCAATCAATATTTAGCCAATAAGATGATATGCAAAATATAAGACAGACACAATATTAAATGAAATATAATAAAAAAACGCAATATTTAAAAAAAAAGGAATATTAATAATGAAGTAATTAATAGCAATAATACTATTATTAATAATTATTATCTCATATTTTAGAATGCCTTTAAGTCATAGAATGTGTGTAAAAGGAGCCATTTATGCAGTTGTGTTCTAAATTGTTTTATTGCTTCATATAATTAGGTAAATGGTTAAAGATTTTTACACACATACATAATAGTAGTTTATGATACTGTTGCATAATAAGGGTTCTTATAACATGAGTGTGTTTTAAAAAAACGAGCCGTAGGCGAGTTTTTTTATAGCATCACACGAGTGTTATAAGACCAAGTTATGTACAGTGTCATACACTACTTTATCTACTCTCATACTATGTAAAACAATATTGCAAATAAAACGCTGAATATAACAACAAATTTATTTAAATGTCAAATGTTGGCGCCAAGGTGCAAACATCAATTGCGCATGCGTGTTGCGTCGGTCGTCGAGGACTCGTTCATTGAAACCTTTTTAAAGTAGAGGTTCAACCTCCTTGGTCCAGCTGGAGGTTGTATAGGTGTATCGTTATGATAAAAAAGTTATATTATGTTACAGGTGTCCATACAAGACCTGTATCGTAATGAAACTTTTTTTTTATTATTTTTGGCCTGTACGTAATGTTTGTCATAAGCATTTTGTTTTCAGTTTTAGAATCTTTGTATTATAGTATTAGAGTAGATAAACAGCTTTTGGTTAACTGCGCCGTTAACTACTTACTACTTAATTAACTAATCTATTGGGGTCTCTTATATTTCTCCGATATTTTATTTTACATGTTATTTTGAATAATGATTTCTTTTGTTTTCTAATAACACAAATTTTAATGTAAAGCGATTGTGGGATGAATTCGCACACTTTGTGATAAATTATAGAAAATGATATAAGTTACTGATAAATGATATTATGGGATGATAATGTAAAAAAACGTATGCGTGTAATACACTGCACAATTGATATTGCGCATCACAGCTAACGTTACACAATTGCAGCTATGCAAAAAATGTAGCTCGTACCCCACTCAGTACCCCGCATGTAGCTCATAAACACTTTTTGGGTAATGAATATTCTACTAACATTAACTGCATTGCCCCACATAAGTATTCCATAGCGCAGTATGGAGCTATTGCATTTTCTAAATTTGTTACAGATTTGACTTGCTTCAGAGCGCACACAAATTAGTTGACTTTATTACAAACATTGTCTATGTGCGATTTCTAATTAAGTTCTTTGTCTATTATTATTATGTCTGAAAAATTCGTTTGTTTTACTGCGTTTATTTTTGTAATGAATGTCTATATTCATATTGCCATTTTTATATCAACCTTCAATTTATGCTTTCGGATGTGCTTACCTATAGGTACCAGACTGTGCAATACAAAGGCACTGTCTGGAGTTAGCCATAGGTTTAAATAAATAATAATATTTGTAATATGTCGATTTACTAACAACATTAACATAGAATAAGTTATTTTTATTACTAATTATTACTAAAAAACTGTGGACCCAAGTCTGAAATTTTTTTTTTTTTATTATTAAAGCAAGCTTCGCAAGGGTCGGTTTTCGAATGGGTGATCAATAACTTTTTTAACTCAACCTGTTCCTTGTTTTGGGAAGGAAGTAGGTATAACATCATACTTCCTATATTTCCAAACTAAGCCAGTGGAGAGTTTATGGTCCATCCCTACAGTCTTACATTAATTGTCTAATGACGATGTAATTGGATACTGTCATAATTTTAAGCTAAAGATTGCAAAAACGAGAGGCTAATTTTTAGGCAGATCATTTTATAATAAGGTGTCACACCATGCAACTGAACTGCTTTTAGAGAAATAAAAAAAAAAACTAAAATAAAACCATTTAAATAAAACAAAAAGGCGAGGAATTAATGGTTTTTACTCTAATAATTATACTGCTAATTAATATTTGTGAAGTAAATTTTTCTAATGCAGTTTTAGCACGCTAGAAAAGTTTTCTTATTTAAAAAAAACTGTAATACAGTTAAGGGAAAAATCAGACCTTGCCGAGTTTCTTGTGGCTTCGGCGTTTAAGGTCTCTCGTCGTAGGACATACGAAGAAATGGCATAGTGTGACTTTTAATTAATGCATTGTAAATGATTATATTGAATAAAAAGCATGATTCAAAACCATTTATAGCATTTATTAACATTTCTAATACTTTCTCTACATTATATCACTAACCACTCACGCTATATATACAAAACCCTTAGATAACAGTCTTTTAGCTGAGGAACTTGGTAAATAAGCCGTCTCCGCCAAAGCCACGGGGACAGAAAGAAATGCTCGGGGCGCCACTGACGGCGTGTAGCGTTGTTCGTGCATAGTCTAGACATAATTCGTACAATATAAACTCAGAAGTCTTGAGTATAGACGGAAAGTAGCTAGCTTATCTGTTTCTTATAGCATACATTTCGGAGAGTGAGCAGCAAAATTGCACAGCCTTCTTCCACCGTTCCCAAATTTTCATCGGACAACCAGACTAACAAAGAGGGCGCCACCTTTACTTGTTTGATATATCATCTTCATCATCCAATACGGGCGGTATCCGCAACTCGACGACTTCAAGCGCCTATTTTGCGTCTGGAGGATGTATACCCGTTTATTCCAGCCATCCCAGCTCCGCCAGAAATGCTCCAAGTGCCTTCACCTTGGTGAGAACCTCTCGGAGACTTCCCAGCGAGCCGAGATGTTTTGCCCGGTAGTGTGCAACTCCTTGGCATTCCATTATGACATGGGTTGCTGTTTCTTCCACTTCCATGCATCCTCTGCATAGAGGGCTGTCGGTGATACCTAAATGAAAAAGGTGCCTGTTAAAGTTGCCATGACCAGTAATGGCGCCTGTTACTAGGCGCAGCTCTGATCTACTTAGCTGTAGTAAGGATCTGGAGACACGAGCGTCCACCCGCGGTAGAAGGAGTTTAGCTTGTCTACACGTCTCCAGAGAGTTCCACTGCTGCTGATGCAGTTTTGATGTGTGTTCACAAATACTGTTGTTGAACCAGCTGATCGGAATGGGGATGATGGGTTCTGGGCCGAAAGGCACCATATCCGATGCCCTCCGTGCCATCCCATCAGCTGCTTCATTACCTCGTGATCCACTGTGGCCTTTGATCCATTGGATAGTTATCTCGTTATATGCTCCTGTTTGATATAACAAAGAGTCGCACTATGCGTTTTGGTTCCAACTTTTTGATCCGTATCGCTAAAGAGTGGAAATCTTTGCCTGAGTCTTTGTTTCCTGATAAATACAATTCAGGGGTCAAGTCACGAGTGAATAGGTATCTTCTAGGCAGGCAGGCGCGTCATATCCTAGACCCGCTTACTGTCAGGTGAGATAGCAGTCAAGCGCTTAACTATTCACGGTCAAAGAAAAAAGAGAGAGTAGAATTTGTGAGTTGTTTATATGTGGAAGATAATTTTCTGAACTGCATTTACATGAGAAATTGTTTTACCTTGTGGTAAATACATTATTATATTGAATGGGTTTGCGCAGTGCGTTCGACCCTTGCGAACCCAGATGAAGTCTGCGATGGAGCTCGCTAACCCATGAGATGCCTATTCACTGTAGCCAAATTCTCACAATGAGTCTGGAAGAAAGGGGACCGCAGTATTCGTTATGATTAGTATAATTCGATAAGTATAAATTTTGTTATGAGTTATGTTAAATTATGATTATGAGCTCGTGCAGTACTTGAACACACTCACCAAATTACACTGTGTAAACGAGTGATAAACAGGTAACCTTGTGGCGGTGAGCCAAGCCGTGCATCAATTTTTTGTTGCTAATAAGCCTCAGCTCTGCGTTCGATCTCTTTATGTTTTATATATTTTATTAAATATGTATAAATGATTATGAGAATTTTGTATTTGATTTGAACAAATACACGCAAAATAAGTTTTTGTGTAGCATCCTAAATTATTTTTTTGATCTGCCAGTAACTACACACGAATCATCCTCTACCTTAATTTACTGTCAGTTTCGCATAAATCGAAGTTTATGTTCGTGTTGTTTTTCATTTAGTAGAGATTATCATTTTCAAAACACCCTTTAAAGCCGTTCAAAGTGGTCGTTAGCTGTTGCAACGCACTACCAGTATAATATACTCGTAAGATACTTTAACAAGTCGAATATTAGTAAATTGTTGTTAGTAAAATTTATTATAGTGACATATACCGTTGGGCCCGATTTAAGACGTGGTTTGAATCCTGTTCAAGAAAAAAAAAATTTTGTCAATAAGATTTCGATTAAGCGCAGAGCTGAGAGGTCCATTGGTGACAGCAAATTGGTAAAGAGCAAGCTTAACCCTTAATTCGACAAAAAATTATATTACATTTATATAATTATAATGTTAAAATATCTTCATTTTGTGAATAGAAAATGTGTCAAAAAATATTTAAAAAAATATGAATCGTACATTTTTTTAGAAATTGATAGTATATTATGCTATACATTTCTAGGTTCTTATAAAAGTACACATCTGCAGATACGTATAGCCGGCTATACATTTTCGCTAAAAACAAGTAACAAGTGTTGAATGAATTAAGTAAACAAAGCTTTATTTCTTAGGCTTTATTGTGATAATTATAAAATCAGTTTCTTTTATCTGGTATAAAACACAGTCTCATCTGACATTTCGTGTAAAAAAACATTAGTTGGCCCCTTTTTACAAAATCGACAACGTCCATAAGAGGTGCCAGCTTGAATATGACCTACATTATCAAACCTCACATTATCACAAAGACGGCTTTTTTCGGGGTTTGATATTTTCTTCGAATTAGATAACTGAGGAACGTTAGCAGGTAAACCTTTTCGACCAATCATACGAAGACCGTCACTGATATCCATTCGAAAATGCTTGAACATCTTTGGTTTTACTTCAGCTCCATTTCTCTTCAGATCCCGTTTATATGTCAGCCAGACGATGTTTACACAAATATCTAATATTTCAGAAAATATAGATATGTGCCATCTTCGGGTCTTTATCTCAGTACGATATAGCGCAATTAGCATGTCGGCAAGGTCCACTCCACCCATATGTGTATATTGTAATGTTTGACAATCTATGGGAAATTAACATGGTCCTTGCTTTTACTAACTTTATCGAACCTGAGGATCTTTTCTTCCGGATGAGAGTAGACATACGAGCTGACGTGTGTTACCCACACTTGTTATCGTACCATTTGACAACAACAAACTGATGATCATTGCAGACTAATTGGAAACAGGCACCACGTCCTTTCTTTTTCAGCACTTTTAATTGAACGACCAGTTTCTTGAATGGAATAAAGATTGGTATTATAAACTATAGAATTAATTATGTCTTCAGAAAAAAAGTTTTAAAAATGCTGTAGAGCAGATTTATCAACCGATAGATCGTTTTGGAAATTATCTTTACCTAATCTACAGGATTTGATGTAGTTTTGCGTTTTTTCGATATAACAGAGCATATTGGGTTTTGTTTTTGTACTCTCATACTGTGTCGAGTTTGGGGTAAACTGGTAGATGGCGAAGGGCTGTTAATTTAGGTGAATGAAATGGCTCCAGGGAATTTAAAGTGAGATTAGATGGCATAGGCACAGAAGGGATTTCCCTCAACAAAAGTATCGCTGACGGTGATGGAGATGGTAAATTTTGGACTTCATTTTGCTGCAATAAAGAAGGCGAAATAATATTACCGTTAGCCTCTTCCTCCTCAGAAGAGGATAGCAAATTCATATCCAGTATGGCTGGATCCAGTGACGGTGGATCAGAAGAATAGTCTGATTCCGGATCAGGTCTATGCAAAACTTCTTTACATCTTCTCCAGACGATTCACCAATTGCGTCTGATTTTATGCCATCTGCTGGAATTTTCTTTTGTTCGTGCTGAAGTAACACGCTAGAACAAAAAACCGACATGCATCACCCACACCACAGCAAAAGCAACGAAAAAAAATAATAAAAATTGCAAATAAATAATGTTAGTGAGCACCCAGAAATGTATAGCCCTTTATACGTTTAATTTTTTATCACCTTTTCAGAATGTACGGAAATGTATAGCGGGCTATACATAACGTTTAAACAAGATTTTTATGCACACAGTACAATAAATCCAGTTATCAAATTGATTTCAATAATAATTCATGCAATAATAAATAGAATTTTATTGTTTATACGTAAAAAAAATCATCAATTATTAGCAATATAACTAAACTCACCGGAACGCTCCTCCAACCGTTCATTTTGCTTCAAACGTTTTTTGACAAAAGACAGATGTCAATTATCCAAAGAGTAAAAATATTTTTTTTGGCAAGTAAAAGTGATGCCAGATCCATTTGTAAAATCCTAACATTAAAGATTTGATTCTGATAAGAATTATAATTTATTAAAGTAAACGTATAAAATACTATACAACGTCGAATTAAGGGTTAACACCTTGGCTCACCGCCGCAAATTTGCCTGTCGGTCTTCTACAGAATGTATTTTGGAAAGTGTGCTCAGGAGCTGCATGTGCTCATATCGCCATCCCCTTTTTCCATCGAACATTCAGACGCACTGCGGGCTACTACCCTTTATTGGTTGCTATTCCTACATGTCGCACCAAGCGTTTCTCAACTTCCTTTATAATGCGCACAGCAAAGGAGTGGAACTCCCTCCCTGCGTCTGTATTTCCGAGTACTTATAACCCGTCCGTTTTTAAAGTCAGGGTGAATAGGCACCTTCTGTGTTAGCTTATTCCATCGTGGATCCTGTCTTGACCCCCGGACATGAGTGGGATCAAGAGTGAACCTATTAAAAAGAAAAAATAAAAAAGATACTGTACCTATCAATCAATACATAATATTAATATAATTCTCCCGCTGTGAGTAGGGACACGACCGCAGTTGCGAGTGTGACATCCTTGTCAGAAATAAAGGAGTGAGGTGAATTCGAGAGCGGCGTGATCGAGAGCTGTCGATAATGATAATCAATGATCCTCGAGAGGAAAGGTGGGAGGAGGGGTGGGAGGAAGGGGGGCACACAAACGCGATAGGAGGCGCCTTCTTATTGTAAAGTAGGAGATGCGTACACTGGTAGCGTTTAAAGATTAATTTACAGTTCTTTGGTTTTTGTTTAGGATAATCGTGTTTGAGTGTTCATTTTTAATGTCTATGTTTTTAACGATTGACATTAGATATGTAACTTATTTTATTTTTCACAATGCAATACTTTTATAAGATATAAAATACGCCTGCAAAAAATAACTATGCCTTGGAGGCATAGTTCCCTCAGGTAGGATTTATATCTTATGGAGGTGTGCCTACACTATTTATGGATTCATGTCTAGCTTACTTTAATTTGACGACCGTTTGGTGCAACGGTAGAGATCCTGCTTTTCGCACCCACGGAAGGGGTAGATGGTTGTGTGATGATTTTTACCTGAGTCATGGGTATTTTAATATATTCTATGAATATTACATAATTATGTATCATATATGTATATCTAACCGTTACCCTAGTATCCATAACACAAACCTTACAGTGCTTACTTTGCACTGTGGGACATCCATAGGTCATAAATCTTAAAAACCTGCTTTCTAGTTTTACATTTTATTCCTTGTCGTTACATTGGATAGTTGCGGTACCTTCTGAAACTATAAATAGGTCAGTAATTAGAGTGCGCCTTCATTATCTATTGTGCATTCAAAGAGAGCGCATCGCCAATCGTAAATACTGTTATCAGTGAGTCATTAAAAAGCGTGACGTCATTTGTTGTCATTGCGGGACCTGTGAGTGCTGTGTGTGTTTTTTCTGATATGGATATCAAGAACAGGGTATGTAATAATTAATATTTTTATTTTAATTGTATCTTAGTATATATTTTCTTTAGCGTGTCATTGCTACGAGGCGACTTTTCTTGGAGTATTATATTTTAATATTCAAAGTTTGAATAAACTTTTAAATATGTTCCCACTCGCTCCGACTATGGAGGTATATTGCACCATAATCTTTAGACTTTCTTATCTTAGGAAAATTAAAACTTGGCTGCCCTTATCTGCCCTTTTGGCGATGACAAGGGTGCTACGGTTGCCAGATTATCTCGTAGCATTTGCTACGAAATTAGTTTATTTAGTCTTAGTGCTTTGTGTAGGTTTTGTGACTGAATTTTAACCGTTTTTTTTTTGTTTTAGGTAATTTATATATATGCTCGTTTTCAAGAATGCATATTTTTGAAATATGGCTAACTGTCAATACCGATAATGACTCGGAAAAGTGTCGTCAAGTCCTACAAAGTTTGTTGACTACTCTGAACGATGCTGAGAACATTGATATTCATTATTTAGAGAAAATTGTTAATAATTTATGTAAAGCTATTGCTCGATTCTGGAAAAAATGTAATAGGGATAAAACCAAGCTTTTATAGAAGAATTCCGATTGGTTTAATGTTATTGAAAAAATTCAACTTGTGAAAAACAATAAGCAATGTACTCCGTCTGAAACGTCGCCGTGTCATTCACGTGGTCGTCCTCGAAAACCTTTTACGCAATGTAGTAAAAGACCTAAACGTCGGAGAGTAGCTGATTTGTCAAAGTCTGATGATTCTACTGTGAGTGCATTGCTTGATGTTTCAGACTGTTCATTCGATTCGTGTATATCTAGAGTTAGCACTGATGATGTCTTGTCACTTGTGACTGATGCTCAGTTGACAAAACATCAGTATTTATTAATTACAAAATTTTGTTAATAGTAAGATTTCTCCTAATGTATTACCATGTTACCAACAAATTACTAAAGCGAAACAGAGATGTTACCCTTCTAATATAACTGTTTCCGAGACTTCAGCTGAAGTTGAATTACAAAGTCTTTTTGATCACACAGCTTCTCGAATCCTTGAATCTCAAAAAGAGGTCTTAGATCAGATTCCTGATGATTGTTTGTCTAATATCTCTTTACTTGGGAAATGGGGATTCGATGGCAGCACTGGACATAGTGAATACAAACAATTTTTTTCAGATTCAACTTTAGAAGATAGTAGTTTGTTTTTAACATCTTATGTACCCCTTCAAATTATTGTAAAATTAGCTGAAGATAATTGTAAAATTTTATGGAAAAATCCTCGACCCTCTTCCACTAGGTACTGCCGTCCTATTCGATTTCAATTTTTGAAAGAAAGCACAGCAGTGTCTTTGCAAGAGGAAGCTTATTTTAAGGATAAAATTGAAAGTTTGCAACCTACTTTTATTCAGATCGACAATCGTGAATTGGTCGTTTCTCATAAGTTGCAGCTTTCAATGGTAGATGGTAAAATTTGTAGTGCTTTAAGTGAAACATCTACAAGTAGATGTTATATATGTAATGCTACCCCTAAAGAGATGAATAAAATAGACGATTGTTTACAAAAACCTGTAATAGAGAGTAGATACCAATTTGGATTATCACCACTACATTCTTGGATACGTTTCTTCGAATATTTTATTCATCTTTCATATAGATTAGACATAAAAAAATGGCAAGTTAGGCTAGATAGTGATAAACAATTGTTATCAAATAAAAAACAATATGTACAGTCCCAGTTTAGGGAACGATTAGGTTTAATAGTTGACAAGCCGCGTAGTGGTGGAAGCGGGACGTCTAACGACGGAAACACGGCCAGGAAGTTTTTTTTTGGAATCAGCTGTAACTGCTGAAATTACAGGTTTGAATAAGGATCTCATAGATCGTTGTTGTGTAATATTACAAACGTTATCTTCTGGACATAAAATTAATGAATGCAAGTTTAAAGACTATGCATTACAAACAGCATACAGCCTGGTCGAGGAATATCCGTGGTATAGTCTTCCTGCTTCTGTCCACAAGGTGCTCGTACATGGATCAGATATTATAAGTTATGCATTGTTATCTATAGGAGAACTTTCCGAAGAAACTGCTGAAGCGACAAATAAGTATATCAAAATTTATAGACGAAGTCACACTCGAAAAATGTCACGTGAAGTTACCAATCAAGATTTAATACAACGACTATTATTACATTCAGATCCTTATATTACAAGTCTTCGGAAACTTCCCCCTAAAAAGAAAAATACTCTGTCACAAAGTGTAATAGAATTGTTACATGTTTAATATTGTTAGAATAAGAATAATTTATTTGTATTTTGTTAGTTGTTTTGTTTTTTTTTGTATTTAATTAATTTTAAATTATTTATTTCTATTATTTTATTATAATTAAATAATGTTATCAATGTTTTGACTCTTATTTTATTTAAAATATATGTTTTACATTCCAATTTTTAAGTGTTTGTTCATGATAAATTTAGGTAAAAGTATGTTATTGTTTATATTTGTTTTTTACTGAAGTAAACGTTTTTTATTCCGTAAATACATGTACTACTTTCATTTTAATGTTCCTAAAACACTTTTACAACTATAAGTCACTAAAATAATACAATGTATTGATAGTAACAGGACTTTAACTATTTATGACCGCCCTTGTATGGAGCGTGTCCCTCCGTGCTTTGGGCTTATTGGTGTGAATGAAAGAAATATTTATTTATTGATTTATATCTTTATTGTTATATATGACCTTGATCATAATCTGTTAAAACCTAAAAATAAAATAAATAAGTAAATAAATGTGTCGATTTAATTTAAAGTGTTAGAATTTTATTAAATTTATTAATAAACATTTTTGTAATATGACATAAAAACATATAGAAACGACGACAGTTTGGTGTAACATGGTAGCGATTCTGTCTTTCGCCTTTTTTATATTTATAATATAGAATATATATGTTGTAAACGCTTAAGTCTTGAGAGTCAATCTCCGAGATACAGAACCGTAGCTTTACCAAGAATGGATAGAGACCTATATTGAGAATAGTTAAATATGAACTGAGTTTATTACCCTGTCATTACCCTGTATTTTGTGAGCAGTTGCTGTCAACTAATTATGCCAATAAAATCTTACTGCAATCCTGAGAATTTCTAATATTTTTAACTTTCATTTTATTTATCTGGCAGAATCTCGTTAGCACTTGGCGTACTAATCAAACGACATAAATTGACATACATTGTAGGTTAGGTTGGTTTAGGTATTTTTTTATTCATTACCAGCCAGCAAACTATTTCAAATTATGCCAAATGATTAGTATGCGTTGTAAAGTTATGAATTTTAAATTTCTGCCAAAAACGGTAGACCTACATACAATAACTGTAATAGTAGTTAATAATATCTTTCGTTTATAAAAACAAAATTAGAATTCAAACCTAAATCAGTACAGTAAAAGCTCTTTATTCGCGGGATATACGTTCCATAAATATGCCGCGAATAGAGAAACCGTGAATACGGAACGGTAATTTATATGGGATTATAGGGGATACGTTCCTAGGTGACAAAGGAAAAAAACAAATATATAAAAAAACGATTTTAATTGAAGTTTTTGACTATATTGATCTAGTCCTATTCCATTCGCAATTTCGGCTATGTTTGCAGTCAAAGTTTGTATTTGCACAGATTCTTCCTCATTTTCCGCAGTCAGAGCAGGCCACAGTTTTTTCCAGCATGACTTCAATGTGTGTTCTTCCAATGATTCTTTTATGTTTACAATGCATTTTGCTATGTCAAATTTCTTCCAGCATTCGTGTAGAGTTCGTAGAGACGTGTTACTCGATCACATTTTTTGTAACAAATGGAAAGACGAAACAATAAAACACACAAAGCGGCTCTTATCAAAGGTCGGAACGTTTAATATGCGACAGCATTTAAAAATATACTTTATTCATTGAGTAATAAGGTTGCTTTCATTTTGTTTGTTTACATTCTCAAAAACACCGGTCGCCGCGAAGGCTTATGTCAAAGTCCGAACCAATACAGGGACTATCATTTAATAAAAAACAAATTTTAGGTTGTAATAAGGGCTATTTTACTTTTTTATTAGTCCATTTGACGGCGTTTACAAAGGATATTGGGTTGAATACCTATTGGAATCCTTTTTATTATCATGTATGTACTGATCAGATCCGCGAATAAAGAAATCTTTCGCCGCGAATATAGGAATTGGGTCGCATTTTTTTAATCCGCGAATAGTGAAAACGCGAATGAAGGAAGCGCGAATAAGGAGCGTCTACTGTATTTACTTAAAAAATAAACTTAATTATGATCTGATAACTAGTTTAACAAGAATTTTACCTTTAATCGGCGCCTCGCTGACGGTACACCTAGAATGAAACCCTTCAAAATCATAATTGCTTTGCAAAATTAAGTTATTTAATTTTGCAACTTAATCAGTTTTAACTGATGCAATACATAAATGTAACAATGCTAAATTGTATGATAATTTTTTTAATTAGAAAAAAATCGACTCTAATCCCGCCTGAGAATAACGTGTACCGAATCGATTTTTGTAGTATTAAAATTATTGAACTGAATGTTGTAATCATTTTTATATGTTGATTATTTTCTTTTTGTTGTCGTTGTTTATATTTGTAGCTATACTCGTAAGTAAATTAAATCTTTAAGAGATCTCTTCCAACCAAGCCAGGGTATGTGAGTGGCTTATCAAAGTTAGCGGGAGAACACAAGTTATAAAAACATAAAGAAATTCCATTCCACTTAATTCTCAAGTTCAACAATGAATTTAAACGGACACTGACCGAAACAACTAATTTAGAATTAATCAGAACTATTTAAAAATAATACTAGATTTAAAAATCTAAAAATCCCACGTTTTTCAGTGACCAAAAAAGAATAAAATAACCCGGCGGGGCCAAGCGAGGGGCCACTCAAAACGTGGGGGCGCATGTATGTTACTTATGGAGATGTAATGAGATGTATGATATGCATAGATTTTGAGAGTATTTGTAAAGATGCGCCCCCACGTTTTGAGTGGCCCCTCGCTTGGCCCCGCCGGGTTATTTATTCTTTTTTGGTCACTGAAAATAGGAACTCTGCACTTAATTTTTTAGTTCTTCTTATTAACAAATGAATATAAAGCTTGTATTTTTTAAGTTTTTTTTTAATTTGCTGTTATTTATGAGAAACATTTTGACAGAAGAAGGCGTATGAGCTTAAAAAGGGAATCATAACATTCTTGTACTTAATTTGTTTTTTGAAAATAAAATATTTTGTATACAAACACAAAATATTTTATTACATTATATTACCTATACAGAAATCAGTTTCTATTCAGCTTTATTTTTTTTTCCTTTTTTTAACAATTTAACTTTCTCCTATTTATTTTTTATATGTATTTGACTTTTTTCTTAATCTAAATAATTTTTAATGATTGAACATTAATGTAATTCAATATATTTTATAAGTATTAGTTGAAAAGTTGATTGTAAGTTGTCGAATACGTATTCTTAATTTTAATTTTTAAATCATAATTATAATTTCTAGTTCGCTATCGGCATTTCTAATTGTTGTGTTTATAGGTTTATCTACCATCTTAGTCTCAACTCTTTAAAACTGTTCTATTAACACAATGTTAGTGTTGTGTGTTAAAATAAGTAAGTAAGTAGTCAATCGAGATACTTCTTGCTCCGCAAACATCCAAATTTAATTTACTCACATATGAAATAAATTGAGATAAGCAAGTAATTGCAAAGTGGTAAAATATTCGAGTCTTAGATATCTAAATATGAAACCCGAATGTTCTTGTAAGACTCTAGTCTTGCGAAACTTTGCGAAACTGTAAGCAGTTTCGTCTTTACTCAATAGTAAAGACGAAACTGCTTACAGTTTCGCAAATTTTTCAGTGTTCAACTCTCTTCAAGAGAATGTGTTGTTTTTAAAAAACTCAGTAATCAGTAGTCGTTAGAATAACTGAGTTATTTTTAAATAGTTAGTCTCGAGTTTTGTTTGTCAAAGAGACTCCAAACTTGTTCACAAGACTAGAGTCTTACAAGAACATTCGGGTTTCATATTTAGATATCTAAGACTCGAATATTTTACCTGAATAAATATTTATGAACCGCTATAAACATTGGTTTATAGCGGTTCATAAATATTTATTCAGGCATATAGGTTAATATAAATAAGTTATAATAAATAAATAATAATAAATAATAAATATTTCTTACATTCACACCAATTAGCCTAGCCCAAAATAAGCACTGTAAGGCTTGTGTTATGGATACTAGGGTAACGGATAGACATAAATATATGATACATAGATATGCAATATACATAGAAATATATATAAACACCCATGACTCAGGTTCAAATGCTCGTACTCATCATACACACATTTGCCCCTTCCGGGATTCGACCCAGGACCGTCGGTACGAAAGGCAGGATCGCTACCGTGCAACGGTAGCGATCCAAACGATCGTCAAGTAAAAGTACCTTTAAATTAAATAATAAAAGTACCTTTGGCCCAACCAACATCAATGACTGTTATGTGGGTCATTTTGACACTGCAGTCTCCTTCTTTAAAGCAAACAACTCTATTTAACTTCATAAATGTAAAGGTTACGTTTCTCAAATAAGTATTAGGAACTCGTTTTGATATTATTTTTAATTGGAATCGAACCCGTAACATTGGACTGGACATAAAAAAGGTTGCGGGTTCGATCTCCAACTGAGAATTTACTCGTGAGCCGAGTCGATATTTTCTAGATTTTTCTGTTAAAAATAATTTATCATATAAGATAGCATTGAAAAATGCAAAAATATATAAATTCATAAAACTCGTTTCGAGTCTTACTA
This sequence comes from Calamotropha paludella, assembly GCA_927399485.1. NCBI lineage: Eukaryota > Metazoa > Arthropoda > Insecta > Lepidoptera > Crambidae > Calamotropha > Calamotropha paludella. The sequence continues at coordinate 24,887,107 of OV656817.1, read as the reverse complement.
CTTGAAGGACTCCAAGAACTTCAAAGTACTCTCATAGTTACGAGTTCGTAAGGCTAATACTTGCAAGTCATAAAAAAGACTTGAGCCTCAAAGTTACGACCAAAGGACTGAAGTCTTTTACAACACAAATATATTGAGCCTCCATGAAATTATCACCAGCTGTCTCGGTATTCTCTAAGGCTTCTTACAAAAATATCCAAATAAGACATAAAAATTCAAATGAACTCTAAAGCTAGTTTAACTAAATCATCGAAAAAACAACTGACAGTACTGCTCAGTGGTTTAGTCATAATCATAACTTCATTTCCAAGAATATGGTACATAATTGGTTTACACTTCAAGTTCAGCATATTCTGCCTTCGTCAGCGGCATGGAAATTGCTTAGAATTGAGATAGTTCTACAATGTCAATAAGCTAAAAATGACTAAATAACAATATTATATTAATTTCAGATCAGTGTAAAAAAAAACCCTAAAGTAATAAATTATCTAATTGAATAGAATTAATGTCATATTATTAATTATAAAAATAAATATTTATTTTTTGCATATTTCAATGCTATGTTATAAGATAAATTATTTTAATAGAAAAGTACTTGAAAAAGGCGATTCAGCTCACAAGTGAATTCCCAGGCGGGTTCGGGTTGCGGGTTCTTTTCCCGCCTGAGAATGCACCTGTGAGCCGAGTCGAGGTACAGTCTTAAACTACACATACCTTAACCTAATTAATTTTGCCACCACAGCGACTTACATTTGCGCGATCGCGGTTTGTTTACATTATTAATTAATTTATATTTTCAACTTAGAGTGCTACAATCATAAAGAATGGATTAGCCACTATTCTTACCTATTTTTAACCTATTATTCTTTTTAGTAAACTTAACTTGATTATCTTGATAACGTGGTTTCCCAGCACTGTAACCAACATCAACTAACCTTCTTACCTTTATCCAGACGCACTGCGGGCACCCTTTCTTGGTTGCTATTCCTACCTCTCGCACCAAGCGCTCCTCAACATCCTTCATAATGCGCATAGCAAAGGAATGGTACTCCCTCCCTGCATTTGTATTTCCGCATACTTATAACCCGTCTTTTTACCAGGGTGAATAAGCTCTTTTTGGATTAGCTCGTTCCATCGTGGATCCCGTCTTGGCGTCCGGGCTCTATCGGGATTAAGACCGAACCCATACAAAAAATCTATCAATTTTCCATGTACAGTGGCCACACTGTACAGGCTGCCTTAAATAGAATTTAATATTTTGCATGTTTATATTTGTTATACATATTTTAAATGTAAAAATGAATGTAATATTCTCTGACAGTCCAATAAAAGTAAATAAATTAGTATAAGTCCAGAACTGTACTTCCTAGGCGGTTATATGTGAATGATGAGTACTACCTATTGCTATTTAAGCCTACCCCTTAAAGAGCTATGTGAGTAAGCTTGGATCTTTCTCATTTCTGCTTTTCTTATTTTATGACGCAAAAAAACGTCGAGCGTAGCTCTCTCCATAACCAGCCGAGAAACTTTGAGCTTGTTTACGAGGCCAACAGTTAAGAACGCTTCTAGGCATCTAAAGTCCTTCCTGGCAACACACGCTCATCAGACACTTTATTCTTTAGGTTCTGGAGAGCTTGGAAGGAGATAAACATAGTGTTATATTTAGTTACAGTTTTTAAAAACAGAAAACAAAATGACCCCGGAAATTTTACACAACTCAACTTTGTTTTTAAATACTGGTATCGTATTTTGAACTTCTATGCTCATCAATAATCTCAAAGTTGAGTGGAAAGTTTTTAGTAGAAATGAGGTGTTCAATGAGAAAAGTTTGTAGAAATTTCAATAAGTAATTTTATAATTTACTCAAACTATGATGTACAATATTGGTTTATCTTCTCTACAAATAAATAAAATGATGAAGTGAAGTGTTCGTTTGTAATTTCAAAATAACATTTATTTACCAAATACAGAGGGCCTACCATCATCTCTTAGCGCGATTCAGTTTCGATTGTCAAAGTGAGACACCGCTATACGCGGTCTATAGTGGCATCTCTTTTTAACAGCTAAACTTGAATCGCTATAAGACGTGATGGTAGGGCCTCTGATAGAACAAATTTTTTTTCTAAAATTTCGTCTGTCTATTTGTCTTGAATAATGTTCAATCTAAGTCCAGGCTTGGACCAAAATGACAACAAGGCTTTCACTGACAGATCATTGATGCTATAAAGAGTAATTTGCATATTTTTATTGTATAGTCAGCAATAAAAAATTTGTGATGATGTAGTTAGCTCTTTTTGCAAATAATAACAGTAAGATGGAGGTCGGTCTCCCTGCCCGAGTTTCTTTCACCAGTTCTTCTTGGAAGGGCCTCCCAATTTCCGAACTGGTAGTAGACTCAGTAGTAAACAATGTAATCGTAGTGAGAATTTAATAACTAAATAATATGTAAAAATAAAAATAAAACATTTTCATTTATATAAAATAATTTAATAATTAGGAACGTGCCCGATTAAATATTGTGAAGGTAGTAGAAAATACATGACAACCATTATCTTAGTGACCCTGTGATCACGGCTCCTGTAAAGGAGTCGAAACGTCAGGATTAAATATAAAATAAAACATGCGCAAAAATCCGTAAAAAAGTGTTTTATTCTAATTTGTTTGTTGTGAATTTTGATGAAGTTGGTCTGTGGGCTTACTCCGTTTTGTTTATTTGTGATTAGTAGAGTTGAACCCTGCATTACTAACTGTACTACTGCGTATCTATTGAAATGCGTTAAAATACTAAACATCGCTTTAAGTGTGTTACAATAATTTTCATTCTCTTTTTATCGATGACGTCCTATGATTGGCTTTCAGCTATTAACTTGTACCTATTGTTATTAATTTAGCGGTATATCTTCCGACAGTAAAATAAATAAATAATAAATAAATTGTTATATATTGACACGGTGATCGAAAAGTGCTCTCTTCTTTCGTGCTTCGGAAGGCATATTAAGTCGTTGAACTCTGGGAGGTTATAGCCCTTCTTTCCCATATTTTTTTTCACTCTATCCCTATATGGAGTGCACTCCTTCAGTGGACATATTAATTTGCGGATAAACCTATTCGATGATGGCTTGTGTAATTATTAACCTTTGAAATAAACAAGTAAGTAATAAACCGACGACAGATGTGGCTTATTGAGTGAGGCTGTTCGAGTTTCGGTTGTTATTTTGATGAATACTAGCATTTGTACCTGGGTCTTGGCTATATATTTTTATAAATATCACACACATTTATAGAAATATAAATATAGGTAGATATACAGTTCAGGCCAGTGAAGTAACGCTGGTCTACAACGTGAAAAAGTAAATAGTACAAGAAGATTTTTACGGAAGCTTAATTGGGTGAGCAGAGGACCTGTTTAGAATGACCTAGGTTTGATCTGAGGTAATCAACTGAACATAGACTGAAAATTACTGTGGTATTAATATTATAAACTACATCGTAAACAGGACCAGACGTCCAAAGGTTGCGGGTTCGAGTCCCGCCTGAGTATAATATGGGAGACCAGTCGATCTTTTTATAATATTTTTATACTTTGATTTATTACATTCGCATGTATTTCAAAACTGTCTTGAGATGGCGAAAATAAAATTGACCGACCTTTTTTTTAGCTTAGAATAAGTCACTTTGTTCGCATAACGCTGTTTGCATTGGCTGCTAAGATTTGCTCTATTAGTAGCATATAAGCCACTTGAACATAATAATAATTATTAGAATAGTTAGTAATGTTGAAATTCATCAGGGTGCCCTACCCAGCAATTGCGCCATCTTGCAAATCATATGGACTTTTATTCCACATAAGACGAATGTTATCAACACAAATTTTCTCCATAAATTATTAATAATGATAAATAATTTTATTGCAACGAAACAAGCGTAACCGCCATGAAAACTCTTCAAATAAATAACAAGGAGTTGGCTTTATTTCTCTTTACCGATGTCTCCCGGATAACGACCATGGTTTACCCCACGATTATTTATCCCATAAAGCTTTGTGCTGCATTTTAAGTATATTTTTAAATTGAGTCGACACGTAAAGGCTCAAAACTACCGGGTAAAGAAATAAAAATCCCGCAATAAGCACCGGGAATATTTCCCCAATGATTAAAGCAGTCGCGAACCACTCCATTATGCGACACTGTAATCATGAAACTATCCGCGTTGAGTTACTACGCAGGGGCAAAAGTATCGTAACGCGCCGGTTAGCGTTGCGTCTCCATATCGAAGTCGCCACCCAGGTAACGTTAACCCGTCGTTTGCCAGTACGGTATCGGGGAGTCGTCGTGTTCGCCTACATAATTATTTAAGTTAATGATATACTACACCTTTCTTGCTATAAATGATTTTTTTTGTACTGAGTGCGAGTAGGAAGCGTGTATTAGGGTGATGGGTGGTGCGACAAGGAGGGAAAGGGGGTGGCCTTAATGGAGGTACCGTGGATTATAATATTGCGAGCGAGCTGAAACGAGCGGGTTTTTAATCTTGCCGGTTATGTACCGGCTATGTGCAGGTGCCACAAAGCAGGTATTTACCATCGCATCGCTCCGTCGGCAATACTTTTATTTTTAGACTGCTTATCTACTTGTAAATTGGTTGTACTTCATAAAATATATTTCCTGTTGCAGACTAAGTAGATAGGTTATATATAGAGCAATTCCTTAATGTGTTATTAGATGAAAGGTGAACGATTTTATCAATAAAAATGACAATGTGTGCGAATTGAGTCACAAAGAGAGAGTACTGTAGTGAAGCATCACGCTACCTTCTTAGATAAAAAGACGAATTAGGTTTGTTTAAAAATGAGGGAAGCTTTGACTGGACGTTGGCCGTCATAACTGATTATTGTAATTATTTATATATGTCTTGTAGTAATTAAATATAGTATGTGCACTAAAGCATTTTTGTTGGCGTTTTAATGTTCGATCCCGACAGTACACAGAGAATTTTATACAACTAAATAGTTAAATTAGTATTAATTAAAATAGGATTATTACTATTTGGAAATCTGTGATCTCTGTCTACCGCTGCGGGGAAAATGGCGTTATTTTATGTATGTTTACATAAAATAACGCCATCTGTAAATTTTTATTTTTGAGGCTTCGATATTTCGGCTCATTACCATGAAAATAGAACTACAATCATGCAACCTTGGCAAGAAAGATAAGAAGTATTTTACCTCGTAATCCCACTAATATTATAAATATGAATGTTTTTATGTCTATATGTTTGAACGGATTTGGAATACGGCTCACAAATTAATTACTAAATTGATACTTTTTATCCCGTAAAAATATTAGAATACTGTGGGATTTTCAAACAACGTTCTACAAGACTTCTCCACTCGAAATTTTCGGAAGTAAAAGCGGAGGAAGTCACGGGCAAAAGTTTGTCGCTTATAATTAAATACCGAACTACACTCGAGAGCAATGAATCCGGGTCACTTAAAGAATCCTAAAAATCTCGGAAACTAAAAATGCTAGGTTAATGCAATAAATTGTATTTAATAGACAATGTAATACTCCTTAAATGAAGGTATTAAAACTTCTTAGTTATTGTAAAGTTATATCATAAAAAAATCAAATTTGAATAAGGGCCACTTTCGAAGATGGAACTACGAAATTACAGCATTTGGTTTTGCTTTTGTTTGTAATCTGTCATTTATGTGGGTACATAAACCATGTTGATAGTGCTCTATATTCATTATTCAAGCTGAAATTATGTCACTTACGCCTGAAGAATGCACCAGAATACTTACAATGCTGGAAACCGGCCGGAGTCAGCGCGATACAGCCAGGACTGTCGGTGTGTCGCCGTCAACAGTACAAAGAGTTCTCCGACGTTACGAAGAAACTGGTTCTAACCTACGCAGACCAGGAACGGGCAGAACCAGGTGTACCACAGCACGAGAAGACCGATACTTGGTGAACACCATGCTTCGAAATCGCTTTCTCACAGGAACTGAACTCACCAATCAGTTTCGACGCCTCGGAGGAAGTAACCCAAGTGCATGGACAGTGGCAAACTGGAGCGTGGGCATCGTATTTCAAGACTAAGATATGCCCAGAGCCACGTAAATTGGAGTATTGAAGATTGGTCAAAAGTTATGTTCTCCGACGAATCAAAATTTATGCTCTACAAGCACGATGGAAGACACAGAGTGTATCGAAGACCAGGGGAAAGATTCAAGCAAGCATGCATCGAAGAAAAAGTAGCCTACGGTGGTGGGTCTGTACTTGTGTGGGCCGGAATTTCTTCTGAAAGTCGCACAGAGCTGGTGATCATAGAAAACGGCTCTTTAACTAGCGTAAGATATGTGGAAGAAATCCTAAATGATCACGTTGGTCCATTTATGGTCAATTTAGGTGAGGATGCTATATTTATGCATGACAATGCCCGACCTCATACAGGTAGGATTGTGAATGACTACCTTCAAGAGATGAACATTACTCGTATGGAGTGGCCAGCGCGCAGCCCGGATATCAACCCGATCGAGCATGCTTGGGACGAGCTAGGCAGATGCGTAAAACAACGAAACCCTCCCCCAATCACGCTTCGTGAGCTCAAAATTGCTCTCACAGAGGAATGGGAGAATATTCCCAAAAATCGTATAAGGAACTTGGTGTACAGCATGCCAAACCGCGTAAACGCAGTAATGGAAGCACGAGGAGGCAATACGAAGTATTAAAATTCAAGAAAATCGTAATAAAGTTCAAACATTTCATGTTTCCTATTTTTGTTTTAAGGAGAGATCAGCAGTTTTTTTCTTTATGTAATTTTGTGTTAATAAAATGTATGGTGACTCATATTTTTTTTTACTTTCATTTAAGGAGTATTACATTGTCTATTAAATACAATTTATTGCATTAACCTATCATTTTTAGTTTCCGAGATTTTTAACATTCTTTAAGTGACCCGGATTCATTGCTCTCGAGTGTATTTTTTTTTTTTTTTTTTTTTTATTGCAAAAGTTGGCAAACAAGCAAACTGCCCACCTGATGGTAAGTGGTAACAGTCACCTATAATACATGTGGTTCTTGTGAGATTCGCAGCAAAACTGCAACCCCACAAGAACCACTGTGTACGTTGCCAACTTGTGACACAAGATGTAAAGTCACTGTACCCAGTAATTTCACTGCCATATCTTACCCTTCAAACCGGAACACAGCAATGCAAGCACTGCTGCTTTGCGGCAGAAATAGGTAAGACGGAGGTACCTAAGCAGACGACCCTGGTACAGAGTCTCCCTCCAGTATATAATTATCGAATGCTTGATTGTATTGTTTAGTATAACAAACGTTATGTAATAAAAATATTTTCTTTTTTAATAGTTACGTTTTATATTGGTGAATTGTATAGTTTTTTTGGTGTATTTTGAATGCGATTTTGTCTTTGAAGATTATGTAAGGGAGAGCAAATTCCTTTAATTAAACATCAATCATTCATTACATATGCTGCAATAACAAAGGAGGTCTTGCTATTTACATTATCTTATCAATATGATAAATTAACTCTAAAAAACTAAATATTGACAATTCATAATTGTATCCTGCATATTTTAAACGTAGCCATATTTATGTGGAAAGTGGAATTGAACGTTGTATAATATAAATGTAATGTAATTTTCAAATTGCCAGTTACTGTAACTAAACTGTAATTATGTGTTTAGCCGTATGTTTACCTAATTGAATAAATAAATAAATCGGTATAATGGAGGCTGCTTGACTAGTTCAGTATTATATACCTAACTAATAATGGTTAATCAGTGACATTGAGACTTCTTCGTCAAGTAAACCAGTGAGAGTATATAAAACAGTGACGTCAACTGAACGCTGTGGTTTCGTATTGAAACTTTCAAGCAGTTGATGTTATTAACACGAAGAAGTTGTAGAAGTGCCAGTAGTTTATTTTCTGTACATATACACTAGCTGACCCGGCCATGCGTTGCTTTGTTATGAATTAAAATGAGACCTATCCTTTGTCCTAAATCGGAACAAATCCAGAGAAATGAAATAAAATCATCGAAATCGGTTGAGCAGTTTCGGAGTTCACCGTGTTTAAACACTGTGACACGAAATTCATATATATGTATAGATTTATATTCCAGCATCTATAGATTATGTAGAGTATCTTTTTTTTCTTGTAATCCATTACTTTTTTTATTGCTCGTCTCTTCTGTACTCAATGGTATTTGAAGTGATTGCTTGTTGGCATAAAGGCGTCCCTTTATATACCAACCCACTTTATTTTTATATTTGTTTTCTTATGGTCTGAAATGGGTAGAAAATAATCTTGGAAAAATATATAAAAAACAAACTTTGATGTTTGCCCAACGGCCATCTACCAAAATATAAATTATTTCGATTTACTTTTATATATATTTTTAATTATTTTATTTATTGGATGATAAATAATAAATAACATTACTACACAAGGCATGACCGATATATTTATTTCCGAAAGTTTTCCCTATGGCGTGTTTTAGTTTATAAGGAAAGTCTGAAACTGTCTGACACAATTCAGAAGATCTACAAAGATAAGTTATTGGCAAATAAAAACATTGAAACTTTTTAGTATGACTTCATGTTATTGTATTTGGTTTAACCGCTAGATATATATAAATGAATGTTTTCTAGAAAGAATTCAACTTATTTTAGGAGTCAAACGGGACTCGAACCCCGAGCGACTAACTCGAGCGAGTGGTATTTCAACCGAACTACTACCACCTTGAAATGCCGGTTGAATTCCCATATAAAACTGATTATGAGCGCCATTTCTTTATCTTTATTTTTTATAGTAAAAAAACGAGTTGACTACATTTCATGGTGTTACCGCTGTTGGACAATAAATAAATAAACCTAACCGTAAGTTTCAATATTCAGTTGCTTTGTTTCAAACTCTACAATCAATAGTCAATCAACGGTAGCAATCGACGACGGTTCTGGGTTCGAACCCGGATGAAGCAGATGTTTAAAAACGAGCATTTGTACCTAAGTCATGGCTATATATATATATGTCTATGAGGATTTATATCTATATCCGTTACTCTAGTTTTTCTAACACAAGCCTTACAGTGCTTACTTTGGGCTAGGTGAATTGGTGTGAATGTTAGAAATATTGTTATTTTTATTATCTGTCGATCAGAATATGGCAAATCTCCATGATTGAAGAAAGGTCATACTTATTCCAAATGATAATGGACATTCTTATGTAGTTATGTATAGATGACAACCTATTTGTGCAACGCTAGCAGTTCTATCTATGCGCCAACACCTCCGAGGATCGTATCCTGATAGAGGTATATAATTATGCGTTAAGCACTAGCATTTGTTACGAATCGACGACTTGAGATTGTTTATATTTTTTATTTAGTCAATACGTTATTAGTGTTCGAAGTATAAGATCATCTCAGTTTGGAACTAAAAAGATGTGAGTTGTGCAAAGTTTATTCATGTTACCACCATCGTCATCAACATTTTTTCGTTATCCATTTGCATCCTTTAATTTAAATAACAATAGAGACTGGAATAAAGTGTAAGAGACATAAATAAGAGAGATAAATTTTGAATGTGTTACCTATTTATTAAGCGAATATTTAATTAAAGTTAATGTTAAATCAGAAAGTAATTTTGTTAACATATATAATACTAGCTTTTACCCGCGGCTTCACCCGCATTTTTTTTCAATAAAAAGTATCCTATGTTTCTTTTAATTCCTCCGAGAATATATGTACGAAGTTTCATGATGATCGGTTTAGTAGTTTTTGCGTGAAAGCATAACAAACAAACATTCATATTTGTAGTATTAGTAGGGATGCAATGCAATTAATATTATTATGCCTTATTAAGTTCTTAAAATGCAGCGTCAATTGGTTGAAATGAAACAATAAAACAGTTTCAAACACGTTTATTTTGATTTTTTTAATCCTGACACTTTGACTCCTTTCTTAGACATTCCTTTTGAATGTGTAAAAAAATGGCTTATTAGCACAAATGAAAGTATAAAAATAAATGCTCTTTCCGTAACTGGTAAAAATGTTTTATTTCAACATTTCACCAATATAAAATTAGAGCTGATTTCTCTTATCAAAGGAACTTCCAGCGAGTAAACTTATAATTCTACTTTAATTTCAATAGATTTATTTTGTCTTTTTAGTTATTCAATTTGAAATGAAGGTCGTATGGTGTGGAAGTAAAAAAAGCAAAGTAATAAAAGGCGATTAACGATACCAGAAGTGATCATCATACACCTTTCGTCTAGACGTCAAAGTAGGCAGCAGCCCTTTCTAAATTTTGGTGTTTTTTTTTGTGATCTCCAAACTGAAGAAAATTACCCAAAAAATTTAAGACGGTATGAAAATTGCATATGTTTTCATATTATATTATTTATTTATTTGCAAATTATGTATATAATATATCTTAATACTTACAACTTAATTTCTCCTCTCAGGTATAGCAAAAATTCATTAACATTTTTATAATATTGAAAAAAAGGACAACATTAAATTAAATTAAGTTATCTAAGACAACATTCACATAAATTCATAATCATTAAAATTATATAATAAAATCATGGTCACTTCACATTTAAAAAAAAAGAGTTCAAGTAAATATCACTCATGATTAATGTAAACATCATTGGATTGTGTTATGTCATTAAATAGGTAGGTACTCAATGTTGGTAAAGGAACTAAATTTCAATCAAATGAAAATTATAGCAAAAAACATTAAACCTTTCAAAACATTTTCTTTTAAATGATCTATAAATAACAGTATTATAAATGAGAAGCAATATAATAAGCGTAGCAACAAACCGTGTGTGTGTCGTAAGTATCCATAATTCAAATATTCTGTAATTACATTTTAAATGTGATCTCATATAAAAACTGTGAAAAATGGTCGATATTATCTACAGTAACTGCATAAATAAAAATAAGAAATAACTCTAAGAATATAAAAAACGACAAGTAAGTTAATTCCCACTTCCGAGCCGGATATAGCCCGTAGTATTGATATGTATATTTTAGGCACACCAACGACTGTCATAACAATAAAAAATGTTATACATCTTACAATATTATAAGTATAGTATACTTTATATACATTCAGTTAAAATGAATTTGCCTACCTATATGTAAAAAATACACAGAATAGAAATAGAGATCGTATTATAACATTAAAATAAACACTTCAAAATTCACATATAATTTTTTTTGAGTAACTTAATTGTTTATTATTTTTCTTGTTGTCATTTTACCTTTTTTTTGATAACTATAATATTTAAATCCATTGTATTTGACATAATTTTTGTTTTCCATTTACGATTTATATCCACATTGGTTTTCACATTATTTTTAATTATATTTTGTGACTTGCAATTTCGTTGCAGGACATCTCTTTAAACTTGCATTGTTTCTGATTAATTAATAAATAAACGGTTACATCTAGTAAGTTTAAATGTAAAACAATATACATACATTTATTGTATGTAAATGCGAAGATTGTAAACCAGTTTTTAAGGCAAATAAAATAAAACTATTGGGATAGTCCTCAGAAGTAGTATACATAAACGTTCTTATAATGGAAAGAACACATGCGTATAGTATTTGTTAAGGATCTTTTTATATAAAGCGTATAAAAAGATCCTTATAGATAGGTACAAAAGTTCGTCCAACAGCATCCCATGCGTTGGTATATAGGTGGTAAAATTAAATGTCGTGTAGAAAGAACATAAAAATGCTCACATAGTGTACTGAGGGTCCCTTGTTTTTCATATGGTTGAATAAACAGCATAGAAGGCTGTGTAGGTGGAGTAATGACGGCCCTTTATGTACGACCCATTCGGACTCGAAACTATAGGACGGTAGGTCAATATCTGGTTTAATAATGGAAGATAAATGATATAGGTGTAAAGACGCTGTGTGATTTGTAGATAAGATACTTTATGTGCTTGAATTAATATTTATTTTACGAATAACAGTTTGTTATTAACTAACACGTTCCATTCACAATTCAGTTATCTAAGACATTATATGTTAAGACCAAAATATTTATATTTGTTATGACAACTCCCAGAAGCCATTGCAAATCATAAGATAAGATAAGATATATTTATTTGCTTGATAATGATCTTAATAACTATTTTCCAACATATTCTATCGTCATGCCGATGTGCAAATATTTAATTTTGAGTTTTATTATAAACAATAAGAAAAAAATTGTAAGCAATAATTTCATATTAAACAAGGTATATTTAAAAACATGTCAATAAATCCAAAGCAATGAAACAGATTACAATTACCCGACCTTAAATTAATAACAAGGAGAAAAATAATTAGGAAAATGTAAAAAAAAGTCAATTAATTAAAAAAAAAATACAACATTAAATAAAAACATATCAAATTCTATCATTGAGAAAGTCAGCTATTTTATAATACATTTTGTCTATTAGTTAATTAAATAAGCTAGATTTCAACTTAAAAAATGTCAATATCTTTAGGTCATTAGGTAGCTTATTGAATATGCGAATCGCCATACAGTGAACATTTTTGGAGTAAAGCTGTAATCTTTGCACTGGTATACAAATATTGTCACCATTTCTTCCTCTGCATAAGTTGTTGCTACTTTTAACTTCGAACAGGTAATTATGCCTTTTTACAAAGAGCGCCATCTCAAATATGTACAGACAGGGAAGCGGTAACAATTTTAAAGCTTTAAACAATGGCTTACAGCTATCTAATCTATCTGCACCACTGATGGACCGAACACATTTCTTTTGTAGTCTAAATGCTTTCGGCATATCTACAGAGTTGCCCCATAAAATAAGTCCATATCTTAATAATGACAATACATAGCCGTGGTATGCCATTAACGCTGCTTCTTTAGAGGCTACATTCGCAATTCTATTGAGTACATATACATACCTATCTAATTTATAGACCAACATATCTATGTGAGCTTTCCAATCTAACATTTCGTCAATCATTATACCTAAGAATTTAGTTTCCTTCACATTATCAACTTTATTATTTTTATTAAGTTATTATTAGCGATAGATTCTATTTCTTCTTTATTTCTACCGTTTACCAGAATTGTTGTATCGTCTGCAAATAGAATACATTTTTGGTCTGCCACATTTGGTAAATCGTTGATAAACAGCAAAAACAGTAACGGTCCCAGAACACTTCCTTGAGGAACACCACATGAACCAACTTTTTTTGAATACCGTCTTTTTATTATATTTTTAATGATTTAATTTTCAATTTTTATATCTACCCAAACCCGTATCCTATTGCTGTCCGGGCGAGTACTCTCTCACTTGATATCTAAGACAAGTAAATTTTTTTTATTTCTATGGTATTGGAAATTAATGGGTTTTACTTTTTAAGTTATGCTTGTCATTTATAATATTTATTTAATTAAATTTTTTGGTTCATCTTCTAAACAACAATGTGAAATAAAATACTTCATATCTAATTCTAATTGTTTTATTTCTTGTTATTAAACATTTAATTGTAAGTTTTTTTTTAAAAGGAAACAAATTAATAAAAGGAAAAAAAAAACTTTTGAATATAAAAGGTGGGACCTGATACCTGGGACGTTGAATTTTATATACAAATAATTTGATTGATTTGTGACGAAGAAACACTTCGTACACACAAAAAAATTTTTTTGTGTGTACGAACGCGTTTTTCGTACACGTTATTTTAACGATTATTTATTTAATCTTTAATCATAGACTCCTTTTTGGGGGCTATGTTAACATATAATCACAGTTAAATATATGAAAATATGTGTTTTATGGTGTTCAGTAAAAAGTAGCATCATTTACTTAAATGGTAAAAGTCTTCAAATGATAAAAAATGGGCAACAGCTTATGGAATTACGGTCTCATACTGTGATTTTCAAACCCGCTTCCCGAATGAGGGTTATGGCAGAACCCCTCATTTTACCATCTTTCGGCTGAGAAGGTGTTAGTAGAAATAAAAACGTATTAATGATATACAATGATAATTCATTTTCGATATCCGTAAACATTGATTTATTGTGATGTGTGGATATGAAATTGTAAGAATTAAGTAAATATGTTGATCAGATACTGAACACGGCCTTATGTCATACATGGGGGTAAGTATAAGTCGAGCGACCCACTGTTATGGCTAATGGTAAATGGCGTCAGTAGTTATGGTTAATAACGAGTAATTAACAATGTACCACACCACTATGTGTGCTTAATAAAGTGTTTAATTCAATTGTAAAAATGGCTTTCGTAATTGTACTATGTAATATTTAAATTAGGTAATTTTTTTATTATATTATTATAAAGATATTAGAAGAACTAAATTGTAAAGAATGAAATGATAATTATATGATCATCCTTCCCATTTTGAGTCAGTATTTGCTTAACTTCTGTACTCACTAGCCACTTTGTCGTCCAACTCTTAGCATATGTATTAGTGTTTAGATAAAATTTAAGTTTGTAACTTTATATACATATTATCAGTGTTTGTTTTCCAAATAAAATAAAATAGAATAAAATAAAATACATAAAGAAAAACAGTGCCGTCTCAGGACGCCCGAAAGAAGCGAAGATTTATAGTATAAACCGTAGGAACTAAGCGTTTAAAAAAAGAAAGCGACACCAGCCACGCATTCATATGAGTGTGTGAGATTAAGTTAAAAAAATAGAGAAGAGAAAAAGGCAGAATACTAAAAAAAGTATTTTAATCTCATTTAACAAATAATCATAGAATGATTAAAGCAAATAAGAAGAATGTCATGGAATAACATTTATCAACATAATTTAGTTGAACATAAAACTATCCAAAATAACTTCATTTACTTAAACATTTAGTAAAATAGTGTGGAGCTATCCAAAATAACCTTATTAAAACATTTTTAAATATCAAGTAACAAAGCAAGGTATACACTTTACCAATTTAATTCTGGGTTCGATAATAAGAACATATTGTACCTATATACCAACACACAAGCGGTACATAGTATGTCTTCCTAACATGTACTAAATAATTGTATACTTAGCTTAGGTCCGTGCGGTGCGGCTGCTGCGAAGCAAGTGGGCCGAGTACGACCGGATCACAGTCTTTTATAGGCGGTGACAAACAAGTGACGTCACATCGGACGATATTCTCTGACGTCATTCATTTGGCTCTATTTAACAATTTCTTTCAAATTGACTATGAATTAATTATATCAAAAGAGGTTTAAGGAGGTTAACTAGGATATTAATCTTTTAATTGCAAAAATAACTTAATAGGAACAAATTGTAAAGGTTATTTATACAACACACATTGATTAAATTGGAGATATTAATGGATATATGAAAACAGAGTTAAGATTACTTAAAGGTTGGTTTTTGCTTTGGTAAATTATATGATTCTTATTGAAAACAATTTGTCATTTACATACAAGAAAATCACTTAAACTATCAAGCAAAAGATGCTTTTCTTTAAGGTAAACAAGAAAACATGTGTAAAATACTTAATTATCATACTTTATAGTTAATAAATCTAACACGGCCATACTGACTAGTACTTCGCTCTCGAAGTACATACGTTTGTTTAATTGTAATTGCTGTAATTATCTGAACCACAGTCATACCACATAATGAGAACTAATCGTCTTTTCACTTGTATCAAACTCATTTAATCAATAATAATTTCCCCTCTCTATTGCCTAGCCATGTAAACCCCTCATCCGCTGCTTATGAGTTAGGTTTACATCAAGCAATAGAGCGCCCAGCGGAAGGGATCCCGTTTACCTAGACATACTAATCCCGTCCACCCGCTGCCGGTGGGATAGATAAGTACCAAGCAAACGGTCGTCCAGCGGCTTTATTTGTCATCCCGTTTACCTAGAAATACTAATCCCGTCCACCCGCTGCCGGTGGGATAGATTTTTTTATTTTATAAACCTCTATGCCTAGACATGTACAGTTCCATCACTTGCTGGTTAGTGAAGACCAAACTGACACCAAGCATAACGGTACCCAGCAACTGATTAATTTATTCTTAATCATTGTTTTTATGATACGACTCTGTTTCACCAATTACTCAATTAATCATTTTCATTATCACCAATTACAAGTTCATTTTCATTATCACTTTTTACAAGTTCATTTTCATTATCACTATTTACAAGTTCATTTTCATTATCATTATTTATAAGTTCATTTTCATTATCACTTTTTACAAGTTCATTTTCATTATCACTATTTACAAGTTTATTTTCTATAGAAGCATTTCATCTTTGAAGTTATGTTCATTTCTAACAAGTGAAAGCGAGACAGAAGGCCACGTACATTGAGGTGGTGTGGCAGCTGGCACCTATATATATCGAGTAGCTGTAATAAATCTGACGCTCTCATCTAACGGTCAAATCTGACGCTCAGCACATATAGAATGGCTTCGTTTCAATATTCCTCGTCATCATGAAAGGTAATAATTTATTTATGGATGAAAATACCGTCGGTGTGTTAGTGAGTGTTAACCATTGCAGATGCAGCCGCAACTAACTACTTACCATATCTTCGCAAGCAAGGACCTCCTTGAGTTAGTTAATATAGGTCACCCATCCGCTGACCAACCCTTGCGAAAGTTACTTAACGTTTTACGACCACCGTGGCTAGTATACCGGTGTTCATGGTGACGTCAACTCGACGTCCCGGGTTTAATCCCTGGCTGGATCAATACGACCGTTTCAATATCGGCGTGAGACTGTATGTGATTAATATTACTAGGGTTTAGGACAAGGTATGTTGTTTAATATTTTAATAATTATGATTTGCAATTGTAACTTAATTAATCTCTTCGGATGAGTTAAATATTATTTCGACTTTATTTTCTGACGGTACCAAGGGCGGAGCGAAAGTCCCGCCTTTGTTTTAGTTCCTCGCTAAGTATATGGTTGCGTGTTGTGTGTTTAAGCATTTTCATATGGGTATGTACAATCAACAGCACATCACTCTATACAAAATTGACAAAGTACAATATTAATTAATAAAATTTGATATTTTGTGGATATTCATTCGTTTGCTTCGATAACATGAACACTAAAAAAAAAATTGAAAGTACGACTTTAAAGCTTTTTTGAACACCAAAATATAAGCTTTCATGTTTTTGTCTTTAAATAAAAATTCATAGAATAAACGAATCGACTACTCTTACGCAATTAATTGAAATTGGAAATGGCGTTTCAATAAAACGAAGAAAATTCCTCCTTTTTATAGAAAATAAATATTTGTTGATTTTGACGTGACAACGTCTTATAAATTGGTTTGCCGGGTGACACTTCAAGAAACTGCGTTACGCTCCGCTCACGTTATGCGCTTACAATGAGAGCGAGTGAGAGGCACGCGTCCCTTCCACTCGGGCATGGTTAGCCCGCCTAAGAGCGAGAGAGACAGACATAAAAAGTGGAAGGGACGCGTGCCTATAAATTAATGTTTTAAATATAATTCTTTGTATAAATAAATGTTTTAAATTGTTACTATTATTTCATCCTTCTTCCTACTATACGAATGAATATTCACATTAAAATTATTTTACCACTCAAAGTCGTTGTCACGTAAAACTTTTTTTTCTAATAATAAATTATTTTTTTTAAGGTCAGCACTTTAATGCTTAAATAACATAAAATATATTAAGTAGACGTTATGTTGATTTATTCGCGAAAACTATTAAATAATCAATGCTTGTTCTTTAATATCCTTCCTTGCTACCATTATCATAAGGTATAGAGTTCTATGCGATTTAAACTTTTTGTATTATTTACCCGATGGCTGGCGTATTGCCTCTGTTGCGCTACTTAAAACACTTTTGCTTTAAATTTTTGCTCACCCATCTATTGATCGGCCTCTATGAAAGTAGGTTAACAGGAATCATAGGCCGAATTTGTTATCCTCTATTCTTAGATATAATTCATAAACATCCATGACTATAAATGAATATAAATAGCCTTATAGGGGTAATATTTATGTGATGAGTTTTATGTTGAACATTCAGAATTTGAACCTAAATCCGTTACCTTTTCAGTAACTGCTGTATTTCATTTTTTTATTTGTTGCATTCACAGTGACATATTTATTTAAGATAAAAAAACAACTACCTGTAAAAAAACAACTACAGGCGTAGTATATATCTTACTAGCTGACCTGGCCACACGATGCTGGGTTATAAATAAAACCTATCCTTTATGTTAAGTCTGAATTAATCCAGCAAAATGAAAATAGAATCATCAAAATCGGTTGAGGAGTTTCCGAGTTCTGGCGGTCAAATACTGTGACAGGGTATTTATATATAGGTATATACATGTAAAAAAGCATGGAAATGTCAAGAAAATTACAGTCCTCTTAATGTGGTCATATTGACAAACCTAGAAGAAGAAAATCAGTAATCTTTTGTAATAAATTGGCGATCGTTTGGCACAAAGGTAGCGATCGTGCCTTTCGCACCAAATGACCTGGGTTCGAATCCCGGAAGTGGCAGATGTATATATGACGAATACGAGTATTTGTACATGAGTCATGGATATGTGTATGTCTATCCGTTACCATAGTATCCATAACACAAGCCTTACAGTGGTTACTTTGGGCTTTGGGAAATATTTATTTATTTAATAAACTGAAATCTTAAACACCAGTGCTGTTTTAGAAATTCTTCCCTCAGAATATTGTCACTTTTCGATACAAATGAAAGTGAAGCCCTTAACGTGAAATATCCGCGATCAAAGCCGGCCAACCCCAATACATTTAGCTTCAATATAATTAGATGAATCACGTCGGCACCTCGCGCCCTACCCGTAATCACGTAACGTGCAATCTTCTTGCTTTTCAAAAGATTCAGCTTCATACATTCCAATGTGAACGTTGCTGCGTTGAGTTAAGGTTGCGTGTTGTAGACGATCGTTCAATAGCCTGCAGTAGTCAGTAGAGAAGATTATTTCCGATCTTGTTAAATTTTGTAGTAGGGCTGCTAGATTATTCGAGCTAAGCAAAAAATTTTCATATATAAAGACCGAGCATTACATAATTATTAGATCTGAATAGGTAAAATTAACAATTTAGCTATAAAGATTGTGCATATGTATGCGTTTCGTTTAAGTACTGTCAGCGTGACATTCTCATAGGTATGATGATGAAGATACTAAACTTATAAATACGTTTGTATAAGCTGCAAAAAGTTAACACAGGTGCGAACATACTCCATTAAACAAACAGAAGTATATAAAAGTCATAATAGATGCACTAATATGTATACGAAAATCAATCTTTTTACAGAACAGTGATTTTTATATCTTTTCATTCGAATGATAAAATTATCCTTACTCATATTTCTTTTCAAGATAATTCAGTAAATCAAAGATAAAAATATCACCATTGCACATCGTTCAATCTATAGGTCAAGCTCGAGTGAATTACATACGACTTCATTTGGGTACATATATTATAAGAGTGAGAGCTTCTTTTACGATCTCTTCTGTCAATTCTACATCCAAATTCATTAATTCTAAATTGCAATATTAATATGAGTAGAACTATTAGTAGCGCAATTCGTATCGTAAATTGAATTTTGAACGAAATAATACGTAACAGAACTAGTTCTGTGTGTGTGTTTAGAGAATTAGTGAGACATTTTTAGAGATCTTTTTATCATAATTTATCAATCACGAGTTATACAGTGTTAAGAAAGACTTAGCGGCAACGTATCCATAATTTTTAGGATTTTTGAATAACAGAAAATAACGTGCAAAATTTTCCTTCAACAACACCGAATATATAATACGAATTTTTTTTTAACTATTAGTGCGATATTCGGGTTACCTTTCCGACGACATTATTATAGTTTTATTACAATTTGTGCCTTATCAGTTGTAATGTTTTTCACGTTATCTCGTCAGAAGAAAAGCGTCTTCGGTATCCGTAGGTGTTTTATTTAAATACGTTAAGGCGAAAAAGTGAGAACTAAATATAGAAATAGTAGTTTACTTCCATCTACAAAAATAAGAACAAGACATTATATTACAATTAAAAAATTACAATTTAGTGCACTGGCAAATATCAGCATACAACAGCATAAACTTTGCTATCCTGGTGACTAATACGCTTTATAAACTTAATTTCAGCGATGATCGAAGGTTTCATAGTTACCTGTAAGGGTCCGCAACTGATGCCACCTTTCCTCTTGGCATGTAATATCTGCAGGGGTGCCGCAGGGTGGCATCTCATCTACATATTTATACATGCAGTTTGAACCACTTCAACTTTCTCTTGTTATTAACGTCATGAACAATGAGATGAAAGTATATCCTTTTGAAATACAAAAAAAACATTTTTGACATTATCATATAGGCTCGCTTATGACGTGAGTGTAAAAATATATACTTTAAAGGTGTCCTGGAAAAGGGCGTAATTTTCTCCCGACAGCAAAGTAAACACCGTTTAATCAATATTTTTTCATCCCAACTGAACTATACTGATATTAGATCTTTCTAAGTAACAACTTATTTTCTCTGTTTAGCTACGCTAGCACCATATATTGGAGCGGAGCGTAATACCTAAAAATGTTTTTTTTTTGTTTCGATGGGAATTTTTGCGAATTCAAAAATCAAATCTGCTCCTAAACGTGTTGATTCGATTGCACACAAAGAATATTAAAATCGGTTAAGAATTCGGGAAGTTATGGCGTAACAGACATTGCGCCATTGAAGCTGATCCATGGGAGCTTCGCTTCGCTCCGCTCCAAAAATGGATGTTTGTACATATGTTTCTTATGTATACCGAAACCATTGATCAGATTGTGATGAAACTTTGTTAAGTTGTTGTATGGAAGAAGAAGAAGGTTGATATGTATAGTAAGCAAAAAAGAGCATTGCAAAGCATACCGGGTGCAGCTAATCATGAATAATTTCTTGAGTAAAAATTCTGGTTCTGAAAGAATGTGACTTCGTTTTCTATTTGGCTAAAGATTTTAAGGACCAAAGTAAATCAAAATCTTGTCACCTATGACTTAATATTAACAATATGGTTATTTTTAATAATAAAAAAATAGTAAAAAAATAAAGCGTTACGTCAAATCTTCAGCGCCCTTGTTTATGATTGTAAAATAATAATAAATGGTATTAGACAGTTTTTAAGCTTGCATGTAACTCGAGAATACAGCAAAAGCTTGTCAAGCATTATTATTTACAGGATTTGGTGTTCGTTAAGTCGGGCGAGGCACCCCTCGCACGTACCGTATATATTAGGGCCTTGTTGGCGCGTAATTCGATAATTCGCGCGGGGTGGCCGCCATTTTGGGAGCCCCTTTCATATTGCACAAAACTTACGATGTATAACAACATAACTGTGTAGCTTTGGATATAAAGCTCATTTCATATGTACATACATATATAAGACTGTCCAAAGTGACTGACAGATTTATTGAGTGACTAAAAACTTACAGGGGTGTTTATAATTTTTACAAATAAAATTCTGAAACTATATTTTTTGTTATTAAATCACTGGAATTTTATATGTTAAGATTTTTTTATATTAGATAATTGACTTGGCTTAGGAGTCAGGTGGAACTCGAACACCCTAACCAGGCGAGTCCTATTCTAATTGAGCTACCAAGATCTTGACAGAATTACATTTTTCCAAGTATTCTTTAAGTCAAAACCGGCGCCAATAGATAAATAAAAAGTTAATTTTTAACAGTTTACATACTACATCGAATATAACACTTTTATAATATCCAGTAACCGATAAAAAATAAATAGCTATGTCATTCCTATGTTCACATTTAAAAAATACAAGTACCTAAGTGTGTGAAATATTATGGTGTTAATATTACAGTAGTGTAGAAATATGTCATTTTGAATGCAAAAAATAAAAAATTAAATACATTATAGTAGTAATTTCAACACTAGTACATTGGCAATACGGGCATTTTTGCTTTACATCGATTATAACTTATCGCATTTATTAACACTCAGGTTAATAGTGATGTTAAATATTTACAAAAAAACATAAAACAAGGCTTTTTTGGAAGCAGTAAAACAATGTGATACTATAAAATTAATTTGTGGCCATTTTTGGTATTCTTTTTATTATTTTTGGTAGAATCGAGGTTTAGCATGATAGAAATTCAAGTTGAGAAATTGTTTTTTCACAATTCTTTATTGTATAAAATTATGTTATATTTATTTTGATGACCGTTTGGTGCTACGGTAGTTATCCTGCCTTTCGCACCAACGGTCCTGTGTTCGAATCCCGGAAGGGGCAGATGTTTGTATGATGAATACGAGCATTTGTACCTGAGTTATGAGTGTTTATATATATTTCTATGAATATTACATATCTATGTATCATATATGTATGTATATCCGTTACCCTAGCATCCATAACACAAGCCTTACAGTGCTTACTTTGGGCTAGGCTAGTTGGTGTCAATATAAGAAAATTTTTATTTATTTATTTATGTCAAGATAAAATGTGGTCACAATTAATAAATAAAATAAAAACTTCTTATTGTTTCTATTGGTATTACTCGCGTCATTCTTGTTCAAACTAAGCTTACTGACCATAATTTTACGTGATAATGTCATAAGAAAACATTCATCAATGTTTATTCATCAATCAGTTATTAATTGAATTGAATTATTATCCCTGAATTATCATTATTTTGTATAATACAAAAAATGGATTATTTGAAATACTAAATAAAAGCAGTCGATATTTTATATGAGTCATAATATTTAGTCAAAATTGTAATATAACCTATTATTACTGCACCCACCGACCAATGCTACTTTTTTTAATAATCAAAGAACAAATATATGAGATTATATCGCTTATCAAATTCTTAAAATACAAGAATAAATTACCTTTTTTGCCGCAATTGTTGTCGTAACAAACAACCCAAACAACATTAACCTTTTCACTTCACTTTATAAACACTTGACAAAATAGTTCACGTGTAGGTTGTGTGCTGCCGTTGTCTCTCTTCTACTCGGACGCAGCGGCCGATGGAGAGCGAGAGAGATAGATGCGTAATAAACCGAACGCTTAGGCCAAACGTCCCTCTCTATCACTTGTTCTGCGCTCTCACTTTCACGCTCATCTCAGGCGGAACGTGACAATGACGGAACGTGACGGCCGGCGTTCATCTTAATATATATAAATCTCGTGTCACAATGTTTGTCCTCAATGGACTCCTAAACCACTTAACCGATTATAATAAAATTCGCACACCATGTGCAGTTCGATCCAACTTGAGAGATAGGATAGTTTAAATCTCAAATTATAGTCGCAATTTTAATTTATTGCTAATTATTTGTCTGTTATTATTTGACAGTCACAATTATCTGTTAACTCCAAATGATTCTAACAGATGTCGATACCTTTCGACTGGGTTGAGTAAGTAATCAATAGATGGCGCTGCTATGGTAAATCTACGCACGTGTCATATAAGCTACATTTTAACCGCAAGTAGTTCGTTTACCGGACGCTAGATGGCGTTAACGGAAAAATATTTAATAATAGAAAAAAATTTAAAGAATTTTGTCCACCCGTGCGAAGCCGGGACGGGCCGCTAGTCGATTTATAAGATGTTATCACGTCAAAACTTTTTGGATTTGGAAATGTATGCTAAAAGAAACTGCCAAATAGTTTGGAAATGGAATCAATTTTTATATATATAAATATGCAGTCCCGGCCACGCGTTGCTCTGCTATAAATTAAATTGAAACCTATTTTATGTCCTAGGTCAGAACAAATCCAGCAAAATGAAAAAAGTCATCAAAATTGATTGAGTAGTTTCGGCGCTCATCGCGGTCAAACACTGTGACAGGGATTTTATATATATAAACTATCCGGTTTGGGTTCGTTCGATGGAAACAAGAATTTTGTACAGTATCCATTTATTCAACTTCTTCACACAAAATCACAAAACAAACTGCCTCTTTGTAGCGCAATTTTATACATTCTCCTAGTCTTTTATCGACACTGGAAACTATCATGATTATTAAAACGGAAGTAACATTAAATGTTTTGCTAGTCAATTACAAAAATACATGGCAATAATAAATAAACTTTGTAGCGATTATATTAATAATCTAACACGGATAAATTATAAATATAGAAAACAAAATATCCTTTTGATTACATCCAAGTATAATTATAACCCAAAACAACTTCCGGTTAAAAAGATATCGTGATACAAAATAAATGCAATATAAACTATGCTTATGTGTGGAATCTGACAATATATATACAATAAACAACCGAACATAATGATTGCATAGATATATATATATATATCAATATGTTCGGTTTTATATTAACAATCATATCTTTTGCCCTACCGAGATCACAGAGCAATCTCTCTATCTCTCTTAATACAATTGTTTACTAATATTTATATATCATTAGTATTTTATATTATGGGCTGTACAACTGTCGATATTAACTCAGACATTTTTCCCATATCTCACCCAAATATACAGGCTGCGATGCTACATAAAAGTGAATAAATGTATTATTCAGTAAATCACCGCCTCCTCGAACATTTTGTTATGTAAAAAGTTAGCAAGGAGGTTCGGTTCATGAATAATTCAGGCTGCGGTCCCTGCTACGGCCCCGGCACGTTATTTGACTCACTAATATTTCTCAAATTGTTGCAAACAATGCCATTTATATTAAACTTAAATGTGATTTTTTAACATTACAAACGGAGCGTGCTGAAGTTGCTACGAGTGACTACGAAATTTCGTAGTATCTCTGTATAGCGCGTAGTTGTTTTTCATTTGCGGTATAGTTGATTTTATGAATAATAAATATAATTTTTTTTACTGTCAGTAGTTTTGTTTATAAAGGAATATTATGAGATTCAATTCATTCAATTCAGAAAAAATCAATATCACCTTTCTACTATATTTCGTATGGAAAAGAAAAAATGTTTTTATGACAATATCTAATGACTTGTGTTTATTATGTCTATTTTTACAGAGGGAGTCCCTTTTTTTTGTTTATATATTGTGGAGGTAACCGCCGGTAAATCTGAATCTATTAAGTATTTTTTTACATTGGAAAAGCATCGTTTCTTAAGATTTAAATAAGCTAGGTATATGTTATGAATACATTATGTTAAACTCGGAAGGAGTCGTTAATAACAAAAAGCTTTTGTGATTTACTATTTTTATTTTATACGAGTCATGCGGATTCCATAGAGCTTCCCTGTTAGTGGGGGAGGAGTGGGCGCTGCAATTTTTATATATTTTTACATCGCATAAAGCATTCATTACGAGATGCATTTGCTAACGAACAGGATGAGCGGAGCACCGCCTATGTACCTGCTGGATTTTAGAGCGGGAGCCTCTGCTCCCACATATTTAATTCCTAGTAAAACTAGTTTAATTTCAAGCAATGCAATTTTTTAACTCAGTGCGCATCTTCCAGCAAGCGCGTCACATCCTAGATCGTATCGTCGCTTACATCAGGCGCGATAGTGGTCAAGCGCCCGCCTATTTAGTTTAAAAAAATATCCGAAAAGTAATATTACATTCGTTATTTAGTATCTGTAACACATGTTCAGTTTAGTTTGAAACTAAACAGTTGTTGGGAAGTCCGTAATTTATTGAAAGAAAAATCATTAAGCAACTTAAATTTTTAATTTATTTTGTCTAAATTAGCTTAATGAAGCCCTAAATTTATACTCTGCAAATGCTGTGCATACCTATAACTTAAACACATATGTAATACTGTTCTTCAGAAGCTGAGTCCATTTGGGTTCAATCTGACATCACCCATCTCAGCCAACGGGTTACGTCGCCTTTATATATTAACCTTTTAATCTAGTTACATTTTTGCTTCCTTGAACTTAAATGTAACTAAATTTTTCCACGAAGGTTTAAGGATATGGATTCGAATTCTATCTGACGCGAGATTGTTAAATACTTTTTAAATTTTTGTACATTTTCCTGACAAATACAATTTAAGGACATCACATCCTAGATGGTATCATCGCTTACCATCAGGCGAAATGGTGGTCAAGCGCCTACCCATTAACTTTAAAAAATATTTTTTATATCCAGCTCCTGGGCTAAGGTGAAGGCCCAAAATGGCCGGGTACATAGCAGTAGGCTTTGTCTTTAGGTAGCGACGCAGTTCCGCCCTATAATGATGTCCTCCCGGTAATGACGACCCCCTCGCAACCCGCCCCCACCCCGCCCGTCAGTCATCAGCCCCGCACAATGACATTAGCGAGAATAGTGTTCTCACGCGACACTAACTTCTAAATGTCCTACGTTGACGATGCTACGCAAGTGCTATGGAAATATTATGCGACGAATATTTCTGGCGTTAAAAAAACTTTGTCAGCAGTAGAGTATGTGGTACTTTTATCAGCTTAAACTTGATTATTATGTTATATTAAGAGATGTAATCCATGAGTAAGGTCGGGTGATTGTAATTAATTGTTGGCAGGTTAATACCAACAATTGACTCAGAGATAGATAAGTTGACTAAAAATTTTGTGATAACTAATATTTTCATCGATTTCTTGTGTTGCAGTTCAGCCTGATTGATGTGCTTCGAAATTATCAAATCTATGTATCCTGTAATCACGGCTCCTTTAAAGGAGTCGAAACGTCAGGATTAAATATAAAATAAAACATGCGCAAAAATCCGTAAAAAAGTGTTTTATTCCAATGTGTAGTGTGCGCGGAAGTTTAAAAACTAAATAAATCTTTGTATTTAAATATTTTCGGTGACCATGTTGACCATAGTTATATTTGAAGTTTAACAAACAAAAGTTCAATCGAATGATACCTGAGGCCCTTAATCACCTCTTAATGCGATTCAATTTCGACTGTTGAAAAGAGATATGAAAAGTGATAGAGAGAGAGAGACTAATTCACTCTGACAATCTCACTCACTTTGACAATCGAATGAAAGACGAATCACTAAGAGGTCATGGTAAGGCTTCTGATACTGGTTTTACTGAAGTATATTTCCAAAATTTAATTAAAAATTACTAAAAAACACTTATTAATCTATTCAAATATGTTTACTTTCAACCATACCATATTATGTAAAGGCGTTTAATGATATACAACTGTTTGATATTTTCGCTCCGTGCATACTTTCACGTATGACAACCGTTCACGCAAAATGGCGACGCGTAGCAAAGATGTAATCACTACGTTTAGGCTAAGAGTAATAGGAGTAGTGTTGCCGCGGGATATTGTTGTTAAACACGAAACTTACCTAGAAAACTCCTAAGGGAGGCCGTTTAATATTCCTAATGTTTTTCACAACGTCAAAGGACAATACAGCCAACCCCCGATTCGCCGTTTCAATACATATGTGGGATGGCTTTCATCATTCTGAGTGGTTTCCGTTTGTAAAATAAAATTAACGGAACCTTCCGTACCTATATTTTTCTAAAAATATATGATTATATTTAATTTTAGTGTTGATATCGGTGGTTGAAATCGTTAAAATAATTAAAAAGTCAGAAAAATTGCATGAACGTATTTTAATGATGAACTCACTCAACACAGAGAGAAAAAAAAGAAAGGTGTTACCAACACGATAAAGTGAGGTTCTTAGTACGGCTCACAACAGAATATTTCAAGGTTACATTCTCATTTACTAACATTTAGAAAATAATAATAATTTATGATATCTGAAGGACCTGAACGTAACTTGTAAATTAACATCTTGCTCATACGGAAATATATAAATAAATGTATTTTATAATATTTAGGAGCACTGAAAATATTAATGCACAATGTATTTATGTTATTTAGATGAGAAAAATATCACTTTACAAAGGTATTGAATTTACCTAATGTTCCAGAGTAAGCACCATAAAAATATTGTACTTCTACAAGTATGTATCTACTGGGTCTATATATCTTTTCTCATGGACACGACACTCTCCAGTCGATTCAGACTCGAGCCAGATTCGAGGTGACTAACCCAACAGGCCTGCGTTACATTCTGTGAAACGGAGGGTACATACTCAGGTTTTCAGTGTGTATTCCACAAGCCATTTATTGGCAAGGAGAAGAGTTCCATAATTGATTATGAGCAGAGTATGCATAACGCATTTTACTAATTATTAGACAGAAGACTGGCGCTTCTGTGGTAAATTGGAGAGTCATGTTTGTTTGTCATGAAATGGATTATTGATTCACATTGTTAATTTATAAGCGCTTCTCAACAGCAAAGAAGTGGAATTCCTCCCATGCGTCTGTATCTGTATCCGAGTATTTATAACCAGTCCGTTTTTAAAACCAGGGTGAATAGGAATCTTCTGAGTTTGCTCGTTTTATCTTGGATCCTGCCTTTACTCCCAGGCTTGATTGGGATTAAGAGCGAATCCATTTAAAATAAAAACCAAACAAGTATTGTCATTACATATCTAAAGAAGAGTATTTTATTTAAGTTGTGTAAACTCAAATTATTCCCTATTGACA
This sequence comes from Calamotropha paludella, assembly GCA_927399485.1. Taxonomy (NCBI): domain Eukaryota; kingdom Metazoa; phylum Arthropoda; class Insecta; order Lepidoptera; family Crambidae; genus Calamotropha; species Calamotropha paludella. The sequence goes on along the minus strand of OV656817.1, from coordinate 24,858,581 downwards.
AATCGAATATGTCACAATAATATTTGCTCACGTTTGCTGCTGAAAGCTGTTAGGAAGTCACCTTCAATATGTGACGTTATTTATTGCTTATGAATAGAAAATCAGATTGTTATGCTGTCGCGTTTGCCACTTTCAACGATTGAGCAACGTGATAAAATAAACATTTTACATACATACACTTTATTAACATTTTCTTCAAAAAAGTTGTAAATAAATTAGGTTAACGTAAAGTGGTACCTCAAGGAGATGTTCTTTGCCCATTTCTTTATTGGCTTTTTTTAAGACATAAGTCAATTCAATAATTTATTGCAAAAACATTATGTTGTGTACATTATGTGTATCTTACAAAATAATATAAGTCCATATGAGTTTTCTAGAACAGAAAAACTATTAGGCAAAAATATAAAAAAGTTGTCGTTATTACTAGGTATTAAAATAACTGTTTAAAATGAAAAGCTATGTTTTTGTAGCCATTTGCTATTTCCCACTCTTATGATAAGTGTATAATTAACAAATAGATTAAAAATGACATAACATTACTTTTTAGTTCTTACATTTCCGCACACATTACACATTTAAATAAAATTACGTGATCACGGCTAATGTGAAGGAGTCGAAACGTCAGGATTATTTATAAATTATGTGAAAAACCCCTTAATTAGTTGTTTTATTTATATAACTATACTAGTTCTGTTACTAAGTTGAACGTTGTGTGTAAATTTAAGTTTTTAAACATCAAATGACACGACAAATATGTTACCCAGCGATATAAAACTACTCGAATTTTCGAGGTTCATGCAATAAGATTTGAATACACATAAACAAAATTTGTAAGTTGCAGAAGTTGTTCAATTGAATTGATTCCGGCCAGGTCGAGTCCCGGCTGATTCGCAGTTCGTTTGCCAACCGACGTTTTATATTCGACATAACGAATCATACACTCCCCAGGGATGCTTTACACATTTTAAAACTAAAAGTTTGCTGGAATACTTCTCATTCCTTAGGGTATTTTTGAACTGAATTGAAATATAGACTATTTGCACATGAAGAGGCGGTGTCAACTTAAGAAATACAAGAAAACTAACAACCTTCATAATCCTTCCTCCTTCATAATGTGTACAGCAAAGGAGTGGAACTCCCTCCCTGAGTCTGTATTTCCGAGAACTTGTAACCCGTCCATTTTTAAAGCCAGGTTGAATAGGCACCTTCTGGGTTAGCTCGTTCCATCGTGGATTCTGTCTTTCCCCCGGGGCTTGATTGGGATCAAGAGCTAACCCATCCTAAATAAAAAAAAAACCGCCAATGTCTTCGAGGTTGAATTGGCAGAACACTAGCTCAGATAGCGAGGAAAGTGGGTTCGAGCCTGACACCTGAGACAAATTGATATTTATCACTTAATAATTATAAATTATAAATATATATATTCGACGGGTTCGACAAATTCGACGGGTCTGTCAAGTTATAGATATCTTAATTGGAAGAGCACACACCCGGATATTGAGGTATGCGAGTTCGAGTCCCGCCTGACTCCTGGTTTTTATAATTTCTTTACATACCAAAATCTATAATTTTAATGATTACAAATAATATTTCTAAATTTCAACCCCCAAAGCATTTCTTTTATAAAACTTGAGACAAATGTGAAAGGCTATATGATAATATCTGTTCATATAATTCTTTTACTCCAGGGCTTTAGCTGGACGATGCCAACACTGATCCTTCCTCACCATATACTATAGAAGCACAACACCACCAAAGTCACTGTATTCTATTTTCACTGTGGTTTTTCTTCAAAATGGAGGAACTCTCTACTTGTCATAAATACAATATGTCTGACATTTTTTTGGGTAAATATTTTTTTAAATACACTTGTGCTTTATTCTCTTATTTTTAATTCTAATTAAATGGATCATATTTTTCGGATATCGAGATACCTTTTTTTAATTTAATCGACTCCTTTAAACCCTTTTTCTTGAGTTTTATGCTGGCAAATTTTGTCGTAACGATGATTCCATAAAGACAATTAAAACAAACGCATTTTTGTAAATAATATTTCAATGAGCAGATGCGAAAGTGTAAAAAATATGCCTTCTGTTTTAACTAACAGATAAAACACAAAAAAAAAAATAAAAAATAAAATTAGTATTATTACCATAATCTCAGCCAAAAAGACGTCTACTGTTGGACAGGAAAAAAAATATTTTGCCACACTTCAAGCGTATTAGGTGGATTGGAGACCGCAGTATCACAGTTAGCATCTCCCTAATACTTAGAAACGTGGACTGGTACGTACGGGTGGGGTAAGAAATTCAATTTGCTTACATGAAACAAAATAATGTAGTTACCAGTCAATATATCTTACAATTTTATACCAAAAAATATTATATACTTAATTTTTCCTCCTTACGTAATTTGTATCCTTTTTTCTTTACTGTTTTTGCATTTGAGAATACTTTGAATAATATTTATTTTGTTTTAAACTTTCATGGTCACTAACATTATAGTAATATAAGTTATTTGCGGGATTGCTCCGGGAAGTCGCTCCGTGATCATGGCACTTGCAACAGTGCCGAAATATCGGAAACTCAATAACAAGGTACATGGTAGCAATCCCGCAAATAACTTATATTACTATAATATTTATTTTGTATTGTTGTCACAAGATTCGATTTCAGTTTCCCAAACGGTTTTTGAGTATTTGCTGAATACATTTAAATTTTTTTTGGCAAATTGGCTCTTTCACACATACACACACTGTATAAAAGACATCAACGCATACAAAGTATAGAATATTCCTCAAAGATGTGGATTTTAGATGATTTTTTATTGTTTCAAAAATTAACATAAAAGTAACGAGGCTTTTAACCAAATAAAAATAATATATGTAAAAATGAAGTTAACAGAGACTACATAAATTATCTCGCATTTTCCAGTAATAGTGTAGATTAAAGCACACACCCCGTATTCTGGAATCAAAAACGTATTTATTGTAATGTCCTGTTTACTCTGAGATTGTAATTCACAAAAAGCGAAAAAATTAAATAATACATAATATTTTATAAAAGTGATTCCATTAAAGCAGATTTCATTAAAAAACCTGTGCGACTGGCGCCGCAATAATGACGTCCAATTTTCAAAGAAAAGTCCTCATTTCAATAACCAGAGGGGGGAGGCTTTGATCTCGTTCGTTAGAGCCGCGGTAACAGCGTGAACGCGAAATGAGAAAACATCCAGCCACCACTCGACGCCACCACAATGGCCCTCCTTATGTACCGCAGGTAAATAAGAAATGCTAAGAGGCGCTCTCAAAGGCCGATTGGAGATTCCTTGGATACCTTTCAAGATTGTTTCCAGGAGCTGGAAATGTTGATTGAAGCTTTGTTATGCAATATTTCAATGGTTATGAGAAACACGGCGGAATCAACCCGGGTAATACGGACGATGACGAAACCAATATTAAAATTTTATGTATGTTTTCTTATACAATCGAATTAAAATACTGGACCCTAAAATTTAAAAAGCTTTGCATAGAATAAGGAATTATAAAGATGTCCTATTATCTTTAAGTTATTAAGATAAGTAAGATGGTAGTTTTTAGTTATTTCAGACGGACATTACAAATTACATAAAAGTCCTTAACATTACCCTGTAGGAGTAAATAAGTAAAGACAAAAAAAATCAAGAAAATTTCGGCTGTTGTAGCGTATTTTATTTGCAAATAAAGCGTTATATTAAACGAGGACACATTTCATTAAATAAATTACGTATAAGCCTTGGTAACCAAGTGGCTTAGGCATTTATCCGTAAGTAGAAAGTCAAAATCCCACTTCAGGTGTAATTGTTGGGAACACATAAAAAACTCATCTCAATATTGAATGCTAGAAAAACATTTTGTGACATATACATTTGTGACTAAAATACTCAAATAACTGAGTTCCTTTAAATCTGTTCAACCTAATGAGTCAATATGATTAATAACGGTCGCCGTGGTCGAGTGACTCGCAAACCGATTTTCATGATTCTGCTACTCCACCTGTTGAATTTTACATTAAATGTAATAAGCAAAAATTAATCTTATTAAATTAATTATTTGAATTGAAATTGCATTAAAGGAAATGAATATGACTTGTAAATGCTGAAGTAAATTTGTTCATTCAATTGCCGCTCTTTTAATCCTCACTCATTTGATCATTCACACGTTCCATTCAAATCACTTTCATTTCTCTCTCTTTATATTCTGCTGTGCTAGGAGTCGGTCGTATAGCTCTCTAGTGAAAACAATTATTAAAAGAATATAATACATATTTATATTTCTACCACAATTCCGCATTTTTAATTAAGCTCCTCTGACCTATAAACTCAATACCACCTGGGTTCGATCACAAATGTCCTAAATACTTAACGAATGTGTTGTCTAAAATTTATTTATTATTATTTATATAAGCTCAAACACTTTTAGAAATTTAAACATGAGAAGCACCTATTTTGAAACAGCATGAATCAATCTATATACATACTTACAAACAACCATTCTTTTTTTGACCACAAATTTCCACTTTCCTCGATTCTGACATACATCACTCGCTTCTTCAACTCTTGTCAGACCGTTTTCATACAAGCTCGTCGGTTAAGGGTATATTTATGTATATCTACCCAAATAAACACCTTCATCTAAGGGATGTGAATTACCAACACAAACGACTTCAAACGGCTGGAACATTGTAATTTTAAGTGCTCTTTAATACAAAATACGTCCCGCACGCAAAAACGTTATATTCTCAACAATAACTCAATAAACCTCCATTATCTGTCATCACAATCTGTCTGTGCATTCACAATGCATACAAAAACACTTTGATATCTGTTAAATGGACATCAACTGTCACCACAATCGATGTAACAAGTCTCGAAGTGTCGTTTTATCGAGTGTTGCGGACGCTGCGTTTGGCAAACAAAGGTGTCAGCTTGCACCCGCAACACAAGGAGCGACGATGTCCCACAAAGGTGGACAATACAAACACGACAATATCATATTGTATTTGGCATCTTGAAGACGGTCGGAGATGCCGCTCTGTTGCGAATTCGAGCCATGTAAAAAGTTTTGAAAATGGATGCATTTTTAGATGATACAGTGATCGATTGATATAAGATCTCTTAACGAAAATAACGAAATCTTGGTTCTTAAAATAAGGGTTTAAATTTAATTTTGTCGACAAAAAAATATTTATTTTATAATTTATTGTATACTTCACAGCTTTTCTCAACCATAAATATAAACTTCTAATTACAAACATGAATAGCCAGTTACCAAGTTTGACATATTACAATTCTTATACTTGAATTACATATAAAAAAAAATTGAATTACTTCTGAGCTGAGTCGATTTTTTCTAGTATTTTTCTGTTAAAATAATTTATCATTATTATTATTATTCATTAATCAAAACAATGCAAGTTAACAGATTTCTCCAACACACATGCAAGTCACAAAAAATAATCAAAAGAATGACTTAATTAATATTAATATAAATAGTAAAAGTATAATCAAATAAATGGGTTGAAAAGTATTAGTCACCAAAAAAAAAAAATAAAAAATGTAAAATGTGAACTAGAATTAAATAATTTACTAATAACAAATAAAATTGAATAAAAAACTAAAGATGGCATTGGCACACATCATATAAGATGGCATTGAAAAATATAAGCAGTATAAAATAAATCATAAAAATATGTTAGGTTTTATAAAAGTTCATAAAGTAAACTTTAAATACAGTAACTCTCTAAGAATGTTATATCGTATTATAATATTGTTAATTCAAAAGTATTAATATTTTGTTGTTATTCAATGACCGTAAATTTTATGGGTGAATTTTAACAAACTCCTTTTTTCTTTCACTTTGATGACTTTTTAATCACTAATTTAAACTATGATTATTGTGTTTATTATTTATATTATTTATGTTATATTATTATGTTTATTGGAGTTTTTTATATTGTTCATACTCATATCTAAAGCTATTTACTTTACTCAAATGAATGAACCTATCCTCCGAAGTTTAAAAGCACATACATTACTTGAAATATTGATGCTTTAGTAAGTCTAAAGGTGTAGTGTGCAGTATAAGCACTTGGGCATCATTTGTACGTAAGTTTTAAGCACAGGGATGACTATTGTCGTTCTTTATATTTCTTATGCACGAAACATGCATTTTATCTGATATTAATCTAGGTAGATATTATTTTAAATGATTTGTTTTAATAAAAATAGCCACAAACCTAAATTATTAATAGTTTTTGTTGTACAAGGGATATCACACTGAAAAATGTTGTGAGGATAGCTACTGAAAAGAATAATTCAGGATTTAACCTTCGTTAGTTCAAAAACTATTTATTGCCTTGTATAAAGAAACCTATCACTTCTACCTACGAAAAATATTATAACTCTATAGTGACGTTCTACACTACCAATTTCATTTTCACTCCGTTAATTTAACTGTTGGAAAATCCACCATTATAGGTTATCCCTCTAGAAGATTATTTATGTAAATATTATTATTTTATAGAAGATAACCTTACCTTGAAATTATAAAGTTATTATGACATAACAATTCTGTAGTCTAGATATTTCTTACGTAATATTTATGTGATAATTTTTCTTTATGTTGCTATTTGCTTTTATTTGTGTTTCGATGTTTATAATTAATTTTTAATATGTTCTAAAATAATCTAATATTTATTTTAACAATATAATTGTAGGCAATCATAAAAAAGGAATATAATTGTATTTTCCTGTAACTCCATACATAAACGATTTATAATAAGTTTTTTCTAGTTGATATAGTAAAAGTTTGTTGCTGCTTTATCCAATAAAAAGACTATACCCTTATTTCTTGATTTTAGATAACAAAGAACTTACAATATCAAAGCATTTAAATGAAACATTCTCTTTTCTTCGCGTTTAGTAGAACATAACGAAATCTTTAACTTATGTCTATGATGTTACCAGCAGCTACTAAGTAGTTTGTCACAGTTCAACTTAAGTTTTTTAACTCTAAAAGCGTGTACCAGTTATTCTAACTGCGGGTCGATTATCGGAGTCAAGGAAGTGGTTCAAGCTCGACCTGCGATGGCGCCATTGTGTGTGCTATGTGGGCCACGGAAACTCACTATTGTTAGTGCTACCGATAAATTAGCGACGAAATAAACGGGTTTTTCACTCACAACGGTGTTTAAAGTAACGATTTTAATCGGTTCGTTTGTTCTTATTTATTTATTTTTATTAAATTACAGCTAACAGAGAAGACTCGAATACAAGCAAGTCACAAAATTTACCAAAGTGAATTATAACAAAGTTAATACAAATGAGAAAAATGTAGCGTAATTAATACATTTATTCATTCAGCAAACACGGTACAAAATTGCATTACGAGTATGTTCACGTGTTGCACCAACTACTGGCACGCAAACGGTAAAATGTAAAGCTATATCATGTCAAATAATCAATAAGAAATGTCACAATTAAATTCTAATAAACATATCACTACAATGTCAAAATTTGCATAATTAAAAAAATTCTAACAAAATATCAACGAATTTAGAATCGTGGGCTTTTACAACTTTGTTTTACATCAGAAAGCAGGATTTCTCAGCCCGTACCGGTGAATGAATACCGACAGGAATTGTTGTTGAACTACCCGCTGAAAACTCCATGAAAAGTTGTCGCACTGATAAATGGTGGGCAACAATGTCTATATACAATGCTAAAGATCTATACAAGAAAATGTCTAAATGACAACGCTCGTTATTCTTATCATATATTAATTAACAAGATAGTATTAAGATATCTAGACTTATAGTTTAACATACTTATACTTTTTTGAGTGTTTTCATTTTAATTAATATATAAATGTTATTTCTTTAAGTTAATGTTTCTCTTTCTCTTAATCTTTCTTATTTTGAATATAAAATTGCCGATATTTTCTTTGATTAATGCTCATACTCCTGGACGACAATTGTAATTTGAGTTTGTGTAATAATTTTCAAATCCAGGTCATTTTAAGTTATGTTATTTAGAAACACACAAATTTGCCTAGCCCAAAGTAAGCACTGTAATGCTTGTGTAATGAATACTAGGGTAACGGATAGACATACATATTATTGTGATATTCGTAGAAATAAATATAAACACCCATGACTCAGGTACAAATTTACGTATTCGTCATACAAACATCTGCCACTTTCAGGACTTGAACCCAGAATCGTCGGTGCGAAAGGCAGGAACGCGACCGTCGCACCAAACGTGCGTCAAATTCAATCAAAATGTTGTTATACTCTTTGTGTGTTAAATATGCAGTTATCATACTTATTTACTTTCCTTACGTGTCAAGATAAAGACAAATGAAAAAAAAATTACCTACATATACAGACGTCTTAATTAAAAATGCAAAATAAATATAGAAAACAAAATGTATCACACCTTTATTCTTTTAGTTGAAAATTTGTGCAATACACAAACATCTAATTATGACGTTTCGACTTCTTTACAGGAGCCGTGATCACAGGATGACTAAGGCCTTTACAATATTTTAATCGGGCACGTTCCTAACTGTTAAAAATTATATAAATCAAAATTGTTTTTATTCAATTGTTACTGCGATTACTGTACACTACTGAGTTTACCACCAGTTCGCCTCCCAACCTTTATTCAACCTTTTTTTATGATCCAGATGAAATCTATATCAATAAGAGACAATTGAAATTATTTAGTCACTTAAGTTGCTTGACCACCACAATCCTATCTTCGGTATATTAGTTTATTGGTAATAATGGTTAGCAAATAAATATTCCCGTCAACTACCTAATTGCAGAGAGGAGGAATACCTCTTCCCGTCAACGTTCGTTAAATACCTGCAGAGCAGAGGGCTCGCCAAGTTGCTCGTAACTACAATTCTTCGGGCGATTTGCGATTTCCGGAGAGTGCTCCCGTGGAGTGCCCTCGTCGTAACCTCCTCCCCCCTGCGCCTGGAGGATCCTCGAGAGCTCTTTAATCGGCCATCGTCATACACAATCTTGGCTATTGCTTGTACGACGTGTGTAAGCTCGTATTCATTTAGTAGTTGTACAGCAGTTAAAGCAAACTTCAAGTACAATTTAAAGAATAACATGTATTCTAATTGTTAAGTTCTTTATTAATCAGTGATTCAGTGATCACGGCTCCTGTAAAGGACTCGAATAATAGGATTAAATATAAAGTACTAAAATTAAATGCATGATGTTTTATAATATTTCTCTATTGATAATTTATTATCTACATATAGAGGAGATTTATTAAAGGTGTAGGCTGTAAAGACTGTAAAGACTACCATTCTTATAAACCCTTATATATAAAAGGACTACGGTTCGTGTCCTTTTAAGATAGATACCGATTACATATTTGATCAGTTGGTAAGCGAAAGTTAATGGATTTAAATAATCAATATAATTTGAGAAAGAAGGACCTAGAAACGAATGCCTTAATAATATTTTTTTTTATATTGAAAATACGATGCCGTAATTCCTACGAACGCATAACGCTAGCTTGGACATCGTGATATATGACAACATCAATCTTCTTTGATCTTTAAGGATCTTTAACAGAAAATACACGGTACACGCTTAGAAATAATTTAAATTGTTACAATTAGCTTGTTTCTCCAAATATAGAAACAAAACGTGCAAATCATCTTAAACATAACTCAAAGTGGCAATAATTGAAGTTATGGAAAACATTTACTCTAGATTGACATATCGTTCTAACAAATTGTAACTCTTCTAACAAAATTATTGTAAAATAATAAAAGGCTAGGTTAACAATAACACTTCCTTCACAGATAATATAAGGTGCATGAATCTTGGAGAGGGCATAGTACTGATAACAACACATAATATTCAACACTTCCAAATCACTATGCCCTCGTTTTAGAAATATCCCCTGATAAAGATAGCCGACCCCGTTTGATTTCCACACCGAATGAGTGGATTTCCGTCGCCCCGCGGCAGTAGAACGTAAAAAGTGCGCGAACAGTAATTTCGCGCGTTCGTGGTTCACTCCAATCTGGGAACGAATTTATTTGTGCAGATCAATGCAAAAAACTGCTGGAAAGCTGTACAATATTGCTATTTTGTAAGGATCGCTCATAGATTAAATGCGATAACGGACATTCTAGTACACTGATGTATCAGTTTTTTTCTTTTTAGACGTGGATATGTTATACTTTGTCCATGAGTTATTTATAATGGACAATGTTAAAATTTTATATTAAAATTAAATTGAAATTATTTATTTCGGGAATAACCCTTGTATAAAATTAGTATAAAAACATATTAGTCAATATATAAACAATAATAAAATCTTATCTTGTGTTACTTTAAATGTAATTAAAATCATTAAAACTAATTAAAATTAATAAAATCAGAAAAACTAGAAATACCATTAGACCATCGAAATCGTCAAAATTTTAAACATCATCGGCCCTTCGTTTGTCCGTCTTCGGACGTAGGCCTCATCCAAATCTTTCCATCTCTGCCTACCTCTTGCCATTCTCATCCAATTCGGTCCAGCTGTTTTGGATATTTCGTCGAACCATCTCATTGGGGGACGGCCTCTACCGCGACGATTTTCCCACTGTCGCCATTCCAGTAATCTCATGGTCCACTTGAACTGTTCCATTCTGGCTATGTGTCCTGCCCATCTCCACTTCTGCCGATATTGTAACAACAACATCTCTAACACGAGTTTTTTTCGGAGATCCGGACAAAATTTTAAACATCTATTAATAATTATTAATAAATTCTTTTGTTAATTAATTTATGCAAATACACATACAAAAAAATGTTGAAACGCAATCTTACACCTAAGCTATAGTTTAAATATTGATGAAATATTGTATTCCTATCTTTCGGAGGGCAAACTTTGATTTGATGATACTATATCGCTATAAATATATAAGCAAGCACTAACTACTTTTGCAGATTTTTCCCAAGATCACTGTGGCGACGGTTGGTTTCTCACCTGGCACAGTTTTTATTTACGTTTTATTGTGTTATTGTTTACGTTTGAAGATGACATTTGTGTGAACCGAGTGCTAAATGTTTCCCTAAAAGTCCTCATAATAGTGGCTGCGGTGGCAAGCTGCATACACTGATTCACAAATAATTAAATAATAACTACATATAAAATACAGACCTTACTAACCTACCGTGTTTATAAAAAAGATAATAAATAATGCACATTCGATATAATTGGAATTTTTAGAATTGAAAATGTATGTACAATTATTTATTGTACATACAATGCACGGTCATTTTGAATTTCAAACAATACTATTAGATTTTATAAAAAAGAGCGTTTTTATAAACAAATCCAAATGAACTGTTGCAACTTTCAGGCTTCAAAAAACATGATGCTCATTTTTGGAAAGTAGTTTTACTTTTCATAACAAAGTTTCACACAATCTGACAAAACTACCAATTGAAAAGATGAAATATGTTGTTAAAAATATACAAATAACCAAAGGTTATTTAATTTTTTATACTATATAAAATCCATTTATTGTAATAGTTTTATGGGATATAGTATAGTACAAGATTTGTTACGTAAATGTTTCATTACTATGTAATGTAACAGATAATTAAAGGGAAAAGAAATAAACCCTTGCTGAATTTCTTTGCGGCTTCTTCAAGGTATTCTGACGCAGAGCTTACGAAGCGATGGTGAAACTATTGACAATTGCATTGTAATTGCTCTTATTGAAAAAAACATTTTATGGTGGTGGTCCCTGTATGGTTTAGTTTCACATTTGGATCCGGCAGGGGGGACTGCTAGATGCACTAGATATACATAAAATGTTGTACATATTAATGTGATAATTTATTAAAAAAACTAAAATGAAAGACAATTAAGGAGATCCAGGGCAGACAAACATTTTAATAATATTTAAAAAAAAAGCCACGTAGTCCTCACCCAGTTTTATTAGCACAAGAAAAAAAATCTGTTTCAACCGCCATCGAACCCAACTCAGATCCTATTATTTCGACCCACTAAATAAATAATTTCACTAAACTGTTCAATCGACGGTGATATAATTAAGGCATTATCAGCTTATGCACTTCATAATTGTATAATCACCGGCGTCGCATTGTTAGAGAAGCCATCGCATCATCGTGACAAGAACCTTATAAAAATAATAAATTAAAATTCTTATTCGTAAGATGCTAAGGTTCAAAAGGCTATAAAATAACAGCTATGTCAGTAATTGAAGGGTTTCATTGTGTTCTGGTTATCTGTTTAAAATATAATAGAGTATCCAAATGACTGATCGCTATTGTGAATTCAGAATAACCAGCCATTCTTCTCCATTGAACACACAAATGAATCGCCCTTTGATAAATATATCAACAGATTGTTTTGTACTGTAAATGTCCTACTGTAAATAACTATATTGTTGAAATGATTCATTATTCAAAATCAACTAAAAAACAAATTAATAACCAAGTATTTTTATAACCTTTAAGAATATTTAAGGTAATGATAGGTATTATTACCTTAAATATCGGTAAAAGCGGAGATCACTGATTTCCACTTACCACAATTCTGATATAATAGTGTATCTATATATATGTAATGATATATAGATACATAATTACCTTTTTGTAAAGGAGTTGAAATGTCAGAATATATCAAGTAAGCGCAAGTTAAAAAGCAGTTTCATTTAAATGTGTTATGTGCGCGTAGATTATGAGAATGTGTAATGTGTTAGAACAAAATATGTTAGAATATATTGAATGTAAATTTTAATCACATTAGTTTTTTTTGTCAAATATGAATCTATAGATTTATTGATTGTTATAAAAAAAAAATAAAAAAAAACTGTCAATAGTTAAATGCATTATTGTATAAAAGATATAGTTTTTTGTTGGTTAAAGTTATAATAATTAGTGTATAGGCTTATCTCAAATGCTTTGTAAAGTTGAATTTACAGCTTCAGAAAATAGGCTGCAAAATTTCGTAAAATTGTTAGTTCTCAACAGTTGCGTAGTCTTTGCTACGGAAAAAAGTTTTTCAAATCTTCTGTGTCGATTTCTGTCTGTGATGTTTGTTTTAATATTCTTGCGTCCAGCATTTAATAACAATTTAAGATAAGACTATGATCGATAGATCAGAGGTAGGGAGAAACATAGTGAAATCGATGAAAGAAATGGAGAAAAAATAGAGTTGACGATATGGGTTAGTGGCAACTATATATATCTCAACAACAATGAGAATTTTAAAAATTATATTTACGAATAATCTTAGAAAGTAAAATACATTAAAAAGACGGTTTGGGAAAAATAATTTTATATAGAAAACTGCTGTAAAATTTTACCTCACTCGGGATCCGACCCGCATATATTTGTTTTTATTATTTTGAATGGGTTAGCTCTTGATCCCAATCAAGCCCGGGGAGCAAGACAGGATCCCCGATGGAACGAGCTAACCAGCAGAACCAGACGACGTAATATCACATGGGAATTATCGGTTGATTCTTGGTTGATTGAATGGGTAGATCAGTACAGGAGATCAGATATAAATAATTTACCATAAATCTTCTGACAATTCTTCGTTGGTTCCAAATGATTTATTTACTGCTAACAAACCACGCCGTACCTTTTCAGATTGTCTCAAATTCGAAATATGGACCAATATTTTTGTTTCTATCAATAAAATAATGCAAAATCTTTTATAAATATAAAAAATGTGAAATATTGAAACCTATTTATGTTTTTTTTTTGTTATTGTCAGGTTTTAAATATAATTGCAACTCATAGTTGCTAGTGTTTTAAAGGTTACTATAATTGTATTAGTTGCTGAAAAAGCATAATTTTTTTTTTCAGAAAACATTTGGAAGACTTGAAGTATTCATATTTTTGAACTCTAACATTTTCGCGGTCAGATCATAAGGTTAATATAGCCAATAAACAGCCAAAACATTTACTCATATTTCGGGCAACCAGACTTACAAATAGACGCTACCATTATATGGTTGATTTACCAAAAAGTCGAACTAATTCTAAATCTAATACATCCCGCTAAAGAGTGGAACACTTTGCCTGAGTCTGTGTTTCCTGATAAATACAATTTAGGGATCTTAAAGTCACGAGTGATACAGGTATCTTCTAGGCAAGCGCGTCATATCCTAGACAGCATCATTGCTTACGTCATTAGGCGAGATAGTGGTCAAGCGCCTACCTATCCTTCACTATAAAAAAGGATGCAGATTAAGGCTAAACTTAGAGAGTATTTAATGTGATAAAACCAACAAGGAAAAGATTAATTTTTACTGTTTTTTTAAACGCTCGCTCTATCCCCTCCGTTTGATTCCTCCATTTAAAACTCTTACATCGCCACATGGCACATGCAAAATAAATAGCGCTCGTGAAGGGTTCAAGGCGAAGCCGAGGGTTAGTAATTTCGTAATCCGGGTTATTGGCAATCGAGCGCGGGCCCCGGCGAAGGCGATCCGATTACCCGCACCGGTGGGCCCCTATCGGAGAATCACACGCCGGGTGAGTCTTATGCAAGTTACCGATTCGAGGATCTGTTCATATATGCGATTGTCTGATTTGTTATGTCTAGAATATGGCGAAAACTTAATTTGTTATATGCTAACGCTCATAGATTATTTTAATTAGATATCGCCTCCTACTGTATGATATAAAAAGGTCTGGTTTTCCTTTTTATGGGAGATGAGGGGATCAATTGCGCAAATCAATGTTAACTACCAAAATGCATAAACATCTCTGCCGTACTTTTTGTTTTAAATTCTTTTATACTCCAGGCTGTACCACTTTGGAATGCATTACCCATATTTAAAAAGCACCTAATATACTTTCAAACATAATTGTGAACGACACTTATTTGACTTTTATAGTATACATAATCTAGATTATTTTTAACATATCTTGTTTATTTAAGTAGTTAATAATATGTTATTTTTGATATTTTATGTATTTAAACGTATATTTTGCCATAAAGTTGAAATAAAACGAAAAATATAATGAGATGGGTGATAATATTAGGGGTTAAAGTATGAAATTGCCGATTTGTACTGAAAATCTATATTGTTTATTTTTTAAATTTTTAACAAATTTATTTAATCAAAATAGTTGCCATTATTATCTATACATTGCTGCCATCTAATGGGAAGGTCATTAATGCCTTTGCGATAGAATTCCGACGATCTAGACTGCACAAACTGTGTGAAAGCATTTTGTACTGCCTCCTGGGAAGAAAACTTCTTGTCACGTAGATAATTGTCCAAATCACGAAAAAAATGGTAGTCCGTTGGAGCAAGGTCTGGTGAATACGGAGGATGACGAATGGTTTCTAACTGCAGTTCCTGAAGGGTCAAAATGGTTTCTCGTGCTGTGTGAGGTCTCGCGTTGTCGTGGAGCAATAATGGTGAAGATCGATTCATGAGTCGGGGCTGTTTTACTGCTAGTTTTGTCAACATGGTTCGGAGTTCGGCACAATAGACATCTGCCGTTATTGCTTGACCAGATCGGAGAAAACTATAGTGAATAACACCATGCTGAGACCACCAAACAGTTACCATTACCTTTTTATTGGTAAGTTTTGCTTTAGGACACTGTTGTGGCATTTGACCTGGGGTCAGCCATTGCATTTTTCTTTTCCGGTTATCATAAAGAATCCACTTTTCATCACATGTTACAATTCGATCCAATATTCCTTCATTTCTGTACCGGTTCAACAAGGCAACACAAGTTTCAACACGCGTTTCTTTCTGCAGATCAGTCAAATCATGAGGCACCCATTTTTCGTATTTTTTTATTTTATTGATTTGACGCAAGTGAGTCAATATTGTGGGTAAGGTAACGTTAAACCATGCCGCTAATTCCTGGGTACTTTGACTAGGATCGGCTTCCACTATCTCTCTTAATTCATCGTTATTTACCTGTGTGGGCGGTCTTCCTCGTGGCTCGTTCTTTAAGTCGAAATTTCCATCACGAAAGCGTTTAAACCAAAATCGCACGGTGCGTTCATTAGTAGACCCCTCTCCAAACGCAGCATTGATATTGCGGGCTGTTTCTGCCGCGTTAGTTCCGCGTCGGAACTCGTATTCAAAAATAACTCGAATTTTCGCAGTATCCATCTTTCTTGTCTAAATTGAATAACAAAAACAATTGAAAGTCGATATTCAAATGTTTTACATTTTTTAAAAAAAGAACATCATAGAAACCATTTAAAAAAAGTTTCATTCGAAAACCTCAAACCATGAAGATTCTATGTCAATTCAAAGAACCTATTGCAATAAAACGGCAATTTCATACTTTAACCCCTATTATTATACAGCTCCTCCATGCCTTGGAGGGCCCACAGAGCTGTTACTTTTGGTTGCCTGTATTTTATAGCCTATGGAATTTACATTCATATAAAGAAGCCTTTTGCCCCAAAACGAGTTTGTTAACATCAGTCTGTTAACAAACTCGTTAATGGTAGTGGAAAATTCACAGCTAATTTTCAAGTTGTTGCATACAAGAAAGCTACAGTGCGAGCTGTTTAACGAACGTGTTTATTTAACCTATTTCATTATGTTGCTTTAGCCCCAATTAGAGGTCAGCTCAGTATGTCTTCCTATTTTACTTTCATCTGTCTCATATAACCATATCACTCCATCCACTTAACACCATCAATGAGCTTTCATGAGGTCTTTCTCTTCTCCGTTCTTTATCACTACTGATATCCTTCATTTTTCAGTAATATGCTTTTCATTCTTTCTCCTAACATGTTCACATAAAGTTAATATTTAAAACTTAAACAAAAAATCATGGAAAATTTAAATATTGCTGTTCAATTACAAACAAAGTGGGTAGTGTTATTATTGAATACTACAATTCAATAACATCTAAGCTATTTCTAACAAATTGATTACATTTTAAATAGAGCCACACAAAACATCGCAGCAGACTAAAATGCATCTAATAATTCATTCTAATTATTACTATCCACTTAATAGCTATGATTAATAAAAGTAAAATTCTAACAGTCACGTAGTCAACAAAGGAAATCACATCCAATTCCCTGTGAATATCTAAAAAGGGGTTCCAGTATTGTAATGTTTATTTACCGAGCATTTTAATATGGCCGGGCCGTACGCGGAGCAGCTGGAATTATTAAAATGCTTATCGCGACAGTTATTGTTGGGCCCCTATTATGTAAACAAGTAAATTATTATTTGTGTCGCACGGTGTGTAGAGGTCCGCCCACGGTAACCCGACTACCCATTAGGCGGACGTGTCAGATCAACGATAATAAATATACATAAATAATAACACAAAACATTCCCCACACTGTTATCGAATTTCATGATTGTCGAGCGTAATTATTAATTTTGACGTTTAATGAACGCATTATAGGTTTTATTTAGAATTTCCACTTATTTTAGTTGGTTTGTTCTGAGCGATATAATGTATGTTAGAAATATTTTGTTTTACATAACATTTTATTAAAAGAAAAACAGATACGAAAGTCATTCTAAAAAAGATATAAATGTCCAATATTTTTTAATATATAAATACTCCACAGTAAGCCATTACGGAGTGAGTTAAATTAACAATTTGTGATAGTCAGTGAGACGGGGATGTCAAACGTCTCGAGAATATCACCATTTTGCTCTATACTTCACAGGGAATTGATATCTATTTAAATATAGAAATCTATCCAAAATTACAAACGTAAATAAGCATCTTACATATATTTATAAATTTAATCTATTATTATTTTACTCCTAAAGAATTATAAAATGTAAAATATAAACCGTTTTCCCGCCCATATTCCAATGGTGTGTGTATAATCCACACCACACTCGTCATTTTAAAAAATGCTCAGCTTTATATATTTGCAAATTTCTTCTGTAGCAGTCGTAGTAATGTAGCTCGTAGCTGCTACGAATCCTATTGAAGACTACGAAGTTGCTGAAATATTAATTTATCACAACTCATGCACGGAAATAAAACACCAACTAATATATGGATAAAAAAAAAATATAACTTTCTTGTTCTGATATAAGTGACATTTTTGTTTATTTATTTACTGACCGTTTGGTGCAACTGTAACTATCGTGTCTTTCGCTTCGCAGATGATGATGATACGAACATTTGTAATTGATTTATGGGCATTTTTAAATAAATTTCTAAAAATATAACTTATTTATGTATCACATATGTATGTCTATATCCCAGTATCCATAACACAAGCCTTATAGTGCTTACTTTGGGCTAGGCTAATTGGTGTGAATGTAAGAATTGATTGATGAAGATTCTTGAATAGATTTTTATCGGTTTTTTTAATTTGTTTTGTGTTAAATGTTTTGTAAAATATTTATCGTACATTCTTTTCTTTGTTATTATCATTCAGCTTTAATAACTCACATCTGAATAAAGTTTAGGAAAAGACACCCTTCGTATTTGCCAGATTTAGCTTGAGAAATATATTTTTTAATAGGTTGAAGGGTTTGGTACACGTTTGGACTAAGTGCTAAAAAAAATGCAGCAAATTTAATAAAACGCGCTTAAAAGGTACTTCTAAAAGTTCAACGGGTCTGTCAAGGTCTCGGAAAATTAATTGGTAGAGCAGTCGCTAGGATAGTGAGGGATGTGGATTCAAAAATTTCTTCAGATATAAAAAACCAACAGTTGAATACAAAATTATAAAAAATACAATAATTATAAAAAAAGGTTCCTTTTTATTTTTATCATATTGTTTCGTATTTTTGCTCAAAAACATGGTCAAATATAAGCAGATATAATGTTTACAATGTTGTTTAGCAAATATTGCACTGGCATGCAAAAATTGCATTAAAGATTAATTGAAAGTATAAAGTTTTAGTCATATTTTTGTACCAGCCTCTCTTGGTTACTATTTCTAATTGTCGCATCAAGCGCTACTCGACTTCTTTTACAATGTGCTCATCAAAGGAGTGGAACTCCCTCCCTGTTTCTGTATTTCTGAGTATTTATAATCAATTCGTCTTCAGAGACAGGGTGAACGTGTCTTGGCCCCCAGGCTTGATTTAGATCAAGAGCAAACCCAGATCGACACCAAACGCAATACATATTTTAGTTTCGTATTATTTGGGCAAATTTTTTACCAAGTTATGACCCAAAAAAGACATAAATAGTTCAAAAATTTTCGTAATCCTATAATTCATACCCGAAAGATAGTCACAGCAAAGATAATTTAATTAAATATGAACCTCCCCATCTAGGACAAAAAATCTATTATTCCTTATGAATAGTTTTGAAGCGACACTAATCCTTTCCGGCGGTATTGACAGGTATTGATATCAATCTACGAAGGCGTCGCGTCAACAACTTAAATGGCGAGTTTTTATATGTTTTATTTTCGTTCCACGTGTGAGATAATTAAATCACTCAATGAAGACAAACAAGATAAAAAAAGAAAACGGATATTAAACAACGAAACAGGAGGTTCGGATCGAGAAAGTAATCGGATAAGTTTGTAAACACTACCCCTTCGAAATCGATCAAAACAAAGAATCGATAGCGGGGCGTATCGCGTAACGTTCGCGCGCTTTTTCATTCGATATCTGACATTTGATTAGTGCGCTGTCACAACTGCTGTCATTGTCAACGTGACAAGCAGTGTGTCCGATAGATAATAAAATAAATAGTACAATTAAAGGAACGGTCACTTTGTGTTTGAGGGCAGATGTTTGAAGCAGGTACCGGCCATTGTGTTATGGTGAATGGAGATGCTGAATCATTCCGATACTTCGGCTGGAGCTGTTACCGCATTTGTTGTGAAATTTGAGGACAAAGGGAGTATTGTGTTGGTGTAGTTCGTGTGACGAATAGACACTCGAGGTGACATATTCAGGTGACAATATCTCGAGAGGTAAAAAATGTGTTTTTTTTTAAATTAAAGTGTTAAGTGAATATTATTGGGTTTGAATAAAATTATAAAGGCTATCCTTAGAGATAATATTGTTTAGTTGTAGCATTTTTTTTAATAGTTACCCTTTGTAAGGGTCATATGATTATACCAATATATTCATTGAGTTTTTCTAATTTTATGAGAAGGAAAAATAATGATTTTGTTTTAGCTTGTGTTTTTATTAAATTTCTTGCATTCACAATGCAATATTTTTATAACATATAAAAAACGCGTGCAAAAATAATAGTTCGTTCCATCTTAATCAATTGTTTAATATTTGTAAAAATATTACTTTCGATGTTGAAGGTAGTTCGCGTTCAAATTTGGTGTAACGATACTAGCTCATAGTAGAAGTTGAAATACGTTTATAAATTTCGACGAGTTTGCCGGCGTCTCTGTAGCTTAGCGGTCAGAGCACTCGCCCGGATAGCGAAAGGTTGTGGGTTCGAATCCCACCTCAGGGCTCGGCGTATTTTATGTTTGTTTAAGCTTTTTCACTTTCTACTATTTTGCCAAAGTTAGATTCAGTCTAATAAAAAATCTATGGCTTATTTATGTTTGAATGAGAAATAATAAAGTTGTAAATATAGAAAAACTTTTTTCATATTTTGACCTTAGACGGGACTCGAACCTGATATACCTGATATAGACTATCAAAAATGTTACCGGCGTTGATAAATTGAATTAACCATGTCGGCTTACTCTGTCATCGACGCTGAAAAACCTTGAGAAATATTTCCAAAAAAAGGTTGTAGAAGTGCAGAACCAATTATTTAACGTAGCAACCTTTTGTAGTCTCTATTTTATTAAATAACATTCAATAGATTAGAATATCTATTCAATTCATTCTTTATTCGTGTTTTGATATGAAAAAGTTATATTTTGCAAACACACCATTTACAATATTCTTGGAAAAATATTAAAATTCTTGCCATTTTTGGAGGTTCCCAAACTAAGAGTGGGAGTAGTTTTTACTAAATAAAACAAAGCGCTATAAAAAGTAATTAAATCAATTTTATAAATTTTATCTTGAATCAATTGAGTTGTTAGGAACACGCTCCAAAAAAATATTAAATTAGCTGTTAGTGTCTGGTGTCTGCAAAAGTATCTAATTAAGACACTCTATGAACTATATTAGACTTTCAGGATTTAATAAGAACATGAAACAATCGCGTTTCCCGATTTTTTAAAAGTGGTTCGTTTTTAATTTTGGAGCTAGTTATGCGTAGAATTATTTTTATAAGGATTTCAGTAGAATTACAATCTTCCATTACCCATGCGGACCTTCAGAAACGGCTGCTATTCTGCCACGTAAATATAATACTACCTCATTAGAAAGAGTCAGTGAAGTGGACGAATGCAAAGTGGTGTCGTCTTGTGGTACATAATCTAATGATGAAATCGTTCGCAATACTCAGAGCCATCGGCGCCTTCAGGGCTAGCGAATCATGTTGCCTTATACCCTTCGGTAAAGGTTAAAAATGGCTCGGCACGCAGTTTGAGCCAAGATGGCTGAAACGAGACCCAAAGCCCGCGGCTGAAAAGCTCGCAGTATGAGCCTCGCGTAATTTTGAGTTTCTTTTGGTTGAATACGGCGCTCTGATTGGCGGTAGGCGGTGGTGGGGGGGAATGCGGCCCCCTCATTGGTGGTTCCCGCAAAAATGCAGCTTTGTGCCGACTTCGGCGATTTATTCACGACTTTTAGTTATGGTTGGATGAGCGGACGTCGGCTGTAGGGGTGGGATGAGTGAATGCCGATATCGATGAAATTTGCCACAGGTTCGCTGATTATTAGATTGTATTCAATTTTTGACCTAATATTTGTATTTATTGTTTTATTTATTTATTGGTTTACTTACATTTTTTACACCACAAAATTAACGATAAAATATATGCTAAATAAAAATAAAAACGAGTGCAGCAAACACTCATAAATAAATACACCATGCAATAAACAACAACACAAGTTATCATTTCATCTTGATAAATAATAGGTATACTACCATAATGATTAATATTTCGGCTATCATATTTCGTGTGTAAAATGTGACACTAAAAGTATAAAAAAAGTAAATACCTCAAAAAGTACGAGTTTTATAAAAAAATATAATTGGGTCTATGTTAAATGTAACGGCCGATAATATAACTAATAACTAAATAAGGAGCTGTGTATAACAATAACAAAAATCACTTTTATCAATTTGCCCCAGTCAGAGAAACCACTCTTACATGACAATGACAATTATAACTGGTCTGTTTTATTTTTCAATTTACACAAAGGTAAAAAAAAACATAAGCCTGCAGTAAAAATCTTTAATAGAAAAAATTAAAAAAAGATATCTGAGTTATTTAAAAAATACTTGAGGTACCGTAAAATGGGGATACTTTGATCAATTTTTAAGTTTATATGACTGTAGCATTCTCATTTTTAGCGAGATAATTATTATTTAAAAGTATAATTATCGGTTTTTTGTGTAGATTTGATTAAGCTAATTGTAACACGCTATATTTTAATAATTTAAGAAAAATAAAATAAAAAGTAATCGATCAAAGTTAAACCGTGAGTGGGGATACTTTGATCATCCATGATTTTACTTGGGAATTCGATAGTAGACCTGAAACAATACTACGGAAAAAAATAATCAAAAAAATCGACCGATAATTTTTCATTTTATAAGCATTTTAATGCTTTGATCATATAAATAAAACAAATTTTACTCTAATCAGCCTTTATTTTACGACTTAGGAACATAATTTGTTTTTACTTTGAAATAAGCAATAGTTTAACTATTAAATCACAGAAAATTGTATTCTAATCAGTCCTTTGCGGATTAAAGGATAACCCCAATCAGAACATTTTGCTGCCGCCTTCAACAGAGATTTTTCTTCGGTATGGTTAAAAATGGGTTTTGCACCTAGATTTCTAGTAAAGTTTCCTTTATATTTATTGTATAGAGTTCCAAAGGGAACATCATATTCTCTGGATGCGGCCCGTAAAGACATAGCTCCTGTCACTACTCTTGACAAAGCTTCATTTAATAATTCGCCACTGTAGTTTATATATCTTCTCGTTCCGGATTTTTTTCTTGTAATCTCGCGACATAATGTTTCTGAAGCAATAAATTAATAATAATAATATATAAAGAATCATAAAAATCAGATAAAAGTAGTTAATCACACCCTTACTTTAAAACATAGGGTTACTTTAATCTTTGATCAATGTCACCCCGCGTTAATTTTTTGCCAATAACACAAGCAAATTTTGAGATTAGGAAATCACAATATTTTTTTATAGTTTACAAATTAAAGTTAAAATAACGGAATATAAAATGCATTATGCCTATATACATAGCTTATTAGTTGTGGGCAAAGTTTTGCAGGCTAAAAAAAAGATATTAATATGTAGTTACTCACCTTTTCAATTATTTTATGCAAAACGAGCCGTCGCACACGCCTGTGTTTCTAAGGGGACGATAGCTGACGATCAGTGTTGCCAACACGAAAAAAAAAGCTGGCTAGTGCGTTCGGTTTTTTCAATATTTGCACCTAAGTTTCTAAAAGAAGTTTCGATCAATGTCGCCCCGCGATTTAAAGTAACCCCATTCTACGGTATGCCACATAAAATTTATCTAAGTATATTAATAATTGGAGCGGAGCAAGCAAAGCTCCCATGGATCAGCTTCAATGGCGCAATGCCTGCTACGCCATAAGATCCGGAATTCTTAACCGATTGTAATATTTTTGTGTGGAATCGAATCAATTTAAGACCAAATTGTGATGGAGTCCGAATTTTGAAATTCGCCAAAATTCCCATCGAAACAAAAAAAAAAATTGTTTTTTTTAGGTATTACGCTCCGCTATATGGTGCTAGCGTAGCTGTATGCTTAGCGACTGCATCGCCTAGTCTATTATCTGTCATAAACCTTTTTTTTTTGTCAACCTATTTTAAATACCCAATATATCGATAAGTCGTACCCTTTATCGATAAAATGTGAAAGTCGTCGTGTTTACTATTCTCGAGGTGTATAATGGGACCAGTGGCAGTTGGCAGTTACCATCTCAATCATCCCACCTTTTACTTACTGCTGAAGCGAGACAGCTGCTTATTCCCCTGGGGGAGAGCGAGAGGGTCCACACGCATTCAGTTATGACGCGCATTCAAACGTACGATTTACTGAGCCACCCAACCACTAGAAAGTGAACTTTAAGTGAGTTGTATAAGGTTTATTTCGTCTTGTGGTGGTGATAGTTGAAATTGTCATCGCAATATTTAGCATGTATGTTTTCTTTAGATATGAATGCAAATAGTAATGGCGCATTTTTATTCTGAATGTTTACATAGAGGGGTTGTGTAGGGGCGAGGCGGGTAAATACCGTCCGCCATTTTGTGAATGCGTACCGTCAGCAAAAGAAGCGATATTGCGAGTGCTCGAGGGTAGGGTTAGAAGTGGATCGCTAAGTGAAAGCCACTGCGGCTGAGAGCCCCTCTGTCAGTTGATTGATCTCAGATTCATCTCGCTGGAGGCTGGGTCGATTCGCCGAGGACTTGTCAGTCGAGTGTATCGATTAGCGAGTCTTAAGGATTATGTGAGAGTATTGGGGGCGAAGTCGATTGCTATCCCGCATTAGAGAAATTAAACGGGTTGCCGAAGAGGCTTCAGAGGGGCACTTGTTTGCGAATCTAAAGGGATAACACACAATAGTTTGCACCTTTTTAACATCAATGTAACAAGATTAAAAATGTTCAAAATCTTACACAGTTATGTACACTTATTGTACTCACAATGTAACATTTGTGATAATAGAGTATTTGTGTTTTTCCATCATTTAAAGTATTGTTATTTAAACTGAATTTTTTTGATATTTTCTTTAAATTTAGTATATACAACATTTTGAATAGGGTAGAATAAAGATCACAAACAATTACAATACCATATTGTAATAGTTTCACCTACTCAGCTTGAGGCAATAGTTGTTTAAATTATTGAAGCTAAATGTAAAAAACGGATCACTACATATTGTCATGGTTAAGTATATATGCCACTGATAATTTAATAATTGCATGGCGAACACTCGTTATTAATTTTGGATTAGATAATTTTACTTTTAAGTTAGCAGTACAACCCGGTTACAATATCTGTGGACCTAATGACGTCACGTCAGCGCTTACGAACGGTGCACAAAACAAGCATCATGGGGATAGTATTGTTAACAATAATAATTATGAACTATAAATAAAATATAATATATACTTTTACTCTTTTATTCTTTTATTCCTTTTTAAGAGAACGGGGAGGGGGCTTGACATTCCAGCGAGGTCCACAGATATTGTAACCGAGTTGTATGTAGTATTATTGATAAACTTTTTGCTTTAACACTTTGTACATAAATATTAGTTAGTGCTATAAACATTTAATCAGATAGTCATCAATCCAACGCACTATTATAGTACTAAGGCTTACTTGTTAAGGCTTCATTTTAGATTGTCCGGTATCTTATTGTACATTTCCATACAAATCCAATAACATTATTTGTGAAATTTTCTTTCTTTCTAAAACAATGATAGCACGAGTATACGACCGTTTGGTGCAACGATAGCGATCCTGCCTTTCTCACCGATGATCCTGGGTTCGAGTCCCGGAAGAGGCAAATGTTTGTATGTTGAATACGAGCATTGTACCTGAGTCATGTGTTTTTATAAATATTACATAACTTTTTATCATCCGTTACCCTAGTATCCATAACACAAGCTTGACGGTGCTTATTTTGGGATTGGCTAATAGTTGTCAATTTAAGAGATATTATTACTATATATAATATATTTACTCATTGTAAAGTATTAAGACTTGACAGTTTGTGTGAAACGTGATGCGGTGCGCTTTTAAGTACTCTTCGTCTGTGAGATAAAACTAATAAATATTTCGTAAATTATATCGTTGCTTTAATTGTAATTTGAGTTCGATCATGGATCAAATGATCATCGTTATCCATCTGTATTAAAATTATACGTTTGAAAATACAGGTTTTCTGATGTGACGATCAAAATTTGTTTTAATTTAATTTACACTTTTGTATTTAAAATACAAAATTTAAAGAAAATATATATTTTTTAAAACAAAGCAAAATAACTGATGGTTTCAAAAATTCTTGCTCTTTACAAGAATTCGTAATATAAATAAAACCATATTTAGAAAATATTGAAAGATTCCAAATAATAATTAATGATAATTATAATAATTAAAAGTAATAATAATATAAAAATATATAGATAATTAAAAACAAATTTGTAATAAAAGATGATAACAAAATAAATAAGTTAATTAGTCTGATAGTTAGAGACCAAAAAGTTAAAGAACTATTTATTATCTTACATGTTGTGCCCGACACGGTTTAAAATGCGCTCAAATGTACTGAAAAAACGTAAATATTTATTTATTTTTACGAGAGCTTACATGTGATCTAATGCCATATATTAATTTCTATTGTAGAGAGTTAATCACAAGCTCTCACAAGTAAGAACAAAATAATATTAATAAATATAATATGATAATAAAATTGCATATATAATAACGAATATGAACAATACATAATAACTCATAATAACGCATATGTACAATACAAACATTACAATGAGGTAGGTGATTTAATATATGTGTATAAATAAGTTAATAATTCATGAAATTTTAATAAAAAGATTATAATTAACGTAAATTTTCCTCCCTGTGAAATTCCTATTCTCGACAGGGGCCATCTATTACAAGTATTTGTTGGATCATCCATCTATTGTGAAATAAGGAATGAAGCATTGACATGAATTGAATTGTTGTTTGTAAGTTTCAGGGTAATATCTAAGTACTATTTTCGATAACAAATCAAAAAATGTAGAGTTATAGAATTTTGCAATAAAAAAAGCTTATATATAGGTACATAGAGCTATCTTCTTTCTGACCTGGGCTTGGACTTGAGCTGGATTTGTTTTATTTTGTGTCCCCAATGAAATTAATG
The DNA here is from genome assembly GCA_927399485.1 of Calamotropha paludella. Taxonomy (NCBI): domain Eukaryota; kingdom Metazoa; phylum Arthropoda; class Insecta; order Lepidoptera; family Crambidae; genus Calamotropha; species Calamotropha paludella. The sequence goes on along the minus strand of OV656817.1, from coordinate 24,831,584 downwards.
AAAAAAAAAATTTAAATATGCATCATCATTGTGTCTAGGTAAATGTGTCCACTTCGGTAGACCATGTTGCATATACTGCATAATTCCGATGGTATATAATAATATTTCTTACATTGACACCAATTAGCCTAGCCCAAAGTGAGCACTGAAAGGCTTATGTTATGGATAGTATAGTAACGGATAGACATACATATATGTTACATATATATATATACACTCATTTGCAAAAAAAACGGGCGGTTTTGATTTTCATTCATCTTTAAAAAGATACAATACAAAAAAGATTTCAATCGTTTGTACACGTTACTGGCCGGTTTTAAAAATGCCGTGGTATTTAAAAAAGTACATTCTAAATTCAAATTTTCATTTGATGCTCATTTTTCCAGAAAACCCCTTTTTTTCCTATATTTTTGGCGCGTAGTTCCAGAAGTTAACATCGACTTTCATAACTTTTATTCAATTTTCATCGATTAATTTCATATCCTTGACTGTCAAAGCTTTATTTATTGCTGTTTGGCTGTATCTAAAATGGAAAATAAAGTGGTAAAAGCTACCAAAATTATCGCGCTGCTTGAAGAGGCTAGGAGGCTAAATGTTAGTCGCTCGACGGTCCAAAGGACCTGGCAGCGATATCAGGAGACTGGTTCCGTCGAGAGAAGGCCTGGTTTTGGAAGAAAACCATGTACCCAACCACGGGATGATCGTTTTCTTTTGAGTCGCGCATTGAGAAATCGCAAATTTTCGTATGTGGATCTTAAGAACAACCTCCAAGAAGTAAGAAATGTGCATATTAGTCTATGGACGGTCAGGAGGAGGCTTCTCGCTGCCAATATACGCAGTCACCGCCCGGCCCGCGGCCCCAAATTACTCCGTGAGCACCGAGTTCACAGGCTTAGGTTCGCTAGAAATTGTGAATCATGGACTCAAGAAGATTGGAATAGGGTTTTGTTCTCTGATGAAGCCAGGATATCTCTGTTCGGTGAAGATCGACGTCGGCGAGTGCTAAGAAGACAAGAAGAACGCTTTGCAGAGGCATGTTTCGAAGAAATCACACCTTATGTTGGGGGCTCTGTTATGTTTTGGGCAGGAATAAATTCAATGGATCGTACAGAGTTAGTCTTCATTGAAAACGGCTCAATGACTGGGCATCGATACATAACGGAAGTTCTAATTCCTCATGCACAACCTGCATTTGCCGCTATAGGTGAAGTTTCTATTTTTATGGACGACAATGCTCGCGCCCACCGATCTCGCGATGTTAAAGCGTATGTGCAAGAGGTCGGCATTCGTCGTTTGGATTGGCCAGCTCGAAGTCCCGACCCCAATCCCATAGAGCATGTCTGGGACGTTCTGAAACGACGTGTGAGATCAGTACAACTGACTCCGCAGACCATCAAAGAGTTGAAGAATGTGATTACTGCGGAGTGGGAACGTATTCCGCAAACAAGTATCTGGGATATACTCGCTAGCATGCCCAGACGAATTCAAGCTGCGATTTTAGCTAGAGGGGGTCACACTCGATACTAACCATTTATCTGCTTTTACTTTATTAAAGAAAAACAAACGAAAAAACTTTTTTATTTTTACTTCATGAGCATATGCACTACTAGCGAACATACACTACTAGTGAGGTTTAGCATTATTTCCCATAAATTGTATCAAAATTTTATGAAATACTGATGAAAACGATTATTTGCTTATTAATTTACCAAATTGTGAGGATAAAACTACCTATAATTATCAAACAAACCAATATTAACATTTGAAATGGTTCATTGCTCAGGTGCCCGTTTTTTTTGCAAATGAGTTTATATATGTCATATTTATATAAATATATATAACAGCCATGACTTAGGTAGAAATGATCGAATTTATCAGATAAACATCTGCCTTGTCCGGGACTCGAACCCAGGAACGTCGGTGCAAAAGACAGGATCGCTACCGATGCACGAAACGGTCGTCCAATAAATAAAAATAATTTATTTATTTTCATTTATTGGTATAGCGACACCTTATGTACTAATACAACGTAAGTTTTAAAACATTAAAGAGACTAGGTACTAAGTTGATTATAGGTAATCATATTATGCTTATAAAGCAATACACAAGGTAACTATGTAGCAATTTAAAAACAGAAAATATAAATGGTCCCTTCCAGGATGTTCCTGCGAAATATTAGCAGGGAGACATGGTTGATATATCGGTGAAGATAATGTACTCCATTTCTTATTTTTTGCAATCATAATACGCCTGTAAAAATAAGCCCAAACACGCCTCAAACTCGTCCTCAGTCTCGCAGGCTTTGCTTGTAAGTTTGATAAGTTTTAAAAACGCAAATTGTTGTTTTTTATGGTTGATTTGATTTGATTTAAAATTATCTTTACCGTGTGTTGTTAATACTGTATCGTTTGGTAGCAATCCTGCTGGGTTCGAATTCCGGAAGGGGCAAACATTGTATGATGAATACGAGCTTTTGTACCTGTGTCGTGAGTATTAAAATATACCTATCAAAAATATACATATATGTACATATCTATGTAACATATATGTATGTCTATCCGTAACCCTAGTATCCAAGACAAAACTGACAGTGCTTACTTTGGGCTAGGCTTATTGGTGTGAATGTAAGAAATATTTTTAGTATTATACTGTTTCATTGTCGCAAAACGTCATTTCAACAAAGAAAGTTATAGACACTCATATGACGGTCTTTCATTATTGACAACAGGTTTGTGCAACGATAGCAATCCTGTCTACTGTACCAATGGTCCCAGGTTCGAATAGGGGTATATTAAATGTGTGATAAGCGTACACATTTGTTCTCGAGTTACTTACTACTAGCTGTTGTCCACGACTTCACCACCACCACCACCACGATATCAGCCAGGGGTATAAAAAATAGGCCACGACCTATTCTCAGACCTAACAAATATATAGAAAAAAAAACATAAAAATCGGTCAAGCCGTTTCGGAGTATTTCGATAATAAACACTGAGACACGAGATTTTCATATATTTGGTTATTATTTTTTATCCATAGTACACTTTTATAGATTTGAATATTCATTGAGAAATAATATTAGCAAGTGGCAGGTCGACGTAGTTTGGGGTTAAACACTTGATGTAAGTTGTTTCAAAATGATATGTAAATATGCCACCATATTTATTCAAGTGTCAAAATAGTAATACAAAATAGGAATCTTACTAAATATTCGATAAATAAAATATTTGATCGCATTTCATATTATACCTCATACTGAACTGAATGTTGAATGGAAAAACAATAAGATCTTAATATCATTAATTTAAAAAGAAAGTAAGAAACAACACAGAGATTTTTTAAGAAAAAAAAAATTATTTCAAATATATTTAGACCCAGATGCCAATACCTGTAAGATTTATCATTATGTCAGTCTTACTTTTGTTCGCTCCATCTCACTGTGGGACATCCATAGGTCATAAATCTTAAAAACCTGCTTTCTAGTTTTACATTTTATTCCTTGTCGTTACATTGGATAGTTGCGGTACCTTCTGAAACTACAAATAGGTCAGTAATTAGAGTGCGCCTTCATTATCTATTGTGCATTCAAAGAGAGCGCATCGCCAATCGTAAATACTGTTATCAGTGAGTCATTAAAAAGCGTGACGTCATTTGTTGTTATTGCGGGAACTGTGAGTGCTGTGTGTGTTTTTTCTGAAATGGATATCCAAGAACAGGGTATGTAATAATTAATATTTTTATTTTAATTGTATCTTAGTATATATTTTCTTTAGTATGTCATTGCTACGAGGCGACTTTTCTTGGAGTATTATATTTTAATATTCAAAGTTTGAATAAACTTTTAAATATGTTCCCACTCGCTCCGACTATGGAGGTATATTGCACCATAATCTTTAGACTTTCTTATCTTAGGAAAATTAAAACTTGGCTGCCCTTATCTGCCCTTTTGGCGATGACAAGGGTGCTACGGTTGCCAGATTATCTCGTAGCATTTGCTACGAAATTAGTTTATTTAGTCTTAGTGCTTTGTGTAGGTTTTGTGACTGAATTTTAACCGTTTTTTTTTGTTTCAGGTAATTTATATATATGCTCGTTTTCAAGAATGCATATTCTTGAAATATGGCTAACTGTCAATACCGATAATGACTCGGAAAAGTGTCGTCAAGTCCTACAAAGTTTGTTGACTACTCTGAACGATGCTGAGAACATTGATATTCATTATTTAGAGAAAATTGTTAATAATTTATGTAAAGCTATTGCTCGATTCTGGAAAAAATGTAATAGGGATAAAACCAAGCTTTTATATAAGAATTCCGATTGGTTTAATGTTATTGAAAAAATTCAACTTGTGAAAAACAATAAGCAATGTACTCCGTCTGAAACGTCGCCGTGTCATTCACGTGGTCGTCCTCGAAAACCTTTTACGCAATGTAGTAAAAGGACTAAACGTCGGAACGTAGCTGATTTGTCAAAGTCTGATGATTCTACTGTGAGTGCATTGCTTGATGTTTCAGACTGTTCATTCGATTCGTGTATATCTAGAGTTAGCACTGATGATGTCTTGTCACTTGTGACTGATGCTCAGTTGACAAAACATCAGTATTTATTAATTAAAAACTTTGTTAATAGTAAGATTTCTCCTAATGTATTACCATGTTACCAACAAATTACTAAAGCGAAACAGAGATGTTTCCCTTCTAATATAACTGTTTCCGAGTCTTCAGCTGAAGTTGAATTACAAAGTCTTTTTGATCACACAGCTTCTCGAATCCTTGAATCTCAAAAAGAGGTCTTAGATCAGATTCCTGATGATTGTTTGTCTAATATCTCTTTACTTGGGAAATGGGGATTCGATGGCAGCACTGGACATAGTGAATACAAACAATTTTTTTCAGATTCAACTTTAGAAGATAGTAGTGTGTTTGTAACATCTTATGTACCCCTTCAAATTATTGTAAAATTAGCTGAAGATAATTGTAAAATTTTATGGAAAAATCCTCGACCCTCTTCCACTAGGTACTGCCGTCCTATTCGATTTCAATTTTTGAAAGAAAGCACAGCAGTGTCTTTGCAAGAGGAAGCTTATTTTAAGGATAAAATTGAAAGTTTGCAACCTACTTTTATTCAGATCGACAATCGTGAATTGGTCGTTTCTCATAAGTTGCAGCTTTCAATGGTAGATGGTAAAATTTGTAGTGCTTTAAGTGAAACATCTACAAGTAGATGTTATATATGTAATGCTACCCCTAAAGAGATGAATAAAATAGACGAATGTTTACAAAAACCTGTAATAGAGAGTAGATACCAATTTGGATTATCACCACTACATTCTTGGATACGTTTCTTCGAATATTTTATTCATCTTTCATATAGATTAGACATAAAAAAATGGCAAGTTAGGCTAGATAGTGATAAACAATTGTTATCAAATAAAAAACAATATGTACAGTCCCAGTTTAGGGAACGATTAGGTTTAATAGTTGACAAGCCGCGTAGCGGTGGAAGCGGGACGTCTAACGACGGAAACACGGCCAGGAAGTTTTTTTTGGAATCAGCTGTATCTGCTGAAATTACAGGTTTGAATAAGGATCTCATAGATCGTTGTTGTGTAATATTACAAACGTTATCTTCTGGACATAAAATTAATGAATGCAAGTTTAAAGACTATGCATTACAAACAGCATACAGCCTGGTCGAGGAATATCCGTGGTATAGTCTTCCTGCTTCTGTCCACAAGGTGCTCGTACATGGATCAGATATTATAAGTTATGCATTGTTATCTATAGGAGAACTTTCCGAAGAAGCTGCTGAAGCGACAAATAAGTATATCAAAATTTATAGACGAAGTCACACTCGAAAAATGTCACGTGAAGTTACCAATCAAGATTTAATACAACGACTATTATTACATTCAGATCCTTATATTACAAGTCTTCGGAAACTTTCCCCTAAAAAGAAAAATACTCTGTCACAAAGTGTAATAGAATTGTTACATGTTTAATATTGTTAGAATAAGAATAATTTATTTGTATTTTGTTAGTTGTTTTGTTTTTTTTTTGTATTTAATTAATTTTAATTTATTTATTTCTATTATTTTATTATAATTAAATAATGTTATCAATGTTTTGACTCTTATTTTATTTAAAATATATGTTTTACATTCCAATTTTTAAGTGTTTGTTCATGATAAATTTAGGTAAAAGTATGTTATTGTTTATATTTGTTTTTTACTGAAGTAAACGTTTTTTATTCCGTAAATACATGTACTTCTTTCATTTTAATGTTCCTAAAACACTTTTACAACTATAAGTCACTAAAATAATACAATGTATTGATAGTAACAGGACTTTAACTATTTATGACCGCCCTTGTACGGAGCGTGTCCCTCCGTGCATCTGCTCAAAGGTTGCCTTTTGAAGTGAAAACTTCTTTAGCATCGTTGTGATTTGAAAGTCAATGAAACGAAATAGCGACAATAAAAAGAAACAGACACATAAATTCATAAGATTTAACGTAGAAGAAAATAAGATAGGAAGTATTATGTACGTGTGTTAATAGATGTTTGTATACGTGTACGTATTAGTTTTGTAGGTTTCACTTCTACCACGTGTGAATTGCATACATGCTTTTTTTTAATTAACTATGATCTGCATTAAATAAAATTTTATCGGGGACTTATTTATTAGTATATAATGCGTTCGCACGTTCCCTCCAAAAGGGCGTCTTGATAATTACAATCCATAAAAGTGAACTTTGTCGCGTTTGAGATCTTGGGACAAAGTTTCTGATTATAATCAATGAATTCAAAATTTAGCCAGTCAATTAACGTGATGAAATAATAATGTCACAGTTTAATATTCTCTTATGAATACATTTCATTTTGACAGCTGATAAAAAGTAGCTCGATTAAATACAATGTGTATTTTAAATTTAAATTTTCCTCAATTGTTCGGTTCATTATATCAACCACAAAGTCATTATTAATTCAATTAGTTTCGGAAACGAGTTGGAGTGGTAATTGGTGATTTATTTTCTAGGTATGCATCCAGACACCGGTTCCTTCCGTTTCCTTCCTTTTTTACCACGTTTTTCTTATCTCACTTTTCTTATTTGTTTGTTTGTCTGTCCGGGCAAAATCTTGCAACTTAAATTTGAGGCACTTTCCGATAAGCTAGAAAGCTGAAACTTTCAGGATAGTTCAGAACCCGATGACAATGCACTCTAAAGCAACTTTCAACTTTCCAGATGCACTTTCAGGTCCACTTTCGGCAACTTTCACTTTTGTATGGGGCTTATCCGATTGTTGCGTAACACATGGTTACTTCGTTGAGTTAATAATTAAAAAGAATAAAATAATTATACTAGATTTAAAAAATCTAAAAATCACACGTTTTTCAATGTCCTAAAAAGAATAAAATAACCCTGCGGGGCAAAGCGAGGGGCCACTCAAAACGTGGGGGCGCATCTTTACAATAATCGGCATCAATGCATGTCATTCATCTCTTTAAAATCTCCTCTTAGTAATATGCGCCCCCACGTTTTGAGTGGCCCCTCGCTTTGCCCCGCAGGGTTATTTTATTCTTTTTAGGACATTGAAAAACGTGGGATTTTTAGATTTTTTAAATCTAGTATAATTATTTTATGTAAGAAAACTTACCAATAACCGACTGGAAACTGAACGGTCTCGGTTGAACTCTACTTACAGTCATAGTTAAGAAATACAGTATTATCGTAGTTAACGGAGGGAATTGGTTGGATCCAAAAGTGACGCGGCTGGAGAGTGCGGCCCCACTCATTACCAACTTGTCCAAACTCGTTAAAACTTGACGCCCGCCCGCCCGGTACGGCCGCGTTCATATTCAATTAAATATATATAGACAAAGAGTAATTTTAACATTTCTATTTAGAGAATTTAAAGTGTAGTTTTTACACTGCAAAAGAATTTTTTTATAATGTAACATATGATCATTAATTTAACAATTTTGACATTAATTTTGTTTGCTATAATTTTTTTTAATCATATTGATGACTGAATTGTAATTTTAGTTTAATTAATTGAATTGATGAGCACTTTATTTATTATGACGGATCGGCTTTTTCACATATTTTTTTGTAATTTTTTAATTAATTTTATACTGTGGAATATTGAAATAAAACTTTTTAAATGTAATGATACTGACGATAGTAAACATGTATTATTTTCTATAAGTTTTAGATAAGTAGTTCTTCAAATTGTTTCCAACCTTAGTGAATTAAAAAAAAAATCAAGCTGAGTGTCACGTCAGGATGCTCTTTGATCGAAGACACGGTGATATTGAGAAGAGGAAGACAAAAGAAAGAAACATTTATTTGTACTCAAACACACAAAACAGAAGATGTATATATAAATAAAAAGAATAACAAATAGGAAAGAAATAAACAATAAAAGTTTCTATTATAATTAACATAAAACATATACACAAAAAAGAGTTGAGAGTTTGAGGTCAAAAGGACCCTGTCTCAGCATAAAAGCCTCTGCGTCGTTCGAAGATGGAAAGAAAGAACACAGAGGCGCTGTTGTTCTGACAGGGCCCTAGAGTCGACGACACCGTTAAGTTATACTAAATAAACAATAAAAAATGAACTTAAAGGCATTTTTGATTATAAGCACGTGTTGTTGGGAGTAGAGACAGTATTTCAGTAAAATGACGATTTCGATAGTTACTATAAATTGTTATTAAAGCAACCACACTTGTCCGTTACGAATTACTATAAAAGATGCTACCGATACTTCGCGATTCAAATTAACGTCCACCAAGCACGAGGATGTGTGCGCGCTACACAACGATCCGAACTGACAGTTCGACAAGATGGCAAGATGGCCGCCTATCCAGTGCTTGATGATCCTTCATTCATTATGTAGTTTCAAAAAATGAACTAAAGATGGCGTTGTTCACGATAATATGTGTATGCGCCGCCAAACTTTTTCAAACAGAAACATACACAACATCAATCACTATTTTAAACACTACAACAATAACATAGGATTAAAAGTAAAAAAGATTCAAATATACAGGGGATATGGTTGATGTTGAACGTGCCTTTAGGGCGCAGTAGCCTGCCCCGCGGATCAGCTCGTGATTGACTCGCTCGCAGTGTCGAGTTGGAATATTGATGACACTCAGGGTTAACGCTAGCCTTGCTACATTTACAACAATATTGTTATTTCCAAATTTGAGGAATATTATTCTCTACCAGGCAAGTTCAATTTTATCTCGTTTTTTATTTTGAATGGGTACGCTCTTTATCCCAATCAAGCCCTGGGGCTAAGACAGAATCTACGATGGATCGAGCTAACCTAGAAGGTGCCTATTCACCCTGACTTTGAAAACGGATGGGTTATAAGTACTTGGAAATACAGTCGCAAGGAGGGAGTCCCACTCCTTTGTTGTGCACATTATGCAAGATATTGAGAAGCGCTCCGGGTAGGAATAGCAACCAAGAAAAGGTGGTAGCCCACGGAGCGTCTGGATGTCCGATAGAAAAAGAGAGATGGCGGTATGAGCACATGCAGCATTTAGCAAACTCTCCAAAGTACATTTTGTAGAAAACTGACAGACAGGCAACTTTGCGGCGTTTGATTTATTTGATACGAATCCTCAATCACGGAGAAACCGTATCCTCAATCTAACTCTCGGAACACACCAATGTTATCAGTGGTTGTTATGGCGGCAGACTAAGAAAAGATAGTGCAGATAAGACAATCAGGCGGTCTTAAAACAAACTCTACCGCTACCTACATTTACTATATTATATGGAGTCTGCTGTGGATCGAATATGGGACCTTTGAGCATAAAACTGGTGGATAAGCTGGTATACATATATGAACTTGTCAGAAGCTCCTGATGGCACAGTGGTTAGTGTTTACTGCATCTTTTTTAAAGCGGATTTTCTCATTTTATAATTCAAGGATATGACAAATTAATTTAGTAAAAAAAATACTTTAAAAAATCGGCTCGGCTCACAAATTCTTAGGCGAGACTCGAACCCGAAACCATTGGATGTCCGTTCCAATGTTCTCCCAATTGATTTACCGAGCTTTGTGATGGTTATGGCTTATGGTCTTGGATATGGTTCATGGTCTTGGATATGCTTCATTTAATTGTACTGATTATGTCTTATCTTTGATCAGCTCAGCCGTACGATTGCTAGATAGAATGTTCCCCTTAAGAGGTGGGGCTTTTGCCATAATTTCCACGATGGTAGGCGGATTGGACTTCACAGTAGAAGACCATAATTCATAAAACACTAGCTGCCCATTTTGGTCTAAGAGAGGTGTGAGGTGTATGTTGATTATCATTTTTTGATTTTACGATACCCGTTAAGAGGTAAGGGTTAGTATTAATTTAAACGGGATTAATACCATGTTTTTTGCTTTTGAAGCTCAGATAATTAGGCGAAGCTGAGTGACGATGGCGTATTGAACTCTGTAAAAATTTCGGAGCAACAAAATAAAATAAAAATTGGTTGTCTCTAAAGTCGGTTTTCGGACGATAATTTTACGTGAATTATCATTATTTTTTATAATAAAAAGTAGGTCTTAATCGAAAATTACTTTTTTTCGATAAATTAACATTTATTTGTACTATATTCACTTTTCACTTTACTTAAAAAGAGTTGATAAAACAGTTCACGTGTAGGTTGTGTGCTGCCGCTGTCTCTCTTTTTCTTGGACGCATCGGCCGATGGAGTGGAAGAGAGGTAGATGCGTTACAAGCCGAACGCTATCGTGCCTCTCTATCGCTTATTCCGCGCTCTCGCACGTTCGGCTCAGATGGAACGTGACAATGAGTCATGCTTTTTCGTGCATGCAGCCGGCGTTTATCGATTTATAAGACGTCATCACGTCAAAAACAGTAATAATGCCGCTTAAATAAATACTAATGAAAGTGATTACGATAATTTAAAACAATATATTGTGAAGGGGTAGACTCTCGTAAACCACACGGCTCATCTTTACCACAGAGTAAATAAACATTACGTAGTCTATTACTACATACACAGTCTTAAATGTGCCAAATATTTATTTAGTTTAAGAAAAATAACTGCTAGAACTGCGAAAGGACCTTAAAAAAAAGCTTTAAAGCTTTCGGGACGCTACAATTTTCAAATTAATTGTTAAAAAGGATTTGCTGACGTTGATTGTATGAATGTCAACTTATAAATTTATTAAAGAAATAAAAAAAAACTACATATCTCAGGTGCTGGGCAGTAAAGGTTTTATTTTATAGAAGTTCATGTTTTATTTACTGAAGAAATTTACCTGCAAGAGAAAGTAGGATTAGAGTTGTTGTTAGAACTTAAATTGCATTTAAAAATCTTACAGAAGCTGAAGCCTTTAGTCATCCTGGAAAATATATTGAGAGCGACTTGGAAATCCCATGAAATAACATAAAGTAAGCAGTGAAAGGAAATATGCGTACGCGCATAAGAGGAAAATGTCTCAGAAAAGAGTTCAAAGCCTTACGATCAAACTCCATTGCAGTGCTCAAGTCAAAGTGGCACATTTTAGCCACTCTGCAATTTCATTACTTATAATTCCTATATATTTATAGTACACTAGCTGACCCGGCGAACTTCGTACCGCCTTAGCGTAGCTTTGAATTGAATGACGTTGACATTTGTCAGCGCGGTTATCGATGTGGTGTCACAGATTACCACAGATTTTTTGTTTTAAATTGAATGACGTTGACATTCGTTACGTTATATTTTTCAATCTTTCTGAGAGATTTTCTTTATATTTTTTTCCGTAAGAACCTTGTACAGAGTATTAGAAAACTACAAAAAAAATCAGCCAAATCGGTCAAGCCGTTTTCATGTTATGTCGTGACAACGGGAAACGGGTTTCATTTTTATATATATAGATTAAACATTGTGTTTTAAATGTAATGAATATTATCGTCTGAATTAAATTAGTTAGCTTTTTAAGTATTATTTATTTTAATTAAATTTATCACACATTTCTTTGGTTCCTTAAGCTGTTGCTAAAGAATTAAGTGCAACCTTTAATAGCGTGTAGTAACTTTTTTAACAATAATTTGTATACTATATAAAACTTATAACTTGTAAAGTGGTCACAATTTCAAGAACTCTTTAAATAAAGAATTTTTAAGATATTTTTAACCACAAACAATGCGATAATTTATATAAGTGCTAGTGATGCCAGACGATTTATACTCATACGCCGTGAAGTATCCGTCAAAATAGAAAAGTACCAATCCTTCACACTTAAGGAAGAGGGCGACCAATGATTTTGCAGATAATCTAAATAAACTTCCTATAGCCTACAAATGGGTGTCAAGGTTTTCTAAATTATGGTCTTTTCCTGCCATCTCCAAGCAGTCTGCAAAGCCTGATATTCTCGTAAAATGTCCTCATTATAGGTTTCGTTCAGCAGTCAACGTCTTGCGAATGAGATGATGTTGATGACAAGATTCATATACAGCATTAAGAAATTTCTACACAGTAAGCTTTAAGATGTAAAGCTGGAGTGAATGGATATAATAAGGAATGATGTATTAAGAGAGTGATGTGGTGTAAAAGAAGATATAGTGACAAAGAAAAAGGAATGCTCAGATGTTTTGGAGATGTAGAGAGGTTGGACAAAAGAAGATTTACAAGAAAATATATGAGGCAAATACGAATGAGCAAGTCGATAACTGCAGACCAAGGAAAACTTTTAGGAACCAAATAGAGGATATCCTGAAAAAAAGCAAGGTCCGAAGTAGGTAAAAGCAGTCTAAAAGCCTTAATCGACGAGCTTGTATGAAAAGGCTGATGGGAGTTGAAGAAGCGAGAAATGTATGTCAGGGTCGTTGTAAGTGGAAATCTGTGATCTCTGCCCACGCAGATGAATTCCGAAACTACTCAACCAATTTTAATGATATTTTTTTTATTTTGTTGGAATTGTTCCGAATTAAGGCATATAATAGGTTTCATTTTAATTTAAAACACAGCAACGCATTGTGTTTCAGCTAGTAAATGATAAACATTATCATTCACATCAAGTAAGAAAAAAGCTTGGACCGAACGAAGTGATGTCAAATGAACGGGCCAAATGAAGGAGGCTTAAAAAATTGCAAATTGTATCCCACGAGCATCACCCCTTGCGATGTTCCAATTGTGTTACAGAATCGTGAGATTATGGTATTATGCGGGAGTTATTTTGTTAATGACACCCGCCGGGGGCGCTGCGTGAGTTCGTGACTTTCGACCGCCGCCCCCCGCCCCCGCCCCCTACAAGCGAAACTCGAAAATTATTTTATATCATAATGTATTGGCGATAATCTCGCAGCTACCGGCCGCCACTTCTACAGGGTGCTCTTGGTTTCTTTTTGAGATTTTTTCATTCAATTATTTAAACACAAGTAACATTGGAAAAAAAAATATATATGATTGCAATGTTTAAGGATACTTACTTAAATCACATCCTTCTTGACTTTGTTGTAATGAAAAATGTAACGAACTACTATTATTGTGGTCACAGAAAAATTTTGTTTTTTATATAGACAGGAATCCGGGAAGGAGCAGATTGTACTTGAGTCTTATATGTATTTCTATAAATATTACATATCTATATATCATATATGTTTGTCTACCCGTTACCCTTATATCCATAACACAAGCTTTACAGCCTACTTTGGGCTAGGCTAATTGGTGTGGCTGTAACAAATGTTATTTATTATTATAGTTTAGCTAAAAGTAAACACTGTAAGGTTTGTGTTATGGATACTTAAGTAACGGATAGACATACATACATGATTCATAGATATTTAGTATTTATAGAATTGTCAGTGTCTAACATTTTACACTTTCAAGGTCAAGGTGTCATTTGTCCATTGGCTTTAATAATAATAAATGGTAGAAAACTTACGCCGATTATTTAGGCCTTAGTTTTGGATTTGCACAATGGGTACTAAATAATATAGCATACATAAACAAGTATACGGTAACAAATGCTTATCACTAAAAGAGTCCCTACCAGGATTCACACCCAGAACCGTTGATGGTGTAGGCAGGATAACCACCGTTGCACCGAATGGTCCTCAAATAGAGCTGTATATTTAGTATCATTTCGACCAACAAATTAGAATTAAATCGATATACATTACGTTTATTCTTAATTTCATTATGTCAGCCCGTTTTCGGTATCGATAAATAATTAAAAACCTGAACCATAAAAATGCCGATTTTTAGAACTGCATTTAAAATGTAGCTAAGATTTTGAATGGGTCGCTGCAACTAAATTAACGATGTAATAAATATTGAGCCCCGGAAAACACGTTAAAAAATATAAATATTTTAGGGTTAATTTGTCACGATAAATTGTATAATTTGATTTTATTAATTTGATAATTGAAAAATAATTTCTGAATAAAGTTAAAAAATAAATAAAATAATAAGAATTTTTTCTCGGATATGAAGGATTTGTAAAAATATTAGTTAAGCGTAAAAGTGAAAGCTTCTAATACCTACTTTAAATCTCCGCATTGCTTGGCGCAATGTCTTATTCAGAATATTTTTTGTGTATTGTTAACCAATTCCTCAATTCCATTCAAATTTCTGAACATGCATATGAGTCTTGCGAACTGTAACAATGCTACATTTTACAGAAGATCCCTGTATTAGATAGGTTTTTCCTCTAGCATTTGATAGATAGTCCTATACTCTACCGCGGAGCTGGAGGGTGTAGTGCCATCTATCAAATGCTAGAGGAACTAAATATTCAACTGGTTTGTGCAATTCCCACACCGCAATCTGGGGGAACGGAGGTTTGTCGCTTTTCATTCATCATCCATTAATCATAATCATTCATCGTCAAATTTAAATTCGAAATAATTGAAGGTGAAACTTTGTGAGCCTTTGTGATTTAATTAAATTGTATTAGGGCGTAATATAAACTGTTTCAAATTATGCGTGAGTTAATAGCAACTACAAAATCCATTCTCAACTTACCTTAAATTTTAACATTCTCTCTTTAGTTGGCATATAAGGCAAAACAAACAGAAATCATGAAACGTATTGTCTAATATTTATATTTGACTGGCGGACCCGGCCATGCATTGCTGTGTTGTAAATGTAACCTATGCTATGTCCTTAGTCAGAGCAAATCTAGAAAAATGAAAAAAGTGTCGACAAAATCAGTTGAGTAGTAACACTGTGACCCGGAATTTTTATATATATATATAGATGTTTGAATTAGTCCTTTTAAGGATTCCGTAACTAAGGGATAATACGGGGCCCTATTACTAAGACTCCGCTGTCCGTCCGTTCGTTGTCCGTTTGTCTGTTTGTCTCATAGTTAGTTAAAATAAAATAAATATTTAAGTAATATTCATAAAACAAACTTCAGTTTTTGCTCGATTTTGATATCGGCAATAGGTAGACGCTTGAAATATTCACAGAATATTAAGTTATATTATTCACTTTAAAATAAATAATTAAGGTGGGCTCCCATATACATACGTGATTTTTTGCTTTTAATTTTTCACATTTCACTCAATCACTTGTACTTATCAATATTGTGTAAGAGCACCTTGTATTCGTGTTTGATTGACGATATCGTTTCGGCGCGAGCAGCGGTCGCTCGTTAGCGAAGCCCGGTAATGAGAGGGACCCCTCCCCTTGCCCCCGTCACGTCACGTGCTTATTGAACTAAGATTTGTTTACCACGGGAGTGACGGAGTGACACGGCGGTGACAGAACATTGGGAGATTTTGAAACTGTTTGTAAATTTTGAGATGAGTTTCTTGATCGGCTGTACCTGTGGATGTAAGACAAATGCAAAATGATAATGTTCCAAATTGTTACGTTGTTTTTGCTTAATTTCACAACATAAGATAAATCTTACTATAGCCAGGTATTATTTAAAAAAAATCATTTATTTCCTATTTAGTTCTTACATTTCCATGCACATTACACACTTAAATAAAATAACCTTTTTTACATCCTGTGGTCACGGCTCCTGTAAAGGAAATGTTAGGATTAAATATAAATTATGTTTATAAGACCGTCCCATGTAAAGGAGTCGAAGCGTCAGTGTTAAATATAAATTGTTTTTAAAAAAACCGTATAAAACTTGTTTTATTTTTTTTCCTACATTTTGTTATAAAAATTAAAAAAAACTTTTTAAAATTTTTTGACAACCGTTTAGTGCAACCTTAGCTTTCCTGCGTCACGCACCGACGGTCCTAAGTTCGAGTCCTGTAAGCCGCAGATGCTTGTGGGATAAATATAAGCATTTGCATCTGAGGACGTTACCCTAGTAGCCATAACAGTAGCCTTACAGTAATTACTAATTGGTGTGAATGTTAGAAATATGATAACTATTAATAAATTAAATGAATTTGAATAAAGGTTTTTAGCTAACGTACTTTATGAGAGTTATAAGTAATTATGCTACTGTCAGTTCTTTCTAAGAGCTATGTTGGTATCCATTACATGAATCATGATAAGCATTTCTAGTTCAGGGCTGGTCAGCAATAATCAAATAAAATGACTTTCTAATTTTTAGTGTCGTTTGTTTTGTCTTGTTGTGTTCATTATTAAGGGTTGCATCCCGGTATTTATGTCATAATTTATGTTTTTGTTATAATTTTGGATGTTATCTATTTGTGTACCTTAACCAATAAATAAAAATAAATCAAATCAAGTTATTTTTTGTCCAAGTAAGCTTCAAAACATTAAAGCTCCGTGAAATGCCCGTCATTGCATCAAAATTATTTATTATAATTTTATTTTATTTTTGCATTTTTTCAATGCTATCTTATAAGATAGATTACTAGAAAACATCAACCAGGTTCACAAGTGAATTCTCAGGCGGGAATCGAACCTGCAACCTTTGGAAGTCCAGTCCAATGCTTTACTAAAATAATGTATCAAAATTATCTTCCTGCATCAGCAAACATGCCTAATGCACTTAAGAATATAGGCAATCTCAACAACATTCTTAAGATTTTTAAGAGCATAGTAAACCCGCTGCATATAATAATCCCTAGAAAACTAAGAATTAAAGTTTTGACACAAGGAAAAACATAAGTTTAGCCTCAACTGTACAACTATCAAATCAATGGACCAACATCATCAAGGCCTAAATTCAATTCAATATCTTTTTCAAGGTTTCGTTACCAATATGGCTAAGGTATTTGAACTATACGACTCAAGACAAGAGCACTTTGTTTAAACAGACGGGCAGTACAAAGTCTGGTGGATCGTTGTGAGCTTTAATACCTATTCTCATTTATCCCTTCATCATACCAATGGATGCATGATAACCAATAACGTACGAGACACCAAAATATTTACTTCACCATTAATTATCCTTGAATCTAAAAACTTTTTTAAAGTTTAACCCGCAATAACAAGCCCATAAGTATATAATTGACTCAACAATCTTACTTTTCATAAACTTAGTAATTTTTGTTTAACTCAATTGCGGAGATTTAATAATGAATGAGTGTTAAAATGGTTGTTTTAAAATGTTTCGGCTATCCTTAATTCTTTTATTTTGATTTGTTTTTTAGGTTTAACTTTTTATTTTATGTATTTACTATCACTGTGTTTGTATTGTACGTTGAAGTCGTATGTGTTAGGATCAAATAAAAATGTGTTTACGTTAATGGTCCTGGGTTCGAGTCCCAGAAGGGGCAGATGTTTGTGTGATGAATACGAGCATTTGTACCTGAGTCATGGGTATATATTTACATTACATATCTATGTAGCTAATATGTATGTCTATCCGATACCCTAATATCCATAATACTAGAATTATAGTGTTTACTTTGGGCTAGGCTGATTGGTGTGGATGTAAGAAATATTATTATTATTTTTATCCTATCTCACAAAAAGTTATTCACATATTTGTTCTCACATTTTCAGTTAATTTCGTTTAAGTTGCCAAATTCTTGATTTTTTTACAATGTTTAGGGTTAGTTATTATATTTGAAGCAACGGGGCAACTATTGGAGGTATTACTTCTTTAGTAAACTTGTAGAAATAAACTAGAATTTCAACAAGTTTTTTTGTCAACCTAACTTAATTACTTAGGAATCCTGACTGCTAGTTCTAACCGTTGGTTTAATGTTATTTGCTTTTGTCAAATCTATAAACAGTTCTTTCTTTATTTATTAACAGTATTTTAATGTTTGGAAAGGAATGCTACGACGCTTGCCAAAAAAAATCTATACAAAGGTAGGTTAAATAATTTAAAATCTCTATTAATTATCGCGAAATATTTTATCAATATGTCATTAAATTTTTTATTTTATTTATTTTATTTAGGGTAATTAACAATAGTACAATACTTATTTACAAATAATGTTTATAACTAGTATTACTTTTTGAACCGCCAGTATTATTATCCCCATCTTATTTATATAAAAATACAAAGCCTCTAATCCTCATACATCTAATAATAGAAAAGATATCGATGAAGTATTGTCATATTCAACTTTAACGCTGTATTTTGTTTTGTTTGTGTTAAATAGAATGTGCATTGTAATATTTAC
This sequence comes from Calamotropha paludella, assembly GCA_927399485.1. Classification (NCBI taxonomy): domain Eukaryota; kingdom Metazoa; phylum Arthropoda; class Insecta; order Lepidoptera; family Crambidae; genus Calamotropha; species Calamotropha paludella. The sequence continues at coordinate 24,813,039 of OV656817.1, read as the reverse complement.
CTATAGTCTTAATATACTAATCACTGGTAATCCTAAACAAATATTCATCATTATTTATAATTTTTGACGTTTTAATAAGTTCAAACACAGATATTTATGTAGATTATAAGTTACAAACCCGACGGCGTCAGTCGGACACTTTAAAATAATTATTTTTCTTAGCGTAGAATTCTGTACAAATTCTGTATTATTTATACAGAATATTATTAGATTATTTATGTATTATTCTATATAAACATTTAAGAATTAAGCGAGGGATATTTCAATAATCTTGTTATTATTAAATAAATACATTTTGTACAACATACATACCTTGATCCGAACTAAATTTAAGTAGCTAAAGCACTTTTACAAAGCTAAGCAACAAAAACGGTCCCAGTAACGGTAACACCCAGAATCTAGCCAATAATAAAAAGTTCAGTTTTCTACATACTCGATCTAAAATCGTTATGTGTCCATGTCACTCCACTACTGACGTCATTATATGATTATTTTAATCAATTTAGGTCGGTAAATAGGGTAGGTAGGCTAAAAGGAAGGAATTTGTTTATTATAGATTTTTTTCAATACTTCTTATAATACAAGACGATGCCTGTATGAGGTAAACGGTTACATTAATTAATCCACGAGTTAAAAAAGTTTTAAAAACGAAAAAAATAATAGTAGTCTTGCCTATAGTAAATTTTCAAAAGCACTTTTTAAAAAATGGTATTATTAGTTCTCCAAAAAACTGGTTACATTTTATGTATATTACTAATTTGGTTCCAATTATATAAATTTCTAATTAGTAATACATGAATATGGCTTCTCTTATTTATTTTTAGTTTTACATTATTGTTGCTTTGAATTTTGTAACTTTTTAAATACACTTTTTCCTTATGGTTCACGTGCTTGAAGAAACGATCAATAAACACATAATTCCGATAATATCCGTACAATTTTTTAGCATAGAGTTACACATAAAAAAATTAAATTAAACCACTTTTGTCGAATAAATTAAAATAAAATTAATTTAATTCTGATTTAAAAATCAGAATTAAATGCGCAATTTATTCGACAAAAGTGGTTTAATTTAATTTTTTTATGTGTAACTCTATGCTAAAAAATTGTACGGATATATATTTAATCCTGACATTCTAATAATTAATCTTACCAAATAAGAATTAATTTTAATAAATACATTCCTTATAATTCATTTTTTGTCTGCATTAATAAAATATATGCAGACAAAAAATGCAGGAAAAAATTTTCCTAAATTATATTTATCATTTCCTAAGCTCCTAAATAGTAAACATTAAAATACTTTTTATATTATTTTCTGTCTATTGTCTATATTATATGTATTATCTTTTATAATAATTTACCTTATAAGATCGCATTGAAAATGCATAAGAAAAATATATAAAAATTATAAGACTAAAATGGCTGTTTCATCTTAATCGATTCATCAAACATTTGTAAAAATGTTTCTTTCGAATACGAGAGGACGTTCCTCTCATTGATGAAACAACGCTTGCCTACAGCGTAAAATCAGGAAGGTACTAGAAAATTTCGACGAGTGTTCACAAGGCTCGGTAGCTCAATTGGGAGAGCATTAGACCGGATTTCCAAAGGTTGCGGGTTCGATTCCCGCCTGAGAATTCACTTGTGACCCGAGTCGATTTTTTCTAGTATTTTTCTATTATAATAATTTATCTTATAAGATCGCATTGAACATGCATAAAATATATAAAATTATAAGACTATTATATTCTGTCTTTTAAGATTATTTAATTGTTTCCTACGTGTATTCCTACTTGTATTTTACAAGATCTCAAGATATTTTGTCGGCCCTACTAAAATCACTAGAAAATATTTCGAATTAACTTTCAAATAACGTTGTCGACTAGAAAATTAAAAAATATGGCCACGGTAAACAAAACATTGTTTTTGGCGTAATTCAAGGCTAATTTCACCATCTGTTTATAAAACCAGTTCTTCATAACCAAGTTCAAGTGGCGATTTTCATCTCCGTTTACCTACATCACATCGATTTCACCAGCTACATTTTGATAGCGTTTACAAAAATTAGGATTGATCTAAAATGGGCAATCTTTGTCGACGAATAATAGAATATTCATCATAGAAACTTTCGTTTCAACACTCTTTTCACTATCATACAATGAAAACATCAAAATCAACATATAATTATGTTAGCAAACAGCTGAAATGACGGTGGCAGTTCTTGAACTCGTTGAACATTAAACGTCGAAAATCGACCGTACAGAAATTGATCGAGGTTCAACTAAAATGACGTTCATCATACATTGGTGAACACCAAAAACAACGAATTAATCACGTTTATTTTCAATGGTGAAATCAGACTTTAGTTTCAGCCATTTTCTAATAACCTATATTTAGTAAGACATAGGCCTACTTTGGTTCGGTTGCTAAGTAACCTTATTTTTTTTTCACTAAAACATCTAGGCAACAAATTCATATCCGTTGCTAAGAATGGCTTATTAAAAATGGCCCTGAGCAATTTAATTTAATATTGTCACTTTTTAATATGTACCTTTGTGAGACAATCACAGCGTCTGAATCTCGAAATTATTTACTTACAATTTTTTTATGTTCATATAAAGAGAATCCTTCCATTTGTACCGAAACGAGTTTACTTTGATATTTTAATTTATTCTTAATGTTTCAACTACTTTTCCGTGTCCTGTGAACAAAACCTTTTAACGAAGAAGTTAAGAAGAGTTCATATCAAAGCATAGACTTTAAAGTGTAAGAAGTACTCAAATTAAAAAATGTTTTCTTTAATATTTCCCTTACGCGGGATTTCAATCCACGTTTAGGTAATACAGCGTCATACATAGGTAATACCCAAATTATAGACTTGTTTTTTTGGAAAAGATACAAAGATTTTGTGTTTGTAATTATAGTTATAATAAAGAAAAATAGTTTCGATAGAGTGAAAATCTTTTGATAAGTGGTATATTAATATCACCAGCAATCAATTATATACCAGCCTCTGTGCATCTTTTTAAACAGATCAAATACATTCTTGATATTCTTGTTAAACTTCCGGGTAAGCGATGGAACTCGATCTGCTTTTATAGTTGTTTTCTTAGTCAATCAAATTCCTTTAAAAATCAGGCAGGTATCTTGGTTTTTAGTCAGCGAAATTATCACTAATCTACTTTATGCAAACTGCACAACTTTATCTTTCGAATCAAACCACCATAAAACTCTAATTTTTATCACTTTTACTATGGTAGAAGTAACTCTTCATTTGAATCAGGTCTCCATAGACAATGGCTGAATAGATTCCGAGTCAATGCCATTAGAATACATTGTTGTAATTGAAAATTAACGCCAACGACCAGCGTCGAGTCGCTTAATCAATGCGGTTAGGGTTGCCCGCGCCCGTTCCACGTCTAATTTGCGAGCGCGCGTGATTGGCTGGTGCCCGAGAGCGGCTAATCGCGCTCTCTGATTGGCCGCCGTCGCCGCGACGCACTAATTACATCGCGTTATTGGCCCGCGTGAGACAATCGCCGCGAACATGGCCGACCGATGAATGAGGTTTTATTGTTTTTTGTTTTCTTTATTAGAGGCCAGTTGCAATGGCGGTGCTAGATTTATCTGTGGTGGTTGTGATGAGTTATATTTGGGGCTTAACTAGGTGCAACAGAAGTGGATAGATTGCTACCTACAAAAAGTAAGTATGTGTTGCCATAGTAAAAATAAATAATAACTTAATAACCAATGACCAAGAACTTTGCAACTGACCAGAATTTAAATTTTACTTCAAATTAACTGCCATGAAAAGGAAATTAAACTTTTTTGTAAATTCCATTTATAATTAAAAACAAAAATTACCATTAGTAATATATACCTATAACGTATATTTATATTTATTCAACCTTCTTGCACAAATGGTATAAAAGCGAACTTATTGCCAATGGCATTCTCTACAAGTCAAACTTAGGGTGATGTCTAGAGAATGCCTTTGGCAAGGGTTACATAAAATGTTGTCATCAAGATATTTCTGTAATACTGACTTACCCATTTAAGAAATTTAAATTACTAATTAATTCATAAAGGGAATTCACTTAATCGGGTACCTGCAAGTACCTACCTATAAATTATTTTACTTAAATATTCAAAAGTACTAATCATTTGAAAATATTCCCGCAAGATTATAAATATTATAATAATAATAATCCGTTTAGTCTGTAATTTACTGGAATACCAATATGTTAGTTTTTGTTTGTGGATTCATCTAAAGTTCTTTTCTACTAAAAGTAATTTAAAATAAAAATATAAATGTAATAATATTTTACCAGGATTTATCTACGTGGATTTAAACGACCATAGAATTTTAATATTTTTTTATATTAAAATATTAACAAACCTGTTTAATAATTGGACATTATTTTTTCGCTTTTCCTTAGGTAACTTAATTTATATTTAATCAAGATTTGATTCGATTTGTGGTACAGCCACCTAGAAAAAAATGTTACTGAAAATTGTAAACTAATGAAATAACTCTTTCCGTTATACAAACAAAAACTCAAATCGGTAACACAAATAAAATGAAAATGTTTTATAACAATAACCACAATTTTTCTTGTCTTTTAAATACAATATTTTATTATCATAGAAATTAAATTATTAAATCAGACATTAAAATATGTTTTTTTTATGTAAAAATTAAGATTTAGCTGCTAAATTTTTATATGAAGCTAAAGATTTTGTTCTAATACTCATTAAAACTTATTTTTGTGTGTAGTTTTTATTAATTAAATTTTATAAACAATGTCTTTGAAATGTTAACTTTTGAAATTTTTTGATTGCAATGGACATTAAATACATTAATATCGGAAAATTGTTCTGAAAAATCCATCTACATGGCCATTAACCCATGTCATTATAGCTAACAGGTCAAACGCCTGCTTTGGCCATATGTTAAAAGTTTAAAGCTAAGAACAAAAGCATAACAACTGATATAAAGCGCGTATTTAAGGAAAACAGTGCATTTCGTAAGTGACTTTCACTACACTTGAACTTACCAAACACGTATACCTACCGCTAACTGCACACACATGTGCATCGCGAGTGCATTAAATTCATCGTGCGCCTGTGTACGTGCGAGGGCCTCTCCATTATGCGCTCTTAATGACACAGGGTGGTTGATTAAAAAACCTAAGTTGCCCGCCCCCGCTCCCGCCCCCGCCCCACACAACCCCCACGGCCTGCCGTCTTAATTACTAGCGAATAACACATCGTATTCAAATTAATTTTTAAGGTGAGTTATCTTTTAATACTCATAAAAACGGTGTTTATGATACTCGCAACTAGTATCTTTTAAACTAACATATAATTTTAAAATAACACACATTTATTTCGGTTCCTCGAAAACAAATGAATTATACCCCTATCTGAATCTTAGTAGGTGCATAGGTACAAATAAATTAGGACTTACGAGTAGGGACCACGCAATATATGTTTCAAGTAATATTTTATAACTTACCACAACGACACTTCGATTAACTATAGGATAAGATTAATTTATATGACACAGTAAGAGAAAAAATAAATTTCTAGGTGTTGAAAGGATTTATCCCGTGATATAGACGTCAATGTACCCAGCATTCTTCCTGGCATGCACACAACAAATTAACAAAGTTTCATTACAAGTTTATCAACAGTTTAGGAACGCATAGGGAACCAACACACAAAAATTAATTTTTAATTGAGTTCATAGATGTCACTTAGGAATAATGAAATTTTTTACTAGTTTACTTTTTACAAACAGACCCACAAATCATTACCTTTTTATAATATTAGTGAAAGATTATGACCCGTGAATTTGGAAACATTGAACACAAATGTGTTATCGTGTTATGATTTTTTACGATTAAATAAAGATTTTATGTAAATTGTGAATAGGCGTATCCAGGCACAATAAGCGATTTGTAGCAAATTTGATTAAATATACATGTGATGGTATATCTGTTGTAAAATACTCTATTTAATTGGAGCGGAGCGAAGCGAAGCTCCCATGGATCAGCTTCAAAGACGAAATGTCTGTTACGCCATAACTCCTAGAGTTCTTAACCGATTTTAATACTTTTTGTGTGGAATCTAATCAACACATTTAGGACCAGATTGTGACGGAGCCCGAATTTTGAAATTCACAAAAATTCCCGTCGAAACAAAAAAATATTTTTTTCTTTTTTTAAGTATTACGCTCCGCTTATATATGGTGCTAGCGTAGCTTTATGCTGAGCGACTGCATCGCCTAGTGTTATAATTTACTGAATTAATGACACGTTTAAGTTGTTTTTTCGTATTCTATTCTGACGTTTGGACTCTTCTAAAGAAGCCGTGATAATAAGATGATTCTGTCATCTGTAAAACTGATTTTATCTAAATACAATGCAATTCAACCATAAATTCTAGAACTATATAGTTTTTGTCATATTTCATATTTTGCAAATATTTGATATTCCTGTAACTACTTATGGGTTATTTAAATGATAATATATATGGGATAGGAAGCTAATGAAAATACCTACAAAATACTTAGGTTATTGCTATTGGAGGATATTTTTTTAATTTTGACATAGTTTATGTCTTTTTTATGTTTTTATTTTATTTTTATTTAAGTAATATCTAAGTATCGTATATGTATGTTTATTCGCTACCCTGGTATCCATAACACAAGCCTTACAGTGCTTAATTTGTGCTAGGCTGATTGGTGTGAATGTGAAAAATGTGATTACTATTAGGTTTGTGTTTTTTATTGTAAAGAGCTTGACCGCCATTTCACCTGACGGTAGGCGATATTGCGGTTTAGGATGTGATGCGCTTGCCTAGAAGATACCTATTCACTCGTGACTAGAAGACCCCTAAATTGTATTTATCAGGAAACACAGACTCAGGCAACGAGTTCCACTCTTGAGCGGAGCGGATCAAAAAGTTGGAACTAAAACGCTTAGTGCGACTCTTTGGTATATTAACGGTATAACGGTAAGTCAGTATTAGTAAGTCTAGTTGTCCAATGAAAAATAGGGACAGCGGAACAAGGCTGTGCAATTCTGCTGCACACTCTCCGAAATGTATCCTATAAAAAACTAATAAGCTAGCTACCTTCCGTCTATGTTCAAGGCTTTTTAGCTTATTATTAATAAGATCGTCATTGCTGATGATTTTCTTGGTTCTTGTTTTTATGGACACAAGCGTTTGGAGTTGCTATTGGGTGAAACCGTCCCAAAGATGAGAACAGTACTCCATACTCCGATCCGTATTGTCCATCTACGGTGTTTAACAGGAAAAAGGGCCTTATAGGTTGTGACAATGACACACACATAACGTTAAATAGACAATAGTTGCAGTGGCTGGCAAAACAGACACTGATGGACGAACGTGACAACGTGGAAGACAAGACACATTAGAATAAAACACCTTTTTATGGATTTTGTGTATGATTCATTTTTTATTTATTTCTGTGGTTTAGACTCCTTTATAGGAGCCGTGATCACAGGATGACTAAAATAATGGTCGTCATGAATTTTTACTACCTTCACAATATTTTAATTGAGCACGTTCCTAATTCTTAAATTTTATATACATCAAATATGTAGTTTTTTTTTACGTTTTATTTAGTTATTAAATTCTCACTATGATTACATCAGCAGGTCTTCCAATATGTCTCTTTGGAAGTATTATTTTTTTAAATAATAGTTTGGTCTTCTACCAAAGTTTCAGAAGTTTATTATCGGTAGCGGTAATTAGGATGTGACCGAATCTGCAATGTAATATAGGTTTGTGCTCTCAATTCACTAATCCTCCATTTCTAGCATGGGTCCCGACTGCTACAATTTTTCTTCTCGTTTTAGGATTTTTTCATTTAGAAATTACATAGAAACGCAGTCGGGTTACATCTCATGAGTCGAGCCGTTCAGGCTGCAGAGTGTGTCAGATATTTGAATTTGTCGCCAAAAATCCGCTAATTTGTTATTTTATTTTGATATACCAAGTGTCACTCTCACAGTAAATACGAATCTAACGATACCTCTCAAGCTAAAATCCATCGAGCCGTTCTGACCGCAGAGTGTGCCAAACAATTATACATACATAGATACTTTCCAAAAACCTAACCTTCCTTCTGGCGCAGACGGGTAAATATAGCAGAGCTTGGAGTAGTAAACACATATACTCGTAATTAAATACACAAATGGCCTTCACATATTAAATCATGCACTTATAAACATATAAATAGGATTAACAATATGGTTATACAAGTTAATAAACAATTATTATTCAGTTACAATGCTTTTCCTTCCATATTAATATCAATTTATAGAAATAAATGTACAATATATAGCGAGTGGACGTGGGTTTGAGTCCCGCCTGACACCAGAGACAAGTAGAATTTTTTCTTGTCACAGTTTCTTTAAATATAAAAATCTAGTAGATAAATAACAACTATAATTTTTCGTGCGAAAAATTTATTTTATTTTTATGATTTTATTTTGCAAGATATAACAAACGATTGTACAATATTATATAATATATAGCAAATAGGCTCACAGAATATTAATTACTAATTCTAAAAACGGCAACATTATCCACAGAATACTTTAAAGGATAATGTGCAGGATAAAATAAACTAATAACAAAACAGTCTAACTATAAGTTTAAGTTATATTAAATCACACGACACATAGGTATATCTCATAATATAATAATATGTAAGTGCCTGTGTGCGGCAGCGAGATAGGGATTATTGCCACTCATTAACAAAAAGATTACGCAAATACAAGCAGAATAAATAATAAATATTAGACAATACATACATTGTTCCGAGCGTAAGTTAATTAGCTAAAGCACTCGTGTTATGGAATTCAGGAACAAGATCGAACCCGAGACTTCAGAGTGACTTCTCCATGAAAAGCGGTATGCGTGTTACTCGATCACGGAGGTCGTCGAAAATATAGATTCATAGTTACTCTTTCGGTCGCCGCTCTCATATATTTGACCTATACAGCGATTTTTATTTATTTTTAAGAAGTTTATCAAAACAACTGTCGGATTTCTAAGCATTATTTTTATAAATGCATATCCCTATTTAACACTTAAGTATTAATATTTCTATAAGATATAATATACGCATGTGCGAATGCAACAAAAATCATTATTATAGCTGGTTCCACCTTAATCGAATGTTTAATATTTCTAAAAATATTACTTTCGATGTTAAAGGTAGTTAGCGTTCAACATTGTTGGAATGATACTAGCTTAAAGTAAAAGTTGAAATACGTTTGTATTTCAACGTCAGCGGTCAGAGCACTCGCCCGGACAGCGAAAGGTCGTGGGTTCGAATCCCACCTGAGGACTCGGAGGCGTAGTTGTATTTTTTACACGCGTGTTTTATATCTTACTTAAGTATCAATAGAAATCGATATTAGTTTTTTTTTTATCAAGGGAAGTTTTGGCAAATTATGTCACAAGAAATCGCTTGGTACTTCTGAGGCGACAAAGATATGTTGATCACGTGTGCTGACGTGGTAAAGCGAGTGTACCCGGCAATTCGGTGGCGAGTGGTCCCGGTCGTCAGTGACTCGGTCTGGTGTAGCGGGAGGGGTATTATTATGCACCCTACAGCCTCGGGTGGGTGGTCGCGGCACTTCATAAAAAGAGCCAGTGTTGTGGCTTGCAAGCATAAGATATAATCATTTTAATATAAATTAAAAAAAAATATAATAACATACAGTATCTCCCATATTCATCAGCCTAGTCCAAAGTATACAGCGAAGCGTCGGAAGTTTCAGTTTTGTAAGCATCAGATTTGCTTTTTAACAGTAAAACTTACAAAAATCTATTTATATAGTTTTACATAATGAATAATGAATAAATAATAAAAGTCTGTGTTTCCTGATAAATACAATTTAGGCGTCCAAGTCACGAATAGGAATCTTCTAGGTTAGCGCGTCACATCCTAGATCGCATCGTCGCTTGCCATCGGGCGAGATAGCGGTCAAGCGCTAGGTAAGCGCTAAAGGTAGGTAAGTTTTTCACGATAAAAAAAACTGGTTTTGTTAAACTATTGTTTACTTCCAAACTTAGCAGTGCTTGTAATATGAATGCTGGAAACAGTCTTTAACAATCAATCAATATTTTGTTTATATTTGCAAATGGCGCTATATAGCAGTCATATTCAATTTACACCCAAGGATGTTCTTTATTTTGTAAAGATTCCAACGATATATCCAAGTTTGTTCAAGAATTCAGAAGCTATCGTAGAATATAGAATTTTATAAACATAAATACATAACAATGGAAACGCTATACAACGTATTTTTATCGTGTAAAATTGGGTTCACTATCCATTTGCATAAAAATTTAAACCATAAAATATGTTGGCTTATGCTAATTCATACTAATGGTATTTACGCATAATATTATTATCCATAACAAATTTAGGATAATTGTTTTAATCATAAATACGATCAGCATAATCTTTACTTTCTAAAGGTATAATGGTATCAAACCATAATGAATATAATCATAATCATATTACGCAGAATAAGTAACCCCTAAGATCAATAACACACATCAATCAACTTTTTACAAAAAAACAAACTCTAACCAAACCTAATTTACACCTACTTTGACACTATATAATGTAGGAAATACTGGTTAAAGTACCTTTTTTATTTTTTAGATTCAAACAACCATTCTTAAAATAAAAGTTTATTATAAAATACTATTACGCGACTATACAATGCCTAAAACCATTGTGTAACTTATAATTACGCATAAATATATTGGACCTAATTATAATTATGGCACAATATATATGCTGCTAAAAATCAATTTTGACAAAGTAATATCACGCAAAAAAAAATATGCCAAACTCATTATGCCAAACTATTTTAGGAATAAATACATTATGATAACGAAAGGGATCCCGTAAAATTATCCTAAAGAAAACTAAACCCTACCGTACTTTACTATGCATAACGGAGTTATTTAAGGAAACGACCGCTCTTATATTTATTTTACGAAACTACGTTTAAGAATATTATCAACAAACATTCCAGGTGCCCGCAGTAAACATTACCGAGTGTAGTCTGTACATACACAATCTGTCGCTACGTACGTAACGTTCATCATACAAATTGTATGCATATTAATAAAAGTTGTGTCTGGTAATCGGAGTAATATGCGACTCGGGTGCAAAAAGGTCGCTACACAAATTTTGGTTTGCGTGACTACAGCAGGACGGGGCGTGTTATAAAACAGGATAAAGGATCGATAAAAACATTAATTCGATTAAAATTAGTTATTTCATATCTTCAGTAATACCCTCAGAAATTAAGAGTATTGTAATTAAATTTGTTTATAAATCTATATATATATATAATATAAAAATTCCGTGTCACAATGTTTAACCGCAATGAACTCCGATATTATACAACTAATTCAATGTTTTTTTTTCATATTGCTCGATTTGTTCCAACTTAGGATAGGATTGGTTTCATTTTAATATATTTTCATAAAATAAAATCTATCCTATGTCCTAAGTTGGAAACAATCCAGCAAAATGAAAAATTAATCATCAAAATCGGTTTAGTAGTTTCGGAGTTCATTGCGATCAAACACTGTGAAACGGAATTTTTATATTTATAGATTAAGCTCAAAAATAAATTTAATATTTCTTTTTAATAAAGTGAACGTCACTAAAGTTGTGGAATTATTCAAAATGGCGACTGGTTGTGACGCCATCATTGCAACTTCATGCCTAATACGGGGACCTTGAATCGTATTCATTTGCTTTTAATTTTTTAACAATGGCTCGTCATGAAAATGTGTACCTAAGCTTTGCCCAAGATAAGAAAATTGCATCAAAACTTATCATCAAGGAGTGTAATCAAAATTTCTTTTATGTAAATGAAACAAAGTTGGCATGGCATACATGTCTAAAGATAGAAATTTTCATTTTAGTGTTAAATGTAAATTTCAAATTATGAATGTTTGTTTTCTTATTCAATCACTATGAATTAGTTGGATCTATTTAAATAAATATATATATAAAAGAATAAACCCTAAAATAATAAATGATTTAACATTTGAGATACGGTACAGATAGTTTCAATATATTCAATACAAAGTTTTTTGACATATATATACTTAGAACACACAATAATAAGCAGTTGACCTTAAGATGAATTAAAACTGAATTTAAAGATAACAATTGAGTAACCACTGAGAAAGTAATAAAAAAAGAACTTGTCTTGATGGACTGTCATCCTTTCATTCACTTTATTGTGTCCAACAGAAGCTAAAATTGTGTCTATTTTAATGATATATTTAAATTGGTACCTACCAACTTAGTAACATTTTGGAATGCAAATAAATTAAAATTGAAATGAAAATTTAAATATACTACGCATATATTTTAGTACTGTTACTGATAAACCAAAAAAAGCATACATTTATTTTCTGTTTTTTGAGTTTAAGAAATATTATTATGAATTGATTACTTAGTGCTTACTAATGATTTATCAATCAATAATTTATTTAATCGAGATACAAAGTCTAACAATAGTCAGTAACAAAGTAATTTAAAGCTACGTTAGTAGACATTTAAATTTCATTTAAAATTATTAAAATCTATTTGCCAAAAAATAAATTATTAAAATTAAATTATGTCGCATAACATTTTAGCCGAATCGGTTTAAGGTAGTTTAACCCAAATTCTTTGGAAGGTGATTTCATCTAATCTGTCACATACCCATAGCATGATCTATGAATGTCTGTCGCTATTTTTCGATCCAAACACTCTCCGAGAGTAAAATTGAACCTCATCTTTTCACAGAGACATTGGGTGTTTGCTTTTATATGAAGCTTACATCGGTTTAAAACAATCAATAGTTTTAAGCAGTTATTCGTGTGGTAAACATATATAATGACTTTATTTGTACAGCGAAATGTGTAACAGAACTGGTAACTAAAAGGTGTACATTAACGTAATCAAATGGAAGAAACAAAAAATACACATTTTATAAGTGCATCCATCAAAATTAAATACAAAATAATACAATGAAAAGGTTTTCAATAGGTTAATATATTGATGATGACTTATGATGTAAGACTACTATCTTAACATATTAAAAAAAAAATATTTATTACATTAGATAACGAATCTTAACGCGTCCATTCCCAACAGCAGTTTAAATTTACAGCTTATAAGATTTAACAGCTTTGTAAGGCAATTTTGAACTGTGACGTCATTATTCCATGAAATCAATCAATTGATGAATATCGTTTAATTTTGTTATAACGCTTTCATTCTCTAAAATAAAATAAAAATACATTCAAATTTCGACGAGTGTTCACAAGGCTCGGTACCTTAATTGGGAGAGCATTGGACCGGATTTCCAAAGGTTGCGGGTTCGATTCTGAGAGTTCACTTGTGACCCGAGTCGATTTTTTCTAGTATTTTTCTGTAATAATCATTTATCTTATAAGATCGCATTTACAAATGCATACAAATATATAAAAAATATAAAATTAACATACCTATTTCATGGCAACAAAGGTTTTCATGTCTTTTTTAATATATTTCTATGAATTATTTAAAACCAAAACCAGTAAAACGTGGTCATTGATTATACGAGTTTTGCTTTCAAGACTTGTAAAACGACAAGTTGGGCTAAACACTCACAAATGAAAGAGCGTTACGAAAAGTGTGATCGGGCGAGGCGAATGGAAGTTGAGAGGGAGATATAAGTTAGTGACGATATAAAGAGAATGTAACTAACATTTTATTTACAATTTTTTCATTAAAAAAACAGGAAATTCAATTTCTACGATAAAATTTGACATCTGTCACATATAATTATCATAAAGAATGATTGACCCTTGCAATATAAAAACGATTACTGAAAAAAATACACAATAATTTGAATTATTATCTCACAAGTGTCAAATGTTTGCAATAATTATTTTCGTGCGTTCAATATCGAGACTACTGTGTTGTCTACGACTCTCATTATTTTTCAATTTTATTGTCCGTGGACACCTGAATTTCTGCCATGATTGTAAAGACCAAAGAGGATTTGATCCAAAAAGACACCGTAGACCAGGCTCCTCCCACTTGCGGTGTGTGAACCTCTTTGTCTGGTGGTGTCAGTCCATCTCGTGTTACCTTTATCCAGGGCGTCGCTATTGTCCGTTTGGTCACCATTCTTTGCGGTTCACACGCCTGATACACCACGTCAATGACGATTGAAAGATTAATAATGAACTATTTTTGCCCTGAATGGGTCGCTTACGTGTTCGATATTCAGTACGTTTTTGCAATGGTCGCGTTAGAGTTGATTTTATAAAGTTTTTCGTTTGGTTATTTTTTTTTATTTGTTACTAAGAATATGATATATTATGAGTATAAAAATGATGTAAAAATATTGGTAGAAGGGCATAGGTAAAGTTTTATCTTTTAAACCTAATTGAATCCAAAATAAAAAAGGCAATAATCATGTATTTACTATATTAATTACAGATTGTGTTATTGGAAAATTATTCTTCAATATCGTTATTGTATTGGTTAAAATATTGAATATTAAATCGAAAGTGTCAAATTATTGATGAAAGTTAAAAGTTATTATTATTTGGTCTTTATTAACGACTTATAAAAAGATGGAGGTTTTATATTATAATCAATATATGTAAGTTAAATATATAACTCAATTTAATGAGGATTAAAACAAAAAGCTCTAATAACCAGTCCATTTGAACTTAAAAGGACACTTATATAATCTTCCAAAATTGTAATTGATAAGCATCTTTCACATGTAAAAAATAGATAAGTTTTGAACTATTAACAATAATTATTTAGTCCCAAATTAAGTCGAGCTTGTTCTGTGGGTACTGAATAACATATGTAATACATAAAAAAGCATATGGACGACCATGTGTCGTAAGTAAATGGTTGTGCTCATCACACAAATATATATTCTTACCATAATTCGAAATATGGGCCTTAATTTGTGTTGTTATAGTGTAGTTTTATCTTTAGTCCATTTTAATAAAACGAAATAAATCTATTTTCATCTCAAAACCTAACAATTAAAACTAAAGATCGATTAAGAAAAAATACATTTAATGGCTGGTTCGTAAGCTGTTTACACCAATAGCTCTCTTAAAATGATTGTCTTCAGCCTATTAATATCCTTACAGTTATAATATTATAATATAACTAGCTGATCCAGCCACGCGTTGCTGTGCTTAAAATTAAAATGAAATCTATCTTATGTCCTAAGTTGGAATAAATTCCGCAACAGAGCCATCTATTAATATTTTATCGAACTAACCCATAAATACACACACCTGTCGTATAATAAACATTTAATTTGCAATATTAAATATTGAGATCAATAATTAAGATAAAACTATCCTATCTTTTAAGTTAGATCAAATAACAGATAGTTACAAATTTTGATCCACATCGGTTCAGTAGTTTCAGAGTTTATCCCGAACATACATTGTGACACCACATTTTTGTATATAAGATAACAGGTTTATGCCAGTATATAATAAATCTTACACCGTAGGAAAAATTAAATATAACCCACTTAGAAGATGCAGTTTGAATGGTAGGTGTAATATAAAAATATTTAAACATAGTCTTGTTTTAAAAATAAATCAGTAAGCATATTTTTGGTACTAAATGTTGCAAAAATCTTTTGGTACGTAGGACTTATAGAAACATTGGATAAAAAATACTTCTCACCTCTTGGGGTCTGGTGCCCTAATCAGTTAAGCTACAGAGATGTTACTCTGCTGAGTTTCTCTTTTGCTACATAAATAAAAAAAAACAAAATTGTCCGCTTTGTTCCCAACACGAATAGTTTACGACCTTAAACATTCTTCTTCTTTATGCCCACTCTACAATCACTGTAGGTTGGGTATTAGCTTGGAAATCTCTTCCTTGTCTCGTGCGAGGTGAATCAGTTCAGCTGTTTCGTATCTCCAGACCATCCTCGAACGTTTTTTGAAGTAATACTTTACGCAGGCTTGACTTGGGGAGTAAACGGAGTGACGAGAGCGTTACGCTAAGTATGATCGGGCGAGGAGTATAGAAGTTGAGAGGGAGAAATAAGTCAGTGAAGCTAGAGAGAGAGAGTTACGTTTTGTATATTACTGTAGGGGCAAGAGAGAGAGGTGCGAGAACACATTTTTCTTCTCTCTTTCTTTCAGAGCCAATTACGTTTCGTATAGGTATCTAATATATATCTATATATACATATAGATTGAGCTAAAGAAGTTTTACTTCAGTCGTGTGGTTTAAAGCACATTTGTCAGGCAACTCCACGTTTTCCCGCGATTTTTTCCGTCATTATTGATTACAGTAGATCTTATCTCTCGTATCTAAAGACGTGATTGGATTCTTATAATTTCGACATCAGTTAACATTCCATAAATTATATTTCCATCTTTGATCGGGAGTTATTAGGAATCGTGTAAATACCTAATAACTCAAGGAAAACTTATTATCGGTTAATTGAGAGTCCAGTTAGAACAACACATACCGACCACAATCCATACAACCCATGTTTTCAATTGGAATTCATTAACTGATGACACATCAAGAAGCATAAGGTATTGAACTGTTGAATGGCTGCTTGTTGATTGTTTGTTGGCAAAGTATTGATAGCTCAACATGCTTGGCTTCTTACTGCTATTCAAATGAACACAGTTTATAGCATTTCTACAGGAAAATAGAGATTGATTTGATTGACTGATTCGATTATTTATTGCAGTCTGGCAGATTAAATTAGTTAAAGGGTGTCGTAAAAGAGCCTAGTGTTATTGAAGGTTGAACATACGCTTCCGAATGTGCAGCCGTGTTTTCTGGAAGTTTGGAGTTTCTAGCAAAAGATCCCAATTTAGGGGGACAATTTTGAAGTATGCACCCTCACACTGCCTTTGATCACGATTGGGGATGCCCGGGTGCATTTGGATATCCCCCCAGACGGGCAGGACTGTGCAATGTCGGCTCAGGATCGCCAGTTCCTTCGCCAGCTGATCTTGCCTACCGTCTTTAGCTCCGCCCTTTATTGAGGGCTATGAACCTATCGAACCTAGAGGGCTGTTCGGGCGATCTATAGGATGGGCTCCCGAGAGTCTTTAAGAGAAAAATTTAAAGAAATTGGTATTATGACTCTACATTCACAATATATTTATGAAAACCTACTGTATGCGCACAAGTGTAAAGATATTAAATTCAGAAAAAATAGTGACTATCATAATTACAATTTAAGAAATAAAGACAAGCTAGCAATGCCCAGGTATAGGCTCCATAAAATAAGCAACTCCTTTGCAGGTCACTGTATACGAATGTACAACACGCTGCCATGTAACATGCATGACTTGTCAATAAATAAATTTAAATTTTTAATTAAAACTCAGTTATGCAAAAAGGCTTATTATAGTGTTAAAGATTTTTTGAATGATAAGGTAGCGTGGACCTAAAAGAAATGAATTGCTCGTTCTCTGAATCGTTTTGTAATATGCACAATTTGTAAGACATTTGGCGATTTTATAAGAGTTTTGGCACATGAGTTTCTTGCCCGATTCTTCTCATGTTAGCCCCTACGTTCGGAATCGGGTCGCTCGTGGCGATTACATGCGCGGCATCAACTCCGCGGATGTACTTGCCGCTAGCGCACGGGCTATCTTTATTATAAAAGAATATTATCTTGATTCTTCTATGTAAAATTGACGATTTTAAGTGCCCGCAAGGGCCTATGAAATAAAGTTATTTTGATTTTGATTTTATCCCAGTTGCCTCAGTGGGACAGTTCCATCCATCAGTAGACATAGACGAACATAAATATTATGCTATAAATGTAAATAAATGTTTTTTTTTTACATTTTTGCAAAAACAGACAGCGCATTGGTAGGTACACATCTGCGCTTGTAGTTCTAATTATCATTTCAAGAAACATACGTAAGATGATTGTGTAAATTTTCAAAAATGATTAAAATTTACCAATTTAAAATTGTGAAATTTTAAAACAACGGTGTGGAGTTTTGTACTTCTTACTGTATTCCCTTTTTTAGGATTAATTTCTTAATATCCGCTTTTATTTCCCAAACCAAAAAGCAAGTGAAAAATAAAATTTCAATATTTGTAGACAGTTTCTAGGCATGCTTTCTTTCTGCACGAAAGTAACTTCTTAAGATTTTAGCTGATGTATACGATCGGGCTAATCAGTACAAGAGTAGTAGAATGAAAGTAGATATGAATAATTTTAGTTTATTTATGTGCACTTTTATCCCATAATATTTTTTACAATAAATGGGTAAATTGAAAACTGCCAAACTTCCATATCCTTTTTCACCCACTTAAGGGAGGTGTGTTTCTGAAATTCGCTTTTATGCTCATACTCCGTAATTTTCGAAGTGTTATTCCAGATACAACAAAAATGAATTATTAAAACCTACATGCAAATTTTATGCTTTTGACCCTACATGATGATCGAATGGTTTTCGCAGAGAATCAACGGCCTGCCCTAAGTCATCTTATACTTTTATATACCGTGTATAAAAAGAGCCTGACTTATTCGCCCTAGTTTTCAGCTATTTGGAGGCATGTGCCCCAACAGTAGGCTTGAGCCTCTTAGAAAGATTTACATGAAGCCAAGTAAGATTAACAAAATTATTAATGGGTGAGGACAATATATTCTGTGCCTCAGACCATATGGTTTTGGTTTTATAGTTATTTTTTATTGATAAAAACGTCCCAATTGTTTTAAGAATATCAACAATGCTATAAACAAAATAAATAATGTGTACGGTAATATTATAAATTGCGAAAAGATAAACGCTAGTGTTACGATTACTCGTAACTCGACCTACGTCCATCCGTAGTACCTATATGGAGTTAACATAAGCACAACCGAAGAGCCTTGGCCGCCTTAAATTATTAATAAAATTAATTGAAAACATTATATTAAACTAAATAAAGTACAAGTGGTATTAATTATCAAGCTCCAAGCTTAGTACATCTTCTACTATGTATACTAAATGACTGATAAAATACACATAGCGTAAGCAAAAAACGACTTTGGAACAAATGCTTCTGCTCCCACACAACACTAGGATTTGAATCCAGGACCGTTCATAATCATAATCTGGTATTTTATCTACCATTAAATATCTCTTTTACTGTTCATAAAATATGAATATTATTTATTGTTTGAATACTTATTTATGTAGCATTAAAACTTGAAATGTAGAAAAAATAAATAACAAGCTCCACTCCAAGTTTGATTTGAACCCACATATTATGCCGGCATTTTTTAATGAAATTTTTATTTTATAAATTAATAATAATGCCATTTTTCATTTTCAAATTAAGCAATGGATAAATAACAAGGATATGCACAAACATTTCCCTTGCACAATTGAAAATTGTGACTATAGCTTTTCACTTAATGTCAATAACTACTAAACCATTTAAGCTCAGCTTTTAAAGTTCATTTTTCAATGACCAGATGAATTTCCTAGTGTTTTTTTATTAAAACTTTTTTATTATACCAACTAATTTAAAACGCATCGCAACTATTCCTATCTTTATTATTTTGAGGTGATATTCGTTTGATTTAATGTAGCATACAGTTTTTTATACGTCGCCATAAAATGAAAAAAAAAATTAAGTTAGGACAAAAATTGAATAATGGAAAAAATATTCTGTTATAAATGTATATTATGTATATTTTTTACTGATGGCAATTTTTCGGCCGAAAACTAAGTAATTAAACTAAGTAAGATAGATAGATATGTCACAATAAATAAAGAAAAACGTATTTATTAACAAGTATATTTTTCACATAAGATTTACTATATATTATTTTGTAATTATGAAATTTAGGGAAATCATCCAGCTTGTCACTAGGTTTCGCCAGAAATATGGGTAATTTAATAGAATTAGGAGTTTGTCGCCCTCTCCAAGATAGTAGTTGTTGGCTCGGAGCCAGATTGGCACAGTTAGTTTAGGACTATGCGAGATAGGAGGACACTGTTGGGAAGTATATTTACATCAACTTTAATACAAAAGATGTTTTTTTAATCTACATCCAAAGTAAAGGCTGTTTCTTTATGAAATCTTAATACCTGCAAATGTTAATAAAAATAATGAATATATTTTTATTTATTGGGTGGGAATGCTTATTATCTTTTAAAATCCACTCTTAAACGTGTTAAAAAATAAGTATAGCATATTTGTGCCAAACGTGTTTCCTGAAAAACATGTTATTGTAGGTTGTCCGTCTGTGATAATGGGCCATTATGCACTCGTCACGCAAAACGGCGGATGTGGAAATTAATACCTCCCGAAGGAAGCCATCGAGACGAGGCGGAGGCTAAACACAATAAAGCAGAGAGTGCACCGAGAGAGGAATTACGCGCCAATCCACCTGCCGTAATGTTGCACTACGGATAATGCGGACCGCCACCCCCCCGCGCCCCTGCAACCGCGGACCTATTCATTTCTTACAATTAATCAAAATTAAATCAACTGCCCCACCGCCACGCCATTTTAAAATGTAATACTTTTCGAATACAGTAGTTATTCGTGCGGCTGCGTTTCGAGTAGGCGTGTCCGTCGCGAAGAAATCTGGCCAATAGAGTGCGGTAACAAAATATCCGTATTGGCTATTAGGAGGCCCCGCCCGAGCGGGCAGGGGGGGAGGTGAGCCGGGCCGCAACGGCTTAAGTGCTGCGGAGTCGGCGCAAACTTACGCCCTTGTGGCTCCGAGTATGGGGAAAGTTCTTCAGTTCCGAAAAGTCGGTTCGTAGAGGCGAAGGGTAGCGTTTACGTCGGTTCTTAGGCGAGCGGGTGCTGACGCCTCAAGGGGGGTTCCTCGTTTTTACAAGGCGACGGGCGGCGCCGACACCAGAAGCGCTCCAGTCGCCGCGGCGAGTGCTCGCCTCGATTACAATTCACGAATTTTTTCGCGATTTCAACACAAGCGCGAAAAATATTTTTTTTAGATATATATTTTCCCGCATTTTTACGTCTGGCCTAAGCATATAGCCTAATTTTAATAAATAAGTTTAGTAAATTAAAACTGTAGATTAGTGTTAACAAAGTTACGTAATTAAAAAAAAAAACTTTACGGAAGTGTGACTGTTACAAAGTTTAGACTTGAATTAGAAGTAAAAAAATATTTATCTGTGATTGGGAATACAACGGAAAATGGTCAAGCTATATAAGGAGGATACAAAGTAATGATAAAGTAAGGCTGAGAGCACACGTGCACGATGCAAGCGATGAGCGCGAACGCGAGCGCGCCGCGGGCGCCGCAACGGTCGCCGTTCGCGATTCAAGAGTTGCTCGGGCTGTCGGACAACCGGGAGCCTCGGGATAGATACTTCGAGAGCCGGGACGATAGAGTGCTCAATTTGTCGGAGAGGGAGCGCTCATACGCACCCCAGTTCCCATTACCAGCTTCGGTGGCGAGCAGGGTCGCGTACGCGGCCGCGTTCAACGCGCAAGCCGCGGTCGCCGCCGCCTTCTTACCAGGACCTCCGCTTTTGCATCCACCGCCTGGTGAGTACCTAACTTTACAACACAACATGTAGAGAAACAACCTTCAAAAAAGTGTAATTATTTAGCCTGTGTCTTAGTCAAAATTGGACGAGTATCTCTTTTTTTAATCTTGAATAGGAAAGGGCTTGACCGCTATCTTGCCTGATGGTAAGAGACGATGCGATCTAGGATGTGACGCGCTTGCCTAGAAGATACCTATTCACTCGTGACTCGTCGAAGAATCATACACCGTAATTATTTGTTATCGAAGAGTAGTTAACTTTTAATTACTTAGGCACCTTCCTCGTGTAACCAAACTATCGGTTGATTACATCATCCAACTAGATAAGTTAATAAAGGTTGTATTACAGTAAGCCGACGATTAAAATGTTAAGAGGCTGTGGGCAAGTTGAGTGTCGAGGCGTCTAAAGTGTTTTTGTGCGCCGTAAAACAAGCCGCGGCGGAGGACGGCGTATTGTGCGGTTCAATTGGGGTTTTTAACTCTATAATTAGCGTGTTTGGCGAGAGACAATGCTTTGTGTGAGCCGCCGGCTCGGGTTACACGCCCGCAGCCAGTGTGAAGAAAGCTTAATGTTTTATAATGCCTTATTACACCTAAATTAGGACTAGAAGAGTAAATTATAAGACGAGTATTAAACAATACGTGTAAACTGAATCGTGATAAAGACATAATTTAAGTAAGGAGTTTAAACACAAAATAAAATGGAAAACAAATTCTTTGAAGCAGTTTATTAAAGAAAATAAAGACACAGTAGAAGTGTTTAATGGCTTACTTTAAAACATACACTGTTACAATTATTGGAAAATTAGTGATTCGCCTTAACTTCAAATACAAATATTTCTTTAATAAAGCTTCATAACTATTCTGGATGTCGCATCAAAATTTTAATGAACGAATACAGAACCCAACATAACATAATAGTAATTTTAATAGGAATCTGAGCGTTATAATTAGTAATATTATTCTATGATAACTATATAATACACACAGATAAAACTTTTAAAATAATAAATTAAGGAACAAAAAGGAAAATGTACGATATTCTTACTTTGATTACACAAGAATAGCACTGATAGTAAGTAATAAAGACAAAACAAGATTTAGGTAACCATCTACCGCAAAGATATTGTCTGTAATTGTAATATGGTCACACAAAGAATGTAAAAACATGATTATAAGTAGGATTTGTTGTCCCACACTCTTATAGAAGTTTAAAATTGAGTTAAACGACTTCACTGGTTTATAGTTTTATTTTATAAAGCATATTATATATTTCATAAAGTAGCTTACGCTTGTCTGATTATAATATTAATTAAAATTACATTGTCGCGAAAATGCTGACACACAAGATAGCATACTTTGACTTGACCTATATTGTGCGGTAAAATAAATCGATTAGCTGAGAAGAGGATGATATAATACCGTGATCTTAAGTACCAGGCTGACATAAACGACTAAAAAGTATCTATAACCTATTTAAAGGTTACTTACTGTGTTTGTGAGCTTTTAGGCTTAAGATTTCTAATTTCATTTTATAATTCCATTTTATAATTCCATTAAAAAGGTCTTGTGATGTGGTTTTAGACGATTTCCACGAAATAAATGCTTAAAAACAACTATTGAATTATAAATGATTGAATACGCTTTTTCTATCCCAGCCCCCAAGTTGAGTACCCGACAATAATAACAATAATAACTTACGCTTTAGATAGGATACAGAGTAAAAATATATCACAAAGAAAAGTATACAGACACCTATTTACATTATGGTTTTGCAAAAAATATTAAGTATTTAGCAAACTGAAATATAAACTAAACTTTTATATTTATTACATATTTATTGCATTTTTCAATGCTATCTTATAAGATGAATTATTTTAATAGAAAAATACTAAAAAAAATCGACTCGCTCAAATCGTGAGAATTCACATTTTATTGATACACAAGTGAATGTTTAGAGAGATTTTAAAATATTAAAAATTGTATAACTTATATTAGTATTAAAGAAACTCAATTGTATATTATTCTGGTGCATGTTTGAGTCGAATACCTATAAGTATAGACAAACTAGGTGAACCACTGTTTAGTGTAGGGATTAACACTATTTCACTTATTATAAAAAAGGAACTAAAGTTAAATGTGACCAAAAAGTGATGTTTTCTTGTTTATTCAAAACGGTAGAGACAGCAATTTTAGGTGTGTAATCCACGTTTTATGTTAAGTGGTATGTGTTTTATCATTGCTCTATGACTATTTTGTCATTGATAGAACTTTGATTGTCACTGAATTTGTGTTTTGTCATTGTCTTCTAACATTAGGCAATACTATTTTTATACGGTATATTTAATCTGAGTCCTGGCTCAGTTACATCGAGAAATATGTAATAAAAAATCACCAATGAAAAGTATAACCAAAAATAAAGAAAATAATTTATAAGTACATAAAAGAAGCAAATCATAGAGGCTTGAAATTTGAATAAAATACATTTAAATCAAATATTTTAAGAAAATAATAATTAATCTGGTAATAATACTAACTTTATTAAAATTTATTCACTCGTCGCAAAATTAAAGTAGTACTTAAAATGTTGTAGTTTTTATTTATATCAACTATTAGGCTTTATATCAGCTTAAGCAATATCTAATTTAAGGTATTCAAATGAATAATACTCGTATGTAAAAGAAATGATTTTTAATAATTTAATAGTTTAAATTACTTTCGTAAATATAAAAACAGTGCAATGTGAAAGCTTAAAGTGGTAAAGCGTAAGGTATGAGGGATTCATAGAAACAGCCGAACGATGGATTTTTTTTATTTATTTTATTTTGGCAAAAAACAGTCATACATAATTACAATAATTATTGAGAAAACAGTAATAAAAATAAAAGACCTACAGTGCCCAAAATTTAGAATAATTCCTACGTGATCAAATCGTGGAAAACAAACATACTTATGGGTCATTAAAAATTACAAAAGAAAATCAGTACGATCATTTCAATAAGTGACAAAATAAACAATTCGAACTACTACATTTTACCAATTGCATAAGATGAATTTAACAAATTAGCAAGAAAATAAAATAACACTAAATGGAAATCGTTTTAACAGTTTTATTGACTAGAACTGAGTATATCTTTAAGTTTATTTTTAATACTGTTAAGAGATATGTTAATAAACTGAGATTTAAATTGCGTATTTGAATTCCGACGGCGGCTGATTTTATTCTCATACCTACTTTATAAAATCGTGTAGACTTATATTTATTTTGAATTAAATCAAAAATATTCATCGATGTACATAATTAAATGTAACTTGCAGTAGTATTATATATTTTTTTCGACGTCATGCAACCATAATCGAAATTAAAACTGAAATTATTTCAAGATTATTTGAAGTATTTTAAAAACATGAATTAGGCTATAGTATTTTCTGTTTGTTCTTCAGAAAACACAATAAAATTGTTGAAATTCAATCAAAATTATAATAATATCTTTTCCATGCTGATATAGTTAAAAATCAGAACCACAATTATTTAAATGTGGCATATCTGTAACAAGAAGGAATTTTAAATAAATTATTTTACTTTGTTTTATAAGTAAAATAATTTATTTAATAACTATTGAGAACTTTCTAATAACTATTGAGACTTCATATTAACGAGTTCTTTCGATTATTATAAGAATTTGTTTATAAAGTAACGGTTCTTAAACTAAAACCTTACTGAGATTTTATTTATTTATTAATATTAATCTAGATAACATTTTAGAAAAAAGCCTAGAGTTCTTTTTAGTTATTTAAAGTAATCATTTTCACTATTTACTGAAAAAGAACAAACGCAATATATAAATAATCAAAATTTTAACATTATTAAACAATTAACAAAACAATAATTTACGGTTTCCGCGCATAATTTAAATTTGATCCTGATTTTTCAACTCCTTTACAGAAGCCGTGATCACAGGATGACTAAGGCAATGATCGTCATATGTTTTCTACTACCTTCACAATATTTTAATCGGGCACGTTCCTAACTGTTAAAATTTATATTCAGTATTAAATGCTCAAAAAATCGAAAAAAAAGTTGTTTCATTAAAATGTGTAATGTGCGCGAACTAAATATTATTAAACAACTAAATTACAGCTTAATTATAGTTAAATAAGCAAGTGATATAGTAGATATGAACGATGAAATAATTTGGATGTTTTTGCGCAAACATAAGTATGTGCGATGGAGCGATAGCCGTGGAGTGCAAATCGATGGAACAGCCGGCGCGAAACAAAGGGCCACAACTCCCCCCGAATATCATTCCTGCTCTACACAGCACGGAAATATGCGCTGGCTCACAATTAATATAGTTGTGTCCCAATAAGCGCACTTAGAGGTATGCGCCATTTTACATATACCGAAAATAAAAGATTGGAATTATAAGAATTTAATTTTATCCTGATAATCATAATATCTAAATAAGTCACTTTAAATGTGTCTTGAAAAATAATCGAAATGTCATAAATATAAAAAAAATAATAATGAAGGTTTTAATATCCGTTAACATTATATAATTTCAACTAAAAAGTGATGAGCGTAACATTTCTTTCAATTATGAAAATAAAAATATAACCTTTTTGATAAAAAAATGGATCATAGGGTGTTTTCATTCATTAGCTATTATTCTTTTCGGATTCATTACAATTAATAAATAATGCTTGCTTTATGTTAATTTTGTTACCAATTTAGGATATATAATATACCTAAGTTTTTTTCTTGCTTCTTATAGATAAAATAAAGCAATTTGTTTGAATATATTAGTTGATTTTACCATTACTTATTGAGTATAAGTATAAGCTTTTAATAAATATAAAAATCGTACTGAATAAGCTACCTCCAGCATGCCTCTAATGAAACTGTTTATTTTCTTATAAAAAACAGATGACTTTTTAATACATTAACGGTTCAATAAATAATTATAAATACGCTTGGAATAATGGCGTAATAATTTATTGTTAGTGTGACATGTCTATTCATGTTGTTCGAGTATTACAATTATTAGGAAAGAATATACCTAGTAATTTATAATATTGTTTGCTTTATTAGACGGACTGTGTTGTTTTCCCTCGTTCAATTACATTATATGCCGTCGAAGTAGATATGTAACAAAGCCTTATTAAGTACCTATCGTGGGATATGAGAGTTTTATGTAATTTAATGTAGTAATTTTGTATTTTGTCGTAAGTGAGTCGTATAAGTTACAAATAGATATAACGTTTCGTGTATCAATAATATTATCTTACATTTTTGTGAATATCACTGCACATAAATAATTTAAATGTTCGTTTAACAAGTACTTATTTTGTTTCATAAATTTACAAATTTACCGTTTGTTGCAACGGTAGTGATTGTTGGGTGTCCTGGGTCCTGATTGTCCTGGGTTGGAGTTCCAGAAGGGGCAAATGTTTGTGTGATTAATACTATGTAGTTTTGTTAGTATTATAACATATCTATCATATATGTATGTTTATCCGGTACCCTCGTATTGATAACACAAGCCTTACAGTGCTTACTTTGGGTTAGGCTAATTGGTGTGAATGTCGGAAACATTATTCTAAAGACAGAAGAATGACAAAATATCAATTAACTTAAATCATCGACATTTAATATATGGCATCTTGCAGTAGTTTATTTTTTGTTAATATAAGTTCACCACATCTTAATATAGTCTACTTATCTACTATCTGATATTTTCACAAGTAAATCCATTTTTTTACATGATAGTAGTAACAATATTCTTACTTCTCACTCCTTAGCCCTTTTTTCAATGAAATATAGCACAGTTCTACTAGGTAATTAAGGGGTTTATTTTCCATAATCTTTTGGTATGAACTCTTGCTGTTTTGTGATGTCTAAATACTAGTAAATAATACGGTTTTCCGATGTTAATTAAAAAGGGTAAGTTATATTAGAAAATACAATTTAATCAAAATTTAACTTTTAATCATTCGAGGAAAATGTCTGACAAAAATGCAAGACGGCACGTCGGTTTATGACAACCGTTTTCTATTTAAGTCCAGTGACCTCAAAACAGTTCAAACACCAAGAATCAATAAAACCTAACATAATTGTAACATAAGTATTTTGATAACAAGACAAGTCGGGATCAAAATACCTTAACTCTATTACGGATCACGTTAAATTTTACAACGATTTTATAGAAAAGGTCACACGACACAGATTCCAATCTAAAGGGTTCTTAAAGTATACAAAAAAAAGACAGCGAACTCATCTCACAATGCGAGGAACAATCCGTTATTCGGTTCTCATCCCGATCTAATCCCGGTTGCTCACACGCGCCGTCACCTCTCACCGAAACGGGCAAAACCATGAATGCTCCCCAAGAAAACCTCACACCTACTGAAATGGGCTTTTGTGCGCCATAATGAGCGAAGATAAAGTGCTGATGAGTGTGAATGAGGAGCTGACAAAGGGCGAGCGAATCTCCGCGATGGTCAACTAAAGAAAATAGCCCTCTTTTTACTCTCTTTTTAAGCTATTCTCTTGAGCTTTGACAGGGTTTTGCAAAAACATTTAGAAATTGGAACCTGATAGGCTTTTGTTGGTCGTTTTTGGAGGGCATTCGTCTCGAAATTATTGGGACATTATCGACGATCGTTTTGATTTACACACGGAACAGGTGTGTCTATTCTGTAAGAGTACGATATTTAAATAAGTTATCCTAGTGTTTTTTGGACAACATCATCATAAATAGGTAGAGAAATGAACGATCATCAAACCCACATTTTTTAGCAATCCGTGTAACGCGTAAGTACTATGTCATCGAGGCCCATCTCGGTAAGATCAATATTTACTTTTCATGCCTTATTTGATCATTATATAATATTATACACTTGTTAAATTGTCTTGATATCCGCTAGATGGCAGTACTAGGCTTTGCAAATGTTGCATCTAATTTAAGTAAAAATATACCTATGTATTCATGTTTAAACGACTGTTTTGTGCAACGGTAGCAATTATGCCTTTCGCACCGACGGTCCTAGGTTTATATCCTTGCAGATGTTTGTGTGATGAATGCGAGCATTTGTTCCTGTAATGTAATGTTACAAATCTATGTATCATATATGTATGTATATCTGTTACCCTAGTATCCATAACTATAACATAATATAAATTATTATTGTATTAATGAAATTCGTTAAGCCTTGCCTTTTGCCTTGCCTATTCTTCACAAACATTCAGACATAGTGACAAACATTCTAATAATTTAGAACTGATTGTAGGCCCAATACAGTGAGGTGCGTTACTACACAGGCCTAAAACAATTGTTTATAATAAAACAACTTTTACGACAATTCACGGTGACATTATGCTTGTTGTACATTGTCTTTACAATATTTTAATTGGGCACATCGCTAAAAAATATTTAGTTATCTACGTATCATCGGTAACATGAAAATAATATTTTTTTTTATTAAATAATAGCTGTTGCTGTGTTATAAATCAAAATAAAAACCTATCCTATGTCTTAAGTTTCAATAAGTTCAGTAAAATGAAAAAAAAAACATCAAAATCAGTCGAGTAGTTTCGGAGTTCATTTCGGATTAGGCATAATACAAAATGTTCATCCCATATCAAACAGCAATTATTTACTGTTTGAAGTGTAAAAATATTTGAATTAGTTTTAGTTGTTCCAGAGTTTTTCATCTAATTCCTATTAATCAATAAACAATAGCAGGCAAACTTATTAGAATCATTTTAACTTTACATAAAAAAACAGTAATTATATTACACTTTTAATGTTTTTTCTAAGCAACATAAGATATTTTCCGTTTTAAAATTTAAATATTATTATTTTTTTATTTTATTACATATTTAATTTTAAGTCAATTAAGTATATATCATAATGATATCTATAACAAGGAAAAAATCAAATTATCTTAAGTGTGAGGCGGGATTAGAACTTACATCCATTAACTATCCAGGCGAGTACCTTGTCAGACCCGCTGATTGTACCATACTTGTAAGAGTATTTCATTCGATGTTAGTAGAATAGTAGCCCGAATTGCGTGGGATGTAGGTAAGTGTCCCGAGCCAGTTAAATTTTGTGTTTGTAATAATTTATTAAAAATTAATTCTAGCAGTTAAACGATTTAACAACAATAACATAATATATCATCTTAATTATATTATCAAGTTTATCCTTTAAAAAAATCTTGACTCTCCGCTTATGAATAAGTTTCCAGAAATCCCTTTCTTGCTCTATATAATATTAGTACAGATGCCTCTAACTTGAAGTGTTGTCCAAAACATTTAATGCAATTATTACAGAGAGTTTGCTTTTGTCTGGGAGATATTAAAATAAAATATTGTGAAGGTAGTAGGGAATACATGAAGACCTGTGATCACGGCTCCTGTAAAGGAGTCAAAACGCCAGGATTCAATATAAAATAAATTATTTGCAAAATCCGAAAAAAGTTGTTATATTTGAATATGTAATGTGCGCGTGCGATTGCCTCAAATTTGATATAATACTGTCCAAAATATTTAATGCAATCATTACAGAGAGTTTGCTTGTCTGTGAGACGTAACCAGCTTTTATTTTCCCCTGACTAACACGAATTACAGGCGAAACTGGTTTATGTGGCTCGCTCATTTCAAAGACAAAACTGCGTGGAGTTAATGGCCTTTGTTATTATTTTCTCTTTTGAATCAACACTGCTTAGTAAAAACAACGAAAAGTACAGTTTACGTAGCGTAACAAAAGTTCCCTTTAATAAAAAAACTCACTAACATATGAATTAAAGTCAATTTACTATTTTTTTGTAATTAAGGTACTGTATTCAATCCTTTTATTGTAATATTAAATTGTATATACGTTTAATAGAACAAGAATAGTTTTATAGCTATGTAATAAAACACATAATAAAAGGGAGATAAATACATCCCTTGCTGAGTTTTTTGCGGCTTCTTTTCAAGGTTTCCTATCGTAGAATTACGAGTATTACGAGTAATTACGAGCATAGTTGCTAACTTTCAATGTATGCATTGTGATTGCCTATATCTTATAAAAAGGTCTTTATCTAGAGCTATAACAAATTCTTGATTTATAAATAAATGTATTTATTTCTTTAGTGTGACGGAACTCTATGGAGCAGTGGTAATCATGTTCGGTTTGCAATATAGAAGGTTAAATAACTTTCTCAAGGGTCTGTGGTTGGATCAAATACATGTGTATATGCATTGTATTTGCTATTGTAAGCACACAAAAATCCACATTAGTCCGTAGAAACTCATAATTGATTATTTCTTTAAAAAGATAAAGCTTTTTATTTAAAATGAGCATTAACAACTTTTTTATGGACGTCAAAGCTATGCTATGGCGTAGTCAGTCCTAAGTTAGGAAATCTTTCACCGAGAAGAAACCACAAGAAACTCCGCCAGGGCTGTTTATGGCTATTAACTCTACACGTTCTTATATGTTAAATAATCATATTAATTAAATATTAATAATAATATTCACACCAATTAGTCTAGTCCAAAGTAAGCACTGCTGTGAGGCTTGTGTAATGGATACTAGGGTAACGGATAGACAAAATAAATAAATAAATATTTCTTACATTCACAGCAATTAGCCTAGCCCAAATTAATACTGTAAGGCTTGTGTTATGGATACTACATACATAGATATGTAATATTCATAGAAATATATAAAAACAACCATGACTTAGGTATAAATGCTCGTATTCATCACACAAACATCTGCCCCTTCTGGGACTCGAACCCAGAAAAGCGGAATCGCTACCTTTGCACCAAATGGTCGTCGAATCATCATCATTTTAAAATAATAATTTAACTTATTACTATCAACTTATTAATGCTTATACAGAACTTCCACTAGCCTTCCCTGGATGAAAAAAATCGTGAAGGAAGTGGCTCTTTCGTGGGCCCAATGAGGATTGGTAGATGTTGGCGACTATTTTGATCAATGACATTAAAGTGTTCCCAAATAGGTAAATGTTATTGGCAATAGGTAAAGCTCTTCCGGCCGTGGGTCACGGAAGGTTCCGTATCGACCGGCGCGGAATGTGGCAAATTAGACAGCGCATTAACGCGCCGCTATTGCCGACGGTACCCTGATTAGGGTGGCACACACCACGCTTGCGAGGATGCTGCGATACATTGCTATATATACCTATTTTGAACCAAGCAAATCTTCTATACGGACGTTCGGGCCGCTCTTATATAGGCCAGCACCGCCACTCTATCTGTGCTAAGCGTCGGATTTTACCGTTACACGAGAGCGTCAGATTTAGTACCGGTACACGGTATATATTTTCTTCTCACGTCTTTTTTATTTTCATGATTTTTTTAAAGCTTAGTTCTTACGCTTTACTCTATAAAGCGTCGGTGCTTTCAGGCGTCCCTAGACGGCATTGTTTTTTTTAACGGGTTCGCTCTCAATCTCAATCAAGCCCGGGGCCAAGACAAAGTCCACGATGGAACGAGCTAAACCAGAACCAGGTGATTATTCACCCTGGTTTTAAAAACGGACTGGTTATAAGTACTCGGAAATACAGACGCAGAGAGGGAGTTCTACTGCTTTGCTGTGCGCATTATCAATAATGTTGAGAGCCGCTTGGTGCAACAGGTAGGAATAGCAACCGAGAAAAGGTGGTGGCTCGCAGTGCATCTGGATATGTGATGGAAAAGGGAGATGGCGGTATGAGCACATGCAGCTCACTCTCTCACACACAGCACACTCTCCAAAATATATTTTCTTTTCTATTTATTCGAGAATTACCGATGAAACTTAAAATTGTAAGAATATAAGTGCTGCAGCACCCATGTGCTATTAAAAACTTTTTAGGTAAAGTAAAATTTAGGTAAAATATCTTTCAGTGGAATTGTGGTTTTATTCGAAAGGGTTATGTTTCGCGCACAATACGAAGGTATGTTTGTGTGCGCGTAAATACACATACGACACACGTGCGTAAACGTAACCCTCCGCGAACCGGTTGGTAGTCGGTGGGGCAAGGCATGGGCGGAAGCGGGAAATCGTATGTAAGCTGAGTTGGTCCTTGTGTAGCTGAATACGTATATTCAAACAGTGCAAACAACATATACAAATACAACAAAAGGTATTAAAAAAGTAACTCAATAGAT
The DNA here is from genome assembly GCA_927399485.1 of Calamotropha paludella. Taxonomy (NCBI): domain Eukaryota; kingdom Metazoa; phylum Arthropoda; class Insecta; order Lepidoptera; family Crambidae; genus Calamotropha; species Calamotropha paludella. The sequence goes on along the minus strand of OV656817.1, from coordinate 24,780,246 downwards.
TTTTTTTTTTACTCAAGGTCGGAAGAGATTACAATTTAGCAATAAAGCCACCTTCTATGTGTTTTCTTGTTTACTATTGTCTGTTTCATTGTAATGTGTTGTTAGTGTATGCAAATAAAGAGTTTATTAGTAACTAGCGACCTTCCCCGGCTTCGCACGGATGCAATGCTCTACTATATTATGCATCTATTATACATATAAACCTTCCTCTTGAATTACTCTATCTATTAAAACAAACCGCATCAAAATTCGTTGCGTAGTTTTAAAGATTTAAGCATACATAGGGATATAGGGACAGAGAAATCGACTTTTTTTTTATACTATGTAGTGATTATTATTACTGAATAGTAGGCAGAGGTATTTTTGATATATCAGGTCTAAGGCTAGTAAATAGATTATATGAAAAGATCTTTAAAAATAATAATATTTTTCTATATCCTCGTCAATTATTCTAGCCCACAGAAAGCACTGAAAGGGTCGTGTTATGGATACTAGGGTAACGGATAGACATAAATACACAATAAATAACTAACTCTAATTAATATAAATATTTTTAAATACCTATGATTATAGTAAAAAAGTAAAAACAGGGAACCGTTTGGCTTCCAAACCAGTCGTCAAATCATATACCATTTACAATTTTTATTTGATGTTTTTACTGGCCTTCGTTATTTTATTTTCATAATCAGTTAAATTGATACTATTTGCGTGTATTTGAAGTAATAACGTAACGATAAACATTATCTTTTAGGTAGGAGTTAAATTATTACTTTTTGCTACTTTAGTGGCTTATGCCGGTCGTCGGAATCTTCGATCTAAGAATAAATATCCTTTCTCAAAGGTTAACATATAACACTTACAATTGATGCAACAAAAAAGTGATGTAATAGCACAAAAGATGATAGCTAAGTCTAAATATCCCATTTCAAAATAGACTCTTATATTTAACACATAAGGAAAATAATGTTTACAAATTAATTAATAGATGTAATATTTTATAATAAGTCATCATAATAAATCGCTTCAGCTTGTGAATTGTGGCTTTGCAATTTACGAGCGTGGAGCGGAGCGGGGCGAGGTGTGAACCAGCCGCCGCCGTCCTGGCGACCGATCGCGAACATGTTCCCATATGTTTGTCCATAAAGCGTTTACTACGACTTTTTTACTTTTTACTGTAAAAAAATATATTTATCTGTTTACTGAGAGTTTGAGGTTTAAAATAATTTTTGATCATCACCTCACCTTTTCTAAATTTCTATTTGCTGTTATATGACTACTTCAAGGTCATTTATATTATTAGCGACTAACTTCATTTAATTCAGAAATAAATTTTATATGTCACATAATATTTGTTACACTTACACACATTGGTGCCTAGCCTAAAATAAGCACTGTAGGACTTGTGTTATGGATACACAGGTATCGGGTGGATATACATATTTTATGTTTAAATATGTTATAGTCATATAAATGTATATAAATAATTACATTGATGCAGTCGCTAAGCATAAATACAAAAAAAAAATGTTTAGTTCATTTTAAAATTCCATAAGAATGAAAAAGCGCGCGCTTTTTATTTCAATGGGAAATATCATGGAACGAAAAATTTTGGTCATAAGTTTTTATTTTTTGCATATTTCGGGCTCCGGCACCATCTAGTCCTAAATGTGTTGATTCGATTCCACACAAAAATTATTAAAATCGGTTAAGAACTCGGGAAGTTATGGCGTAACAGAAATTGCGTCATTGAAACTGATCCATACAACCAACTATGACTCAGGTACAAATCGTATTCATCACACAAACATCTGCACAAACACGGACTCGAACTAACGAACATAAATCAGGATTGATACCGTTGAATCAAACGGCCGCTAAAAGGCGATGTCTTTTTTTAATAATATTAAAATGGACGTTTTCGGGATATCAACATCATTATCATAATTCGTACAAACAATCCGTTATTCTTTGAAAATGGCCGTAAAGACTAAATTATTTTTTTAACTATTAAATAATATACTATCATATGTATGTATGTGAATGTAGGAAATATTTATTATTATTATAATTATAAAGATATAATTTGAATAAACATATCAATATTTTTAATTAATATATTCTTTATTGATTTTTTTACTGTATATTTAATGGATGAAAAATTTGCATAAAATCAGACTGACAAGTGCATCTTGTTTGGACAAGACGTTTAAACGTTTTTAAGTTCAAGTGGTGTTTTTTTTTATTACTTATATCGTATTGTAATCTTATAAGTACTTAATATGTATTTTGTTACTGTTTTTTAGCCCAATAAATAAAAAAACCCAGATAAAGTTATTTCACAATTTAAGAGTTCTAATCTAATTTTAAAACCAGAAAAAGAACAGATTTTTAAAAAATCATCCCTGTTTGACAAAAAGTAACAAATATTCGTGTTATTGAACTTAGACATCCAGACATGGGAATTTCGATAGAAAAATAGGTTTTTACGTTTATTAGAGTAAGCCATCTTGATCTCCGTGGTTTAGTGGCCCTCATACTGGGTATATAGTATAACAAATTTCCGAAGTTTCAGGATTGATCCCTGGCCGGGTTGCTTTTGATAACTATTTATTCTATAATCACTCGGGTTTTGGTGTTTCTGAATTTTATTACATAAGTGTTTTAGCTATTTGGGTACCAGGATAATATATGTGATATTGTCAAATATTATCACTATTTATATTATATTAATTCTGTGATCTCTTCTTATCCTTACGGAAAACAAGCATGATTGTTTGTACATATGTATATTATCTTAATTTTTATAAGTTACTTCTAGTGTCGTGTTTTCGAACACCAACACACTAGGGTTTGGTTCGCAATTGATAAGAAAACACTCGGGGTAGTTGTGAGTGTGCGTGCGCGGGAACAGGGGAGGGGGGAATGAAGTGGGGGGTGGGGGGGAGTGGAGAGGCCGCGGCCCGACACCTCCGCACAAAGCTGCGCTAATAGCTAGTTTCACACCACTAGCTTATGCATACGGCGACGCTTGCACTATGCGTCACCTCAATAAATGCAAAAACATACTTAAAAAATCTTATCAACTTTTCTTGATAGTTTGTAGGTTTTGATGGATTTAGATGTTTTTTCCTGAATCAGATTTTATTAAACCAACGTTTGCAAAACCATTAATTATTTTGGATGTGAACGTGAGTAGACAGTCACAGAAATGTACAAAAAATGGGTATATTTTATACGATGTTGAACAACTTGAGTACAAACGCAAGGGTTTTATGAATAAATAAATTGTTCGAATCTAATTGTTAACCGGAACTATCTTTTAAATTTATGTAAGACTAGCTGACGCGGCTAAGCGTTGTGTTATAAATTATAATTAAACCTATCTTATGTCTAAGTTGAAAAAAATCCAACAAAATAAAATAAAAATTATCAAAATCGGTTGAGTAGTTTCGTAGTTCAACGCGGTCAAACAATGAGACAGGGAATTTTTATATATATAGTTTTTAATAGTATAAACCAATAACAGTCCTTATTCATAATAAAATAAAGAAAGAAATGTTATTTATTTTGCCAACTGCAACTAAAATAAAATAAACGTTTATCCTATAATTTACTTGCGTATGTATGTGGTATCAAATATGGAGTTATTCTAGATCCGTTCTAAACAATCATAAGTAAAAATTTGTTTTTTTTTGAGTCTTACGAGCTAGTCATGTGGCTTTTCTTACCTTAAGTTTCTCATTGCCAGTTATAAATTAACCTTTGTTTATCCTATGATATTGAAGTCAGTTAGTTTTCTTCGCGTAGTGTACTTTTCGTCGGCAGCAAATTATTTGCATTCCCAACCATAACCAACAGACAGAATAATTAAACTTGCAGTAAAGCGGCGTCAAGTCGACTCACTCCAGCTATCAAACAAACACGTCGCAAAGTTTCCCTGCGGAAATGTAGCCTAAAACTTTAGTTATAGGGCTTAAATTCACTTAGCATTTCCAGTGCCTCCTTCGTCTCTGATTAGCCTGAAACGAAACTAAGGAGTCGCAATTAGATTTAGACTTTATCAATGAAGGTTAAAGTCGGTTTTTCGGTGTTTCTCGCTAACAATAATAGAGCATACTCGACCTCGGCGGCGCGAGATTTCCCGCGGGTTTCACTTTCGCGCTAAGTGCGGCAGTTCAGCACTTTTGTATGGAAATGTTAAAGAAATTCCCTTGAACTGACGAGTCTAGGTTTAAGACAACTTCCTTGCACAATATTATCAAAAACCATGCAAGAAAAAGAATGAATTAGAGCATTTGTAATATCTACAAGTTGTAAGTAAACATATCATACACTATACCTATTTATAAGCTTTTATTTTCTTCCACCTGTCCAGGTGTCTGTAATGAATGAAATCTTACAAGTTAAATTTGACCCACTTCCCCGTTTCGACAATACAATATTATGCCGACATGGATCTGATGCTGGAACTGGAAGGTGGCCATCGGAACTCAGCAACAAAACGACAAAATCCTATCGAGTTTGTGCTCGTTTGATTCGTATTAACGAGTACTTTGATCCTATATGGTAACCAGGGTCTGATTCTTGAGGTGGAAAGTGGCTATAGGAACTCCGCAATAACACGATACAACCCCATCGAGTTTGGATTCGTTTTTTTAACTTTTTAGTTCGTTTTATTAACAAGTAATAATAAAACCTTTTTTAAACAATGGGATTTTTTTAGGCATAAGCTCACGTATAATATACGTAACAACACATAGAATTTACTGCTCACTCTAGCTTAAAGGCCCTCGCCTAAAGTTCTGATATTCGGGAACCTATTGGCAGTATATGAATTTCACTCCTTAGCTGTTCGAATTAAATAAGATTAAGCACAAAACTCTGTGTGGATAACTGGGATTGGATAAGGGTGGTATTTCAAACATTAAAAGAAAAGAAGTAGCTTAGAAATAGTAACAAACTGATTCTGGAACTACACCTTGAAGTAATTAAATAATACTTTCCCCGGATGAGTGTGGTAACTTATTTTGAGAGAACTCACTCTATGAAGAAATTGCCATCCTATAAGATTACATGATATTTAAAAATAAACATATTAAGGGTTTTTTGCGCATAATTTACATTTATGACATTTGAATGACGTTCCGACTTCTTTACAGGAGCTGTGAGGCAGGATGAGTAAGGCAATGGTCGTCCTGTGATCGCAGCTCTTTTGAATGACGTTCCGACTTCTTTACAGGAGCTGTGAGGCAGGATGAGTAAGGCAATGGTCGTCCTGTGATCGCAGCTCTTTTGAATGACGTTCCGACTTCTTTACAGGAGCTGTGAGGCAGGATGAGTAAGGCAATGGTCGTCCTGTGATCGCAGCTCTTTTGAATGACGTTCCGACTTCTTTACAGGAGCTGTGAGGCAGGATGAGTAAGGCAATGGTCGTCCTGTGATCACAGCTCTTTTGAATGACGTTCCGACTTCTTTACAGGAGCTGTGAGGCAGGATGAGTAAGGCAATGGTCGTCCTGTGATCGCAGCTCTTTTGAATGACGTTCCGACTTCTTTACAGGAGCTGTGAGGCAGGATGAGTAAGGCAATGGTCGTCCTGTGATCGCAGCTCTTTTGAATGACGTTCCGACTTCTTTACAGGAGCTGTGAGGCAGGATGAGTAAGGCAATGGTCGTCCTGTGATCGCAGCTCTTGTACAAAAGTCGAAAAGTCAGGATTTAATATAAATTGTAAGAATTAAATCACATGATCTTTGTAATACAAATGGCTTAATGAAATGCTACTTGAAGTTCCCACCTTCGGTAAAATATATCATTATTCACCCTGCGGGCCCAATGAAAATTGGTGGGAATTCAGGTTTATTGTAAATATTATTTGGCTTTCTAAAATTTGATACTGCTAATTTTTAAGTTTATCCATTGTCGTTGGTAAGTAAATCAATTTGTTTATTGAAAAAAGTAGCTTATGTTTGTATGCATTAAAGGCGATATTCGAATGGACTAGAATGTATATCTAGCCCATTTTGTAGATTGTCCCAAAAATGAGGTAAACCGGAAGTACATAGGTAGAGCAACACTAGGGCGACCAACCTTAATTAGATCCACGATTTTGAAATTTTTTGAATTATGTCTGTTATTTTATATTTACTGACCAACCTTTTAAACATGACTTTAAAATTTTATTGTGGCGTAATGGTAAGCAAATAATGCATTATTGTTTTTGTCTATGCAAGGTATTGAAAAACAAGTAGTTACAAAATTTAATACATTATTATATTATTTCGACACGTCTACCAGTCTCTCGGTAGCTCAGCGGTCAGCACGTCCGGATAGCGAAAGGTCGTGGGTTCGAATCCTACCTGAGGGTTCGGAGGCGTGGTCTTTTTTTTACGTGCGCAATTTTTATCTTATAAGAATATGATATTGCGAATGAAAAAAAATACAAACAAAAATTAACTCAGGTGTAATGCTTTTTGGAACGTAGCCTGTTCACATACTTCCTGTGTACCAGATGACCTAGTTATCCCCGTCCCTGTTCCCCGCAGGCTCTCTCTCGCACCTCGATTATGATAATCTTTCCGTTCGGAATACGAATTGGGCTGTTATTTACAATATGCGAACTAGTTGTCATGCAGAGCCTACGCCATTTTGGCGTGTAATGAGTATATTCGGGCATACATCTCTTTATGAACACTCCGGGGCGGTGTTATATTATACACTGATAGTCATTTACGCAAATGGGAAGTGCTGATGGAATAAATAATGCTTCTTACGATGTACTAGAAACGCATATGGAATTTATGACCATTATGAGATATGTTTTCTAATTTTTTCCTCTAAAAATCTGTAAACTCACAATAATCTTACTCATACTATTGACGACTCCCGTGGTCGCCTCGCATGAAATTATACATTTTGCTTATAATTGAGCTGTATTATAGTCATAGACATGTAATTAATTTATTATAATTCTTCTTTAATTATTAAAATCTTTAAACTAAATAAGTAAATTTAGGATTTTAACTTCACAATAAAAACTATAATATTCATTTAAAATTTAACATATTAAGGTTACAAGAAGAAAAACTGGGAAAAAGAACAGAATATTATAAATATGAGATCATAGAGGCTTTGAAACAATTTCCTATTAAAAATTCTTTTAATGTATTATAAAAATCTGTTCTTTTGTATATTTTCATTGACATATGTTAAGTTATTGAATACGATATATAGGCACATTGACTGTAATATGAAGGCGGTGGTTCTCGATTGTTTCTTTTAAACGGACATTTAAAGTTGACCTTAGTAATTTAGAATAAAACCCGACACAAAACCAGTCCATTTACAAAAATCTTGGCGCACAAAAGAGCATTTCTAAAGCTGACACCTTATTGTACTCGCTATTGTAAAGGAGATACGGACAATATTGTGATAGCCTGCCCCTTGTATTCTACTGTTTAATCTTATCTTATGTTCACATTATTTTGAACCAAAATTTAATTCAGCTATAATAAATCATGCCGATATCTAAACATATAAATATTTAATAAAATCAAGCGTCTTTCTTGTTTTGTATTTTTAATCCGAAGATAATAAGATTAATGAATCCGTGGCCCTGTGATCACGGCTCTTGTAAAGGAGTAGGAGGATATACTAGAGAAATGATATGCTTCTCAGTTAAAGTACGTCCACTGCTGAACGAAAGCCTCATCCCCCAAAATATGGCAGGGTTTTACCAAAATCTCCATGTTTGTCAGGCGAGTTACAAATCTCAGTACAAGACAGTCAGAAAATGGTGCTACTCTTTTTGTGGTCTACTGTAGTTGTGGGGTTCCTCCCAAGATAATTCTCCAGTATTTTTGTTGCCTTTTACAAAGGGTTGATGCTGTTCTTCTCTGCAAGAAACTATACGATGTAGATGGAGATAATCACTAAGTTATAAACACACAGAATATAAAGATGTCATCCGTCACACTTTTGTGGTGTTCTTCCTTATATCGAGCTCACTTGACTGGTCGTTGAGCTTTCCTTGAGTCCATGAATTAATGTATTGATGATATTCCTTATATTCGTAGTCCCTGTGGTTATATTTTTAGGTATAAAAATGCGAAAAAGCTTTTAACATTGAATCACTTCAAGTATGATTTCAGCCAATGTCTTTTCAACTAGTATGTATCTCCTTCAGTTAAGCAACTGTGACTAATATGAGCCATTGCAAGAAAAATAAAGCCTCACCGAAGTGAGCTGGTTCGCTTGTACACTTGTTTTGCCAGCCCCCTTTAAACGCACCCCCGAAAATCTATACGCGTCTCCCCACACCCTCACTCTCTTGAACTTTTTAACCCAAGATGGCTTAATTTCGTTCTGTTTTCTTAAAATTTAAGCAAGTGAAATTTGTTCACATTTACTAAAAAAGCTAAATTCTTTTTTTATTATTGTTTTTAATTACAACCTTTATTTTATTTATATAATATATTAAAATGAGGTTTGTTTATGAGTATAAAAACAAATAAACGCCATAGGGTATATAGTATAAAGCTAAGAAGATACCAGGTTTTTTGGAATCTTCCAAGCTAAAAGATTACTCCAGTTTGGAAGTGAGTCTTATAGATCTAGTTTACAGTTGCATTATAACTAAATAGCCCAAAACTCACCTTATACTAATTATAGCGTAGGATATGTAGAGAATAAGTAATGAGTATGAGAATAACGTTTTAAAATAATCGCTAAAGGAGTTTCAAAGTTACTTGTGCTCACAGAATTTGACTGTAAAATTCAATTTCAATTGCCCAGTTTTCAATTTTTTTTTAATTTATATGGTTTGTCAACGATTGCTACAATTTAAGAATAAATTGTAGGAATCTAAAAATACAGAAACTTATGATCTAATTGTACAATCTATTACAGACAAATAGCACATGCACTTAATAAATAAAAATTAAAAAGATAATTTAATGATTACACATTGACAGTAAATCTAAATATTTTTGGAATCGAATTGAGTGGAGGTGTAAAAGAGTGAATTTTATAACGATTGACCAAATATGCATACGTATTTGTAATAAAAAATAGAAAATTCAGTTGCCTTTTTTGAGAAGCAACTTTTGAGAAGCAATATGTTATACACAGTCATATTTTTCATTTTTTCCAAATTAGGAAAAAAGTAGTAGTAATAATAATAAAAGTATTTATTTTTTCTTTACAATAAAATACTTAGGATTCAAAAGTTTTTACGACTTTGTGAAGAGACTAGTCTCTGGAAAAAGTTCCAGAGGAACCTGAACTATAGGTAACTAGGCCCCACCCGCAGATAACCTTAGCTATATGGGATTTTAATAAAGTAGTCGATTTAGTGTATTTGTATCTTTTTTTATTTTCACGACTTTCTTTGGTAAGTGATTAACTTCTAATCAAAGAGTACTTTTTTGTAAAAGAGAAGGAACGAATGGATGCGGGTTCGAGTGCCGTTTGACACCTGAGACAATTTTTTTTGGTAATAATTTCGTTAAATATTGATTATATTTCTTACATTCACAGCACTTAACCTAGCCCAAAATAAACACAGTAAGGCTTGAGTTATGAATACTGAAATAACTGAGAGACATACTTGCATATGAAATACAAATATTTATAGAAATATCCTTACTAATATTATAAATCGGAAAGTGAGTTTGTTTGTTTGTTTGTTCCGCTTTCACGCCGTAACTACTGAACCGATTGCTTTGAAATTTTGCAGACGTAAAGATAAAAGTCCGGATTAAATAATAGGGTACTTTTTATCCTGGAAAATTGATATTCACGAGGAAAAACAAAAATATTGTTTTCTTGATGGATGGATTGTAGATGGCGCTGTGTGTCGTTTAAAACAACGTAAAATATTGCAAACCAATATAAACATGTAAATTTAGAAGCTAAATGATACGATAATGAATCCCCGAAAATGAGGAATTCCCGAGGGATGACGTACAATTTGTTTTATCGTCTAAACTGTTTTTTTTACATCTACTTATATGTTGCAAACGAATATGAACATGTAAATTTTGAAGCTAAGTGATACGAAAATGAATCCTTGAAAATGAGGAATTCTCGAAGGATGACGTACAATTTGTTTTATCGTCTAAATTGTTTTTTTTACATCTACTTATCCTGAAATCACTAAAGTCAACGTTATTTAGTTCTTGAGTTACGTTACGTTTAAATTATGTTACGTTAAACGTTACGTTAAAGTTACGTTATTTAGTTCTTGAGGTATGCGATAGATGGCGCTGGGTGTTTTTTAAAACATGGTAACGATGTGTTTTTATAATACGTAAGAAGTGGAATGATAGCTAGCTTACGCTATTTAGTTCTAGAGGTATGCGAAAGATGGCGCTGGGTGTTTTTTAAAACGTGGTAACCAAGTGTTTTTTTAAGATACGTAAAAAGTGGAATGAATTATATGAATTTTGTATCCAGCGTTACATCGCGCTTCTTAGATTTTTCCGTGGGTATGAGAAGTTTGCTTATAGTTGTGCTTTATACCGCAATATAACCGAATTCCACGCGGGCGAGGCCGCGGGCGGAAAGCTAGTCCTTACTAATCCTTACTAATATTATAAATCGGAAAGTGAGTTTGTTTGTTCCGCTTTCACGCCGTAACTGCTGAACCGATTGCTTTGAAATTTTGCAGACGTAAAGATAAAAGTCCGGATTAAATAATAGGGTACTTTTTATCCTGGAAAAAATTGATATTCCCGAGGAAAAACAAAAATATTGTTTGCTTGATGGATAGATTGTAGATGGCGCTGTGTTTCGTTTAAAACAACGTAAAATATTGCAATCGAATATAAACATGTAAATTTAGAAGCTAAATGATACGATAATGAATCCCCGAAAATGAGGAATTCCCGAGGGATGACGTACAATTTGTTTTATCGTCTAAACTGTTTTTTTACATCTACTTATATGTTGCAAACGAATATGAACATGTAAATTTTGAAGCTAAATTATACGAAAATGAATCCTCGAAAATGAGGAATTCTCGAGGGATGACGTACAATTTTTTTATCGTCTAAATTGTTTTTTTTACATCTCCTTATCCTGAAATCACTAAAGTCAACGAATTACTAATTGGTATAAGTATTAGTTACGTTATTTAGTTCTTGAGGTATGCGATAGATGGCGCTGGGTGTTTTTTAAAACATGGTAACGATGTGTTTTTTTAAATACATAAGAAGTGGAATGATAGCTTACGCTATTTAGTTCTTGAGGTATGCGATAGATGGCGCCGGGTGTTTTTAAAACATGGTAACGATGTGTTTTTTAAAATACGTAAGAAGTGGAATGATAGCTTACGCTATTTTGTTCTAGAGGTATGCGAAAGATGGCGCTGGGTGTTTTTTAAAACGTGGTAACGAAGTGTTTTTTTAAGATACGTAAGAAGTGGAATGAATTATATGAATTTTGTATCCAGCGTTTCTTAGATTTTTCCGTGGGAATGAGAAGTTTTCTTATAGTTGTGCTTTATACCGCAATATAACCGAATTCCACGCGGGCGAAGCCGCGCCTAGTATATATATAAATACCCGTAGTTGTGATGCATATAGAACTCCCGCTTGTATAAATTAAAAGATATTTAAATAAACATTGTTAGTTCGTCTGTCTAGCCAGCAGGGGGCATGTGAATGTCGAGCAATTACATTAAATTTAATTAATATTTATTCACATACATAAAAACAATTCCTTCACATAAATATAATTTTTGATTGTATTATTATTACATTTCCCAATAATTATTATAATAATGTCATGTCCACCATCTAAAGTTTGTCAACTTTAGTGTTAAGATATTCCTTAACAGAGAAAGAGAGAGTAGTTATTTAGTTACAAAACTAATGGAAAACATCTTCCTTGCTAATCTACCCTCCAACCCAATAGGCACACGGCATAATTCTCTCTTATTCTCAACTAACAGTAAGCCAAGAAAACAGTGCTGTAATTTGGGCTCCTTCTCGTAAGCCAAGTATGTGGTGACCTCACAATTACACGGCCCCTGGCAAAGTAAACGATTTCCCTTTACGTCACTCGAAAGGCCTTCAGACCCTGAGTCAGCTATAATGGCGTCCGAATCCAAATTAGTATCGAGTAATTTACCACTCTAAGACAAAGCAGCGCTCGCCGGGCACACTCCACGCAAAATGACGTAAAAGCTAATCCCGGGACACGGTAAAACAGGCTTTAAGTGTGAACAGATTTTATGGGAAGGCAGAAATGAGAATATCTCACGTATCCAATTAAAACAATCCATTTAAATCTTAGACTTCCACGCACATTACACATTTGAATGGCACAACGTTTTTTTTACGGATGTTGCGCATAATTTATTTTATATTTAATTCTGACGTTTCGACTCCTTTACAGGAGCCGTTATTACAGGATGTCTAAGATAATGGTCATCATGTACTTTCTACTAACAAAATTAAAATTATTTTAGTTTATATTTTATTTAGTTATTAAATTCTCACTACGATAACATCGTATACTACTGAGTCTACTATCAGTTCGGATTTTGGGAGGCCTTTAAGAGAAGAACTGGCGAAGGAAACTCGGGCAGGGGGACCAACCTCAATCTTACTGTTATTATTTGTAAAAAGAGCTAACTAGATCACCAGGTTTTGCAACGTGCGTTCTTGGAAGTATTAAAGCCAATCTATCCATTGACGATCGTTTGGTGCAACGGTAGCGATCCCGCCTTTCAGACCGTTGGTCCTGGGTTCGAGTTCAGAAAAGGGTGGATGTTGTTTGAAGCAACTTCCTCAAGACCTGGTCATAGAAAAGGTGACCAAGGACTTCTTAACTACAGTTTCTCTGGACTTCGGAAGACCATTGGTACCGAATCTATCTCATGTCGTCTAGTCCATAGTGTTTCTACCTCAAGGTAAGGGTTGTGCGTCTGCAGACATTAATATAGGCTGAGGAAAACCTTCATTGAGGATATTATAGATCTTCCTGTATTGCCCGCACCTCATTTCCATGGCCTTAGCTTTTTTTATTTTAAGTAGGTAAGCGCTTGACCACTATCCCGCCTGATGGTAGGCGATGTTGCATTCTAGGATGTGACGCGCTTGCCTCGAAGATACCTATTCACTCGTGACTTGAAGACCAAGAATTGTATTTATCAGGAAACACAGACTCAGGCCAAGAGTTCTACTCTTTAGCGGTACGTATCACAAATTTGAAACAAAACGCTTAGTGCGACTCTTCGGTATATCAAACTGAAACAATATTTTTCTTTTGAAAGTATTAATACCTTATTTTATATTTTAATTTGCGAACGCTTTTCAATTGAAAATAAGCTTCGCAATTGAGATTCCAGTTTAATAAGCAGTCCCCCCGCAGAACGAAAGAGTTCCACTTTCAGGCGGCGGCGTTCATCTTAATTTGCCTCGTGGAGGATTCATTTAATTTCAATTTCTTTGCGCGTTGTGCCGCTTTCCCGGTGAACAAACAGCATCAGGGATCCGCGCCATCTGTCTTGATAAAACCTATTTTGAAAACTAAGATTATCATTATTGTTGCATTTCGGCGGTAATTCAAGTAAAGCTGACAATATAATATTGTTATTGATGAATTATATTCAGAACGTAATTACAATTGTTGTTAGAAATACGAGTTTACTAAAAATCAAGAAAAGACCAACTTCTTTGCGTGCATTGTCACAGGTATCAAGAACTATGATATAAGTTTTAACGTGTAATCTACACAAGTTTTTAAATAAAATGTCTAAAAAAGATAGGGACGCTACAAAAATTTAAAATATACTTAACTTAAATGATAAATACCAAATCCCAACACCAGATGTCGGTTCTACATACCCAATTAAAAATAAAGGGTAATTGAGAGCTTCGCGATCTTTTATTTTAAGATTCTGCCTTACTTTGTACTACCTACATGACTATGTACTATATTTATTGTAATAAATTAATATCAAAGAAATAGTTTAGGATTTTTTAAAGATTAAGTAAAAAAACAATCACGTCTTCCAGATTTATTATCTCATCATAATTTATTTATTTATTTATTTAATCATCAATAATTAAATAAATAATTTAATAATCATATTCAATCATAATGTCAAACTATTTAAGAGTTTATTATAGAAACCTAATTATTACTCTTATTATATTACTAGCTGACCCGGCCACGCATTGCTGTATTCTAAATGAAACCTATCCAGTGTCATACGGCAGAACAAATCTAGCAAAATGGTTGCATTCCGGGAGTGCCGGCAGAAGTGAAAACATGAACTTTAACGTTCTGCATTTTTTATATTTTGGAATGGTTGGGGAATAATTTCGCACGAATTGCTTTAATTATCAGTATAAATGTACTATCATTCATGTGGTAAAATACAATATTCATTTATTGCGCTATCGTACACAAACATGACAACAAACATACAGGCACACTCGCGCAAGCGCCTTACCTTTAAACGAGACAGCAGGAGCAAGCATTCATTTTCGCCGCGCGGTAGAAAGAGAGGGGGATATTACCTCCTCTCCTAAGCCGCGCCGGCGGTCTACTCTCCCTTCGTCTTACGAATTTTCGATTAGGTCGCATGTCCTGACGCGAGTTTAACATTTTTTACCCATCCCATAAAGTACACATCGCCGCTAAAGAAGTTTTCACTTCAAAAAAATCATCAAAATCGATTGAGTACTTTCGGAGTTCATCGCGGGCAGCGGGCAGACACTGTGACAGGATTTTTATATATATATATATAGATAGCAACCGTTTATGACGGTGAATGTTATGACACCAGATCAGATTGAAGTGCCTCGGTAATGATCTTAGTAGCTCCACTGGAAAAGTATTCGTCCGGACAATCCGTTTGAGTTTCGCCTGAGACTTGAGATAAATTGATTGTTTTCTTGTAATAATATTTTTCCATATAACAATCTAGTAGTAAAAAAAAAATATAATAAATATATAATTATTAAGGATTTTTTCGTAGCATTATCAATAATGCATTAGAAAAATTGCCTTTAAAAGATGGTATGTTTAAATAGATGCCATTGACTCCAAGCATTTTTGTCCTTTAATTGATTATAATAATATAACCCAAAGTAAACTCTGTAAGTAAGGCTTATGTTATGGATACTAGGGTAACAGATAGACATCCATATTTGATACATAAATAAGTAAAAAAACAAGAATACTGTCAAATTCTTTGCGCTTATATAATCGATTTCTCATTACAAACTTAAATAAGTGAGACTGATGCCTGGGCTAAATATTTCCTTTTAAATATAAGTTAATTTCTCCCTATAAATATGTAGGATAAGTGAATGTTAGGACCGGCTCCCGCTTGTCGGTGGCTCGTCTCGTGGGGCGGAAGAGCTTGGGGCGCGCGAGCTCATTGTCAATGAATCTATGCCGATTGTGGCAGGCGAACCGGGTCACAGTCAGAACTGGTTCTGTGGGCCCAGTTTTCATATCTGCTTTGAAGCGTTAGATTTTATACTTAGGTAATAATATATTTAAGAGAAAGAGCGGTTTTTTTTATATGACGATCTTTTTAATAATAAGCTGAAAAGCCTTGAACTTAGATGGAAGGTAGCTACCCTATCCGTTTTTTATAGGATACATTTCGGAGAGTGTGCACCAGAATTGCGCAGCCTTGTTCCGCTGTCCTATTTTTCATCGGACAACCAGACGTACAAATAGGCGCCACCGTGATATGGTTGATATATCAAAGGGTAGCACTACGTTTTGGTTCCAATTTTTTGATCCATACCGCTAAAGAGTGGAACTGAGTTTCCGTTTGTGTTTCCTGAGAAATACAATTTAGGGGTCTTTAGTCACGAGTGAATAGGTATCTTCTAGCCAAGTGTGTCATATACTAAATTATATCGCTGTTTACCATATGGCGCGATAGCGGCCAAGCGCTTTCCGATTCATATTAAAAAATTTGAAGAACTTATTACTAATAATAAATTAAACTTGCCTCACAGGAGGGTCAAAACGAGAAGAGAAGATTTTTTTAGTTTGAAGGGTAAGATATGGCAGTGAAATTACTGGGTACAGTGACTTTACATCTTGTGTCACAAGTTGGCAACGTACACTGTGGTTCTTGGGGGGGTTGCAGTTTTGCTGCGAATCTAACAAGATCCACTTGTATTATAGGTGACTGTTACCACTTACCATCAGGTGGGCAGTTTGCTTGTTTGCCAACTTTCAGCATTAAAAAAAAAATGTAACGAGAGAGCAATTAAATAACAACAATATCATTGATATGTTTATACCGTTATATTTATTTCGTACAATGCCGAGCCTACCTTACATTTATATAAAATCACTTTTTACTATATAAATGACGACTATATTTTAGTTTTTTGTATTTTAGATTAGAGTCAAAATATAGGGATAAAATTAAAAAAAAAAAAAAAAAGTAAACACGTCTTTTATCCCGAAAAAGCGATTATATTTAAGCCTTCTATAGGTAAAAATATTTACCTCATAAATATTAGTACTGTCAGTGACCATCAATCCACCGTGCGGGCCAAATAAGCAGAGCAATGGACCAGATACTTAAAATTGCGCTTTGAAGTCCCACCTGGGAATAAATAACTTGAGAGGCGAGAAAAATTTTTCTAGTATTTTTCTAATTAAATATACCATTGAAAAAAAATATCAAATCTGATTTTGTTAGTTTCATACTCTGACTTTCACGTTACAGGGGTTTTTAAGTTGTGACTATGAGACATCACATATCATAAGAAATGTGTAATGTCCTTGAACGATTCAATATCTAATATTCGATGTCTAAGCTCACGTTTTAACAATTATAACGTCCTACTGACGAGTTTACAATATGATTCTAATTAAAATATAAATAACTTATATAAATCTTACATTGAATATAAAAAAATGCTCCCGGTGTCTCCCCAGGCAGATCGTCTCCCCGACCGTATGGAATCGCAATTTTCTTATTAAGCTGCGAAAGTGAGGCAATCCACCGTTTAATGAGGACGCTACACAAAACTGGCGCTAATAGATTAATTAATACTCACGCCATAAGGTTCAAAAGGGCGTCACGGCGGAGCGCTATTGGCGCTCAGTTATCTCTTAATTGATTCCGTCTATATCTTAATTAAGCGCCCTCTACTGTTCAGATTTCATATTGTCTTAACTTTCAGTCGACGCTTCGACGAGATGGAGACAGGTTCTTATTTACTTTTTTATTTCGTATTAGCTGTTTCAGGGGATACCGGGCTAAAAGGTATCCTTTGTCCGCCGTTAAGGTCCATTCTGCATATTAATGAACGCATTATAGATAATTTGATATTATTTTTTACATTCACACCAATTAACGTATCTAAAATTAAGGACTTAGCTTGTGTTGTGCATACTAGTATAATCATTTGTTTTGTCAAACATGATAATACATAAAATGCAGGTGTCATGGTTTTTCATTTACTTTACATGTTTGGCCTGGTAGGGCATACAAAAATATATTACAGTTTTAAATAAAATAGAAAATTAAAAGGCTAGCCGTATTTTTTATATAATTGTTAAAACCGTAACACTGATTTCCCAATTGAACTAATAATTAATTTCCATTTTATACTAAGCCTTCGAGCTCACCCCACCCGAGGGTTCGGAGGCTTAGTTGTTTTTTATATGCGTCTTTTATATCTTATAGAAATATTCATTGTGTAACAATAAAAGCAACCGTGGTCCATCTGTTGACATCTCGCCAGATGGGCCACGGTAGCTTTAACTCGAGAGATCTGAGTTCGTATCCTCGCCGATGCACTAGGGATATTTAGGTTACCACGAGGGAATAACGAGAATATTAAACAATCTGTTAATTGCATTGTTTTTTTTAATAAGCTTATTTTTGAGGGTAGCTAGAGTTCGTCTTTAAGTAAGTGAAGCAAAACCTCCACAAACGAATCCCTGATTAATTGCTAAGTCGTAACAAATGCGCGCCAGAATTCTAACCCTCTAAATTGTTCCTCGAAGAAGTCATTAACCTAAAACCCACCCTTTTGGTCGCTGCATCGCAGGGTTCGCCCGCGAGACATCAAAGCGGAGCCTCCTGTATTCCAATTGGGTTTTTTTATCGTTTTCTCTAGACGTGTGACAACATGCCCTCACTCCCCCGATGTTACTGCCATCTCTTGAATATAGAACGGCATCATTTTTGGAATTTTATTAACGTCTGTTGTGTACTTTTCTGGTTTACCGTTACCGCGTTTTTTTAATCTGCAATTGGCTCCTAACTTACTGTTCCAGGTCAGAATAATAAAATCCACAACAGGCGATGTTATAGTATTGCACAACATTTGTATAGTCTTTATAATAATATTTCTTACTCTCACGCCAATTAGCCTAGCCCAATGTAGGCTTGTGTTAGGGATACTAGGATAACGATCATACATACAGATATTAAATATT
This sequence comes from Calamotropha paludella, assembly GCA_927399485.1. Classification (NCBI taxonomy): domain Eukaryota; kingdom Metazoa; phylum Arthropoda; class Insecta; order Lepidoptera; family Crambidae; genus Calamotropha; species Calamotropha paludella. The sequence goes on along the minus strand of OV656817.1, from coordinate 24,761,807 downwards.
TATAGCAATATTATAACCACCCACAACTCAGGTACGAATGCTCGTATTCATCACACAAACATCTGCCCCTTCCGGGACTCGAACCCAGCACATTCGGTGTGAAAGGCAGGATCGCTACATTTGCACTATTATATCGTCCTTATCGATCCTTTAAATTGATTGCACTATTAGAAAATCAAATTTTACGATGCTACAACTTAAGACTACATATGAAATCGATGACCTCCACAGAACATCCACCTCCACTGAAAACCGGTATGCAAACCATTCGAGGTTTGCATACCGGTTTTCATTGCAACGCTACCATTCCGAGATCCCAGGTCTGATTCCCGTCGGGTTAATGTAGAAAAAGAACTTTTCAATATTGGCTCGGGGCTGGGTGTTGTGATACCGTCTTTGTTTCTGATTATAATGTAAGTAGTTTAGCCACTAAATGTATCAAAACAATTCCTTTTTTGTTTTCCGCTTCGTTTCTACTAAGTTTTAACTATTTAATCGTACTTAATATACAAAACAAATAATATTAAATAGACCAGCTAGCAAAATGTACTCATAATAAAACATACATTTTCTACAAGTTGACATGAACTTGTCAATTAATATTGAACTATATTCATTCAAACTTTGGGCTAGGCTAATTGGTGAGAATGTGACAAATATTATTATTCATATTATTATAAACCTCCTGATCCACTCAGCATACAGTCTATAAACTCTACATTTTGATTTGCTATTTTCAGTTATATTTTCTCATTATTTTATATCAAAATATATTTTTTTCAAAACAATATTCACATGTTTTCTTCAAATCTAACAATGTTAGGTCACAGTTTTAATAGTAAACAGGTTCACCAGGATTTGCCAGCGGGCTACCTCGCGGGTTCACTCGTATACAACCATTACAGCAAGATCCCTCATTCCATCCCCAGATCTTCGTGTAGAGAAGCATACCTATTGCGTGCGAGAGACGAGGGAGGTCAAATTAGATTGGTATCGAGTCGGCTTATTCTTGCATTTAGCTAATATCTTTAGAGCTGTGGGTTTCGGTGATGTTTCCCCTATTAGTTCGTTTTGGGTAAGTGTAAAGGGGGCAGGGGAGGTCTGCTAAGGCTGGACGTGGTCTCGTGCACTAGTGCTCACTTCACACGTCCTACAAAGCGCCCTAACTGCCTGCTATTAGCAGCACTCACCCCTACAAGGTAGTGTTGGGACTGTAACCCTTTTGCTTAATCTAAATTATAAGTAAATTTATTGAAAGCATTTTTGGGGACGATTATTGATTAATAAACATGATTAAGCTTGAGAGAAAAAACGGTTATCTTTTAAAACCATACGTATGCAATTAAAGTGTTACTAATAATATTTATTTAAACAACTATGTCACGAAAGCTCAGAGATTAATTGTGAAGGCGCGATCTGAAAGACGGTTTCCAATAGCAGCTGTTATTTTTATAAGTTAAGCCTTTTTATTATGCTGGTATTTTTTTCAAGAACTAATTAGAATACAGATTTAGAATAAATAAAACATCGAAATAATGCATGAATAATTACTTAATTAAACGAATAGCTTCGTTACTGTTTTAGTAAAAATCTGTCTTAGAATTATGTTTATGAACAATTTAAGCTCTACATTAGTAATACTAATTAAATAAATAAGAAAATTTTGTTCTTTATGTGGTCAGTTACTTATTCTTAATAAAACCTTTGGAGGTTAGATTTTTTTGAGCGACACAAATATTACCATAATCTATGTGTTCGACCCTGACAACACAGTATACAAAATAGTATTTTTAATTTATAAAAAAATCAAAATAAGAACTCTTTGGCTCTCATTTGAAATAAATATTTAATAAATTAATATTTTAACAGTTTCTATAAGTTTAACAGCGAATTATTTTCCAGTACTAATGCCCTTTTAAATTATGATTGGAGTTTAAACGTGTTAGGTAAGGTCTAAAGTAGAATACAACATTGATGTCTGTTAGAATTATTATGAAATATACGAGAATTAAAGTATTTACAAATTAATTTGCGGTTTTAACTGAATACTTATATCAGGTAAGTAAAACTTATGATGTCAATACAAAATTTCAAGTGTGAATAAGATAAACAAATCATGTAAGTACTTGATTGAAGTAACGAATTAATTAAAACCAGTTATTAGCTGTTGCACATACATCACTAAAATACCATTGACACTCTAAAAATTATCTTACTCGTAAAGAAATAAAGTTCTAATTACATTGCAATTTTTAAATCCAATTAAATACAACCGATTTTGAATTGTATAATGGTGTAATATAAGGTTTAGTATTTGGATAGGCGATAAGGCAATACGGGGTCGTAGTGTTATTAACAAACGTGAAATGCAAGCGAGTTTGAGTTTTATGTGTACATACGTTAAGGTAAGTATTTTAATCGGTTACTATAGATACTTTTGGTAATGGTACCTACTTTTTGCGTATTTAAGAAATGAGGAGCGGAATTATGAATTTCCCTAAAAGAAAACACCGCTTATCAAGATTTTTATACAAAAAAAAATACATTTTGACTTTGTTTATATAATGCAGCTAGCCTCGTAACTTGGTATTTTTATTGTCATCGCAAAGATTTTTTTGTATTGGATTTCACTTTTTTCTTTACTTTTTACCACTAGTTTATGAATACATGGGAACGGATATTTTCTATGCTCATGGTATCATAATCTAAAAAATACACTACGACATACATGCAGTTAACATTGCGTATTAGATAATACTTTCCTTTGAGTACATAAAAATAAAGTCGATTTTGGACTTTCCATGAAACTTAATAAAAGGAATATGCTATTTAGAGAAATATACGTTATAATGATAATTCGTTTATTTGTATATCGTATATTTAAAAATGTGGTACACAAAAAGTTGTTAAAAATATTTTTCTATCATATTTTTTCGAATGTTTCGAGGAGCAAATATCTCGTTAATGATAAACAACAATATATTTTAACTAATGTTATTAAATTTCAATTATATTCAAAGTGTTGAAAGTTAATAGTGTATTAATTAATAGTTAATAATGTATTAAATTAATAAAAAAAAAGCGTGCGTTTTATGTACGCGCGGCAGAAGTTATAATTTTTTATTAAATATTTAAATGAGATATCTTCAAGATTGCCTATTCACTTTAAGAGCTAACTTCATGGTGTCGCTTTTTCGATGCATGCTGCGTGTGCAACTTCTGTTACATGAAAAATTTCACCCTCAATGTGCTAAAAGAAAAATAACTTTAAAAACATCTTATACTCACTTAAAAATAATACTCTAAGTATAATAAAAGTAAACAAAACATTACCCTAAATCTTTTCTCTTGGCTCGTCCCAGAAGACTAAAAGCGTTACGTTTTATATACGTTTGCAATGTTGCGAGCAGAAGCTAATAAAGGCAATGGCATTTTTTTAATAATATTAAACTCTATATCTACGACTTTAGGTTTAAAATATATAACGTAGTACGTCATTGTAATTGATGGTTGTAATTTTTAATTAAAATTATTGCAAATTGTAATAACTGAGCCACAGCAAGGCGTGGGAGGGTCAGCTATTGAAATAATAATAATAATAATAATAATAATAAATATTTTCTACATTCACACCAATTAACCTAGCCCAAAGTAAGCACAGTAAGGCTTGTGTTATGGATACTAGGGTAACGGATAGACATACATATATGATACATAGATATGTAATATTCATAGAAATGTATATAAACACCCATGACTCAGGTACAAATGTTCCTATTCATCATAAAAACATCTGCCCCTACCGGGATTCGAACCCAGGACCGTCGGTGCGAAAGGCAGGATCGCTACCGTTGCACCAAACGGTCGTCATAAATAATAATAATAATTACTTGTCACAATGTTTGACCGTGATGAACTCCGAAACTACTGAACGGATTTTGATGATTTTTTTCCGCTTTGCTGGATCTATTCCAACTTAGGACATAGCACATGTTTCATTTTTATTTATAATAAAAAAAATGTTGCAAATTTTAATAACTGAGCCTCAACAAAGCCTGGCCAGGTCAGCTAGTATTATATAAAAATCATCGAAACAGTAGGAGGCCTCGCATGTGCATGAATGTAAAATTAAACTAATGTACAAATTAAAATAAATACACAGCAGTTTCGGAGGCGTGCCGTCTGATCCAACCCTTTTGTCGCGCAACATTGTCGCACGGCATTGTCGCCGCGCCCACTTGATTACGCATTCAACAATATTGTGACAGCTCCTGGATTGTCACATTGTTGCCGTGTTTCCTGTCACCAGGTGACAATAATGCCCTAATATCGTTTTGTTCGCGCTATTCACAATAGTCAACTCTAAGAGGTCCAGACGTGTGGTTGGAAGAGGGTTACGATTTTTTTCTCTTCGATTCCTAGTTGGGTTTCCTACCGTAAGGTAGAAAAAGGAAATTACTTTAGTGTCTTAAGACTGGGTGAATGTGGTGTAGTTGCTTCTTCATTTTGATTTAAAATCCTCAAATATTAATTACATTTTGATTCGTTACCCAACTACTTATGCGACTTTTAATCATATAAAAACTTTGTCATATAATCGTAGTATATTTAATGGTTATTGTCAAACTAAAAAGTTTCAGCCTTTTACAGATTTAAGATCCTAAATTAATAATAATGTTCAATAATTAAAAAGTTTTCTTAACTAAGTTTTATTTGTAAATCTTTGGAGATTAGTCGAGAGGTTCGTAAAAAGGATTATGATAACATTTAAACCGTTTATTGGTCCTTATAAATTAGTTTATAAAGTATAAACCGCTCTAAATGAAGTTTAAAAATGTGCAAAATAGACAAGAATGGACTGAATTAATATTTTTGTAATGACAAAACTATATAAAGTCCGATCATTGTAATACATTTTTTGTAAGCTTACGTTTATACGACCATCTAATCGAATCAAAAATGTCACATATAGAACATTGTCTTTAATATTTGCAATAAGGCATCCTCTATTATCAAATTATTTTTCTATTATAATGCGTATCTAGTCACTCTCAAAAATTAAAATGATCTCTAATAGAATGGCATAAGGTAGATTCAAACGACAAAGTGTACCTACTTGATTTATTTACGACTCTACATAAAATGGAAAAACTTGGCTTAACTTTCTATGAGAATCCTTTTTCCCTTGACCTCTGTTGTGGTGCGACTTGCATATCGGTTTTCAAGGTAACGCCACTCTGAAGTCCCGGGTTCGATTCACAGACAAGTCAATGTAGAATATTTACTTTTCTATATAGAATCGGGACTGCGTGTTGTGGTACCATCGTTGTTCCTGAATTGCATAACAACACTTATCTTGTGTTCAGAACATGGTATAATATGTTTAATATTTATTCATTATTTATATGTAAACTCGATTAACAGGAACAATTAAAAGCTTTTTTACAATTAATAGATAACTTAGCTATGTTCTTACAGTATCATCAATTGCTGTCTGTCGGTCTTCTACAAATTGTATTTTGGAGAGTGTGCTCAGGAGCTACATATGCTCATACTGCCATCGCCTTTCTTTCATCGGACATCCAGGCGCACTGCGGACTACCACCCTTTCTTGGTTGCTATTCCTACCTGTCACAACAAGCGCTGCTCAACTTCTTTTATAATGCACACAGCAGAGGTGTGGAACTCCCTCCCTGCGTCTGTATTTCGGAGTACTTATAACCTATCTGTTTTTAAAGCTAGGGTGAATAGGCACCTTCTGGGTTAGCTAGTTCCATCGTGGATTCTGTCTTTGCCCCCGGGCTTGATTGGGATCAAGAGTGATCCCATTCTAAATTTAAAAAAAAACAGTAAACATCTTTAACAGTATAGAATACGAGTTTGTTTAGCTTTTATTGTGGTCGATTAATAACGATACTAGAGAGATATTGATAGTAGGTATTGCAGATACTAGGATATATCGATGACTGTTTGGTGTAAAGGTAGCGATCCAGTCTTTAGCACCGACGATTCTGGGTTCGAGTACCAGAAGGGGTAGGTGTTTCTGTGATGAATACGAGCATTTGTACCTGAGTCATGGGTATTTAAATATATAACTAAGAATATTACTTTTTATAGGGTAGACAGAGATCACAGATTTGCACTTACCACTATTCCCACATACATCACTAGCTTTTTTAACTACCATCAGCTTTTTCATACAAGGACATCGGTTAAGGATACTTTTGACCTGGCTTTTTTCAGGACATCCTTTATTTGGTTCCAAAAATTTCGCCCTGGTCTGCCGTTTCCGACTTGCCCATGCACATTTGCCTCATATGTATAATATATGTTGCATATCTGTAACAAATGCCTCACAGTGCTTACTTTTGGCTAAGCTAAGTAAGTGAGAAATATTATAATCAATATGAACTTGCTTTTTTGTATTCAGCACTCATGAAATGTTCACAAACTGATTGTTTTCCTTACTCACTAGTAATTATACTCCAGAATCCCATAACGTGTTACATACATCACTCTTTAATATTATCAGCTTTTTCTACTTAATTTAGCAACGTAATTCGTGTTTGTTTAAATTACGGTGCCTCTTGAGTCGTCAACGAGGCGACCTGGAGCACATAATTGGTGCGATTTGACAGGTTTTTTTTTGTTTGTTCGCGGAAACGAATCGTTTGAATAGCCTACCGTCTCCCCGAATATTAACGGCAGTGACGAGGCGTTTGTGGCTTCGGTTGATAATTGGAGCGAGGCAATTGTAGAGATGGCCGCACGGTGTGAGCACTCGAACACGCCACTTGGGTATATACGGCAAAAAACTGTTGTAGCAAAATATGATTGTCTTCGTTAGACGAAGATCATTATAACAATAATAATGTTTCTTACGTTCACACCAATTGGCCTAACCCGCATCGCAAGGCTTGTGTTATAGATACTAGGATAACGGATAGATATTTATATATGATACATAAATACTTAATATTAATAGAAATATACATAAATACCCATGACTCAGGTACAAATGCGGGTATTTATCACACATACATCTGCCTCTTCCGGGATTCGATCTAGGTTCGTCAGCACGAAAGGCGAAATCGCTACCGTTGCACCAAATGGATAGCAAACTTTTTATTGTCGAAAATAAACGTCTTGATTATTACGAATCAATGCTGAAAGTTGGCCTTGGTCTGCCTTTACCGATTTGCCCATGCAAGTTTGCTATTGTGTAATAAAATAATACTTTCTTTCCATCTCAATCATTATTATTTTAGTTATCCTAAATGTCTCCTGATACATTATCAATAAAAACTTTGGGCGTAAACATGAAAACATCCACGTACTTTGGTATTCGACAAAAAGAGTTTACTTTGAACATGTTTCTCTCAGAATTTTGTAAACAATTTCAAAACTTGACTAGTCAGATATAGTCAGATATACGATATAAACATCTGTTCCGCTTTACCACCTTCAAAGCCGAATTCCTTGAGGGGTCTATTTGGGATTTCTTTATAACTTAATGTGAGAGGTATCCCAAATATTTGCGGGCAATTATGTCAGGGCCGTGCGACTCCATTTAATTTAGCCAGGAACAAGCGGGGCGATTTAATTTATTAGAGTGCATGTGTCAAAACATTCGCAATAAAATTTCAATTACCCGCGACCGCGACTTAGCAAATTATAAAAGGCCCTTTGTTGCCGGATTAGCGGGGGCAGTCAGCGGCTTTAATTGAAATAGCTATGCGCATTAGAAGGTACAACCACCAGGCCATCGGGGCCTTCCTCTCCCCTCTCACACCTCACATCGCTAGACTAGGGCGGGCAATAAGTCCCACGAAGCTGGGCTCCGCTTAGAATGGACGTACGCGCGCCGCGCATTCTTCCAGGATTACAAGTTCAGTGTGACAGAGCCGTTTCAATTAAGCGCCCCTCGAAAGTCGATCTGGTATTAATATGGTGCCCAACTCATATTGGTCATGGACTTGTCGACATTTTCCATAGACAATAGGATTAGCATAATTAAAATTTTATTGATCTATAATCAATAGAGAAATATTTAAATAAATACTGCTCTTCTTTGTTATATCGAAAAGATGGCGCCAGATGGCGTAGTGTTTCGCATGTTTGGTCGATAATGGATAAAGTTAAACAACTTCCGTATTATTTCATGATCAACAAAAGAATTAATTTGAGCTTTTTCCTCGTGCTTCGGAAGCTGTTGAACCCTACTGCCTCTGTAGTCGTAAGCACTTGATAATCGCACTGGGTTAATGTGATGGGGTAAGTCACTGTGACTAATTAAATGGCGCTAATATTTTAAATTAGTCAAATTCAAGAGTAAGAGATACGTCACGATTCCTATGTCGATCTATCGGAATTGATTTCGCTAAGAATTTGAATTTTATATGTTTTTTATATTTTTATTGATAAGATTTTACTTCAAGATATTTTAGAATTTCTACTTTTGACAGTTCTTATCCAGCTTAACAAATATACAACGAACATCGTTACGTAAATGAATACGTTCACCCATTTTTTTTAAATTAGAAAATAGCTAAGTTTTCGTTCGTATTATTTTGCTACAGCTGTTCCTACCCTAATTGTAAATGGAGAGCTCATCGTAGCCTCGTTGACTTATCTGGTTAAATGGGTTAACTGAGGTGCGCGAGAGTGGGAGGACGTGTCCTGCATCGTAATGCGAACTCGCTAATGAGGTGTGTGCGCTCGCCCTACCCGGTATGAGATCGCGTGCTTCATAGCTATTATTGTTATTTTTTTATCGTGATTAGGTAAACGTTTGACTGCTATTTCGTAAGCGACGATGCGATCTAGGATGTGTCGCGCCTAGAAGATATCTCTTCATTCGTCACTTAAAGATCCCTAAGTTGCTTTTATCGGGAAACACAGATACAGGCAAAGAGTTCCATACTTTAGCGGTACAGATTACAAAATTGGAACTTAGCTTAGTGCGACTCTTTGGAATATCAACCATAAATATGGTTATATAATAATGGTGGCGCCTATTTGTGTGTCTGGTTGTCCGATGAAAAAATAGAGATGGGGAAACGAGGCTGTGCAATTCTGCTCAATTCTGTCTTATCTGATTCAAGATGTTTTGTTGGAACACATATGTATATGTTATTCAACTAATTATTTAAAATGAAATATTGATTATATTTCCAATAGAAGTAAATATTGAGCGTCGTTAACTCAAAAACATCAAAATCTATAACGTTTCGTCATTACAACTAACAAAACTAACTCAACACAATAGATCCTATACTCGTAAAGACAAAATAATAACAATCTTTTCCGAGTGGATGTTCACAGCCAACAAATACCAGACAATCGGTTACTCGCGTCAAATCGAAAATAAAATCGACTAATAATGTTAATCGATTTAATAACCAACATTATGAACGATGAAATGATAAAATAGCCTAGTCATTCCTTGTTAAGAGGCTGTCAATCTACGATGAAGAACGCAGAAGACACAATTAAACTCGTTAATATAAACTTTTCTATTAATAAAGCGAGAAATTCGATCTGTTCATCGAATAATCGAATAATGAGACGTTAATATGTGTTCGGCGTCGTGTAAACATAGGATTTTATCAAGTACCGGCGGTTAATTGAAATATATGAAGCGATGATTACTTTTTTTACTACCGGGTGTGTAATATATAATATAACTACATATCTCATAACATTTACAACATATATTATGTATAATATAACAATCAATCAAAACAATCAAAATAGATAGAATTTCAAGAATTGTTGTTATTTTAAAACGTATATCGAATGATTCATATAAACTCGTTTACCATAAAAATCATATTAAATAAAATTCATATAGCATAATGTTATAATATTATTTTAATACTAAAGTAGTTATATTAATATAAGACCTTACCTGCTTACATCCTGTTTTGTAAGTCTATAGCATGCAATTTACAAACAAGCATAAAGCATGCATGCAAGAGCATTTCGTATCCAAGCAAGCATGCAGCATTCAAACAAGAAGCAGACATTGCATTTTATACGTCGCCGATCTATTTATGACATTACTGGATAGACCAACAATATTTCCATGGAAAAAATAAAATTGTTCTTTATTTATATCAAGCGAAATAATTTATTAATTATTTCTTTCGATAGCTTTTTCAATTAGGTTTTATATTAAATAAAATAATATTAAATTATATTGTGCTTGCGTTAAACAGAATTAAATGAAATGTAAAGTAAACCTTAAAAAGGAATATAAAGTTATATGACATAATACAAAATTAAAATGAGATAATCGTTATGATAAAAGAAATTATGATAATAGGTGTTATGTCTAAAGTTCATAATGTTATATGAACGTCATTGAAATAAATTTATTACCAAACTCAGTTATAATAAATGAATCCCACCCGTTATTACCTTGTGCGAGGTGGATTGGATATATAAGAGACAGAGACTATAAGAGACAGATAGTGAATTCACTATCATATTTTTTATTAACTTCAGCCAAGAACTTGGCTAAACAAACTGACTCTATTGAGCAGTATAATAATATTATGACATTGGAATCCGTTCCAAGCTATTTAAATTAGATATAGAGACAAAAGAGGTATCCTCTTGCAAATATAAATACATAAATAATGATTTTAACATGCCTCTTATAACATTACCATTAGAGTCAAATAAAAAAAATTGTGTTCAGAAATGCCCTCAAAATAAATGTAATTTAAATAAATTAAAAAATATTAACCTGGTGCATCAAAATAGTAATGGACTATCAAAGGGCAAACAATTAGAGATGGAATTATTCATGAATTCAAAACAAATTGACATTTTGTGTATTACAGAACATTGGCTTGAGGGATGTGAACTCATGTTTAGTTTCAATAATCACCAGGTTGGTAGTTCATTCTGCAGAGTCAACACAGTACATGGGGGGTCACTGATTCTTTTAAATAAAAGTTTAAAATTTAAAGAACGGAAAGATATTGTGTCTCTCTCTGTAGAATGCATAATAGAACTATCATGTATAGAACTTGAGCAACTCATTGTGGTATGTGTATACAAACCTGGTTCCTCAGCTTATGATAGATTCGAGGAAATCATGGATGAAGCCTTGAACAAATTGAGTCGGTCAAAAAAATACTTGATTGTGTGTGGAGATATTAATATTGATCTTCTTACAAAGAATAGTGAAACTTATAGAATCTTAAATTTATTTAAATTACACAATCTTTTCAACTTATTTATGGAGCCTACTAGATTCTGTAAAACAACGGCAACCTGTCTAGACAATATATATAGTAATCTGGTACCTGTAAGTAAGAAAGTTATTGCAAACTTAGATTCAGACCATTGCGGGCAAATAGCTTGCTTCAAAATTGTCACAGAACAAGTCAGTAAACGTAAAATTATATGTCGACCAGTAACTGCTGACAGATTGAAACGTATAGGAATTGAATTATGTTGTAAACTTCCTTTTTTATCACCGGATATGCCACCAAATGATATGTATAATTTATTTTTTGAGTCATTTTGTAACCAATTTAATAAAATTTTCAAAACCAAAGAGATCACCGTTACTGTTAATCCAATGTTTAGCGAATGGGCCACTGCAGGAATACACAAAAGTAGGCAAAAATTGTATGAGCTGTACTCAGAAAGACAGTTTAATAGAACGGAATCTTTTCAAAATTATGTCAAGTCATACTCAAAAATTTTTAAGCAGGTTTGTCAAACTGCAAAAATTAAATATATTAGTTCTCAAATATATAACAGTACTGACAAAGTCAAATCTACTTGGAAAATTATAAATGCAGAGACTGGCCGAACAAAAGCTTTAGCAAATAATTATAAACTTAAAATTGATGGTAAATTTATTAGCTCGGACTCAGATGTTGCGAATGAATTTGAAAAATTTTTTACTCGAATTCCAGTAGATTTGACAAGCACTTTAGGCTCTTCCACCCCCATTGCAGAATCCTTGTTGAAAGAAAATGTTCCTTGTTGTAATACTGTATTTAAATTTAATTATGTTACTAAACGGGACATCATAGACACTTTTAAATCGTTGAACATTAAAAAAACTGCCGATCTTTAAGGAATATCTGTATATATGGTAAAGAATGTTATTGAAATAGTTGCTACACATTTAGCCTTAGTTTTCAACAACTGTATTGATAGTGGTGTGTTTCCTGATTTGATGAAACTTAGCAAAATAACTCCATTGTTTAAATCTGGTAGTACTTCAGATCCCTCTAACTTTCGTCCAATATCCGTACTATCAACATTCAGTAAAATTTTTGAAAAAACCGCGCTTAAGCAATTACAGAAATATTTTAGTAATAATAACTTACTACACATTAAACAATTTGGTTTTACCCGCGGACGGTCCACGACTGATGCTGGAATAAAATTGTTAGAATCCATTTATGAGGCCTGGGAGGAGTCGCAGGATGCCTATGGTGTTTTTTGTGACTTATCAAAGGCTTTTGACTGTGTCCAACATCAGACGTTAATCAGGAAATTACACTATTACGGTATCCGTGGTACCGCTTTGGATTTTCTCACTTCTTACCTAAGTGACAGGATTCAAAAGGTGGTCATCAATGGAGAGCAGTCGCCTGGATCATTTGTAACAATGGGGGTGCCGCAGGGCTCAATATTGGGTCCATTTCTATTTCTGGTATATATTAATGACCTCACCTTGCTCACTTCCCTCACCTTGTAAGACGCGACCATGAGATAGTCTTGTTTGCAGATGACACGTCTTTAATATTTAAAGTTAAACGTGGACAAATTAATATTGACGAAGTAAACATTGCACTCTCCAAGGTCGTTCACTGGTTTGGCACCAATAATTTGTTGTTAAATGAAAATAAAACAAAATGCATTAGATTCACTATGCCAAATGTTCAATTAGCTAAAGCCAAAGTCCGGGTTAGGGATGAGGAAATAGAGCTGGCCAATCAAACTGTATTTCTGGGTATAACTTTAGATTCTAAGTTACAATGGGGTCCTCATATTGAATGCCTATCGAGCAGACTCAGTTCTGCAGCATACGCCGTAAAAATGATTCGTCAGTTAACAGACGTAAAAACTGCACGCTTGGTCTATTTTAGCTACTTCCACAGTATTATGTCGTACGGGATACTACTGTGGGGAAATGCCGCCGATATTGGCTGCATTTTTGTGCTGCAGAAGAGGGCTGTTCGGGCGATCTATAGGATGGGCTCCCGAGAGTCTTTAAGAGAAAAATTTAAAGAAATTGGTATTATGACTGTACATTCACAATATATTTATGAAAACCTACTGTATGCGCATAAGTGTAAAGATATTAAATTCAGAAAAAATAGTGACAATCATAATTACAATTTAAGAAATAAAGACAAGCTAGCAATGCCCAGGCATAGGCTCCATAAAATAAGCAACTCCTTTACAGGTCACTGTATACGAATGTATAACACGCTGCCATGTAACATGCATGACTTGTCAATGAATAAATTTAAATTTTTAATTAAAACTCAGTTATGCAAAAAGGCTTATTATAGTGTTAAAGATTTTTTGAATGATAAGGCAGCGTGGACCTAAAAGAAATGAATTGCTCGTTCTTTGAATCGTTTTGTAATATGCACAATTTGTAAGACATTTGGCGATTTTATAAGAGTTTTGGCACATGAGTTTCTTGCCCGATTCTTCTCATGTTAGCCCCTACGTTCGGAATCGGGTCGCTCGTGGCGATTACATGCGCGGCATCAACTCCGCGGATGTACTTGCCGCTAGCGCACGGGCTATCTTTATTATAAAAGAATATTATCTTGATTCTTCTATGTAAAATTGACGATTTTAAGTGCCCGCAAGGGCCTATGAAATAAAGTTATTTTGATTTTGATTTTGATTTATATAAGAGCTGAATTCAAAGTTTTCAAAGTTACATTTGAGGTAAAACAACAATACAAAATTAATTATCAACTTTCTCATACAAATTAATGTTGAACACAATATTTAATGTGTTACACGAAATATTAGGTTTATGTTTGTGTACACACGCACACCTATCACCTGTAAGTAAAATACAATAAATTCCTTCACATATGATATACGACTGACAAAATGTTATCACTTTAATGTTTAAATTAATAACGATTTCTGTTGTCGCCTTAAATAATTAGTACTAATTTTTTAGCTCTTCTTTTAGTTTTACGATAGCACTGAAACTGAAGTGGAAATTATTGACAGAAAAAAACCCCATCGTTTCCATTTTGTTTTATTGTATAATTATTTAAACTTTATAGAACTTGGTCTGAAAGTAATAAAGTCTTATATATTTCTTAGTTTGGACAATGCCCTTTAGGAAAGCGCCAACCTAGTCTGTACTACATTATTGCTATTGACTTTAATATAACGGGACACAGTGATTTTTTGTATTAGTAATAATCTATTTAGGAATATAACATAAACTGCAGGCTTATTTTCCATTGATAAATAAAAAAGAAGTGATATATTATTATTTTTTATTTCAGACATATTATAAACAATTCATGCATAAATGTTAGTTACAAGAAAACTTATTCTTGCAGAAAAAACGATTATAATTTAGCTATAGGAAGATTCATAAATATTTTCGTAACTACTTAGAATATAGTATATCTTACGAAAATTTAAGACAATTAGCAGTCAACTTCATTCTGTCGCTTTTAGGTATTGTTGCGCGTATTGTAAATATTCACTCTCATCATTTTCTTCAAACACGCCAAAAGAAATATCACTTCAAATAGCTTAAAGTGTGCTCGTTACATAAGTACAAGCTTTATTCTTCAAGACAATAGCTTAACACACTCGAGAGAATAATTACCTACTCATTATGGCGCTGGTGTCGGAAACAAAGCGTCATTGACTGCGCGGGCGCATCCTTTCATTAGTTGAGCATATGGTTATTTCTTTAACAAATATCGTGGTAAAACGCTCTCCAGACATATTGAGTGTCGTTCATGTATCTACATATATACTCTAAGTACACAAATTTGTTGTAAGTGTGTTTGTCTGTCCGCTCCTTTCCCCGCTCTTTTTCCATTGTATTCGCGTTACCATAGCAACGCGTTACCGGGTCAGCTAGTATATATAATCAATAGACATCGACTAGGTTACATACATACATACATAAAATCACGTCCTTTTTCCCGCAGGTGTAGGCAGAGATCACAGATTTCCATTTTTAAACGATTCTGACATACATCACTCGCTTCTTCAACTCTTATCAACCTTTTCGTACAAGCTGGTTAGTAATTAAACATTTTATTTTTTTATTTTGCATAGATTTGCTCGCATCTCTATCTAGCCCGGGGGCCAAGACAGGATCCACGAGCTATGCGAGCTAACCCAAAGTGCCTATTCACCCTGGCTTTAAAGATAGACGGGTTATAAATCTTAGACGCAGGGATAATTCCATTCCTTTGCTGTGCGCATTATAAAGGATATGTTTAATGATTTTTATATATTTGTTAGCATTTTTCAATGCTATTTAATATTATTAATTATTTTAGTAGAAAAATAACTAACATTATGACTTATTGTAAAAATTCAAATTTTTTCAATAATGTCTGTGACAGCTAATGGAGGTTGAGAAGAATCATAAGTTAAAAATAGATTACAGATGGAAGCTAATACTATATACGTACATACAACGATATTTGTGTAGGCGGACTTGCTGTACATTCAACTTACAATCGAAAAAGGAAATGGCTAATCATTTTTTTTTATTCCGATGGTAATGATTATTGATCGGCTATTGACCGTGTTCTTTTCACCAATCATATTGATTATCTACCCACCTTTATGACTTGGCTTGGTTACTCGGTATTGAAAAAAAAGTAAACTTGAATATGTACAGTCAACAGCACATCAAATTATACCTAAAAATGATCTCTTTAATACATATAGTATAAGGTGGGTTCAATCAAAATACTTATGGTTTGATGGCGACTGAACATTTAAAAATGCATTCAACCTACGTGATACTACGACGACTATTAGAAGCACAGTTTTTTACCAAGTAGAAGGATGTGTATACTGTCGGATACACAGTGATGCATGTGCGTGAGGATATTATATACACATACTATCTAAACCGGCCACGCGCTGCTTTGGTTCAGCAATATCTTTTTAGTTTAAATGAAACCTATTCTATATCCTAAGTCGGAACAAATCCAGTAAAAAAAAATCATCAAAATCTGTTAAGTAGTTTCTGAGTTCATCCCGGTCAATTCTAGTTTCAATTCAGTTCTATTAACTAAATATATATTTTTTTCCTTTAACTTTACTTGATCTGAGTTTCTTGCGTAAGGTGGAATCCAGTGGAACTATATTCAGTTTTAGAATCTGCTTTATTTCAAATGTGCCTGTTTCGTGCGCAATCAATGATTACTTTATTGCCTACGGTGTCAAACCACTTTAATTTATTATAACAGTATCGGTCATATAGTTCATTACTTTGTTGATTTATTTCAGAGCCTTTTAATAACCAGAAAAAGATGCGTAACCGATCGGATGTCATTTCCTCGTGAGTGGCATCCACGGCGCCATTGACTCGCATCGAGTGCGATCCTCTTCAGGGATTAAGGCCCCATTGTGGCCACGCGCCACAATGAGCCCAACCAGCTTTGTGTTATCTGTGAAAACCTGTGAATTCGCTGGTCTTGCAATTATTCGAGAGCGATTAGCGAGGAAGTTTGTATAGCAACAAATATCTAATCAATTTGTTTATTTTGGTAATTAATTCATTGTAAATTAAATATACCTACATTTTGTTTTCTGTTCTGATATGCACCACAGTAAAGGCATACATATCGTTATTAACAGAAATACCAGAACTGAACTGAATACCAGAAAAAACAGAAATTAAATATAAATAAAAGAATGAATTTGAAAAAATAATAATTAAAAAAATTAGAATCATCATCATAAATTATAACAAAAATAAATAAAAGATAATTTTTACATCCAACATTTTTTGATCAAAATTTTTTGCTTAAATAAATTCAAAGCACTCTCAAACACATCGAAACCCTCAATCTTATTTGTCAGAAGGTTAGGTATACATTTATGTCAATTTTATTATTTTTTAAGTCAAACGCTTATGCGTTTAATAATTGATGCTTTGAACAATTATTCCACTTAACAAAACATCGAATTTGGAATGTCAAAAATATTATATTATTGTTAGTTATTTACATTGGCTTGTTATTGATTTATTTTTCAATCTAATAATATGTTTTGTCAACCATAAAATTATCCAGTCTTAAAACTGTGAGATACCTCAATTTCTTGACTGCCCTATTTGGTTCCTTTCGAAAGTTTACGCCAGTTTTGAAGTTCACTTATGAGATTTTTTCAACGTATACCATTTTTAAACATGTATATATTTTAACCACATTTTCCAGACTAAGCCGAGTTCGCTGGAATTAAATACAATGTATACATACATAAAATGAGCCTATAGCCAACGGATATAATGGACATTTGAAATGGTAATAGTATCTTTTAAATACATATACATTTAAAAAGAACGATACTTTTAACACATAATTAAAATTCCCTTTAACCCCTCGTGGTAAGCTAAATGTCTGTCCATGTCTATAATATGTCGGCGAGGTTCGAACTTGGGTTCAAGCTGACATCTCAACCGATGGGCTGAGATGTCAGCTCCACACATAAATTACCTTTTAAAATATGCTCTTTCTCTTTTTATTATAAGTAAGTGAAAACTAAAAAATAACACGCACGGCAGAAGTTATACTTTTTTATTAAATGTTAAAATAAGATAGGTATTTTGAAGTTAGCTTATTTACTTTAACAGCTAACTTCACGGTGTCGCTTTTCCGTTGCATGTTGCATGCGCAACTTCAGTTACATAACAAATTTCATCCACAATGCGCTAAAATCCTAATATTTGCTTAAAGTAAGATATAGAAGGACTCCTCTCTTTAGAATTACTTATTTGCACAATGGTAGCAACCAGTGGCATGCTGCACTTATGGGTCTAGATTCGAATCCTGGTTGAGACATTTGTCCATGTGATGAACATAAGCGTTTGTCCCCAATTGGTTGTGTATATACTTATTTATGTACTGTGTCCGTCATTTAATCACTATGAAGAGTGAAAGCTTTGTTTAGTCTGGAATGATATAATTGGATTGGGTTGTTCGTAATTTATGACTATTATGTCACTTCAAATGCACCTGTTATTTATCGTGCCGCTCGACCAACGGTTCCCGGTCGTTAGTTGCCGTGAGTGTGTCGTTTCAAACGGTGTGACAGCCGGAACATGGGACTCGGCCATTATCAACACCTTCCCTTTCCCGCCGACCGACGCACAATGCACAACCATTGTGGAGGCGATCGCACGCCCGACTTATGTTTATTTACTCTACACCGTGTAATTGAGGAAGTCTTTAACCGACCTCTTTGTCAGTTTTATTTTCTTAAAAATTCATAATTCGAACGCTCTCCAAATAGTGAGAGTCATTGAATAGCTGCACAGAACAAAAAAAGTTCGCTTCTGATTGCGAAACTTTTTTCTTTTTCGCTCTATAAAATAGCCGTCGTCTTTTTTGTCTATCGCCAAAGATTTGTTCTCTATTCTTCGTGTTTTTGTTTCGCTGTGAATGGTTGTCGAATAATACGATCTCAGGTTCCGCACATCGATTGATGGTGCTGGAATTCGCAGACGCTTTCTAACTTGGCTTTGTTGATTAGATTGGAGTGACATGCATTGTTAGGGTCGAAAATTGTTAATTGAACGCTGCCGTTCAACAGTAATTAGAACTGACGTTTACTAATAAGTAAAATGTACACAAAAAGCTTATGTCTAGACTCATTATTAATATTGAAACAATTATATATGAAAAACCAAGTTGACTATAGATATTTGACAAAAATAAATACACATCAGTACAATTATGACGTCAATATTTTACAATTAACTAAGGGTCAACACTGATTTTGCCTAGGTCAAAAATAATGCATTTTTGGTATTCGGTAAATAATGTTCAATTTAATGAGCGGCCGTAAAAGAGTAAGAATATTATTGGAATCAGATAAAAGACAATATTTTTTTTGATGGTTCATATTCCTATTTAATACCATAGATTTAATTTATGTTACCAAACACTATCACTTCTAAGCCAGGATTACAAGGTTAAGAAATAAAGATGAAGAAGGCATGATATACAAACAGAAAACGCGAAAAATGCGAGAAAATAGTGACTTTTTAGCAGCTTATTTAATTTGTTATTTATAGTTTAATTCATTAATTCTAATGTTATTTCAAGATAATAATCATAAAATTCTTTAAATATTTTCTAATAGACTTATTAGTAGAATGTGCATCTATGCATGTTCAATAAATTCTCTACTTTGATCTATGAATAATAATAAATCACAATATTTATTTACATTTAGCTATTATTACTAATGGGCCTTTATTATTAGGTTATACAAGCAGCTAAAGCATTTGTGCTATGCAATTTTATTTTATTTTTATTTTATTTTATTTCTACACACAACAGAGTTACAACAATAAACACAGTTATAGGAAACAGAACATTAGACTGTAGCATGTTAGGCTGCGCCTCCACAAACATGTGTAAATAGCATGTGTAATTATAAAGACAGCGTCATAATAGTAGTTTATGATACTGTTGCATAATAAGGGTTCTTATAACATGAGTGTGTTTTAAAAAAACGAGCCGTAGGCGAGTTTTTTTATAGTATCACACGAGTGTTATAAGACCAAGTTATGTACAGTGTCATACACTACTTTATCTACTCTCATACTATAATATGTAAAACAATATTGCAAATAAAACGCTGAATATAACAACAAATTTATTTAAATGTCAAATGTTGGCGCCAAGGTGCAAACATCAATTGCGCATGCGTGTTGCGTCGGTCGTCGAGGACTCGTTCATTGAAACCTTTTTAAAGTAGAGGTTCAACCTCCTTGGTCCAGCTGGAGGTTGTATAGGTGTATCGTTATGATTAAAAAGTTATATTATGTTACAGGTGTCCATACAAGACCTGTATCGTAATGAAACTTTTTTTTTATTATTTTTGGCCTGTACGTAATGTTTGTCATAAGCATTTTGTTTTCAGTTTTAGAATCTTTGTATTATAGTATTAGAATAGATAAAGTAAATTAATGATAGGGTAAATCTTACAAGAAACAAAAAGAATATAAATAACTAATTAGGCTTGAGATATAAAAAAAAAGTACATGTGATGAATTAAAATTAGAATTAAAGTGGGAAAATAATTTTAGGATTTGATTATATTAAATGCATATGGTAAAAAAAATAAAATAATAATGATAACAACAATTTAAATCATAAGCCATTTAATTCAGAAACTATGTCGGTTCTTTAACATCCAGACGCATTGAACCGGGGATCGAACGCGGGACCTCGGAGGGGCGTTAGCAAGAAAATCGATATGTTGTCGAGCCCTAATTTTCAAAGTTAATGCAGACTTTGATCTGCAATTCTTATTCTACTTTACCTACAACTACGCTGCGGTTTAAGAAGATGCATGAAAAATATAATTCAAGTAATCAAGTTCACGTGTAATATTATTTTATTGTTGTTGCTTTTAAAAAGAAATGTCCTTTAGGCAATCACGTCAGGGCATTGTGACCCAGCACTTTTAAATTATGATTCCTCAGGGCAGCCTTCGGTGTGATTGCCCACTAATTGTGATCCCTTTGGGTGTTTGCTCTAACTGCCCACTAATTGGTGTGCTTGTTTCAGGATTCCCGCAAATCAAGTCCCCGTACAGTCCCTCTGCGCAGCCGCATCTCACTGGTCAGTATTTTTAATTAAATTACCTTTATTCGCAGAAATTTGTGACTTTCTGCGATACAGGACTCTGCGAGATAAAGGGTACCCGTTAAGAGAAAGACGAATTTCTTTGCACTCTATGGATTCACCGTAGGGGTGCCGGGTCCATCTTGTGGCAGAAAGAGAAACTCCGAGTTGATCCCGAGTCTTTTGACACGGGTGTAGGTTCACGGAGCCCCTTTCCGATGAACATCAACACTCACCTTCATTACTCGTGTTTCTCTCGCTGCCCAGCCAAATCTGGTATGAACTTGTTAGTACAGCTTTAGATGCTTGTTCTAGTATAAAATTTAGTGCAGTTCTGGACAATCCGTTTTGTAGCTCTAGAAAAAAGAAATATGTCTGCCCTGAAAGACGAAACACCCATATCCTCTGGGATTTTGCATTACTTTTCATGCGTGTCCATTAAAACAATTGAGCAATGCTTGTTCTTGGGATTGGTAGTAGAGCCTTCTTTATTAAAGTTAATTTGTCTTATATAAGGTAGTTTACGTAAAGCACGTTTATCAACATTGAAACGTAGGAGGGGTAACTTGGTTATTTGTTATTTGTTTTGTAAGTATTTCATTAGGGGCTGTCCCCCAAAAAAATCACGAAATATCACAAGGGGGGAGGGGGGCCGTTGTAATATATCACGTGTATTTATTTTTTCAGCAAACGCGCGATACTGAAGCGAAAAGCGGCGTGACGTGTATTTATTTTTTTGTCAAACGCGTACAAAACGAAAGCGGCTTACTACTTCTGTACAAAGAAAAAAGCTAAGGCACATGTGAATTCTTGTCACAAACAACTGAATCCGAGCTATAATAGTCTAGAGATGCTAGTATGTTCGTTCTTCCCGCATCCTCACGCGACGATCAAACGGTAGATCGAAAGAGATTCTCTGCGTAGTGCGCGAAAATGATGACGCCGAGTCAGTGTTTTATGGAACACAACATGGTTTTTCCAAAAATCTCGATATTTTACACCCTAATAAAGGCAAGACTTCAATTTTCAGATCACTATTTTCCGTAAAAAAAAAATGAAGTAGTAAAGTTTTTAAAATTTGCGCATGAAAAAATTAACAATTTAATATTCTCAAAAGACGATTCCATCTCTGTCCATGAGATATTAGCCACTTGATAAGGAATTATTGAAGGCATAATTTTATTTTATTTATAAGTGTCCTAGTTTCTGAGAAATACATATTTTTTAAAATTTTGATTTTATTTTTTTTTCTCCAAAAATCGGCAAAAGTGGAACCTGGGTTTAGAAACGTTCTGTAAGCCAAGTTCTATCACCCATATAAAAATCAAGTCCCACTTTTGCGGTTTTTAGAAGTTATGATAGAATTTAGATAAAGGTCAACTTTCATGATCTAAGGTTGTCACAAAGATCAACTATTTTTTGTTTGTTAATTAATACCGTAAATAAATTGAATAAATTAACAACACTTATAGACGAATACAATATACTTACATATACTACCTACCTAATGTAGAACTACTTTATGTATGTTCGGCCACATATTAAATTTTGTACCTTACACGGTAAACGGTCGAAAAATAAACTGTTGTTTGAAATAATTGAACACACACACATCCTATACTTTAAACGAGGATTTCTCGCATGTATCTATATAAATATATTGGCATGTAATTGGTTTCTCGGAAACGGTTCTAACGATTTTGATAAAATTTTTGGATTTACAAATTATAAGATATATAAATTTCATTCACTTATAAAATCTATCTAGGTATCGCTGTCTCGATCGCATCTTTAAAAAAATAGCATTCGATCAGAAAATAAAAGCAAAGTACAAAGTCTTGGGCACAAATCAGTTAACAAGTATGTACCTATTACTGTAACAAAAAAAACGTAGAGGTAACCAGGCATGAACTTGTGTCTAAACAATTAACAGTTAATACCCAAACGAAAATCGATGTTCACCATAGTGTCTTCCTCGTTCCTTTTTTGCTTATAAAGCTTGGAGCCTAAAAAAATATGTTGAAGGTACTCAAGCAAGTTCCTAAAATCTACATTATTCTAAATTCGTTCAAAAATAATACACAAATTAATATTTTAAAAATTTTCGTTTGTGTCAAGTTCGATGACAACCCTAGCATATAAATTTAAAAATGAATAACTTCTAATCGCCGCAATAGTGGGATGTGACTGATTTATGTATGAAAGACCACATCCGTAGGCTTATTTTTATCTTACTTCTAGTTTCCATTTTTTGTTTTTAGGGAGAAAAAAATCAAATACGATATTTAAAAAAAAAATCTGCTCCCAAACCAATGCATTTTTTTAAGCTTAAAAAACGCATTTATATGCTTGTGATTATGTCCGATTGAGTCATATGATTATTAAAGGAATATATTCTTAATATTCACGATATAAAAAAAATATTTTAGATTTCATAGGTCAAAGGTCACGATAAGTTCATGATTTTTGTCTCAAATAGTATTTGAGTTAGACTTCTGGGAATTGAAGTCATGCCTTTGTTAGTATAAATAATCTATTTATGTAAAAACCTAAAGGTGTAAATTTTTTTGGTTCTATAAAACACTGTGCGAGTGGTTTGATGAAAGCGATGTTGATTTTCAACAAAGCACTGTGCCAACAACTGACTTGCAAGATGCTTATCCAGTTATTGGTGTTAAAGAAAGTCTTGCTAATCCGTGATATTGTACATTAAATTATGTTCATGTATTAGGACAAAAAAAGCTTTTCGCATTTCTTTCATTATTTTTATGTCAGTCAAAAAAAACCTGCAATAGACAGAAAGCTGTCTACCTCTAAACGTTATTATTGTAGTCTTTAATTTTCTACTATGAAATGAGATGATACTTATACCTGTATTTAATAAATATTTAAAAAAACTTAAGATTTTTTGTAGGTCCCAAAAAATACACGTGATATAGTGGGGGGCGGGGGGGTAGTCTGAAACCTCACCATGTATCACCAAGGGGGAGGGGGGGTTAAAAAATGCCAAAAAAAACATCACGTGATTAATGGACGGCCCCTTAGGTGTTTTTTACGTAAGTGTTTTCTTTATGTAATCCAATCATTGTATTGTTATTATTTAATTTTAAAAGTGCTATGCACAATTGTAATTTAGCGCCAACACGCTCGACGTTAATCATAAGTATTTTTAATGTGCATATTATTTTGTTTGTTATCTGTGATTGTGCCTTTAAAAATAAACGAATAAATAAATATGAATCACGCAGTAGCGAATGCTTCTGTTAACGTACAAACTCGCGGTAATTAATGTGAGTGTCGAAATGTGAAAAT
This sequence comes from Calamotropha paludella, assembly GCA_927399485.1. Lineage (NCBI taxonomy): Eukaryota > Metazoa > Arthropoda > Insecta > Lepidoptera > Crambidae > Calamotropha > Calamotropha paludella. The sequence continues at coordinate 24,737,634 of OV656817.1, read as the reverse complement.
GTTAATTGTTATAAAATAAGCGAAGAGAGTTAATTAAGATCCTCTTGCCTAATAAAACAGCTTATATTTTGTTGAAAGTATTTCGACCACTAAGTGCGAGTATGGTTTTTTTATTATTGAATATTGAAGCGTTTTGAGTACTAACTGGAAGCCAGCCTGTTCGTCCCTAAATTAATAAGTTGGTAATTATCTACAGAAACATACAAAAATATATTTGGGGTTTCAAATAAAAAATGAAGTTGTCTTTCTGGAACAAGGATATGTGGTTATGATTATAAATAAATAAATAGTTCTCACATTCACACCAATAAGCCTAGACCAAAGAAAGCACTGTAAGGCTTCTGTTATGGATACTAGGGTAACGGATAGACATACATATATGATACATAGATATGTAATATTCATAGAAATATATAAAAAACACCCATGAATCAGGTACAAATGCTCGTATTCATCATACAAACATTTGCCCCTTCCGGGATTTGAACCCAGGACCGTCAGTGCGAAAGGCAGGATCACTACCGTTGCACCAAACGGTCGTCTGATTATACAATTATTGCACATTTTATTTTCATTGGGAGATTATATCTTAAATTACAAGGTTGAACTTTATAACTATTGTTCTTTTGGTACTTAACCCTTAGCTGGTTTCGGGGGTCAATAATTACCCCAGGCGCACACATTTTCAAAGATATCTTTCCTGTTTAAAAACGTATACTCTTGCGCGTCGGTGTAATCTCACTACGTCGCTGGGTGCGGCGGGTGACGGACGCACGTCGCTCTACCATTGCTGGAAGCGGAGGTACGTACACTACAGGGGTCAAAAATTACCCCCGACACCAAAAGTGCTGTTTTTTTTGCGCGCGCATGTAACGGTTTTTTTGTTATTTTAGGAAAATATCGTTGCAATGACGGGGTTTCTGAATGAAAACCAAATTTCACAACTTCTGGAAGATGAGGATGAAGAATCTGATTTAGATTCGGCCCGGGCGACCACAACAGCAGTCTGTGATGATGAGCCGATTAGCGACTGTGAGGTCGCAGAGACCGTCAGCTGTTCCGAAGAAAGTGTTTTGGGCACAGATTCGGAATCTTCAAGTTCCAGCAGTGAGGAAGATGAAGAAACGGTACGAACTCCTGGATACTATAGGGGTAAGAATAGATTCAAGTGGTCTAAAAATCCGCCTAGCTCGTCGCGTGTTAGACAACACAATATCATCACACATCGTGCAGGCCTCGCTGGAGAAGCGCGTGAGAAAATGAATATGAAAGAGACTGAATCCTGGCAATTATTGATTCCTGATAATCTCATTGAAATTGTATGTTTGCACACAAACAAAAAGATTACTGAATTCACTGAAAAGTATTCAAGCCAGGGAGCGCATACTGATCATGTCAGTTTATTAGAAATGAAAGCATTTTTTGGACTTATGCTACTTGCCGGTGTTTTCAAATCTGGCCATGAAGATGTTGAGAGTTTGTGGGCCACAGATGGTACAGGTCGCGACGTATTTCGGGTAACTATGTCTCTAAAGAGGTTTTTATTTCTTTTATCAGCATTACGATTTGATGAGATCGATACAAGAGCAGCAAGAAAAGAAACCGACAGGGCTGCCCTTATTTCTGAAATATTCAACAAATTCATTGAAAATTGTCAAAAAAATTATAGCTGCTCGGAATACATGACTGTAGATGAAATGTTGTGCCCATTTAGAGGTAGATGTCTTTTCAGAGTGTACATGAAATCTAAGCCAGCAAGATACGGCCTAAAAGTGTTGTGTTTATGCGACGCTAAAACACATTATTTGTATAATGCGTTTATTTATACAGGAAAGACTGAAACAAACAGAAGAGATGGGCTTTCTATACCTACACAAACTGTTTTGACGTTAACGGATCCTGTGAAGGGGACTCATAGAAATATTACAGGTGATAACTGGTTTTCATCAATTGAGCTTGTTGACAAATTGAAAGAAAATGGATTGACTTATGTTGGAACTGTGCGAAAAAATAAAAGAGAGGTACCGCCTGAATTCTTACCACATAAAACCCGTCCTATAGGCTCTACTTTATTCGGATTTACCAACGACAAAACATTGGTGTCGTACGTTCCTCAAAAAAATAAAAGTGTTGTTATGATTTCCACCATGCACCACAATCAATCTACTGATACAAATAGCGGTAAGCCGGAAATCATAATATTTTATAACAGCACCAAAGGAGGTGTAGACACACTTGATCAAAAATGTGCAAATTATTCAGTGGCCAGAAGAACTCAACGGTGGCCATGCGTTATATTTTCGGCTATATTGAATATTTCGATGGTAAATGGTTTCATTTTATGGAAAGCTGCAAACCCAAATAAGCGCCTAAAAAGGAAAAACTACATAAAAAACATTGGAATTAACTTAGTTACACCTTTTGTAAAAGAAAGACAGAAAGAATCTTCAAATTTTGGGGCCGACCTAAAAAGGCGTATAGAAAATTTTATGAAAGAACACCAAGAGGAAAATGTGGAACCCGAACCAGATATACCTATTGCTGAACCTCAAATCAATATTCGCAAGAGAGGTAGGTGCTACTTATGTGATCGCAAAAAAGACGTAAAGTGTACCAAAAAGTGTAGCAAGTGCTTACTCTTTATATGTAAAGAGCATACTGCCAAAGCAATCACTTGTACCAAATGTTAGAATTTTAGGAGTAGATTTTAGACTTTTGATTTGCGTTGTCAGTTTTTTATTTTTTTTTTATTTTAAAAGAAGTTCCTAATTTTTGTTATTAAGATTATATAAGAAAACTATGAGAAAAAAGAAATTTAAGTTATGTTTACGTTTTTATATAATAAATAGTTCCTAAAGTAACAAGTGCCTAACTAAGTACAAAAAAATTAAAATATTTTAAATAAGTAAAAAAAAATGTGATTTATGATTGTAATATACCTTAAAAACTGATTGATCTCTAGATTCAAAGTTGTATTTCTATAAATAAAACAAAAAATTATAAAAAAAATGTTTTTTCATTTTATTTTTTTATATTTTTTTAGTGGGGTCATGTTTCACCCCCGATACCAATAACGTTACTAATTTTAGCGAAACCAGCTAAGGGTTAAGCATCTAACAACTACATTTTATATCAATAATATTTCTTACATTCACTCCAATCAGCCTAGCTCAAAGTAAGCACTGTAAGGCTTGTGTTATGGATACTAGGGTAACGGATAGACATAAATATATGATACATAGATATGTAATGTTTAATAGAAATATATATATAAATAGTCGTGACTCAGGTAGAAATGCTGTTATTCTTTATACAAAAATTTGCCTCATCTGGGACTCAAGCCCAGGAACGTTAACGGATAGACATACATATATGATACATAGATATGTAATATTCATAGAAATATATAAAAACACTCATGACTCAGGTACTAATGCTCGTATTCATCATACAAACATTTGCCCCTTCCGGGATTTGAACCCAGGACCATCGGTGCGAAAGGCAGGATCAGTTGCGCCAAATGGTTGTTAGCTTTAACCTGAATAATTAAATAATCTAATGCAAATTCTTTTCATATATCTACATTGGTACATAAACGGAAGTCGTTTATAAACTTTGCCGACCATAACACCTATTTGCAGCAAACAATATCTTTTTAATATTCTTTAATCTGTGACTATGTACAATGGAAACCGTCGCTACGTCGTCAGCGCGGTCGATAACAGCTTACGTCGTTAATGAGTCATCTACTCCCAAATTGCCTTTCCATTTTGTACGTCATTGAACCGTCTTGAGACAGGGAGACAATACATTTTCCAGTGATTTAGGAAAGTGGCTGGAAAGTGGGGCGCGCGGGGGGTGCGTCCCTCGTCTCCCCCCGCCGCCCGCCCCTGTTCGCTCCCGCACCCGGCTTTGTCTCAGTAATGAATCCGCCAAACACCAAACGTCACGGCGCAGCCGTCGACCTCGCCGATACCATAAATCATATATCAATCTATCAGCCATTGAAACCACAACCCTACCATAATACTGCCACGGCTGAAAATCCTTTAAAACCACCTAAACAAACCCCTTAACCGTACCGAGCGCCTCCAAGAATTTGCTTAGGACGTGAGGTTTTAGAAAATACCGTGCTAAATGCAAATGATGGAGGTCAGGATAAAGATATAGCTGGGGTGTTTAAATTACTTAATTATTTAACGAATTCTTTCGCACTGTGATCGCTACTAGAAAGACACAAGCTGAGCCGCCGTCGTGTGCCTAATATGTGTGTTTTGCAACCCCAGCGGTGACGATATGAAAAGCTTCGCAGAAAACAAACCACCTGCCGCACCCCGCCCGGCAGCCATTTGTAAAAATTGCCTTCGCCGCCATTTCTACGCGGGAATTTCATATTTGGAACGCCGCAGGGAGGAATTCGCGCGTAGATTTGACAATTCACCATCATGGCCGCGCCGTTTTATTGTTTATAAAACAATGCGTACTGCGATGGTCGTTTCGAAGTGCATTGTTTAGCGGAAGTCGCCATTTTTAATTTTTAAATTAGGGGTCGTAATTGCTTATATGCCTACCTGAAAGAAAATGGCGAAGAGGGTCATATCCAAAACACCCCATTGGTGTAATGTTGAGTTGATACTTCAATTCCGCTACTGTATGAGGAGGTAGACTCTACATTACTTAAGCCTTAGTGAGAAACACCTGTTTTTGTTTAGTTCCCTCAAATAATTTTATCTAATTATTGATTTCTTTAAAAATACGCGAAGCTATTCTGACTAAACCTAACTCTCATTGCCAATATTATGGCAATAGAGTCAATTTAGCTTATTACCAATTTCAAAAAGTTTTTATATGAATCTAATTTTTGTACGTGTCCTTTCAGAATATACGGCTATTTCTCGATTGTAGAATATCTACTTAGAAAGAGACAAAAACTTAATTAAAATATGATTGCCCTATCCGTATGTACTCTCATAAGCATGAAGTGGAATGGCATTTTACATATTGTAACTTGCGTAAGCAATGTAGGTAATTTTCACTGGTAGTGTAATCGGTTACTTTTAAGTCCCCCAATTAGGGCGTGGATTTGACTGTAATATGTTACTTTTCCGGTCTATTAGTTAAAATCAAAAATAGACACGGCGACTCTGCATCCGTCAACGTGCATCGCGTCACATGAACTGGCGTCAACGCGGCTCGGCGTCGCCGCAACGTTCTCGATTACGCCACAACACTCGGCAACATGAGTTTTTTCTCAATCAAGACGAGAAGCAACTGTTTGACACTTTTTTCAACCTCCTTTACTCTTTGTTAATAAGGTTCAAATTGAGTTAATTTATTTGAGTTATTAGGCATGGTGTCGGGTGTCGGTGCGATGTTTTCGTAAGTGGCGACAAGTTGTAACAACAGGCAGTGTATTAAGGCGGGAGTATCGGGTGTTGTCGGTTTCACGGGTGACTTAAGTGCCGGATTGAGTGCTGTGCGCGGTGTTAACTGTTGACATTAGTTAGCGTGAAATTTATTAACTTATTAACACGAGGAATTGTGTAAAACTTGCCTAAGTACTGAAGTCTAATCTGATTTTATTATTTTTTTTTATTGTTTTCGATATTCTGTAAAATATGATAGCATCTGACACAATTTCTTGTTACTCAAATAAATAAATTAAAAAATATTTTGATAGATATGATTGCACATTTGGCGCGCAGAAATATGACATTAACGATCGATTGACGCAACGGCAGTGAGCCTGTCTTTCGTATCGTCACGGTCCTGGGTTCGAGGCCCAGAAAAGGCAGATGTTTGTATGATGAATATGAGTATTTATAACTGATTCAAAGTGATTCACATATATATTTGAATTTTGTATATCTATGTAACATATATACGTTTGTCTTTCCATTACCCTAGTAAATAAAAACTTTATACTGCTTACTTTGAGCTAGGTTAATTGAGTCTTAGAAATATAATATTAATATTATTGATTTTTAGTATTAAAATGCAACCAATCTTAATAGAGAAAAATGTGTCGGAGATGTTTACTTAAACTGGGATTCAAACCCACGTCTTTCTGGCAAAGCGGGTGAAGCGTTGTACAGATTCCCACCGAGGCAACTTTTTATATGTCAAAGGTAATCAACTGTATCATAGCAGCCTATTTGAACACCCTTACAGAATAGCAATTGTTTTGTCAGTTGCTACAAGAAAAAGTAAACCATAAAAATATTTAATTTTTAGATTCAAACTTTATTCAACGAGATAATGTGTATCCTGTTATGATAAAATGAAATGAAGAAAAATTCTAAACTTTGTTTTGATGTCGTATATAGAATAGGTAAAAAAGACATAAGCTTTCAAATAAATTATTTTTTTGGGGTTGTATTTCACAATTTTAGTTGGAATTTTGACAGTTTATATTCCTATATCTTATTTTATTTTTAACATGACAATGCAATTTTTCTATAAGATGTACGCATGTTAAAAGCAACTACGCCTTCGAGTCCTCAGGTGAGATTCGAACCCACAACCTTTTGCTATCCAGGCCAGTGTTCTGACCACTGAGCTACCGAGATGATGGCAGACACGTCGAATTTACATACGTATTTCAATATTTCAACTTCTACTATGAGCTAGTATCGTTCCACCAATGTTGAACGCTAACTACTTTCAACATCGAAAGTAATATTTTGACAAATAACAAACAATTTATTGAGATGGAACCAGCTACAATAATTTTATGAACTTTAGATACAATATCAAAATTTATATCTTTTCTCTTGTGTGAGAAATGTCAAATGTTTAGCAGAAAAATCTCTCTGTCTCCCCATAATGTGTTTAATGCTAACCGCAATGAAGTGTTCGTAGAGCAGTGAGAATTTGCTATCCCCATTACAAGTGTTGCGCAAACGCAAACAAACACGTCGACTAATTGACCGACCGATCCAGAGTCCGGTTACAATGCACACAATAACTCGCTCCACTACATTTCGATTGTTCCCAACGTAACATAATTGATACACAGTGTCTTTAGAAATCACAAGATGATAGTCGATTCTTTACTGTCGCACCACGCGCTTCTCAACTTTTATAATGCGCAGCAAAGGAGTGGAACTCCCTCCCTGCTTCTGTATTTCCAAATACTTATAACCTGTCCGTTTTTAAAGCCAGGGTGAATAGGCACATTCTGGGTTAGCTCGTTCCATCGTCCTTCGTCCATTTAATAATTTTGGCATCCATATTATAAAAGTTTAAAGAGTCTGCTCCAATATACAGTTGATTCCAAGCGATCATAGTTAGAAGTTTAATATAGGTTTACGTACATGGCTGATTGTAGGTACACTAACTTATGTATGGTATCCATTATTTTAATATTTTCATTATTATAAACATATCTTTAAAATTTGTGGATGTACTTATAAGAAGATTAAGAAGGCAAGCTCAACAATACGAGCTGCTTTCATGGTCTCTACTGTAACGTCAGTCATAGACAAAGCGGGCCATAGTTAATTGTTCGCTTTCAATTTTTTTTTGCATTTTCAATGCTTTTTTTTATAGAAAATACTAGAAAAAACCAATTAAATTTACAAGTTATTCTCCATGTCTCTTGAATGTCCGATCCACTGCTCTCCCAATTGAGCTACCAAGCCTCGTGAGCACCCATCAAGATGTTCTAGTACTTTTAACTTTATTACACTGTAAACCAGTGTTGCGTTAAATGTGAGGAATATCCTCTCATTCGAAAGAAACATTTTTACAAATGTTCGACAATCGATTAGGGTGAAACAGCCATTTAATTTATGATTTTTATATCTTTGCATTTTGATTCTATCATATAATAATATATGTTTGACAACCATTTGGTGCAACGGTAGCGATCCTGCCTTCCGCACTCACGGTCCTAGGTTCTAGGCCCGGAAGGGGCAGACGTCTGTGCGATGAATACGAGCATTTGTACCAGAGTCATGGGTATTTATATATATTTCTAGAATTATTTAATATACTCTAGTATCCATAACACAAGCCTTACAGTGCTAACTTTGGGCTAGGCCAATTGGTGTGAATGTTTGAGTTATTACTAGGAGATATTGTTTATTTATAGAATCATATAATAATATCAATATTATGTAATATTTGTTTCTCTTTTCGGTTTGTTTTGTTGAATTCCCTCACAAATGGTGATTGAGGCTGAAGCACGCGGTCCTCGACATCCACTCATTAGAGCACATTAGCTGGAGTGGTGTCAGGTTACTATCAATTAGAGGAGCTGAACATCATCTGATATCACCTTAATTATCACTAAAAGCTAAACGTGGTAACCGCGTTAGAATAACTATAGTATTATTGGATATGTAAAATTCGCTAACCATTGTGGTTAGCGTTAGTGTTCAAAGTTCTGCCTTTGAATACCTATATTATTTAGTTTCACGCTTAAATCGGTACCTGTACCTATCGATATTGTATCGAATACACGTCAGAAGTGCAAATAATAGCTCTGTGGTATAAAAATATACTGTGGTTATAAAACGCAGTGTGCATAGGCCCTAAATTTAAACGCGGATAAAAAAGGAGCATGCAGGGCGTAATGTTGTTACCCGATCTATGGAGATTAGCAGGACATACATATAGTTCAACAAGATAAGTAAAGCTTTCTTTCGTAGTCGTGTTGTTCATAACTGCGTTAGAGCAACACCCTTGAATACACAGTTGCATCTATGGATGTGATTGGGGATTAAGTACTACTTAGTGGCGTAAATACCCTCACACTTGATTTACGTAGTTAGTATTTGACTACACGAGATGATAAAGAAGTTCTGAGCGTTATTAATAAAGCTATGAGTTGTTAATTTTTTTTAAATATAAATATTTTTTCTTATTTAAATATTTGACTGTTAGATTTTTATATGTGAAGAAATTATAACAAGAAAAAAATCAATTCCACCTTAATTGGCGGGACTCTAACACTGTGACAATGTATGTAACATAAAATCACGCTTTTTTTTAACACGTTCATTGCCAATCACGCGACGTCGCTTGATCGCGGGGCTCTTTATGACACTGCGTTATAAATAAGTACATTATGTAAAATATTAAATACATATAATAAAAACATAAACATATCCGCAAATAGTAATTTTAGTACTTGGGAGTAGATTAATTTAAAAATAGGATAACCAGCAGAAAATATAACGTTTGTTTAGCAATGAATATGTTAATCTTCGTAAATAATTTTTAAAATTAATTCTATGACTTATTGGTGATTGAATTAAATGAAAGATACGGTTAAATATAACGGTTCGTAATATGTTCTTTCAAATACAACAAAATGACAAAGTGTAGTAAACAACGACGTAAAATAACATTGTATTGTTTAAGAATAGCGAATGATGCAATTATATTTCTTCGGTACAGCGGCAAGCACGCTTCGCTCGAGAGGAATAATTTAAAAAGTACAGGCGCACGGCTCATTGGTCTCTATAATTACACTTTTAAGAAGGCATACAATCGCTTTTACTCTTTATCACGTAACTTACTGTATAAATCCACTGTTTTTAGCTTAAGAGAGACCGAACAATTTGTGGACGCTTAGACTAAGATAGAAATATTTTTATATAAAAAACAAATCGTATACCTAATACTTAGAATAAGTATAAATTACTAGTCATTTTTTAAGTAAAATAATTTAAATCATATTAAACTATTTTGCGTGTATTTTTTTACAGTTTAGCGATATGAACTGGTAGACAAAAATATTGAGAAACGCTATGGATTAAGAAACTTCCTGGATTTTAAAAAAATGTGCCAATATTCCAGTTTTTTATATAGAAAACATCAGTTATCTTCTTTATAGAATGCATGTCCATTCACAGTGTAACCTTTGGGATTAAGGTGTTAAACATGCTAATTTATTTGCTATGCAAGGTTGCAAAGTTGAAAGGAGATTGCTCAGCTTCCATACATGTTTGGCCTAAAGACCAATAATTATGAAAACTTATTTCCTAGAATCGAAATTATGTATAAATGACTGTAGAAACAAATATTATTGACGGACACCCCTGAGAACTTCTATAAACCATATACACTGAATGATTTTGAGGTTATGTTTGCAAACCTAAAAAGGTACCTCACCTGCATAGGTATCAAAATAATAAAAAAACAAATAAGTAAACTAGGGAAATCAAGCCAAAGGTACCGTAATTACGTGGGTGGGTATTAGATTATATTTAGAGCATGTAGATTAACAGATAGTTGCCTGTTTTTGAAATTAATGCACAAGGGTAACATTTAAAATCAGGTAAGTATGTCATGTGATTGCGACTTCCAGAAGCAATCTTGCTTGTTTCATTTAGAAATTGTGATTAGATAGAGCAAATTGTATAGAAGTGTCTAACAAAAAATGCATGTCAAGGAACTAGTAGGTACCTACCTATGAAATGTGAAACTGGAACTGTTGTCATAATTTTATAAAAAAACAATAGTAATAATTCGGTTTATAATGGTAAAAGATAATTCTAATGCTTTGTTCTAATGTGAAATATATTCCTGATATACTTTAAATATTCTGATAAGGTAGATTAATGAAATAAAACAACTTAAATACTATTATGTTGTGTTTAATATTACATATCATCTACATCTACAGAATTTTTAATAAACTCTCGTTAACCAAAGAAAGCTAAGAGATTTAGGCTATACAGCCATATCTACAGTAGCTTAATTATTTTTGTTATGTTTCTATTAGAACTATATTTTACATTTTTAGTGTATTATACCTTATAATGTGTTTATGAAGGTGTTTGGCGAACAATGTATGGCAATAGACTTTATGATGTCGCCTACCATCTATAATAATTGTCTTAGCACATTTGCATGTAGTGAAAATGATAATATAGTTGAGTATATTAATACCACAGTGTAATATTAAAAAATATTTTATCTTACTGATCTGTACAAAATAGATTTGTTTTTATTTTATATAAACAACTTCGATCAGTCTTTGGCTGTATGTTAATACACCCATAGCCATCAAAAATGATTCGTTCGTATGTTTTCCAAACCGGTAAAGTGAAATTCCTTTTTAAAATGAATATATTATACAGAAGTGTCCGTTAAAATCTAATGACTGGATAATAAAATATAAATTACGCCAAGAATTACCGTATAAGTCAATATTTTTTTTTCATTTGGGCCAATTTGAGCAATCTCCTTTCTAGGATAGACAAAGATATAATCCTAAACGTAGCGAGGGTTGCAAACATACGAGACGCTAAAAGCTTTGCTGTCGAGCGAAACATACAATTTTTCACCTCTCTACGGGTGCGGTCCGAAATCCAATCATATGTTATGAAATCTCGCCCATCAAACATTCAAAATTCTTATAATAAAGAGTATATTATGAATATTATTTATTCTTGTTGTTTTTATTATTTAAGGAACTAAAATAATTTAATAAAACCAAAACGGAGTATTAACGTATACATTTTAATAAGAATAAAATTGCTTATAGAGACTAAATTACGATTCGAAACGTATCATGTGTGTTTTTCTTTGATCAGAATGGTTCTTATTTTAAATCACTTTTCCATGCTACCTAATAAAACGTAATTTGAATGATAAACCAAAGTTTTCCGAGCGTGAGGTGGAAAAGTTCTTTATTTATCATATTATAAAAACTATGAGGAAACTAATTTTGACCTAATGGTTGACCTAACCTAGGGGGCAGAGTAATATTGTTATGGTTAGCATTGTATTTTAATTATGTTTGTAAGATTATTGTTTAAGTGCTATTGTTGGACAATAAATTATTATTATTATTATTAATTGAAAACAAACAATATCGGTCTTTACATGTAACCCTGTGGTATCCCTCATTTCTACTACGACAGTATCTAATACCTTACTGAGTTCCGTGTATAATTGATTAAATCAATAACAAAAGCTTTACCATGAAAAGTACTAACTACACTCAGAGATAATTGAACAAAAAAAAAATAACATCGGGGAGCTGCGATCGCCGACGCGTGAAAATATAATGGTTGGGTAATATTACACCTTCCTCTGGTTCCTTGGGAAGGGGGGGAGGGAGAAAAAGGGCGGTGGGGGGTGAATGGGCGGAGCCGAACTCCACTGGACACTGTAACTGCCACTTAAGGAATCTCGTATTGGCTTCTTTCTGTCCCGATATTTAGGTATTGGGACCTCGAAGGCTAGTTGGTAGTCTATATTTAGTTGGAGCATATAGTCGTTGAAACTGAAATACTGCGTAACCAACAGTTGCTAATAAATCGTAACTATAAAAACATCAAAATTGATTTATCGTGCGGACAGGTTCTAAACAGCCATTGGTGTCGTCCCGCGTGGTACTTAATTACCTAAATATATTTATAGTTTAATTGACAAAGTCATAGTAATAAACAATATAAAGTTTTTTTTGTTCTCCTGTATAATTGGTCACTACCAAGTTACGCAGTATTAACCACTGTTGGTTCCGCGATATTGCAGTTTCAACAACGTATATGATGCAACTCTACGGGATTTATGACACGTACGAGGGTTAAGATACTTTAGGTTATATGAAAGAACCTAGAATTGAAAATGTAGACGTTAAAATTATTGATTTCTTGCTTTTACCAGCGCCATGAGTGTTAAATGTAGTGTAACAATTGAAAGATATATCTTTCTCTCGGAAACAGTGCTTTTTCTGGATGGATGGTAGGTACCCAATATCCTTTTCTGTATCCCTCGACAAAGTGTATGCAAAATTTCATGATGATCAGCTGAGTAGATAAGCCGTAAAAGTGTAACAAATAGATGTATACTAATTTTCCGGGTAAGCACTGTAATGGCACTTCAATCTCTTTTCTCTCAGAATTAGTTTGTATGCAAAATAAATTAGTACTGTCATCTCTTGAACTAAATAACAAGATACCAATTCACTGACTTTTTAACTTCCCTGTAAAGGAAATTTGTTGAGCCAGAAAAGAATGATGAGGCATTTATTTTTGCAACGAAGCAAAGTGCCCAAGAGATATCCAAGTTTATTACAGCCAGTCCTTAATGCAGATGAGAGTTCGCCTCACACCAGCGCAGGAACAATAATATTTTACGATTAGAACACCCCCTCCCGCCCCCCTCTAAGGCCACTGATCGTATAATGAATTAAGCACCAATAGACGGCCCAATTTTCCACTACGTCTCAAACACGCGACAATGGGCTTAATCCCCTGGTAATACGCTTTGGGAGGGTGTAAGCTTCGGTTGGCAATTTGTCCTTCGAAATATCAAAGTGAAGTGGAGCCCATTAGCAATTAAAATGGGCAGTGTCCCAGTGAGTGCCAGCTCATTAAGGAGGTCTCGAACGCTGAGGTTAATTACTGACGCTGCTGGAGCGATGTGCTGGATTTTGGGGCTGCGAAGAGCTCTCAATGACATATGATGTACTGCCAAGTCATCTGGAACCATTTTGGTAGAAAAAAAATAGTAAAGGTCTTATAAAATTTGCCCAGTACCCAAATTTTCAGCATCGTTTGCCATTTCCTTTATAAGCTAGTATATATTTCTTTTTATTTTAGTAATATAATTATTGTTGTGGACCAAAGTTAAGTAGCTAAAGTAGTAAAAGGTTTTAGACAATCTTTTGTGCAAAAAAACATCGATATTACCATTTCTTAGCTTATATTCACCGTTCATACAATTCCCTTTTATATCCCTTTCTCTGCTCTTATATTCCAATAATAATCTATTAACAAGTTAAAAAGTATTAAATATCATATGGCAGCCTCATCCCCCTACGTAATCATTACAAAATAGCATCGACGTAATAAAATATATACGGAGTCCTCCCCTCTTCCCGGTATCTTTTACTTTAATAAATTGTCAAAACTACATTCACTCAGCAAATTGGAGGCCGCGGCCCCGCGTATGTTCTTACATCGTTATGAGCACAACAATATCGTTTTCAAAAAGTGTGGGGGCTAACGAGCCCTGGGGCCCGCCTTCGCCCCCCGAATCACTTCCCGGGCCCCGAGCGCCCCGAGCGTTTCCCCTCTTGCAATGTCATGCCGTTTAGCTAAACACGTGATAATAATCCGTATTTCCGCGTTAATTCTCGTTACAAAATTGGATTTTTAACATCCTATTATATTGGGGAAGTTGTTTCAAAAATTATAAATTTAAATATTTCTTACAATCACGTCAATTATTCTAGCCCAAAGTTAGCGCTGTAAGGCTTGTGTTATGGATACTAGGGTAACGGATAGACATACATATATGATATATAAATATGTAATATTTATGAAGAAATATTACATATTATAGAAATATATAGAAATGATAGATGTATAGAAATATACATATATGTATGAACACCCACGATTCAAGTACCTACAAATGCTCGTAATCATTATGAAAAAATCAGCTCTTTTCCCCTTCGAACCCAGGACCGTGGGTGCGAAAGGCGAGATCGCTACCGTTGCACCAAAGGGTCGTTGTTTCAAAACTTTTATGATTGTTAATAGGTTAAGTTTGATGACTGCGTATCGTCGCATCGTCGCTAACTATCAGGCAGAATAGCGGTTAAGCGCGTATATTCACGGTAAAAAGAATGTTCATTTCTAGATTTTCTACAACTGCCATTAGAGCATTGCTAAGCAAATATGTTGAAACCAGAGATGTTCATAGTTTTCGACATATTTGCTCATTACGCTATACATTGATAAATAATACAATAGAGTAAATTAATCTGTAGACAGTTTTATTACGCAAAATAGACGCACGCACCTCCATTCACGACAAAAACAGAAAGTAATTAAACTACATTGTTACTGTCTTGTATAAGTAAATGTATTAACGCCTTGGTTAACCAGTCTGTTTGTCTGTATTAAGCTGTTATACAATTTATTAAACAATAAAAAGACAATGAGTAATTAAAACTGTAATTATAGCCATTTTCATTATGAATTGAAAGTTTATTATATGTTTTAGTAATGAGGTTAATGTTTCTCTATTACGTAATAATTTAAATGAATACCATTTTTATTTGGTTATTTCTTACGTATTTTAGATTCTGTTGTTTAATTCTTTAGAAACAAAAATAATTTAATTATCATATTATTATTTTAAGCAGCAACGTTTCTCAACACTTCTTATACTAAATAATTTAATAAAAAAAAAACACTGTGGTACTCCGGGAGTGTCGACATAAGTGAATACTACCAGACTTTAGGATGTAAGTTCTCAATTACTGCATAGGTGAAATTTTCTATCTAAATCTGTCGGCCGCCTTAAAAAGCGTCACTTTTACTAATAAATTTCGTTTAAGACGTTTATTTATGTTTATTCGAGTTATATAGATAAAATTAATTAAAAAAAGCATGTGTGCAATTCACATATGGTAAAAGTGAAACCTTCAAAAATAAAACGTACACGTGTACAAAAACCATGGTTGTTGTGATGCCTTCTCACAAGCTTTTTACTACGCATGCGTACACAAACACATATTAACACACGTACATGATGCTTCCTATCTCACTTTCTCCTACGTTAAGTCTTATGAATTTATGTGTCTCTTTTTACTGACGCTTTTTCGTTTCATCGACTTTCAAATCACAACGATGCTAAAGAAGTTTTCACTTCAAAAAGTCAACAAACAAAACTAGCGCAATCCTTACTTTTTAAATGTGGAATAGGTGAAGAATCGGCGCAGAAAAATAAGTGGCCAATATCTTTAAATATAGAAATATTAATTTTTGGATTATAGTTTTTATGTTTTCTTTATATACTGTCAAAAGAGGAGTCGGTAATAGTGTCGTGAGTTCAATAGTTTATTAAAAAATGCCCAACGCTCCTTAGAAATTGTCACTTCAAAAAAAATAGTTTTCTTTTTAATATTAACAATGCGTTGAAAGCATTATTAATATTTCCGTCAATCCCGAGTGGTAGGCTAAGCGATTTTAAATCGCCCAGAATAGAACTCGGTTCGTTTAAATTAAAGCTTACAACGCAACGATGGGTTACATCAAACTTACATTTTTATGTTTTTTAATCGTGGATTCCCTTTGCCATACATGCATAGAATCACGCCTTTTCATAGGTTTCCACTTACCAAGATCCCGACATAATATCTCTCGCTTCTAATCATACTTTAAAAAAATGTATATATTAATAATATAATTAAATAAATAAGACAACTCAAATAAATTGTTTTGAGCGCAAGTTAAGTAGCTAAAGCACTTGTGTTATAGAATTCAAACACAATGATGATTACTGCAACACCCAGACCCGAGACAATATAAAATAAATCTTTCATCGCCGGGAATCGAATCCGGGAACCTCGGGGTGGCGTTACTATGAAAACCGTTACGGAAGCACGACCATGGAGGACCTCAAGATTTTTATATGATTTTATGATTTTTATTTAGATTAATCAAGTTTGTTTTCATTAACATCTTTAACTCAACGCCTTTCATTTTTGTTATTACAGAACAGACCAATAAAAACATAGACAATGCTAGTTTGAAATATGGGATCATGTATTCAAAACGAAAGCGTTGAAATCCCACGCAGGCTATAACCAAAAAAGGGGAGGCCTATTGAGGAATAAAAGGCGAGATCATAATATCCTGGAAGCTTTGTGCGTTCACACCTCACAGGTGCGCCTGCGCACGGTAACGCGATATCCGATGCTTTAACTTTTCGCTCTTTGTCCATCACAGATTATTTTGGGTCACACATTTCTGGATCTGTTCTCTTTACATTAGAATGCCTATTGATTTTTGAAGTAAAACTTCTTTACGCTCTTGACTTGGGGAGTGAGCTGGTGAATGTGTGACGAGAGCGTTACCAAAAGTGTGTAAGGGCGAGGCATAGGCTATAAGTTAGTGAAGATAGAAAGATAGAGAGTTACGTTTCGTATGTTACTGTAGGGGCCAGTGAGACAGGTGCGAGCACACATTTTCTTTCTCTCTTTCTCTCATAGCCAGTTACGTTTCGTATATCTAATATATGTCTATGTATATACATACCTATATATGGAGCTAAAGAAGTTTTACTTCTATAGCTCTTACTCTAAAGCACACTCGCTTTTTTAAAGGAGTAGGATTGAGTAGTTATTACTTCTGACCGGGTGATTTAACTATCACAACGATCCTGGATTCGAATCCTAATAATAACATATATTTGTGTAATGAGTGATGAGTTACGTGCATTTGCTCCCGAATCGTGGCTGTTAGATCCATAGAACAAGCTTGGCTCAGATTGGAACTGATTTTAATTAAGTTACACAATATAAGCAGCACTATTTTCAAAATTATGTTTTTATTGCGATCTCAAACAGGTCTTATTATTACAAAATATTAAGTTTTATTTTTCTTAAATATTTTGAAGAATTATGGAAATTTTTTTTCGCCTATCATAGGAAAACCTTTGATAATAAATATCGGATTTCTTGGAAGGGAATTATGACAATATAAAATGAAAGAAATTGATTTAAGTAATACAAACTACAACTTATAGTGCTTAGTGTTAGGTTATAAAATAGATTACTTACATCCTGTATGCGTATTAAAAATATATATATTATTTATAAATAACTCTAATTTATTTAGTTAAACAACGATATTTTTGTAATAAGCGAAAAAAACCTTCAGTAGGTATATTACACCAAAAATATAATAAATCAATTTAACAACAATATAGAATTAGTTACCTACTTGTAATAAATTTATTTTATTAAAATATATTTTATACTATCTCATTGAGTTTTATTTTTTATTTCATCTTTTTACAGTATCTTTATACAATTTACGTTTATTTTTTTCGTAATAAAATAATTTGTTTTGTTTTGTCTTACGTTCTGTTTATTTGTTTCATGTATGTATCCAGTCCGACACCTATACTCAGGTAAAGCTACACGCAACCCGCGGGTTTGCTCGCAAATCAAATAAACTCGCATCACAAATTGGCTCGTGCGGCGAAGATTGCCAATTTGGTTGCCTCATGGCTCCGCCGCTCAGACGAGTGGAATTTATCCAAAAATTGCATTGCCAGCTAATAGAATATCTTCGACTCTGAAGAGATGCGGAGCGGGGAGTGTTTGCCTTAATTTTGTAACGGGAGAGTCGCGATCATTGATTTTCTTTAACTGTACTGTAACGGAGAAATTTGGATTTTGGCAATTTAAATCCGGACGTTTTAACACAAAATCAGCCCTTTTTTACTAGTAAATCGCTATATTTAACAAAAGTTTCTAAATGAATTATTCTATTGTTACAAAATTGCGACAGGATTATTAAAACAATTCAATTTACTTCATCAACAACATCACTTTTTGTTCTGAGTGACGGCTGAAACGACGAAGGAGAAACAAACCACTTGAAGCATTGATCCTTCTTGATGCTGCACACATGTAATAAATTCCTCCTTCTTTTTGTTTTCTCATTGTTATTATCAATGTGGTTTTTCTTCATCCCTTTTTTCTTTAATTATTTCACTATGTATGAACGTGTTTCATCTTCTACTATGAGTTGGTATCGTTCCACCAATGTTGAATGTACATTGAAGAATGTGCTCAGGAGCTGCATGTGCTCAAACCGCCATCTCTTCTTCCTTCGGACATCCAGACGCACTGCGGACTACCACACTTTCTTGGTTGCTATTCCTACATGTCGCACCAAGCGCTTCTCAACATCTTTCATAATGCGCAGAACAAAAGAGTAGAACTCCCTTTCTGTGTCAGTATTTCCGAGTACTTATTACCCGTCCGTTTTCAAGGCCAGGGTGAATAGGAACCTTCTGGTCTTGCTCTTTCTATCGTGGATTCTGTCTTGGCCGAGCTTTATTAGGACCAAGAGCGAACCCATTCTATATAAAAAATAAATAAAAAAAACCATCAAAATGGAACGTAATATTTTGGCAAATATCAAACAATTGAGGGCTCGGAGGCGTAATTGTTTTTTCACAGGCGTATTTTATAGCTTATAGAAATATTATGCAATATTAATGTGAGTATGACTCAAAAAATAAACTTTTTATATATCTTATATAAATAATATTATAATTTATATGACATAAAACAAAATCTTCGGAATAAGCAATTTAAAAATGAACCAATAGATTTATCTTTAAATAAACAAATATAATATTTAATACCACTTCGAAAGTATCCGAATGTCAGACAAATCGAATCGCTCAAATTGGCCGCGCTCGGTTCGCTCGCTCGCTCGGCGGCTGGGTCCATATTTGATATATTACATTTATCAACTCCCTTTGTCGCCGTTGTTGAGGGAGATACCGATATTTTTCACATACGTACACTACACTTATAATACTACGATTTATATTGAAGTCCGTTTGGTGCAGCGGTAGCGATCATACCTTTCGCGCTAACAGTCCTGGGTTCGAATACCGGAAGGGACAGATGTTTGTGTGATGAATACGTGCATTTGTAACTCATGGGTTTTAATTGGTATATTTATGCGTTACCCTAGCTAGTATCTATAACACAAGCCCTATAATGCTTACTTTGGGCTAGGCTAACTCGTGTGATTGTGGGAAATATTGTTATATTATTATTATATACAAAATATTCCCGAATATATATTAAGAATATTCTTTATTAAACAGTACGTAATAGAAATGGTAATAACATTTGACGACATCCGTGGTCGAGTGGCTCGCATACCGGGTCTTCATTTTCTAGGTCCCGGGTTCGGTTCCCGGCCAGGTCATATTACAAATCAAACTTTTCTACGTTGGCTTGGGTCTGGGTGTTGTGGTACCGTCGTTGTTTCTGAATTCCTTAACACAAGTGCTTCAGATACTTAACTTGGGTACAGAACAGTGTATATGATCATTGGTTAAATCCTTAATGGACTTCAAGCCGGTTTCTTGTACACCGTAGTGGCTTTGTAGTGAGGTGGTTTTTGTGTAATTATTTTTTTACGTCGTGTTTTAAAAAATTAAACTATAATTTCTTGACATTATGACACTCTACGACACACATTCAGTATATTGCTGCACGAATAACTTTGATATAGTAATTTTAATTCTCTTCAAATAAAGTTGGTTCACCATCATCTATCTATTTTTAATAGTAATTTTACATAATAAGTCGTGAGTTTTATAGTAATACTAGCTGACCCGGCCACACGTTGTTGTGTTATAATTGCAACCTATCCTATATCCTAAGTCGAAACGAATCCAGCAAAATTAAAAAAAAACATCAAAATCGGTTGAGTAGTTTCAGAATTCATCGCCATCAAACACTGTGACAGATATATTTTATATATTTACAGAGCCATCTATTAATAATTTATCGAACTAACCCATAAATACACACAACTGTCGTATAATAAACATTTAATTTGCAATAACAAATATTAAGATCAAAAATTAAGATAAACTATCCTATCTTTCAAGTTAGATGTGTGTTCAGTAATTTCAGTATATCCCTAACATACGTCGTGACACGAGATTTTTATATATATAAGATTTAAATCTGGTGTATTAAACTGTTTCATTTAAATAAACTCTTTTATTCCTAATTTAAATGCACACCAAGCTTACTAGTCCAATTGTAAGAAAAAAGGAAGTAAAGCTTGCCATTCACAGAAGGGTCGATAGCTCAGTACCTAGTCTTTTTTTTTATTTAGCATTTCAGCAAGACATAAAGACGTCTATTCATGCAGCGGTCAGTGCGTTGACCGCCGCTTGAATGGCCCGTCTTACGTCTGACGGCTAATAGAAATGAGATTCTGCAGTTATTTTTTTTCATTCAGTGACGAATGCACCCCTCTGGATGCATCCTCGAAAGGAATGAAAAGATGTTGTCTAGAACACGCGGGGTTGTGTTTCAATAATATTTTAACTAAGTTTTTAGTGGTATCAAAATAGTTGAGAGCAGGTTTCGTTAAATTCTGTATACAGTCGTGTGGCGCCATCTAGCGTAAATTTTGAGAACTGTTTAAATTGCAAATGTGTATATTCGTATGCAGTTGAAAAATTATAGCTAATTAAACCCGAAATATGTTAATGATACGTAAAATTATGAAATAACTACATTTTTCATATAAGAAATAACACATACACAAAAAAAAGGATTTTTTTTTTATGTTTATTAAAAAAACTACGAAAGGCACGTTCGCTACTGTTGCACCATACGGTAGTCAAAATAATTAGAAAATATATATAAACTTAGTACACTGGTACAATGTTAGTAAAGTGGCAGTGTTCGCCGAGCGAGAGCTTCCCTGTATCACCCCTCACAGCAAATTATCCCTATAACAAACTCCGCTGTAATTTCAATTTTAATCCGCTTAAACAAGGTGTATTTTCTCTTGGCTTAAGTGGGCGTGTGGGCGCATAAGTTGAAGTAAAATGACGCAAGGATCTCGGTTACGTTGCCAGCGATCAATAGGAGTGTTTTATTTTTATGGAGAAATTATGGAGAGTTGATCCCCTTACGTTATTAATGATGGGAGATTTTAATAAAAGGATTATAGTTTTAAATGTAATAAATAGACGATCGTTTGGTACAACGGTAGTGATCCTGCCTTTCGTACCGAAGGTCCTGGGTTGCAATCCCGGAAGGGGCAGACGTTTGTATGATGAATACGAGCATTTGTACTTAAGTCATGGGTGTTTATATATATTTCTATGAATATTTAATATCATTGGATATCTATCCGTTACCTTAGTATCCATAACACAAGCCTTACAGTGCTCACTTTGGACTAGGCTAATTGGTGTGAATATAAGAAATATTTATTTATTTTAATGTGAGAGGATAGGACGCTAGTTAGGTGGACTTGTATAGGTATTTATATAAAACTGGCTGCACCCGGAATACTTTGCAAAGCTCTTTTTTGTTGACTATACATATGAACTTTCCTTTGCATATATACAACAACCTAACCATTTCGGAACGCACATAGCAGAAACACATTTATATAAATAAAAGAATTCCGTGTTTCTTTACATTTTATATGTTGAATATTGCGTACCATTAATATTTATTCATTTAATAACCGATGGAAGATGGTAAGCTTGTCTAGAAGACACCTATTCACTCATGACTTGGAGATCACTTAATTATTTGTGTCAGGCAACACAGAATACATACAGAATTAACATCAGTGATTCATAAAACGAATATCTATCATGAAATCTATCCAAAAAAAACAAATGTACAGACACAACCTATAGATTTATCTATCTAAGATATATATAATAATACTAAATTCCTGACTACTCACAATATTTATTTAGTCCTAAGCTAAATCGAGCTCGTTATGGGAACTAAATAATGTAAAGTATGCATGTATGTTTGTCACAACAACATATGACCCTACCGGGATTCGAACCCGGGACCTTTGACGCAGGTAGGATCGCTACCGTTGCACCAAGCGGCAGTACCTAAACGTGACACAATCATTTCTATTTTTTATTTTTATTTTACTTAGTTGTTGTTTATATTATAAATATTCCCTAGAGAGAACATGTGTTCTATTGTTGGATATTCTCGGTACAAGGCTACTAAACCTAATCGATTGGACACGCTCCGCCCGCTAATTTTTTAATCCGAACAAGTTCAACATGTTTTTTTTTTATTGACATGTTAACTGCACTTCATATTAACCTAACCTGAACACTAAATGGGCACCAAATAAGAATACCTAATTAAAGATTTTATGAGCGTGACTTTGTGATACATCCTTTTGTTATGTATGGAAGAGGCAGTTAACTTATATTTTTGGTGTATAAAATAAGGAATAATGTGATAAGAGAGTGGTGTGGTGTTGAAGAAGATATAGTGATTAAGATAGAAAAAGGGATGCTTAGATGGTTTGGACATTTATAGAGGATGGACGAAAGAAGATTGACAGGACAAATATATGAGGTAAATATGCATGGGCTAGTCGGTAACGGCAGACCAAGGCGAACTTTCAGGGACCAAATAGAGGTGTCCTGAAAAAAGGCCAAGGTAAAAGTACTCAAGTCTTATTTTAAGGTCGGCGGCATGTTCCGTACTTTCGTTATAATTTAGTTTATCATAGCACAAACAATACTACATCCAATCTTTCTCTTTTTTTTTCTCTATAATATCAGAGGCACAATCCCTTTGGCTCAAAGCCGTTAACAAAGCCAGCCATCAGTGCTGCCATCCTACGACTTTGTATGAGAAGCTGATAAGAGTTGAAAAAGCGAGAGATTTATGCCAGGATCGTGGAAAGTGGAAATCAGTGATCTCTATCTACCCTTATATAATAAAAAGGCTTGATTTTATGGTTTTTATGTATTTTTGCTGAATTTATTTTATTATTTGCATTCAAAACGCACAATTCTAGAAGATCAATTATCTCTTCTATTCATAATTTGAACTACAAAATATGATTTTCTGGACTAAAACGGGTTGTGATAGTGCTCAATATTAACAGTTTTTAGGCATTATGTAGATTATGGACGAATTAAATGTATTTTTATTAATGACGACGTCTAAAAAATAATTATTTTAACACAATTTAAAAACGTATAATACATAGTACCTACACTCTTATCTTTATATTTAAAATTCTTTGTTTATTTAAATTGTATGTGTGTACATATGTTAATAAAAGTTTTTGTGTGCTTGAGTGTGTATAGATTCACAATTGGAGCCGGTAGGTGGCACTATTATTGGGTAAGACAAAGTCTTTGCCCTCATTTTATACCTTTGTTACATAATATTGATCATCATATATAACAGGTTTCGCCCTAGACGATTTTTATTCTAATAAAATTACTAAAATCTTTTTTTCTCCTTATTTAAATTAGATTTAACTATTGCATTTCCGTTCATTTTCAATCTTGTCATTCTCCTTTGATTATATTGTCAAATCTAAACCAATTAACGCTTAAACTGTTTGCCCAACAGACGCGACTCGTCCCGGGACAGTTGAATTAATTCACTACTGACAACACCGAGCCGTTTGACCTCATAACTTACACCTCGCTCCCCATCTCATTCCGAATTCGTCACACGTCCGCGCAACCCTAACCAAACGCACTTATTCCATATCCAACGCGAGCCTGGAGTAGCAGTGAATTGTCTATTTAGTGTAAAAGGAGTAATGTACGCGTAACAATGGTGATACGCCGCGTTAGGGGTGTTCCAAATTTAATAATTCATTGTATTCATCGGCGACAAATTCAATTTCGTGTTGTCCCTGAGGATCTGTGTCCCCTGGGCTTCAAGGCTTGCTTAGTAATTCATTTGGCAATCGCATTCTGTAATTATATGCGATAAATGGTACTGGTGCACTGGTCAAAAGGGACTGTTGCGAATTTGAACTGCAGTACAGTTCGGTTTGTTTTGCAGTTACGCCGGTTACGCGATCCGGAATTGGAATATTGTTGTTGGTTTTTAAATAGTACAACATAATTCTTTTCTTAAAATTACCTACACTAAATTGAGTGGTTCTTAGTTTCGAGCTTCTAACGGGTATTGCCTTGAGGTCTGCTTTAACCTTCAGTATTACTGATAAATACGTAACGTACATCTTTGTTGCTTTCTTAAATTTGTCGTTTGTTAGAGAACAATAAAGTGTTTATTTATCTAGCTTAATTAATTTGCCGTTTATTATCTGTATATTATTATAATGTTTACTGATACTTACTTAAAAGTGATACTTGTTGACTTTGTTGTAATCAACGATGTTATGAAACCATAACACTGCTATTATTGTGATAACACAATAATTTTGTTTTTTTTGTGGAATATGTATGGTGACGACGTGTATAATATTGTAAATGTCGTTACTTATGTAAGCTGACGAGTTTCTTGTTGCTTCTTCTTGTCAGTTAAAAGACGTCCTGAATGGATGGTAGGTAAAAATGCTGGACAATTCAAAACAACTTATTTTAAGTGTATTCGAATAAAAATTATTTTCGTTCAACCATTCTACGTTCAATTTTTGTTCGGGTTGATGTAAATTGAATAATCAACGCTTAAGTAATTAAGTAATTTTATGTAATACAATTGATTCATAAAATTAATTTTTTAGGGTTGCAAAATAAGTTTCACGAAATAATAATATAATGTAAAAATTAATGAATAATTTATGGAAACCAATCCAGCTGCCATTTCTGCTGAGGCGCGGTACTCACCTAATGTAAAGATCGTGTCATCAAATTATAAGAAGTTTGCACTCCTGAAGATACGAACGAGAGACGCTAGGTTTTTATAGGTTTTATATCTAATAGGGAATAGGTCGTAGGCTAATTTATAATACCCTTAGGTGATAAGGGTGGTCCTCTAATCCACGCGTATGAAATCGCGGGCAACAGCTAGTCTTTTTATATATTTTAGAATTATATGTCAATCTTTTTAATTAATATGATAAATATTTATTTGGAAATTGACAATAAATCAAAATTACCTTATAAAATAAACTGTTTGCTACAATCAATTATAAATCATAAAATAAAAACTAAAACATTTTTTTTAGAAATGTGCTGCGTTTAAAATATTTATTTTTGCCGACATTTGATTTGTAGCTAAGTACCTAAACATTGATAATTTTTTAAACCATTACAATATTCTGTCTACGAAGTCGGCTACGGCGTAGTGTCGTAGAGGACTACGTTATTTTTCCTTTCAAAACTTGTTTGAAATCAATTCGGCTTATACCTTTTTTAAGCGTTTACTGATGTTGCCGAACTATGTAATTTTAAATGAGCTTGTGGTAAGGTTTTATATCTGAGATTCATTGTTTCTTGAGTCTTGAGTGCATACATTTTTAAAATTTATTTTAAGGATCTAGATTTATATGTGTGCTGGCATCAAATAAACCAATTTATTATTAAAGATAGTGGGAATTTCAGATCATATAAAACAGTGTGTGATATGTACAGGTATTATAATGACTTTATTTACCTTTTAATGTGTTGTGCGCAGGAGTTCCGTCCCTGGATGCGGCGAAAGACTTCACGGTCGACGGCCTCACCGGGTACAACGGGAAGAAGAAGAAGAAAAAACGCAGGCACAGGTACATATGCAACTAACACATACTGTCTTGCTTTAATTATAGCGTTGAAAATGTTCAAATTATAATATAATAGGAAATAAGTTCAGTTAAAATTTAAATACCGACGACGAAGTGCCAAGACCTCCTTACTGAAATTCGTCGAGAAAGTTACTTTTTAGTAATTACGAATTAAAATTCGTTATTTTCATGTTTTAATGAAATTTCTTAAGCGTATTTTAAGGTGCAAGCGCATTTAGTTAAAAAAATAAACAAATTCTCAACTTTATTTTTACTTGTCAAGAAACTAAATTTTTAAATTATTTTGAAATTAGCAGTTAGGTGTTATTCACGTGTCATTGGCACTTCGATATACTATTTATTTACGTATAAATATTTTTATCAAAAGGATGTATGTTAAATTATTCACAAAAATCAATCATCGGATTGCTAACCAAATATTTTTTAAATTTTACAAAAAATATACGTGTCTTTCCATATATAAAACAAAAAAAAAGATGCAGATCTCACTATATTAAGATATTGAAGATCTTAATATTCTATAACTGTGCTTATATATATTTGAAATGTGTAAGTTTGTAAGAAAACACACAAATTTTATACTAAATCATAGAGGCAACCTGGTACAACATACCTCACTATAAAACAATCTTTTGCAAATAAAATCCAAATTTACACACACTTAACTTTACCTAAAAGTAGAAACAAATATTAATAATAGCCCGATTGAATTAGTTAAAAAAATAATAGTAGGTTTGCAAAAAATTGCATAAAGTTGAAAATTGGTAGAGATGTTCGACTTTAGAGATTTTATTTGTAATGCTCTGTTCCTAACGTCTGTACCAATTTTCAGCTTTATGCGATTTATGTTATTTGAAAATTCTACTTTGACCGAACTTTAAATCCATAAGGTCTTTGAAAAAGTTATTATTCTATCAATGAATACTTTGGGGAAAAAACAATTCTTATGTCTACCCCTCTACTCTTCATAACTACGCCGAGATAAATGTAATAATTAGTCAATGTGTCACATGTAACGTAATTTATGAATAAATAACTAGGTTTATACAGTCGCTAAGCATGAAGCTTCTCTAACATTATATATTGGAGCGAAGCGGATTGGTAGTTTCAAAATTATAAGCTTTAGCTTCGGTGTATATATACTAAAGCTTGAAAAATGTTTTTTGCTTATTTCAAAGAGCCATTTTTTTTTGGTCATAAATTTTTAATTTTTGTGAATTTCATAATTCGGATCTAGTCCTAAACCTGTTGGTTCGATTTTCTTATAATGAAATCGGCTAATAATTTATAGAGTTATGGCATCATTGAGGCTGATCCATGGGAGCTTTACTCCCTCCGCTCCAAAAAATCTTATCTCGAACTCCTTCCTACTTCGACCACTGCACTATCGTGGTGTTTCTTCTATATTATGAGACTAGAATCTAGCTTTTAAAGCATCTTAGCGATATAATCAGTGTACCGTACATGTATACGTTCCTGGGTTCGAGTCCCGGAAGGGGCAGATTTTTGTTTGATGAATTCGAGCATTTGTACTTGAGTCATGGGTTTTATAAATAATTCTATAAATATCAAATATCTGTGTATAATATATGTAAATCCGTTAGTCTAGTATCCATCACATAACAATTACAGTTCTCTCATTTTCTGTTAGGCTAATTGGTGTGATTGTTAGAAATATTATATTATTATTAATGTTGACCTGAAACCTAATTTATAACAAACAAGATACCTTATTTTTTTATTATAATTTTATAAATTTTTAGCATTTTTACCATGCCATCTAATAAGATAGATAAGAAATTACTTAAATATATGACTAAATTGGCTGTTTCATCTTAATCGATTGCCCAAATATTTGTAAAAATGTTTCTTTCCAATACGAGAGGATGTTCCACATTGATGAGACAACATTGCTCTACAGCATAAAATTAAAAAGGCACTAGAAAATTTCGACGGGTGTTCACAAGACTCGGTAGCTCAATTGGGTGAGCATTGCACCGGACTTCCAAAGGTTGCAGGTTCGATTCCCGACTCAGAATTCACTTGTGAACCGTGTCGATTTTTCTATTACCATACATTAATTTATGTGTAAGTTAAATTAAGTAATTTCATTAGGTTAACCCAAGTGAAATAGCACTGGTTATACAATAAAAACGTGAAGAAAAACCGCGCAATCCGTATGTCACCCTAAAAATGTGGTCGGCATGCGGCAGCCACGTCTGGTCAGTGTGGTTTGTTCGCGCACATTCCTCGCCCGAGTGGCCTGCCTTGGGAGGCTGCATAATTTACCGGAACCTTTAATAACGTCACACAATTCAGGCTTTAGTAGTATAATTTCCTTTTTCCTGGGTTTGAGTCCCGGAAGGGGCAGATATTTGTGTGATGAATACGAGCATTTGTACCTGAATAACATATCTATTTATAATATATGTATGTCTATCCGTTACCCTAGTACCTATCCATGATACAAGCCTTACAGTGCTTACTTTAGGCTAGGGTGATTGGTGTGAATTTAAGAAATATTTATATTTTTTATTAGGATATTAGCTGACCCGGCCACGCGTTGCTGTGGCTCAGTTATTATAATTGGCATTTTCTTTCCTGATTATAAATCAAAATGAAACCTATCCTATGTCTAGGAACGGTTGAGTAGTTTTGGAGTTCATTGCGGTCAAACACTGTGACATGTAATTTTTATATATATATACACAAAGATAATGAAATATAATATGGCCCATAACCGTATTAGTTACAAAATGTTTAGCAGTTTCATTTATTTTAAAGTCAATAGAGACGTTAAGAGTTACTAATTAGTTTGACTGAAAATCGTAAGATTTTTTATGTATAATATTAAATAATAATATAATATTACGAGTCGTTAATT
The DNA here is from genome assembly GCA_927399485.1 of Calamotropha paludella. Classification (NCBI taxonomy): domain Eukaryota; kingdom Metazoa; phylum Arthropoda; class Insecta; order Lepidoptera; family Crambidae; genus Calamotropha; species Calamotropha paludella. Next base: position 24,708,717 of record OV656817.1, on the reverse strand, counting down.
GTAATAAAATAATTATTAAGCTTTTATATGACGCTTACATAAGAACTTTTTTAGAAAAAGGAGGAGCTTATATATGCAGTTGGTAGCTTGCAGTCATGAAACAGCGTTCGATCGGATGCATATCTAAAAATGTAGCTCTTACCAGCATTGGCTGTGATGGTATCTGCAATCATTAGACCAAAATATCCAATATCCAAAATATTTATTTCAGTATCTTAGTCTAATACAATTATAAGAAGTTGGAGCTGCCTTTTGAGCAAAAGTTTTACTAGTGTTAGGCAGCACCCCTCTTCCAAATACAATAGACAAATATAAACCACTTTAGACTCTTTATATACGATTTATAGCACTTCTTTGCTTTTTTATATATATAAACAAGAAATCTAAACTACAAAAAGTTATGTGGATGTGTGTATGCGCGCGTTTGCGTGTGTGTGTATGTGTCTCAGTCATTGCTAAACTCAGTAGCCTATTCTTCCTACTGTTTTTACATATAGAGGCGATAGGCAATTTCCAAGAAATTTTAAATAGAAACAGAAGTAATTTATTTGCGTATAAATGAGATACACTGGAGATCTTAATCTAATAATAGTAGTAGATTAGGAACTTAAGGGACTTAGAAGTATTTATCACTTATAGAAATTTTTAACCAGTTTCCCAAACAGTTAACATGACAGTTGTCTTAGAGTGTCCCACTCTTTCATACATTGTTTGTAAACAAGCATGTCATAACTTGTCTAAACCTTATAAAATTGTCTCACTTTTACGGGTTATTGAGCTGCGGAGTCCCAATTATAGAGGTAAAGGTAGAAAAAATCTATGAAATCTAATCTCAGTTAACAAGGTCTTAAAATTCCCAGTAACAGAGGTATTTCAATGCAAATGTGTCCGGATCTCAATGTAACTATTATTAACAGAACCTCTGTCTTCTCACATATCCAGAGCTCGAAGAACAGCGTAAAGCTGATGTTGATGCTAGACGCGCCGAGATAAAGACCCGTCCACACGCCGTTATCAAATATAATTACGTGGGCGGTTAACTCACGTGCCCTTATTGTGCACGGGGATTTGCTGCCAAGATAGGCTACATCTTAGGGCGCATCAGCGTCAAACCGACTAGGGGTCGAAGTGGTCGCCATGGCCGATATAAGTCGGACAGACACACTGTATTTTAGAAATTAATGAATGTCAGGTAAATGATAAAATAATTATTTCCCTCGCCTAGACAAATGTTATTAGCCAAGTGTAGAGTTATTCTGTATCGTCGATAATACTCTTAACGAAGGTTGTAATATTAGTTCAGTAAAGTTACTTTCCTTTATTAAAACAATAGCTAATGCGATTTAATAGTTTTGTCGTTTTGGCAATCGCGTATTTGTGTTTCTTACGTACCTGCCTAATGAATATAGGTTCAAAGAATTTAATTCCTATAAAAACACTAGACTTACACAAAATGAGAAAAACATTTTTTTACATAAAAGAAAAAAAAACCACCTATTTGACAAAGATAAAAAAAGGAAATGAACCTTTGTTTAGAATATATCATTGGTATAGTCTCTATTACAAGTGAATAAGGTAAATCCGAATGTTAAGTTGATGAGTTGCCGGTTGTATCTATAGGGGCCATTCATTTATTACGTAAGACTATTTTCCCTAGTTTTTGACCCCCTCCCCCCTTATTGTAAGAAAAAATAAGATTAGGCCGACCCCCTCCCCCCTTGTTTAATATTTATTACGTAAGAATCTAAAGGCAAATATGAATACACGTTTGGTTTGTTTAAATGTTTATTTTTCAAAGTTATAATTTTTATAAAAAAATATTTGCACTTACAAAGGTACCAATAATTTTTATTTTTTTGGGGGAATAAACTTTGATTTTAATTATTCATCTTTACCTACATAAGATTTTCTATCCAGGGGCTCAAAACCCACTCGGAAAGTGGATCTGACACTGGAACATCTCTAATAATAGGTGTTGCTTCTATTTGGTTATTCAGGATTGTGACGTCGTCAACGTTTACCCATACCACATCAGCTCCTATGCGGCACAAAACTTCTCCTCATCTTGAATATATAGCTAAAGCTTTTTCTTCTTCAATATTTAAAATACGGCCACGAAGTTTTTGGTTCACTATCCATTTGCATAAAAATTTAAACCATAAAATATGTTGGCATATGGTAATTCATACTAATGACGCATAATATTATTATTCATAACAAATAAATACAATCAGCACAATCATATTTAAGCAAAAAATTCACAACCATTACTTTATAAAGGCATAATGGTATCAAACCATAATGAATATAATCATAATCATCTTACTAAGTAACTCCTAAGATTATATACACACATCAATAACTTTTTACATAAACATTACTCTAACCTTACCAAAACCTTTTTTTTTCGGGGGGAAATGCTTTACGCATGCTCCACCGTTGGGTATACGGTGGGGTTACTCACCCGTTAGTAAAAGGCTGACAGTCATACCCACTAAAACCCCCCGCTGTACTTCACATCACCGGTGGGCCTTGTGGGACCCTTTTTAGGAATCACCACTACAGCCCGGTGATTAGTCCCTTTGGACTCCTCCACGAATCGGTGATGCCTGAGTACAGTCAGGCATCACCATAGGCCAGCTAGGTGTGTGTAATGCCACCAACGGATACCCGATCCGCTGATGGCCACCCCACTGCCTTCTCCCAGTTATATCAGGATTTGCGCGGCATAAACGCGCCGCCGTCTCCCGACTCTCTTCCTCCTCATTAGGACCGCATTTTGGGCTTCCTCCAGGATCCTTTCTGCAGCCTGCTTCTGCGAGATGACGTTCTCGCAGAAGGAGACTACTGCCTCCCATGACCTCTCGGTCGCCAGCATGGCCTTAGCCACGCCGGCGAGCGACAGGTTCCTTCCAATCACCGACACCAGAGTGCCGCGCTGCAGGATCCACGCTGGGCACACCTCCAAGGAGTGCTGCGCGGTGTCTTCCGCAGCGCTGCACTCGTGGCACGATGGGGTCGGCTCCCTCTGAATGCGGTGCAGGTACTTTCCAAAGCATCCGTGCCCGGAAAATAACTGTGCCAGCCGGTAAGTCACCGACCCGTTCTTTCTCTCACACCATTCCCTAAGGATTGGCCGCACCGAACCATACCTAAACCTACTTTGACACTATATAATATAGGAAATACTGGTTAAAGTACCTTTTTTATTTTTTAGATTCAAAGAACCATTAATAAAATAAAAGTTTATTATAAAATATTATTATGCTACTATACACTATGCCTAAAAACATTGTACAAATTATAATTATGCATAAATATATAAGACCTAATTATAATTATGCTACAGTACCTACATATGTTGCTGAAAATTAACTATGAAAAAGTAATATTAAGCAAAAATAAATATGCCAAACTCGTTATGCAAAACTATTTTAGAAATAAATACATTATGTTAACGAAAGAGATTCCGAAGTTATTACCTATACGTATCCGCGCGAACCTCGGCACTTGCGCGGTTGTCCGCGCTTTTTTAAAGTATAATTTTATCTTTGCGCATTTTTATGATCTTACGTAAGAACTATTGAGACCCCCTCCCACCCCCTTGTAAGAAAAAATAAGACAAGGTCGACCCCCTCCCCCCCTAAATCGTCTTACGTAATAAATGAATGGCCCCATACTGTTTTGTTTTAGAAAACTGAATTCACTTTTAGTTTTGCTATTGAGTAAAAGGTCATACTGTTTTATAGTTTCATTTCAGAATTAAAATATTTATTTTTGATATGTTTAGATAGTTTAAATAAACTGCGATAATGAGTAAGTATATAACAAACAACATAATATAGATCATTTTGCGAAATAATAATTATAGTTATAATATTTATTAGGTATGTGATTATAGTTGAATTAAAATACAAAAAGCGCTTTGTATTACTGTCCTAGCTTACCCTTAGTTTGGTTCAATTGATAAAGAATCCAATACGTTTAGTTTTAAGTTTGAAAATATTTTCTTGGAAATATGTTAACTGTACAAATTTATTTTGTCGCAGCCGCACGATTTTCACCTCGTACCAGCTGGACGAGCTGGAGAAGGCTTTCAAGGACGCCCACTACCCTGACGTATACGCCAGAGAGATGCTATCCCTCAAAACAGACCTACCAGAAGACCGGATACAGGTAAGTCTTTTGAAGATAATCATATCTACTGTCCCACCATCTAAAAGTATTTATGTAATATTTTTTTCTTTAAGAAAATAATAAATCGCATATTAATTTTACAACACCTTTAAATTAAAGAGGTTTTATTGCCGTTAAGGATTTACATACAAAAAATCACACCTTTTTTCCCGCAGGGATAGGCAGAGTTCACAGATTTCCACTTCCAACGTTTCTGACATACATCTCTCGGTTCTTTAACTCTCATCAGACTTACATAGTTTGATTATGAGCGCTGTTGACTTCGCGTTTTTCAGGACCACTTCTGTTGGATCCCTAAAAGTTCGCCTTGGTCTGCCGTTACCCACTTGCCCATGCACATTTGCCTGATACACTAGTCACGTCAATCTTCTTTTGTCCATCCACTCTACATGTCCAAACTCTCTAAGTATATCTTCTTCCACCCCACACTACTCACTTATCATATAAGAAGTAAAGGTTTTATATAATCCATAGCTGAGTATAAGAATGAGCTTTTGTTTAATGGGTTCGCTCTTGATCCCTATCAAGTCAGGGGCCCAAAACAGAATCTACGATGGAACGAGCTAACCCAGAAGGTGCCTATTCACCCTGGCTTTGCAAATGGACGGGTTATACCTAAGTCAGAAATACACACGCAGGAGGGAGTTCTACTTATTCGTTATGCACCTATTTTGGACAACTTTCACCAACAGTCACCATACAATTAGAGCCAGACGTATTTAAGACATCTTCCAACTTTATAATTGATAGAAATGCAATGACATTTTAAATTAATTTTATGCTTATCATTTTTAATGACTACTAGTAAATTATCGAAAGTGATAGATATGACGAGGTGAATATAAGAAGACGAAAAGGGGAAAGAACAGTTATATAAATCGAGCTGCTTTTGAACAGCTCTTAAAACTAATCACATTAGTTTGGCAATAGTGGACAATGACGTCACTATTCCATTTAGTCGATCGATTAAAGAAATACTGATTAGTCAGCAATTAACTTTCTATCTTATTTTTGCGTTATTTACAAATTCATCGGGTTTTCGTTAGAAGTAAAGGGCACTTGTAATAGGTGAAACACACTTTATAATTTTTATTAAATGTTGTCAATTTTGCTACTGTTATTTGAGGTAAAATAGAAATTATTCGCTCATCTTTCTCTTTCTTTTAGAACAAATTGCCTTTTTCTCATATTTTTTTGCATGTTTAAGATATCAAATCTCTCATAAGTTTGTTTAGTCGATTCGAATCGTTTTTAACAAACCAATTATTTAAGTGTTCGCTAACCATCGTCGTGAATTAGTCGGCAGCACTCGATGGACCGTTAACGTCGGTATTGTTGTCGAAATCGTGTCGGATGTCACTACAAAAAAAAATCGCATTATCGACGTATTAGCACGTCAATTGGCAACGATTGCCGGGAACACGACACCAGACGTAAACGTACGGCCCAGCCATTGTGTGAAGCAAAAAAAGGCGCTTTAAAAAAAATCTTACTCTTGACAAAAAAAACACGCCGTTTTTTTATTCCATTTTACATACCGATTGTTTAAATGTTGAATTTTTAAACACATTTGATCGTTAAACATTTTCATTTTGCAATTTATTAGTGGATTTTTTATGATATCCGAGTTAGATAAAATTATTGATAAAAAAAAAAGAATAATTTTCTCATGATTTTATCTATCAGTCGAATTTTTTACAAAACATTATTTAGTGTTTCCAAAAGATATTTCATTTTATTTGTATTATATAGAGTTAGGTAATTCTCGGGTACATCGGCACTCACTTTTTTGCACTGAACGTACTGGGGAGTTATGGACCATTCTTCTTGCAGCTTTTTCATTTCATGGAAAAGTCATATCTGATGGGAAGCAGTAGGGATATTTAAAGGGTGGTAATGATAACGATTTATACCCAATATATTTTAAACCAGATCGAATTTATTATCTTATTGTCCAGTGTTTAGTGACTGAATCGCACTTCTCTATCATTTTAAAGTTCAACAAACAAGCACTTCGGATTTTGATCAATTGAAGATTATTTAATTTATTAGATGTTCTAAAACTAATTTGTAAATGTTAGTAGCAAAGTGGCAGTCATTTCATTTATAAATAATTAAATCATATTTTTTAATGATTTAAATATTTACTAAAGAGAATAGAACACTTGCTGTCTAAAATCTTTGTACTTTTTTTTATAACACCTGAGCAAAATTATACCTAGAATTTGACCTTTAATAGCAAAACTTAACGTGACTCTTATTTAACTTTAAGCGTCATAAGTAAGTACATGGGCAAACAAAATCTGGTTCCTCTTGTTTGAGTTAGGTAGAATATTGTAAGACGCAATTTGATATACCTTGCTGGCTGGTAATAATTATATGAAAATCGAACCTTATCTTACTTGCAATGTACCTATATAAAATACCTTTTGACTTTATATCAAAGAATATAAGAAATAAAAAAATAAACTTTCTCTCGTTACGCCCTTTGAGATAGTTAATATTACTGAATTTGTTACACGCTCGAGTCCATTGAGAGGGGGGCCAAGGAGCTCATCGGCAATGATGATCTTTTTTTATAATAAGCTCAAAAGCCTTCACCATAGAGTCTATGCTCAAGGCCTTTTGTCTATGCCATAGACGGAAGGAAGCTAGCAACAATCTTGTACCGCCGTCCCCATTTTTTCATCGGACAACCAGACTTACAAATATTCCATTTATGGTTATTTATCTTTAAGTCACGAGTGTCTAGACAAGCACGTCATATCCTAGATCTCATCATTGCTTACCATAAGACGAAATAGGGGACAAACGCTTACTTATTAAAAAAAATAAAAAATAAAAGCTATAGATGAGTAATTAAAGTTACTATACATATAAAAAAATACTAGAACTTATACTTTGTCCAATGTAGGATGATACTTTTGACAGGTAGTCACTTCCTTATTGCCACGTTCTAAGATTGCGTTTGTTTCCTTATGTTTGGCTTGACATTGAAATAGCAACTTTATACCCTCTATATAGGTGTCAACTGTCAAAAGTATCGTCCTACATTGGACAGAGTAAAACTTACGACATGGGAACCTAATTTTTCTGTCATCGTTCTGGTTAAAGGCAAAAACATCACCCAAATTATTTGTCAACGATTATCGATTTAAATTCAAAATCGAAATACCAGTAAACCAATTACGTGTTAACTTGTATCGATTGGTCTAATAACTTTCGTTTTTTGTGCGACCAGATTTCTCGTTGCATTTGACGGTAACCCGACACTTGCCGTTCGAGGAAGGAAGCGATTAACGACAATGGAATTGTGCAACTAATCCACAAGAAGAATGCTCTTTAGTGCTGACTGAGGTCTTTGTGCGATCAGGAAGTCAAGTCTGCAGTATTTGCAAGAGAAAAAGTTTAATATGACAAATAGTAATATTTTAGTTATATAACTACAAGTAGTGAATTTATTTAACGCCCACACATGTAGAAATACAATTGTAAGAAATATCGTGATATTACATTTTTTATATTTTCAAAATTTTAACTTTTTAATGTAAAACTTTTAATATCAAAATAAATAGAAAAGACTATTATCTTATGGGCATCGGATAAGTAAATCCCTTTTTAATTTCAAGCTCCTTCCTACTTTAGAAATAAAGTTAAGCTTGCTGCTTCATCTGGTAGACTAAATGGGTCCACGTGTTTTAATACGTAGGAAAACCTTATAATAATGAAATACGTCTGTCAGAATAAAAGCAAGTGTCTCTACATACTATGTCTAACTCTACCTATTACGATTATGTTTTTATTTTAAGTATTTGTGTATTTTTATACCCACAAACATATAACAATTAATAAACGCGTCGTGGTAAAAAAGGTTTTATTAGAGTCTTGTGTGTCCCCTTTTTAGCTTTTGCTTTGTCATTTTTAATCCATTGCTCCACAACTATGTGAAAAATATTGAATTGAAATAAAACATTATCAAAATATAGAAATTTATTTGAAAAAGTTTGTGTTTTTGTTTGTGTGTGAAAAACCGCATTTACCTACATTAGTTTAAAGGTTTTCTGAGTCCTGTCGTTGTGTGAGTAATAAAGTGTTTATCTATCTAGCTTTCATGAATTTGTCTTTTATTCACTGTAATTGTTATAATGTTTAATGATATTTACTGAAAACAGATATTTATTGACTTTGTTGTAATCGACCATTTTAAGAAACCATAATACTACTATTATTGTGATAACAGAATAATTTTGTTTTTATGGGTTATGTTTATGTATGATGACGACGTATAATATTGTAAATGTCGTTACTTCCGTTGAAGCTGAGTTTCTTGCGCCGATTCTTCTTGACAGTTAAAAGATGTCATGAATAATGTTGGACGATTCAAAACAACTTATTTTAAATGCATTTGAATAAAGTTATCTTCATCTTATTTCACATCTATCTATCTATTTTTAAGAAGAGAGATTGTTGCAATTTATTTATTAATTTTTGTAATATTATTGCCTAACGTCTCTCGTTAAACTTATAAATATATATAGGTATAAAAGGGTCGTAATTATCACTAACAGTTTGTCTGTCCGTCGGTTACACACAACGACCTCAAGTACAACCCCCTCCGCCCGAACACAAACACCCCCACCCGAACCCTCGCGAACATACATTTATGAAAATTTAATTTTCCGCGACACACAAACTAAAATAAACCGTAACATGACCGCATAAAGTTGACAGCCACTTAATTTGGTGAAGGAGGAAAATATCGTTAGCGCGGAAGTAAAATGGGGTCTATTTCATCAAGTTTAAAGTTTGTTTTTGGTTGTCCTAAGTTGGTTGGGATGATGGGGGGCTCGGTATGGTTGCCAGGGATTAGGTTTTCCCCAACAGAGAGTTGAGAGACGCGAAGTAAACGGATTATTATGCAATCAGGAGGTACCCGGCTTTGTCTTATTCAGGGAATTTTCTAGAAACTTCTTACAAACCAAGGCTGAGCTAACTTTTAAGACACGGGATGATAATACCTATGTATTTGCTTAAATAAAGAAATTTAATTTGATTGCTTGTATGTACTTTGCCACTTATACTTTCAATATGTGTGAACTGAAATAGATTTCTTCTAGAGATATATCCACCTTTGCAAACAATACTATTCATCTTTGTAATTGGTGTAGGTACAATTTAGTGTAATAAAAAATATATAGAAAAGTTTAAAACTTTAAAATTCACGTTTTAAAGGTAGAATTATTAAAATTATTGATGTACAATAAATTAAAAAAAAACAACAGTGTAATAACTCGCACCTCATATGTTTTTTTACAAATCTCTTTTACTGTCATCTGTAACAGAGTTAAATTTTCATCTGTAAGTGTATTTAATTAAAATGTAGAAAAATCTTGTAATTCAACGAACACATGTATTTCAGGAAGTCTTCCGAATTACTTATATAATTACTCATTATAAAATTTAACAATTTATGTTAACAAAAAAATACTTTTATAGGTAGTTTTTCTGGTGTAAAATATTAAATTTTCTTTTGGTTCTTTAACTTCAAATAATACTCACTGTTGTGAATTGTCATTTTTGATAATGAATCGTATAAATAAAATAATGTAAATGAAATTTGACACAAAGAAGATTCTGGGACTCGAACCCAGGACCATCGGTGCGAAAGGTAGAATCGCTACCGTTGCACCAAACGGACGTGAAAGGTGAACCAAAATAATTTAGGTAGGTATATTCAAAAATTTGTAATAAAAAACAAAATCAATATTTCGATAAACACTTTGTCAATTTAATGAACCTCGGGAGTACCTATTCGTTTTGCAAGAAAATATGTTATTTTACGAATATTACTTCAGACCAGTGTTATGAACTTATTTTTGCTTACGACAAAGTTTCGCTATGTCTAAAAACTTAATTACTATTCAATGTTCATATTTATTTTAAACACTTGCTTAGTTTTTTCTTGCCTAATGTAAATGATGGGTTGTTATTATTATGATTCTCTAATATTTTTTTGTAATTTTAAGTTGCTATGAGATATTTCAACTAAAAATATTTAAACTTTTAAAAATATACTTTTAGATATGTAATGTTTACTAGGCCGACTAGTCTCAGATACATACCTACTAATGTGTTGCATTGGCAAAATAGTAATAAAAAAATAATTAAACAAAATATTTTCTTTTTCCTTCATTCTAATTTTCATTTAGTTTATTTTGAACCCGCGACGACACCTTACAATTTAGATCATGCCGCTTTATTTATCTTACTACCTTGGCTCTCATCTCATCACCCAAAAAAACATAAACCATCACATTTGTTTATTTTGTCTTGCTAAAATTAACATTATTATATGACCTACAATAAAGGAATATCTTATATGTTAAACACGTAAAATGAGTATGCTCGCTCTTTTTAAGAAAATAAATATATTTATGTTTCGCCTCTCCATATTACAGTAGAAAATTTCATAATACCTACTTCATAAAACTATGAACCCTAAAACCCAGCAAATAACACATAATTTCTAATAAAAAAGCAAAAGCAACGTCTACTCTTTAAGTGAATTGTTAGTCTTGTTTAAAAACATAACAATTTAACAACCGTAAGCCCGAGCCAAAGCTATCGATTGGAGCTTTAAAACAAAATTGCCTACACAAGTGGGCTACGAAAACATTCCGTGCAGCGCCATCTATGCGCCGCGCGCGTCAACTACGTAGCCATAGCAACCGACCGCTTATTGGCCACTCACGCCGGCCACTGCCATCACAAAACAACGTAACCACCGAGAGTGCACCACTCTAATATGAATCTTAAATCTCTATATATAAAGAACTCCTTCGATGTTAGATATGCTTGTGTTGTACTGTTGTTTTGAAATTTAGTTTATTAGTACCGCCCTTCGAGTGAACATGGCGGCTGCATTGTCTCAGAGCGCCTTTTTTCGTCGTTGTGTTACGCGATTCGTTGTTATAGGCAGGTAGAGAATAGCTAAATTACGAGTAGCTTGTGTCAAACAGCTGTTAAAACACAATTACGTGACATTGTGTGCTGGAGTTTGTAATTAAGAGCGAGGTTACCTTATTATCGGAATGAGAGCGTGTTACGTAGATAGGTGTTTAAATATAGACAAGTACGTAATTATTTATGATTATATAGCGATTTAATTCTTTGGGAATAGGTACATAATAGTTTTCTTTTTATTTAAAGGCAGTGTTTGTGCTCACGTGTTCTCTAACAGTATTTTTGGTAATAATCTGCAATAAATATATACCTGTTAAAAAATATTGTAAGGAGACTGGAAAATAGTACATTTCGTTACTTTACTAATTTAAAAACTCTTATCGTACATTATAGTTTTTTTATAATTTTATATTGTTCTAAAAGCCGTTGTCAATTTTTCTAGTACCTACCTTTCCAATTTCACACTGTAGGTACGCCAGCGTTGCCTCATTAATAAGAGGAACATCTTTTCGTATCCGAAAGAAACATTTTTACAAATGTTTGGGCAATTGATTAAGATAAAACAGCCATTTAGTTTCCTAATTTTATATATTGTATTGCATTTTTCAATGATATCTTATAAGGTAAACTGTTTTAATAGAAAAATACTAGAAATAAAATCATAAAAACTCTCCTTTATCAAAAAAATGAAATTGCATCAACATTTTCATATTTTAATAAATGTTAAGTAATATATATGTTAATACTACCTATAACTCTAATTAGTGTTGCCCAAATGCAAGAACAAGACGAGACTTAGCCAGTCTTGGTCTTGGTCTTGCGCCAATACACCTGGTCTTGGTCTTGGTCTTGGTCTTGCGCTTGCAGTCTTGGTCTTGGTCTTGGTCTTGCAGCAAGAGTCTTGCAAGTCTTGCAATTACCTATTAGTCTATTGCTATTTATTAAAGTTTACTTTAAATCTTAGAAAAACGTATTAGAATTGGAACATTGTGAGCTTGAATTAACATAGCCATAGTAAAGATCAATCAGATTAATAAATAACTGAAGATTTGATAAGAAAGTCGAAAAATCAACTGACCTATATGTCGTTTTCCATGGAAGTAACTGTTTCTTAATAAACATTTATGATTTATAAGCTTACATTTGCTAAAACATGTAAAAAAACAAATTAATTACAATAACTTGACTGTATTTTAAATAACAATGTCTGTCTAGAAAGAGATTGAACCCTCAACTTGCATGAAATTTAATAAAAGAGTTTTATGATTTATCATTTATTTCAATCAAAAATAAAATACAACACAAATCAAACATAACAGTACACAACAGCTTTATCATTAGGTTATGTTACTTTATATCAATTCTTTTGACCAAGAATTAATACAAAGTAACCATCTGGCTGACTCATCACTTAACCTATTTCTATGTTTTCTAATTACTAATGATGCTTTAGAAAATAATCTCTCAGCAGGTACTGAAGTTGCAGGTATTGAGAGAAAATCACGGGCCATCTTCGATAAAGTCGGATACTCTGTCTCATGCGTCCTCCACCAATCTAAAATGTCTTCCGAGCTGGCAGTTCTTGGTTTTCTCAGGTACTCCTCCAACTCGTCTATCACTAAGCCTTGAAGACAAGATCCAGATGACGTCGAGGGACATTCATAGAGTTTATCAAAGTCTATAATGTCTTCATCTTCATCACATACTTTATTTTCTTTTCTTGGCAATTCCAGAGATTTGTTCAGTGAGTGTAGACTTTTATATTCTTCATAAAGTTCATTGAACTTGCGCAGACTTTCTGTTTTAAGTTGCTTCCCCCACATTGTCAGGTCAAAAGTCTGAGCCTTATGCCTTGGGTCTAAAATTAAAGAAGTACAATAAATCCAGTTGCTCTTCTTATAATGTTTAAGCATTTTGTCTCGAGCTGCTTGGAAAGCTAGAATGAGCCTTTCATCCACTTCAGATCGATTAGGTTTCTCATCTAACTGTTTTACCATGGATTCAATTTTATCTAGCAAGAGATTGAATGATACAATGACTAGCGGTAATGTAACATATTTGTCTCCACCAAGTTTTGTACTTAAAAGTTTAAAGTTTATTAGAAATTTATGTAATTTTTCGAGTACCTGCCATTCACTAGCTGTGATTTGAAAATCATTCAATTCGGTGACAGAACTGCACAATATGTTAATGCCCGCTCTCACTTTTAAACCAAATCCAATCATATCATGTGTGGAATTCCATCTTGTTGGACAGTCAAGAATGGCATTTAGATTTGATGGCACGCCAGCTGCTTCACAAGCAGACTGAAACTTCTTCTTCACTATCTCACTTCTTTTTATTTTACTGGAAATACTGCGTAACTTTGTTACAGATGTACGCGAGTCAGCAATATTTGGTGCATATTCTTCATCTTCCTCAGTTTCGTCTGCATAGTCTTCATACTGCTGATCTTGCGCGTTAGTGTCAGACTCACAGTGTAATGCTAAGGTCTCTAATAAATCTTGTACACCAAGGTTTAAAATGTGAGCAAAGCACCGGAAATGTTGATTGTCTGAATCAAAGTGTGGCAACTGTTTGCCCAGTTCATACATAAATTTGGTATTTGCAGTTGCGTTGTCGACCGTGATACCTTGTATTTTATCAATTATGCCATATTCCAATAAACATTCATGGAAAATCGTTGCAATATCTTCCCCAGTATGTCGACCGCGTGATGGTATAAAATCAAGAACTACAGATCGATACTTCCATTCGTTGTCTATATAATGCATAGTAACCCCGTAGTAACTCCTACCAGCAATTGACGTCCACCCATCAATGGTAAATGACATTTTAGATGATAATTGTTGAAGTCGTTCCTTGAGATTAAATTGGAGCTCTTCAAATCGCTCTTTGACTTTCCTTCTAAGTGTAGACCTTTTAGGAAACTCCATATTAGGGCAAATACGTCGAAAATATACTTGTGTAGCTTCGTCATCGAAAAATGAGAAGGGAAGATATTTTTTCACTACCCAATCAACTGTAGCTGTCGTGATGTTGTCACTGCTGTTTTCCGACTGAAATAAAACAATAAATCTTGTGTTATTATTTAAAACATACTAGGTTTGAGCGTTTAGGAGGAGGAGGTTTGTTGTTGTTAAATCGAGAAAATCGTTAAATTGACATTTGTTATATTAAGGTTGCACTGTACTGTAATTTACCAAAATAAAGTACTTAGTTGTTACTGGCCGATTATGAAAACAAATGAAAATATAGGTGTTTATAAAAATATTTAAGACGATAATTACATACTTAATATGTCGCACCCCTAGATGAAAACACCACTAACTCAAAAATACTTACGTAAGTTAATGGCGTTTTTGAAAGTATCGCATGAACAGCTACGCGGAGTTAAAATTCCCGTAGCGACAATTTCGACCATTGTTAAAAATGACGCGAAATATGTACCTATGTATTACTATTTTATCAATATCTATAAAATATTCCGAAGTCAGTTTAAAGTCATTTGTTCAAAAAAGACTTTTTTGAGTTCCTGGAGTTTTCATATAAAAAAAATATATTCTTACCTGTCCACTTCTTCCAGCGGTTACTAAAAAGCTTGTGATATCTCCACTTAATTTTGGTTTAACAGGAAGAAATATTTGTGATTCCTTTTTGTGGAAAGATATTAGATGTTTCCTTAAGCCTGAAGTGTTTCTGTTTTTCATTTTTATTTCAGTCTTTTTATGTTGGCACAATTTACACAAGGCAGTTTGGGATGCATGAATTATTTCGAAAAACTCCTCAAATTTGCTTTTGGGTCTTTTAGATCTGTGACTCAAACTCTCGTTACTCGGACTAGAATAATTTGAATCTTCGTCACTCATATTAAATTGTACACGTGATACGTTTTTAGAAAACAACAAGAATTAGTAAAAACAATTATTAAGTTAGACTCGAAGCACAGCTCAATTGGAAATGACTGGAATTAAAATAATTCCTTTGTTTATAGTACGTTTCCTTGCTTTCTACCGCGCCGCCTCGCCACGTGCCGGCTCTATTAAAAGGATGCCGCCGCAAATCAAACGATGCCGCGTGCGGCGTACAAACACAGATTATTACCTACTTGTACAGACGCGACGCGTGAATAAAATATATGTAAAGAATTAGTGCCAATCACTATTCTTTACATATAAGTGAATGTTTTGGCGTACATCTATACTAATCTATACTAATATTATAAAGCTGAAGAGTTTGTTTGTATGTTTGATGACAGAAGTTTTAAAATAAATAAATAAATCCTGAACGTCACTATACCTCCAAAGTTACTATTCTTCGTGGGCGAAGTCGCGGGCACTGCTTGTAAATACTTTTTTTTTTTTTTTTATTTTTTTTTTTTTATTTATTTATTTCATATACAAGAAAAAAAAATACAAAGATACAATTTAGTCCCACAAAACCGACTTGTCGGTTTGACTGAGGGATCTTTAGTCTCTTAGCTTATAATTATAATTATGTAGGTATATAATACAACTATAACTGTATCAGGTAAAGTTAAGTGCACAATAATTGGATTTAGACTGAATTACAACAAACTGAAGGAAAATTTAGCGGTGATAATAATAAGATACAATTGTTGTAAGATATAAAATACGTGTGTAAAAAACAACCACGCCTCCGAGCCCTCAGATGGGCTCGGAGGCGTGGTTGTTTTTTACACACGTATTTTATATCTTATAGAAATATTGCATTGTGAATGCAAAAAAATAAATAAAAACATACAATTGTTGTGTTAAATAGTAGTCATCAGATAATCTTTTAATATTTTTTTAAATTTATTTTTATCCGTTTCACATCTAATAGTTTCGGGCAACGAATTAAGAAGATATGGTATACGCTTCTGTAAAGTTCTGTCACCAAAATAATTTTGAACCCTAGGAATTACAAATTTCTTTTTTGAAGTGGCTCTAGTGATCTGGTTATGATTTATGTATTCAAAAGTGGAGACACACTCTCGGCTGCCGTGATTATTTACTAATAATAAATCGCAGGCTTTTTATTTTATTAGTAGGTAAGTACCTACGCTTTTTATATTATTTTATTAATTATGTAGAATTTTTTTACACGTTTCAAGTATATTTAAAAGTGGCTACAATATTTATCAAACGGGTGATATTTGAACACTTTTTTGCTATTTTTTCTTGTAAAAACTTAAGAAATATAATGACTAAATGTACAATAATAGTACCTAAGTAATTAGTTTAAAACCATATAATCAATATTATAATATATACTTACTAGAATAAATTATTATGACATCTACTACCTATCCTTACCATTTTATTCTAATCATAATACTACTTGCGTGATCAGTATAATGTATTCATTTTCATTATAAGCACTCTGAAACTTATTTATTCTTTGGAACACCTGTAGGTACTCTTAAAATTCGAAATTATTTTGCATGAGTATACCTACGCCTACGCCCTGTGGCGGCAATCAAATAGTGTCAAATGTTGTGATTTCGGCGCGGCGGCAACGATTGTTGTATATGATTTCAAAAGAAGCCGCCGGCGCGTGTATTATAACCATGTGCTTCCGAAAAGCAGCAAATTTCTTTGAGAAGTAAGTACAAAACCTTTGATGCCGCATTATCAAAGTGCCGATGGTTAAAACATAACTATGCATGCACTCAGTTTGATTTTAATGGATATTTTTTTATTCGCTATGTAGGTATGTTTATGGTATTAGTCGTAATGCGCATAGATCCAGTTTTTCATATTCTTTGATACAGTTTTTTGCGTCTCATAGAATTCCTAAGCGTACCTATACACCGAACTGTTACACCTAACTACTCCGTGAAATAGCGCTAAGTCCTAGCTGCAAGACGCAAGAGTCTTGCAGGCTTAGTCTTGTTCTTGCTCAAGTCTTGCACGGTCAGTCTTGGTCTTGGTCTTGCTAAAAATACGCGGTCTTGTTCTTGGTCTTGGTCTTGCAAAAACGCAAGAACAAGACCAAGACTGCAAGACCAAGACTGAATTTGGGCAACACTAACTCTAATATTTCGTTTAAGCCTTTAGTCTTGACTGAATCACCTTCGAGAACTGTTGTAAAGGATATGATGCATTATCTTTAGATACAAATGTGACTTTTCGCCTATAGGTACCTATTTCCGCTTTCTCCAGAATTGTTAAAGTAATAACTAAAGAATTACCTTTAAAACGTCTTGGGTTCGAGTCCTGAAAGATATATGAATATTTGTGTATTCATACGCTTTAAAGGTAATTTTTATAAACGATTTATATATGAATATTTGTGTACCTACCCACATACATTTTTCATAATTGTGTATGTTCATTGGTTACCCTGTATCCATAATCCATAGCTATAAGCTTTACAATGCTTACTTAGGGCTATGATCAAAAAAATTAATAATTTTACGAATGCTTAAATCCATATCAAACATTTTTTTCATGCATATTAATTGCCAAATCCACAGAAGTGACTTCCACAGTCAAAGTCGCGAACGAATGAATCAACCTGATATAAAACAATATATATTTGTAGGCCTTTTTATAGTTAATAGGCAGGCGCTTGACCACTATCTCGCCTGATGGTAAGCAACGATGCGATCTAGGATATGACGCGCCTAGAAGATACCTATTCACTCGTGACTTGAAGACACCTAAATTGTATTTCTCAGGAAACACAGGTTCAGGCAAAGAGTTCCACTCTTTAGCGGTACGTATCACAAAGTTAGAAACAAACATAAACAGGGCGACTCTTTGGTATATCAACCATATAATGGTGTCGCCTATTTTTAAGTCTGGTTGTACAATAAAAAAATGGGGACGGCGGTTCAAGGTTGTGCAATTATGCTGCACACTCTCCGAAATGTATCCTAAAATGCAGATAGGCTATGCTCAAGGCTTTTAGAAATGCAAACCCAGCTATAATATGCGAATAATATGTGAAATAAACTGAACCTACAGCCTGGGAAGGTAACGGAAGCTTCTATTAGTGAGCGGCACCGGTGTCGGATATCGGCGTAACGAACCGACGCGCCGGCGAGTTACCGGCGCCGGTATACCGACGCCAATTACTACCCGCACACAATTGCGGGTACATTGGTAAAGGTAAAATGTTATCATTTTTATTGTTGAAGTAAAAGTTTTCTCTTTAAAAAAAACCGTATAAAATTATCTTAACATTTTAACTGTTAAATTATTCATAAATTATTATAATAGAAAAAATGGACTCGGCTCACAAGTGAATTCTCAGGCGGAAATCGAACCCGCAACCTTTGGAAGTCCAGTCCAATGCTCTCCATTTTTTAATTCTTCTTTTATAATTCATGGTAATAAATAAAATTTGTCAACATTTTCTCATGTAAGTGACAGTAGGTATGATGTCTTTTGTTATATTAAATATCTTTAAACCTATTTCTTATGTTCACACCAATTAAGTCTAAGCCTTAGATATAAATAATATAACATCTTGTCACACACCTGTTAATTGCAATTAAATAAATAGAAAAAGAAAGAATAAACGCCTTGCTTGCTAAAGCGATACTATTTTATTACATATGACCGTTTTTTGCAACGCTAGCGATGCTACGTTTCGCACCGACCGTTCTGTGCTCGCGTCTCGGAAGTAATAAAATGTAGGTACTCTAGTATCCGTAACACAAGCGTAACCGTGCTTACTTTGGGCTACACTGAGGGTGAGTGTATAAAATATCATTATTAAACTAATATAAACATTTTATAAAGGCTAAGTCAATTTTGAATTCCCTTTTAAACAAATTGCATAATAAGTTGATTGCTTATTTAAATTGAAGTTGCTTAGGCCCATTATAGTACTTTTTAGAACTATTATTGTCTGCACTTCTAGTAACTTAAATTCGATAATCATTCTTCCTATAGTGCTGTTTTGCACCTCTTCTGCAGCACATACGCCACAGCAGTACAGACTTTTTAAAATCCAGATGATTAAGGTTTAACTTAACGCCTTAAGTTCCTAAGACCTGAATTCTAAAAATCCAGCTCTGTTAACTGTTTGAATACAAAAACTATAAACACGCACGAGTTAATTACCAGTCCCCCCACTCCCGATCCGTAACCCCCACCCGTCGCCTGCCCCCTCCACGCCCCACCACCTCCTACGCTTCCATGGCATCCACGGAATTGATTAACTCGCTTATTAGATTCTAATAAGATACCTATAGCTTCATCGTTCTTATTAGAATATTATAATAGATTAAAAATCTTTGTGTATTTTAATAATAACTCGAAAACTAAAAACTAAGGTTTATATCAAACTTAATAAAGTAAAACAACTTATTTTGTGTTTTTGCGTATAATTTTGATGTTTCGACTTCTATACAGGAACAAATTGACTAAGGCAATGGTCGTCATATATTTTTTTCTACCTTCACAATAATTTAATCAAGCACTTTCCTAAATGTAATTTTTTTATGTGAATCAAATTGTTTTATTTTGCATTTTATTCAAAATAGAATAGAGAAGAAATCTTCAATAATTTTTGCTTTAATTAGTTATTTATTGAGCGAAGCTCTCTTTAAGGCAACTCACAAATTTCGCTTGTCTCCCTCCTGCTACTTAACGGTTTAAGCGATTCAAATGAATTTTGGCGTGAACATACATGATTATAACCTGACGGACATAGGCTATGTAAGAAAAAATAGACTTTACCATGGACGAATAATCACGGAAAGAAAAATTCAAAAGCTGATCACAGCCAAACCGATGATACTACATTGATGAAATTTGGCGCCAATACTCACATCATGGTCGTGACTAATATGCAAAAAAAATTTTGAAGTCGGACATACCATCGAGGAATAACCATCCTTCAAAAATCTAATTGCTTCGCTCAGTATTTGCAAACAGCAGCATGTTTTGCAGACCTAGTTTGTTTATTTGCAAGCAGACACGGTACAAAAGATCTATAAAGCTACAGGCACGCAAACGGTAAAATGTAAAGCTATATAATGTCAAACAATTTAGCATGCAGTTAAACGTAGTACCTAATACTAGGTCGATGCAGTCGCTAAGCATAAAGCTTCGCTAGCACCATATAGGTAGTGTTGCCCAAATTCAGTCTTGGTCTTGCAGTCTTGGTCTTGTTCTTGCGTTTTTGCAAGACCAAGACCAAGAACAAGACCGCGTATTTTTAGCAAGACCAAGACCAAGACTGACCGTGCAAGACTTGAGCAAGAACAAGACTAAGCCTGCAAGACTCTTGCGTCTTGCAGCTAGGACTTAGCGCTATTTCACGGAGTAGTTAGGTGTAACAGTTCGGTGTATAGGTACGCTTAGGAATTCTATGAGACGCAAAAAACTGTATCAAAGAATATGAAAAACTGGATCTATGCGCATTACGACTAATACCATAAACATACCTACATAGCGAATAAAAAAATATCCATTAAAATCAAACTGAGTGCATGCATAGTTATGTTTTAACCATCGGCACTTTGATAATGCGGCATCAAAGGTTTTGTACTTACTTCTCAAAGAAATTTGCTGCTTTTCGGAAGCACATGGTTATAATACACGCGCCGGCGGCTTCTTTTGAAATCATATACAACAATCGTTGCCGCCGCGCCGAAATCACAACATTTGACACTATTTGATTGCCGCCACAGGGCGTAGGCGTAGGTATACTCATGCAAAATAATTTCGAATTTTAAGAGTACCTACAGGTGTTCCAAAGAATAAATAAGTTTCAGAGTGCTTATAATGAAAATGAATACATTATACTGATCACGCAAGTAGTATTATGATTAGAATAAAATGGTAAGGATAGGTAGTAGATGTCATAATAATTTATTCTAGTAAGTATATATTATAATATTGATTATATGGTTTTAAACTAATTACTTAGGTACTATTATTGTACATTTAGTCATTATATTTCTTAAGTTTTTACAAGAAAAAATAGCAAAAAAGTGTTCAAATATCACCCGTTTGATAAATATTGTAGCCACTTTTAAATATACTTGAAACGTGTAAAAAAATTCTACATAATTAATAAAATAATATAAAAAGCGTAGGTACTTACCTACTAATAAAATAAAAAGCCTGCGATTTATTATTAGTAAATAATCACGGCAGCCGAGAGTGTGTCTCCACTTTTGAATACATAAATCATAACCAGATCACTAGAGCCACTTCAAAAAAGAAATTTGTAATTCCTAGGGTTCAAAATTATTTTGGTGACAGAACTTTACAGAAGCGTATACCATATCTTCTTAATTCGTTGCCCGAAACTATTAGATGTGAAACGGATAAAAATAAATTTAAAAAAATATTAAAAGATTATCTGATGACTACTATTTAACACAACAATTGTATGTTTTTATTTATTTTTTTGCATTCACAATGCAATATTTCTATAAGATATAAAATACGTGTGTAAAAAACAACCACGCCTCCGAGCCCATCTGAGGGCTCGGAGGCGTGGTTGTTTTTTACACACGTATTTTATATCTTACAACAATTGTATCTTATTATTATCACCGCTAAATTTTCCTTCAGTTTGTTGTAATTCAGTCTAAATCCAATTATTGTGCACTTAACTTTACCTGATACAGTTATAGTTGTATTATATACCTACATAATTATAATTATAAGCTAAGAGACTAAAGATCCCTCAGTCAAACCGACAAGTCGGTTTTGTGGGACTAAATTGTATCTTTGTATTTTTTTTTCTTGTATATGAAATAAATAAATAAAAAAAAATAAATAAAAAAAAAATAAAAGTATTTACAAGCAGTGCCCGCGACTTCGCCCACGAAGAATAGTAACTTTGGAGGTATAGTGACGTTCAGGATTTATTTATTTATTTTAAAACTTCTGTCATCAAACATACAAACAAACTCTTCAGCTTTATAATATTAGTATAGATTAGTATAGATGTACGCCAAAACATTCACTTATATGTAAAGAATAGTGATTGGCACTAATTCTTTACATATATTTTATTCACGCGTCGCGTCTGTACAAGTAGGTAATAATCTGTGTTTGTACGCCGCACGCGGCATCGTTTGATTTGCGGCGGCATCCTTTTAATAGAGCCGGCACGTGGCGAGGCGGCGCGGTAGAAAGCAAGGAAACGTACTATAAACAAAGGAATTATTTTAATTCCAGTCATTTCCAATTGAGCTGTGCTTCGAGTCTAACTTAATAATTGTTTTTACTAATTCTTGTTGTTTTCTAAAAACGTATCACGTGTACAATTTAATATGAGTGACGAAGATTCAAATTATTCTAGTCCGAGTAACGAGAGTTTGAGTCACAGATCTAAAAGACCCAAAAGCAAATTTGAGGAGTTTTTCGAAATAATTCATGCATCCCAAACTGCCTTGTGTAAATTGTGCCAACATAAAAAGACTGAAATAAAAATGAAAAACAGAAACACTTCAGGCTTAAGGAAACATCTAATATCTTTCCACAAAAAGGAATCACAAATATTTCTTCCTGTTAAACCAAAATTAAGTGGAGATATCACAAGCTTTTTAGTAACCGCTGGAAGAAGTGGACAGGTAAGAATATATTTTTTTTATATGAAAACTCCAGGAACTCAAAAAAGTCTTTTTTGAACAAATGACTTTAAACTGACTTCGGAATATTTTATAGATATTGATAAAATAGTAATACATAGGTACATATTTCGCGTCATTTTTAACAATGGTCGAAATTGTCGCTACGGGAATTTTAACTCCGCGTAGCTGTTCATGCGATACTTTCAAAAACGCCATTAACTTACGTAAGTATTTTTGAGTTAGTGGTGTTTTCATCTAGGGGTGCGACATATTAAGTATGTAATTATCGTCTTAAATATTTTTATAAACACCTATATTTTCATTTGTTTTCATAATCGGCCAGTAACAACTAAGTACTTTATTTTGGTAAATTACAGTACAGTGCAACCTTAATATAACAAATGTCAATTTAACGATTTTCTCGATTTAACAACAACAAACCTCCTCCTCCTAAACGCTCAAACCTAGTATGTTTTAAATAATAACACAAGATTTATTGTTTTATTTCAGTCGGAAAACAGCAGTGACAACATCACGACAGCTACAGTTGATTGGGTAGTGAAAAAATATCTTCCCTTCTCATTTTTCGATGACGAAGCTACACAAGTATATTTTCGACGTATTTGCCCTAATATGGAGTTTCCTAAAAGGTCTACACTTAGAAGGAAAGTCAAAGAGCGATTTGAAGAGCTCCAATTTAATCTCAAGGAACGACTTCAACAATTATCATCTAAAATGTCATTTACCATTGATGGGTGGACGTCAATTGCTGGTAGGAGTTACTACGGGGTTACTATGCATTATATAGACAACGAATGGAAGTATCGATCTGTAGTTCTTGATTTTATACCATCACGCGGTCGACATACTGGGGAAGATATTGCAACGATTTTCCATGAATGTTTATTGGAATATGGCATAATTGATAAAATACAAGGTATCACGGTCGACAACGCAACTGCAAATACCAAATTTATGTATGAACTGGGCAAACAGTTGCCACACTTTGATTCAGACAATCAACATTTCCGGTGCTTTGCTCACATTTTAAACCTTGGTGTACAAGATTTATTAGAGACCTTAGCATTACACTGTGAGTCTGACACTAACGCGCAAGATCAGCAGTATGAAGACTATGCAGACGAAACTGAGGAAGATGAAGAATATGCACCAAATATTGCTGACTCGCGTACATCTGTAACAAAGTTACGCAGTATTTCCAGTAAAATAAAAAGAAGTGAGATAGTGAAGAAGAAGTTTCAGTCTGCTTGTGAAGCAGCTGGCGTGCCATCAAATCTAAATGCCATTCTTGACTGTCCAACAAGATGGAATTCCACACATGATATGATTGGATTTGGTTTAAAAGTGAGAGCGGGCATTAACATATTGTGCAGTTCTGTCACCGAATTGAATGATTTTCAAATCACAGCTAGTGAATGGCAGGTACTCGAAAAATTACATAAATTTCTAATAAACTTTAAACTTTTAAGTACAAAACTTGGTGGAGACAAATATGTTACATTACCGCTAGTCATTGTATCATTCAATCTCTTGCTAGATAAAATTGAATCCATGGTAAAACAGTTAGATGAGAAACCTAATCGATCTGAAGTGGATGAAAGGCTCATTCTAGCTTTCCAAGCAGCTCGAGACAAAATGCTTAAACATTATAAGAAGAGCAACTGGATTTATTGTACTTCTTTAATTTTAGACCCAAGGCATAAGGCTCAGACTTTTGACCTGACAATGTGGGGGAAGCAACTTAAAACAGAAAGTCTGCGCAAGTTCAATGAACTTTATGAAGAATATAAAAGTCTACACTCACTGAACAAATCTCTGGAATTGCCAAGAAAAGAAAATAAAGTATGTGATGAAGATGAAGACATTATAGACTTTGATAAACTCTATGAATGTCCCTCGACGTCATCTGGATCTTGTCTTCAAGGCTTAGTGATAGACGAGTTGGAGGAGTACCTGAGAAAACCAAGAACTGCCAGCTCGGAAGACATTTTAGATTGGTGGAGGACGCATGAGACAGAGTATCCGACTTTATCGAAGATGGCCCGTGATTTTCTCTCAATACCTGCAACTTCAGTACCTGCTGAGAGATTATTTTCTAAAGCATCATTAGTAATTAGAAAACATAGAAATAGGTTAAGTGATGAGTCAGCCAGATGGTTACTTTGTATTAATTCTTGGTCAAAAGAATTGATATAAAGTAACATAACCTAATGATAAAGCTGTTGTGTACTGTTATGTTTGATTTGTGTTGTATTTTATTTTTGATTGAAATAAATGATAAATCATAAAACTCTTTTATTAAATTTCATGCAAGTTGAGGGTTCAATCTCTTTCTAGACAGACATTGTTATTTAAAATACAGTCAAGTTATTGTAATTAATTTGTTTTTTTACATGTTTTAGCAAATGTAAGCTTATAAATCATAAATGTTTATTAAGAAACAGTTACTTCCATGGAAAACGACATATAGGTCAGTTGATTTTTCGACTTTCTTATCAAATCTTCAGTTATTTATTAATCTGATTGATCTTTACTATGGCTATGTTAATTCAAGCTCACAATGTTCCAATTCTAATACGTTTTTCTAAGATTTAAAGTAAACTTTAATAAATAGCAATAGACTAATAGGTAATTGCAAGACTTGCAAGACTCTTGCTGCAAGACCAAGACCAAGACCAAGACTGCAAGCGCAAGACCAAGACCAAGACCAAGACCAGGTGTATTGGCGCAAGACCAAGACCAAGACTGGCTAAGTCTCGTCTTGTTCTTGCATTTGGGCAACACTACATATAGGTATAGGAGCGGAGCGTTATACAAAAAAAAGAAAAATATTTAGTTAATTTCAAAATTCCATAAGAATGATAAGTTTAAAAAAACGCGCTTTTTGTTTCAATGGGAAATCTCATAGAGTCAATGTTTTTGGTCATAATTTGGTCACGATCTAGTCCTAAACCTGTTGATTCGATTCCACACAAAAAATATTAAAATCGATCAAGAACTCGAGAAGTTATGGCGTAACAGACATTGCGTCATTGAAGCTGATCTATGGGGGCTCCGTATAATAACTAATAAACAATGTCATAATAAAATTCTAATAAAAATATCGCTAGAGTGCCACAACTAAATGAGCTAATGATAAACAGGGCATAATACGTACTGAATTGTTTTGTTATTACCGCCATATAGGCGATCTTAAAGACTCAGTAAAAGCTGAAATAAAGTAATTCACGAATTCATCATGATGTATCCTCATTGAGGATTCGAAATACGCTGAGTGGCACAATGGGGCTGGGGAGTGAGGAGGGGGTTTCGGTCGATGTTTGGGCCCGGCGGATTTAGCAATTAGCGTGCGTGCGCGAATTCCGGCCGAGCCCGGGCGAGCCTGGCCCACGGAAGGTCACGTGCTTTAATGATGTACATTTGCATTCAAAACGGAATTATATTATAAACATAAATGATGGGATAACAGAACGGTGTGCAAGAAGGTATAACTCAACACTTCCGCGCACGTTACGCATTTGAATAAAACTTTTTACGGTATTTGCGCATAATTTATTTCATATTTAATCCTGACGTTTACATTAAATAATTGCCCAAAGATTTATCACAGGATGACTAAGGCAATAGTCTTCATATATTTTCTACTACCTTCATAATATTTAAATGGGGCACGTTCCTAATTGTTAAAATTTTATACAAATCAAATTGTTTAAATTGCCCGATTTAATATTACATATTTATGTATCATATATGTATGTTTATCCGTTACCCTAGTATCCATAACACAAGCCTTACAGTGCTTATTTTGGGCTAGGCTATTTGGTGTGAATGTAAGAATTGTTATTATTATTATTTTCTTTTTTTCAATAAGATAGCTATAGCAATTATTTAATTTAAAAACACTTGATTAAATCTTCTAAGGGAATGCAACTATAGTCAATTTACAGAACCATAGGCAGAAAGCTACCCTTCCAAATCGGGTTAGCAAATCCTCATTTCTTTCCTCTTAAAAAAATAATCTTGATATTTTTCAATCAGAAACACTTTGACAAAACAGATTACAAGTGGCATTACAATAATCTGCGCGAGGGTCGGGTGGTGGGTTCCCTTCCCGCCCCTGGGATTAGAGGTCTCCGTGTCTGACTGATGTGTCCGTATGTCACCACTTGAAAGCCAACATGTTACATTATAGTTTGTTGGTAAACCGAAGTCGATAAACCTAAATGTTTAAATGGCGACTTGACACAAACAAGTTATTTTTTTTTCCTTATTTATCCTATAATATGTACTACACTAACTTTTTCCTGCGGCTTCACTCACGTTAATGTAGACTATCGATTAAAAATAACATTTTTATCCCTCTGGAACAGTCCTTTTTCTGGATAAAAGGTACTTTATGTACTTTATGTACCCCCGACAAATTTTACGCAAAAACTAATAATAATCGGTAGAATAGTTAAGGCGAAAAAGAGTATTGTACGAACTCAATTTCGTATTTATAATATTTGTACGAGTCATCGTACTAGTTTTAAGGTTTGAGTAAGCATTTTGTAAGTATTTTAAGTAATGCAATTCTAGCAATAAATCAGTGCTAATTACGCATTCGTTGGAATAGGTTGTTATCATGTTTTACCTTTCCTCCTATCAATCAAATTATTATCATTTATCATATCATATCAGTTTATTATCAAATATATCATTTTAGTGTAGGACACCCTACATTTATGGTCCTACGAGCCGGATTGTTACGACATACAACATACACATTCGTTGTTACGACTACAAGATCGATAAGGCCGAAGATACCAATATAATATATAAGCTATCATTTGTGTAATCACATATTTTTACCATATACTAAATTTCATCGAAATCTGTCTTGATTTATAGACATAGGTACAGATATAAAATTTGAAAAAATAAAGTTAAATATCAGTGAGTCATTAAATGAATATTGTCATAAAATTTAGCAAAAAAATAACGGGCAAAACGGATAATACATGTTATTTATTATTTTATTTTATTTATTTCATAAACGACGAAGTTACAATACCTATAGGTTTAAATTTAGTCTCACAAAACCGGCTCGTTCGTTTAACTTAGGGATCTTCAGTCTCTTTAGCTTCAAATAATTTATGAATACGGTTTATTTATCATTAGAAAAAAAAATACTAGAAAAAGTCGACTCAGCTCACGAGTGAATTTTCAGGCGGGAATCGAATTTGCAACCTTTGAGCTACCGAGCCTTGTGAACACCCGTCGAAATTTTCTAGTACCTTTCTTATTTTACGCTGTAGGCCAGCGTTATCTCATCAATGAGAGGAACATCTTTTCGTATTCGAAAGAAACATTTTTACAAATGTTTGGACAATCGATTAAGATGAAACAGCCTCAATGGCTGTAGGCTGAATTTTAAGATTTTAATATATTTTTTTCATTTTTCAATGCTGTTTTATTAAATAGCATTGATAAATAAATGATAAATTATTTGAATAGAAAAAAACTAGAAAAAATCGATTCGGCTCATAAGTAAAACAACAATATCAACAAAAGTTATCAACAAAATACGAAAATCAAAAAGTAGTACTTTTCAAATTTATATAGTGTTTACGATGTTTACCATTTTAATATAAATAAATTTACAACTTTTCTTTATAATAACCTAGCTGACCCGGCCACTCGTTTTAAATTAAGATGAAACCTATCATATCTCTTAAACGGAACAAATCCAGCAAAATGAAACAAATCGGTTGAGTAGTTCCGCAGTTCACTGCGGTCAAACACTGTGACACGGAATTTTTACATGTGCAAATATAGATCATTATGATAAGATAGTGTTAAAAATACTTAAACAAATATTAAAGGTATTCCATAATTAATCTCTGTCAATTTGCACTTACAAATTAAATTAGATGCATTTTAAAGCATCCATTATCGTCAACTAGTAGCGACATATCAAGTCCCTTTAAAAAAGATTATCACATTAAAATGTTTATGCGTCGCTCATAACTTTTCATAAGGCAAGCAACATTAGCAGTCGACAAACAGCGAACAAACAATTTAATAACCGCACGACGATCGGATTAAAAGCGATTTATATCACCACTCCATGTGTAATAATCGATTTATAAGACAACTATAAATTATATTATAACAACTGTACGTATGCAGTTGTTGTGACACTGTTGCAACGGCCTAAGAGCTATAATGCGACTGGGTGGTGGCAATGGGGAACGTGGTGTGTCGCCCCTTTGCTGCGCGTTTTGTCCCTAATTTGTAATAATGAACCAGTTGAATGGTTTTCGGGGCCGCGTCCGATGGTAATGAGTGTTTTTTTCTACTTATGACGTTTTGTAACGATCTCTCTTATTCGTAACGATGATAAACGGGTTCGGTGGGTCCAAATTAAATTGTCGCTTCTCTTTTTTTGTTTACTATTGTTAATTTTAGATGATAGAGAATTATTTTTTTGTGTTTTAGTAACGAACTTTTTATAATTGTTTTGTTTATTATTATTATATTACACATTAAACACAGATAAAAATACAAAAAAATAAAGGTTATGACAGTATAATATATGATAATTTTATAAAGGACATCCACTGTCACAAAAAACAAACAATTAGATAGCTTTCTAACTATCTGAGAATACGTCACACTCAGGTTGCTGTCTCTATACCTATGTTGTTTTATATTTTTGAGTGTCAATTGACCAATAAAATAAAGCGAATTCGTCTAAAAATTATGTAATTGGATTATTAGATTTCGGTAAAACACATATACCCAAATATACCTTCATTTATTTAAATAGATCATCAACTGTATTAACATGTTGTTATGCTAAAAAAAAAATTGCAGTAATTAGGTCCATGCATCTCTACTTAAAGATAACCACTACATGCGCCATCAATATTTGGGTAACAGTCAGTGTTCCTAACTTAGCTTAATTTTATTATATTTCAAGACAAACAATTCATGAATCTTCACTCGTTATTCCTAAGTTATTTTTCTCTATAGAAACGAAAAATAAATATTTTATAAGTAAGATTTCTACAAAGATTCTGTTTTCGTTGGCGCACACTAAATGCATTACCCTATTGTCGAAGAACAGTGTCACGATCACAATTCCCATAGATAAATCAGCGGCAGCTTGAGCACAAACATCATTACCGTCCCCGGGGTGCGTTTGCGCCGCAATATTAAATTAGGTTAATACATTCACTCACGGGATCAGTGCTTCGTTAAATATTCATGTGGGATAGCTGAGTGTTACTCAATAGCTGTGGGTCACATATCTAATATATCATCAAAATAATGTCATAGTTTTAATTAGTTTTGATAAATTACAATATATTATTTTATTTTAATAAGCAGCAATACAAATATAGTTTTTTAATTTAAATTAATAATACAAACTTAATACCATCCAAAAAAATACAAGGAATTTATACTATTTTGACAACTTTATTTCAACAAATTTAAACTTAAACATAATCATTCTCATATAATTGTTATTTGTCTTATACGAAAAAAATCATCTCATTATAACATTTTTTTAAATGCACTTATGGCACCGTTAACAATGCGCACGTGTTCTCAGACCTCGCCCACCAACCAGCACAATAGAAATTTCAAATAACAATATCATTAATACACTATGTTGGTTAAATTAAGATTCACTGTTATATTATAAAAAGATTTTAATATAACCCTGTTTTTTAAACGCATATGAAAAAGGAAAATATTATTTTTACCTACCACCCATTCAGAACGTGTTTTAACTGACAAGAAGAACGGGCGCAAGAAATTCGTCAGCTTTAACAGAAGTAACGACATTTACAATATGCTTCATCACCATACATAATCGACAGAAACAATATTATTCTGTTATCACAATCATAGTAGTGTAATGGTTTCATTACATCGTTGATTACAATAAAGTCAACAATTATCTGTTTTCAGTAAGTATCCTTAAACATTGCAATAACATAGGTACAGAGAATAAACTACAAAATTAAGAAATAAATATATTTAATCTGAATTTTTAGGCAGATGTATATTTTTATCCATCTCTTAACTTCACATTTCAATAACCATAGTGTCTAAGATTAGCCCACCAGTTCTAATGGAAAATCAATCACAACAAATTACAATCCCGAATACTTAATGTATAGTCTTTCTCCCTATAATATCCCCATTTGATGGGAAGGACTTTGTTATATCTTATTACTAGCGACCCGCCCCGGCTTCGCACGGATGCAATGCTGTACTATATTGTGCATGTATTATACATATAAACCTTCCTCTTGAATTACTCTATCTATTAAAAAAAATCCGCATCAAAATCCGTTGCGTAGTTTTAAAGATTTACGCATACATAGGGATATAGGGACAGAGAAAGCGACTTTGTTTTACCTATACTATGTAGTGATTAACCATTTTTTAAGTACTCGTATAAGCAGTGATAGCCAGTGGGGTTGAATCCGTGGAATAAAATAAACATCATTAAAAATTACTTGTATATTATTTAATTTTCTTTTTTTTATTTAGAATGGGTTCACTCTTGATCCCAATCAAGCCCAGGGGCAAAGACAGAATCCACGATGGAACGAGCTAACCCAGAAGGTGCCTATTCACCCTGGCCCTGAAAACAGATGGGTTATATGTACTCGGAAATAAAGACGCAGGGAGAGAGTTCCACTCCCTTGCTGTGCGCATTATAAAAGAACTCGAGAAACGCTTGGTGCAACAGGCAGGAATAGCGACCAAGAAAGGGTGGTAGCCCGCAGTGCAGCAAGTTGGTATTTTGCTGAGCCATCCCAGAGGTGGCTGCAATATTCCATGCAAGATCAGACTTGAGCTTTATAGAGAGAAGAAAGCTGTCCCGGCGTGAAATATCGCTTGACCTTATTTAGGACGCCCAGCTTTTTAGCTGCAGTCTGAGCCTTGGACTCGATGTTGGCGCCGAAGTTGAGATCTGACGACAACTCCATGCCAAGAAGCTCTAGGCTGTCGGTCATAGGTACAGATGTACCTCGGAAAGTAGGAGTGAGGTTGAAAGAACTCCTAGAAGAGAAAAAAGAACTTTTTGTAATTGTCTAGTATACTAACGGCATTAAATTACTTTTATGCCATAAGATATAAAAAAGACCACGCCTCCGAGCCCTCAGGTGCGATTCGAGCCCACGACCTTTCGTTATCCAGGCGAGTGCTCTGACCACTGAGCTACGGAGATGCTGGCAGACGCGTCATGGATGGATGCGTATTTTATATCTTATAGAAATATGGCATTGTAAATGCAAAAAAACCAAAATAAATAAATTATTTTGATGCCCTAAAACCAGTTTTCTGTCGTACCAGGATAATAATCAATTATACCAATATACCACTTAAACATTTAATGACAGTTATTTTATTACGATAATGACAAATAACATTAATGACAATATTTTTGATCAGTCATTTCCGACTTATCAATTTGAGCTTTGCTATCAAACAATTAAACACTTTTATATGCAATAGTTGGTTCTGTAATAAATTTTCAAAATGTAATATTAAGTTATTATTTCAAGATTGACACAAATGTGTTCTATGTACGTAATATTTACTTGTGACATATTAAATAATTTAATATGAACGAACAAAATTAACGAACTAACACTGTACAAAAGCTAACAGTATCATTTTACAATCATGGCGTATTATTGTCGAAGTATTCATTATAATTATCAAGTAGTAACTGTCAATTTCTCTAAATAGCTATGTATGTTAGCTTGGGGCGTTTGGACGTGTTTTTTGGACTAGACGACACGACAGTCGTGTGTCGTTTGATGTAACGAGCGGGGTTCACATCCCCCGCGGAGCGTCGCGTGCGCATCTTGTTATTGTGGGAAATAAATGAGGTGGGATTAGGTTATAATATCCTTTGGGTCATCGTTAAAATGAAGGCTAGTCGGCCGTGATAATTTGCAAATTGGACCAGAATCGATATCTGGTTTTGTTACTGCCAACTACATATGACTGTATTTTTACTATTTAAATATGTCATAATTTTATCATAAATAATGTTGTTTGTTTTCCAAACGATAAATAAATAATCTATTGATATTTATCATATATTTTCTTGTTATTTAATTGCTAGATTTTAATACTTTTTACTTTAACTAACACATCACTAGAGAACGGCAGGACTGATCTAAGGTTATGTTTTATTTAAATGTGTAATTTTTTGTAACTACAGTTTATGATACCTTTTTTTGTATAAACTCCATCAAGAACTGATCCCATCGGATCAACGAGTGTAAGATAAAAATACTTAAGTCCATTCTCGAATCGACAACAACTATAAAACCAATTACTCTTATAACAATCAAAGTGAAGTCCACAAATCAATTGGGCGTAAGTATAATGTTCTCCGAACGACTTAGTACCCCCGGACGACAAACGAATGTATCGCCAATAACGATAAACGCTCAACTGAGAGCGCTGGCCATCAACGGGATTGGTGGGCGGGAAGCATTGTGGCCGATACAATACCGGTTCTACTAACCGTTGCACAAGGCAAGAGCGGTAGCGGTTAAGCAAAAAAATATTTTTATTTCATACTTTTTTTGCTAAATATTATAATAAATCTAATGGGTTGATTACAATTTGGTTAGATAAAAATTAATGTAACAAACAAAATTTCATTTATCAAAGTTATCTGAACAAAGATATTTAGATCTTACAATTTTGCGCCTATTGTATATTTAAATAAAACTAGTTTGATTTGATTTTCCCCTGACAGCTCTTGTAAAAAGTCAGGACTAAATAAGAACAGACGCAGCGTGAATCCGAGAAAAGATGGTAATCTTAAAATGTGAATGAGATTCTTAAATTCATGTTAAGTCCATTTTATTGCTTACTGGTGTTTAAATATTAAAAGTACACTCAAATAACGAACGAAAAGTATAAAAAACATGTAATTTCGAATTATATATTCATAATTTCTACACTTTTAATGACTGTCGTGAGCCAAAAACTCCGGTGCGTTGTAATTTCTGTCATGAATATAATAATTCAAATTCAAATTCAAATTTTTATGTCAATCAAATGGTAAAAATATCTTTTAGAGTAAAAAATAAAATAATTTATATAATAATCATGTTTTCCGAATCGGTTGGAGCATAACAAGTAACTCTATCGCGTTACTTTGGAGAATGTGCTCAGGAGCTGCATGTGCTCATATCGCCATCTTCCTTCTTCCATTGGAACTCTAGACGCAGTGCGCTATCACCCTTTCTTGGTTACTATTCCTAACTGTCGCACAGAGCACTTTTTAACATCGTTCATAATGCGCATAGCAAAGGAGTGGAACTCCCTCCCTGCGTCTGTATTTCTGAGTACTTATAACCCGTCCGTTTTTAAGTGGATCCTGTCTTGCCCCGGGGCATGACTGGGATCAAGAGAGAACCCATTAAAAAAAATGAATAAAGTTTTAATTTGAAGCTCCTGTTAAATGTTCAATAATTCGTCTAATAAACGCCAAATCGCGGTGAGCTCGTCCTCTGCCCCACCGTCTCCGGTCAGCGGTCGTTTAGTGTTAGTTAAACATCGGATAATGCGTTCGGATACATTCGTATTCGCTAATGGCCGCCGCAATCGATTACACCACGCGCCGGTCCACTTTGTGTGCGTCGTACCTAATGAGATTGCCGGCCATTGTGCGCTTCAATTATTCGATAGCCTTCTTAACTTTGTAGAGTATTACTGAGAGATATAAATCGTAATTAGGTCGGTTAGACCTAAATATAGAGAAATAAATTATAGGGAAGAGAGTGCAAAAACAAATGCAGCGGGCAAGACAAGTCAATCTAACTATTTTTAGAATAACGAGAATGTTAATACAGTCAGTACTAGTTACAGTATATATTGTAGAATTATGTTACATTGACTCGAAAACAAACAAACAAAAATGGTAAGGAAGTGATCAAATCACTTAGTATGAGATATTTCTATGGTAAATACAAATGATTGTTTCTGACTGTACTGTTTGATAGCTACTACCCCAAATATTCTTACACCTTTATGTATTACATTATATATGTAATTTATTCTGCCCGCTATATTAATTTTGCCCTTTCTGCTCCTAACCTTAAAAGCAAAAACAATAAAAAATACTATTAATATATATAAAATATTAGTTTAATTAATATTAAACTTAATTTAATTATTATTTAAACAATGTTTTTATTTACTATTTTTGAAGTATGTACAGTTTGGTGATGAACGTGACATATTCATTATTTTTGTTTTACACATATGGAAGGATCATAAAATTATCATTCATAAAATCATATCATAATCTTGTAAATTTTGTAAAAATGTATTCTATTTTTTAAATAAATGAGTTTTAACGAGCAATCGCAGAAGGATTTATATAAAGTACTTAGTCTCTACATAAATGTAAAGAATACAAAAATTGTTTACATTCAGCCAAAGAGTAACCTGTCACCGACACAGCTCTACATAAGAGTTGAAATACAACACTTTAGAATAAGGCTTCACTACATAATCGAACAATTGACATAGAGATATGACATAAAATACAACCAAAAATATTTCAATCAAAACCCTTTTTTCATTATCTACCTAAGCAATTTTGCTACGTTTTTCTGTCTTGACAACTTGCTTTAGATATTCACAATGAACTATTTGTCATACCATAGAAACCGATTCGAACTTCTTTACACGTAATTCTACGTAGAACTTGATAAATAATTTAAATATAGTCAATTAAATAAATAAATATTACACAGTCGATAAATAAATAGAAATCAGAATCAATTTTCTGAATTGACCCGGCCGGAGATTGAACTTCTTAAAAAAACATTAACTTAGGTAGGTAGGTCTTTGATCCCCTTTTTCTCAAGTCTACAAATCAATTGTAAACCAGACGGTTCCTTATAGTTCCGAGACAGTGATTGAGTATGGAACGGCAATGAGACGCGGAGTTGTTCGCATAAAATGTAGCCAACTTCCAGCGGATTTAATTAATCAAGTGTTTGAGAACCGAATTAATTCCGGCGAAGGCGAGACTCAACTATGCCGCACAACTCGGAGTACGCTCACCATGAACGAAACGGGACAGTCCTGATTTAATGTTTTTATTTAATATAATGAATTCGTTATACGTCGTCACCATACATAATCCACAAAAAACAGGGTTATCTCGTTATGACAATAATAGCTGTGTTATAGTTACTTAACATCGTTTATTACAACAAACATTACATTGATACACAAATTTAAAAAAAGCATCATGAAGATGTCTGCATGTCGATAACACTGGCAATTAAAAGCAGACCTGTCTCTCAAAGCAGCGCCCGTTCACGATCATGATGCTTGATGCATCCATCGCATTTTATAGCAAAAATGCTACAATAACTCAGTGTCAAAAAAAATATACCTAGGAAAAGATTCGGTAGCGCAGTGAATTGAATTACACAGTAGTCGAGTTTTTTTATCACTTATACATACATAATCACGCCGTTCTCCCGCAGGGCTAGGTAGAAATCACAGATTTCCACTTTCCACCACCCTGACATACATCTTTCGCTTCTTCAACTCTCATCAGACCTTTTATACAAGCTCGTCGGTTAAGGGTACTTTTCATCTGGTCATTTTTTAGGACATCTTCGCCTTAGACTGCCTTTACGGACGTGCCTATGCACGTTTGCCTCAAAAACTTGTTTTGTTAATCCTCTTTACATATCCAAACCATATATTATAAACTTATATTTATGATATACTAGCTTTTACCCGCGGCGTCGCCTGCTTTTTTATTCTTTTTTGCAATAAAAAGTATTCTATGTTACTTCTAATACCTCCTGGAATATATGTACGAAGTTTCATGATGATCGGTTTAGTAGTTTTTGCGTGAAAGCATAAAAATTCACATTTATAATATTATTAGGGATTTAAAATTTAATTATTATTATTATTTATATTTTGTTATACAAAATTCGTCCTTACATAAACGAGCAACTAAGAATCACACTCTGTGAATCACTCATACTTTCAAGGCTAAATTACTGTGATACAGTCTATGGTCCTTGTCTTTGGAATAAAACAGCTAAGCTGGTCCAGAGGGTTCAGAATGCCTGCACTCGTTATTGTTTCCACGTGCCTCCACGATCACATGTGACTCCTTTCTTAAATAATTCAAATATGCTAAAGATGGCGGCACGCAGAAAACTTCACTTGGCCACTCTTATGTTTGGTGTTATTAGGACAGGGAAGCCAAATTATATGCTTAGTAAACTCACATGGGTTCACGGTGGAAATATATCACAAATGAGAGCTTGTAGGAATGTCTTTAAGACGCCAAAACACCGCACCAGAGCATTCCGTGGGTCTTTCCGGTTTGCTGCCTCGCGTTGCTGGAATGACATCCCGCCGCCGGTGCGTGACCTAAAAACATTAAAAACTTTTAAGAAACATGTAAAAAGCCATTTGCTCTTCAACTTGAATCAAATTAATTTCTTACTTTATAATAATAAAAATAATTAAAGCCCTTTATTTCCAAAAATTACACTGTTTTCATTTTAAATGGTAATGATTGTACTTAAACCAAATAAGAAGTTGAAACATTAATTTAACAAAACTGCACTTAGGTCATAAAATTTCTCTAATTTCGGTATGCCTTACGGCAAAGGCCTCCTCCAACTCTTTCCACTGTTCCCTATCTGCTGCTATTCTTATCGAAAGGGGTCCTAAGGTCACTTTAAAGTCGTCCTCCCATCTTCTTGGTTTGCGGCCTCTACTCCTTATGCCGTTTCTTGGATACCAAACTGTCTTACTTACTGTATGGTTTTTCACGTCGCGTGGATGGCGCCGGGTTATCTGGGCTTGAAATCGCTATCTTGGTTGCTTAATCACATTCCTTAGGCGTATGGACAAGACGGATACACATAATGTAACTTTCACTGTGAAATGAATGTAAGGGTTTGTGTGTACTTTTTGAAGAATCCCCAAACATTTTCTTTTGTAATTGTAGACGTGGCAATTCATGACGGGACATTGTCGAGTTGGCTTGGTTTTGTACACGTGTAAATGTCAGTGTCAAAATTGTCCATGGATCCATAGAGTGATGTCTGTTTGTGCCACAGACTAGGCGCGGACGAATATTACTCTATGGATATAAATGTTTGTCAAATAATTGTTATGCATATATATATTTTATTTCATTTTTTTAACTCTGTTTTTTTTTGTTCTTTTTAATTGTGTCCTATTTTTTGTTTGTGTAAAATTGTAATTTTAATTATAATGTAGTACCTCCCACAGGCCTTGCCAGAATATCAGCGCCGTTGCACTGTGACATGTCACAGAGCAATGGCATTATGCTGAGGCAGGGTCCTGATTGGCCCCCGTGTTTTTTTTTATTTTTTATTATTATTATTAATTTGTTTTTATTTTTATATTTTTACTTTTATTAATGTATAATTGGGTCAATAAACTCTTTCTTTCTTTCTTTCTTTCTTTCTAATTAACATCTCCCACCATTCAAATATGATAATACAGTAATAATAATAAATAAGTTTATTTGACACAGCACACATGTACAACTCACAAAATTAAAGATTATTAAAATAAAAAATGCGAACACAAGAATTTATAGGTATAAAAAAAGATATATAATTCTTTAATTTCCTTTACGGATGATCAAATGATAAGTACGTCGTATTTTATTTTTGCATTGGAAATAAATTCTAATCTCGTAATTCAGGCAGGGTGGTGACCCTACCTCAGAGCCGGTGTACTTCATTATAAACTTGTGCGACTCACGCGCAAAAACTCATTCGTTCGCTAACAGACCGCTCTGAACGAGGCTCTATACACATTCAATGCTTTCAATGCTTTTTCCAGTTTATAAAATGGTCCATTGGTCAATTGAATTTAAGCTGAGACCGCTAAAAAACAGTCGGAATGTACTTATTTCAAGAATATTTGTAAATAATAATAATTCTTACAATCACACCAATTAGATAAGTCCAAAGTACTGTAAGACTTGTGTTATGGATACTAGGGTAACGGATAGATCATATATGGATTTTTAATATTTATAGAAACATATATACATATATAAATACCTATGACTCGGATACAAATGCTCGTATTCATCACAGAAACATCTGCCGCTTTCGGGAGTCGAACCCAGGATCCTCGGTGCGAAAGGAACGTTACCGTTGCACGAATTCGTCGTTAAATAAATATATATACTTATAAGTTTTGATAGAACAGAGAAAGTTTTTTTTAAATGTTTTATAACACTCAATAAATGGGAGAAAAAACAGCCCTTGCCGTGTTTCTTGCGGCTTCTTCTCGGAACAAAGTATTTTATCGTAGGACTTACAAAGCCATGGCGTAGCTGTGACG
The DNA here is from genome assembly GCA_927399485.1 of Calamotropha paludella. Classification (NCBI taxonomy): domain Eukaryota; kingdom Metazoa; phylum Arthropoda; class Insecta; order Lepidoptera; family Crambidae; genus Calamotropha; species Calamotropha paludella. The sequence continues at coordinate 24,669,569 of OV656817.1, read as the reverse complement.
TTCAATACACAAATCGTACATGCTTATATATAATAAAAAATCTATTTATCTTTATATTTAATATTCTGAACCCATGTAGCTAAAGCACTATTTAATGGAACTCGGAAACAATGACGGTACTACAGCATCCATTCGTATTTGACATGGATCCGTCCCGGCCTCGGATTGATGTCACCATGAGCCATTTGACCATAATAGATGTCGTGAAAATCTATGAATATAAGTTTTTAAAGCAAATTTTGAAAGTTGAAAATTTTCAGAGCTGATAATTTAGTTTCATAGTGCTGCCGTCGTGTTGTTATTTTTTTAGTATAGGGTTTCGGATTCGATTCCTTAATCTTTCTTTTTTTAATGTTTCTTGCATTATTTGATCTATTACTTAGTTTTTATTAACGGAATGAAAGAATGGAAATTCGGGTAAAACTGACAGTGCTTTTTCTGTTTTTTTTTCTATTGGATCAGCCAGTTTGTAATACCTATAATATTAGTTATACCTAGAACGTTAAACTACTGTAGACTGTAAATTCAACTCTTGCTGTAATATTCCTGTATTACCGACATAGTTAGGGGGGTTATTTTCACTTGTTTTCTCTGCTTACACAAGCCTTTGAACCGCAATTCAGACTGTTATTATGTAATTTTATATCTACTTATCTTTTTATAACTGTCTTGTGTCTAAATAAATTCGTTTAAACCAATAGTACTGAGAATTAAATGTTATATTGGCAAGAGTTTTTCTGGAGGACAACTTTTAAAAGGCGTGCCAATTAAGGACTACGTTGGGAGTGTTCGCAGACAATCGCCCCTTCACGATGATTTTCACGTTACCCATGGCGATACATAAAAATTAATTTCAAGTAAACTAAACTTATTTCAAAGTAAATTATTCTCGTTTGGAACTTAGAAAAAATTTCTGAACCCAAGTTAAGTAGCTAAATCACTTGTGTTATGGACTTTAGAAACAACGACGGTACCACAACACCCGGACTCGAGCCAATATAGAAAAGTTCGTTTTCTACGCGTAACTCTTTCTGATTGGTGTTTACTGTCACGTGACCTAATAACTATTTTCGCCGAATTTATTTCCTAAAAATAATAATCTTTAATTATTATGATAAATAGTTTTAGTTTTTGTTATCTCTATATCACAATTCCTAATTAGAAACTGTAACCCATCCATTTTATTGTTAGTCGACACATGCCTATTGGATTCTTAGAGAAGAGATATTGAGTTCTTAGCCGATTTTCGTATTTTTTGTAATGAATCGAACAGGTTTAGGACTAGATCGTGACGGAACCCGAATTTTGAAATTCGCATTGATAAAAAAGTTGTGACCAAAAACTTTATGGGATTTCTTACTGAAACAAATAGCGAGCGCTTTTTGAAAGTTTTCATTCTTATGGAATTTAAAAAAATACTGAACATTATTGAATTTTTTTTAGTAGGTATTACTCTCCGCTCCAATATATGGTTCTGTCATCCTGTGATCATGACTCCTATAAAGGGATCGAAACATCAGAAATATAAAATAAATTATGAGCAAAATCCGCAAAAGAGTAGTTTTATTCAGAGAAAATATTTATCTATTGTAGTATGTATAGACTTTTATCAGCTCATAGCGAGCGAAAGAATGTTAACTGTCCCATGAGCACCGTCCCCCATCTGAGTCATAGCCACAGTGTAACGTCGCTCAGCTTTCCCAAATTGAATCAGTATTGTTATTTAGTTGGCGCGCGCCGGAGTCGCCCGTTTATTGAATCATTTATGTAAAACAGCCGCAAATGGCGCGACAGTAACTCGATAACCGCCCGCCCGAGACGATACGATGACAAGCGGTAGGTTGACTAATAAAATTATACTGTGATTTATTCGTTTTGTTCAAAACTCATACCGCAGGCCACTGAGCTGCTCAGCTGAAGATAATGCTGGGTCATTTGAATTGGCTAAGCTGTGTACCACTCTGTTTAATAATTTCGTTTCATTCTAAGATTGTTGATGTAAAAAAGTGTTGATGCATTGATATATATTATCATATGTATATAGTATAAACGTCTTTCTTGACAAGCCCAGATCCTATTTTTAATAATAGAAGCCTATGAATGAATAATAAATGTAACTATGCTATTCATAATTATGTAATTGGGTTGACCCCGTTTAATTATGTTAAACAAATAAATATATATATCTTATATAAACATGTTAATTTGATTGACATTTATATTTTGTGTTTCATTAATTTATATAATTAACATTAATTAAAAAAAATGTAGTTATAAGATTTATATAAATATGATATTTTAAAATATTTGCAAGCTGTCCTGATGTGGCTGAATAGATGATAAACTCCCAGTTATAATTAACCACCATGTATTACACTATTTAAAGAAAATATATTTTTTTAATTGAATTAATAATTAATAAATTCCGGACAACTCACAACTATTATTAGTTCTAAACTAAGCTGAGCTTGTACTGTGGGTACTAAATAATGTATAGAATACATAAATAAGTATATGAGAGACCATGATTTGGGAACAAATGTTAGTTCATCTCACATATGCCCCTACCGGGATTCGAACTCGGGATCTTTGGCGTGGAAGGATCACTACCGTTGCCTTAAGTGGTCGTCTAATGTTACTGAGCAGCAAAAAATAATTAAATTGAAAAACGTAATCATTTTTAACTGTATAAAAAGTATGAATTAAAATTAAGCAGAAGGTACTTCGAGTGTTTGATTTACCATCTTGTTAAAAAAGGGATGAGGCTATGAAATTAATATCACAGAACACAAGAAAGAAATAATAATTTTAAGGGTTAGCCTTTCTACGCCAACCATTGATAGAACTAAACAAGATTTTCACTTTTTTCACAATAATATAGGATGGATTTAGGGAAATTTTATATACTATTTTTCATTCCTTTTTCTTTTCCATTTCATTTTATGTCAAAGTCGTGAGTTAAAGTTAACGCTAAACTTCTCGATGCGTCATACTATAACCATTTTAATTAAACACAATTAATTATAAATAAAGACAAAGAGCAAACCATAATAACGTCAGTTGTAAATTACCCGTGTAAAATGCCGATTGGCTCCCACGAAACACAATAGCACAGACTATAAAACTAATAAAACACTCTGTCCTTATGTTTGGTCAGTTGCGAGCCGTATAATCGATTATCACAACACAAAGGCTTATCGATTATTCAAAACCGACAGTTAATATAATTAATTATAATGAACACCATTATTTTCGTTTCCGTAAAACAACTGGTATTATAATTATTATCATCGGCAAAGTAAAGGGATATGTAATTAAGTTATGGGTTATTTTAAATCCAAAATCTTGTAGAGTTTATTTATTTATTAACATGCATGTGTAACAAACTAACGGATGACACCAAAAAATATATAAAATACATTTTCATTATCAGTAGATTCAGATTTCATATAAAAAATGTAAAATATTTACATTAAATTACGTAATAGGTCAACTTACAAATAGAAAATAAAAATAAAATAAAATAATATAATTAGTCCAATTCTAATATAGATATTAATTTTAACTATATCAAAATTAAATTAACGTCAAATAATTAACTAATCATGTCACAAAAATGTCAGGAAATAGATGTGAAATATGTCCCAAATTATCCGCGAATAAGTCAATTTGGACTTTGGTAGAGACCAACATTAATAGGAAAAAATATTAATTATAACGGAATTGTTCATGTTTTTAGGGTTCCCTACTCCGTACCAAAACGGAACCCTTATACGATCACCTCCTTATTCGACTGTCTGTCCGTTTGTCAAGACCCTTTTTAGGAACGTGTGAAGATATAAAGTTTAAATTTATATCGAATACTTAATATCTATGGTCCCTTAGTGGTGCAAGAAAACAAAGCTTCTAAGTCAACCCAATGAAAAGCTATTACCATTTATGCCGCAAATTTTGACACTCGCAAGGGATTCAAAACCTGTAGGGTACTTTCCGTTGATCTAAAATCATGCAATTAGGCATGAAGCAAGGTTTTATAGTACGAGTAAAGGAAAAAATGCGAAAACCGGTATTTTGTCGTGATATCACATAATAAATATTTATTGTGCATAAAAACGCATGTCCAAGAATTACATTTGCAATTGAAATGTATCGGAATTCATATATTTCAACTAGAATGTCAAGTTTGTTTTTGGGTTAGAATCAAGAACATGGTAGATCTACAACATTTTCATCATTTCCCTCTCCGCAAGAGTGACATTTTCCTTTAAATGGGTTGTCATTTATTTTTCTATTAAATTTTATCCAAAGATTGAAAATTCGATACCTAGAAGACTACACAATACTTCAGTGTTGTATCAGTAACGTATGTCGTGAGTCGTCGTAGAAGAGGAAATTGAAATTGACGCATCAGTAATTAATTTCTTGAGGCGCTACATGAGCCTGAACCCCGGACAAACAAAGTTGCAGTAGCTATGACATCGTTATGCCATCGCGTGCGTTGGCGAATCGATTGGGGACGGCTGCGGTTGACAAATTGTAGCTCGCTGTAATGTCGTGTCGGAGAGTGACAATTTGTTATGAAATTAATTAACTAATGTCTTGATCACTACCAAATCGCTTGTGCCGGTAGGTACCGCACGTGCCACAAGGGGAGTTAAACAAAATCGTGCTAAACAAATCACATTTTGATACAAATTACCAATACTATAAGAAGTTGCCTGTCTGTCGGTCTTCTACAGTATGTATTTTTGAGAGTATGCTCAGGAGCTGCATGTTCTTTCACCGCCATCACTTCTTCCATTGGACATCTAGACGCGCTAAAGGGTAGCAACCTTTTGTCAGTTGCTATTCCTACCTGTCGCATCAAGCGCTTCTCAACATCTTTCATAATGGGCGCACGGCAAAGGAGTGGAACTCCCTTCCTGTGTCTAAAATCTGTATTTTAAAGTACTTATAGCCCGTCCGCCAGGGTGAATAGGCACGTTCTGGGTTAGCTTGTTCCTTCATGGATCCTGTCTTGGCCCCCAGAATAAAAATACAATAATGATCAATCTAAGGTAAGGTTGTACATCATTTGTTGATGGAATGTGAGTGAAATCGTCACCTGAGAGTTGAGATTTGTAATTTATTGAATGTGAATCTGCACAACGTTGGTCTCTTGACCAACTTCCTAGCTGAGCCCTTCTCAGAGGCAGCTAAAACTGTTGTCAGCTTTGCCATTAATAGCCTAAAATTGATTTAGTCAATAAGATAAGGGTAAAATGGATCTAACATGTTCCATCAAAACTCCAAAATAAAGAGGGAAATAAAAAAAGTTCATAAAAGACGAAACTAGACCAAGTCATTAATAACGGATTCTTTCGTAGACAATATAGAAGGTAAGAGACGGATTTGAAGGTATAGTTTCCGATTTTTAAGGGACTTATGTGATTACTAATGTACCTGTGGTAACACATTTATGAGTCATTTTTTGAACCGTTTACTGAAAATAAAATAGATATCCAAAAATATTTATTTAAGAAACAATTGAAGCGTTAATGACCGCTGTAGTCAGTCTCTCACCGAAAGAGTCTAAACTTCAGAGAAAAAAAACTCGTAAAATATTCATAAACAGTGTTTAATTTCAGTGAATACGAGTATATGCAGCAGCGTGAGAATATGACACGTTGTTTTATTTATTTCTATTAAATAACACACGAGTAAGTCATAAATTTTACCAAAGTGAATTATAACAACGCGGTTATTTTTTTAAATTGCTTAGGACTTTAATTTACTAAATAAATATTTATAGATTTCGTAAATAATCATTGTTAATCATATTATATGCAGTTTTTGAATGACGAAAACACATTCTCGATCTTAGATTATACTTAGTTTTATCAGGGTAAGTACCTGTGTATTCTATAGGAATACAAAATTGATTATGCATGTGAATATCGGAGAAATCTTTTTTATTTAAATTAAACATCGATAAAACATTATAAGTCCAATAAAATCATCAAGAAATCTGTTTTTGAATCTATATTAACTAAAGATAGATAAAAGAAATTTTGTGATTTCTTACTATATCTATGTCGAGCATTTAAACACTCACTTCAAACATAATAACAGAATATTTTTACATTTACTATAATTGTAATATCTCTTGTTGTTTTCCCAAAATAGAATGTATATCTCAAAATACTTTTAAGTGTCGAACTCTACCCGCCATCCGCCAGCAAAGCATATAGCCTCCTTACCTGTGCAACGATATCGGTCTCTCGGTTCCCGAGTGCATTTTATTCGCAGTTGAATCTATTGCAAGCACTCAAGCTATCAACTGCAACTGCAAACAGGATTAGCACCACTTTTCCACTGAAAATAAACTATAGGTACTGTTAATATATCGTGATATTTATTACTAAAAGGAAAAATACATTTGCTTATTTAATAAGACATTTATTAAATTATATTACCATAAGGGTGTCCTTAAAATGCGATTAATAATAACAGAGATGATAACCATACATCTCCTGTAGATCACAGAATGAGCAACAGAGTTTTTAGAATTGTGGTTTTATACTTAAAACTTATTATTTTAAAACGGGAGACTTAAGTCCGGGAATGAACGTCTTTAAACTGATTTTTATTTTGATGATTTTTGGTTTCTAACATTTTTTATAAGAAATCTTTTAATATAGAACAAAAACGTATCCCCAAATGGGATTTAAATTCACTAGCTTCTGGTAAACCGTGTCAAACTTCCCTACCGTTGAACTACTGAGGCTCACCTTCTAAGTTTTTAGATACTTTATTTTTTACGTGTTCAATACATATGTCTTTATCATCCAAATTATGATAAAAAGTGTCTATCATAAATCTTGTAAACAATATAATAATATTGTACTTATTTCATTATATTTACTTCAACAATGCCATATTTCTATAAGATTAAAAATACGCCTTTAAAAACAACAAACAACCAACCACATCTCCGATCAGATGTGGTTGGTTTTATATGTGTTTGTTACGTTTAATATAATAAATTATTATAATAAAAATCTATTCTCCAATAGAATTTAAAATATTCTTTCGAAATTATGAGTATTTATTTCCAAGATAAATGTAATTGTTAAAAAATTAAATTAATAAAATATTAAATTATCTTTTCCAAATACACGGTAGTATAATGTGATCATAACAAAATACAGGACTAAATAATTAGATTCATTTAGCTAATTGCAATTAAAATATTATGTCAAGTTATATATTTAAATAATAACAAATGATTTCAGATAGTTCTTTTATTTTATCCTACGAGTTTTAACGCACAAAAATCACAATTGAAGTTACATACTCTGTGGCCAACAATCACCCCATTGTCTCTTAATGCTGATTGGATTACAGAACGCCATTGCCCAGAAGACATCATAGTACAAGTAATCCAGTTAGCCTTAGTTTATGGTTGTCTGTGGGCGGTTCCCGAAGATTTGTGCGCGTACACTCGTTGTTTATGGTTCGCTCGTCACATAAACAGTGCACGCTCACTGATACATGCAGATGTTGCGATGCTAACCAAGATAAGTGTCTTAAGTGAGGCAGCTTAATACAAAAATACCAGGGGAAATTGTTTTAAAAGAACGATAGTTATATATTGTTATAGAATATCTTGATACAAAAACAGTATATTTTACTTAATATGAAAATATATACTTAAACTTTGACTGACTTTAGACGTTCTCTACCAGATAAACGTAATCCAAGTTTTTACGCTTTCGCTTCTTCATTATCTCCATGCTCACAATCAAAATAACTTGAAAATTGAATTATTCGAAGAAACTATATATTTCGTGGTAAAAAAACTGTACTACCATTGGATTTTGTATGGTATAGTATTTGCCATCAAATACCATTAACGAATAGGTTTAAAATTATTTGCCACTTTACCTTGGGGAAAAGAATTTCTACTTTATAAAAGACACAAAATTAATAAACATTAATGATATTGTTATTGAATCATAATGAAAACAGATTGTATTATTACGTAAAATACGCAATTATATATATTGAAATAAAAAATAAAGGATAAAAAACTAAGTGCTTGTTTCGCGCCGAAAAAATCGAGAAGTCTAAAAGATTTGACCACAGATAAAAAATAAATTTAATGCAAAGAGGTGGCGCTTCGAAGCCATGTGGCCTTTATGGAATAAGTAACGTAGACACTCAGAGTTTTACTCTGAGCGTAGACATGAAATAGAAGCTTCTTTTAATTATCTAATGTTTTTAATAATTTACTGATTATTTAATAATAGTATCCTTCTTTTGATATTGTAAACCAGAAATAAATTACGTAAAGACCAAATATTTGCCTCCGTCCATCCATCCATCTCGATGTGTATTGAACTGTATTGAAAAAATTAAACTTATTTTATTTCATATCTGATATTTACGTAAACTCCGCTCTATCACAACGAGCTCCTATATTGATCTGTCTTATTTATTATTATTATTTATTAATTAAACAATTACCATTGTATTGGAAATTAATATTCATCACTTTGAAATCAATTTTAAATAGATTAAAAATTAAGGAACTCAAGTACTAGCCACTTAATTCAAACTTAGCTAACCGCGTTACATTTTTTTTAAATAACTTTACTTATTAAGTTCTATAATCGTTGGTTATTGACAACTTAACTGTTTTCCAACCCCTTCACATCTTCCAAGATGTTGATCGTAGGCAAACAGTTTTCTGAGGACGGTGGGGTAAAAACCGTCGAGGGCCCTTCGTGACCATCGGGAAACGATATACACCGTTACACTGTATACACTATTATACAATTAGCCTCTCACCTTTGCCTTTTAAACGTTAAAATGAAGAAAAAATAGAAAAGCTGAAAATAGATCATTTTATTTGATGTGACGTTTTTTTTTTAATTTACCCATAGTTAGTAGACCAAGGAGACCGGAAGCTATTCGGCTTTTCGTTTGTAGAAGTTAAACCATTTCGAAAAGGCAAAGGCATGGGTGATAAAAAAAATCTTGAGTTTTTACGTGCATCGGAACACACTTCGTTGATCTTGTCTGGTTATAGGGATAGCAAAAGAACTTTTCATTTAGATTCGGTGATTCAGAAAATTACCATCCGTATATAAACCAACTCTACTTTCTCTATAAATCTATGTAATTATTAAGTTCTTGCACTTCCGCACACATTACACATTTAAATAAAACAACTTAATAAGGGTTTTTGGGCATAATTTATATATTATATTATAAATATAAATTATTGTTTTATTTAAATACTATATAATTAATCACCTGTTTCACCAACAACACTGCTAGCCGTTTTAGACATAATCTAAACATAATATTTACTATTTATGAGATATTTACTATGTAATTCTTTATGTTTGAATTCTTTAAGTTCAAGAAACATATTGTGAGATGGAGACATTTAAATTTTTAATGGTTTATGTGATATTTGGAATAATACGTATCAATTTATATTAAAAATTCTTTCATAACTAAGTTATCTCTAATATCATTGTCATGATTATATTTTATTGTATTATATTGATCTGAAATAAAATCACAAAAATAATAATATATGTATACCTAGTTATTGAGGTAAAGTTTGGGTTTAAAATATAGAAAAATATAAAAAAAAATCTTAACTTATCTTAGGAAGCTCAATAGGAAGAGCATTGGACTGGACATCCAAAGGTTAAAGGTTCGATTTCCGCCTGAGAATTTACTAATGAACCGAGTCGATTTTTTCCAGTATTTTTTTATGAGAAATCATTGAAAAATGCAAAAATATATACAAAAATAATAGTCGCTTAATGGTTCAAACCAAAATATTAAAAAGTACAATAATATATGTATAAAACTAAAATCTAAATGATATACACAACTCATAGAGAGTACGTGAACCGGAGTTGGCTCTCACTTACAATATGTGTGCTTGAAAAATTCACGGAATCCCCAACCCTTGGGATCCCAATTTGCTGATCGCTTCAAAACTCTTGTAGGGTTGTTTAGTCCTGTTGGGCCACAAAACTATTCGACCCCCCCCCCCCCCCCTTCACCCCCTCGTTATCCTATTTTCCCATCTTTCCTTCGAAGTCTACACTACTCTAGCTCGCTTTGTAAACTGAAGTTGCGGCATCTTGAACCGCTCTATGGCAATTTACAAGTGAATTTCATCTCTTTTACAGAACAATCGTTAAAGGTTGTTAACCCAATGCTTGAGGCTTGACTTCGGGTTGTTTGTTTATTTCGGGAGTTTCTTCACTACGTGTGAATGTCATAAAAACTGTGTGAACTCTATTGTTATGATAAAGGGTTTTTTGTTTTATTATTACCTACTTCTTTTATTGATTTAATTATAAAAAAACACATAAAGTGCAACTTTTGCAAATTCTCTCTCTCTCTCTGAATACACACACACACACAACTTCATTTCTAGAAGTTTTTGTTAACCATTGCGTTAAAAGTTACAAAAATAGTTAAATAAATCCAGATAATATAAGAGATATTTAGATTTTATTTTAAGTATACAACGACCTTATATTGTTTTAAACTTTCATGGTCACTAACATTATAGTAATATAAGTTATTTACGGGATTTTTACCATGTACCTTGATATTCTTGATATAGTTGCTGTCGTATGAAAAAGTCGCTCCGTGATCATGGCACTTGCAACAGTGCCGAAATATCGGAAACTTAATATCAAGGTACATGGTAAAAATTCCGTAAATAATTTATATTACTATAATATTTACCTTAATTTAAAATTGAAAGGTCCTTCTCTTAGTTATTTTATCCAACAAGGCTACTTGCACTTCATCAATGGTAGGAAAATGTCAATAATAACATCCTCACAAGAGTCCAATAAATGTATTCCTAGAGTACCTATATTCCAAAAATTATTTTTTTCAGTTTTTTCGTCACGATGGTAAATGTAATTACGCATAAATATAGGAGCTTAAAAAATAAATAAAAAAACATAGTAATAATCTGATTATAATTAATACTAATACTTCTATAAGTGTTTTATTTCAGAATTAATTACTAGATTTGTATACATAAATAAATTATTACCTTCCCTCACATTGAACTCAAACCCTTCACTAACTGGGAGAGTACTCCTCCAATTGAACTACCCAGCCCTTAACGAACCCTTTGAATTTTTTCCAAGTTTTTCTTATACTGACAACAGCGCCATCTGTTCGTGTTCTTAGTACTAAAATTTTCAAAAACAGGAATTAAGCTATTTAGTTATTTACTTCCGCGCACATTACACATTTGAATAAAACGACAAATCAATAGGTATGATGAGATATATAAACATTTTAACAGTTAGAAATGAGTCCAATTAAAATATTAATAGTGGTAGAAAATAAATGAATATATGAGTAGAAATTAGATGACGACCATTGCCTTAGTCATCCTGTGATCACGAAACGACAGGTTTAAATATTAAATAAAGCGCAAAATCTGTAAAAAAGTTGTTTTATTCAAAAGGAATTTAAATCTAAAACATTTTTTTGTATCTTATTAAGGATGAAACGAGTCATTATATATATATTTATGTTTACTTCTTATCCCTCTTTGATTTCTTCACCATTTTAAAGTTGTCCACTTACCTGTTTGAACACAATGGCCTAACCCGCTGTCACGGTGCCGAGCCTAAGCAAACATCGAACCTGCGACCTCTGGCCAATTACACACGCACACTGTTTGCTCAGCTTGTGCGATGCGTCACGGGTTTTGTGGTCGGTGATTATTAATTTCATGCCTGTAGGACATAATAAGGGAATCAAATATAACACGCTCATTCCAATTGTATAATTGCGTGCGAGTTTAATTCAAAACATATAGAGATAAAGATTTTCATTTGAAATAGAGTAATTAGTTTTCAATAAATTTTTTCGATAGAAAAAAAACTGTCTATGTTTTTGAATACAAATATTTTTTTCAAACAAACTTATTTTGATAATCTATAATCTATGATCACAGTGGTTTGTGTGTTTGTCTGTCCGCTCTTTTTCCATTGTATACGTGTTATCATAGCAACGCGTTGACCGCAAGTAGTTCGCCTACCGGACGCTAGATGGCGCTAACGGAAAAATATTTAATAATAGAAAAAAATTAAAGAATTTTGTCCACCCGTGCGAAGCCGAGACGGGCCGCTAGTCTAGTACTAAAATCTTATCATTAAACTATACAATAAAACATAGGCCTGCGTTTCTGGCACCAAGTGATTTAGTAAATCAATTCACATTAATAATTCACAATATAAATACAACACTTACTGCTTAGAATTAAATAATAACAAAGAAAATACTTAGATAAGTGTTGAACTTATATACTACATAACATTTTATCTATTAATAATTTCTGTGTATCATTGTATGTTTATTTCAATCAAAGTTGTGAATATTTTTTTTGAAATGGAGTCAACACATAATCTTATATAAATAAAAATTAATGGCTGTGTGTTAAATCACTATGCTTTCCGAAGCTATTAATCAGGTTTGCGATGAAACTTTGTTAAGTTGTTGTATGCATAATAAGAATAATATTCTTTATTAATTGTTCTTAATTGTTGTTTTAAATTGATGTTTACAAAATTTATATGAGTAATTTGCAAAAAAAGCATTGCAAAGCAAACCGGGTGCTGCTAGTATTTTAATAAAAAAAAATGGAAATAAACTCAGTATCAACATAAATTACTTAATCACAAAACTACATCTACTATATCTATATATTAAAAAAATCCCTGTCACAGTGTTTGACCGCGATGAACTCCGAAACTACTCCACCGATTTTGGTGATTTTTTATCATTTTGCTAGTTTTGTTCCGGCTTAGAACATATAATAGGTTTCGTTTTAATTTAAACACAACAACGCGTGCCGGGTCAGGTAGTAATGTATAAAAAAAATGAAACAGGCATTGTTTTATTCAGCCCGTATCGAAAGGAATTCGCTCTTGAAAAGACAAAACAGAGATACGGCCGTCAACGTCCATGTCTTACAAACATTCAGCTAACACAAAGCGCCTTATTATATTCACATTATTATTATAATATTGTTGCAATAGCAACAATGGCCGGCTCCATTATTTGTTCTACAACTCTAATGAGCGTGTAGCCTCTTCACACTTCAGAAAGTCGGATATACTTCTCTTTACGTCGACAAGGGAAATTGAATTCTTGCACCTTATGTTAAATGTCAGTTTTTGGTCCGTTGGGATGATGACTCGGGTTGCTGTAAGGGTTTGGAGAGTAAATAAATGTTTATTAATGATTAGAGGAATATTGGAGGTTCGGAGAAGGCCGTGTGTGGCCCTCGAGGGCTCTTTTATTAGGTCGTGATCGTCTGATTGTGGACAGTCATCGCGGAGTGCAACAGACTAACTAGCTTGGTGCAACTTTACTATTTGATCACTGTTTTAATCAGTAACTAAATAAAATTATTCTGTAACAAAAATCAATGTATATTTCAAAATTTTTAGAGAGATTTAAATTAAATTTCGTTATAAATATCGACTGACTTTTAGGTATATGGTTGTTAAATTGCTAATGATTAAGAAAAGAAACCAAACTTCATAGTAATGGTAGCGATCCCGCCTTTCTCACCAACAGTCCTGGGTTCGAAGCCCGGAATGGGCAGATGTTTGTGTGATGAATACGTGCATTTGGTTTATATGTATTTTATGGATATTTCTTATCTGTGTCTATTCTATGTCTATTCGTTACCCTTGTATCCATAACACAAGCGTAACAGTTGCTTACTTTGGGTTAGGCTAATTGGTGTGAATGCAAGAAATATTATTATTCACACTGGAATATATACATTGAAGTAAATAATAAAAAATAATAATAAAGCGTAAAATTGTTGCGCCTCGACAGTTCCCGCCAGTTGGCGTTGCTAACACAACAAAAATGGCGGCAGAACAACAACCGTTGCGAAAACAAAACGCGGGAAACTCGTAATGACGTCACGGCACATGAGCACAGTCATGGTTCAGTAGCATCGCGCATACTTTTATACGTAGCGTTATAATATAAATTATGGGTTTTCTTAGCTAAATGACGCTTACATATATCATTTAGCTATAAAACATTATAGAATAGCTATTAAATTCGCAAGTTTATTTTCTCCAAATTCAAGACTTAGAAGCTAGTCGACTTATATAGCCTAGACGAAGACCAAGAAAACACACAAGATTTCCTAACGAAAGCACATGTTATTTAAAGAACATTATAAGAATTCAACTTTTCTTAGACATCAGGCCGGACTCAAACCCTCCTATACGGGCAACTGCTCTTTCAATAAAGCTACTGATCTTTTATAGCGAAGGAACATATTGTTACTAAGACCTTCTAGATGAGCAGCTAATACTTTTAACCGTTTTATTTAGTTATTATATTTTAAAACTATATGATACCAGCTGACCCGGCAACGCGATGCTGTGGCTTTGATTTTTTTTATAAATTAAAATAAAATCTAACCTATGTCCTAAGTTAGAATCAGTCCAGCAAAATGAAAAAAAACATCAAAATCGGTTGAGTTAGTTTCCGAGTTCATTGCAGTCAAATACTATGATACGGAATTTCTATATATCGCACATACGGTGCTATAACGTCACTTATGCAAATGGTGTAATATTTCAGGGGGAGCATTTAAAAATTGAACATCCTTACAACATATAGTTTTTCTCGGCTAAACAAATAAAATAATTAAGCTACAACTTTGAACTCCATTTAAGAGTAAAAGCAAGCAAAGTAAAGAGGTAGAGTAGAGGTAGGAGCATTTTCTCATACTCAGTTCAGTTTTGTCTAAAATTACATAAGTGACGTTATAGCACCGTATGTGCGATATATGTTATATATAGATGGATAATACGACTTTAACATCAAATTACTGCAAAGTACACCGAATTAACAGGTTTACCGATTTGTCACTTAGGTATTTAGGCCCCGGAAGCGTGTTCTGCCTCCCAAATCGTAGCACATCAGACAGTTTCTTGAAACAGGATGCAGTTATTGGTACAGTTTGAACACATGTTCCCATAATGAACCTGTTGGCACAGGTGTTTCGCGCATTCCTCTTGTTGTATTGTTTGACAATGTAACTATAGTGCCATTCCATTGATAATGGGGAACAAGACTTATGTGATAAATTATTTTAATAGAGAAATACTACAAAAGATCTACTCTAGGCGCAACACAAACCCATATTATTTGGATGTCCAGTCCACTGCTATTTTAATGAGAAAATCCCATTTCAGAACAACTTAAATTTACGCTCTATCTAGTATTTTTTGGAGCGGATCGAGCGAAGCTCCCATGGATCAGCTTCAATGACGAAATGCATGTGACGCCATAACTCTATGAGTTCTTAGCCGATTTTCGTATTATTTGTTATAAATCGAACCAACAGGTTGAGGGCTAGATCGTGACGGAGTCCGAATTAAGGAATTTGCAAACTAATAAATGTTATGACCATAAAAATTGTCTCTATGGGATTACCCATTGAAACAAAAAGCTCGCGCTTTTTTAAAGTTTTCGTTCTTATGGAATTTGAAAATTTACTAAATATTATTGCTTTTTTTATTTTTTTTAAATATTAAGCTTCGCTCCAATATATGGTGCTAGCGAAACTTTATGCTTAGTAATTGCACCGACCTAGTATATTTTATAATTTATTTAATTAGAATTATCTATTCTTCGATAATTTTTCAAAGATTATTAAACAATTTTCTTATAACGGTTTTTTCATCGATAGCAAAGGTGTCGGGCTCATAAATTACAATGAAATCAATCAATAAAATAAAACATGGTGGGTTTTATTTATGTGTGTGCCTTAATTATACATTGAAGTTGATTATTTTCTCAGATACAGTACATTCGAGTTGATGGTGAGTTACTCTGTTCAATGGCGTTTGTTTGTCCAATAAATGTTAGTTTGCATATCGTTAAGTGTGAAGCCTTCTGCTCCTAAGTGGGTTATTTGGTCTGTCATTGTTACTTTGTATACGGAAGTCGGCGTTAATGATTCTGTATCATATTTACTTTGGTTATACAGTGTAGATTTTTACAAATAACTACTTTTTTCTGCAAAAATCGCAGTGTTTAGAGCAAAGAGAAAAAATAAGAAACTTCTAGAGGAATACTATTTATGGCCAACGAGTCGAGCTTGCATTTACAGCACTAAAAAACCATGCTGTGTTATAGACTATTTAATTATGGTGTTTTCTTTCATAGAGAACGGCTGTTTAATAACAGGTAGGATAGGTATTAGGATTAGGTTTTAATTTGATTTAAACATATGGACTAAAAGATTGTCAAAAAAGCTCATGAACGTTCGATATTTGAATTTCGCGCCATTGCGACTGTCAATTGTCAGTCACTCTTCCCGCGCATTTTTATGTCACTTTTTGTATTGCAGTAATATTTTTTTAAACGTTCACACCAATTTACGGCCGTATCCTATCGAAACTCCTGAAGCAATAAAATAAAGTTTAATTTGCAACAATATATATATATATATACATTTGATATTTTAAAAAATTGACCCACATTATGTTATCGATAGGTGGATCTGCAAATATTCAACATTAGAAAGAAAGAAAAGAAAGAAAGAATAAATAATTTACAAGCAAACAAATACCGTTTAATTTGTCCTTTGAATGCAGCAAACTGATATAATTTCACCGAATCCAGTCAAATTTAATATATTGAATAAATTCATTGGAAAAGCTTATCTTTTTAAAAACTGCGGACCACGCACAACCAATCTGCATTACATGCAGAAATCCGCATTACAAAATAACGCAATATGTATTAAGCTCGGAAATCTGATTCGATAGGTATCGATATTGCAAATTGGGCAAACATTCATAATCGGATATCTGGTTGGGCGGTGCATTGGTGCAATGTCCGCTGCAGATGCAATTATCCTGTCGGAAGTGTAATTGAAATGGCCCCTAATAACCAAACATAATTTTTATACTTCTAAATACAAAAAAAACCTATTCTTGTTCTAAAGTAGTAATTATTATGGTTCCGATATAACATATAATAACAATATATATAAAAACTAGTTGACCCGGCCACGCGTTGCTGTGCCGACTGCAGCGTCATCTGCCGGACTGATTTGTGAATCTAAACCATTCTCAAATCCCCTTGAACACACACAAAAAAATTCATTCAAATCGGTCCAGCCGTTTAGGAGGAGTTCAGTGACATACACACTCACAGAAGAATTATATATATAAAGATACAGAAAGATATAATTATATTATGTTATTTAAGCATTTTACTGCAAGATTTTTGTGTCTAAAGAAATTCTACTAGGAAAATTTTACTCGTCCCTGAAGTCAGGCAGAATTCGGGTCCACAATCTTCGTAATAAGGGCGAGTGCTTTTCCATATGAGCTACCGAGACTTTATTTAACACATGAAAAAGTAGTCATTTTACAGATTATATTCACCAAAATACTTTACTTAATTCGTCGAATACTTTACTTAAAGTGTCGAAGAAAACTGTCTGAACAAAACTTAAATTCTAAATTTTCTCCATAATTTATTACTTACTTTCATTTGTAATAAATGTGTTAGTGTGGGTCATGGGTGTATAGAGACATGGGTCTTATTATTATAGAGTTATAGATCTCACATTTAACTAACATTTTAGCATATAAAATAAATACATATTATACATATACAAAATCGATATTAAATAATTACAAATAAGGATAGATGACTTGTTTAGTCATGTCGACATAAGCTACGATTTATTAAATTATATTCAATAGAGGCACTAAATAATATAAACAATTAATAATGTAAACAGGAACCTAGAACTTAAGGGGTCGTAATATCATAATCAAATTTTTATATTAAACTAGCTGACCCGGCCACGCGTTGCTGTGTTATAAATTAAAATAAAACCTATCCTGTCTTTTAGGTTAGATCAAATAACAGATACAACCCGGTTACAATATTTGTGGACCTGATGACGTCACGTCTGCGCTTAGGTTCGGTGCACAAAACAAGCATCATGGGGATAGTATTGTAAACAATAATAATTATGAACTATAAATATATTATACTTTTATTCTTTTATTATTTTATTCTTTTTCAAGAGAACGGGGAGGGGGTTTGACATTCCAGCGAGGTCCACAGATATTGTAACCGAGTTGTAGTTACGAAGTTTGATCAAAATCGGTTAAGTAGTTTAGGAGTCCATCGCGGACAAACAACGTGACACGTAATTTATATATATTAAGATATATAGGTACTGACCGACATATCTATAAGAAAAATATCTCGAATTTAAAATAGAATTTAAATCATGGATTAATTAATTAGGTACTATCGTTTCACAGCTACAATTGGAATTTGTCAGATATTTTTAATATTTTTGTCATAACCAAGAAAGAGTAATTTTCAAGTTAATTTAAAGCTGAAGGAAACTATATATAACTTATTTTTAGCAAAACATAATATGAAAAATTAGTAATGTGGTATATCTAACAAAATATTTGCAGTTGGCAATACTAATTCAGGGAAAGTAATTAAAAAACGTATTAGTGTATGCCGAGGAGCCCTTTGAGGGGCTTAAGCCTATTGGCGGAATGTCCAGAAGAGGTTTTAAAGCAGATTACTGAAATACCAAGTGGCTAGCAAAAGATATGACCGCGGACGAAACGCCATGTGTGCCGAAGAAATATTAATATCATTTAGCGGATTTGGGGAGTCAGCAAGTCTCAGATTTGCATTCGGTTTGTTTAGATAGCATTTTGTACTTAAACGATTTTGGAATTACATTATAATTTCTTTGGTCACTCAACAGCTAAGTTTCTTGTCTTTAGATGATATCTATATCTATATGTATAAAAATCCCTATCACAGTGTATGACCGCGATGAACTCAGAAACTGCGGAACCTATTTTGATGTAATTTTTGCATTTTGCTGGATTTGTTCCGACTTAGGACATAGAATAGGTTTCATTTTAATTTATAACACAGCAACGCGTGGCCGGTTCAACTACACTCGCGAGCAACCAAATCGACTCAAGCCCTAACTCTGAGTATAGACTCTGTTTTCAAGAAAGTTATAGGAGATATTTTTAAAAACTATATATCATCTGAAAGCTCCAAACTGCAGCTTTAATAAGATATCACCATTATCAATATCCGTTCATTATCTTTGTAATTAATGATATCTAAACATAAATACAGGAAAAACAGGAATTTGTGAGAAGATGTTGTGGTTGGGTATTTTAGAAATAAAAGAAAATTGATTAAGAAAATACATAACAATTTAATAAATCAATACTTGGTATTCCCCCCCCCCTAGCCCTAATCACCGCTTGAAGTCGATTCTTCATTGATCTGATCAACTTTTTGACGTCCTCTTGAGGTATGTTAACCCACTCTTCCAACAATGCTGCCTTCAACTCTTCCACCGTCGAAGGGGCTTGATTTCTGGCTCGTACTCTTCGTTTTAACTGGTCCCATAAATGCTCGATCGGATTCAAGTCTGGACTGAGCGCAGGCCAGTCCATTGTACGCATCTGGACTTCATCCAAAAACTGCTGGGTAATGCGCGCTGTATGACAACGAGCATTGTCGTGCATTAAGACGAAGTCCTCGCCGACAAATCCTTCATAGGGAACAACGTGTTCCAGGAGAATATCGGTGATGTACCGATCAGCTGTAAGCCCGCCTCCTCGGCCTCCACCAGGCACGAAAACGAGCTCCGTCTTTCCCTCTAAAGAGATGCCGGCCCACATCATACAGGAACCACCGCCATATGCTACTGTTTCAGCGAAACAGCATTGGGCAAATCGTTCGCCCGGACGCCTGTAGACTCGGCCTCTTCTGTCGTTGCCATGCAGACACATTCTGCACTCGTCAGTAAAGAGAACCGACTGCCATTGGGCAATGGTCCAATTGACATGCTCTCGAGCAAACTGAAGACGCGCTTGTCGGTGGGCTGCAGTCAATTTGGGCCCCGTCGCAGCCCTTTTTGGAGTGAGATTGGCTGCTCTCAGTCGTCTTCTTATTGTCCACTCGCTTACAGCTACACCACTAACGTGCCTGAGTTCTTGTTGAACATCAACACTCGTCAGATGCCGATTGCGCAGCGATGTTGAGACAATGAAACGGTCGTCTCTGTCAGAAGTACACCGGTGGCGGCTGGTTCTTGGTCTTCGATTGAAGGCACCGGTCTCTCGAAATCGTCTGTAGACCCGGGACACAGCAGACTGGCTCAAGCGAAGCTGGGCAGCGACTACTCGCTGGCTAAGTCCTTGTTCCAACAAGGCAACAACTTGAGCGGCTTCTTCAGGTGTGGTATCCATGGTAACGTGGAAAAAATGATTGCAATTCTCGGAGATGTGTACATGTCAACTTGTGATAAGCGACTGATAAGGTGTGCCGGTTGCGAGAGCTTTTATAGGGGTGGCAGTTAGCGCAAGTCGCGGATAGCGTAATGAGCAAAACGACTCATAGTGCTATTGATGTAAAAATGAATGCGTTAGAAAAAACAAAAACGTTAAAAAAAACAATATTAGTGTTTTATGAAAGCTTGTATATTGAGCTTTCTAATGACAGTCTTTTTTTATAAATACCTTGTATACTTTACGTAAAAACAAAGTTTGTAAGCAGAATGAGGGCTTGAGTCGATTTGGTTGCTCGCGAGTGTAGTATATGTATAAAAATCCCTATGATCCCTTTTTTTATCACAGTGTATGACCGCGATGAACTAAGAAACTACTCAACCGATTTTGATGATTTTTATTTTGCAGGATTTGTTCTCACTTGTGATACAGGATTAGTCATCTTATATATAAAAAAAATATTGCAAGTTATAACATAAGTAATAAATATTTCTTACATTCACACCAATTAACCTAGCCCAAAGTAAGGCTTGTGTTATGAATACTTGGGTAACGGATAGACATACATATATGATACATAGGTATTTAATATTTACAAATACACATGACCAAGGTACAAATATTAGTATGCATCACGCAAACGTCTACCATCTCTGGAACTCGAACCCAGGACCGTTAATGCGAAAGGCAGGATCGCTACCGTTGCATCAAACGGTCGTCTTGTGTTTGACCGACAAATTTACAGTTTGTCATATTTTTGTTAGGTGTTTGGTAAAAAAAAGCGAGATTTTTGCAACTTTTTACTATTTTTTGCGGATTTAATATTTCCGCGCAGTGCTTTTGAAATCGTTATGCACGTTCTAAGACTAAATGCATTTTTCTAGTAAAAAAAATAATAATATCGCGATCACTGGATTACTCTTTATATTTATAAATAAATAATATATAAAATTCCTTTCCTAACAATAATCAAGATAATATTGTAATTAAAAATTGTTATTCATTAAAATATAATAGAAACATATTTATATAATAGAAAAATTCTTAAAAGTGTTTAAAAAGTGTTTTATAAAACTTTAAAAATATATATACTATGAATAGCAATAGCATACATAAATAAGTATATAAGAACCATGATTAAAACACAAATAATATGTTGACGCCCGTTTGGCGTAATGATCCTGCCTTTAGTACGATGATCCGGGGTTCGAGTCGGGGAAAATGCAAATGTTTGTGTGATGAATACGTGCATTTGTATCTGAGTCATGCGTGTTTACATATATTTCTATTAATATTACTTATTTATGTTATCTCATATAGCTCCTAAAAATGTTATATACTCTTGAATATCTGCTTATTATGTTTTGCTTTAAATTTTGTTTTATAATTTTAAAACATATAAAGATCTTGCCCTGAAATTAGATCTTAATTAGTAGATTTTAACTAGTAGATTTTTTTTTTGCATGTACGAATTATGACTTATTATTTGTATGCCTACTCCCTCTCTCAGCACATGTTTGTAAATTAATTTTATATAATAAAGCTGTGGTAAATGTTGCTGGTGTTGAAATAAGTTTTAGTTTCTAAGAGAATTTGTAAACAACTTTTTATTTCAATACTGTTTTTTTACCTAAATAAATTTAAAAAAAAAAGTATCATGTATCATATGTTACCCTAGTATCCATAACACAAGCCATACACTGCTTATTTTTGGCTAGGCTAATTGGTGTGATGTATTTTTTTTTATTTAGATTGGATTCGCTCTTGATCCCAATCAAGCCCGGGGGCACGACAGAATCTACGATGGAACGACTAACTCAAAAGGTGCCTGTTCACCCTGGCTTTGAAAACTGTCATTATTATGTTCTTATGTTAGGATACGAATCCTAGACAGTCGGTGCAGTATAACATTACCGTGTAACATTACTGTAAATAGTCGACAAATCTATTTTCCTGTATCATTCGGGTAACAGTTAAAACGTCATCAACACGGTGATCTCGTTAAGGCTTCGATTAGACGCCAGCCGGGCAAATTGCAGGTGCCCGGTCGACGATTACCGACGAAGAAACGCTGACTCATCCCCCATAGTTGGCTGATTAAAAGCTGGTCAAAGTCTGGTTAACATCTGCTACAGACATACACTCGGCGTCAAAAAAATCGCACCTCTAAGAAAATCACGTTCAAATGGCATTAACTCTGGATATGCACATGCAGTCGTATTAATTATAATTTTATTTAAAAGGTTACTTAATTAACTTAATAAAAAAACATTATTTTTCATTATCAAATAAAACCTAAAGCAACAAATAAAGGGTCACAAAAATTCTAAGGAAATTTTGCTGCTCGGGAGAGTCGCGAGTTGCGCTAACTTTGTGGGTATAAAGAGGTCAACACGGGTTCAATGTGGGTCATTCGCTATTAAACCGTTGAAGGGGACACACGCACTGATTTTACTGAAGAAAGAACATCTGGAAAATGGACACTACAGCTGATGAGGCCGCTCAAGTGGTTGCACTACTGCAAGCAGGGGTGCGGCAGTGTGATGTCGCCCGGCAACTGAATCTGAGCCGTTTTTCGGTTCGTAGAGTCTACCAGCGCTTTTTAGAGACCGGTGGCTATATCCGGCGACATGGGTCCGGTAGACGTCGCTGCACTTCGGAAAGAGACGACCGGTTCGTTGTGTCGTACTCTTTGAGAAATCGCTTCTCAAACGCTGTTCAGCTGCAACAGGAGCTCCAGGCAGTTCGCAGACGCACCGTGAGTGTATCCACGGTTAGAAGAAGACTGAAGGAGAAGAACATAGCAGCCCGCAGAGCTGCTACAGGTCCAAAATTGACTGCAGCGCACCGACGAGCCCGCTTGCAGTTTGCTCGCGACCACGTCGATTGGACCATTGAGCAGTGGGGAGCTGTTCTCTTCTCAGACGAGACACGAGTGTGTCTTTTCTGCAACGACCGACGAAGAAGAGTATACCGGAGGCAGGGTGAACGTTTCGCTCAAGCCTGCATCCAGGAGACGGTGGAATATGGAGGCGGATCCTGCATGTTCTGGGGCGGTATGTCGGCTGCCGGCAAAACCGACCTGGTCTGCGTCTCCCGGACCGGAGGTGCTCGCGGACAAGGGTCGCTGACTGCGCGCCGCTATATCACAGAGATCCTGGATGTGCATGTGGTCCCTTTTGCCGAATCTTTTGGCGAGGGGTTCACATTAATGCACGACAACGCTCGCGCACACACTGCAGCCATCGTGAACGACTTCCTGCGGAGGTCCCAAATTCCTGTGATGCAGTGGCCAGCGAGAAGTCCTGATCTGAATCCGATAGAGCACCTCTGGGACCATCTTAAACGTAAGGTTCGATCTCGGGATCCGGCTCCTTCGACTCTAGAGGAACTCCAAACCGCGGTGATTGAAGAATGGGGTCTTATCCCTCAAGAAGAGCTCCTGAAGTTGGTGAGGTCTATGAGGGACCGTATGGAAGCCGTCATCAGGGCAAGGGGGGGTAACACTAGATTTTGAGTTAATTTTAAGACACTTTTTGTACATTTTTTTTGTAAATTATCGATTATTAATTAGGACTTAATTAAGATTTTTTATTATTTTTCAAATTTTTATGCTTTTTGTATAATTTTAATTAAAAAAAAGATTGCACTTAATTGTTGTTTGATGCTCCTTTTTGTTACCTTTCTAATGATACCTAACACTATCCTCTATATAAGGTTTAGGAATTTTTGAATAAGATTTTTATAAGGTGCGATTTTTTTGACGCCGAGTTTATTACAGCCTGCCAGGGCACTCGTGATTTTCAAGGGTTCTTTTCAAAGTATAATTTGTGATTGCAAAAGCTTTAATGTAATAATTGTACAGGCCATTATAAAACGAAATATTAATATTAGTAAACAATTGTATCGAGAGATGGCGCTGCACTCCGCTGAATCGCGGTAGGTAAAAAGTTATAATCAAGCTTAGAGTTTGTACAATAATAATAAAAGATGTATTTTCTAATACATATGTTGAATGATTAATGTTATAATTAAAGAATAAAATACTATTTGAATTTAGACTACGTTTGGTATGTTTGGAAAAAATTATAAAAGTAAATTTTTACGATACGCGGGCACACCGACACTTAAAAACAACAGGATGAAGTTAGCCGCGAAGTGTCACAAATTATCGTGAGAATTGATAGCTATATTTACTCAACTGTTTATGAATGTGTGTGTGTGTGTGTGTGAGAGATTTTAAATTATATATGGTGGTTAATAATAATTTGTATAAAATTATAATAAAAAAAAAAAATAATAATATAACAATTTTATATAATAATGGTTTTTTATAATTATTAGATTTACAGTGCGTGTATTGAAAGTCAATGCTTCGAAATTATGCTATGGAGTCTGCTGAGTGAATCAGCGAAAATGTCGTCTAAGCCATTACTACTATCTTTATTCACTGTTATTACGGCTCACTTTTATTTGGGTGATAACATAGCCCGATTAATCTATTTCGAATTTTATTTCACTTACAACACCTACTTTGTCACTTCAACAGTTTTAATACACGCAATCTCTCCATCATACGTTGGTTTGAAGGTCGATAATTTACAACAACTTAAATGAAAAGTGGATAACATTATAATACCGCGATTTGAGCAGTTTCTTTATAGTATTTAATTTTGGCAAATTAAGTTGATTGGTATGCATTTTTTTTAAAGTGCTTGTTGACATTTGACTCTATTATTTATGCCTACTTATGAAATATTAAAAATATTTATTTGAAATCAATTAAGATATAAAAAACTTAATGAATCCAAATGTCTCTTCTTATTGTATAGTAAATTAATTTTAAGAAGTTTTATTTATTTTAATTTATGATTTGACACTACATTCATGGTCGCACGCCTGTTTCAAGCATCTGTACGAATCTCGGCTGAGTCAATAGGAGAAACAAAGAACTTTTAGGCCAGTATAAAAAATGAGCCAGCTGGAGAATTCAGAACCTCGAAGTAAACCACCATGAAAACCGGTATGCGAGCTATTCGACCACGGAAGTCGTCAATTTGCGGTCACCAATCCTAGACTTTGCCATTATTGCTTAACTTCGGTAATCATTAAACGGAAGCGCTAACCGCTATCAAACTCCTTGATAATCTATAATCTAAGAATATAAATTTGTTGTTTGTGTGTTTATCTGTCCGCTCTTTTTCCATTGTATCAACTACCCGGTAACCCGACCCGGTAACGCGTTGCTGTGATAACGTTATTGATACAATGGAAAAAAAAGCGGACAGACAAACATACAAACAACTAAGTTGTGTTTTTAGAGTATATATTAACGTTACCATAGCAACGCGTTACCGGGTCATACATAAAATCACACCCTTTCCCGTAATGGTAGGCAGAGATCACAGATTTCCACTTACCACGATCCTGACATACATCATTCGCTTCTTGAACTCTCATCACACCTTTCATACAAGCTCATCGGTTAAGGATGCTTTTGACCTGGTCATTTTTCAGGACATCTTGAATTTTGTCTCTGAAAGTTCGCCATGGTCTGCCTTTACCGACTTGCCCATGCACATTTGCCTCATATACTCGTCTTGTCAATCTTCTTTCGTCCATTCTCTCTACGTGTCCAAACCTTGATAATAAAAATACTTAATTAAACACGCTTAACATATTTAGTTCTTACACATCCGCGCACATCACATATTTGAATAAAACAACTTTTGAGCATAATTTATTTTATATTTAATCCTGACGATTCAACTCCTTTACAATAGCCGTGATCACAGAATGACTAAGGTAATAGTCGTCATATATTTTCTACTACCTTCACAATATTTCAATGGGGCACGTTCCCAATTGTTAAAAAATTATATAAATCGAATTGTTTTACAAATTAAATGCGCAAATTCCGTAAAAAAAGTTGTTTTATTCAAATAAATACGTTTAAGTTGCTCTTTCGTGCTTCCTTTTAATAGATTAGATGTCACCACCCATTATTTGGTAATGCCACCGTTTGAGCCGTCGAGCGCCCTCCTCAATCTCGTGATTGTTTCGCAAAGTATAAAGTATCAACACTCTTAAGTTCATCTCATTAGAACGGAGTTACGTCCAATTGTGGTCCGTGAACGCGCCCCTAAGCTGGGCGTTATTGCGTTACCGCGATACAGGATTACCGGTTAGGGTAACCAATGTTTACCTTTATTTATAGATACTAAAAATATTTATATTATTTTTATAATCATTTTTCCTTGCTTTTTTTTCACATATCTATTTTTAGAGCAACTTAAATAAAATGACATGATATGTATTTAAAAAAATATCTAAGAAGAGCTGCATGAAACTATGCAAAACCTTAAGAGACCAAACATCAATCAGCTTACAAAGACAAAGAAAATCAATGATAAGTGTCGTCTTTATCATCAGGGAATATTTGACATACTTCAGGAATTAGAAAATTTTCATCAAAACCATCTTTAAATATGTTTCTAAGACTGGATATTATTAAGATATTAATTTAATATAAAGTTTATATAAAAATAAATGAGATATCAAATTGATTAAATCATTTTAAAGATCATGAAAGCATGAACGATTGCGTGAAGACCTTTCATAAACTTTTATTACCCCAACTGACTAATAACTAACAATTACGTAATACCAAACTTTAATACAATATTGAGTTACTCTAATAATTCACACCTTAAGGTCATCTAGAACTTTACATAATATCCCATATAATTTTTTTTTAAGGTCAGGAACATGAACAAATTGCTGGGGGAAACGAAAAATATTGTTACAGCTACTTATAATGTTAATCAGTTTGAGACACTAGTAAAATTTGTATCTCAAACTGACGCTGAAAAGATGCAATTTTCATTTGTCTCAAGAGTCTGCCTGGTCCGACCATAATGACAATAAAATTCATGATTTATCCGTTCTTCATATGAATTTTGTGCGACTGTGAGTTGGTGAGCTGGTCACCCTACTAACCAGGAGGGTTGGCAATCCGCTATTCGGTATGAAATCGTTATTGGTATCGATTCGCTAAAGGGAACGCGATAATTATGATTATTTTGAAACGCAAACTGCAGCCTGAGTCACTTAGTTTTTAGTGACACTAATGTTAATAAATTATAAGCGCTTCACGGTAAAGAAAGACCAAAAATCATACATTTGATGGGCCATTGACTACTGTGACCAAATAAGATGAATACTAAGTGTGTTTTAAAATAATAAAAGCTTATTATTGCTTTTAAAACACACTCAGTAATGATTCATTCAGATAAGCATCTGAAACAGTCGCTTGGCTGAATTACTGCTCTACCGACTGTAGCTTAATAAGTGTTTTGTGGACCCAACCCAATTATCGGTAACAAACTCGTCACCTCTAACCGCGCATTAACCTATTCACTAATCAAAACGTGTCGGACGCACCCCAATTGAATAATAACCTGTTAAGGCGACCGGCGGGAGGCATTGTGCCGCAAATTGCCGCCAAATTGCGAACAGACTCGGCTCCATTTAGCGCACGTCTGCACCCGATTGGTCGACACGCCCTCCCCCCCACACCCTTCGCGCCAAAACTCCATTCAAACGGGCGCGTTCCAAAGAAATGAAATTATGCACTCCGTAAATAACAACTCCTTTGTGAACGCTGCCTTATTTAAACTGTCAGCGTCGAAGTGTTCCGAAGTAATGGAACGGCGGATGACTGGCCGATTGTCAGTTTGAACCGTCAATCTTTAAATGCAAATTAGACGGGCTGAATCGATTGCGGTTGTCGCTTTCGTGTTTGCAGCTTTAAGTGGGGAATGACACGCCTTGATATCACTTACGGTAATGAAGAGTGTGGAACATAAAACGATCTAATTCAGACGAGACCCATTTTCAGGCAATCACTATATTGAGGTCTTGTACAAACATCTTTTGCATATTCATGCCAAGGAGTCGGTAACGATGGAACGATGTAAGTATTGTTCAGTCATTCGTATTTTATATGGACTTTAATAATATTTCTATAATGATGGATGGATGGACGAGAGAAGATTGAGGAGAAGTGTATGAGATGACCAATTAGATGATGTGTTTATTTAACTACCGTTTGGTGCAACGGTAGCGATCCTGTCTTTCGCACTGACGGTCCTGGGTTTGTGTCCTAGAAGGGGCGGATGTTTGTATGATGATGATGATATATACTTCTTTTAATATTACTCATTTATGTATATGTATTTTTACACTAGTATTCACAACACAAGCCTAACAGTGCTTATTTTGGGTTAGGCTTATAATTATAATATTATCACTTTACAGTTGAAACAAGTAGAGGTAGAGTATGTTTAAAAGATATTACAAGAAATCACGCAAGATTACCAACCTCACACATTTAATTGTTAATAAAATCCGCAATCCGTCAGAATCATCTCATAATGTGTCATTACCGTGTCCCTCGCCAAATATCGTCCGCTAAGTCAATACTGTAATCAATCACCGCG
The DNA here is from genome assembly GCA_927399485.1 of Calamotropha paludella. NCBI lineage: Eukaryota > Metazoa > Arthropoda > Insecta > Lepidoptera > Crambidae > Calamotropha > Calamotropha paludella. The sequence continues at coordinate 24,640,666 of OV656817.1, read as the reverse complement.
TGTTAGGCCGGCAGATTGCAGTCGAGTCAATGAAGCGAGCTCATCTCTTAACAGAATAATCTCCATGAGTAGCAAGTGCCAGGGGACACCGCTCCCGTGGGACGGACGTCCCTGGGCAGGGCTGCCACAACTCTAAAAATAAACAAATAAAAATACTAAATTCATCAATAACACATTGATTCATAGATTTACTTTATTTTGCGCGCAGACACTTGTTTTAAAAATAGTTTTTTTTCTTTTGCTAAATTTGTGGGTAAGACAAGAAAATAAACCAAGTGTAAATAAACACTATAAATAATCCCAATTTTCATTAATTCAAACATAATGAAATTTGGTTGGTTTCGCCCCGATTGGTATCTTTAAAAGGTTTATTACATATTTTATCCAGCTCTTACATTTCCAAGCACAGTATTCATTTAAATAAACCTTTTTTTTTACAGTTTTTGTACATAGTTTATATTTAATCCTGACGTTTCGACTCCTTTACATGAGCCGTGATCACAGGATGAATAAATAACTGATGTGTAAAAATTGTTTTATTCAAATGATAAGCATTTTTTTTCTTGACACCACTAATATAGTTTTATTATGTTAATTATAATAAATTTAGATAAATGACAACCTTAATCAGTGGTGGCGTGTAAACAGCGCATTATCCCTTTATTCGCGCACAATGGCCGCGGGGTCCGGGCGCGGAGGAACCACCTCGCTACAACTGTTGACTATAGCGATAAACGAAATGTTTAGGGGCATTTGGTCACCCTAGCATATTATAAAGACATTGTTGGGTTAATATTACCATTGCTATCTTGTATTAATTGATTATAACAATATACATGACGTGAATAAGTGATAAAAAGTAATTATCACCAATTTTGGTGTAACTGTTTTCAGCATGATAGTACTTTGTGTTTGGTTGTACGGTCGGCCAAGAAAGTGGTGTACCACTTTTAATTTATTTTGCTAGTCATCGAAAATCACAACAAGGTTCTATTAGACTTAGCTGAAAGAGATGCATAGTAATGACGTAAACCTAATTGATAAATATTTAAACGTCATAGGTCACATAAAAGTGCATGACATTTTATCCTTTATAATTTAAAGAATAAGACATTAATTACTGCCAAGAAAATTTTAATGTTTCTAATCAAAAATAATACAAACTATTTAAATAGTCAACCAAATTCTTTATATAAAGAAATCTGACATTTGACATTTCGCCAAATATATTTTCCGTGTTAGTTTTTATTTAACTGCATTATAATTTTTTTTGTCAATGCCTGCTAACTTGACCATTGCTGAATTTTTTTTTGTTCAACCAAAATAGTTTTGATTTAGTTTCTAGCACCTAGTGACTTTCAGTATCTAATAATGTACTCTTTGCTAGTGACTAATATTATCTTTGCATAAGGTGACAACTGTGACAAACGTCAATATCATAAGATAGCAATGCTTTCAGATCAAGGTGCAAGCAAAACAAATCTTTATTGCTCTGTAAACTGCAAGCGACATTCAGCCTTAGGGTGGTACACCACTTTCTTGGCCGACTGTACAGCTTTTATCTAAATAGCATGACAATGACACGGCTCCATTTTGGGAGTTCGAAATAAACTAACTTGGTCCTCTATCCTTGAGAATCTTGGGTCAACTGCTCTACTTATCGTGATCATCAACAAAGAAAAAATATAAATGCTTTCGCATTGTGGGATAAAAATAAATATATGAAGAAAAAGAAAAGTTTAAGATATTTATTAATATTATGAATTGGTATTACCCAATACCCAATACGAAATAAAAATGTCGCAAAAATATTAAATAGTATTAATAATGTTTTGAAGATGGTTCTAAAAATAGGACTGCCATTAGCTGTAATTATTTATTGTAGTAATATATATAAAAATTCCCTGTCACATTGTTTGACCACAATGAACTCCGAAACTACTCAACCGATTTCGATGATTTTTTTATTATTTTGCCACGGCAACTCTTGCCCGGGTCAGCTAGTGTTACAATAAAATGTTGATATAACTATCTATGTACACTGTTGTTCAGAAAACACAACAAATTAACCAAAACCGTATATCGCAAACAAAACAAAACAGTTCCCAACTATCCCGTAGCGATGTTAATTCCCCAATTTCGACGCACACCCATCACGCGGACGCGCGCGGAACAATCACTCCCGCGCCGACAAACTGTTTCAACAACATTGCAAATACGACCCTTCCTTAATGCGACCATCATTACCAGACACTCGTGAATCCAACCGGAATCCCCTTTTCACCTCGTTGTTGCGAGTCGGGAACGGGGTGCGGGAGTTCTGGTTACGGCGGAGACGGGCACATACTAGCAATAAATCGTCGACACCAGTCATCCCCGCACGCATCATTACCGGCCCGGAATTCGCTAAATTAACAATTACGCGAACCTTTGTACCTCTATGTTAATTAGTAAATTCGTACGTGGGGATGTGAGCCCGCGAAGCTTCTACTTATAAGTGTTGTGTTACGCAATTTCGAGTTTCATTTGTTCATTTGAATTTCATCAATTAGTGAGAATGGCGCGGGAATGTGGACGCCCTGTGGTAATGAGAAAATATCTTTGATCATTTAAATTATGTGTTTTTCAACATTTTCCGTAATGCCTGCAGGAGCAACGTGTACAACTTTTATTTAAGAAAAAACTTATAAAACTTTGGCTAAATTGTATAATCTGTTTGCTAACTATAAGCAATTCTATTATTATAGGCGAATAATTGTTTCGTGTATTCACAACATCTGCTGTCGTTAGCACCCACATATTCCGTCTAGACCAATGTGGTAGGTTACAGTTCCGGGTCATACCCTCTACAATTTTCATCCATAGAGAAAAAAGCAGCTGTGTGGTTTAGATGTTTAACTCTGACATCTAAACCTCGGACCCAGCGGACCGAGTTCGAACCTCGCCGATGTAGGTACTACGGACGTAAACCCACTCGTAAAACAAGTATTTAACTTACTACGAGGGGTTAACGGAAATATTAACAATAAAATATAATAGGTTGAATTAAACTTTAAGCTCTACAGCGCAGAGAATATACGCGTAGATAAAATATGACTTATTTTACATTACGAGGTATTAATAAAGTTAAGTTCTTTAATCACATTTCACGGATTCGGAGTTTACAAATTGCCATCAATTTGAGATGAAATATAATTTAGTTCCTACAATTTCGCGTTCAGCCTCTGGCTGCGAAAGTTTAACAAAGGACGATGAAAAAAGTTTCCTATTCTGATCTCCTCCACTCTTGCAGTCATTAACAACCACCAATCCTCACTGAAGGCGAACGACTCATTGTGATATATTCTCTTTACGATATTTTAAGGCATGTGCTGTATGCACCTGCATGCGACTAGTTTATAATGCGGAATGGTATTGTAATTTTTTACCAATTTAATTCCTATACCAACTTAGAACCCTATTGCTGTATATAACACCAAAATGCAATTTTAGTCACCCAGCTAGGGTTATTATTATTATAACGTTAATACAGATTATGGATGAATTTAATTATAATAATTCCAATAACCTAATATCAAATTATTATAATAAAATATTAACGTAAAATAAAAATGTTATTTCTTATCCTTATGGTTAAAATATACAGTCAAATTGTAAACAGCAATAGAGTTACTAGATTGAATTAATTTGACAAGTTAATCGATTGATTTTTTGTGAGAAGATTAAATAAAGTTGTTGCAATAAGATTAGGAGTCAGTCTCCAAGACTCCACATAATCCCCGGGAACGTACCGCAGATCCCGGGCACATCCCGGATCCCGAATTGAGCCGTCCCGCAATCAATACGCCCGGGGCTGACCCGCCGGTAATTGAGTAATTTCCAATTTCGACGAGGAGCGTCTTCAAATTAGTGCAGAGCTGTTTTTGTTTGTGCCCAAACCGATTGGGGAACAATTGAGGTTTTTTTTTATTTACACTGTTAACTCGACGCGTAATTTATGTTCTGCTGTTCTACAGAGTATATAAAAATGAGTGGACTTCTTTTCACATCGTTGTAAAAAATACAACACTAAAAACAAAATTTTATTTTTATCGATAGCTATTTGGTGCAACGGTAGCTATCTTGCCTTTCTCACTGACGGTCCTGGATTCGAGTACCGGAAGGGGCAGATGTTTTTATGATGAATATTAAATCATTGGTATTATATATATTTCTATTAATATTAATTATTTATGTATGATAAATGTATGTTTATCTGTTATAGTGCTTACTTTGGGCCAGGCTAATTGGTGTGAATGTAAGAAATAGTTAAAATTAATTCATACATTTATATCTATTTTGTTAAAATAAAAACAAGTAACACATCAGGTAATCTAGGCAAACTACAAGAAGGGCGTTTGATAATCCGTATCACCGGTGTCATCTCACTAACATAAGTGGTTATAAACAACCCAGGTTACTTGCACAAGTAACTGCAACAAATAACTCTGACCATAGATTCTTCTTAATGGACAACCGTAATACTGATTTGTGAACAAGCAGTTTAATTGCATGAGGCGGCCGAATCGGTGCCTTGATCCAATTGTGCGAGTGGATTGTCGTTGATCACGCCTGATCAGGGGCTTACCCGCCCCGATAAAACACCGACATTAAAACATAAGCATAAGTAAATAATGAGAATATAGTGGGAAGCTGTAGTAGCCTCACATAGACTTTACGATCTAATCAAAATAGGCAAAAAATTCATAAGGGTATTTTTTTAGAGCAATGCGCGTTTTTTTTATAATTTACTATCCAGGGATTGCCTATGACAACTATTAAATGACATAAAAATATTAATTTTTGCTTCTCAATATATCTTTGTAATTACTATGTGATTGTGAAAATATTATGATACTTTTATTAAAAAGAGTGATTTAAATAAAACAAAACAAATCTCCAAAAACTAAATCATTCTTTTTTGTGTAGAAATGTTAATTTTTATAACAAATATCCACATAATATAACTGTATTACATTACCAAAATGTAAAATAGCTAAAATACGCTCATAAACAAAGGCTTATTACAAAAGCAATGATTAGATGACACAAATTAGACTGAAGTTCGTAGCTTATCTCTGTCTGTTTAATATTTTTTTACGTGTTAAAGGAACTACACAACATTTTAATAATATATTTTTCTTAGTAGTGCATGACAAGTTTTCTGAAATTATCAAATTGAGTATGTAATATAAATATAAATATATATATATATATATATATTATATGTATGTATATTAATAACAAAAACTAGTGCCTCTCTCTTAAAATAATTGAAAATCATTTTACCTTGTGATTCATAGTAAGAAAAACACAGGCACGGTTTTTTTATTGAGTAACGACTAGGTTAACAAATTTTCTCCATTAGGCATTCTTTTAGTTACTCATCTTGTGATCAGAGCTACGAATGTCATTTTCTCCTATATTTCTTACTATATATATGTAGAATTCCATTCAGCCAAATCGTAATAATTTAGTAATTGCATTTATAATAGATAATTATGATGATAATTGACTTAATTTAGGTAATGCAGGTTATGTGCTATGGGGGAGGATTGAGTAACATAATACTGCCGAGTATTAATTTGGCGAGAGGATCCGGCTTAATTAACAAATTTAATTAGAAATTAACTGTTTTCAGAGGAACGGGGCGCCCGCCTCGCAGGGCTGACGGATGCCTCTGTTAATTTAATTGTTAATTTCATGTCTTCGTACTGTGGTTAATGATAAACTCGAGAAATGTATATTTGACTGAAACCAGATTAATTAAGTCGCTCTGGAATCTATACTTATCTAAGTCGAAATTCTAGCTATATTTGCAGAGCTGAGAGTTTTATTGGTTAAAAGCAAGCTTTACACCTTAGCTCACCGCCCCAAAGTTGCCTACCTGTCGTTCTTCTTGTACTTTGGAGAATGTGCTCAGGAACTTCATTTGTTCATACCGCCATCTCACTTTTTCCATCGGACATCCAAACGCACTGGTTCTTGGTTGCTATTCCTACCTGTCGCACTAAGTACTTCTCAACAACTTTCATAATGCGCACAGCAAAGGAGTGGATCTCCCTCCCCGCGTCTGTATTTCCGAGTACTTATAATCCGTCCATTTTCAGAGCCAGGGTGAATAGACACCTTCTGGGTTAGCTCGTTCCATCGTGGATCCTGTCTTGGTCCCCGGGCTTGATTGGTATCAAGAGAGAATCCATTCAAAATAAATAAAAAATTTCATCATAAAATTCACGTCATAAGAATTTCACTGCTGAAAATGAACCTCTAACATAGATATCGATACTGATCGGTTCTGCAGTGCAGTTCATCCAGATCATCAGGTTTTTGCCGACCATGTTAGGTATCTTCCAACAGCTGAAGGATCTAAACAAGAACCGCCGTCGAGATACCTCTTAAAGTTTGCAATTCCTTAGACTATGTTAATTACTTTAATATTCTATAGAGACATAAAATACACATGTAATAAACGATGCCCGGATAGCGGAAGGGCGTAGGTTCGAATCCTACTTGAGGACTCGCAGGTGTGATCGCTTTTTACATGCGTATTTTATATCTTATAGAAATATGGCATTGTGGACGCAAAAAATAAAAATGAAAAACATTCTTCTTTAGACGTTATTCCTAACTTCATTAGGCCATAACTCCTTTTTAATTTGATCTTTGGGATACTTGAGATAGAAGGCGTCTTCTTCTTCTTAAAATCAATTTCGCCTATATAATGTCGACTAGTATCAAAGAGACGTTGATACGATAACTGGAACTACTTTCCTGATTGGCGAGGGTTGTTGATTTGAATCTCAGACTTGTACGAAATTTGTTGACTTTCGTGGTCTAGGTTTTTCATAGTGTTACTCCCAGCTCCCAGGTTTAATGGAGAAAACAAACTTTTGTACACGGAATCAGGTCTGGGTGTTGAGAAACCGTCTTTGTTTCTGATTTCCACAACAGAAGTGCATTAACTATTTAACTTGTGCATATAACAATGAATGTGATGTTTTTATTACTAGGTGAATCGGCCACGCGTCGCTGTCACTCAGTTATTATAATTTGCATATTTTTGGTAGTAAATCAAAATGAGACCTATCCAATGTCCTAAGTTGAAACAAATCCAACAAAATTAAAAAAAAAACATCGTAAATGGTTGAGTAGTTTCGGAGTTCATCGTGGTCAAACTGTGACACGAATTTTTATATTTTTTTTGGACATTTTTATTTTTAAATTAATATCAAAAAACTAACAAGTAAACTGTTAAACATAAAAGTTATAATAACAGTTATCGAAATAATTTCGTTGAAAACTAAATTTTGGAACGTAGGCAACCGCAGCCCTGCACGAGCGCGCGCCGCCGGCGAATTTGAAAATTTAATTTAGTTAGGTATTGTTCCGCTAATTGGTTTGTTTTCAGCTTTTAGTTACAATTTCAGGCTGACGCGGAGTCTGCAGCTCCCGTCCATTGGGCGACTAATGTTATTCGCTCGCAAATTGACAATTTGACATCACAAATTGACTACGATTATTAGGCGTAGTCCCCCTTGTATTCATAACGGGGATTATTTAATGTTTTAGTATTTTTCTTTTTATCCTAAGCTAATAAAACAAATGTGTTGGTTGACTTTTACAAACGCTGAGGTCTGATCTGTGTTGTCAAAAGTCCGGATTCTATTATTACATTTAACTCTATGGATTCCTTAAAAAAATTTAACTCATATAAAAATTATGCTCTTGCTTATGATTGGTGATGCAGCCCTAGTGATGCTCTACCTTTGAACTTTCGCTTTTTTTTATTTAGGATGGGTTAGCTCCAAAGGGGCCAAGACAGAATCCACGATGGAAGAGCTTTGAAAATGGACGGGTTATAAGTTCTCGGAAATACAGCTTTACCTACGTTGCTTTTGCAAAATCAATGATATTTATATTTTTTCATTTCAATACTTTTAACTTTAATAGAAAAATACTAGACTCTTAAGTTATTCTCAGACAGGACCCGAACCTGTAACCTCATATATCTCATTAGTTATGGAGCCATGTGAGCAACCATCTAATTTGTTAAGTAATTTTTACTTTTTAAGCTATAGGCCAGTGTTACTTTATTACTGAAAGGAATATCCCCGCATTCGAAAGAAACAATTTTACAAATGTTTGATCTGTTAAGCTGAAGCAGCCACTTACATTGTAATCTATATATTTTTTTCCATTTTCAGCGCTATCTCATAAAAATGAATTTTATAGAAAAATTAAAGAATAATTTGAATAGATCTTTAAATGGAGAAGTGGCAAAAACGACTCTACCAATCCATGCAAGATAGCTACAACTGTATATCGACCGTTACTAAATTGGTTTCACTGGTTTGTTCACAGGTGTGGTTCCAAAACCGTCGCGCGAAGTGGCGTAAGACAGAAAAGTGCTGGGGCCGGTCCACCATCATGGCGGAGTACGGCCTATACGGCGCCATGGTTCGCCACTCGCTGCCACTACCGGAGACCATCCTCAAAAGCGCCAAGGAGAACGACTCGGTCGCGCCCTGGCTACTCGGTGAGTCCTCCTTATAGAAGATGCTTCAACGGCTAATCTTCTGCATTTTTAACTCAAAAACAAACTCACTCAAATATTAGGAAATTGTCGATTTTTATTATTATCTGTAATACTTTATAACTCTTTGCCTGAGTCTGTGTTTCCTATCAAATACAATTTAAGGGTCTTCAAGTCACGAGTGAATAGGTGTCTTCTAGGCAGGCGCGTCACATCCTAGATTACATCGTCGCTTACAATCAGACGAGTTAGCGGTTAAGCGATTACCGATTCACGATAAAAAAATAACCTGATATTACTCCTAGGATATCATATAGGCATGAAAATAAAAGCTTTGTGTTTAAAAAGTATCAAAGCATTAATTTTGAAAAACCAAAAAAATCCAAAGACTGCAATTTTCAATGTCATTAAAAATACTAGATTTTGTTAATAGAAATACTTTAAAATATGGTTGGAAAAATGCAGCAATTTCGGATGCAAGATTAAGTTCAGACAAGTTGAATAGGCACCTTCTGGGTTAGCTCGTTCCATCGTGTATCCTGTCTTGGTTAGTCTTAATTGGGATCAAGAGCGGAACCATTACAAATAAATACCATTACAAAATAAAAAAAGATGTCGTATTACAAGTCAACTGCTCTCTGATTTTACCTGTGTGGTGCCCGTCCCCGTTGATAAAACGTATCTTATGTCCATCTTAATGGTCAATTCTAACAATTGCTGAAAGGTGTTTTTCAAATATGGGTTCGCAGATAAAAAATAATTACTCTCTGAGTGATCTATCTTACAGTTGTAATTAAGTGTTAAAATAGAAAAATACTAGGATAAATAGACTCTATTTACAAGTTATACCTACTCATGTTAGAAATGTTTGTTCAAGGGTGTATTTGAGTGAGAGAATTTGTGTGATATGTGAAAGTGTAGGGTATGTGTTTTTATTTATTTGAACTAATAGTTTTTCATCTAAATAAGCGATTACATACATTTTCGTAACACTATAATTTATTTAGGACGTTTATAAATTGCTTGAAGCTTGCAATGCCAGAAGTATCGCGCTGTAAACCGTGCCTACATTTCCCTATACCTATAAAATACAATACAATACAAAAACACTTTATTGATTACACCACAAAACATAGGGACACACAAACACAGATAATTGCTTAAAACTAACGTTTAATAATCGGCGGCCTTATCGCTAAAAGGATAAGACCGAATAATACGGATTTCATTTCTAATTTGTGTTCATTTCGATTAGAGCTTTTTATAAGCTCATTATACACCATACGAGCATCTGCGTATTCCGGGACTCGCACCCAGGATCATCAGTGCATAAGGCAGGATCGCTACCGTTGCAACTAACGGTCGTCAAATTAAATTATCTTTGTTGTATCAAAGTTTCTTGAACTGCCAATAGATGTCACAGCCAATACGAATACATTTGCATTTTTTTTTTAATAACTTATGTCACCATAAATTATTCTACGTCGTCCAGTACACTAAAGCCAAGTATGGTATTCGGTTGACACCTAAGGCGATTCACACACTAGAACTGCGTCCCGCCGCGGTGCGCGTAGCGACAGAAAAACGCGCCCCCGCGCGGAGGCGCAGATCTGCCTAACTTAGCGGTTAATCTGCTTCCCCGCGCAGATTTTCAATACAAGTTGACCTTACTTCTTCACGCCCCGCGCTCCCGCGCAGAATCTGCGCGCGGGGCGCCTACCCGCGCGTTCCCGCGTCGGCAGTGTGTTGTCATAGGCGTGTTTTCTATATTAATTGAGATACTTGCATACAACAATAAAATCTGCGGCCACGCGCTACGCGACGGGGCGCGGTGCAGTGTGTTGACCGCCTTAGGGTGTCTTTAAAGGCGACTGATGGTACTGGACGTAATCACCATACATTTCCCATAGACGTGTGGTGTCGTGTAACACCGGATAGGAACGAAGTTACTTCCTATAAAAACATTAATATTAACTTCTATTCGATGTATAAAGAAAATAATTATTCGGCTATACATTTTTTATTATGATCTTTTTTAATCGATAAAAAGCAAGAAAAACTACTTTACAAAATTATCTTATCACTTTTATTTTATTATAATGATTTATAAAAATATATAATAACAGTCATCACGTAGACTATACATTAGACACGCTACGGACGTTTTTCCCGCCTAGGATACCCCTCCGCAATGCCCCATATGGAACTTCGTTCCAAAATTTATCATGGAGCGATGATAATTATGAAATATTTGATCTCTGATCGTAAGGTGAACTTGACACTTGACACTTAAAATAAAATTTTTATAGTTAATTCGGCCCACAATCTTTAAAGGTTATCACAATCAATGACTTTATTTTTGATAATTCCATAAAAATTCAAAATGTCTAATAAAGATAAATCTCCAATTAACTTCTTCGTTTTCTCCTAATTTTTAACACTAGCGGCCCGTCCCGGTTTCGCACGGGTGGACAAAACTCTTTAAATTTTTTCTAGCATTAAATAAAGCCTATCTTACTCATCGTGAATATAGCTTTCCAAGGGTGAAAGAATTTTTGAAATCGGCTTAGTAGTTTTTGAGTTTATTCATTGCTAACATACAAAAAAACAAATCTTTCCTCTTTATAATATTAGTGTAGATGACAATAGTTATATGCCAAAGGAAGCTCTTTATGTATGTTATTAGATTTTGGAATTGAATTAATAAAGTTTCGTTGATAATGAGTGATATGTGTATCAATGGTATACGGATCATATTCTTTGTCGTCGCTAGGCTTCACTTAAAGTGACAGGCTTTACTGAAATCTCCACAGACTCCCAACTAGTAACAAAGCGAGAAACACTATTAATATTCCCATTAACCCCTTAAATGGATCCACGTTTGTAATACATCAGCGAGGATCGAACTAGGACCTTGGGTTAAAGATGACATCTCAACAGATGAAAATATACCGATATTGATTTTTATCTAGCAGTATAACAATAAAATTAATAATTAATTTTATTGTTAGACTTCCAAAGTTCACTTTATTTCTTACATTTCCGGGCAAATTATGCATTTAAATAAAATAACTTGTTTAGTGTTTTTGCGCATAATTTATTGCCTTAGTCATCTTGTGATCACGGCTCTTGTAAGAGTCGAAACATCAGGATTAAATATAAATTATGCGAAAAGAACCAAAAAATAACCTGTTTTATTCAAATATCTATTCGAAATAAATAGAAGCATGAAAAAATCCTCCATGTTGATAAAAACAAACAATATTAATACTCGTAGCATTGATCAGGATCAGATTTACTTAAACGTAAATTTTCATATTCTCGTTTTATACACAACTGCATGAATTATCTTAACATAAAACAATTTAATAATTACTTAAGTATGAAATTTTATATACGGCAATATTATACACGAATTATATTTCTGGGGAATTATATTATCTAAAATAATTGTTGATGTGTAGTTTAATCGAACACTAACAACTAAATATTTTATAAAGAGCCACTTTCTAGCTTGTATTATTTATTTATTAATTTAAAATAATCGGTAAACTCAAAAGAAAAACATTTTCCAGAAAAAAAACTATTAAAGAACTTAATTTTTACAATATTGACCCAACGATTCTTAAAACAAATTAGTATATATTTTTATATTTCTCAAAATAACAATGAAAAATATTGTTATTTAAATTTAAAAATACTGAGTGCAACTCACTCCTTGAGTTGTGACTCACTGAGTTAGTCAAGTCAGTGGGTGCACTCAGCGAGTCGTGTCCATTCTGACTTTGGTGATTTTGTTTAAGAGTCGAGAGCAGTGACCGAGGGCGGGCGGCCATAGCAGCCCCCGACTCACAGTCCGCGACCTGGTGAGTCATCCCACACTCACTGCTTGGTCACTGCTTCTCTACTAATTAGCTGGAACTAACTCACTCAATTCATGCATGCCACTTTAAGTTTTAATGACATGAAGCATACGGTTTAATTTCATTTGATCACTAAACTACATCTCTAAATTTCGACTTTGGAGACAAATCAGTAATGGACATTAAATCAATTAAATATCATAAATAAATTTTGAGTTAAATTATCATTAATAAAGTTTGACCACCATTTGGTGTAAAGCGATTCTGCCTTTCGCACCGATGGTCTTGAGTTCGATTCCCGGAAGGGGCAAATGTTTATGTGATTAATAAGAGCATTATTGCTATAAATATTACATACCTATGTTTCCTATATCTATCCTACTCTATTACCCTAGTATCCATAACAGAGTTATAGATACTTATAGTGCTTAGGTACTTTGGCCTAGGCTAATTGGTGTGAATGTAAGAAATATTATTATTATTACTATTATTTTAACAAATTAAATTTGAAAGCACTAGTAATGTATTTGTTTCCTTTTGAATAATTATATTTTTCTTTTAAGAAATAAGACAAAGGACTGGACAGTTTAATTAAAAATGCCTGACATCTTTTCTCATTACTTGCCGAACAAGTTTCTTTATAGTATCGATATAGCACTAAAAACGAAACGAGCTCAGCGTTGTTTTCCTATCAGATCCCTCTACCAAAGACAACAAATCTAACCTCTTCCGAGAGCCATGAATCAGTGGACTCCCAGCGCCCCACCCTTCGCCAAACAAAGAAAGTATAATTTTTAATCTCAACAACAAGAGATGTTCATTTTTCGCGGCGAAGAGTTTTTCGTTCCTAAAAACTAAGCCAAGGGAATTTCGACTCTGTTCAAACTAATATAAGGTTGTAGGGAAGGCTTGCATAAAATTGTACATGGAAAGAAAACAAGAAAATGTTGACAGCTTATGAGGAGCCTTTATTTTCCCTGCACGTAGCCAGGACGTGAAATGTAGCCTCCTTTAAAACATATTTTACTTTATCAACTGAAGTTGTTTATGGCTACATGGAACACAAGTATAAGTTTTATTTAGCGTTTTATTTATCTTATAGTTCGTAAAATTTAGCTTGATCGCTACTACAGATGTCAAAGTAACATTCCTAGGGTTGGGTCATTGTTGATCGATCAGAATAATTATTGATTCGATTCGATTTTTTATACTCGTGAACCCCGTTAGGACACTACAATGTTTTAAATTAAAATAATTTATAAATTTAATATTTGTAAATTATTTTAATTTTAAACATGATTTATGTGGCTATTATTTGAATAATTTTAACAGACTATATTTCGCTTCTTTGCGACAATAACGTGACATTGTCTATTGAAATAACATATAAATTTAAAAATTATTATAACGATTGTCTATAAGTTTTAATTCACTGTTTACTTCAGTCAAAACAAATTAAATAGAGAAAACAAATTTAAGTCGCTTAAGTGTAATCAGTTAATTTTTTTAAAACAGATATAAGATATGAAATACCACTGTAAAAAAAACTGGTTGGTTGCCTGTAAAGTCGGTATACGGGCGAAAGTTTTGTGACAACGACTTTGAGTGGTAAAATAATTTTAATGTGAATATTCATTCGTATAGTAGGAAGAAGGATGAAATAATAGTAACAATTTAAAACATTTATTTATACAAAGAATTATATTTAAAACATTAATTTATAGGCACGCGTCCCTTCCACTTTTTATGTCTGTCTCTCTCGCTCTTAGGCGGGCTAACCATGCCCGAGTGGAAGGGACGCGTGCCTCTCACTCGCTCTCATTGTAAGCGCATAACGTGAGCGGAGCGTAACGCAGTTTCTTGAAGTGTCACCCGGCAAACCAATTTATAAGACGTTGTCACGTCAAAAACAATCACGTCTCCGATCCCTCAGTTAGGAGTGGAACCCACCTTTCACTATCCGGACGAGCGCTCTGACTACTAAGCTACCGAGACGCTGGCAGACGCGTCGAAATTTACAAACGTATTTCAACTTCTACTATGAGTATCGATCGCGGGTTCAAATCCTACCTGAGGGTTCGGGGACGTGGTTGTTTTTTTACAGGTGTATTTTATATTTTATATAGATATGGAATTGTCAATGCAAAAAAAAAAATTTAAATAAAAAGAAATTGTCAAAATGTGTCAGATATAAAGATACATTACATCTTTAGACCTATTTGGAAATATTCATACATTTAGGTACTGTAAAGAATGGGCATAACGATGTAAGTATTAAGATAGAGTCAATTAAATAAGTAGCTATGATTGTCAATATTGTATATTGCTAATATTAAGATATTGTTGAAAATCTTTAATATTTCGCAAGTTATTTGATTAGTACAAACTTATTTGAATAAATAAAGATTTTTTTTAACACATGGACAGATTATTTAATAAAAAAAATATTAAGGTAGCCAGTGACTTAAATCATGCAAATCTATGATAGTCCATCCAATTTTGTGATGTGTACACAATTTATATAATTTTCTTTCATTGGAAATCATTTAGTTTGTAATGTATATAAACAATTTTTTATCGTTTTAATTATACTTATGTTTATGTAGTAATTACATATGTAATCCGTGCTTATATCTTTTTTCCACAACTTAAGATCAAAATGTTGGGTAATAAGTATACCGCCTGAAATCTGGTCTGCAAGTCAAATAATAACATTTAAAAAAAAATGTATTCATTTGAAAAGAAATGTATGCACGTTGTAAAAATTATAACCGTAATATTTTGATTTGCTGACAATCTCCTAATTTTAAAGACAAGATAGAGGTATTTCTAGTCTTTTCAACAAAAAAAATCATTCACAATAGCTAGTATAATTTGTTACTGTCATTAACTTACCATTACCTTAAGAGATTAATAGCTAGTATTTCTTAATTCTATTTCTTTTTACGTCGGAAGGTGTATGGATATCATTTTTCTTAGTGTTATAGAAATTTTATCCTTAATATTATAATATTTTGAATGTACAATATTAATATCTTTAATATGCTTTGGAGAGAATAGAGTAATGAATGGCTTTTTTGACAGAAAATCTATCGTAGGAATTCATTAAATACATAGTTTTTATTACCTACGGAGAGTTATACTCGGTATTGATAATTTAAAATTTAATAGCTTTGTTTTTATTTTATTTTTTTATAATGACTAATGATAAAAAATTATAAAATCGGTTCACTGTAATAATATTTATTCTTATACGTCTTGGCAGTACAAAAAAAATCATAAATGTAATGTAAAAAAGGGAGAAAAGCCCATCTATATATAAATAAAAATTTGAGCTCTTCAGGAGCATCAGAAGTGGTCTAATTTTGTGTAATGAGATTAGAAAATTTTGCGGACAGACAGAAGGCTCAGACACGAACGAAAGAAAGTTAATACGAGTAAATGGTAAAAATTCCCTGTTACAGTGTTTAAAGGCGTTGAACCCCGAAATTAACGAACCGATTATGATAATATTTTTCTTTTTTTTTATTAATTTAAACTAATAAAATGCATTTTGTTGGATTTGTTCCGACAACAAATATGATAAGTTTTATTTTAATTTACAACACAGCAACGCGTGGTCTGGTCAGGTAGTATTGAATAGTATATTACTTTGTCTTTATCATCAACTCAAAAGTCACAAAAAAGGTGAACCGCACTAAATACGTCACAGCCTGTTTTCCCCTCGAGCCTCCGTGGGTGGGGCGGGGCGATGGTGGGGGTAAAGTAGTGGGGGCATCATGGCCGCGCATTGTCTATGCCTCGATCACGGCTTACATATTAATTATATACCGCGCAAGGTGGACGTCTGCTCACGTGGCTTGTTTTATTTGTGGGCGGTAATTCGACGTGTAAATAAAGCTTAATGATCGTCGGCTATGGGGAAGGAGCAGTTAGGTGTTTTATAATAACGTCCATTTTCCTACGTAATTTTGATTTTAATTTTATTTTTTTAGGATAAACCGGTTTTTGTTGGCTTTACATTACCTAAATGACTGATATAGATATGAAGGTACTTAAATATTGACTTTACCCCAATCAATACGTTTTTCAATTCGATAATAATATAAAAAAATTGACAATTATTAATTTCAATTAAAATTAAAACCAGTAAATTAAAAAAGTTTTTATTTTTATTATTATATTTCACTAAAAAGACTCACTCTTTTAGACTAATATATGAAATGAATTAATTATTTATAATTAAATAGATTTTTTTTCATCTTTATTAAGAAAGCTGGTTGATATCCTCTACTTGTTTGTGTAGGTATTACTTGATCGAATAAGCTTAAATATTGTATCATAATAACAACATTTAAAATAAAAAACTTTTGAAATATAAATTAATGTAATAATAACTCATTTATATATTTACTTTTACATCATAACATGCAGTATTATAAAAATCCCAAAAAACTAATTAACCATGATTTATAATTATTGTTTATCAATTTATAATAATACTTTTTAAAATTTTGCGTTGGGAATAAATAACTGAATAAAGTATATACAAGTATTATTTTGCGACTGACAATTTGATGAGGTTAATATAATAAAGTTTGTTTTGTAATTACATTTTCAATTTAATTAATTTCAAGAGAATTTGTTTAAGTATGCTATCTGTATATATTTTTGTATAGTTACAGATATAAATTACTGTTTTAAAGTAATAGGTTAAAATGTGAGTGTGCTGTAATTCTGACGTGAATAATAAAATAAATGATCAGAACTCATTTTAAATATATGGATACAATTATTCAATTGGAAGCAAATTGGATGTCGAATGAAAAACATTTATTTGTAAAGTACCGAATAATTTTTATTCGATTTAAAAGTTTCTAGTTCAATGTAAGTTCAAAAACTGAATAAATCACAAAGCAATAAAACATTTAACGTGAACTTGTATGTACCTTTTTTATTAATAATTTCATAGCGTAACTCAAATTTTATTGTAATTAAAAATGTAAAAATTAATCGTTTTAATTGATTAGTTTACTAACCAAAGAAATTTAAGTACACACTTAAAAAACTTAACGATTGAACTACAAGAAAATGGTTAAACACTTGAACTAAACCGTTTATAATCAATTTAACTACGAAAATAATTTCAAATACTCTACATTTTAAAAGTAATATAAAACGTATTACATTGAATTGCTTGATGATCTAAAAGAAATCGAGTATCACTAATAATTGAACCGCTCTGTTTCAAAGAAACATCCGCAGCGGTTAGAAGCCGCAAATGGATACTAATGCGTCGCGAGAGCGTGTTACAGAATTATCTGCCTATTATGCACTCGCTTTGTGCATCCATCTCTAATGACACACGCAATCTTGCCATTAGACAAATGGATGTCATTCAATTTTCCACTACACGACATTGAAATCTGGAATTCCTGGAGATGACGTGGTAATTCTTTGTTGTCAAGAGTTTCGCCGCTTTGATCTGGTGTATGGGTTATAAGTTCGTTAGATAAGTTTGAATTGATGCTCCATAGTGCCCTCATGGAAGTCCTTTGTGAACCTTTTTGAACTGGTACTCGGTCTTACTCGAGACAATGATTAAGTTGTTACATGCTACTAAAAGCCTTGTCTCAAACGATTGAGTTTAAAAACAATTCTTTTGATGTAAAATCGTGTGGGTATTCAATTCTTTAAAAAACATCGTTTTTAATTTTGAATGGGTTCACTCTTGTTCCCAATCAAGCCCAGGGGCCAAGACAGGATCCACAAAGGAACGAGCTAACCCAGAAGGTGCCTATTCACCTTAAGTCGGACGTTGAAAAGAATTAGTAGTTTATATAGCTTAAAAAACTAATTATTTTTATAATATTTTTTATCGTAAAATAAAAAAGTCATATACTAGTTTTATTGAACTACCTAAACTATTTACTGTCGAGGATATTTTATAAAAAATATATATATTTCATTAGATACCTAAGTGTATAATTCTCCGTATAAACAACCTACAATCTATACATATAAATAAAATTGGAGTGTCTGTTTGTAATATTGAAATAACCGTTTTTTACATTATGCATATGAATATATATACAGTACATGTATGTACTGACATACATGTACGTAAGTATGTTGACAAAAATTGTAAAAAATTTTTTACAATTGCTACTTAACTGTACAACCGATTCAAACGAATTTTGGCGTGAACATACATGATTATAACCTGACGGACATAGGCTATGTAAAAAAATAGACTTAACCATGGTGGAATAATCACCAAAAGAAAGATTCAAAAGCTGATTACAGCCAAACCGCTGATACTACATTGATGAAATTTGACGCCAAAACTCATATCGCGGTCGTAAATAATGTGAAAAAAAAGGTTTTGAAATCGGACATACCATGGAGGAATAATCACTGAAAGAAAAATTCAAAAGCTGATCACAGCCAAACCGCTCGTTTAAAGGCAAAACATTTAAAATGTCAAAAATCTTATAAAATGAAAAAGAATTTCAAATGATGTCAGTAAATGAATTAAACAATGTCTACAAATTATGATTTTTACTATCTACAAACATAAAATCACGTCTTTTTCTCGCAGGGGTAGGCAGAGAGTAGGTTCTCCCCCTCTCATCCAAATTGCTGTGCCCGACAGGGTCCACAATGACCTTTAACCTTATTCTTCCAACATCTTTATGTACATTGTGGTTTATGCAATAAATTATTGAGTATTGAGTATTGAGATCACAGATTTCCACCTTACACGATCCTTACATACATCACTCGCTTCTTCAACTCCAGACCTTTTGTACATGCTCGTCGGTTAATTGTACTTTTGTCCTTGCCTTGTTTCATAACATCTATTTGGTCCTTGAAAGTTCGCCTTGGTCTGCCTTTACCGACTTGCCTATTCACATTTGCCTTATATATCTATCTTTTTAATCTTCTTTCGTCTATCCTCTCTACATTGCCAAATTACCTAAGCATTATTTTTCTATCTTTTTCACTATATCTTCATCCACACCACACCACTATCATATCACATCTTTCCTTATTTTATCCATCAAATTCACTCCAGCTATTCTTCTTTAATATCTCATTTCCTCTGCATTAATCATACATTCGTGCTTCTTCTGCCAAACCCAAGACTCACTTCCATACATTAGAGTCAGTACCAACACGCCTCTATGCACAGCCATTCGGGCCTTTTTTAACACCTTTTGGCTCCTCATGAAAGCGTGCAAAGCCCCATTCACTCGATTTCCTACATTCACTCTTCTTTCCATATCACTGTCTATCTATGCTATTTTATATAATAGAAGAAAAAATCTCATCTGATCTTAACATAAGAGCAGAGTAGTTTCTAGTAGCTATTTAACAGTATAAAGAAAATGTAATAAAATTATCCAGCTTTCATCAAATACGAGTATGCTTTTCTGCGCTGCGTTTCCTAGCAAAATAACCAAAGTTATAACTTTAAACATTGTGTTGTCGGTAATTACCCGGGTTATTCCCGCTGACCGGTGCCTAAATCAAGTGGATTTATTGCGCATCTCGGTAATGGTCCAAGTTGGTAATGGCATTAGGTAACAGGAGTCGCGTCACCTAACGAGCGGAGTTCAACTCCATTACTGAACTAAAACGTAGGTTCTACTGAAACGGTCACTTCAAACTTTTGTTAGAAAATATAACGTTTATTTAAGTGGCATCGATTTTAATTTTATTTGTGTATTAAGTACCTACAGTTTAATTAAAGACAGGTCTAAACTAGACTTACGTACGAATTAATTATTCATCATTTGGCGACCATTTACAGCGGTATCGATCCTGCCTTCCGCACCGACTGTCCTGGGTTCGGATCCGGAAGATGCAGATGTTTGTGTGATGAATATGAGCATTTGTACCTGAGTCATGGGTATTTATAAATATTTCTTTAAATATTAGATATCTATGTTTGTATATCCGTTACCCTAGTATCCATAACACAAGTCTTATAGTGCTTACTTCGGGCTAGGCTAATTGGTGTGAATGTAAGAAATATTGTTATTTATTTTTATATACACAGTTTTCCTCCTTGTTTTCTGTTGCTATACGTTTAACGGATAAGACACAATTAATAACTTCTAACTGTACCATTAAACTATGGAATTAAAACCCCATAATGGCATACAAACCGAGTCGCCCTCGCCGATGCATACTAAACTTGCGTCAGCCCCATTTAGCATGCGCGCCTCGCTCAAATCTCATAAAAATACTACACGCACAGATATGAACCGAGACTATCTACAGTGGAGCATGTATTTGTTCATGGTGCATTTTCTAGCTTTTCCAGAAAGTTCTAATAATGCCACCACGTTGCATTCATTATTTTATGCCTTTTTTAAGTTTCATCCACTCCTTAAGATCGTAACGTAATGTTGATACTTTTTTCTCTTTTTATGGCAGCTGTGATCTTGTTGAAATTTAAAGTAATAAGCAAAAATTAATCTTATTTAAGTAATTAAATGAATTGAATTTATATTAAAGGAAATTAAAATAACCAGTAAATGCTAAAGTAAACTTGTTTATTCATTCGCCACTCATTAAATCCTCACCCATTCGATCTTTCATTTTCACAAATCACTTTCATTTTTCTCACTTTATATTCTGCTGTGCTAGGAGCCGGTCATATAGCTCCCTAGTGGGAAAAATTTCTTACTTACCATAATTCCGCATTTTTAATTAAGCTCCTCTGGTCTATAAAATCAATAGATCCAACATGTTAACTCCATTTTACCCTAATTTACTGACTAAATCAACTTTAGGCTATTAATGGCAAAGCTGACAATAGTTTTAGCTGCTTCTTAGAAGGGCTTAGCTAGGAAGTCGATCAAGAAACCATGTTGAATACTTTGCGTTGGTTTCATAGTTATGAGTTTGACCAGCGTTGTCAGTTGCAGTTAAAATAGTAATGGGATAGTACATTTTCAATCACGTGCTTCTGTGAAAATAACTTAAACCTTCCTCAAGAGTTAAACGTTCGAATGTAAAAAGAATTTCTCAAATTCGACAGTATTATATGGTATTTCCAAAGATTAGCGCATACAAACAAACTCTTCCACATCCGACTTTATTAATTACCTCATTAGCTTCTCAAACAATAATAAAGTATTCTTACACTTCAACGCACATTACACATTTAAATAAGACAATTATTTATGGTTTTTTGCGTTTAATTTATATTTAATCCTGATGTGCCTCCTTTACAGGAGCCGTGATCACAGCATGATTAGGGCAAGGCATTGCAGAAAACCCTAAATAAGTTGATTTATTTAAACAATAATAAAGTATTAATTAAACTTCATGATTAAGTATAGATTATGTAATTTTTCTTTATTTTCAATGAAATGCAGCTATACCTATTTATATAGCTTCAAAAGAAACGTGCCCTCTTCAATGACAAATTCTGCATTACAAGAATAAGGAGTATAATATCTTTAATGGAGCGGAGCGAGCGAAGCGAACGTAGCTCCCATCGATCAGCTTCAATGACGCAATGTCTGTTGCGCCATAACTTCCAGAGTTTTTAACCGATTTTAATATTTTTTGTGTGGAATCGAATCAACACATTTAGGACCAAATTGTAACGGAGCTTGAATTTTGAAATTCGCTAAAATAAAAAAGTTATGACCAAATACATTGGCTCTTTGGGATTTCCCATAGAAACAAAAAGCACGCGCTTTTTTAAAGCTTTCGTTATTATGAAATTTTAACATTGACTAAACGTTAATGACTTTTATTTTTTTGTATTACGCTCCGCTCCAATATATGGTGCTAGCGAAGCTTTATGCTTAGCGACTGCATCAATCTAGTAATAATAAGCTGCAAAACCTTGAACATAGACGGAAGGTAGCCTACCCGTTTTTATAGGATACATTTCGGAGAGTGTGCACCAGAATTGCACAGCCTTGTTCCACCGTCCCCATTTTTTCATCGGACTATTTTGAGATCCGTACTGCTAAAGAGTGGAACACTTTGCCTGAGTCTGTGTTTCTTGATAAATACAATTTAGGGGTCTTCAAGTGACGAATGAATAGGTATCTTCTAGGCGCGTCACATCATAGATCGCATCGTCGCTTACCATCAGCCGAGATAGCAGTCAAACGCTTACCTAATCATAATAAAAGAAAAGTGCATTTTATTTTTTACTTGACCGAACCGTCTCTCGTCCATCACGTCATCTCCATGTCGCGACATGTTGAGCGCTCACGCACCGCATTCTGCAACGAGCTGAGACTGCAGTCTGCATATTTGGCGTGATGTCAGTAATTCATTATGCAAGGGTTCTTTACGAGCGATACGTGTCGGCATTGAGGCATCTCGCTCTTACGACTGACAACTCTCCATTATAAAACTGATTGTATAATTCATAAGAAGCCTCCACTAAACACGTAATTATAGCGCACTAGAACTAGAAGAACTTTGTATAATAGTTGTGAGGGAAAACTAGCTTACAGGTGTGATATTCCGTAAGACGTTAAAACGTAAGAATGGAATTCTCTTAGCTTCTTATCAATTAACTTCTTGTATTATGCTAAAAAAGCTAGTCT
The DNA here is from genome assembly GCA_927399485.1 of Calamotropha paludella. NCBI lineage: Eukaryota > Metazoa > Arthropoda > Insecta > Lepidoptera > Crambidae > Calamotropha > Calamotropha paludella. Next base: position 24,617,639 of record OV656817.1, on the reverse strand, counting down.
CCCTTAGCAAGCTATACAATAATACTTCCAAGCCAGTTGGAAGTAGATGTTTTTAGAATTTGTTAGCTGAAGATACACACACATACACATAATTTATGCCATTGCCTTAGTCATCCTGAGATCACGGCTCCTTAGATCAAGATTTAGATAAATTATATTATGCCCAAAAAACCCTAAATAAGTTGTTTTATTTAAATGTGTAATATGTGCAGAAGTTTAAGAACTAAATAACATTTTTTATTTCTGATCGTGTAATGACATTGTTAAATGACATTTCGAACCGAACCTTAGCGAGCTCTAGGGGTTATAGACGTTCGAGAGATTAAAGAATGCCTGCGTTACAGATTTCTACAAAAGATACGTATTTAGTTCTTGATTCTTACCGCTAAAGGCGAGATAAATCCAAGATATTATTTCATAAAAATGGTTCGACCAACTGTTTGAAAACTACATAAGTATAATGATATGGTTGCGATAATTGTTTTTGTATAATTACTTACATTTAAACCTTTTGCGTACGATTTAAAAACAAAAGGCTCGGCTGGGTAATATATTTAGAATTCCACAAAGCATTAAATGAGATGGAAAAAAATCTGCGTGTTCTTATGTAAGCGGTCTAGAAAACATTTTTTATTAAATTTTTAAATGAGATATCTTAAAGTTAGCTTATTCACTTTAACAGCTAACTTCATGGTTTCGCTTTTTCGTTGCATGTTGCGTGCGCAACTTCCGTTACATGAAAAATTTCACTCTCAATGCGCCAAAAGAAGTATAACTTTAAAAATAATAAAATTCAAACAAAATTAATGTAATCGCCGCTGCAACAGTGAACAAGTCCCCGACTCAACATATGACACGGCGACTAAGATGATGCTGACGCTGTATTTCACTGAATTTTGGCCGTCACTGTTTTTGACCGCGATGAACTCCGAAACTACTCAACCGATTTTGAGGATTTCTTTTTTATGTTGCTAAATTTGTTCCGAGTTAGGATATAGGATAGGTTTCATATATAACACAGCACTTAGTATATATTATGAAGGTAACTTTTGCCATTTCCATTTCTACATAGATATGTAGTAAAGTTGATGTGTCTAATGTGAATGTGGTTGCAGGCATGCACCGCAAGTCCCTGGAGGCGGCGCAGCACCTGAAGGAGTCGGGGTCGGAGCGCGAGGGCTCCGAGGCCGAGCCCGACCGACCCACCTCCGCCTCGCCACACCGCGACCCGCACGACAACCAGGTGACCACCTCACTTACCAAGGGGGGGCAGGGGGAAGATGAAACAGCTATTATCATATCAGAGCAGTAACCCGGGCTACACTACCTGAGGACTCGGATATGTGGTTGTTAATTTAATATAAAAAAATATTTCACTCCGTACGTATCTCTTCGCCCACTCGCAGCAGATCAAAGTTATAAAGCTTTCCCTTATTTCAAAAAAGGAGGAGATGGGTGAAAGGCATGTACATACCGTTGAGTTACGCACTGTCGGTCTTGGGTTCGAGTCCAGGAAATGGCGGATATTTGAGTGATGAATACGAGCATCAGTACCTGAGTCATGGGTACTTATACCTATATATTTCTATAAATATTTTTTTTCTCAATAACAAGAAATATTAAACATATATGTATCATATATATTATATATATATATATATGATATATATATATATATATATATATATATATATATCATATTTCGACGACCGTTTGGTGCAACGGTAGCGATCCTGCCTTTCGCACCGACGGTCCTGGGTTCGAATCCCGGAAGGGGCAGATGTTTGTATGATGAATACGAGCATTTGTACCTGAGTCATGGATGTTTGTATATATTTCTATGAATATAACTTATTTATGTATGATATATATGTATGTCTATCCGTTACCCTAGTATCCATAACACAAGCCTTGCAGTGTTTTCCTTTGGGCAAGACTAATTGGTATGAATGCAATAACTATTATTGTTGTTATAATAAGGCAATGCTTGTGAATTTGCAGGCGCAGAGTTCTCCAGGCAGCAGCACCACCGCGTCGTCATCGGCGAAGGGGCGCACGTCGCCAGAGGGCGCGCGGGAGATGTTCGACGACCCCGAGGCCTTCCGCAACAACAGCATCGCCTGCTTGCGGGCGAAAGCACAGGAGCACCAGAGGCTGCTCTCCAGCAACTTGCTGCTGCAGGTATACACTCGTCGATAAAGACGAAATGCTTTTTAACTCAAGCTGAGCATTCACAAGTCAACAACTATGCCATGGCTTCGCAAGGCCTACGACAAGAGACCTTGTATCGAAAAAAGCCACAAGAATTAATTTAAGGAAACTTTATTAGTCCACATAAAACTGCATTAGAAAAATTTACTTTACAAAAAATAATTACAAGTACAGTTCTTAAAGCAAAGGCTATTAACTTCACGCCGTTTTGTCTTTCTAATAATCATCAATTGTGTAATAGCTTGCATAATAGGTATGGCACCTCATTATAAAACCTGATATTCTTAAAAATAAAAGATAGAGCACTTCTTCGAAAAGAGCACGCATTGAGTGCTCGTCTCTTGTCATATGTAGTGCTTTTCACAATGTGGCGCAGTAGATTTATAGTGCATTATCGATGATTAAGCAGTTACTTTATTTAAAAATGGAACTGAGTTGATATGAAATTATTTATCCTCATTAACCTATATGTCATCAATGACTTTAGCGACTGCTAATGCACCCGGAAGCAGCAGCAAATTACAGTACCTTCCGAAATATGTGTATGCAATTGATCTGACTGCTAAAACCAAACAATGGTGTCAATGTTATGATTAAATTGCATGCATCTTTATGCAACCTATATATTATTTTTAAGAATTATGCTAGCCAACACACTCGGTCATCTGTTTCTGCTGTTTTCTTTTCTCTACATTACATAATCATATTTCGAAACTTTTCACAGTTAATTTGTTTCGAAGAATCCATGCACTTTTTTATTCAATGAGTGTATTGAATGTCAAAGTCATGGTGTACATGACTTCGTAAGACGTAAGACACTGGACAAGGGTGGTTTTTTTCTCCCTTTTATTATGTGTTGCATAACTATACAACATTAGAGTAAACTTTTCTTGTATCACATACTTAGTGCATTCACTGGTTTGGTCTGCAGGTCCGCGGCTTGAACCGCGTGGAGAGCGCGGAGGACGACGGACCGGCGGACATCGACGTGGGGACGGAACGGCCGCCCTCGCCCCCCGCGCCCTCGCCCGCGCACCTCCACCCGCGCCTCTACTGAATCCACCGGCGGTGGCTGCACGCCTCCAATTCTTCTGCGTCATTCGGTGGCTGAACACTTTTAATTAACCGCTTTCCGAACTTAAATTCCATACTACGCCATGCGGACTTGTGACTAAGAACTGACTATTTTTAATGATACTACAACAATATACAGAGTTGCTGAAACTTTGCCCAGAAAGGACACATTTACTACCGATCTGAAGTAACTATTCATTTCTAGTATTTTTCTACTAAAATAGCTAAAATTATTTTCAGTGGCGGCTACACATGGTTTTGGAAAATAAATATGTTCGTGGGTTAACACGTATAAACAAAAATGACTTAAAAATTTCATCATTGCCTTCAATGCAATGCACCATTGTTCGTAACAGACTATTAGATAAAAAGAACAAGTTATTTCTGGATGAGGTGTTGACAGCAAGGTGATTTTTTATTTTTAAATATGTATTTTACTAGAATATTCTTTTCAAAATTCTAGTAAAATCAGCTCACCAAGTTACCTAATCAAAACAAAAACTATTCTATTGCACTTTCAATAATCTGACGTTCCGATTTGGTAGTTTCGCCAGCTGTTGACGGCACTGGCGATTGCGCCTGTGGCAAAGGATCTGTTAGGTCAGAATTCATATTGACTAGTAGAAAATGGTGGGCGTGCTCCAGGTCGAAGGGCCCTGTAATTATGTACATTGGTTAACGTAAGCCTATTTAAACCTCCCAGTTTTCGTGCAATACCTTATTTAAGTATTTATATGTAGCTGCGTTGTGTTAGTATTGTATAAAGTTCGCCTTTCACCCTTTAGCGTAGGAGTAATCTGTAAATCGAATTAGTTGTGTATAATTGGCACTAAACTATTATAAGTGGAAGTCAGTTTCTTTTAATGTTGCGGAAAGACTTATAAACGGCTATAAAATTAAACACAACGAAATTTATATTCATTATTTTGTCTTCCCCGAATATCTATGGCTTAATAATACAATAATGTATTTTATAAGACGATATAAATTGAAAATAATTTAAATTCTTGTGTAATTATATACTATATTGAGTTTTAAATCGAAAAAAAGACATCGAAAACATTCCACATTGAGACTTATATTTTGTGTGAATAGCGATTGATCTAAAAGCACTAACTGTGTAGAAATCATTTTCTTGCTTCTTTATAAACCACGATTAAATATGTTTTTAAATACAATAATATAAGGCAACTGTTGAACTATAATTTTGTACTTACCAATAAAATGTAAAAAGTAATTATAATAATTATATTATACCCACATTGTACTTAGATGCACAGTTTGAGAATTGTCCAAAACGTTAAGTTTATTTTAAGTAGCATTATCACTGTTCCAGTTTTTATTTAGCTCCTTGTGTGAAGTAGCTCTTCCCTTAACCTGGCCATAGACAAAACGTCGCTGGGGTTTTTGAAGGTGTAATTTTTTGTATTATCCAATCCTTTATGTAATCAAAGACAATTAACTATATCTGGACATTATAATACCAAATTTAAATACACACTTAGGTCATAATTCTTTGTTGAAATAATCTACTAATTATTTCTACCCACAAATAACTGCAGACGTTTTGTCTATGCTCCGGCGTTTAATAGTTCAATATACTAATAGCTACATCTTGTAAATGTTATAAATTAATCAACGAGTACTTGCGTGTCGCGGAAACGTATCAAAATAGGGATTTTAGTAAGAAATTTTCGCTCAAACGAGATTACAAAGTTTTGTTATTTTTTTTTTAATAATTCATATTATTGAGGGCTGCAAAACCTTTATTTTACCGTTTGGTTGCCATTATAAATCTTTCTAAGAATGTTTACCATAACTTTACCAACTCAACACTTGCTGGCAAACGCGTTTATTACTTTCATAAGTAAAAGAAGTTACAAGCGATTTCCGCTAGGGGCGCTGCTCAAATTTTTATTTCAAAGTAACAACAAAATTATGATTATGTCAAAAAATAAGAATAAAAAGAATTAGGCGCCTCAAAGAGATCTCTTTTAATATACATATAAAGAAATACCTTAGGCTGGAAACGAATCCACACCTACCGTTATCATTATAACTACGCAGACCTAAACGCTACTGAGATTTTAGTTATGCCTACGAAATATTTCAAGGTTTGGTACTTACCCATATATTTATAGCCTCGTTTTATCAAATTGTGTCGTATCGTTAAACAATTATTACTTGGTTACTTAGCATTGAATTGATGTTGCCTCTGGCTACCTCCGTGGTCCAGAGGTACCGTTTAACATTAGACAACTTAATTATTATTTATTAAATCCATTTATTCCTACAATAACCTCATAATTTTTATCCTTTCGAAGTTTGGTACGTTCACGTAATACGCACTTCGTACTCTGTACTTAAACCTAACTATAGAGTTGTAATATATTTATTGAAATTAAACAAGTAATGTGAGACGGCGTCATCGTAATACTTAAGACTATTCCGATGAATAAACAAATGTATAAACTAAGTAAAGGACTTTTTATTTCACCCACTCTGTACCCATAAAGATGACTAGGTCGATACAGTCGCTAAGCATAAAGCTTCAATAGCAAGGAGCGTAATAGGTACTATTATCAATGATTTATCAATAACCAGTAAATATGGTGCGTCTTCGTGCGTGCGACGTCTTTATAATGTCGGTTCTTACTGCATTGCATACGCTACCGTGCAACTATTTAACCTATTGAGCGCAAGCGATTTTTTAAGGAAACTTGCCCCTGACGCCGACCTAGTAAAATGAGTTCGTGTTCATTGCTCACACTAGTAATGTTACAATTTTATCGATAATATATTATGTATATTCTAAGTATTAAGTCAAAACAGTATCAATGCTAAGACAAGACAAATACAACATTTTTAGAGAAACTTTGTCAAACTTTTATTTATTAAAAAATACAAAATAGAACTATGAAATGTCCTTCTTACTGAGTATTCAGAAATATATGTAACAATAAAAGTGTTGGGACACGTTTAGGTATTCCTGTTTTAATATTTTAAATCAGTTTATAAAATAAAATTCAATAATGTTTAGTAAATTTTAAAATTCCATAAGAATGAAAAATTTAAAAAAGCACGCGCTTTTTGTTTCGATGGGAAATCCCATAGTCAATGTTCTTTGGTCATAACTTTATTTTTGCCAATTTCAAAATTCTCTGTCTCGATCTAGTTCTAAACCTGTTGGTTCGATTCATTACAAAAAATACGAAAATCGGCTAAGAACTCATGAAGTTATGGCGTCACATACATTTCGCCATTGAACTCGCTCGCTCCGCTCCGATAAAATACTTTCTACTGAATATGAGAATTTACAAGCGTGTATTGAATGCCATGGCTTCGTAAGCCCAAAGTCGGGAGACCTTGCGCCAAGAAGCCTCAAGAAACTCGGCAAGGACTAATTTTTTCTCCCTTTTTTGTTTTACATTACAATATTTAAGTAAACTTTTCTCATTCAGTTCTTACACTTCCGCGCACAATATACATTTAATTAAAACAACTTATTTAGAGTCTTTGCGAATAATTTATATTTAATGGGAACATCAGGGTTTAATATAAGTTATGCGCAAAAACCCTAAATAAGTTTTATCTAAATTACTTTAAAAAACTATCTTAATAATACAGTAAAGCTGATTATATAAAGAATCTCTGTAACTCAAAAATTAATCGCAATTTAAAAAAAACGGCAGGCCTCGCGGCAATTTGAATATGGTAGCAATTGCTATCGTGGACTGACAAGTGCTTATTTAAACTTTTATTGTACTACCAAGACGCGTAAGAAAAATTAACTATTACACAGAACGGATTTTATACAGTTACCATCTCTCACTCACGCAATCTTGCCTCTTAAATAATCGCCGCTATGGTAATAGCCTTTGTTCATGAGAGTATTTTTAACAACCTTTTTAAGCTTTTCAAAGGGTAGTCTAGTCAGCTTATGTGGAACTTTGTTATAAAAAAATCAAATCTCTACAAAGTAAGCCTCTTGATTTTTTGAACCTCGATACTTGGAACAACAAGTTTATTCTTGTTTCAACTAGGTATATCGATAAGATAGTATATTTCACAATAAATATGGTAGTAAGATGTTGGTACATAATAAAAACAGGTTAAAACATATTTAGCATGCCATTTAGCACGCCTATTTGCAAAGGCAGACACAATATAAATGAAATAATAAACATTTTACATTATTAATAATAAAAAGACTTATGGATAGAAACACCTGGTTTGTTTTGCGCAGTATTAAAATTAGGTCCATTATCCAATTTCTGAGCAAGTTCATGGTTTAGCTTTATCTTGAGCATTCTGTAAAAATTTCAAAAGAATTAAAATATATAAGATCGTTTTTAGATTGAGTGTAAAAACTTAACTTTTGCATAAACTATGTAAACACTTAGTACGATTATTTTAATAGAAAAATACTAAAAAAATCGACTCACAAGTAAATTCTTTGGTAGAAATCGAACCGCAACCTTAGGAAGTCCGGTCTAATGCATTGGGTTGCAATATAATCCTGAGAATTTACTTGTGAGCAGCTGATTTTTTCTATTAAATATAATATTCTCTCTATTAAAATAAATCAACAAATAAGAGAGTATTATCTTTTCTTTTAGTTAATTTAATATATTTTATGTATCTACATAGCTCCGACAGTAACGGATGCAAGAGGGGGGAGATAAATGGTTCTATCAAAAAAAGCATCTGAAGTCAAATGAAGTTGAGTAAAGCTCAAGTAAAACTTACTATTTTAAGTAATAAGTTTGATGACCGTAGGGGTAATCCTGCCTTTTGCACCATGGTTCTGGGTTAGAATCTTGGAAGGAGCAGATGAGAGTGTGATGAATACGAGCATTTGTACCTACGTCGTGGGTATTTATATACATTTTTGTATATTTCTGTCTTCATATGTATGTCTATCCGTTTCCCTAGTATCCATAACACATGCCTTATTTCGGTCGGCTAATCGGCGTGATTGTAAGAAATATTTTTTATTTATAATTATAAATAGAATCCTCTCCCATGGATATTCTGTGGTGTGTTTCGAGGTATATTCAAATAAAACAACAATTCAAAACTGGACTAAGCTGTATAATAATATTTAAAAAGCTACTAAAATACCATAAATATTTCCAAATGCACAATACATTATCTTATGGCTAGTAACGCTTACATATAAATATAAAGAACTAGCTGACACGGCGACGCTTTGCTGTGTTATAAATTAAAACGAAACCTATCGTATGTCCTAAGTCGGAACAAATCCAGCAAAATGAAGAAAAATCATTCAAATCGGTTAAGTAGTTTCGGAGTTCATCGCGGTCAAACGCTGTGACAAGGAATTTTTATATATAAACTAGGAGGTATGTTAAAACAAAATTAGTTGTAGTTCCAAAAGATTAGACGACCCTGATATTAATGAGCAAAGACATAGGGGTGAAAATAAAAAAAACATTGCATACATATCCTTGTCAACTTTACAATAAAATATTGGACATATTATTATTGTCTTATTCGATTGTACCTAGTCAGTTTATGTCTTTATTTAGGTTTAGTCAAACAGTTTCAAAATACATATGACATAATTATGGTAAATTGTTTTAATAAAGAAAAATACTAGTAAAGGTGGACTCGGCTCACAAGTAGATTCTCAAGCGGGAATAAAACCCGCAAGCTTTCGATGTCCGGTCTAATGGTAGAAAATTTCGACGGGTGTTCACAAGGTTTGGATCTCAATTGGGAGAGCATCGGACCAGACATCTAAAAGATGCGGGTTCGATTCCCGACGGAGAATTTACTTGGGAGCCAAGTCGTTTTTTTGTAGTAATGTTCTATTAAAATAATTTATCATAAAAGATAACATAAAAAATGTAAAGAAAATATTTATAACAATACATATATATCTTAATAATAAAAAATGGAATGTCACTAAATAAATTATTACAATATTTTCCAATAAGCTTAAAGTAGTTAAAATGTCTGTATTGTTAAAATAGGTGTCATAAAAGTCTTAAGATACAGACATGTATATTTTTTGACTGTACAGAAAACCATCAAAATTTCAATAAAGACATGTCTTGAAAAAATAAAATATTGAAGTAGAACTTACATTACTGAAAATACAAGTACTATCACGGAAGTTCGCGGTATACAACTTTTTTATTATGAGAAATGTTGGGCTCCTGTTGCTACAATACCCTTCAACATTAAGAAATCTTATTAAATAATAATGAGATAGTCAACTTCCGCAATACTTAGACATGTACTTATATGACATAGGTATATATTTTTTTTTCAATTTGAATTTTTTATAATACTTGACATTTGTATAGGTTAACACAATTCAGTTCTTAATAAACTACTTATCAATGTGAACTATATGAGTTACATTTTGAAAATATTTTCACGTCGACAAATTCAACAAGTCACATTGTCAGAATTTAGTATTTATTAAACTTCCATTTCACTATATCCTCCTTCATTATTATAAAAATCACGCATATTATCCTAAAAAACTGTCTCCACAATCGGTTTTTAAACTAAAAACAAGTCTTTTATTCACTGCAAGGTTTTAAATTTAATATCAATAGGATATTTGACAGGTTTAACAAAAATATCTCAAATAATGCGTTTGCAATTATTTTTTACTTACTTAAAAAAACCCATCAAAGTTTAAATTAATAAAAAATCGACACCTTTATGCAGGTAATTGGATGCCATGGCGTCATCTGATTGTAACCAAACTTTAAATACTTATAAAGATCGTATTTATTTTAAAATAATGTATGTGCTAATTTATATAAAAAAATGTTAACTAAATTATTATAATAGAAAAATACTAGAAAAAAAAAATATAGCGTAAAATCAGGAATGTACTAGAAAATTTCGACGAGTGTTCGCAAGGCTCGGCAGCTCAATTGGGAGAGCATTGGACCGGATTTCCAAAGGTTGCGGGTTCGATTCCCGCCTGAGATTCACTTGTGACCCGAGTCGATTTTTTCTAGTATTTTTCTATTATAATAATTTATCTTATAAGATCGCATTGAAAATGCATAAAAATATATAAAAATTATAAAAAAAAAAAAAATGTTAACTGTTTAAATTTATTTATATTTTATGATACGTCAAAAAGCAATTATACTGAAATGACTTTGTTCATAAATTGGCTGCCCCTATAAAAACAAAATAAGAACTAAGACACTTAAATAAGGAACATAAGAACCTTAAAAGCTTAAATTTGACGAGGACAAATTTAATTTAAATCTGCGTTTTGATGTTTTAACATATCTCCCACTAGTAAACTAAATTACTGCCTAATTTATTTCTATATTCTGATGAACATTATTATTTTAAAAACATTTAATATCCAGATTATTAAGTCACTAAATCAGGCACATCTCATTTTCTTAGTTGGCATCTTATTTTAATATACATAATTTCTACTTACATAATAAACGCCTCTACATTTTTTTATAAACAGTAATAAATATATATATCACATCCTCATTAAAATTAAATCAAAAATTAAAATCGTGTAAAATATTTTAATTCTTTTTATGGAATAACCAAATTTATTTTATTTTATTTCTTTTAGGTTAAAAATCTGTGTAATATTTATAATTAAATTCGGTATAAAAATAAATAGTTTAAAAATTATTGTCCTTGCAACACAATGTACCTATTGTTTTTGTATTTTTTGCATTTTGTAGACTAGTAACACCAGTCACCTCGTTTTTTGACGCAATCAACGAAGTTTAAAATTGATACCATACTTAAACGTATTTCATTTAACCTTAGTTATAGTTAATGAAAAATGTTAATGTAATGTGAATCTTTAAATAAAAAACGCAACTTTGCTTTTTATATAAAATTTTATCAAAAAAATGACCAATTTGTGCAAAGGATACTATTTTCATATTCAGGTTAAAATCGATAAAAAGAGTTGACAATCTTAAACATGTTGACGTTATTTTGACTTCATAAATATTGGAACAATTATTAAGATTACTTACGTACATATGTTTCAGACAGATAAATCGACAAATAAATTGTATGTTTATAATATTACTTAAAATAAGTGAAAATAATGCAATAAAAACCCATCTGTATCAGACGGGACAGTATTTTTTGAGTTTTGTGAACGCTAATACATCAAAAATACATTAAAAACATAATTAAATAACGTTACTGGCATTAAAAAGTACTAAGAGATTATTAAAAAATGTTAAAAAAATCACATTTAATATAGGTAAGACATTCGAAATCAATTTAATAAAGTTTATCTCAAAAAAAATTATAAAAAGATATTACTGACAATTATTAAAAGCTTCAAATGGAATTAGAATGTATACATATACTCTACATAATCTGCCGAATTAAAAATTTCGCAATAACTAAATTATATGAGATCCTTTTAAGACTGGGCGTAAAAACTTAATTTATGCATAAACTAAGAATACGATTAATTATTTTAATAGAAAAATACAAGAAAAACTCGACTCAGCTCACATGTAAATTCTCAGGTGGGAATCGAACCCGCAACCTATGGAAGTCCGGTCCAATGCATTGCATTACAATTCTGAGAATTTACTTGTGAGCCGAGTGGATTTTTTCTAGTATATTTCTATTAAAATAATTTATCATACAAGATAGCATTGAAAATTACAAAATACGAGTATGTAAAATCATAAAAATGCATAATGTATTTTAGTACCCATGAAATTTCAACATGTTTTATTTATAACGACACTTAACGTGTTCCACTGTCTTTATATAAAAGATTATTCTAAAAGTATAAACTAGAATAACAAATGTTATTCATACACCCCTAGAAGCTTTTTGAGACCAATTTAAGACTATTTTATTAAATCAGCGTTTTACTTTTAAAAGCAGGTCACGCTACAAAAGCTATTATCTATGTATAAGTCAAGATATATATTGAAATATAAGTAAAAACTACACTCTAATTTTTTTTATGTAATTTTATTAATTTTTTGGTTCAGTAACAAACATGGAATACATACCAAGTAAAATTGCAAGCCAATCAGCTCAATATTATGTTTTTTTTTAATTTTTACACAATATATATAATTACATTTCAAAGATTATTAATATAAAAGCTATACTCGTTTTAAATGATTTTATTTATATTTATAACGTCACAATGCGTAGAAATTGCGGTAGCGATCAAGTTTGGCGGTTGATTATGATCTCCGCAAACTATGCGAAGATACGCATAAAAAAAGTCTTTGCATATTACAAAATTTTAAAATTTACAAAAAAATGGAAAAACTCGTTCATTTATTTAATTAAGAAAATCTATGATTTTGCTTCTAATGCTATACAAAATGTTTTAACTCAGTATTAAACTCTAAACTATTGCACTCGTTTATTTCGTGAACGTCATCCAGCGAGTGTTTGGAATTAAAATTCGCTCCAATGGATTTCAGAGAAAACTTGTTTTGTATAATTAATGTTATCTCAATAATTTTTTTTTTTTAACTATGCTTGCGTTGTTTTCCTTTAATTTTTATAACACTAGCTTATATAATGGTATTGTCCATGGACGAATGACGAACCAAATAAATAGCTAACAAAATATTTTTACAATAAAATGCATATAATCCGTATACAAGCATTTTATAATATTAAAATCTATTTACTAAAGTGTTTTCTGTTATAATAAATGCGTTAATAAAAAACAGCACCAAAGCAACGAGCAATTAGCATTCTATTTTACAAAAATCAACTCTTATGACTTAAATACTAAGACTAATTTCCAATAAAAGGGAATAAAAGCATTCAAAAATGCACAATTACACATTTACTACAAGTAAGGCTGTTTTCTATGAAATCACATAATAATATAATAATAATTTTACTTAAAATCACTTGTTCTTGAATGTATGAAGTTTAAAATGCTCTTGTAAATAAATTTTTTAAATTGTTAAGCGTTAATAGGGTTGGCACTTGTTTTTGTATAAGAAATGTTTATAGTTTTTTTAATTATAATTTTATTTTAAAATTAATATGTATTTCTGATTAAAATGTGTTCCTATAAACAAAAATAATGAGAAAAACATTTTTTTTTACTTCTATATGACTACGAATCTAGTCTCTAACAGATTGGATAACTGAAAACGTTAATTTTTTTAAGACACCATATTTCAATTTGGTAAATATTTTAATACAAAGTTTATAAAAAAAATATCACATTTCCACTTTAATTTATTTTAAGAGTTATTTAAAAATATTCGAATATTGAATAATAACATTTAATGTACTAGTACTTTGGCATATTCTCAATAAAAAAAACAACTAATTTTTATCTATCTTCTATAGTCTTCAAATTTCGTTTAAATATTAAAAAAAAATGTTTTTTTTTGCCAGTATATATAGTTTTCATCATTTTTGTAAAAAATAAAGTAAGCCAAAAACCAGCCTTAGCTACCCTCCTCCTTGTTAATTCATTTTTGATAAGACCTTCTAGAGAATGTTTGATAAAATTTTATAAACGCGTCAATGCTACTATCAAAATTGACACCATCATTGTATTCCTAATATCATCAAGATACTTACATGACATGTGTTAACACTTAAGACACTTGCCTTGCATTCTTTTAATGGTTCTATTTCATATATCTGGACCACCGCTTCTATTTCATACCTATGACAGTAATTTTGATAGCACGGTTTGGCATGACAATTTATTTAATTCCATAAAAAATTAACTAATTATCATACTGCCTTCATAACATTGACATTTATACTTAAACCATACAACCTCCTGCTATCAAAATTGACATCCATCGTTACATTTCTTATATCACCAAGATACTAACATGACATAAGTGCCTTAAGTGTTAACACTTAAGACACTTGCCTTAGAAAAGTACATTATTTTAATGGCTCGTTGTGTTCATACTTATCGGAAATATTAGGACTTCTATAACAATCCTATGAAAAGTTAGGCATGACAATTTTTGTAATTCCATAAAAATAAAATACTGCAAAAACCAAATAGATAACAATCAATATCGATCATTTGGTGCCATACCTTATCTTGTAGATATTTTGACCATCAATCCTTGTTTCCGGTACGGAATTGGAAAGAAATATGAGTTCCCATTCAATAGTCCACCTTGGAAGGTCCCTCCATATCCTCGGCGCTCTTCAGCATCAGGTAATAGCTGTACACGCATAAGATGCAATAGGCGACGAATCCTGAAATTGGACATGTTTTATTTTTATTTTTTTAACAATACTAATTTTTTTTATATTTAATTATATTTTTTGAATTTTATATAATAAAATAACAGTATTTATTAGAAAAAAAAACGATTTTTTTCTAGTAATTTTCTATTAAAATAATTAACCAATGTTTATATTATAATTACTAGCAGACGCGAAGAAATCGTCTAATTGTAAAACGTCTAAACCGGTTCACAATTAGACTGTATATGAGGAAATGTCTGGATGTCCGGTGGAATGATTTATCTTTAGCGGAGAATCGTGACTCACCGAAGAAAAGCAGCCCCTCGAGGAAGGAGAGGAAGATGTCGGAGCCAGTGGCTCGCATGCCAGAAGCAGCCGACACACACACGAAGGCAATCGCCGCCACGTACAACACGCCCGCCACCCACACCCACGCACGTACGCCCAGTACCAAGCGCTATTAATAAATTCAAATTAATAATTATTAATATTTATTTAAATGAATACAGTTGCATAAGTTTTTAAAATAAATTGATCGATGTAGAAAAATTCAAATTATTCATTATTTATTAATTAATTAAAGCAAAAATTATTATTAAATATCGATATATATATACAATAAAATTAGTTATAAATGTGATAATTAAAACAGAAATTCATATTAAATGTCATTACAATAAAATTATATTAAACGCTATTACAGTCGACGCTATGCCAGAAAACGGACATTGTATATATTTTTTTTTATTTTTTGAAATGTTAATTTTAATTTCAACTGTCATCATAATTATTTGAATGCCAGAAATTGGCAAAACATGCTGAACATTATTGTAAACACTGTATCTATAATATTTTACCATGTTTCTGAGCAAAATAAACATCGTTCATAATTTATCAAATATATGATAATAAATTCATAATCTATTATTAAAAAAATCTTTTTATGCTTTTAAATGCTTTTTATTCAATATAATCATGCGACGATTTCCATGGTTAAGAGGCTCGCATACCGGTTTTCATAGTAAAGCCACTCCGAGGTCCCGGGTTCGATCCCCGGTTGGGTCAAACTAAATACTAACACAAACAAGAAGCTAACTGTCTAGATCCTTTAGTAGTAAAGAGAATAAACAAATTTATTAAGGAAATAAAAATTTTATTGGAACTAGTAAAAGGGGAATGCCCATTCTGGGCCCACAGTGAATATCATTAAACACATTAATTTTGTCATTTAAAGTTATGAATTTTACATACATATATTAAAAGTAACGAAATATACAAATTACTTATGAGATAACAATATAATAAGACTAATTTTACAACCAACATCATTTACTACAACTTAAAATTAAAATATATATATTTTTATAAAACGTCTCTTCTAAACGAGGCTCACTTGCCAGTCAGGCTTTGTAAAAAAAAGAAACAATTTTTATTTCCCCTTAAGTATATAGTTGAAACAAAGGAGTATAAAATTATATCAAAGAAAAATTACTTTTACTAAAGAAGATCAAATCAGTGACATTGTAGACACTAAAAAAGTCTGTATTAGGTATGTATATTCATTGACAGCTGTAATTTCAAGTAGTGAATCGTTGAGTTCTTTTTTAAATTTGCTGGGGCGTAATGATAACATGTCTATTGTGCTGAAAAACTCATTAAAAGTGTGGGGGAGGTGATAAAAAGGCTATAGTGTGCCGGCATTTGTACGGCACCTAATTGTTGCAAACAAGTGAGGTGCATTTCAAACATAATTTCACATAAATATCGATACGAATCGATTAAGAAGAAAATACATTAAACTGAATAAATAACTTAAGATTTGCATAAACAACGTAGTTCATAAATCATCTAATAGAAAATATCAATGAAAATAGAGCTTAGCTATTTATTTTATGAAACAAAAAAGTAATAAAAAGACGATAATTCGATTTCGTGTTTTTATATTTTTGGTTTCCTTAATGGCAACACTTATTTCAATAATTCAAAATAATTGTCAGCTATCATGTCAGTTGTTGCTTACGCTCAAGCTGAAGTGTTTTTGATTGCAATTTAGATTTCTTTGACTACGACCTGGCTTCCCTATACGGACTTAATTCTGATCTTCACCGACGACTTGGGCTTTGTTTTACAGACTCTGTGCTCACTATTAACAACGACTCTGGTTCTGGAATGAAAGATCACTGCTGGGCTAGACATGAGTCGAATATATTAACAACTGCACCGTTTTTAGATGATATATT
This sequence comes from Calamotropha paludella, assembly GCA_927399485.1. Classification (NCBI taxonomy): domain Eukaryota; kingdom Metazoa; phylum Arthropoda; class Insecta; order Lepidoptera; family Crambidae; genus Calamotropha; species Calamotropha paludella. The sequence goes on along the minus strand of OV656817.1, from coordinate 24,600,897 downwards.
GGTCATATGTGATAATGAAGCAAATATAGATACTTAATGTACAAAAAGTTATATTTTTATATACCCCAACGACTGCAATTATATATAATACTAGCTGACCCAGCCACGCGTTGCTGTGGCATAGCAATTTTAAAGAATTTTTCTAAAATAAAAGTAGCCTAAGTTACTCCTTATTACATCAGCTACCTGCCAATAAAAGTCCCGTCAAAATCGGTCCAGCCATTTCAGAGATTAGCCGGAACAAACAGACAGACAGACAAAAATTGTGAAAAATGTTATTTTGGTGTATGTACCGTATATATATTCATATGCATGTAGTAAAAAATGGTTATTTCAATATTACAAACAGACTCTCCAATTTTATTTATATATATAGGTAATGAGAACATGTTTCTCGTTATAATTTACACACCACCTCGAGCATAGAATCTAGAGAAATTCTTAGTTTTCCATAGATCATATTAGATCATATTTCCTACCTAAAAATGCTTAATTTTCTACTCTTTGTATAACAATGGCGTGTTTTTTTAATATTTCATTAGGTATCTGGTACACTTAAGACTTTAACCCCTTGAAGCCCAGCTTTGTGTTAAATGCGTTATTTCTCTCTCTGTCGGGGAAAAAACATCATTTAATCAAAAAGAACCATTACCAAAGCCGTAATAACGATTAAATCAGATTGCACGCTATAGAGCATTACATAATGCTCGCGGATTTTAAGGGGTTAAAACACTCAATTATTATTCTAATTTTTGCTGTCCATTCTGGGCCCAAGACACTATGGAGCGTGGGCATTCCCCTTTAAATTACTCATAATGTTAATTAAACAATTATTTAAGACAACTGATAAAATATAATAAATAAGAATTGAGTGCTTTTAAAACATATTGGAAAATTTTGCCATAATCGCCACCACTCTCTTGGCAGATGGATTGGATATCGGTGTTAAATACCATATTTTTGACCATTTATTATGGTACTCATTTTTAGTCTATAGGCATGTGTAACATTACCTATATTTTCCGACACTCTTAGTTAATTGTGAAAGATTGGTTCGAGTAGATTTGAGCTCTCATTCAGAGTCGAACCCACACATTGAGTCCTGTCTTTTCAAAATGACAATAATTTTTGCTATAATTAATTTAATAATTAATGAATTTGTACATCGACCTATCGATCGAATATGCTGGACAATTTATAAAAAAAAAATAATGAAAATAAAAATAACTTTATTGAGATGCACTTAAAAATAAGTTGTTTTGAATCATCCAACATTTTTACCTACCTCACATTTAGGATGTCTTTTAACTGACAACAAGAATGGTCGCAAGAAACTCGTTAGCTTTAACAGAAGGAAAGACATTTACAATGTTATACGTCGACACCATACATAATCCACGAAAAACAATACTATTCTGTTATGACAATAATAGCACTGTTATGGTTTCATTACATCGTTGATTACAACAAAGTCAACAAGTATCTGTTTTAAGTAAGTATCCTTAAATGTTATATTCGTAGAAATAAATTATTAATTTATTCATTAACACGAATATGTCGCGAAATATCTCACCTTGTAGACCGACACGAGTAGCGTGACAGCGAGCAGGGCGTGGGCCACGCTGACCACGGCGACGACCACGGCGATGGTGTACCACGTGGAGTACACGTGGTCGCCCTCGTCCTCCACCGTGCCGATGTAGCCGCCCACGCGGTCAGCAAACAGGGAGCAGACCACCATCATTGACAGCGACGTCAACTGGAATTGCCCACGGATATTATCAGTTAAATCAAAATAACTTTATTCAAATGTACTTAAAATGAGGTGTTTTGATCTATTGCGACATTTTGCGAGAGACATTATGCGAAATTAATCTTTGCGAAAGGGATATTAAGCAAAAAAAAAATTCGCGAAAGGGATATTATACGAAAATAACCTTTTTTGCGAAAGGGACATTATGCGGAAACGTCCTTTATGCGAAAAGGACATTCAGCGAAAGTAATCTTTGCCAAAGAGACTGCGAAAGCAACCTTTTACGAACGAGACTATGAGAAAAAGACATTTTGCGAAAAACTCCCATTCAAGACGTTTTTTAATTGACAAGAAGAACGGGCGCAATAAACTTGTCAGCTTCAACAGAAGCAACGACATTTACAATATTATACGTCGTCACCATACATAATCCACACAAAAACTTCATTTAAATATCCGATTGACGTGGAAGGGAAGAACTAAATATACGCTTTATTATTTAAAAAGATAATTTTTTATTTTTGTTTTTTACATATGAGTTCTGAGGATGATTTATCCATCGGCAATCAAAGTAAGGTTAATAATAGGGGTTAAAGTATGAAATTGCCGTTTTATTGCAATAGGTTCTTTGAATTGACATAGAATCTTCATGGTTTGAGGTTTTCGAATGAAACTTTTTTTAAATGGTTTCTATGATGTTCTTTTTTTAAAAAATGTAAAACATTTGAATATCGACTTTCAATTGTTTTTGTTATTCAATTTAGACAAGAAAGATGGATACTGCGAAAATTCGAGTTATTTTTGAATACGAGTTCCGACGCGGAACTAACGCGGCAGAAACAGCCCGCAATATCAATGCTGCGTTTGGAGAGGGGTCTACTAATGAACGCACCGTGCGATTTTGGTTTAAACGCTTTCGTGATGGAAATTTCGACTTAAAGAACGAGCCACGAGGAAGACCGCCCACACAGGTAAATAACGATGAATTAAGAGAGATAGTGGAAGCCGATCCTAGTCAAAATACCCAGGAATTAGCGGCATGGTTTAACGTTACCTTACCCACAATATTGACTCACTTGCGTCAAATCAATAAAATAAAAAAATACGAAAAATGGGTGCCTCATGATTTGACTGATCTGCAGAAAGAAACGCGTGTTGAAACTTGTGTTGCCTTGTTGAACCGGTACAGAAATGAAGGAATATTGGATCGAATTGTAACATGTGATGAAAAGTGGATTCTTTATGATAACCGGAAAAGAAAAATGCAATGGCTGACCCCAGGTCAAATGCCACAACAGTGTCCTAAAGCAAAACTTACCAATAAAAAGGTAATGGTAACTGTTTGGTGGTCTCAGCATGGTGTTATTCACTATAGTTTTCTCCGATCTGGTCAAGCAATAACGGCAGATGTCTATTGTGCCGAACTCCGAACCATGTTGACAAAACTAGCAGTAAAACAGCCCCGACTCATGAATCGATCTTCACCATTATTGCTCCACGACAACGCGAGACCTCACACAGCACGAGAAACCATTTTGACCCTTCAGGAACTGCAGTTAGAAACCATTCGTCATCCTCCGTATTCACCAGACCTTGCTCCAACGGACTACCATTTTTTTCGTGATTTGGACAATTATCTACGTGACAAGAAGTTTTCTTCCCAGGAGGCAGTACAAAATGCTTTCACACAGTTTGTGCAGTCTAGATCGTCGGAATTCTATCGCAAAGGCATTAATGACCTTCCCATTAGATGGCAGCAATGTATAGATAATAATGGCAACTATTTTGATTAAATAAATTTGTTAAAAATTTAAAAAATAAACAATATAGATTTTCAGTACAAATCGGCAATTTCATACTTTAACCCCTAATACAATTGAAAGCTACTGTTGTATAGAATGTAGAATACATTTTTATTACACATTATTTAGTAATTAAGTCTACTACTTATTTAGTTATAGTAGTTTATGATACTGTTGCATAATAAGGGTTCTTATAACATGAGTGTGTTTTAAAAAAACGAGCCGTAGGCGAGTTTTTTTATAGCATCACACGAGTGTTATAAGACCAAGTTATGTACAGTGTCATACACTACTTTATCTACTCTCATACTATAATATGTAAAACAATATTGCAAATAAAACGCTGAATATAACAACAAATTTATTTAAATGTCAAATGTTGGCGCCAAGGTGCAAACATCAATTGCGCATGCGTGTTGCGTCGGTCGTCGAGGACTCGTTCATTGAAACCTTTTTAAAGTAGAGGTTCAACCTCCTTGGTCCAGCTGGAGGTTGCATAGGTGTATCGTTATGATAAAAAAGTTATATTATGTTACAGGTGTCCATACAAGACCTGTATCATAATGAAACTTTTTTTTTTATTATTTTTGGCCTGTACGTAATGTTTGTCATAAGCATTTTGTTTTCAGTTTTAGAATCTTTGTATTATAGTATTAGAGTAGATAAAGTATATTTCATTACTTGGCGCTCGCTAATGCTCTCTCGTAGCAACATATCATTTTTGTATTCATCTGTTTTCACTGTTTAAATAGTCACGAATTGAAGTCTATCAGGGCAATAACAAAACGCGACGTGCTAATACACAGTCTTAACACACGCATTTAATAAATTATTTCACTAGAAAAATACTACCAAAATCATGTATCGTATAATGAAAAAAAAATGATAGAACATTTTATATAAAAAGCATTTTACTTACCTAAAATATAAATTAACATGAGATAAAGGCTGCGGCCTAGTTCTGAAATCTGATACCAGTCCAGTTTGGAAAAGAAAAACAAAAAAAATATTATCGTATATTTTTCTACATTCTTTCTTAATTATTTTATCCAAAAATTATTTTACTTTTTTGTGCATACACGAATGCAATAAAAAGTTTAAATCAACATTTATTTAAATGTGAATTCTGATAACTGTTGATTATCGTATAAATACTGACCAAATGCAGGTATCCAATGACCTTGGCGCCTTGCTCGAGACCAAGGCACCAGCAGAACGTGGTCACATGAGGCAAACCCATCTTTGAATGCTTTGGGGCACCTTCACTGCAATCACAAAAACAACACATAAATAGGTATACAATATACACATAGTCTGTGTATAGTTCGTTCATTTTTAGGGGAAAATATTTACATACTAGCTGACCCGGCCGCACGTTGCTGTGTTATAAATGAAACCTATACTATGTCCTAATTCGGTACAAATCCAGCAAAATGAAAAACGAATTATAAAAATTGGTTTAATAGTTTTAGAGTTCATCGCGGTCAAACACTGTGACAGGGAATTTTATATATAAAGATATATATTAGATATTTAATACAGTAAACAGATATAAAATACGCCTGTAAGAAACAGCCACATCTTCCTCAGATAGGATTCAAACCTTTCGCTATCCGGGCGAGTGCACTGACCGCTGAGCTACTGAGACGCTGGCAAACGTATAACAAACGTATTTCAACTTCTACCATGAGCTAGTATCGTTTCATTAATGTTGAATGTTTACTAAATTCAACATCGAAAGTAATATTTTTCAAATATCCAACATTCAATTAAGATGCAACCAGCTATAATAATGTATTTATTTTACTTTGGCATTTATAATTTCTCGGTCTCCAATTTAGCGTCTCGGTTAGTCAGCGGTCAGAGCACTCGCCCGGATAGTGACAGGTCTTAGGTTCGAAACCTAGGGAGATGTGGTTGTTATAATGGCGCATTTTAAATCTTATTGAAATTTAGCATTGTGAATGCAAAAAATTAAGTAAATATATTGAAGATAATATAAAAAATACCTGCACTATTTGTAAAACAAGATTTAAATAATCATTTTCCCAGGCGAAAGACATCCCCGTTGGCCGGAAGGCTCCTCAAAAAATGGGAGGTTTTTTGGCACCACGCTTGGCAGGCGGGTTGAAGATCGTAGAGAAAGGCCATAAATTAAAAAAAACGCTGCTGCACTTTTTGTGGTCTAAATGAGAAGTATGACCTCCAGTATCATTTATCTCCTCCTACTTGAGGGCTCAGAGATGTGATTGTTTTTACATGCGTATTTTATATCTTTTAGAAATATGACATTATGAATACAATTAATAAAATAAAAACACTAAGTATAACTGTAAAAATTTAAGTGACTCACAAATAACTCTGCTCAAAGACACATAAAATATAACTTTGAAGTAATTTAAATGTCAGGATGTCGCACCTCCAGTACAACAAAGACAGAATTGTAAATTTCCAAAATTGAGTTAACAATACCAGAATGTCCCAAAATGTTTTGGCAATACTGTCTTTGTATTACTGGCGGTACGATGTGCTAAGAACTTTGTATTATTTATAATGAAAAGTGGTTGTTTTTATTTTAAAATATAAATTAATTACGATTAATCGTTTACAAACCTTACAAACACGTATAAAAACGCTATCAAAGCCTATTCAAATCTCAAGCGTATAGCCTATTATAGTGTGATGAATAACACAATCATTTGCCCCTTCCGCGAATCGAACCTAGGACCGTCAGAACGAGAGGCAAAATCGCTACTGTTGCACCAAGAAATTAAATTCACCTACACGAAATATATATTTCAATATTTAATAAACAAATAAAATTTAACCAAAGCGCTTTATTTACCGACTAATAAATCAATTTAACAGTATATAATTTAATTTAATAGAAGAAGTGGTTCACTAATAATATTAATTAATTAAATGATAAATATTTCTTGCATCAAATCAAACAAAGACTACCATAATTACACCAAAGGCTCTTGAATCACCATCACTCAAACTGTATCGAATTTGCCATAGATACAACTTTATTATTGTGATATTCTGAATGGTTCCGTGGCTTCAGCAAAGAAGTCCATACAATATATTCTCTTATAATTTTTATATATTTTATGCATTTTCAATGCGATCTTATAAGATAAATTATTATAATAGAAAAATACTAGAAAAAATCGACTCGGGAGCTCAATTGGGAGAGCATTGGACCGGATTTCCAAAGGTTGCGGGTTCGATTCCCGCCTGAGATTCACTTGTGACCCGAGTCGATTTTTTCTAGTATTTTTCTATTATAATAATTTATCTTATATATTCTCTTGTTAACCTTTATTTGTATAATCTTTGTTATTATTTCACAATTTCTAAATTTCATTATTTTATATATTATAAAAATTAACAAGTTATTAAATCACTTGAATATTGATTTTAAAGTTCTAAGCCGTATGTGCTTACATCGAGTAGGTTTAATTGCAGTTTAATTAGTCATAAATGTATTTTTAGTTGTTCAGTTTCGTGAGCCTATTAAAAAAGTCGTAGTTAAAAAAATAATTATCAAAGTGAAGAAAAGTTATGATAAGCACTTACTGCGCAGGAGTGGGATCCATCTTGGCAAACAGAATGAGGTACACTGCTGAGTAATGACGTCCCGATAACCGCTACTTACGCCGTTTACTTACTTTTTAGTTTAACCACGGTCCAAATTATAAGCTTAAGTCAGTCACTGTTAGAAGTGTTTCATTTGTAATACTTTCTTAATTTTATATAATATTTATTAATTATTACGACACATAATATATTTTTTGTTTATCATAACGTTTACTTGACATAATATTATTTTTTTTATAAAAAACATTTAGGATAACGTTCATAATGAATAAAATTGTAAAAAATCACGTTATACATTCGTTCAATTGATATAATTTTGTTTGATTTATGCGTCATTTCATATATTTAACTAGCTAACCCGGCCTCGTGTTGCTGTCATAAATTAAAATGAAATCTATCATATGTCCTAAGTCGTATCAAATCTGACAAATGGAAAAAATCATCAAAATTAGTTGAGTAGATTTCATTGCAATCAAACAAGAATATAACTTTTTTTTTAAATGTTTATGGATGCTTGCTTGCGAACTTGCATGTGAATTGCATGTTTGCTTGTTTGTTACACGTTTGCTGGTTCGAAAATTAACCTGCCGGTTTAGTTAGACTTTTGTCCACACACATTGTATTGAATTGCTTTCATTACATTAAATATTATATGAAAAGAGTAGACCGTAGATAATTAAATGTTATACTTAATGTTCTTATAAATGTTCAATGTTTCAAATTAAATGTAAAATTAATAAAATTTTGATAATCGTTTGTTTTTAAATTGCTTATGTATCTTAAAAATAATTTTATTTTTTTATAATAAATTAATATTAAACCAATCCTAAGTCAGAACAAACCAGAAAAATAAAAAAATCATCGAAATCGACTAAGTAGTTTCGGTATTCATAGCGGTCGAACACTGTGACAGGGAATTTTTATATATATAGATATCAAAAGTCTTTTTACACGTAATGGGTCCCCGTATCAAGTCGGAAAATGCATATATTATCTATATAATGCTGTTCCTTTAACTCGTTTAGGTACGATACTTTTTAAATCATTGAAATCGGTCCACTGGTTGCGAAGATATTACACATTTTGTACAAGCAGACCGCGGGGCGGCCGAATAACTTATGTGACGTCACGATTACCTTTCCGCCCGCGCGCGCACTCTCCGCAATTCATTTATTAAGATTCCCTCGATCTGCGCGGGTGATGTTGTGGTTTTGCAGTTTTTAAGTGAAAATATGCCGGATTATAAGTACTGTATAATACCGAAATGTACTTATACTTCAGTTAGTACACCTGAAAAACTGTTTTCAATGTCCCAAAGGACTCAAAAGTACGCAAAAAATGGTGTACTGTCATGAAGAGGGATGACAAAATTCCGCTTTCGTGCCAAGCTTCAAGATTTTGTTGCGAGGATCATTTTGATGTAAATACCTCCCTACCAACCATTACCTTGTACAATTGTATACCAACTTTTATCATCATTACTCGTGTGGTAAACAAGTGGGTAGGTAACTTAGTTACAACTTGTTTACGAATGTTAAAAAAAAATACAGGGTTGTATTATGTATATTTCAATGAGTAAATTAATGATAAAAAGTGTAAGTAGTGAAGTTTCTAATAACCCTTCCTCGGGTAAAAACCAGGGTCTTACTAAGGTCTAACTACAATAAAATTGAAGTTCCCCGGAACATAGGGGAATATTCCCGCCTTAGGGAATAAATATATATCTATCTATACATCTAATTAAACTGTAGCCAAAGTGAATTCTGTACATTGAATATTTTTTTGAATAATCGCGTTAGGAGGGCTCCATACACGCAATAGAAACCAAAAACATTGTCATTGAATTTCTTGTCTGTCTGTCTGTTGTACGCTTTCCATGTGAAAACAGTTAGACGTATTTAAATAAAACTTTTTGCATTCGAGTGTCCTTCTGCCTCTTAAACATAATTTTGTACAATAATCACGCCTTGACCCCAAGGGACTAGGAAGACCACAAGTGAAGTTTGTATGGAGAAGTAAGTTTTCTTGCTGCAATCACCACGAAACTTGCTGTAAATATAGTAGGTACTAAGATTATAATAAATAAACCGGATTTAAGAAAGTAGTACCTACCTAGAAACAATACTAGGACTTAACAAAGCGATTTCGTTTATTCATAGCTCAAAATTACGTGTCCAAAGAACGTAGGTACATTCCTGTCAAATGAAGTATTTAACTCTAATTTTATTTATTGTATACATAATATTTTTTGAACAGTAAAGTTTCTACTTACTCATCTACATAACAATGTTAAAATAACGGCGTAGGTAGTTACAACAACAAACACAACTGCCCTGGCCGACTAACCTAAACCTTTTGGGTATTTTATAGGCTAGTCCAAGTACGTGTACCTACCTACTTATTATCCTGCTGTTCTGATTAGGTTGATAATGAGATTTGCCTACCTCTGAGTTTCCAACCACGAATTGCTTGTCTAGTTTAAATGATTACTAAGATAATCAAATACCATGAAGGTATCCACTTAAGGTAGATTATCGGATTGCGCTTGCTCAAAACCGATATCTACCTTATTTCACTCATTTGTTATATTATAATAACAACCTTCTAATATTAAACAAATAAAATCAGTTATTAATCGATTGGGTATAAACTGGTGACGTTACGCTTCCTGTTGGACGAATATCGCAAACAGAATAAAACCGCGCAGTGGTTCGGCGGCATGCGCTGGGTCATTGTGACGTCATCGCATGCGTTCGCGCGGTCTGTGAACCTCGTTCGGTATTTTGCTCATAACTTTGTCAATTTTGGTCGTAGAACAAAAATTTTTGCACTTCATGTTTTAGTTTCTCAATGTCTATAGAACTGCATTCATAACATAAAACGTGACTGGTCCCCATTGCATAGATTAGCAATATTTAAATAAAAATAAACTGCATAGGTTTATTATACCTATTAATATAGATTAAATAGAAGTGAGGTGTACTACACTTACGATATCTCTACTATATAAAAGAAGGACTTTGTGTGTTTGTTACCATAAGCCTAAGAATAACAGTTTTTATAATCAATTAACGTTACTATAGCAACGCGTGACCGGGTTATACCAGCAACAGCAACGCGTGCCCGGGTTAGCTAGTATAAATAAAAGTGCAAATGATTAAGATAGAAAATCGCTGGGCGCTCGTGACTTGCAGCGAAAATCCCGTAGGGCGAACGTTTCAAGGACGATCGGCGACTATATAACTAGTTATTGATTGAACTTTTCTCAGGACTTATAAAGGGTGTTCTTTTACATAAAGTGTATAGAGGTCAGCTTTATCGGAGTGATATTCAGGAAGTCACTAAATATGTTTAGCACTAAACTGTTATTGCCTTTTTTTATTTTTATTTTAAATGAGTTCTTGATCCCAATCCTTTGCTGTGCGCATTATGAAAGGGACAGAACTATGTTTGAAATATGTTTAGTACTTTGGTAAAAGTTGCCCTTAGTCTCGTATCATTAAAAATTGATTATATGTACCATTACTTATAATGTATTCGAGTGTATAAGGACGATATCCATGGTTTGACCGACATACTAGTATTAAACGTACACTGGACCTAATCTAGCAATAAACTCTATAACAATTGAAAAAAAATCCAATACTTTTTCTTCATTCAAAAAACTTGATTTAATTACATAATGGGTAAAAAACCGCGTCACGGTTGCTCAGCGGTCAAAGCACTCACTGAGGGCTCGAGGACGTGGTTGCTTTTTACGGGCGTGTTTTATATCTTATAGAAATATGGCATTGAGAATACAAAAAAATAAAAATACCTACATTATTAACTTATATTTTTCTGCTTTTATTAAATACTAGCTTTCCGCCCGCGGCTTCGCCCGCGTGGAATTCGGTTATATTGCGGTATACAGCACAACTATAAGAAAACTTCTCATTCCCACGGAAAAATCTAAGAAGCGCGATGTAACGCTGGATAGTATACTTTAGTGATTTCAGGATAAGTAGATGTAAAAAAAAACAATTTAGACGATAATACAAATTGTACGTCATCCCTCGGGAATTCCTCATTTTCGGGGATTCATTATCGTATCATTTAGCTTCTAAATTTACATGTTTATATTCGTTTGCAATATTTTACCTTGTTTTAAACGACACACAGCGCCATCTACAATATTTTTGTTTTTCTTCGGGAATATAAATTTTTTCCAGGATAAAAAGTACCCTATTATTTAATCCGGACTTTTATCTTTACGTCTGCAAAATTTCAAAGCAATCGGTTCAGTAGTTACGGCGTGAAAGCAGAACAAACAAACAAACTCACTTTCCGATTTATAATATTAGTAAGTATTGCTTCTTGTTAATCGCTATAATACGTTTATTTATTATGCGTTAAACAAGTGCACTAGAAAAAGAGCGCATCCTATATAAAGATGATGGAATGGTGCGACAGATGCAATGCAGTGGGTCAAGTGCTCTAGTGGGACCGGTCCTGTCCACTACAACTAATAATTATCGAGGGGCCAACTTGCCATCAAGCATGACCAATAAAACCAAAACGGTACAGTATTTTAGCAGATACTTCTTCTATTTTATGAAGTCCCATAATTTTTTGCGTGACTTTTCTTTTATGGTCTTCTGCTATATAGTAATATGTTGACAGCTTAAATGAATGTTTGCCCTTGCGGTACAGGGCCGGTACGGGGGTTCGAGAGAGGAGCGGTAGGCGCCCATCTCCCCCTTTTTGAAGCGACGGTTCTATTCGCACTTTTGGTCCACTCACATATAGGCGCACGCCGCGCGGTCACTCTACCTACATCATATAATATGTGTGTCTATCCGTTACCCTGTTATTCATAACATAAGCCTTACAGTGCTTACTTTGGACTAGGTTAATTAGTGTGAATGTAAGAAATACCGATTATTAATTGTCTGTTATCAGATTTAAATATATATTTAATAAATATACCTATGTTATTATTAAATAAAAGATTTTAAGGATTTAAACTGTAAGTCATATCATATACTTTTAAATTAATTAGACAGAATCTTGTATATCGGCCCAAAATTGATGGTGAAATCGTGTAAACAACATACAAAAAAATACCTCCTCCTTTTTTAAGTCGGTTAAATGTTTAAAAGATAGATACATAACCGATGATTTCTTACTAATTATATAATTTGAAATTCATTAAGACGTAATTAAAGAGACTCTGATAATTAGGGCAAAAACTGATAAGAAATTACAATTGGTATTTTTACGTACAACCGTAAGTAATAATTTCTCTTTATTTGTTCTCTAACAAAGAAAAAAAAAAACACAATTACTTCTTATCCTAAAAAATGCACTTAAGGAAATCAGTGCAATTGACTAGCATCTGACCTGTATTAAATATTGCCAGCCTCTCCACCTAAATCCAGGCGGTTAGTGATAAGAAAATACATAAAGTTGTGCTACATGTGTGAATACAATAAATAAGACAAAATGAGTGAGCTGAGCACTACCCATGCGTACATGCGCATGTGCGTGCGTGGTGTGTGAATGTGTGCGATTGTGTGCGTACATATCAATAAATATCAATATTATATTTATGTTCGGCCTGCGATCTTAGAAGTTAAGCAACTTTCGCAATGGTCGGTCATTGGATGGGTGACCGAAAACTTGTTATCTTGAGCTTCTTTGTGCTACCATTGGTCCCGGCTACATCTGCAGTCATGGCTCAATCTCCCTATTCCATCCAATAGGGAAGGCCTGTGCGCCAGCAGTGGGGACATTAACAGGCTGATGATAATGATGATTTATTTTTAGTAAAGTATTGAATAAGGGTGTGCAAGTGTGTCTGCGAGAGAGTATTTTTGTGTAAATATAAAAGTTTGGGTGTGAAAGTAAAGTTTCCGTATTATTCATATGATTGCTTTTGAAACCAGTTAAGTAAGACAGCATTAAGAACATACCGGTTTAAATGAGAAATAGATAAAATTTTGCGTATATTTTTGAAGGTATAGGGACCAGAGACCATCATGTCTTATACCGATTCAAGTTTAGCTGTTAAAAAGAGACGTATAGCGGTATCTCACTTTGACAATCGAACTTGCATCGCGCTAAGAGATCATGGTAGGCCCTCAGGAAGAACAATGAACTGATAACCAAAGGCAATTTTGACGCAGTTAAGCAGACTAGTTGTTTACGTCTGTTGGACGTTGATTGTTTTAGTGTAAGCTGTTTCATTGGATCTCCTATGGACTGGCTTCAATGACGCAATGTCTGTTACGCCATAACTCACAGAGTTCTTAATCGATGTTAATAATATTTTGTGTGGAATCGAAGCAACAGGTTTAAAATTAGATCGTGAAGGAGCCCGAATTTAGAAATTCGCAAAAATAAAATAGTTATTACCAAAAAACATTAGCTCTATGGGATTTCCCGTGGAAACCAAAAACGTGTGCAATTGGGAGTTTTCATTCATATGGAATTTTAAAATTTACTAAACATTATTGATTTATTTTTTTCGTATTGCGCTCCGTTCCAATATATGGTGCTAGCGAATCTTTGTGATTAGCGACTGCATCGACCAAGTTATATAAGCCAGTAAATAGCTAATCTTACTGTTGAAAAGATGTAATCTAACTAGCTAAAGTTCCTGAGCGTTTGCCAGAAGGGAAAGATTGAACAGCACCCGAAGTAAATGAATAAAATTCTAGAGGTAAGAGCACATATAGACAATTGCCTTGTTGACTTTACGCCAAGGTCATCTTGACAATCGCATTCTGTCGAGTGTTTTTATTACTGAATGTTAATTTGTGAAGTACGAAAAAATGTACATATTTAATCAGTCGTGAATTGAACGTGATTACAATGTGAATTTCGAAATATAACTTTCTAAAACCATGTTTAAAGGAGTCAGTACGCGTTATGTATTCAGTTTCCATTAGTATTTATAATTCATCAGACCTCTAACTGGTTATTTTTATTGGCTGATGAACGAACCAGGCGGAGGCAATTTGGAAGCTTTATTCATAGGGACAACGTCTTGGAAACATTAATGAATTCTTAAAAATCATATGCAAATTAAAAACTCCCCGTTATTATGTAGAATGCCAATCTAAGAAGAGTTTCCACTATATATAGATCTACTTTTAGACAGAACACCAACAGGATTAGTATCGATATCAAAACAGTGACGACTTAATCGACATTGTCAGTTCTATATTATTAATGATGCCGATTTAGCGTTCAGACATGACCACAGACCAAAAAAGCTGTCATTTATTTTGTTTTTTTATTTTAGCCTCAACCTTGCGAGGGAGGGAAGGATTGTTATGCGGACTGTGTTTATATGTTTATTTATTTTATTTTTTTCTCTTTATTATATACGAATGTCATTTTTTTTCCGTTCGTTAAGCACACCAACATGCCCCGCCAGAAAACGAGCTTTGCTGCGACATCCTCGTGTTGTGACAACAGAAGCTGAGGCGAGGACCTGGTTGAGCTTTTGTGCTTATTTCTCCTGTTACTTTTCCACAGCTACGTCGGTATTGGATAACTTTTAGACTAGCATCTCAATTAAAGCCGTAACTTTCGTAATGTGTTTTCGATATACCGAGAACGATGTCGTATCGCATCCCTATTTAGCACACCAACAGTGCTGCCATCTACTCTTTCTTGAGTTTATTATTTCATGTTCATGCAGACGATAGCCATAATTCGGCGGATGAATGCTCAAGGTGGAACGCCCCGCGACCCACCGACTGTTGCCTACAGCTATGACGTCACTGATTTCAAATGCTTTTATCTATTTTGTTTAATGGGAATCACACAATGAAAAATACAAAGCAATCTGTTTTTAAATGAAATCGAAGCACTTTTGTTAGAGTTACTAACATGGTGGTTGCTGTGGTTTTTTTAATGTTTCATTGTTTGAAATCCTCATTTCCACTCCCAATTACAGGCTGTGTTCATAATCCTTCGCAATCTAATGTTTTGTTAGGATCTGCGCTGCTGATAATAACAATATTAGACAACATCACATACATTCTTCTGAACCCAAGTTAAGTAGCTAAACCTAAACCACATGTGTTCTGGAACTGGTACCACAACACCCAGACCCGAGCCAATATAGAAAAGTTCGTTTTCTACATCGACCCGACCGAGGATCGAAACCAGAGGGACCTCGGAGTGACGAAATCCGATAGCCACTCCACGGCATCATATCGGACTGGAATTCCATATTTTTTATGGATGCTTCACTGACAAAGCGAGTTGGGTATACCGGTGTATGCGAATCACACGACCACAGTGGTCTTCGACTGTAAATCTTTACATATACAACTATCTACCTCATATATGACTCATTCATTAGACTCATTAGTGACAGCAAATTGGTGAAGAGCAAGCTAAGCTCACCTCCACAACGTTGCCTGTCTGTCGACTTTTTACAGAATATAGTGAGCTCAGGAGCTACCGCCATCTCCCTTCTTCCATCGGACATTCAGACGCACTGCGGGTTACCACCCTTTCTTGGTTGCTATTTATACTTGTCGTACCAAACGCTTCTCAACATTTTTTATAATGCACACAGCAAAGAAGTAAAACTGAGTCTTTATTTTCGAGTACTTATTACCCGACCGTTTTCAAAGCCAGGATGAATAGGCACCTTCTGGGTTAGCTCGTTCCATCGTGGATCCTGTCTGATCAAGAGCGACCCCATTCAAAATAAATTAAAAAAAAACTTCTGTACGTATGTTGTACTCCTAAACCGATTTTGATGACATTTATCAAGTGCGTTTCATTAGGTCTCTAAATGATTTACATTCACTATTTAACCCGGTAGGATGCTGGAACTATGCAGGACGTCTGCCATATCTACTACTCATAATATAATAAAAAAGCGCTGCAGCACCATTTATGCGATTGCAATAAAACTTTATCAACTTATTAGTTGCGCTTACTCGAAGCTATAAAGATTGTCGAGAAGATTTACGTATGACTAGCAGAAAATAGTCAGTAAAAAATTGGCACTGAGCATATTATTATTAAAGAGTACTAGAAATTAGTGCCTGAAATTAAACAAAACCGGCCAAGTGCGAGTCAGACTTGCGCACGAAAAGATAAAAATTTTTAGTTAAGTAAAAAATCACGTTTTTTGTATGGGAGCCCCCCATAAATATTTATTTTATTTTGTTTTTAGTATTAGTTATTATAGACGGACAGACGCACGGATAGACGGACGGACAAAGGGACGGACAGACGGATGGACAGACGGACGGACAGACAGACGGACTGACAGACGGACGGACAGACGGACGGACAGACGAACGGACAGACGAACGGACAGACGGACGGACAGACGGGCGGACAGACGGACGGACGGACGGACGGACGGACGGACGGACGAACGGACGGACAGACGGACGGACGGACAGACGGACGGACAGACGGATGGACAGACGGACGGACAGACGGACGGACTGAAAGACGGACAGACGGATAGACGGACGGACGGGCAGACGCGAAATATTAGTAATAGGGTCTCGTTTTTACCCTTTGCGTACGGAACCCTAAAAGAAGAAAATCATATTAATAATTATGTGATGAAAAGAAAAGTCCTAAATCTGCCCCAATGTCATTTGATATTTTTTATATTCAATGCTTTTGAATAGTAAAATATCAAGACACTTGACTTGATTATTGCAATAAAATTAGATTAAAAAGAAGAAATTAATGTAATTTCCTGTTTCCTGGTGTTATCCTTCCACTTTTATTCTAAATCCATGGCAATTAACTTAAATTAAATTTTGAGACAAATCTAAATTCAAAAACAAAATCTAAGTGATACATAGTGTGTTCAGGTATAATACATATGTAATGGCTTATTATATATTAAATATGCAACAATATTAAAAAAAAAAACAATTATAATTAATTTTAAGAATATTGACATCACAATAGTCAAAATGCTCTTTTATAAATGTCCTTTGAATACCCATTTGATTCCAACCATTGATATTGATAGCAGTTGCTCAAATCTATAGCATGGCATAGCAATGAAAGGTGAAAATTATTGGTGAAGCCAAAACAAAAATCTCATTATAGTATATGACAATATTACAATATTAATTTTGTTTGCGGTAAGTTGATTTATGAAAAAAATAATCCAGCATTATATTTACAAAAACCTGATTTTGATTGTAATGCATGGACTTTTGTATATGAGGCAAAAATTTGTCAACCATTTTGTGCAATGGTAGCGATCCTGCCTTTTGCATCAACGGTCCTGGGTTTGAGTCCCGGAAGGGGGAAATGTATGTGTGATGAATACAAGCATTTGTACTGATTTCTATTAATATTATTTATTTATGTACCATATATGTACATATATCCGTTATTATCCTAGCAACCATAACACAAGCCTTATATGGCTTACTTAGGGCTAGGCTAAATGGTGTGAATCTAAAAAATTATGTAAGAAAAAATATCTATCCGCATGGACCTCAGGATCCACAAAACATTCAGTATGACTCTTCTATCAACAAAATAAATTAAAAGATTCATACCAATAATGTATAAGCTATATAATAGGCTTGTTAAAAGAACAACCAAATCCTCGCACCCCGTAGGATTCAAACACATGACCTTCCGCTATCCAGGCGAGTGCTCTGACCTCCGAGCTACCAAAAGGTGTAGGGACGTGGTTTGTTTTTTACAAGCATATTTTAAATTTTACATGTATTTTTTAAGCTTACTTATGTGGTTCGTAATTAAAAAATGAAAATTAAAAATATATATATATATTTTTTTATTTCTTATTAATATTCTATCTAACTTTAATAGTAACATGAGACTACTTTTGGAATAACTTGATTGTTTCTCATGTAAATTTTAATATTGTAATCTTTACTTTGTAATATCAAAACATTTTGTTTGCAAATTTGAAAACTAAAGTTTATAGTAGTAAATTAAAAGCTATTAACGTAATAGTTTCCAAGCTTTTAAAAGGAATATTTATTTAGTTCTTACACTTCCGCGCACATCACACATTAGAGTAATACACTATTTTACGGATTTTTACGGATTTTTGCGCATGTTTTATTTTATGTTTAATCCTGTAAAGGAGTCGAAACGTAGGATTAAATACAATATAAAACATGCGCAAAAATCCGTAAAAAAAGTGTTTTATTCTAAGAATATTAAGTAATTAATAAATTTAATATTTTTTATTATTATTTTATTCACCCAATACTTCGCTACTTTGAACAAAATCATTAAATTTAAATTAAGTATATATTTGAAAAGGCTTCTACTCAGCAAGTCACTATAAGTTTTAAGCAACTTCTTATGTATTTGTTTAAATATAAAAAAATAATAAATTTAAATATTTTATCACTTACCTAGAAACGTTAGAATAAATGATGAATTGGGTGGAAAAAAACCCAATACTTTTACTACGTAAACTTAACTTTTAAGCACACACAGAATGTAACAAAACAGACTGATTGCTGATTTAACAAAAAACAATTTTAATCAATGTTTGTTTTTCTCGGACGTATCACAGACCAAAGAGTATGTAATCACTACGTTTCACAGACAAACAACAAAATTAATAAATTCCTAATTTGCAGTGTTGCCAGAATCCAGAATAATATCTACCTTCTCCTTCTCCATAAGCATTTAACAACCCCATTATTTTGCAAGCAAGAGATTAATTAAATAAGTGGGCATTCATTTATTCCGTAAGACGATTTAGGGGGGAAGGGGGTCGACCATGTCTTATTTTTTCATACAAGGGGGTGGGAGGGAGTCTTGCCCTTAGATTCTTACGTAATAAATATTAAACAGGGGGAGGAGGTCGACCTATCCTTATTTTTAATAATAGGGGGGGGGAGGGGGTTAAAAACTAGCGAAAATAGTCTTACGTAATAAATGAATGGCGCCTAAACGCTGATGATTTTCGCAAATCAGAATAGCCTAACATATTAGGATTACTACTCCAGTCTTGATCAAATTTATTCAGTCACATGGTAGCCCTGGTCACACTCAACTAGCTAATAAATGTAAAGTTAGCAAGTAGTCATAGAAATGCATAATTTTTTTGTTAAAGTAATTTTTTCCTTTAAAAAATTAGCAATTAAAACTAAATTGTTATATAATAAAAAAAGGAAATAACAGCCAATAGTTAAGTTTAATATCGCATTCATTCCATTCGGTGAAAAATGTATCATATTACCAAAGAACCTTAACGACTGGATAAATCCTTAAGGTTAAGGGAAATGTCTAAAACTGATAACACTGGTTATTCGTGACATTGAATTGATTTCATTTATTTTTAAATTATCCCATTTATTAAGGCAAAGGTAACAGAGCCCATACAGCCTCGTCTACAGTTTTTTAGATAATGTTGTACTCAACTCACCATTATTGTGATGGTAGCTTATTTATAAATGATAGATGATTAATGGCTGATGAATAAATAATTATATACGCCTTTCTCCAGGTCCCACAATTCAAAATTTCGGCTGACAGATTCGGCTGTTTGTCTAGCAAAGACTCTTACTGGTTAATATCCACAATAATTTAAGCTTCAGTATTTACTAAAAAGCAAAAACAAATTCAATAAAACAACAATAGCGGGCATCGCCATCGTGTTCCTCCCAAAAAGAATTTCATAATCACTAATCACAAATAGAACAGAATAAACTTATGACAGAATACAGTTATCCTGAATGACTGACTGAGTAGCGGACAACACACATTCTAAATCTAGAGACTTGTTTGACAGGTAATTATAGAAGGGGAAAATGCTTGCTAAGAAAAGCTTCAGGAACAATTGTAATTTTTCGCCTCCCTCACATTAAATTAAACCACTTATACGGGCGTTTATTTTTTTTTATTTATCATGCTATTCGTCTCCTTTACCGGAGTGGTGCTCACAGGATAGTTGAGGTGATGATCTTCACAAGTGCGCTACTGTACCAAATAAATATCTTCAATGGCTACTATCTTCCAACATTTTAATCGAATATGTTCCTAACTGCTTAATTTATTAAAATACTTAAAAAAAATCAAACAATTGCGAGCTGAATTTACGCGGAGAGGATTCCGTATGATGAAAATGGTATAGATCTACCATGTTCTTCATTCTAACCCATAAACAAACTTAAATTTGTAGTTGAAACATACGAACTTTCATACGTTTCTACTGCAAATGTAATTCTTATGTGATAACTATATCATATATATTTTGAGATGACAAATTAACGGTTTTCGGATTTTTTTCTTTTACTTGTACCCTATACATTTTTATTCCCTTGAGAGTGTGGGAATATACACGTTATTATCTTTTTATACGTTAACTTAGAAGTTTGATTTTTTCACAGCTTCAAGGATCTGTACATCTGAGTAGGTGAGTATATTACTTTAAATTCAACTCTATACATCCACCGTTTCCGAGATAAATTCTTGACAAAAAAAGCCAACGTACCGACAACAAAGTGATCCTATTATAAGTGTTCCATTTTTCCGTTTGAGGACGGAACCCTAAAAACAGTTACATTTTTAGTCTCTTTTACTACAATATTCCACAAATTGTGCACACTTGTGTTACATTTTATATAAAAAAACACAATACTAGACTTATATTTTAGCATAGTTTAGGAAGGCGATCGGAATCGGCGTCTTTTGCTTTCTGATTTATTGATTGAACAGTTTAAAGAAGTTCAAATTGATTAAACTTATTATCTTTACGACCTTTTAAACTTATTATTGACGACCGTTTGGTGCAACGGTAGCGATCCTGCCTTTCGCACCGACGGTCCTGGGTTCGAATCCCGGAAGGGGCAGATGTTTTTATGATGAATACGAGCATTTGTACCTAAGTCATGGGTGTTTATATATATTTCTATGAATATTACATATCTATGTATCATATATGTAAGTCTATCCGTTAGCCTAGTATCCATAACACAAGCCTTACTGTGCTTACTTTGGGCTAGGCTAATTGGTGTGAATGTAAGAAATATTTATTTATTTATTATTATTATTATCTTTGTTATAAATAGTATAAAGGGGACCTAGTCTTCTTTTTACCGTAAAAATGCAGAATATGTACTTTTGATTTCTATTTATTGTTTTTCATTCGAAATGCCTATTTGTACACATTTTTTTACACATTTCCATATTTCAATACCCTAATCAACAGTTCGAATAAAATATAACCAGTATTTCATTGGTATTTATTTATCACACATGTTTTTAAAATCACTTACGTATTAGTAACTATATAGTTCATGTTCAATGTGTATATTAAAATTAAATTGTCATAAGTCATATGAGGGCCAACTAGGTGATGCAGTTATCCGAATATAATCATTACCGTGACTCCAGTTAAAATATTAGCACTGTGACTTCCAAATACTAACCGTCTTACTTGGTCGGATACCATCGAAACTTTGGAGTTTTAATATTATTTTTGCGATTCTTGCAGTTGCGTCTACGCTTGGAGTCTTTTCTAAATTGAATAGGTTGTACCCAGTCGAATTTTAGCTAAAAGACGCTTCTGGGTTAGAAGCACTGAAAGAGGTCGATTGGGCGAGTCAACTTTTGTGATAAACACCACCGTCTTCCAAACTCGTAGATGCTAAAAACTCACAGTTTTATTCTTAAGACATTGTTAAGAAATAGTTCTTTGTAGTAACCACCAGTGTCGAATATTCTTTTTATAAGGATGTGACTTTGCTGGCCACATCAGTAATATAAGTCTCGCCAAGTTTCTTTAACACTCAAGGGTATTCTTTATAATTTGGCAACTCAGTGGTTATCTTATTGATTAGAACATGGCAGTCAGAGACCGTTTTCGTCCATAGTCACAGCCTTGTAAATCCTTCCCGAATGCTGGAATCTGATTTCATTTTCTTCGTTCATCAGCTGCTTGTGCCGGCTGTGCACCACGACGATGCAGTACACGGACACGCCTGTGGAAACACGGTTAATGAGTTATTATCCGATATTCAATCTTAAGTCCGTAGAATTCAATATTAATTTGACATCGTGACAGGATAACTTTATACAAAATTGAGGAAAGTACAATAAATCTTGTATTGAAACTATTAAAAAGCAAAGGAGGGAGATTAATTATTAAACTATGCTTCCAAGTTAGTGTAAATACTAGTACTCTTTTTTACTGTCTCCGAGCTGGATAGATGCTTAGCATTTTAAAACATCTTCATGAATCGGAATGGAAGAATATCAACGTCGTTATATCCAATAATATTAATAATTGTTTTGGCTGCGGATCTGCCTAGTCCCATCCATTTACATACCTGCTATAGGAATGCCATTAAAAATATCAGATCGACCCAACCATTACCTCTTATCGCTATTCAAATTCAGCTGTTGAAGAGAGACACCATCATAGAACGCGTATAGCGGTGTCTCACTTTGACAATCGTACTTGCATCGCGCTAAGAAATCGTGGTGATGTCTGATCATGAATATAAATATAAATTAACAAAAAATATTAAGATACAAAGTGCATAATAAGTTACAAGATAATTATATAAATCGTATTTTGAGAAAATCTTAATTTCTGACATAAGTGTCGCCTTGTTTCAATGACAAAACTAAAAGTAAGTTTTAAGGTTTGCGATATTCTTACATGTCCTAATAAGACAGACGCAGACGACGATGATCTCCAGGACAAGAGTCTCCCCGGAATCCTGCAAGATGAGGCTGATGGCGGTCAGGCAAATGACGAAGTAGATGGCAGTGATGATCCCTGTTACTATCGTCCAAGGTAGCGTGAGGGAAGGTTTCTTCTAGAATCACAATGTAAAATGGAGTCTTAGGTCTTTGTATCTAGCTATAATATATATTGTGTTATATTGTATTGTTAAATACATTGTTATTAAGAGGCCAGTGTTTATATAGGATAGGTAGCAAACATTCGTCAGCTAAGTTAACGTGCGCCTTCATAACGATCACAGATTAAAAGCGACTTATTTGTGTTTCATTCTATGTGAGTTCGTCGCTTATTTAGTGCAGAACGGAGAAATAGTTTGCTCATGAACTTGCTGAGTGGTTAGTTTGGTTAAGCGCTACCATCTATATAATAGAAAAAATTCCAAAAGACGGCGCTATTAAATGTCGGATTCAATCTGTCATAACACGAATTTGCAGATGATTTTGTTGCTATTGCACCGCCGGCCGCTTACGTAATAGCACACAACACGTGGCTGGGTTGGCCAGTTGTTATATATTTTTTGTTTTAATATTAATTGCTGAAATTATTTAAATGAGTCATTAAATTAATTTCAGCAATTATTTAAAGTTTTTTTTGACGTGACAACGTCTTAAATTAGGTTGCGGCTGGGAGTCACTTATGAAAAAGTGTAACGCTCGGTAACGTTACGATGAGTCACCGAACGAGAGAGAGGCCCGCCGAATGCCTTGCGTCTCTCTCCCACTCAACTATGATCGGTCTGCCGCGCGCATTGTGCAATTTAATTATATTCATATCAATAAATATTCTACCGAGAAAAAGACGTTGTCACGTAAAATCTTCGCCCGTAAAACCGACTTTACAGGCAAAAAAAAAAAAAAAAAAAAAAAATGGTTTTTATTTTTGTTAAGTTTGTTTGTCAAAGATCAATCTTTGTACAAAATATGTAATGTTATTTTATTTTCTATTTGTAAACCTTACCTAAGGTAAAATAAAGTGATACCTACTAACAACATTGACGAATACGGTAATGTTAGTCGTGATAAACATTAAAATTAAAAACTATAATAAAGAAATAATTAAGTTAAAACTACTATGTCTAAACTTAAAAACTAAAAACCTTAAAAAATATAATATAATATCTAAAATATATTACTAAAAGGAGTCCCTTTAGGCAAGGTTCCAAAGATACTGGCAGCATTCCCCCTTTGAATAGCTAAACTAATTATAATACTAACCTACATATCACAAATAAAGATTCTGATTCTGAAACACGGCGAAATGTTATCACGTTGCCAATGATATTTAAAACCTGACGATACCTTAACAGCTGCCAAGATAAGCAGGATAGATGAAAACAAGTGCACCCCGCTGACTGTAGCAGCGGTGATGTAGAAGGCATATTTGTGGGTTGAAACTTGTCCACGTTTACCCAAAGGCCACAGCGTCACCATCAGGCAGTAGCCTGCCAGCTCCAGCATCGCCCATGCCTGGAAATAGCAAACAAAATGAAAAAGATTCTTAAAACCAACTGAACTTGAGTGATCGCAACTACTGGGCTGATGTCCATAACTCAAGCTTTGCTGAAACTCGATCTCTTAAAAATCAAAGTAAAATACTTATGTTTTACAAAAGCTAGGTATGTAATTTAGCAAATCATAGCTTTAAACGAAACAACTTTTTCACGGTTTATTTAGAATGGGTTCGCTCTTGATCCCAATCAAGCCCGGGGGCCAAGACCAGATTCACGATGGAACTAGCTAGGTAACCCAGAAGGTGCTTATTCACCCCGGCTTTGAAAATGGACGAATTCCTCGGAAATACAGACGAAGGGAGTCTTTCGCTGTGCTCATTATGAAGGATGTTGCGAAGCGCTTGGTGCGACAGGTAGAAACAGCAACCAAGAAAAGGTGGTAGCCCGCAGTACGTCTGAGTGTCCGATGGAGAAAAGGAGATGGCGGTATGAGCAAATGCAGCTCCTGAGCACACTATCCAAAGTAAAGTCCGTAGAAGACTTTATATTTAATCCTGACATTTTGAAACCTTTACAGGAGCCGTGATCACAGGATGTCACAGGAAGTTAATGGTCGTCATACATGTTCTACTATCTTCACAATATTTTAACGGGGCACGTTACTAAGTTTTAAATTTATGTAAATCATAATTGTTCTATTTTGAATATAATTTAGTTATTTAATTGTCACTACGATTACTGTTAATTGTCTTAATCATCCTGTGATCACGGCTCCTGTAAAATTGTTTTATTTGAATATGTAATGTGCGCGTAAGTATAAAAACTAAATAATAGTTTTCCATTATTATCTGAATAACTGTAACCAAATGCAAGCACGAGTATTTTTTTACGTGTTTCTTTTGTTATTTTATATTTGTCAGCAAATATCCTGTAGGTGCCTGCTGCTGCTGCTGCCTGCTGAATTATTTGACATAGCTTGTTTTACATTTTAACGTTTGCGTGCCAATAGCTGGTGCAACACGTGAACATAATGCAATTTTATACATCCTATGTACTGTGTTTGCTTGCAAATAAATGAATGAAAGAGAGAGAATGAAAATTCTCTCTTTCTTTATAATATTGATAGGTATATGGCAACTGACGGTTTCCTGATGATAAGTTCTGAGCAAAAACTTGTATCTGTGTAATATTTACAAGCAAAATTAACGGCACTTTCTTTTGAGATTGCCACCAAGTATCGGTTTGATCTAAAGAAAAAAAACACGTGAAAAATTATAAGACAAATTTTTTGAACGCATGCTAGAAAATACGCCAGGCATGCTGCATGTTCCAGGCACAACTAGATTTTAAATAAAAATAACGAAAAGAATTAACAGTTATTGTTATTTAATTCAATTAAATGCCATTATACTTTTGCTCAATTTGAATAATGTACTTTTAATTAATGAAATAAATTTTAAAACTTAGATGTAGTGGTCCCTTATATTACCCGTCACATATCACTAAAATCCAATGTAAAACTACATTGATGGATCTTTATGCACTTTTATGTCTACCATAATCTTTGTATCATGTTTTTTTTAAAGTGATCTTTTTTGAAATAACATATCACAGAAAATAGATTAAAAACAAACATACAGACAAAGCGCAAATGTTAGTCTTATCGTTAAAATGCGATGTCTTCTAATCTTTTAATTAAATATTGAAATTAATAATATATCACAATCTACTTAATAAATTAGATATTACAAAATATATATATTAAATATAATCGTATTCTTTTATCAACGCTTCCCTGACTGCATTTTCCTACCTCATTAATAGTACATTACGATATAAGTGCGTTATGATGGTTATAACATGCGAGGCGGAATTTCAGCGTTATTGAGCCGAGCATGTTATAACCAATACGCACGTATATCGTACGACGTTTTATAACACATTTGCGAGGAAACAGAAAAAAAACATTTTATATTTTTAATTATTGCAACATTTAATGAAATTACAATTATTAAAATGATACTTAGTTTTTTACAAAATAAATAAATATTTCTTACATTCACACCAATTAGCCTAGCCCAAAGTAGCACAGTAGGGCTCGTGTTATGAATACTAGGCTAAAGGATAGACATACAATTATATGATACATAGATATGTAATATTCATAGAAATATATGTAAACACCCATGACTTAGATTCAAATGCTCGTATTCATCATACAAACATCTGCCCCTTCCGGGATTCGAACCCAGGACCGTCGGTGCGAAAGGCAGGATCGCTAACGTTGCACCAAACGGTCGTCCAAATTTTTTAATTATGTTATTATTATTAAATAAACTCAATCTGTGAATGTACACTGTTGCTTTCCCGCGATTTTAACGAGCGGGGATTAGTTCGAAATTTGAATAGCAACAGCGAGCGCAATGGCAAATAATGCTGTTATGGAATTTGTATGGACTATAGCTTAACTATTTGCTTTGATAACACACGCGTTTGTTATGACCCGCTTTACATATTTAAAACCGGTGGAATTACATCAGCTTTACGAGCAAAGGTGTTGTAAAAGTCTTTTACAACACCTTTGCTTTTGCTTTGCAAATAGTTAAGTTATAGTCCATACAAATTCCATAACAGCATTATTTGCCATTTCGCTCGCTGTTGCTATTCAAATTTCGAACTAATCCCCGCTCGTTAAAATCGCGGGAAAGCAACAGTGTACATTCACAGATTGAGTTTATTTAATAATAATAACATAATTAAAAAATTTGGACGACCGTTTGGTGCAACGTTAGCGATCCTGCCTTTCGCACCGACGGTCCTGGGTTCGAATCCCGGAAGGGGCAGATGTTTGTATGATGAATACGAGCATTTGTATCTAAGTCATGGGTGTTTACATATATTTCTATGAATATTACATCATAACGCACTAATATCGTAATGTACTATAAACAACCGATAACAAACCTTTTTACCTACCATAATCACATACAAAATAGTTAATAATAAGATGGCACAAAACAACTTTTTTTACGATATTTGCGCATAATTTATTTTATATTTAATCCTGACGTTTCGACTCCTTTGCAGGAGACTTAGGAAATGGTCTTCACATATTTTCTGCCTTCAAATATTTCAATCGGGCACGTTTTTAATCGTTAATTTTTATATAAATATTTTTTTATGATAAAATTTTGCATTGTATTTCGTTATAAAATTCTCACTACGATTGTAAGAACTGTAAGCGGCAGAAGTGTAAGAACTACATATAATAATAAGTTTTTATTAATATTTAATGTCATATTACATAATTACAATGGATAGTAAAACTATAATAATCTTGCCTTTATTGGGTGATTCGGTTCACATTAATGTTTATAATCGTTTATATATAACTACTAGCTAACCCGGCTACCCTTTGCTGTATTATAAATTAAACCTATCCTATGCCCCAAGTTGAAACAAATGCAGCAAAATGGAAAAGAAAATCATCAAAATTAGTTGAGTAGTTTCGGAGTTCATCGTGGTCAAACACTGCGACAGGGATTTTTTATATATATAGGTAGATGTAGCGTACACACGTCATCTGAGTAAATATAGGTATGTACATACTATATGTTTGATAAGATTTTATAGCTGGTCAATCTCATATATCACCTTTCGTAATAGAACACAAATAAACGGCGAAGTTGTAACAAACTATTATAGATTTCATTACGTAGTTACTAGAAACAGCATAACAAACAAAAAACTAAAA
Organism: Calamotropha paludella; assembly: GCA_927399485.1. Classification (NCBI taxonomy): domain Eukaryota; kingdom Metazoa; phylum Arthropoda; class Insecta; order Lepidoptera; family Crambidae; genus Calamotropha; species Calamotropha paludella. The sequence goes on along the minus strand of OV656817.1, from coordinate 24,572,799 downwards.
AAATCCTGCAATTGATTTTAAACACTTCTACACTTAAAAATAAAGTTTAATATCGTTTGACAAATTTATTGTGTGTATAAACGTTACAATAATATATATAAATAAAAATTAATGTTCGTATGTTTGTTACCAATGCGTTCCGAAACTGTTGATCAGATTATGATGAAACTTTGTAAAGTTATTGTATGCATACAAGGGAAAGTGTATAAGTGTGGTTAGAAAAAATATCAACAAGAAAGAGCATTGCACAGCATCCAAGATGCGGCTAGTAATAAATAATTTTCGAAAAAATCACACCAACTAGTCCGAAAATCAGAAAAACTAGTACTAGTAGTACATAACATAAATAAGTACATAGCAACTGTGAATTGGGAAAAACGTATACTTATCACCTGAGCATATGCCACAACCAGGATTCGAACCCAGGACCGTTGGTGCCTTGTAATCTAAATTATAAAGCCTTAAGTATATAGTGTTGTGGTGATTCGTATATTAATTTAATATAACTTTTAGTAAATATTAATTGGTGAAATATAAACAGGATTATTATAATAACTTTTGGCAAATATTACTTCAAAACTCTGCTATAGGATTTAATCTATACCTATATATATATATATATATTCGTTGTCACAGTGTTTGGCCGCGATGAACTCCGAAACTACTTAACCGATTTTGGTGTTTTTTTCCCCTTTTTGCTGGGTTTCTTCCAACTCAGGACATAGGATAGGTTTCATTTCATTTATAACACAACAACGCGTGGCCGGGTCAGCTAGTATTATTATAAAACGAAAGTATTATCGCGTGTATTTAGCCGTTTATATAGAAATCCATAACTTACCGTGTACAACCAACCGATGATCAACGTACCAACATGAAGACTGCATCCACAACAACATCGCTTCACCATAGGCACTCCCATAGCACTAACACTCACTAAATAAAATCGTTAAACTAAACAAATAAATAAATATTCCCCTAAAAATAGTTTTACAAATCACCATTTTAATATAAAATGTGTGCGCATAATGGGTGTTGATAAGTCGGCGCTGTTATCGCGAATGTACTGTACGACCATGATTTTGCCGCGATAAGATCATTTACGTTCGCGTTAACGTTTACGTTCCTGCATTCAGTTATCAATTGATTACGTTATGATATAATCGGTGGAGAATTTTGGCACAGTAAATATAACTAGATCAGTACCGGAAGTCGGCCTATTTGTTGAATTCCAAAAAATTACAAAGAGTCGCACTAAGCGTTTTGGTTCCAATTTTATGATACGTACTGCTAAGGAGTGGAACTCTTTGCCTGATTCTGTGTTTCCTGACAAATACAATTTAGGGGTCTTCAAGTCACGAGTGAATAAGTATCTTCTAGGCAAGCACGTCACATCCTAGATCGCATCGACGCTTACCATCAGGCGAGATGTGGTCAAGCGCATGCCTTTTTCCTGTAAAAATAACATTTTAAAAAGCTTTAATTCTTCGTTATTACAATTTGGTTACTGAATATTACTTTTGTCTGCTACAACACGTTCCAATGCTTTATTATTAAAATTCATTCTCACGAATAGGAGCAAGATGTTGTTTTCTTTTTGTCGTATTTAGTTCTTACACTTCCGCGCACATAACACATCAGAATAAAACACTTTTTTTACGGATTTTTGCGCATGTTTTATTTTATATTTAATCCTGACGTTTCGATTCCTTTACAGGAGCCGTGATCACAGGATCACTAAGATGATGGTTGTCATATATTTTCTACTATCTTCACAATATTTTAATCGGGCACATATATGACAACCATCATCTTAGTCACCCTGTGATCACGGCTCCTGTAAAGGAATCGAAACGTCAGGATTAAATATAAAATAAAACATGCGCAAAATCCGTAAAAAAGTGTTTTATTCTTTTTGTCGTTTATTCTCAGTATATTATTGCAATTTTTATGGATACTTACTAAAATGAGATACTTGTTGACACTGTCGTAATCAACGATGTAATGAACCATAACATTACTGCTACTGTGATAATTGTGATATGATAACAGATTAATATTGTTTAATATTGATTTTTGTAAATTATATATGGTGACGACGTAAAATATTGAAAATATAATTACTTCTGTTAAAACTGACGGTTTTTTTTCGCCCATTCTTCTTGTCAGTTAAAAGACGTCTGAATGGATAGTTAAAATGATGGACGATTAAAAACAACTTATTTTAGGTGCATTTGAGTAAAGTTATTTTTATTTCATTTTATTATTTTTATTTCTAACAAAAACGACATCATTTCGACGCGACACCCGCGACTAACACCACTGCGAGGTTCGCTTAGGGGTCTTGCTGAGGCGTGCGTCTGTGTGAGTGCATTACGATCGGTTGAACGAAGTTACCTTACTGTTATAGCTATATATTTTCTGTGGTTTTCGTTTGCGTCTGCAGTCAGATATCAATTGGTATCGGTACGATTTAATCTGTGGCTTTCGGGAAGTTAAATATTCAGGGGCATCGCTACTTACCTAATTTCTTTTATCAGAGATGTTGTGATAAAAAAATATATTTTTATGTATTATATATTAAACACTGGATGCATATTATGTAATTAAAAATATTTATTTGTTACATTCACACCAAATGTCCTAGCCTAAATTAAGCACTGTAAGACTTGTGTTATAGATACTAGGGGTTACACTAGGGGTTATCCGTTACCCGTGTGCAGTTGCTGGAACTGCCATCGGGCGCGTCTCCCGGGTAGCGGATTGGGGAACGGCCTCCAAATATGGGTGCCACCGGCTTGACCGGCGCGGACCAAAACCAGCAGGGGGGGCCTCGGCTGGCTGACCCGGGTAGCCTGGGTAACGGCAGCCGAGCAGGGGTATACCGTAACCCCGTACGTTGTGCGGGGCCGGGGGCCGCTATCCTTTGAGGTGGGGGCTGCGAGGAAGAAAACCTCTATAAAAATCACAAGAGGGGGACATTACGGTCCAGTCCGCAATGCGGACGCGTTGGGGCGTGTACTGGTCTGAGGACTGGTTCCGGCCCACCCGCAACCCTGTACGTGGTGCAGGGAGTGGGGGCCGCCACCTCGGTGGGGGCCGCGTGGAGACAACCACTCTAAAAAACCTCAAAGTCCCGGCACTGGGATTCGTGGTGTCGGGGCGCCTCGTAGAGGTGGCTGGCGGAGAAAGGTCAGCCCGTTAGCGGTCGCCCTGGGGTACCTCCCGACCCCCCAGGCGTAATTAGGGTTACCCGGGTATAGGGATCTCTGCCCGGGTGGACTTGTAGTTCTCCCTTACTCGTGGGTTCAAAATGGATTCAAATTTAAACTTAAATAAAAAACCTTTTGTTGCTGAAGAGGAGAGTGCGGAGGCGGATGCCACAGCCAAAACTCTTCTGGGGGACATAGCTCTGTGTCCGGGAATAAACAGAGCCGAAGAAAACATCACATCTGTATCAGATGTTGCCGGAGAAAGTGGGGACAAAGCTCTAAATCTAAGTGACAACAAATTTGAGCGTCCAGTGAATTACATAGCATATATAATTATGTTACTAAGTGAAGCTACCCAGCCTCGACCATTGCAACAGTCCGAGATGCAGAGTCAGCGCAACGTGCTAGTGCAACGTGACCTGCCGACATCATTTTCCCCAGTCCCACGTTTTTTCATGTGAAAGATTGCACTCGGCTTCTAACATCGAACCGGTCAATTACTTTTAGTTAGTTTTAATTATATTGTAATTTTCTAATAATAAATAAGTGAATATTTTTTCGTTTTTTTTTAAATCCTCCGGCTGTAGCTTTCGTAATTGGCGCAGTCGGTAGGATACTCGCGGGTTGATTCGCGAGACGCGTTTTTAACATTAATTTCGGGAATCGCGGGTCGCCCGGGCGGCTTTCAAGTCCCGTCGCCGAGTATCCTGAACCTACGGGAGCAGCAGCCACACGGAGGAGGAGTATTAAGATATCGATACGCAGAGAAACGAGATGATATTGTAAGTGCACAAAATCTTTCTTGTGTTGCTTTCCTTGTGTCCTTTTTACGGAATAGATTCCTTATCCTTTAAAAATTTTTCGTCCTTGTACTCCGAGGTCCAGCGAGTCTGCATCGCAGCAGTCTCGCCGGCAGAGACAAATAGATCATAGTAGAAATATAGATTTTAGTGATTCTGATATAAACGACTTATCTCATAGTGATTGTTCTATTAATAGTTTTAAAATGTCTCACGAACCAGATACAATTTTTAAGGCATTACGCCCCGTGCCAGATTTCGATGGCAACCCTAATGTGCTTACTAGATTTATTAGAATATGCGATCAAATAGTTACTACATATTTAAGCGCAGAACCGGGCAGTGAATTATCTAATTTGTGCTTACTAAACGGTATATTAAATAAAATTACTGGGCCTGCCGCGAGTATAATAAATTCAAATGGCATCCCCGATAATTGGTTAGCTATTAGAAATACTTTAATAAATAATTTCGCAGATCAGAGGGACGAAACTGCTCTCTATAATGACCTCTCTTTGGCCACGCAAGGGCAAAGGTCACCGCAAGACTTTTATAATCATTGCCAGTCCTTATTTAGTACTATTATGACTTATGTAAGTTTGCATGAAACTTTAGCGACCACTATTGAGGCTAAGCGTATTTTATATCGTAAATTAACTATGCAAGCGTTTGTGCGTGGTTTGCACGAGCCTTTGGGTTCGCGAATTAGATGTATGCGTCCCGACACATTAGAAAAGGCTTTGGAATTTGTACAAGAAGAGTTGAATATTATGTACTTACAACAACGTAACGAGGCGATTGTTAAGCCCCAGTCAGCTCCTAAAATTCAACCAGCACCTGTACAAATCCTAAAACCTCCATCAGCACCATATTGGGCAGCACCAGCTATCCACAGACCTCTACCACCAGCACCGCAGCCGTTCAGGTTCGCTCCGCAACCTAATCAAGGTTTCAGAGCTAACCCTACCCAGGGCTACCAACAGCAACAGGTACGTGCCGGTCCATCACGAACTCAGCAAATGTTTGCTGCCAGGCCACCTAACTATAACCCACAGAGTAACGTTTTCCGCTTTCCACCTAGGAATCAACCCGGGAATTCATTTATTCCTAAGCCGATGAGCGGCATACAGCATTTCACTCCGAAGCCATTGCCACCATCAGGTGGAGGCCTTCGAGGTCACGATTGGCGTGTTCATGGAAACCCACCGCCGACCAACTATTTTAAGGCTAGGGAAATGAATTTGAACGAGTGTTACGACGCGAGCTCTTATTATAACGATAATTATCACTATAATGACTCAGATTACAACTGGCCACAGTATAGTGAATATACAGTAGGTTATGATGTCCCCGAGCAACAATACTATGACAACCAAATTGAGTTAACTAATTATTATGATCATTCTCCAGATTTTAACGCTGATAACCCTGAGGACTGCCCAGTCTCAGATGACAGTCAAAATTTTCGGCCAGATCAAACTTCAAAAAAACAAAAATAGAAATTAATTTACAGACACAGAGGCAGCTACCATACATTCAAATCAGTAGTCCGCCACTTAAACTTTTAATTGATACCGGTGCTAACCAGTCATTTATAAGTCCAGAAGCCGTTCAAAATTATTTTCCTCACATTTCTTTAGATTATGATCCTTTCGAGGTCACCAATGTGCATGCTACCAGTAGAAATAACTATTCTATAACTTTACCTTGTTTTTCTGAATTTAATGATACCGAAGACATTAAATTTTTTGTGTACAAATTTCATGACTACTTCGACGAATTAATCGGACTTGACTTATTGACGAAATGGGAGGCTCAAATCGACTTGAAAGATAGGACATTGACTACACGTTCTATGGTTAATGAAATAAAAATGTTTAACTCCCGAAACGTTAATTTATACGAGGATATAACTCCGGCGCAGAGTTCGAAATTAGTTAGACTTCCTATTAACGCCCCCGACGGTGACGTTTTTATCCCAGAGCAGATGACGTGTAATTGCGTAATAACCGAATGTGTAACCACGGTAGTTAATAATCGCGCTTTCTTAGAGGTTCAAAACCTTACTGATAATGACGTCATACTATCATTAGAACATTTTATTACGGCCGATATTTTTAATATTGAGTGCACGCGTACTGAACAGCAGTCGCGCACGCGAGATGTAATATCGCGATTGCGAACGGATCACTTAAACCCTGAGGAAAAAGCAAATTTAATATCACTTTGTTCGCGTTATTCGGATGTATTCTATATAGAGAACGAACAGTTAACTTTTACTAATAAAATCAAACACCGTATCAACACCCACGATGAAATACCGGTTTATACTAAAAGCTACAGATATCCTTTTGTACATCGAAAAGAGGTTAAGGATCAAATAGAAAATATGCTTTCACAAGGTATTATACGACCATCGGAATCCGCGTGGAGTTCGCCAATTTGGGTTGTCCCTAAAAAGGTCGATGCCTCGGGCAAACAAAAGTGGCGTATAGTTATTGACTTTCGGAAGTTAAACGAATAAACCATTGATGACAAGTATCCGATCCCCAACATATCAGACGTATTAGACAAATTAGGCAAGTGTCAATATTTCACGACCTTGGACCTTGCTAGCGGATTCTATCAGGTAGAACTAGACCCTAGGGATATTCAAAAGACTGCCTTTAATGTTGAACACGGGCATTTTGAATTTCTCAGGATGCCCTTGGGTTTAAAAAATTCTCCGTCCACGTTCCAGCGTGTGATGGACAATGTCCTTAGAGGCCTGCAAAACGAAATATGCCTAGTATATCTTGATGACATCATCGTTTACAGTACCAGTCTGCAGGAACACATGACGAATCTAGAGAAAGTCTTCCAACGACTTAGAGAGTCCAATTTCAAGATCCAAATGGACAAATCAGAATTTCTTAAGCTTGAAACAGCTTACCTCGGTCATGTAATTAGTAATGAGGGTGTAAGACCTAATCCTGATAAGATTTCCTCTATTGAGAAGTATCCCTTACCTAAAACCCCCAAAGAGATAAAGCAATTCCTTGGTTTACTAGGTTATTATAGAAAATTTATTCCCGACTTTGCACGCATCACCAAACCCATGACCATGTGCCTGAAAAAGAATAAAAAAGTAACTTTAGACGACGAATATATTAACTGTTTCGAGAAGTGTAAAAAACTATTGACGAAAGACCCAATACTACAATACCCTGACTTTACTCGGGAATTCATACTCACAACTGACGCATCCAACTTTACTGTACTGTAGGATCGGATAAGCCCATATCTTACGCCTCTCGTACTCTTAATGAAAGCGAGATTAACTATAGTACCATCGAAAAAGAGTTATTAGCGATAGTCTGGGCTACTAAGTACTTCAGACCTTATTTGTTTGGCAGAAAGTTTAAAATACTAACTGATCATAAACCACTACAGTGGATTATGAGTCTTAAAGAGCCTAACCCTTCCGAAAAACCACCATCAATAGATAATTCTGCCACAAGTACAGCACATACTAGTAATGAAAATCCGATTTTAGAAGTACCTATCACTGACGAGCCCTTAAACAAATTTCACAAACAGTTAATTATGATTATTGTAGATGACATTAAACGACGACCCGTTGTGTCTAGACCTTTTGGAACCCACACTCGAATAACTGTACAAGTGACAGAAACTAACTTAGAAAACGACGTAGTGGACGCCATAAAAGAGTACGTTAACCCAAAAGTAAAGACAGCACTGTTAATAAACCCTCCTTTAGCCATGTATAAAATTATACCTATAATACAAGACAAGTTCAGGAGCTCCTCTATGAACCTTGTTCTTACTTAATTAGAATTAGAAAATGTAAAAGAGTACATAAGACAACAAGACATACTTAGACTTTATCATGAAGGGAAAACAAATCACAGGGGGATAAATGAATGCTACCTGGCCTTATCAAAAAAATATTACTGGCCGAAAATGCGGGAGCATATAACTAAATATATAAATGAATGTAGTATATGCGGCCAAAGTAAATATGACAGGAATCCCATAAAACAGCAATTTAATATAGTACCACCAGCTACCAAACCCCTTGAAATTATTCACGTTGATTTATTTACAGTACAGTCTGAAAAATTCATTACTTTTATAGATGTGTTCTCTAAGTACGCGCAAGTCTATTATCTCAAGGACGGCACTGCAATAAGCATATTGCAAGCTTTTTTAACATTTTGTACTCACCATGGCTTCCCCTTGACTATCGTGACTGATAACGGTACTGAATTTACCAATCAACTGTTTGCAGAATTTTTACGACTACATAAAATAACTCACCATAAGACTTTACCACACTCCCCTAACGATAATGGCAATATAGAACGATTCCATTCCACCTTATTAGAGCATCTTCGAATATTAAAATTGCAACGAAAAGATGAACCCATAGTTAATCTTATACCATATGCTATAATAGCCTATAATAGTTCTATACACAGTTTTACGAAGTGCAGACCACATGACATTATTAGAGGACATTTTGACCCTAGAGACCCAGTAAGCATTGACCTAAACGAAAAACTATTACAACAGTATGTAGTGACCCATCGCGAACAGATGCAAATAGTATACGAATTAATCAATGCGACCTCGCTAGCCGACAGAACTGCCCTTATAGAGTCACGAAATAAGACCAGGGAACCCGAAGTTGAGTACGAACCTCAGCAACAAGTTTTTATAAAAAACCCACTCGCCTGTAGACAGAAAGTTGCTCCTCGTTACACGCAGGATAAAGTCCTTGCAGACCTGCCGATCCATATTTACACTTCCAAAAAACGAGGTCCTGTAGCAAAGTCCCGAATAAAACGAGCCCCTAAGAATGTTAACTTGTTACAGGATACTACTGTTGCTGATCCCTCTCCTAACACGAGCTCAGGACATAAGACTTGACAGCCTGGACGAAGGACCTGGACTACTACCCTTTAAGCTAGGACAAACTAGACTAACGACTCTCTATCATACGTTTTTACAATATATAGATCTTGATAGGATTGAGCAAGAAATAACCATACTAAAGGACGAACTAGACAACTATAAGAATAAACTTAGTAACGACACTTATTTGTTATATGAAATTCAACTCAATTATTTAAATAATAAAACTAATATTATATTGAAACATTTAAATAGCTTAGAGCCAGTAAGGACAAAAAGAGGTCTATTAGACGGACTAGGATCTATTATTAAAAGCATTACCGGGAATTTAGATTATCAGGATGCCATTAGATATAACGATGCTCTTAAAACGCTTAAAGAGAATCAGAATAAAATCATCTTAGAATATAATAATCATGCAACTTTAAATAACGATTGGATAAAAGAGCACGATATAGTAGTTTATGATACTGTGGCATAATAAGGGTTCTTATAACATGAGTGTGTTTTAAAAAAACGAGCCGTAGGCGAGTTTTTTTATAGTATCACACGAGTGTTATAAGACCAAGTTATGTACAGTGTCATACACTACTTTATCTACTCTCATACTATATTACGTAAAACAATGTTGCAAACAAAACCAAACTTTGTTTAAATATTGAAAAGATTTTTTAAATGTCAAATGTTGGCGCCAAGGTGCAAACATCGATTGTGAATGCGTGTTGCGTCGTCGCGGACTCGTTCATTGAAACCTTTTTAAAGTAGAGGTTCAACCTCCTTGGTCCAGCTGGAGGTTGTATAGGTGTATCGTTATGATTAAAAAGTTATATTATGATACAGGTGTCCATACAAGACCTGTATCGTAATTAAACTTTTTTTTTTATTATTTTTGGCCTGTACGTAATGTTTGTCATAAGCATTTTGTTTTCAGTTTTAGAATCTTTGTATTATAGTATCAGAGTAGATAAACGTTATTAGTCAAATTATCGAAAACCAAGTTAAAATTAATAATACACTACAATTAATATTAGATAAAAATTCATATAGAGATAGTAGCCTTATTAAGTACGGTAAATTTGCCCAATTATTACCAGTGGTCGGAGTAGGTATATTGATTTTAGATACTTGCGTCATGATATCATAACATGGACATGCATTTCTTCCGGAATGTACCGGAGTTTCCAAAAATTTGGTAAATAGAGTAATAAAATAAAAAACCATATGTAAGCAAACAAAATTGTTTATTGTGAATACAAATAATCATTATTACAGTTTTATTAAAAACAATTATTTTTAATCCTCATCGGTTACAATTTCTACATTTTGATTTTCTGTCTCTATACAATTAAAATAAATAACTATAATTTTTTCAATATTTTCGATTTTTAAGCTATTTCTTTTAACATCTAAGATCCATTTGTAAGTGGAAAATGATCGTTCAACATCTGTAGATGTCAATGGAGCGAATTTGAAATAAAGTTTCTGATTATTTGCTACGCTTTTTTCAATACTCTCGCTGTATTCTCTAATTGTATCTAAATCTGGATTTCGTTCCATAACTGATTCTATTTTATTTTTTATATTCTCATTATTGCACTCGTTAAGCGTAGCCCTTACTTGATCAAATACTAAAAGTGAATCAGCTAGAGATAAATTTTGTTTTTGTAACTCTTTTAGGGCTAGTAGTATAATAGAGTAATTTTCTTCGATATATTTTAAATCATTTTCTAAATTTTGTTTTTCCAAAATGTTTTTTGCGTTTCGTATGGCTATAGCATCAGAACTGCTCAAGCAGGATAAAACTTCTTTTATTTTATCTAAATGTTGAGCGTAGTAAGATGTTGCCTGTAACCAAGTACCCCATCTGGTAATGACTGGTTGCGGAGGCAACGGTAAGTCAGGATATTTTTCTTTTAAAATGTTTACCCTACTAGGAGCCTTTAAAAATACTTTTTTAACATTTGATATAAGAATATCAATATCGTTGTATTCTGACCTTATCTGCTCACTTACACGATGAAGAGCGTGCGCCAAACATGTCACATGCTTCATTTCAGGTAAGTAATGTTTTAAATTTCGCCCTGCAGATAGCATGTACGCGACACTGTCAGTGCAAAGCATTAAAATATTGTCAACTTTCGCTTCAAAAGTGTTTTGCCATAAATTTTCTAGACATTGCAGTACAAATTGTGTTATTGTTTGTCCATTTACTGCTGTTAGCATTTTACAAGCAATCAAATAAGGCCGGCCTGCACTATTACTAGGATGCAATGGTTTTATTAGGAAATTGACTATGTATCGACCAAAAATGTCTGTTGTCTCATCCAGCGATATCCATAGTTTCTCATTTTTATTAATTTCATAAATCGAATTGATTTTATTCCTATAAAACTTCTCCAAATAAACTTTTCGTAACTGTGATTCGTCAACCACTTTACGATTGGTACAAACGCAACAACAAGTACTGCACATATATTTCTGAAAAAACTCTTTGAACGCTGGATTTTTCATTTGCGACCAAGGAATATTGCATAGAATCAGGAACTTAATGAGGTCGAAGTAAAATTCCTCTTGCGGTCTCTTAAATTTTCCTTGATGTACAGCGCCTTCAATGTGTTTGGTAATGTTGCCTCTATTCACAGCTTTCAAATGACTTTCACACTTTGTACAGTATATAGTGCCACTAGCGTTATCGTAAAGTAGCTCAGGATAGTGCAATAACCACTTTAGCACTGTTTCAGCCTTGACCTTTGCCATATTTATTTATATGTCACCTAAAACAATGATTTAAATTTACAATATATACATACACAACTGTAAAGTCGATAATGAAATTCTGTTTCATATAAAGTGATTTTTTTAACTGAAGCGGTGATAGCCCTGCGGTGTGCGTACCGGACTCTCATGCGCTATGATGATTGCTATAAAGTGATATTTTAACTGTTTCCAAGTTCTAAAACCTTCTTAAATAGTGAAAATAATTAAAACTTACCCGTACAAAAACAACTTCAAATGGGCCCAATCCAAGAGTAATAAATCGATGTCCGTAGTTATAAGCCAAATTCGTCGTTTTAAGTAGATTTCAGAAGACAGTACACAAGCCAGGGTCAAGTCAAGATATTCACAACACATAAAATAAGCGCACTCCACGAACCGAAATAAGTGAGTGAGCCACTTGGTCTGGATGTCGGTGCGAGCATTGTTTTCGAACAAACAGTCAATGAGTCATCCAGGATACTTGATTCTAATTGGTCAGATGCGTTGAGCATAGACATAAGAGGACAAAAGACCCTGTTTGCCGGATGTCGTGTGTTGAAATGAATATTATTATTATATCATTTTATAAATGAGAGCGAGTGAGAGGCACGCGTCCCTTCCACTCGGGCATGGTTAGCCCGCCTAAGAGCGAGAGAGACAGAGCGAGAGAGAGAGTGAGAGAGATAGGCATACACACCGGTTCATGTCTTGCGCTTCTATTTCGCTTAGGCGGTGATATATGAAATTCAGTGCGAGATTCTTTGTATAAATTAATGTTTTAAATATAATTCTTTGTATAAATAAATGTTTTAAATTGTTACTATTATTTCATCCTTCTTCCTACTATACGAATGAATATTCACATTAAAATTATTTTACCACTCAAAGTCGTTGTCACGTAAAACTTTCGCCCGTATATCGACTTTACAGGCAACCAATTTTTTTTACTATTAAATTCTGGCCATCTACGCCACTAGCAGCATAGCGTTGAGAGTATTGATACATTTTTAACTAGTTTCATGTAATAATTTCGATGTTTCGGTATTTTTATCATAATAATCCGGAAACTCGGAGGCGTATCCATATTAACATATACGTTTGATGTCAGTGACCTTAATTCAATATACCTACTCCGACCACTGATTATTACCTATCATTACAGAAAATACTAATGATTTATTGGACGAACTTATTAAAATAGAAAATATATTAGCTTTTACGAGAACAATGACAACTCATCATTCTATGCTTAGCATTAACATTCTTAAAATTATGTTAGATAAATTAAGAGTAATATACGGGCGCACTCATATAGTAGATTTAGATTTAAGAAACTATTATAATATTATAAGATCTGGTTCATATTTTGTTAGAAAGCAAATAGTTATAGTTTTTAACTTTCCCATTGTCTCGCCAAACACTTATAGTTTCTATAAATTATCCTTAGCACCAAATAAATTCCATCAAATCCTTATTCCACCTCAACCTTATATAGCAACTAATGGAAAAGAGTTCGTGTACATGGAGGCTGAATGCCCGAAGTTCGAAAACCAGTTTCTCTGTGAAGAAAGCTCACACAAAAAACTTCGCACTCAAGTCGACTGTATCCAGGAAATCATCTCAAGACAAACCGTTCATCCATCCTGCAGCATTTCCACCGTCTATCTATCAACAGAAGCTATGGAACAACTCGACGATCGAAGTTACGTCATCGCCTTCCCGAAACCAACGAAAGTTCAACTCAGCTGTGGCACTCAAAGCTACAACATGTTTAACGGGAGCTTTTTAGTAACAGTACCATTACATTGTTCATTACATACAACTGAACTTACCATCGTGAACTCTGATGACATCATACAAGGCCAGCCGCTGAAAATTATGAAGATAAATTACCTTGAAGAAATGAAATCCCTTCACCTTAATCTGAGTTCAATAAACTTAAGAAGATTACATACCATCCAAGATAAGATCATGATCCAGCCTCCGTTGCAACTGCAGACGACTCCTGAAATAGTATATCATACTACCATACCTCTATACATAACGCTATTAAGTTTGATCGTACTTACCATAATTATACTGATTCGCCGACGCTATCTTAAGAAAAATACCGAGAAGATGTCCAGCATCCCACGAGATGAAGCCAGCAGAAATCCTGAAAATCATACTTATGCAACACCGTCATCACCATCAAATAAACCAGCAATTTTTTCACTGAAAGTTGGAAAATAATTGCTGATCTGAGGGTGGAGGAATTACATAGCATATATAATTATGTTACTAAGTGAAGCTACCCAGCCTCGACCATTGCAACAGTCCGAGATGCAGAGTCAGCGCAACGTGCTAGTGCAACGTGACCTGCCGACATCATTTTCCCCAGTCACACGTTTTTTCATGTGAAAGATTGCACTCGGCTTCTAACATCGAACCGGTCAATTACTTTTAGTTAGTTTTAATTATATTGTAATTTTCTAATAATAAATAAGTGAATATTTTTTCGTTTTTTTTAAATCCTCCGGCTGTAGCTTTCGTAATTAGTGCGTACACGCATAGTACCCGTAGAAAATGAAACGAGAAGCAGAAGTCCAACCCCAGCGCCTTTGGCAGATAGGGTAGGGTGTTCAACTCGTTCAAAGAATTACAGCAGAAATGCTTCACGCTCTTCACTGAGCACCGAGGATGAAACATGGAATGATCAGGAGGCTGATCGCGACCTTCGAGGTAGACTTCGATCAAGAAGTAAAAAACAAGCAGTTACCGGTGCAATGAAAACTGTGACTTCACCAGAAGTAGTCACCATCAGATCTGAGGGACAAGGAGAGTCATCAGTATCAACTGACGACACCCTGGTTACAGCCACGCCACCATGTAAGGACCTCATTTATAAAGAAACTCCTGGAATACTGTGGCAGAGACAGAAACGAAATCGTGAGGAGGTCAGTGCGGAAGGCGACAGCAGTGAGGATACGGCACCGGCATCAAAGATCTCATCTCAAAAACGTGGAGTGGGTCGTCTATTGACCACTGGAAAATTCGCTGGACAATTAAAAGCGAGAGACGAAAAGAAGAGAAAACAGAAAGAGGACATGCATCAACAGTTTGAGGTAGACATAGCTACGAAGATGGAACAGACAAGGCGCTACCTCTCTGAGTCGTCTATGTCATACGATTCCGAAGGCCCTACTGCGTCAGATCTAAGGCAGCAAGTGCTATCGAGCGTGGAGGTGATCCGAGAGGTGGCGAGTAAATCTGGCCATCTAAAAGGCACTTTTCAGCGTGCTCTCAAAGATGCTGCGACTTCGATCCGCGAAGCAGTGGATGCGCTACACAGGAGTACGGCCACAGATGAGAACAGAAAGCTGCAAAATGACAAGGATCGTCTGCAAAAAGAGCTTAAGGAAATGCGCAAGGAGCTCACGGAAGTCCGAACGCAGCTATCTCACCTGACGAATTCCCAACCTGAGGAGACGTCTTCACTCAGACGTGATATCATGGTTGAGGTTGGTACGATGGTAAATGCAAGGCTCGAAGCGCTGGAGGAAAGATTACCACCTGTTAAGAGATTGCGGCCACCATTAGCAGCCGACAAGCGTAATGATACAAGTGCCCTTTTGGCTCAGCCAAAGTCTGTTGTACAGCCCAAGAAACCAACAGCGTCAACATCGGGTCTAGCTGCGCCACCGCAACTAGATGATGCTAACATAACTGAGTCGGAAACAACCAAACAGGCACCTAAGAAAGGAAAAAATAAGAAGAAGGTAAAGAAGCATAAGGGTACTGGCGCCGCAGAAGCTTCAGTTCAATCACAACCCGGTGTCGGTTCTTCGGCCACCAAGCCTGCAGAAGAAAGCTGGCACAAAGTTGGCAAAAATGGGAAGATATTGAAAGAGAAGAACAAGAGTGTACCAAAGGTCCCGAAAAAGTCACCTCAAGTGGCAAAATCAAAGCCGGTAAAACTCAGACCTCCAAAGTCAGCGGCGGTAGTGGTGACGCTGCAACCAGATGCGGCGAAAATAGGGCTAACTTATGCAGCTATCTTAGCGGAGGCGAAACAGAAAATTGCGCTAAATGAATTAGGTCTTCCACCTTTACGAGTCCGAAAATCTGCAAGTGGAGGTCGTATCTTCGAAGTACCTGGAGCGACGGGCCAAGAGAAAGCGGATACATTGGCCAACAAACTAAGGGAACTCTTAAAAGAGGAAGATGTGCGCGTCTCCAGGCCAACTAAATGCGTAGAAATGCGTCTCTCAGGCCTGGATGATTCTGTGTCAACTGAGGAAGTTGCTCGTACAATTGCTGATCTAGGCGGATGTGATATTAGCGAAGTCAAAGTGGGGGTAATCAAGCAAGACTTTTCAGGTTTGGGTACGGCCTGGCTTCGCTGCCCCATTTTAGCTGCAAAAAAGATAGCGGAGAAGAAACGGGTGCTGGTCGGTTGGGTTTCAGCTCAGGTAAAATTGCTGCAACCAAGGCCACTTCGTTGCTATCGTTGTTTCGAGACTGGGCACGTCAAGGAACACTGTACAGGAGAGGTGGACCGCAGTGATCAGTGTTACCGCTGTGGGACTACAGGCCACAAATCCAGCTCTTGTTCGGCCGAACCGCAATGTCCTGTTTGTGCTGCGGCTAAATTTCCATCGAATCATCGAGTGGGCAGTAAATCATGTACTGCGCCTCCTACCAATAAAAAGATGAACAAAGCTATGGGACCTAAAAGTTCGCAAAACTTACAACAGCCGGCGCCTAACTGTGCTATGGAGGAGGATATAATTGCGCTTGATAATTAATGGCTTTAAAAGTATTACAGGCGAATATCAACCACTGTGCCCGTGCCCAAGATTTGCTTGCACAAAGCATGAGACAGTGGTCGATAAACATAGCTGTAGTTTGCGAACCGTACTATGTTCCTCCCAACGATGATTGGGTTAGCGATCTTGACAACCTAGTCGTATTGATAACTCAAAGAACTTTTGGCACACCAGCATTCGAAAAGGTTGTGAAAGGAAGGGGATGCGTTGCGGCTCAAGTGGATGGAATCACCTTCATAGGGGCTTACTTCTCCCTAAACAAGAGTGTTGCGGAATTTGAGATGTTCCTAGTCGAGTTGGGTTCCATGGTTGGGCAAATTTATCCTGCGCCAATAATTTTAGCAGGGGACCTTAACGCTAAGGCTATTGCGTGGGGTCACCCTACCACTGATATTAAAGGCGAAATTTTAGAAGACTGGGTTGTGGCGAACGGGCTTGTCATTTCAAACAGGGGAACGACATTTACCTGCGTTAGACACAACGGTGGCTCTAGAGTAGATGTCACCTTTGCAAGTTCTAATATGTCGGATCGCGTTTTAGGATGGCGAGTGCTGGTGGACGAGGAAGATCTCTCGGACCATCGGTATATACGTTATGACATTTCTCTCCCTACATCAAGCTCACTCACGGACACTTCTCGTACACTACTACAGGAAGGCCCGCGATGGGTTATAAAGCGGTTAGATAAAGAACTATTACAAGAAGCTGTCATAGTTGAGTCCTGGCAATACAACCAAAACATACCCGTTGACATCGATACGGAGGCTGAAAAACTTCGTCAGGCAATGACGCGCGTTTGCGATGCAGCAATGCCTCGAGCTAAAGTCATCCCGCCGAAGAACCAAGTGTATTGGTGGTCCACAGAAATTGCCCAACTGCGAACAGAGTGCGTGGGGGCAAGACGTCAATACACACGGAGCAGAAGACGACGACGTAGGGATGAAGCCAGGGAAGCTTTTCTCCACGAAGTCTACAAAAACAAGAAGAAGGCCTTACAAGCTGCCATCTGTAGATCGAAAACCCGATCCCGAGAGGAGTTGTTGGAGATGCTCAACCGTGATCCATGGGGAAGGCCATACAGAATGATAATGGCTAAACTACGTCCATTTGTACCTCCGCTGACGCAGTCTCCAGCCACGCGTAGTGGAAAATATTACCATGGTATTATTTCCAGACAGGGATGAATTCTCACCCCCTATAATGGCACCAGATATAGAAGAGAGAGAAGAAGCTCTAAACATCCCTGAGGTGACGAGCGCTGAACTGAGTGCGGCAGTCCTAAAACTCCGAGCTAAGAACACAGCTCCCGGTCTTGATGGCATTCCTGGCCGCGTTTGGGTTCTCGCCATAGAAGAACTAGAGCCCATTGTGCTAAATTTATTTACCGCTTGTCTAGAGCAGGGCCGACTACCTGTCCAGTGGAAGACAGGTAAATTGGTATTGCTGCGGAAAGACAACCGTCCAGCAGATTCTCCATCGGCATACAGACCAATAGTCTTGCTCGATGAAATTGTGAAGCTTTTGGAACGTATCGTGGCGAAACGTCTAAATAATCACCTTGAGCAGATCGGTCCAAACCTGTGTGAAAACCAATACGGTTTTCGTAAAGAAAGGTCGACCATTCACGCCATGTTAAAAGTGTTTCTCGAGTTTCTCGAGGCGAAGTAGCATTGGCAGTATCGCTTGACATTGCCAACGCATTTAATAGTTTGCCTTGGAACTGTGTAAATGAGGCCTTAAAGTACCACAGTGTGCCCCTCTATCTTCGCCGTTTTATTGCCGCATATCTGTCGGAGAGATCTGTGAAATACCCAAGCCGTAGTGAATGGAAGCAACGCAATATGTCATGCGGTGTTCCACAGGGTTCGGTCCTAGGACCGCTCCTGTGGAACATCGGCTATGATTGGGTGCTACGGGGCGCATTGCTTAGTGGAGCAGACATAGTGTGCTACGCTGATGACACTTTGGTAATAGCGTGGTGCAAAACTTTCAGGGAGGCGTCACTTCTTAGCACTGCAAGTGTAGCACAGGTGGTATCTCGGATTCGAGCGTTAGGTTTAAAAGTAGCCCTAGAAAAGTCTGAAGCAGTCTGCTTCCATGGGCCCCGCAAGGCGCCTCCAGCTGGTGCGCACATAGTTGTAAGCGGTGTGGAAATCAGGGTTCAAAAAATGATGAAATACCTTGGTATTGTCATTGATAGTCGTTGGCAATTCCATGCACACTTTGAGCGCCTCGCTCCGAAGCTTATGGGTGTCGCAGCAGCCCTCAGCAGACTGCTGCCTAATCTGGGCGGCCCGGATCCGACTTGTCGACGTCTGTTTATGGGAGTCTTACGTTCTATGGCCCTTTACGGCGCACCCGTATGGGCATATTCACTGGGTAGTCGAGATCTTCCTCTCCTGAGACGACCACAAAGAGTGATGGCAACGAGGATAATACGTGGCTACTGCACAATTTCTTATGAGGCGGCCTGTGTCTTGGCCGGGTCTCTGCCATGGGACTTGGATGCAAAAGCCCTTGCGTCAGTATTTATTTGGCGTGAAGAAGCGCGAGATCGGGGTGAAAATCCGGCTGACAGGGAAATAGAAGCCTACAGGAATGAGACCCAGCTGGAGCTACTTACACAATGGGGGGAGAGACTAAGTCACCCTAGTGCTGGTCTCAAAGTAATTGAGGCGGTACAGCCTATCCTGGTGCAGTGGTTGCGACGAAATCACGGAGTCCTCACCTTCCGATTGACGCAACTTCTCTCTGGACATGGTTGTTTTGGTGGCTACCTCTGTTGAATAGCTGGTAGGGAACCATCATCCAGGTGTCACCATTGCGATACCTGCCCAGACGAGACTTCCCAGCATACGTTGGAAGCATGCTCCGCATGGACAGACGAGCGTCAAGCGCTATGCGCTATTATAGGTAGAGATCTCTCGTTAGGCACAGTGGTCCGAAGCATTGTCGACAGCGAGAGGGCGTGGAAGGCCCTATCGCGATTTAGCGAAAGGGTAATGGAGAAAAAAGAGGATGCGGAGCGAGTGAGAGAGTCGAACTCCTCGCTCGCAATCCGCCGTCGTAGAATAGGGCGCAGAAGGCGAGATTTCTCTCGCATTCAAATGCCTCATTAAAGAGCCGTGAGCAGTGGGCTTGGGGGAGCCCGCTGCTCTTAACACCTGGCTTGAGATGGCGTACGCAGTGTCCCCGTGTGCCATTCAAAACACAGCAGCGAGGGGGAGGAACACCTCTCTCTCCAACAGCGAGTTGGGATTCGTATAGGATCAACATCTTCGTCGGATCGCGGACGTAGTCTGGGAGAAGCCTCTCAGCCTCCCGCGTCCCCCGGCTATGGATAAAAGAGGACACCAAGGGGTTTTAGTCAGTCGAGTCTGACATAACCCGTCTGTCTCCCCCATTTGATAGGCGGGTATGCATGATGCATTTCCCCTTGTAAAAAAAAAAAAAAAAAAAAAAAGGGGTTATCCGTTAGGATACAGATACATATATTTTACATAATCTTGTAATATTCAAAGAAATATATAAAAATCCCCATAAGTCAGGTACAAATGATTGTATTCTTAACACAAACATATGCCCCTTTTGGGACGCAAACCCACGACCGTCGGTGCGAATGGCAGGATCGCTACCGTTGCACCAAACGGGCGTAAAAGATCACTAATAAGAATAATAATTTTAATTGTCAATTAACTCCTTCGTTTTAATTGTCAATCAACGAAATAATGATAATTCAGTAATAATTATTCATAAAAGTATGCAATTTTTCATCAATGTTTTCTTATGACGTTATCACGTAAAATTATCGTCCGTAAACTTACTTTACAGACAACCATTTTTTTATTATTAATCCTGACGTTTCGACTCCTTTACAGGAGCCGTGATCACTGGCTAAATGGGCTAATGTCAATGAGTGTACAACGCGAAAGATTAAGTAACTAAACTTTTTTCTTTCTTTGTCCTGCGTTCGAGTCCCGGAAAGGGCTGATGTATGTTTGATGAATACGAACATTTGAATATAAGTCATGGATATTTATATATATTTCTATAAATATTAAATACCTATGTATCCTATATGGCTGTTTGTGTCCTAGTATCCATAACGCAAGCCTAACAGTGCTTACTAGGCTAGGTGAGTGAATCTAAGAAATATTAATTAAATATAAATTTTCAATTAAAAAAAAAACTATAGACTTCTGATTATTAACTGATTACTTATCAGCTAATCAGATTATTAATTGATTAATAATTCATAACTACTCATAACTTATTCCCCGTGATAAAATACCATATATTTTAACACGATTACCGCAAAATAAGCAAGTTACTCAATAAATATGGCGCAGACGTTATGATAAGCTGAGTATTATTTCTTTTGGGGTTTTCTTTACGAATGCGTCATTAGGTTCTTCCTCGTTATCAATTTCGCAATATGATATTACTAATAACGTATATTTGTGTGATGAGCCTATATATGTGTCCTTTCATATTGGTTGTTTAGTTATATGTTTTATTCGATGTTTAAAATACGATTGCAGTTAATAATTTTAGTGAATGTTGTAACAAACTCTTAGACTGGACATCAAATTTCGAGAATTCGCGCCACAAAATATTGTTATTGTAAAAAGTTTTCCTTAAAAACAGGATTTGTCTAAAATTTAAATTTCGGAACGTACCTTTTTAGAAAGCGCGGCAATTTCATAACTGGCTGGTAACATGTTCAATAAAACCTTTTTTTAATTTTGGTCAGGCAAGGAAAAAACAAAACCGACCTGTTTACAACAAATAAGTATTTATTTTGTCCTTATCTATTTAATTTACCTTTACGAATGCATTTCAATTTGGCTTTTCGTCATCATCAGTCAATTAATAACTAAATAGCTGGAACATAGTGCTTCCTTCTTCTTCAGGATGAAAAAACTGTATGCATGTAGAGAGTACTAAAGGGTCCTAAAGACTACAGCTGAACTTATTGGCGGGAACGGGAAGCATAACTTTAGTGGGTTTAATTTTCTTGTTCAATTTTGTGTTGTAGTTGATATAAGTGTGTATTAATGGTAGGTTATTAAACACTAAGTATTTGTGTTGAATTTTTCTACGCTTTCTTAAGAAATCCACAGGGAGGTTTCAGTAGAACCCCGCATTTTTACTGAAACATAGGGAAAGGGATATTTTATTTTTCATTCATCATCATCTCATTAATATAAGACTACTGAAGACTAGACTGTATTGGCTTTGGACCCTTTGCTTTCTCTTATGTGAAAATTTAGCAAAAAAAAAAAAGGAATACAACTCGAATTTATATCTTAAAGTGCCATAAGCTTTTTGGCGGGATCACGAAGCGTCACTTTCTTTAATGGTTTTGGTTTTCTTGTTAAATTTTGTTTTATGGTTGATATTATTGTGTAATAACAAAGGGTTATTAACCACTGAGTGATTCTGAATATGCATGAGTGTTGGCAAGTGAAACAAAACAGGTTGGAAGGTATCTTTTCGCGCTCTCTTAAAAAGGCCACGAGGAGGTTTCAGTAAAACCCCACTTCTTTTCTGAAACCTAGGAAATTACTCAAGAACATAGAAGAAAGATTATACTTACTTGACAATGGCTAAATGCACAAATTGTGCAAGCCATAAATAAAGAAAAAAAGGGCCATAAGAAGCACAAAAGAACTCGATATTTTATAAATTATTTAGTTATACATTTCAAAAAAAAGCTCCATACTTATTACAACTATTTTAAAGTCATTCGTTTTTTCAGTGCTAAAAATATTGATATTATATGTAAGTTAGTCTTATATTTTCAGAATACAACACGTAGATAATAACGTTACATTTCTGATAACGCAAATCTGAATTCCAAGAATGATGGAATTCAGGTTTGCGTCATGAGAGTAAATATTTGAGGACAAATACATTGCAGCGATTTATTGATTATCTACTAAGATATTAATGTTAATAATTTCAATTTATTGAAGTCAGCACTATATTGATGTACACATAAATCGTGAGAAGAAAAAAATCTTGAAAACAAGAGTATAAATAAAGGATTACTAATCGTTTGGCAAAAGAACGTTTCCCAAAATATAACATCACAAATTATTTTACGCAAATTTCAATTGGCAAAAGAACATGTGTCAAAACAACTTATTGCAAATATGTTTTTATTTTAATTTTTTGCATTCACAATGCAATATTTCTATAAGATATAAAATACGTGTGTAAAAAACAACCACGCCTCCGAGCCCTCAGATGGGATTCGAACCCACGACCTTTCGCAATCCGGGCGACTGCTCTGACCGCTGAGCTACCGAGACGCTGGCAAACGTGTCGAATTTTACAAACGTATTCCAACTTCTACTATGAGCTAGTATCGTTCCACCAATGTTGAACGCTAACTACCTTCAACATTGAAAGTAATATTTTTACAAATATTAAACAATCAATTAAGATGGAACCAGCTATAATTATGTTTTTATTTTAATTTTTTGCATTCACAATGCAATATTTCTATAAGATATAAAATACGTGTGTAAAAAACAACCACGCCTCCGAGCCCTCAGATGGGATTCGAACCCACGACCTTTCGCAATCCGGGCGACTGCTCTGACCGCTGAGCTACCGAGACGCTGGCAAACGTGTCGAATTTTACAAACGTATTCCAACTTCTACTATGAGCTAGTATCGTTCCACCAATGTTGAACGCTAACTACCTTCAACATTGAAAGTAATATTTTTACAAATATTAAACAATCAATTAAGATGGAACCAGCTATAATTATGTTTTTATTTTAATTTTTTTGCATTCACAATGCAATATTTCTATAAGATATAAAATACGTGTGTAAAAAACAACCACGCCTCCGAGCCCTCAGATGGGATTCGAACCCACGACCTTTCGCAATCCGGGCGACTGCTCTGACCGCTGAGCTACCGAGACGCTGGCAAACGTGTCGAATTTTACAAACGTATTCCAACTTCTACTATGAGCTAGTATCGTTCCACCAATGTTGAACGCTAACTACCTTCAACATTGAAAGTAATATTTTTACAAATATTAAACAATCAATTAAGATGGAACCAGCTATAATTATGTTTTTATTTTAATTTTTTGCATTCACAATGCAATATTTCTATAAGATATAAAATACGTGTGTAAAAAACAACCACGCCTCCGAGCCCTCAGATGGGATTCGAACCCACGACCTTTCGCAATCCGGGCGACTGCTCTGACCGCTGAGCTACCGAGACGCTGGCAAACGTGTCGAATTTTACAAACGTATTCCAACTTCTACTATGAGCTAGTATCGTTCCACCAATGTTGAACGCTAACTACCTTCAACATTGAAAGTAATATTTTTACAAATATTAAACAATCAATTAAGATGGAACCAGCTATAATTATGTTTTTATTTTAATTTTTTGCATTCACAATGCAATATTTCTATAAGATATAAAATACGTGTGTAAAAAACAACCACGCCTCCGAGCCCTCAGATGGGATTCGAACCCACGACCTTTCGCAATCCGGGCGACTGCTCTGACCGCTGAGCTACCGAGACGCTGGCAAACGTGTCGAATTTTACAAACGTATTCCAACTTCTACTATGAGCTAGTATCGTTCCACCAATGTTGAACGCTAACTACCTTCAACATTGAAAGTAATATTTTTACAAATATTAAACAATCAATTAAGATGGAACCAGCTATAATTATGTTTTTATTTTAATTTTTTGCATTCACAATGCAATATTTCTATAAGATATAAAATACGTGTGTAAAAAAACAACCACGCCTCCGAGCCCTCAGATGGGATTCGAACCCACGACCTTTCGCAATCCGGGCGACTGCTCTGACCGCTGAGCTACCGAGACGCTGGCAAACGTGTCGAATTTTACAAACGTATTCCAACTTCTACTATGAGCTAGTATCGTTCCACCAATGTTGAACGCTAACTACCTTCAACATTGAAAGTAATATTTTTACAAATATTAAACAATCAATTAAGATGGAACCAGCTATAATTATGTGTTTATTTTAATTTTTTGCATTCACAATGCAATATTTCTATAAGATATAAAATACGTGTGTAAAAAACAACCACGCCTCCGAGCCCTCAGATGGGATTCGAACCCACGACCTTTCGCAATCCGGGCGACTGCTCTGACCGCTGAGCTACCGAGACGCTGGCAAACGTGTCGAATTTTACAAACGTATTCCAACTTCTACTATGAGCTAGTATCGTTCCACCAATGTTGAACGCTAACTACCTTCAACATTGAAAGTAATATTTTTACAAATATTAAACAATCAATTAAGATGGAACCAGCTATAATTATGTTTTTATTTTAATTTTTTGCATTCACAATGCAATATTTCTATAAGATATAAAATACGTGTGTAAAAAACAACCACGCCTCCGAGCCCTCAGATGGGATTCGAACCCACGACCTTTCGCAATCCGGGCGACTGCTCTGACCGCTGAGCTACCGAGACGCTGGCAAACGTGTCGAATTTTACAAACGTATTCCAACTTCTACTATGAGCTAGTATCGTTCCACCAATGTTGAACGCTAACTACCTTCAACATTGAAAGTAATATTTTTACAAATATTAAACAATCAATTAAGATGGAACCAGCTATAATTATGTTTTTATTTTAATTTTTTGCATTCACAATGCAATATTTCTATAAGATATAAAATACGTGTGTAAAAAACAACCACGCCTCCGAGCCCTCAGATGGGATTCGAACCCACGACCTTTCGCAATCCGGGCGACTGCTCTGACCGCTGAGCTACCGAGACGCTGGCAAACGTGTCGAATTTTACAAACGTATTCCAACTTCTACTATGAGCTAGTATCGTTCCACCAATGTTGAACGCTAACTACCTTCAACATTGAAAGTAATATTTTTACAAATATTAAACAATAAATTAAGATGGAACCAGCTATAATTATGTTTTTATTTTAATTTTTTGCATTCACAATGCAATATTTCTATAAGATATAAAATACGTGTGTAAAAAACAACCACGCCTCCGAGCCCTCAGATGGGATTCGAACCCACGACCTTTCGCAATCCGGGCGACTGCTCTGACCGCTGAGCTACCGAGACGCTGGCAAACGTGTCGAATTTTACAAACGTATTCCAACTTCTACTATGAGCTAGTATCGTTCCACCAATGTTGAACGCTAACTACCTTCAACATTGAAAGTAATATTTTTACAAATATTAAACAATCAATTAAGATGGAACCAGCTATAATTATGTTTTTATTTTAATTTTTTGCATTCACAATGCAATATTTCTATAAGATATAAAATACGTGTGTAAAAAACAACCACGCCTCCGAGCCCTCAGATGGGATTCGAACCCACGACCTTTCGCAATCCGGGCGACTGCTCTGACCGCTGAGCTACCGAGACGCTGGCAAACGTGTCGAATTTTACAAACGTATTCCAACTTCTACTATGAGCTAGTATCGTTCCACCAATGTTGAACGCTAACTACCTTCAACATTGAAAGTAATATTTTTACAAATATTAAACAATCAATTAAGATGGAACCAGCTATAATTATGTTTTTATTTTAATTTTTTTTGCATTCACAATGCAATATTTCTATAAGATATAAAATACGTGTGTAAAAAACAACCACGCCTCCGAGCCCTCAGATGGGATTCGAACCCACGACCTTTCGCAATCCGGGCGACTGCTCTGACCGCTGAGCTACCGAGACGCTGGCAAACGTGTCGAATTTTACAAACGTATTCCAACTTCTACTATGAGCTAGTATCGTTCCACCAATGTTGAACGCTAACTACCTTCAACATTGAAAGTAATATTTTTACAAATATTAAACAATCAATTAAGATGGAACCAGCTATAATTATGTTTTTATTTTAATTTTTTGCATTCACAATGCAATATTTCTATAAGATATAAAATACGTGTGTAAAAAAAAAAAAAAAAAAAAAAAACAACCACGCCTCCGAGCCCTCAGATGGGATTCGAACCCACGACCTTTCGCAATCCGGGCGACTGCTCTGACCGCTGAGCTACCGAGACGCTGGCAAACGTGTCGAATTTTACAAACGTATTCCAACTTCTACTATGAGCTAGTATCGTTCCACCAATGTTGAACGCTAACTACCTTCAACATTGAAAGTAATATTTTTACAAATATTAAACAATCAATTAAGATGGAACCAGCTATAATTATGTTTTTATTTTAATTTTTTGCATTCACAATGCAATATTTCTATAAGATATAAAATACGTGTGTAAAAAACAACCACGCCTCCGAGCCCTCAGATGGGATTCGAACCCACGACCTTTCGCAATCCGGGCGACTGCTCTGACCGCTGAGCTACCGAGACGCTGGCAAACGTGTCGAATTTTACAAACGTATTCCAACTTCTACTATGAGCTAGTATCGTTCCACCAATGTTGAACGCTAACTACCTTCAACATTGAAAGTAATATTTTTACAAATATTAAACAATCAATTAAGATGGAACCAGCTATAATTATGTTTTTATTTTAATTTTTTGCATTCACAATGCAATATTTCTATAAGATATAAAATACGTGTGTAAAAAACAACCACGCCTCCGAGCCCTCAGATGGGATTCGAACCCACGACCTTTCGCAATCCGGGCGACTGCTCTGACCGCTGAGCTACCGAGACGCTGGCAAACGTGTCGAATTTTACAAACGTATTCCAACTTCTACTATGAGCTAGTATCGTTCCACCAATGTTGAACGCTAACTACCTTCAACATTGAAAGTAATATTTTTACAAATATTAAACAATCAATTAAGATGGAACCAGCTATAATTATGTTTTTATTTTAATTTTTTGCATTCACAATGCAATATTTCTATAAGATATAAAATACGTGTGTAAAAAACAACCACGCCTCCGAGCCCTCAGATGGGATTCGAACCCACGACCTTTCGCAATCCGGGCGACTGCTCTGACCGCTGAGCTACCGAGACGCTGGCAAACGTGTCGAATTTTACAAACGTATTCCAACTTCTACTATGAGCTAGTATCGTTCCACCAATGTTGAACGCTAACTACCTTCAACATTGAAAGTAATATTTTTACAAATATTAAACAATCAATTAAGATGGAACCAGCTATAATTATGTTTTTATTTTAATTTTTTGCATTCACAATGCAATATTTCTATAAGATATAAAATACGTGTGTAAAAAACAACCACGCCTCCGAGCCCTCAGATGGGATTCGAACCCACGACCTTTCGCAATCCGGGCGACTGCTCTGACCGCTGAGCTACCGAGACGCTGGCAAACGTGTCGAATTTTACAAACGTATTCCAACTTCTACTATGAGCTAGTATCGTTCCACCAATGTTGAACGCTAACTACCTTCAACATTGAAAGTAATATTTTTACAAATATTAAACAATCAATTAAGATGGAACCAGCTATAATTATGTTTTTATTTTAATTTTTTGCATTCACAATGCAATATTTCTATAAGATATAAAATACGTGTGTAAAAAACAACCACGCCTCCGAGCCCTCAGATGGGATTCGAACCCACGACCTTTCGCAATCCGGGCGACTGCTCTGACCGCTGAGCTACCGAGACGCTGGCAAACGTGTCGAATTTTACAAACGTATTCCAACTTCTACTATGAGCTAGTATCGTTCCACCAATGTTGAACGCTAACTACCTTCAACATTGAAAGTAATATTTTTACAAATATTAAACAATCAATTAAGATGGAACCAGCTATAATTATGTTTTTATTTTAATTTTTTGCATTCACAATGCAATATTTCTATAAGATATAAAATACGTGTGTAAAAAACAACCACGCCTCCGAGCCCTCAGATGGGATTCGAACCCACGACCTTTCGCAATCCGGGCGACTGCTCTGACCGCTGAGCTACCGAGACGCTGGCAAACGTGTCGAATTTTACAAACGTATTCCAACTTCTACTATGAGCTAGTATCGTTCCACCAATGTTGAACGCTAACTACCTTCAACATTGAAAGTAATATTTTTACAAATATTAAACAATCAATTAAGATGGAACCAGCTATAATTATGTTTTTATTTTAATTTTTTTTGCATTCACAATGCAATATTTCTATAAGATATAAAATACGTGTGTAAAAAACAACCACGCCTCCGAGCCCTCAGATGGGATTCGAACCCACGACCTTTCGCAATCCGGGCGACTGCTCTGACCGCTGAGCTACCGAGACGCTGGCAAACGTGTCGAATTTTACAAACGTATTCCAACTTCTACTATGAGCTAGTATCGTTCCACCAATGTTGAACGCTAACTACCTTCAACATTGAAAGTAATATTTTTACAAATATTAAACAATCAATTAAGATGGAACCAGCTATAATTATGTTTTTATTTTAATTTTTTGCATTCACAATGCAATATTTCTATAAGATATAAAATACGTGTGTAAAAAACAACCACGCCTCCGAGCCCTCAGATGGGATTCGAACCCACGACCTTTCGCAATCCGGGCGACTGCTCTGACCGCTGAGCTACCGAGACGCTGGCAAACGTGTCGAATTTTACAAACGTATTCCAACTTCTACTATGAGCTAGTATCGTTCCACCAATGTTGAACGCTAACTACCTTCAACATTGAAAGTAATATTTTTACAAATATTAAACAATCAATTAAGATGGAACCAGCTATAATTATGTTTTTATTTTAATTTTTTGCATTCACAATGCAATATTTCTATAAGATATAAAATACGTGTGTAAAAAACAACCACGCCTCCGAGCCCTCAGATGGGATTCGAACCCACGACCTTTCGCAATCCGGGCGACTGCTCTGACCGCTGAGCTACCGAGACGCTGGCAAACGTGTCGAATTTTACAAACGTATTCCAACTTCTACTATGAGCTAGTATCGTTCCACCAATGTTGAACGCTAACTACCTTCAACATTGAAAGTAATATTTTTACAAATATTAAACAATCAATTAAGATGGAACCAGCTATAATTATGTTTTTATTTTAATTTTTTGCATTCACAATGCAATATTTCTATAAGATATAAAATACGTGTGTAAAAAACAACCACGCCTCCGAGCCCTCAGATGGGATTCGAACCCACGACCTTTCGCAATCCGGGCGACTGCTCTGACCGCTGAGCTACCGAGACGCTGGCAAACGTGTCGAATTTTACAAACGTATTCCAACTTCTACTATGAGCTAGTATCGTTCCACCAATGTTGAACGCTAACTACCTTCAACATTGAAAGTAATATTTTTACAAATATTAAACAATCAATTAAGATGGAACCAGCTATAATTATGTTTTTATTTTAATTTTTTGCATTCACAATGCAATATTTCTATAAGATATAAAATACGTGTGTAAAAAACAACCACGCCTCCGAGCCCTCAGATGGGATTCGAACCCACGACCTTTCGCAATCCGGGCGACTGCTCTGACCGCTGAGCTACCGAGACGCTGGCAAACGTGTCGAATTTTACAAACGTATTCCAACTTCTACTATGAGCTAGTATCGTTCCACCAATGTTGAACGCTAACTACCTTCAACATTGAAAGTAATATTTTTACAAATATTAAACAATCAATTAAGATGGAACCAGCTATAATTATGTTTTTATTTTAATTTTTTGCATTCACAATGCAATATTTCTATAAGATATAAAATACGTGTGTAAAAAACAACCACGCCTCCGAGCCCTCAGATGGGATTCGAACCCACGACCTTTCGCAATCCGGGCGACTGCTCTGACCGCTGAGCTACCGAGACGCTGGCAAACGTGTCGAATTTTACAAACGTATTCCAACTTCTACTATGAGCTAGTATCGTTCCACCAATGTTGAACGCTAACTACCTTCAACATTGAAAGTAATATTTTTACAAATATTAAACAATCAATTAAGATGGAACCAGCTATAATTATGTTTTTATTTTAATTTTTTGCATTCACAATGCAATATTTCTATAAGATATAAAATACGTGTGTAAAAAACAACCACGCCTCCGAGCCCTCAGATGGGATTCGAACCCACGACCTTTCGCAATCCGGGCGACTGCTCTGACCGCTGAGCTACCGAGACGCTGGCAAACGTGTCGAATTTTACAAACGTATTCCAACTTCTACTATGAGCTAGTATCGTTCCACCAATGTTGAACGCTAACTACCTTCAACATTGAAAGTAATATTTTTACAAATATTAAACAATCAATTAAGATGGAACCAGCTATAATTATGTTTTTATTTTAATTTTTTGCATTCACAATGCAATATTTCTATAAGATATAAAATACGTGTGTAAAAAACAACCACGCCTCCGAGCCCTCAGATGGGATTCGAACCCACGACCTTTCGCAATCCGGGCGACTGCTCTGACCGCTGAGCTACCGAGACGCTGGCAAACGTGTCGAATTTTACAAACGTATTCCAACTTCTACTATGAGCTAGTATCGTTCCACCAATGTTGAACGCTAACTACCTTCAACATTGAAAGTAATATTTTTACAAATATTAAACAATCAATTAATCATAGTAGAAGTTGGAATACGTTTGTAAAATTCGACACGTTTGCCAGCGTCTCGGTAGCTCAGCGGTCAGAGCAGTCGCCCGGATTGCGAAAGGTCGTGGGTTCGAATCCCATCTGAGGGCTCGGAGGCGTGGTTGTTTTTTACACACGTATTTTATATCTTATAGAAATATTGCATTGTGAATGCAAAAAATTAAAATAAAAACATAATTATAGCTGGTTCCATCTTAATTGATTGTTTAATATTTGTAAAAATATTACTTTCAATGTTGAAGGTAGTTAGCGTTCAACATTGGTGGAACGATACTAGCTCATAGTAGAAGTTGGAATACGTTTGTAAAATTCGACACGTTTGCCAGCGTCTCGGTAGCTCAGCGGTCAGAGCAGTCGCCCGGATTGCGAAAGGTCGTGGGTTCGAATCCCATCTGAGGGCTCGGAGGCGTGGTTGTTTTTTACACACGTATTTTATATCTTATAGAAATATTGCATTGTGAATGCAAAAAATTAAAATAAAAACATAATTATAGCTGGTTCCATCTTAATTGATTGTTTAATATTTGTAAAAATATTACTTTCAATGTTGAAGGTAGTTAGCGTTCAACATTGGTGGAACGATACTAGCTCATAGTAGAAGTTGGAATACGTTTGTAAAATTCGACACGTTTGCCAGCGTCTCGGTAGCTCAGCGGTCAGAGCAGTCGCCCGGATTGCGAAAGGTCGTGGGTTCGAATCCCATCTGAGGGCTCGGAGGCGTGGTTGTTTTTTACACACGTATTTTATATCTTATAGAAATATTGCATTGTGAATGCAAAAAATTAAAATAAAAACATAATTATAGCTGGTTCCATCTTAATTGATTGTTTAATATTTGTAAAAATATTACTTTCAATGTTGAAGGTAGTTAGCGTTCAACATTGGTGGAACGATACTAGCTCATAGTAGAAGTTGGAATACGTTTGTAAAATTCGACACGTTTGCCAGCGTCTCGGTAGCTCAGCGGTCAGAGCAGTCGCCCGGATTGCGAAAGGTCGTGGGTTCGAATCCCATCTGAGGGCTCGGAGGCGTGGTTGTTTTTTACACACGTATTTTATATCTTATAGAAATATTGCATTGTGAATGCAAAAAATTAAAATAAAAACATAATTATAGCTGGTTCCATCTTAATTGATTGTTTAATATTTGTAAAAATATTACTTTCAATGTTGAAGGTAGTTAGCGTTCAACATTGGTGGAACGATACTAGCTCATAGTAGAAGTTGGAATACGTTTGTAAAATTCGACACGTTTGCCAGCGTCTCGGTAGCTCAGCGGTCAGAGCAGTCGCCCGGATTGCGAAAGGTCGTGGGTTCGAATCCCATCTGAGGGCTCGGAGGCGTGGTTGTTTTTTACACACGTATTTTATATCTTATAGAAATATTGCATTGTGAATGCAAAAAATTAAAATAAAAACATAATTATAGCTGGTTCCATCTTAATTGATTGTTTAATATTTGTAAAAATATTACTTTCAATGTTGAAGGTAGTTAGCGTTCAACATTGGTGGAACGATACTAGCTCATAGTAGAAGTTGGAATACGTTTGTAAAATTCGACACGTTTGCCAGCGTCTCGGTAGCTCAGCGGTCAG
The DNA here is from genome assembly GCA_927399485.1 of Calamotropha paludella. Taxonomy (NCBI): domain Eukaryota; kingdom Metazoa; phylum Arthropoda; class Insecta; order Lepidoptera; family Crambidae; genus Calamotropha; species Calamotropha paludella. The sequence goes on along the minus strand of OV656817.1, from coordinate 24,540,119 downwards.
AGCAGTCGCCCGGATTGCGAAAGGTCGTGGGTTCGAATCCCATCTGAGGGCTCGGAGGCGTGGTTGTTTTTTACACACGTATTTTATATCTTATAGAAATATTGCATTGTGAATGCAAAAAATTAAAATAAAAACATAATTATAGCTGGTTCCATCTTAATTGATTGTTTAATATTTGTAAAAATATTACTTTCAATGTTGAAGGTAGTTAGCGTTCAACATTGGTGGAACGATACTAGCTCATAGTAGAAGTTGGAATACGTTTGTAAAATTCGACACGTTTGCCAGCGTCTCGGTAGCTCAGCGGTCAGAGCAGTCGCCCGGATTGCGAAGGTCGTGGGTTCGAATCCCATCTGAGGGCTCGGAGGCGTGGTTGTTTTTTACACACGTATTTTATATCTTATAGAAATATTGCATTGTGAATGCAAAAAATTAAAATAAAAACATAATTATAGCTGGTTCCATCTTAATTGATTGTTTAATATTTGTAAAAATATTACTTTCAATGTTGAAGGTAGTTAGCGTTCAACATTGGTGGAACGATACTAGCTCATAGTAGAAGTTGGAATACGTTTGTAAAATTCGACACGTTTGCCAGCGTCTCGGTAGCTCAGCGGTCAGAGCAGTCGCCCGGATTGCGAAAGGTCGTGGGTTCGAATCCCATCTGAGGGCTCGGAGGCGTGGTTGTTTTTTACACACGTATTTTATATCTTATAGAAATATTGCATTGTGAATGCAAAAAATTAAAATAAAAACATAATTATAGCTGGTTCCATCTTAATTGATTGTTTAATATTTGTAAAAATATTACTTTCAATGTTGAAGGTAGTTAGCGTTCAACATTGGTGGAACGATACTAGCTCATAGTAGAAGTTGGAATACGTTTGTAAAATTCGACACGTTTGCCAGCGTCTCGGTAGCTCAGCGGTCAGAGCAGTCGCCCGGATTGCGAAAGGTCGTGGGTTCGAATCCCATCTGAGGGCTCGGAGGCGTGGTTGTTTTTTACACACGTATTTTATATCTTATAGAAATATTGCATTGTGAATGCAAAAAATTAAAATAAAAACATAATTATAGCTGGTTCCATCTTAATTGATTGTTTAATATTTGTAAAAATATTACTTTCAATGTTGAAGGTAGTTAGCGTTCAACATTGGTGGAACGATACTAGCTCATAGTAGAAGTTGGAATACGTTTGTAAAATTCGACACGTTTGCCAGCGTCTCGGTAGCTCAGCGGTCAGAGCAGTCGCCCGGATTGCGAAAGGTCGTGGGTTCGAATCCCATCTGAGGGCTCGGAGGCGTGGTTGTTTTTTACACACGTATTTTATATCTTATAGAAATATTGCATTGTGAATGCAAAAAATTAAAATAAAAACATAATTATAGCTGGTTCCATCTTAATTGATTGTTTAATATTTGTAAAAATATTACTTTCAATGTTGAAGGTAGTTAGCGTTCAACATTGGTGGAACGATACTAGCTCATAGTAGAAGTTGGAATACGTTTGTAAAATTCGACACGTTTGCCAGCGTCTCGGTAGCTCAGCGGTCAGAGCAGTCGCCCGGATTGCGAAAGGTCGTGGGTTCGAATCCCATCTGAGGGCTCGGAGGCGTGGTTGTTTTTTACACACGTATTTTATATCTTATAGAAATATTGCATTGTGAATGCAAAAAATTAAAATAAAAACATAATTATAGCTGGTTCCATCTTAATTGATTGTTTAATATTTGTAAAAATATTACTTTCAATGTTGAAGGTAGTTAGCGTTCAACATTGGTGGAACGATACTAGCTCATAGTAGAAGTTGGAATACGTTTGTAAAATTCGACACGTTTGCCAGCGTCTCGGTAGCTCAGCGGTCAGAGCAGTCGCCCGGATTGCGAAAGGTCGTGGGTTCGAATCCCATCTGAGGGCTCGGAGGCGTGGTTGTTTTTTACACACGTATTTTATATCTTATAGAAATATTGCATTGTGAATGCAAAAAATTAAAATAAAAACATAATTATAGCTGGTTCCATCTTAATTGATTGTTTAATATTTGTAAAAATATTACTTTCAATGTTGAAGGTAGTTAGCGTTCAACATTGGTGGAACGATACTAGCTCATAGTAGAAGTTGGAATACGTTTGTAAAATTCGACACGTTTGCCAGCGTCTCGGTAGCTCAGCGGTCAGAGCAGTCGCCCGGATTGCGAAAGGTCGTGGGTTCGAATCCCATCTGAGGGCTCGGAGGCGTGGTTGTTTTTTTACACACGTATTTTATATCTTATAGAAATATTGCATTGTGAATGCAAAAAATTAAAATAAAAACATAATTATAGCTGGTTCCATCTTAATTGATTGTTTAATATTTGTAAAAATATTACTTTCAATGTTGAAGGTAGTTAGCGTTCAACATTGGTGGAACGATACTAGCTCATAGTAGAAGTTGGAATACGTTTGTAAAATTCGACACGTTTGCCAGCGTCTCGGTAGCTCAGCGGTCAGAGCAGTCGCCCGGATTGCGAAAGGTCGTGGGTTCGAATCCCATCTGAGGGCTCGGAGGCGTGGTTGTTTTTTACACACGTATTTTATATCTTATAGAAATATTGCATTGTGAATGCAAAAAATTAAAATAAAAACATAATTATAGCTGGTTCCATCTTAATTGATTGTTTAATATTTGTAAAAATATTACTTTCAATGTTGAAGGTAGTTAGCGTTCAACATTGGTGGAACGATACTAGCTCATAGTAGAAGTTGGAATACGTTTGTAAAATTCGACACGTTTGCCAGCGTCTCGGTAGCTCAGCGGTCAGAGCAGTCGCCCGGATTGCGAAAGGTCGTGGGTTCGAATCCCATCTGAGGGCTCGGAGGCGTGGTTGTTTTTTACACACGTATTTTATATCTTATAGAAATATTGCATTGTGAATGCAAAAAAATTAAAATAAAAACATAATTATAGCTGGTTCCATCTTAATTGATTGTTTAATATTTGTAAAAATATTACTTTCAATGTTGAAGGTAGTTAGCGTTCAACATTGGTGGAACGATACTAGCTCATAGTAGAAGTTGGAATACGTTTGTAAAATTCGACACGTTTGCCAGCGTCTCGGTAGCTCAGCGGTCAGAGCAGTCGCCCGGATTGCGAAAGGTCGTGGGTTCGAATCCCATCTGAGGGCTCGGAGGCGTGGTTGTTTTTTACACACGTATTTTATATCTTATAGAAATATTGCATTGTGAATGCAAAAAATTAAAATAAAAACATAATTATAGCTGGTTCCATCTTAATTGATTGTTTAATATTTGTAAAAATATTACTTTCAATGTTGAAGGTAGTTAGCGTTCAACATTGGTGGAACGATACTAGCTCATAGTAGAAGTTGGAATACGTTTGTAAAATTCGACACGTTTGCCAGCGTCTCGGTAGCTCAGCGGTCAGAGCAGTCGCCCGGATTGCGAAAGGTCGTGGGTTCGAATCCCATCTGAGGGCTCGGAGGCGTGGTTGTTTTTTACACACGTATTTTATATCTTATAGAAATATTGCATTGTGAATGCAAAAAATTAAAATAAAAACATAATTATAGCTGGTTCCATCTTAATTGATTGTTTAATATTTGTAAAAATATTACTTTCAATGTTGAAGGTAGTTAGCGTTCAACATTGGTGGAACGATACTAGCTCATAGTAGAAGTTGGAATACGTTTGTAAAATTCGACACGTTTGCCAGCGTCTCGGTAGCTCAGCGGTCAGAGCAGTCGCCCGGATTGCGAAAGGTCGTGGGTTCGAATCCCATCTGAGGGCTCGGAGGCGTGGTTGTTTTTTACACACGTATTTTATATCTTATTATTGCAAATATGTATAGGCAAATATCTTTATTGGTATGTTATTGTTTAACAAATAATTGTTTGGTTATGTTTCATATAACCAAATATTATTTAATCAAATGTTTCATTTGACACTTACACTTCCCAAAATATTACATGGCATACGATTTACAAAACAATTTGAATTGTGCATAGAATACAAATTAGCTTATGATGATAATGTGTTAGGTTTCATATTTAATCCCTTTTTAGAAATTTCAAAATGATTAATTAACAATAGAGACGGTCTAATTCTTGGCGGCCGCGGTATGCTCGCTCCGTTCGCTCGCTTTCGCGTGTTAAAAGTCACTGTTCTAACGTAACCAATCCTAGATGATTTAATAGTTTTATTTTCAGTTTTAATTACTTAGTAGTTCGTGAATCGTTTTTGTTACCACTATCTATTCCTTAATTGATTAAAATAAATATAATTTCATTATATACTTACTATTTTCTGTGATCTGTTTGTTTTACTTATATTTGAAATTCTACGCTTTGATAGAGTACCTAAGTATGAGAATAGCCAATTTGATTAAATATTTTTTGGAATACGATATTTTCTTATATACTAAGTAAAATTTTGCTAAATGATAAATGGAAGAAATGAATTATGTGCGAAATGCACATTTGCTAAAGGTTCATTTGGAAAATGAAACTTGGGCAATAAGTTTTCTGGGAAGTGAAAAGTCACGAAATATTATTTTCCAAAGGATGGGATTCCATTCCATAAATAAAATTGCCTTATTTTATAATTATAAGATACTGTCTGATTAACTCAGCATTAAGTATTTTGTCAGTCGGTTAAAATAGAGATAACAGCACACAAAATTCCGGATGCGGATGAAGGTACTTTTATAAGTGAATTTGACAGCTAGCTGTCAAATCAGTTATTAGCTTACCTTCGTCCATGTACGTAATACTCATACTTACTAGCTTTTACCAGCTCGAGTTAATGTAAACTACCAATAACTATTTTGGTTTTTACTGATATGATATATAGCCTATCATTTGCGAAATCACATGTTCTTATCACATACCAAATTTCATCGAAATCGGTAAACCCGTTCTTGACTTAAGAAGGGCAAACAGATAGACAGAAAGACAGACAAATTAAATAGAAATAGAATTGGCATCAGTGTGTCATATAAATAATATTTGTCATAAAATTTGTCCAAAAAACAGACAGAACATACAGATTTATATAAGTATTAAATAAAGATTGGTTTCGTGTATTCGTAACATAAACTTTTCCATTCTATCAATTTTCAATATTTATGAATGTTTTATAGCGTAGCGGCCAATAACAACAATAATATTTTTACCAAAACATCAATACAAAAACTATGAATATATTCTGGAGGTCTGCCATCAAAAATAAACTGTATTCCTTATTAGTGGCAAGATTTTGTTTACGTAACAACTGCCGATATATTTGGTACAACGCCAATTCTCAACCCAAACGGAGTACAAACTGCATAGGTTAAATTTCTGTGTATGACGGCATATGTATAGTAAAATATCCAAATTTTTCCGGTATCACTAACGTCTACAATATTTGAGACCACATAATAAATCAAACCGCAAATTTGAAATGTTTTGAATGGCCCCTTATCGATATGTGTGAACATTTTTAATAGGATACTCAATAGATATCAATAAAATGAAAAAAGATAAATAATTTATTATTAAACAAAGAACACACAGAAAAAATATTGCTTCCATGATGTTGCTGTTTAATTTGTAGATTATATTTTATAGTTTTATATTTTTTTGCATTTTTTAATGCATGCTTGGCAATGATGGCAACATATTGATAAAAACCAAACAAACCCGCTGAAATGTTTTGAAATGGCCCTTAATCGATGTACGTACAAACAGCAACAACCTTAACTGCCCCTTCAAGACCCAACAGACAGAAAGGTAGAAAGAGATGAAATTATTTTTCCCATGACAACTTCATAACAAAAACTAAAGTTTTTATGACATAATATCTTTGTGTGTGTGGTGTGTGTCTCTTGGCGCCAGAGAACTGTCACTGCTTGACGCAGAGTCTTGACATGCCTGATGACGTGCCTTCAGTTGTTGCCGCTCTTCCAAAACAAAGAGCAACGGCAACGTCGCATGCTTTTGGATGAAATAATGTTAAAATTTAATTTTACTTATCCTGCATCCATAGACTTAGAAAGGTATAGATGCAGCAATCAAATAATAATACAGATTTCTTACACTTGCATTATAAAAAATTATTATTAATATTATATTACTCAAATAAAACATATACTAACTTAGCAAATAAACAAATCAAAATAGCGCATAATTATTATGATTTTTTATTACACAAACATTTGTCCTTACCGGGACTCTAACTCAAAATCTTTTCTGATTATAATTAGTAGGATCATTGCCAAACTCGACCTCATTATGTTTTTTGTCCTTAGCTCTTATTCCACCACGCATATGGTTTCCTCCGTTTCCAAAACTTTATCATTTCTGTTATTTAAAATATGAAGTAATAATTTTTCAGACATGCGGTAATTTATTCAATTCTACTCGAATTTTATATTTGTGACACAAAAGACACGCCTTTTTCTGTTCAAAAACCTCGGTGTTCGAAATGCAAAGATTAGAATGGTTTTAAGGTTCAAATGTGTCTTGCTTTTAAATTTCAGGTTAACAAAAGTGAAGAAAGTAAAAATTGCAATTTTTGTATTGCAATATGAAATAATATTTTGTTAAATATACCTATTCTTTTGCTATAATGTTAGAGCGCAAAGCGCGTAAATAATTTGTTCGCCAGTCTGACTAAAAGTTAAATAAAAAACCAACACTTTTTTGTAGCAATATATAATTATAAACTTTAAAAACCTTACTTACACAAAAGCACAAAGAAGATAGAATCGCCTTTTGTCTTCAATATTATAATTTTGATTGGATGGATAATATCTGTATATAGTCCTGGTAATTTTAAAAACCAATACGCTTTTCAGTAAAAATATATTATTACCACTTCATAACAATGTTCAAACATTATTATGAAGAACCAACCGTTTGTGCGTTCTGCCTTTTAAAAATCGCTATCTTACGAAGATAACTGGCACCAACAGTAATAAAAAACTGATGTTGTGTAAGTGACAATTTTCGGGCTAGTACGAGGGCGGCACTGAAAATTTTGTCAATCAAGGAAGTGACACAACTTTACTATTTAAAAATGTATTTATTGCTTTTCGAAGTATTCTCCGCGAAATTTGACACATTTTTCCATACGATGGAACCAATCATTGAAGCAACCATTCCATTCGGAAGTTGGAGTCTCCAAATGGCTGTTTTGTAGGCGTCCACAGCTTCTTCAGGTGATGAAAATCTCTGACCACGCAATTTATTCTTTATTTTAGGGTAAGTATAGTAATCATTAGGGCATAGGTTGGGGCTGTACAGCAGATGGTCTAATAATTCTATGTTTTCTTGCTCCAAAAACTCTTTTGTTCTGTGCGCGGTGCGAGAACTCGCATCGTCGTGATGGAGGATGATGCGGCGGTTGCAGTTCTCTTTACGGAGTTCAGAAAAGACCTGTGGCAAACAAATGCTAGGATACCATTCTGCATTAACCGTTCTTTGTCCCTCAAGAGGAATAGTCACAACATGGCCGGTTTTGGAGACAAACGTGATCACCATTTTTTGGAACACTCCGTGAACGAACACTGTTTTTGTGTTAAACCACGTCAAAAGTTATAATAAATCATCGCTCTTGATTTTTCTCGAGTCAATTCCATTTTCTCAACGGCTTAGTTTGACAAGACCTTGTGACAAGACCGAGAATCTTTTTTTTAAATAAATAAATGATATTTGATTTTTGAAACCAAGGAGTTTTCAATTAAAAAGATTTTAATATGACAGGAACAGTGGAAATATTCCATTCCCGATACTTTTAGTGCAGCCCTCGTATGTGACGGTGTGGGCCACCTTCATTTAGCCTACGCCGCACTGTCTGCATTGATATCTAGCGACCGGAAAAATTGACAATGATTGTTCTGACATTACATTACTACTTATTATTGAATTGAAACAATCCCACCTTTTTGATGCGAAACTCATTAGGGTCTTAGAAAAAAGTATTAGTTTCAGTTATTATGGTTCATTTCAAAACTTTGTAACGTTACACACACATCTACAATAAAAATGACATTTATGAAGACGTCATACATCTATTCTCACTTTCTTTCAAAAAGTTGGTAGTCACGTGACAGGGGCAGTTAAGGTTGTTGCTGTTTGTACATACATATGTGAAAATTGATAAGTGATTGCAGTGACTGAACTAATGAATGAAAAATATTATTACACACACAGATATACATATAGATAGCTTAAAAGTAGAGAATAATAAGGGGTGCTACAATAGTCTGTCGCTTAGAGCGATCTCTACCAGACAACCTTTGGGTGGAGGAATTAATAATAATCTTTTATAATGCGCCCAGCAAAGGAGTAGAACTCCCTCCCTGTGTCCATTTTCAGAACCAGGGTGAATAGGCACCTTCTGGGTTGGCTCGTTCCATCGGATCCTGTCTTGGCCCCCGGACTTGAAAAGAAGAAGAACCATAATTCGAGAGACAATAATTCGGAAAATGCTTCTACCTATTTTGTGGTTTACGGGAAGTGTATGATGATTACCTCCAATTTCACCATTTAAAACACCCATAAGTGTGACTGAGAATCATATTCTATTCTTCCAGTCACCAAACGCCTAAGGACTTAATGTCGAGCATTAATGAGCTAACCGATATGGCGCCAGATTATAGTGAAATCTGTTTACTATCACTTTTATCATTTCCACTAAATATTTATCAAGGTGGAAACCAAGAAGTTTATCAGCTTAATTGTCCATTAGATAAGGAGTATATTAAATACGTTCTGCCGCTACATTAGTCAGTCGCTACGTCTACACGATTTACGGAGTTAATTTGCAAGTAATATAATAAATTATTTTGATAATGTGTTTCGCAGTGTCCAGTTGCTTGTTTTGTATCAGGTTGGAAACGGCTACGAAAATCATTGCATTTATTTACATGGTAAGATGTTATCCACTCTTGTATTATAAGAAAGAACATTTTCCCACTCAAAACGTGGGGGCGCATCTTTACAAATACTCTCAACATCTATGCATAACGTACATCTCATTACATCTCCATAAGTAATATGCGCCCCCACTTTTAATGCGCCCCTCGCTTGGCCCCGCCGGGTTATTTTATTCTTTTTTGGTTACCGAAAAACGTGGGATTTTTAGATTTTTAAATCTAGTATTTTTCTAGGATTCTTTATATACGGATGGTAGTCACAGAATCCATTCATAGATTTTTTTCCTTATAACGTACACATTATGTCACATTTTTATATATAAAAACTCAAACGATTTTGATGTTTTTTGTTTTTTATTTTGCTTGATTAGTTCTAACTTAGGACATAGGATAGATTTCATTTATGACACAGTAAAGCGTAGCCAAGTCAGCTAATTATACAATGTGTCCCGTCACCAGTGTCGGACCCTTTAATGGTGTGAAATATGGCATTTTTAATCGACAAATTGCCACTCAAATTTGGTTTTTCTCTTACGGCTAATAATTAATAAATACACAAAAAAGAATCTATTTGTTTTTCTTTAATTATTTTTTTATATTTTTTATTCCATTAAATTGAAACATGATGGCTGTGTAACTGTTGTCTACATGTTTAGCTATCAAATGACACCTTTTTAATGTTGATAGGACATTTACATGAGTAGTGGTGGTCGAATTAGTATGAGAGCCAAGGACTTGGTTACCAAGAAAACAAAATGGCGGCCTTAAGAGAAAAACAAAATTTGAGGGGCAATTTGTCGATAAAAAATGCCATATTTCACACCATTAAAGGCACCGACACTGGTGACGGGACACATTGTATATAAAAATTCCTTGTCATAGTGTTTGACCGCGATGAATTCCGAAACTACTTAACCTATTTTGATGATTCTTTTTTATTTTGTTGGATTTATTTCAAAACAAATCCAACAAAATGAAGCTCCTAAGTCTGCTTAGGACATAAGATAGGTTTCATTTTAATTAATTATCATTTTTTTTCTATTACAAGTTATAGTAACTGAACCATAGCGTAGCTGGGTCAGTTAGTATTATATGTAGAAAGAAGATATTTGTTGGTTTGTTTCTATACGGATGATAGTCACAGAATCCATTAAAAAAATCAATTAAACGTACACATTATTTTCTCTAAATTTTAGGACTGGATTTTCTGTACTGGAGCAAACAACCGTATAGGTTTTCTGGAGGGGCGTTATTTCTTAGCTTTCTGGATTTAAAATTGTTGAGACCCTACTTCTAACTAATTAAAACATGTCGTAAGGTTGATATTTCCAATATTATATACAGTTTGAAATAGATAAATCTATATTGCTGGTAAGTAATTAATATTTGTGTTATCGGTCAATTGAATAGGAGTTTGCCACTTCTAGACAAACTAGGTGTGTGGTGTAGTTCCACAAATGTCAAAGAATGTTATCTCGATGAATAATCCACAGAAACAATGTCAAACAGTCGCAATTTCCTTCTGATAAGTTTGCATTGTATCAACACATCTTAAAGATTAATAAAGTATCAGTTTATTGCTTCTGAAAGTAATTTTATTTATTTATTTAACAATAAAAACGGTGACTTTAACCCTTTGTCACTCAACAACATATATTTTCTTAAATATTTGTTATTATGGTAAAAATAAATAAAAAAACGCTTATTTCTTGTTTCGCTTTTTTTATTAGATATGTTGAAAATCATTAAAAAGGGAGTGTTACAAATATGTTACACTGTACTATGTTCCTCTAGGATATATGAAATGTCTTGAAACAATTGTTCAACTTATTATAGCATAATACTACGCCACACTTTTCAAAACAGTTGTGTAGTTTCTTATATTTTATTTGTATTTTGCAAATTTTACCCACGAACGAATGTCACAAATTGCCAAAAATTCCGTACGAGTTTTGACACAAGTAAAGCCATCTAGTTCATAACTATTGCACTAAAATGCATAGACGGGTATGTTACCGATTCGACAAATCGACTTACAAGGAGATAAAATGCGTGTAGTGGAAATTCTTACGAATTGTTTGGTTTGATACAGTAATATCACACCGTGATATAAAGGATTAAGCCAATAGACATTGTCTTCCAGTCAACCGGAGAGTTGAATATAAATAGCGTTTTAGCGGTTTTTAAGATAAAATAGAAATTGAGAATTATCTATTACATAAACATACATCATCATCATCTCAAGAGCTGCATCTGCTCATACCGCCATCTCCTTTTTTCCATCGGACATCCAGACGCACTGCAGGCTACCACCCTTTCTTGGTTGATATTCCTACCTGTCGTACCAAGCGCTTTTCAACATCCTTCATAACGCGCACAGCAAAGGAGTGGAATTCCCTCCCTGCGTCTGTATTTCCGAGAACTTATAACCCGTCTATTTTCAAGGCCAGGGTGAATAGGCACCTTCTGGGTTAGCTCGTACCATCGTGGATTCTGTCATGGCCCCCGGGCTTGATTAGGATCAAGAGCAAACCCATCCTAAAATAAAAAAAATAAAAAATAAAAAAATACAATTAAATATATGAAATGTCAAATATAACACACATACACATAATTAAAAACTACTTAAATATTCATGTATATACTTAACTGGATTTAAAGAAATAAAATAGAAATGTATGTTTGGTTCCTACGCGTCTCGAAAGCATTGATCTGTAAAATGCATGCCATGGAAGGTTTATATGTATAGTCAGCAAAAAAGTGCATTGTAAGCAGCTTGCAGCTAGCGTACTATAAAAGTCAGATTGAGTGAACACGGACGGAGAATCGTAGAGGAGATGGAAAACCAGTCATTTGAAATCTAGTTTGATACTTTTTGAACAGGCCTGCAGCTAACTAACAGTTAGTGTCCGCGTGCAATACCGATTAAGCCGGAGCGTAAATAAACTCGGCGTCAAAAAAATCGCACCTTATAAAAATCTTATTCAAAAATTCCTAAACCTTATATAGAGGATAGTGTTAGGTATCATTAGAAAGGTAACAAAAAGGAGCATCAAACAACAATTAAGTGCAATCTTTTTTTTAATTAAAATTATACAAAAAGCATAAAAATTTGAAAAATAATAAAAAATCTTAATTAAGTCCTAATTAATAATCGATAATTTACAAAAAAAATGTACAAAAAGTGTCTTAAAATTAACTCAAAATCTAGTGTTACCCCCCCTTGCCCTGATGACGGCTTCCATACGGTCCCTCATAGACCTCACCAACTTCAGGAGCTCTTCTTGAGGGATAAGACCCCATTCTTCAATCACCGCGGTTTGGAGTTCCTCTAGAGTCGAAGGAGCCGGATCCCGAGATCGAACCTTACGTTTAAGATGGTCCCAGAGGTGCTCTATCGGATTCAGATCAGGACTTCTCGCTGGCCACTGCATCACAGGAATTTGGGACCTCCGCAGGAAGTCGTTCACGATGGCTGCAGTGTGTGCGCGAGCGTTGTCGTGCATTAATGTGAACCCCTCGCCAAAAGATTCGGCAAAAGGGACCACATGCACATCCAGGATCTCTGTGATATAGCGGCGCGCAGTCAGCGACCCTTGTCCGCGAGCACCTCCGGTCCGGGAGACGCAGACCAGGTCGGTTTTGCCGGCAGCCGACATACCGCCCCAGAACATGCAGGATCCGCCTCCATATTCCACCGTCTCCTGGATGCAGGCTTGAGCGAAACGTTCACCCTGCCTCCGGTATACTCTTCTTCGTCGGTCGTTGCAGAAAAGACACACTCGTGTCTCGTCTGAGAAGAGAACAGCTCCCCACTGCTCAATGGTCCAATCGACGTGGTCGCGAGCAAACTGCAAGCGGGCTCGTCGGTGCGCTGCAGTCAATTTTGGACCTGTAGCAGCTCTGCGGGCTGCTATGTTCTTCTCCTTCAGTCTTCTTCTAACCGTGGATACACTCACGGTGCGTCTGCGAACTGCCTGGAGCTCCTGTTGCAGCTGAACAGCGTTTGAGAAGCGATTTCTCAAAGAGTACGACACAACGAACCGGTCGTCTCTTTCCGAAGTGCAGCGACGTCTACCGGACCCATGTCGCCGGATATAGCCACCGGTCTCTAAAAAGCGCTGGTAGACTCTACGAACCGAAAAACGGCTCAGATTCAGTTGCCGGGCGACATCACACTGCCGCACCCCTGCTTGCAGTAGTGCAACCACTTGAGCGGCCTCATCAGCTGTAGTGTCCATTTTCCAGATGTTCTTTCTTCAGTAAAATCAGTGCGTGTGTCCCCTTCAACGGTTTAATAGCGAATGACCCACATTGAACCCGTGTTGACCTCTTTATACCCACAAAGTTAGCGCAACTCGCGACTCTCCCGAGCAGCAAAATTTCCTTAGAATTTTTGTGACCCTTTATTTGTTGCTTTAGGTTTTATTTGATAATGAAAAATAATGTTTTTTTATTAAGTTAATTAAGTAACCTTTTAAATAAAATTATAATTAATACGACTGCATGTGCATATCCAGAGTTAATGCCATTTGAACGTGATTTTCTTAGAGGTGCGATTTTTTTGACGCCGAGTGTAGTATGAACGTAAAAATCTTGCACGCAGCTTATGATAACAACACAATTAAACAAGCGCAGTACATTTATTTTTATCTTGTCCAAACCCATTTGAATTATTATCAAACTGTCATAATCTAAAGCTGTATTTAAAATAAATGAATCCTACTAAATATTACGTGAAAACAAAATTTAGAAATCGTTATTACTTGATTTTGGTTTGGTGGTGGTTTTGATACCATCTCACTGACAGGTCGTATGATTGTTTAATGCTTTAATTTGTATATTAAAGTTTTCATCAGCTCTGAGAAATTACAAGTTTCTAGATTATTTTTCACATTTATAAAATAACCATGTTTAAAATCGTAGAAAACTATTTAAAAAAAATGTACTTATGCTTCTGTTTCAGATAGTGTCAGCAGCATTATCAATGCTGTTCGTGGTACCCTTAGCTGTGCTCGGTGATGAATTGCCACTTGCCAGGATATACTTCTATAGCGGGATGGCCATCTCCTCAGTCGCACTCTTCATTACCAGCTGTCTTCTTGTCTATGCGGAATTTAGAGTAATTATAAATATTGGGAATTATATGTTAAGGATTCTTGAATAATCATTTTAATAACTTACCCGTTTTTCCAACTGATGCGAGTTCTTTCCAATGGAGATTGTTTTGTTCGGAATCTAGTAACGTAGTATTTTTTTTTAATTAAAATTTCTGCAAAAATACAAGTCAACATATTGACCCAAATAGATGCAAACTAAATCTTTAACCTTTTGCAGAAAACGGCAAAGCTGATGTGGCCATGGGTGTCAGCTGCGTGGAGCACCAGCTTACTCCTGGGTGTCTTATGCGTGGTCGGTATGATCACCGTCTCATATCGTGCATCAAATTTTCAAGAGGCTGCAGATGAGAGCTCCGTTATTTCTGTTTACTTCACACATGCATGTAAGTTGATAATCATCTGACAGGTTTTTATATCCAATATGTTTTTTCTTTTAATTGGGCTAGGTCTTGATTCTAATCAAGCCGGGAGCCAAGTCAGAATGCACGATGGATCGAGCTCACCCAGAGGGTGCCTATTCACCCTGCCTTTAAAAACGGAGAGCTTATAAATACTCGGAAATGAAGAAGAGAGGGAGTACCACTCCTTAGTGAGTGTAGCTGTAACTCCCTAACATCTCTAGTACAAATTGAAAACAAAACTACTACAGTTTGACAACTGTGTCAGTGAAAGACATAATGCTTCCACTTAACATTATCTTGATGAAAAATTATAAACCCAACAAAAAGAAAAAGATTTTAACATTAAAATCAGTCTTAGCAGTCGAATTAATACAAAATTAGACACTTGTTTAAAAATGTTTTCTTCCTCATAGTATTTCAGAAATCGGAATAAATATACTATCGTCTAAAATAAATGTACTAATATAGAGCAACACTTTACACCAAGCACTGTAAAGCTTATGTTATGGATACTAAGACCGTTGTCTTGTATGTTCAGTAAATATGCTATCGAAAAAATTTTCCAACCAACTTAACATGTTCATAAAATTCTGAAGTTAACTGAAAATTATACCATTTCAGTGTTGCTGTTCTACTTCTCGTGCGTTGTGAATAGCCGTCGCGAGGAGCTGTTGGTAGAAGGATACACGGAGGCCAACAAGAGGCTCATGTACCCCATCATGTATAACGTGAACAGCGTCTGAACCTGGTTGCTTTCCAACTTTTACTCATGTTCCCGAGGCACTGCCGTCAATGTGGGGCAGTCAGCGCTTTATTTCATGATAAACGCCAAGATACTCATCGGCAATGACGATCTTAATAGGCTGAAAAGCCTTGACTATATACGAAAGGTACCTAGCCTATCCGTTTTTATAGGATATACTTCGGAGAGTTTGCAACAGAATTGCTCAGCCTTGTTCCGCCGTCATATATGATTGATATACCATAGTCGCACTAAGCGTTTTGGTTTAAATTTTGTCTTCTGGGTAAGCGCGTCACATCCTAGATAGTATCATTGCTTACCATTAGGCGAGATAGCGGTCAAGCGCTTAACTATTTACAATAAAAAAGGGAAATTACGTTTGTCTCATAGAGTGTTCACTTGTTATGAGATTAGCGAGTATAGAAAAGAAAGTAGCATAGAAAACCAAGAAAATATATTTCTCCGGACTTGGGAAATTTAGTCTGGGAAAAGCGGTCTTTATAGATCGAAATTTGAATGTATAGTTGAAACTACAAATGCGCGATGTAGGTTTCCATAGAAATTAACACATTTGTATGCACGTTGTGGAGTAGCGCCATCTGTGATGTGAGGTGTCATACTTACTTTATGTAGCGATGATAGATGTCAATTTTATTTTTAAAAACACCAAATATTGTCGTTGCATTTACATAAAGAAATTATATCAGATGTCTAGCGAAATACGAACTCACATCCCCTCACTATCAAGGCGAGAGTAAGCACAAGAAAGTTATATCAACTTTATGGTTAAAAATAGTTTAATACCTCCAGTGATGCTGACTTTATTGAATACGTTAAGATATTTAAAAATAATGTTCTCTTGGTCTGTTTACATAATTAACCAGAGAACAAAATTAAGACTAATTAGAATATAGTAAATTAAGAATAATAGTAATAAATTTATTTGCTCGAATATGGTTACGTATAGTTCATATTCTACTTTTTAAATGTCAATAAAAATATGAAATGTCATTATTTTAATGTTGAATGTTAAAGCATAAGTCAGTGAATTTAGAGAAAAAAAAACATAAAGATTTAATAATAAATGGTAAAAGTTTATTATTTAAAAAGTCTATTGACTTTATAATACAATTTGTCAAATAATAAATTAATTAATTTTAATTTAAGCTTATAAAATATCAATAGTGTTGGGTGATCCTGCAGTTTAATAAATATTCCAATATCCATGAATGAACATTTTTTGAATAAGAGTATTTGGTCTGGAGCACATATATTTTGCCATTTTCTACCCTTATATTAGTTAATATTTTTAATTTCGTATAAATGTGTATATTTTTTTACAAAGATTCTAATTTCAATGTATGAACATGGTAGCTACAGTAAATACAATGTTTTGAATAAAAGCCTGCAGTTTTTAATTTATCTGCACCACATACGATCATATACATTTCTTTTGCACTCAGAATGCTTTTATCTTATCTATAGAGATTCCATATATTAGGAGGCAGTAACTTAGTAAAGACAATACGTATCTGCTTGTAATTCATTTAAATTTGTAAATATACCAAGTTCTATTCCTAATCCTTAAATATGTGCTTTCTAATTACATATATCGTTAATAGTTACCATAAGTTATCGTTAATACCTTAGAATTTTCTATTTTTGTTTAATTTATCTCTATTTGAAAAACAAACAGTCATTTACAAACAATATTTTTAACATTGTTCTTTAACAGACTTATAATTCTTCTAATCGCATTAATTTTAAAGTTTAAAGTAATAGCGTGCAGATACTCAAAGTTTTCCCTTTTAGAAGTACATCCTAAATAATGATACCTATCACATTTACAGTTATAAATGTTATTGTCGTTTTCTAAAGTAATTTTAATGACTTTAACAATCCTATTGTGCCCTTTAAAGTTAATGCATTTTGTCTCATTTTAAGGCTTTTTTAAGCCATTTAAGTTAGGATTTTTAAGCTAGAGTATTATTTTCTTTAGATAATAAATAACAATGGATTTTTTGTATATTTTTATTAAGAGTATTATGCCAGCCGTAAACAGTATACATTTATGAGGAATAGTATTCGGCAAATCGTTAATAAATATCAGAAAGAATAGAAGATCTATAACACTGCCTTGGGGGACACCGTATCTGTTATAACTATGAGAAGAAATATAACACATTTTAGTATTTGTTGAACTTTTACTAATTTTTACGTAATGCTGGCTATCTCTTAAGTAGCTATCTATTCATAATAGAGCTGTTCCTTTCATGCCACATTTTTCAAGTTCAGCCACTAATAATTCGTTAGGAACATAATCAAAGGCCTTTGCACTTCTATGGTAGCGAAACGCAAAAGTAGTTAAGCAATTTATTTTTGAACCCAAATTGGTTGCTTTTTAAATATTGCTGAAAGTACAATAATAAATATATTTTCTCATATTTTTGTGTAAATAAAAAGAAGTGTTATTAATCTATGGATTATTTTAGTGTGCTCATCATTTTTATATCATGGTTTCACTGTTGACCATTTAAGTTCAGAGGGAATGTACCCTGTCGATAAGGATAGATTAACCGATTCGTTGCTGATCACTTTTTTGCGTGTGGCTTTAGCCACTGAAACCGTGTCATTTTTAAATCGATGATAACTCCTTCAAATCAAGTTTTAGGGAAATCAACCCAGAATAAAACTATCTTCATTTTTATCACGTAAATCAAGCTCGTAGCCTTCGTTTCTGTAATCAGTTAAAAAAATATGTCAAAGCTATTTTTTAATAAAGTCTGTTGTAATATAGTCAAAACCAGTTTTTAGTCCTTAATAGACTTTAAGTATATAATATTTTTATGTGATATTGTTGGAGGTTGCATGTATGTATGTGTACTGGCAATGTAATCGTCTTACATCACGTACAGATAGTTTCAAATATGGACCTAACAACAGTGTCGTTTATCTATTGTATATTGTTATTGTGTCACTTGTGTTTGTATGTTTACTGCTTTACTAAATAAATACTTGAGTCCACATCAAACTGTGTTCACTCTGCTGATCCTTTATTTACATCTGATATTATATTCTTTTATATGTTTTTCAAGTTATTTACTTCATGAAAATAATTATTACTGTTCTTCAGATCAATAAAATGTTTCATAACTTCATGCTTTTACTCTGAATACAAATAACTAATAAACAATTGAACATTTGGAATTTAGCTTCTGCTTTCCGGATGGCACTATACGTAATAGGAAAAAAAATAAATAAAATAAAATAACTTCTCATGGAAGCAATCGAAAGATATGGTTACGTGTTCTCCTAGTAAGCCATTATAAGAAAGAGAATATATGCATTCTATGAACTTATAAAAAAATTTTTCAAATGTCACTTTTCAAACCACCGATTTTGACGTTTGGTTCAACGGCAACAACCCTGCTTTTCGCGCCGATGGTCCTGGGTTCGAGTTCCTGGAAGTGGTCAATTTATGTGTTATGGATTCGAGTATTTGTTCCTGAGTCCTGAGACCCTGAATGATATTTCTATATATTTCTATGAATATGACAAATCTATGTATGCTATTTGTATATCTATGCGTTAGCTTAGTATACATAACGCAAGCTTTAAATGCTTGCTTTGGGCCAGGCTTATTGGTTTAAATAAATATAATACACTATTAGATTATGTATTCTTAATCATAGTGCTGACAATGGGTTTTTCCAGTTCCATTTGGATGTCCGGTCCAGTGCTCTCTCAATTAAGCTACTTAGCCTTTTGAGCCCCCTTTCAGAATTTCTAGTCCTTTTTCTTTTTCACGCTGTAAGCAGGTGTTTCTTCATTAATGAGAGAAACATCTTCGCATTTGAAAGAAAAAAAATATAAATATTTGATATAACATGCTCAGTACCAAATTTTCGATTTAAAATTCGTATCTTTAAAGTCAAAACAGTCTGACATATAATGACAATAAACCGTCAAATAAACGCATATCATGATGTATTTTTATTGTGCATTACAATTTCGTTTATCCTTCTTATACACAAAATAATTTCAGATTAAATTTAATGCTCAGAAACTGTTCAATGTGTCTTTGTCTATTTTTTGGTATAGTGTACATGGACCTGGCCCAAACTCGACATTTATGAACACAACCTACACCAATTAAGTACCTAAACTAAATAGAACTTGTGATGTGAATACTAAATAACCGGTAGAATACATAAATAAAATAAAAATGACCGTGGAAATAATACTTAAACTCATCCATCACGGTAACCATATGTCTCTACCGGGACCGAATCCAGAACAGATGATGCAGTAGGGAGGCAGTAACTTTGCCGTAGTAGCGATGCAGTAACCCATTATATATTAATAAAGTAAAAAAAAATTAAGAAAGAGGACATGAAATCTAACTGAAGATAATAATCCACTGGTTTCATGCTTCCATGATCTTCTGGGGCATTGATGTCTCAATTAATTAAATTAAGGCACTTAAGTGTATGATGCCAATATCTTAAAAAAGACAAATCTTGATGAACCGTAAAATTAAAATTATGCATATCATTAAAACTCTCTTGTAAGGGGCTTTTTATAAAATGGTACGCAGTTTCTCTTTTATTTTCTTTTAAATAACGGACCACTTGAGTACCGTTAACCAATTTTTACGCTATAAACTCAAACGATAGATAATTTAATTTGTCAGATTCAATCAAGGTTTTAATTTTCGATTATGAGTTTAAAATTCTTTTAAAAATCCCAAATAATACGGACCCAAATTTGAGATTTTCCGTTATTAAAAAAAGTGTACGTGTACTTATTTACGCGCGGCAGTTATAATTTCTTATTATTTATTTAAATGAGATTCTTGAAGTTCACTTCACGAAACTTCACGGCCCATTCACTTTAACAGCTAACTTCATGGTGTCGCTTTTTCGTTGCATGCTGCCTGCGTAATTACTGTTACATGAAAAATTTCACCCTCAATGTGCCAAAAGAGGTATAACAAAAAATATTCAAATTTTTTAAATGTTTTTAAAATATTAAAGCCAGTGCAATCACGCATCCTTGCTGCAATTTTCAATTTTCTACCTTAATTACGCTTGTTTAAAAACCAATATCCTTGTAGCTTCGTAGCTTTACTAGGATATGTGTTTTAAACAAAAGTTGTGACAGGGCATGGCGTCAATAATTAAGATAGAAAAATAAATGAATGCATTAAATTCTATCGCTTGACAGAAAAAGTATTTTTAATATTTAAAACAATTGCGCTCTTTCCATAAGCGTTTAGGCTTAAATAAACTTCGTGGTGTGTGTCGTGAAACACGACGCGCGGCTAACGACGCGTCGCGAACGCAACACGTGGAAGCGATTAAGACGACACGTCGCGCGCGACACCGACGACAATAACGCCACACATGCCTCTGTACACTCGCACACAAAAGCCTTGAAGCTATACGCAATCATAGTTGTAGTTATGACAATCAACGCTTATGCTTATTCCAAAACAAATGCCCCTCCTAAGTTCCGCATCCTGGACTTTTAGTGCACTCATTACCAGTGCATCAAGTCGTTGAATTCTTCAGTTTAGATAAGATTTCAACTAGTTTTAACTATTTTAACTACAAGATAAAGTCATGACGGTGATACTATAATAGATTATAGATCTGTATAATAAAAAAATCCCTGTCACAGTGTTTGACCGCAATAAGCTCCGAAACTACTCAACTTATTTTGAACATTTTTTTTTATCATTTTGCTGGATTAGTTCCGACTTAGGACATAGGATATGTTTCATTTTAATGTATAATACAGCAACGCGTGGCCGAGTCAGCTAGTATTCAATATATTTTAACTAGCAATATGCTAACATTTGCTTTATTATGTCTTACTGTGCAACAGTAGAATAGCACCAGCCTTTCATATTAACGATAGTTGTAAAATACGACTAATGATATTAGAGGTAACCAAAATTAAATCACCTCCTGTAGACCAAAAAATGGGCGTCAGGGGTTTCCAAACTATAATCTTTTACTGCGATGTCCAATCCAACTGTCAAGCTCTTTTGGGGAGGCTTCCTACCAGCAGTTAACTTCTTTTGGCTAAGATTATGATGCATGGAAGGAAAATATGTAATTTATTTTAACTTAAAATAATTCTTGTTTTTATTTTCTTTAATATGGCTTTAAAGTTTAGTTTTAGTATTATTACTATTATTCAAGTTTCAGACTTAAAGTATGATTAATCATTGTTCCATTGAAAAGAACAAAAATAAAAAAAATACACAAAAAGTCGTTGTTGATTCCGTTATTTAAGTCAGTTTCACTATTTTTTGCACTTGCATCATTGTATTTTTAAGGTGGATATTGTAAAAAAACAAACAAAATCCAAAAATCTTATTTAAAATGCCGCTGAGTTTCTTGTTCCAGTTTACAATATTCACGACTTGGAATTGCAAATAGATAGACAGATAAGTTTTATTCCATTTGCACACACATTATATATTACCATCAAAAGATAACAAAGCTAAAAGCGAGTGTGTTTTAGACCACACGACTACGAAACTAGATATACGAAACGTAACTGGCTATGAGAGAAAGAAAATGTGTGCTCGCACCTATCTCTCTTGCCCCTACAGTAATATACGAAACGTAACTCTGTCTCTTTCTATCTTCACTAACTAATATCTCCCTGTCAACTTCTGTTCGCCTCGGCCGATCACGCTTTTCGTAACGCTCTCTTCACGTCTTCACCGCGTAAAGAAGTTTTACTTCAATAAGAAAATCAAATTAATAAATTCATCATACAACCAACATAGGTAGCTGTATCCAGCATCAAAAATAGGGTCAAGGCTTGATACAAAAAAAAATCACCCGAGAATAGGTGAAGTACCGATCAACCATTACAAAAATCATCATCGAATCTTCAACTGATATTCATAAAAACTAAGCTAGTAGCTTAGACTTAACAGTTTTTTATTTTTAAATTAAATCTCTAAATAAATTAAGAATTAAATAAATATGTGAGGAAGTGTACCTAGCGGAAAATGATCGTTTTCTCCGTGTCCCGTCACCTACAATAAGATGTTATAAATGTCACCGGTGCGCACACGCCGTAGTCGCGCGACCATGCCTGCCCTCGGAGAAACATGGTGAGTTTAGACATAAGAATATATAAAAACTCATTATTTAAAATAAAAACAGTGGATCCTGCCTTGGCCCCCGGGATTGATTGGGATCAAGAGCGAACCTATTCCAAGTAAAAAAATAAAAAGAAACCGTAAACAAGTGTAACATACTTCTCCAAAATTAAATCAGTCACATCAAACCCAGTTAACATATTATTAAAGAAATGTATACACATTCCAAACTACTTTGAAAAACAGAAAAGTACACTCAAAACAATTTAAAGTTAAAATAAATTAAAATTAAAAAACTTTAAACGGATAACTAATCCAATTCATCATGTTTTTTTTATATTTTCAAAAAAAAAAAACAAATCACTTTAGCTATATAAGTACCTATTGCAGTAAAACAACATGGACGACATACAATGAAAAATTTAAAAAGGAAAAATGAAATTAATTTATAACATAACTAAGAGAAAAGAAATATAGAAAAAAATTAATAAAAGTGAAAATCAGCCTCACCGCTATTATTAAGAAAGGCTGGCAGAGTTTTCTCGTTGCATAGCTATACTTATGCGTTGGCTGAAGAAGAAGCCAGCTCTTTTGTATCCAGTCGCTTCAAATAAACCATTGCACATTTCTTTGGAAGAAAGCGTGGCTTTCGGGCCCCATATACCCATAATCGCCACCCCAAAGGAAAAAAAAATATAAAATACAATATATAATATAATTGCTGCTTAAAAAGGCTGCAAATATATAATAATTGCGCAATACTAATTGTTAAAATTAAATACAAAATATATTTATTTATTTCTTTTATTTTCTTTTTTTTATATATATTTTTTTTTGAAAAACCAACAGCGTAACAATTTAATTTAACCTAATTAGTAATAAATTTATGGTAAAGCTAATTACAGGTTTCCCCCAAAATCATCCATAATATTTTGGACGTGCCACAAGTAATTAGAAAAAAAAAAGAAATAAAGACAGTCGTACAAACAGAACTTCGATTAAGTTACTATACTTTTTTTTATTAAGTAATTTATTATTACTAAAACTTATATGTACATATTTATTAATTTCAGCAAAGAATAAAAAATATGCTATTCGAAATGGCCACCTTTGGATTTTACAAAGGCCTTTAATCTGTCTGGCCACGAATCTATGGATTTAGGCACTGTTTCCATGGAAAATTTCGCTATTGCTTGCTCCAGATTTTTTTAAGAGACTCTACGTCCCCTTGTCGTTTAGAGCAGGCCATATCTTCTAAAATTGACCATAATTTGTAGTCTAAAGGGTTGAGGTTTGAGCTATATAAGCCAGCCTTCAGCTCTATAAAGTCCGGAACGTTGGTTATTGCCGGGCTTGGGTAGTTGGTGCCTTGTGACCAGGTGCAGAGTCCTGCTGGAATATCCAAGGTACATTTTTAGCCCCTCGAAACCCACGCTTTGAGTTAATGCGTTATTTCTCTATCGGGAAAAAAATATCATTCAAAAAGAAACATTACCAAAGCCGTAATAACGATTAAATCAGACTGCGCGCTTTTAGGTATCGTTGTCGCGCGCATGATATAACGCTCGCGGGTTTTAAGGGGTAAAAGTGTATTGATGAAAGGCTTCATAACTCGATCCAAGACTGTCTCTTGATACACATTGGCTGAAGTTTTCACTCCTTTTTCACAATAATGTAGCTTTGTGACGCCTTGATAAAACCCGCCCCACCAAACCGTCACGCAGGATGATGACCACGTTGTACCTTTCTGATCACTTCAGCAGCTTCTTTAGAACTGTGAGCGTACACTTTATCATTTTGCTTGTTGTAGTGCTTTTCAATCGCGAAAATTTTTTCATCAGTAAATAGGATATTTCTACTCCTTTCACCTGCGTATCGTGACAGAAGGCATTTTGATCGATCCGCTCTCTTTAATTGTAAAGATTGATGTGGGGCATGTCCTGTATATCGAAGATAAGCACCGAACTTCAGGTCTTGTTTAATAATACGCGACAGAGTCCTAGCGGGAATCTTCATTTCTCGCGATAAGATTTGTTGCTTAGTAATGGGGTTTCGACGAATTCTGGCTTTAACAGTATTAACAGCCTTTGTAGTTCTAACAGGACGCGGCCGCCCCGATCTTTTATGGTCTTCGATAAAGGAAGTGTTGTTGTATTTTTTGATAGTACCTACAATATACGAACATAGGCTGATACCAAGCTTTTGTATTGTCTGGAATATGACCGACGGCTCCATACCCACTTTGTGCAAAGCGATCACTGCAATCCTATTTTCTTTAACATCCCATTTTATATTGTTATTTGATAATAAATGCGAAAAAATATGTGAAATGGCGCGAAATCGAAAGAAGTTTATAAAATAATAAACGCGTTATAATTCGAAAAAATTAAAAGTTGAAAATAATAAAAAGTTTTATGTAACAGTATTTATGGCCACACTAGTTAAAGTCTAATCGGCCAATATAAATTGTTTTATTTTCTAAACAAGAACTTGTTACATTAAGTTTTCTCTTTGTAATGTTAGTAAGTGAAAACTTCAAAAAAGATTGCGTGTACTTATGTACGCGCGGCAAAAGTTATAATTTATTAAATTTTTAAATGAGATATCTTGGAGTCGCTTTTTCGTCGCATGATGCGTGCGCAATTTCCGTTACATGAAAAAATTAACACTCAATATCCCTAAAAGAAGTATTACTTCAAACACCGGCAATTATATTGTTATTAAACAACTTTACATTTTAAAAAATTTGTATAAAAAGACGTACTTTCTGATCGTACTTTTCAAAATGTTATCAGCTTGTGTAATAAGAAATAATCTTAGTCAAAGAAAATCATTGCATTTTAAGAAAGAAAGTCACCACAAACGGTAATTTAAACTATTATAAGACTATCTAGTACTATTCCACAAAGCCAAATAATGTTACGTTCAGATTTGTTAAAAAAAACACAACTAACATTTTAGGTTTCACTTCATCAACTATTTTCGTATATCACACGATCACTTCAGCACTCTAAAATGAATCAAACAATATAATAATAAATTCAATTTTAAAAGCTCGACAAAGTGGAATATTAATTGAAAGACAATCTTGTGCACTCTCAACCTTCTTCATAATAATAAGGTGATAAAAAGTCAATGGAAAGTTGGATTTCCATTAGTAGGTCATGGAAGACAATGCGAAGCGTGGAATAAGACCGATAGATCACCTGACGTAAGGTATATCAAAGCCTCGCCGCAGCGGCGACTTACGTAACAACGCCACCGTAAAAGCGAAAAGCAGGAAGTCATCTCTACCAAAAAAATATATAATAAAGGGAGAGAGTGAGCAACTATCGTTATATGGAGAGTAAATCCAGAACAACAGAATTTAATTGAAATAGTAATTATTCCAAATAGGCACAGGTTATATATCATTTAAATATGAAGTACAACATGAACAAGTCGGGGCGGGCCGCTTATAGTAAATACTTTGAGATTATTGTTTTAAGATTTTAACAGTAAATCGATTTATCCCTAAACTACGAGTGAATTCGAATATATCTAATCGAAAATCGAGTAAAACTGAAAATTGAAAAAAATAGAACTTTTTCGGTATTATTGTAAAACAAAAGGAAGAATCCACCAAATAAAAAGTGAAGTTATAGAATCAGTCGTCGGACTGGAATTAATCCTCTTTGGTATTTTCAAGACTTTTGTTTATTTATTTTAAGGCTATTGTATAAACAATATTATATTGTGTGCATCTTCTTGCTTAAGTCTCTATTACGTCCTTCTTATGCACTCCTGCTCAGTTTCTTGCAATTATTTCAATAGTATTATGTTTATTTACATTGTTTTGATCTTTATTATTTCCTACCTAATTAGTAAATAATTAATATCGACGATTACTAATGTAACATATGTCACCGTAAATTTGTAAATATGTACTGTTATATTATAATCTATCTCGCAAGCTTGTAAACTGTTGAAGGATTGTGATTAGAATTGTGAAATGACATGGATTGGTTGAACGTCATCTGCTCCGCGCCGCCATATTTGTAAATTCGTTGGTTGTCAAATGAAAACAAACAATATTTCGGTGACAGTAAACTGATTTCTCAAAGCTTTAGAATTAATTGGAGGATCCGCAGGATCTCCCATGGATCCGCAGCAATAACACAATGTCTGTCACATTATAACTTCCCGAGTTCTTAACCGAATATAATAATTTTTGTGTGGAATCAAATCAACACATTTAGGACCAGATTATGACGGAGCCCGAATTTTGAAATTCACAAAATAAAAAAATGATGAGGTTCTATGGGATTTTCCATTGATACAAAAAGCGCGCGCTTTTTGAAAGTTTTCGATATTATGGAATTTTAGAGTGTACTAATCATTATTGATTTTTTTTCTTAAAATTTTACGACCCGCTCCAATTTATGGTGCTAGCGAAGACTTATGATTAGCGACTGCATCGCCTAGTTTATTTTAAATTATTATGGAAGAAAAATAAATCTGTGAATAATTCAATGAAATGCAGTTCAGTACATGCAATAAATTTACGTACTATTTAAATTTATACATGTGCTGCTGTAGCACCTTAGTCATCATGTGATCACGGCTCCTGTCATGAAGTCGAAACGACAGGATTAAATATTAAGTATGAGAATATCTGTTCAAACAGATAAAATGTATAATGTGCGCAGAATTGAAAGAACTAAACATACTTACGTTAAATTCAACACAACCTTCTCTGTTTCGTTTTACTGCCACTAATTTTCCCACGGCGTCAACTTGTTGCCGACTTTCGCGGGCGTCGAACCAGCACCTGCCGGCACGAGAGCCGTGACGCAACCGCCGGGTGCCATCGTGATTGATCACCAAACCAACAAATGAAACTCGTGAACTTTGAAGTAGTGTTGCCGATCGTGTCGACTATCGATAATTAATCGATAGGGAATAGATAGCGGGACTATCAATCGTAGTATCAATATTATAGCTTGGAACGTGTCAATACTATTGCAGGAGTGCAATACTATTGATAGTATTGTTTCCCGTAAATAACGATTTATTTGAAGACTATCGATAATCCAAAATAATCGTTGGTGTCGATACTAACGATAATATTGTTACTAAGAACATAGATAGTATCAATACCATCGATATTTTCGATAGTTCGTTATTTACTAGCAGTAATATTATCAATAGTATCGAAAGTATTGCACTCTTTCAATAGTATTGACATGGTTTTGGCTATCGATAGTATCGGTACTAACGAGAGTAATGTTACTCAGAACATAGATAATATTGATAGTTTGTTTTTTACCTAATAGCAATACTATCGATAGTTTTGCACTCTTTCAATAGTATTGACTAGTTTTGAGCTATCTATAGTGTCGATAGTTATTTTTCTGATGAAAAAATCGATATAAATACTATCGATAGATTAGCATCACTATTTTGAAGATGCGCCTGTGGTGGCTAATGGCTTGACAGTGTACCCATGAAGATTTATTGCTTGCCATTCATTCGAATTGCTGTCGGATGCCTGAGATGCGCAGGCGTCGGTCGCCAATGTGAAGTGGTAGCGAGATATGTAATTAACTAAACACAAATTAATTTTGTCTTAAAATATGATAGTCATGTTTGGTAATAAATTTTATGTATCTAACATTTAATGAAGATCATTGTACTTGACGTTGCTGGATTAAATAAAATTGTTAGCTATTTTTTTCATCATGTAATTATAGTTAATTTGGTTCCTAATATTAAGTTACCCAATTCTATAATAAATAAAAAGTTAATAAAAATACACATTGTGCATTTTTACAAGATTTTAAGAAAAATAAATTCGTAAATAATTACTTATTCACTAAGGTTGAAAGCTTGTGCTTGTTTCTACTTTTAGCCTAAAACTACATTCGGGAAATAATATTAAATGAATACAAAAAAATTGAGTAAATTATCTCCTTTTCTAAGTAGATATTATCACTGTTTATTTTAGACTTTCTCATGAGTTATGACTCATAGCTTAGAACAGGTCTTTGTGGATAGAGTCACATAATACGGTAAACATACCATAACCTGACATACAACAAACACCAAAAAATACTATGCACACTTGTTTTAGTTAATTATATTTAAACAAAAGTCTTTGTTGTATGTTGAAATTGTCTAATAGGTATCTCTCTGTTTGCTATAATAATACACACAATCACATAAAATAATACAATCACAATAATTAATTATCACTAGTATAGTCTTGGTAGGTAGAACCTTTTTGTCTGTTCAATATTATGTATTAGTTAGTGGTGGAAACTCTTTTGGCTTTTCTAACTAAAATTCTGTTTTATTAATAGCTTAAATGTTCCATTTAATGCTGTATGTTTCCCTAGTAAATAAATAAATAAATTATACAAAGGCAGAGATCACAGATTTCCACTAACCACGATCCTGACATCTCTCGCAGCTTCTGCTCACATCAGCCTTTTCAGACAAGCTTGTCCGTTTAAGGGTACTTTTGACCTGGCCTTTTTTCACTACATCCTCTATTTGGTTCCTGAAAGTTCGCCTTGGTCTGCCGTTATCGACTTGCCCATGACATTTGCCTCTTATTATAATTATACATAATATATCATAATTATAAAAAGATTAAATTCCGAAAAACAAAAAAAAATAACTGTACCCCAAAATAAGCAACGGTTTAAGTATAGGTGCTAAATAACTTGGCAACAATTGCTTATGTTCCTCACACAAGCAATTGTCCTACCGGGATTGGAATGCGGGATCTTTGGCGTACAAGTTAGTTTCGCTACCTTTGTACCAGCGACCGCCATAAATAGTATCAATGAAATAAAAATATTAATAACCTAATACAATTGAGGATTTTATGTGTGTTCTAAATATTATATGAAAAGGATCACCAATCCGGTGAACAGCCTTTGCCAAATTTGCATGATCTCTATTAAGCCGATGACCAGAGTTAAAAGAGACCAAATTAAATAATGAAGAAAATATAATAAATTACTCATATTTTCTACGAAAGAAGAACAAAATATACTTTAAGTATATAATGTTTTCTGTGATGATACAGTTTTATTAATAATAATAATATTTCTTATAATCACACCGATTAGCCTGGCCCAAAGTAATCACTCTAAGGCTTGTATTATAGATACTAGGGTAACGGATAGACGTACATATATGGTACATCAACATGTAATATTCGTAGAAAGCTAAATAAACACCAATGACTCATGTACAAATGCTCGTATTCATCACACAAACATCTGTCACTATCGGAACCCAGGAGCGTCGGTGCGAAGGGCAGGACTCAAATCAAGGACCGTAGATTCGAAAGACATTTCTAAAGGGTTCGCTCTTGATCCCAATCAAGACCGGGACCAAAACAAGATCTACGATGGAACGAGCTAACCTAGAAGGTGCCTATTCACCCTGACTTTAAAAACGGATGAGTTATAAGTACTCGGAAATACAGACGTAGGAAGGGAGGACCGCTCCTTTGCAATGCGCATTATGAAAGATGTTGAGAAGTGATCGGTGCATGTAGGAATAGCAACCAAGAAAGGGTGGTAGCCCGCAGCTGCACCAAACTGTCGTCAAATATTTCTCACAACACTTACACTTGTTGTCGGTACGTGTAGACACCTGCTCAGTGTCCGGTTGCGTCACAGAGTCCGAGAGTCACTTTCACCGAAACGGTAAAACACTTGCGATGGAACAGCTGCCCGGTACTGCTAAACCACCTACTTGGTATCACACCATCTTATGAGCCATTTAAAATCATATATTTTAAATAAAAATCTAAAATTTAATTTAAATAAAAGTTAGAAATGCTCGGTGTAACGATAGCGCCCCTACCGCGCCAAAGGTCTCTGCTTCGAATCCCGGTAGGGGCATATGTTTGTGTGACGAACAGATCATTTGTTCCCGAGTCATGGCTGTTTATGTACTTATTTATGAATTATATAGGTACATTATTTAGTACCTATGGTACAAGCTCAGCTTAGTTTAGGTCTAAATAGTTGTTGCGAGTTGTCAGGAATTTTATACTTACTTCAAACAGATACTTGTTGACTTTGTTGTAATCAACGATGTAATGAAACCATAACACTACTATTATTGTGATAACACAATAATATTGTAAAAGTCGTCACTTCTGTTAAAGCTGACGAGTTTCTTGCGCCCATTCTTCTTCTCAATTAAAATTCTTGTTTAGTTTATTTAACAAATATTGCTGTTCGATACCAATTTTGTGTTTCAGTTGAACACCATATTTATAAATAAAAGTGTACCGATAAATAAATACAATTCCTGGTTTAATGGTTATGGTAAGTATACACAACTTAATTGAAAGATAACAAATCCATTACGTTTTATATGATAAATGGACGACCTCGCCTGTAGAGTGGGTCGCATACCGGCTTTCATGGTTACGTCACTCCGGATTCCCAGGTTCTATCGTCTCGATTAAATAAATAAATATTTCTTACATTCACATCAATTAGCCTAGTCCAAAGTAAGCACTGTAAGGCTTGTGTTATGGATACTAGTCTAACGTATAGACATACATATATCGGCATGACTCAGTTACAAATGCTCGTAATCATCATACAAACATCTACCCCTGCCGGGATTCGAACCCAGGACCGTCGATGCAAAAGGCAGGATCGCTACCGTTGCACCAAACGGTCGTTGATTGGCTCGAATATAGGTGTCATGTTCTCGATGAAAGGTGTTGTGGAACCGTCGTTGTTTGTAAATTCTTGCCTTGTACCGCCCGCCGGCCTCAATTTTTTCATCAAAAACCAGACTTACAAAAACGTGCCACAAGTATATGGTTGATATACCAGTCGCACTAAGCATTTTGGTTCCAATTTTGTGATCCGTGCCGCTAAATAATAATAATAAAACATTTATTTCATACTAAGGTCCATAGTTTGTTAGTAATAATTAGTAACAAATATAAGTTATTCTATGTTAATGTTGTTAGTAAACCGACATATTACAAATTTCATTATTTGTTATAATAGTCTGCAGCAAGGAGGCAGCTTTCTTACGCATGATGGCATAAAACCTATCCACATGTGACTCCGCAAACATTGCTGACGCACGACAACGTCGTGGCAGTCGCAACAGCATCCTGAAAGCATTGTTGTATTGCACCCTTAGGATGTTGTAGGCTCGGCGCGTATATGTTCCACAGGACGCTCGAATAAAAAGATTGACAGAACGCCCTAAATAGACGTCTTAATAGGGTCTTCAAGCCACGAGCGAATAGGTGTCTTCGAGGCAAGCGCGTCAAATCCTAGATCGCATCTTCCTTTACCATCAGGCGAGATAGCGGTCAAATTCTTAACTATTTAAATTTAAAAAATCATTAACACTAGTGCTTTATTTTTTTATATTGTGGTATCTTTTATAATAAATTATTTAAATAGAAAAATACTGGAAAATAACAACGTATGTGAAATTCTTTAATATTTATTTATTAAATCTTGACCACACTCTGCACTCTAAGGTTAAAAGAAGACCGATGTAACAAGCTTGTCCAGAAGCAGATTGTTCACTTGAACTTCAAAGGTTTATAGTTTATAAAGAGTTTATATGGTTATATGCTCTCAGGAATATAAATGTTACACGATTGACTTGCAAACATAATAGTACTAGATGACCTGGCCACGCATTGCTGTGTTATAAATTAAAATAAAACCTATCTCATATCCTAAGTCTGAACAAATCCAGAAAAATGAAAAATAATATATTTACTGTCGCTTTTTCGTTTCATCGACTTTCAAATCACAACGATGCTAAAGAAGTTTTCATTTCAAAAAAATCATCAAAATCGATTCAGTAGTTTCGGAGTTCATCGCGATCAAACACTGTGATAGGGATATTTTATATAATAGTACCTATAATTTATTTTTAATTAAATCGTTGATGGAAAATAAATATATGTATATATATATAAATATATGTTTTAAAACAATAGTAAATACCTTCCTCAGACACAACCAGCATTAGCTCAGTTGCAAATCAACGATTTCCAATAGATGTAAAAGCGATAACACACGACCCGACCTCGGTCCCTAAGGTCGAACTTTCCCTATGATCGCTTTCAACAAACATCATTTTCTATTTCCATCAATTATATTTACCGTCATACCTCACAGAGGAACCAATAAAATTTAAAACAAGTTGTTTTTTTACAGTCGTATTTTGTATAAACATCATGTTTGTTTAACTGTCGAATTGTTAACAATTACAATATAATTTGTTATCACTACATAGTATAAAACAAAGTCGCTTTCTCTGTCCCTATATCCCTATGTATGCTTAAATATTTAAAACTACGCAACGGATTTTGATGGGTTTTTTTTAATAGATAGAGTGATTGAAGAAGAAGGTTTATATGTATAATACATACATAATATAGTACAGCATTGCATCCGTGCGAAGCCGGGGCGGGTCGCTAGTATATTAATATAGCAATAAGACGTCAAATTTACTGACCATTCAGGATTCACAATTAATACATGTATATTGTAAAAAAAAATAAGTTAATTGGTTTGCGCGACCTCTGATTGACTTAAGAGTATATCTGTGGCATTGATTCTCGCCTGAGACCAAGAACCTTTAACCCAAGCGAATCTAGTTCGAATCTCATCGTAGTATCCTTGACACAAGTTTTCAGTGGTTACTTTGGTCCAGGATAATTGGTGTGAATGTAAGAAATAAGTACAAGCTCTGCTTAATTTTAGACTTAACAATGTTTGGAGTTATCCGAAATTTATTATAATAATTATTATTAATCTCTTGGCGCGGTGAAAGTATTAATAATCGCAGGCCCGACTGATATTATTAAAGAAAACGTAAAAGTAAAAGTGCGGCATTAAATGTAAAACCCAGTTGATATACGTATTCGTTGGACGACCGAGAACTGCAATATCGCTAAAACGGCAATATAATATAATATTTTTTTACATTCATACCAATCAGCCTAGCCCAAAGTAAGCACTGTAAGGCTTGTGTTACTGATACTTGGGTAACGGAAAGACATAGATTCACACGTTCATACGAACATATATAAATACCTGTGACTCAGGTACAGATGCTCGTAATTATCACAAAAACATCTGTCTCCTCGATTCAAACCCAGGACAATCGTTCATCACACATACATATGCCCCTACCAGGATCCGAACCTAGGGCCGTTGGTGTAGGATCGCTGCCGTTACACCAACCGCTCAGAAGTTCCTAGTGATCACTGCAACAATTGACCCAGGGTACCCCGGTGGTTTAGTTTATAGGCATACCTCTGCTCACGCTTCGTGCGCGATAGCAGAGGGAGTCTTCGCCAAGGCTCGACGGAAACACCAAAGAGGTTTTCTTCAGGGTAAAAAACAAGAGAATAGATCACTACCATTGCACACAATGGTACTCAAATAATAAAAAAAATCCGATATAATTTTTTTAAATATCACCCGTTCAGGTTTGTGATTTTTTTTAATCTCTCAAGAATATATGATATTATCCGTTCTTTTATATCTTTGTAAGAACCATCAATGTCGAATGATTAATGTGCAAGTTTCACGATTACTTGGCCTCTTTTCCCAAATTCGATGGTCGGTCATTTCATTGTACTGTCCACAGCACATCAAGCTGTACACTGTAAAAATGAAATTATCTTTATTACAATGGAATAAGGTGGGTAATAGTCTCGGGTTCGGATGGGTAGTTGTGGTATTTTGATTTTATCATTATATCCGATTTCCATAAGCAACTGGATCTAATCAGATCTACGAGCGGAGCGATGCATATTATTTATTGATATGAAAATAGAATTTAAAATACTTCTACTTTACTACTTTTATTAATCAACCTTATTAATATCTAACTTAAGACTATGATTTCATAAGCTTCTAACAACAACTAAGTATAAAATGTTGAGCAGAATTTAGAAAATAATATCATATAATATATAATATGTATATATATATATATATATATATATATACATATATATATATATATATATATATATATATTATAGTTATAATATATACTAGGGTTGACAATATATATATATATTGTCAACCCTAGTAAGCTGCATAGAACTGAAGTTATCATAGATCATTTAACAGAGTGTTAAATATTACACCGATAATAAGCTCTTAGGACCCTATTTCTTTTTATAAAGTAAGTTCTATGTCTTGACTTCTGGTCTCTTCTATTATGCGGTCTATGGAATGAAGGTTGACAGATCGTTCCGGTCACCATCTTGTCAGTCATTCGAAAAAGTCATTGGTTGAGTTCTGAACTAGCAACAAACTTGGTAAAACAATAAATTATTGTTGTGTAAATAAGTGTTATTTCTACTTTCTATTTTAAAATTAAATAGGTTATGTTTTACATTTACAGAGAATTCTCATAGCATTGATCCTTGCAACTACCGCAGCATGCCACAAAGAGCCGGAAAGCGTGGAGGTTGTGGTTCCTGAAGGACCTCAAAATACCACCACCTTATTCCCTGTCACCAACAAATCTTCAAACGACAGCAAACCCCAACCAACCAAAGAGAAAACAAAAACCATCAACGCTACTCTATGGAAACTTGAAACTGGTTTTGGTGAAGCAGATAAGGATATTAAAAAAGAAAAGATAACAGAATCAGACGAAGTAAATAACACGACTAATGCCAACAAAGAGTTTAAACCCAGTCCGCATTTGGGAACGTTTCTAGATGACGAATTTATTGAAATAACGCCGACGAAAGCCACATTTGGGGATTTCAGGCCCCTAAAAAGACCTCCTACAGGATTTCTGAGGTATTCTCCCAGACAAAAGATAACTAACTCACCACAAAACATTTAATAAAATCCAATACCTACATCTAATTCGAATTGCCTTACCTTAATTATAGATGTACATTAACGTTCTCTCAATGGTTATTTTTTCTTCGCAGTTCACCTAAAGACCAGTTCAAATGGAACCTGTTCAATAAAGATCCCTTCAGACACCAGAATAACTTTCCCTACAAAATCGAGAGCGGTGTTTATAGCAAAGCTAAAGGTAAACACTTCATATATTACAACATCATCAAAAATGTCACTTCATCATCACCATATCTCTCAAAAGACTCCTGGACGAATGCCTCCGACAAAACTGGAAGGGAATTTTACTATAATTTTCACGATTGGCGTCTGCCTGCCTGGGTTGGAGATCGCAGTCTCTCTCTTTCAGATAAATAATAATAATAATCTTTATTTATAGAAAAAGTATTACAAGCATAATGAAGTCGCAGACTGTGAAATAGGTTTAAAACCTGTATTTCAGAAATCAGTTCCCTTCTTCCTTAACCTATGTGTGTACAAAATAAACATACTTGACATTCATCATAAAACTAAAATAAAAAACGTTAGACGTTATTTTGTTTTAAAAGTTAGACTAAAATATGTGCGTTGTGTGAATGTGTGTGTGTCTGTGTGTGTGCGTGTGTATGTCTCTCTCTGTGTGTGTGTTTGTCTTGTGTGTGTGTGTCTGTCTTGTGTGTGCGTTTGTCTTGTGTGTGTGTGTGCGTGACATACGCTGCTGGACAAAGGCTTTCCCCCCAAAGATCTCCACATTGACTGGTCATGCGCTGCCCGTATCCAGGAGATAGCAGTAAACGACCAAAATTCGGAAAATACCGCTGCTCATTTCAAAGCGACTATAATGTATTTAGTTCTTAGTAATTAAAACAAATTATTAACGGTTATTTTGAGCATAATTTATATATAATCCTGACGTTTCGTCTCCTTTACAGGAGCCGTGATCCCAAGATGACTAAGACAATGGTCGTCATATTTTTACTACTACCTTCACAACTTTTTAATTGGACACGTTCCTGTTAAAATTAAGTTAATGGAGTCGAAACGACAGGATTACATATTAATTATGCGCAATGTAATGTTACGTATTATACTGATTATATACTCAGTTCTCCATAATTATAGTCACATGCCCATGGTGCCAGACTGTACTTTAGAGAGTGTCTTCAAGAGATGCTTTTGCTCATACCGCCATCTCTTTTTTTCCATCGGACACCCAGACGCACTGCGGGCTACCACCCTTTCTTTGTTGCTATTCCTACCTGTCGAACCAAGCTTTCGCAACATCCTTCATAATGCGCACATCAAAGGAGTGGGACTCCCTCCCTGCGTCTGTATTTCCGATAACTTATAACCCGTCCATTTTCAAAGCCAGGGTAAATAGGCACCTTCTGGGTTAGCTGGTTCCATCGTGGATAATGTCTTGGCCCCCGGGCTTGATTGGGATCAAGCGATCACATCAGATCTATTCTTAATGAAAAAGAACTGTACATGGTATTTCACTACACTCTTTAAATATTATAGGAATTTAAAGACATTCTCCAACGGCTTCTTAAATAGTGAGGATACCGTACATTTTCCACCACTGTACTTTTTATTATTTTATGTTTTTTTTGTTAATTTTCAATGCTATCTTGATATATGATATGATAAATTATTTTAATGACAAAATAGTGGAAAAAATATTGTTTCCCTTTTTGATGTTACTTTATCAATACTGACACT
Source organism: Calamotropha paludella (assembly GCA_927399485.1). NCBI lineage: Eukaryota > Metazoa > Arthropoda > Insecta > Lepidoptera > Crambidae > Calamotropha > Calamotropha paludella. Next base: position 24,503,218 of record OV656817.1, on the reverse strand, counting down.
TTTACCGACAAACAGGTAGCTGGAGGCCAGCAGACCTGGATTCTCGGCCTACGGTGGAGTCGCCAATGAGGGTGCCAGCTGGAGACCTGTACCGGTCCCCTGATCCGTTCAAAGAAAAGCCAGGTGCAAGTGACGACGACTTCGGCCTTGACTTCAATGACCTTAAGGAAAACAATCACTTAGATACAAAGAAAAGGTATGTTATGAGGAACGTCGTAGCTGACTACAGACAAGAACAACAGCGTACATAGAACAGTTACAGCGGAATAAAGGTTAATATTACTCCGAATTGGCAAAATTAGACGATCACAAATATGATTGACAATGAAGCATAAAAATATTTTTAAACATTTAATAATGGAATTCATGGCCTGTTTCCAGCGTCCCTAAGTCTAGACATCATTAAGTGTTAATAAAAAGAAATGAAAGAAATAATTGTGCGAAGAAACAAAGACATTGATATTTTAAATGCCAATTTTGCACAGTATAAGAGAAGAATTGCGGATTTCTATAAAAGCCAAAAATCCTCTTTTCTTTTAATGATTTACTGCATTTAACTGTTCTGGACTCTATGTTGTATGTTAGTTTGTTTTTTCTGTTATGTAATATGTAGTAATATGCATTATTATTCATTTAACATACTGTGTACATTATTAAAGGATTATTGTCTAGCTTACATTAATTTAAATACTTACTAGCTAAGGTTGCTATGACTCAGTAGGTATAATAGATTAAATTAATATTTTACTCATTATTTTGATACACTCAAATTAATATTTGCTAATAAAGCTACAAAATAATGTAGGCGATTTTAAATTCTGTGAGATTGAGAATTAAACGTTCTGACAAAACTTGACAAGTGATAGGTAAAGTTATAAATTAGCCTTCAGAGCCATCTATTAATAATTTATCGAACTAACCCATAAATACACACTTCTGTCGTATAGTAAACATTTAATTTGCAATAACAAATATTAAGGTCAATAATTGAGATAAAACTATCCTATCTTTTAAGTTAGATCAAATAACTGATAGTTACGAAGTTTGATCAAAATCGGTTCAGTAGTTTAAAAGTTTATCACGAACACACATCGTGACACTAGATTTTCATACATATTAGTTTGTTTTATATGGCTTTAATAACAATCTGTCATTGTTCCTAAAATAAATAATTTGTAGGTAATAAAACATGTCCTTTACCAAACACTAAATGCCAAAATATATCTTACAACATCCCGTAATGTAACAGTAAAAACATATAGCGCCGCCAACTGTGAAATGCAACTAATAACTTCCCGAAACGTTTATTAACTGCTTAAGGAAACATTGAAAAAAAAAGTATTCATATACCACTCCCAGAATTCCGAAAGTGCAAAGAAACGTATGAATGAATGCAGCAATAAACAAAAATAAGGGGCGATGAAAACCAGTGTTGCTATTTATCGATAACTCAAATGTTATCGATAAATAGCCTCCGTTGTTGGTTCGCTCGCATACCGTTTCCATGGAAACGCCACACAGAGATCCCGGGTTATATCCCGGCAATATCATTTGTGTATTTTAATTTGATAGTATAGTATAGAACATACTATCAGATCATGAAAGAAATTAAGTATGTTATGTAAAGTAGAATGAGACAAATAGAACTTGATTACCAAATGAGCGTTGATGAGATATATTAACAATTTATATTTATGTGTATATGTATGTCGCAGTAAGATAGATAAAGCCGTAATATAGTTATATCCCTAGGGATATAATTATATACCGTAACATAGTTATACGAAAGCGATTCATTACTATCTCACTAGGAATATAGTTAAAAAACGGTTCAAGTTTAGTGATATACTTATATTACTAGATTAAGTTTAGTGAAATAGCTTTCGGAGTGTGCGGCGCAGGCGGCGCGCCGCCTCCCCCGCGGCGGGGGAGGGTTCGTTGTGTTTAGGCGCTCTCCACTCCGCAGTCAGTCGGCCGACAACAGTTGTTCGGCGTTCACGTCTAGTTTTCGTGCATGTTTATTTAATTGTCGCTACGTTTCCTTAATATTTGTTATATATTCGTTTTATCATTGCTAATTACTTCTGCCAGCTATGGATAAAGATGAAGAAGTTAATGCAAGGCGACGTTTTGAACAGGAACTTCGTCTATTTTACAATGCGAGATGCAAAAACCAGAGTGGACGCGGCAGAGAATAAGTGAAGTAATAAATTACATAGAAGAGTATGAAGCGGCGCCTCGGCTTAACGTAAAGAGAAATCCTAACCATCATTTTAATGCAAACCATTATGACGTAATGCAGGTAGAAGGAGAAAAGTATTTAGCTTTGAAACGAAAATCGACTACTGATCCTATTATAAAAATTTTGCCCTCCGAAGAATATTACAATGCTTTGTCAGAAATTCATAAAAACACAGGACATGGTGGTCGTGACAAAATGTTACATACTTTGAAATCTCAATATTTTTTACCTACGCCGGTTGTTATCAGTTTCATTAAACAGTGTGTAACGTGCCAAAATAAGAAGGCGTTTCCAAAGAAAGGTATTGTAGTCCGACCTATAATTTCGAACTCATTTAACAATCGAGGGCAAGTAGATTTAATAGACCTACAATCAACTCCAGACAGAGACTATAAATGGATACTTCATTACCAAGACCACACAACAAAGTTTTCGTTTCTTCGACCTTTAATCTCCAAGCGCGCCGCAGAGGTCGCATTGGAATTATTGAAATTTTTTTTGGATATTGGATGCCCTGAGATACTTCAGAGTGATAACGGCCGAGAATTCACAGCGTCAATTTTAAAGGAATTGGTTCAAATGTGGCCAAGTTGTAAAATAATTAACGGAAGACCTAGACATCCAGCGAGTCAAGGATCTGTGGAGCGAGCGAACTAAGATGTGGAGAACATGTTACAGGCTTGGATACAAGATAATAAATCTACTAATTGGTCGATTGGAATACGCTTTGTACAGTAGCAAAAAAACTGCTCTTTTCATCGCACTATAAAAAGAACACCATACAAAGCTCTTTTTGGAGTAGATCCTCAAATTGGATTGTCATCACAAGTGCCTGCTGATTTGCTTAATAAACTAAGAACTGAAGAAGATCTTGAGAAGATATTAAATCAACAACAATCTTGTTCATCGGCAACGCCTGCACATAATGACGTATTACCTGTTGACTATGTTAACTTGCAGCAACCATCCTGTTCAACGGCGTCACAACCGTCATCTTCATCAGCAGCGCCAGCGCCTATTAAAACCTGCGACCGTGACTTACCTGTCGACTATGTTAACTTGCAACAACCGTCATCTTTATCAGCAGCGCCAGCACCTATTGAAACCTACGACCGTGACTTACCTGTTGACTATGTTAACTTGCAGCAACCATCCTGTTCATCGGCATCACAACCGTCATCTACATCAGCAGCGCCAGCGCCTATTGAACCCTGCGACCGTAACTTACCTGTCGACTATGTTAACTTGCAACAACCGTCATCTTCATCAGCAGCGCCAGCACCTATTAAAACCAGCGACCGTGACTTACCTGTCGACTGTGTTAACTTGCACCAACCGTCATCTTCATCAGCAGCGTCAGCGCCTATTAAAACCTGCGACCGTGACTTACCTGTCGACTATGCTAACTTGCAACAACCGTCATCTTCATCAGCAGCGCCAGCGCCTATTAAAACCTGCGACCGTGACTTACCTGTCGACTATGTTAACTTGCAACAACCGTCATCTTCATCGGCATCACAACCGTCATCTTCATCAGCAGCGCCAGTGCCTATTGAACCCTGCGACCGTGACTTACCTGTCGAGTCTGTTAACTTGCAACAATCGGCATCGGGAGCGCCAGCAGAACAAATTTTACTTTTTTTGTGTAGTTTGCGGCAAAGAATGTACAGGAGCACATTCATGCTACTCGTGTGCACGAAATGTTCACGTAATTTGTGGAATAACGTCATGTGATTAAGGTTACGGATCGCAACTATTATGCTATTTATGCAACAGCGAAAAAAACATTCAAGACCAAAGAGACAAAGCTGCCGAAAATTTAAGAAAAGCCGCACAAAAAACCCACTCTTCACAGAAATTTCCTGACATTGACGTGGGATCTTCAGTTCTTATAGAGATACCAAAGATAGATCGTGGATCATTGGATCAAAAAAAAATATTAGGAAAAGTTTTGGAAAAGCGAAATGAAAGTCATAAAATTGGAACATCAGTTGGTATCCTGAAAGATTGGTTACCCAGAAATGCAATACAACTTTCAAACATTACTTTGAATGGTCCTATACCAAATGAAAACTTGTCACTGAGAGAAATATGCCAAAAATTATCGCGCTTTGGTGGTCAAGGTTATTTAAAATATTCCTGTAAAAAATCGAATATACAGTGTTCTACTAAAAGATGTGCCTGTAAGAAGCATTCAGCGCTATGTAATTCTAGATGTCATGATTCCTCTTCTTGTCTGAACAAAAATTAAAAAATACTTTTAAAAAAACCAAGATCTCAACTTAGTGGATAAGAAGTAAAGAAATCTCATAACTGTTGATTAGCTTTAAAAGATTTTTAATGCTTGATTAGTTTTAATTGTATTGTTAATGTATAAATTTCAAAAAATATGATCGTTTTAATTATAATTGAAATTACTTTAATACGTGTTAATGTCACAAAGTACTAACTGCAGGATACATAAAGTTGATTTTTTAATAAAGATAAAACCAATATAATAATATTGTTTTATTTAATTATATATGCTAGCTTTCTATTTCATTAAGCTTAATCAAGTAATATATTTATAACACTGAACTTAATCTAGTAATATAAGTATATCACTAAACTTGGACCGTTTTATAACTATATTCCTAGTGAGATAGTAATGAATCGCTTTCGTATAACTATGTTACGGTATATAATTATATTCCTAGGGATATGACTATATTACGGCTTTATCTATCTTACTGCGACAGATATATACATTTATAATACTTATAAAATAATAAATAAATTTATTTTCAAATAAGTTTTAGACCAGACACATTTTACATAATATTTCAAAGCAACTTACGTTATAAAATAGTTACTAAAAATCATATTATTATTGTTTACAGTTTATTATATATCTGATAACATTCGTCTTTTTAATGTTATTATAAATTTATTATTATATTCAACCTTCACAACAACGAACTTAATATGAGATCTAAACTGTATTAATTAACCAAAGGATAATAAAATAACTTAAAAACTAAACTAAAACATAACTTATCTTAAATTAACCTAAAACTAAAATACATATATAAATAATATAACAACTAAAATATGTTGTAAAAAGGAGTCCCTTTAGGCAAGGTTCCGAAGATACTGGCAGCATTCCCCCTTTGAATAGCTAGGCTAATTCTTTGTCCGAGGTAGCTGCCAGCTCTTCGGTCTCCTGTGATGTCGACTAACCTCTTTGCTATTTCTTTAAAAAGCCTTATAGCGCTAGGACCCCACGGACCAAGGGTCTCGACACCGAATGGGACAAAATCATATTTGGTGCCTAGACCCCTATTATTATTATTGTACATTGTACAATATGATATTAATATATTTTTTGCATTTTTAATGATATCTCATAAAAGGCGCGCCTGAGAATAACTAATAATAGATTCTTCTAACTAAACTCAAACAAGGTTAATAGATAGTTGTCACAATCAGACGGGATTATGGAACATGCGTTTACTATAAGCTATCCATAAATTACGTCACATGAATATTAGGACTTTGTAACCCCTCCTTCGTCCTTGTCACATTTTAAAAGGGGTTGTGACGTCACATATTTTTCAATTTTTCATTTTTCAAGTGTTAAAGTATTAATAAAAGAAGATAGATTTCGTAAACTTTTAGAGTTTTTTATTCACATAAAAATTTAGCGTTTTGGTATTTTAAATTTTAACATCCGACATCTCAAACTTTTTGACCTTACGTTTTGTCACACAATCTCACATTCCAGTGATATAATCCTTTAACGTATGACATAATTTATTTATGACCCTAAGTAATACATTCAACTATAACTCTAAGGGTTAATTAATGATGATATTGTGAATATATGCAATCCATCAAAAAATAAATTGTACCGATGTTTTCGATAGCATTGTTTTATCGACATCCCGTTCACTAAGTCGCATCACTATTGGAAAGTTTCCACTCGGTGACGACGCTGATCCTTTCACTGACGGCCGTCGGCTAACTAGCAGATGATTTGAATTTATTACCAGCGAGATGATGAATTCCATGTATTAGTGTTCCGGCGATTACCAGGAGAAACTATCTGAATCGTTCAGAATTCTATTAAACTATATATAGAAAAAATCCCTGTCACAGTGTTTGTCAGTGATGAACTCCGTAACAAATCAACCGATTTTGATGTTTTTTTTAATTTTGCCTGATTTATTCCATCTAAGGACACAGGATAGATAGCAAAGCGTGGCCCGGTCAGCTAGTCGGTATATAAAAAAAAACTGTGTCTCTACATTGAAGGTATTTCAGAAGAAAAAAAACAGTTGGGATAGGGTACCTTTAAAACTTGTTCAAAAAAGGAGAGAATTAATTTGGCATTTCAGTTAAAAGGCGGGTGTTTGCAGTGGCGGATGCGGAATTTAATACCAATAATAACACACATATTAATTTCTTGGTTTAGACCAGTGATTTACATAAATACCAATTTAATTGTATAAATTATTTACCAAAATGTATAACAAAATATTAAAAAAAAATGTTTAGATAGTTGTTATACCCATTTAGCGAGGGAATGTGTAATATATAATTTCTGAAGATATTAGAAAAAGAATTAGAAACACGACTACCTTGCCAAAACAACAGATATAAATTAAAGTATCAGTCAATCTTATAGTTAACAAGTGTTCTATAAAACGGTGCAATGACCATTTCATTTATGATTTTTGCATTATCACTGCTATCTCTTATGAATTAAAACAAAAAATACTCGGCTAGCAAGTTATTCTCAGGCAGAACTCAAACCCGCAATCTTTGGATGTCCGACCCGCGGCTCTCCTAATTGGGAGGTTTTTTCTAGTATATAGTTTTTTAAGACAATTTATTCATTTAACCAGCGAGTAAATGAGTGATTTTCGCCACTCCGTTGTGTTTTTAAATCTTTTAATTATTACATGCTTTTATTTACTTTCTTCTGTCCCGGTGTCTGTAATGCAAGTTAAATTTGACCTTCTTGCTGGTTTTCGATTGATCTGAAATTTTGCATGCATATGTTTATCACGTAACAATGCAATATTATGATGACAGAGCTGATTTGATGCTGGAGATGGAAGGTGGCCATAGATATTCCTCTACAAAACGTCACAACCCCATCGAGTTTGGGCTCTTTTGATTCGTATTTTAACTTTTTAGTTCGTTTTATAAACAAGTAATAACAAAAGCTTGTTTTTTTTTTAATGAGTTCACTCTTGATCACAATTAAGCCTGGGGACCAAAACAGGTTCCACGATGAAACGAACTAACCCAGAAGGTGCCAACCCAAGGTGAATAACCCTGGCATTGAAAACGGACTAGTTATACAGACGCAGGGAGGGAGTTCCACTCCTTTGCTGTGCGCATTATATAAGATGTTGAGAAGCACTTGGTGCGATAGGTAAGAATAGCAACTAAGAAAGGGTCCGCTGTGCGTCTGGATGTCTGATGGAAAACTGATTTCATAAAAGTTTTTTAATGGAATCTTGTTTATTTTATGTACCTGAATTATTCACTATAGCTACTTACGATCCTTATACACAATTCGGGTGAAAGTTTAAAATTCATTATTTGTCTTACCGAATGCATCATCTTGTCACTTGAATATTTATACGGCGCCATATTTTAACTTGTCATTACATTTTTTTGAGAGATTTGTTATTGTCATCTCGGTAATGAAGGTATTGTAAATCATGATGCGGTCTGAGTGCTTAGTAATTGTTATCTAAATGCACCGAATAATCGTCATGTACAGGGTGTTACATATATAATAATCATTCTCACATGCACACAAATTAGCCTAACCTAAAGTAAGCACTGTAAGGCTTGTGTTATGGATACTAGGATGACGGATAAACATACATATATGATATATAAAAATGAAAAAAATATAAATACTCATGACTCAGGTACAAATACTCGTATTCATCACACAAACATCTGCCCCTTCCGGGACTCAACCCCAGGACCGTCGATGCGAAAGGCAGAATTGCTATTGTTACAGCATGCGGTCGTCAAGATATGGAACTGTATGATACTGTATAATTGTAAGAAAATTACAGTTTTTTTTTTTACTGGAACAACGAACAACTGGAAAAAGTATTCAAAATAATTTCATTAAACATCTTTTTTACTTTTTTGTAAATGGATTAGTTGAATCAACTATATTATATTTACTAAATTTTAATCTATACACCTGTATACACATTTTGTGTGAAGTGGCATCTTGGGAGGTGGTTTGGAATCGAATCGGAAGTGATTCACAATTTGTAGCTTTACCCAAACAATCAATCCGTTCAATGACCCAACTATGTTTATTGTGAATCCATAAAGGTGAACCGTAAACATCTTTATCAATAAATTACTGCAGGTCGACATATTGTAAAGACGTTGAACATAAACGGAAGAATTCGTTTATCATTTCTTGATGTGTTTCACTTTTACCTTTTTAGTATCTCATATATTACTTAATTCGTCGTCAAGTAAAATACATAAAACAAAAGACGTCATCTGCTGGACTGAGGGCTTTTTTTATTTTGAATAGGATCGCTCTTTATCCCAATCAAGCCCGGGGGCCAAGACGGGATTCACGATAGAACGAGCTAACCCAGTAGGTTAGCAATAGCAACCAAAAAAATGTGGTAGTTCTCAGTGCATCTGGATGTACGATGGAAAAAGGGTTATGGCGGTATGAGAATATGCAGCTCCTTAACACACTTTTAAAAATTCATTGTGTAGAAGACCGACAGACAGGCAACTTTGCTACCCCATAAATGAAGGCTTTTGCTATATTATATATACATATTATAATACACATTGGGAAGAAGGTTCACAGATCTCAGTACAAGACCATGACTTAAAACACTGCTGCCCATTTTGTGTTCTTACTTACTGCGTTGGCACAGCGATCCAAAGTAGATTTTGGTCTCCGATACAAGATTTCGTCACTGCCTCATCAGCCTTGCCGTCACAGTCACTTGTCGCTTGTCCGGCCATTATAGGTTATTGATGCCTGGGGTGTCCCACCGGCCGCTTCCTGGTTAGTCGCTCCAGGTATGCTCTTCTCACTGTGCGATCCGACTCCATTCTTTCAACGTGACTGAGCCAGCGCAGTCTAGCTGACTTTGTTTCGCCCATAATATAATAGTAATATAACTTACATTCACACCAATTAGCCTAGCCCAAAGCCAGCACTGTAAGGCTTGTATTATAGATACTAGGGTAACGGATAGACATACATACGATAGATATCTAATATTTGTAGAAATAAAAACCCATGATTCAGATACCAATATATGTATTCATCACTAAACATTTGCCCCTTCGAACCCAGGACCGTTAGTGCGAGAGGCAGGATCGCTATCGTTACCTTAAACGGTTGTCAAAATGTTCGGTTCGGCCACAAGCTCTTCCATTTCAGCATTCTTTCTCAGTATTCATATCCCGCACCAGCGTTTGGTTGGCCCCAGGAATTTCCAAATTTCTTTCCCCGCGACAATTGTGTTAAATTCTGCTCCAATATGCCATACTGTGCAATTCTTAAATATTTTCAAATAACTGCAAATGAAATGCATGTTAAATAGTGAGTATTTTTTTCTAATCTTTATTATACAATCTCCATATTGCAAGTAGAAAGTCATTTGTCATTTGCCGTTCGCGCCATCTTGGTTTTTATTTTTGGCGGGAACAATTAACGTCTTTAGTAAGCCAATTCCATAACCGAGTAAATTACATTACATCAGTATTGAAATCCAAATAGTCATTCTTATTACCAACGTAGTTATTAAAGTTGGTGACTAGTATTATTTAAATGTGAAAGTTTTTTAGACAAAGTAACTGCAAAAAGAATGTACCCCAGACCGGATATGAGTGGCAATCTCTCGAATTTAATGTTATTCCTTCTTCAAGTATTTTAGCCGTGTTTTAGACTTTTCTTATGATAAAAAGGAATGTTATTTTTTCTTTTTTAAATAAGAATTTTTTAAGTAAAAAATGGTTATTTAGTTATTATTACTTGTTTTTCATTTTAAGGTAATATTAACATTTTAATTAAAAATGTTCTGTCTAAAAATAGATAAATTACATATTAGGTAGTCGTCAATTTGGATTTGTAACTAAGCATTCTGTGCTTACTTCGAGTAGGGTTAATTCTTGTAAGTTAGTTTTTATGCTTTTATATGTCTAAATTAAATGAATTGTACCCAGTTTAGTGAACCAAATAATAATAAAAAATGATTACCTCCGTGGTTAAGTGTTAAAGCTAGTCCAAAGTCCCAACACGAATCGAACGTGTTCGATCAATGAATACAGCAAGACGAGAAGAGCGGGTGCTTAAACAACGTGTTGTTTCAGAGTGAACCCCTGGAAGAATTTGCTACATCTGGTAACGGCGCTGATTCCAGTGGGGCTGATTGTGTCTGCACTGACGCCGAGTATCATCACCGTGCACTCTACAGACCTTGACAACCCGTAAGTAGATATTTTATTTATTTGCATCAAATGCACACACATACAAAAACACATGAAAACAATTCTACCTACCTCTGGAACGGCTCAGCAAAATACCAACTTGCTGCTCTGGACATGATTCAGTGCAGAGCTGAGAGGCTCATTGGTGACAGCAAATTGGTGAAGAGCAAGCTTCATACGAGGGCTATCCAGAAAGTAGATTACGTTTTGGAATAAAAAAATAAACAAAGTATAGGAAACAAATTTTATTATATACAGATGAAAGCCACACTCAAATACTACTTTTCTACATATTCACCATTCAAATTAAGGCATTTATCGTAGCGATGTACGAGCTTGGAAATTCCTTCGTCGAAAAATTCGGCCGCCTGCGCCTTCAACCACTTCGTTACCTCTTCTTGCAGCTGTGCGTCGTCATCAAAACGCTGCATAGCCAGCCACTTCTTCATTGCTGGGAATAGGTGGAAGTCGCTCGGTGCCAGGTCGGGACTGTACGGCGGATGAGGAAACAACTCCCACTTAAAAGATTAAAAACTTCACGAGTGACATTTGCCGTGTGGGGCCGGGCGTTGTCGTGAATAAACAAGATCTTAGAGCTCAACATTCCTCTGCGCTTGTTTTGAATTGCTCTTCTGAGTTTTTGGAGAGTTTGGCAATACCTTTGAGAGTTTATTGTAGTGCCTCTTTCCAGGAAGTCCACCAAAATCACACCTTTTCTGTCCCAAAAAACAGTCGCGCGCAGGCGGCTGAATTTTTCGACGAAGGAATTTCCAAGCTCGTACATTGCTACGATAAATGCCTTAATTTGAATGGTGAATATGTAGAAAAGTAGTATTTGAGTGTGGCTTTCATCTGTATATAATAAAATTTGTTTCCTATACTTTGTTTATTTTTTTATTCCAAAACGTAATCTACTTTCTGGATAGCCCTCGTACTTTATGCCGCAAAGTTGCCTAACTATTGGTCTTCTACAGACTATACTTTGGAGAGTGCTCAGGAGCTGCATATGCTCACACCGCCATCTCCTTTCTTCCATCGCATATTCAGACGCACTGCGGGCTACCACCCTTTCTTAGTTGCTATTCCTACCTGTCGCACCAAGCCCTTCTCAACATCATTTATAATGCGCACAGCAAAGGAGTGGAACTCCCTCCGTGCTCGGAAATACAGGCATTTCCGAGAACTTTTAACCCGTCCATTTTCAAAGCCAGGGTGAATAGGCACCTTCTGGGTTAGCTCGCTCCATCGTGGATCCAGTCTTAGCCCCCGGGTTTGATTGGGGCCAAGAGCGAACCCAAACAAATAAAAAAAACTTATATTAGCTTTTTATTTCAATCATATTGGCAAAGCGTAAAATTCTTAACACTTTTACACAGTTTGTTCATAGAAATGAAACTATTTTTAATCGTGAAATTACGTTACGTTAGATGACATGATTAAAGTTTGTGTGATAAAAATAAGCATTTATATCCAAGTCTTTCTTATCTATGTGTTTTATCACTTCTTTAGTATCCATACTACAAACTTTGGTCAGCTTGAGACCTAATAATTGCTGTGAGTTGTCCGGAATTTTACAAGATATTATATAACAGATTAGATGATGTGAAACTGTTTAAGAGGCTATAGTCACTAACTTGTACGAAATTAACCTATACTTTTTCTGGTTATATAAATTATTTTAATGGAAAAATACTAGAAAAAAACTGACCTACCGAGTTCGGTAGCTCAATTGAAAGAGCATTGGATCGGAGTTTCAAAGATTGCGGGTTCGATTCCCGCCTGAGAATTCGCTAGTGAGTCGAGTCGATTTTTTTAGTATTCTTCTATTAAAATAATTTATCTTATAAGATAGCATTGAAAGAACGCAAAATTATTTTTATTCTCATTAAAGTGGATTTTGTGTAAAAAAAATGTGTATACGCAATTTGCGTAAAGACGAAATCGATACTTATGGCGCTTTTTGAGAATTTATAAATACACCAGCCGACCCGGCCACGCATTACTGTGTTAGAAAAATAAGATGAAACCTATCTTGTGTCCTAAGTCGGAACAAATCCTGCAAAAATATCATCCAAATCGGTTGAGTAGTTTCGGAGTTTATCGCGGTTAAACACTGTGTCAGAGAATTTATATATATACAGAGTTACTTACCTCAACAAATGCTCACACCACACATACGCACAGACACTTAAACATACACACTCGCACACTTGCACACCTACACACACTAAAAAATTTTAGATGGAAAAAATTATTGCTTACATACAGCTTAGAACTAAAATGGACAAAGGCGGTCTTATCGCTAGAAGCGATCTTATCCAGACAACCCTTGCTTAAACAAAAGCCCTTATTACTCTATACTAATTGCATTTCTGTCTGGATTATCGTAATACCTACTATGTAATAAATAGTATGTTGAGTTATATAACAATTGTTCTTTTATTTTATTTATGACGAGCTTTTACCCGCGGCTTCGCTCGCCCTATCCCTATCTTATCTATCCCTCGGGAATTATCCCTTTTTTCTGGATGAAAGGTACCCTATGTCCTTTTCTGTAACGCAGACAAAGTGTATGCTAAATTTCACGATGATTGATTAAGCAGTTAAGACGTGATAATGCAACAAACAAACAAACTTATTTCATATTTGTAGTATTCGTTAGGATTATAATATGAAAGCTGTTTTCTAGTTTTAGACCAAATTTCCATATTTTTGGTACTCAATATTATTAGGATAATAATCAGTGAGTGCGGGTGACGTGCAATCGATGGTGACTGATCGGACATTTGCATGTTGAATGGAGAGTCGCTGCTTCCTTGTGACAATGTATCATTCAACTATTGACTATACTCATATGGAGTAACAGATGAGTGCATCGAGTAAGTTTCTCATTTGTATATTGGGGCATTTCACGTGAACGGACAGCAAAAATTTTGTCAGATTTCGGATTTTGTTCATATTTGAATCAAATGTATTTATGTATTTAGTAAACTAGAAATATTGACGAAATTGAAAGAATGAATTTATTAAAGATTAAAGTAAAAAGTAAAATTCATTTTAAGTATTCGTACTACTTTAGGTCTACGCTTCACGTGAAATGCCCCTTTAATCTTTCTTTGCTCATAAATTATCCCTATGCTATCGGCTATTACATAACTCATCTCAATACGAATACTTATGCAAAATATCAAACCAATTTGTTTATACATTTAACATGATATCGCAGATATTGTCTTACTAATAAAGATTCATTTGGTACTATTGACTCCCCTGCACTTCTTCATAAACTCTCATTACATGTACCCTGAAGTTCGTGGCATGCGGTTATATTTGCCACTTTGCAATACTAAGTCTAGGATGAATAATTTTATCTTCCGAACATTAAAACAATTTAATGATTTGTTTAATAATTTCGATGTGGATGTTATTAATACCAGTTTCGGTGCGGTAAAGACACATATTAACAAGCGCTTCTTCAATGACCAATAATTCCGTTTTTATATTGTTTTAAAATCATTAAAATTAACGAACTTTAAGCTAACTTAAGACTTAGCTACAGAAAAAGTAGCAATTTTTCCATCACCTATTTACCCCAGGCCGAACATTCTACTGCGTCCTCGAGCTTCGCATAGAAACGATTATATAACATGCTTGTAAAAAACTTCTAAGTACAATATTTTGCAATTAAATGAATAATTTATCTCTTTAAAACATAAAGCGTGCTTCGGAGAGAAATGATGTCTGTCATATAATTATATCACGTCGTCTGGGCCGCATTCCTTGTTACGCAACCGCGCGGACCACAGAGACTCTTGGTTTCCGAAAAAGTAGCCGCTTGGGTTACGTGCGTACGCCATTTTAATGCGGCTCTTTAGGAGGTTAAATCTCGAAAACTATAAAACTGAAATAAACTATGTAGCCTAAACTACATCTGTCTATTTACCATTTTGCAATCTATAACTATCAACATATTTTTTTTAATAGGTACTCTTTTGACCCCTATCAAACCCGAGGGCAAGGCAAGATCCACGATGGAACGAGCTAACCCAGAAAGTGCCTGTTACTACATATGTACATTGATTATGCTAACTTTGTGCAGGATACATGATCTATCTATACGGCCGTCAAGACCGTGAGAAAGCCCTCTCAATCAGGGAGTAACTTGTAAAGCGCCTTGTATTCTACACGCGTCTTCCTAATAAAAATAGAATTTAACTTTGCAGTTGGTTTTCATTTTGACTCAAACAATATTAGTTACTCCGCTAAATGCCTATTCACTCTGGCTCTAAAAATTGACGGGTTATAAGTACTCGGAAATATAGATGCAGGTAGAAAGTTCAATTCCTTAGCAGCGAGCTTAATAAAATATAATATGTTGAGAAGCACTTGGTGCGCAGTGAGCATATGCAGCTCTTGAGCACACTCCCCAAAATACTATGTGTAGAAGACCGACAAACAGGCAACTTTGCGGCGGTGAGCTATGGTGTGAAATTTTATAATTTATTCTCGTAACTGATATAAGTAATGCCGCCTATTTGGAGCGGATTTTCAACTACACGGTTCCGAGAAGGCAACATTAAATATTAGTAAATGTAATACATCATAATTTAAATCCCATTACTACTTCACGACATGGCATGGGCAAGATTTCTATGCAAGCATGCAGTTTTAGTTCACCGGCATACTTACAAGTATAATAACGCGAAATTTTTGCTTTGGAAAACAAAAGATATTATACTCAGTTAATATTAAAAATAATGTAAACTTTTTCAATCAATTCGTTACAATCTTTTCTTTTATTTAAGTACCAAAAGATTGTTTTAAATCGACAAACAAATTAATTTTGCTTATATATAGTCACTTTTCAAGAACATTGGTTAACAATAAAATATAAAAGATATGTATTTTTGTTATATGTTAAAAAAGTTCTTCTTTGCTGGGATTAGGACCCCCGTCTATGTGGCAAATTAAACCAGCCTTAATCGTTAGTAAGCTAGTTACTAAGGATTTTGCACACCTTTGCGTATTTCACTAACACTATTTTCCTAGTTTTTTTAATATTACTAATGACCTATGTCATATGTACCTATGCCCTATTTGGATGCCTTTATAGGCATATTGGAAGTATTTTGAAATGCGGAAATTTACTGTGACTCAGTTTTGATAATTTGCAACTTTTTTTACATTAAATTAAAGCTATCCTAAGTCGGAACAAATCCAGAAAAATGATAAAAAATATATCAAAATCGGTTGAGTAATTTCGGAGTTCATCTCGGTCAAACATTGTAAGAGGGTATTTTTATATATAATTATAAAGATAATCAATTTAATTAAACGAATAAACACAGTCTAAATGTTTTGTGTTAAGTATATATAAAACTCGAAGTTCCGTTTACAAAATGTCAAGTCATTCACCATATCATAATTGGGAGCGACGCCAAACGGTCTCCAATGAAACGAGTTGAATCAGGTTAGACTGCTGGTCGCCTCTCTCTGTGCCCACGATTGGGCAACGAGCAATTTGATTAAGGGCCGGGCCCGCCTTGCGATCGAAAAGAAAGTAGACAACCCAACTCAATGTTAGATTTTATCTATAAAATTGTTTATTATGCAATTAAAGCTAGCCACACACTATAAACTTCGTCGCACGCGTGATAATTTAAATTTCTTATAAGTCTTAGCGGACTCAAGTTCAATCTTCAACTAAAACTCGGTTTTTTTTAATCTAAACAAAGATTAGATTAGCGTAAAATTAGAAAGATACTAGAAAATTTCAAAGGGTTTTCACATGGCTCGGTAGCTCTATTTGGAGAGCATTGGATCTGACTTCCAAAGGTTGCGTGTTAGATTCCCGCCTGAGAATCCACTTGTGAGCCGAATTCTAGTAATCTCAATTCAAAAGAAGTCATTTTTTTCTAGTATTTTTCTATTAAAATATTTTTTTTATAAGATAGCATTGAAAAATGCAATAAATATATAAACTAACGAAGATTGTTTGTAGGCTGGTTAAAAAACCAGCCTACAAACAATCTTTGTTGTACAAACAATCTTGAACAAAAGTTCAAGATACAATTCAATTTATTTCAAGTAACAAAGTCTCATAAAGCAATGGAAACTAAAACCTATGTTAGTACATGATATTATTAAGTTCAATATTTACAATAATAATGATAAATCAAATTAGGGCATGCCAATTAAAATAAAAAGTTACATAAATTTGAATTAATTATCTACTTTTATTACAACTTGACAATGAAAAATGTAATTAAATTAAACATTGGCAGACTTATGCTATAGGATATTTTCTATTTGGTAAAATGTAGTAACGTCAAAGAATTTCGCTTATTTTTTTTTATATTAAAAATGAAATAATAAATTTGAAAACTCTCTATTTAAAAAAAGCATGACTGCAATTCACACTTAGTAGAAGTGAAACCTTCAAAACTAATACGTACACATATGCAAAATAACACGGTTGTTGTGATGCCTTCTTTCAAGCTTTGTACTACGCATGCGCACACAAACACGTATTAACACACGTACATAATGCTTCCTATCTTATTTTCTCCTACGTTATATCTTATGAATTTATGTGTCTGTCTCTTTTTACTGTCGCTTTTTCGTTTCATTGACTTTCAAAACACAACGATGCTAAAGAAGTTTACACTTCAAAAACTCCAAAAGATTTTTATTTTGATTTTGATTTGTAACATATTTATTCCACATTAAAAATATATAACAAATTCTTACGTAATTTACTCAGTGCACTTACGACTTTAATTAGCGGTACTACACGATATATACCCATTTTTCGTGAGTAACGTTAAACAATAACGGAAATAAATGAGGAACAATGTGAATAATATACAAATTGTTTGTATTACGTAAAATAATCATAACGTGTGAATATACAGGAAATAATTGTAAATATTTCACTTCAAATGAAATAAATATTCTTCATATGAAAGTGGAGTAATTGATTCACGCACGGGAATTTAGGAATTGGAGTATAATTTGAATATTGATGCGATTAAACATGCGAATACTTTTAATATATAAGAATTATGTTGAATAAAAATTAAATGATAGTAACTTTATTCAAATGCACCTAAAAATAAGTCGTTTTGAATCATCTAACATTTTTAAGGATGTCGAGTAACTGACAAAAAGAATGGGCGCAAGAAACTCGAAGAGCTATGGCCACTAACTAAAATAACTCGAGGACAAAACATACTCATTACACAATGATATGCCTCTATCTACCAGATTTGAACCAAGATCTGAATTTGAAATCTGATTTTAGTTTAGCAACATAGTCAGGATCAGTATCAGTACAAATCATCAATATTTCTCTTTCCCACCAAAACTGGTAAAACTTTATAATTAAGCATCACTGTTAGGGCTGTGTTATGGATACTAGGGTAACGGATAGACATGCATATAATGATAAATACATATGTAATATTAACTGAAATATATATAAACCCATGACTCGGGTACAAATGTTCGTATTCGTCACACAAACATCTGCTCCTACCGGGACCGCACCGGACGAAAAATCCGATGCGAAAGGTAGGCACCTTTACATCAGCCTTTTAAAGGTATACAATCGCCGCTTGTTGACTGTATTGTGATATTTCTCAACTTGGAGAGTGTGCTCGCATATGCTCATACCACCATCTTCCTTTTTCCTTCGGACATCCAGCCAGCCCTTTGTTGGTTACTGTTCCTACCTATCGCAACAAGCCCTTCTCGACGTCTTTTATAATGCGCACAGCAATGGATTGGAACTCCCTCCCTGCGCCTGTATTTCTGAGTACTTTTAACCTGTCCGTTTTTTAAACCAGGATGAATAGGAACCTTCTGGGTTAGCTCGTTCCATCGTGGATCCTGTCTTGGCCCCGGGTCTGATAAGGATCAAGAGCGAACCCATTCAAAACAAAACTTCATGTGATGCATATCTCTTCTCCAGATACTCTTCACCAATTTTACGGAGGTCAGACTCCAGCATCGAAGCCCTCACTCCGATCAGCGAACCCTGCCGACGACGTCTGTTATGTGAGCTTCATGCAGAACACAACTATTCACCGTAAGTAATATACTTAAAACAATATAATATGGGCATGCAAAATGAGACCACGATTTCCATCCAAGGCATGCGGAAAGCTGTGTTCGCGATCACGGTTTAGAAGCTACAGCCTTGGGCGTGTATACTCATAAATGCAAAACTAGAATAAAACTAGGTGGGTGCCGTCGCTAAGCATAAAGCTTCGCTAGCACCATTAGGCTAGGTTAGAGCGGCGGTTAAAAAAAAACTATAAAATTCATTAATGTTCAGTACATTTTGAAATTCCATAAGAATGAAAACTTTCAAAAAGCGCGCGCTTTTTTTTCAATGGGAAATCCCAAAGAGCTAATATTTTTTGGTCATAACTTTTTTATTTTGCGAATTTCGGGCTCTATCACATTCCACACAAAAAATATTAAAATCAGTTTAGAACTCGGGAAGTTATGGCGTAACAGACAAACTAATCCATGGGAGCTCCGCTCCAAAAATAGCATAAGTGTGTTTTATAAGGTTAATATAATAATAACCATGTACAGTTTACCGCACATTCGGTATTTAATTAGTGCAATATTTTTAGTGCAATAAACGCATTCTTTTATTACCTTAATGACTTGTCATCTTATCATTCAAATGAAGCTTAATATACGCTACAATCTAAATGAAATTAGATCAGTGTAGTAGAAGTTAACGCCATATATGGCTTAACGTGCAGTCTGATGTATGATTCATGTTTAGAACAAACCCGAATTGTCTTGTACTTTGTCCAATGATTTAAAACAAATATGTTTATTTCTTGTTTTTACACTTGTGACAATGTATAAATAATCCATGATTGCAGGAACTTGCAGGCTGGTAGACGTAGAGGCCGCCAATGCACCAGAATCCGATGCGAAGACCCAGAAGCACTCTCTAAGATGCTGCAATGGTTACTATCACAACAAGCATCCGCAAGATGGCATAATTCTTAAGACACCTGTTATATGATTCATATTTTTCTTATTCAATAAATGGTTTATTGTTGCAATTTTTTTTGTAAGGGTAGGGTATAATTGGTCGCACCAAGTGTTTCTCACCATCTTTTATAATGCGCACAGCAAAGGAGTAGAACTCCCTCCCTGCGTCTGTTTAGCTGGTTTAGCTCATTCCATTGTGGATTTCTATCTTGGCCCCGGGCTTGATTGGAATCAAGAGAGAACGCATTCAAAATAAAAATTGACTTGCATTAATCAAACACACAAGCTAAAACTTCTATTCTTTATAAAGCTATATACTCTAAGAGTATATAGCAGGTTTTCACTGACAAAGCGAATGTGGTTATGCAACGGTAGCGATCCTGCCTTTCACACCGACGGTCCTGGGTTCGAATCCCGGAAGGGGCATATTTGTGTGATGAATAGGAGCATTTGTACCTGAGTCATGAGCCACAAAGAATTGATTGCACTGGTAAATGCATTTCCAAAACCTCTCGCCACATGTACACTCATAATATAACGTCTCAACTACTTACTTGTAAGTCTACAGTGCTAAGTCCGGTCTACATAATTGACGTATTACATAATATAGATATGTAAAGAACCGCTTTTCTTCTCCACTGAACTGCGTAAGCGAGTCTCAAGCCTTTAGAGGCACCCCACGTACTTCCATACTCTTACTGACTGGCATACCGTGGTGAATCTGTCACGTTGGAGACTGTGGCTCGCTATTTTCGGCTTGAGATCTTTCTAAGAATTCGGTCGGCCCAAACCGCGTTTGTGCTGCAATAGTCATCTACAACTAAGAGCACATAGAGAAAAGGACAAAGCATGGTATTTAAAGGTCGCGAGAAGATTCTAGAAGAGGGCAACGCAGGACCAATGTTATAAAGATCCTTCGGAAGTCCTATGCCCAGATGTCGATGCCAACACGACCAATTTTTAGCTGACACAACGAATATGTCTGATTGTATACCATCCTTTATAAATTCTTAACAAGAACTTCCCTTGGGGGCTGCCGACAAAGTTTAAGAAGAGTGTCTTGAGTTGGTCACAAAATCTGCGAAAAAAATGTATCTGAATTATAAATAATGTACGGGGTCTGTAATATTGTATGGATAAAGACGACGACCATTCGGACAACCACTAAAACAGTCCTCCTATGAATAGGTCTTATAAACACAGTCAAATTATCAGAATTAAATAAAAAAATAATGTTTCAGTATTCATAAAAGATATTTAATTTAACGCGATCAAAAAATATGACTATATATAATTTAAGCATTTAATGCAATTTAATTTTGCTTAAATAAGGGTTGCATACAAGAGTCGACCAAAGTACGTATCAAAGTAGCAAAAAGTAACAGTATCTTAATGTAACGTATCGCGTGACAGATGTAGTATTATGCAACGTCCGGCTCCACGAGGGCAGTGACAAAAGTTTGGAAAGCGCTTGTAATGGCAACTGACATAATTATTACTGTTTCAATTAGGAATAGGCATTATCATGTTGATGACCAGCACTATTACCTGCATTGAACGATTCTTTGTTATAATATCAAAGCGTCATACATACTTCTTATGAACCGACGTCATTCATAGCACAAAATTTGGAAACCTTAATTTTTTAAGAAAAAAAAACAATATTTTCGAGTAATTTTTCTCTTAAAATTATATTACTTTTACAAGAGTTTTTAAAAACGAAAATATATACCAACCAAAAGTATATTATTTCTCATATAAATTTTAAGGTTAGATTTTACACCTTTACCAGAAGAAACCACTGTTGCATCACATACCATACTTCAGTTTTTTTAATTCTTAAACTCCACGCACATTACTCATTTAAATTAAACGTCTTTTTCACGGATTATTGTGTATAAACTTTATATTTAACCCTAACATTTGAAGATCTTTACAGGAGCCATGATCACAGGATGACTAAGGCAATGGTCGTCATACATGTTCTACTAATTTCACAACATTTTACTTGGGCACGTTCCTAACTGTTAAAATTTATATAACTCAAATTTCTTCAATCAAATCATTTAATTTAACTAAATAACTATTTAATTGTCACTAAGATTACCGTTTACTATTGAGTCTACCACCAGTTCGGAAATTGAGACGCCCTTCCGAGAACAGCTGGCGAAAGAAACTCGTACAGTGCAGGGTTTCTTTCACTAGTTCTTCTCGGAAAGACCTCCCAATTTCCGAAATATTGTGAAGGTATAACATGTTTGACGAAAATGCTTTAGTCATCCATAATCACGGCTCCTATAAAGGAGTCGAAACGACAGGGTAAAATATTAATTATACGCAATATTCCGTGAAAAAGTAATTTTATTATACTCTTTAGTGTTTTTTTTACGGTAAGGTTATCGTTAAAACTTGGGCTATATTAATTTATGTATTATGTTGATTGACAAAAAAACTAAACACTTAATAAGTGGAATGTGAGTGTGTGTGTGTTTGTGTGTGTGTTTGTGTGTGTGCGTGTGTATGTGTGAGTGTGTGTGTGACCTATATTACTTACTAGCTTTCTGCCCGCGGCTTCGCCCGCGTGGAATTCGGTTATATTGCGGTATAAAGCACAACTATAAGAAAACTTCTCAATCCCACGGAAAAATCTAAGAAGCGCGATGTAACGCTTGATACAATTAGTTGTTAAACCAAAACTGAATGGTACACTATATTATAATGTTTTCCCTTGTGGAGCAAAACATGCAGATTTTGGACACCCAGCGCCATCTATCGCATACCTCAAGAACTAAATAGCGTAAGCTATCATTCCACTTCTTATGTAGGTATTTTAAAAAACACATCGTTACCATGTTTTAAAAACACCCAGCGCCATCTATCGCATACCTCAAGAACTAAATAACGTAACTAATACTTATACCAATTAGTAATTCGTTGACTTTAGTGATTTCAGGATAAGTAGATGTAAAAAAAAACAATTTAGACGATAAAACAAATTGTACGTCATCCCTCGAGAATTCCTCATTTTCGAGGATTCATTTCCGTATCATTTAGCTTCAAAATTTACATGTTCATATTCGTTTGCAACATATAAGTAGATGTAAAAAAAACAGTTTAGACGATAAAAAAAATTGTACGTCATCCCTCGGGTATTCCTCATTTTCGGGGATTCATTATCGTATCGTTTGCAATATTTTACCTTGTTTTAAACGACACACAGCGCCATCTACAATCCATCCATCAAGGAAACAATATTTTTGTTTTTTCTCGGGAACATAAGTTTTTTCCAGGATAAAAAGTATCCTATTATTTAATCCGGTCTTTTATCTTTACGTCTGCAAAATTTCAAAGCAATCGGTTCAGTAGTTACGGCGTGAAAGCGGAACAAACAAACAAACAAACAAACAAACAAACAAACAATTAGTAAGGATTATGTTATTTTCTCAGTAAATAAAAAGTTTAAAAAATTGTATTTCTTGTTAGCCACAGGTTTATATACACATTATTTATCTAATTATTTTATTGCTATATTACTATTGCAAAATAAAATTTACAATGAAAATAGCCATATTCATCCCTATTACAGTACGAAGTAAAATAAGGCCCCTAAAGTGTAGCCATTATGTCACGTAAGCAGCAAATTTAAAAAAATGAGGTGATTTTTTTCATTATATTAATTTTTCTTATATTAATAATTAATTTAATCCGGTTTTTATAGATTACGAAACCGGATTCATACAGCGACAGTCATCGTAGTATCAAGTGAAATTTGTTGGAGTAAATCACAGATTACAAAGCAAATCCGTTTCATGCTAAGAGAAATCGATTATTAAAAATTGTTGAGTGTAAAAATGGGATGATGTAATAATATCTGAAAGTTCGAATTTGTGTACACACAGCACCACAGAGAAGGGTCATAGCTTTCAGAAATAAAAATATTAAAAGAAAATTTATTTATAATTAGTTGTTTTGAATCGTCCAACATTTTGACCTACTATCCATTCAAGTCGTCTTTTAACTGACAAAAATAACGGGCACAAGAAACTCGTCAGCTTTGACAGAATAGATAATAATTCACAAAAAACTAATTATTCATTTATCACAATTATACAAGTGTCACGGTTTCATTACATCGTTGATTACAACAAAGTCAACAAGTATGCTTAAATATTGCTATGACATACAGAGTAATAAAAAACAAAATTAAAAAAGCAACACAAACGTTTGATTTAAAAAATGGTTTATAATACTGCTAGTTAAAAACAGACACATTTTCCAAGGCTCCACCCGTTCACGAGCATGACGAATGATACAGCCATTGCGCTCAACAATATCTTAGGAAACACAACGACCCGCACCACACGCCACAACCCAAGGGATGTTTGTGTTCTAATAAAAATAAAGTATTTATTTTATAAAACGTAGGTTATATTTCTGAGAGAATTTTAACATAGACACGGAGTGACTGACTGTCTAAGGCTAAGGTAAGTAAGAAATAGATATGTTCACTTCATGAATCAAATCGGTAAAGAAGAGTTCAATATTTCTTATTTCAACAATGATTTAAGAGAGCATGTCATACTCCAATTTCCAGTAATAAATAAGTGTTAGTATTAACAAATGCTAATAGCAGTATGATACAACCTGTAATAAATAGTGTTATGATAACTTATCATAATAGAAAAATACTAAAAAAATCAACTCGGCTCACTAGCAAATTTCCGGGAATTCCCGCCTGAGAATTATTTAACCACTTGTCAGTCCGCTACCGCGCGCCCCATTGGGCCTGTTCAGAGCATAACCACTGTTGAGAGGGGTCTCTCAACTGTCCAATAAAAATGCCATTTTCTCGTAAATAATGAAACTAGGACCAAACAAGGAATACTACCGTAAATAAAGGATCCACCACAGAATATTTGAATACCTGTAACTTAACTGAAATCTTAATTAAAAAAAAAGCAGGCGCCGCTAAAATTTTAATATGGTAGCAATTGCTACCGGGGTCTGACAAGTGGAGCGCGATCTATTAAATAGTTGTTAACTTTGTAATAACTTTTGGACGTGATCTTATTTTCCACTAACATTTTAAAATTAATAAAGCTTTTTTAATTAGAATTATACCTTTCTACAAGAATGATTGTTTAGATTTTTTTTATTAAATAGTTTAAATACTACGGACACTTTTTATGGGTGTAGTAAGGGTAATTCGGTGTAAAACAAGCATATTTTTGGGATTTTTTTTAGGCGACACAGTTAATTTATTGAAAATTTTAAATTTACTCCATTACAAAGTCATGTTTAAAGAATATTGTGTGAAATTTTCATTGGTTTTATGAATAAATGAGCTGATGGCAGCGAATCTCCGCGGACGTCTCATGAAAAAGTTCGATTGCGGTGTCTCTCAGAACTCATCACTGGATCAACTAAAATAAAATAAAAAAATTTACTTCATTAGTTAATGAACTTTCGCAGGTAACAACGTCGAGTTTTTTTTTTCAAATTTAATATTTTTACAGCGCTTCGAAGTCAAAACATCGATTTTTCATCAAAATAACTCGAAAACTTTGTTATTTTAACATATGATAAAATAAAATAAAAAAACTCAGCGTTGTTACCTGGTGAATAAAGTAAAGAAACACTGTACAAAATTTGAAGTGAATCGGTGCAGTAGATTTTAAGCTACAGGGGACACCGACCGTAAAAAAGGCAAGTGTGAGAAAAGATTAAAAAAGATTTTTACACACTAAAACGAATATTTATACTTTTCTTTTCAAAATAGTATTCGAACACACAGGTACGTGACTTTGTACAGGTAGGTCTATTGACAGGAGGAGGGGAATGATGATTTGACAAAAAGAACGGAGCAGCTGCAAGAAATGAACTTCAAACTTTCACACAATAATCTTAAGATGTTATGGAATAATATAAAAAAAAAAAAAAAAATAAAAAAAAAAATTATACCTTTCTACCCCCTTATGTGAATTCGGAATAAATAAATCTAATTCTACTTACTAGTTATTCATTTACTATACATAGTTTATATGTAGATAAACTTGAATACTAGTATTTATTTCGATTAGGTAATTTTATTTCTAAGTGTATATAGCCTATATCCATGCTGAAAGTACATTATAATTGTTGGTTAAGGAGTGTTGAAATGTTATGAAATAATTTTAAAGATTACACCCTATATTCAAACTTAGAAACATTACATCTTTATAATATACTAGCTAACCCGGCCAAGCGTTGCTGTATTATGAATAAAATTAAACCTATCATGTTCTAAGTCGCCACAAATAGAGCAAAATGAAAAACATAACCGGCCAAGAGCGAGTTGGACCCATGCTCATTACGAGTAGTTAAGTAAAAAAATCACGTTTTTTGCCCCCCTTTGGGAGCCCCTCTTAAATATCTATTATATTTTGATTATATTATTTATTATTAAAGTAAAAATACAACTGAGTATTTTGTGAATATTTCAAGCGCCATTATTGATATCGAGCAAAATCGGAAATCGCGTTTATTGTATGGGAGTCCCCTTAAATATTCATTCAATTTTGTTTTTACTATTTGTTATAGCGGCAACAGAAATACATAATTTGTGAAAATTACAACTGTCTAGCTATCGCGGTTCTTGAGATACAGCCTGGTGACAGACAGACGGACGGACAGATAGCGAGGTCTTAGTAATAGGGTCCCGATTTTACCCTTCGGGTACGGAACCCTAAAAAGAATCATCAAAATCGGTTGAGTAGAGTCGAAGTTCATCACGGTCAAACACTGTGATATGAAATTTATATATATTTAGCTAGACAGATTTAACACGAGACAAAAAAAAAATTATTCATATAAAAATTTGTCGATTGTAATATTGACAATTGAATATTCAAATATAAGTATTTGCATAAAGATTAGAAAATTAATATAATGAAATGAGGTAGCAGAATACGAAAACATTTTGCGTAACAATCAATGCATATTTTAAAAGACGTCTGTATGTCAATTTTGAGTTATACAGAGCTATCTTATGGAATCGAAAATAAATAATTATTTAAACGATTGATGCAAATAACTATATGCAAATGCACTTTCGAAATTTTGCTTAAGATGGATTTATCTGTGTACAAAAGATCTCTTACGATCACAATTTCCTGGAAAAGGTGAAAGAAAGTATTTTAATTGCCATCCCTCTCATTCATGCTACATGGTCGAGTAAACCGTATATGTATGGGTTACGCTCGTTTCTGAGAAAATTGGTGAAGTTAACTGCAGATGGTACAAAGACAATTCGTACTTTATTTGAGAAACAATTTTGGAACTAATCTATTATATGACAGACTAGCTGACCCAGCCACGCGTTGCTGTGGCAGTAATATTATTTTTCTAAATTAAAGACTTTTTCTAAAATAAAAGCAGCCTAAGTTACTCCTTATTACATCAGCTACCTGCCAATAAAAGTCCCGTCAAAATCGGTTCAGCCATTTTAGAGATTAGCCGGAACAAACAGACAGACAGACAAAAATTGTAAAACATGTTATTTTGGTGTATGTACCGTATATATATTCATATGCATGTAGTAAAAAACGGTTATTTCAATATTACAAACAGACACTCCAATTTTATTTATATGTATAGATAAGGATTTCGTTATAAAAGACCCGTTAAAAAAATCTTTTAATGAAAAATGTATTTACTCTTTTAAACAGAATTTTCGGAAATGTAATTTTCTTACTTTTAAATAGGACAATTCTAGATCCCGTAAGTCTAAAGCCACGTGAGTTGCGCTTTAGGATGCCTGTAGAAAGTACTCTAAAAAACAAGGATTTAAATATAAATATT
This sequence comes from Calamotropha paludella, assembly GCA_927399485.1. Taxonomy (NCBI): domain Eukaryota; kingdom Metazoa; phylum Arthropoda; class Insecta; order Lepidoptera; family Crambidae; genus Calamotropha; species Calamotropha paludella. Next base: position 24,475,626 of record OV656817.1, on the reverse strand, counting down.
GAGCCTAAGTTTGTTTCCTGATACATATAATTTAGGTGACTTCAAGTCACGAGTCGCTTATGATCAGGCGAGATAGCGGTCAAGCGCTTATCTATTAAGAAATTTAAATTATATCTCTGGAATATAAGGGAAATGAAAACATCACATAATTTTTGACACCGTTGAAGTATAAATTTGTCATTTTGTGTAGGGCAATTGATTTAATTCAAACTAAAAGAAATTGCACCATACTTATTAAACTAGGGCTGCAAAACATGTTGCTGTTTGCAAATACTGAGCGAAGCAAATCGATTTTTGAACGGTGATTATTCCTCTATGGTATGTCCGATTTCAAAACCATTTTTTGCACATTAGTCACGACCACGATGTGAGTTTTGGCGCCAAATTTCATCAGTGTAGTCTCAGCGATTTGGCTGTGATCAGCTTTTGAATTTTTCTTTCGGTGATTATTCCTTCATGGTAATGTAAATTTTTTTTTTCATAGCCTATGTCCGTCAGGTTATAATTATGTATGTTCATGCCAAAATTCGTTCCAATCGGTTGAACCGTTAAGTAGCAGGAGGGAGACAAGCGAAATTTGTGAGTTGCCTAAAAGAGAGCTTCGCTCAATAATACGTGATAGATATCATTAATGTTCCCGTTGACTCCTTGTGGTATCCTAAAAGTGATTGCGTTATATTTATGTCCGTTTCAACCGCGCGGCCACCTCATAATATTTGATGAAACTTTGCCAGGAATTAGTGCTAATTTGTTACTTTACACACCTCTTTTCGTGAATTTGTTACAAAAAAAACTAAGACGCTATGACAAAAAATAGTTGGCCGCTAGAACCGCCACTTGCCATAGTCATCGTCCGTGATTACACAGAAACTATATAATGCAGATAGACGAATGATGCATCAAAAGAAAGGTCTTAATTTGTTCAATTTGTTACAAAAATAAAAAACGTGAAAACGTAAATAAACAAAAAGTTATGCAATATTTAGTTTTCAGGTTATGAGTAGGTAGGTATGTCACCATAAATATCAAATTAATAGAGGCTAATGTGTATGGATAATTAGTAACTAATTTGTTACAGCGAATAAACGTAAAAAAATACTAGAAAGTGGGTTCAATAATTTGTTAGAGTCGATTTTAGTTGGCCGCTCGGACGGCAATATGCCTAAAATACAATGGCATTTATCTCGTTATTAAAAGTAGGTTTAAGCTTAGTTAGAGTACTAGTCGACGGGTAACGTAACCTAGTTTAGATAAATATGGCGAATGTAACTGCAGCATTCATATTTTAGAAAATATTTGCAAAAAACCGTAATATGAAACCGTATGAGAGTAGGGTGACTATGAATACATTAGTACAAAGGCATGTTTTTAATGTTGTACTCTGTTTGAAGGAATATGCAGTTCGTTTTGCAGCCATATTAATGTCTATTGTTCTTAATTCGGTAAAGTATTTACTGATAAGATTTTCTTTTCATTGACATTCCGCAGGTGTTTTATGATGGGCACGATTCCCGAAAAAGGATCTCTTTTGTTTCCAAATTATTGTTAAAAATATTTGTCGGAAAGGGTTTAAAAAGCGATTATTGTCCGTTGTGTATACTGTCATTATTGTGCTGGATTTTGAAGTGTGTCCTCGTACGTATTTAATTCCCATGATTTTCATACTACTAAGTTACTGAGACAATTATCAGTAAATCCAGAAGTGTCTAAAAGTGCTTAGCTATGAGTTGTGCCCACTTATATGATTTGTTAATATAGAAGTCACCACCAAAAAGTGTATTGCAGAGGGATCCAAATTGACTGCGGTAAGTTTAATTTTTACAATTTTATGATGACTTGAATAAAGTTATTAGTTTATTGCTACAGCTGTTTTCGTGACGTGAAAGTATATGACATTAAGGCCATTTTGTCATACTTACGTCAATTTAAGTGACGTTGTGGGATGGATCTTTACCATGTAAATACGTCCAATTATATGTTCTTGTTAACATATTGGTGCCTTAATAAAAGAGAATTTTAAATTTGAAATAATTCGACTAAACACTTTCGTTATTACATTCTTAAATATACGTATATATTCAATGAGCTTGCATTTGCGTGCTTTCCCTGGAGTTTTTAAACACATAAATATCTGTTACCATATTCATGATTGAAAGAAACTTTAATATTTACTACCAAAATGTGAGGGGCCTTCGAACTAAGTCGCAAGAATTTTTTTCTCAAGTAGCATTGTCCAATCACGACCTTATTTGCTTAACTAAGACTTGGCTAAATGATAATTTTTATGACCGTGAGTATTTCGACGTAAGTTTCCATGTTTTTCGTTGTGATAGATCTCAGGAGGATAGCAGTTTCGAGCGAGGTGGGGGGGGCGGCAGTAGCCGTGCGATCCAAGCCGATGCAGTTGCGCCGCGACTGGCCCGTGCCCCCACGCGCTCACTGTGATTGTGTGAGTGGATTTCTATTCCTTTGGATGCAACTAATCGTAATATTTCTCCTTCAATACCAGCCGGCCGTAAACGCCCGCGTTATTTAAATGTTGCTCGCATATACATATTTGTTTTTCTTTCATTATTTTTTCTATTTTTTATTCTATGACAATTGAAACATGATGGCTGTATAACTGTTGTCTACATGGTGAGCTATCAAATGACACCTTTTTAATGTTGATAGGACATTTACATGGGTAGTGGTGGTCGAATTATTTTGAGAGACCAGGTCTTGGTTATCAAGAAAACAAAATGGCGGCCGTAAGAGCCAAAAATGCCATATTTCACACCATTAAAGGCACTGGTGACGGGACACACTGTATACATAGGATAGATAGATAATAGCTTAATTTCTTACTCCACTCACACTAACATTATTAACAGAAATACTATAAGCATATTTTAAAGCAAATATCAAAAATGGTAATATAAAGTATGCCTTAACTTAAAATGTAAAAGCACTCTCCCTAAAAAAATAAGATATGAATATCGAACATTCCAATAATCATAGTCACCCTACTCTCATACGGTTTCATATTACGGTTTCTTGCAAATATTTTCTAAAATATGAATGCTGCAGTTACATTCGCCATATTTATCTAAACTAGGTTACGTTACCCGTCGACTAGTACTCTAACTAAGCTTAAACCTACTTTTAATAACGAGATAAATGCCATTGTATTTTAGGCATATTGCCGTCCGAGCGGCCAACTAAAATCGACTCTAACAAATTATTGAACCCACTTTCTAGTATTTTTTTACGTTTATTCGCTGTAACAAATTAGTTACTAATTATCCATACACATTAGCCTCTATTAATTTGATATTTATAGTGACATACCTACCTACTCATAACCTGAAAACTAAATATTGCATAACTTTTTGTTTATTTACGTTTTCACGTTTTTTATTTTTGTAACAAATTGAACAAATTAAGACCTTTCTTTTGATGCATCATTCGTCTATCTGCATTATATAGTTTCTGTGTAATCACGGACGATGACTATGGCAAGTGGCGGTTCTAGCGGCCAACTATTTTTTGTCATAGCGTCTTAGTTTTTTTTGTAACAAATTCACGAAAAGAGGTGTGTAAAGTAACAAATTAGCACTAATTCCTGGCAAAGTTTCATCAAATATTATGAGGTGGCCGCGCGGTTGAAACGGACATTTATATTTTTCGGACACCTGCCTTAATTTTAAAGAAATTTACTCTGTTGCCTCCAGTTTCTCTTTTTCCCAAGAATTATCTATACTTATTCTTAAATGCGTAAGATCAATGTAATTTTGTAATGTTTTCTTGGTATGATATTTTCATGTCCTAATAAATTACATGTTATACTTACCTTTAATCTATATATCTTAATATATATAAATTACGTGTCACGTTGTTTGTCCGCGATGGACTCCTAAACTACTTAACCGATTTTAATCAAATTTGTACACCGTGTGCATTTCGATCCAACTTGAAAGATAGGATAGATATCATTTTAATTTTTAACTCAGCAACGCGTGACTGGGTCAGCTAGTAAATATATATAAATTCCCTGTCATAGTGTTTGACCGCGATGAACTCCGAAACTACTTAACCGATTTTGACGGTTTTTTTTCTATTTGCTGGATTTATTGCGACTTAGGACATAGCACAGGTTTTGTTTATAACACAGCATCGCGTGGCCGGGTCAGCTAGTTTGTCACATTAAGCTCAATACAAAATGTTTGGGAAATTACTGTTTATCCATAAAAATGTAATAACTTTTTGTGAATCTGAAACTAATGACATTAAAATCACAGCGTATACTAAAAATAAATAAATTCCGGACTAACAACTAATTATTGTGTTGTTCAGTCCTAAACTAAGCTGAGCTTGTATTATGGGAACTTAATAATGTAAAGAATACACAAAAAAGGAAATAAACGATCATGACTCGGGGACAAATATATACATATATACACCACAAAAACATATTACCGGGTTTCAAACCCAGCACCTTTGGCACGAAAGGTAGGATCTCTACTTTTGCACCATACGGCCGAAATAGGTCTACGGCTCCCAACAAACTCGTGACACTAATCTGTTATCAAGCAAACATTCAAGTATGTAGCACCAAAGACACAGGTGACGCAACAAACGACATCGCTTCGCATTCCTAAGGACCTGACTTTCCCTCTCATTTCTAGAGTTACTCAACACCTGACAATCTCACCATGGTTTATTTGCCGCCTGAGTGGACCATCATCGACATTCACATAAAAACTTGTCAATAAAACGATACAAAATACACATCGATATCTAACGATGAGTCAGTCTTTGAAACTTGATTTTCGTTTAAGATAACTCAGCGATGTACAACGAATGAAGACAGTTTACCAATTTGTTTTTAAATTGATGACGCATCGCAGATAAAAAAGCCTTTTTCAAAGTGAGATATCATCTCGTATTGTTTGACAGCGAATCTGAAAGTCAATAAAAGTGTGTCGGGCAGGTGGCCGACCCCTGATTTTATCTCACATTTTTGGTGACTGTAGTGTATGGTGAGAAAAGGTTTCGTACTGTCTTGTATATGCTTAAGTGAAATTCTCTATACATGATTGATAACATTTTACGTGTAAAATATGTTATAAAGCAACATTTTTGTTTCTTTAACACACTTTTTAGTTCCGGTAAAAATTATCATTTTTAATGTGCTGTTTACAACATAAAAAATATACTTCAACATCACATTAAAATTGCAGAAACATTTCAATAATCGTATGCAACAACATATAGATTCTGATAAATTTTCCAATATATAATTTTATACAATAAATAATATTTAAACTTAAAATACCCTTACTTTTTTAATAGTTTTTATATTTCATCGAACTGTGTCGGCTGAATAGTGATTACTTACGTCTTCTTCCGAAGTTGAGTCCTAAAATATGCAGAAAATAGCAATTTCCAGGTTATTTAATCATAACATGAAATTACATTAGTGATTTATTAGTTTACTAGTTGACCCGGCCACGCGTTGCTGTGCCGACTGCAGCGTCATCTGCCGGACTGATTTGTGAATCTAAACCATTCTCAGATCTCCTTGAACACACACAAAAAAATTCATTCAAATCGGTCCAGCCGTTTAGGAGGAGTTCAGTGACATACACACTCACAGAAGAATTATATATATAAAGATAACCTGATCTATCTAAAGAACTACTGAGTTCTCTCGTGACGATGGCGTATGCAACTGCGCTGCAATTCCGGAGTCTCAAAAATAAAAAAATTATGACAATGATCCCGTTATAATTTATACTAATGTAAGTGACCATAAGATTTAAAATAATATATTGATTAAATTATAAAAAAATGTTATATACGGCAGCAAAAAAAAAGGAAAAAATTTAAAAGCTATAATTATTTTAATCTAAGCATTTGTAACAATAATGTTACATCTACAATCTATCGAATGAGGGAACAGAGATTCTCTATTCTGTGTTCAGCGTAAAAAAGTAAAAAATATCAGAAAAGTTCGACGAGTGCAAACAAGAGCCCACTGCCACGGACATCGAAAGGTTGCGGGTTCAAGTCTTGCCTGAGAACAATTTGTGAACCGAGTTGATTTTTTCTATTATTTCTCTATTTAAATTAATCACATAAGGTAGCATTGAAAATCAATAAATAAAATTCAGAAATTTGAATATATATGTTTATTAGAAGATAAATAAACTTTATCATAGATTTAGAATAATATTACGAGTCTTAGTAATGAAAATAAAATAATGAAAATACTTCACAATTACATATAGTCCTAGGCATATAAGTTGAACCTGGTTTTGAAATCAAGTGACATGCACAGTAGCAAGTTTAGGTATATTATTCACTACTGGGCATGTCACGTGATTTCAAAACCAGGTTCAACTTATATGCCGGGAACTATACTGTCATTGTGTTAGAATTTACTGCATTTATCTAAACACAACCTTGCAATATTTGAATATTTGCCAATCTAAAGGTAGGAATCTGGTATATTTTAGATCCGTGTAAGATAAACTTGAAATAATTTTCAAATGTCAAAGTCTTTAAAGTGTAACATGATTTTATAAATTGCCCGCGATTGTTGCTGCACGAACTATGACAAAATATTTATAATGCCAAGAATCCTTATAGTTTTATATTATTTAAATAAAATTTTAGCCATTACCTTATAAACAGATGTAAGATAAGTTGTGAATTGTGAAATTTAGCACTGACGATCAGTTTGGACGAGCGATAGTGACCCTTCTATCAAAGCTGAACGGCCCCTAGTACGAGTCCCGAAAGAGGCAGATGTTTACGTGATGAATACGAACATTTATTCCTGAGACATAGGTATTTTTATATATTTCTATAATATTACCTAATTATATTTATAAGATGTATGACTATACCGTAACCTAGTATCCATAACACAATCCTTACAGCGCTTACTTTGGACTGGGCTAATTAATATGACTGTAAGAAATATATTTTTCTTATACAATATTGCTTGGGAACTAAAAAGATAGGTACACATTTATTGAAGTTTAAATTTACCTTTTTTATACTTTATTTATAAACTAGCTTTCTGCCCGCGGCTTCGCCCGCGTTGAATTCGGTTATATTGCGGTATAAAGCACAACTATAAGAAAACTTCTCATTCCCACGGAAAAATCTAAGAAGCGCGATGTAACGCTGGATACAATTAGTTGTAAAACCAAAACTGAATGGTACACTATATTATATGTTTTCCCTTGTGGAGCAAAAACATGCAGATTTTGGGCACTGGAAACCCGGGAACACGCTACATAGAGCTGACCATGCGAAATACAATGTTTTTCCAAGTGTACTCCAGCAACCCTTAGAGTTTGGCCTTGTGCTTTATTAATTGGTCATTGCAAATGAAAACCTTATAGGAAATTGTAAATTGAAATGGGAGGTCTGTTGGAATAATCGGAATCCGAGGAATGAGTCATTTAGTGAATCATTTAGCTTCAAAATTTACATGTTCATATTCGTTTGCAACATATAAGTAAATGTAAAAAATACAGTTAAGACGATAAAACAAATTGTACGTCATCCCTCGGAAATTCCTCATTTTCGGGGATTCATTATCGTATCATTTAGCTTCTAAATTTACATGTTTATATTCGTTTGCAATATTTTACGTTGTTTTAAACGACACACAGCGCCATCTACAATCCATCCATCAAGCAAACAATATTTTTGTTTTTCCTCGGGAATATCATTTTTTTTCAGGATATAAAGTATCCTATTATTTAATCAGGACTTTTATCTTTACGTCTGCAAAATTCCAAAGAAATCGGTTCAGTAGTTACGGCGTGAGAGCGGAACAAACAAACAAACAAATAAACTCACTTTCCGATTTATAATATTAGTAAGGATTATTTTAATACGTTCATTATGAATGAGATAACATTTAATTGCATTATTATATACACCATGACCTAAAGACTATTACATTATTAAATTTAATTATATAAATAAGAAAGTACCATTTACCGAGAAATTTCGTCGGGAAAGCCACTACCGCGATAGCCTAGTAATGCAGTCGTCCGGATAACGCAAGACGAGTAGTTCGTTTCTCGCCTGACACAATTGCAATGTATAATTAAAAGAAATACATCACATTCGAATTTTGAGATGTTACATTTGTCGGTCTGTCAAGCACTTGCCCGGATAGTGAAAAATCATGGGTTTGAGTCCAACTCTACTCCCAAAGACAAGTCGATTTTTTAAATAAAAGGTTCTCTTTATATATAAAAATCCAGCAGCTAACATTTTTAAGCTCCTAAATGCTTAAAAAAAGCCATGCGTGCAATTCACACGTGGTAGAAGTGAAACCTTCAAAAATAATACGTACACGTATCCAAAATACCACGGTTGTTACTGGAGGGAGACTCTGTACCAGGGTCGTCTGCTTAGGTACCTCCGTCTTACCTATTTCTGCCGCAAAGCAGCAGTGCTTGCATTGCTGTGTTCCGGTTTGAAGGGTAAGATATGGCAGTGAAATTACTGGGTACAGTGACTTTTCATCTTATGTCACAAGTTGGCAACGTACACTGTGGTTCTTGTGGGGGTTGCAGTTTTGCTGCGAATCTCACAAGAGCCACATGTATTATAGGTGACTGTTACCACTTACCATCAGGTGGGCAGTTTGCTTGTTTGCCAACTTAGTGCAATAAAAAAAAAAAAAAAAAAAAAAAAAAAAAAAAATGCCTTCTCTCAAGATTTGTACTACGCATGCGCACATAAACACGTATTAACACACGTACTATCGAGGACTCTCGTGCCTTACCTCTTTGTAGAAATATTCGTTTGAACTGATCGCATCGGACACGCCCACACGACCCTTAATTGGCTTCGTATTTTACTACGATTTATACTACGGCCAATCATAAACAACTAGTTTTTAAATCGCCCTTGATGTCAGTACTGTCAACTGTCAATCTGCTTTACGCGTTCGTGAATTGCTTGATGCGCACGCGTGCCATTGTTGAATGAATGGAGCGGGGCGTGGCCTGAAGCGATAGGCATCGTGCAGGGTGCAAGCGACTTTCGACTTAGGACTGATAAGGCGCCAGAGGCTTCGATAGTACATAATGCTTCGTATCTCATTTTCTCCTACGTTAAATCTTATGAATTTATGTGCCTGTCTCTTTTACTGTCGCTTTGTTGTTTCATTGACTTTTAAATCACAACGATGCTATAGAAGTTTTCATTTCAATAATTAAGTTTATTTATTCACTTAGATAAAACGTAAATTATCTTCATGTTATGTTTTTTTTGGCTGGACATTTATCCTTAAACCGGGACACTGGACAACGTGTGAAATTGTTGGCCAATCGTGCCAAGTCCAGCGCATCTGGTCTCCAACTTTGGTTGGAGGTCGCAGTAAAAGACCAGAAATACGGAAAACGCTGCTCCCAATTTGTGGTCTACGAGAGGTGGATGATTACCTCCAGTATATTTTGTCATCTTCTAAGACATCTTTGAGTGTAAGAGTTGCTTCTATTCTATATTGGCGGATCGTTAAGCGGTGTTTAATTGCTAATTCTGGTACCCTTGTAATTTTTCAGGGACCAAATAAAGATCCTGAAAAAAGGGTCACGTCAAAAGTACCCTTAACCGATGAGCTTGTGATCTGATCTGTGATAGATCTGATAAAAGTTAAAGAAGTGAAAGATTATGTAAGGATCGTATAAAGTGATAATCAGTGATCTCTGCCTACCCCTACGGGAAAAGCATAATTTATCATGTATAATACTTGCAAAATAGAAAACGTCTATTTCGCTTTTATAATTTTATATATTTTGATATTTTAATGCTATCTTATAAGATAAATTATTTTAATAGAAAAATACTGGAAAGAAATTTACTCGGCTCACAAGTGAATTCTAAGGCGGGAATCGAACCCACAACCTTTCGAAGTCCGGTCCAATGCATTCCCAATTGAGCTACTGAACCTTGTAAACACCATTTCACTGGTAATAAATAAACACTAGGTCATTTTCATTCTTTTTTTTTTGTAAACGTAAAAAAGTGAAGTTTTCATTCATAATTATTTCTTGCTCGTCTCTACATTTCAAAATTTCTTTTACATCTCTAAAAGAAACAGTTCTTACCATAAATCCTGTTATTAAAAATAATTTATAGTTACGCGAAACTTTTGTGTATGAAATAGCTTCTTGTCATAATAGAATTTGCAACCGTTTCTGTCGTGTACAATGGAAATACACTCTACATAATAGTCTAAACTCCGACAATACATTTTAAATTATAATATGAGACTTACGAGTTACGTATTAGTTAAATAACTGTTCAAACATTTTAGTTTTATTCTTTAGAAAGAAAGAAAGATAGATAAACAATTTATTGACACACACACAGAGAGAGAGGGAGAGAGAGAGAGAGAGAATACAAGAATAGGAGAAAGAAAAGAAAATAAGGGACGAACAAAGTAAAAATTACAAATGACAGAAAAATTAAAACTGATGTGTGGGGTGAACAAATACCCTGCCTCAATATTTTGCCTCCGTGTCATTCACAGCTGGGCAGAATAGACACAGAGGCGCTGTTATTCTGAAAGGGTTCAGATAAGTGAGAAAAGAAATATAAATTTTTCTTAACGTAAGTCCCGCCCAATATCAGCTCCAGACGCATGAATTCTTTGAGAGGAGGGCCAAGAAGCTCGTCGGCAATGACGATCTTTTTTATAATAAGCTCAAAAACTTAAGCTCAGACGGAATGTATCTAGCCTATTTGCTTTTCATAGGATTCATTTCGGAGAGTGTGCAGCAGAATTGCACAGCCTTGTTTCGCCATCCCCATTCTTTCATAAGACAACCAGACTTATATATAATATGGTTGATATACCAAAGAGTCGCACTAAGCATTTTTGTTCCAATTTAGTAATCCGTACCTCTTAAGAGTTTCACTTTTTGTCTAAGTCTGGGTTTCCTCACAAATATAATTTAGGTGTTCTCAAGACACGAATGAATAGGTCTTCTAGGCAAATGCGTCACATCCTAAATCGCATTGTCGCTTACCATCAGAAGAGATAGCGGTCAAGTGCTTATCTATTTACTATAATTAAATTAAAAGTAGCTTAAGCACGTGTGTTATCGAAATGAGAAATAACGACAGTACTACAACACCCAACCAATATAGAAATACTAATTTCTAACGTTGATCCTGCGGGGACCGAACCGGGGTCTCCGAGTATACATGAAAACCAGTTCGACCACAAGTAAGATGGAGGTCGTCAAATCAAAATTGATATTTTAAAGAACGAAGACTTTAAATTTTACTTCACTGACTATTTTTAAAAGAGGTCATTTTAAAAAGTAGAAAAAATAATATAAATCTGGTATTTATCTAAACTATTTCTTTAAACTTCATAAAGCATAAAGATTTATGCGAAATATCAGCTGAAACAATTACCAAGAAGTGGTCAAAATTGATTAAAAAGTTTTAAAGTGTAAAAATTCTATACGAACAGTACAAATTAAATAAAAACTTATAAAAGTCCGTAACTGAGGGTAATTTATTATTGGATGAAAATTAAAATTCAACTGGATTCCATTTTTATTAATATATATTAATAAAACGAACTAAAAAGTTAAAAACAAATCAATCGAACCCAAAAGCGATAGGATTGTGCCGTTTTAATACGGAGTTCTACTACCACCTACCAGCATCAGACCCTGGTTACCATATAGAATCAAACGAGCACAAACTCGATGGGGTTGTGTCGTTTTATTGAGGAGTTCCTATGACCACCTTCCAATTCCAGCATCAGATCAGCTCAATGTCATCACAATATTGCATTGTAACGCGATATATATCTGCATGCAAAATTTTAGCTCAATCACAAACCGGCAAGTGATAGAAATTTGACCTGCAAATCATTACAGACACCGGGACAGGTGAAAGTAGATAAAAGCTTGTAAAATGTTATTTTCTTAGATAATATGTACGTTACATAATCGCTTTCCACCCAGGACTCGGCCCCTGTATCTTAAGAAACTAAAAAGTCCAACCTACTTTAATTATAATAAACAGTGCATTCGAAAATTAATATCAAAAGATAATTGAGCAACAGATACATCAAACATAACATTATGATCCATCGGCCATTAAATATTAAACACTTCACAAAGGAATTATTAGAACAAATCACGCAATCATAATCACTCAAGCAGCATTTCTCCTCGTGTTCTTGAGCAAATTGATTTTATCACTACATACACTCACAACACTACTATTAGCGCCCCCCTTTTGCCATTGCAAAATCACTTACAGGTCAAAGTTGAACCACCAAAGGATGGCTGCAACTCAAGAAAACTCGAATGCTTATCCCCATACCAGCCTTCCCTACCATAACAGCGCGCCACCGCTCGGCTCTCACCGACCAGTCGCAACTGACGCGTCGACGCTCATACACGATAACCAGTGCCACAAAAAAAAAGAAATAAAAAAGCACTAAATAAAAAAAAAGAGTTTGTCTTTGAATCGCGTTCGAATTTTGAAATTTTGAATTTGAACCCGCGAATTCCGAGTGTTTTGTGCGCGCGAAGTGAGAGTGTGTGCCAAGGAAAGTGAGAACTACTCCATACTTATGCAGTGACGGTTTCACTCTCTACGGGACACACTAGCGGTGAGTTGTGTAACCGTTGCTTTCTAGCGACCTTATGGAAACTTGTTGGAAAACTTTTAGAAAAACTTTCCTTAGCAAAGAGGTTTCGCGATGAGGTCCGCCCAAAGACAACAACACCTAGTGATGTAGTTGGCTCTTTTCGCAAATAATAAAAGTAAGATGAAGGTCGGTCTCGCTGCCCGAGTTTTTCACCTGTTCTTCTCGGAAGGGCCTCCCAATTTCCGAACTGGTAATGTAACTATACAAAACAAAATAAAACAATTTGATTTATAAAAAAAAAATTAACAGTTAGAAACGCCCGCTTAAAATATTGTGAAGGTAGTAGAAAGTATATGGCGACCATTGCCTTAGTTATCCTGTGACCACGGCTCCTGTAAGGGAGTCGAAATGTCAGGCTTAAATACGAAATAAATTATGCGCAAAATCCGTAAAAAAATTGTTTTATTCAAATGTAACCGCATGTGGGTGCGGCATTGACCTAAACTAATCTGTTTGTGTACTTTAAATGTCAGACGCCGCCATTGTATTGCACGTTGCACAATATTTATACAAAAGGAAAAGGATAGGGTAGAGTGTTCTCTTATAACGTAAATAAATTCGTAATATTACCAAACAGTAATATGAAAGTTATTTATATGATACTAGCTGACCCAGCCACGCGTTGCTGTGCTTTTAATTAAAAAAAACCTATCTTATATTCTAAGTCGAAAAAATCCATCAAAATAAAAAAAAAATCATCAAAATCAGTTGGACAGTTTTTTTTTATATAAATAGGTTTTTTATCTTTGTCTGTATTCTAAACTTTGTGTTATTTTGTTTTAGATTTTTACTTCATACTTTTTAATACCTTAATAGGCAAAGGAATAACTACCGCAACGTTTCATATTATCAATAAAAAATACCAGTTATATTACCAACAGATAAAGCTTGAAAATCCATAATTGATTACAGCTATTGTTGCCATCAAACCAATATTTATTAATAATTAATGTGAATTTATTCAACAACAACTTGCTGAGAGTCCCAAAGGTCCTATGGTTTTATCTTAATTTATGGTTTTATAATTAAAAAAATGTATCTGTCATCACCTGGGCCGAATGTGGATTGATTGATGCAAGCGACTGCAGTTGCAGACGAAACAAGTAAATCAATCTTTGATCACCCACCCCATATCGAAACCTTTCAAAATAGTTTTATCCAACTAATCGCAGGATCGCACTAACCACTCCACCGTCTAGCTCCTACTATCTCCACTTAATAATTGGTGTGACTTTTAAAAAAAATAATTATCGGTAATTATTATCGACTAGCTGACCCCGCCACGCGTTGCTGTGGCACAGTAATTTTATTTTTCTAAAATAAAAGATTTTTTTTCTAATACAAAAGTAGCCTAAGTTACTCCTTATTACATCAGCTACTTGCCAATAGAAGTCTCGTCAAAATCGGTCCAGCCATTTCAGAGATTAGCCGGAACAAACAGACAGACAGACAAAAATTGTAAAAAAAAAAAAATATTTTGGTGTATGTACCATAAATATATTTATATGCATGTAGTAAAAAACGGTTATTTCAATATTACAAACGGACACTCTAATTTTGTTTATATGTATAGATATATCGACAGGATCCTAGACTAGACGAAGAAATTAACTTAAGGAGAGGACTTCCTAATCCACTTACCGAAGACCATCTCTCTTAATCACAGGATATATAGAAGTGAATTGCACAGTTTAAAGGTAATTCATAGTAGTTTAACAATCTTTAAAGCAATAATCTTTTTTTCGTTCAAAATATTTGATCTTTAATTTGAGGTCCATAGGAGTTGACGTTATACTGATTATAATTGATCATATTGAACAAAACGCATTATATCTTTATCATGGAGTGACGACCAGTTTGGCTCAGCAGGAGTGACCCCACCTGCAAAGCCGAACGGTCCTGGGTTCGAGTCGCGGATGGGGCAGATGTTTGATTTATAAATACATGCATTTATACCTGAGACACGGATATAGATATATGTTTCTATAATGAAGATACATGTTTCTATAATTTTAGTATTATATGTATATTGTATGTCTATCTGTTACCCTATAATTTTGATGACCTTCGTGGTCGAGAGACTCGTGTACCGGTTTTCAAGGCAACGCCACTCTGAGGTCCCGAGTTCAATTCCTGACCGGGTAAACGTAGAAAAACGTTCTTTTGGCTCGGAACTTCTATAGTCATCCGATGAACCAGTAAATCAAAAGATACCTAATTTTTTTAAATTCTCAAAAAATTGTCGACAAAATTGTCCTCAGATGGAATTCGAATACTAGATAAGAGTCTCAGTAGCTTAACGATTACAGAGCGACATTTAACCAGAAAGATGTAAGTTCCCTTTTTAACACATTCAGTTTTAAATGCAAACAAAAAAAAAAATATCCTCTAACGCTATTATTCCAATTAGCATTTTTTTAGCTAAAGAAAATCGCAAAGTTCAAAAGTATGCAACTCTTGCAATCAGTAACATCTTTGTTCCCTTCGGTGTGGAGACTATAGGTTCATTGGGCCCGAACGCCAAGCTCTTTTTTAAAGAAATATCCGACCATTTAATCGAAGTGACTGAAAACAAAATAGCTGGTAGGTTCTTCGGCCAACGTATAAGTATCCAAGCCTATTGGGCACCTTTCTCAACAGCAACGGTAAGGTTGATTATCATCGTTTTTAATTTTTTTTATACCCAATAATTCCTTTTGCCTCACATTTTGTTTAGGTTCATACTTGTTTCTTTTATATTGTATCTTTTACTTTTTTTTATTGTAGCCTTTACGTTGTGTAAATTAATACTAGCAGACCCGGCCACGCGTTGCTGTGTTTAAATTAAAACGAATCTTACCTATGTTGGGACAAATCCAATAAATTGACAAAAAAACATCAAATGGTGAGTAGTTTCGGAGTTCATTGCGGTCAAACGCTTTCATACGGAATATATATATATATATATATGTATATATATATATATATATATATATATATATATTCTCTGTCACAATATTTGACTGCGATAAACCCCGAAACTACTCAACCGATTTTGATGTTTTTTTTTTCATTTCGCTGATATTGTCCGACTTAGGATAGGTTTCATTTATTATTTATAACACAGCAACGCGTTGTCGGGTCAGCTTGTTGTATATAAAACTTTTTTTTGTCTATCGATACTCTCACATATATAGACATCTACATTATCTGTATCTCGAAACACATTTCGACATCGAAACACTCGTGCAAAGAAAGAAACACATTACTTGTACCACTTTCAGCGAGTGTCGCTGATTACAAGGAAATAAATGACGAAACTTAAAGCATTAGTCATGGCGACAGTTATACGAAGACAATCGGGCACCATTTCAGCGATATTGTGTAACACCAACGTTTCTCGTGTGAATAGAATTAATCAAGGCTTAATAAGTGACACGAATATCGAATGCACTTCGCTTAGTTGCAGCTGGTGATTGATTATACTGATGTAATAAGCATAAATGGCACACACGATTAGCATATGAGCTAGATTCACAATTGAGTACAGAAAAAAGGCGGAACGGATACTTGTCGACTTTGTTGGAATAACTAGGCGATGCAGTCGCTAAGCATAAAGCTACGCTGGCAACATATATTGGAGCGCAGCGTAACATCTAAAAAAAGAAAAAAGTTTTTTGTTTCGATGGGAAGTTTGCGAATTTCAATTCGGGCTCCGTCACAATCCGAATCATCCTGTTGATTCGATTCCACACAAAAAATATTAAAATTGGTTAAGAACTCGGGAAGTTATGGCGTAACAGACATTGCGGCATTGAAGCTGATCCATGGGAGCTTCGCTCGCTCCGCTCCAATATTAGTATTTTTTACATTCACACCAATTAATGTAGCCCAAAGTAAGCGCTGTAACACTTTTGTTATGGACACTAGGTTAACAAATAAACATATAAAAATAGAGTCATGTATACTTTATAATCGGTATCTTTTGACTAGTGAATTCGACTATGAAAACATTTCCTTTGGCGAACGATTATCTTTTGGGGTATTATGATTTCAAATACTTCTCTTTTTGATGTTTTTTTGGAAGTAGGTTCTCTCTATATTTGCAACATTAGATTTTAGTCTAAGATTGCCGTGTAGCAACATATTTTTCTCTCTTTCGTTATCCGCCCAATGACCGACGAATTTACGATTTGCACTATAAGTTCTGTTTTTTTTTATTTTATCGCCAGTCACAAATGCCAGCCCTTTATAAAACAACCCCAAGAGGCAGCTGTCACAGAATATTTTTTGTGTAATTCCATATTTCCGGAAAATTTACTAATAAAAGTTGAAATGCGTTTGTAAATTTCGACGCGTCTGCCAGTATCTCGGTGTCTCAGTGGTCAGAACGCTTTGTAAGCGCAAGGTCGCACTTTCGAATCCTACCTGAGGGCTCGGAGATGTGGTTTGATTTTTACAGGAGTATTTTAAATCTTCTCATTTCGATGTAGCTTTAAAGGTTTGAAGGCATGGAAGCTCAACATTTCTATTCCAATTTGGAGCATATCATTAGAATTTACCTGGTTACCCTTGTTTTGGCATATTTTTTTTTTCAGAATATAGTCAGGCATAATTTGATATAATTTGCTGCAATTTATATCAAATTATGCCTTTTGATTTTAAGCCAAAGTAAATTAGATTTTTTTTTAATTTATTTGCAGCGTTTTCTCGTTGGATAGCTATTCTTATACTTTTGTCGAAGAATCTACAAGCTCTCTTGCTTCGATTAAATGATCGGATATATCAGATACATGTTCATATTGTTTAATTTATAAAGCTATAATCTGCTTAATGACATATATAACTTCAAAAGAAATGCTTAAAAGATATAAAACTAAATACTAAATAAATAAAATAAAAATGTTTATGCGAAAAATGCTTCTGAAAGTGTAGGTACTAATGCTTGAAACTTGGATGGATATACAGTGTCTATAGTAAAAGCTGAGATTTATTTGAAGTAAACGATTACTGTCAATAGTCCGGACGCTATTTAAGTAGTTATTACTCGTATTAAACAGTTTAAACACAGTGAAACCAATAAAAATAGTGAAATGTCCTCACGTATTTTAAAACGAAACTTAAATGAAAGTATGTTCAGCGTTAGAAACTTATGCTTTGGAAAATGTTATAGAAATAAGATGTTGAGTAAATACAGTTCGAGTAGTATTACTGGGAAATAGAACAAGTGAGCCAACTGTGCGCTGCTATGCTACCTTTGAATTGATCACGTCCCAAATGGTATTGAAATCATAGCACAAAATATTATCCACAATTTATTGACATAAAAAATATACTAAATAGTCTTTTCATAGGCCGGCAAGATATTATCAACTTTCAAAAATTGTTTTTTTATTAAAACGACTATACTTAATTTTATGAATTTATTTTTTATTCGTTCGAGTGTATATTTATTGCTTTTATGCATTCAAAGATAGAAATCAACCAAAGGAAGGTTGTTTGAATGGAATTCCTATTTTGACTTTTGTGTTAGCATCGAAGTAGATTTGTTATATTGGGTCGGCAGATGACTAAACTTGTTTATTAGAAATTCTTAATACAGGTAATGAATGATGTACATTTATAATGTCCTTTGGAGGTCCGATATTGTAATGATCATTAAAAAGTGATGCAATAAGTTCTTAAATGAAAGCTTTGCCATTTTTAAGCAAATTATTTGTTAAGTGTTGTAGTATTTAGTTCTTTAAATTAAAAGCGATGATAACAAAGAAGTGGCGATATTTAGCACTCCAAATGCTGATGCAGCGTGTGCAGTAATAAAATAAACTCTTCATTTTAACGAAGCAGAGGTTTCAAGTGATTTTATTCGAATCGAATCTATAAAGTGATATTTTCGAATAAAAAGAAAGAAAGAACCATGAAGAACTTACTGCTGCAAGAGAATGTCATAAGAGAATTAAAGAAAACAACTTTTTAACGAATATTTGCGCATACAACGGTACAAACCTTGCCTTTCGCACCGACGATCCTGGGCTCGAATCCCGGAAGGGGCAGATGCAGATGTACATGAGTCATGGCTATTTAAATATATATTTCTATGAATATATCCTATTTGTGTATGATATATGTATCTATCCGTTACTGTAGTATTTATAGCACAAGACTTATAGTCTTTACTTTGAGCTAGGCTAATTGGTGTGAATGTAAGAAATATTATTATTTTTCTTATTTGATCTACAGGAGCCGTAAACACAGCTCCAGTAAAGAATATAAGTATACGCAAGTACTCTTTGAAAAGGTGTTTTATTTAATTGTGTTGTACTGTTTTAACAGCTAGTAATTCTCGTCGAGTAACGCAATAATTTCGTTCTGGGTTCGGTAAGAATCTGTAGAAAACATCACTGTCTTCACAATGACCCCTTTTCTGTGACATTACTCCACCATCATGCCAGTGCAAATGTCGACTAGAAATTTTGTCGACTAAAAATTCAGGGTTTGGCTAACGTAGTCATCCGTATTTTAAGCTCCTTAAATTAAATTCCGCATAAAATAGTCCAACAGAATTTCCTCTTTTCTTCTGCAGCTGACTTAAAGATTTCTCAAACTCTTCTTATAGAGACTAGGTGACCTAAATAATACTTCTCGTCTTCCAAAAAACTCATAGTTTTTAGAGCTAAGCTTCAGATTTGCAAACGGATCTTCATCAAAGCAGGACGTCTATTAGCATTTTAATGTTAACTAAAATACCCTGGAGCTTTAAAATATTGACCGTAAAACAAAGGTGTAATTTACGTAGAAAATTTAGAACAAAAGTCAAAAATTTTTTTGACGTGACAACGTCTTATAAATTGGTTTGCCGGGTGACACTTCAAGAAACTGCGTTACGCTCCGCTCACGTTATGCGCTTACAATGAGAGCGAGTGAGAGGCACGCGTCCCTTCCACTCGGGCATGGTTAGCCCGCCTAAGAGCGAGAGAGACAGACATAAAAAGTGGAAGGGACGCGTGCCTATAAATTAATGTTTTAAATATAATTCTTTGTATAAATAAATGTTTTAAATTGTTACTATTATTTCATCCTTCTTCCTACTATACGAATGAATATTCACATTAAAATTATTTTACCACTCAAAGTCGTTGTCACGTAAAACTTTCGCCCGTATACCGACTTTACAGGCAACCAACCAGTTTTTTTCTGTCTGATTTTAAATAATTTTAAAGCCTATCTGTTTGTACCTGAGGGCTCGGAGACAGGGTTTTTTTATATATATATTTCTATGAAATTTAATCTTATAGAAATATGACATTGTGAATGCAATAAATATATTTTTTCATCTATCTATCGAAGAAGAATTCACAATGTTCGAATTTAAACAAAATTCTAATAATAGTTTTATATTAATTTATTTTAATTTGATATTAAGATTAAATTTTGTAACAACGAACAAAAAGAAATAAAAACATTATTTTTACACTATGCATTACAGAAAAGATAAATCCTAAGGATTATAGGACTGATCCTTAATTATCTTCAGCGTTAAATACAATTGTAAAAAATGCGTTTAATTCAACGTTTGTGGCCCATAACTCTGCTTTCCATAAAAGATCAAATGTTTCGCCCTAAAATGAACGAGGTCAATAGATCTATGCCAGTATCTACCATCACGTCTACTCATTTTATGGTTTTTATCTGTAGTCGATGTCACAAATACATTATTATTTTAATGAAAAATAAATTGGAGAATAACACTTGTTTGTCTATTAAATTGTTAAAAAACCAATTGTCTCGCTTAAACAAATAAACATATCAAAACATGATGAAGGACCTCTCCTTTTATAGTAAAAAAACATGTGTGCAATTCTTACGCCGTAGAAATGTAACCTTCAAAAATATACAAAATACTACGGTTGTTGTGATGCCTTCTCTCAAGATTTGTACTACGCATGCGCATACAAACACGTAATAACATACACGTACTTAATTCTTATGAATTTATGTGTCTGTCTCTTTTTACTGTTGCTTTTTTGTTTCAAAGAGACACTGTATAATGCTTCCTATCTTATTTTTTCCTACGTTAAATCTTACGAATTTATGTGTCGCTGTCACTTTTTCGTTTCATCGACTTTCAAATCACATTGATGCTAAAGAAGTTTTCACTTCAAAAAGACCTAATTTGAAAAAATATAGGATACACTTCTATTGATATGTCTAATCTTTCTTTTCAGTCAGTTTAAACACGGTTTAAGTACTTAAAATACTGTAAAAAAACTTTCTACAGTTAAAAAATTTTTCGGGAGGCTTTCATATTCTCTACTATACTTTAATAAATTTCAATTCTTCGAAATTATTCGTTTGACGCTAGTGATTGATAATAAAACCGACAAATATTTTTATTCGGCATACATTTACAAATGAAGATTTATAAATCATACTTACCAATTCACGTTTTTTATTAGAATAAAATAATAATAACAAACATTTTCTATTTTTTGAAAAACACTGTATCTCGTACATTCTTCGTCATAAATTATAGGCTCAACATTAAACATAAACGCTTCACATTATAGACCGCAAAAAGAAATTAATCGAAGTACACTTGATTATAATGACTTTAAATGAAATTTATGGAAATTATCATACTTAATCACCAAATAATAACAACAATAAAGACAGGCAACAATAAAAATTAACGAGCTTGACGAATTGCAGAGTGCAATTTGCATAGTCACTACAAGGACACACACCATTACGTTCGCTTATACAATTAGAAATAACATATGCAAAATAAAATGCGGGTAAATTATAATTTGCCCATTTATAATTTACTAGCTTTTACCCACGGCTTCGCCCTCATTTTTTTAATAAAATGTATTCTATGTTATTTCTAATACCTCTAAGAATATATGTACGAAGTTTCATGATGATCGGTTTAGTAGTTTTTACGTGAAAGCATAACAAACAAACTAACATTCACATTTATAATATTAGTAAGGATATATATTTTTTGAATTTTTTCAATGCTATCTTCTAAGACATATTATTTTAATAGAAAATTACTTAAAAAAAATCGTAATACTAGAAAGTTACTAGAAAATTTCGACGGGTAGCTCAATTGGGAGAGCATTGGACGAAGACCTTTGAAGAATTTACTTGTGAGCCGAGTCGATTTTTTCCAGTATTTTTCTATTAAAACAATTTATCTTATAAGTCAAATTTCTTAGTCTAATCTCTAACAGTTACAGAGAAACATTCGCGTTCCGTTTTACGTAATATTTGCAATCCTTCACATGTCAATTGTGGTCAACAGAAGTAATTGGACGTAGCAAGATATCCGCACTAGTAATTGAATAACGGCGCACATTATGTTAAAGCCCAATTGATGATAGCTGATTGATAATTATACACATTTCCATGTCACGTAACCTGCGTGGGAACGTCCAAGGCGTTCGGCCATCGTCGGCGGTCCTCGGGCCTCGTCGGCCGATCGTAGTGACGCAACTACTTTCACCTGCACCCAAACACCGTCCGATTCCGATTTTGTAATTATGTCGGTATGCGATGCTTTCTTATTTGGAATCGATTCGGTTTCCTCGGGTGTTGCGCAACGATCGATTATGCGTCAATACTTCCGTTTTGGGCGCGCTCTTTATAGTTTGACACACAAAATTGGCTTCGATATGAGCTTGTTTGATGAACGTGGCTTAGATCTGTAGCACCGGCGAGATACATTTATAATCTCCATTTGCATATCATAATTAGGTTGATGTTGCGAAAACAATAAGAGCTATAAACACTTTCTGTTTCTATTATAATTGTAATACTATCATTACTTTCTATAATTATAGATCGCCCTTTTCCTTCTGTGTTGATTTGTGATTATATTATATTAAAAATTGCACATTTCAATTATTTTTGAGGTATAACTTCTTGACGCAAGCTTGACTTGGGGAATAAGCTGGTAAATGCATGACGACAGTGTTACGAAAAGTGTGATCGGGCGAGGCGAACGAAAGTTTAGAGATGAGAGAGAAATATAAGTTAGTGAAGATAGAAAGAGAGAGAGTTACGTTTAGTATATATAATATATATATTAGATAGACAGGCGCTTGGCCACTATATCGCCGGTAAGTGACGATGTGACACGCCTAGAAGACAACTTTTCACTCGTGACTAGAAGACCCCTTAATTGTATTTATCAGGAAACACAGACTTAGGCAAAGAGTTCCACTCCTTAGCGGTACGTATCACAAAACTTAGTGCGACTCTTTGGTATATCTACACTATAATGGTGGCACCTATTTGTAAGTCTGGTTGTCGGATAAAAAAATGGGGACGCCTGGGGTTGTTAGATAAAAAAATAGAAATTTCTGCATTTATTAAGCTAAGAAATCGCAACTAAACATTTTTTTTTCTCGGTCTATGATAACATTACTATGATTAGAAGACGTTCTCTCTTTTTTATTTCTTTTATGACCTCTTAGCGCCGCCATTTGTAAATAAATGGTCACATTGTTAGACTGTGGCGGTGGTTTTGAATAAAACATGTCACCTGTATGAGTTCATGTGATACACGTCGGCGACTATTGCCAACACAGGTTGAGTAACTAACAACGAAGTACAGTCGACATCAGAAGTAGATTGACACTTTGTATGAAACTAATCTTTGCGATACAGCTGTTTTACTTTCTCGTGCGCCGTTTTCGCGGGCAAAGCAAAAAATAAGTTTTCATTTATCAAAATTTTTATTTCCACTTTAAATTAGTTTAATTAATTTTGTTGCTCATCTTGTTTTTATTGCATGATGTATTTACTTATAAGTGTTTGTTACGCTTGTTTTTATTTTTATTTAGCATATATTTTATCGTCAATGTTGTGGTGTAAACAAATGAAAGTAAATAAATAAAACACATCTTCTTGGGAACATTAATATTTTAATTATCTCTACTATATTAAAGAAGGACTTTGTGTGTTTGTTACATACCAGCAACGCGTGGCCGGGTTATATCAACAATTAATTTGCTTGATTTGCCCCGACTTAGGACAGGATAGGTTTCATTTTAATTTATAATAAACCAGAAACTTGTGGCCGAGTCATCTAGTACATCAATAAAATTTAAATGTAACCTAAATTAGATCTAAACAAATCATGATTTTATTCAAAATTAAAGGAATTATTTCAATATTTTAAATGATTATAAAAGTAAGATAAAGATGAAATACAATTTATTCAATTATAGCATTTACAATGCGTGTATTGAACGTTAAAGCTACGTCATAGTATTGTAAGTCCTATATCGGAAGACCGTGTACCGAAAATAACTCGGCGAAGGCTTTTTTCCTGCATTTTATATGTGTGTCAATTCATATTACATACAAGGAAATTTTACTATTAAAATTAACAGATTTTACAGTAAACTGTCATAAAAAAAGGTGTTTTTAAATATGCTTGAATTAAGTTATGACAGTAGATATTAAATTTATTCAAAATTAAGCCCCAAAGTCAGAGAAGCTAGCAATTTTAATATCCGAATTATAAAAAAAATAATTTAACCTAATCTTAAGAACGGGCTCGCCACTGGACGTGTAGCTGGCGAAGGCAAGATGAAAAAGACAAATACACACTAAAGAAAATAGTATTGCAGTGATCGCCTTGCACAAAGTGGGTATGGAGTCGTCGCGTCGGTCATATTTCAGACACTTCAAAAGTTTGGTATCAGCCGTATGTTCTTTTATCGTACTATCAACAGATACAACAACTCTTCCTGTGTCAAAGACCATTAAAGAACATTAATCAATCAATCAATCAATTAAGGCTGTTAAGGTCGGAATTCGTCGTAACCCTATTAGGAAGCAAAAAATATTATCGCGAGTAATGAAGATTCCCGCTAGGGCTGTCGCGTATTATAAAACAGGACCTGAAGCTCGGTGCTTATAGTCGATAACGAACTTTTCTACATTGTGTCGAGTCTGGGTGTTGTAGAACTTGAATTCAGAACAATGTATATGATGTTGTCTAATATTATTATTATTAGCTCAGTGTTAAAATGAACATTCATTCAACATTCGACTTTACTCTTTTTTGTTATGGAAACGACTTTCGATTGGCACAGTTAAACGCATTGAGATTATCTTGTTTATCCAAATTGAATCGTAATCTATGAGATATAGAGATATAACAGTTACTCGAGTGGTCTTAAGATATATAATATCTTTAGGTTGGATATATATAACTGACGCGGCCACGCGTTGCTGTGTTATAAATTAAAATAAAACCTATCCTATCTTTTAAGTTAGATTAAATAACAGATAGTTACGAAGTTTGATCAAAATCGGTTAAGTAGTTTTGGAGTCCATCGCGGACAAACAACGTGACACGTAATTTATATATATAAAGATATAGATTGTGTAGCCCATTTTTAAGCTTCAAAAATAATTTCATATTCTTTGCTCATTTCGATCCTGCAGATGGAAATGAATTTCTTATTCAATAGCAAAATTAAAGCAAAACGCACACGAGATAATTGCATAGAAGTAATTACGTTGGGTACACACAGCGTGGGTATTACATTACGCATCCCACTCACTTGATCGTATCAACGTGTGTTACATTATCTCGCTTGCATCTCACTCCTCTTTCGTATCTCGTACGTCGGATTCAATTAAATTTTGCTAATGAGCAGCGAGATCAGCTGATTGGAGGTCATTGACCGTTGGAAGTGAAATCGTGATGGCTGCCAGCCGCGGTAAACGCATGGGGTGTTCAAAAGAAGGCTAAGAGAGTTTCGTATAAAAATATCCCGGCTTTCTTATCACATTACCAAAGTATTTTTAAACTCACTCAATTTTCATTTAGATTTTAACTTCATATTTTTTTAAGTAATTTTTTTAAGTAATAATAAAAGAAACACTATCTGCATCCGGCATGCTTTTCAATACTCGTTTTTGCTAATTTTCTTTATAAGACAAATTATCTTAATACAAAAAAAATATAAAAATCGACTTGGTTCAAAAGTGAATTCTTAGATGGCATTTTGTTGCTGACTATACATATAAACCTACTCTGGTATACAACAACTTAACAAAGTTTCATCACAATTTGATCAGTTTCGGAACAAATATACAAACATTGATTAATATTTGTAAAAAAAAAACATAATTTCTTACTTTCTAACCAATCACCCTAGCCCAAAGTAAGCACCGCAAGAATTACTAGGGTAACGGACAGACCAACATTTATTATACATACATATATAATATTGACAGGACTATATATAAATTAATAAAAGTAAAAATGCTCGTATTCATCACACGAACAATTGCCTCTTTCGGGACTCGAACCCAAAACCGTAGATGTGAAAGGCAGAATCGCCACCGTTATATCGTACATTTAATATACTAGAGAAGATTTATTAAGACAATAAAATGTACATTTAATATGCAAATAAGTTTAATTTAAATGAAAGGAAAAATATGCAAACACAAAAAGAAACAGCTTATTTTGACAAGGTACTTTCTAATATTTTATATATACAGGAATCAAGTTACTTAATTTATATTCTTTTAAAAGTAAATATGAATAAAAAAACAACCACACCTCGAGCCATCAGATGGAATATTTTATAAGCGTTCAATTAAGTCTTATAAAAATATGGTATAGTCATTACTATCAAAAAGAAAAAAATACATTATATTCTCTTTTTTAAATGTTGCCATTAAAATCGACATATATCTTTAGAACCATTAAACTTCAGGAGTGATATTTTTACACACGTAATAAATCTGATAAAAATATGGTATTGCCAATGCTGAAAAAAGGAAAAATACATAATATTCTCTTTTTAAAATGTTGCCATAACAATCAAGATACATCTTTACAACCAATAAAAAGAGTTTCCGGTTCCAATAAGATTTCATTTGTTTCTATACAAAAGGTAGAGAAAATTTATCAACAATTAAACGAGATAGCGCCGAATCAAGGTCATGAGCATTGGAAAGAGGTGAGAAATTATATAGGCCGGGTTTCTAGACAGCCGTGCGAAACGAACGCCTATCGCCAGCTTTCCGTATAGGAAAACGTCGGTGCGAAAGAGAAAACACTATTCGAAACAGTATTGTCCTATATATCTCTCATCGATCTACAGAAACAATACAATATATAATTGTTACAAATTAAAAAATGTATAAGAACAACAGGCTAACTTATACCTTAGTGATTAGAGATTAAAGCCTGTGGCTCAGTTATTATTATTTGCATTTTTTTTTAATTATAAATTAAAATGAAAACTATCCTATGTCTTAAGTAGGAAGAAATCCAACAAAATGAAGAAAAATCATTAAAATCGTTTGAGTATTTTCGGAGACCATCGTGGTCAAACATAATTTACTTTTTGTGCACACTTATTTAAATTAATTATTTTTAAGTAAATATACGGGAATAGCATATTTCCTTTTTTTTTATTTTTGTTAATACTGACGTTTCGACTCCTTTCTTGGAGCCGGAACATAAATAGAAGTCAGTCGACTACAGGCTTTTCATAAGTGTGCTAATACCCTTCAATATTTATTATGCATTAAATACCCAATTTAACAAAAAATAATTTCGTGACATAATTATTCTTTTGTTTTAAATAACTATTTGTTTTAAGAGACTAAAAAGTTTTCTCTGCTGATTTCACCTTTATTTTTAAATAATTGTGAAATATTTAGCTTAATACAGTTTTGTTAATTTAATTAAATTAGGCCTGGATGAGGCGTGCAGTGATTAAGATTTACACGGTCGGGTTTTGAAGATTTACATAGTAACATGGATTTAATTTTCACAACACAGCTCTGGAAAACCAAGTCGCTATCGCAATCATATGTAGGTCAATGGTGCGGTGATAACAAGTCACTGGCCTCTTTAACCAAAGGCCTTTGATTTTGCATATGACTTCGTCTACACGCAAAATTTTAATTATAAATTGTAATAGAAAAATGCCAGAAAAGATCGACTCAGCTCACAATATATATCATTGGCTTAATTTTTAATTAATTGTCAAATATTTGTAAGGTTTCTTTCGAATATAAAGATATTCCTCTCATTGGCTCCCATGGATCAGCTTCAATGGCGCAATGTCTGTTACGCTATAACTTCCCAAGTTCTTAACCGATTTTTATATTTTTTGTATGGGATCGAATCAACAGGTTTAAGACCAGATTGTGACGGAGACCGAATTTCGAAATTCGCAAAAATTCCCATCGAAAAAAAATTTTTTTTAGGAATTACGCTCCGCGTAGCTTTATGCTTAGCGACTGCATCGCCTAGTTAATAAAGCAATGCTGGTCAGCAATGTAAAAAAAATAAAAAAAGTACTAGAAAATTTCAAAGGGTGCTCACAAACGCTCAGTAGCTCAATCAAAGATCGTTTTTCGAGTATTTTTATTAAATTTATCATATAATGTAGCATTGAAAATGCATACATATAAAATCTTACGGTTTGAATTCATAACTAATTTTATCTAATTTTAATTATGAGCGATAATTCATCGCTGAAAGGAAATGAAACCAAAATAAAGTATTTTTTTTTTTTGCTAAAATTAATAACTAAACCACATTTCACCATCACCTTCTCACATGGTTCTAATTGTAATTCATGGTATTAATTTATCAGAAACAAATATTGAACACGAAAACTAATAATTATGAACGCACTAGTTCTTTGGAAACACTTATTTTAGGATTCACCATTCTTTCTGGTGCTAAGTCACGTATGAGTTATGGATCTAGGGAATAATAACTCGTAGTTATGTTAAGAAACTTGAATCGCGATTACAAAGTTATTATGTCTACTGATTATATCTATACACAAGTTCTAACACTATGTTGATGGACCGCGGTCCACGATAACAATAAGTTAATATGATCATTTAAATTGCGTGTATTGAAAATCAACAGGTACGTCATGCCTTCGTAAGTCCTACGTTGGAAGACCTAGTAGACCGGTTAAAGAAAGCAGAAGAAGACCATAGTTCGGAAATCACTGTTGCCCACTTTGAAGTCTTCAGGAGGTGTGACCTATTCTACTCTGCCGGACACTACACACTTCCGTCGGTATAGAGTAGGAACCTAGTAAATATAACATTTTGTTCAAAAAGCTTTAAACTTTATATTTCGCCTATGAAGACTTAAAATCGTTCAGAAAAGAAATTTGATTTAAGAGATTTTTTGCTCTAGAACGTAAACGTCTGCTATATATTTTCATCAAAAAGTTAAAAACCTGAAACTCGGTCGAAGTCGAACCAATGCGATGTAATTACTTACAGTATTTAAGAAATACTTTCACGTTTATTTTTTATCAAATGCTTCATACAGTTTGACGTCTAAAATTTAAAAAATGGCGATGTTTCTAATCTAATTTTCAACCCTTTTTGCCTCATAAAAAGTCGATATATCTAAAATGCTAATGCCCACATCCATTCATTTTATACCACTAATTTTCTATCTAACGAATTTATGTACATAAAACATTGTATCTCCTATTTCACCTTCTAAGCGATGTAATTTTTCAAAATCCTTTCATAGCGATCATTTTCACCATTTTATAAACACTCTTGTCCAAATATCAACTCTCTTGGTTCGGCGGTTTAGTTTGTGCATTGTCCATCAATCAGGCAGTCACTTCCTGGGTAACTTTTATATATTTAGATGAAACAAAAGTGAGAGTAGCTTTTCTTTCATAAATTTTCCAAAACCACAAGCCCTGATGATTCGTACCATTGTTTATACTTGTTAAAAGATTTCTATAATGTTTGTCGAAATGTGTATTAAGTACGCGCGACTTTTTGGATATGCGCGCGCGCATGAACACGATTTCACTGAACGCTCCAATTCACGCGAGCGCCGACGCCCCGTGCATACTCACCGACTGAGGAACTGCGTCAAACGAAACGCACTCAACTATGCACATACATGATATATATCTATAAATTGTTGTTAATTAGTTTTTACTAGTGGCAAACATGTAGACCTCAGGTATTGCGATGACCTTGTCTCGATAAGCTTTAAAGGAGATACGAGAAACCTTAAGAATGAAGTAACTGTTAAACGATTAGTATGTGTAATATTCTTTTGCAAGAATACAATAATTCATATTGTATTGCATAGTAGTAGCTAAACAGTAATCTACCTAAAAAGTATGTATCCAGATTAAGTGAGATATAGTCATAAACAAACGCTGTCTTGTCAATAACGCGATGTTCACAGGCAAGATTTTAGAATAAATAAATACATGTATACTTTATTGCTAGTATTAAATGTGTGAAATCATCAATACTCAGTGTCAATCATTAAGCGCATTCGATAGTGGAAGTTATAAGCAGAACCGTCTTTAACCTATTGGAGGCCCAGGGCATATAAGAAAAATAAAAAAGTGTTCTGTTAAAGTCATAGGGGTATGACTTTAACAGAACACTTTTTTATAACTAGAATAGACAAAGAAAGTAGATAAACAAGGTTTCAGATTTGTTATTGACAGTCAATAGTAGAATAGGTAACCTTTAATTTAAATGGGGCGATTCACACATATTTAAAATTATCTAAGCATGCTACAATTGGATAGCCTTTTTTTGGGCAAGAGTAGAGTAGCTTCGCGCATGCAATAGCTAATAAGCAAGTCGATAATATAGTCCCTAATTGAGATTCGATTTACTCTAATTAAATAAGTTTTTCAGTTATAAATGTCGGTATTCCTTTAGTGATCTGGCAGGAACAAGGCCCCTATCGATCACAGCGCCCTGGGCATTTGCCCAGAGTGCCCAGTGGGAAAGAGGGGTCCGGATATAAGACAGAAATTTCTTTACAAAGTTTTATGTATAATTATTAGTATTTTTATATGGCCTTTACTTACAAACCTAATTATTTCCACCTAGGAACCATAGATAACAATTATGCACTAAGGCAAAGCTTAATATTCATTTCAACCTCGTGTTGTTAAAAAAAATCCATAAACAAACAGCCACATAACGAAAAGATCGTAAAATGTTCCTTTTCCCATAAAAATTCATTATCTATGGTAATGCAAATAATTATTGATGTGGCTGTAAAGAATGTAACGCCTAAACACGATCAATCATTAAATATATATTGATGTATCTAAAATGGAGTTCATAGAAAGTGGAGTTGAAGTTATGTCTTGCAAAAATCATTGATTGATTATTTTTTTCCGAAGTTGTTATTCGGATCGTCTTGAACATTGATTTGCCAATAACAATTTGTCATTCTCGTAGTAGACTCTAGTTATTCATTTATTATTGCTTGAAATTATGTATTTTTATTAATTTATTAAAGTGAAAACTTCTTTAGCATCGTTGTGATTTGAAAGTCGATAAAACGAAAAAGCGACAGTAAAAGGAGACAGACACATAAATTCATAAGATTAAAAACAATTTCGACAATATTTCAATCACTCAAAATTCATATTTGCCGAAATACTAATTGTACAGGGATCTTAGATATATTATTTTAGTTTTTGTATTTAACCTGCAAGCAGACGTACAATTTTGTGGTATTGTAGTACTACTATACATATATACACAGATTTGGCCACGCATTGCTGTGTCATAAATGAAAACTATCCTATGTCCTAATTACGAACAAATCCAGCAAAAAAAAAACATCAAAATCGGTTGAGTAGTTTCGGAGTTCATCGCTGTCAAGCACTGTAAATAGATAATAATAATAAATATAAAATTATCAAATTCATCCTCAAATCATAAATGTTAAACATATTAAAAAAAAATTAAATAATAAACCATCACCATAAAATAAAAACACTCAAAATTATTATTCAAAATCCATGTATTCTTTTACACTATAAATACATTTCTCATTCAGCCATTTCTTTAGTTTTCTTTTAAACAAATTCCCGTTTAATATTACAATACAAAGGAGTAACTTGTTATTTATGACAACGTTTAACTATATTACTGTATTTTTCCATTACATTATGATTTTACTCTATAAAGCGAATGTCGCTGACATTTAAACGCGGCAACTGCCGTGAACTCCAAATGATAAATCGTATGGCATTTTCCCAGATTAACCCAAATGCCATAGATAAGAGGCCAACCAAAGATCGTTTAAAGATCACCATTGATTTGTGTTACAACATAGCTAAAATTATGAAAGTCGGTTTGTGATAAATCTGCCAGATTATCGATTTTTTCATCTCAAAAATAACAGTATCGATCATATAAATAACGATACTACGATCAATCGTCCTGCTTTCCGCTATCGATTAATTATCAACTCTCCATTATCAATCAGCAACGCTAGTTTATGTATAAAAAATGTTATATTTATAATTCATACAAAACTTATAAAGTAGTGGAACAATATATCTACATATAGGTAGGTATTAGCGAGCAATGGACACCTTATCTCTAAAAGAAATCTCTTTTAGCTAACTAAGGGTGCAAATCAAATAATATTAAAAGAAAGAAAGAAACATTTATTTGAACTTAAACAGACAACAATAAAATTATATATATATATCTATATATATATATATATGAAAAAAAAATATTTTCTTACATTCACACCAATTACCCTAGCCCAAACTAAGCACTATAACGCTTGTGTTTTGGTTGGTAGGGTAACGGATAGACTTACAGGTATATAATATTTATAGAAATATATAAAATACCCGTGACTTAGATACAAATGCACGTATTCATCACACAAACATCTGCCCCTTCCGGGATTCGAACCCACAACCGTTGTTACGAAAGGCAGGATCGCTACCGTTGCACCAAACGGTCTTCCGTCGGTCGACAGAAATATTTGTTAAGCTTAACAATGATTCTTTCCAACACCGGATATTTAATTCCGTAATTGAAATATAATATAATTCAAGGTTTTAATGTCCTCACATCTTGCTAATTAACAAAACCACCAACCCACCGTTTAAACTCATAGAGAACTAACAATCTACAAACAAACTCGAAATAATACATTTTTACTCGCCCATCCTGTTACCAACCTTTTCGAAAGATCCTTCATATTAGCAATCGTAGACCGACCAGAGAACAAACAACTACAAGTTATAAACAGGCGCCATAATTATATGGTTGATCGCACTAAGGGTTCCAATTTTGTGATACTCGTACGTACCGCTAAGGCGTGAAACTCTTTTCCTGAGTCTGTATTTCCTGGCGAATGCAGTTTAGGAGTCTTCAGGTCACGAGTTAATAAGTATCTTCTAGGCAGGCGCGTCACATCCTAGATCGCATCATCGCTTAACATCAGGCGAGATTGCGGTCAAGCACCTATCTATGTATAATAAAACAGAACCCGTAATCTTATCAATAAAATTTGCATCTTGACATGCAAGACATCTTTTCAAACAAGGCCAAACAAAAGACATCAACGACATCTTTACTAAAATATAAATAATTTTATGATAAATTGAAGGACGACTTTCACCAATTATGTATTCCAAAACAAAACAGAGCTACAGTGATAGATATATAACTTGTATGAAAAACCTGATGAGAGTTGAAGAAGCTAGCGATGTATGTCGGAATCGTAGTAAGTGGAAATCTGTGATC
Source organism: Calamotropha paludella (assembly GCA_927399485.1). Classification (NCBI taxonomy): domain Eukaryota; kingdom Metazoa; phylum Arthropoda; class Insecta; order Lepidoptera; family Crambidae; genus Calamotropha; species Calamotropha paludella. The sequence goes on along the minus strand of OV656817.1, from coordinate 24,442,361 downwards.
TCTGCCTCCCCTGCGAAAAAAACGCGTAATTTTATGTATGTACTAGCTTTTACCCGCGTCCACGCCCGCATTTTTTTTAATTTGTTTTTTCAATAAAAAGTATCCTATGTTACTTCTAACACCTCCAAGAACATATGTACGAAGTTTCATGATGATCGGTTTAGTGGTTTTTGCGTGAAAGCATAACAAACAAACTTACATTCACATTTATAATATAAGTAGGGATGTATATATAACTCGAGAAGAAACGGCTCAAACATATTCCCCTCCCAGGATTCCAATCCAAGATCCTTGATGCCGTAGGTAGTATAACTATCATCACCGTCAAGATATTATTTATTTTTATTAGGCAGGATAGGCCTATACTTGATTTAGTAATTGCAAGATATACCTTACTACCAACAAAATAAGTACTGAAGTTTATTCTTATCCCAAATGCTATAGTAATATTTGCATGCAATAAATGCAACAAATTCATACTAGTAATTATAACTTAACTAAATAATATAGTTACTTTATAAATAATTATATATATATACATTTTTTATTTTTCATTTTTAAATGCTTTCTTATACGATTAATTATCTCAATTGAATTATACTAGAATAAATCTACTCGGTTTCATAAATTATTGTAAATCCTCTCTAAGAATAACTCGTGAGCTATGTCGACTATTTTCTAGTATTTTTATATCATAATAATTTATAAATAATTAATGTTTACCACAAAACTTAAAAACAAAATTTAAGATGTTTGTTTTAGTGCACCGTAACAATCTTAGTATTAACCTACGCATCGAAAACTTATGTAACAAATTAGAAGAATATAATTTCTTACTTTCACACCAATTAGCCTAGTCCAAAGTAAGCACTGTAAGGCTTGTTATGGATACTATGTAACGGATAGACGGATTTATCAAACAAAAAAAGGAATATTTATAGAAATATATATAAAACTTATTTTTTTTTAGATTTTTCCATAGAATACTATTTTTTTTATGAAGTGTACTATATTTTTTATACCTTAGTTTGAAAATCACTATATTTCATCGAAGAAATGTTGGCAACCCTTGTTGTAATTGGTTAAAGTCGACTGCAAGATAAATAAGTCTTATAAAGTGCCATTTTAACAACTTGAGAAACAGAGGTATCTCTTTGATACCGATCAAGGGAAATCTGAGGCGTTTCCGCCGACAGATGACCGGAGGCTGGCAATCTGTCCATTACCGCAATTAACTGATTGGCAACACAAATTAACTGTTGATTTATGGAAAAAAAGATCAACGCACACTGACGCAACTAAAGTTCATTACAATTTAAAAAAAATCATTTAGACAATCTCAGTAGTTTCAAAAGCATTCTTTTTTTAATGAAATTAATTGTTCTATACGTAAAAAAAGTATAATGTCATTAATTATTGAGTGAGTAATATTATTACTAGAATGTTAAACGGTGATACCCACCTCCCTTTTGTTAAAAAAAGGAATTTATGGATGACGTAATATATAAGATATAACGTTGACGTAATTTATGAATGACCCCTTATAACTAATAAGTACTAACAGACCAGTGTCCGTTCAGACTTTGTGTAAATATCGGACACGATTAACCACGCTCCAATGGCTGTCCGCCATCTGCCAACAATCACTAATAATAAAACTATACACAACATATAAACTGTCACAACATACTGAAGTGCCTCAATCGACATGGGACTGTATGTGTATGACTTTAAGTCCAAAACACGTTGAGTAAATAATATTTTTAATCCCAGTAACATTCCTAAACTCTACCTGAAGAACTTAGGAATATTAAAGTTCACACAAAACATATGCACATACATGTTTTACTGTCGCATACACTGATGATAATCTATTAGCTTTTTACATTTGAAGCATTTACATATGCTAGCGGCCCGTCCCGGCTTCGCACGGGTGGACAGAATACTTTTAATTTTTTCTATTATTAAATATTTTTCCGTTAGCGCCATCTAGCGTCCGGTAGACGAACTACTTGCGGTTAACGGCTAATGATAACGCGTATACAATGGAAAAAGAGCGGGAAGAAGAGCGGACAGACAAATAACAAATTTGTGATCTTAGATTATAGATTTAAATTTTTATTTGATAAATTTTTTACATTTTTTACTAGGGCCTCTGTTTACCTATTTTCTCTGGTTGTCATATAGACAGTTTCATATGACTTAAATTAGTTTACTGGGACAAGACTGCAAAAGAATCGTGTCGGATTCCCATCATTAGAAAAGAATAGTTGGTGTGCCATATCTCACGGGTCTTTCCGAAAGTTGAAGTCTTGAGTAATGGAAACCATAAATTCGTCCATCCGAAACAGTCGGCGTTGTGAATCGTCATTAACCACAGTTTCACTGGCTTAACTTTTTACCCAAACACTGACCCTTAACATTATCTATCCTTCTGGTGTCTATCTCGTTCCACTGATGGGAAAGAGGGAAAAGATTATAAATAAGGCAGGTACGAATCGCTGCTTCATCATGTAATTATGAGTCTATACATGTTATTATGAGTTTTCAGTTTAAGAACCGCATAATCAGTTGTTAGTGTTTCTGTTTTTCTCTTTTTTTAGTCGTTATATTTATGTATTGTAATGTGTATTGTATATTTTATAGTATATATAGTAAATTGTATAGTACTTTAACATAAATGTAGGCAAATATATTTGACCTTAAGATTGGTACATACTAGCATGCTATGTACACCTATAGGTGACTGTGCAGTTAGTCATTTTTGTAAAATTGTTACAGTCGTTGATGCCCCCTCATTAAATAAATAAATAATAAATTAGTCTATCTAGGCGAATAAATATTAATAATAAATGAATATTGGACAACATCCCATTTCTTTTTTCTTATTTATTAAGTTAGAGTAACTGATTAAGTTTTAATTTAAAGTTTTTCACGTAGGGTTAGTTATTATACGTAATTACATCCAATGGTCGAGGCTAAGGATACCTCTCGCCTAGAACGCAAGTGCAAAAATAGAGAAAGAATTTAGAAAGAAAGAGCGACAGATCGACAGGAAAGAAGGAGGATAGAGAAAAAACCATCCCATACATTGTTCTGAACCCAAGTAGCTTAAAGCACCTGTGTTGTGGAATTCAGAAACATTCGTTCGTTTGTTACATTGACTTGGTTGGGGATCGAAACCAGGACCTCAGAGTAGCTTTACTTTGAAAACAGGTATACGATCTACTCAAAAATAAAAATATTCGTGTCTTCAAATATTAAATATAAAATCATTTTCTTATTAATTGTAAAATATTTACTTAACCAAAATACATAGCGAAAAGCCTACACATTTATAAAATAACTAAAATTATTTCTTCATTATTTAAATGAAACCATTTTTAACCGGATTAGTTATGTTTTTTTTTATATTTAATCCTGATTATTCGACTTCCTTACAAAAACCGTGATCATAAGATGACTCAGTCATCCTAAACTATTACTATAAAAGTGTTTTTATTTTAATGTGTCAAAGGCGTGGGAGTGTAAGAACTAAAAAAAATATTCCTCATTAATAAATGTTTTTATGATTAAACATAATGTTTGAAGATAACATGCCCTAAAAAAATATTTCCCAATTGGCTCTTAAGTTTTTTATATACCTAAACATATGAATGATATATTTTAGATTATATTTATCATTTTAATTTGTTTTGTGTGTATACTAAATTATTTTAAAATTCCTATTTCACTCTCAAACTGTAAAAATATTTCTTATTTCATTTGTTTTAGTTACTTTTAAGATAAACATTATCAAATAATGTAACTCTCTCATATTAATTTATTTATTAATTGCAACATGTGTATAAACACCGCAGCATAAAATAAAAGAAATTATAAAAAAACTATACAAAATAAAAATTAACATTAATAAACATTAATAGAAATAGTATTACATAAATTTATAAATCTTTATATATAAAAATTACGTGACAAAGTGTTTGACCGCAAAGAACTTCGAAACTATTCGACCGATTTCGTAATAAATGTAGGATATTGGATAGGTTTAATTTTAATTTGTAACACAGCTACGTTGGCCGGGTCAGCTAGTTACTTATATAATTAAAATTAATTAAATACAAATAATTTTTATACATTTGGATAGCTTTAATTATTCATCGTAATTAAGGATTATTTTGCATTATTTTCTTAGTCACTAAAAATTCCTGCATTGAATAATAACTTTTCTTACAAGATGCTTTTTAAGGTTATTTTTAAATGATTTCTCATTACTTTCGTCTTTTATTTGTACGCCCTTATAGCGTGTCACATGTTTGTCATTTGACATGCAATGAATTAATGACAAGTATTTATGCCAAGCTGCGGTCTAGTTCTCCATTGGAACTCGTAATTAACTTAGGAGAATGTTTCAGGTTTCGCATACGTTGCTTTCACGCCAAACGACGCGTCACATCCATGCGCCATGTTTACTTTTAGCATCCTATTACTTTCATTATTACTTGATCATTACACCAATATATTTCAACAATGGATTATTAATTATAACTTTATATTACTGTGTGGTGTGGAAGAAGATATAGTAAAGATAGAAAAAGAGATGCTTAGATGGTTTGGATATGTAGAGAGAATGGACGGAAGTAAATTGACAAGATAAGTTTATAAGATAAATGAGCACGGGCAAGTCGGTAAAGGCAGATCAAGGCAAACTTTCAGGGACCAAAAAGAAAGAGAGAGTATGTATATATAATATGTACATATATATGTACGAGTATATATAAATTATTTCAGTTCTAGATTAACCATTTTTGTAGAACTAAAGACTTGCCCGCAGAAAATCTTATCATAATATGAATTAAAATCACACGAGCAAATCAATAATTTCTCGATATATAATTCTTAATTAATCCACGGCATAATAGAGAAACTCTGAGACGTCAAATTTAAAAAAAACTACTGTTCAGAACACAGCGAGCGAACGTCACGCACGTGAGATGAAATATTACCGGCTTAATTTAATTACAATAAACTATAATGTCTAATCAAATAAGTGGTCGCGTAATCTGTTTGCATCACACAACAACATTATAAATGAATTAAACCGAAAAAATTCTCACGACACATTCGCTCTCGATGCGGCAATCGTAAACGAAAGTTGTCACAGCCGCGACCAGTAGGAGTGTTATTACATCTGTTTATTTATGGCCAATTTCGATTTTACGGCTCACAACATGGTCATTAATAAAAAATCAAGATAACGCCCAATGTTTCCTGCTTTGCCATGACTTCATTTAAAATGCTTTGATGGCTGTACAATTAGAGACCTCTCATGGTTAAATGTGGGGAGCATTTACAAAAAATATCCAAATAAAAATTAAGAGAAAAACAAATAACACTTAAAATTAGGAACAGGAGAATGTCATCACTAAATAGTATAATACAAAGTCGCTTTCTCTGTTCCTATATCCCTATGTATGCTTAAATCTTTAAAACTACGCAACGGATTTTGATTTTTCATAGATAGAGTAATTCAAGAGGAAGGTTAATATGTATAATACATGCATAATATAGTAGAGCATTGCATCCGTGCGAAGCCGGGGCGGGTCGCTAGTTTTTTATAAAATTTTCTTTAGCTTATATCCAAAAGGATTTAGTGTCTTTAAAAGAAAAAAAAATGTCTATGAATTTTCATTTCTTTTAAGTACTGACATTGAAAGTTTAGAAACCAGTCTCAATTTAAACAGATTGACTTTTTAAATAATACGAGATCTAATAACCGAGCATAATTAACAAATCATAAAAGATGGTTGTTTTGATATCTTTTGGGAGCTACCACACCGTAACAGCGGATAACTACCCATAACGAGAGCAATTCACTCAGTTTCACTTACACTTTTTTTTATTAAAACCCATTAATCTTTCTCTTATAATTTGTGTAGCGATTACTCTTGCGATATTTAAGATAACATCTCTTTTTCCTTAATAAATGTTAAACTAAGTAATCAGGCAGTTTATAAAAAATAATAATGAACATGTCTACGGTACTCGTGAAAACCTACCATTGCATTAATAACTGCACTTCAAATTGCACTAAAACAAAAAATAACAAAATTCTAGTGGACTTCATTGTTTGGAAAAGTGATTTTGATAAGTCCAATATTAATTACTTATGTATGTATATATTCTATTAATTATATGAGTAGTTATTATAAACATAAGTTTTTTTGAAAAAGATTAGATATAAAAGATAACGATGACAAAAGTTTTTGTTAATAAAAAAAAATGAAATTAACTTTATCTGTAACAATTATTTATTAACAAGTGTGACATGTAAATAACTTAGTTTACTAAGCAACATCATATTAGAAAAGTAATTGAAGGATATTCCAATTGAGCAATAGATTTAGGGAACAAGATTGTTATTTTTCCGTAATAAAAAATTTGTGAGTAAAACTGTACAGGTTTTTTTTATGAAATTTGTCTCTTTCAACACATATTAAGACCCCTGTAGTCAAATTACTGCAATACCACACTCGGTGGAAAGTGGTCAGTCAACCACGATGTCTCGTGGAAAACCTTAGTTTTCCACCATTTCACTTTCACTTTTGTATGTATTTGTCCCACTGAACAAGTGATTACTTAGTGTTTTGCATGCAGTTGGCAAGCGTGACACATACTATTGGATGCTTAACGCAATTACACAATAACGTACGTTTCGTTTCTCAAAAGGTTATTTAGCAATCACTTTGGACATAGAACTATACTTTATGAGTTTGTTACGTTTAATTGGAAATAAACTTAAAAACATATTTTTATTGTTTCAGATGACTCCCGTAATGCAGATGAGAATATTAGCGACGGCGTGCCTGTTAGCAGCCGTCTGCGCAGCAACTGATCGTGCCGAACAAAACATTACTACAACAAAAACAGTGAGGACCACTATCCTACCCTCTAGAACAACCAGAACCGAGCTTAAAGTATCCCGAAGTCTCAACCCTCACGACACCACCACACTCAATGTGAAAACCAGACAAGGGCATATGACACAGTTAATCGTCAAAAAGAAGGATGCGAAATCCACAACACATCATGCTAGCACTACAACAACTCCAACTACTGTTTCCATGAAAACTACCGTCCCTGCTAAGGTTAACACCACCTCAGAAGACAACAAAAATAAAACAGAGACCAGAGATCAGAGGAAACTCAACTTTGCCAGCCCTCTGAACAGTGATCTGGCTGGTTACGAATACTATTCCAACCGCAACAAGAATGCTGAAGTCTTCTCTGACGTTAAAGCAGAGTATGGAAATTGGTCACCCGTATCAGTTTACCCAGAATCTCATATCCAAGAAAATGGCGGAAAACCTGAAACGGATCCCGAGACTTCAAGTTACTATCCCACTTATGACAATGATAAAAGAACTGAAAACAAAAAAGTTTACATCACATCTACAAGCTACATGGATTATGGTGGACCAGTGAAGAATTACAGGTTTGATCCCCACAACCCGGTAATTAAAAACGATAGGAATCCAGTCTATATAGAAGTGGTCAGCACCAAAGTTGCCGATGAAGGAAAATCATTCAAGATCCCTGACCCCGTTGTTATCAGTTCAGAGCCAATGTATATAAAGAAAGCTATTGAAAAGTATAATAACAAGCGAGGAAGGTCAATTCTGACTCTTGGTGACGACGGTATCCCCGAAATTCAGGGCGTCAGAATGCCCGACGATGAAACTGACAAGAAAACTTGGAGGAACGCAAGAGTTGTAAACGGAGAATTGTTGCCGTATCCCGAAGGCTACACTCCTGCTAAAGCGATATCTGAAGCTGAAGCATATAGCGATGTATCGTCGGAAGAGCCCACCGATAGCTTCGGACCTTTCACTAAAGACGACAACTTCGATCAAAAAGATGGACCGTTTACTAAGTTTGATAACTTGAAATTCGATATTGACGACGTTCGCGATGATATTGATATCTATACCAACAATCCTTCTTTCTCTCAGAAAAATAAATTAGAAAATCTTAAATCCGGGTACGGTTACGGTCCTTTCACTAAAGCTGATAATTCGAAAGTAGCTAATTCGAAACTGATCGAATACATAAAACAAATAAATGAGCAGGAGTCGAGACGTGACTACTTTAGCGGGCGGAGTTCTAGAGCACATACCGGCGATCTTGATTATGCTGAAAGTCATATACAAAGGCGTATGCTTCAACACCCTGGAGAAGTCAATTACCCTAATTCCCTTATGTACACACCAAAGAATGCCAAGCCAAGCTTTGACGAAAGCGTGAGGAATCCTGTTCTGCAATATGCACACCCTGAACTCGGAGTGCAGCCAGCTAAAGCTACTCGTGACAACATTGATAATTACAGTGACCGTAATATTAAGTATTATTCTACTGTACCTAAAAGCGCTCATCCTTACCCAATGGAGCCCATTAACGGTTACGGGCAGCAGAGATCTCAGGGCAATATTAACGCCAACCGTTACTATGAAGACGAACATAAAAAATTCTCATATTACGAGAACAATCACAGCCCCAGCTACTCTTACGGATACGGCTACATAAAAAGGACACCCGAACCCTCTCTTTGGAAAAGATTCACCGACTCCATGAAGGATACCATCAACAGCGCCAGCCAAACTGTTCAACAATTCACCAAACCAATAATGGAACCGATCGCTAAAGTAACGCAGCCCGTCATTGACCCGCTTGTCGAAGCAACACAGAAAATCTCTCATAACTTGGGATTGTATCCCTCTAACTCCATCCAAACCCAACGGTACGCCCAGGACAAGATCGGAGTAGCAGCAGCAGCTTCAGGAGGCACGGCCATGCTGCCAGCTATCGGTTTAATGGCCGGTGGCGCTGCTTTAGGCCTTGGAGCAGTTGCTATGGGAAGATTGTTGGATGTCAACTTAATGCGTTCAACTGGTTTAACAGAAGAAGACATTCAAGATGAACTGGAGAAGGAGCATAAAAGAGCCTTCGCTGATACTCCATATGACGTCGATAGACACATTTTGAGCAGACAGAAGGTTTACGATGACAATTACAAGATGCCTAGTGAGAATGTATACGTGGTGATGTCCCCAGACGGTAGTCAAGCTAGGGCGAAAAGGGACGTGCTCGCATTTTACAGGGATACCAACTATGCTGGTACATCAGTGAGGCGTAGGAAACGTATATCCAAAAGATCTTTAGATATAGACATGCCTGAAGAGTTGCAGCACCTGGACAGCCCGCAAACAGCGTCGTCGCCACTGACATCGGCGGCGATGGACCTGGTAAAACAAACGGACTGGCGAGACTCGCAGTGCGCAAAGTTGACCTTTTGCAAGGTGCTCACGTCGCAGCCTTCTGATTCAATCTTCGCGATGGAAAAGAAAATGGAGTCACTACTCAAGCTGTAAGTACTCAACTATGCAATTTTTCTTTTGTTATTCATTAAGCCATCTCTAAATTTTACAACACAGACAATTGAATAGCATCTCACTAAAAGCTTTTGTTTCAAATTTCGATATAATTTAATAAACTAACTTATAGCTTAAATTTTTTGAATAGAACATTACTAAAAAAAATTGACTCTGCTCACAAGTAAATTCTCAGGCGGGAATCGAACTCGCAACCTGTTATTGTCCGATACAATACTCTTCCAATTGAGCTACCGAGCCTTTTGAACACCCGTCGAAGTTTTCTAGTACCTTTCTACCTTTTACGGTACTTTAAAGATATATACGTTTACCGTATACCGTTACCGTTTATATTATTTATTTTTGCCAAACCGATTTGCTGACTCATTTGCTGCCTATCTTTCAAAATAGAACATTGTTCATACGTTAAATTAAAGATAGGGGAAGAAATTTGTTATGAGGGGGTAGAGTTTTAGATAATGAGACAGAGTCATCATTCTGAAATTCACACGGACGTAGTCGCGGTAGGAAGCTACCCGCTACTAGCCGTAATGATATAACCCACTGTATTGTGATTTATTAAATTTTGTTCTTCGTTATGCATATTCATTGAATACTTTTCGTTCGTTAGATTTTGTTGCCTCTATTGTCTTAGTGTATGATGTTTCTAAATCTGGCATATATAAACATACATAACATTCTTATATCTCAACATGATTCACTATCGGAGACCGATTGGAAACTTACTTTATTACTTTCATTCACTACATCCCTGATTGCGTCCATAACTACTCAATTTTGAAATAACAATATAATTACTATATTTTCTATCATTTTGAGCATTTGACTGATATAGTTACATCTAAAGCAACACGCTTGAAGCCTGATACATGTTGAATTATCTTACAGTAGAAATTGCTAGTCAACTGTTAGCTAATGGAGAGAAAGGACTGTTTGGATAATTGATGGAAACATAAAAACTTAAAAGAAATTGTATAGGTGTAATTAGTTTAATAGCAAAACTAAGAATCGCAAGATACATAGATACGTTTTATTCCATTTGTACACACATTATACATAACCATTAAAAGGAAATAACAAAATCAAATAAAAAAAATCATTATACAACCAACATAAGTAGGAACCTGTGAGCAGCAGCAGGAATAGCGTCAAGGCTTTATGCAACAAAATTTCATCCGGGAATAGGTGAAGATGAGGTGAAGTACCGATTTGTCACAAAAACAATAATACATCTGACAGCCAAGCAAAGACAACCAAACCCCAGTCACAATATAAAAAAAAGATTTACAAAAATACTAGAATAAGGGTCTGTTTAAGCAGCCATAATCCAACAATAACATTAAAATAAAAATAAATTCATTTATTTAGTTATTGTATTAATCTATACGACGAAATAAAAATCTTAACTAATAAATACGAAAGTGTTTGTAACACTTTCTCGCTTTAACAACTCAACCGATCACCATAAAATTTTGCAATCGCTTTGTCAGGGACACAAAAAAGTATATAGGGTACCTTTAATCCCGAAAAAATGATGCCGAAGGATAGACATACATACATAGAATCACGCCTTTTCTTATCAGAGTTTTCTTGGCAGAGATCACAGATTTTCAAGTTACCACGATTCTGACACACATCTTTTGCTTTTTCAACTCTCAATTAGCCTTTTCATACAAGCTCGTCGGGATATAGTTGATAGGGTTATTATAACTTTTAAACGGTAATCTAATAATATTTACTTGATTTCGAGATCTTTTCAGTACAGGCTGTTTCATTTCAATTAGCCGTCGCTTCGTAAGTTTTTATGCAACAGTCATAGTCTCTTACTTCTACACGCATCCTTATTCCTATGTCTAAGGCTTTCCTTGTAGTGTCATTGTAGACAGTAAAGTTAATCCGGGAGCACCAACCAGGCTTTCTTGAGGTCGTTCAGTGTCTCGGTCGCATTACGCAAACGCTCATGTAACTGCACTCACCACTGTAGGGTTGCTACGCCGTATTTAGAAATATTGCTAAAATTAGCTTTTAATTCATAGAAAGAATTTATATATTTATGATTTTTCTTTATCGATTATGAAAGCACTTTCTGATTAAAGAAAAAAATTAATTATTTTTATTTGTAAAGAAATTGTGTGGAAAATAAGAAGGGAAAAAAAATAATATATAATTCCTAGATGCTCTAAAAATTTACAATAAAATCTAATTATTAATCAATCGCGTGCGTTAACATTTTTTTTGTTAATTATGTATTCTGAAATTTGGACCCGTACTTAAGAGTCTGAAATTTTAGCGTCTTGAGAGAATTATTTTTTTTTGAAGCAACAAATGCAAAATGTTTTTGATAAAATAAATGCAATTATTATTAACATAAAACCAAGCAAACAGCATAACAAAATATATTGAAACTTTTCAAAAAATATTTGCCGACCTTCGTGATCAAATGATTCGCAAACCGGTTTTTCAAGATAAGTCGACTCCGAGGTCCTTAACTAACTTTTCTGTACTGATTCTGTCTGGGTATTTTGGTACCGTCGTTGATTTTGATAACATAAACGCTTTACCTACTTAACTTTGGTTCCAAACAATGTATACGATGTTGTCTAAAATTTTCCGATTTCTTATTTGCATTAAAGAGGATGATATATGGATATTAATTATAATTCTGAACTACCTATTTAGCTATATCATAAAAGCATGCAAATATTTTAATACATTACAATTTGAATAAAACACTTTTAACGGATTTTACACATCACAGGATTCTGTGATCATGGCTCCTGTCTAGGAGTCGAAACATTAGGATTAAATATAAAATAAAATATGCGCAAAATCCGTAAAAGAGTCTTTTATTCAAATGTGTAATGTGCGCAAAAGTGTAAGAACTAAACATTACAATATATATAATTCTAATTACTACAAAAAATAATGTCAATCATATAAATTAATAAATATATACTCTAAGCACACTGTTGTTTGTGTGTTCGTCTGTCCGCTCTTTTTCCATTGTATCAATAATGTTACCATATCAACGCGCTACCGGATTAGCTAGTTAATAAATAGAAATGTTAAGTTGACAACCCTAATATTTTGCGTTGCATAAACTGCAAACTGCGCGCAAGTGAGCGGCTCAATTGGGTGAAAGCGAGGATCGCCCCTCCGCCGCGTTACCGCTAAAAGTGCACAAATTAATAATAATTAAACTTTCGCGTTCATAAACGCGATGTAAAATTTTAAAGGTCAATCGAATCGTGAACGAAACGTTTGCAGAAAAAAAGTCTTTGAATTTTAAACTACACATAAATATTTAATTGCCGATTGCAAATATTTATGAATTCTATTAAGAAGAAGAAACCGATAAAAAAATATCTTACATAGATTTTTTTTGCATTTTTTAATAAAAAAAGCAAAGAAATTAACTATAATTAAATTAAATCTAGTAGATTATGTATATTTGTAGATATTTTGTAAAAAGTGAAAATAAAAATATCATTTTTTTAAGACTATCAATTTGGATTTTTTAAAAAATGATTGGAAACACACCATTTTTTAGTATTTGCTTCTCCGAGGAGTATTGTTAAAATGACTATCTATTAAGCATTCCATATAATTATCAACATTATAAACATTTACATATACTTAAATAAATACCAATAAAACCGTCAACACGTCTTAAAAAAGCAGCAATTTATGTTAATTAATAACAATATAAGCACCGAAATTAAAAGATCGCATTTTCGTGCATCTTGCTTAAAATAAGTTATACTAATTAAATTAAAAAAATAGTATTAGTTGGTATACTAATTAAAAAACACTTTAATTTTATCATTTAAAACATCCATATTTTAATTTTTTTATAATAAGTGAAAGTATATGCCGTAATCGCAAGGCTTTTAAAGTGTAGGCTGTATACATTGTTATGTACCTAACTTAGATAATAAAACTAACTGACCCGGCCACACGTAAGTGTAGGCTGTATACATTGTTATGTACCTAACTTAGATAATAAAACTAACTGACCCGGCCACACGTAAGTGTAGGCTGTATACATTGTTATGTACCTAACTTAGATAATAAAACTAACTGACCCGGCCACACGTTGCTGTGGCTCGGTTATTATAATTTGCATTTTTTACATTATAAATTAAAATGAAACCTATCCTTTTTTCTAAGTCGAAGCAATACCAGAAAAATAAAACGAAATTATCACAATCGATACAGTAGGTTCGGAGTTAATCGCGGTCAAACACTGTGTCAGAGAATTTTTATGTTATAAAATAAAATTACAATTACATAACTTAATGTTTAATTAAAAAATATAATATTGTATTTTTCATTTTATTTTTTGTAATTTAAATATTTAACAGCTGGGTTTTTATATATAAGTAAAGAAATTACTAGAATAAAATTTGGCTAATCCTTGCTATCCGGGCGAGTTCTCGTCAGATACAATTGTATTGATCATATTTTCTTCTTCCACAATGTTAAAATGTTAAGACACCATCTCATACTCTTCTTTAAACATAAATTCTACATCATCTAAAAAGTTCACGAACTCGCAGAGCAATATCCATTGAAGAATTCGAAAAACTCAAGTACCAAAGCCGTATCGTGACATCTAGCGAGTTTTATCAAAAACATTAATTCACAAAAAAAATGTGAGACTATTTAAAAAAAAGATTCTATTAAAAATTACTTTTTTAAACACCAAGCTTTTATGATTACTTGTTAATAAAACGGACTAAAACATTAAAAATAATTCAAACTAGTCCAAACTCGGTGAGGTTGTGTGGTTTTATTGTAGAGTTCCTATTACCACCTTCCAGCTCCAGCATTAGATCAGCTCTATGTCATCATAATATAGCATTGTTACGCGATATACATATACAAGCAAAATTACAGCTCAATCGGAAACCGGGACAAGTGAAAGCAAATAAAAGCTTTTAATAACTCGAAAGTGCTTCGTTTTAGGCTTTTCCCACATTACCTATAGTCGAACCCTCAAATTTTGATGTCTTTTTAAAAAAAACTTTAAAAACTGAATCATTTTCTAACTCCATTTACATGTAATACATCTGCCGTCAAAACAACTATTTAAAACATTATTGTACTCCGAGTAAAGTGCATTAAGTGATAATAATATCGAAAGATTTTTAGACCTAACACTTAGCATAGTCAAATGCATTGCCATCTTTCGACCTTATCAGGAGCAGTGGCAGAGGGAAAGGTCAAGCACTTCCCCTTGTAAATAAAATAAAAATTTATCTATACTTATATTGTAAAGAGGTAAGGTTTGTTATTATCTTTAGAGTTTGTTTGTAAGGAGTAATCTCTAAAGCGATTGAACCAAGTTTGAAAATTCTTTCACCATTAGCAAGCTATATTATTCATGTATGACATAGAATATATTTAATTCTTTAAAAAAATATTCAGTTTAAAATAAGCACAAATATCCATTATCTCCTTTTTCCTTGTCTCACTATAATACACAAGTTGCGCTGAAAAGTATGATACACTTTAACACTACAAAGATAAAGTCGGATTAGCTGCGATAGCTTGTTTATCTCCACATATTATGTACAAGGACACTTGCGACACTATTTAGTGACGAGAATCACTTTCACTGCGTCAACTATCACGTAGCAACACGTGTCCAACATGCCAACGACCACAACAAGAAATGCAGTTTTGAAATGCACTAATATGGAAATTGAGTTTTCAAAATCGATCACTCAGGCAATGATACGTTTTGTGAGTGTAAATAGCTACTTTGATTGCAAAATGGTTATGTGCTTGTTCATTTGATGGCATTTAAGTAGTTTGATATCCATTTGAGTCTTTAAAATGATACATTAAAAAAACTAACTAAAAAAACACTCTTTATGGTAAACCACACTAAAGAGGAAAAAATCATTAAACTATTAAGTTATTAATCAGAAAATTAATGAAATATTTTTATTACTTACTATTTTTATTTCGAACTGTAGAGTTAGTCTAAGAAGAATGTCGTATAAAGCACCCCACGCTTTTCTTACAGTGACATTAATTTTCTCGTTAATTACTTAATTATTATATTGAAATTCATTATTAACTTTTTATTTCGGTATATTACCAAAGCGTGTTTTTAAGATTTTATTTAACTATAGTTTATTCTTTATTTTATAGTTCTATTTACTATAGAAGCGAGAATTTTTTCATAATTTATACCATTAATTATAATTTTTCAGTTCTTCGTTTTCTGAATTCGTAACTTGTCCAATGTTTTTTTATTTGTTTTTTTTTTCATTAATGTATTGTTATCGGTGTGCCATCAAGTGTGTCAAATTTCAAATTAATCTGACGTTTTGAAGTAGATAAAAATCGCGTTAGAAGATTCCGTTACAAACATACAGACCAAGTTAATAAAAGCATGTTAAAAACTAAACGTTGTCTCTTCGAATTCAATGAAAATGTTTAACGTGAAATGATAAGATAAAATCTTTTGTGTATTTTTATTTATTTTTCTTTTGTATGCACAATTCCATATTTCTATAAGATATAAAATACGCTCGAAAAACACAACTACACCTCCGAGCCTGGTATAAGCTCCTTTTTATACC
Organism: Calamotropha paludella; assembly: GCA_927399485.1. NCBI lineage: Eukaryota > Metazoa > Arthropoda > Insecta > Lepidoptera > Crambidae > Calamotropha > Calamotropha paludella. The sequence goes on along the minus strand of OV656817.1, from coordinate 24,426,316 downwards.
ATGCATTTACAATGCGTGTGTTGTAAATGCTATTTGGCTTTCGAGCAATAAAATGTCTGCTTGGTCCACCAGTAAAAAGGAACCAGTATGAGGAAAGTCTTTAGATCTTTATTGTCCGCTTGTCATTGTAATCTGCTCTTGAACTAACAATAGAGTGCACCGAACACAATAGCTAACCGATGCAGACAAGTCATTGTTACTTTGAACAAATATATTTCAACATAGTTAACCTTTTTTAAAGATGTTTATTAAGTTGTGAAGCATGATATTGGAGTGGTTGGCGCGTTTGGTGTATGATGGTAGAGGTTAAGACATTTTCGCATCGGTCAATGATAGGATGGGTAAACCAAAAATTTTTCTTTTTAATTTAGAATGGGTTCATTTTTGATCCCAATCACGCTCGAAAGCCACGAACACAACTAACGAACGAGCTAAACCAGAAGATACCTATCAACCTGGCTTTGAAAACGGACGGGGTATAAGTACTGGGAAACTTACTATTTAAACTTAAACTTACTTTGTATCTGAAACTCATCTTAAAAGATACAAAAATTGGTGGAACATTGGTGGAACGATACTAGCTCATAGTAGTTGAAATACGTTTGTAAATTTCGTCTCGTCTCGTTTATAAGATATTAAATGCCTGTATAAAACAACCACGCCTCCAAGCTTTCAGGTGGGATTCGTACCCACGACCTTTCGCTATCTGTGCGGGTGCTCCGACTGCTGAGCTACCGAGCATAGTTAGCGCCCATTTTCCAGTACTTTTTTTCACTATATAACACGCTTTAGGAATCTAAATGTCAAGATTAAATGTAAAAGAAAAACAACAATCAACGCACCGTTTATGCGGTAAAAGCAGTTTATAAGTACATAAAATTTTATCATATTAACAAGATTCGCATTATTAAGTTTAAAACAAAAATAATAAATATAAAATCTTAGCGTATCAAACAAAATACCGATCACCTCGCAAAAAACGTTCGTATATTTAACCTATTTTTCCGTTGCACATTGATCTGCGCAGTAAAGTATCGCACACATTTTGCTATCTGAATAGCACATAGCAAAATGTGTGCGATACTTTTTTAATCCTTTATTTTACCTCAGGAAAATTCAAGATGAAAACAACCCTTTCGTTCAATCTCTATGGTCGATAGCTTCGGTTACTTTATATAGACACAAGTATTAACGATTACTACAACCTTAATCATAAGAAAATCCATCAAATGAACCCGAATAACACACACACACACACACACAAACGATCATTATTGTAACTTCTCGTTTATTCTAAATATGAATATAGGTTTACTGGTACTTAAGACCTAATTTTGTAAAATGTTAATTTGTAGTGCAAACTTAATATTTTCCTTTTCTTTTGTCAAATATCAATTATATGAAAAGCAGAGCCTTCTGACACAAGTATGTATTTTGATGCTTAAAAGGGAAACATTGACCACTTGTTGATGTAATAATGATATTTGATCGTAAATAAATATTTTTGATTTGATTTATTGGACAACAAAACAGATTACAATCACAAACACATTTAGGTATACAATAAATAGTTACGTGCTAGTTTGTAACCCTAACTATGTTGACACATCATTTACAAAGTAGGTAATAACAAGTAAAATTTACTCTTAAAAAACAATCACATGAATAAAACGCAATATAAATTAATTAAATTTTAACAATATTTTTAATTACTTATGCCAGCGAGATAAGTTTAGTGTGTTAAGCCAAATGAAGATCTTTTACTAACTTATAAAACATTCTGGATCTTGGATTGAAGATATTATTAGATTTTGATCGAATGACGGCAATAAAAAGCTGCACCACGCGCAACATGACGTAACAGTTACATCACAACATCTGTCATAGAGCGTCAAACTTTTTGCGCGTGTTACAGACGGCGTGCCGCCACGCGCGCTCACGGGTTATGCAACGCTCGGCCTTTGGTGAAAGTGGTCGGACCACATTCCGCGTTTGTTTGGACCACGAGCTTCGCGCCGTTTTGTCTTTGGTCTCAGTTCCGCCGCGGGTATTACGCAACGAGTTCGTTGACGCTGATGAGTAGGTACCCAACCGCCCCGGGTTGAAGGTAGCAATTATGTCAACTATCACGTTGCGTCATTTCAGAGGAAATAATAATATTTAACCAGTGCAATTTCCTCCTCTCGACTGATGAATAATGGTGCTCATTCCATTTGCCATTAATAGCTCGCTGCTGAAACTAAATGTCATTGGTTTTTTCTACACCTGGTCGTTATTTAAAGTTTGCTGTTCTCACAAAAGTAAAACTAGTATTTTATTCATCAATAGGCAATTCAATGATTCTTAATCAACCTCACCCTATTATTATGGGGTCTGCATTTCAGGTCCATTAGTTAGATTAGAAGACTACACCCATCCACCCCAACACCGCCCAGAATGCTGGCGACTGTAGATGCACGTGGCCATTTTTTTTAACGTGCCTTCCGTAGCGCGGATTAGTTCGAGACAATTTTATCGTCGCTCATCCGATGACCGGCCTTTCCAACGATTGCTTAACCCTAATAATTTCAGAATGCATGGAATATGCACTACTCCATCAAACTCCATCGACTCTACGTACATCAAAATGTTACGAGGACCTGGTTATTCCACTAGTACAATCATTTTAGCTCGTCATGTTCATAAATCTATTCATCAATTTTATCCAATGATTAATGTTACCACTATTGGTCTTTAGATGACCAACCTTATGGTATCCGTCAGGGAAGGATGCATCAACCCTTATTACATTGTGTCCTTTAAAGCAACCATTGATGCTGGAAATAATAATCATATACCTCCAGTAGACCATAAAATGGGCATTTTTAAATTATGATCCTGTTTTTGAAATCTCCGACCCGCCTGCCAAGTGTAAAAATTATGGGAATACCCACCATTTTTGGGGAGATTTTTTGGTTGAAATGTTGATCACCAACGTGAAAGTTGCTTTACAATTACTGTCGTAAACCAACGTCTTCCAACGTTACTAAATCCCTCTCAGACCAAAGAAATTGTTCCCATATATGAATCTTTAGTTGTGTTTTTGTTTAAGCTTTGAATATCTCTAAAATGTGACGAAATATCTTCTTAAGTGGGATTCTATCCCACGTCTTTCAGGTAAACCAGGCCAGACAGAGGTCTGCTCAAAGACATGGACTCTAACTCTACATTCTGATGTTTTCAACACTCTTTCTTGTACACCTCTAGTGTAAAACAACATGCTATACACGAACTATTCTTTAGAAATAACAGCCCATAAAAGTAAGCCATCAATTTTTTCTGGCGGGGGTTTCCGTCAACACGAATCATACTTGACGGTGAAAGCTGTTCAGCCGCCATGCTCATGTCATTGTTTACACAAGTCTCGCTTCCTGTCCTCGTAAAATTGCATTTCTCTCAATATTATGAGGTTAGCATATAACGACACTTTTCAAACTTATTAAGAAAAGCTTGGTGTGTCGTTGATGTATACGGGCTGCCGTTGTGAGGGTTAAGCAAGGTTTTGAAGGTCGCAAAGGCTCGTAAACCTCCAATAACATCGAATAATTTGATAGCACTATAAAATCTTTTGTATTTTTGGAGCTCAAGATGTAATTTATTTAATGACATCAAATGCAATAGTTTTAAAAGTATCAATAAATCGATAAAAGTTGTGTGTACTGTCATTTTTTTTCGTAATGTTCAACTTTTAGATTTTTCCATGAATAGCTATTTTTACTATAAAAAAATTAACTTGTGTTATGACAAAGGCGGGACTCGAACTGCCGAATATTATTGTACTTGTTAAATTCATAGGATCTGTCAAGGTCTAAGTTACTCAATCGGAAAAGAACTTGATCGAATAGCGATAGTTTATGGGCAGGTCAGGTCAGGACCTGACACGTTTTTTAAATTTCTTGAACCCATACACTTACCATACTGTCAAAATTTACAGCCAAGCTCAATTTGACAACATTGCTATGTGAAATCTTGCAGGATCTCCCGTGGCAACAGCGCAAGCGCGGCCCAAGTGGCCAACCAGCTCGGCGATGTGATGGCAGCCAGCCGCGACCACGACTGCCAGAGGTTCCGTTGTCAGTTGCACTGACCAGCCACCACTGACCACGCACACTTACGAACCCACCACGAACAAGGGACCGAAGAAATACATACGAACGTGACATGTATATCGAAATTCGAAGGATGAAGGTAAAAAGCCTTGACTGATTTTAAACGGTTTTCAGTTTGCAGAAGAAATGATTAGTAGAGTCAGTAATGCGAACTGGAAAATATGTTTTCATAGCTTGCAATAAGTAAAGCTAATGAAAATTAATATACAACCCGTTACATTAAGGTGCTTATTGGCATGACAGTTGAACACAGCCGTAGTAAATGGTTTTTCAGACAAACATTTTTTATAAATGTTACCAGAATTTTCAGAGATGAAGAAGTTAAGCACTCAAAATATTTTTTTTATAAGTCGCTTTTCACTTTGCGCAGTTCGTTGTCGAGTATTATTTGAAAATACAAATAAACTTTAATAAATTATCTTGACAAAATATTCTTTCAGTTTAGATTCATTACAAATTGTATAGCTTTACCGGCGATTTCAATCACAGATTTTAACAATATTATCCGTGAACTGTACGAATAACTTAATGTATAAATTAAATGTTATAATTACAGCAATCTAGTTATTTTAAATGTAATTTTTCTTTAGCTAATTTATATCAAAATACATGCTAAGTAATGTATCAAACATGTTTTCCTCGATGTCGAGGACGAGTGATTTTAAGTAACTATTTATACTTGTTCGTTAATATTTATTCTTAATTTTAAGATAGATTAAGGCAGTTCGATTTCAGGGTGAAATAAAGTGTAAACAGTGAATAAATAAGTGCCAATATATGGATTTCCGTATTAATATTAACGGAAAAAAATGTTTAATTGTTCCCATTCTATTTTGATCATGTTCAATATGATTAAAGCAAAAGATAAGCCATATGAATAATTTGTAACAGTCCCTTCGATCATCGGTTTCTGTGGGTGTTAGACCAAAATTATTGGTAAATCTCTATTATAAATATAACCTCAAATATAGTACAAGCAAAAGGTGTCTCTCTAATTCATGCTTTGTTCCTAAGATTTGTTTTCACTGACTTTTAACCGGTATCGGGAAGAGTCACTTTGATGGTCAGTTTTCTTAGAATTTGTGTTATGCTAGATATTAGTGCATAATAATAGTGGATTATTAACTACAAAGTATCTGAGAACATGCACGAGTGTTGGCAAGGGAAACAAATTATCGGGAGTTGAACATCACTCTCACACAAGAAGTCCACCGGAAGGTTTCAGTAATACCCCACACCTTTAGTGAATCCTAGGGAAAGGGAATTTCATTATTCATTCATCATTCATTGTATTCCTTTCATATTCATTCATATATCATTCGTAAATCAACACTCATCATCATTTATCATCAACTTATTATCATAAAAATGTTTTCACGAAGTGTACAACATTTTTTATACACCTCCTGGTTTAAATTAATAATATAATAAATAAACGTGACCAGTATTTTCAACTTTTGATTTTTATAACTTTCAAAAAAAAGTTTGTTATTTAAAATTACGGCATAAAAATTGATAACTTTTTTAGTGAGATACATTAATATTAGTTACGTAATTTAATCTTTGTATTACTCATTCTGTAGTGGTTTAAATTTAAATAGTTAAATGTTGTAACTCGTTAAAATCTCATAAAAGTTCACCATGCTTTTCTTTACAGGATTTACTGATGGTTGTAAGTACAATATCCCATGATAATACTATCGTTTTAGGCGTTTTAACTCCCACTGACACCTACAGATGATCGAAATATTGTTCCTACAATAATTACTTAAATCATGCTCAACGAAAGAAAATCACCCTGTGTCTTATTTTGTATTTATTGTTACCAAATATAACTATTTGTACGACCACATTTATTGAAATAACATTTCAAGAGAAGTAGGTAAATATCAAACTGAGAAGAAAATATTGACAGTTTTTTTTTAATAGATGACATATTGTGGCATAAGTTCGGGCAATTTGACGTTGTACAGATCATAGACAAGTCATTGGTCTGGATGAACATGGTATAATCTCGAAAACAGATTTTGTAGGAAAGCATATTGTTTCTTTTAAGATTTCTTTAACCCTACACTTTTAAGCCTACACAATAAACAGTATATTTTAATATATATAATTTTTATTCATTTGCGTAGTTATGATAAAATCGTGAAATAAAACACTAAGTTTTAAAAATATAAAGCCAAAACTGAGTTGAAACACTATTTTCCAGCCAACAATATGATAATAAGAGTAACATAAAAAAAAACATTTTGGGGAATAACACATTATAAGCATAACATAGCTAGTTTGAGTTGTATTTTAATTCTTTAAAAGTCAATATGTATATCTATGTTCATATTTATCAAATAAATAACCACAAACAAACAAATTGAAATATTCTAATATGTTAACAAATAATATCTTTAAGATTATAATTTAAGCGATTAACTTTAGATATTTATTTAAATTATATTAGTCGGCGATAATAAGTTGTAAATACGCTTCAATGGAAATGTAAATTATTTATTTATTTTTACAATAAAACAATTATAATCAAATGAAACTGTTTTATTCACAACCAATTTAGCTTTCTACATCTGATATAAATTTCAAAGTATATCTTTCATTTCTTATCATCGATCGGGTTGGACTTTTCTGCAAAGTAAAAAAAATCACCATTATTAATCACCAAATTAGCTTAAAGCTATGTAAAGGTAGATAAAATCACAGTCGTTTGATTAAATAATACTAAAAAAAGCATGTGTGCAATTCACACGTGGTAGATGTGAAAATGTCTAAAATAATACGTACACATACAAAATACCACGGTTGATGTGATGCCTTCTCTCAAGCTTTGTACTACGCATGCGCACATAAACACGTATTAACACACGAACATAATGCTTCCTATCTCATTTGCTCCTACGTTAAATCTTATGAATTTATGTGTCTGTCTCTTTTTACTGTCGCTTTTTCTCTTTATTGAGATTTTTATAATGCTTCCTATGTCATTTTCTCCTACGTTAAATCTTATGAATTTTGTGTTTCTCATTACTGTCGCTTTAAGATAAACTTTTAAAATAAAAAAAAATAACAGTTCTCTATATTTCGCATAGGAATCAAAAGAAAATAATGAGGTATGTCCCCACGTTTGTTTATATATCTTATTATCAAAACTATCAGTATAAAGGCTACAGACCTTGATCCCCCGCACCCTGTTCGACAGGAGCTCCGTCAGGATTCAGTATGCGATTGCATTCCACACACGGTTGCATGTCTTCCTCCATCATATACAGCTGTATACACACAACTCTAATTAATTCTTGAAATTAAGTGTAACTTACTTCTAAAACTTTATTTTATTATTAAAAATGCACTTAAAATAAGTTGTTTTTTTAATCGTTCAATATTGTTAGCTACCACCCATTCTGGACGTCTATTAACTGACAAGAAGAGTGGGCGCAAGAAACTCGTCAGCTTTAACAAAAGTAACGACATTTACAATATTATACGTTGATTACAACAAAGTCAACAAATATCTGTTTTAAGTATCCTTAAACAGTGTTTCTACGTAACGTCGCTACATACAGCAAGATTGAGCTTTCGAATCACAGATGGCGCTAGCTCCACACCATACAGAAGTATATTACTAATTAATTTTAACTAAATGACGACCTCCTTGGTGGAGTGGCTTGCTTACCGGTATTCACAGTGACGTTACTCCGAGATCCTAGGTTCGAACCCCGAAGCAAATTTGGTGTAGGTCTGGGTGATGTGCCGATATAACAATGTATGTTAATAATGTTGTCTTATATATACGTGTATATTAATTTATATTTATTTATTTTATTGAGTAACTTAAGTGTGGTTGCAAGGTTGTTAGTAGGCAGGCAATACAAGCTTAAATTACTATGAAAACAGCGCATATATGACATGACGCACTCCCGGTTTCTAAGGTAAGCCATTTCAACAATATATAAAACGTTCGACCTATAATAGAAGAACCAAACGAGGTCTTCGGTCAAAAATCACCTAGGCCGGCGGAAGGAAGGCCAGATCATACAGTGGTTTCCTACATTAGGTAGGTATTCAGAAAAATCTTTAATACAGAATTTTCCATTTCAAAGCATAAACTATTTCATAGAGTAACAAATGAATATCGACAAAATTTAATAAGAACGAAAGACCAGTCAGGAATCAATCAAAAAGAAAGATTATCATATTAAGGAAGGCGGTAGTAATACCAGACAGGCTTGAAGAGGCTCTAAAAGACCTCGACCTGACCTGGTGTGTGGCATATATGTGTAAAACTATAGAAAGATTATGCCAAGAGGTCGCTTATTGCCATGCGGATCAATATAACCATCTTCAGGATGTTGTTGGGACTACCGCGCTTCTGCAGTGCGTCAGAAATGTTTGCACATCATCACACTGATAGCTTCCATGCCATAATTCCCAAAAATACAGTATTTTTGATACGCAGACTGCGTGGTAGTCGCAACAGTATACTGCAGACGATAGTTTTATAAGGAATTATGGATCTATTTAAATTTTTTTTGAATTTTTTAGTACGCTATTGTTTTTCTTCCTCTGTTTATGTAACTCTAACCTAACGGAAGAAAATTGGATAACTATTGGCTCGTTTGATCAAGAGTCCAGAAAAAGTGAAGGTTGGCAGCATTTGCGTACCCAAGGACAAGTAGAAGATCTGGTATACACACGCAATAACAATTTTTGTCGACTTACCCTGCCGTCGTTGCCATAATCCGTGAACTTCCTGGTTGGGGGGCGGTCTGGTAAGGGGGGCGGTGGAGCTCGTTCACGTGTCACCGCAGCCGACAGAAGCGTGTGCGATCCTCCTACCCAGCGATTACAAATGTGCTCTCTGTGGTCACAAAATAGCAAGAATATTACAAGACTTTTTTTTTATTTTGAATGGGTTCGCTTTTGATCCCAATCAAGCCCGGGGGCAAAGCCAAAATCTACGATGGAACGAGATCACCCAGAAGGTGCCTATTCACCCTGGCATTGCCACAATTGTAGCTCGTTTTAAATTGTTTGGTCAACCTGCATATCGGTTGACTGCAAATAAGCTATTATAAGGTGTAATTTGGTCCATGAAAGTTCACCTTAGTCTGCCTTTACTGCCATGGGCACGGCACGGCACATTTGCTTCATAAACTTGTTTAATCAATCTCTTTTCATTCATCTTCTCTACATGTCCAAACCATCTAAGCATCCCATTTTCTATCTTTGTCACTATGTCTTCTTTCATACCACACTATTCTCCTATCACATCATTCCTTATTTTATCCATCAAAAACACTCCAGCTGTTCTTCTTAAAAATTTCATTTTCACGGCATTAGTTATACATTCGTGCTTCTTCTGCCAAACAGAAGATTCGCTTCCATACATTACATACATACAGTTATCATTAAACACAAACAATTGATTAGGCACATGTAATATGAGAACTGGTGCCCGAAGAAGAAAAACCTGTGTTATGGGTCGCCAGGTCTCACCACGTGGGTTATTAACATAACGGTGTTAGGGTTGCCAGGCGTCCGGATAAAGCCGGACACGGTCAAGCTTTTTATTTGCATTTGGCGGCAAATTAGACGATATCTGGCTTGTCCGGCTTTTGTTAGGCTTTTTAGATTTTACCTTTTTTACATTTATCATGTGGTATGTAATTATTGTATTTAATCATGTAATTAATATTGAATGATTATTAAAAAAGAAGAGTGATTGATACAATTTTATTGTTGTTTCATTAGAAATAAAGAAGATATTGTGGGAAATTATTTAAAAAGCTATGTTGTACTTTAAAAGAAAACTTGTCGTGTTATAGTAAGATTAAAAAACTATCCGGCCTTTTTACCCAAATGTCCGGCTAAGCTAGCTGGTATGTCCGGCTAAACCTGGCAGCCCTTAGCAAGGTGTTAGAAGAACTAAAAAACGAGTGTGTTCTTAGGACACTTCACTCGAACTTGACTGAAGTAAAACTTCTTTATCTCTTTATTACATATACGAAACGTAACTAGCTATGAGAGAAAGAGAGAAAGAAAATGTGTGCTCGCACCTCCCTCTCTTGCCCCTACAGTGAAATAAGAAACGTAACTCTCTCTGTTTCTATCTTCATTGACTTATATCTCTTTCCCTCGCCCGATGACACTTTTCGTAACGCTCTCGTCACGCATTCACCGGCTTACTCCTCAAGTGAATCGTGCGTAAAAAAGTTTCACCTCCAAAAACGTTACAAAAGTGCGAGTGCAAAAATGAACAGAGTCAAACCGGTGGTCAGGCGGAACGCGTATGGGCCCGAGGGGCACGCAGGGCTCCAGTTGAGGCGGGGGGCGAAGCGCCGGCAGCGGCGGCGGAGCCCCGAACGATGGGTCCTGCGGCTCGATCAGCGCTGGCACCAGACAGGAACCGCAGTACGCGCCTTTTGACAGGGCGCGCATTATTATCGCCGCCTGCGAACAAAAGACCACCACCGTCATTCATTAGTATTGATTAAGTATTGAGCTCAAGTTCTTTTGTCTCCAGAGCGAGTAGACCATATACCTAATACTCCTATATTGCTATTCCCTGTAAGTGGTAGCGTTGCCGAGCATGAGAGACAGTCGTTTATACTTAACGAGTTATGCGCATGCGTTGCGATAGTCCTCATCTCTCAAACATGTACATGACATATACATTTTTCTAGACCCCTACTAGCAATATAGGAGTACTAAGTATTTGGATTAGACTTCTGAATTGCTATGGAAACACTTTATATACATTTTGTAAGCATTCGCAAGAAACCATCGTCGATTTATAAAATTTTGATTATTGTTTGTCTTGTTGTAATTATTTTAAAGCGTAAACTATGACTTTCCTCAATAGTAATTTTGTTTTTATGTTACTCGTAACAATATAGTGAGCATATGGTGTTTACCTTAAATTAAATTGTGCATTTAGCTGAAGAACAGAGCTCCTCACTGTTATGTAATGTATTATGTAACAATTGTTGGTAAACCAAATAAAATAAAATGACCCCCACTAAAGTTTTAACTACTGCATAATAATGCAGCTTGTGGTTTTCCTATGCAAAAAGATCGCTCGACGCATACAAGTGCAGTACAATAATGGCTGCCTTTCGCCCTCGACGATGTTCAAAAAGGGTTATGGCTTTCATGCGATAAAACGGAAACGGTATCATCACTCAATAGAATTTGCAGCAATATGAACAGCATCCTAAACTTCGTAGATGATAAATTTAAATCCAATATCATGAGGGTCTACATTAGTGTCATGTTTGGGGTGGCGTTGAAAAACACTGTCCACGAGGCATGTGTGAGGGTCTTTGGACATTATATTGTTACTAAAAATATGGAAAAATATGGCTAAATCTGATATTGAAATTAAATTTAATAATATACTGTGATATTTAGTTACATATTATTTATATTTTCATCACTCAAATATTTCCTTGTTGTAACATGAGTGAATAGGTTTAGTAAGACCATTATCAATTTGTAACACCAAACTATAAGTACCCTTTTTTTACAATTATCATTGTATGGAATTGTAAAGCTTTATTCTAATTGATGTTTTATGACGTTTATATCGGGCAAACAGCGAAAAATATAGGAATTTATAAAGTCGACGTAAAACATTAAATAATCCACTATTGATTGGCAACACTATTGTATCTATACTTGTATATAAAAAATACCTTTATCGTAATGAGAAATCCTTTCCCAACTCGTCAACTTTACCAAAAACCCAAGGATGCTCATGCTATTGGACCAAATGAGACCACGATAGTCGCGAACATGTAATAAGTAAATACCAACAAGACTGTCTGCGGATTTGTACGTTTGAATTAAGCGATCGCTCGAAGCACCTTGCTTTACTGAGACTTCTACAACAGTTTGTCAAGCGCACCTTTGGTTCACCCAGTATCATAGCGAGATGTTCTTGCATCTGCTGTAGCTCCTCCAGCTTCTGCTGAGCATTGTCTCTCGCCGCTAACAGCTGGGTCACCTCTGCCTTCGCCTCCGTCACTTGCAAAAGGTCTTTCAAGGCAGTCTGTTAGTCAAAATATTACCTTTTAATTAAATGTATTATTGAATGCTTATAAGTTATCTTAATGTCAGTCAAAATTTTAAAATTATTTTTTTTAAGTCAACATATTGACACCAATATATTATATTTTTCATCATACACGCTCGGAAAAGTTTAATTTGTCATTTATTTTTTGCTTGGAATATTGCGTTTTATCCGATAGCGTGGAAAAGCGTTTTAAAATAGGAACCTTTATTTTCAAAGAAAAACATGGTAAGTTCCGAATCATCATTAAAGTCTTTATAAATTACATTTTATCCTTACTAAATTACTCCGTTTTGATTTAATTAAATTGTTTTAGTTCGTTAAATCATAAAAACAACGAGAATAAATAATATTAAATACTATTTGCTATGTATAAGAATTTTTAATGTATTAATAAGATTTCATTACATATCATTGGATTTTGGACCGCACCCGAAAAAGAACTGTCAAGTGATCTTATGGTACTTGTAGTCAATTCACATTGAATAGAAACCAATTTAAGATTTTTTCAGATAAAGAATTAATATAAAATATGTCCAGCAGCAACAAAGATACCAATTTACCATTTTATCGACCTGTTTTTCTTGAACGTAAAAATTAACATCGCTGTTGTGACATGAAAAATTGTGTGTTTCCCTTGGCAGCAAAGTTTTTATCGTCTCGTACCTTTGAAACCCTCGCTACACTTAGGATTCTATCTCTATAGACGAAACTCTCAGCCAAATCTCAACTTTGCAGCCTTGCATAACAATGTAATTTAAGATCATGCAAATCTATTTTTCTGAATTAAATACATATTTCAAGGTACTTCTTTGCTACAGCATCGGAATAAATACTAGATTTAAAAATCTAAAAATCCCCCGTTTTCAGTGACCAAAAAAGAATAAAATAACCCGGCGGGGCCAAGCGAGGGGCCACTCAAAACGTGGGGGCGCATGTTACTTATGGAGATGTAATGAGATGTATGATATGCATAGATGTTGAGAGTATTTGTATAGATGCGCCCCCACGTTTTGAGTTGCCCCTCGCTTGGCCCCGCCGGGTTATTTTATTCTTTTTTGGTCACTGAAAAACGTGGGACTTTTATACTTTTAAAACTAATATTATTCCGACGTTTTTATTTTATTCTTTTTAATTATTAACTCAATGTGTTACGCAACAATCGGATAAGCCCCAAACAAAAGTGAAAGTTGCCGAAAGTTGATCTGAAAGTGCACCTAGAAAGTTGAAAGTTGTTCAAGCGTGCATTGTCATCGGATTCTGAGCTACCCTGAAAGTTTCAACTCACTAGGTGGTCGGGAAGTGCCTCAAAATTGAAATACAAGATTCCAACCGGACAGACAAGCAAACAGACAAGAAAGCGACCTAAGAAAAACGTGGGAAAAAATCAAATAGATTATATCAATGAGAGACCTGATACAGTCATGTCATCATCATTGGCGACCGTTTGGTGCAAAGGTAGCGATCCTGCCTTTCGTATCAACGGTCCTGGGTTCGAATCCCTGAAGCGGTAGATGTCTGTGTGATAAATACGGGCATTTGTACCTGAGTCGTTTATATATATTTTAATTTATTTACTTATTTAAGATATATGTATGGTTATCCGTTACCCTTATATCCATAACTCAAGCCTTACTGTGCTTACTTTGGGCTGAGCTAATTGGTGTGAATGTAAGAAATATTTATTTATTATTTGATAGAATCAGGCGTTACTTGGCGGAAGTACATATCCATTAGTAAAACAAAAATATGTAGGTTCCGCAAAATCCAAGCAAAGCGCACCGCACATCCGCCCACAAATAAATGCAGAAATCTCAGACACCATCACTAACTAGTCTACACGTGTTTCGCCCACACACGGAGCATCATCAAGATCTGTTAGACCGTGCAATACCGAGTTCTCGATAATTTTTTATTAATGTATAAAGAAATCACCATCCAGACGGATTCCTGCCTACTGAACTTGTCATGACAGACATCCAGGCGAGACTCAAGCTCAGCACGCGCCGCCGCAAACTCCAGCGCAGTCAGAAGTCCATTCAGACGAGAGAGGTCAGCCTAAATAATCAAAAAACTTAATGAATTAATGATTACACGTACAAATGGCGGCCTTATAACTATGATCTTCCAGACATCCTTGGGATGGACAGAAAAGAAATAGAAGAAAAAAAAAGCATGTGCAATAAACACGTGGTAGAAGTGAAACCTTTAAAAAATAATACGTACACGTACCAATACAAAATTCCACGGTTGTTGTGATGCCTTCTCTCAAGCTTTGTACTACGCATGCGCACACAAACACGTTTTAACACAGGTACATAATGCTTCCTATCTCATTTTACATCTTATGAATTTATGTGTCTGTCTCCATTTACTGTCGCTTTTTCGTTTCATCGACTTTCAAATCACAACGGTGCTAAAGAAGTTTTCACTTCAAAAAGAAAACATTTATTCGGAGCATAATACACTTATTATCTCTATATAAAAGTACTTTTTTATAGGTAGAAGTTATTAGTATGCTACCGAGAGGGCCTCCATTCAGCATAATGCCATATCATGTTATTGCCATGGCGCTGATGTTATGTGGAACCAGTCAGAAGGGCGCATAAAACGATTTACCAACTGTAACACTTTTAAAATATTATAAACAATGATTTAATAATGAGTGGGAAATATCGTTAATTATATACGTAAATAATACTATTATAGGTTATATAATTATATAAGTAATCTGGTATCTTATTTCCCTAATACGTGTCGATATCATATTGAGTATAAAAAAAGTTAAACTTAAATCTAGGCTTTCAAAAAACGATGTCAATCGGTTATGGATTATTTTTTAACTGTGAAGTTAAACGAAGAGAAAATTTTCTACCGGGTCGGTAGCCGGAGCAAAAAAAAAGACATAGAAACATTTATTTTTTTTAATAGAACTACTCAACGAATTTTGTAACAGAATTATTTTAATCTTCAGGGTTACTCAGAAAAAGGAGTGCGGCTGCGGGAGCCCAGCGGGAATCATTTCCTGGCGCAAGCACCCCGTAACGGGTGGTTTTAGGAAAACAATTAATTTTAGGAATAATAACCCACTAATATATGTATACATATTTATAATATAAAAGGATAAATGAAAGTAAAAAGATGTCCACTGTTACCTTGTCTCTTAAACCGTCTAAAACTTCATCACGATCCGCTTTTTGCTCCCTCAACATCTCCACACATTCCACCAAGCTCTGGAAACAACGGTCATATGAAAAAAAACAAGTAACATTGGTTAATAACGTGCCGGTTTTCTTTAAAATATCACCTAGAATACTAATTCTGGAAACGCAAATTTCAGCGTTAACAGTAATATTAATTGCACTATGTTTTATTTTATTAATTATTTTATTTGTCTTAATTATTTTTTAATATACCCTGATTATATATTGTTTTAAACTTTCATGGTCACTAACATTATAGTAATATAAGTTATTTACGGGATTGCTACCATATACCTTGTTTTTGAGTTTCCGATATTTCGGCACTGTTTCAAGTGCCATGATCACGGAGCGACGGCGAAATATCGGAAACTCAAAAACAAGGTACATGGTAGCAATCCCGTAAATAACTTATATTACTATAATACCCTGATTAGTTTTAGGAATTCTTATTCTATAGGTTTATACATGTAATCTCCGGAATACTCTCGGTAAGAACTAAAAAGTTAATAGTAATAATAATTTAAAGTTTAATAGCGTTGATTAACTGTCAGAATTATTCGAATATAAAGATGCTGTTTTCATATTAGATGAATAAAAAATGTTTTCTATTACAAAACCAACAAGAATAATCACAGTGACCAAAGAGATAAGAAAACATACCAAATTAGATAATACTCTATTACTGACAATCTAAAAAAACTTAGTGATACTACGCCAGTAAAATAAAAAAAGAAAATAGCTTCTTTAATGTAGGAAACTTCCACAATCACAACAATTCAAGTTTATACTATTAGTAAATATTTTTAATACAAATACTTATAAATAGTGCTCACGCGCAACTCGTCCCCAAGTTGCCGCTGCAAAGAGGTCAGCCCATTGTGCTCGTGCAATGTACGGTTTAACTCCGCCGCCAGGATATCGTATCTCTCCGTCAACTCCATCACCGCTAAAAAACCCAGTTGAGTAGGTCAGAAACAGGATAAAGTCATCATTACCCTATCCCAATATTCAGAATTCAATGTCGATTTCAGTGTCGAAGATCGCATCAGTGTAGGTAAGTTTAGCAAAAGTCAAGTGTAAGTTTAAGAATCAGCTTTAGCAATGGCGACAGCATCAATGTCAGCGACTGCGTTAACGACAGATTCAGTAGCGGCAGTATCTACATTGTCATTATATCGGTAAGAATTTTGGCGTGAATAACAACGCCAGCGTTAGTAAAAGCCTTATGTCAGTAACAGGACATCTACAACATCAATTGGAGTCAGCGTTAGCAATTTCATTAGTGTCAGCCAATTTTATATGGTTCTTGGTCAATAATCTTTTTTCTCTTGTTTAATTTTGAAGTGAGAACTTCTTTAGGCGCGTTGGACAAAAACTATTGAACTCGCGACACTGTTACCGTTACCGTAACCGACACCTATCAACCACAAGAATCTACATATATTGGCCCCGTTTACAAGAGTTGAGTATTCACTTCTGCGGCACTCCCGGAGTGTCTTTTCCACACAAGATGCACTCACGCAAACACACATCAAACTCGTACACACACGCATACATTTGTTCTTGATCTGACAGTGCAATTACTGGTACCCGCGTTTGTCTCTGGGTGACGGCTAAAAATCGGTGCTTTGCCGAGAGGCGAAAATTACACACAGAACCTTGCCCCTTCTTGCGGCTGCACACACTTACATTCCAGTTTCTTATCATCTCTCTCGTCATTGTACTTATCATTTTTGTTTGTCTCTGTTCTTCTAGTATTTATTTCTTTGAAATGGTATATGTTTTAGTTGTAAATGTGTGTGTGTCGTATCGAATAAACTTTTTATCTATCTATCTTATCTATTAAGTGCAGAGTGCAACTGCAGCCCACCCGCTCCCGATGACCCTATCAAACAGACCAATGCCCCATCAATTTCTCCCACACAGTACAGACACAGTTCTTACACACCACATAGACACTCATGTAGCGTCTACACAATTCACGCTTAACCAAGTACAGGCACGTACTTGGGCGCTTCTCTTCCCCGCGACACGGCGTACCATTTAGCCGAGGTCCGATCCTTTGGAAACACCCTATGGCAAGCTTTCCAGCTCGAGCGCCGTAGTTTATCTATGCTGGTTCGGAGACCCCTCAAGGGAGATGCCGTCCATCTAGAAAACCACTATGGTGGCTCGTTACTCTCAGCTTGAGATCCATCTAAGGATATCGGCGTCGCAAAATCCCTACCGGATTTTGCGACGTTGTTGAGGTTATTTGCGACTAACAGCAATCATATATCAAAAATTAAACCTGCGGTCTCAGCATTGTTGTTAACGAGCGCCAGCTGGGCGAGTCCCGCCTCCAGCTCCGCTCGCATCTGATTTATCTGGTCTCGGAAACTTGTCATCTGCCACAGGTATTGATGACATTAGTTTTACAAAAAGACATTATTCAAAAACTGTTTGCTTTTACACTACATTTTTTATGATTTTTTTGCATTAACAACGTTATATAAAAAAATTAATAGAAATATATTAGAAAATTTTCGACGTGTGCTCACAAGGCTCGGTAGCTCAATTGGTAGATCAGTGGACTGGACATCCAAACGTTGCCGTTTTGAGTCCCGCTTCAGAAAAAATTGTGAGCCGAAATCATTTTATCTAGTGTTTTTCTTTTAAAAATTAATATTTTTGCAGATAAAGAAGAAAGTAATAAATCAGTGATATCAAATAAAACACTGTTAACGAATACAGGTTCAGTAGTTCACACTAACCTACCACTTCTAATCCTGACGTTTAGACAACATTTCAATCTCAGATCGATACTCGTAAATAACAAACTACCGAAAATATCGATATTATCTATGTTCTTAGTAATAATACTATCGTTAGTAACGATACAGAGAAAATGACAACTATCGATAGTCTAAAACTACGGATACTATCTATAGTTTGTCATTTACGAGCAACGATACTATAGATATCATTGATAGTATTTAATTTTTTCAATGGTATTGACACGTTTCTAAATATAGATATTGTCGATACTACGGTCGATAGTCCTGTCGATAGAGTATCGATTTATTATCGATATTCCACTCTCCATCGGCAACATTATCGATCAACGTATTAAACAATTATCCCGCAAACAGTACCTGTGTGGTTAGTCCAGTGTCCAAACCGCTGAGCTGGTCTGCGTAGTCGGTCACCAAGCTGTTAAGGGTGCTGATGCGGGCGCTTAGCTCGATGGCGATGTTTATCTTGTCGGCTAAAATTACAAACATCTCACATAAACCAGGATACGAATATAAATCATATCTAATAAAGCAGATGAATTGGAAATCAGTAAAGTTATAGTTTTATGTATAAGTATTTTGAGCTTACAAGAGAGGTGTTCGGGTGAACTATGTTGACGATTTCAATTTGCTAACCTATCCTCACAATAAACGAAAGTTAACTTCTGTTTCTGAAACAGAAATAATGCTTTGTTTATACATTTACAGACATTAATTTGAAATGCATTTCCTTGAAATAATCTAAGCCAGAGCGAATAGATCGGGTAACATGGATATTTTTTTATAAATGATTGTTTAAAAGTTAAGTCATTTATGTGTCTTATCGAATTTAAAAACAATTTTCAATTGATAAGCTCTTTGAAAACATTTGTATGGAAAAAATGACAAGCTAGCTATTCAATCATTCAACATTTCTGCAATGTTGAAATATTAGAAGTTGTGTGCATAACAGATGACAATTAATGTGAATAAATCCTCAGCCATCGTAGTTGAGTCCAGTTACGTATAAAGAGTGCCCAAAACGTTGCCAATAGCATTATACATCTACACTCGCGAGCAACCAAATCGACTCAAGCGCTACCTATACATTCAAACATTGTTATAAATAAAAGTATACAACATTTAAATAAATATAATATGTCATTTAAGCTTGAAACCTAAGCTTTAAAAAAACATCAACACCATTAAATAAAACAAGTACCAACATGTTCATTTGCGCAATTAGAGCGTATGGGACAAATTACTCACTACTCTACCTGCGAGTTGCGCTACCCTCTACCTCTATAAAAACCCCCATGACCCTTCAACCCTTATCAGATAAACGGCTTTTTTGTCATTTATACTTACCAACCCCTTTGGCAGTTAGATTGGCATTCTCGGCGACAGCGTTTGCCTTAATCGTCATATTCTGTGCCTGCTTCATCAGGTCTTCTTTAAGAGTAGTCAGCGCCACTCTACAAACAGATACGATAACAGTTAGATGAGATGACTTATTACTTATTTTATTGAAACAACTTTTTTACGGATTTTGTGCATATTTTATTTTATATTTAATCCCGACGCTTCGATTCCTTTACAGGAGCCTTGATCACAGGCTGACTAAGGCACTGGCCGTCATATATTTTCTACTACCTTCACAACGTTCAACGGGCACGTTCCTAACTGTTAAAATTTGTATATGAATTGTTTATTTTTCATTTTATTTAGTATTTCATTCTCACTACAATAACATTTTAGTGGAGAGGGAGAGGCCCTTCCGAGAAAAACTTGCAAAAGAAACTCAGGCACCGACCTCCGAATAATAAAAGTAAGAAGTTGGTCAGTCCCCCTGCCCGACTTTGATTTATATAAAAAAATAACAGTTAGGAACGTGCTCGATTAAAATATTTGTCAAGGTAATAGAAAATATATGATGACTATTGCCTCTGTCATCTTATGATCACGGCTCCTGTAAAGGAGTCGCGACGTCAGGATAAAATATTAAATAAATTATGAGCAAAATTTGTAAAAAAGTTTTTTTATTCAAATGTGTAATGTAAGAGCTTACTTCCGCAAAATCCAAGCAAAGTGCACCACCCGAGCAAATTATTGTAAGCTTCCATAGCCTGCTATTCCCCAAGCACTAAGTATTGCATGGTCTAACAGCTCCTGATCATGCTCCGTGTGGGGGCTAAGCACGTTTAGAGTAGTTGGTGAAGGTGTCTGCAGTTTCTGCATTTATTTGCGGGCGGGCGGTGCACTTTGCTTCGATTTGGCGGAAGTAAGGTACATATTTTTGTTTACTAATGGATATGGACTTCCGTCAAAAGTTCATAGTTCTAGTTTTAAAATAAAATACTTCATTTTAAAACTGGAACTACAAAACCTTATATAAAAATATTCAAATTTCATTGCAATGATAAGATAGTATTTGAGATATCATTATCAAAATTCGGAGAGAGAATTTAATAAATATAAAAATAGATTAAATAATTAGAAATCAATAAATACTTAGGATATCAAAAATGAATTTTTAGTATCAATAGGGTATTTGACAGGTTTAATGAAAATATCTCAAATTGTTCGTTATATCATAATACATCTGATATTTAATTAATTATTTGTTAATTTCTCTATTTTCTATAAAAATTACGCCAAAACACAAAAGGCACCTTTATCCAAGTTACTTGATTTCATGACGTCACCTAATTGTATACAAAGTTTAAGCTGGGAAATCGTAATACGTAAAACTTAGACATTTACGGTAAACAAGCAGGTAATGTCACTGCAGAATTAGCTACTGCCGTGCGTTTTTAATCACTTGATCGAACTTGAAATTATAACTATTTTATTAATGATTTCTTATCAAAATATTGTGAGAGCACAACTGGTTTAAAATAGTGTTTACTATAAAGTTATCAACAGGTTGATCTATATTTTCATTGCAGTCAAATAGGCTATTGGTGTTAATGTATATCATTAGCCTATTAATATCCCCACTGCTAGGGCTCAAGCCTTCCCTATGGATGGAACAGGGAGATTGGCCATGACCCACCACGCAGGCCCACTGCGGATTTATGGTTGCTTACGAATGCATACGCAGCCGGGACCAGCGGCTTCCGAAGAACGGAGAAACTCAAGATTTTTAGTCACCCATCCAATGACCGACCATTGCGAAAGTTGCTTAACTTCTACGATCGTAGGCCGAACGCGCCAATCACCTGCGCCATTGAGCTCCTCAATGTAATCATAATCAAAACTTTATTTCCAAGAAAATGGTACATAATTGGTTCTTGTACAGTTCAAGTTCAACATATTCTGCCTTCGTCAGCGGCATGGAAATTGTTTATAATACTTATATTATCTCAATTATTGAGATAATAGTTGAGATAATAATGTCAATAGACTAAAAATGACTAAATTACAGTATTATACTAGGCGATGCAGTCGCTAAGTATAAAACTACGCTAGCACCATTATTGGAGCGGAGCGTAATACCTAAAAAAAAATTGTTTCCATGGGAATTTTTGAGAATTCCAAAATTCTGGCACCATCTGGCCCTAAACCTGTTGATTCGATTTCACACAAAAAATATTAAAATCGGTTAAGAACTCGGGAAGTTATGGCGTAACAGACATTGCGCCATTGAAGCTGATCCATGGGAGCTTCGCTCGCTCCGCTCCAATTAATTTCAGATCAAGTCAAAAAAAATCTAAAGTAATAAATTGTCGAATTGAATAGATTAAATGTGATATAATTCATAATTAAACCCTAATCATAATTAAATTATGAGTTTATATATTTATTTTTTGCAAGTGTAATGTGTTAATGTACAATGCCTACTAACTCCAGTTAATTTACTCACTCCATTTCGGGATGCGTGACGCCTGGCATTGCCTGCATAGACGCACGCGAGGCCATGGAACTCCTGATCGAAGCCCTGGAGGCAGTCATTGAGAACTTGGAGGGGACTCCCTTGCCGTCTCTACCATCCGCCTCCTCCAACGTGGCGGGGTCGATGGCCACCGTCTTCTGCGCCACGATGCTCATCTTGGGCTTCCTTGACGCCTGAAAATCTTAACAGGTACCAAGGTCTCTTTGCCAAGAAAAAATAAAATATAATTTACCATATTTTTTCCCGATATATTTTTTTATAGTATTTCTTGTTCCCGTAAATCAAAGGAACTAAAACCAACTGAATTTCACTATGTTAAATATGTCCATTAATAAAAAAATGAAATTAGGGACCTTCTTTAAATAATAATAGGCGCGAAGGTGTAAAAATTATTAATTAACAATCAATCATTCATTAATTTAATAAAATCATATTAATATAATTGTGATGGCTAACAAAGAAATTAATAATATTTTTTCTAATTTATTTTCAAAGACACCCACGCGTTGATGTCTTTTGTAAGAAATAACTGAAAAAAAATTGAGGGCCACAAAATATACTCTTTCAAGCGCAGATAACACCTTTTTTGTACTTATATAATATAGTAGTAGAAGAAGAAACAGATGGAATTCGAACCTACTACCTTTCACTATCAGCGCGAGTGCTCTGACCGCTGAGCTACGGAGACGCTGGTAGACGCGTAGGAATTCACAAATGTATAAATTTCAACTTCTACTATGAGCCAGTAGCGTTCCACCAATGTTGAACGCTATACCTTCAACATTGCAAGTAATATTTTTACAAATATTAATCTATCGATTAAGAAGGAACCAAATATAATAATATTTTTATTTTTTGCATTCACGATGACATATTTCTATAAGATACTAGCTGAACCGGCCACGCCTTGCTGTGCCGACTGCAGCGTCATCTGCCGGACTGATTTGTGAATCTAAACCATTCTCAGATCCCCTTGAACACACACAAAAAAATTCATTCAAATCGGTCCAGCCGTTTAGGAGGAGTTCAGTGACATACACACTCACAGAAGAATTATATATATTAAGATAAAACACGCATGTAAAATGTTTAAAAATATTACTTCCAATGTTGAAGGTAGTTAGTGTTCAACATTAGGCGACGATGATGATGATGATTATTACGACCATGATCATGACGAATTTAGTCGAGCTCATCATATATCATATTAATTTATTGCTATTCCACACTGTATAAAAGATCTTAGCAGTAGTAGGTACAGTTCGTCGTGGACCCTGTAAGAGCACAGCAAATTATAAGAGAGAAGGACCCCTTACTTATTATTTAACGTATTCATAGGATTTTATAGTCTTTTATATATTATTTATATCACAATTATGTATTGTTATAATATTACTCTTTCTATGTATGTATTTAATTATTTTATTCTAATTTCATAAATTAATCATTTTCTCATTCATTCATTCACCTTTAACAATCATAATATATTATTTATTTGATATAGTATAATGTTTATTCTGTCAGTTTTCACATTCGCGCTGTTACGTATAGACTCGTGTGTTCTCTAGTTATGAGCTGAAAATCAGTGCTTTGCTCTCAGGGTAGAGCAAAGGTATCGCTGAGCTTTTTCCCTTTGAGTCGTTAGAGCACGCACGCTTTAATTTAAAATTATATATATGATAAGATCAATTGTTGTAAACGGGTGTCTTATGATGCAAATAAACTAATTATCTATCCATAATCTTGTGAGGAATCAACATGTTATTATGATTAGTTCTGCATTATCGGTGAAAATATAAATGAACGACTTTAACCTTACCTCTTCGATCTGTTGAGAAAGTTCGCGAGGTAGAGCCCCCGAGGCTGCCAGCTGAGTGAGCATATCCCCCATCTGGCTTATGGCTTGTTCGGCAGCGCGCATCCGAGCTGTCAACTGAAGAATAATACCCGCATACAGTTGCGGTTAAGGCTGCCAGGTTTCAAGACCGTAAAACCGGACAGACCAGCCATCTTAGCCGGAAATTCGGGTAAAAAGGCCGAACACTTTATTTTTTTAATTTTCTATAACACGCCTATTTTTTAAAGTAAAACAAAGATTTCCAAAACATTTCCCACAAAATCTTCTTAATTTTTAATGAATTAAACACTTATATGATAAATTATTTTAATAGAAAAATACTAGAAAATCGAAAAATAGAAAAATCGTGTCAGCTCACCGCACAAGGCTTGTCGGTAGCTTAATTGGGAGAGCATTGGATCGGACATCCAAAGATTGTGGGTTCGATTTCCACCTAAGAATTTGCTCATGAACCTTGTCTATTTTTCTAGTATTTTTCTATTAAAATAATAAAATCTTTAAAAAAATTAACCACTTCTTTTTTATTAACCATTAAATTTTAATTAAAAGATTAAATGCAATAATTAAAAACTCATGCTTAATGTAAAAAAGGATAAAAATCTAACAAAAGCCGGACAGGACAGACGCCTGACAGACGCCTGGCAACCCTGGTTGCGGCCATAGAGCCATCATGGGCCGAAATCAACCGAAACGTGAAACACACGATGATCGTGGGGATCAGGCTTTTTCTAGTGGAAAAGAGCCTAAACAACTGCTTTAACAGTTTATATGAGGGGCGCCATTTTCAGATCTTGCGTCATATAATATGTTGATATGACCATCACTGCCCAACTAGATATCACGGTAATAACGGAAATATGCTGCCTAGTTTGGCTATGGGAGCTTACTAGGGATTGCAATTGCTGGATCCAGCATACAGCAATCCAGCTGGATCCAGCGCCTTTTAAACATGCTGGATCCAGCATACAGTGCTGGATCCAGCGATGCGGATCCGCAAACGTATCAATTCTGCTGATCAAACACAAGATATTGATTAACATCTTGATGTACCATATTTTGGCAATAAATGATTATGATTATGATTATAAGACAATACAAACATAGACAAGCTATATAGCCAGGGCACTTCCTTAAGCGCCGAGCTAGCTGAAGCACTACACAACAGAATCGCAGAGCGGCGACTCTCCGAAGTTACTGGTACGTTAGTATACTTGAAAAATCCAAAAAAGTATGAAGAAGCAGTACAAAAACCTGGCTATTTTCCTTTGCCAAAAAATAATGCGATGCGGCAGGAGATGAAAACTTTGTTAAAACGAGTAAATAAACAACATATTGTAGAATTTGTAGAGCCAGTGCAAGAAGATATCATGGAGTTAGAAGAGGATGGTCTAGATGATGATGCAGAACCCGTGAAAATGACCTAAGAGCAAGAGCTTGAGATGGAACTTAAAAGAGAGAAGGAGAACTTTAATAAACAAAAGCCAAGTGGTCAATTAGATTACGAAAAGGTCCTGAAAAAAGAAATGAGCGTTTATGAGACCGAAGGAGTGCGAGGTGAACATTTGTCTATGGTTTATGAGTATTTAATTACCCTAAAACCGACCAGTGTAGAGGCTGAAAGGGCATTCTCAGCAGCCGGCTACATATGCAGTTCTGTGCAAAGCAGGTTGGGAGATAAGACTATAGATAAAATTTGCTTTCTTAGGTCTTACTTTCAGAGAATTCAAAAAGAGAAATAGTCAGTCTCTTATCGTCACATTTTAAACTGCCTAATTGTTAACGAGTCGAGACTGGAGAGAAGATTATTTCGGAGTTTCTTTTGATACAAAAAATTGATTGAAAATTAAAATAGTATTATTATTATGGTCCTTTTTTGTAGTAAATTTTAAAAGAATTTGTAAAACTGATTGCTACTGATTAGCCGTCCTATCATTAAACATAAACGTAATAAGGTATTGCTTATTTAGAAACATTATCTAAAATGTTATATGAGGTTACATGTTTGTTATTTGATTTTAAGTTGATTCTTTTGATCTCAAATGATCGAGAAACTAAAGCAAATTGATATAAGATATCACCAAATAAGTGAAAGATTTCATAGATTATCGTAAGAAGTACAAATTAAAAAAAGTTTTAAAAATGTTTTTATTTTCGTTCCACATTTTGCTGGATCCGCGCTGCATCCAGCTGGATTCAGGTCAATCCAGCAAGAATCCAGCTGGATTGAAAACGCCGCTGGATTGCAATCCCTAGAGCTTACAAAAACGTTAAATTGTTAGTAAGTAGTACCTAAATCTTTTTCTATTTATTAATATGGTCCACAAACAAGTTGTCACATATATTAATTGCTTATTGCAAACCTAACAGCGCTGGTCACTGTTATATTATGTTAGGCAGCTCATCATTGAGCATATAGCAAATACATTAAATTAGTCTCAAGGATCTGTGATCTATTAAAACAGAGGTTTTTGAAGTTATGAAATGAAGAGAGTGAAATTTTAAGATGCGCGCGCCTCACTGTGACACAAAATTATCATGTTGAAGTTGGCCGCAAAAGCGACATAGAATAAACCAGCAAGATGAAGTTGGCCGCTAATTATGAATGTGTGTGTGTGTGTGATTTTAAATTATATATGGTAGTTAACAATAATTTATACAAAATTATAAAAATAATTTAATATTATATAATAATAATATAACAATTTTATTTAAAAATGGTTTTTATTTTATAATTATTTTTAAGTGCGTTTATTGATTTGAGGTTAACTGTCGGTATCTATTCTTTTTATTTGTTTATAATATAAGTTATTTAATTTGACAATGCCAATGAAGTATAACTTCTCACACGCGTACATAAGTACACACACCCATATTTTTTTATAGTCACAGATCCCTTAGAGTCTCCATTAAGATTTTTTTTATAGCAACGAGCATTAGAGGCTTATTAATTTCACTGTTATAATAATAGGTACATGACCATCAATAACACTTGCACTGGTACTGTTAAAAATATCAGTATCGAGATTATTGGTTAAATAATTGTTATGATTCATAGGGTCCGCCATTTTATATGAGGTAGTATATCGGTTGAGATGTCAGCTTGAACTCAAGCGGACTAAATTCCATTCTCACTGATGTACAACGGACGTTGAGCTATTAGTAACAATAGCATTTAGCAATTTGAATAAAACAACTTTTGTACAGATTTTGCGCATTATATATTTTATATTTAATCCTGACGTTTCGATTTCTTTACAGGAGCCGTGATCACAGGATGACTAAGGTAATGGTCGTCATAGATTTTCTACTACATTCACAATACTTTAATCGATGCAATGCAATATGTCTTTGGAGGTATTAATTAATATTTCAAGACCTGGTGGTGTAGTTAACTCTTTTTGCAAATAACAGTAAGATGGAGGTCGGTCCCTCTGCCCGTTTTCTTTCGACAATTCTTCTCTGAAAGGCCTCCCAATTTCTGAACTGGTAGTAGACTCAGTAGTATACAATGTAATCGTAGTAAGAATTTAATAACTAAATAAAATGAAACATAAAACAAATTTCAACAATTAGGAACGTGCCTAATTAAGATATTGTGAAGGTAGTAGAAAATATATGACGACATCACCTTACCTATTCATCCTGTGATCACGGCTCCTGTAAAGGAGTCGAAACGTCAGGATTAAATATAAAATAAATTATGCGCAAAATCAGTAATGTGCGGGAAAGTGTAAGAACTAAATAAGCATTTAGCAAGTAAAGACCTGCATAGCTTCCATGGTATCAGTAAGGGATGCACTCCCTTTAGCGATGTCGCTCCTGAGCTGCTTGTTCGAAGGCATAGCTGGGGCTGGCGGTGGACCGGACCGCATCTGAAGATCCTTCACCATGGACTTCACCAGTTCGAACTCCGAGCGAGTCACAACCGCAATGCTGTCGCGCCGGTCTTAGAGGAAAATTCAGCGAGTTAAACTTTAATAATAAAAAGTTTAATTACTTACTACTTACTGTATAAGCAAATAACAAAATCAAGTGCTTAACAAAAATATGTGTGTGTACCGACGCAGTACTAAGGTTAAGTTGAAAACAACATCTCTAGTGTAATAAGAATTAATTTAATCTACTTAATGACAACTGGTTTAATTATTAAAGATACATTAAATATGAAAAAAAATAATTTACGATCAAATTTTTTATCTTCTACACTGATTAAATGTAATAGAAAAACCCACTCGACTCAAGTTATTTTCGAACCTGCAACCTTTGGAAGTTCGATCCAATGCTCTCCCAACTGATCTACCAAGCCACACGATGTCCCTGTCGCAATTTTCTAACACTTTTTACGTTTATACCAATGAGAGAAATATCCTCGCATTCGAATGAAACATTATTACACATGTTTTGACAATCGATTGAAATAAAACAATTGGGAGAGCAGTGGACAGATTATCGAAGAGTTTTGGATTCAAGTTTCGCCTGTGAACTAGGTCGATCCAGTCTCTAAGCATAAAGCTTCACTAACTAATTGGAGCGGAGCGTAATACTAAAAAAATAATAAAATTCAATAATGTTTACTAAATTTTAAAATTCCATAATGTTTACTAAATTTTAAAATTCCATAAGAATAAAAACTTTCAAAAAGCGCGCTCTTTTTGTTTCAATAGAAAATCCCATAGAGCTAATGTTTTTTGGTCATAACTTATTTATTTTTGTGAATTTCAAAATTCGTCACAATCTGGTCCTAAATGTGTTGATTCGATTCCACAGACATTGCGTCATTGAAGCTGATCCATGGGAGCTCCGCTCCAATAACTTGAGAACCGAATCGTGTTTTCTAGTATTTTTCTATCAAAATTTATCAAATAAAATAGCCTTAAAATAAATTTATCATAACTTCTACAATGATTGCAAACCTTTATAGCTAAATGATTACGTATGTATATACGGAACCAAACCTTGGAGAAAAACAACTATATTCTTACCAAATGGTGATTACTAAACCAACATGTTTTTAACAAGACATCGTAAATTATTTAAGCGCTTTACCGGGCTTCGTCGCCGGACCTTTCTCGACTGAAAACAAATTGAAAGTTAAATATGTTTGACAAACACTAACACCAAACTTACGAGAACGTAATATTTACCAACTAACACCTTCTCTTTTTGACGCTTCACTTCTGCGGGGAGGGAAACGAATATTATTCATGGGAACATGAAATTAAATAATATGCTCAGATAAAAAGAAACTTTAAGTGGTTCTACACAACGTCGGGTTTTAAATTTCCAAAACCAATAAAGATAAAAAATAAAATCCCTTTTATTCAATATGAGTGTGTATGCATTTATTGAAAGTCTACGACGGGAGACCTTGTGCCTAGAAGAAGCCACAACAAATTGGGCTGTTTCTATCTAAATGAAGAAAAAAACTCTAGCACTTGTAAAAATGCATTAGAAAAATTAACTTCACAAAATATGAATGAGAAGTATAGTTCTTAAAGCAAAAGCCATTAACTCGTTTGCCCTTCAAATAATCATCAATTCTGTAAAAACTTTGCCCCTAAGATTATTTTTTTACAATTTTTTTAAATTTCTCCAAAGACAGTTTAATTATACGGTGTGGCACCTTATAAAACGCAATAAAGCTTCCTAAAAATGAGCCTCTCATTTTTGGCAATCTGAAGCTTGAAGCAGCAAATTTCATTTCTAGTGTTGACCGAATGGTTACCGCTATTTTTAGAAATAATATTTTTTACTTTATATATATATACTGGGAAGATTCATCTTACCCGATATTGCGATACTTGTTTCAGACTCTTTGGCTTTTGTCCTTTCTTTCTGAAATAAAATTACTATAAATAACTTTCTTATAGTTCCTAATAATAAACTTCGCAATTATGTAATTCCAACTTAAGCGGGCATGACTAAATATTATACAGAAGTAAGTATACACATAACCATTATTCAGATAGCAATCTTTATATATATAATTCTTCTGTGAGTGTGTATGTCACTGAACTCCTCCTAAACGGCTGGACCGATTTGAATGAATTTTTTTGTGTGTGTTCAAGGGGATCTGAGAATGGTTTAGATTCACAAATCAGTCCGGCAGATGGCACTGCAGTCGGCACAGCAACGCGTGGCCGGGACAGCTAGTAAATAATAATACTCATCACACAAACATGGACATATGAAGTAATACGGGATCTTTAGTGTATAAACAAGAAATTAAAGTGATATGGAAAGAAGAGTGAATGCAAAAATCGAGTAAATGGTGCTTTGCACGTTTTTATGAGCAAGGCGTGTTGGTACCGGCTTTATTATAAGTGAAGTGAATCTTGGGTTTGGCAGAAGAAGCACGAATGTATTATTAATGCAGTGGAAATGAGAGCTTTAAGAAGTATAGCTGGAGTGGATTTGATAGATGAAATAAGAAATTATGATGAGATAAGAGAGTGGTGTGGTGTGGAAGAAGACATAGTGACAAAGATAGAAAAAGGGATGCTTAGATGGTTTGAACATGTAGAGAGAATGGACGAAAGAAGATCAACAAGACAAATATATGAGGCAAATGTGCATGGGCAAGTCGGTAACGGCAGGCCAAGGTAAACTTTCAGGGACTAAAAAGAGGTGTCCAGAAATAGGCCAGGTCAAAAATACCCATAGCCGATAAGCTTGTATGAAAAGTCTAATGAGAGAGATGTATGTCAGGATCGTGGTAAGTGGGATTCTGTGATCTCTGCCTACCACTACGGGAAAAATGCGTTATTGTATAATTATTAGCATCAATATATTTTTTATCTACTCTAATACTATAATACAAAGATTCTAAAACTGAAAACAAAATGCTTATGACAAACATTACGTACAGGCCAAAAATAATAAAAAAAAAGTTTCATTACGATACAGGTCTTGTATGGACACCTGTAACATAATATAACTTTATCTACTCTAATACTATAATACAAAGATTCTAAAACTGAAAACAAAATGCTTATGACAAACATTACGTACAGGCCAAAAATAATAAAAAAAAAGTTTCATTACGATACAGGTCTTGTATGGACACCTGTATCATAATATAACTTTTTTATCATAACGATACACCTATACAACCTCCAGCTGGACCAAGGAGGTTGAACCTCTACTTTAAAAAGGTTTCAATGAACGAGTCCTCGACGACCGACGCAACACGCATGCGCAATTGATGTTTGCACCTTGGCGCCAACATTTGACATTTAAATAAATTTGTTGTTATATTCAGCGTTTTATTTGCAATATTGTTTTACATATTATAGTATGAGAGTAGATAAAGTAGTGTATGACACTGTACATAACTTGGTCTTATAACACTCGTGTGATGCTATAAAAAAACTCGCCTACGGCTCGTTTTTTTAAAACACACTCATGTTATAAGAACCCTTATTATGCAACAGTATCATAAACTACTATAATAAACTTTTTTACTATCTGTGATCATAGCTACTATACAAAAAGATTTTTTGGCGGTATCGGAAAGCGTAATTTTAGTGATTTTGGCTTACTTGTTGCAAAAATTGTGTTGTAATGGATATTAGTGCGTAATAATGGTGGAGTATTAACCACCAAGTACTTATGAACATGCATTAGTGTTGGCAAGCGAAACAAAGCAGCGAGAATCGTATTTTCCTTCAGTCCACTGGGAGGTATAAAAAATCCCCATATCTTCTAATCATCATCTAATTAACGACTCATCAATTTGACGACCGTTTGGTGCAACGGTAGCGATTCTGTCTTTCTCACCGACAAGATGTTTGTGTGATGAATACGAGCATTTGTACCAGAGACGTGTGTGTATATATATATATATTATTACGTATTTAAATATCGTACATGTATGTCTATCCGCTACCCTTGTATATCTATCACAAGCCTTATAGTGCTTAGTTTGGGCTAGGCTAATTGGTTTGAATTATTATTATTAGTAATTAAGAAAAAAATTACTGAATTTAAAGATATGGCTAAAGGACTCATTCAGAACATGAAATCTTGTTTTAAAAAAATATACAAAACTCATTAATAAACGAAATGTACCAACCGATTTGCCGCGTTCTTTTTCTACTTTCTCTTTCTCCTTTGCTGCAGGTTTTTCAGCTTTTTCAGGTTCCTTTGGAGATTTTTCAGGTTCCTTTGGAGATTTTTCAGGTTCCTTTGGAGATTTTTTCGTTTTATCCGGTTTGGCTTTCGGTGGGCTAGGTTTCCTCTCCTTTTTTCCCTCCTTCCTAGCTTCCTCCATTTCTTCCAGATCCGACATTTTGATTTCAACAAGCTGTTCTAGCAAACGCATTTGCCTTGCGATGATGTGAAGAATGGTTTGGACAAGCTTGTAGTGTACAACGTTACACTGTTAGATAATTAAATTATAATAATTAATGTTGTACCTTGGCTTTCAATTTTAAACGACATTGCCACCGGTTGGCAATTTTTAACAAAATTAATCAGCTTCAATGACGAACTGTATGTGACGCTATAACTCTATGAGTTCCTAGCCGATTTTCGTATTTTTTGTAATGAATTGAACTAACAGGTTTAGAACTAGATTGTGACGGAGCCCGAATTTTGAAATTCGCAAAAATAAAAAAGTTATGCCCGAAAAACATTGCTCTATGGGATTTCCCATTGAAACAAAAAGCTCCCATGGATCAGCTTCAATAACGCAATGTCTGTTACGCTATATCTTCCCTAGTTCTTAACCGATTTTAATAATTTTTGTGTGGAATCGAATCAACATATTTAGGGCTAGATTATGACGTATTTTAAAATTCGCAAAAATAAAAAAGTTATGATCAAAGAACATTCTATGGGATTGCCCATTGAAACAAAAAGCGCGCGCTTTTTGAAAGTTTTCATTCATGGAATTTTAAAATTTACTAAACAGTATTGAATATTTTTTTTAGTATTACGCTCCGCTCCAATATACCATATAGCGAAGCTTTATGCTTAGCGACTGCATCGACACGGTTTCCGCCAGGTCGGTCCTGGTCTAAGCCGACCAGTAATAATGGTACGCGGCGTTGGTTCTAATAAAATAAGCTATTTTGTATTTTCTGTAAAGAAAAGTTAAAGTATAAAATGGTGTAGTTCCTTAAACTCCCGACCCAGCTCGAAGAGCTACAAGTGGACTCCTCTTTAATTAACTTCCTTAAAGCTTTTACATATATGTAAGTGAACTTTTTCTAGACTAGGACCTCTCGACAAATCAGTGACTGATTATAGTCCCCACAAGTTTCTAAACCCAACCCCTCGAAGTAAAGCTTTTATGGCTAAACTATTATTATTATTTAAAATGGGTTCGCTCCTGATCGCAATCAAGACAGGATGAACTTTAGATTATGCAACACCAAATTTTTGGTTGATTTTTTTGTAGATAGGGGACTGAAAATGTGTAATTTACCAAAACATCAATGTACGGAGTACATTAGTTTAAGAGATATATATTTTTTTAAGAGACAGAGAAAGTAACATAACTCTTCATAAATAGTTGTTATACTACTCAAAAGGCAAAGGAGCGTATGCCTATACAGCCAACATTTCATTATTCTTATTAACTTTTTTGCATTAGTAAAGGGACATAACGTAAGCTATTATAAATGACATAACTTCGTGACACTTGAACTCTGTTCTCAACATGTGGGAAATGGAGCGTATAATAGCGTAAATTTGATTTTCTTCTTCCGCCTACCCCCGCCGAAATTCTTATCTTACTTTGAGGAAGTGGAAACTACCCTAAATAGTTTTTTTTTCTAAAAGTATGCTTCGCCGCACTTTACCTCGTGGTCGGGGGAGTCTTTCCCTCACGCCCTCCCTGCACCGTCCCCTCACCCGCCCTTTTATGATGTTGCATAATTTAAAGAGCTTCCGCTTTTATTGACTATATGAAAATTATGAAGCAACTCACATTAACCGGTCCTAGAGCTCTATTTATAAGATCTTCTACGCTGAGCAGGAGCGTCTTATCGCTCATGCTCGGTTCGTCTATCCGTCTCATTCGTCGCATCTTTGCAACCTTCACTTATCCCCAGAAAATACAAAATAGTATCAAATACAAATCACGCCTTCGTATCTAATTTTGAAAGAATTACAAGTCAAACTTGCACACATAGAATTCTGATTATAACCTATTAGGACAGAATAAAGAATTATCACATTGACATGCGTTGACGTACTACGGTTAAGAAGACAAACTTATTGAAGAAGGTTCTATAATTCAACCAGGTTTGCCAGTACAATCACGCACAACATCACTGTACCGCAAACACTGCTACAAAAAAGCCTAAAGAAGCTCATATTTCAATATAACACATTGTTTATGGACTTAAGACTTATTATATAAATAAAATTCCATTAATTAACGATGATAATTATTAACCGCCGCAAAGTTGTATGTCTGTCTTCTACAGAATGTATTTTGGAGAGTGTGCTCAGGAACTGCATGTGCTCATACCGCCATCTCCCTTTTGCCATCAGACATCCAGACGCACTGCGGGCTACTACCCTTTCTTGATTGCTGTTCCTACCTGTCGCACCAAACGCTTCTCAACATCTTTAATAATGCTCACAGCAAAGGAGTGGAACTCCCTCCCTGTCTGTATTTCCGAGTACTTTAACCCGTCCGTTTTTAAAGCCAGGGTGAAAACACCTTCCTGGGTTAGCTCGTTTCATCGTGGATCCTGTCTTGGCCCACGGGCTTGATTGGGATCAAGTGGGAACCCGTTCAAAATAAAATACTAAAGATAATTATCAATATTTCATTTATTTAACTATTCGTAGCATGCGATTCATGTTTAGCACAAAACCGAAGAACCTGTCCACTAATGTAAATTAATAACTCAACGTATGCGTAAGAGTAAATGTAAAAAAAAATCTTTTCTCTTCTCTCAAATGGTTTATTTGTTTTTTTAAGCAGCCCTTGTCTTTGTCCGACAAATCATATATAGTTCTATTCTTATACTTACATAGGCTATGAATGTAACTTTACGTAAATGAAGCCTACACAAAAAATCAACAAGTTGATCCAATTGTTAAGGAGTTGAGTGAGATACTCACATACACAAGAATTATATTCATATGGAATTTTTAAGCGCACCTGGGGAAACTACTCTAAACACTCCTTTGCTTTTTTTAAAAAGCAAAACTGCATTTAGATATTTCTTACATACGCTTGCTAGTCTTGGAGCTGACTATAGATGTGCCACAAAAACAGTGCAAAACAGTCTATGCCGATATGATGTCTATAATTTGTCCAAGTTTGTCGGCCAAGTTTAGCAACTGCACTACATCCCAAAAATCGAAACGACAAAAATCCAATCGCTCATAGAATCAGTCGGAATTTTTCCGGGGTTTGACAACGAAACAATAGACGGCTCACGCATTAAAGAGACATATAAATTTCGAAGGGTGTTCACAAGGCTCTGTAGCTCAATTGGGAGAGCATTGGACCGGACTTTCAAAGGCATCCTTCGGGGTTGCGGGGGTGGCGGGTTTCTTTCCCGCCTGAGAATTCACTTGTGAGCCGAGTCGACATTTTCTAGTATTTTTCTACTAAAATTTATCCTTATTTTTAGCATTGAAAAAATGCAAAAATTATAAATAAACAAATATATGTTTCAACTGTAGCAACGATACTACATCTGAATCACCTGGATCTCAAAAACGAAACGACGTACTGAAAATCGGATTGCTCATAGTTAGGCGGTTGTTTGACGCCCAGATGTCGGAGTGCGTCAGTATTAGCCGGTTTTATTAACCAGTTATGAAACAGATAATATATTCTTAATTATAACTAGCTATGAAAAAGTTAATAGAAATTCTTTTAGTTTAAAGTGAAGTTAAGAATAACGAGAGAGAATAAAAAGAAAGTGAAGAAGAACGTGGGCCAAAAGGCGTTTAGGAAAATAATGTCTAGGACTAGGACCCTTGTTTGTAATATTTTGCGTACTTATCAGTTATTATAAGTAAATATTATACAGTTAACAAAATTTCGTAAGAAACTGAAAAATATCATCCGATGTCATATTATTTTTATTTTTTTTATTTATTCAACGTTTATTATTTAGACATTTATTTGGTAGCTGGTCTCCTAGTCTATCTAGAAGATCATAACGAACAGTTGCGTGCAAATGTGTCTTAAACTTGAATACACGATTTAATTAACCCTTTCGCTCCAGCTCACGCCTTCGCCACGCATTGGCATGTTTTTTTAAATACAGAAATTCAAATCTGTTTATAAATCACGGACTTATGGGGTATCAAACAGGAAAATAAAATTGAATTGAGAAATTCCTATGAGATGAACTTCTTTGTATTTTATGGGTTCACCTGCGGGTGCCAGGTGCATCGTGTGGCAGAAAGAGGAACTCCCAGTAGATCCCGGGACTTGTGACACGAGCGTAGGGTAAGGGGCTTCATTCCGACGTACTATCGAAGTCTCTCGTGCCTTACCACTTTGTAGAAACATTCGTTTGAACTGATCGCATCGGACACGCCCACACGACCCATACGTATCCCTAATTGGCTTCGTATTTTACTACGATTTATACTGCGGCCAATCATAAACAACTAGTTTTAAAATCGCCCTTGATATCAGTACTGTCAACTGTCAATCTGCACGACGCAATTATTACACGCACGTGTGCCATTGTTGAATGAATGGAGCGGGGCGTGGCCTGAAGCGATAGGCATCGTGCAGTGTGCAAGCTACTTTCGACTTAAAACTGATAAGGCGCCAGAGTTTAAGGTATCGTCACGTTAGCTGTTAATTTTTTTATCACTTTTTTGTCTTTCGTCTGTTCTTTAACATCTGTCGCCGACTGTACTTTAAGCTTCAATAAAACCACAGAGTGTTCATATATTTATTTATATTAACTTTCGTCTCCTCTCAACACTTAACGTCACAGAAAAACAGCAAGAATATACTTTATTGCGTAAAACATTATACAACATCTTACCGAAAAAACCTATCTTAGCGACTACGGACATTAAATGTGCACTCGTCTGCCGCGGCGAATAAATCGATTTATAATACTGTGTTTTTAAATATATATATTTATATAAAGAAATGAAAGAAAAACGTAAAAATTTTCACTATAATAACGTGGAATGCAAGAGGGTACTCTTTTATTTGGAAAATAAAATTCACACAATATCAATGGGTAAAATTCATTAGTGTTTATAATATTTCGTTTAAATATAAATAACAACTACGTAACACGGGGCTATGTACAGGGCGGAGCCCTAGGCCTCCTCCAATCCGAGGATCCTACACTAATATATATCTATGGTGTAACCCAAACGGGCAACGCCGGGCCATCCAAATATTATAAACGACAAGTATTGCTTATTGCCAACGAATATAAACCTTATGGCATATACAACAAAGTATATATTCACCTAACCACAAAAGTCACTTATGACCTTTTTGTACCAATGAAGTATAATTGTCTAGAAAAGCATTTCGACTTAAATTCTAAGTTATAATATTTGGATAGTTGGAAGCGTATGTACAGGGTTTAGTTTCCCGTGGGGTGGGTTTAGTCCTCGAGGTTGCGGAAGGCGGCGGACATGTCTTCGAGGAGCTGGTCGAAGTCGGCCTTGATCTTGGCTTCTCCATCTTTCACGGGGTCCTGAAAGTGAACCAAATTATTATTATCATAAAAAAAAAATATTTTTTCGCAGCATATATTACGCTGGTTTGGCGCAACGGTAGCAATCCTGCCTTTAAATCAACGCTCTTGGGTTAAGTCCCGGAAGGGGCACATGTTTGTCTTGTGAATACGAGCATTTATAGCTGAGTTATGGGTATTTATTTCTATGAATATTACATTATCAATTTATCATTTATGTATGTCTATAAGTTAGCCATAACACAAGCCTTACAGTGCATACTTTGGGCTAGGCTAATTGGTGTGAATGTAGGAAATATTATTATTATAACCATAATAAGACATTGTTTCCTGTTCAAATAAATTGGTGGATTATATCTAGATTTGATTAGTTCACTCTTCTGGTTGTAACATAACAAATTGTCTGCAAGACATATAAGTTTCGTAAAATAGTCGACTAAGTTGATACAGTGAGTCAGTAGCATAACCTATAAGAGACTCTAGGTTTATAAATTAAAAAACATGTAAATATTGGTTTGATTAACTGTTTGTCTCTTAACAAATAAAAAAATATAACCTTTATGAGGTAAATAAAAAGCTGACCTTGAACTTCATGGAGGAGAGCTGGTAGAGAACAGTGCCCATCGCATCCCTGATCACATTCCAGGTGACCTTGTTGTCGGATTGGGCGGTGGATTCAACCGCATGTCGCGACATGTCGTAGAACGAGATGATGTTCTTCAGCATACCCACAGTCTTGTAGAACGGGCAGAAGCGATCGTACGACGAGTAGCTGTTATGGACAAAAACACAAATAAACAAGGTACAAAATTACATGTGAAAATTACATAAAAACCAAAGATTAAATAATATTATACATCATAAATACAAGCAATATTAAAGTCAGTATTTCTGGACCATAGACTTTTTTGCCCCGACCACGTCAATTTCGAGTTCATCGAGATTGATGTATTCTCAACCCCGAAGGCCTCTTTCAAGACAAAAATCTATGAATTATCATCTCATTAAGTTCTTGAACTGCCCTACGTCAACACGTGAGTTTTATTGTTAATTTTTTTTTTGCTATAACCATTCTTTTAACACTTGCGAGGCTCGACGAACTATTTCTGTTCTTGAAGTTATACTTTTTTAGGCGCGTTATGAAAAAATGATAAGAGCGAAGTTTTAAGATGCCCGCGCATCATTGTAACACAAAAGTAACGGTTGAAGTTGCCCGCAAAAGCGATATGGATTAAACCATGAAGTTGGCCGCTAATTGGCTCAAGGTAGCTACTCAAATATTTATGAATGTGTGTGTGTGTGATTTTAAATTATATATATTACAATAATTTATATAATATTATAATAACAATTTTATATTATATAATGACATTATATCAATTTTATTTAAGTGTTTTTTTTTAACTTTTTTTAAGTGCATTTATTGATTTGAGGTTAACTGTCAGTCTGTATTCTTTTTATTTGTCTATAATATAACTTATAATTATTGGTTAAACAGTTATTTTAACGGTTTTTGATATATTACTTGATTCTGTAT
Organism: Calamotropha paludella; assembly: GCA_927399485.1. Classification (NCBI taxonomy): domain Eukaryota; kingdom Metazoa; phylum Arthropoda; class Insecta; order Lepidoptera; family Crambidae; genus Calamotropha; species Calamotropha paludella. The sequence continues at coordinate 24,387,184 of OV656817.1, read as the reverse complement.
ACAGATATAAAGAAAATCTATTAATCTTTTGATGCTTCTTACTGATCACTACATAATTTATAAATTTGTCTTTCTTTTCATAAACAAAGAGTAGAGGCGAACGGGAGGAAATTTATAGTTATCTTTATTTAGTTACGCTAAAGAACTACGCACGTAAGAATAACTTCTTACGTGCGTAGAGAAGTACACACAATGGGTTCTTTTTGTTTTGTTTGCCTAATTCATCATAATATTTTATTGTTACATTAATAGCGCATTAATATTATCTATAATGTGTAAAATACACGTACAACTGTTTGTTATCCCTCTTATAAAGAAATAAATAAAAGCTCCTTGTGTTTTTTAAGTAGATAAAATATTCACATTACAGTCGACTTTACACTTGTGCTCTACGACACATTCTTTAAAATGCGTATAAAAAAGTCTCCGGCAAACATCTTGACGCTCTTTCGTCTTGGGGGAACTTCGCGCATACGCATTTGCGAGCATATTATGTGGGCTCGGAAATCTATAATCTAAGATCATAGTTGTTTGTGTGTTTGTCTGTCCGCTCTTTTTCCCGCTCTTTTTCCATTGTATCGATAATGTTACCATAGCAACGCGTTAACCGCAAGTAGTTTGTCTACCGGATGCTAGATGGAGCCGCTAGTAAATTTTAATGTTCAAACGAATATGTTCAAAACACTTCCTTATTACTTTTCTGACATTTTTTTGGCCAAATAAAACACGATAATATTAATTTTGTTGGATGTTATTTTTAACGAGGGCATTATATTACCTGTTCTGTTGAAGGAAGTCGTCCTTTAGCAGCTTGGCGACTTCGAGAGTGATTTTGTCTGTCTCGGCCAGGGAAGCTTTGCCGACCAGCTGCACGATTTCTGATAGATCCTCTTCTTCCTGGAGGATTTCCTTTACCTGGGGACACGGATCACTGGATTGTAAAGAACTTGAGTTTTCGTATTTCATCGAACAAGACGAGACTGATTAAGTCAATGTGAATACAATTCTGTTTTATAATTTTAAATATTCTTCTTTTTCGTCCCAAATCCAGCAGAATGAAAAAAAAAACATCAAAATCGATTGAGTAGTTTCGGAGTTCGTCGCGGTCAAATACTGTGACAGGGAATTTTGAATGGAAGTGAATCTGGGGTTTGGCAGAAAAAGCACGAATGTATGATTAATGCAGTGGAAATGAGAACTTTAAGAAGTATAGCTGGATTGTTTGATGGATAAAATAAGGAGTGATGTGATAAGAGTTGTGTGAAAGAAGATAAAGGGACAAAGATAGAAAAAGGGATGCTTAGATGATTTGGACATGTAAAGAGGTCGGACGAAAGAATATTTACAAGAGAAATATATAATGCAAATGTGCATGAGTAAGTCGGTAACGGCAGACCAAGGCGAACTTTCAGGGACCAAATGGCGGGGTCCTGAAAAAAGGCCAAATCAAAAGTACTCTTAACCGACGAGTTTGTATGAAATAGCTGATGAAAGTTGAAGAAGCGAGAGATTATATCGGGATAGTAGAAAATGTGAATCTCTGAAGCCTATACCTTAGTCCTGAGAGGCACAAACTCGGCGTAGTTCTTCTCGTAGAAGTCATCGAGCGCCCGCATGTACTTGCTGTAGGAGATAAGCCAGTTGATGGAGGGGAAGTGCTTGCGCTGGGCCAGCTTCTTGTCCAAGCCCCAGAACACCTGTACGATACCCAAGGTAGCTGCCGTCACAGGGTCCGAGAAGTCACCACCAGGGGGCGATACCGCGCCCACGATGGACACCGAACCTGGAGCCAAACGAGTATACGTGAACACTGTTGCCTAGAAATCCGAACCCGGCATTTAAAACGCGTTCGGTGTGACGTCATAGTCTATGACAACGAACAAACGAGTGGAGAAGTAAGGTTTAAGAACACTACTACTGAGTGATGTTGACATTTGCTGTCTTAGACTTTTACATCATGTTCGCTTTGACTAATGACATCGCGTTTCTAATGTTTGAAATTCCCTCGGCTATATATCACTTCTTAAAAATTAGATTTGCTTTAAAATAAATTTAAGTCATAATTATTGAAGAAGGCACAATTCTAAAGTAATAAAGAATCTAAAAAAAACTTTTATTATTATCCGATGACTCACCGGTAGGCTAGGAAGCCCGAGTCGGCATCTCAGAAGACTAAGTAGACTGAGTAGACGGAGTCACCGTCGGATGGACTCACCTTCCCTATCGGGGTTGCCGAGGCACTTGACACGGCCAGCGCGCTCGTAGAAGGAGGCGAGGCGGGCACCCAGGTAGGCGGGGTAGCCCGAATCGGCCGGCATCTCGGCTAAGCGACCCGAGATTTCACGCAGCGCCTCGGCCCAACGGGACGTCGAGTCCGCCATCATGGACACGTTGTAGCCCATGTCGCGGAAGTACTCCGACAGGGTGATGCCTGCAAATTCATTCAATCTTCAATTCAGGCAATTCAAGCTCCTTCTATTTTGAAGCTATACTTCTTTTGGCACTTTTGGGAAATATTAAGCTAGCGAATTTTTACGATGCGCCCGCGCACACTGACACCTAAAAGCGACAGAAAGCCGTTGGTCGCTAAGTGACACAGGTTTTCGTGAGAACGACAATATTCAAGGTAGTTAAATAAATATTTATGAATATTAATATTATATTTAATCTTGTCGTTTCGACTCCTTTACTACATTCACAATATTATAATCGGGCACGTTCCTAACTGTTAAAATTTATGTAAAACAAAATTCTTTTATTTTGCATTTTATTTAGTTACAAAATTATCACTATGATTACAGTGTACACTACTGAGTCTACCAAGAACTAGCGAAACAAACTCGACCAGGGGGACTGACCTCCTTTGAAGTCTTTGCAAAAAGAGCTAACTACATCACTAGGTCTTGCAGTATGTCTTTGGAGACATAATTTTCTTATTATGTTATCCTAAGCAGGTGGAACGCTCCAACCTTCATCAAATATGGATGTTTCCTGATTTCAGTAGCCTCGCGTATCATCTAAGGAACAAATCTCTGTTCTCTAGCGAGAATTTAAGGTTTGTTAAATCTAATGTAGTGGTTTAGCCCCTTGAAACTATGCTCACACACGACAGATTATTATGTTTTATGGCGGCTACACGTTGTGTACACATACTATTGTAAAGGGGTCGAAACGTCAGGATAAAAAATAAATGATGCGCAAAAAACCTTATTAGGTTATTTTATTTAAATTTGTAATGTGCGCAGAAGTGTAAGAACTAAATATTTTATATAATTTTATTTTATGCTATTTTAATTTAATTACTATTGAAGTGTATTGTATTGATTTACAAATTGTTTGAATTATTTCTAATTATGGGAAATGATATAATTACCGGTGTAGATGGAAGCCTCTCGGGCAGCGACAGGCATGTTGGAGGTGTTGGCGACGAGGGCGGTTCGCTTCATGATGGACTCGGTCACGCCGTCGATCTCCACCGTTAGCTCGGGGAAGTCGCGCAGTACTTCTGACATTTCGTTACCTGGAGGGACGGTACAGGTCAAACAAATACTTGACAGTTGGAACAAGAAAAAAATATTTAATAATATAGCTTAGTGGATAATAATAATACAATATGTTGAAAAAAATTAGTTTTTTATTTATGGGTTACAAGAACCGAAACGTCATGACTTAGCATCGGATGACGTCATATCACACAAAACAGTTTCATATAAAACGTGTTGCGTTTTATGTGATGTGACGTCACAGCCAGCGAATGTCACGTAACCTACTGTTTCCGCGGTTTGGTTAAAAATTATTTTTTCCTAATTAACAAGGCTTTTTGGAGACAACTGTAGTAGGTATAAAATAAACATTAGGTAAATTTAAAAATTAGGTAGTTGATTTAAAATTAAAGGACTATGGTAGTATAAAATTATGTTTGACATTGATTCGTATATTTTATTGTGTATGAATGAATTTTTTAAATGTTATGTATAATTTATTGTAATAATATTATTGTAAGTTTTTATATTAATACTTATTTGCATTGCTATGCCCTTGCAGGGCGTCACATGTATACCGCCTCATAAGTGTACCACCACAATATCGCAATGTGACATGCAATAAATGATTAAACCTACGCAATTATTACAATATTTTCCGAAAACTGTAGGGAGAAGATCACCCGATCTGGTCACCCGAAGAACCGACGATCTGGTCAATTCTGCGCAAGTGTTCTACTTGGAATGCGGGCAAAGCGAGATCGATTCTTGTAAAATTGTCTTAGGAGGGGCCTATTGACACTCTCCTCACACCTCTGTGGGCTTCACATGCATATTTAGTGTCGGTCTTTCTCGTCCCCAATTATTACTTCATGGTCTTCGAGCCAGATAAATTATTTAAAGTTTACTGTATAGTGTTGTAAAAACGATCGAATCGGCGCTTAAACGCTTAACAGTAACTAACTCGAGTCTGTTCTAAAAAGCTCGAGCACTGGCTTTGAGCCCGCGAAGCACTCATAGGGAGCGCTGGACTTGACAATCAACTCGAGCATAGGGTAACACGCTTTTGTTTTTCATATTAAGCGAAATACACGACGTGAGCAAACAATGAGGTAACAATAAGCAAAATAACATATTTATTAATGTTAAATTACGGCTACAATTAGACAACTTACCCGTGCTATCAAATTCAACAAATAATACCTACTTATCGCCCCAACGTTTTCGACTGTCACAATATAAGCTAATTTATTGAGTATACCCTCATTAAAAAATATAATGCTTTTGCGATTGAGTTGAATCTCCTACACAAGTTATGTATTGTATCTGTTGTTAGTGAAAGTGGTGAGGAATGGTACCTCGCTCGCCGCAGCCGACGTAGACAATGACGTCACTGTTGGAGTACTTGGAGAGCGCCTGCGAGATGACAGTCTTGCCACAACCGAACGCGCCGGGGATGGCCGTAGTACCGCCTTGCACGCACCTGCACAAATTCTTACAATTAATGGTAGCTCCATGCACTCTTCCAAATGGGAAAACCGGTTCTTATCAACTTTTATAGCTGACCCCGGCCATGTGTTGCTGTGTTATAAATTAAATGAAACCAATTCTTTGTCCTAAGTTGGCATAAATACAGCAAAATTATGATCTCATCAGAATCGGTTGATTAGTTTCGGACTTCATAGCAGTGATACACTGTGACAGGGAATTTATCTATATTTATAAAAATGCCTTTTTTGTTCCGACTTAGAACATAGGATAGGTTTAATTTTAATTTACAACACAGCAACGCGTGGCCGGGTCAGCTAGTATTTAAATAAAAATGAATTCATTTATATGATTTTTATAAATTTAAATAATTGATTTATATTTTTAACAGTTAGAACCGAACCCGTTAAAATATTGTGAAGGTAGTAGAAAATTTGTGATGACCATTGCCTTAGTCATACTGTGATCACAGCTCTTGTAAAGGAGTGCGGGTTCGATTCCCGTCAGAGAGTTCATTTGTATCATAGAAAAATTTTATAAAATATATATAAAAGTTAAAAAATACATAAGTGTACTTTATAACAATAAATTTAAAGACAGTATGAGATATTTTGTACAGAATGAGCATCGGTAAAACATTATCTGTAGTCTGCTAACGAGTGTAGTTTATTTATTTATTTGCAAACAATTATATTACAGCGGTTGTACAGCGTGCACTCGCAGTTCGCAGACCGCAGCATGTTGTACATAGTGTTGTAAAATATACAGACCGTGTATTGTACAGATAGGGTATTGTATGGACAGTGTATTATACAAACTCTAAATTGTACAAACAGTGTACTATACAGACTTTGTATTGTACAAACAGTGTATTGTACAGACAGAGTATTATTCAGACGGTGTACTGTACAACAATTGTATTGTACAGATAGTGTATTGTACTGACAGTATATTGTACTGACAGTATATTGTACAGATAGTGTATTGTATGGACAGTGTATTATACAAACTCTTAATTGTACAAACAGTGTGCTATACAGACTTTGTATTGTACAGACAGAGTATTATTCAGACAGTGTACTGTACAACCATTGTATTGTACAGATAGTGTATTGTGCAGACAGTGTATTGTACAAACAGTAATGTACAGACAGTGTAGTACAGAAAGTGTATCGTTAAGATATTATATTGTACAGACAGTGTAATGTACTGACATTGTATTGTACAAACAGTGTATTGTATAGAAATTATATTGTACAAACAGGGTCTTGTAAAGAAATTATGTTGTACAAACGGGCTATTGTACAGACTGTGTATTGTACAGAGTGCATACGTACGGGAAGAGCGAGTCGAGTACCCGCTGGCCGGTAAGCAGCGGGTGGTTTGCGGGCAGCTTCTCGGTGACGGGACGGGGCTGGCGCACGGGCCACACCTGCAACATGGTGTACGACGCGCGCTCGCCGTCGAACTCCGTCTCCAGGACTTTGTCCTGCGCAAACGCACCCATTACGCTTACTCCACTCTGATATCACTTTAACACTCACAAATACATTCATACTTTTAATGGATAATTCGAAATTTTAAACATAAAAACACATCCAAATTATTATGAAATTATGGAAGAATAGCTAGTTTTTGTGTGAATGTTGATAGTAAATACTGTCAAGGTAAAATAAATTAATACAATTCTTACGGTAACACTGTAGTTGCCAGCAGGAGCGATGTATGTGACGGTACCCTTAGCTTTTGGTGGCATCAGCATTTTGTGCTTAACTAGGGTGTTTTCGTGAACGATACCATATAAATCACCTCCAGTGATGTGTGATCCGACCTATGCAGATTAATAAATCGGTTAATTATTTAATTACAAAATCCCTAGCTTTTATCATATGCACATTATTCTTAATAAACATTTTTCTTTCTTTCTGGAAGAATATACAAACCTTAACATTTAGTGGGTTGAACTCCCAAGCCGTTTCGCGAGCAAGGCAGGGTACGTTCACACCCTTTGGGATGTAAATTGACTGTGTGAGTTCGTTGATGTCCTTCAGAGGTCGCTGGATACCGTCAAAGATGGAGCCGAGGATACCGGGACCGAGCTCTACTGACAGGGGCTTGCCTGTTCGCAATACTGGATCTCCTACTGTGACACCTGATGTTTCCTCGTATACCTATGGGGAATGATGTGTTCTTATTATGCTTCATACTTGAGGTGTATTGATTTAAGCATTTTTAAAAGTCTATAAGTAATAGTGAAAGTCTTTGATTGATCTAATTTTTACCTCTACTGTTGGCTAATATTCAGAATTTATAAAAGACTAAAAACTATTGTACTAAGTGTGACTATATCCTCACTTGGATGGTGGCCATGTCACCCTCAAGACGGATGATCTCTCCGACCAGCTCATGGTACCCGACGCGCACCAACTCGTACATAGCCGATCCAGACATCTTCTCCGCCGTTACGACTGCACAGAATAATAATCGTCAAATCTATTCACTAATTACTGAATACTGATTTACGACAGCCTAAGAAAATAACAAAATTAAAAAAAAAAAATCCAAAGTATTTTTTTTTTTGTAAATTGTGTATGGTGACCTGTGCTGCCACATGTCAGTTTAACAAATCTGTACTGCTTATGTAAAAAATCTGTATAAAATCTGTAGAAAGGAATATGAAAGGACTCAAAGAAAATCTGTGTGAATCTGTGCTGCTTGTGTATAAAATCTGTATAATATCTGTAGAAAGGAATCAAAGTAAAAGATTTTGACCTATGTATGTAAGTTTAGGTAAGAAGATGTGATAACTTTTTGACTTGGCATCAGCCAAGCTTTAAAGTAACTCTCTTCCATCCAGCTTTGGTTAAATGTTTGAGCTTTACGGGGTTTCTTGATGGCCATTGTCCACAAAAATATTAAGAAATACCTACTTCACTTTATTTTAACTTGCTTCGCGCCTTCGTTTGTGTGTATTAAACCAAACAAACTAAGAAACTGTTTCGTTCGATTTGATACTCGATCCGTAAAGCGTCGTCTCCATCGCATGAATATGTATAAGAATTGGTATAGGTTTATTTATAATACGGGGGGACTCTCCGATAACAAACAAGACATTGTTAAGTCTCTTACACACAGGCGTGATATTATCGAGTAGGTTAATGAGATGAAAGGGGATCGTAGAAAGTTTGAAATTTGTACTTTTTGTACATACCTAGGTATGTACAAAAAGCACAAATTTCAAAAATCTGTATAAATATAGTATTAAATCTGTTATCTGTAATGAGGTTCAAAAATCTGTATAAATACAGATAAATCTGTATATATGGCAGCACTGATGGTGACCACGTATTATAATTGTAAATGTTGTTACTTCTGTTAAAGCTGACGAGTTTCTTGCGCCCATTCTTCTAATTGTCAGCTAAAAGACGTCCTGAATGGGTGGTAGGTAAAAATGTTGGACAATTCAAAACTACTTATTATAAAGTTATTTTCATTTTCATTTAAGTATGTCATCTCCAATGTTATTCCTTACAGATATATAATGGCTTCCAGAATTTATTACAAGTATGACTGCTCAGTTCACAGATATGGTAGCTCCATGAATTTTAGCAAATAACCCAGTATTAAAGACGAGCAGTAGATAAATAAAGCAGAGTTACATTTCCACTTTCCACAATTCTGACGTACATCTCTGGCTTCTTCAACTTCATATACTACTACTGATAGAAAGTGATCACCATAGTATATATTCCTTACTATTCAAATATACTAGCTCCTGTCTAGGGCACATACATATACAAAAAAAAATTTGAGTTACACACCGGGACCGGATACTGCGAAGACATAACCAAATCTATCCTCATTCTCCTCATTGGCAATGGTCTTCAGACCAGATTTCGTCGCCATTTTGAATTATAATTCTTTTCCTGGAACAAATAACTGAATATTATCACAAAGAACAATCAAAACTAAAAGAAACAAAATTTTAAAATCTTGAACTAAAAATCAAGGGTTAAGAAAGTGCCAAAATTAAAAGATTATGATGATACAGAATAATATATATTGTATAATATGCAAAATTCAAACAGAACAAAAGTGATAGAAAACGGAAACCAAAAACTGTCACTATGGTAAGACAGATGATGTTTAAAATTGTAATGAATGTATATATTTAGTATTAAATACGAAACAAACTCTAATACTACATCAGTGGCCATCGTTTAGCCTTTTAGAGTAAAAATCTTATAGGACTTATTGATTTTGATTATATAACTTTTTATCTTAAATGCTTATAAGACAGCATTCATTATTTCAGAAACAGTTGTCTCCCATATTACTAAATAAGATGAATTTCAAGGTTTCGATCAATATGGCTGATCCAGCAATATTTTAGTAATGAGAGAAGTAAATAATTTATTATCTTTTTATAAGTTTTGTAATTGTGAAAAGAAAAACTAGTTCCTTTAATTCACATTGCCTAACTAGCCTTCTCTTAACTGTAACTAATTCATATCTACCTATTATGACCTTATTAGATTTTTATATGTAAAAATACAATTTTTATACGGTATAGTATAAATTGTGTTCCAAACACATACTGCAGAACTCTGATCAAAGTTGTTGATAATGGCTTAACTGCACAAACTGTCCTTACTGTACTTACCGTGTGCCTTACAAATATATGGAACTGTTGAAGGTCTTACAATGTTTGTGTCGAGATCATTATTTTTTGGCAAAATTACGCAGTATCTTCGTGCTACTACTGTATACTAATAAAAAGGAGTCCTAACATATCCTGTCACATGATGGGTGGAACTTAATTTATTGCACTCTGGGTAGTAATAAATTTGCTATGGAATTAAAATTATATAATTAATGAATAACATAGGGAATCTATGTTAACCGCAGGGTAATAATTAAGGAATGAAGGGAAGAATAACATAATACGTGACATTACATTTATCAAAATTTACAATGGGGTGTTATAATTTGGCACGATCTTACCAAGTTTTAGTGACTGCTAAATTATTGTTCGCATTTAACACTAATACCAAAATTATTCAAGCAACTAGACAAAAAATAGAAATATATATTTTGCTAATAAAACTAACTCACAGGCTGACGAGAAAGACAGAAAAGACGAACCGAGAATGGCGGAGAATCACAACTCTATCACAAGACCAATGATAAAAATGAAGTCAGCTGACCTAGCTCTATGACTTTTTGTCTATGGCATAAAATACATTGATTTTTCGATGTTTTCAACGCAGAAATCCTTATCTTTTGAATATGAAATAAACTATACATATTACAAATCCCATGTGTGTTATATTGTATGTTATAAAATAAAATGTCTGTATTATGAATATTGGCTAATCAGAATTTAAAAAACGAGAGGCTTTTTTGAGAAAACGTGTTGCGTTTTGTAATTAGCTGCCACACCGTGTAACTGAACTCCCTTTAGAGAAATTTAAAAAAGTTGTTAAAAAAACCCTTATGAGCACAGTTTACCGAAATGACGATTATTTGAAGGACAAGAATGCGTGGAATTAATGTCTTCGCTTTAATAACTATACTTCTATAACATTTCGTAAAGTTAAAGTTAAAGGGAGAAAAGAACAGCCCTTGTCGAGTTCTCGTTACAAGGTTTCAAGTCGTAGGACATACAAAGCCATGGCATAGTTGTTGACTTTCAATTAATGCATTGTTAACTAAATATTTCACAGTCAATTCTATCCCGTCATGTAAATTGGAAGAGACAGGTGAAGGAGAAACGCCTTGTAGAATGTACTGCAAAAAATTGAACACTAACCTAAATACTGTATATCGCAAAGCACTAAACAATTTATGGACCAATCCAAACTTGTTTTTACTACTAACTTTTTGACAGTTATCGTATTTAATGAAATCCAATTAAGTTATTCTCATGAAATGTCCATATCGAATTTTTAAAACTTTTAATCGATTTTAGTTTTAAATTATATAAAAAAAAACAAATCTAAATTAAACACTTAAAAGTATAATAAATAACACTTAATTTATTTACTTTATTACTGAACATTTTGGCTCTTTTCTCTAGAAAAAAATTGAATAATACAAAATGTGAGTTATCATCGCGAAAGTGAAAGGTTTATATACAACCATTAAATGGTATTATTTTTGTTTTTTAAGAATTTAAATTTATTTTAATTTTTACTAAAAAAAGTCACTTCAAAGAAGTTAATTTTTCCTAATAATGATTTTTTTAAATTAATATAATTTAGTTTAATAAACATTTAGCAGACAATCTGCTGTATGAGCATCTTCATGGTTCGGTAGAGAAACACTAGTTGGCCGGAAAATGAGTGTTTTGCAATAAACCTTACTCAACTATATACAATAGTAGCTAAATTCAGTTAACATTAAATATTACACGTGCCTTCATACGGAGGGCTTATTCTCGTCGGACTTAAACGCGAGATGTTAGTTCTGCTTTTTGCACTGTACTCCCACAATCACTTCGGAAGACTGGCTGTTTAAACAGCAACTACCATGACTTCTTACGTCCTATATTTAGTTCTGACACTTTTCATGCCTGTCACACATTTATATATAAAACCACTTTTACGGCAACGTTTTTATGCCTTCATTTCTTACTTCTTTGCTGAAGCCGCTATCCGTGCACACAGGATGATAATATGATATTTATGATATAGAATAATAAATCGATCGGATGTCTTTCGTTACATTGTTAAAGTGCCACATAAACATTAAAAGTATATTTTAAAAATCATATGTTCTATTTGTATTTCTTATCCCTAAAAAGACCAGGCCTAAAATTAAATATCTTCTTTATTTTCGCTCCTTCACTTGCTACTAAACACGACTGGACAGGACTGAGTCAGTCCGTCTGACTGACTGTGATGTATTTAGTATGTATCAAGAAAACCTCGTGTTCGTTTCTGGGTGGTAAAAGTTTTTAACATATACCCACTGTCCGTGGACATGCATAAGTGTGCATAAGCAGAACAGCGAACGCTGTCTTTTGACGATTATCCATCATACATTAATCAGCTCCGTCATATTATCATCTTAGTAAAAGAAATTGTATCCTTGTTCTCATAGGAGAACAACAACAAAAAGGCCTTTTTGTTAGCGTGATCGGAGTGCGTCAAATTAGTAGTTTTGTTTTCCTTGTGATTTGTGTTATGGCAGAAATAAGAGTGTTATAATGGTGGATTATTAACCATTAATTATTGATCTTGCTTTTGTTTAACATAGGTTTTTCGAAGATATACATAGTGTGGACTGTACTGCTATAGGATGGTATTGGTACGGGTCGTAGTTTTCCCCTACTTTTTATGAATTGGTTGCCTGGAAAAGATTGCTGTTTAGCAATAAGGCCGCCTGTCTGTATAATTTTCTTTGTAATTTTTATTTCTCTGTATCCTATCTGTGTGTACAATAAAGTGTACTTAATTGGAGTGGAGTGAGCGAAGCAAGCGAAGCTCCCATGGATCAGCTTCGATGGTGCAATGTCTGTTTCCGAGTTCCCGAGTGACTTCCCGAGTTTTTAACCGATTTTAATATTTTTTATGTGGAATCAAATCAACAAGTTTAGGACCAGATTGTGACGGAGCCCGAATTTTGAAATTCGCAAAAATTCCCATCGAAGCAAAAAAAAAAAATATTTTTTAGTTATTACGGTCCTCTCCAATATATGGTGCTAGCGTAGCTTTATGCTTAGCGACTGCATTGCCTAGTATATAATAAAAAGAAACACAAACACCGCTTGTGCTCTAAACATACACTATGCCTACGCGTGGTTACGTTACGATATTATTTTAAGGGGTCATAGCACAGACGCTCACGACTCATTTGTGCAACAAAAGAAATGTGTACGAATAATAGCAAATTTACTGCAAACGGAATTGTGCTAATCACATTTTATCAGACTAAATATTTTATTTTTTCCCTTGCATATATGTACAGGGTTATTATATAAAGACCATCCAAATTTTTTCTAGGCATAAGATATCATTCAAACACTTCATTTATGAAAGAAAATTGGGAGGTAAAATTTCCGCAAAAAAAAAATTTTGTCCGAGCGAATTATTACAACAGCTGGTTACTGGCAAAATAGGTACTTACAGTTGAACGACCGACCGCCCGAAGCGCCCCACCGAGCTGCGCGCGCAAGTTGTAACGACATCGGCGCAATGAAGTCAGTCAGCCGCGGACTTTCCGCGATGTACAATGTTGCGTTCACGCATTTACGTCGCATAATTATCTACCTAACGAAATGTGTTCACACTTGCAATTGAAATCGAGGGCGAAATTGAACGACGGGTTTATGTGAAGAAGGCCCAAAGCCTCGAGAACTTAAATATAAATATAATCCGTGCATTTAACGAAGTGACAAAGTGAAAAAACAAGTAATACAATAAAAGACAATGTTCATAAACGTGCAAGACTGTTTAGAGAGAAATTACCTACACTTTAAGGTAGTGATTGTTTTCAAACTTCATGTAAGTGTATTTTGTTTGGATTTTTAATTAATTATTTTGTTGGAGTAAAGCAAAATGTGTGCAGGGCGGCTAAGACTTGTGAAATTTTTCACAAAAATATAGAACTATTAATTATACATTTCTTTATCCTATCGTGTAAAATAGACAAAAATAACTTAGGTAGGTAGGTACTAAGGTTTTGGCACTGCATTTGTTTTTGCGATTTTCGAATTGCCTTTGCGATCCCTGTGTTTTTTTAGATTCTGTGGTTAATAAACACCCTTTGCTTTACTCCAACCAATTATTGTACATAAGTTGATTAAATTTTAAAAAATGCGACGTAAGTGCCTAAGGTGTGGTTTACTTTTATGTTAATTTTTTATTTATTAAAAGTGTTATCGATTAATATTGTTATAATCAAAGAACAAATCAACTTATCTCTTCTTCAATTTGACGTTCCTATTTTTTTTCGTTTATGAAAATCATTGTGATGTATCAATGAAATACGGGAGGGCGGGGCGGGGGTCGTGTAATCATCTGCTACAACACCGTGCGTAGCGTGACTGTGACAGCAATCGGTAGTTTTCCTCGGATAACTTTGTGTAGGCTTAACTTAATATTTTAGTACTGAGTGATATTAAAAGAAAAAAATCTTGTTTCGTTATTTTCTTCAAAGAATATAATATATAAATTTGGATGGTGTTTATAAAATGGCCCTGTATATTGCGGGAACGGTCTTATTCGTAACAAAACACTAAAACATATTTGAATTCTATAAAAACACTCACCGAGAACAGAATATTGTTCCCCTGAACCTAAACTTATATGTACAAAGACGGCCCTTACTATAGATGTATACAAATATATAATAAACTAGCTCAAAATGGAACAAAACTATAACAAATTTAAACATAAACTAAAAACGTTACTATACATAAATCCTCGGAATCTTCCATTGGTATTTTAAAAATTTAATGGTTAGCCTTTTAGTTATAATTATAAATTAGCGACACCCTATCAAGGTTGTATTCAGCCATCACATCCCTTATAACATCTTTTATGTGAAAGTGAAACTGTATTACGATGCAAATAAATAAATAATTGATCATCTATCATTCATGGATTGGCTCTTATCATCATTTATCAGCTAATGAAGAAAAGAAATAACTGAAGATTAGGCTGTATGTCTTTTGTACCCCTTGCCTTCCCTTATAGGGTAAACTTAACAAAAAAAAGAGTAGAAATGACAGTTGGTTGGGTTTTATCTATGGTACGGGCTTTGGCAATCTTTGTTGTTTGGCGAGTTTTTGAAGCAAAATATCCTGAAATTACAACCTAATCTTCAACTCTGTATTTCTTGACGAAATTTTAAGTTAAATGATAAAAGCATTATGATCACAAGTTATCTTCGGTAGTTAAATGTAAGTTGTCAGCAGTATTTTATTTTTGCACGATATGGTGACTATTTTGTTGTGCTTTGTTGACTTACTTATTGTAATTACAGGAATAGTAAAGATATCCAGTTGAGCAAGTCGTTAGCCTGGCTTCTACGACACGGCGCAGTCAAAGAGGGCTTGAAGATAAGGTTTTATAACTAGTTTTCAGTTAGTTTGAATTGAACTTCAGTAGGTATTTAAATGTCACTTTTCAAACACGATTTAATAACCACGATTATTATTAGTAGGTATAACTGAATTAAATAGCTTTTCTGAATTGACTATCCGGTAGCATCAGTATATTACAGTGCTCCATGCCCAGAACATTTGTAACTATGATAAAAAATTATATGTTATGTGACTTCAGAGATCAAATTTTTCATTTATAAATTCATATTAATTTTTTACTTTAGATTCCTATTTCAGAGACAGGTTTGCTCTAGCAATACTCTCTGTATATTTATATACCAACAATCACATTTTCATGGTTTTCATATATCTTTTGCATTTCTGAATGCTTGTATGATAGATTATTTTTCTATTAAAATAATCATATTTTTGACGCTTTTAGACTGTATATTTATGTTGTATGTATTAGTAAACCATGTATATGGTTATATTTTAGCACTTTCTATATATACTCTTCTATGCACTACTTTCCATTGTCTGTTTTCAACTTACAAGTTAACTAGGGCATACCTTGTGGCCCTAACTACTTGAAATTCGTGCAGACAGTAACACAACAAATGTGCCTTATTAATGGCTGCTGATAAAAAAACAGTGGGGAAGTCCAAAATCAGGTTTTTAAGTTTTCTGTGTTGATACTACTTCTTCAATACAAGCGATTTCCACAACTCAACGTCTTGTGCACCTGTTTTGCGTCCAGAGGGTATTACTCCAGCCACCCTAGCTCTGCCAGGAACGCTCCAAGTGCCTTCACTTTGGTAAAGACTTCTCGGAGGCTATCCCGTAAGCCAAGATGTCTTGCCCTGTAGGGTGGCATTCCTCTGCACTCCAGCAGGACATGGGAAGCTGTTTTTTCAGCTTCCATGCATCCTCTGCATAGAGGGTTGTCAGTAACGCCTATATTAAAAAGATGTTACTGATGAGGTACTATTTAAAAATTATCATTTAATTGCCTATGAACTAATCTTGTTCATAGAAAAACGTAATGCAGCAGGAGGAATTGGAATTTAAAGTAGTCTGGGCATGTGAGACTGCAGGTATTCTATTGAACCTTGACCAAGCTTTCGGTAAAAAACCCTTGTAGTCTTATGAGCCTGAGGTCGTTAAGGTAGTCTAATATTGCAATGATCCATTACCCATGAAACCATGTAAAATGATATTTGTGTCTAACTTAGTGTTCTTTTTTAGCCCCGAAGGTTACATAGATTTGGATAGTATTCTCCTACACAAATCCATCAGAGGAAGGTTTACTAATGCAGATTTAGAACGTGTTATACAGACTAATGATAAGCAACGGTTCCGATTGAGATCAAACTCCCAGACCGGTGCATTAGAAGTGAAAGCCAACCAGGGACATTCTATTCCACAAGTGACTGATGCTGAATTGTGTCCAATCATAGAGGTATGCCTTTAAGTAAGCCCTAAGTAATAAGTAAATTATCTTATCGTATATTTTAAGTAAATTTGTGTATATATCTTTATATTACAGCCTAAGTATGAGCAAGTTATCCATGGTACATATTTAAAATGTTGGCCCCAAATAAAAGTGGAGGGTCTTAGTCGTATGAAAAGACAGCACATACATTTTGCTAAGGGAACTCTAGAAGACCGTACAGTTATAAGCGGCATACGGAAAAACATAGAAATTTACATTTACATTGATTTAAAACAAGCCTTGGGTGGTGGTGTAAAATTTTTCGAGTCCGAAAATGAAGTTATTCTTTCCCATGGAAACGTTAAAGGATTTCTAGAGCCGAAATATTTTTCAAAAGTTGTTAAAATTAAAACTGGTATGATTCTTTTATTTTATTCATTTTCTCTCATGCTCCTCTATTTTTCACTCATTTACTACCTATAAAATAATAGCTAACTAACTGTTGAATCTCACCATTGCTTCTAAGTGGGTATTAATGTTTGAGCAAGATAATCTATGTATGGACAACACCATGTCAGCCTACCATACCCTATCACATTTCTCAACTGTTATTTATCTGTTATAGCTAAAAATCAATTGTAGCTACTAATTATTTTGTTTTAAATTAATGTGTTGTTGACTGTATTTACAATTTCTATTAGATGTATTATACTAGTATCTTTTGTTCCTACTATCTAACTGCTAATCATTATTCACACAACTGCTTTTAGCTTCCAGTAACTGATAAAATTCCAATAAAAGTGCATTAACTAATGTGAAACTATTACTGTTAATGTGTAAATGGTAAATAATATAACATCATTAGGATCTTTTGTTTATAAATTATTGTATACAGACTGACATATACGACAAATTGAATTTTTTCTAGCAATAATGTCTTAAAATATAAAAATCATGCAGTTAAATTATTAAATAAGAAAAAACAAATTAGCAACAGGATTTAAAAAAAAACAGACATTATTTTATTTCATTTCATTTCAGATTTATTATTTTAAAGTATAATTGTCACTTGTATCATAAGGCATTTTTTTTGCAGAAATTCTAAATTCTTAATTTAAGAATGCATACTAATCATTTGGCATGATTTGAAATAGCTTGCTGACTGGTAATAAAAAAAAAAATTTGCAGCCTATTAGGTTAGGCTGCAAATATTTTTTTTTTTACCAGTGCAATGTATTTTACAATCTTTTACATATAAACTCTTCTATACAAATATTTCTACCAATTTTCTAACTACAGTGGGCCCCTACTTCTGATGAGTATATAATTAAAATATATATTCCTGGGTTACTACCCATAAAAATTTGAAAGTTTATTTAGATATCAAAATTATTAGACTTTAAAGCTCAAAGTGACCTATAAAGTTGTCAAGTAGAACTCTTGATTACTGCTGAAATTGCTTACATTTATGATTTTCGGAAAACTGGATTATACATGCAGGAATCACCATCTCCCTCCTCCGCGTCCAGAGGGTGCCCAAGTTGCAAAGGGAAAAAAAAAACATTTATTAAATACTAAAGTACTTAAGAGTTGTTAAACATAGATCTTAGAAATAATACGGTATCTTTGGTTATACAAAGTTAAACAAAGAAGTAACATAATATTGCCAATAAAAATAGTAACCAATGGAGTCTGTAATATATGTCTAATACAGCAGGAATCATCTCAAAAGTCATGAATCTATACAATTCATTTATATATTTTTTAATACAAGTATAAGGCTCATATTTAAATGATTGTAAAAAAAATAGAAATTGATCATCAAAAAAAACAGTAACCTAACATTTAGGTTAGCAATTATATTTTATTGATGAATATTGATAATTTTTGAAGATCGTTTAAATATTTCCTAAAGTATAATAATATGTTTATTTGTATTGAGTTGCATTTGGTTACTGACAATAACTTAAATAAATTCAGTATGCACCACATTTTACTGTGCCTTTTACAATCAACTCTCTGGTTGCCCAGTAGAGAATACTTAATGGCATTTGAGCAGCCATTTGTACAGTTTTATGTACAAATATAAATTCATAAAATTGAAAACAATAAATATGGCTCTTTTTTAATTTTAGCAATAAAATCAGGTTGAAATGATGTTTGTTAATTTTATAAATTATTTTTTCAATGCTATCTTATACGATAAACTATTTTAATAAAAGAAATATACTAGAAAAAATCAACTCGGTTTACAAGTGAATTCTCAGGCGGGAATCAAACCAACAACCTTTGGAAGTCTGGTCCAATGCTCTCCCAATTAAGCTACCGAGCCTTGTGAACCCGTCTGATTGATGAGACAACGCTGGGCTACAGCGCAATATTAGAAAGGTACCGAAAATTTCAACAGGTGTTCACAAGGCTCGGTAGCTCAATCGGAAGAACATTGGACCGGACTTCCAATGGTCGCGGATTCGATTCCCGCCTGAAAATTCACCTGTGAGCCGAGTTGATTTTTGTTTGTATTTTTTATTTAAAAGAATTTATTGAAATGTGTTTAGGTGAGCAGCTGTATCCTTGAAGGATGGCTTCTGAGAGGGCTAGCGCGGTGGCGACCTCCAGCGTTTCCTCACAGAACAACCGCGACACTGCCGACCCTCTGAAGATTATAGTTACAGGTCAGCTATTGTCACAGAATTAATTAATTAATTTTTTAAAATTTATTTGACGACCATTTGATGCAATGGCAGCAGTCCTGCCTTTCGCACCGACGGTCCTTTATTCGAGTCCCGGTTGTGGTAGATGTTTGTATGATGAATAAGAGCTTTTGTACCCGAGTCGCGGGTATATATTTCTAGAAATATTAAATATGTATGTTTAATATATGTATGTCTATCCATTACCCTAGTATCCATAACACAAGCCTTACAGTGCTTACTTTTAGCTAGGCTTAGACTAAGACGTGAGACTTGTGTCATGAATACTAGGCTAACGGATATACATACATATATTATACATAATTAAATAATATTCATAGAAATATATATAAATACCTATGACTCGGGTACAAATACTCGTATCCATCACACAGATATCTGCCCTTTCTGGGACTCGAACCCAGGATCGTCGGTGCTAAAGGCAGAACCGCTACCGTTGCACCAAATTTTACTATAACTTAAATTAGTAATGACAAAACTAAAATATACATTAAATAAAGAAAAAAGTAGTATCAAAAGTATTACCTAAAAATTCATAAAAAAAAATAATTAAGAATATATAATAAACAATTAGCATTTCCAAAACTATAAATAAATGTCATAAATAAGTACGAGATTATTAGTCGTACCATAAGTTATATTTTATGTTTAAGGTTCCCAAATGATTAAGAATTCGTTTTTGTAATTTAGCTCTAGTATGATGATTTGAATATTTCTCTAGTCTTTTTTCAACTTAACCCTTTATGACTTATAAAGGGTTAAGTTGAAAAAAACAACATATATTTTCTTAAATACTTGTTCATATGGTAGGTAAAATTAAATAAAAAAAAACACGTATTTTTTTGTTTCGCTTATTTAGATATGTAGAAAATCATAAAAAAGGGAGTGTCACAGATATGTTACTGTTCAACTTATTATAGCATAATGCTACGCTACAGTTTTCAAACAGTTGTGTAGTTTTTTATATTTTATTTGTATTTTGCAAATTTTACCCACGATCGAATGTCACAAATTGGCGCGAAGTGATTTCCGTTCGAGTTTTGACACAAGTAAAGTTCCTGTATTGCACTAAAATGCATAAATGCATAAATAAAGGGTTAAACTAAACAATTTATGATCGCCAATTGCTCTGATAAAATTCATTGCTTTCCAATATTGTAAAATTCCGCTATATATATTATACGATCAATTTGTTGTTCGTCTGTCTCTGTCAAGTCCCTTCGGAACCTCTTGGGAACGCGTGGAGGCAGAGGCGTCTCTAACCCATGTAGCGCTCGTGTGCAATCATTAACTTGGCACCCTCTACTAAGCTCGCGGTCAAAATGGACTAGATACAAATACGTTACCACAAATTGTCCCATTTCCTCAATGGATTATAAACTCTATTTTTTGGAGATTAAATTGAAAATCGGTTGAAGCAATTTGGCAGTTTTGAATGCCATGATGTGCTTATTGTATTTAGAATTATACAGGGTGTTTACCCTAACAAGCCAAAATGTACCCATGTAAACATAATTATTTATATAGTTGTTAAGTATATCATTGTTAAAAAATGGAAAAGTCTACAGTCCCTTGAAGCTGTGAAAAAATCAAACTTCTAAGTGAACGTAAAAATACATAGGTTTTTTCGGCATAACTAATTCGCGAAAAACGTATATTTCGACACTCTGAAAGTCATCAAAATGTATAGGGTACTTTTCGGTGACTTAGCACTATGAATTTTGGCAAGTAATATTATTTTATACTACTTGCCAAATTCGTACAGGGAAAAATCAGAAATCTATACATTTGTAATTAAATCATAAAAAATATACTTAATTCAAAGTAAGCAAACATTATGTATGAACTGATAGTGTAACCTTAATTACACTTAAAAAAGACAATAATTTAATTAATATTAATGGAAAAGATCGGAAAAACTGCAAGACTCGCTTTCTGACCTATTTATACTATGTACCTACAAATTCGTACGGAATCCTCGGTGGGCGAATCCGACTCGCACTTATCCGTATATTTTATCCTGACGTTTTAATTCCATTACAAGTGCCGTGGTCACAGGATGGCTCAGGTAATGAACTTCATAAATATACCTTTCAATATTTTAATAAAATATTTTTTTATTTACACCAAAGCTTGTAAACCAATGTTAGATTCTGGGGTGTGGCTCCTACTTCACCCTGGTTTTTAATTCTAATCCAACGCATTCTGACTTGTAGGGTATCCACAGTATTCACAACCGCAGGATCTGGCGCGGGTGTTCTCCAAATTCGGCTCTGTCGTGGTCAGCAAGCTAACTCAAAAATACGCTTCCTTAGTGTTCAGCAAGAGGGATGACGCTGAGGAAGCTTTAAAGGCGTCTAAAAAAGTGAACGTATATGGAGAGTTCCTAGTGGTAAAGCCTTACACCGAGAAAAGGGCAGCTGAATTCGCGAAGAGTTCGCCGAAAAGAGACTTCTCCAGGACCAAAAAGAAAGGTTGGTTTGGTTAAGTAGACCTTATTTATACTCATTATGGTGCCATTTTCTCTGAGTCCTTTTTTTGATGATTGAATTAGTGACACATTTTCATCTCAGCAGTTAGTTTGTAATCTGACTAACGAGACGTTTTGTTAAACTTTGACAGAAAAAATCAAGATAACGATGTGTCTTACAGTGTCGTTGAATTTTCCCAAGCGTTTCCTTAGATGGCTGCATTATTTTATCTTATCTTTATAATAATACTACCAATTCTGACTTACGAAGGGGCGACTTAATGATATTATACTACTCTGTAGACTACAAAACGGGAAGCAGTGTTTTCCGCACTATGGTTTTTCACTGCAATCTTCAACCAGTCTGTTGATCGTGGAGTTTATGGCTTCCTTCCCCCTAATGGACGTGTTTCGGTTGAGATGAGTAAAGGGTGGATCGTTGTGGCAGGTACGATAGTGGAGCCGAAGGAGATCGACCTGTCGGGCAGCTTCCCGCAGCAGCTTGAGCGACTGTTAGCGGCTGTGCGCCTCACGCAGGAGGAGGTGGCTGCGCTGGGAGTACTCTACGCGGACGTGGAACGCGCGTTACAACCGCACTGGCCAGGTAGCCTTCCGTCGTGGTCAATGGGCCAATGGGCGCGTCATGCTGGAGGAGGTGGCGGGATAAATAGCTACTTTTTTCCCGTTTAAATCACGAGACTTACTTTTTTTTAAATATATGGCAATAGACATGAGTAATTCAGCTCTGAACCGGTTCAAATAGACACTTTAACCGTTGATCTGCAGCTCTACGACAAAAAAAAACAGCTCGCGGCTAACCTACTGAGGTTAGGTATATTTAGCCACAGAATCACAGACACGCGAGTGTTATTTAAGTTTGAACATAATTCATCCCTAAACCAATAAACTGGCATCTACCTTTTTAACAATAATCACCATCGATGGTTGAGATATACTCTTAGAACCGGCCACCCCGTGTCCTGGGCAGGTTGCACGGCGATCCCGTTTGGGTCGATAACGACGGGGCTGGGCGTGAAGTCGTCGGACGCGGACTGCTTCGTGCTGCTGCCCCCCGCCAGCCGCCTGCCGCACGCCAACCACGTCAATCGCGCCAGGCGGATGCTCGAGCTCCACCCGAAGGTAGCTGTTCCTCATTATTTATTCCTAAGTATTTCAGAACACACTTCTACGTGAATAAACTACTTCCTCAAATACATAACATACGCAGCGTGGCCTTGATCACAAACTACCGTTACAGTGTTTAATAGTAATTTAAATAAATCCTAACATTTCATGTAAAACTTTAAAAAAAAATAGTGCCGTCTAGGGACGCCCGAAAGAAGCGAAGCTTAATAATATAAAGGTGGGGCGACGGCTGGCTCCTATATATATCGTATGATGGTACTAAAGAGGTTACTTATGAGACAGAATTTCTAATTACGGACGTGCTGTAAATAAAACCCACAAATATTGTTTAGCCAGCAATTAAATCACATTTCCTACGTCTGTTTGCAGTAATATTTTTGGCCTACGATACAGTACTACCTGCTCGTCTACCGTGTTCTACCAACTTACGTTTCCCAATTTTCTAGAAACTCTAAATTGTGTTCATATACATCGCATTATTTTTATACAAATGACCATTCCATACATTCGTAGTTGCTTATCAGCAACCAGCAACTACCCCGACGTCATCCTGGTTAAACATAATGTGTGGGAAAAATTTACTTTTCAAATGGTAATAGATTCCAAACTTTCAGAGATTAAGCTCCACGTAAAAAACAAAATTACGAAATCCTCACTTTCTTATTGCCTCTCACTTTCTACTTATAATATTTTTAAATTATTACCATTACCTTAGTCATCCTGTGATCACGGCTCGTCTAAAGGAGTCGAAACGTCAGGATTAAATATAAAATAAATTATCCTTAAAAAAAGTTGTTTTATTCAAATGTGTAATGTGCGCGGGAGTGTAAGAACTAAATACATTATATACATAGAAGCTTACCACACCACCTTTTCAGGTATTCACGGAGATCCTGTCAATCCCTCGGGCGAACACACCCATAGTGAAATTCTTCCACATCCCCACGGGCACGAACTGCGACCTGAGCTTCAAGACCGCGCTGGGCGCTCAGAACAGCAAGCTGATCGCCTTTCTCCTCCACGCTGACCCTCGCCTGATCCCGCTGGCCGTGCTCATCAAATACTGGGCCAGGGTCCACGAGCTCTCCGGCACCGGGAGGCTGACAAACTACGCTCTCACGCTCCTCATCATCTTCTACCTCCAGCAGCCCCCCCTCAACATCCTCCCCAGCGTCTATTCCCTCCAGCAAGATCCCTCGTACGATGTCATCGTGGACTTCTGGAACACTGGCTTCGCTCACAATCAAGAGATACCCCGAGCAAATGATAACACGACTCTCCTCGACCTCATAGGCGGCTTCTTCGGCTTCTATTCAGAGTTCAACTTCGAGGAACTAGTAGTCTGCCCGTATTTAGGAATCCCCGTTAGAAAAGAAGTCTTCAGAGACATGAATCTCCTCCCTTCCGAGTTCCAAGTGTACAAGAGTAATGTGTTAAACAATTTAGTGCTTCCGGTTAGATGTAATACTGCTATGTGCGTCCAAGATCCTTTCGAGCAGTGCCACAACGTCGCGTCCGCAATTTCGGGGAAACTGACTGCGGAACTGAAGGCGTACTTCAGGTATGCCGTCGACGCGTACGAAAACGACAAACCCAACAAATGCGCCAAGTTCCTGGAGAATATCCTTCTCCAAAAACCGAAAATTGTGAAGACCAAAAGCCACCCCGAGTACAGGGTGAACTTGTTCCCCCGCATAATAGTCACCATAATCAATCCTGACTGGAAACCGGTCGTGCGGGATATCGTGTTCACCATATTCGAGGATATGCTGAAGATTAAACTCGGGAAGGTCGAGGAGAAGATGAATCCAGACACGAGAAAGGAGAAAGAAAAGTACATGGGCAACGTGACCAAAGCGATATGGAAGAGGAAGCAGTTCTCGAGGCTGTATAGCGTAATCAACCTCGGCTTCCAAGAGAAGCAGGCGAGGATCACAGAGGAAATCCTGAAGGTGGACAAACAGGTGCTCAGTTTACAGTTCCAGCTGACAATGACGTTTTGCCACGACCCGAGGAGTGCGGTGATCGCCATCAAGTTGGGCATCGGAGACGTGTCAGCCTTTCGGGATTTCGGGAAGTTCTTCATATCGGTGATGCAGAGCTGGTTCACCATTTTGCTGAAGCCCCACGCTCGGCCGGTGGATAAGGATACGGCGGCAAAGATCGCGGACACCATCCAAATGCTGGACTCCAACTTGGAAGTGCTGGACCTGGAGTCCGACGAGGACACGATCCTGCCCCTGGTGGTAACCAACTCCAGCGTGCGCTGCGGACCAGAACCCTGACCCCGGACCAGCTCCGAGGTGAAAGATACTTATAGTGAATACAAATTATTTTATTAATTAAGCTAAGACTAAACATGTTTTTTTAAACATGGTTTTGTAGAAACATTTTTTTTGTCGTGATCGTCTTTTTTCCGTGTTAAGCTCCTTATGTAAATAAAATAGTATGTGATACAATCATAGAGTTCCTTTTAAAATAATAGCTATTTGTTGAATTTCATAAAAACAATTGATTGTTTAATAATTTTTTTAAACTTCTCCGACTGTATGTTATAAATTTATCAACTCTATACTCGCCAATGGGCGAAATAATTATAATAAAAACAACTATTTTCTTATATCAAATACCAAGTTCAGTGTACAAGCAGCATCAAACATGAGAAGACAGTAAAGACTTCGTAAGTGGTAAAAATAATGGTATAACAAAAAAAATGAAAACATAATATTAGTATCACAAAAAAGTTGAAATGTTATATGGTATTGCCATTTTAATAACTAGCTGTTCCTTTATTTTTGAGCACTTGCATTGTACTTAATTATTTGAACATTTGACCTTAACTAATAAGCTGATCATTTCGATTTAAAAGCACTGATTATTTTTGTACATATAAACTCATTGCCTTAACAAATATTAGGTGTTAATCCTTAAAAGTACATATGTTTTTTAATTTAATTAATATGCCCACTAAGAGGAAAACTGCTGTACACATAATTTTTAAATCTGAATTTGCACAATAAATTGTTATTTTGTAATAGATTTGTCCGTACTGTGTTAACCAATTTTTTGCTGATCATACAATTAAAAGTATCCTATATTATTTCTTATAACATCAGCAATCTCATATTTAAAGCCCCAACAAAATCGGTTCAGTCGTTTTAGAAATTAGCCGCAACAGACATACGAAATTTATTTCACGCCAACGTTAGTATGTAAGTCCACATATTAATAGATGCACCGATTACAAATATTACGACGCGTGTACTGCCGCCACTTTGATAGTAAAACAGTGTCTTCTACTGACTTAAATGGGATCGAACCATGGCGTATATCAAAAACGTATGAAGCTGACATAATCGCGCCTAGACTACTGCTTTTGCATCGCGCTTACAACTCAAAGCAATAGAGCAGACTTAACGATGACACACATTAATTATAGATAATTTATTAGCATAGAAAGGCGATTTTGCATATTTTAAAAATGCCAACTTGCGTTATCAAATGGCTAGCACCCCACTATGGTTTCGAGCTTGGATGTTTCTGAGGGGGATCCTCACCTTCGTTCAGCCTCGGGTTCGTTTCCCAGCTGGTTTAATTTAGAAAATTAACTTATTGGAATTTACTCCTTAAGAATTAATTTTCATATGGCGGCCTTTTGGAACCTTCGATGCACATGCTATACACGCATAGTAACGTTTTTTCTTAGTAATTGAAAATTCACTTTTAGGATTAAAAACAAATTGAGTCTACACTGCAAATCTTAATAGTCATTATTTTCCCGTATAGACGATCATCTACTGATGATATAAATTAATTAATATGAGAAGAGAATACATTTGGATTATTTTTTTGTTACTAATATATAGGTGATGAATACAGAAGTGTATATGGAAGCGAAAATAAAAATGACATGAAAATGTGACAATTCTTTATCAAAGTATTAATGACTTTAATAAAATAATATAAATTTTATAAATGCGAGTTTTATATTAATAGTAACAGCTCTTGTACCAGGCAACCCATAACGCTTCAGTGAAATTAGCTAACCCTTTATAAAATGTGTCCCGTAGACAACAGTTACACAGCCATCATGTTTCAATTGTCATGGAATAAAAAATAGAAAAAAATAATTAAAGAAAAACAAAAAGATTCTTTTTTGTGTATTTTTTAATTATTGGCTTTTTGAGAAAAACCAAATGTGCTTACGAATTCTGACAGAAGAAGTCGCACACGAGTCAATATTATGCTCATTTGATGTGAATATCAGAACCGCAAAGCCATTTAAAAAAATAGCACATTAAAAAGTGTAAGTACATTTGAAGTACATAGTTAATCCTTAATCAGTACCTTTATTTAAACTCATAGTACCTTGTATATAAGTACTTATTTTTAAATGGTCTGCCACTCTGATCTCAGCCAAATGTCAAAAGCTTTAACAAAGATTTCAATGAAACATTCTTCAGTACTAGATTTTTTATTACACTAGTCGTTGCAGTCGCTAAGCATAAAGCTACGCTAGCACCATATATTTGAGCGGAGCGTAATACTTTTTTTTTCTTTTTTTCGATGGATATTTTTGCGAATTTCAAAATTCGGGCCTTCACAATCTGGTCCTCAAAATGTTGATTCGATTCCATACAAAAAATATTAGAATCGGTTAAGAGCTCGGGAAGTTATGGCGTAACAGACATTGCGCCATTGAAGCTGATCCATGGGAGCTTTGCTTCGCTCCGCTCCAACTAGGTGATGCAGTCGCTAAGCATAAAGCTACGCTAGCTCCATATATTGGAGCGGAACGTAATACCTAAAAGAGAAAAAAAAAACTTTTGCGAATTTCAAAATTCGGGCTCCGTCACCATCTGGTCCTAAACCTGTTGATTTGATTCACCATAAAAAATATTAAAATCGGTTAAGAACTCTGGAAGTTATGGCGTAACAGACATTGCGCCATTGAAGCTGATCCACGGGAGCTTCGCATTGAAGCTGATCCACGGGAGCTTCGCTTTGCTCCGCTCCAAAAATTTCATTTTTTAAGTTTATAGCTTATATTAGCATTTTTATAACTATAACGTCTGTTAATTTAGTCTGAGCAATAACTAGTGAGGCAAGATATATGACAAAGTTGTAAGCGCGTCTTATACATAGATCTACTGCCACTCCGAGATCCCAGATTCGATCTTCGGTCGGGTCGAACTATTTCTATATTGCCTCAAAGGAGATATTTCAGTTTTGTATGACACCTGGGTCTCAACACGCAGCATCAAAAAATCTGTGAAACTAAAAAATAAAGCTATTCATATAACGGTTTTCATATAATTTTAGTACGAAATGCAAATACAAATGACGTGAGATGAATGACGAATAGTCATGACGATCCGACACAAACGTGAAATCAATCTGTGTAGTTTATGGTCTTTATTGAGTTTTTACTGAAACTAAACAAAACGTCCTACTTTATGAATAAACTCATTAACAATTATTTTAGTTTTCTGATATCACAATATTTTTTCCATTTTTTTAAAACTACAAATGTAGGCCTAAATAGTAATTCTAAACGATATAACCAATGCACGGGGTTTCCCCAAAATTCCTCGCACAGTGGCCAAGGCTAAAACGGCCATTCAACTTCGTGATGAAAGTTTCGTGCTTAACGATTAGTATTGGAGAAAACTAATCATGAAAACGTCGACTTTAAAAATCCACATAATTTCGTAAATATGAAAGGGGTTTCTCGAAGCTAATGCCTATTGCTTTAATTCGAATAAAAATCTCCCGATTAAAATAATTAATGACTTTTAACATCTTAGCAACACTGGTGCATATAGACCAAATACAGACAGAACATACTTAGCTCTCGGTAGAGTAGAGAGTATATATGTTCTGTAATACTTAGTCTGTGGACGGAAATATTTACTTTAATTGTTCCAGTTGTACGTATTTCTTACAAAGTAATGTAATTTACAACATTTATTTACCAAACTTCTCCTTGTTACAAATATTGTTTCGTCCAATGTTATGATAGTTTTTTAATTAACCTATAGTCAACTACGGGGATTTACAAAATGCAACAAGGTAAAGTGACTTATTAAAATGTTCCTAAAAACCACATATTTTACGTAAGTGCTTAAATATTTTTATTATTTTTCATAGAATTGTTACCTGGGTACTTAGACTTAAAAGGCAGTTTTGAGGAGCAAGTGAGGAATATAATGCAAAATGTAAGGTTGACAAGGCAAGAAGTAGACAATCTAAATTTGTTGTATATACATTTAGAAGGAGCCCTTCAGCCATCGTTTCCAGGTAAGGAAACTGGACAGGCATTATAAACCATTTGTTATAATGCTCAACTATTTGGCCTCAAACACAAAATAATAATAATAATAATAACTTTATTGCATAAATTCACAATACAGAAGTATACCGATTACACTGCAAGGTGGTAGTTGTTAATAAATAGCTTACCTACAGTAACGCCATCATCAACATCATCTAATTGATAACTATTAAAGTCACTAAGCAATATTGGACATTTGTATGTAATAGCCAAGAAATACAATTATAGTGATTGAGGGTATACAGACAATAATTCTTTACCTCCCTGACTAGTGCTAGACTGAGGACTGTGTTACGGCGAGGTAAAACAATATTTATTGTTTTTTTATATATTTTTCTTTTCTTTGGTATATTTTTGGTATATTATAATAGAAACTTGTAGTGTTTATTTCTTTCATATTTATTTTTATTTATATTTACATCTCTTGTGGTTGTGGGTTTGAGTATAAATAAATATTTCTTTATTATTTAATGGGGTATAAATTTAAGTGATGCAAAATATGAAAAAACCCAAGATAAGGTGTTTATAGAGAAAACTTTGAATTAATAGTCACACCTAAATTTAGCTCTCAAATCATAAGTTGTGGTATAGAATACTACAGAATCAAGTAAAACTCAACTTTCAAAAATTTTAGTCATTACCCAAAAGACTTAGTAGACTTAAAGGAAACTTGTTGTCTTGATAATCAATAATTTTATTATAAAAAAACTATAACTCTTACTTCCACTGCTTGCATGTATTGTGCTGCAACTTGCAGCTTTTAATAACAACACAAGTTGTGTTTAATTTTTTTGTTATATTTTGCATTCACCATGCTATATTTCTATAAGATATAAATATGCCTGTAAAAAACAACCATGCCTCCAAGCCCTCAGGTGAGATTAGAACTCGCAACCTTTCACTATTCAGGCGAGTGCTCTGACCGCTGAGCTACTGAGATGTTGGCCAACTTTTCTTTCCAAATTTACAAATGTATTTAAACTTCTACTATGAGTTAGTTCATTCCACCAATGTTGAACGCTAACTACCTTCAATATCATTGTAATTGTTGTCATCTGGATAGCAAGAGGACGTGATTTCAAATCCCACCCGAGGGTTTGGAGGTGTGGTCATTTTTTATAAACGTATTTTATATCTAACAACATCTTTTAATCAGATAATTATTCTTAAGACTTGTTAAATTAGAGTAAAATCAAGTGTTTTTCATCATCAGAAAGTTTGTGTGAACTAAGCGTATATACATATACTACAATTATCCATATTTGTAATCATATTAATTTCTGTCCAACAACAAACAATTTGTCATTGTACAACATTATTACTTATTAGAATAAAGTATAAGTTTTTTTTTCCAGGATGTAAGGTGGTGCCTTTTGGGTCAATAGTAACTGGTTTAGGAATTAAAACGAGCGATGTTGATTGTTATATTGAAGTAGAAGGAGGCAATAAATGTCATAGCAAAGGCAAAGGTGATGTTATAAGAGCCAGAAATCTACTTAAACAGCAACCTTGTATATTCAAAGAACCTTTTGCAATAACATCGGCCAACGTTCCCATAGTGAAATTCTTCCATATACCAACACAACGGCACTGTGACATCAACTTTAAAAGCCAAGCAGGGGTGAAGAACAGCTATTTGATAGCGTACTTGTTACATATGGACAAAAGAGCAGCTGACCTAGCAATACTCATTAAGTACTGGGCTAAAGTACACAACTTAACGGGTACCAACATGGTACCGAACTACGGCCTTGTATTGCTCGTAATTTTCTACTTGCAACAAGTAAAAATATTACCTCCCGTCTCAGAACTACAAAAAGATGATGTAGTGTGTACAGAATTTTGGAATGCAACATTTAGTGAAGATTTCACCTTCCGCACTGAAAACAACCAGAGTCTATATGAACTGTTGGGGGGATTCTTTAAATTTTATAGCACAGTTTGTTTTGAAAAGAATGTCATATCTCCGTTTACTGGAATAATTATGCGACGATTTCTATTCAGAATGACGGATACTATTCCTAACCAGTTACAATTGTACCGACACCATCGCAGCCAAAAGAAATGCAAACAGCTCAGGATCGATACATGCATGTGCATCCAGGATCCATTTGAACACAATAGGAACTGCACTTTATCAGTTTTTCCATGGTTACTTGCCACATTAGTATCCCATTTCAAATTAGCTGCTCAAATGTATGACGAGAACAGTCAAGACTTTTATATTATAGATCTTTTAGCTAGAAAGCCTCCTCCGATTCCTAAAAAGCAAAAGAATAAAGGTATTCAGGCTAAATCTGATAAACCAATTATGAATGGAAGAGTTACAAAACAACAAAAAAAGCCTCAAAGCAATTCCTTTAATCGTCTAGAAACATTATACATGAACAGTAATAAAATGAAGGCAAAGAAGAAATGAAGGTTCATTTAAGACGGTTTCATTGTCACTATTTTATCTGAGAACTTACATGTTATTCTTTTAATTATATGCATGTGAGCTGGCATTGCTGTGATACCTTTTAAAGTGGTGATACAGCGCTATAGCAGCACTGGATTAGCTTCTAAATGCAGATTGACAAAAGAGGAATAAAGCAATCGTAATCGTAAACATACTTTAATAAGAATGTTGAATTTTTCAATGTCAATTTTAAAATTAATTAAAATCTAACATGAATAAGACAATTTAAAATATTTACAAAGTGGTAGTTACATATGTTTTAAGCCCAAACTAATTGACAGAATAAATAAAAATATCTTAACAATTTTTAAACATAACAATTTAATTGCTCTTTTGTTCTTTACTAACAATCAAATTAGATATTTTTAAAATATTTGCATGTCGACAAATTTAACAGGTCATGTTTTTCTATAGAATTATGTTAAAACTTGTATTATTCTATGTCCTGGCAAATAAATAAATTATTTATTTATTTAATCAAACAATAGGATACTTCCACCATTTAAGGCAAAATTGTCTATAACTGCTGTCTAATTACTCTGCATTGGAACTTGTAATCGGTAGGTTAGGGAAGGTACATCTCACATAGCGCAATCTTTAAATTTGTACTTTTTCTACTCATAACTACTCATATAGTGCTTTTTTACAATCAAACTACCAACTGGTAGTAAAAAACAAATAAACTAACAAATATGAAATCTGTTTGGTATATATTATTTTTCTTAAAAGTCTAATCATTTAAAAATAATGAGTATTTGATATAATCACGATTATATACTTCTTTGTTTTATTCATAACTCGTTGAAGGAGAGTTTCTTATTTTTAATAAGCCAAAAATTATCAATTACTGCACCGCCAAGATCTATTGAGATCTGAAAAAAATATACAACCATTACATAATTTATGAAGCAATCAAATAATAATTTTATTAATTATGGCAACACTTATTAAGCTATAATTTTTTTTATTGTAAAATATATTGAGGCTGGTTACACCGCACCTGTTCAATATTGATATGGGTCTTGTTGAATGCTTTAAACTTTGTGTACCCATAGTCCTGGGACCGGAAAGCTGACCATTTGAACGGATTACCTGGAAAAAGGGAATGACCAATAGAAACAATGTTATTTTATTAGATATAAGAGAATATAATTATGAGAGAGAAAGATTTGCTATTGTAATTTGAATTCACAGTATACATCAATGTTTTAGAATAGGACACAATTTGAACTGAACAGAGCCCCACCTCTTATCGCGTTTTAAGCTCTACTGTTGAAGAGAGACGCCACTACAGACCGTGTATAGCGGTGTCTCACTTTAACAATTAAACTTGTATCGCGCTAAGACATTATGGTAAGGCCTCAGTTCATTTAAATAGAAAACAAGGGTTTTTTGAGCATAATTTATATTTAATTATGGCAACTATGAAGGATTCTAAATGTCAGGATTAAATATAAAATATGTGCAAAAAAGCCCTTAATAAGTTGTGTATTTAAATGTGTAATGTGCGCGGAAGTGTAAGAACTAAATATCTTAGCAGGCTACTTTCGCCACAAACTATACTGTTTAAGAAAATTAACTGTATTACCACAATATTAGATTAACATCTTAAAGATTTGAGTGAAGTTGTATATAGCAATTATTGTATGATTATAGTAAATACAATTTTGATTTTTCAAACAGTATAAATTTGTTTGATCTCTCTGGAAGTTCAGACTAATTCTAATCCTGACTGTTATTTAGGAAACTGATTAAAAAAATAACATAATAGAGAAGAGTCGTATAGAAAGTTCTTTTAAATCTGTTTTTCTTGTAGTCGATAATTTTACACGTCAAGCACTCGGTTCTTCCCCTTTTTCATTTTTTAATGGAAAGACAGAATGGAAGTGTCATATATATATATTTGAATAATTAGACAGCATCACATATTTTATATCGAACCCAAGTTGCTAAAGCTATATAGGTGTCACTTCTTTATTGCTATGTACTAAGGTTGCGTTTGTTTCCTAGGTTTGGCTTGACATTGCAATAGCAACTTTATACCCTCTATATAGGTGTCAACTGTCAAAAGTATCATCCTACATTGGACAAAGTATAAAAGCTGGAATTCAGAAACCGCGACGGTATCACAATACCTAGACCAGAACCAATAATGAAAAGTTCGTTTCCTACATTGACCTGGCCGGGGATCGAATCCGGACCCTCGGAGTGGTGTTACCATGACAACCGGTATGCGAGCCACTCGAACACGGAGGTCGTAGGAGGTAGACAATAAAGAAGAGTTGTTTATCGGTCAGTCACGTCATGACTGATATATTAAATATAATATTGAAACACGAAGTAGTTGGTTTAACTTACGCCGGAAATGATCCCGCCCCTCTCGGCATCCCGCCGACCCGGTGACCAGGTGCACCGGCGCGCTACACAACCAATACAAAAATGGTACAAATATATTTTTTTAATTATAAAAAACAAGAACATATCTACAGACAGCACTTCAAGCTCAAGCAAATTAAAAATTGCTTATTTAGCAAATTTTGTTTGTTTAATTGATTTTATGAAGAGTAATAAATTGTTTATC
Source organism: Calamotropha paludella (assembly GCA_927399485.1). NCBI lineage: Eukaryota > Metazoa > Arthropoda > Insecta > Lepidoptera > Crambidae > Calamotropha > Calamotropha paludella. The sequence goes on along the minus strand of OV656817.1, from coordinate 24,353,028 downwards.
ATAAATATGATTTGTTCAACTAGATAGCGTAGAATTTGAGTGACTTTTGCTTATTACTAAAATTGTATTAACTTGAAAATAAAAATATTACAATTATTATTGTTTCAATAACAACATTGGATTGACGGAAAATCATGCTATGTATTTAAATGCAGAGATGTATTTGAGCAAATTATTATTATTTTCCACATATCAATTGTTGATGAAAATACCACAGAATTTGCTCTAAACTACCATGCGGGTTAAATACGGGTAAAGACCAACGACTCAATCTATAGTTCCAAAGCATAATTGAAACAAGAGCCACTCATACGAAAATTAGTTCTAGTGAGTTTCCTAACATCAACAAACGGGCTAATGCAGTTGTTATGTGTAGGGATGTTGCGGATGTAATTTTTTTCACATCCGCGGATGCGGATGCGGATTTTAGGAGGCTCACATCCGCTTCCGCGGATGCGGAACTGTACAAAAAACTTAAGTGTTGGTTTGGTAGGGTGTTGGTTTGGTAGGTTTCTTTATCTATACATATAAATAAAATTGGAGTGTCGATTTGTAATATTGAAATAACCGTTTTTTACTACATGCATATGAATATATATACGGTACATACACCAAAATAACATGTTTTACAATTTTTGTCTGTCTGTTTGTTCGGGCTAAACTCTAAAATAGCTGGACCGGTTTTGACGGGACTTTTATTGGCAGGTAGCTGATGTAATAAGGAAGTAAGTTAGGCTAATTTTATTAAAAAAAATAAAATAGAAAAATAAAGTAATATTGTCATGTCCAAGTACTGCCCAGTACCGCCCGCAACTCACGCACATGCCACCACTGTGCCGTCACGTCGGGCGCCTCCCGCCACTTCTCCCACCAATGAAACAATATCACAAAGGCTGCCTATTGCGCGGGTTCAGAACGCGCGAGCGGGTTATTGCTGATTTTTAATAAAAACAAATTATAATAACTGAGCCACGGCAACGTGTGGCCGGGTCAGCTAGTTTAATAATAAAGTAATGAGTGAATTACTATTATTGATTAATTGTTTTAGTAATGAAATTAAAATATTGGAGCATTATATTTAATATAAAGTAGAATGGCCGCCTTTTCGGACTCCAGTCTGTTTCGCAAGGGTTCGTGTATTAATCCTGCGCTACTAAATAACTGTTCACTTGGAACACTGGCTGGTGGCGCTGATAAGAATTTGCGTGCTTTTTTAGGTAACAGTTTGAACTCACTTTAATTAACACTCCAACATTTAAGCGGACTCTTTTTTATTTTATTTTTTTTTATTACGAAAAGTAAGTAACTCCTTCTTGTGAATTGTGTCAGGGCTGACAATTTCTGGTGTTTCCTGACTCTCCTCAACATCACTTTATGAATCGAGCATCATGGTAAGATTACTAATTAAACAGGACTGATGTCCTGTAACCTGAGGTCTCTAGTCGTTCCGTTCTGTTTCCATGAAATCTGTCATTCTCATTTTTTTCGCTCTTTCGGTACTTAGAGATATTGTTCGAGAAGCCACGATGTCTTTCGTGTTTCTGTTAATCTTCAATATACTTAGGTAACACGGAAAATGTTTAGAAAAATAAAAACGGCTTAATGAAGGAAGTTGCCAATACTTTTACTGTTTTTCGAAGTAATCTCCGTTCCTCTCTACACATCGTCGCATTCGAGGGAACCACTGAGAAAATGGTACAAATACCATATGGTACAAAGCTTCTTGACGCCTAAATGTTCGTGTAATATTTTTTGAACTTGACTCATACCAATGCCTAGGCTTGCCCGTATCTGCTGATAGGTCACTCTCTTATCATCCTCTATCATGCGTCGCACAGTACTGATGTTATCTTCAGTAGTCGCTGTTAAAGGACGTCCTTCACGCGGATCATCATTGAGATTGATACGTCCACGCTTAAACTCGTTAAACCAATTGTAAATAGTGGCACGAGATGGGGCTTCATTAAGAAATGCTATTCGCAGCCTATCATAGCTTTGTTATTGAGTTAGCCCATAACGAAAGTTATAATAAATTATTGAACGAAAGTTTTCTCGCCTTAGGTTAATTTTCACTTGTAACAAGAGTGTTAGATTTGCCGCCAATTCACAAAAACAAATGACAAATGAATGCAATACACTACATTAGATTACCAAAGAGTTTTAAAATTGAAATTCGAATAACAGTTTTCATTAGCAATGTTTCTAACTGGTCAGTTCTAAACATTTTCAGTGGTACCCACGTATCATCTTCAATCTTTTACTCGGTCGACACGTGCCACTCGCCGGCCCCTCCTCTTTCTTTCTTGTCGCATCCGCATCCGCATCAGCTCCGCATCGGTTTATGCGGATGCGGATGTCTAAATCGATGCGGAAGTTCCGCATATGCGAATGCGGATGCGAATATTCGCAACATCCCTGGTTATGTGCACCCAACAAACCCCAATAGGTCCGCGAGGTGGATTCGGATACATTATCCCTATGTTTGTTTATTTATAGGAAGGGCCTCTAAAGACGATAAAGAATGTGAATTAACGTAGTTAAAAGAAAACACCATAAGTTTCGCCCGATACGGTCCGATAAATATGTCTAATCCCCACGATATCGCCCGACAAGTATGTCCAATTCACACGATATCGGCCAAGTGTCGAATCCCCACGATATCGCCCGACAAATATGTCAAATTCCCACAACCCCGACAAGCATGTCCAATTTCCACGATATCGCCCGATAAGTATGTCGAATTCCCACAATATAATCCGACAAATATATCCAATTCCAGCGATATCGCACTAAAAGTATGGAAAATTTCTACAATATTGCCTGATAATTAGTGTTCATTGTTCAATTCCCACGATATCGCCCGACAAGTGTCCGATCCCCACGATATCGCACTACAAGTATGGCGAATTCCTACGATATTGCCTGACAATTAGTGTCCAATTCCCACGATATCGCGCTACAAGTGTCCAATGCCCACGATATCGCACTACAAGTATCGCGAATTCCTACGATATTGCCTGACAATTAGTGTCCAATTCCCACGATATCGCGCTACAAGTGTCCAATGCCCACGATATCGCACTACAAGTATCGCGAATTCCTACGATATTGCCTGACAATTAGTGTCCAATTCCCACGATATCGTCCGACAAGTGTCCAATTCCCACGATATCGCCCGACAAGTATGGCGAATTCCTATAATTTTACCGGACATCAATGGCCCAATACTACGGCCAAAATATGGGAGTAAAATACAATATACTTTATTTTTGCTTGTAGTAACAACCACACGACTAATTATTATTTGGCACAGGTTAGAAATTAGAGAGCAAATTAATAATGATAGCTTTTTATTGAAAGAATATTGCATATAGGTAAACATATTTTAATCACAAGTATCACATTGCATATTTTAGCTTTTATTACATAGTCGTATGTATACTTTTATATATGATATCTAGTTCAATAATGTGCATTCAAACTATAGTAAATCGCAGAACAGTTTTGTCAGTTTGTAAGACTACGTTAATTTAAAACAACGCAGTTTCTACTAGGTACAATCACCTGTATTAACCATCCACTGTCCTTATGATTCCATTAATAACTTAATACTCCATAGAATTTCTGGTTTTTCTACGCCCCGTTAAGACAGATGTTTTAAAAAGTGTATGGTTCATGTAATTCCTTCACTATCCAAAAGGAATCGACCACCTCGCCCTCCTGCGCCGTCTGGGCTACGTGCTCAACCGATACCTAAAATAAAAATAATGTTGTTAAATATAAATAAAAAGAAGTAGTAAATCTGGGTGGAAAATGAAATATTTTTTTTGTTTATATAACAATTATTAATAATAATAATAAAATGTATTATTATCATTGCAATGAATTTAATGTTTTAATAATGAAATATTAGCATTTTATCGCACAAGTGAAATATCGGTACACCATGTTTATGGTTTGAATGCATTGTGCATTTATAAAATAACCAAATATTACAATTGGCTACTTGACAGTTGGAAAAAATATGGAATTTGTTAAAGAACATAGATGTTAGTCGAACAATATGTTTTATTTCAAAAAAAAAAACAAAAAGTATTATATTTAAAAAAATACGTCTTGAGTTTTTTTATCTGTGGTTTACAAGAACGGAAACGCAGCGGCCATGATTAAGAATCCAATGACGTCACATCACACATAACAGCGTCAGAGCTTCATATAAAACTTGTTGCGTTTTATGTGATGTGATATTACAGCTATCAAAAGTCACTTGACCGGCTGTTTTCGCGCGAATTTTCAATTGTTGGGTAAAAAATATTTTTTCCTAATTATAGGGCTTTTTTGAGACAAAAATAACTGTACAGTCCATCAAATCTAAGAAGTACCGTTTGACGTTTCATGTTTTTCAAACAGATATAACTTTGTTTAAGCGTAACTTATTCAAATTCGATAACCTTTTTCGTAAAACCATGGATTTATAAAGGTTTTATTATTGGATCTAAAAATGTACAATTCTTAATCTAAATGTAATTGAAAACTTTCAAACAAAGCAAAATAAATAATATTTACACAATAAATAAGTTCTAATAGTTCTATTCTTGACCTCATTGCAAAGTCACATAGTTAGGGCACTGCTCCTAGTGTTGCGACTCTTCGGAATCAATTGTGTACGAAAAAATCGTGTACATTATTCGGAAAATCGAATTTATTACTTTCAAATTATCAATTAACGACTTTGTAAAAATACATGACAGATGACAAAATGGTCAAATTTGATGCCTCGTTCCATAATCTACTCAGATTACGATGTTATAAGCGCTAGAAGCGCTTATGGCCAATGTCAGACCACGGCCAGAAAGCGAATTTTCGACGTAATGTTTAGGGGTAGAGCGCAATTTAATTTTTGTATAATTTCACGTTACTGCTCGTTCGCATAATGCATTTAATACATAGGTACCCTAAAATAAATTAATTTAATTATTTTCAAATAAATCTATATAGGCGAAATAGCTCCAGAAAAAAGATTTTTTTTATCAGACAACACTGCCGACCACAAGCGCACGCGGTCCCCCTCGCCCGCGTCAGCAGTCTCTCGCCATCTTGGAAGCTGACTGTGCGCGTACCTACTTTCTCGTTTGTTTTTTACAATTTGTGACTTGGCTATTACTTTTCTGGACTCTGAACTAAGCAAGTGTTTATTAATCATGTCGAAAAGAGGACGTAATTTGAACAGCCAGGCTCGTGAATTGGTGGTGAAATTACACGAGTATTTTGAGCGTGAATGTCAAAATGGTGGAGCTCTACTGCCAGTTACACAAGTTCGGGATCGCGTCGGTGAAGCTCTCGGTATTGGTAGCCGCACCGTCGGCAAAATATTAAGTGAAAAATATGGGCCTTCGGGGAGTGACAGTAACGTACTTCACACGCCGAAAAAAAGGAAAAGAACTAAACCTGTGACAGGTATCGATGACTTCGATAGCCATGCTATTAGAAACCATATCTATGGTTATTATACAAGAGGCGAATTTCCAACATTGGCAAAGTTATGTGCAACTTTAGAAGATGCCGGGCTGTACAGGGGAAGCATAGAGTCGTTGAGAACGATAATAACAGGAATTGGCTTCAGATACAAAAAAGTTGACAAACGAAAAATTGTTATGGAGCGACATGACATAATTATGCAGCGACTAACATTCCTGCGCGAAGTAAAACAAATTATAAACTGGGATAATGTAATATTTTTGGACGAAACATGGCTAAATTCCAACCACTCTGTGCCGAAAACATGGACAGATGATTCTGAAGCTTCGTGCTCGAAAGTGCCGATAGGGAAAGGTGGACGCCTCATTATATGCCATGCTGGATCAGCGTCTGCAGGTTTCGTGGAAAATTCATTATTAGCTTTCCAATCTAAAAGCACAAAAGAGTATCATGAAGAAATGGACGCGGAAAGGTTCCAAGAGTGGTTCTTAAATTTACTTACGAATATCCCTCCTAACAGCACAATTATAATGGATAATGCCCCATACCACTCTGTGCAAATTGATAAAGCACCAACATCAGCCAATAAGAAAGCAGATTTGGTGGCATGGCTGCAAAGAAAAGGAGTGGAAGCCGACATGTCACTATTAAAAGCTGAATTGTTACATTTAGTGAAATTGCATAAACCACCAAGACCGACTTATGCTATTGACCAATTAGCCGAAGAACACGGGCACAAAGTCATACGACTTCCTCCGTATCATTGCCAATATAATGCCATTGAACTGATTTGGGCCCAAGTTAAAGGTAATACTTTATAATATAATAATATTTTTTAGTAGTTGATTATATTAAACAAGAACTTGTTCTTAATAAGCTGAAATATTATATTGTGAATTGAGATTTTCCGTTAAGTACAGTAATACTATAAAACATTACCCTTCTTCTTCGCAGTTGTGTAAAATTGTACATTACCAAACAAAATATTGCAAGATTAGCTTAACACATTTTGTAGCCACATAACACGAGTGCCTCCAGCTTTTATAATTTAAAAAATAGTCTAAGTCTCCCACCTAAAAATTATATAATTGTTTTACAGGTTATGCAGCAAGACACAACACAAAACCACCCTTCAGTGTCAAGAAAATGGAAGGCTTATTAAAGGAAGCATGTGCGCAAGTTACACAAGAAGATTGGTCAAAAGTAGTAGAAAAAACAAAGAAAATAATAATGGACGACTTCGACAGAGACGTAAAATTCGATGATTTCATGGATAATCAACTAGTCATTAATTTAAATGACTATGATGACGAGGACGACAATGATTCCAGTATTAGTAGTGAATAAAAAAATATCCTAAACATTACTTTTATTTAAATGCTTCGACTTCGACCTTTAGAACCTTAAGATTTTTTCGGTATTATATCCTCAGATTACTAGTAAAACCTAAATTTACCAATAAACAACCTTTTACAATAACTTATTTAAAAAATATAGGAAAAGAGTACAGAGAAATAATATCTTAAATTTCGGATATTATGGTCATTGATCTCTTAAAATTCGGATATTATAGTAATCGATCTCTTAAAATTCAGATATCATAGTAATCGATTTTTTTAAACCCATCCCTATTATTCTATTTGTCAGAACTGTCAAACGGTACTTCTTAGATTTGATGGACTGTAATAGCTAACAATTATTGTATTATAACCCGGTGTTCTAACAAATTAATGACTTGATTTTAGAAATTGTTACACGGTACCTGTTCGATGTATATATGTGTGCAGTTGTGGGCTGCGAATCTCGTATACCCGTAGTCACTCGATCGGAAGGCTGACCAGGGTTTCGGAGTCTCTGTGCAATAATAGATATCATATTAAAGAAATCTGTTGTTTATTTACTGCACATTTACTTTTGAACCCCACCCCCGTTCTTGTCACAGGCTGTTACATTTTTAGAAGCCCTTCCCCCTCACGTGACGTCACATAATTTTCAATTTTATGCATGTATTTAAATATTAAAAAAACTTATTTTTATTTTTAATAACTATGTTCATTTGTACATGAAAATGTACAAATGCAGATTAAGTTCGTAAAGGAGATTGCCCAAAAATGATCTCACCTCAAAAGCTTTTGTGCCTTAACAAAATAAAATTCATAATAATATTTTTTATTTTTCAATTTGACCTGTATTGTTGAAACTATTTATCCAACCCGGGGAATGAAGACAGTTTTAATAAGAACGTTATTGATTTACTATTTAGCATTGACGTCCACGTTCACATTGTCCATAAACTTGCTAAAAATGTTGCCAGGTAATTATCTAGAGCACCGGAATAAAATTCAATAATTAAATAAATTTAAAAAAGAAGAATCTATTTAGAGCTTTTAATTCACATATAAATTTTGCTTTTTAGTGTATTAAATTTTAACATGTGACGTCACAGAGCGTTTCAGCCCCCCTGCCCCTTGTGACACAGTGTCACATTCCGTTGATACCCTCCCCCATTTGACATGTGACGTAGTTTATGGATAATTATATAGCCTCATTTATTTATCAAAAATAATGCAAATTTACAGAGGGTTTTCCAAAGCACATGCGAAACAAAAATAAAATTAAAATAGCAGATCATGGTCAGGGTTAAGATTAGCAATTACAAAATTATTAAAATAAAAAATAGTTAACATAATGTCAAATACAATACATTAAAATATCATCGTTATCAACTTTTCAAGTGTAAAGCGCGTCACACACGGCGAAGATAATATAAAATATATATTATCTTAGAGCATATTTTAGAATATCGCTCACCATACAAATCCTATGAACCATCACACACGACGAGCTTAATTTATATTTTATCTTTTGTATCTTAAGATACCGAGCGATATGCAAATATGGAAATATATATTTCGGATCATAATATGTTATCTTAAGATACGAAATATACGCATCTTAATAAGAATACATGGTGTTGTGTCGGGCTATGCGCGGACGACAAGCAATCTAAATAAACTAACCTACAGAGGATTACGTTCAGACTTTTAAAATTTGCTTAAATAAAATCAGGATCACTGGATAAATTAGTTAAACTTTTAAATCGTTACATTTTCTGATACTTAGGTAAATAATATTGTTAGTATCAATCCTCTCTTTATATTCATGCTGTGTACTGTCGGGATCGATCATTAAAACGCCAATAAAGAATGCTTTGATGCACAAACTATATTTAATTACTACAAGCCATCTATATTAAAAATTACAATCAATATACATGACGGCCAACGTCAAGACAAAAGTTTCTCGTTTTTTTTTTAAACAAAACTAATTCTTCTTTTAACCAAGCAGGTTGCGTGATGCGTCACTACACTCTCCCCCTTCCCAATAAAATAAAATTTTGTTTATCAAAAGAAACACAATTTTATGTCCGCAAATATACTCTCCGCGCAAATATCCTAACCCACACTATTCCCATCCCAACTAAACAACACATCATTTCCTAATCCCCAACATGAAAGATTTACAATTTCCCTCCATAAGACTACTATAATGACAAAACTATCATCTTCACGAGTCTATGACCCATTGTGAATAATTATCTTATGCTACTACAAATCCCATAACCAACTTCCAATCCCAAACAATGTACCATCATTCCCCATATCTAGACTTTACACTTCAAATCCCCTTGTTACGCTAGCTTAAAAACTATACAAATTAATATACTTTTCACACATGAGCATATAAAAATGTATACGAAAGAACTCAAAAGATATCCCGATACATAGAATATATAATCCCGATAACTAAACCATACGCATATTAAATTTCTTTAATCTGTTTACATGAATAACATCTTTACCTCTACTAATCCCTAACTTCTTGACTAAATAATTCACATTACCAATCCGACGAACAACCTTAAATGGCCCACGATACAACCGCGATAATTTCATACATCTATTTACCAGCCTTCTGGGCGTATAAACCATTACCAAATCTCCTTCACGATATACATTACTCTTCACTTTCCTATCATAGTATTGCTTTTGTTTTATTTGTGCGCGACGAATATTTGTTATCGCTCTTTGAGTTAAACTATTTAAAACATTAACCCTTTCTCCCAGATCATTGGAGATATTGACACTATTGCGATTCAAAATTAAATCAGCTTGAAACTGAGGTTCCCTACCAAAAATAAGTTTATAAGGTGTAACTCTAGTAGATGATTGGCAACTAGTATTATATGCGTGACAAACTAACGGCAAAAAAATACACCAATCCCGTTGATTATTTGAAAGGGAGAGTGCAGTGACGCATCACGCAACCTGCTTTTAGTTTTGTAATGAATTCCTCATATGTAGCACATTGCAACTTCACTTCTTCATAAAAATATCTCGCTGCTCCCTGTAAATATCCGGCAACAATTATCTTTTTCTGTTCGACACTCCAACTGCTCATCGACGCCAAAACTTCGAATTCCGCTATGAATTAATTCACATCCCCGTCTATTCCATCGAATTTGCTAGCCATTTTTATACAAGGCAATAATTCGATTACGTTATGCATTAATAAATACCCGGCGCCTCCACCAATATGTCGGGATCGATCATTAAAACGCCAATAAAGAATGCTTTGATGCACAAACTATATTTAATTACTATCGCCATCTATATTAAAAATTACAATCAATATACATGACGGCCAACGTCAAGACAAAAGCTTCTCTCGTTTTTTTTTTAAACAAAACTAATTCTTCTTTTAACCAAGCAGGTTGCGTGATGCGTCACTACAGTACCTATGGCTTAGGGGTCTCCTCACCTAGATCTAAGCTTTGACCATGTACTAAGTCAATTTTTCATTTCGTTGTTACCGGTTGTGTATACCAATAAATAAAATGAAATAAATTGAATTTCACAAGATCAGGCGTATTAAGAACATTTAGTAAATATCAATATTTATTCAACTGTTTTAATTAATAAACTACTTACATTACAATGAATGACAAATAGTTACATAATTGTTTACTTATAAACAACTCGGCAATACTTTTGCTGTCGATTATATGTTTATGTAACTTATTATTGCTGCTTATTTATTATTATTATTATTTAATTTGATAACATTTACCAGCTATCAAATAAAATTATTCCTAAAAATGTTTTATAAAACATTTTTTTATAGAGTCATCATATTCTAGATCAGAATCATCGTGAGGAGCTGTCTAACAAATCAAATATAAGGCCGTATCACTCACAGTCAATCACCCTGTATATACAACTCTTACACGGAATACGTTTGGCACCGACGCGGACTCGTAAGAAAATGTACAGGTTTTTTAATATTATCGTATCTTAGCCGTGTGTGATATCCTAAGATACTATAATATTTTATTTTAGGGCATCCTAAGATAAAATATTATATTATCTTCGCCGTGTGTGACGCGCTTAAGAAGTCTCCTAAGAAAGCATGGGCATTTGTCCATGCATGCGAATTGGTTGGTATCTTCATATTTAGTTTTTGCATGCATGCGTCAAATTAATGTGGTTATTGAAAAATAATCATATTAATTTGAAGGCAAGTTCTATTTAAAATTTATGTTTTAACTTCCAGAAATTCAATTATCACTAACCGAAAAATTTTTAGAAGTCATATGTATTGCGAAAGGGTACATTATGATTGGGTCTCTGTAGGCCATAGATTCATATAAAAAATTAATTTTAATGTTACTTACTGACAAACCTATCCGTTCCTTCCCGACACCCAGCTGACCCCGTCACCACGTGAATCGGGGCTCTGAAAAGTTCAAAAACAGTCGTAATAAACTCATTCGATGCATTCATAAACATATTAAAAAAGGAAATTTTTGAATGATTATTTTAATTTTTTGTTATGACATTTAGCATTTCAAATGCCTCTTTTATACTAAAAAGTGTAAAATATATAACATAAAATAATAATTGTATTAGAATCTATACATTTATGGTTATGCATTAGTAAAAACTGAAGCAAAGCAAACGGCAATAAGATATTTATAAAAGCATAATATATAAAAGTTTGAATTCAAAAAGATGTTATCAAAACATGCGTTACCTTGAAAACCATAGAAAGCCGCTGAGTTAGTATATTTTTCAAAAATAAATTCACACATTTTTAGTTTAAAATAATTCATAAAGTCATAAATAACACAGTTTTTTTAACTTGATCCTATTTTTAGAACCATAAGAGCAATAAGTATTTTTAACCGTATGTCAATGGAACCATTTACAATCAATCACAACCAAGATGAATAACTTTTATGATCCATTCGCAAATGGGACTATCTTTAAATGCGGTCAAATATGTATAGAACTCACACGTTTGTGAGTTCTATATATATCCATTGGTCGGCTGTAAATAAGACTTACTTCGTATACAACCTTTCACGTATAGGAGCAATCACGTATAAAATAAACCGCATAAAAAAACCAATGTTAATTAAAGAAACCACCTGCCAATAGGATCAACTACGAATAGGACCAAACACATAGGTCAACAGTGAATAGGATAAATTGACACTAATACCGAATAGAATCAATTGAAAACAGGACCAATTGAAAATAGGATCAGTTGCGAATAGAAGCAACCTGTCTGAGATAATATTATGATAAAATTGCTGACCGTGGGTTGACGTAAGGCTGGGCGTAGGAGCCGTTGTAGACCTGAGAGTCGTAGAGTGGCCAAGTGCGCTCATACGAGTGCTCGTGAGCCCAGATCACCAGGTCCACGCCGAACTCCTTCAGCAGCGGCTCCAGACCTGGAACGCTTCGGATATTAGAATGGGGATTTCATAAAGCTTGGGTTTATACCGCGGAATTCAACGAGATTGTTGCTCTTACAATAAAATTTACATTACAATAAAAATTAATCGTAAAAAATGTATATAAAAAAAATTTGAATAATTATCGCTGGACATACTAGGGCTGTTCATTTTATTTGATAATGGGAATTGCCTCAAAATTTATTGCCATGCGTTCCATGGTCGTTTATCTGTAAATTTGGTTGTCTAAAAATTCCAAAATTGGTATAGCAGCCAATTTTCTTCCGCCATTTAGTATTTTTCACGACCGAAAAATAACTAGTCCACCATATTAGATTAAAAGTGACGTCATTATATCATTCATATTTTAAACAAAAAAATATTTTTATATAACATCCGCCATATTTGATTTAGAATTAGGTCAAATAGCTTACCATGCATTATCATCCAAACTAAACGTGTATGCAAAATTTAATATTAATTTATTGATAGCTAATATTAATTCAGTTACAAGATCTGACCGATACAAATAAACAAGTTAAATAAAAGCTTGTAAAACCAATACATACAACCTTATGGAGGAACATATCGCTGGTTCGACGCAACGCAACTCAAAAATCTGTCAAATTGAACTAAATATGCCAAACGATCACGTCTTTGATATTTTATCGTGAACAGAGACGCAACGCAGATATCGTGCCACCGTTCGCTCGAAAGAGATATAATTACATTTTTTGGTATGCGATAAAAGATTTAATAAAAAAAATTGAATACCTTATTCTATAAAATCAAAAGTTTTTTAGTTCCGTTGCTATTCTCGCAAACCAGCGATATTATTGTACAAATCATTTGATTTTTGTATTAGTAAAGGAGTTTTTATTGCTATTCTTTCTCCAATGTAGGATGATACTTTTGACAGGTGTCACTTCCTTATTGCTACGTACTTAGGTTGCGTTTGTTTCCTTATGTTTGGCTTGACATTGCAATAGCAACTTTATACTCTCTATATAGGTGTCAACTGTCAAAAGTACCATCCTACATTGGACAAAGTATAGCTACGCTTCTAATTGTGAAGTTTCAGAAATATGATTTCAATTTTAAGTGATTTAATACTACACGATTTTTCCTTCAGACAGGCATTGTTAATAATTATTTACGTCTACTTACAGTTTATGCACTAAATACATAATTTTTGTTACTAAATCATCTAATCGGTGTACATTAACTACTTACAAAAAGACATCTTGCTTATTATGTTAGAACAACAGTTAACAGACTTACTTACCAATTATTATCTAATGTATTTTCATAATTTTAAGTTAAGGAAGGGATAAACAATATTTGTCAAAAGTATCATATTGAAAGAAGTTAATATTTTCTTTAATATAAAAAGTGTGACTGACCAAAGAGCCCCAGGAATCCGGTCCTCGTGTACTCCACGCTGCAGTCGATGTCGTCGGAGTTGCTGCAGTACATGGGCCGGTGCCCGAACACCACTACCCAAGGGCGCGCCCGTCTGACGCAACAAAAACATGCCGTCAACATATTTCATTCACACCGATTAGCCTAGCCCAAAGCACTGTAAGGCTTGTATTATGAATACTAGGTGACCTGACCTGGTATGGTGACCCGAACTGGTAAGGCGACCTGACCTGGTAAGGTGACCTGAGTGTATCTTTTCAAATATGCAAACTTTAGTATCGCGCGTTTTAGTTAAGAATTTGAATTAGAACCTTGTTACTCGAAAGTTAAGGTCTATCATACAAATATTAACTCAAATGATAAGTGGCCTTAGACCTGGGTGTATGTTTTCAAATATGCAAACGTAAATATTGCGTTTTGGTTAATATTTCTATAATATACCTTAACTTTAAGGAAATAAGGTCTCGATTTAAAATGTGTAAAGTTTGCACATTTATAACTTACTCAGGCGCCTGACCTGTAAACATGACCTAACCTAGTAACGTTACTTGACCTGGTAATGTCACCTGACCTGGTAACGTCGCCTGACCTGGTAACGTTACTTGACCTGGTAATGTCACCTGACCTGGTAACGTTACTTGACCTGGTAATGTCACCTGACCTGGTAACGTTAATTGACCTGGTAATGTCGCCTGCCCTGGTAACGTTACTTGACCTGGTAATGTGACCTGACCTGGTAATGTCGCCAGACCTGTAAACGTGCCCTTACCTGTTAACGTCCATGGCGGCCACGGTTAGGTCCCTCTTTAGCCACTCGTACTGCTCCACCATCAGCTTGATGCCGTACTCGGTGAAGTAATACACCTCAGTGGATATGGACACGAAGTGGATGGGGCCTACATCGAAGCTGTAATACAGGTTCGAGTCCGGGCCTGGCATCGTGAACCGCGACGAGTAGTGGGAGAAGTTGCTACACAAATTATTTTCGATATAAATTAAAGATATGATTTTTTTTATTTTTTAGCATTCACAATGATATATTTCTATATGTTTTAAAATAAGCCTGTAAAAAACAAACACGCCTCCAACCCCTCAGGTGGGATTCGAACCCACGAGCTTTCGCTATCCAGGCGAGTACTCTGACCACTGAGCTATCGAGACGCTGGTAAACGTGGCTAAATTTAAAACAATTCACGTCAACATTAACAGAACGATATTAGCTCATAGTAGAAGTTGAAATTCGCTGAAAAACGCGTCAGAGCACACACGCGTTATTCGACGATACGACGTGTAAAGATGTTATTATTTTTCTCACTAGTAAAATAAGAATAGTAGATAATTCAGGACCATTTCAATGCCACACATCACACACACACACACGCACGCACACACGCACGCACACACACACACACACACGCATACACACAAAAACACACGCACGCGCACGCCCACACAAATACGCGCACACACGCATACACCAAATTGTTAGCTAAAAATTTTTTTTCCTTCAACAGGGCTTTTAAAAAAAACTAAAAGATGTTCACAATTATTACAATATTTTTTGGGAAACTGTAAAAAAAAACTGTGCAATGATGGTTACCGGTTTTGGTTGAAGCTATCAAGTTTGTTTTTCAAGATTAAAAAAACATGGGGACTGACTAGGCGCTCTCATGGTTTCCAGGGCAGGTCATGTAGGGCACCCTGGCTGCCAGCGGCTCCAGCTTCGCCATGAACCGGTCCCCCACTCGGCCCTCCTCCTCGTTCATGTCGTAAGCAAAGTCGCCCACGTGCAGGATCAGGTCATACTTGCCCTGATCCACGTCCCGCTTCAGGAATGGCAGAGACTGGGAAGTCGACAGGTCAATGTAATACAGGTTTAAATACGAAAGTGCCATAACTTACTGGCCACTTTGAATTAAAATTAAACCTGTATGGTGTGATATTTTAAAATAATTTTTTTTTTACACGACCGACTATTGCAATGGTAGCGATCCAGTCTTTCGCACCGACGGTCCTGGGTTCGAATCCCGGAAGGGACAGATGTTAGTATGATGAATACGAGCATTTGTACCTGAGTCATGGCTATTTGTATATTTCTATAATATTAGGGGTTAAAGTATGAAATTGCCGATTTGTACTGAAAATCTATATTGTTTATTTTTTAAATTTTTAACAAATTTATTTAATCAAAATAGTTGCCATTATTATCTATACATTGCTGCCATCTAATGGGAAGGTCATTAATGCCTTTGCGATAGAATTCCGACGATCTAGACTGCACAAACTGTGTGAAAGCATTTTGTACTGCCTCCTGGGAAGAAAACTTCTTGTCACGTAGATAATTGTCCAAATCACGAAAAAAATGGTAGTCCGTTGGAGCAAGGTCTGGTGAATACGGAGGATGACGAATGGTTTCTAACTGCAGTTCCTGAAGGGTCAAAATGGTTTCTCGTGCTGTGTGAGGTCTCGCGTTGTCGTGGAGCAATAATGGTGAAGATCGATTCATGAGTCGGGGCTGTTTTACTGCTAGTTTTGTCAACATGGTTCGGAGTTCGGCACAATAGACATCTGCCGTTATTGCTTGACCAGATCGGAGAAAACTATAGTGAATAACACCATGCTGAGACCACCAAACAGTTACCATTACCTTTTTATTGGTAAGTTTTGCTTTAGGACACTGTTGTGGCATTTGACCTGGGGTCAGCCATTGCATTTTTCTTTTCCGGTTATCATAAAGAATCCACTTTTCATCACATGTTACAATTCGATCCAATATTCCTTCATTTCTGTACCGGTTCAACAAGGCAACACAAGTTTCAACACGCGTTTCTTTCTGCAGATCAGTCAAATCATGAGGCACCCATTTTTCGTATTTTTTTATTTTATTGATTTGACGCAAGTGAGTCAATATTGTGGGTAAGGTAACGTTAAACCATGCCGCTAATTCCTGGGTACTTTGACTAGGATCGGCTTCCACTATCTCTCTTAATTCATCGTTATTTACCTGTGTGGGCGGTCTTCCTCGTGGCTCGTTCTTTAAGTCGAAATTTCCATCACGAAAGCGTTTAAACCAAAATCGCACGGTGCGTTCATTAGTAGACCCCTCTCCAAACGCAGCATTGATATTGCGGGCTGTTTCTGCCGCGTTAGTTCCGCGTCGGAACTCGTATTCAAAAATAACTCGAATTTTCGCAGTATCCATCTTTCTTGTCTAAATTGAATAACAAAAACAATTGAAAGTCGATATTCAAATGTTTTACATTTTTTAAAAAAAGAACATCATAGAAACCATTTAAAAAAAGTTTCATTCGAAAACCTCAAACCATGAAGATTCTATGTCAATTCAAAGAACCTATTGCAATAAAACGGCAATTTCATACTTTAACCCCTATTATTACATATTTGTGTATCATATGTGTACGTCTAACCGTTACCCTAGTATCTATAACACAAGCCTTACAGTGCTTACTTTAGGCTAGGCTAATTGGTGTGAATGTAATATGTGAGTCAAACTATCAAAAAGTTTATTTATTTAACACGATAGAGAAAAAATTCTTATTTTTTTTAAATATGACAATGGTCGATTGTTTTTGCATTCGACTTTAAAATTTAAAAGTAAAGATGTATAAAACGAAAATTAGAGTTTTTTTAATACGAAATTCGATGTAGAACTAATGCAGCAGAAACAGCTCTCAATATCATTTATACTTATATTATGTAACCGCCTCCATACTGGAAATTTCGACTTGAAAAATAAAACACGAGAAAGACATGCTATTAAGGTCAATAATGACAAATTTGAAGCGATGCCGATGGTAGAAGCCAATCCGTGTCAAATTATCAGAGTTAGCGGCATAAATTGACGTTAGCTTATCCACAATATTGTCTATCGCAAAAGCATAAATGGCAGGCAAAAAAGGCATTACATTAAATTGAACACTTCGATAATCTTTCCTTAATTTTAAAGTATTGGACTTGAAAGTGTTTAAACTCGACCATGGAGGTGGTTAAGCGAAAATGGTTACCGCACTTTATTAGTAATGCCCATTCGGCATATCGCAAAAAAAACACAAACATAAATTAAGATAAGCTACAGTATTTTATTGCAAATAGCTTATTTAAGTATATTTTTAAACACGACGTTTTTAGTTTTTCCATAGTTTGCCAAAACATAACCATTTTGCGGGTTTGACACGCGTGAGCTTATAGAGTTGCCCATGGGAAAAACAATGCTTTCTTTTATTGAACACCTGCACCTTTAAGCGTTTGTCCTTGAGCTTTATTTATTGGAATTGCAAATGCTGCTTTCAGAGGAAAAATGGTAACCGCCCTTTATTAGTTATTATAAGTGACAATTTGGAGTTCACCTTCGAGTCATTGAGGCCCATGTCTCCGTATATGGCGATGCGTACCACCCAGTCCTCACCAGCCGGTGGAGTTTTGAACGAGAACTGCTCCGACCAGCCATCTTCGAAGCCCACTTTGTACACTGCAATAACGTATTAATCTTTAATTTTAGCCTAAAAATTAGTATTGTGTGTGCTCAGAAGCCTCATGTGCTCGAACAGCCAACTCCCTTTTTCCATCGAGCAGACGCACTGCGGACTACCAGTCTTGGTTGCCATTCCTACCTGTCACACCAAGTACTTCTCAACATCTTTTATAATGCGTACCGCTATGGAGTGGAACTCCCTACGTCTGTATTTCCGAGAGCTTATAACCCAACCGTTTTTAGAGCCGGGGTGAGGAGGCACCTTCTGGGTTAGCTCGTTCCATCGTGGATTCTGTCTTGCGCGCGGACTTGATTGGGATCAAGAGCGCACCCATTAACACGTTCAGCGCCATGTGTATCGAAAACGATACACACTATGTAAAAGGTGGGGTAGTAGAAGGGTGGGGATAGAAAAAAAATAATCATCTATACCATTTATATGGTTTTAAGAAAAAAAAAATTCAATAAAGTCAAATTTTGTTAGTATTGGCATATAGGGCTTGGCGCTGAGCGTAATAAAAACCAGACTTAGCGACTCGGCGACCCGCGGCGATAGCTCACTACGGCCCCGCGGGACCAAAGACAGGGTGAGGGTGTATTAAAAGGTTTTAAGTGGGTAGACCTCCAATCTTTCATCGGGCACTAGGCCGGGTGGGGGAATGAAGGGGTCCCGCTGCTCGCCCGGCGGTGCAGTATGCATTTCCCTTAGTTTAAATAATAAAAAAAGAACTCTTTAGGCCTGCTTGAGGAGCGAGGGTTGTTGTTGGTATAATGTTAAAAAGAACTAAGTAATTTAAATGTTAAAATAATATAATGTTCTGTCACAACGTAGGAACCTTATAAAAATGATAATAAATATACATACTAAAATTAAAACTATGTCATTCGATGCAAGCGGCTATGTTTGTCCTGACTTTGAGGCTGAGGTCTTTTTTCGATAACTTGCTAGTTTTTTGAGGTCTTTGGAGTCCTTAAGATCTTTTGAATCTTAAGTATTATTGTTTTAATATGCATCATGTGGCCTGTACTTATATAAATAACTAAAATCAAGTCACTGACTGATGCACTCAGAACTTTATGGCTTAAGAAAATGTGTTTTTATTATGTTAAAGAATATTTAGATAAGCGACATTTGACATATTTATTAACACTCTAATATACTAAAACAGTTTATAATTATATATTTTTTGTCTTTTCGTGTATTGTATTATTTACGAGCATGTTATCATCCGTTATTTACACTTATTAGAGAATAGTACATTATGGTACAAGTGTGTAATGTTGGTGATTACCGCTGAGGCGCATTGAGGCCCGAGCCGTCAGGCGAGGGTCTTACGAAGCCGAGGACGGTAACCATCAATACACACGTGTATCATACAAGGTTTTTCAACACACTTCTGAATAAAACAATACGTAAATAAAAAATCATTTTCTTCATAAATTGTATTTGCAGACATTTTAATTAATAACTAACTAAATAACTTCAAAAGAGAAAACGAGACGAGTTGTGAAAAATGTTTCGTAATGGCGGGAAAAATTAATCAGTTTTCCTATGCGCGCGCATCGGCCATAGACTAATAAATTTCGTAATGGCGGGAAAAATTAATCAGTTTTCCTATGCGCGCGCATCGGCCATAGACTAAAAAATGAGGTTTCTTTTTTTTGGGCTTTTCGCGGATAGCATTTTAGCGCAAGTGTAAGCGTAACTCAACCAATAATATTAAAAAAAAACTATTACTCACTCGTGAATAATAGTAATGAAAAAGTCACAGTATGATTATAGGTGTCATTATGTGCCTAATTGCCATGGGATTAGAGCCACTTTATGAGGAAGTGTGTTGAAAAATAATATTGTGTTAATAGACTAAGTTAAATTGACGACTGTGAATTGATATGACGCGACGGTTAATTTTAATATTTTTTATTCGCAATTTTTAAATAATATAATTTGGTAATTCAATGATGAGACTTAAGAAAAAAAACAAAAAAATGCATGCTAGATGTAGTGAAATGTCTTTGATCAATTAAATATTTATCGATTTTGATATTTATAGCAAGTAAATATCTTGTTATTCAAGTCTCAAAAGTATACAAAGCGGTTCTTTCTGATAAATAGTACCGGTACTGGATATACACCAAAGTCCCGGGAATTCCCGAGACTTTTGATACTAATATTTTCCGGGAGAATGCCCTATTCACTATGAATCGCCAAGTTGCTAGAAATATACACGTAATCGTAACAGAATAGTTAATTTATTTATAATAACAAAATACATTGATATGACTCGTTCTAAGGGACAAAGTAGTGCGTCATTCATCTATCATTTGTTTAGATTAAATTATTTGTGCCACACGGGTCAATTCAGTTCAAGAAACTTTAAAATTATCAAGTTAGTATTTTTACATCAGATTTTTAGAATACTGGCAGATAAAGTTATTCAAAACAGTTATGACGTTGTTCATTAACTAAAAGCGCTTTAAAAAAACAAAGAAAAAAGATTTTTTTTCGTTTAAGTATGTAATTTTAACATTTAACTGCAAATTTTTTATATCTAAAGCAATTGCCACAATAAAAAAATTAATTGTCTCAGGAATGAGCGGAACTCGAACCAACGTCACATTGGGCGAGTACTTTCTCTTCTTCGAGCTTAATAAATACTTGGGAAAAAATCGACTGGTCTCATTTTTTTCGTGAAAAGGTAAGCGCTTGACCGCTGCACCTCCCGGGATTCGAACTAAGGACCGTCGGTCGGTGCAAAAGGCAGGACCGCTACCGTTGCACCAAACGGTGTCTAAACCTAAGGAGGTCTATGTTTTAAATGCCAGCAATATGTAAATAATAAATCTCTTTTGATCAATCTGTGTATCATATTTCTATTACTTTTAGTTTTTGAAATACACTACTGGAAAAAATGTAGCAACTGCAAGAGAGAAGGAATGAAGGAATTAGAACACAACTCCTTCAGCACGTCGTGCCCAATAAGACGCAAATGGGACAAGATAGCGAGAGATAAAATAGCGTACTGTACGTAATAAAATATATAATGTAATAAAATACGACGTTCTGCAAGTTAATCTGCAAAAAAGCGGAAATGCCACGAGCGAGTTCATAATCGAAGCGGCGAAGAGAAAGGTCAGCATCGCTCTGCTCCAAGAGCCCTACACGGGGAACAGGGGAGTGATGGGAGACTGCTGATGAGACCGGGATGAGAATAATACAGCCCCCACAGGAGATGGGAAAGGTAAACAAGGCCGAGATTGCGATCCTTGATCACAACATTAAAAACGAACAACAACCAAACCTTACATCTACAAACATAGTGGTGGACAAACTAAGAACTGAAAAATGGACCATCGGAGCAGTCTCTATCTACTTTGAACCAGATAAAGAGTTGGAACCCTACATCAAATCGCTTCATCAAATAATAGGAGGAGATGCTGATAGAGAGGAGAGTGAGTGGTGGGGCAGTGTAAAGAGCAATGACAGAGGCGAGGAGCTGGTGGGTTCGATACATGAAATGGGAATGAGCATATTGAATGTAGGAACAGTACCGACATTCTAAACATGGAGAGGAGGAAAGGAATATAAAAGCAGAGTAGACGTTACGTGCTGCTCGGCAGACATGGTCGGCGACATCCAAAATTGGGAAGTGGACCAATATATGGTCACCTCTGACCACAATGTTATGAAAATAAGAATTGAACTAGAGAAAGTAGGACAAAACCAAAACAACAAAACCACCAGGAAATATAATACGAGGAATACCAATTGGTGCGAGTTTCGTGACGAAATCATGCAAGCAATGGTTGAAAGGAAAATTACAAAAACAGAAATAGAAGCAATTAAAGATAAAGATGAACTGGAAAGAAAAGTAATCAATTACATAGAAGTAATAATCAAAGAAAGCGAAAAGAAATTAAAAAAGAAAAAAGACAACATTAAAATTAAGATACCATGGTGGTCAGAGGAGCTGGAAGCATTAAAGAAAGAGAGCAACAAATGCAAGAAAAGAAGTATGTGGGCGGCACCAAGCCGACGATCTGTAGTAGTTGAGCGGTACGTAGCGTCAAAAAAGGCCTATGAAGATGCAATGGATAGAACAAGGGTTAAAAGAGCTGGAAGGAGTTTTGTAGCAAGCAAGAAAGGGAGACGATGTGGGCAGGCATTTATAGGGTAATAGGAAGAACATCTAGGAACTACGAAGATCTACCACTGACAAAGGAAGGAAAAAGCATCAGTCCTCCAGTCCATCAGTCATCAGAAGGGAGTCGGCGGAAATTATAACAGAAACATTTTACCCGGTGGACACAGAGGAAGGGGAGAACGACGATCACCGGCGTATACGGGAGAGAGCGGACGAAACAAACGTGGAGATCGGAACTGAAACCATCAACCAAACCTGAAACCACCTTTCGTCAATAAAATTAAGAACTTTCTGGAGCAAAAATGTGAAAAAAGCTCGAAAAAACATTTTTTTCTCACTTTCAAAAATTATGAGCTTTTTAGAGCAAAAAACGTGATCCTTTAATTTTTTCAAAAATTCGACCAAGTGAAACAAAAAAACGGCTGGCTGGATTAATTTGGTTCTTTGTAGGGTTTTTGTGGACATATTGAACTGTAAAAGGCACACTTAACTTAGTTATTTCCTCAATATTTTTGACCAGCGCTTGATTTTTCAAAAAACCACCAAAAGCCCTTTTTTGTTGCATTTTCAAATTCATGTGACAAAAAGAAAAAAAATTTTTTCGGAAAAGCAATGGCTAGTCATTAAAGAGAATTCATTCAAGTTCTCTAAACCCATCTTTAACTTTATGTGCGATCATTGGTTGCTGAGATATCGATAATCAAAGACAAAAGGATCCTTTTCCATTTGAAGACCGATATCTCGGCGAGAAGTTGACTTTTTTGATTTCCTGTACGATTATTTCTCTCGAAGTTACGGTTTGTTGAAAATTGCCCAAAAATTTGGAACATTTTTTTGATCCCTTAATTTTTTCCAGTAGTGTATTTCTAGCAAAATCATAATTTTTTAGGGTTCCGTACCCAAAGGGTAAATACGGGACCCTATTACTAAGACTGCTGTCTGTCCGTCCGTCTGTCTGTCACCAGGCTGTATCTCAAGAACCGCGATAGCTAGACAGTTGAAATTTATGTATTTATGTTGCCGCTATAACAACAAATACTAAAAACAAAATAAAATAAATATAGGGGGGCTCCCATACAACAAACGTGATTTTTTTGCCCTTTCTTGCTCCATATCAATAACGGCAACAGGTAAGCACTTGAAATATTCACAATACACTCAGTTGTATTTTTACTTTAATAATAAATAATAAAATTAAAATAAAAGAAATATTTAAGGGGGGGCTCCCATACAACAATCGTGATTCTTTTTACTTAACTAAAAGTTTGTACGGAACCCTTCGTGCGCGAGTCCGACTCGCACTTGGCCTTTTTTTTATATTTTCCGCGGTTTTTCGCTCACATCTTTAAAAAAAATTGTGGCTATGCGTCGTATTAGCTTACGGGCGGCAGTATAATTAAGGCTTGTGATTTCCAGCACTGGAGAATTTATACATACAAACATAAATCACGCCTTGTTTTTCGCATAAGTAGGCAGAGATGACAGATTTCCACTTTTCACGATCTGACATACATTTCTTGAACTCTCATCAGACCTTTCATACAAGCTCATCGGTTAAGAGTACTTTTGACCTGGCCTTATTTCGGGACATCTTCTATTTGGTCCCTGAAAGTTCGCATTGGTCTGCCTTTACCGACTAGGCACATTTATAGAGTAGAATTTATAGGCTTATATTGTAATAAGTATGTATGAAAACATTTTCATTTCTAAGAAAAATTACAAAATTGGAGATGCAGCCGAAACGAATCGCTACAAGCACAGAAAAGCTGCAAATAGTAAATTTTTGGTCACCCATCCGTTGACTGGCCTTTTCAAAAGTGGCTTCATTTCCGCAATCGTGGACCGAAAGCATTCACAACTACGCCATCAAAGTACTCAAATATCTTATCACACTTTTTTTTGATATGTGATTGATGTTAATCAAGTTAAATGACCTCCGCAACGATACCGGGTTTTGGGACTTCGAGATCCTTAGATGGACCTAAAGTCCAGTGTAGCGAGTCACCGCAGTGGTTTTCTAGATTGATGGCATCTTTCGTGAGAGATTCTCGAACCAGCTTAGATTCACTAAGGCGCTCTAGCCGGAAAGGGAGCACGGGTTGCCATAGGGCGCTTCCAAAGGCTTGGATCTCGGCTATGGTATGCAGTATCATAGGGGAGAGAAGCGCCTAGGTACATGTCGCAGTCTGGACGTACTAGTGTGATGTGCAGACGCTACATGAGTACACGCTACGCTACGCTCACCACATCCACGTGAGTAACTGCACTGTTTCCGTCCTGTGTGGGAGGAATTGACCTGTGTGATCGGGTCTTCGGGGTCTTACCGTACTGTGTATCAAACTTGAGATCCTTCATGGTAGCCCTGTGGATCCACTGGCGCCGCTTCATCTTTCCTCCGTCAATGAACACCATACTCTTTCCTGACGCCTCCTGGTCAGGAGTCGACACCCCGTACCTCACGAGCGACGCCGTAGCGTTAAATGTTGACCATGTTGCTACTATGTCATTGGTTTTCTCTGCAAAATGGAAAATGGATAAAACTAAACAATCTTCCAACTCACTTATTCAAAAACAATTGAAGTGAGTCACGCAAAAACTTTAAACTTGTAATAATAATAACTAGGTCTGTAATACATGCTGCTGTTTACAAATACTGAGCGAAGCAATTAGATTTTTGAAGGGTGATTATTCCTCGATGGTATGTTCGATTTCAAAACTTTTTTTTGCACATTACTCACGACCACGATGTGAGTTTTGGCGACAAATTTCATCAATGTAGTATTAGCGGTTTGGCTGTGATCAGCTTTTGAATTTTTCTTTCGGTGATTATTCCTCCATGGTAAAGTCTATATTTTTTTTACATAGCCTATGTCCGTCAGGTTATAATCATGTACGAGTATGTTCATGCCAAAATTCGTTCGAATCGGTTGAACCGTTAAGTAGCAGGAGGGAGACAAGCGAAATTTGTGAGTTGCCTAAAAAAGAGCTTCGCTCAATAATATTTCTTACATTCATATTAATTAGTCAAGCCCTAAGTAAGCACTGTAAGGCTTGCGTTATGGATACTAGGGTAACGGATAGACGTACGTATATGATACATAGGTATTGAATATTTATAGAAATATATATAAATAGCCATGACTCAGTTAAAATGCTTATATTTTCACACAAACATCTGCCCCTTCCGGGATTCGAACCCAGGAGTCATTAAGGCAGAAGGCGTGTTATTTGTTGCATTTGGAGAGTGTTGATATGATAGCCTTCAGAATCAAGGAAGCTGAGGTCTGCAGCTGCAGTCTGCTGTAGAATTTTACATTTTATTATATTGGTGTTTTTGTGATGTTGTTGAAAGCAGAAAAAATATAATAATTTCGTAACATTATAAGCAGCGCCTAAACATGGATATGTCTTTATAGTACAACTATACAGTATACTTGCACAAATGTAAGTTAGAACTCTTTTCAGTTTTTTCTTGGAGAAACTATTATGATACATAACAATGTCTGTATTATATTACAATGCTAATGTTATTTGTTGTTTATTCAGGAAACAACAGCTTTAACAAAACATATAAAGTAAATTAATATAATAGATTGGCACATAAGCCTGATATTTTCCACTTCAAGTTGGTACAGATAAGGGTGTTGAGTGACAAAACTGTAAATAAACTATATATTAAATGATGAAGACTATTCATACAAGATTAGAAATACTAAAGTAACTCTGTCTTCCTTGTCTGTCTGTAACATTTTCATAACAAAATGGCTAAATCGATTCTGATGAAGTTTAGTATGAAGATTGCATATTCCCTAGGGAAGGATGAAAACTTATTTTGCCACAAGAATCATTTATTCCCTTGGCGATTTAAGGTAGCCCAATATTAACTAATTTCAGGAATAAAATCATGGACAACTAGGTACTAATAGGTACATAAAAAGATCTTGACAAAATAATATTAGTAGAAGTGGAATTGATATAAAGTGCTAATGAGACACACACTTATGAATTACCTAAATAGATTTACTGTGATTAATTAACAGTTAATTTAATATAATAAAGGATACAATAGTTTGAAAAACAACAATGTTATCAACATTTCCTTGATCAAATTCTGCGTAACAAGGAGTGTGGGTGGGATTATCTCTGAATGTAAATGGAAACCCGGTATCTCTATTGACTGTAATTATTATACACACATTTTAAATTAAATAAAACAAACTTTGTCATGGATTATTGCGCATACTTTATTTGAATTCTGACGTTTCGACTCCTTGATCACGGATGACTGATGATTGATGAAGAAGGCAATAGTCGTCATGTATAAATAAATAAATAATAAATAAATATTATTTACATTCACACCAATTAGCCTAGCCCAAAGTAAGCACTGTAAGGCTTGTGTTATGGATGCTAGGGTAACGGATAAACATACATATATAATACATTGATATGTAATATTCATATAAATATATATAGATATCCATGACTCAGGTACAAATGCTCGTATTCATCATACAAACATCTGCCCCTACCGGGATTCGAACCCGGACCGTCGGTGCGAAAGGCAGGATCGCTACCGTTGCACCAAACGGTCGTCTAAGTATTTAACTTGATTACACGGGATTACAAGATAGGTGCGCGGCGACGACTGGTCGTCGTACTAAAATAGATATAAAGTAATATGAATCTTGTGGGAAGGGAACACGTACCCTGTTCCTACACCATGACAACCATTATAGGAGCCACTCAACCATGGAGATCAACTAAATTCACCAATAAATTATTTAGTTCTTACACTTCTCGGAAGGGCCTCCCAATTTTCGAAGTGGTGGTAGACTCAGTAAGTATACAATGTAATCGTAGTGAGAATTTTTTAACTAAATAAAATGTAAAAATAAAACAATTTGATTTATATAAAAAAAATTAACAATTAGGAACATGCCTGATTAAAAAATTGTGAAGGTAGTAGAAAATAGAGGACAACTATTATCTTAGTCATTCTGTGATCACGGCTCCTGTAAAGGAGTCGAAACATCAGGATTAAATATAAAATAAATTATGCGCAAAATCTGTAAAAAAGTGTTTTATTCAAATGACCAATAAATTATTTATAATATAGACAATACCTTTTTTTTGCCGACTGTACTGCTGGTATACCAAAAAATAAGGTTCTACTTATGATCACAGCTGGGAATAGAATAATAATATTAATTATTACTTCCATATGAATGACAGTAGAAAAAAAAAAGAAGGATTCACTAGGATTATGATTGCAGAGAATGAGATGACAATCGATAAGGAAGATAAATAAGATTAATTTTTGGGAATTTGACTTTATTTATTTATTTGATAACTATAATATTATATACAAACATAGCTTTAAGTATCTATGTTACTAACTATAACGAGACGTTGTTTCTTGATAAAATAAATTGATTGATAAGTTTTTAGACTGATGACAACATTCAAAATTGTATTTGAGGAATTTTTACTTAACAGATATTCTAATTACACTATATGAATGTTTTGACTACTACTTCATATAAGTATTTAATTTTATTCTAGCATTCACATTGCCATATTTCTATAAGATATAAAATATGCTGTTATTTTGTTTACTGTTTTTTAGACCTAGTGGAAAATCCTCTATGGTTTTGACCCGCTGTGGGCTGACAGCAAGGATATGTAGGACTCTCCCATGCCTTAGAGCATGAAGTGTAGGCAGGTATACCCAAAGCAACTAAAAACCACTGGAACATACTACTTGATTGCCATAGATCAGTGGGGTTGTGTGTAGCACTCACCTACATCAGGCGGCCAATAGGGCCCCTCCACATGCAAAGACATAGCTTAACTATGTCTGTGATTGGAAGGCCTAATGTAGTTAATATATTAGGTTCAAGTATTAAAAATAAAACGTTAAGCATTGTTTATCTGCACTGTCTTTTTTTATTATTTTATTTTGAACCCATAGCTGGGAATATTTTTATGTAGCATGATTTTGTAAATATTGTTTTTAAATACATCAATTTAATTAACCAACAAAGACTGTAGACATTGTACTTGACAATCTATTGTTAAATAAAATTGACTTTTTTCGTTTCGAAAGGCATTTCATTTTTATTGGATTTCTTTGTTATTATCGGCAATCGCAAAACTTATTTATATATTAACTTACCGCCAAATGAAATGTGCACTTGCTCAGGCTGAAGGTAATCATCACGTGTAAATATATTTTTAGACGAACACACTCCTAACATCAGTAACAATATAAAATACTTCATATTGATAAAAATATTTGAAAATTATATGCGAAACTAAGAATGCTTAGTAAACAGCAACTTCTTTTCCAAGGTGCAATGTGACACAAATACTAAGAAATTATTATGCTTTATAAGTGTAATAAGAGTTTGAATAATAACTGCAGTTTATTTTGAAAATGGGATTTAAATACGAAGCAACTCCATAACAGTCGAAAAACCACAACAAAAAGTTATAAATCTTTGCAGCCGACTATGAAGCACAACAAACAGAACGAATAAAACGCAAGACTTTTTGTTTCTAAGCTTCTTGATCTTGATTAATAATAAATAATTACAATGAAGAATGAACTTAGCTCAACCAATATTATTAAACATCGCGAACGAGCGAGCTCAAGTAATAATTTTTGTTATGACATTGTCAAATTGACAATGACAACGGAATGTGTTTCCAATTTTTTTTCCACCTTCCCCCAGTCTAGGGCAAAATGTAACAACTATTTATTACTGAGATTACATTTTGCAGTTTGTAATCACATTACTAGATTTCATGTAATAATTGTAAAATGTAGTGTAGCGAGACGATGAAACAATTAAACGTCGTCTCGCTAATTTTTATTTGCAAATAATAGATTTCGCCGATATATAACACCAATTTTGTAATAATATCAAAGCATTTAACTAGATTGATATCTGACATCATGATCAACGAGACCAGAGTTTATTTAAAAATGAAAGTAGTGACTTCAAATTGTACATAATCATCGAGGGAACAAAAACTTTATCATAAGTGAACAGTCAGAATTCCTAATAGAAACGGATTAATAACAGTGTATTATTGCGTAATCTTAAAATATTTAACAAAATTTTCGAAAGAAACTAAAACTTTGGTTGATTTAAATCAGGAATAAAAGTGTCGAGAACGTGAAATAAAAATAGTTAAAGATATGCAAAATGACTTAATCAGGATAAAATGGATCTTAATTGTGGTCAGAATAAGCTTCTAGCTTATTCTGCTAGCTACTTCTAGCTTCAAGCTCGAAAATTTTAGAAAATAATGAATTAAACAGAGTAATAGCAAAAATGCACAAATGACAAAAAACTTCAAATCAAAATGAGAAAAGAGTAATACAAACACAAATGAGAAAACAATAAATGTTTTGAATTGTTGCAACTTACCAGAGTAAGAGTGAATTGCATTACGTGCGCTTGTAGAAAACATGCAGTTATAGAGCCTAATCATTTGGCTGGATTCTTATTAGATACTTTGCAGTGTAGCAATATTGACGTGACAACGTCTTATAAATTGGTTTGCCGGGTGACACTTCAAGAAACTGCGTTACGCTCCGCTCACGTTATGCGCTCACAATGAGAGCGAGTGAGAGGCACGCGTCCCTTCCACTCGGGCATGGTTAGCCCGCCTAAGAGCGAGAGAGACAGACATAAAAAGTGGAAGGGACGCGTGCCTATAAATTAATGTTTTAAATATAATTCTTTGTATAAATAAATGTTTTAAATTGTTACTATTATTTCATCCTTCTTCCTACTATACGAATGAATATTCACATTTAAATTATTTTACCACTCAAAGTCGTTGTCACGTAAAACTTTCGCCCGTATACCGACTTTACAGGCAACCAATTTTTTTTTATCACCTGATCAAGATTTGGTGTTTGGAGTTTATTGCAGAGAAAGCATCATTTATTTCTATTGAGAATGTTATGTCCGAGTTATAAGACTTCAAATCGAAGCAAGGTTTTTGGAGGGAGACCATAGAATGATCTGCTGGAAATGCTAGCCCTTTATCTTGGTAGAAAGCAATTCGCAAAACTATCAATCTAAGCAGAATTGCAAACCTTCACCAAATCCCCGAAACCTTGTGATATGGAAACCTCTAAAAAACCAAAAATCCCCAGTGTGTAGGGAAAACTTTTAAATCTAGCAACGCTGAACAGAAACTTGATGTGACATGACATTGCTATAGAAAGAAAGCAGCGATTTGATGTTTTGGTAATCTATCAATAGATGTCGCTATATTGGTAAAAAGAAAATCAAGTTGATGAAAGGACGATCACTAGAGTACCTAAGTAATGTTCTTTGAGTGAGAATGTGAAGCCTGGGGGGCAATCGCCATAAAAATATGCAGTTGGATTGAAATTGTACTACTGCTGAACTTCAACTTTTACGGCATTTCGTATCGCGGTAATGATTTGACGCAACCAATTGAAATTGGAACGCTGCCTGTGGTGTTTGTTTCCGAACTAAAGTACTACGTTATACCTACAATACTAGGTGACATCTGTTTTGTTTCTAATGCGTCTACGATCCAACTTCTTTTGTGTTTCAACTGTCGAGTAAAAATTAGCGCGATACCGATTTCGTCCAAAGTTGGATTACAATTAGAATTATGTATATAAGAATTGAACCTCAGCGGTCTTTTCACATTGAAAAATAGCGCTATTGGCCTTCTGGGTAAGTGTACCTGTTTCGTGAAGTAATCACAGAAAGGTAAGTGCAATATATATTTTAAGAATTAACATTGTCGCCACAAAGTAACTTATACATCTCCCCATCGCTATTCAGTGCTATTTATTATTCAACAATTAATCATGATAACAAATGATTACCACAGGACCTCTAAGGTACTGTACTGTATAGTGACGAAAAGAATAGAATATTGTTTATTTGCTTAAAACATACACTTACATTACAAAGTGTACAAACAGTAACTAAGTTACCGTCGCCATTTTCCCTCAATCCAAGCAAATATGATTATTTGCTATGATTGAGGGCAAAAAGGCAATTAAGGCAAAAAACTATCGTAGCCCTGTCCTATTGAATTCTGTGCTCGCGAGCAAATATTTGTCACATCTGCCTCTTGTGAGAGATCATAAGTGGCATACACACCAAAAAGCGTAATTAACTACTCACTGAACGGGCTGAAAAAATCTTTCAATGGGAATTTCAAATTTATTTCAAAAAGAAAACTCAGCTGTTCTTATACCTACCTGACTACGGTGATGGTGATAGTGTTACTAATAACAAAACTGTCACAGAAACAATCACATTAGACCATCATCAAAACACCGGGGATGATTTTTTTAGTAGCGACTCTCTTAGGACCCATGGAGATGTATTGTAGTGGTTACGCAGCCACAAGACAACGTGGTAACAGCTTTATACATACCTACCTGTTTCCATAGCGGTGTGGTGTGGAAGAAGATATAGTGACCAGACACCTCTTTCCCACTGGGCACTCTGGGCAAATGCCCAGGGCCCCGTGATCGATTGGGGCCCCCTAGTTCCTGGCAGATCACTAAATACCCACATTTATTACTGAAAAACTTATTTAATTAGAGTAAATCGAACCTCAATTAGGGACTATATTATCGACTTACTTATTAGCTTTTGCATGCGCGAAGCTACTCTACTCTAGTCCAAAATAGGGCTATCGAATTTCAGCATGCTTAGATAATTTAAATATGTGAGAATCACCTCGTTTAATTAAAGATTATCTATTCTACTATTGGCTGTCAATAAAAAAATTGAAACCTTGTTTATCTGCTTTCTTTGTCTATTCTAGAAATAAAAAAAGTGTTCTGTCAAAGTCATAGGGGCCCCGTTATTCCTATATGCCCATGGCCTCCAATAGGTTAAAGACGGTCCTGATAGTGACAAGATAGACAAAGAGATGTTTAGATGGTTAGGACACGTAGAATGTATGGTCAAAAGAAGATTTACAAGACTTTATGAGGCAAATGTGCATGAGCAAGTCGGTAAAGGCAAACGTTCTGTTAGAAGAAAGAACGATAAATGGAAGACGTCCTGAAAAAAGGTCAGGTCAAGAGCCTTAATCGACTAGCTTGTATGAATGGTCTGATGAGATTTTAAAAAGCGAGAGATGTTTGTCAGGATCGTATAAAGTGGAAATCTGTGATCTCTGCCTACGTGAGAAAGGGCGTAAGTGCGTGTGTATTTCCATAGAATGATGACCCTTGCGTGCAGTCTCATACTGGTATTTCTATTTGATTGTAATGTCCTACTACGAACTTATTTCTGACACACCGGTTTTAAACCTAGTTCAGAGTCTGCAACTTCTTTCATTTTTTCTATAAATAAAGATTATCATTATTAATATTATCGCAAGCGACTGTGTATAAGATAGAAAGAAAGAAAGATTTTATTGACCCATAGCAATGACCCAAGAGAAAAAAAAGAAAACATTTATGACGGCTAATTAGGACCTAATAATGTTACACTGACAAGTCACAGTGCCTCAGCGCTGGTATTCTGGCAAGGCCTGAAGGGGCTGAAGTAGGCACTGCATAAAATAAAAGTTCATATAAATTTACATAAACGAAAAATAAATCACAAACAACAACTCTGCGAGTATGGTTATCGATTGGCTGATCATCCCATAGAGGCAATGTATTTGTTGATAACTTTTTTATAACATATAAATAACGTGTGTAAAAAACAACTACGCCTCTGAGCCCTTAGGTGGGTGGGATATTGCATTGTGAATGCAAAAATTAAATAATAAACACAACTTTTAGGGAATTCCAAATATGGTTCCTGTTGGTTCGATTCATTACAAAAAATACGAAAATCGACTACGAACTCATTGAGTTATGGCCTTATGGCGTCACATAAATTTCGTCATCAAATCCGATCCATGGGAGATTCGGTCACGCCGCTCCAATGATGCAAACCCATTGAGTTTGGGCTCGAGAGGTTTATTCTGACAAGTATTCTGGCCCTAATAATATCCAGGGGCTGATTATGGAAGTGGATATTGGTCACGGAAGATATGTTGTTTAACGACGCAGCCCCATTCACTTCGAGTTCGTTTTATTCGTCTTGGCAAGTGCTCTGATCCTAGATTAATTCCAGGGGCTCAACTTTTTTATTATTTTGATTATTAATAATAATATTTCTCACATTCACATCAATCAACCTAGCCCAAAGTAAGCTCTGTAAGGCTTATGTTATGGATACTAGGGTCAACGGATATACATACATATATGATACAATGCTCGTATTCATCACACAAACATCTGCCCCTTCCGGGATTCGAACCTAGGAGTGTCGGTGCTACAGGCTGGATTGTTTTCGTTACACCAATCAACTAATAAAACTTTTTTTTATTTACTTTTATTGTATATTTTGTTACTTAACTTTTTTTTATAGCATCATAACGCTAAGACGCGCATTGGTTTTAATCCATTAACCATTCAAATGGCTTGATCGCCCGAAAGGGTTTGAACTTAAGGGTCCTTCATCGAATGGGTGTCCAAAAATTTATTATGTTGACCTCCTCCGTGTGCCTTGGAAGAGACGTTATCCTCAGGCAATATCTGCAATAGTTAGCACTAATTCAAATATATTTTTTGTTTTAAGTACTTTTGTATGTAGTTTAATATAGTTATGTACGTATTGTATGTTTTCTAAATAATAGTATGTTAAATTGATGTTTAAGTATACTTATATCGATTGTATCCGCTCTAAAGATTCTTTTTTCCCAAAGGTTGACTGGTAGAGAATGCAATTAGAGTTAAATCCTCCTTTTGTACTATTTTATATTTAAGGTCATAAAGCTTCTTAAATAAATTAAATAAAGAAAATCATATTGAATGTAGAGGTTTAACGCTCATGCTTTTATTGGTGTTGTCATGTATAGAGAAGAGCTGTGATCCAGTCAAGGGGTTGGTCATATTGTGGTTTTTTAATGGGTTCGGTCTTGATCCCAATCAAGCCCGGGGGCCAAGACAGGATCCACGATGGAACGAGCTAATCCAGAAGGTGCCTATTCACCCTGACTTTAAAAACGGACGGACAATTTTTATTAATAATTATATGTATGTTGTATGTTCAGCGAATCATGTTGGTAAATATTATAATAAAGACAACTTTATAACCATGTCTCTAGCTAATATAATTATTATCATTCTTATTCTTAAAGATGTTGTTTAGTTTAGTTTATTTGTATTTGTTGCAGCGCACTATGTAAACGATTCCCGGATTTGGGGAAGCGAGAAACTACTGATATGAATTAGTTATTTTTTAAAACAGTATAAAATAAAATATAAACACATATTAATGATCTATTTATTGTCACAGTAAAAAAATATTAACGTAACTTATTAAAATTAATATAATTACATTCTAAAACAACATTAATAATAATTAATTGTACCCTTAAAATAAAGATAAATATCACAAATTATATTGTGATAATCGATTTGTACTTTAGGTGAGTAAACAACAAATGTAGGCAAACTTAATATGTTTGATTAAAGTAATTCATCCAATAATATAAAACAATTATTGTCCAATTTTCTCAAAACGAATCAACATCTAAAATCAGGGTCATGTTGGCCTAAAATTCATTTCACCCTCACTTCCTTTGTGTCTGCTCCTACTTGGCTGTGCAGGAGCTTGACCTAAACTAACTTCACCCTCACTTTTTAAGGGCAGTATTTCTCCAGATAGCATATCGGAACTACTCTGAGTCGCAACCGATGAGGAACTAGATTCTGAAATAGACTGCACTCTAGTTTTTCTAGTTTTCCTTCTCAGTTTTAATTTGACTTCTCCTAAACTACTCACTTCAGACAGCGGATTATCTGCGTCTACCGAACTGGAAGTACTGACTGTATGCTGTTTCGACGATTTCAATTCTTTTGTTGTTTTTGTTTTTCTCTTTTCTTTTTTAGATGGAGTACGAAAGGAGTTTTCTAAATTAGAAAGAACATCGTGAGAATTCTGTGGTAGGCGTAAACTGAAACGTGGTGACGATAGGTTAATGGAGATACCAAGGTCTTCTGGTTCGTTGTCAATTACAATTTTCAACTCCTCGTTGTTAATTGTCATCATTGGACTTGTCTGTCGATCAACGGTGAGCGAAAGTGAGAAGGGCGATGTTGTTCTCGTTTTCGTCTTAGTCGGCGATGTCATTGCACATTTGACACGAGCTGGTGATGTTTGCGTATTTTTCTGAAACGCTGCCACATTGTTCCTTCTATCCTCGTTATCTTTTTCTTTTGATGATGAAGGTTTCATTATATTGTTTTCTATTATATCCCCATATTCATCGATAATTAACTTTTTGATAAACTCTTTTTCTAATTGAAACAAATTCTCAATTTCTCCTCTAGGATCAATCGATGGCCATAAATCATTGCGTATCGGTTGTATGACGCTTCTATCATTCCTAGGAGACGTTTGCGTTTCTTTAAGAGATATTTTACTTCCAGAATTACTTTGCGTACCTGTTTCTTGAGTATCTACGGAATGAACAAATTCAAAGATATCTACAGTATCTTTGAATGATAATTTTAATGCTTTCGTATACGTAGTGTTTTGAACATTTTCATCTCGATTGCCCTCATTAGATGATTCCCCTTCATTTGTTTCCTTGTCATTTTTTCCCTGATTAGATTCACCAAAATCACCTGTTTTCCGGCTGCCAGTACGTTGACTTTCTTTTGAAGATAATGATTGTTCAGACTTTTCTTCCTCGAAGTCGTCTGCATAGCTGTCAACACTACCGTCACTACGCTGGTTTTCATTTTGAAGATTCAATTGAATATCATTCGAAGTTTCTTTAAACTCTTTTGACAAAGTCTCGCTTATTGTCTTTTCAATATCAATAACTTCCTGCAGTAAATTTTCATCGGAAGTAGTAAGAACCTTCGGGTTATTTTTATGTTGACGTTTTCGGTTGGTCTCACTGTGAAAAGAGTTCTCTCTACTACTCAGTATCTTGTCAAGTATTGGATTTAACTGTAATTCACTCTTGTTGGGAATATTACATATTTCACGTTCTATGTCACTTACTCTAACACCCCCTAAAGTTAACTTAGAATACGGTATATATTCTCCATTATTCAATGCTTTCAATTTTGTATCAGATTGCGAGTAAATTTTTGTCTTTTTTGGGGACGGTTTTCTAGATTTTGAAGTCGTACCTCTACTACGAGAACTTGAAGGCTGTCCGTAAACAGAATTCAATTTCTTTTTCCAGTCATCCAGGTTGAGATGTGATCGCTTCTCTGATTTTTTGAAGACTGAATTCTTTTTGCTTTTAATGTCAGTACGCGCCGGCCGTTTTGGAGAAATTTTGGAAGTCACTTTAAATTGTTTTTGAATTTTTGATTTATGTAAGGCTTCAGAGCTAACATTGTTGGTAGACTCACTGCTTTCACAGGTAGACATTTTAGATATTTTTCTAACAGGGTAACTATATGATTTAAGAGTGCTAGAAGATCGACATTGTTGTTGGTAATTTTTAGATATAACAGCGCTCGTGTTTTTCTGAGTCTTGGGCGGTGGTTCCGATGATTCGAAAACTACATCAATTACACCAATATTTTTATTACTGGTATTCATATTTATACTTTCTTTTGATTGAGGTAAAATATCTAATTGTAAAACCCTCTGCTCCTTCAGTTCACTTCTTATATTTATGCTTGGCATATTTTGTATTTGTAATTGTAATTTTGGTTTTTCCTTAATGCGTTCAATGTGTTCATGAACTACTTCATTGTATGATACAGCGGGTGAACTTTTTTTTAGTTTGACATCATTTAACAGGTTTGATTTCGACCCAGTCAAATTATTTTCGTTGATTTGGACAGTTTTAAGTCGTGTAGTTTTCAAATTCATTGTTTTATCAATTTTTTTCAATGGTGATTTTGAGTTTACTTGTACACTTGTGTTTACAGCCTTAGGCTTTTGAGTTTTACTACCTAGTAATTCAATAACTAAATTTTTGTTTGGTTTAAACTCAGGTGAAAATGGCAACGATTTATCAACAACTTTATGACCATGAAATTTTGCAGTAACAATTTCTTCGATATGAACTCTTTCGTTAAATTCATCATCTAGCGGCGCTGTTTGCGATTTAATGTGAACGCCCGGTTGGTTAATTTTAGTCAGTTCTCCGGAGAGCAACTTGAGATCATCTGCTGTAGATTGTAGCATATCATGAAGTTTCTTCAGAATAATTTCATCTTCAGGTCTCAAAGCTGGCTCTGTATTCCATATCTCGTCATCTATGATGTTTACCATTTCAACCTTTTTGTTGCTATCAACCTGCAATGTTAAAAATCCGATTATATAACAATGGAAGGAATGTTATATTATTATAAAGCGCACATACACACACGCAATACACGAAGCCATTTAAGAAGGTTATGATTACCAAATATTTATCGACAGGGTATCGAGGCCGATCAGGCCTCATCTGTTGGTCAGGCACAGGGGCTCGGGCATCCTCTCGGACATGCTGTTGCGATCTGTGAAACAATAAAAGTTATACTTAAAACAGGACAGTTAACAAAGAATTTATGATGTCAGTGTTCTTTTTTATTTACTCGGTTATGAAATCTGATCGTTTGGAATAATTGTGGTTTCCGCCATGATTCAGGTGACGATATATAAAATATTCATTCTCTCCAACATCTGTTTAATTTTCTTATCTTTAAAAC
The DNA here is from genome assembly GCA_927399485.1 of Calamotropha paludella. Classification (NCBI taxonomy): domain Eukaryota; kingdom Metazoa; phylum Arthropoda; class Insecta; order Lepidoptera; family Crambidae; genus Calamotropha; species Calamotropha paludella. Next base: position 24,314,941 of record OV656817.1, on the reverse strand, counting down.
TTTTATCTGTAGGTTTCGTTACAAAAGTAATCTCAAAATCGGTCTAAATAAAATCAAAACTAATTTGTCAAATATATTTTGGGTTTTATTTTCTAGTCTTATATCACATTCTTCATTTCTTAAAAACGCCATGAATGCTATTCAGCATCACTAATGTTAGTGTAATTTTTTTAAGATTTCCTATTTTTCTGTCATTGTGTTTGTTTTAGTACTAGAACATTTTTGCAATGAAATCCTCAAATTCACTAACATTTAGGGATAAGAGCTGATTCCATTGCGTTCCACTTGAGACTAGTTGCTTCCTCCTTGACTTATAATGAGTCTATAATAAGCAACTTTAAATAGATTGTATTGAAAAAAAATATCGGACATATATGCGTATAGGTACTATTGGATCACTCATTATATTTTTATTATTATTTATTATTAACTTATAAAAAAGTGGTCATGTTTGGAATTAGTACCGTTTACTTTTTAAATATAGTATAGTTCCTTAAACTCTGCATATTCAAAGGTACAGTTAGACAAAGGTCGCATAACAGTAGGCGTGGGAAGATAAAATGAAAGGACATTGTTACAAAATCACATCAATTGTATTTCACCAACATGTACATTAACGTCTTAAACGAAGCATTTCACTGCTGCTTACAGTTAGAAAGAGACAAGTCTCAAATTATACATTTTCGGTCGACTGATTTCGACATCTACGAATAAGCCTATAATTACAGGCGGACTATGATATTTTGACATATTAAATGTACGTCTGACAACATATTTAGACACAGCTAAATATATATTAAAATTTAAAAAGGGTATACAAAAATGGTCTTAACACTGCACCTTGTGGTACACATTATTTCACCGATTAAAAGCGTACCAATGAGGCAATCACATGAATTCCTTGAAAAATATGCTAGAATACTGCCTCATTGTCACAATGCTTAATAAAAACACATTCTTGCTATAGCTGCAACGGCTAGTGAAATCTATTTTGAAATTTATTACAAATTGAAATTTATCACCAGTCGTATACAGGTTTACAAGTTTTATCGTTTCTGCTATGTCATAAAATTTACAAAAAACACACGTACATTTAATGTACCAAAAAAAAATGCACACTTTGTGCTCACAATTGCCTTTTGCCACTTATGGCGAGAACTAACGTTTGTCAAACCCGTACCTCGGGTACCTCCATTGATAATACTAATTATCAATTTCGAATCTATCAGAACGTAAGTTTTTGATCCAACCAGTTTCAACAAATAGATCTTTATCAATAATTTAATCAGTGAAAATACATTTCTGACAGCACCCATGAAATAAGAAATATTTTCCTCTAATTACTATTCATGATATTAGATAGCTGAAACAAACTTGCTTTTATGATAAAAATAAATACATAATACATAAAACCGTAACATTATTAATGAAGATATTAAAAGTTAAAACTTTCTACATAAGGCTTGACTAATACTGAATGAGTTCTCGACAATTTCAGTGGCCGCTCCTTGCTACCTATCATATTTACAAGTAAACAGTTTTTACAACATACGTATATATACAAGTCATATCTAAAATAAATAATGGACATATCAATTTCATTGAATGTTTAAAATGTACCGTTTAAAGACATAAGTCTCGATTCACAATCCGCTATTCGAAAGAAGAAGACTTTTATTTTGTTTCGTGTTACAAATGCATCCAAGACCTCGCTATGGCATTTGATCACGTCACTGCTCAATAGTCGTGGTCAGGCCAATCTACAACTATACTAATATAAAAGTAGTATTAGAAATGCGAAATCAAATCTCAAGCTGTATATGTCTGTCCTCTGATAGCCTTCGAAATTGACACACACTACCAACTGTTTAACATTATGACATATATAATGACAATTATATAATGATAATTACTTCACTTTATACAAATATAGCAGCGAGTTTTAAGAGTTCCTATAACGGCCGCGTAATCGCGGTTCTGACAATTTGACATTTCACAAAATGACTAGTTACGCTCCCAGCGTATGTAAAGCGATCTCGCTAATACTGCAGCCTATCCGGCGCGCGAGCCTCACGCCACTGCATCTCGTCGTCTGCAGCATCAAACTGCATCAGAATTCTCGCGCAAAAGGCGGGAGGCTCGCGCGCTTCCACCATCCGTAACGCGCTTACAGATAACTTATCCTTACAAAATAATCAACTCAAATCAACTCCATTATACATTTAAATCATCAAAAAATACAATTTTGAACGATTCCCAATAGAAACAAACAATCGTATTCACAAGGAATAAACCAAAATAATAATGAGTCGAATTTTGTCATCGAATGTAAGACAGTAACGGAACTCGAGCCACTCTGAATAAATCGCTTCATAGTAAAATAAGTATATTTAGTACGCGTCATATGCAATAAATACAAATATACAACGAGCTAAAGTCTGTACACGGTGCGACGATTATCCGACGTCAAAAACTATGTGTTTACAATCAGTACTCTCGACTACATAATGTCATGTTCGTTTATCGTATAATACTCGTACAGTATACAAGAATCACATAAATAAATGCCAAGTTCACTATGGTTAGGGACCTAAAGGTAACTAAGAAAATGGCATCCGAAGAAACACCGCTCACGATGCGGTGAACCGTCCTCGAAACGACTCCCGAGAGAGATCGGGCCGACACACCGTCCCGCGAACGACGTCGCAATACTAGTCGAAAGCGGATATGTACACTCGGGGGAGGCGAATCCCACCCTTATGGAACCGACCCAACACTTCGGCGGCCAAAGGAGCCGACACTCCGAGCGAAACGCTCGCCGAGGCGGGGGGCGTCGGCCAGCGAACTAAAGATAATCAACTATTTACAAGGGTATATACAGGCGTCGGTGTGTGGCGGCAGGCGCCGGCCTGGTTGCCGCGGAGCCGCGCGCGTCGCGCTTGCGGCCTCGTGCCGCGGCTACTGCTCCCGCGCTCTTCGCAGCGAGAGGGACAAGAGGTAGAGTCGGGGCGGCGCCGCGCTGCCCTAGGTCTCCCGCTCCTTCTTCGGCTTGAACTCCTCACCGAGAATCGTCGCTATCTCACCCTGCATAAATGCCCACGGCACTGTTGAATTCGCCAACGGACACTTTTCTCCGCTCGGACAGTATACCTGCAAGCAACGAAAGGACGGTTGCGGTGAAACTTATTCCCCTTTTCACATTACAGGCTTACATGGAATAACCGAAAAATAAAATGTGAGACCAACCTCTGATCCTTGCTGTCGCTTGATGGAATCCCGGGAGCAGGGAAAGCAGAACTTGTGGTGCGGTTGACTGGGACACTGAACGAAGTGGGTGTCTTCGAGACGTTCCTGGCAGAGGGTGCACTTGAGCAACGGCGTAGGCGCTGGCGCCGCTGCGTCGGCTCCGTCGCCCGCCTCCGTCGACGAGACTGACGTAGTCGACGATACGTGCCGCGAGCCCGACGACCGCCGCCCGCCATTTGACCCTGCGATCGGAGTATACTATTAGCTACCGTCTGCCGGTGGGGCCATGGGGCGCCAGTCGTGACGTCATCAAAGTTTGTGAGAGAACCGAGCAGACTGTAACTGAACCGCGAAGCGGGCGCAGGCGGTCGTCGGGCGGCCGCTGCGAACGCGGCCGGCGCGGCGAACGGACGCCCCGCCCGGATTACCCACATCTCGCACAAATCGAAAGAATATCACGTTACATTTCGACCACGCTCCGTAGAAACTCAGTCTATTTAGCTTTGCGTGTAATCTGATTACAATTTTTGATCGGCCGGTATTTTATTCAGGTATACTTGTATTCTACGCGCCATTGCATACCTGAGGAATTAGGCGAGTGTTGACTGGAGCGACTATTTGACCGCTGCGGTGGGGGCTGAGGCGGAGAGCCACCAGCGGATCGAGGCGAGCCTGGAGGCAGCGTATCAGTCACGGACATGAGCGCCGCCATGGGCGAGGGCCCTGCGCCTCCGGTGCCGACCCCACCAGCACTTACTGGGGGCGATCCTGCTGATCGGCCCAGTGGGGAATTTGCTGAACCATTTGTCAAAGGCGCACTGTTACCATAACCTGAAAAGATATATACTTAGAATATCCATTAAAATATAAATTCTTATCAATATGATTAAGGGCTTACAAAGTCGGTATGAGATCAAACAGAGGAAGCAAGATTAGTTTTAAACAGCGATGGACTACGTTCCAATATCACACGTTTTGACAGATAAGCTTATATTTAGCTTTTAGAATGTTCAGCATCATCAGCTAATGTATGTCCCTACACCAGAAAAACAGGTTTAATGAGCTGTAATGTCTTATCAATTAAAATAAGTACAAGATTTTTTTATCTGCCATTTTTTATGAAATAACACTGATAAATTGCATGATTTTAAATATACCTTAAAACATTAACCACCAAAAGGACGTTAGGTTTACGGGATTTACTGGACGGTATCGCTGTACATTCAATGTTGGATGACACATCGTTTGTGGCGAACCGTCGGATAGTAAACACACGTTCACACATGCATATAATGTCTTATAAATAGCATTGTTTAATATACGCTTACGTAGTGAACGGCCAATGTGTCACTGCGTGGTCGGTCACGCAACGTGGCGCTTGCGCTGGCGAATCGTTCGGCTTAACCTACCCACTAGACGGGTAGGTAAGTATAAATGAGTTGATACGAGTGCTACATTCAAATGTACATATAACCAGACATATCGCAACCGAGCTACTGCGACGTTGCCAAACGTATGTGGATATGTACACATACACTGTGCGCGCGATGATAGCTCGTCGTTGTTGTGTTGTAAAACCGTATCGTGTCCACAAAAATATTGAGTATAGATTAAGCTCTTGCGCAAATTTATATCTTATTCTTTGATCATGATTACAATGAATTGAATGCAAAAATACATTAAAAATATACTTTATGATTTAATTTTGGGTTTATAATTGTCCCCTTTTATTACGGTTTGGCATTAACTAGTGGTAAAACTTGCTATGAGATTGAGCACCTACAGCAGCAACCTACAGTTGTTTTCTTTGACGTTTCTTGTGAAGATATAATTAGTTAAAAGCCTATTTAACAAGAAGATAAAGAAACTATTTTTTTTTTATATGATAAACTTTATGTGTTTATCAGGTATGAAGGCACAGCCCATATGGCGGCGATGACGTCATATTCGGTGACCTTTTTGGCCAACAGATCGTGGCGGGCAGCCGCGCGCTCCGTACACACACGCCAGCGGAATGTGGTCGAGCGACTCTGCCAACTGCCAAGCGTAGGCAGGCGCTATATTTTTTCGCCCGACGGCCTACCTACATACGTACGCGAGCGAAAATGTCGTCACGCGACGTTGCCACACCGCACCGTGTCGTGCATGCATTCACAGCGCGATACAGGGTTTACATTACGTGGGTGTTTGTACGTTGCGAGGTTGTGTGCGAGAGGCCGCGAGTGCGGGCTCGCTTTCGAGAACGCTCAACCAGTTGGACCGGTTTCGTATTTATGGACCAAGTTAATGCACCTACCTATGTCATCTTCGTATACTGTTTCATTCTAGTAAATTTAATCTTTATTTATTCATTTATTGCCGCATTAGGCACACGCTATAACGTGCCCGTTCCGTATGAGATTTCTCCATACATAAAGGAGGCTTGTGGCCTAATAGTGGCTACTATAGTAGACTGCTGACAAGGTGATTTATTTATTTATACACGTTTTAAACATATTCACGAATTTAAATTTACGAAAAATATTGGGACGGATTTCTTGTGCTCAATATGTATCGTATGCATTGAAGATGTTCAGCAAAGGTGGGAGCTTTTGTTGAGACATAATGTGCGAACCTAGTTTAATTGGTTGATTCAGGGAATTTCTTATCATTTTCGCGGGCGATTCAGGCAGCTTATTTTTACTTTGATTATAGACACCCAGTTAGCGTCTCATAATAATGCAAAGATATAGATATCCGTGCCGTGACAGAGCAAAAGTTGATTTCAAAATAAATATGAGATTACTATTAATATTTTTAACATTTTTCTTGTTTATTATCACAATCGTCTGTTCCAAATAAGCCAAATTACAGTTCAATTGACGCTATGATAATTGCGATTTTATCAGAAAACTTCTGAAAAGGAGAAATAAGTGAAGTGATAAAGTAGGTCAAAGGGATGTTAGTGTTAATAAAATAACAATTTTATCACTTACTAGTCATATAACAGCCTCGCACTGGCAATTTACATAGTAACGAAATAATGCCTGAAAATGATAGTTTTCCCTTCAATGGTTTGAAAAGGGATTTAAACTGAAGACATACATATTTTTAACATCTTATGAAATAATATTAAAAAAAACAATCGTTTTTGTATGCATTAAATTGCAACAGGCTTTTTCTAGAGTCAATTAACACACTGCTAATTAACGAAACAGTTAACACTATTCCACTTCTGATAACTTTAAAAATATATGCAAGTTATTAAACAGGCACCAAAAATGTCTAAATTTTCAATATTTAATCCAATAATTGGCATTTGCTCATAGAATTGTGCAATTAGAAGATTTTAATTCTCCATACTGCTATTGACTAAAATGTATTTATAATGATTTATATTATAACTATAAAGAAAGAGTAAAACAATAAAATTTAAAAGAAACTGTGCACGTTGTTTTAAAGAAATAAAAATGGAAAAAGAAATATAAAGTGGAAAAACATAATAGTCCATCTCTGTTTTGGGGTGTTTATGTGGCAATTCTTGATTAAATACCGACATTATATACGAGTATAATTTAAAACGTATTAAGAAACTTACCATTAGTCTTGAAAGACGCATCAAAGGATGGTGTGCGTAGAGGATGTTTCTCTTGTTTGAATACGCGGTCTGGAGCGAACGGAGCTGCCAGGGATACTGCGGGCAGTGAATCACCACGTGTTAGGGGCGGTCTGGAGTGCTCCTCTAACAACCTCTTTGCAGGCTCGTGATGATTTTGGTGGTCGTCATCATCCAGCGGCCGCTTGAGGGTGAGGCCAGGAGCAAGTCGGGCGCCACCGTGTGTCGGCAAGTGGTGTGTAGGCAGATGGGTTAATCGTCGACCTTCGTGTTCCTCACGCCGGCCTCCATACTCCGCTAACAGGCCAGCGCTAGCTGTTGGCCTCGCATGGTGCAGAGTAAAACCGGTGGTGGGAGCGTGGTGAGCCGGCGGAGCCGGTTGGCCTCTAGCAGCTGTTTCAGCTCCGTTTTGATGAGCTTCTAGAGGAGCACGATGCGTTCCTTTCGTGTGTGTTGGACCACGACCCTCTTGAAAACCATGGGCGCGTTTCAGCTGTCTGGCAGTATCTAACACTACTTCTATGCGATCAGCACCCTCGTAGTTGACACAACCTCGACAAACCGCCTCGGAAAATTCGTGCAACATCGCCCACGGCATGCGGGGCAAGTCGCACAGGTAGCAGTGCTGCCGCTTCTGCATCACCGACATCTCGCCGCCGGACGTGGTACGGAGCGCGAGAGATCGGTTGTCTTCGTTTCTCTTGAAAATTTTGTCACAGATTTTTCAGACTTGTAAATAAAATCACCATCACCAATATCACAAGGGAAATCACACGACCGTTTCACATTCGGCTTCGAAAACGTTGAGCACCGGAGTCACAGAACTTATGAGACATCCACTCGGTTGGTTTGTCGAAGAGAGACTGAGCTGTGAACGCGGTGGGCGGCGGCAGGCGCGGGGTCGGGGCGGCGGCGGCCATTATCGAGCGGTGACGTCAGCGCGCGCACCGCGACCGGCGAGAGGCGACGCGCGACGCACCGAGGACGAGCCGTTAGCCGCGACGCGGATGCGCTGCCAGCGCACTCCAACACAAATGCTTATCGCACGATAACGAACGCTGTGTGTTGTGCCACTACTCATACTATTCTATTATAAATAGGCCTTGACGGATGCTGCTGGCATCTTCTTCATGGTATATTAATGTTATTAAACGTTATCTGTAAGTAGTAACGGTACATTAATTTCATAACAATACTCATTACCTACTTATACAGATTTAAAAAAAATCCGCGAAAATGTTGTAATGTAAAATGAGCATAAAGATGTTCAACATACAAATGGAATCTACCTATATAAACATATATGGATACGAACACATAGGTAGGTAGTGTAATGATGTAGATTAATGCATTAAATTTCAATCTATTCTCGCTCAGTTTCCTTTCGGCCGGCTGCATTCTAAATTATTATTACTCAGTAACACGAACGGATCCGGTTGAAAGACGGAGCGGGGGACGCGACCGGTGTGGCGGCCATCTTGAGACGTGACGTCACGTGACGAGTCAGCCGAGCGTGCGGTGCGGCAACGTCGCCTCGCTTATGTTATGTTAGCAGTGCCTTGTTGCCGCTCACTCTGTTGTGCTTTAATAATAATAATGAAGGTGGCTCATCGGTTTTTGTATGCGACGGAGGATCGGAGAAAAAACAGTTATACGACCAGGTAAACGAGGATGACGAACCAACCCGAATGATCGCATGCCACAATCGCATCGAGTTTCTCTCGACGACAACGTGCGCGGTTAATGAGCGTGTTGATATTTAAATTAAAACTTATGAAAACAATTACTTATACTATTAAGTATGTATATAGTAGTTAAGTCCGAACAGCTTTGTGACGGCCAAAATTTCTGGAAGCGTTCCTTTTTATAACTGAAAAAGCAATCTGCAATCAAGTAATCCAATTTTTTCCTTTACTCTGCTCTGGAATAAAGGGATAACTAGATCCAGCCAAGTAAATTAGAAGAGGTGACTCTGTTAACGAATTTTAGCATCAGCAAATGTTGATGCAAACACAGAATTAGCTGGATAAGTAGTTTAAGCAATTACTTTAAAAAGCTTTTCCCAGCAATCAAATGCGAGCTCATGAGTATATTGTCATGATTTTTACACGTCCCATTTAATTAAAAAATATATGTTATTAAATAAAGATGTCAAAGTACGGCAACAAATGAATGACGTCGTATCCCAAGAATAACAAATTTATTATCCGTTGGTCAGAAAAAAAAATTAACAAAGTTACATAAATGGGTGCAATAAACGGTCCAATCGTTACAGGATTTAGAGGGCGCTTGCGCGATCACACCGTCTAGGAAATACCCTTAGGGCACGTGCTCACGGTGTTTATTTACATCAAGCTTTAGAAACACGTAATAGCGGATAATCCCCAAATCTCTGTATTCTTCGCCAATTTTATAAACATATTAACATTTTAAATCGACTGGGAGCTCCGTGTTATCGCGTTACAGGCAATGAGCCCGTCCGACCTAGGGTTTACGTTGGGAGTATTGATTTTCTGGTAGGTACTAACAAATCTGTAGGATTCCTAATCGTAATAAATTCACCACTAGCTGTTACGTCGCCATCTCTGTTGGTTACATTACTTACTACTGAGAGTTATCAAAGGTTATCCATCATTATTTAGTGATGTGTGCATCAACGAAGGTTGGTATTTACTCTTCCGTTAATATTAATAAATTCATTAATTTTATCAGCTTTATTTGCGTGCGAAATATAATTAAAACAGGTTAAAGGTTGTCGCAAATACTCTTGATGCTTTATTTTAAAAAAAATATTATCCGTTTCGGTCCCTATGTAAGGGTATGTTATCAAGGGTTTTAATCCACCGAGATTCCTAGGGTGTCTGGGCGGAGATAGGGAGCCATCACGTATATTCTGGCAAGGGGAGGGATCGATGAGTCTGGGCATTGTGCGCATGCGCCGGCCCGCACCCATAACACGTGTCAATGTTTATTTACGTTTCGTGCACGTATTATTAACAGCATCGGTCTCGCTCCACCTTCATTATCTCGAAACAAAAATGTCTGTCAAAACTCATTCGTATCAAAATCGAATTAAGAAACATTCTGCTCCCAACGAGAAGTGTGATTGCCAAAAATGTTAACCACAAATACTAATAGTTTGACGTCATCTGATGACGCTATATTTTTATGATACTTTGAATTTCCTACAAAGATAGATTAAATATGCCTAACATTTGAAATTGATAATTCGTTGATCTAAAACAATTAAAAGCAAGAAAGGCTAGTGTGATAACTCGTTTAATGAGTTTACCTCACAGTATGAGGTCAACCAGTTCAAATAGAAATCATGATCCTCAGAGCTATTTTGATAAATATAAAGAATGCTCATTTGCATTGGTTTCAAACAAGTTTTCACAAAATAAATTAACACCAGAAAAATACAAGATGGGTTTGTTTTTGTTTTATATTAATACTGTTTTAAATTGAAACCTATCCCATCTTTTAAGTTAGCTTAAATTACAGATAGTTACGAAGTTTAATCAAAATCGGTTCAGTAGTTTCAGAGTTTCTCCCGAACATACATCGTGACTCGAGATTTTTATACAGGGTGTCCCAAAAACGACACGTCACAGTGACACTGGAGTTAGGCCAGCACAAGAGGCATCGAACAAGCCTAACATGACCTCAGTAAAAGTTGCTCGGTTTTCAAGATATTTCCAATTTAAACTTTTTCTAAATTTTCAAGTTTCTTAACATGTTCAGTGCTAGCATTATGTTAGATAGCCCTCAGGTTTCCATTTTTCTTTTGCACTCTTGTTGCGAATAGTTGCTTAAGATGATAGAAGTGTTATTTCGTTGACAACTTATGTAAAATGTGGAAAAATACTGGATTGAACTTGAAAAAAATTGAACAACGAAAAATAACTTTCAACTTTGATCACTTGCCGTGAAAAAAATTTCAAAGAAACTAAATGAGCAAATAACTTTAAAAACTTGCATGTGTTATGCCAATTCCAAAATGGTATAACACATGTATCTTGTTTTAATAAGTTTACAGTAAATGCTCGAACTGTCTCCCTTGAACTCTAATACATAAGTGACATCGCCTAATAAAATTACGGCTCAATGTTCTTAAGCTGATTTCTGATATGGTGCGAGCTGCATCGAATACACGTCGCCGTAACTCTTCTTCGGATCTTATTGGTTTCGCATAAACTTTGTCTTTTAGACAACCCCAATAAAAGAAATCTAAGGGATTTAGATCCGGGGAACGCGGTGGCCATGAAATTGGCCCCTGTCGCCCAATCCATCTTTCGGGGAATGCGTTGCTTAGGTACTGACGTACTGGTAAGGCATAGTGTGCTGGGCAGCCATCTTGTTGGAACCACATCCTTCGTCTCAGCGCCAACGGAGTATCTTCCAATAATACAGGAAGGTTGTTTCGCAAATGTTCTAAATAATTTTGTCCATTCAGAACAGGCGGCAACTCGACCGGTCCCAATATTTGACCGTTGAAAATTCCCGTCCACAGATTAATTTTAAATTGGTACTGTGATCGGTCTTCTCTTTTTTCATGTGGGTTGTCTAATTGCCAGCTATGGATGTTGTGCAAATTGATATACCCATCCCTTTTGCAGGCTGATTCGTCGCTCCATAACACTTCATTGAAGAAATTTGGATTTTCTCTCCATTTCTGAATCATTGTCCGGCAAAACTGGACACGCGCAGCGTAGTCCGCCGGAAGCAGTGTTTGGACGCGTTGGATATGGTAGGGATGGTATTTGTGGCGTTTTAAAATTCGATGTGCCGAAGATTTGGGAACACCAGTGCGGCGTTCAATAATTCGCACTGAAGTTCCTGGCTCCTCTCGTACTTGCTCTAACACCACGTTGTCGTCAACAGTCCGAGGTCTTCCTTCTGAGTGACTCACTCCAGGTAATCTGCCATCACGATAAGCGTTCACAACTCTTAAGATCACTTCGTAAGTCGTCGGATTACGGATTGGATATCTTTCGGAGTATAATCTTGCAGCCAATCTTGCGTTGTACGAAACATTGCCTCGATTGGAAACCTGCCTGGTTTCGCCGTAAATCAAGTGCATGTCCGAGTAGTCACGGTGAGTGTATTGGGTACCACGATTTGCCATCGTTAATAAGACAGTTCCGTAAAGCAATATCAGTGTCCAACAGAGCGCCGAGTTGTCGTTCAAAACAGAAATCAGAGTCCAGAGAAAAGCCAAGTCGATTTAAATTAAGGAATACACGGAAACAAGGAACGCAGAGATTAACACGGTTGTCGTACGAAACGCAAGGTAACGAACTGTCGTAACAACTTGATTTGCAGTGCAGGGCCATAAGAATTAAAACAACAACCCCTCTTTCTTCTGCATTTCTTTGAAAAGATGATAACGACACGTACGTCAAAAACAAAGCTATTTGCTTACAATATCTAGCCGACAAAAGGGTAATAAACTATCCTTATCTTTCATTCTCATGCATTTGACAAACAAAAAAGCTAATAGATAACAATAACAATGCCTTATCGTTGCGCGTGACATTATTTTTTTACCTGCTAGCGGTAGCTTCCGGGGTTCCTAGTATTAGTGAAGCATTAAAAAATCGTATAATATTAAAATAAGACACATGTGTTATACCATTTTGGAATAAGCATAAGACATGCAAGTTTTTAACGTTATTTGCTCATTTAGTTTCTTTGAATTTTTTTTCACGGCAAGTGATCAAAGTTGAAAGTAATTTTTCGTTGTTCAATTTTTTCAAGTTCAATCCAGTATTTTTCCACATTTTACATTAGTTATCAACGAAATAACACTTCTATCATCTTAAGCAACTATTCGCAACAAGAGTACAAAAGAAAAATCGAAACCTGAGGGCTATCTAACGTAATGCTAGCACTGAACACGTTAAAAAACGTGAAAATTTTGAAAAAGTTTAAATTGACAATATCTTGAAAACCGAGCAACTTTTACTGAGGTCATGTTAGGCTTATTCGATGCCTCTTGTGCTGGCCTAACCCCAGTGTCACTGTGACGTGTCGTTTTTGGGACACCCTGTATATAAAACTACAATAACATACCGATGACTTGCGCAATGGAAAAAACCTATTAAAACAATCTAAATTCGTCGAAAATAGACTAAACAGATTGTTTTTTATATTTCAAGCTTAACAAGTTTATTGAATGCCGTTGGTGGTAACAAAAACAAGTCTATAAATAACAAGGAAGTCAATTTATTTTAGAAGTTTAACGTTCGATCGAAGTTGTATTGAATGGGCATTGATGGGGTGGAAGGATTACTCACACCCTTGACTTTACACAGAAAAGATTTTCGGGTAGTCCTCACCAAATTCAACTTTCCGTCGGTATTCCGGGTAAGGAGGGGGTAGAATAGTATCGACCCGTGACGTCACCAGGCCTCACCCTGGCCAACCCTGATCAGAAGTATAACAAACGAGATACATGACATTACTGGCTGAGTATCGATTGAATTTGGGCGTTTTCGTCTCGTGAGGTAACATACGTGCGAAACATTTTTTTCTGTTATTCCGCCTAAACAAATTATCATCTGGAATAATTCCAACACGTCAAAACGAATAAAACCTAAGAATAAAATGTAACAACGCAAACGAGAACGAAAAATAGATCCAGGTGTTAATTATCCCTGCACAGAAGAATAGGAAACAATAAGTTGATACAAATGAAGTTTGCAAATATGTTAATCAATCAAAATAATTATTAGCCAACACCATCAGCTCGCTTTGGATAAACATACTTATAAATCATAAAAGATATTCATCTTTAGCAAATAAACGATATTATTTCACTTGTACCCGTATTCAAAACCACGCAGCGATCTCTAAAGCATAAGCTTACAAGACCTATCATAACTTGAACGAGTCGTTTACCCCAAATGGTGCAAGGCGGGGTGACGTGTATTCTCCATTTTTATCGAACGATCAAAACCGCAGCGCATGCGTAGTTGCATCGATCCGGGCGAAGGACCACCCTTCCCATAAGTCAGTCGAATCTATTCCCGGGACGCGCACAGAAGGTGATAATGATGACCAATTGTATGACGCACACAGGGCGAACCTTGAACGAAATCAAGGCCTTTTATTCTTGGAGCTGTTTATCCACTTAAGAAGTTGACGTCTGATTGATGCAACTGCTTGTTTCATTATATCAATGTTGTCGTGCCATTTCATAGCATAAGGCATAGAAGAAACGACTAGATTTTGAATAGTAAAAAAGCAAAATGATCAACATGAAAGGCGTGGGCGTCGATTAGTTGAATGACCTCAGCTAATGGGTTGGCTCGTGAATGCAATTGCAATAGTATGCGGACAAGCAAGGCAATGCGACGACGACAGTTCATTGGCGACGATCGATAGCGGGCAGACCGCTACCCCAGCCAACCGACTTATCTAGATGAGCGAATGGAAAGCTATTGTAATCGACAATCGAGTCACTGCCTACCAACAAATTCGATTACTAACGCGAGCGTACCAACGAAAACGATAACGTAAGATAATCTAAATGGAGTACGTTGACTCGACCTTAATGTAGAACATGAGTATCATATCACACTAGATACAACTTATCAAGTCGTAAATTACAATGCAACAAAGTAAACGTGATAATTTGTCATGATGCAGTTAACGTTTACCGCTATTCTATGCTATAAGACGGGTTAAATTCTATACAATCCGAACCGTTAAAGAGTGGAACTCTTTGCCTGAGCCGGTGTTTCCTGATAAATACAATTTAGGGTACATTGAATAGGTATCTTCTAGGCAGGCTCGTCATATCCAGTGGGGTGGCCTGGCCAACCGTCGGGCCGCAGTGATGACTCCCAAAAAGGGACCCTCAAAGCCGCACGGTGGAGTGTAGTACAGCGGGGAGTTTTAGTGAATATGCCCGTCATCCTTAGTGGCGGGTGAATCCCACATAACCCCACCGTCCATCCAACGGTGGGGTGTTTCCCCTCAAGAAAAAGGCGCGTCTTATCCTAGATCCCATCAGGCGAGAGAGCGGTCAAGCCTTTACCTATCACGATAAAAAACACAACCTTTACAATATAATTGCTTGCACGTAAAGGTGTAAATTGCATTTCCAGACACAATATGGAGATTCCCAACAAGTAAAGCAATATGCACAACAAAAGGCCATGCTCCGGCATTCTGAAGCGGGTTGCAGCTAGGATCCTTGGCCCCGTTACTGGGTGGCCTGACCCGGGCTTTGTCCGCTTTTGCTCCACCTCCAGTCGCCGAGGTCGGTAAAGAATTTAAAGTATACAAATTACAATTTGTTTTCACAAATTAACAAATGATTCTGCGATCCTGCTTTTTGGCACCAACGATTCTAGTTTCAAATCCCGGAAGGAGCAGATGTTTGTGTGATGAATACGAGCATTTGTACTTGAGTCATAGGTATTTATATATATTTCGAAAAATATATATCTATGTATCATAAATATGTACCTATGTCTATCTACCTTAGTATCCATAACACAAGCCTTACAATGCTTATTTTGGGCTAGGCTTATTGGTGTGAGTGTGTGAAATATTAATTTTCGAATTAATAATAATAATAATGTAGCTTTTTTATTAAAGTGAGAAGTATGTTCCTGGAAATTTGTTAATTCCTTAATGTTGGTAGTACAAGCATATTATTACGGCAAATGAAATTACCGAGCAATACTTACCAAAGTCATTCATTAGGGCTTCAAATAAACTAATGTATTTGGAATGAGTAAGTAACAAGTGACAAGCTACACAGGTATTACATCCTTGGCCTGGTTAGAAACGTGACCCGGTCTTTAACCCCGCACAACATCGGTTCAGTCAGTCGCCTTGACAGTTTCACGTTTATTATTTATTTGAAGAAACAAGCATTATCAGTTCATAATGTTACAATGTACCGTAATGACGAACGTCTCGATTTCTGTTTGAAATATTGCTTAGGATTCGATGATTAAATTGCATATTTCAATATTATGGATGAAATATGTGGGATCGAAAATTCTTCTTCGCTCGTTTAAATTAAGACAGATTATTATTTTATGGAGTTTTAACTCCTTAAGAATCATTTCATAGATAGCGCACGGTATGAAAATAGATGTGTAGTCAAATGAAACGTTAACAAAAAGCGAAGGATCACATTTCCTCTGCGTAATATAGTAATCTCGCACATCTTATAGCGCTCCCCTCTCCTCAGTCCCAAGTATACATTTACTCTCTCTTTTTTTTCTCACTATAGCATTCACTCTATATGTAAAATATCATAAATAATAATAACAAAATTAATATAAACTACTGTTTGCAATTACTGAGCGAAGCACTACCTTACCTAACCACACCTAAATTTCATCAATGTAGTCTCAGCGGTTTGGCTGTGATCAGCTTTTGAATTTTTCTTTCGGTGATTATTATTTTATGGTTAAGTCTATATTTTTTTTTACATAGCCTATGTCCGTCAGGTTATAATCATGTATGTTCATGCCAAAATTCTTTCTAATCGGTTGAGCCGTTAAGTAGCAGGAGGGAGAAAAGCGAAATTTGTAAGTTGCCTGAAAGAGAGCTTCACTCTTTCAGAGCTTCGCCCAATAATAACACCATAATTTAAGTAATATATTTTATCAAATTAATATGAATAAATATATGAATTAATTTACTTCCTTTGCTTATTATATATATTTTAAGGTAATCGTTTTTAAGGAGTAAATTCCAGTCACGCGTCGCAACAATATTTTATTACTTAAAATGATTATATACTTGCCATCTTCATCCCTGGCTGTTGTTTCCTTCTAACATTCCTTCTCTTCCGCTGTCATAATATTGTGTTTATTCACTAAATTTATTGGGTTATTTTTCAAATTCCCAAAATTGTTTAATTTGTCTGTAATCATCAAATGCATCGCTTATTAAGTAAATTAGAAATATTTGTGTTTGCTTTTTATTTTTCCGCTTATGATCCAGCCGGACGTAGTAGCTCGAGCTAGTAATTTTCCCTCTTTATCTTTACTTAACCATTCCTGACTCTTAATCTTGGAAATTCACAATTGGAACATGTACTTTAGAATTGTTTATCGCGTTTAATAAGGTTAATGAAATAATTACTTTTAACTAATTTAATACATTGCTTCATCGAGGGGTCCTTGATCTGATTTACCTGTGGGACCCGCCTTTCTCCCGGGGGTATTTCCGTTCGTCATTTCAAGGATTTCACTTAACGGTTCCCTATGGTTCTAATTGGTGAATAATTAACTAATAAGTAATATAATGATTGATAAAATACGCATGTAAAAAACAACCACGCCTACGAGCACTCAGGAGGGGTTAGAATCCACGACCTTTCGTTATCTGGGCGAGTGCTGACCGCTGAGCTACCGAGATGCCGGGAGACGCGTCAAAATTTACAAACGTATTTCAACTTCTACTATGAGCTAGTATCGTTCCACCAATGTTGAAAGTTAACTACCTTCAACGTGATATTTTATATTTCATAGAAATATTGCATTGTAAATGCAAAAAAATAAAATAAAATACAATATAATTATTTTAATATATCAGAAATATTTAACTTATTATATGTAATGACAAATGCACTGTTCAAATGAGATAATATGTAAATATGATACAATTATGTTTGCGTAATGCCAAGGTTTAATTATAGAAATACGTAATTGCGTACAGTCAGTCGCTTTATGAATCACCATTGCAGTCATGTCAATTATATGAACAAAGGACATGTAATATTAGACGTCATTATAGGATCGGCGATTAAGATAAAAACCATACACTAGCTGACCCGGCTACGCGTCTCTCTGGAACAATTGCTTATAATTTACAATAAAAAAAAATTGGTTTGTAATTACAATGGAACCTATCCTACTCGTATGTCCTAAGTTGGAATAAATCCAGCAAAATGAAAAAATAATCAACAAAATTGGTTGCATAGTTTCTGAGTTCTTTGCGGTCAAACACCGTGACGCTGAAGTTTACATATATTTATATATATACTAGCTGAACCGGCATGCGTTGGTGTGGCTCAGTTGGTCGATAATGGTCGATGCAGTCGCTAAGCCTAAAGCTTCGCTAGCATCATATAATAAAAGCGGAGCGTAATATTAGAAAAAAAAAATCAAAGTTTAGAAAATTATAAAATTCCATAAGAATAAGAACTTGCAAAAAGTGCGCTTTTTTGCATGGGATATCCCATAGAGCCAATGTTTTTTTATCATAACTTTATGCGAATTTTAAAATTCGTAAAAATCTGGTTCTAAATGTGTTGATTCGATTCACACAAAAAATATTAGAATCTGAGTTAAGAACTCAGAAAGTTATGGCGTAACAGACATTTCGACATTAAAGCTGATCCATGGGAGCTCCTCTTCAAAAATATCGATACTTTAATGCCATATTCAGTACTAATTTGAGTACTATGAATCAAGTATCGAATCGATCGATTCAATCAAGCGACTATCCAAACTCCAAAAATAAAACCTTACATATTTCCTAATTTGAAACAATTCTAGCAAAGCGAAATAAAAATCATCGAAATCGGTTGAGTAATTTCGAAGTTCATTCCGGTCAAACACTGTCATGGAATTTTTATACACACAAATAGAAATAGATAAAGGAAAAAGAGACACTTTTTTTTTGTTTGTTAAACAAACACCAGCTTCACCATGACAAAATTGGCAGTTCTAATAAAGAGAGGAACACTTATTTATCATATCCAAGAGATCCGAACAATGAGGTCAGCAGCCTTCATTCAGTCATACATAATCCCAAGGTGTTGGTCCTTGGCACCGTTACCTATTTCAAAGACTACCTGCTCGACAGAAGCTTTTTTGTTTAGCTCAAACCTGACTTTGTTTAGGACGAAGCGGAAAAGGTTGACAGGCGTGGTAAGTTATATGGGGTCCAATTTGTAACATGAATAAGTCACGGGGTTAACTGTAGAGAGAAGATCATTATTATAGCAAGATTTGGGATATATTAATGTTCTTTATAATGGAGGAGGACTAATGAAGTACAATATCAGTTGCCCATTAGATCTGATGATTGCAAAAAGGTATAAAATGATAATTAAAACAGAGAACTGCAAAATAAAATCATTAAAAAATACGTATCACAGTGTTTGTATTGATGTTTTTTTTTCATTTTGCTGGATTTGTTTCAACTTAGGACATAGGATAGGTTTTAATTTTATTTATGACTAAAAAATAAATATGCAAATTAAAATAAGAGCAACAGCGACTGGCCGGGTCAGCTAGTAACGCAGAAAATTGGATATATAAGTGCTACCAAATTTTGTGAAAGCAAATGATAATGAAAATACCTCTGCTTATTCTTCTCTGATACTTTTAACATAGTTCTATGTCATCACAGTTGTCGAACATGCCTTGTTTATGAACACATGTAAGGAAAATAGCTGAACGTTATACTAAGCGTTATCAATCAAATAATGGCAATCAAAATATTTAATACCGGCCGTTTGGTAATACAGTAGCGATCCTGTCTTTCACACCTACGGTCCTGGGTTCGAGTCCCGGAAGGGGCAGATGTTTGTGTGACGAATACGAGCAGTGGTACCTGAATCGTGGGTATTTATATATATTTCTATGAGTATTACTTACTTATGTATGATATATGAATGTGTATCTTTTAACCTAGTATCCATAACACAAGCCTAGCTATCTCTGGGCTAGGCTAATTAGTGTGAATGTAAGAGATATTATTAACATTGTAAAGTACCGGAACATATTACCGTCAGGCGAGATGGTGGTCAAGCGCCTGCCTATTTACTATCAATTTTCTCTTAATCAATTACAAAAAGCACTTCGAAAAAGGCTTACAGATAACACATTTTACAGTTATTGCTGACGTCAGCAACCATCAGTCCTTGCTGGGACTTTAATTCAGATTCATATCATTTATTCCCTTTAAATAAGGTTTCATTTGGATCTTATTATAATATACTAATAGTGATTCTTAAGCCTATTTAACCTCCTTGATATATATTTTCGGTTTTAGGTTTATAACAATAAAATATTAAAAGAAGAAAAAACAGACAGGGATATGTATGTATGGTGTACATACATATTCTTTGCACGATCTTATTTATAACGGTATTCAAAAAATATATTTTCAATTTTTGAATGGGTTCGCTCTTGACCCCAACCAAGCCTGAGAGGCTAAGACAGGATCCACGATGAAACGAGCTAACCCAGAAGGTTAACCATCAGAAGCACGACACAGCTTCGAATTTTTCCTGGAGTTGCATTTTCAACCGATATGATGTACCAGTAAATATTTACTATGCAACGAATCCAGCATCAGGCCCGGGTCAGGGATCAATAACCGGGACAGCGGGGTCGGCGGGTCCTTGGCCCGGTTGTATCGCTGCGCCCGGGATGGATAAACTCAAACGAGATGACATACTTTTCATATAAATTATTGAGATTTACGGAGACTGTACAACAGTAAAAACGCCTATACTTAAGAATCTTTAAAAGCAATTGAACAAAAATCCCAAGATTTTTATTTGCTTCCTAGAAAACGTGACAAAATACAAATTTGTGGCGTTATAAAATCTACAAAAACTATCTATTTTTAGGCATTTATACCTTTTAGGAAAGCACTTGACCGCCATCTCGCCTGATGGTACGCAAAGATGCGTTCTAGGATGTGACTAGTCTGCCTAGAAGATACCTATTCACTCGTGACTTGAAGACCTCTAAATGATATTTATCAGGAAACACAGACTCAGGCGAGGCGTCATTTAAATGTAACACTTTTTAGCAAATAAAACTATTTTTATAAACACAATACGATACAATACACTGTATTGATAAGATTACGTAGAGGAAATAACATAAAAAAAGAATTTAAAAATAGTATAATAGTCGGCTTTATCGGTCGACGGATATAACTGATAACTTTTGGTTTTAATACTCCGCCGTTAACACTTTGCCCGGGTTAAAAATAATGTAAATAAATATACAATACATTTAACCCAGGATAAATAAATATACAATACATTAGGGTACATTTATCCTTGTAGCCTCATTATTATATAAACTTGCAATCATTTCCTTTGACCCGAGTTCGCAGGATAACTCAGATAATTGGTGTCATAAGTGCCTAAAAAATTGTTGTTGTAAGTTATTCCTCTTATTTATTTAAATGTAAGTCAGTCCACCTGTCCAAAGTTACTTTTATGAGGCATTGTTCTCAATTCAAGCTCTCTTAGTTGAAAAGCCATCTATCTTTTTTCATCGGACATCCAGACGCACTGCGGGCTACCACCCTTTCTTGCTTGCTATTCCTACCTGTCGC
Source organism: Calamotropha paludella (assembly GCA_927399485.1). Classification (NCBI taxonomy): domain Eukaryota; kingdom Metazoa; phylum Arthropoda; class Insecta; order Lepidoptera; family Crambidae; genus Calamotropha; species Calamotropha paludella. Next base: position 24,293,757 of record OV656817.1, on the reverse strand, counting down.
AACAAACGCTTCTCAACATATTTCATAATGCGCACAGCAAAGGAGTGGAACTCCTTCCTTGCGTCTGTATTTCGGAGTTCTTAACCTTCTAGGTTAGTTGGGAATAAAAATAATAAGAATTTTGTTAAAGTATACATATACATATATATTTGTTGATATGATGATACCATTTTTGTTTTTCCACCTTGTAGGTACTAACATTTTAATCTCTCACTTATCAAGAATTAATGAGTCTTTAGATAAGGCGGCTGTTTGTAGTGTCTGTGATGAATTTATCCGCTTTTATTACCTGTTCTGTTACTCAACATCACAGGATATTGTGTCATATTGACGTCATCTCCCTGCATCGGTATTTCATCTGTATGATTAATAGTCATCATCTTTACCAGCCTATTATACCCTTGTACTAAGGCACACACTCTTCCTTACAGGAAAACAACGAAGAGAGTATGGAATATAACTGCAAATACAGCTGAGAACTTAGTACCTTTCAGAGCCTTAAGTCGTTATCAATATTGGTTTATATTGTACAACGATTATTTTAAATAAATATTTAAAAAAGAGCTGATAAATTCACCAGATCTGCATAACGGGCGCTTGGTGCAACGGTAGCGATCCCACCTTCTGCGTCAAAGGTCAATCCCGGTAGGGGCATATTTTTCTGAACATTAGCATTTGTTCCTAAGCCATGGTCGTTTATATATATACTTATTTATGTATTCTATACATTATTTAGTACCCATAGTGCTAGCTGAGCTTAATTTAAGACTAAACAATTGTTGGTTGTCCGAAATTAATTAGGATTCTTCGTTATCATCTTCAATTGCAAGTATTTTTATACTGCCGTATAAAAGTATAAAATAATGCCGTATTTAAATATTGGATCATAGTGTACTTGTATGACTACCATTACCTTAGTCATCTAGTAATCACGGCTACTGTAATCCCACGACACGGTGTACCACAGCCGAGGTCAGAGCCCTTAGAGGCGCCTTATGGCACCCTGTGCTCCCTTTCCGGCTAGAGCGCCGTAGTGACTCTATGCTGGTTCGGAGATTCCGTCCAGCTAGAAATCCACTATGATAGCTCGCTACTCTATGATAGCTATACTATGATATAACTATGATAGCTTGAGGTCCATTTAAGGATTTCGCCGTCGCAAAACCCGGTATCGTTGTTAAGGTCATCTGCGACCAACATCAATTACACATAAAAAAAACGGCTACTGCAAAAGAGTCAAAACTGAGAATTGAATATGAAGATAAAAAAACGGATCGTATATCCGTTAAAAAGGGTTAAATTTAAATGTGTCATAGGTGCGGAAGTGTAAGAACGTAATATGGTAATAATGTATGTATAAACAACGTCATTCATATAATTACTCACCATTAACCTATGAGTTAACAAAATAACCACTAATTTCGTGGTTATTTTATTAAGTATACAGTTATTTGATGGGATTCACAAAGTTAAAAATACCCGCAAATTAATTCCATTCTTAACTTTACAGAAACTAGAACAGTATTGTGTCAAGTAGGCACTACGCAACAGTATTCGCGTATAACCAGTTGCGGTTTGCCTGTTTTGTTAAGACGAAAGGGGAAACAGTTCTGCCTTTTCCTCAGAAAACAAATAATTAATGAGGCCAACATGATGACTATAAGGAAAACATTATTTACTGCGCAGTATTTTTAAATCGAGCCGTTAGCAAATTTTATTGACTTACAAAATAATAATTCTACATTCGCGCAGTCATACGTTTATTAACTATACTATTGATGTTATAGGAGTGAGAGGTCAAGCCCATATATGGTTTATCCCTTATAAAACAGTATGTCGATGTAATCGGTAGGACTTACGAACAAATGGCGTAGCTTTGACGTTCAATACAACCATTAAATGCTTACATTGAATAAAAATAATGTTATCTTCATCTTATCTTTATTTATAATGATTTCTAAGCCGTTATCATTGGTAATGTGAGCTCCGAAAAAGTATGTGACCCAGTCAAGTTTTAAACCCAACACGAAGAATTTCCCAGGGTCTGTAAATGTTAGTTATTTTCTCAGAGATAAAATGTGTGGAACAAAGCAGTGTTGCTATGTACTGTGGTATGTGGGTGTCCCCATTTTTATGTGTTTTATTTACTATTGTTAAAAATAAATTATCGATACCGCGAAGCTTTTTCCTAAGACGTCAGTAACTTATGCTATACGTATTTGAAAAATATGTAATTTTACTTATTGTTAGTATTTTAGTTTTTATAAATATGTCGCACCTTCTACTGAAGGTGCTACACGATTGATGGTGCTACAACGACAGAATCGACAAAGTTTCCGGCAATGAGTTAACAACGCCAGAGTGTCCCAAAAAGGTTTTTGGATATTTTGGCATTGTTAACTCAGCTTCCGAAAATTTGACAATTCTGTCCTTCTCCTATTGGACTTTTCGACAATGACTTAAAAATGCCAGAGTAGGACAGAATTGTCAAAATTTAAGAAAGTATATTAACAATGCCAGAATGTCTTAAAAATTTTTGGGACATTCCGGCATTGTATGGTGGCGACGTATAATATTGTAAATGTCGTTACTTTTGTTAAAGCTGACGAGTTCTTTGCGCCCATTCTTCTTGTCAGTTAAAAGACGCCCTGAATGGGAGGAACGACTCAAAACAACTTATTTTAAGTGCATATGAATAAAGTCATTTTCATTTTCATTTTTTGCCACGTGAATAGAAAACAAGTTATTATTACCTACTCCAATTAAGCAACTAAAGAATATGATTTTACTAAAATCTTTTATAGTAACAAATATTAACCGAAATAATATCGCACCTCCAGCACTACTAAGGCAGAACTGTCAAATCTCCGCAACTGAGTTAACAATGCCAGAATATTTTAAAAACTTTTTGGGCATTCTGACAATGTCAACTCGGTAATTTTGACAGTGCTGTCTTTGTAGTATCAGAGGTGCGATAAACAGAAATATTTACAATTCTTTATATTTGTTGTAAAGTAATAAAGGACAATGCCGATTTGTGACCGGAAATGACCAAGAATGAAATTATTACTAATTCAATTTAAAATAAAAATACATTTTTTTACGTATAGAACTTATCTAAAAGCAGATTACGAATCTTAAAACCAATAAAAGGTTGTGTGTTTACTAAGCACTTCCCTGTGATATTGCTTTACAGCGCCATGGCTTTGGATATCAGCATTTTGGCCGTCCTTTATTTTTGATTAATATATTTACATACTTAAACAAACATTTAAATAAATATCAGTGAAATATATGCATATATTTATAGTCTAAATATGTTACTTTTTCCTTTTATAAGGAAATAATATATAATCATTTCACATTTGAGACAAAAAGCGCTATAAGCCAAACGACATTATTTATAAAAAAAAAGTGACGTATGGTTGGTTAGCGTTAGTGATGAACATAGTCGGATAGTGGCATCGATGTTATATCGATATATCAAAAAATACATCGATGTTTTCCATACATCGATTATTTTTCTGTCTTCAGGAATCAGGACTTTAATAAGAAAGTACCAACTAAATACCAACCAGCACAGTCGTAAAATTTTGCTTTGTTTTGTATTTTCTTTGCTACAAGTATTTAGCGAGGTTTATAGTATAAGAGTCGTTTCACTACATAGTATAAAACAAAGTCGCTTTCTGCTATCTGTCTATGTCTTTGCATGCTTAGATCTATAAAACTACGCAACGGATTTTGGTGCGGTTTTTTTGATAGATAGAGTGATTCAAGAGAAAGGTTTATATAAGGTTTCTAATTTGATGTTGTAAATAAACACTTTCGCTTACGTTGCAAACGCAAGCTGAACCCTACGAGATAGATCAGAATAATGCACTACAATATTGTACACCTTAAAAAGTTCTACAAAAAAGTCCGCGATGGTATATGTCTATCTCTTAGGGATTTCCCGCGATAATCATTTTTTATCCTCTCCTTTGTTAATAATGGCTTATTTACGAAGCGATTTTAAACAATACAGCATTAATCCTTATCCCATTGAGTATCTTAAATACATCGTGCATTTAATATAGATCAATATGGCCCTTTGCAGCATGTAATTTAAATGAATAGCATATTTAGTATCAGCATTGCACCTGTGCGAAGTCGGGGCGGGTCGTTAGTGCAATACAAAAAAATCGTTCGTATTAGCTCCGACGCATGACTAGAGTTTACTCCTTAAAAAAGATTATCTTAAAATATATATAATAGTCAAAGGAAGTAAATGAATTCATATATTTATTCATATTAATTTGATAAAATATATTACGGTGATATATAATATGATATTGTTATTTATATTCTTTTTTTTTATTATTCATAATATTTTATATTTTTTTAATTTTATTTGTCAACGTTTTTTAACGTCTGATTTTACCACCCATCTATATTTCATACCGTGCGCTATATTAGATAGTAACCGCTATATGCAACGATTCTTAAGGAGATAAACTCCAGTAAACTCTAAAACGATAATGTTACTTTTGAGCTGTCTAATGTTACTTTTAACTATTGGCTACTGGCATAATTAATAATAATAAATAAATATTGCCTACATTCACACCAATTCACCTAGCCCAAAGGGAGCACTTTTAAGGCTTGTGTTATGGATACTAGAGTAACGGACAGACATACATATATTATACATAAATAAGTAAAATTCATAATAATATATACAAACATCCATGACTCAGGTACAAATACTCGTATTCATCATACAAAATCTGCCCCTTCCGGGATTCGAACCCAGGACCGTCGGTGCGAAAGGCAGGATCGCTACCGTTGCTTCAATAATTGTCTAGTTGGGTAGGTCAATGTCAAAGAGAAGATAGTTATTAATCGTAGACAGAGAATATATCCATTAAAAAATATTTGTAGTAGGTTTGCCTCTTCGATGCATCAAATAAAAAACATCGATATATACTCGATGTTGAAGAATTAACAATACATGGATTCGATTCGATTCGATGCATCGATACAGTGTGTGTTTTAAATACATCGATGTATATCGTCCACCCCTAGTTAGCGTCATTGAAAGTATTTTATACTATTGTTATTGTATCATATTGTACTATTACTTTACTATTACTTAGTAAAAGTCTATTTGTAGCTAGTATAGTTCGCTAACAGAGTGTTTAGATTTACAATAAGTGAAAAATGAACCAACTTGTATCAGTATTATCATTCCTTATCAAAAATACCTCAAGAACATGAATTCTCTTCTGGCCGAATGGTTAACATTTCAGGTAAATTATCAAAGGTTTAGTTACAGATGCTTGCATACGCACACACACTATTAAGATATAAATATTAAATATATTTCTGTATGTATTAAAAAATAAAATGTTTTGTATACTTTGTAAACAGATATCGGATTTGGTTTGTGGTGCCTATCATGATTTCATTGAAAGATTCATTGCAACCAACTCGAGAGAAAGACAATATGGGCATGCCAGTATTTATTTTGTGTCTGGAAGATCTGTTGGTTTTTTTTTTTTTTTTTTTTTATTTTAGGATGGGTTTGCTCTTGATCCCAATCAAGCCCGGGGGCCATGACAGAATCCACGATGGAACGAGCTAACCCAGAAGGTGCCTATTCACCCTGGCCTTGAAAATAGACGGGTTATAAGTTCTCGGAAATACAGACGCAGGGAGGGAATTCCACTCCTTTGCTGTGCGCGTTATGAAGGATGTTGAAAAGCGCTTGGTACGACAGGTGGGAATATCAACCAAGAAAGGGTGGTAGCCTGCAGTGCGTCTGGATGTCCGATGGAAAAAAGGAGATGGCGGTATGAGCAGATGCAGCTCTTGAGCACACTCTCCAAAGTACAGTCTGTAGAAGACCGCCAGACAGGCAACTTTGCGGCGATGAGCTAAGGTGTGAAGCTTGCTCTTCACCAATTTGATGTCCCCTATGAGCCTCTCAGCTCTGCGCTGAATCGTGTCCAGTGCAGCAAGTTGGTATTTTGCTGAGCCATCCCAAAGGTGGAAGCAATATTCCATGCAAGATCGGACTTGAGCTTTATAGAGTGTTAAAAGCTGTCCTGGCGTGAAATATCGCTTGACCTTATTTAGGACGCCCAGCATTCTGGCTGCAATTTGAGCTTTGGATTCGATGTTGGCGCCGAAGTTGAGGTCTGAAGACAACTCCATGTCAAGAAGCTCGAGGCTGTCGGTCACAGGTACAGATGTACCTCGGAAAGTAGGAGTGAGGTGGAAGGAACTCCTTTTTGCCGTGAAAAGACACGCTTGTGTTTTGGAGGCGTTGAAATTTACGAGGTTACTATCGCCCCACTGGGAAACGTAGTTTAGCCTCTGGTTTATTCGCTCAACCATGGTCTCTCTCATGAACATCACGTCGTCGCCGCTGGCTTTTGCGCTAGACAGGTATCTCTCTACAACAATACTGTCGTCTGCATACCCAACAATTCCTGGTATTAACAGGTCATTGATGTGCAGCAGGAAAAGCGTCGCAGAAAGAACAGACCCCTGAGGAACTCCGGCATCAATAGGCACTGAGTCAGAGGAGCAGCCATCGACAACAACTCTGATCGATCGTTCAGTCAGGAAGTCGGCTATCCAACTGCAAAAGTCAGCGGGGATACCGTACGCAGGAAGCTTGCGCAGCAGACTTGCGTGCCAGACCCTGTCATAAGCCTTCGAGATGTCAAGTGACACGGCAAGTGCTTCGCCGTGCATCTCGAGGGCCTCGCCCCAGCAATGCGTGACATAGACTAGAAGATCCCCAGTTGAGCGTCCTCGGCGAAAGCCATATTGACGGTCACTGAGGAGATCGTTGTCTTCTAGGTATGAGAGCAACTTGCTGTTCAGCACTCTTTCCATAACCTTACAGAGTATGGAAGTGATGGCGATCGGTCGGTAATTGCATGGGTCGGCACGACTACCCTTTTTGGGTATTGGTTGCACATTGGCAAGCTTCCAGGATTTTGGGACGGTTTTTGTGTTGAGAGAGAGGCGATACAAGCGTGTTAGCACAGGAGACAACTCAGGCGCACAGTACCTCAGCACTCTTGCTGGTATGCCATCAGGACCACTGGCCTTATTCACGTCCAGACTAAGTAAGACTCTACGGACCTGCTTATTGTGTATTGTGATCTTCGACATCGAAGAATCACAGCGAGGTATGATTGGTGGTTGTTGAGAGCCGGTGACAAGACGGGAATTGCTCGCAAACAGAGAGGCAAATAAACTTGCTTTCTCAGCTGCAGAATGGGCCAGTGACCCGTCAGATTTCAGCAATGGCGGTAGCATAGGACGGCAGAAATTCGTTTCGACTGACTTCGAGAGGGACCAGAACTGTTTACTTCCATTTGGATAGGAAGACAGTTTCATCCCTATTCTGCTGGTGTGGTCGAATCTCGCTTTTAGTGACACCCTTTTGCATGACTTGGCGGCCGAATTATAGGCTCTCTTCTTCGCTCGAATTCTCCGTGCACGAACCCCGCGATCGCGGATTTGCACCCAGGCTTGGTAAGCAGATTGTTTTCGGGCCTCAGCACGAGCACAGGCCGCATTATACCAAGGTCGGGACTTGTAACCGAGCGGGATGTCGGAGAATGGAATAAAATACTCCATTCCCTGCCGAATTACATCCGCGATCGCATCAGCGGTGCACGAAGGGTCGCTTGAAGAGAAGCAAGTTTGCCGCCAGGGGTAAGAAGCAAAGAAAATACGCATTTCGTCCCAATCTGCTGACTCGTAACGCCATACTCGCCTCATGCCCTTAGGGCTATCATCTGGAGGAGAGCAGATTGATACGGATTTCACCACACAGTGGTCGGACGATCCCAGTGGAGGTGAGACCGATACCGAATGTTTGTGTGGATCAGTTGTCAGCAGTAGGTCAAGACAATTGGGTGTGTGGCCAGCAATATCTGGAATTCGCGTCGCTTGATCCACCAGCTGGGTAAGATTTAGCGCTAGGGCAAATCGTCGCGCTTCTCTCCCAGCATGGTCAGTTTTCTGGTATGGGAACAGCCACTCTTTGTGGTGAGCGTTGAAGTCCCCCAGAAAAACAAGCTCCGCCGCTGGATATCGCTGAGCTGCCAAGTCTGCCGTCTCTGTGAGGTAATCTATGAGCCGAGTCGTCTCCCGGTCACCGCTGTGCGATCGGTAGACACAGATGTAGAGCATTTCTCTACCCCTGTGTCCACCAGAAGCCAGATAACAGAAAACCCGGATTTTTCAAAGCAACGGAGACGTCTATAGCATATGTCATTGCGGACGAACACACAGACCCCTGCACACATCTTAAACTTATGCTCAAGTGTGTAAGCAGGGTAGTTGAGGTACGCCACGTCCGACGGGGTTGCTATCTGAGTCTCCGTCAAGAAGAATAGGTGCGGCTTCTCGGTCTCCAGATGGTGATGGACCGGATGGAGATTTGAGTGCAGTCCTCTAATGTTCGCAAGGTGCACTTTAACACACTAAAGGTTGTGTTAGAAGACATATTAGAAAGCAGTCCACAAACATCCGTTGCTTCATACTGGCATCATCGCAGAACTGTAAGAACTGCCTATATCTGCCACTATTATTATTACTTAAACAGTTGCCATGTGTGAAGTGTTGCATCTGACAAGAAATCCCCTTATGAATCTTTTCAATACATTTTTCTATGTTATTGTCCTGTTTCCTATTTAGTTGTTCATTGACACCTTTCTATGAATGTTCACATATGTATAATTTACATTTAATTATTCATATATATATATAATGTGATTATTAAAAAACACACAAAATATTGCCACAACTTTAAATAAAGCACTTTCATTATTTTACAGGTGAGACCGGCCAACTTTCTTTGGCATGCTTGCTTTGTGAGAGCTAATAGAGAAATAGCATGAATATAACTGATTTAAATATTGTGATGGTAGTGGAACATACATCACAACCATGGCCTTAATCATCCTGTCATCATGGCTCCTCTAAAGAAGTTTAAAGATCGTGGCTCCTGTAAAAGAAGTCGAAACGTCTTGATTAAATATAAATTATGCGCTTAAAACTGTGAATAAGTTGTTTTATTTACCGCAGGTGTTTTATTTTAAGAACTGCCTTATTTGATTATATCCAATGTGTTGAACCATTTATTCCTAATTGAATATTGGAAACTCAACAACATAAGAGTACTATATATATAGAGCATAAAATATGAGAACTAATAACATGCAATGTTTTATTAAAAACAGTGAATAATAGCAATTTCCTCTTTTGCAATTTAAAGCTAAGTTTATAAAAATCAGATATGTGTACTACATAGGTATGTATTACACACATCTGATTTTTATGAACTTAGTTTAATGTAAAAACAAGTATGCTTTTGCATTGATAAAAAGACTCCAGGTTTGCCTTCCCCTCCTACAGGACGGGCGTGAGCTATATGTATGCATGTAAAAAGATTTTCAAGTATGTACCTTTGGGAGGTTTCCCATAGGTACATACTTGAAAGTCTTTTTACATGCATACATACAGCTCACGCCCGTCCTGTAGGAGGGTCGGTAAAATGTAAAGATAATATCTTTACATTTTACCGACCCTTTTACCTTTTTTACCTATCTTTACATTTTAAAGATATAGATAGAGTGATATAGTATGCACTCTATCTATATCTTTAAGATATAGATAGAGTGCATACTATATCACCATTTAATTATCTTTACATTTTACCGACCGACAATGCAATGTAATAACCAAACAACAATGTAATGGTTATTACATTGCATGATGAATAACACTACTCAACAAATTTTCAACTTTTGATTTTATCTGAGGTCGCATTATGTGATTACTATTTCTTGCCACTAAAGAAATAAAAATATGCAAATATACACACACCATCACATCTCAATGTCCAAATAAACATCCATGTCCGAAATCACGAATTTTCCATAATTTTATTCTAATTTTAATTGAAATGGTGTAGTTTTTTTGGAGTGGCTGGCTTTTCTCTTGTACTCAGTAGCAGGGGTCTCTCTAATAAGGCTCCAACAGTAATCCGCGAGCATAGCAGGCTCCCATCTGCCTTGAAATCGCTTTTCAAATGCAACAACATCTTGGTGAAAGCGTTCGCCATGTTCGTCACTGACTGATCCCATATTTTCAGGGAAAAAGTCCAAATGCGAGTGAAGAAAATGCAACTTAAGTGACATATTGCATCCCATTTTATAGTAGCAGTCCAATAAAACTTTTATTTTTTCGCGAAAATCTTCAGATTTCTTGTTACCAAGGAAATTGTTAGTGACATAGACAAAAGCGTTCCATGCTTGTTTTTCAATATTATTGAGAGCAGATATAAAAGATGGATCTTGAATCAGCTTTTTTATGTCTGGACCTACGAAAACACCCTCTTTAATTTTCGCGTCACTAAGCTTGGGAAACTTTTGCTTGAGAAACTGGAAAGCCGCACCTTCTTTGCTTATTTTTATCACAAAATTTTTTATGAGCCCCAGTTTGATGTGCAATGCCGGCAAAATAATTTTATCTTGCTCAACCAATGGTTCAAATTTTACGTTTTTCTGGCCCACTACTAGAGAGTGACGTAATGGCCAATCTTTTTTAATAAAATGTTGAGCTCGAACTCGGCTATCCCACTCGCAAATAAAACTACAATATTTTGTATAGCCTGACTGCAAGCCTGTTAACAAAGCAACCACTTTAAGATCTGCACAAACTGGCCATTTATGATCTCTGTATTTAATTTTTTCTAATAAAAGTTTCATAACGTCATAAGTTTCTTTCAAATTAGCACTATAAGCGAGGGGCAAGGACGGTAACTCATTTCCAATATGCAACAATACTGCTTTCAAGCTACTTTTTGAGGAATCAATAAATAAACGCCATTCAGCAGCTACATGATTTTGCCCAAGCTGTGCCATTAATCCATTTACATCATTGCAAAAAACTAAGCCATCTTCTTTAGAATAGTACGGAACCAGTGAGCTATGTCGTTTACGATAAAAAGATACCTTCACATCTGATTCACAAAGATTCCATTGCTGTAATCTGGATGTCAATAATTCTGCCTTATCAATGGGTAAATTTAATTCTCTTATTAAGTCATTAAGCCTAGTTTGATTCAATAAAAGTGGCTCAGATGCACATTTTGGGACATATTGGGGGTCCTCGCTATTTTCACTATCCGTCGAACTCGAGTCGACTTCAACTGTCTGAATTAAATTCACTGGGCACTCAGGAACAGGTAACTCGTCAGAATGTGGCTGAGGTTTTATTACCGATGGCACGTTGGCATACTTAATACTTCGTTTTGATTTTTCAGAAAACCCCTTTAATTGCGTTAAACAAAAATAACAATCGACGGCATGATTCGTTGGCTCCATCCACACCATTGGCGTACCAAATGGCATTTTTTTAGTTGTTCCCTTACACCAACCATTGAGATATGTATAACATCTTAAGCAGCACACTTTAGGAACCCATGACTTGTCTTGATTCCTTACGACACGGTTAAAATAAGCTTGATAGCACTGTTTAATTAAGTCAGAAAGTGGTTTTTTTTTCGATTTCGGCGTAAACTCGCCACAAATATAGCAAAATAAATCAGGACTGTTAACACACACTCGCGACATTTTAGCAGTCAGTTAATATACTAACAAATGCACTATGTTCCATTTGCAAAAGTAATAAGTTTCCGGACTACCCGCATTTTAACTTTTGTAGGTAGGTAAAAAAATAAAAAAATATTTATCCCTATAACCAGATGTGATATCGAAATAAAATGCATACAGTATTTTTATATTGGTCAAGCTTATTATGAAATAATATGAATTGGGTCAGATATTTTTTAAGTGTTGAGTAGTGTAATTATTAGTTTTATAATGGATAAAAAACTAGGATAGGTATCTTCATAAATATAAATCTCTAAACTAGTCATGAGTCATGAAAAGAAGACGTTTATAGTCACATAGTGTTTTATTCGATTCTTTTACATGATTAGTATGAGATAAGAGCGAAATAATAGGCAAAATACTAATTCAAGTATTATAAAATAGGTATTGAAATGTTAGGTTATGTTTTCAGAAAAGTTCGTTTTTCTCCATTACAAATCTGAAAATTAAACTGAAACCAACGAATTCTTAATCTAGAAGGCTTTAGCTACTTATATTTGTTTGTATCGTCTGTGGTCATTTCCGGTCACAAGTCCATACAAAAATCGGCATTGTCCTTTACATGCACAAATAAATATAGTATAAATAAGTTGGCATGGCCATTTATAACATTTAAAATAGTTCTAATTAAATTTTTAAAAAGCCCTAAAGATTATACCTACTCGTAGTTATTATTAGCTGTGTTTTTACAGATAATATTCTTCATGAATGTTTTATCTACTGTATAATATATATCAACGGTGTCTTATATTTATATAACATGACATTGAGCCGAGTTTGTGACTAAACTCACAATCGCACGACTCATTTCGCTGGCGTGTGTGAATATTGATAAGTGATAACGACCGTCCGTCCGTCCGTCCGCAAATAATTACATCCTCTTGGAAACGGAAAGTTTGCTATGTCAACACAACATAATATGTAATCAATTACCTCGTGAAGAAATATTTGTACTTTACGTAAGTGGAAAGATACGGTTGGTCAAAACTCTGCTAAGGATTTAAAAAAAATCTTATATCGCACCGATTGGCCTGGCCCAAAGTAAGTATTGTAAGGCTTGTGTTATGGATACTACGGTAACGGACATACATACATATACGATACAGAGATATGTAATATTCATCGAAATGTATATGAAATAAACAGGACTTAGGTACAATTTCTCGTATTTATCACTCAAATATTTGCCCCTTCCTGGTCTCGACTCAAGTAGTGTCGTCACGAAGGCAGGATCGCCATCGCCACACCATCGTGTCAGCTAAATTACGTCCACTGCTGGACAAAGGTCTCCCCCAAGGATCTCCACAATGATAGGTCTTGCGCTGCCCGCATCCAGGTTCTTCTGACTACCTTCACCAGATGGTCGACCCAGCGAAACCTTTGCACCAAACAGTCATTGTTGTCAAAACTTAGAATTCATTATATTTCTCAATACCAAACAGGTATTGAGAAATATAATGAATTCTAAGTTTTTGTTATGTTGATTTACACGTGGACCTAGCACGCAGCATTCATTAGGCAAAATTACGTAAACAAACCACAAGACAAGAATTTTGTTATCTCCTCATTTGTAGTTTTAGTGGGAACCTGTTTTAAATGATTCATTAAAATATACTAAAAACACGAGACATATTTTGTAGTTATTTTGGGATAAATTAACATTAAGAACAAAATATCCAATTTCCTGACCAGTTCTGGCAGAATGGAGTTTCTTATACGTATTTCTGAGCAAAGATAAATGATACCAATCATAGCAATATTTGAGGTAAAATAAGGTGGTAAAAATAAATAAAATATTTTATTTCAAACTTAGGTCCATATTAGGAAAATTTACATTAAAAACAAAAAAACACTAAAATTGGAGAGTAATTATTAAAAATTTAATTCATAAAATTAACATCAAAGTTAATAAAATAAAATTTATTATTAAATAAATAATAAAATATTTTCTCTCAAATGTTCACTAGTTTATGATAAGACATGTGATTTTTTACTTCAAGTATTATTATAAATATCATACACTAGTCCAATTCGAGGTGGTTGAGTGCCTTATGATCTGTAATACAGGTTTTGTATGAAACCTAGTATAGAAACCAGATCATACAAAGGTTTAAAGTGAACGATATCAGTTATAGCTTTCAGTACAATTGTAGCTACCTTTGAAAAATTAAACTAAGAGAGAAAAAAAAAACTAAATTAAAATGAAAACTATCCTAAGTCCTAAGTTGTAACAAATCCAGTAAAATGAAAAACAATTACCAAAATCGGTTGAGTAGTTACGGTCAAACACTGATGGGGAATTTTGATATATCGCTCATTTAAAGAGAGAACGTGATATCTCGATATTCTTCAATTTAGAGAAATCGACTTTTAATGTTTGTAAATACGATAACTTTGTCTCTTTTTCGCACAGAGCCTTCATTTATTACTTTGTAAATACCATGTTTTTGTAATAGTAAAGAACGCGTCGCGGTGACTAATTTGTGATACTATTTCCAAAATCGCTGTCTCTCAAGATGTCACGTTGTTATTTTAAATAAGCGATATATAGATAGATAATTAAGTAAGATGGGTATGTTGACTGCATAAAATGAGAAAAGATAGTATTACTTGTTAACAAGTGTCGAACAACAACAACATATGTCGTAAGGTCAAATCATGAGTCAGATGGGTATATGACTGCATAAAAACAGCTCATAATGCTCACCAACGAAATATTATGAAATAATGGATATATCTTGGAACAAGAATTACACAATCACAATTGCGGTTGGACACTGGTAGCAGACAAACTACCACAGAATTCACTAAATACTCTTTTCTTGGACAATCTTTATATACATATAAAAAACTACGTATCATAGTGTTTGACCGCAATGAACTCCTAAACTACTCAACCGATTTTGACGTCATACACTAGTAATTTACTGCTGAGCTTCAAATGTCATACACATTTAAAGCTCAGCAGCAAGCCCCTCGTCAAGAAAAAAGGAGCGAACTCTGTCTGCTTGTTAAAGCTGATATCTCAACGGATGGGTTATGGCCGCTTTGAATTGTATTAAATACTAGCTGACCCGGCCACGCGTAGCTGTGTTACAAGTTAAAATGAAACCTATCCTTTATCTTAAGTTAGAATAAATCCAGAAAAAAGAATCATCAAAGTCGATTCAGTAGTTTCGGAGTTAATTGCGGTCAAGCACTGTGACACGTTATTTTTTATAAACATAGATTATCCAAAAAAAGGGAAGTAGTGAATTCTGCGTTATTTGAATGTGAGATCTGTATTGTGTGAGTTTAATGTAAATTAAGAATGAACTGTACAGAATGTACTTTGGAGAGAGAGACATCCAGACGCACTGCGGGCTACCACCCTTTCTTGGTTGCTATTGCTACCTGTCGCATCAAGCGCTTCGCAACATCCTTATGCGCACAGCAAAGGGGTGGAACTCCCTTCCTGCATCTGTATTTCCGAGAACATATAACCCGTATTATAATCGTGGACCCCGTCTTGGCTTCAGGGCTTGATTGGGATCAAGAGCGAACTCATTTTAAATAGAAAAATTAAGAATTCCAGTGTGTCTCATAAAATAAAATATGTAATACATATTTACCAGAATACAGTAATCCATAGTTGGAATACAGATTATGGTACAGTGTAGTCTACCTACAAGCAGATGTGCAAATAATTCGCTAACTATTAGTTTACTTCTTTGTCATATATTTTTTAATACTATAGTAAAATAGTAACCACTGATTCACCGTATAAACAACATTCCAGTATTTATTTTAATTAATTATAAATACTTATTAGCATAATATATACATTCACTTTGTATATGTATGGTATATCTACCTCTTTTAAAAACAAGTTTCTATGTTATGATCTTGTTCTTTCATTTCACGCATGTTTATGGTCCTCAACAAAGATACAGACCTCCTTTATGCAGGTACAGGGCAGTGGAAGTACATTAAACAATTTTAAGAGTGGTTTACAGCTTTCAAGGAGACAAGAAATATTTTTTTAAGACTTTAATTTACCGTCAGGCTATTTCAGCTTATTGAGTAGAATAGATAATTAGAAGAACAAAACAAAACATTGCACTCAGATTTATTAATTTATCAGACACCTGTGGGGAACCTTTTGAAATTGGTAATATTAATAATATTTCCTACATTCACACCAATTAGCCCAGTCCAAAGTAAGCACTATAAGGCTTGTGTTATGTATAGGTACTAGGGTAACGGATAGACATACATATATAATACATTGATATGTAATTTCCATAAAAATATATATAAAAACCCATGACTCGGTTACCAATGCTTATATTCATCCCTAACAGGAAACCATCTCTACCATCTTCGAAAGGCAGGATCTCTACCGTTACACCAAACGATCAATAAAACAGTCATGGCAAGAAACCAAGCAGTTCTCAACCGCAATCTCCTTTTTTCCATCGGACATCCAGATGCACAGCGGGCTACCACCCTTTCTTGGTTGCTATTCCTATCTATCGCACCAACCGCTTCGCAACATCCTTCATAATGCGCACAGTAAAGGAGTGGAACTCTTTCCCATCCGTCTCTCGCGTCCGTAATTCCTAGTTCTTATAACCTGTTCTTTTTTCAGAGCCAGGGTGAATAGGCACCTTCTGGGTTAACTCGTTCCCTGATCCTTGCCCCTGGGTTTGATTGGGGTCAAGAACGAACCCACTCAATATAAAAAAAAAAATACAACTATACCAATTAGCCTAGCACACAGCACCGTAATCTGCACAGATTTGTATTTTTGTATGTTTGCAATGAATAAACTCAAAAACTACTAAGCCGATTTCAAAAATTCTTTCACCGTTGGAAAGCTACATTCACGCTGAGTAACATAGGATATATTTAATGCTAGATTTTTTTTTAAGTATTTTGTCCACCCGTGCGAAGCCGAGACGGGCCGCTAGTTTGAAAAAAGTTGACGAGCATTTGACTAGTGTTCTTCTCATTCTCTCACAAACATCTTGCCCCGGGATTGATTGGGATCAAGAGCGAACCAGCGAGCGAGAGAGCGAGCGAACCCATAAAAAAACCTGCGACCTCTGGTGTAGACTTATGATGTTTCATGATATTTTTAAACTAACGCTGGTGTCGGGGGCGGTCGGAAAACTCCGATGGCTGTCGAAGCACCTATTCGTGAATAGCCGGGCAGTTTGGCACCTCCGTAGCTCTGCAGCGTCAATGAACTTGCCTCACCAAACAATGACGAATCCACTACACCACTATTTACAATATCATATTACCATTAAATTGTGAACGGCCACTGATTAAATTAACGTCATAAGGTTAAGTGTTAACAGAATAACACAAGCATCTCGTATTTCCACAGAAAAAGCCCATTTTACCTGAACGTATGATTCATTAGTTTTGAAATGTGAACAACGAATGAATATCAGAATTAACATATAACATTTATCCTTCCTTAATTTTCTTTTCATCCTTCTTTAATTTCTTTCTCTAAAAAGAGAAAGGTTGGAAAATTCGTTGAATTCTAATAAATTTAAAAAACGATCATTCTATTTAACGTTATTCCCCACTTTTTAAAGTATATTCTGAGAATTTCAAACAGTATAAAACCTTCAAAAATTCGGTAAAAAATCTGAGCAATTCAGTTATTAATCGTGAGAAAGAATAAAACGTTCAATACAATAACGCTCTTAAGTTTTGGACATGAAAAACTCTTCGCAATTAAGCCAGCATTAAATAATTCTACATATATAAGTACTGTATAAAATCCGTTCATTGTAATTAAAAATCTCATATATTTTTCATTTCATATATTTATCTTAATTTTTTAAAAAGAACAAAAGCCTAGAGTATAGACCGAAGACAGCTAACCATTCTGTTTTTTATTTATTTCGAAGAGTGTGCAGCAGAATTGCACAACCTTGTTCCGCGCTCCCCATTTTTTCATCAGACAACCAGACTTACAAATAGGCACTACCATTATATAGTTGATATACCAAACAGTCGCACTAAGAGTTTTTGTTATGGAGTGGAACTCTTTGCCTGAGCCTGTGTTTCCTGAGAAATACAATGTAGGGGTCTTCAAGTCACGAGTGAATAGGTATATTCTAGGCAAACGCGTCATATTCTAGATCGCATCGTCGCTTACCATAAGACGAGATAGTGGTCAAGCGCCTAGGTATTTACTGCAAAAAAAAAAGAATAAAGCAGCCCTTGCTGAGTTTCTCGCAGCTTCTTCTCGGTACAAGTTCTCCTGAAGTAGGTCTTACGAAGCCACACTGTTTTTATTTACACGCGCATTGTAAATACTAATATTGAGTAAAAAACTTTTTATTTTAAATTAATCAGTGAGACGTCCTGAATGAATGATAAGAACAAACATTGACACGATTCAAAAGAACTTTAAACTCTATTTATTATGACATTATAGTCAAGTATCCGTTGCAACATGAAACATAAGCGTTGGCGAAGTAAACCGTTTGGTGGCTACTCTGTTATGTAATGCGAGTACAGTAACGTTATGTAATCCCACAGCTATCGCAAAGTGAAGCTCAGGAGTGCGTTGTTTACATACAGCCATGTAGTGCGCAGTTTCCTGATAAAGCATTTAGCAAATTATTAACAGCTACAAGTAGGGTTGCTAGATTTAGATATCAAAATTTCTGGACAATAGGATTTTTGGCTGGACAAAATAAAACCGGTCAAGTGCGAGTCGGACTCGCGCACAAAGAGTTCCGTACAAACTTTTAGTTAAGTAAATTATATAACTCAATATTCTGTGAATATAATAAGCGTCTACCTGTTGCCGTTATCAATATCGGCTACTATAACTATTTACTTTATTCTGTTTTATAGTATTCGTTCGTAGCGGCAACAGAATTATATATCACCTGTGACAATTTCAACTGTCTAACTATCACGGTTCATGAGATACAGCCTGGTGACAGACGGATAGCGGAGTCTTAGTAATAGGGTCTCGTTTTACCCTTAGGGTACGGAACCCTAAAAATCATGTACTAACTTAGGTATTATTGTTATAAGAAAAACGTAAACGTTCACGTGAGAGGCAGCAGTGCATGCTTTTCATTTTTAGCTGCACATTTTGCCTAAGATCAGGAAACTGGACAACGTGTGAAATTGCTGGACATCCGCTTGGTGCAACGGCAGCGATCCTGCCTTTCCCACTGAAGACGGTCCTGATGATCAGATGTTTGTGTTATGAATAAAACATTTGCACCTGAGTCATAGGCATTTATATATATTACTTATTTATGTACGATATATGTTTGTTTATCCGTTATCCTAGTATCCATGACACAAGCCTTACAGTGCTTACTTTGGGCTAGGCTAATTGGTGTGATTATAAGAAATATTAATATTGTATTATCTGGTAACCCTAGCTATGAGTAAGAGTGAGACGACTGTATAATTCTTTGTTTACCTAATGAACATTATATATACAGTTGAGATTGCTTTGAGATTTCACTTCATGCATATGCTAATGGGAAAAGGCAAGTATTTGTTTATCATAATAATATTTAACAGAATTTACTGCTTCACGCCAATCACTTTCTAACTGGTATATATATTATATCATATATTATATCATAAATTCCATATAAAAACGATGTAGAAATAACAGGTGAACTATTAAACAAAATTATTAAATTCTTTCTCTTTCAAATCCATCAACTGATTTGCAACGTATAATGTCAAAATAATAATGTAATTTTTTATTAAATTATTATTATTCTGACTTTCTTTAATTTTTTAGCTTAATTCAATTTCATAGAATTTTAATTTAATATTTAATTCTCAATATAATATTTTTTACGTCCACACCGACTAGCTGGCCCAAAGTAAGCACTGTAAGTCTTGTGTTAAGGATACTAGGGTAACGGATAAACATACATATATCACACATAAATAAGTAATGTTTATATAAATATGACTCAGGTACAAATGCTTGTATTCATCACACAAACATCTGCCCCTTCCGAACTCGAACCCAGGATCAACGGTGAGAAAGGCAGAATAATCTAATTTCATAGAAATTTTATTCAAAATTTAGTTATCTTTTCATGTGATGTGTCAATAATAATAATTTATCTGAGTAAACTAATAATTACCAATCGAATATTGTCGACACTTATAATTTATTTACAGGGTTTAAACTTAAATTTACAATCTCTTATAATATGTTCTTGCTAATACAATATTAGTTTTGTTAAGATAAATAAACCTTTTTTCGTCATCCTCAGCCTATTTCATGACCCCACTGATGGGGCACAGGAATTCCCTGCGAATAAAAACACCGTGGGAAATGTGGGCCAAAAAAAACACGCAGATTGTGGATTTATTGGTGTTAACGTGCTATCCGAAACACGGAGGAGATTGAGACAATAATTTTTTGATCACCCATCTAATGACCAGCCTTTCTGTAAGTTCGTCAATCTCCCCAACCAACGAGTTACTAAGTTACAACTTCGAGCTCCACTTTTTATGGATATCAAAGACGCTTTAATTTTCATGCTTTCTTTACCCCTGCCCATCCTCCTGTGAACTCTTGTAAAGGATTTGATAGAATCAGGGGTTGCTTGGCGGAAGTCCATATCCATTAGTAAAATAAAAATGTGTAGCTTACTTCCGCAAAACTCAACTGCTTGTCATTACACGGTCTAACAGCTCCTGATGATGCTCCGTGTGGGGGCGAAACACGTGTAGAGTAGTTGGTGAAGGTGCCGGTGTCTGCGGTTCCTGCATTTATTTGCGGGCGGGCGGGCGGTGCACACTATTTGAGTTTTGCGGAAGTAATAAAAATGTGATATTTTTATTTTACTAATCTTGTAAAGGAGTCTAAACGTAAGAATTACATTAAAATCACGAAAGCGACGTTTAAGTTATCTAGAGAAAGTAATTTATTTTTTTCCTTGTAATTTTGAATGGGTTCGCTTTTAATCCCAATCAAGCTCGGGGCCAAGACAGGATCCACGATAGAACGAGCTAACCCAAAAGGTGCCTATTCACCCTGGCTTTAAAAACGGACGGGTTATAAGTCATCAGAAATAAAGACGCAGGGAGGGAGTTCCACTCCTATGCTGTGCGCATTATAAAGGATGTTGAGAAGCGCTTGGTGCGACAGGTAGGAATAGCAATCAAGAAAGGGTGGTAGCCCGCAGTGCGTCTGGATGTCCGATGGAAAAAGGGAGATGGCGGTATGAGCAAATGCAGCTCATAATTACACTATAGGAAGAAATATTACAAATATATTTATCACAAATTCATCGGTTGTTCGCAGACATTCAGACTACACCAGCTGGCATAGTTATCGAGTGTAACCTGAACTTGGTATGCGATACCACACCTATGCTTTTTAATTAATGGTAATAAGGTACAATATCGCGCGCCCCACCAAACGTGGTGATACTACACTTCGCCACGCCTTTTCCAAGTAACATGTGGCGTGGTTGGTGTTACGATATCTTTGTTTATATTCCGGGGCTTCAGTGATGCAAGCGCCTAAACATTTATTGATATTTCAAGGTTTTCAGAGAATCGCACTACAACAGAGGTACCAGCATTAAATAAATAAATATTTTCACACCAATTAACTTAGCCCAAAGTAAGCACTGTAAGGCTTGTGTTATATGGTATACTAGGGTAACGGATAGACCTACATATATGATACATAGATATGTAATATTCATAGAAATATATATAAATACCCATGACTTAAGTAATGCTCCTATTTATAACACAAACATCTGCCTTTTCCGGGATTTGAACCCAGGACCGTCGTCGGTGCGAAAAGTGGTACGCTACCGTTGCACCAAACAGTTATTATATAAATAGGATACATGTAAAGCAATTAACTGTATGTAATGTTATTAGAGTTATCGTTAAGTTATCGTAGAGACAGACACAACTGTCTCTACGAAAAACAAATGCGTAAGACTTTTATGTTGCTAACGGTCTGCTCTGTTACTATCGGATACTACATTACCATCACGTCATGAAAAACAAAGGATAGTCATAATTACTCTTCTTTATGACATGACAGATCTTGTGACAAGTAAACCTTTTTAAATGGGTTTATAATTTTATCTCTCTTTATCAACTTAATCAAGTCGATTCTTTTCTGATAAAAACTACATTTAACGTTATCTATACCTTACATATACATTTTTAATCAAGTTATTGTTGACATTATATTATATAAACATTAATAAAAAAACGCAGACATGCAACTACAGGGAAAACCAATATACGCTGCACCGCATGAGAAACCGCAAGAAGTCATAGGTTTATTTGTCATAAGAGTCATAACTATTATAAATAACTAAGTTTATATCTTAGCACTTCAAAAAGGTATGACAAAAGAATTGTTTGCTAGTTTTACGAAAGATCTAGTTTATATTGCATACAAGGAATAGCTGTAACATGACCTCAATAATTTAACGACAGGATTTTGATTGAAGATATAAATACCGATCGAAGAGTTGATCATCGATTATTAGACAATCTTGGGCACAATTGACGTCAAATACAAGACATTTATCAAGTGTAGATGAAGGCGATAGGTGAATCGTGCGTCAGGCTTCGTCATTTGTGTGTGAGAAGGTCCACGACGAAGCCACGTCGGCGCCGCGTGCCTGATAAGCTATCAGTGGAGTGGCCGGGAACTTTCCATTGCATTATCGTACGATACATGAATTCCTTTTGGACCGTCTGCATAATTATTTCCTTTTTATCAACAAGATTGATAAAATACACACAGAACTTTTTCTAAGAACAGTTGAAGACCGCGATCAAATCACAGTCTGACATAATACAAACCATCGACGATGGTTAACGGGACTATGTGTAATATATACAAAACATTCTTTTGTCGTCCTGTAGATCATTTTCCGATAATCCCAGAGGAACTTAACATTTTTCTGATATAAGCATTCTGTGTTTATCATAGTAACAAACTATTTCTGTTCCAAAATTTAACCGAACAAGTTGTTTGAGTAATAAATCAAACAAATTATGGGTAAGGGTATGGGTCAAAATTACTATTTTCCCTACAAATTTGATACATAAACTTAATAATTAGACTAATTGCTCCATTTCGCTGCAATCAACGTGACCTCCGTTCCCGTCGATATTTGATCCTATATCTACACGAACGTTGTTAAAGCAAGATTATAATGATGGGTTATCCATCAGTCATCATTTTTATTTTGAACAACGAATCCAACTCTTATCTGGCACGAAGATCCGTTCGTTCTCACCGTGGGGCTCCTACCCGTCTTATCGGCCATCGATTATTTCTGCTTAGTAGACTCCAGATTCTGGGAACTTGTAGGTACGACTCTCCCCACAAAAAATCCAGTTTATTTATGGGAAGATTCGAAGACATCTTGTTTGTGTTAATAAGAGATAAGTCTGCTCTGGTCTCGCAGTTGGAATAAACAAAATGTTCGATTACAGTTAAAGATAATGTGACTTCTTAGCCGGATGTTTATGAGCTACGGCGGTTATTGGATGGAATCATCTAATATGCGTCCAAGAACTTTGTCCAATGGGTCTTGGACCAATTTATTGATAAGTTAAACAAAAATGTAGTGGGTTTTTGGGTGTGATATATCCCGTTCAGCTTGAACTTCTGGAAGGAACATACTGTCAAATAACTATTTACATATTCCGTTATACCTATATGCTATTAAATTTGGCAAAAAGGGTGTTTATTAACCTCACCGAGCCAAATGTGAAGAAACACGTTTTTATATTGACATAATAATCTCAGCAAAAAAGCGTTCATTGCTGGACGGAAGGATCTTCAGCCTTGGCAAGCTGATTGCAGTAGCCTTTAATTCGGAAAACGCTGTTATTTTATGTTCTACGGAAGATGTTGGGTAGTTTGTTTTCAGTATCATTTGACGCATTTTACAATAGATTTAAATGTGAAGGATTGATGATATTCTACTCTGCCAGACACAGGGTTGCCAGATGCCAAACCTTTATCTCGTACCAGGGATGCCAAATATCTCGTACTTTCAGTACAAAATCTCGTACCAGTAAATAAAAAAAACAATTAATAGTTCTGTCTGTTTACTACCTATTACGAATTGCGCTTGGAGATGTCCAATGAAAAATCTCAGTCTCAGTATAATAATTCTCAGTCTAATAATTTTACTTATTGAAAAAATATACACTTTAAGAATCAAACGTATATATGTACTACGTATCCTTCCTTCTATATAAATCTGTAGGTTCTATCTGTATATTTATTTTTCGGACAAATTTTATGATAGATATTCGTTACATGACTCAGAGATAACAATTCTGCTATTTTTAAACATTTTGTCTATCTGTATGTCCTTCTATAAGTCAAGAACGGTTTGACCGATTTCGATGAAATATGGTAAGAGCATGTGATCGCGCAAATGATAGGCTATAGATCATATCGCTAAAAGCATTATAGTCGTAATTAATATTATAAATACGAAAGTGAATTTGTTTGTTACATTTTGTTTTTTTTTTCAAAAGAAACACTTAAGTGTGGCAGGACTAAGGCAAGACTATGGTTCTGATATGGTAATGAATCTTGTGATGTGTTGAGTCAATCGTTTTTGACGTGGACACATTATTATATTTTTGGATAGGATACATGGCGCTGCCAGTGAACATGGATATGATATACATATTTCTAAATATTTCTATTGCTCTCGTATCTCGTACCGGTATGAGATTTGTCGTACGTTTGACAACGCTGGTAAGACGCCATACGTTACTTCAAGTTTTAAATAATTTCATGTATCCTGCAACAATTGTTATTTGAGATGGTTAAAATACGTTGATGATTAACAAAACGGTTGATATCTTTAAATTCATATCTTAAAAAAATATATGTTTGGTGCAAGTACTTTATTATCAACGAAGATAAATAGCTTTGATAGTGGTACCTACGTGGGGATAGGTGTGTACGCAAATGTGTATTGGTAATACGATAAAGTTATCAGTTGTTTGTCCAAGAAACAGTACCTACGTCTGTGCCATATCTACGTGTACCGTATAACACCGGGCCGCGTTATCATTGTCTTGTTTATTGATAAAAATATCCTGTATATGATAAATAGTGCATTCAACGACAACACAAATCTTTTCAAGAATTCTGAATATCAACGCATACCTATTTTACGATTTATTTCTCAAGGAAAAGGTTTTCAATATCTGTTAATCTGTCTTTTCTATTTTAGACGTTCTTATGAAGTCTCACGTAACTCTTGCAAAGATCATTCATCGGACAGATAACTAATCTCTAGCTCCTTGGCTTCGCAAGGCATGTTAACCCGTTAGCTCTGGCTGCATTTTACCCAGGGAAGGAATGTGCCATTGTAGTATGAGAAGGAAAAGTGGGGACATCGTTAAGTTGATGATGATGGTAATGATAAAACGATAATGAACTTGGCAGTTATAAAATTACCTCAACCTATTAGTGACGCTATTGTATTGGTGTATGCGCAATAGGGAATCATTAAAATCGAATGAGAATTATAATTAAAGATTATTATCAGCTTACAAAGCAAACGTGTTAGGTATTTAGTTCCTAAAGTGTTAATTTAACACCATTTACCCTTCAAACGTCTTTGGTATTTATGAAAATAGTTAATAATGGATTTTTTCTTTATTTTATCCGTGACATAACACGACCTTTTTGACAAGTCCAAAGACAAAACAACCAACTTTGTTTTGCAAATAACCGTTATCAAACTAATGGAACACGGCAGTGTTATTCATGAGACTGATACGCGTAGAATGAAAAATGTTTTTAAAAACAATCGTATCTACATAAAGATACGAAAGAAGAGAAAAACGATGACATAACACCGATTGATGAACCAATACAGAATGAAGGAGACAACATAAGAGACATATCGATACTGGACAATAACAGATTTGTTATTGACGATTTTTTCTTTATTAATCATAAACCTTTTATACCTAACAATAATATTTATTACAAAACGTGGGCTAAAGCTAGATCTGGTTTCAAAGTACCAACTATAGTAATAGTACTATGTCTTCCGTTGAGCAGAACTTACATATTCCAGTACAGAGTGGCTGATTGTAAGTGTGCTGTTTGCAAACGTTCCTATCGCGTTAGAGTTAAGATTTAAAATTAAGGCCTTATTTTCATATTCTATCGTGCAAATATTAACTCAACGTCAAACTCCGGCTTCAAACGATAAACGATAAACTTGCGCAGAAATTGGATAACGGACCCGAATCCTCTACTGCGCATGTCACGTGATTTCAAAACCAGGCTCAGGTTATATGCCGAAGTCTATACCTACCTAGGACATGTATTAGCCTGTGACCTCAAGGACGATAAGGACACAGAGAGAGAACGTAGGGCGCTCAGGGCGAATAATAGATTAACAAGTTTTTAAAAAATGTGGACATACCGTTTTTACGCCTGTAACTTATGAGTTAATTTAAAAAACAATATTAACAATGCAATAAACATATTATTAATATTCTTGTTAACCCCTTGCGGTCAGCTAAATGCTTTTATTTCCTAATTATTTCATTGATTTTTTCAGCGAGGACCGAACTTGGTCTGCTTGGGGTTAAAGCCGATATCTCAACTATTGGGGTACGGCCACCATGATTTCATTATACTCCTAAAGCATACTCCGTTTCTTTTTTTAATTTTCTTATCGTGACTAGGATAGCGCTTGACCGCTATCTCGCCTGATGGTACGCGACGATGCGATCTAGGATGTATCCAATATAATAACGTTTTCAGAGTGTTTTACAAGGCGTAAAAGAACGCATCTTTTACGCCTTGGTTTGCGCCAACAGCAGTTTGAATATGATTATAAGAAGGCTGAATTGTGTGTACTTCAATCGTTTTTGTGAAATATCTCATGGTGCTGCTACATTGTAGTTGTCACAATTTTGACACGTACAAACACTAGAATAAGTAAATTGTTACTAACAAGAATGGGCTATGTCTGAATTAAATAAATCATCAACTCAGCTGAAAGATGTCCACTGATGAACGAAAGTCTTTCGAGGATTGGGGCCAGGGTTGGAGATCACAGTTATGAGTCGCAGCCGTTACTGCGCAGAAGTAAAAAACAAGATATCTTGGGGAGATACATGGGTGAACGGCGAGCGTGCTTTGCGCCGATTGGCTCTCCAGTCGTACTCCGTCCCCCGTACTGATACGACTCCCGGAGTACTTCCAGTGTACAGTCGCGTTTTAAATTGTTTTGTTGTCATTGTTAATTTTTGATGTTTTTTGTTACGTTTGTTTTGTTGATTTGTTTGTTGTGTTTCATAGTTAATTTATTGATTAATTTAGTTTGAACAGTTTTTAAATAGTGAAAATGTCGAGAAGAAAAACTGTTTTGAGAATACAGGCACAGAAAATGGTGTATGACGTGCATTGTTTTTTGAAAAGATAATCTAACGACTTCATTGATTTCTTGAAACAAATCCAAAGTAAAATTGAAGAAGCTACGAGTATTTTACTCCGTCCGGACAGCAGCACTGTAGATTTAAGCCAAATAAAACAAACTGCAGAAGTTATTCAGGCGGGAAATATGAAATTAAAAACTATAATTAGTGACTTAGGGAAAATTCAAAAAAAGACAGCTGAGTCTACAAAAGCGTCCATAGCAGGCAACGGTAAGGAAAACCTCTACTAAAGCCAATAGTTCCGATATCAGTATTTAGAACACTATGCAAAAAACATTTACGGTTTAGGGTTTCGTTGGAAAAATTCTGAAAACAACCGAAAAGTGCTGATTGAAACTTCAAATATAAGTTTGCAACGTATCGAATACTTACGCAATAAAAATAAAACAATATCTGGCGATAGATAGAGGAAAGCCCATCCTTTCAAGCAGTAGAATTAGGTAGAGCCTAGTGTAGGCTCCCATCTCTTACAAGCACAATAACCGTTTGATTTTAGGTTTTTATTTTTATATAACATACCAACCTGCCCATTGTTGAGAACATAAATAAATTTTAATTTGACAACAGAACTCTGGCACGCTTGAACATTAACTAATCTAATATTTATTAAAGTAATATTTGCGTGCGTGACAGTACACAACTCAAATAGCAGCTAACCGTCACATTTTGTTCACCGCTAGACTTACTTTATGACATTACATTAAAAAAATGTAATCGACATTATTTTGCTATTATTAAGTACCTAATGAAACTACTAATTTGTATTGCGTACGCGACAGTACCCATGCGTTATCACATCCACCTTTCGTTCAGCGCTAGAGTAAAGGAAAGGAAAACGCACCTGTCCATTCTATCGTCTTCGGTAGATGTATGGTAAATAATAATTAGGCGTTGAGTTTCGGAAATCGCCCGTATAGTAGAAGAAGAAGATGGTAAATAATTCCAGTATAATAAGTCGTCCTTTACTACAACCTTAACTGTGAAGGATTGTTGCTATGTTACGCGGACACTACACGGTTAACTAAATAAAATTAAGTGAAATTTATATTAACATTAGCAAATAGATACAATTTACGGGTCTTCAAGTCACGAGTGAGTAGATATCTTCTAGGCAAGCGCGACACATCCTAGGTCGCATCATCACTTACCATCAGGCGAGATAGCGACGAGCTCTTACCTATTCACGGTAAAAAAAAATTACAATATCAGTTTAAGATCTGAGGGCCTACCATCATCTTTTAGCGCGATTCAAGTTCGATTGTCAAAGTGAGACACCGCTATACACGGTCTATAGTGGCGTCTCTTTTTAACAGCTAAACTTGAATCGCTATAAGACGTGATGGTAGGGCCTCAGGACTCACTCCAGTCCACGTTTTATATTTAATAAATTGGTATAGTTGGCGATACTCATCGTAGGTTTAAAACTAACGAATTTAAAAAAAAAAGTAGAAATGATGCGATCACAGCAGCCTCTGGCTTTTTCTATAGAGGTTTTTATTTGGAATCAGACCTACTTGCATTAATGTTAAAAACAAGAGTAAATACATATTTTATATTAAGATTTTACTTCTAAATTCTGACAATTGAGGATTTTTTCCCGTAAGCATGTTCTTGTCTTTGTAGTGGAGAAAGAATGTTAAATAGTAATTCGTTTTCGAATTCGGGTGTTCAGTTTTTACTAAATGCTTTGCAGAATGCAGAAATCTATTAGTTTTGACGTCTACACATCGTCTACCTATGTGATAGTTGCTTAATCACTAGCCGAACGCGTCAGCTAATCACTGCGCCAACAAACTTATATTGATCGCGCGCACTCCAAACAGATTCACCATGCTGGAGTATCCATAAGCACTCACGGACAGACTTCACTAACCTTTAACATTACCTCAGTAATGATGTAATAGTACGCAAAGAAAGCAAACATGATTCCGTATAATTTTGTCAACAGGGCTACAACAGACGATTACCTCACTACACTTGGTTGAACGCGACTACAGCGTTGTTTACGTGTACCACAGATAACGGGTCTCGATCATCATTCACCACAGATCATATTTACTGTGACATATTTTTAAAGTTCATGCGCGATTGTGAGGTCATCAGCTACTGCGTTGAAATATTCTACTACACGATAAAGTGAACAAAACACTTTCTGATTTAAAATGGGTTCCTTTATAGAAAATGAAAACATGTCTATTTGTTCCTAGTCTTTTATAGCGATGTCATATAATGAGGATATTTTATCAGCTCATGTTTAGTGCGATAAATCGCCCGTGAATAGTTTTAATTATGCAACACACGACGCCGATGGTCCGGCGACGCCGCGCGACACGTTCAAGAATCAAATTCAAATGTCAAGGTGAAGGCGACGCGAAAGGAAACGCAGGCTGACGTCACCACCGCCATCTTGGCCGCAGCTCGTAACCGCACTTCGATATATAACCCCTCTCTAATTTTATTTAGGACACTAGACAATCGCTCTGCAAAATTTCATTCATCGCTTTGCGTTCTAAATATAAGTCGTTACGATACGCCGGTTTGTGAGGCATCTGGATTAAACAAAGCCCTGTCGAACAGTCACGG
This sequence comes from Calamotropha paludella, assembly GCA_927399485.1. NCBI lineage: Eukaryota > Metazoa > Arthropoda > Insecta > Lepidoptera > Crambidae > Calamotropha > Calamotropha paludella. The sequence continues at coordinate 24,264,004 of OV656817.1, read as the reverse complement.
CCGAAGGTAATTTGTACACAATTAGTCACGAGATGCGTTGGCTTATTCTGAGGTCAAGAACGAGCTCGTGACGTTTGCGCCAATACCACAGATGTCCAAAGTCTGACAATAGAAGTGAAGAATAAAAAATATCAACAATTCCTCGCGTGACAACGTGAAACATCAAAGCAAGACATAAAATATGGAATGACGCGCCACTATTCAAAATAACAGTACGCTTTGAAACTTGAATTGCAATACAAAGCAATGATAATAATCACTATATTTGACCAGACACGTTATTTGAATATAGTAATCTGTCAAGCACAGATGTAAATATTTTTTGATTCAATATTAAACTATTCTCCAACCTTTAGAAATATATAAGCGCAATGATATGTACAGATAGATTCGAATATATATGTATACCTTAAAAGTTGGTGACTGTAATTAGAACGGAATATGACGTGTCTAGTGTCAAATGTGTAACCACCATATAATTTAATTGCCATACTAGCAAAGTGCATTGCATCAAAGCAACCGACGGCGTTTCTCACGCAGGCATTGCGTGTCTGCAGCGTTGTCTGAATGCTGAACAGTTCCCTCGCCCATTGTAGCGGACAACCCGAGTGGAAAATCTTACTCCAATTACTGCCGAAACGACTTGAGTGATTTTTTATAACTCATATAAGAGCAGTTTAATTATTGTTATCTTGTTCACAGCAAGTTTACGTCACCCACAGACAATCGTCATGTCAAAATTAGACTAATTAGTCAAGGTTAGGTTTCCTTAACAGAGATGTAACAGCGAGCACAAAATAAGAAGACAATTTTAGAAGAAAAAAACAATACAATCACACAACCGATTTCATCTTATCATTTGAGAACTGAAGATTACTGTACAGATCTATCCTATAAAGTAAAATAATAATGTTAGAAGTTTTACAATTAGATTAAAAGAACCTTCACGGTTGAACTCGTTTAGGTTAAAAAAGTAGCATTACAAGCTCAACTAGCTAGGCATTAAGAGTAATAGTATGGGAATCTGAAAGTGATAATAAGCTAGAAGGAGGGGCGGCAGTTAGCACACCAAGTTCCTCGAAGCATCGTGCGAAGATTCCCACAATTATTCAGTTAAACTAGGCATCTCTTAGATCACTTTTAGAATCACCGATCTCAAGGAACCCTCTCTTCGCATCAAATATGTAAACGTTGAGCACCTTGACGCCCGATTTAGACTCTAACCAGTTTCAAAATAGATACAACAAATTATTTCTAACAGAACTGGTTCTTATAAATTTGGAATCGTCCATTTCCCGAGGTGGAATTTGAAATTCATAGCGCAAGACGTTACTAAAATCGTATATATTTCGCAACGCGAGGAACGTGTTTTTGCAACGGCTGAATTAAGTTGAAGCGGGTAGATGTATTCAATACACGAGTCTAAATTGTGAGCGTGTAAGCGGACGACCTTCGGGGTACCAGTTTTGGACACCGCAAACATCACTGTTTAGCGAAGCGAACAGAAACGTGACCGGAGTTGGAACGTGATGTGACCCCTCGTAATGCTTGCACGTAACAAATGGTGTTTTTATGTCAGTCTTCACGGTTTATGGAGTAGATTAACGTATTCTAAGCTATTTGTGGCCGAGTACGGATTCCAAAGTTTAATTGGTATTGATTTCAATAAAATAATCACGTTTAGTTGTTTAGTACAACAGCATCTCCATATTCAAATAACGCCCATCTTTAGAACGGGAAAATAGTTAACTCTACTCAGAATAAAATAGAAACCTCGCATCTGCCGAGTCACGTGAACCAGAGTAAGAATAGAAATCTCCACCAGTACTGGATGTAAAAATAAACCAAACGGTAACGAGGGGAGACGGGAAAGGGTGGATTGTAAATAAATAAAAAACCGACGCCAGACCAGCTGAATATAAGTACTCGAACAAAGGACTTCCTCTGGCTTACCTGCAACAAAGAAGGTGTAACTTAATAATAAATTACTCATACTATTATATTCGAACGGTGTGTTAAGAATGATAAAAAATTAAGTATCATGGAAGATAGTTAAAATATGCATATTATGCCGTACAACAGTTCTTGTCAAAACAAAGATAAGCTCTTTTATCTCGCGTCAAATGTATGTACAGTAACAAAAATAATAAAGGAAATCATGTACATTGTGTAAACTCAAACTGTAAATGATAATGGGGTAATGTGAATAACAAAAACTATGTTTATTTACAAAATGATCGTATTGAACGTCTGGGTGGTCCTAATACACCATAGGGCGGTTAAAGAGCTACGAATGATATTAATGCGTTCCAGTTGCTTACACTACATTTACGTGATTATAATGTAAGACATATTAATTGGCATTGGTCAGACTAAAGTAGCATGCAAATAATATGAGGATTGCTAAATTACAGAGATAGGAATAAGAACAGTAGCACATTTATCGACACACATTCCAAAAAACAGACTTTTGTGATCAAGCTCTTTCCTATTCACGTTAAAAAGAAAGATTTACATAAAATCAAATACAAATGCTGCGTCAACATTAGCCGAAGGTCTGAACTCATCACTTATAAAATACAGCAGCAGTCGGAGTTGCGTGCGCCGCGATCGCATGCCGGCCAACGCCGCCACCGTCTAGCACGCGACCGCGGTTTCCGAGGCTCGCGTGCAACACGGCACTGTCACATTTCTATCCTTCGCCACGCTAAATATAAAGAACTGCTCCCATTACTCCACAATGCAGATAAGCCAAGACGATTTCTGAACATGTGGCGGAGCATGTTAATCGATGCAAGATAACTTAGATTTTGTAATTTTATCAGGTGGCTCCTATTATCGCTGTTTTATGGCCTTAGCATGTTGTTATGTCTATAAAAGATAGTGTCAGTTTAAAAAATAAGATTTTCTGATAATTTTACTGGCGCTATCTTATCATAATGAAAAGTGCAATGCAAATTGTTTTAGGGTAATTGTAATTAAATCAGCATTATGAATAGATTAACAACTACTTGCACCATTATTGGCCGGTAAAAACTGTACAAGAAACAACTTGCCTATATTGATAATAGATGGGCACAGAATAATCACAGGCGCTGTAGAAAGGTGGTCTTAAGAACCCAATCAAAAGAACAAAAGCATCATTAAACTGTCGTTCCAATGCCATTGTTTTGGACGGACACGGTTTCCGTTAGCCATCAAGCATGGCAGGGATGGGCCGATGCCGTGTTCGAGCACTATTAGGAGCAGGAGCTTACACGCGAGGAGTTAAAACAAATTAAACGATGGCATGGCAGTGATCACGCGACCACGGCTAGAAAGCGTGGACCAGGCACGCATCACGCTACTAAGCCTAGAGGCACGATAACTGCTGCGAGAAACCACACCTATACGTATATCCGTGCTTAGCGATGCATAAGCCAATACTGTTTCAGAAGATCGAATCAGCAATAAACACAATGATATTTTTTCAACCTCTATATAAAATTTGTCCAGTAATCAACATCAAATCACTTTAATTTTTGTTACAAAACACATCGCCATGTCATGTCATAACGGATATGGGTCGTGGGGTAATTCACCATAAAGAAACAGATACACCCACGAACCCTGTAACTAAGGGAACACCATTAAAGTATGGTGAATCACACACAAAAAGCCATGATGACCATCTATGAGTTGTCGCAGTATATATTATGTATATTGATCAAAGTCAATAAGTTAATTAGCTGTAAAAATAGGTTGTGTAGCTAGCAGCGACAAAATATTTTCAACCCTGACATTTCGTGGCATTTCGAAGCAGTCACCTTACGTGGGATTTAACTCCTAAAACATGTCTGTCAGTCACGGAGTTGAAACGACCTTAGGTCCTTTCAGCGCGACACGTTTGGCCTCGCTCGATAAATGCCAAATAATAAAGAACTATTTTCAATTCGTATGAACTTAAAAAAAGTTATAGAGTTTTATATGCTTATATAGATATAATTACTACGACAGAAGTGGAAGATACAAGTTTAACTTCTATCCTGGATTTTTCAAAAGGAACACATTCTATGAATTTAATGAAACAAAAGCACAATGTATAAAAGTAATTTTGATTAAACTTTATATACTATACAACGTAGTTAAGAAAAGCAATCCACACTGGGCCTGAATTATGGCTTTTAGCTCACACTTCCAACCACGGAACACAGAAGTCCTAACGGTGTTATTAATCAGTATAGTGGATCAAAATACATAAACAAATGGACAAAATTTTTACAAGTGCCCACATAATCTCATAATATCAAATATAGAACACACCTTATTTTAAACAAATGAAATATGCGTATATTTGGCGAAGTATAACGTAAACTCAATCCTGATTTTGCAAAGACTTACAAGTCTTAGGATAAGAAGAAAAATAACCTTTTTTCATGAGCTACTTTATTTTTATTGCAACTTTACGAAAGGTGTTGACTCACCCTTTGCGGCAAAGCGATGATCGAATCAACGGACGTAGGTACTTACTTCTGATATCTGTTGTTGATTCCGTCTAATAGTGGTTCTTTAGATTCCTTGATAATGGATTTTAAATCCGGTTTGTTAATGCAAAATCATTGAAATAAAATAAATTCTGGGACTTTGAACTGAACTATCAGCAAAGGAGAATGACAAAAGAAATTTTTAAACAATATAAAGGCAATACTCTAAGTTTAATCAAAGATGTAATGGTAAGATATATTTATTATTCCCAACTCGGGAATAATAAGTTTATTTTAAAGCTAACTTCAAAACTATTTAATGTAAATGCGATAGTTAGGCAGTTTTGGTACTAAAACTATTTAAGTAAATTCACTTGCTTGATTGCTGTGCCCATTGGTTGAATTTGTTTAAGTGATTTCGTCATTGCACTCGGTTTATTGATGTAATATAATTAGTCACAATTACCATGACACGCCGGTGTTCATCGTCAATGATATACAATTATACATAACACCAATGCAATACCCTATCAATGCAAAAAGCGTTTTATTTTTCCAAAATGAACTTACAGCTTACATTTTCGTTTCGGCAAAAGAAGGATATATATATATATATATATACTAGCGGCCGCCCGCGACTTCGTCCGCGTGGAATATTGCAACATTATTTTTCTAAAATAAAAGTAGCCTAAGTTACTCCTTATTACATCAGCTACCTGCCAATAAAAGTCCCATCAAAATCGGTCCAGCCGTTTCAGAGATTAGCCGGAACAAACAGACAGACAGACAAAAATTTTAAAAAAAATGTTATTTTGGTGTATGTACCGTATATATATTCATATGCATGTAGTAAAAAACGGATATTTCAATATTAAAAACAGACACTCCAATTTTATTTTTAAGTATAGATATATATATATATATATATATTTCTATTATTTCCAACTTCTATAAGAACATTGAAACCAAGTCATTAACTACCTAGTTCTGGTCTTTAAATTTCTTGAAGCTCAAATTTTAAACGATAAGTATTTTTAAGTTAGAGGATGTGGTTCGCACTTCTCCATTCTTCTTAGCGACTGACTCGAAGGAAATTTCTCAAATTGTTATTGTCATATAAACTATTTAATAAACTGAAATGAAAGACTGAAAGAATAACAAAATCAACAAAACATTACAAGCTCTGTTTTTCTTGTAAATGTTATTATTTTCACCTATTCCCTCTTCAATGTTCTTTAATTTTCACCCCACAAATATTATTGTCAATGTTGGTGAAACATAAGTCTTTACCCTTTAAGTTTCTTATTTCGTTCTGACCTATGAATGATACTTCGACATTTCATGTCAGTAGTCCCCAATGTTGCCGGGTTTCCGTGATGGAAGCAGTTAAGACATTGAAACTTTCATGAGAACTAGAATGGTTCAGCTATTTGGCTGCGACATGCGATGTTTTATGCCTCAAATTGAGCTAGGCCAAGACAGGGCGGCCAGATTAAGAAATAAAAATTACTGGACAATATTCTAAAATATCTGGACAATAGGATTTTTGGTTGGACAAAATAAAAAAAACGAATGTACTTTAGACCCTACGACTGAAGTAAAAGTTGTTTAGCTCCATCTATATACATCTATATGTATATAGAATGAGCACAAGAACTTTTACTAATATATATACATTAGATATAAGAAACGTAACTTTCTCTCTTTCTATCTACACTAACATTTAACTCCTTAATTTCCGTTCGCCTCGCCCGATCACACTTTTCGTAACGCTCTCGTCACGCATTCCCTTACTCCCCGAGTCAAGCGTGCGTAAAGAAATTTTACTTCGAAAATCAGCATTAATCAACCGAAACACGACATATAATTACGAAAAACGAAAACGTTCCTGGAGAGGCGGCGGTGCATTTCATTTTTAGCTGAACAGTCTAATCAAGTCCAGCCCATCTGGCAACCCTTGGCCAAGATAATAGATTTTTAATGATTCTGTTTCTTTTAATGCCCGAATAATTTCAACTGGTTTTTAGTTAATGTTTTTAAGTAAAAATGAGTATAGTAGTAACCTCATGTTGGGTTTTTTTAATAGGTTCGCTCTTGATTCCAGTCAAGCGCGGGGGCCAAGATAGAATTTACGATGGAACGAGCTATCCCAGAAGGTGCCTATTCACCCTGGCTTTGAAAACGTACGGGTTATAAGTACTCGGAAATACAGACGCAGGGAGGGAGTTCTACTCCTTTGCTGTGTGCATTATGAAAGATGTTGAGAAGCCCTTGGTGCGACAGGTAGGAATAGCAACCAAGAATAGTATTAGTACCTAGCTAGCAACAAGTTGGCTGTAATTAATAAACCATTAATTGGTTACATGAGCTCATGTGACCAGTTAACTTGATTACGACAGGTTTATTTATAAACTGAGAGACGGGCGCGGCGCTAGTGGACTGCGAGCGAGGTTAGTCACGTACTGGTGTCACAAACTGCCTGCTATATTACGTGGCTGTGACGGCGACGACGTAATGTAAATAAATATATATACTACCACTAGTGTGCACATTTTTTATGTTATAACAAACCTGAAATGAAGTTTTGATACTATTAATAAATGAAAAAAGTAATTAAAGCAAACAATTAGTAATTACATTCTTTTAAACGAGTGATTCGCGACGAAAATAGCAAATTGTAGACGCCAGACATCAGCAGTAACTAATTGTCGAAGTTAATTGATAATCACATTTTCTAATGAGTATGAATTAAACTAGTTAAATTAAATAACTTTAAAATTTTCTATTCATAAAGAACTTATACTTTTTTGTGGTTAAGGTTATCAATTCTTACATTTATTTCGACGGTAATTCATGTTCTGTCCTTCCCTTTCACTTATACTTTCTGAAACTACAATACTCAATAGATGTTTAGGGCTTGTTAGTGACAATAGCATGTTATAGATCCCGAACCGGCGAATATTCTTTTGATGTGTAAATCAGTATCATAATCGTACTGATAGACAACTTATTATTTCATACATATCGCCTTGGCATCGTATCATTTAATTTTGGAAATAGTTTTTTATCCATTTAAAAAGGTTAGAAATAAAAAAAAAAATCGTAAAAAAGCAGAAGGATCTGAGTGGCGCACAGTGTAGAGATTTTGTCATTGAAGTAGTTTATTAATAAGTTACGATACTCTTCTGGGGTTGGCTAAACCCTGCTAGCGTGAGTTCAGTGATCTAATTTTAATGTCTTCAAATGCTTGATCAGAAAATACTCATAACCGTATTTTCTGATCAAGCATTTGAAGACCGTTTGGCGCAACGGTAGCGATCATGCCTTTCGCGACGACGGTTCTGGGTTCGAGTCCTAGAAGGGGCAGTTTGTTTGTGTGATGAATACGAACATTTGTACCTGAGTCATGGGTATTTATATTTCTTATTTATGTAATATATATGTATGTCTATCAGTTACCCTAGCACTAGCATCCATAATACAAGTCTTGCAGTGCTTACTTTGGGCTAGGCTGATCGGTGTGATTGTAAGAAATATTATCCTCATTAATACCCAGGACTTTTGAAACTCAAAGAATGGATTTGATGGTACTGAGAAATAATAGTTTGACAACTATGACAAAAGAAAATAGTTGATTCCATGGATAAACAAATTTTTGCTAAAATTGATTGAAAAATTATCCTCGGACTCGAGGATGGTTAAATCATGAGGATTTCCTTGTGATCAGATGCCATAATATCCGTTTTTTTTAAATTGTTTTTTACATTTTTAATACAAATGAAAACTATCTCAATGTTTAGTTCAGTTTACACAACAATTTTGTTCTAAATATAAGAAAATAAAAAACATATAAAACCACTCCTATCACATCCGGTTTTCACCATATTATTATTTTAATCGTAGCTATTGTTTAAATTGCAAAATAAAGTAAACTGCTTCACGTAATAACCAAATGAAACGAGCAAACATGTCCAAATACCTTTTTAATGGTGCGAACTGGAAAATCAAGTGGCGTCATTGACTCACTTTCAACTTAGCGACAGGCTCCATGAAAACATTAACTAATGTTGGGCTTTTGTTTAAATGGTAATTACTACCAGGGGCCAATTGTTTTGGCCTATCGAAAACAAAGCTAAAGATAGAAGAATGGTTAGACGTCCTAAGACCAAGATTTGTGAAGATTAACCTCTTCTGAATCCAACAACAAACTCTTAGTCCTCATCATACCTTCCAGTTAAGTTTGCTCGCATAAATAAAATGAAACATGCGGAATACAATATATGAACGAAAATGTAACTTCCGTCACAAAATCTGGGAAAAAATTGGCCCGATTATTATTGGACCTACAAATAATCACACGTGTGGAAACCAGTCTAGATCAGTGCGTCTATTATGAGTTTATGGACACTTTTTTCGTTATTTAAAACTATAGAGATGTTGCCAATATGCAATGTGAGAGAAAGTGATAGAGCTTAGCGAGATTATCGAATGAACTCACACTGGACACTCAGACAACCGTTAAGATAAGAATATTGCAAACCTAACGGCATAGAAAGAGCAATTGGGAACGATGTATAGATGAAAAGCACGTTAAACTGACAAATACAATTTAGGGGTCTTCAAGTCTCGAGTGAATAGGTATCTTTTAGACAAGCGCTGCACATCCTAGATCGCTTCGTCGCTTACCAGGTGATATAGCGGTCAAGCGATGACCAATTTACTATATAAAAAATTCGACTATAAAATAATTCTTTTATAATAAAAAATGTATGCGTTAAAACTGTTTGAGAAAACACATCATTGAGTAGGTGAATATTCTGTAACACAACAATTGTTCTTCTGTACAAAGAATATTGTAACTCAGAAAACGAGCAATCCAAGACCATGACGACGAGATGTGAGATTAGTAAGTTGATAAAGAAACATAATTAGCGGAAACATCTCATTGTGACCATAACACTCTTTACAGAGAATGGAATTATCGCTATGTGTTTATGCAGTCTTACTAAACGCTATGCAAAAAAAGACATGGGTCTTCGCCCAACATGCTGGTTTTCGCTGTTGCTATGGTTTATAACGTCATAACAGACTATACTACTACGTCATTATGCGCAAAAAATCCGTGGCAAAATTATTTCATTTTATATATACCAACATTTTAAATGAAGCTATTGTTTACATTATTTTATATGGACGGTTGGCTTTAAATGGACAATTTCTGCACTTGTCTTAATAAAAATACGTGGACATGCAATTACATAAATAAATATTACCATATAGGGTAAACCAAAATACACTGCACTGCATTAGAAATCGGAAGAACTCACACGTTTATTTTCCGACACAATTAATACATACATAACAAAGTTTTCACCTCATCACTTCAAATTGGTATCGTAAAAGATTTGTTTGTTTGCATTAAACCGGTAAAAATAGTTTTATTTAAACAAATAATATCTCAAAAAATATGCTTACAGTGGCTTTTCTATATAGTGCAGTAACGTAAAGTAAATAGATGATTTGATAACCTAAAGATAATGCAATAAGAACCATTTTACAAGCATAAATCATATGAAAACACTCTTATCTTTTCTCATTTTAACTAACGAACGTGGCGTACACAAAAAATTAATAGTGACACATATGACGAAATCCAATGTTATCACGAACAACGAGAATACGACACAAACAAAATAGTAAGCGATAAGTTGTCTGTCTGCTACATATTAAATATTTATTAATACACGTTAGCAACCGTACGGTGATATTAAAAGGGGTCAATAGCTTACAACATAGTTTATCGGGTTCTCATGTCAAAACACACTGTATGCGTGCAGGTTTCTGTGTGTGAGCGGTTATGTAAATTCACTCGCCACACAAATCTATAGCGCGGATATTTATTTTTTGCCGTGAATAGGTAAGCGCTTGACCGCTATCTCGCTTGATGGTAAGCAACAATGCTATCTAGGATGTGACGCGCCTGCCTAGAAGATACCACTCGTGCCTTGAAGACCCCTAAATTGTATTAATCAGGAAACATAAACTCAGGCAAATAGTACGGATCACAAAATTGAAACCAAAACGCTTAGTGCGACTCTTTGGTATATCAACCATATAACGGTGGGGCCTATTTGTAAGTCAGGTTATCCGATGAAAAATGGGGACGGAACAAGGCCGTGCAATTCTGCTGCACACTCTCCGAAATGTATCTTATATTTATTTTTCAATCGGACTTCAAGTCGCCCTTTCTTGGTTGCTATTCCTACCTGTTGCACCAAGCGCTTTCAACATCTTTTATAATGCGCACAGCAAAGGAGTGGAACTCCCTCCCTGCGTCTGTATTTCCGTTCCGAGTACTTATAACCCGTCCGTTTTTAAAGCCAGGTGAATGGGCACCTTCAGGGTCGGTAGCTCGTTCCATCGTGGATCCTGTTTTGGACCCCAGGTTTGTCGAGTGGAGGCAAGGCAAGAGCGAATCCATTGAAAAAAAAATATATATTAGTCATTAGGGTATTTATATATCTATATACTATGCGCAGTTAACCTGCATGTTATTGTGTTTACGTTTCTGATGGAATCTTGTTCTTACACTATTATAAGATTTTTATTTATTTGGCACAGTAACAAAATACATGGCATTAATTTATACCCATTGCATATTTTAGAAACAAACGAATATTGTAGTCTAACTAATTAGGTGCTTTAAATATACTGATATATTTTTTTTAGTGAATGCAAAGAGAATGAGACAGTTTTAAAACAGCATGCTGCCTTAGGAACGATAAAGCGCGCAGTTCCTACATATTACTATACTTATTTAAAATAGGTACTTGTTGACTGTTTTGTAATGAATCCATCACACTACTGTAATTGTGATAATAGCATAATATTGTTGTTTGTGGATTATTTATGGTGATGATGATAATATTGTAAATGTCGCTACTTCTGTTAAAGCTGACGAATTTCTAGCGCCCGTTTTTCTTTTCAGTTAAAAAACGTGCTCAAAGTGTGGTAACTTATTTTACTGTACTTCAATTACATTTCGTACAGAATTTCAAGAGCAGATATTTTTATTTTTATTTTAAATGGGTTCGTTTGTGATCGTAATCAACCTTGGGGGCCAAGACACGATCCACGATGGAACAAGCCAATCCAGAAGGTGCCTATTCACTCTGGCTTTGAAAACATACATTTAAACACTAAAAGTAAGATACATAAAAAGTTGGTAGAATACCATGGAAACTTGTCTGAAAAAATTGCCAAGTTCATACCCAAGCAAGTTGAAGTCGTATGAGGCTGAAACTGGCAGCAGAAAAACAGCAGCTTTTTGCAACGACCAAATTTTCTAGAACTATTCAAGCAATTCAGCTATTCAAGCCTATGTTAAATCATACATGTTGAAATGTTTCCAAAAAGTTCTGGAAATTTTGCAAAAAGCTGCTGTTTTTCTGCTGCCAGTTTCAGCCTCATAAGTCGTTGAAAATAACATTAAATATTTTACATAATTCGAAAAGACATTTTGTGTTCTAGAGAGGTTTATGGTGATTACTTCCATCAACTTTGTGAAGTTACCAATCAACACAATAACTCAATTAAGCCAAGATAAATGAGACTTGAAGACTTGTTTGTCAGGGTCCTAGAAAGTGGAAAGTGATCTTTTCCCTACCCCTGCGAGAAAAGCGTGATCGTATGTATGTAAATTGTAAAAGAAATAAAAATAACACAACAACTAATTAAGCCTGGCTGTCATTAGATCTTTAAAGTCACAATGAATGCATACTACTGTTCTTTATATCAAACCAATTAAAGTTATACAAAGTAAGTCATGTAGGTAATTAATTGGAATGTCAAGTAATCAAATTGTAAACTTGTTTTGAGCAAAAGAAAAATGCGAAATAATGAAAAATAACAATTGTGTTATGGAAAACGAAGACAACGAATTATGGAAAAGTTCGTTTCGAAGCCGGTATCTCAGAAGATGTAACATGAATAAAACCGTGAATTCACCATGAATATTTTATACCAGGCTCATTAACTTCTCTTTTGAGAATATTATTATGTATTAGAGGAATCCCTTACTCCTAAGATACAGAACACGTCCTAGTTTGGGAGTTGGAGACTTGATTTGAAGACTATGTGTATTGTTGATGTTTTGTAATGTTATTGTTTTGTTTCAATAAATTATTATTATTATATTTTATTCTGTCGTTTTTAATATGAAATTACGTAAATACAACATAACAATATACCTAATTAACTAATCGTTCTATATGTTCAATGCAGCCAATCTGAGCTTGTTTGTTTTCTTTAAGGCAGACAATATCCTAATAACACTACCTATCTTAATAAAACTTGCGAAATATTGGTTTTGCATTTTTGATTTAATTTTATCGGTTATTATCATTATTAATATCTAAGCAGTTAAAAGCTACTGAATATTCCAAAGTGCGAGGCCTTTTCGAAAACAGGGTCAAAGTTGCCCAATTTAAAACTCGCCCAAAACTTTAATTACTACAGACAACTGTTTAATCTAACCTAATCAATTACATTTAATTTTATTTGTTACTATTACTATAAAGTTTAAAAATAACTTTGTTTGATAGGGTTAAAACTGTATCTAGCAAAAAAATATCAATTTTTTGGGCGAAATCTACCCAATAATACCACAAAGTAACATGCGTGTGATAAATTTTAATAGATTAATACTAAAGAATATCGACTCGCCTCGCAAGTTATTCGCAGGGGAAACTCAAGCCCGTAACCTTTGCATGTCCGGTCCACTGTCTCCCAATTCCGCTACCAAGCCTAGTGAGCACTTGGCATAATTTTATAGTATTTCTTACTTTTTAAGCTATAGGCCAACGTTGCTTCATCAATGAGAAGAATATCCTCGCATTCAAAAGAAACATTTATACAAATAGTCGAATAAGATGAAAAGTAATTCAATTTATGATATTTTATTTTGCTACCTTATATGATAATTTTTTGTAGAAAAATACTACAAATAATCGACTTGGCTTATAAGTTATTAGGCGGGAGCCGAATCCGCAGACATTGGATATCCGATCTACTGCTCTTAAATTTGAGTACTCTTTCCTTCTATCATACAACATAGCATTGAAAATTTAAAATATAAAACTAAGTGTTACATTTCAAAGAGAGGTTGTGTACCTAAGTGTAGAAGCACGTCGTACACCTAAATATTACGATTGTAACCAAATAACACAGTTTGTTAATCGGTCAAAGTATACCCGATATGTCCCGACCCAATTTGTCGGGAGGCTGTAAACAAGGCGCGTTGGCCTGTGGCCCGCCTTACGAATCAGCCCGTGACGTCACAGCTGCGTTACGCGCCATATCTGCCAACGGTTTTGGACAACAAGACTCGTTTTCATTTATCCAACTAATAGGTAAAGGTCGGGGCAAGTCGAAATAGAACAAAAGATTTCAACGGATGAATAATTTAAAGGCTTTATAGTTTGTGTAACAATAAACTGATGAACGTTCCGTAGTTGAATTTTTACGTGTGTGTGTTTATGTGTGTATGTATGTGTGTGTGTGCATGAGTTACAGGAGCAATATCTCAGGATCTACTATCAATTCCGATGCTTATATCGCCCAATTATAGTAATCAATTTCAGGAAATCTGCACGCAATATACTATTAAAGTCTGATGTTAATAAATAAAAAAAAAATTAAGACAAGCTTTCATTATTACTTGTTAATAAAATGATCTAAAAACTTAAAAATTAATCAGACGGAATCCAAATTCATACTAAATGGAACGAACTTATTTTCCCAAGTTAGATGAAGTTGCATATTCATACATAGAGTTGAGTTGTTTTATTGCGGAGTTCCTTTTGCCACCTTCCAGCTCCAGCCTCAGACCATCGTTACCATATAGGCTCAAAGTACTCGTCAATACGAATTAAACGAGTCCAAACTCGGTGGAGTTGTGTCGTTTCATTGCGGAGTTCCTACGGTCACCTTCCTGCTCCATGTCATCACAGTATTGATTTGTCACGAAATATAAAATCGTAAACCGGGAAGTGGGTCAAATTTAACATGAAAGATTTCATTACAGACACTGGGGCAGGTGAATAAAAGCTTGTAAAAACTACTGTAATGTACATCCTATTTTCATCTATACGCCAAAAACAAATCTGTTAACCAAACAAAAATTCACAATAGTGATTGCGAAATCAACTGTGTACAATAAAAAAGCAGGACACATAATTCAGCAACAGCAGAACTGATAGCTGACAGCGTTTGCGTAATTAAAGCGAGATAAGACGGTGCTGACGTCAAAGCCACATGAGAACATGAGCACATCCATAATGCGCTTATCGGCTCACCAGCACACTGAAGCCTCTGCACGCGACCGGTTAGCGGTTTCACACGTTCCCATAAATCTATGAGACGTGATGTTTTCCTTTTCAATGCGTCTGATGTAACCTCATGTGATAATGATAGTAGGCTATATAGGACTTTATTACATACACCTATCAATCAACATAGTATGCAACGCTTACGAACTACGCCTACTCAGATCGGACAAAGAAAAACAAAAAGAGACATTGAAAGTACACACAACATTTAAATTAAATTAATTTATAATTTTTTTTAAAATTAAATTAAAGGTTGATGTTCCCTTAAAAATATGTTAATACCTATGCCAGGAAACATCGCTCTTCCATAACACATGGTTAACACATTTATCACAACAGTCATCAAGATATTTTCAAATATCACTAATTTATAATGAAAAATCGTTGCGTCATCTTTAAAAACTTGTAAAATTAACAATGTTTGAAAGCTTCCGTCCTGTTAATAAAGTTTATAATCCGTAACATTTCCCAAATGCATCACAAAACGACTGTACAGCATCTCTCTGTAATTTGTATCTTTCGAACCTCCTACCCGCGGGCAAGGCGCCAACCGACGAAATAAACGTTAATACTATTCCAAAACATTATTTTTAATGGTAAGATCATTTAGGCAATCGCTGGAACTAATGCTGGAAAACAGCTGGACTTTACCAATTTTACTCGTAATGATAACAGATTTTGGGGTTAAGGGTAAACTAGTGCGGTCATTCAATCATTGGAATTACACAAGTTTGACGTCACTTGGCACAGCGAACCCGGCGATATACGTTATTGCCGCTGAGAAAAAACACACATCTGTCACATCTTCATTAGCAGCACGTGACTGTTTTCACAATTCGTTTACTTTCATAGCACGGACGTTTTCTCATCATTCTTTGATTGTTGAAATTGTTTCATCTTTCAAAATTTTAGGCAGTCCAAAGTATTGAAGATTGGGATAGTTTCCCGGCCATTATTTTTTCCAAATAGGTCACACTAATCCGGAACTGGTCACTTACGTAAACATTATTTAAAAAGTGTTTACCCCATTTAAAAATGGAACGCTTTGACCGACTGTCGCTTGTTTTTATATTGGGGCTTCATTTTAAAAATTGCGTGTTTGAATCACCATAGATTTAACACGAATAATAATTTTCTACGATTTAAGGTGTAATTTCACAGGTCGGTTAAGCTTCGTCCGTCTTCAAATTGCTTTTGCCGATTAAGCACCAAGCAAGACGACTATTTAAAGTTGGTTTGTAGAAAAAGTACCCTTAACCGACGAGCTTTCATGAAAGGTCTGATGAAAGTAAACGAAGCGAGAAATGTATGTCGAGATCGTGGAAAGTGAATTAACTCCAATAAAATGAAACCATTTATTTGCTCAATACTGAGTGTTACATGGATGACAATCTTATGGTCATTTCAATTAAATAACAATGTCAAATTATTAAATATGAATTAAATTACAAATGTCATTAAACTAATTATTATAATATAATTACATTTTTATTGTCAGATACATAAATATACGTCGTCAACAAGGTATTTTTATCGCACTTGTAGTCCAGATATCCTATTATAGAGTAGAAGTTATTTTCCGTAAGCCAGCGAAACAAACAATTTATCATATATTTATACAAATTTTTGGCTAGCGTTATTTGTACGATTTACTACGACGACGTAATTGTCAGCTACCAAAACATCGGCGCATCTGTAAAGATAGGCATGAATCAAATATAATCAATAATTTTTCAAAAGATTTGGGTTTGAAAATTCTGTGTTCGCGGTGGACACAATTTTACTGAGGCTCAACGAATGCACCAAATCGGACTTCAAATATGGCGTGGGACGTATTGACAGGTGACGTAACATGTATTAATTGCTAGGATCCTAAAACAAAGCAACAATCGAGCGAATAAGTCTTTCAAGATTAGCCGAAATAGATCAAAGTGGTTCGCGTGCGTCTCTAAGCGGATGATTGGTTGATGATTAGTACCTACGGCATATGTGTTATGGAATTCAGAAAGAAAGGATGGTATCACAACACCCAGAGCCGAGACAATATAGAAAAGTTTGATTTCTACAGTAAACCAGCCGGGTATGGAACCCGAGACCCTTATTTTACCATGAAAGCCGGTATGAGACTTACACGACCACGGAAAGATGATTCCTTTTTTAACTGTTTGTCTAGTATAATGTGTCCAGTTTGCGTGGACACTGTTGCTCTGAAGAATAGTCATCATGAAAAGTGATGATGATGAGTATACGCTGTCAACAGTTTTCATCATCAAAATGGCTGTCAAATTGAATAAAAAAACAGGTTGCCTACCTCACTACATAATAGTGACATAAACGTTTATTAGTATGAAAAGGAATTTCACCAAACGGAAAATATTTGAGTAAAAAATAAATTAATCTATTACCATTTATAGTATTTTTTCTTATTCATTTCCTGAATTTCATACCACTCGTGCTCACCCATAGCTCGTGAACGGGTGCTGCCTTGGAAGATGGGTCTGCTTTAACTTTCAGTATTATTGACTAAACTTAAATATACATCTTGTTGCTTTCTTAAATTTGTCGTTTATTCCCAGTATCTTATTGCAATTTTCAGGGATACTTACTTAAAACAGATACTTGTTGACTTTGTTGTAATCAACAAAATAATGATGTCATAACACTACTTTTACTGTAATAAAAGATTTTTTTTTATTTGTGGATTATATATGTTGCCGGCGTATTATATTGTAAATTTCGTTACTTCTGTTAAAGCTGACGAGTTTCTAGCGCCCATTCTTCTTGTCAGTCAAAAGACGTCACAAATTGGTGGTAGGTAAAAATGTTCGACGATTCAAAAAACTTATTTTTAAGAGCATTTAAATAAAGTTATTTTCATTTCATACAATTAAATGTATGATCGAATTAGCTGCAAATGCCTTGCATCAAATCTTAATATTTCGTAACCAGAATGTAAGTATACTTTGTGTTTAAATATTATATGATCGCAATAACTCAAACATTAAAAGACACCTAATAGCAAGTGCTAAGGATATTACAAACGGAACAGCAAATCACATTACAAAGCAAAATTACGATACCATTCTAAAGCAGTTATCACGTTCATAATTGGCGGTCAATTATCTATAAATAATTTGAAATCTACGCAGCACAAGAAATATGCGTGAATTAGAATCAACCATGGTTGAGTTGTGAAATAGTTTTTGCTGTGGAACTCAAATCGGAACGGACAGCTTCTGTCCTTGTTGGCGAAGTGGCGAGAGACCATTATATGCACCGACCAGTTTGCAAGAACAAGTTTCTGCGAGTAAAAAATCTACCTGTCGCTTAAGAATATCCACAATTGGATGTATATGCTACATTACCACCAGATTATCCATATATTGCTCAATGATTTTTATGTGAATGCTACACAATGGTTGTTGAAATATATTAAGTTCCATATAAAGTACTCTGCTTTGCCGATACGGACCTATTTTACCACGTTTTTCTTATCTCACTTTTCTTATTTGTTTGTCTGTCCGGGCAAAATCTTGCAACTTAAATTTGAGGCACTTTCCGATAAGCTAGAAAGCTGAAACTTTCAGGATAGTTCAGAACCCGATGACAATGCACTCTAAAGCAACTTTCAACTTTCCAGATGCACTTTCAGGTCCACTTTCGGCAACTTTCACTTTTGTATGGGGCTTATCCGATTGTTGCGTAACACATGGTTACTTCGTTGAGTTAATAATTAAAAAGAATAAAATAATTATACTAGATTTAAAAAATCTAAAAATCCCACGTTTTTCAATGTCCTAAAAAGAATAAAATAACCCTGCGGGGCAAAGCGAGGGGCCACTCAAAACGTGGGGGCGCATCTTTACAATAATCGGCATCAATGCATGTCATTCATCTCTTTAATATCTCCTCTTAGTAATATGCGCCCCCATGTTTTGAGTGGCCCCTCGCTTTGCCCCGCAGGGTTATTTTATTCTTTTTAGGACATTGAAAAACGTGGGATTTTTAGATTTTTTAAATCTAGTATAATTATTCTTCACATGAGCAACTTATTTATTGTAACTGTTGTGTGCAATTTAGAAGCGTTAGAATTTTCTTTGTCCTTTAATTATTCTCTGTATTATTCTCTGTATTATTGTGTGTATATATATATATATATATATATATATATATATAAATATTTATATAGTATATATAAATTTGTATTGTTGGTACAATCAAAGGCTTGCATTAGGGATCCATTACCTTGGAATGTTCTTACAAGATACGGGTGCAATAAGATTTAAAATTAAAATTAATAAGAGTTTAACTTTAAGTGCAGTGACGTATGTCTTATATAATATATAAACAGTTTCGTAATAGTTAACCTAAAACGGTTATTATTTATATTGGGTTGTGTAAGACAAGAAAAAAGTAGTTACAAGATCATTATAATCGAAAGAAAAATTTATGTGCAACGTGCATATACAGGGTGTTTGATAGCACCTGTATAATCCCGAATATGATATAAGGGTTACTGTGCATACAGTCCCGGTAAAATTGTTAAGCCTAAAAACCACCACTAAGCTGAAAATTACGGGATTTTGTCATTGTATAGAAAACGGCATAGCGACAACTCTAGATCTATGGAGATTGGGTTAAAATTTTGAATGTCAGACCTATTTCCGTGATAGTTAGATCTATCATATGATTACTATAACTCAACCACAACAGTTACGTTTGTAGATTTACGAAGCCCGACTTCTGGAAGCATCATACATGATCCTGATTTTTTTTTACCGTGAATAGGTAATCGCTTGACCGCTATCTCGCCTGATGGTAAGCGACGATGCAATCTAGGATGTGACGCGCCTGCCTAGCCTAGAAGATACCTATTCACTCGTGACTTGAAGACCCCTAAATTATATTTATTAGGAAACACAGACTCAGGCAAAGAGTTCTGATACCTGAAAGAGCTTATTAAGTACTTTCTTCGTTGTGATCGGTTTTCCTTTGTTTCCTAATAAGTGTCATAATTAAATGAAACGATCCGGAAAGATGCACATTTTACATAGATACATTTTTCATATAATAAAGAGCGAACACATCGTCCAATAAAATATCATGTCTTGAAATATTGATACAAACACATGGTATATAGCTACTAGGAAATACAAATGGTTGATCGGTGGAAGACCAAAATAGCCTCGCGTCTACGTCACGCACTGTCAAGGACTGCCAGTAACCCGAACTCGGTAACTATCAAGTAACGGCATACAATAACATTTAACAAAAATAAAACCAAGGTTAATTAAAAGGATATATTACGGAAGACTAAAATAGCTTACGTTAATTATGTTTTTATAAGTAGCCACACAAATATAAAAATAGATACTAAATTAGACAAATGCTTAATGTATAGCCATAATGCAACATTGTTTATATTATTATACCTGATAAACGACTTAAGAAATGAATCGGAAGTTTTTTTGCCACAAGAATTTATCTACACTAATATAATAAAGAAGAGGAAAGTTTTGTATTTTTGTATGTTTGAAATGAATAAACTCAAAAACTACTAAACCATTTTCCAAAATTCTTTCACCATTAGAAAGCTACATTCACGTTGAGTAACATAGGCTATATTTAATGCTAGAAAAAATTTAAAGAATTTTGTCCACCCGTGCGAAGCCGGAACGGGCCGCTAGTATGTTTATAAAGAAAAATAAATATTCCCTATGCGTTCCGAAACCATTGATCAGATTGTTATGAAACTATGTCAAGTTGTATGCATGCCAGAGAAAGTTTATATGTATAATTAGCAAAAAAGAGCATTGCAAAGCATACCGGGTGGAGCCAATTATAAAAACAAAAGTGAGTGTGTCTGTTTGTTACACTTTCACGCCGTAACTACTCAACCGAACAACATGAAATTTTGCATATACTTTGCCGGGGGTACAGAAAAGGACATAGGGTACTTTTCATCCAGAAAGTACTGTTACCGAGGGATAGGAATATATTTTTCAATCGGTAATCTACATTAACGCGAGCGAAGCCGCGGGTAAAATATTCAATAAATTTTATATAACGAGGTATTAGCGGTCACATCGAATTTTCTTTGATTATACGAAACTGGGGATTGGTGTCATGCCGCTTAGTAAAATAAGCTAACAGTTTTGTTATCTGGGGACAGATAAATATATCTGTACCTTATAATCTACAAATAGCCCTACGTTGACGTCAAACATCATTTTATTAAAGACTATACTTAGCTGTTGCCCGAGGCTTTGCGTGCGTAGTGTTGTGTTTTTAATAGTAAAAATAATTTATTCATCCGCTTATAACACCAGATTGCCTCTCGAAGAGGCTGTGAGTCGAGATACCTTCTTAATCACGCATATAGATTTATATAAATATTTGACTTAATTATACCATACTTTATATTATTGATAAGAAAACTGATACTCCCATACCTAATTTAACCCACATTTGTGAAACCACAAAATGTAAATAACCAAAAAATTTTATTTTGAATGGAGACGCTCTTGGTCCCAATTAACCCGGGGGCCAAGACAAGATCCATGATGGAACAAGCTAACCCAGAAGATAGCCTATTCACCCTCGCTTTGAAAAAGGACGGGTTATAAGCTCTCGGAAATACAGACACAGGGAGGGACTCCTTTGCTGTGCGCATTACGAAGGATGTTGAGAAGCTCTTTGTGCGACAGGTAGGAATAGCAACAAAGAAAGGGTGGTAGCCCGCAGTGCTTCTGGATGTCCGATGGAAAAAAGAGGTGGCGGTATGAGTATATGCAGCTCCTGAGCACACTCTCCAAAGTACATTCTGTAGAAAATCGAGAGACAGGCAACTATGCTGCGATGAGCTAAGGTGGGAAGCTTGCTCTTCACCAATTATTATAATTTATAGTAACTGTATATATCTTTTTCTTGTTTTTAACTTTAATGATAAAGATGTTCATACTGAAATCCCTCTCCCATTTCCCAACTTACGGCTTTCTTGCTTGCTGTGCATTGTTATTCAGTCAGCATAAAAGATGTTTTGAGTTTTGCTGTAAAATAGTAACATTGCAACTAAAGAAGTACAGGAGGATGTGATTTCTTTCACGATCCAATTGATTTTTAGTAATGAATGACATTTTCATTTTCATTTTTCGTAGACAGTAATACTAATAAGGTACTTCGTTTTAAATAAATTTATTAATTTCAAAAATTGTAAATGTGTTTAAATTAAAATATTTGTTTAATTTTAAATAATATCAACAATATATTCATTCTGAGTAATATTTAATATTATGACATTTTGCATGCTGAACCGGCAAGGTATGACAAGCAAGTTAATTCTTTTTACCATCATGTAAAACCATGTCTTTTGCAAATAAATAAATTTCAATTTCCATGTGTTACGATGGTAAAAAAAATACTTTCAACGTGTGAACTCAAAAGCGTCACATAACTGCTAAGTTGCAAGATAATTGGGCTGGAATTGAGCCAAAATTCCGAATGGCAAAAGTGTAAAAAAAATATTGAACATATCATCGCTAACTTGACGACTATCCTATTTGTATGATTACACAACCTGTAAGACGCTCGTAGGTCAGAAATAGACTCTTTGTGACGCGACAAGAACCATTGTCAAGGCTTATTTGACTGATGTAATGACCCTAACCCATTGTTATCAAAGGCACATATACATACAAATGTACGCAATAGTGATTGGAAGTTTCAAAGTATTTGCGGCAGTCTGCTACGCAACGTGGTTCTTGTGAACGCTTTTCTGGTGGTTCCATGCTAACATGACGCACTAATATTTTTTTTTTTATTACTAAATAGGCAGAGGTTTCAACACTATCTCGCCTGATGTTAAGCGACGATGTTATCTGGAATGTGACGCTCCTGCCTAGAAGATCACTCACTTGTGACTTGAAGACCCCTAAATTATATTTGTCAGGAAACACAGACTCAGGCAAAGAGTCTCGTGTCAGTATATTCCATACTAGTAACTGCTCCTTATATTACATGGTATTCCTTTTTTTTAAAACGAGGTCAGCAACAATCGAATTCTCAAAAGCAACTTCGGTTGATACTATTTCTTAATATGTCATATTTGTTTATGGTTTCACTCTGTAAAATCTGTGGTTAAATTGAGATGAGATTAGTAGGTCTTTGAATGGGACTTTTTGGCGGGAGCAGGAAGCGACACTTTTGGTGGTATTGTTCATCTTGTAATGGTGAATTATTTACCACTAAGTGTTTCTATGGCGTGTTGCGATAAAGATAAAACAATGTCAAAATAAATATCTGAAATTATAGAATGATGGTTTTATTTCTAACTAGCTCACCCGGCCACACGTTGCCGTGGCTCAGTTATTATAATTTGCAATATAAAAGAATGGTTCTAAAATAAAAGTACCCTAAGTTACTCCTTATTACATCAGCTACCTGCCAATAAAATTCCCGTCAAAATCGGTCCAGCCATTTCAGAGATTAGCCGGAACAAACAGACAGACAGACAGACAAAAATTGTAAAAAATGTTATGTTGGTATATGTACAGTATATATATTCATATGCATGTATTAAGAAACGGTTATTTCAATATGACAAACAGACACTCCAATTTTATTTATATGTATAGATAAACCTTTATAAAAAATATTTTGAAAACATTCGCAAATACAATTCCTCATTTACTATGGTTAGTTTACAAGCTGAAATTTCTAGTTACAAACAGAGTTTATAAAAAGGGTTATTCTTTATATCATTATTAAAATTGTATATATATATTTTTTAAACAGTTTAACTGTGGGCTACCACTAGTATTCTTTATTGCTCTAAGAATAAAGCTCTAAATTATTTTCCGAAGCATTCTTCGTCGAAAAAAGGTTTGAAAGTCGAAATTTTTTTTATATTTCAAGATCCTTAATGTTAAAACTATGTTTATCTAACATAACCGTTAAACAAAACTTGGACTTAGTCCGTTTATGTTTAATCAGGAACATTGAAAAATATTTAAAAACAAAATAACACTTTTCGAGGAAACGTGCATTCCGCGAATAGCGCTCCGGTAAAAAATTCCGCGTTGAAAACGATTTTAATTTTAAGCCAGAAATATTTCTTTAACTTTGTATAGGTTATGGTCAAACTGTGCCGAATTGATTGATGCCCGCTTATTTGGATAGTTTTTAAATTTCCAGTCAAGTTCAATCTAGCTAATAACAGAGCCGATGTGTATTAAATTCAGGTTGAAGGTTAGTGTAATAAAAATCTTAACAGTTTTTTAATGAAACACATTGCTGTCGCGTGCACTGTTCTGTGGAGTTTGACGTCACGCCCTCGCTCAGTGCCAAGGCTCTACAACGTAAACAGTCGATCGCTTACTCCCGCATCATGTAAATCCGGCGATAGTTTGCTTGCCAACGATCAATACCAGGATCCGCTAAATAACTTTCAAAAACGTAAACATTCATTGCGTTACAATAATCACTTGTGATTCTTATGCGGGTAGACACGTGGAAAAGAACTTGCTTGCTATTATAAAAAATCACGTGGTATTTTTAGACTAACTTCAGGATTGATGGCTAAAAAGTGATGACGCATTATCACTTTTGGGGGTGACTCCCAACACTGTCATGGTCGAGTAGCTCGCACATCGGTTTTTATGGTAATGCAACTCTAAGATCTCAGTTCCATCCTGATCGGTGACGAAAACGAAATTTTCTAAACTTGCTCGGGTCTTGATGTTAATACAAGTGCTTTAGCTACTTGGGTAACAATGTATGTGATCTTGTCTAAAATTGATACCCAATAACGAGTAATCACGCTTATGATTAAGAAAATAAGAATCATAGTTTTGATATTAATCTCCCAAATTACATAATTTGTCGTGTACCATCTTTAGCACAGCAATGCTCAACAGTATATAAAGGTAAATATACCTCAAACCCTGTAACAAAACGGTCTTAACACAATAACTATCACTTACATTGTTACGAACTATGAGTTTATTGCTAACGTCAATAACATTTTACAAACAATAGAGACTTTCGCTTTTACAGGACTAAAATGTACCGTTAGTTTATGATTGGGGCGAAAGTGCCGAAACTAAACGGCGAGAAATACTATAAGGGATTCCTGGAAGCTGAACAAAGGAACAAGATGTTAACGCAACGGTCTATAAGGAAATGAATAACGACATATTTTTGATTTTAAGCAGAGGAAAAATCTCCACCTCTGACATTATGTGTTTGGTGTTTTCACACATTTAAACAGTAAATTTATTCTATTTGCGAGAGACCTTACGTAAGAGCCAGTATAGACCTTGTTGGGTAATAGCAAAACAGTAGAAGCAAATCGGAAGAAAGAAACCATTTAATTTAATAATCAAAGACGAAAGTTTATTATCATTCATAATGTGAGTTTGATAAGATATCTTCTAAAATTCTTTGAATGTATATTTATGATTATCAAAAACTAAATTCCAGAGTACAAAGTACGCTTAAAACATCAGAATTTTTGTTAAAAATTACTTTCTGTTTCTATATTTATATTAGAATATTGAGTGATCGACTAAGTATAAGAATTGTAATATGTCAAACTTCATTAGATTCATGTTTGTAATTGGAAGTATAAACTTCCAATAACAAACATAAGTTTGTGGTTGAGAAAAGGTGTGAAATTTGCAATAAATTATTAAATAAAAATAAATAAATAAAATGGTATGTTACAGATATGAAGACTTAGTTCTACTAAGCCATATAGTTTCAGTAATAATATTTTAGATCTTTTTTTAGTTAACTGTATAATCTTTATGTTTTTATTTAATTTTTTGCATTCACAATGCAATATTTCTATAAGATATAAAATACGTGTGTAAAAAACAACCACGCCTCCGAGCCCTCAGATGGGATTCGAACCCACGACCTTTCGCAATCCGGGCGACTGCTCTGACCGCTGAGCTACCGAGACGCTGGCAAACGTGTCGAATTTTACAAACGTATTCCAACTTCTACTATGAGCTAGTATCGTTCCACCAATGTTGAACGCTAACTACCTTCAACATTGAAAGTAATATTTTTACAAATATTAAACAATCAATTAAGATGGAACCAGCTATAATTATGTTTTTATTTAATTTTTTGCATTCACAATGCAATATTTCTATAAGATATAAAATACGTGTGTAAAAAACAACCACGCCTCCGAGCCCTCAGATGGGATTCGAACCCACGACCTTTCGCAATCCGGGCGACTGCTCTGACCGCTGAGCTACCGAGACGCTGGCAAACGTGTCGAATTTTACAAACGTATTCCAACTTCTACTATGAGCTAGTATCGTTCCACCAATGTTGAACGCTAACTACCTTCAACATTGAAAGTAATATTTTTACAAATATTAAACAATCAATTAAGATGGAACCAGCTATAATTATGTTTTTATTTATTTTTTTGCATTCACAATGCAATATTTCTATAAGATATAAAATACGTGTGTAAAAAACAACCACGCCTCCGAGCCCTCAGATGGGATTCGAACCCACGACCTTTCGCAATCCGGGCGACTGCTCTGACCGCTGAGCTACCGAGACGCTGGCAAACGTGTCGAATTTTACAAACGTATTCCAACTTCTACTATGAGCTAGTATCGTTCCACCAATGTTGAACGCTAACTACCTTCAACATTGAAAGTAATATTTTTACAAATATTAAACAATCAATTAAGATGGAACCAGCTATAATTATGTTTTTATTTAATTTTTTTGCATTCACAATGCAATATTTCTATAAGATATAAAATACGTGTGTAAAAAAAAAAAAAACATCCACGCCTCCGAGCCCTCAGATGGGATTTGAACCCACGACCTTTCGCAATCCGGGCGACGTGGGTGTTTTTTACACACGTATTTTATATCTTATAGAAATATTGCATTGTGAATGCAAAAAATTAAATAAAAACATAATTATAGCTGGTTCCATCTTAATTGATTGTTTAATATTTGTAAAAATATTACTTTCAATGTTGAAGGTAGTTAGCGTTCAACATTGGTGGAACGATACTAGCTCATAGTAGAAGTTGGAATACGTTTGTAAAATTCGACACGTTTGCCAGCGTCTCGGTAGCTCAGCGGTCAGAGCAGTCGCCCGGATTGCGAAAGGTCGTGGGTTCGAATCCCATCTGAGGGCTCGGAGGCGTGGTTGTTTTTTACACACGTATTTTATATCTTATAGAAATATTGCATTGTGAATGCAAAAAATTAAATAAAAACATAATTATAGCTGGTTCCATCTTAATTGATTGTTTAATATTTGTAAAAATATTACTTTCAATGTTGAAGGTAGTTAGCGTTCAACATTGGTGGAACGATACTAGCTCATAGTAGAAGTTGGAATACGTTTGTAAAATTCGACACGTTTGCCAGCGTCTCGGTAGCTCAGCGGTCAGAGCAGTCGCCCGGATTGCGAAAGGTCGTGGGTTCGAATCCCATCTGAGGGCTCGGAGGCGTGGTTGTTTTTTACACACGTATTTTATATCTTATAGAAATATTGCATTGTGAATGCAAAAAATTAAATAAAAACATAATTATAGCTGGTTCCATCCGCATTGATTGTTTAATATTTGTAAAAATATTACTTTCAATGTTGAAGGTAGTTAGCGTTCAACATTGGTGGAACGATACTAGCTCATAGTAGAAGTTGGAATACGTTTGTAAAATTCGACACGTTTGCCAGCGTCTCGGTAGCTCAGCGGTCAGAGCAGTCGCCCGGATTGCGAAAGGTCGTGGGTTCGAATCCCATCTGAGGGCTCGGAGGCGTGGTTGTTTTTTACACACGTATTTTATATCTTATAGAAATATTGCATTGTGAATGCAAAAAATTAAATAAAAACATAATTATAGCTGGTTCCATCTTAATTGATTGTTTAATATTTGTAAAAATATTACTTTCAATGTTGAAGGTAGTTAGCGTTCAACATTGGTGGAACGATACTAGCTCATAGTAGAAGTTGGAATACGTTTGTAAAATTCGACACGTTTGCCAGCGTCTCGGTAGCTCAGCGGTCAGAGCAGTCACCCGGATTGCGAAAGGTCGTGGGTTCGAATCCCATCTGAGGGCTCGGAGGCGTGGTTGTTTTTTACACACGTATTTTATATCTTATAGAAATATTGCATTGTGAATGCAAAAAATTAAATAAAAACATAATTATAGCTGGTTCCATCTTAATTGATTGTTTAATATTTGTAAAAATATTACTTTCAATGTTGAAGGTAGTTAGCGTTCAACATTGGTGGAACGATACTAGCTCATAGTAGAAGTTGGAATACGTTTGTAAAATTCGACACGTTTGCCAGCGTCTCGGTAGCTCAGCGGTCAGAGCAGTCGCCGGGATTGCGAAAGGTCGTGGGTTCGAATCCCATCTGAGGGCTCGGAGGCGTGGTTGTTTTTTACACACGTATTTTATATCTTATAGAAATATTGCATTGTGAATGCAAAAAATTAAATAAAAACATAATTATAGCTGGTTCCATCTTAATTGATTGTTTAATATTTGTAAAAATATTACTTTCAATGTTGAAGGTAGTTAGCGTTCAACATTGGTGGAACGATACTAGCTCATAGTAGAAGTTGGAATACGTTTGTAAAATTCGACACGTTTGCCAGCGTCTCGGTAGCTCAGCGGTCAGAGCAGTCACCCGGATTGCGAAAGGTCGTGGGTTCGAATCCCATCTGAGGGCTCGGAGGCGTGGTTGTTTTTTACACACGTATTTTATATCTTATAGAAATATTGCATTGTGAATGCAAAAAATTAAATAAAAACATAATTATAGCTGGTTCCATCTTAATTGATTGTTTAATATTTGTAAAAATATTACTTTCAATGTTGAAGGTAGTTAGCGTTCAACATTGGTGGAACGATACTAGCTCATAGTAGAAGTTGGAATACGTTTGTAAAATTCGACACGTTTGCCAGCGTCTCGGTAGCTCAGCGGTCAGAGCAGTCGCCCGGATTGCGAAAGGTCGTGGGTTCGAATCCCATCTGAGGGCTCGGAGGCGTGGTTGTTTTTTACACACGTATTTTATATCTTATAGAAATATTGCATTGTGAATGCAAAAAATTAAATAAAAACATAATTATAGCTGGTTCCATCTTAATTGATTGTTTAATATTTGTAAAAATATTACTTTCAATGTTGAAGGTAGTTAGCGTTCAACATTGGTGGAACGATACTAGCTCATAGTAGAAGTTGGAATACGTTTGTAAAATTCGACACGTTTGCCAGCGTCTCGGTAGCTCAGCGGTCAGAGCAGTCACCCGGATTGCGAAAGGTCGTGGGTTCGAATCCCATCTGAGGGCTCGGAGGCGTGGTTGTTTTTTACACACGTATTTTATATCTTATAGAAATATTGCATTGTGAATGCAAAAAATTAAATAAAAACATAATTATAGCTGGTTCCATCTTAATTGATTGTTTAATATTTGTAAAAATATTACTTTCAATGTTGAAGGTAGTTAGCGTTCAACATTGGTGGAACGATACTAGCTCATAGTAGAAGTTGGAATACGTTTGTAAAATTCGACACGTTTGCCAGCGTCTCGGTAGCTCAGCGGTCAGAGCAGTCGCCCGGATTGCGAAAGGTCGTGGGTTCGAATCCCATCTGAGGGCTCGGAGGCGTGTTTGTTTTTTACACACGTATTTTATATCTTGTATAATCTTTATATATATATAATTCTTCTGTGAGTGTGTATGTCACTGAACTCCTCCTAAACGGCTGGACCGATTTGAATGAATTTTTTTGTGTGTGTTCAAGGGGATCTGAGAATGGTTTAGATTCACAAATCAGCCCGGCAGATGGCGCTGCAGTCGGCACAGCAACGCGTGGCCGGGTCAACTAGTATAACATATAATTTTTATGACATCTTTTACCATCGGCTATTTTTATCAAAACGGCTTACGCTCGCGTTGGTAGTTAGTAATATTATTTTTTATCAGCTACGGAAAAACATGCTTTTAATCTTGCCTAATTTTATGTCACGATAAATTTTAAAGTGGGATGCACTTTATCCAGAATCCTCAACCGCTGAATAATTGGCTGATGGCAATAATAAAGCTGTACATACTCAGGTAAAATGGTGGTTGGTGATATAATGAGATAATATGTCGCATTACATGGCTCTATAGTACATATTCTTATTGTACAGCTATCTCAGCACAAATATACCCTGTAATATGTTGCAAACTTAGAAGGTTTTTCAACGTACAACTATCCTTTTTGAAAATGAATGACTCACTTAATTGCATTAATTTATCCTGAAATATATCAAAAAGTACCCAATTCATTAAAACGCTGAACAATTTTAAGTACTAAACCACTGAAATAATAAGCTCAATTTCTTTCTAATCAACATAAATCCAATTTATTGTCCGTCTCATTTCAGATAGATCATTTTAATTCTAGGGGTGCGATATCTTGTTCTTCATCAATATTGCAAACACATCATCATCTTAGTTGAGAGTCTTCCAATGCTGCACGCGAACCTCCCACAAAACGTGGGTTTTCCCATAATCCCCAAGCTTAGCAGCTGCGTTGAAGAGCAGAGACCATAATTCGGAAAACTCTGCTGTCCTAAGTCCATATAAGTGTGAAGTCTTGGTGCCATTCTACTCTGCCAGACATCGCTCAGCTTAAACATTAATCCAACAAAAAATTTCATCTTGTAAAAGTTTTATACAAGAATCTATTGTTGGAAAAAAGTTTCAGCAAAGTTGAGAGGCAAAGTAGATCGAACGTCGCTTTACTAAATAATAAAACGTATATAATTTTGTTACGATATGCAACGCAAGATTTCTCTTTATGTCTGTACTATAAAGTGGTTTGTAATCTATTACTCGTGTTATTCAAGAATCGATATCAGAAAAGTCACAAAAACTGTTACGTGATTATATTACTTTTTTAGCAAGAGCTGTAATATTTATAGCATCCACCGTGAACCGATATTAAAATTCATTACTGTTCTTGTAAACAAGGTTTGCAATTACGAGTAAACAAAAGTACTTTCATTTGTTTTTAGCCAGTTGTTCAGCTCGAGTTCAAAATTATATAATGAAAGTCCAAACATTTTCTTAGAAATAATATTAATAGTAACGTCTGAAGCTAACAATAATTGCCTTTTAGTAGAACCGACCATGTCTAACAAAGTTAACTTTCAAAGGATAACGGTGAAATCGTTAAAGCAGTTTGAAAGCAAATTTTATGAGCTACTTTTGCTTTTATAGCTTTTCGTTTTCTTCGCATCGCTAATGTTCTGTTTATGGCGGTTCCTTTCCGTAACTCCTGATGGCTTTTCTTTTAATCAGCATTATTCTGCTTTAATTGAGTCCTACCTTTCTGATAATTTTCTTCTAATTTATCTCAAGATACTTTAACCTAACTCTATTTGTTACATTTTACTTTTGAGTCTACCGTCTAATGTAGCTTTAAATGAGATACACTTTGTATATTTATTTTGTACCTTGCCCAGACTCACTATCAGTCTTCTGGGCACATTTATTTATTCAACATAATTAAACGGGGTTAACCCAATTACATAATTATGAATAGCATAGTTACATTTATAATTAATTCATAGGAATCTGGGGTTGTCGACTAAGACGTACAAAATCTGGATAAGCTACAAGGAGTGCGTTAAGTGTTTAGTGCGTTAAAAGACGTAAACAGCAGATGCCAGCGACCAGCTCGAATACGAAGATACTTATCAGGCACAAACAGACGAGACAACCGCTCAACACATTCGGGCGAGCCCACATCCCCACGCAAAACTGCAATGGCAGTTGACAACTCCATTCGAGCTCTCCTTACTTCCAGCGAATTCGTCCCCAGCATTCCCAACAAGAATTTTGTTAACTCGTTTATAATAACAGCGAGGAAAAGCCTTCTGAACCTTTTTTTTATCAATTTATGGATGTTTTAGCTTGATGTTAATTTAAGCTATTATTTAGTTCTGATGTATATACATATGTTAGGTAGAATTGGTTCGTCAGAAACGTTTAAAGCATGACTCACAAACAAAATAGTTGTATTACACGCTCACACCACCGTTCGGTTATATAAAACGCACCTGAGCCAACATCCTCCATTGCATTTGCGCGATGTATGAATGAGGTTCCATTCCAATTTTATCTTTTTCTTGCTTATTTGTTTGGTTATTATCAACTTTCCTATGTTATACCTTTCTCTTTTTATACACTTTTTTCTACCAATACTAGCATAGGTCTGTGATGAGTTATTTACTTTTCCGTCCAGAAATTTTGCTTATTTCATTGGTTTAATATGGTTATCAACTAATTAACATTTTATATCTTTTTCAAAAATACGTTGGATGTATTTAGTGGAATAACCATTCCAATATTCATGAGCATTCTTATCATCATCTTATTTGCACTTTATTGCAGGCTTGTATAAGTTCTTGCAGAATACATATAACATTATGTGAATTTACATAATCGGTGATGACTTAGGATGAGAATCGAAAATTACCTTACCGAAGAGCAAACAAGACGACGGTCAAGTAATCAAATAAACATTATGTTATGAAATACACAAAAATGGTGAAAAAATAATACGACGACGGCTTCAAAGGTCGTTCAGCCATTTGAATCAGGTTATGACGTCACATTACAGGAAGCGATTATAAATTAGGTTCCGTAGATCAAGATCACTTCCTTTTTTCCCACAAAAATCTATTTTTACTTAACATACCACTGTTAATCGGTTATACAATGAATAACAATACATCATTCCTTGATATAATTATATAAAAATTGTCCTTTTTTTACTCACGAAAAACATGAAGAAAATTAAAATCAGGACTACACGAAAATGCCCTAAGAAAGTGTAATAGGCAGTGATTCACTATAAAAAAAAGATCCATTCCTTCTTTTTCAGACAGAGTTTTATCAAATTTTCAAATAAAAAAGGTAAATATTTTTTACTAGCTGGTGCCCGCGACTTCGTCTGCGCTGGATTAGTATTTCGAACAATATGTTTATAAATTGTAGCCTATGTGTTATATATGTTTATAAATTGTAGCCTATGTGTTATTCTGATGTATAAGCTATATTGTGGTAAAGTTTCATTCAAATCCATTCAGTAGTTTTTACGTGAAAGAGTAACAAACATCCATACATCCATACTTACAAACTTTCGCCTTTATAATAGTAGTAGGATATATATAAAAATTTCCTGTCACAGTGTTTGACCGCAATGAACTCCGAAACTACTCAATTGATTTTAACTTTTTTTTTAATTTTGCTAGATTTGTTTCGACTTAGGACATAGGATAGGTTTCATTTGAATCCGTACCTAAAACAATTTTTTATGCAAATTATGATAACTGAGCCACAGCGACACGAGGCCGGGTCAGCTAGTGTCATATGAATACTAGTCCTCTCATACCAGCCTTCGTCGCCGTGGTTCCCTGGGGCGATCGCTTCTATTAAATCTATATAGCCCTCCTAGGTCTATGGCACAAACGAGTAAGTTTAGTAAGTAAGAGTCTCATAACAGAAAGAAAGAAAGAAAGAAAGAATTTATTGATCGAAGGCAAATTAACAATAACAACATATAAAATAAAAACAATTGTGCTTAAAATAACTAAATTACACCTACTATCAACCAGGACCCTGCCTCAGCATAGGCCACTGCGAGCAGAGATCCACCGCAGCAGCGCTGATATTCTGCCAGGGCCTAACAGCGAGGTATCCATGCAGGATTTACCACGTCCACCCACCCCAAGTCCGGAGGGTGCTCATTCCACTGTGGCGCAGAAAAAAAATACACCAGCCCGTCTACGACGACGCAGTCGATAAGCTGTATCAGTTTTCGCTGTGAAATGTTCACTTTTTTATTTTTTTAGCTTGACAAATTTGTCGCCTGATAGTAAGCGACGATGCGATCTAGGAAGTGACGTACTTGCTTAGAAGCTACCTATTCGATCGTGACTTGAAGACCCCTAAATAATATAACAAAGCCTTATTTGTACTAGGAACTGTGATCAAAAGAATAATATTGTATAGTTAATGAGTTTTTGCTAATTGTTATAACATGTAGACCATTTTATTGTAATCGTAATTTGTATGGCTACACTGTAAACTGAAAATTGTCTTTGTGTTGTGATGTTAATGGCGGTGACGTTATTTCGCGAACATCTGTCTTCGCAGCTGGTAACCAAGGTTGAGGCGTAAGCGAATTCGTGAAACCAACAGCAACTGTAATGCAATAAATCAGCTTACCACTTATTCACTTTATGTCATGTTAAAATACCCTGATTGTTACTTGTCAATGCGTTGGTATTTATTGAAAACACCTGCTAACTACATCAAATCCTATATCCATCTTTTCGTGGCAATTAATAATGTCTTGCTAGAGGATCGTCGTATTCGTCATGCTCGTGAACCGGTGCTGACTGCGAACATAGATCAACTTAAAACAAAAAAATATCCTCCTTGTGGTTTTTATACTACTTTTTTATTTTTATCGTCAGCATGACATAGCAATGTTTGGGTATATTTATTTAAAACAGAAACTAACGATCTATGATTTAATGAATAATGCTATAAAAGCATAAATCCCCTATTATTGCTATAATGGGCAATATGATTTCGTCCTGAATATGTTGTTACATCTGTTAAAGTTGAAGGGTTTCTTCTGCCGGCTTTTCTGATCGCAGATGGGTTAAATATTTTTCGGACAATTCAAACGAAGAAAAGGAAATGACTCTAATACCCTTGACGTCCCAGGTGGCAGAGACGTCTATACCAGCTGTAATTACACTGTAGCGTAGCGTTTATATAAGAGAATATTTATTCTTGCTTTTGATCAAAATGTATATTGCATTTATTTGATATTTATTGTCAGTTAAACCTCGCATACATTTTCTTTCGAAAAGTGAGGATATGTGTGTCGATTCATAACCGAGAAAAGGAAGATTTAACAACAGATTGTGTTAGGAATATTACGTTACGTACAAAATCGCGTTTAATATTTTTTATATTTATACTTGACTAGCGGCCGCCTGCGACTTCGTCCGCGTGGAACATTGCAACATTACTTCATTTTTCTAAAATAAAAGTAGCCTAAGAAACTCCTTATTACATCAGCTATCTGCCAAAAAAAGTTCAGTCAAAATCGGTCCAGCCACTTCAGAGATTAGCCGGAACAAAAAGACAGACAGACAGACAGACAAAAATTGTAAAAAATGTTATTTTGGTGTATGTACCGTATATATATTCATATGCATGTAGTAAAAAACGGTTATTTCAATATTACAAACAGACACTCCAATTTTATTTATATGTATAGATAACCTGCCCACGCGTTGCTGTGGCTTAGTTACTATAATTTGCAATCTTTTTATTATAAATCGAATAAAACCTATCCTATGTCCTAAGTTATAACAAATCTATTAAAATGAAAACAAAAATAATCAAAATCGGTTTAGTACTTTCGGAGTTCATCGCGGTCAAACACTGTCACAGGGAATTTATATATATATAGATTTATGTGATGTTTGATGATGATATGATGGATTAATCAACTGATAAATTTTCACGTGTCCATAGAACAAGTTGTATTGGTTTGAATTGCTCATGGTTGTATAAACTCTTGCGCATCTGTCCGGCCACCGCATAATTGCGAACTTGCGTCATCTGCATTACACATACAACAAGACTTAAACACAAATGAAATGTACACATTGAGTTTCCTAATTTTTTATACAAAGTAAACTTATGTACAAACATGCTTGTTTATTCATTTAATACAAATGTGTTAAATTCATTGATAACCTTTATTTACTTCAATAATAACAATCTTATTGAATGGGAGAATAATTTATTTGGTTCATTTCTGTAAATAACTTATTGCAATGACATGTCTGCCTCTTTGTTTATAACCGACAAAAAGTATCCTTGAAGTGACCGTGCATACGTCCTCTCCCGACGAGTGCCAAGTGCGAATGGCGCGCGGCGGTGGAGAGAGGGTAGTGGTAGGACAGACGTCGCATCAGTATGCGGTGCGTGGACCGAGCGTTAGTATTCGCGATACGTATCCGCACTACGTCATGCTTATGCGAGGTGTAACGGACCAGGACCGGCTCCAGGATTATATCGACGCCATAATTTGCAATAATTTTTAAAATAATAGATTGGACTTTTCCAGAGAATACAAAATCGCAAAGTGACCGTTGCCCTATTTTAGTTTGTTTCTTTATATAAACGCAGCATGTAAATTGACGTTACTGTTAATAATATTATCGTATATTGAGGGGTTCGGTGGCGCAATTGTTAGCACGTTTGGTCTTCGATTGCGTAGGTTAAGCAAGTTTCGCAAGGGTTGAGTTCCTACGTGCTTCAGAATGCACATCAAGCCGTCGAATCCGGCTCGTTAGCTCCCACTAAACCGCACTGAGCCTGCATTGTGAATTATGGCTATTCTTCCTATGCTTCAATAAAAAAGTCCATATTCCAGGTTTAGAGACACTTATTGATGTAATAACAAAATCACATGTATGATTTCTAGTCAAAGAAAAATAAAGCGAACATCTTTTTTATATACATAAGTACGCACTTGACCGCAATCTTGCCTGATGGTAACGATGATGCTATGCTAGGATGTGACACACTTGCCTAAAAGACACCTATTTACTCGTGACTTGAAGAACAACCTAATTGTATGTTTTGGGAAACACAGACTTAGGCAAGCTTTTCAATCTTCACATCCACTCTTTAGCGGTACGAATCACAAAATTGGAACCAAAACGCTTAGTGCGACTCTTTGGTATTATCTTTATTTATACAATCACGAAATCACCATCTCAATACCCATTCAAAGTTCACAAAAAAAGTAACAATATCCTCGTTCTGGCGATTCGAGGAAAATATCAAAAACACCTAACGAGAGGTTTCGCAATCGTACTTCCCCGAGCCGAGATGCAACAAATGGTATAACTCGTGATACGCCGTTTAATAACGCCACGCGGCAACGCCCTTCGTGTCCCGCGAATTACGAGATTGACGCAAATGGCCAAGTTAGGCTATTTCGCAACACCCCGCTAAAAGGCGAGCACACATACTGACGCAAAACCGATTGTCAGCCATTTCACAAAATCTTGTAAACAAATATTGCGTTAGCGGTCTTTTACCTTCGTCTTTTGTTTTTGCAAAAAACTATTCTCTGTTCCACTTAGCGGCAATTAACGATGACGTCTTTTGTGTGAGCGAGGAGTGCTGCCAAGTATTGTGCACCTTTGCCAATATTCTTAGTGAAAAAAATACAATACCACTTACCTTCACACGATTACGAGTGGACTAATTTCTTTTAATTTTGTATATTTTTATAACCTGAATAAGGTAATTTGAGGGAACGGTAATTGGGAAACTCGCCCGGTTAATTCAAATAAGACAAAAACTGCAAGTAAGTTTTGACATTTTAACTTTTAGCATTAAATATATTAAAATTATTTGAATATGACGATGGCAGCGATCCTGCCTTTCACACCAGAGGTCCTGGGTTCCAGTCCCGCAAGTCTGAGTCATGGACATTTATATATATTACATATCTATGCAGCTTATATGTATGCAGAAATATTATTATTATAATCTGCTGATGTGACGTAGTTCATTAACATTATATAAGGTGTAAAAAACAAAGAAAGGAGATGGTGTTGGCTAATTAAATTCGCCAAGGAAAGAGATTCAATAGCTCGGTTACGCCGTATGGCCCGGCTTGTTATTCTGGCATGTTAATTCGTATCCGCCGCGAGGCGAATTATTACAACACTTTATGAAAGTTAATTTTACTATTAAAAAACTTATCGCATATAAAGTTGGATAGGATAAATAAATTACATGTAACAATACAAACGGCTATTTAGTTGAACGCGTGAATTAATCTTAACTTAAATCATAATTGTTATACCTTATCCATTATTTGACAGATAAGACCAATAGAGCTCGGCTATTCAAACATAAAAAACAATTCAACACTACAGACTATTCCGCACGTATAAATTCTCAAAATCATTAATCTCTGTTGGGATGAACCATTGAATGAACAGTTAAACAAACCACCATGGCCGGCAATTATCCATTCATTTTCAGAAGAGCGTAGGCGCAGTGATTAAACAAATAGACCCGATACAGCAACGTATAATAAAACAAAGCTAAAAAAACACAAATTTACTAAAATCATGTAAAATTAGAAAGTAAACTGAGCACGCAATGTAACAAAATACAAACCAACTATAGCATTACATACAATGAAACTCATAAAAATGCTACACGCACTTAGCTGGTTACCTAAATTAAAAGCTAGACAACTCATAGTTTATCTCCAGTGTCAATGGTGGACATTTGTACATAAATCTACTGTTTTATGATGCTATATAGTATGTGGCTCATTAGTGAAGAGTTCAAAATTGAACAGGTGATCGTAAACATGGAAAGTTATTAAAAAACGCAAGTTTCACGCAACATTGTCACGCAATTTCATCTGTTTAAGGCAAAAAAGTGACTGTCGAAATTAAACATATGAATGTTGATTACAAACAGAGTTTTAACAACTATAATCTATTATCTAAAATCACAGTGGTTTATGTGTTTGTCTGTCCGCTCTTTTTCCATTGTATCATTAACGTTACCATAGCAACGCGTTAACCGCAAGTAGTTCGTCTACCAGACGCTAGATGGCGCTAGCCCGTGCGAAGCCGGGATGGGCCGCTAGTCTATAATCTAAGAACACAAATTTGTTGTTTGTGTGTTTGTCTGTCCGCTATTTTTCCCGCTCTTTTTCCATTGTATACGCGTTACCATAGCAACGCGTTACCGGGTCAGCTAGTACATACATAAAATCACGCCCTTTCCCGCAGGGGTAGGCCAACCTCATAGATTTCCACTTACTACGATCCTGACATACATCTCTCGCTTCTTCAACTCTCATCAACCTTTTCATACAAGCTCGTCGGTTAATCTTATTAAAACAAAACCGTAAAAGAAATGGTGCTGATAACTAAGGATGACGCACCTTCTCACGTGCTAAACGAGCAAATACTCACATCATCTGATGCATTCGTTAAACTTCCGCGGAGATTTGATAACAATTACTAAATGACACATTTTTCGTCTTAAACTTGGCCATAAAACTGATAACGGAAGACTTATCATAATTCCACAGTAACATGTTGGTTTAACAGTGTTTGTTAAATTATTCGAAAAAGACGTCCTTATTTACAACTTTCGTTCCACCAATGTTGAACGCAAACTATCTTCAACATCGAAAATAATATAATCATATTTGTTTGAGACATTATGTATGTCCCAAACACAGCATGTGACGTCAGTACGATGCGCTTGCATCGAATGACATAGTTTTAATTTTAGTATGTATATTTCTGCGGACTAGTACGGGTCGCGTATACTTACTCGCTAACATTTTTTATAACAGTTGTTACGTTGTGACAGAACATTATACTTTTTTAACATTAACTTTACCTAGTTCTCATTTAACATTTTATCACCAACAACCCTCGCTCCTCGAACAATATTTTCAAAAATATCAAAAAATCGATTAAGATGCCACCAGCTAGCAGCACCTGAGAGTTCGGAGGCGTGGTTGTTTTTTTACATACGTGGGTATTTTATATCTTATAGAAATAGGGGATTGTGAATGCAAAAAACATAATGAAATACATAGAACGTCCTTCTTTGCGTACTACCTAAATGGAGACGTTAAAGTAAAATTATTAATGAAACTGGAAGTAAATCGTCTAATTCAATTACGTGACCAACCCAATCAAAGAGCACTTGAAACGAAGCTTATTTAGGAGGAACTCTGTTGTGGATATTGACCTCGAGCTTTTAGGCCGTAAAAATAATATTTTGCAGAAATCATAATACGCAATACGTCTCTGTGCTTCTCTGGTACGTTATTCCCGTCACGTATTCCGAAGGACGCCGGAGCACGACCGGCAGATGCGCTCGAGTAAATCGTGGTAAGAATTCTCTCCACTTCCCCCCTCCCCAGAATTTACCCCACTGTGTCAGCGTGATGGTAACACATGGTTCGGAGAAAAGCCTGCAGCCCGCGTTGAATATTAACTAACCTTTTGTACCTCTATAGAGGCGCCGCGAATTCGTCACGGTCACATAATGGATGCTGTCAATGGGGATGAAAATGGAGCTTTCAGCAAAACTACGAGACGATTGTTCAAATTGGACTATTTTAGATATGGTGATGGAACTTTTAGTTATTAAGGACTGGAGCATTTTAAAATGGAGATTACCTAAATATGTCAACAAAACCCTCAACAAAATATACTTTGTAGGGTATTAATTTTAATGAACATTTTTTTTTATGCATTGGTAATATATAACGCGTTTATTTTGTTTTTGTTTACTTTTCGTAGTAGATTTTGTTTATGGTTGTTAATAATTAAATTAATATTTAGCTCACAACCAGATTTAATAGTAACAATAAAAAAGGGCGACCGAATTTTTAAAGAGATTTTTATAAAGAGAGGTACTTATATAGTGAAATAAAATTGTGTTCCAGTTCAAAATAATACTTTGAAAGTACGAGATTAACCTTACCCTTGAACATTCGAGATATCTAAACTAACGAAAGAAAAGATAGCCAAACTCGTTCAGAGCGTGGAACCGTCACATTCCAAGAAGCTGGCTATAAAGGCGCATCCATATTATGCGGTCACGGTCCGGCGAGTGTCGGTCAGTGGCGTCGTCCCACGTCCGCGCTACACGCTCTGCGGGCCAAGCGCGAACGACGCGCTTTCTAACGTTCTTGGACGTTAGCCTTACATACGCAACCAATTAGTACCCATCCAACGTTTCGTACAACCCGCCAAATTACTAAATTATACCCCTTTCTGATAAACATCGGAATGAAAATTCGTTACAGTCACAGTAGAACTGTTCTGGTAATTTTATTAAACAGAAATATATTTTCTTGTTAAAATCCGAATTAATCATACAAAATATATATGTCAATTTCGTTAGATATTTTTATTTATTTGGTGAACATATTTTATTACAAATAAGTTTTCAATATCTCTAAAAATTCCTACAGAAGTCATAAATATTAGTTGTTAAGTCAATAATCATCAATATTTGAGTATAATAATATTCCCCAAGGTCGCATTAAATCATTGTTTCACAAATTACCATCAAAGCATACAACAACGTAGTGTAATGACGTTTACATATTACAGCTCCGTGTGTTCGAGTGAACCACAATTCCTGTGTTTACCGGTATTAAAAGCGAGTTTCCAACCGCTACACAAAAACATAAGCTAATAAATAATTCGGATCGAATGCAAGTCATCAGGGCGGGCGAACGGAACGGTCACGCGCGGCGGCCAAGCGTGCCGTAGCCGTCACGGGACCGCGCCGGCACGTTCCGGTCGGCTGCGCACCGGTGTGAATGCGCCTTTACATTTGCATGTGCTTAGCAAACTGCAAACTGGGATGGAATATTTATCTCTTTATTACATTAACTGTCTATGAAAGACCCTGCGAATGATAACGGGAGCTTCCTTGTACATAACAAACGCGCGTCTCCACAAAGACTTGAAAGTTGAGTCTGTCAAGGAGTAAATAAAATAATTCCTTGATTGAATATTCCTTAATTTAATCTATTTGAAGATTAAATCACCACCCAAACCTTTTGGTTAGGAAGTTGATAAGCATGGAGCCAAACTCTCCCTTCAAAAGGCTGAAAAGACGTGCTCCTCAGGAACTGATCGCATGAAGAGCTAGCACTAATTTGGTCAATCATTGAATACTGTGCTATAGTCGCCCGTTATTTGAAATGTTTAAAATCCGGCTCAACGTCAAAGAGACAGATCGCAGGCCAAAAATGAACAATAAAAAAACTGCAATAATCAAATAAAAATAATCATTCCTGAATTAATGTCTCGATTCTATGGAATGCTTTTATGTAGTAACTCAACTGTGTCAAATAAAGATTTTATTACACAAAATAAAAAGTGTTCGTCCTATTTGCAAAGCTTGCGCAATGGATTCCCATGCAGAGTTATATTAAAAAAGCTAGTTATTATAACATCACCTTTGTAGACCCTAGATTTTTTTTTTGATTTATTTAGGATGGGTTAGCTCTTAATCCCAGTCAAGCCCGGGGGTCAAGGATCAGGGAACGAGTTAACCCAGAAGGTGCGTATTCACCCTGGCTCTGAAAATGTTATAAGTACTCGGAATTACGGACGCAGGGAGATAGTTCCGCCCCTTTGCTGTGCGTATTATGAAGGATGTTGAAAAGCGCTTGGTGCGACAGGTAGGAATAGCAACCAAGAAAAAGTGGTAGCCTGCAGTGCGTCTGGATGTCCGATGGAAAAAAGGAAATGGCGGTACGAGCAAATGCACCTAGATATGTTTGAAAAGGGAATGAGTAAAGAAAGAGATTTAAGAAAAGTTCTATTGCCTACTTCATATTCGACACTAAATATAAAAAATAATTACTAGATGTCTACAAAACAAGCTTTTAAGTTATTTAGAGTAAAATTTAAAAAAAAATACAAATGTAAACAAATCCTATACAAGTAATAAATCCGTAACATTAACACATTATTATATTAGTAATTGATGTGTTTTAAATATAGGAAATGAATTATATATTTTTTTATAATTATGAAGGAACTAGCGATTATTTAATAATTAAAAATTAATAGTTTCATATTTGCACGCCAAATTATAAATACATATATTCAAAGACCTAAGTGTAAGCATATTGTATGAAAATAAACTGTTCTCATTCTTCTTATTGTCACGCCATTTCGAAGAATAATCAGATGAGTTACGAAAGCAGATTCTCTGTTAAAATACGCAATGAAAATATGTCATACAAATTGTAATAATGTAAATTTATGACTGCAATTGCACTCATTATCAACTTGCCGCAAGATCATTTGAGCTTATTATGTCTAATGATAAATTATAGGTAGCTATAACTTTTCACACATTTCAATAGTCTAATAACTATGTCGGAAGAAAGTACATAAGCTCTCAAAATGCTGGTTTTTCTTAATAGGTATTCATTTCTAATCTGATAACTGATTGACGAAATTTCACATTTTTGTAACGTTCACATTAAATACGATAATTTCAATTGTAAAAAAAAACAATATTCATTACATTTAACAATGAAGGAAGACTGTTTGCCTTTTTCACTTTTAAAATTGGTAACAGGCTAAGGCATTCCAATATGCCTTAAACTTCACCTTTTTTGCCATAAATGTTGGTAGTCTTACTCTAGCTTTACAGCTTCTCAGACAGTCTTATCATTACCACCTTATTAATGTCCTTCCTGATTTGGTACAAGCCGGTACAGTTTTTTTCGATTTACGAAAAAACCAAGGGGAAGACCTGTATCACAACAGGAATAACCTTGTGAATGTCGTGCCAAATTATCCTATAAGGTTTAAAAACGAAGTTCACGTGAGGATTCAATGCATTGATATACTTGTTGTTAAAGAATGCAGTTCCGGAGGCCTCTACAGGGCAGGGCTCTACTACTGAACAGGGACAAGATCCGCAAAGTTATTGGTACAACGACTGAACATTGTTCGCTAAATAAGCACTTAACTGTCATAGGTGTGATAGACAGCCTATCATCTATACATCTATGCAGAGGCTGCATGTAGGCAGAGGATACTCCACAGCATATACTCATGGAATGTACAAGTGTGGCAGAGCAACGGGCACAACTACTCCAATCTCCAGCATCTCTCCCTGAAGCCTGCAGTAGCCTGAAAAGGCTCCTAGCATTCTGTGACGAATTGGGTTGGCTGGAGTAGGAGAACCCAACACACGTACAATAGCCCAATCATGAGGCTAAGTGTGGATATAACCCCGTCAAGCTAATTGTACTTGTTGTGAGCCGATACATTTTAATTACTTTGTATGCTCATCATGAGCACACACCGGTAGTACAGTTTTTTTCAAGACGCATGCCTTGCGATGTGTGTTTTATACACGATTTGTTTTGAAAATCAGTCACACTTCAAACGTCTCATCTAATAGAGAGAAAAAATCAGGATTACAAAGATAAAAATATATTTACAAAGCAAAGATCAAGGCTATGTACAAAGTGTATTGTCATGATGTAAACATGAGATTTTCGCATACTCATTCGACTTTCAGAGATAACTCTAATTATGATAAAAAACAATACTTTGTTGGAAAATGTGCAGATAACTTTGAATCGCACGATATGGTTATTGATAACATTTTGACGTCGATGAGTTTCTCGAAATATTAAAAAGAAGTGAGTTTTTCAGTTGCTACCCACCAACTAGAACGACTGAACAAAGTAATAGGTACTAAGATATAACCAGATAGCGCCATAGGTTTCTTGCATGATTTTTTTTAAATCAAGTCATTTTCAATAGAAAAATACTTTAATTTTTTTTTATAGAATTAATATTAGTTAAAAAAATATTTTTTTGTGTCAGTGCATTAATCGTAATTTAAACAGCCGCCAGTTTCACGCGCTT
Source organism: Calamotropha paludella (assembly GCA_927399485.1). Classification (NCBI taxonomy): domain Eukaryota; kingdom Metazoa; phylum Arthropoda; class Insecta; order Lepidoptera; family Crambidae; genus Calamotropha; species Calamotropha paludella. The sequence goes on along the minus strand of OV656817.1, from coordinate 24,219,580 downwards.
TGAATGATGGCACATTACATGACTCGCCACGTTACTATGAGTGAATCTACATACATTGTATTAATATATGTTATTATATTAATAGTTTTGTGATTATTAATTATATATTTGCATTTTTTTCATAATAAACAATGGAGTGAAACGGCAAACGCATGGCTTCATGTCATGTGACGTCACAACCAATGGGAAGGCGCTCAGTTTGTTTTGAAATTTACTTTTGTTTATGCATAATATTTAACCGAAAAAAATATTTCTTAAAATATTAGAAATTATCGATTTTAACGAATATTGTCAGTTTATTACATATTTGAAGAATATTTAGAAAATATTAGAAATTATTTTAAATAACATGCAAGAAACCTAAATTATGATATGTTTAAATCTAGTTGATAAAATACTTGTTGAATTTGATGTTATTAACGATGTAACGTAACCATATCACTACTGTTATTGTTATAATAGAACAATATTGTTTTTTTGTGGATTATGTATTGTAATTATGTATATTGTTAATGTCGGTGCTTCTGTTAAAGTTGCTTGCACCCTTTCTTGTTATCTATTAAAAGGCGTTCTTAATGAGTGGAAGCTTAAAATGGGCGAATCAAAACTACTTATTTTAAATGCATTTGAATAAAGTTATTTTCACGAACATAATATTGATAGATTAGACGTGTACAGGCTTGAAAGAATAGAAGAATCCATTATTCAAACAAATACATACAACGCACGTGCTTTTTAACAAAAACAAATGTTGTTTAAAGTTTTCTATTATTTGTTTTATATGGATTTCTAATTGTATGACGATTATGTATGACGAATGAGCGTTCGGTACAGGGAGGTCTTTGCTAAGCTAAAATACAAAAAGCTGACAAGCGAATCATTCTTGCAACATATCCGATGTCTTTTGTAAAATATATTTATTTAACAATTTTTAGGAAACTCTCAGCTAAGTGATAAAAAATGACGATACACGAGATGAACTTTATTATGAATTTAAATTTGAATCTAACGAATTATATAACTGCTTTTGATCACATTACCTCATATGCTAAGTGACTATGATAACTTTATTTCTAAACAAAAGGTTTGTCTAAGAATCTGTTTCCCTAAACCGGAGATGCCGTTAAGGGAGTACATAGTCGATAAAATATTAGACGATAGCACACGTATATTCATTGATTCATTGCTAGTCACAGTACATAAGAAGCAGAATGACAATTAACAATTTTAAAATAAACCTCTAAACTATAGTAGGCCTTTTTTACGTTACGTAAAGTTTTTGAGTTCACAATCAAAGCCATTATTGTTTTCCAGGCATTTAATAGAATTAGGGATACTATTGTATATTTTTATTGGGCTTATATGAGGACCTGTTTTATACAAACCTAGTGTTAATGGTCTATATAATTTATATGACAACCATCACCATAGTCATCCTTTGTACAATACTTCTGAAGAGCAACGGAAACGTCGGCATTAAATAAATTAAATCGGATCCATAAAAAACATTAATTTACAAATACAATTATAATGGGATTATAAGTGTTATGTTACGAATATAATCTACACTAATCCATACTGATATTATAAAGAGGTATTTTGAAAGTATTTGATGAACCACTGTTCCGATTGAAATTATTCTTTCACCTATACTTAGTATTGACCTTTGGGACTAATATAGGATACATTTTATCCCGGTATCTCCACGATGGGAAATACGGGGGTTCAAACGACTTTACTCAATAAAAAGCAGATCTATTCCAGTCAGAGAATCTTTAGCCTTCAATTTAACGCAGAGCTATTTCAGCCAGAGTACGTTTAGCCATGTGTGGCAAGCTCTTTATCTGCGTTTATCTGAATGGTGGCACCAACAAGATAGCAGCGGTGAACCTGCGATATTGTCGTTCAAATCTTTCAACGTAAGTCATATGACTACATTATACTAATTTGAAATATCATAGATAAACCATACACGTTCTTATTTGTTATGCTTCTCTTTTTTAATACTTAATAGTCAGGCGCTGGACCATTATCTGGCTTAGCTACGATGCTATCTAGCATGTGACACGCTTGCCTAGAAGATACCTATTCACTCGTGACTTAAAGACCCCTAAATTGTATGTGTTAGGAAACACAAATTCAGGCAAAGAGTTCTATTCCTTAGCGGTACATATCACAAAATTGGAACTAAAACGTTTAGTACTCTTTGGTATATCTACCATATAATGGTGACGCCTATTTGTAAGACTGGTGGTCCGATGAAAAAATGGGGACAGCGGAACAAGGTTGTGCAATTCTGAACCGTCCTTTATAAACCCCGACGCAAAAATATTGGTGTCTGTCTGTGGCATTATAACTATTTAACGTGTCAACCGATTTGGATGATCGGCTCAGGCGCAACGTGACAATGAGTGATTCTTTTTCGCGCGAGCAGATACTTTCATCGATTTATACGACGTTATCACGTCAAAAAAATCCTGAGAAGCAATCTCTAAATAACTAACTGTTATACTAATAGTTGTGTATCAAGTAACCGCAAATCGACTGCATAAAACTTCTTAAATGACACATAAATTATTATTCCATATACAGTCTTACAGTAGGTTTCTTCAAACTAAAATTTCCACACTAGGCTAGGCTTGTATTGTTAGAATTTTGAGCAATTAGCTATTATAGGTTTCATTCGGTGAATACATTACTGACATATTATCCTACTAACTGTTGCTATGTTATTATTATTTCTGTTATTATGTTTTTTCACTGTTGCTTCGCTCCTTTTGGTCGCAGCGTGTTGTTCTAGAGTCTAAAGCCTTCCTCGATGAATAGACTACCCAACACTGAAAGAATCATTCAAATCGGACCAATAGTTCCAGAGATTAGCGCGTTCAAACAAACAAACAAACTCTGCAGCTTTATAATATTAGTATAGATAAGTTTAAGTGTCATATGGAATAATAATAACTTTTATCTTATTTATCTATTTAGACAAAAATCTACAAAAAAAGAAGAAATAATGCCAAATTCTGTCCAAAAATTCAGAACATCGTTTAACCCTTAAATACGTTATCAAAGTTATGTTATGTCAGGTTAAGAAATACTTGGTAAAATTCTACGGGTCTATTAAGGTTTTCATAGCTCAATTGAAAGAGTACTTATCCGGAAAACTAGTGTATGTGGATTCAAGTCCAACCTGAGGCAAGTAGAATTTTTTCTAGAAATAATTTCTTTAGATATAAAAACGTAACTGTCTAATCTTGATATATATTTATACCACAGTCCAAGATAACTATAGTAACACATCGAGTCTATACTTCTGAACATGATTATCATTTTTTTATCTTTTGATAATGATAACAACTAATGGAATGAGTACACAATCACATAAACAATTCATTTTAAAGAAAATCGATGATGTAATGTGCATAAATATATAAGGAAAATGTAAATAAAGATAAGGAATTTATACTCAACACTCAATAGTTTATTACATAAACCACGATGTACATAAGAATGTTGGAATTAAAGGGGTAAAGGTCACTGTAAGCCAAGTTGAGCACAACAATTTGGATGAGAGGAGGAGGACGCTTCACAACAATTTCACATAAAATTGTAACTTGAAGAGCAAGCTTAACACCTTAGCTCTTCGCCGCAAAGTTGCCTGTCTGTCGGTCTTCTACAGAATGTATTTTGCAGAGAGTGCTGAAGAGAACAAATGCTCATACAGCCCTTTTTTCATCGGATATCCGGACGCACTGCGGGCTATCACCCTTTCTTAGTTATTCCTACCTGTCGCACCAAGCGCTTAATAAAAACTTAATATCACCTCTCCGGGAGCTTCGGGAGCTGAGTTTCGTAACTAGTAGCGTCCAGACTTTCGCACCGAGACGACGATCTGAGTTCGATTCCCGGACGGGGCAGATGTTTGTGTGATGAATACGAGCATTTGTATTTATATAAATTTCAATAAATATTACATATCTATGTATCATATTTTTATTTATTTGTCGACCGTTTGGTGTAACGGCAGCGATCCTGCTTGTCGCATCAAATGGTGGATGAATATGTATATTTCTATGAATATTAGATATGTATGTCTATGTGTATGTGTATGTCTATTCGTTACCCTAGTATCCATAACACAAGTCTTACAGTGCTTCGGGCTAGGCTAATTGAAATGAACATAATTAATATTGTTATTAAAGATGTTTAATTAAAAAGTTCGTACTTTTGGACATAACGACTAGGAGAGGGGAAGATCTTTCTTTCATCATCAAATTATGTAATACAAAAAAGTGGATATCCAAGAGGATAACAACGACAAGAAATGATTAGTAAAACAAACTTAGCTCTGTGTTGCACGGTCAGCTCCTGATGATGCTTCGTGTGAGGGCGAAACCCGTGCAAAGTAGTTGGTGATGGTGTTGGTGTTTGCGGGTTCTGAATTTATTTGCGAGCGGGCGGTGCACTTTGTTGGATTTTGCTGACGCGTGGTACACTTTGCTTGGATTTTGCGGAAGTCACCTACATATTTTTATTTTACTAACGGATACTGGATAAGGCTGGTGTCCAACCTAATTGGAGAGGAACAAGAAGAAGAGTGGATATGGACTTCCGCCAAGTAACGCCTGATTCTATCAAAGACAAAAATTGAGTAAGTTTTCAACCTTTTTTGTTAAACATCCTCAATTTCACTTAATAAATATGAGTCTCCAGCAGAAACAGGCATCGAAGGACATAGTCCACCAAGTCATGTTTACCACAGCCAAAGTAAACAATTTCAAAAGGGACCAATCATATCAATATGATATGTGAGAGATTAACCATTATAGATGATAACATTATCACCAACCTGATAGTGACCGATCGATCAAAAAGTTGTTTTTGACGAGAGATAATTTTGGATAACGGTGTAACACCTGGCCTTCATACAAAATCGATTTTTACTTATCAGCCCTTCGAGCTATTAAACAAATAAGCGTAACACAACCATTTTTGTTGAGTCATAGCTTGTTTCTAGTTTTTTTCCATTCGACGTCTTCTATTTATAAAAAAAATGCAATGCACTTCAAGGCTTGTATTATTGATACTAGGGTAACGGATAGACATATATGATACATAGATATTTGATCTCATGACTCAGGTACAAGTGCTCGTATTCATCATACAAATATCTCCCTTTTCGGTACTTGAACCAGGGTTCTTAAGGCAGGATTGCTACCATTGCATAAAACGGTCGTCTTATTAGATAATGCATGCAATTAACTAAATGCTGCCTTTAAAATTTATAATGTCTCTGTTTTTTTATAATTAAATAAATTTTACAGCTGCGTTCTTATTTTAAGGGACTTGAGCATAGCTAACTTTAATTTGCTTCTATATCTTTTTAAACATAAAGTTTAAGCTGATGTTTTGCTATTACTATTCCTTTGTTTTTTTTTTTATTCAGAATGGGTTCGCTCTTGATCCTAATCAAGCCCGGGGGCAATGACAGAATCCACGATAGAACGAGCTAACCCAGAAGAAGGTTAGGCACCTTCTGGGTTAGCTGGGTCACCCTGGCTTTAAAAACAGACGGGTTATAAGTACTCGGAAATACAGACGCAGGGAGAGAGTTCCAGTCCTTTGCTGTGCGCATTATAATGAATTAATTATTTTTCAGTACCGAAATATTAATTTATTATTAATACACCCTTTTGTACTGGTTAAAGCAAAATACAAAAGCTTAACTTTAAAGGAGAATTTCGGAAGCCTGTGTATTTTAAGATCCACTGGCTTAACCATTCATGTAATGAATATTAAGATTTTAATGCTTCATTTGTGCTTAATAAAATATGTAAGGGTAACGTTATAAGTTGGTAATAATGTTTACACCAGCGGTCCTGGTTTCGAGTCCCGGAAGGGGCAGATGTTTGTGTGATGAATATGGGCATTTGTACCTCAGTCATAGGTATTTATATACATTTATACTAATATTAGATATCTATGTAGCTAATATGTATGTCTATCCATTGCCCTAGCATCCATAACACAAGCCTTACAGTGCTCACTTTGGGCTAAGTTAATAAGTGTTAAATGGAATGTAAGAAATATTTTTATCATTATCTCTTAAAACTTAAGATGACGCTCCAAAATCGATCTATGAAAGAGTAAAAGAGTCGACGGTACGTGCAAGTGAGAAGGAGACGTTAGAAAAAAGAAAGTATAATACCGTTTGACGACCCAGTTGCACCGCTTGCCGCTCCGGCAAAGACGTGACCGGGGATAAAAACGAAATTAGCCCCACGTACATCGCGTCTGTTGAAGACAGGCAGACACGAAAGCGAAATTAACAAGCAATTAATACAGTTGACAACGGAAGTCAAAAAGAATAGTTCTTTCTTGCCATACTGTGTACAGGTTTACATAAGTAACAACAGTGTACCCACACCGGGCATGTAATGTATCAGTTCCTTACAATATATTAAATTAAAACTAATTATGATAGTTAAACTAATTAAAACAGATTTTTCATAAAATATTTGGTTCCTATATAACACGCGAATTAAATTAGGTTTTGAATGCATAATACTGTTAAATACATTTTTAATTAACCACTGTTTTAAGTTAATTTCAAAGATGGGCAGCTCTAACAACCAAACTGGGCACGGCGCATTTAAAGAGACACGAAACCAAAGCAGAGTTCGTTGCACTGAAAAATGAGAGAAGATTACATTTAGATGAAGGAATAAAAAAACATCATCATTCATACTCATGTTATAAACTTCTTATGTTCTCTATTAGTTCCCTAGAACAAGTAAGTTAGCTTGAGATACCAGGTATCTTTGGGTATGTGAAAAACATAGTTTATTCAACATGAAATCACCAATACGAAAAAAGCAGTCCCAAATTAATTGGGAACAAACGGAGAAATTAGGATCCATTAAACCACTTCCAATAAAAAGTTTTATTACCCAGAATCATTAACTTATCTCGTGGGCTGCAACTAATCGAAAACAGTAAATTTTAATCGACACCGTTCCACTGGTGAAGTGGATCGTCCATTTTGATTCGGAAATGGATCAACCGAAATAGTTGTTCCATACTCCATTACTGAGCTGATAAGATCCCCTTTGGAAGACATAATCGCCGGCTCCAGACTATATTGGATAATGAGCACCGAAAAACGCATGCAGGGATCATCGGCCGACAAGGTAGTTGAGTAGCTTATGATATAAGGCAGCTTCTAGTGGAGTGAAGGTGCCGGAGCGGCGACCGGCCTTAACCAGAATGCCAGTGTGCTGACGTCGCGCTGTGGTTAGAAAGTTGCTGTGCTTGCGTCACGGCGCATCGGGGTCGACGACCTCGTGCACGCGCCATATTAATCCCCAGGGTTGCCACATTGCTTAAAAGATGGTGGCAGACAGCTCAATGCGAATACTAATAAGCGGCTCAGTTGCATACAGCAGATTAAGCAACCGTAACGAGAATTGCGATACGGTTTAATGAAAATAATTTCAATTTTTGTTTACCAGTTCCATTTTTTAAAGAAGATGCATAAAAATCACTTACAATACAATGTATATTAAATAATAGATATGATATAAACACTATTAATACTATACAAATTATATTCATGATCAATATGATCATACATAGCTTACTCCTACCGAAATGCGCACCCCAACAATGTCCCAGATTCTTATTCAGATTCTTGTTGTCCTAACGAAAAAGACAAAAGAAGAAAACGAAGAAAGTCCATTTATTTCAGTCCACACGCCAAACAGCCAGATAAACATAATACAAAAGACAGGATACAAGCAAAAAGGGAATATTACATTATCAAGACTTTAACAGCCATTTCAGCATTGTGTTAACCTTTAAAGACAGTAATGCTTATTTTCATTACCACTTTATTCCCTTTTTAAATAAGCAAGCAGCCCTAATCACACAGCGTAGCATCAACGTAGCGACCTCGTTCGGTCGCGGACGCGTCCACAACCACAAAACGACTGGCGGGAGTAACCAGCTGTTCTACTACAATACACTGCACGACAGCCAACATTCATACCGTCTACACTACAAACCCATACAAACACACTATGAAAAACATCGGCACACAAATTTACAATTCCAACAAGCAATTGTTATTTTGCAAGTTTAACATTTCCTTTGAAGTGTAAGAGCGCGTTCTCTGTTCAATATATGATAATTTATTTCATGAAACACTTCGAAAATTTCAAGTTTGGTAAATAAGGATAAAATTACTATTCGCTATATGACCCAGATTGTTCAGCTTTTACTCACTAATCTTACGGTCGACAACAAAAAGGAGATAAAATTCCTGCTGATAAAACGATACTTTATGAAAACGTTGCGTTATATTTGATTACATTTTTTCTCTATCACGTAATAACGGCTACCATCATTATGTATGGAGAAAAACATAAAATCCTAAGTACCCCAAAATTATGACGTAATATTATCGCCACCAATAATTGTGGATTTTGACCCAATAAATATATGGGCGATATTAATAAACTGATAATAATGATGGAATATTCAAAAGTAAAAGTAGCTGTATTTTGTAAATAATGAGCCAGTTACGCCTGCACAGATGCAAAACATGTGTACGACTTGAAAACAGGATTAAGCGGCCGAGCTAGGCCTACAACCTTTCTCTTTTGCAGTCCGGTAACTTCCTTTCACGAACACTTCAGCGCTACCAGTTTCCCGACGACCAGCGGCGGCAGATCTCTCTTGTTGTCGCATTTTGGTAAAGCAAGTGTTGGAAAAGAGGTCTCGTATCATTTGGTTTTATAATTTTTATATATTTTATGCATTTTCAATGCGATCTTATCAGATAAACTATTATAATAGAAAAATACTAGAAAAAATCGACTCGGGTCACAAGTGAATTCTCAGGCGGGATCGATTTTTTCTAGTATTTTTCTATTATAATAGTTTATCTGATAAGATCGCATTGAAAATGCATAAAATATATAAAAATTATAAAACTAAAATGGCTGTTTCATCTTAATCGACTGACCAAACATTTGTAAAAATGTTTCTTTCGAATACGAGAGGATGTTCCTCTTATTGATGAAACAACGCTGGCCTACAGCGTAAAATCAGGAAGGTACTAGAAAATTTCGACGAGTGTTCGCAAGGCTCGGTAGCTCAACTGGGAGAGCATTGGACCGGATTTCCAAAGGTTGCGGGTTCGTTTCCCGCCTGAGAATTCACTTGTGACCCGAGTCGATTTTTTCTAGTATTTTTCTATTATAATAGTTTATCTCGTATCATTTGTTGAGTTATTACCGTCGGACAGCCGGTTCGTTGGCCGGCCTTAGCCCAGTTGGGTGACGTGAAGGGGCTCTAACAACTCCCCACTCTACATCGCTGGGAATGTTCTCAGCGATCGAACCGTAGTCCAATGAAATAGGGTCAACAGCAAACTCATGTTTACGCGACAACTCAATTTCAAGCGTGGGAGGTTTGTAGGCGACCAGAAAAGGTCGTTAAAAATCATGGCAAATTATACTTACCAGTAAGATATTGATAGAGTCAAAACAGTGATATACGATTGGTGGGTTTTAGTTAGAAATTTGTGTATGTCAATATACACAAATTCCTAACTGAAGCAATTGAGAATTGACATTTCTAAAAACTTTACCTCGAAACAGCAGTTTAGTCTTGCTGGTCATTAGGAAAAAAAGTGTTAAAAACTATTATAAGTCGCGGATTAATTTTAACGATATCTGGAATTATCCTTGTTAAGCGTTATTAAAAACTTAAATTGAAAATAATTAGTGCAAGTACGCAATCCAAGTCGACAATACAGTGTACATTGTATTGGGTATATTTATGTGATACGACCTTGAAGCCTCGACTTAGTTCGTTTTCCTCCTTTGGCCTATGTCTCACATTTACTAGCATTTAAAATGTTATTATAAAAAACCATATTGGTTTTTTAACCTCCTTCCTAGTTTATAATTTAATATATCTTGACAGCGGCTTCGGTTCCGGCTTTCTTGGATTAATACCAATTATTGATCATAATTTAAAAGAACTACTAAATATATGTGTGTATATGTCTATGGATAAAAACTGAGACACAGAAATAAAGATGGGTAACTCAGGAGTGATAGATAAAAAAGATATGAATCACTCCGTTTACATCTATGAATCTTTGTATCCGTTCACGTCCGAATGTATCAGTGTATTTTTATAATCATAACTCACTCACGGCGTCGTTTTCTATCTGTGTTGCATTCGCATCGCATAGCTTGTTTGATGTTGGCTGCCTTGGCGGCCGGCTAAGTTAATTTAGTTAAACATGAACTACTAAATCGGAAAGATACCTAATATTAATAACATAACAACCGTATCTATTTTAAACTAGTTATTGCCCGCGACTTCGTTCGCGCGATCAATTTATGATAAAAAAATTTCCTATCAGTTGCCCCGTGTTATAATCTATCCCTGTACCAAATTTCATGTCAATCCGTTAGGCAGTTTTTTAGTTAAATCCGGACATACAAAAATACAGTACAGATCGGGCATTTCTAGACTTATTATTAGTAAAGGTTATTGTTATTATAATAACCAAGCAAGAAGCAAAGTGAAAAATCGTTCAAGCTATGTATTTATATCCAATCCATATCTCTCACTGATATGATACACAGATACATTGGATTGAGTTGGTTGAGACAAACGAGTAAGAGCCACGCTGTGCAATGTGGTGCGTGAACTACGTGAGCTACTGATACGTAGGGATACAAAGATACAAAAGAGTGATTCATATCCCAGTGATCGAAAGATACATATCAATCTTTTCTTTTGAATGACACATTTCGCCCATGTTTACACAGAAATACCCAAATATAAGATCTCCCGTAACACAAAAACGATATGACGGCACGCAATGTGAACGATAAGTATGAACCATCTCGGACTGTCCCAAAATCACAAGAGTTCTTCTTGACTAGAAATAAGTTCAGTTCTTACACTTCCGCGCACGTTACGCATTTAACTAAAACAACTTATTTTTTTTCGCATAATTTATATTTAATCCTGATGTTTCGACTCTTTTACAGGAGCTGTGATCACACGATGTCACCCACCGTATACACCAGACCTTCTACGAAGTTAAGGATGTAAAGGGAGTGAGTTATAAATTGAGGGGTAACAGTAGAGACCTCACATATATTATGACGAGGACAGAATGACGACAAGAGTCACCTGTCAAAAAGACGGTATCTTAATTCAATGAGTTTAGTGCTAAGAGGGATGAGAATAGTCAAGCGAAACGTTATAGCAGTAAAAAACTATGTTGAATGGATATAATATGTTTTTGTAAATATAGCAATTAATAGCGACTTACAAATAGGTATGGTGTATGAATCATTGTTGCCTGACCTTGACAAAGACAAAGAACGCACGATTGTGCGAGTCAATATACAATAATGAAATGACAATAATGGCGATAAAAGTATACCTAAAAAGGCTGTCAAACGTATCAAGAATAACAATCATACATTTGTATGTATCCGTTTGGCTCGAGAAAACGATTATTGTTTAGATATAAATTCACTTGAAATCACCAAGCCCTTCTCAATATCTTTTATAATGCGCATAGCAAAGGAGAGGAACTCCCTCCCTGCGTCTGTATTTCCGAGTACTTATAACCCGTCCGTTTTCAAAGCCGGGGTGAAAAGGCACCGTCTGGGTTAGCTCATTTCATCGAGGATCCCGTCTTGGCCCCCAGGCTTGATTGAGATCAACAGCGAATCTACTCAAAATATTGGAATTGCATGCATTTTTATGAAAGATTATAGATACCTAATTGTTTAACTATTTCAAAACATAATTAACCACAGTGAGGTTTATTTAAGTTTACCAAGTGACAGAAAAAAAAAATTCAAATAAAAATTTTCGCACAGGAATATTTAAAACACTGTGTCTATTTGTCTAATGTGACAATATTGGAACTAAGCTTGTGCAAATAACTAAACCTGAATGAATTACTTGACAATAAGAATGAGTCAACCAAAGACCTCACACTGAACAAGTAATATTTGCTAATGATCAATAAGCAATTGAAATATAATATGTGGCATTCGTGACAAGTAATTACCATGTCACATATGGCTCAAACACCAAACCCGTTACACAGAAGGAAATTACGCAGCTACATGTAATGTTTACTCAACTTACATACTTAATATGGTAAATAATGTATAAGATATCTACATTCTAGAAATATTAATAAGATAATATAATGTTTCGTAACTTTCGCGATGAATGTCTTTATATGACTAGATATTTTGATGAGAAGTAAAAGAGAATGTCAAAGAAAGCAATAAGATAAAAACACCTTCCTTTGGTAAATACAATGTCTTAATTTCTTGTAAACATCAAAATACTTATTATGTTTTGTGCGTCTTAAGATGTTCAGCTTGATCACGCTGTCATCATCAGTACTAAAGGTGACTTCATTTTAAACACGTGATTTTCTTTAAATGTTTAAAGGTTAATCAAATGAATCCACTACGAGACAGCCCACATGCAGCTATCCGCACACGATGTACAAAACGTAAACATATATAAAGCAATCTCAGAGATAATTCCCTACACGTGTATACCGGCTGACGATAACGAATCTAGAAATGTTACATGATATAACAACATGTCGGTTTTGACATTCTACCTTAGCTACCTTGGAATTTCTAGTATAAATTTGAGTAAAACTTCTTTTCCTACATCCGTGGAAAATAAATGATTTTGATGTTATAAATAGCGTTTGTGAAAAAAGCAGCGAGTTATCGAAGCAAACGAAAACATTCCTAATTGGTTCCGTCGATGTGCAGGCGTTCGCCGGTCGCTAATCACCTGATCGTATTCGCCACAGAGAGAACAAACGCATGACCAACAGCAGCGGTGAGTCGCCAGTGCTCACGCGCAGTAAAAACGTTTCGTCGAAATCACGTTGGGCTGGCAAGATGATGCAACGAGCGACGGCGCGATATCGCTGGAATGTAATTAAACGTGTCGCCGCCGCCCGTGACGAATGCCTTATCGCGGACGACCTTGGCAGTGACATTGCACGCGCAGCGCTACAGCCTTGACGCTGTCACCAGCTGGAAACTTTGGAAACGATAACTCGCGAGAATATACCACGAGGTTCACCTGAGCATCGCCAACTGACAACGTGTCTTTTTTGTTAATAAAAACACACACGCATTGGTGGCGAATAGTACAGCTTATCTTATTATAGAAGATTTTTTAAATTTAATTTGGTAATGAACACGACTTTTGTAGGCTTCTTATTTAATTGTCTTAAATTGTATTCGAATCTCAGAGCCTCACTCCCCGAAAGTGGAAACGAGACGAGAGGACAGAAGATTTGTATAGTTCCCGGCATATAAGTTGAACCTGGTTTTGAAATCACGTGACATGCGCAGTAGTAAATATTCTGTACCTAAACTTGAAATTGTGCATGTCACGTGATTTCAAAACCAGGTTCAACTTATATGCCGGGGACCGAAGGGAGGGTGTATTAATTATGTTTACACAGTGTAATGTGTACCGATACAAAGAAATAACCTTAAATAAATAGGCAGTATTGTCTCATATCTCGTGGTTCCCCAGTTTATAACGTTTAATACAACCAATGGGATTTCATAATTTACACATCTCTACGGTATGTTTCAGTGGATATGGTTGAGCAGAGAGGAGAGGAGATGTCTCATATTGGTACGGCGCGAAAGCAGAGATGTGAGCTGGGCGAAGAAACGAAAATGAAACAAGGACAAGTACTAACCAGAGTCGCTAGTTCCACATCATCTTTAACATCCAACGCTCGCCACATACAGCTCAGCTCTGCTATAGCCAGCCTCCGCACAGCTTCGGTGTATACAGCTGGGTAAAGTATATCCATTTCCCTTAGCTTCACACGTCTCCGTTTAATTAAGTGAAGTCCGGCCCTTTGTGTTTTTTTAATGAAATGATACATAAGTGAAAATGTATGAAAAGCGTTGGAAAAATCCTCTGCTTAGGGCAGGAATCGACAAAAAACTCAAACAAAATGTAGAGGCCTACACCTATCCTTTAACATACCGCTATCTTCAACATAACGGATACGTGGTAACTTAAAACGATATGTTGTAACAACAAACAATCAAACCTGCTTAAGAAGACTTTTAATGTCAATAAGAACTATTAAAATAGATGTTTAATAGGTGTTCTCAATAACATTAATATAATTCCTCGCTTACATGTTTACTTTACCTAAACTAACATTCAGTAAAATTTTTTCCTCAGTATTACTTTGTTGTATGCATCTAAAGCACACATCTGTCAAACATATGTATATATCTCCCTAGCAAGACAAGCTCAAAAAAACTTAATTCCACGAAACACTGTGTCGATAAGTCATAACTCATAAGATAAATCAAGCAGGTCACCTTTAGCAAGGCTAATTAGTAAATATTCCTCTAAATCACAATGCATTCCTATTCATTGTTATTATTCGGTACGGCTCACTCTGTGACTATGTAATGTATATGCAGTAGGTAAAATAAAAATACACTTTACAACTGCGTAGAATCGACAAGTTATAAAAACTTTTTAGGGCTACAGGCAAGGTCGTGGAACAAAGGAAAGAATTACAAAAGAGAGTTGAAGATCCAAGGGTTCGACAAAAGAAAAACGTGCAGAGCTGGAAATACAACCTAACTTTCGAAGAAAAAAAAACAACACGTGCTGGAGTGTTTTTAGATCTTTTTTAAACTTCGCACAAACAAAGGAAATGTCAAAGATCAAACTCAAATACGAAAAACGTACTTTCAATTTATTTACAGTTTGTTTCCGGGGTTTCGGCAATGAAATGTTTGCCGCGATATTTTAGTAGTTAGCATAGCAGACCCTCTTATTATATATCATAACGTGCTTAGAATGTACACCATGCTTAATTAGGTATTTTTGTGAAATCATAAAGCAGATGCTAACAAAAAATGAGCGGTCAAAACCAATTTTAACAAACGTCAGCAAAATACAGACCAGAGATTTCCTGATCAGTTTTCAGCGCAACTCTTCAGCACAAACAGCGGATCCACATTCTGTGTCAACGTTTAAATTAACAATGTCAAATTTATCTGTTTTTGGAGAGAATACAAATGACTCATTACTGCGGGTCACGATTGAAATTGAAATCAAGAGTCACGTGGGGATTGATAGCTAGTGGCGCGTGAGGAGGTTGTTAAAAACCGCTTAACGCATCACCTCGGAAGTAGGAGGGAAGTTGAAACGCTCAGGGGACAGACAATGTACGCGTTCTGACTGCGTAAACATTTTAGCGCAGCATATGAATCGCTAATGTAATTAGGCGTAAGCCTTTCAGCATTAGCATTTTGCGGCAATGGCTGTTGGCTCAAGAACATCGAAAACATTTTAAATCTCCTATTTAAATTAGCTGGACTACTTAGCAGGCATACATAATATATTAGCACAGTCTAACATTCGTTACCTTACCTATTTAGATATAGCCGATCATTAGCGATAAGGCTAGGTTTATGCCAAAGGTTTTTGATCTCAAGAATCCCTAGTCCCACTTTAAAATTGTATCTCACAACAGTTATTCCTTGCGTAATTATAGGATTTTTCAACCAAACAAGGATTCAACTTGATGGAAAATCAAATACCATTGTCATTTTCGGGTCTCTTGTACAAAGGAAATGCATGGTAGTTGTTAAAGACAACAATGGAGGGAATCCCATACAGTCATTAGTCGCTTATGGTCACAACTTAGCATTGGAGAGCGTATGGGAAGTCCAATCATCCACTTTAGCTTTGGTTTGGTTTCCGATTCAAAACAAAGGGATTCGATAGTCATTTCATTATCACTATCTACAGGAAACAAAATTGTTTTTGTTTTTATTGATGATATAAGAATTCGTAAAAATACTCAAGGAGTTTTTTTTTAATCTTTTGTTCTATGTTTTGGCAGGATGTTTTATTTTACTAGGAACAATCACCTTGACCTGCGACTATATACCAAACGCGTACACAACAATAAAATTATGATGAACACGTTAAGATGATATTACACTTATTAAATTCTTGAAATTCTCTTTTTAAAGGTAAAGATATGCTCTGTAATTTTTCAAGTCTGAGAATAGTAATGAATGATATTACGTTTTTTTATATTACGTAAGGGTTGGTTGATTCCACATATACCTGGATGTTATCAAAACCCCATAGCTATTCTTTACCGCTTGCAACGAAGAAACAGTATTGAACCGGTCTTGCCGCCTGCAACGCCGCTATGCCATAATTGTCAGTCCATCGACATAGTATCGCCTAAGCAGCTACGTGCAGATGTTACAAACTGTTTATTGATATTCGCCTCGGCAACGTCGCGGCAGATTATCATTGTAAATGTTACGGGGAGAGTAGACGAGACGCAAAGCGATGGTCAACGAACAACGCATGGACAAATTTAGAGGAATTTAATAAAGGGTACCCTCTATCTGGCAGAATCTTGTTGCGCAGAAAGTCACTTGGCATACTAATCAAAAGGCATAAATTAACATACATTGCAGGTTAGGTTGGGTTAGGTATTTTTTTAATTCATTACCAGCCAGCAAGCTATTTCTAATTATGCCAAATGATTAGCATGCGTTCTAAAATTTTGAATTTTAAATTTCTGCGAAAAAAGTTAGACCCCTTAATAAAAGAAGCGAAAACACCCAATTTTCTATAAAATGCGTTCACAAAATTATTTACAAAATGGTGCAGCCTTTAACGTGCTCAACTTCTATTGCAGTGATTAAGCAATCTTTGCAAAGGATGGTCTTCGGATGAGTGATCGCGTCCCATGCTTTGAAAGGCACATTATAATCGACTATAGTCTATTCTTTGTAATCTTTTAAACTTGAAAATTACCTGAACTGCATAAGGACACTGGAAAAAACTAAAAAGTATTTTTAATTTACGTTACGCCAAAAGGTTGAAAATATAATTTAAGTTCCTCTAAATTTGTCTGTTATGCTCAATATTATGTTGCTTGCTCAAATTAGCATCAAAGTGTATCAGCATTAGCCAATCGTTACACGGACTGTTGTTGTTTTGTTCATTTTACACGTAAGCCTCGTGAGCTCTCATCAAAAAGAAGTCTAGGTGGTAAGCCAAACACCATTATTTAAAACATTAAAGATAAAACCAGAATACTCATTTTGCAACGAACTTCTCAAATCAAAATCTCTAAAACTTAAGATTAGATTGTAAGAAACACATAAAACATATCTTAATTTAAACACTTGATTTCAAGCGGGTGGGGCAAATGCGCACCATTGTATATACAAGTTGAGATTCGATAAGTGCTAACTGTTTTTATATGTTTACGAAAGAGGTGTGCCTTTTAACTTATACCGTATATGACGAAGATAATAAATGTGCTATAGGATCTAATTGAAAAAGCACATTTTAAGTCAAAGACAAATAATGTATCCATTGGATGCTATTTTGATGGTAAACAATTACGTATGTAACATTTGATGGTGAGCATGAGAAACTTATCATTATCACGTGTAATGCCTTTAGTGTACATACCCTTCAAATGCAAATAATATTCATGTCATTGGAATAGCAGACGGATTTGAGAAACTGAAAGAAAACAACTTTTTAAACTAAAGTCCTTATGTGTACGATCTTGTGTTTATCATAATAATCACTTTATTTCCAAGAATATGGTAAATGATTGGTTCTTATATACTTCACGTTCAGCATATTCTGTCTTCGTCAATGGCATGGAAATTGTTACAAGAAATTAATACGTAAACGAATTAGCACGCATTTGGTTTAAGATATTACTTGATGAAGAATAGAATCCCTTACAGTCGGTAACCTGGAAATTCTACAGGCTCTAGGCATTTGAGGTAAAAAAAAACCTTTGTTATTAGAAATACTTTGTGATTTGCCAAATCTTAAGTAGCGGTTAGTTTCTTCAAAAGTATAAATACACACTGCAGCCATATTATATCAATGTTTCATATCAACAACATTCTCTTTATAGCGGAAGTCAATTATGACGTTGAGTTTCGCAACTGGATATGAGTAACCTTTACAACAACCATTAGTCGCCCTTTGAAACAAGAAAACCATGGAAATGGAAGTTCCTATTGTTTTGGCATAATTGGCAGGATATTGAAAGGCATTGAATCTAACCTAACTTGCAAAGTATACCACCTTTTCCCTTTAGATTTTATGCTACAATAAATTAGGAATAAAATTATTTAGCGAACGAAAGGGATCCCTCAAATAAACGTATAAGTCTAGAAAGTGTTTCACTTCGTGATTTCCGGCGTCAATAAACATGAACACTCATACAGTACTCCCGTCGTTCAAAGCGCCGTTTAGCTATGGTAGGTTACCATTGATAGTAGGCCTACCATCACCTCTGAATGCGATTTAAGTTAGACTGTTGGACACGCCACTATAGACCACGTATAGCGGTGTCTCACTTTGACAATCGAACTTGTATCGCGCTAAGAGATCATGGTAGGGCCTCTGGTTGTATGCTTGACCACCACCAAACGATCGGTTTCAATAAAGACCAACGTTATGTTGGCTTGCAATAGACGGTAGTAGACATGGGTAACTCAACAAAAAAACTGTGAGCCGCAGATCAGATGACGGTTCACATATGTGAGCTGGACCTTCGAATCGGTTCACAGATCAGCTCACTAAGTACCTAAATCTAAACGTTTCGTTTCGCCGTCCGTGGTTCGTTCGCCGGTAATAATACTCGCGTGTCTGTGACTCTGTGGGTGAATATACCTGACGTAGTGAGCCGTGAGCTGTTTGTTTTGTCAAGTCTATTTAAATTGAATATTTGAAACGGTTCAGAGCTGAGTTACTCATGTCTAGATGGTAGTGGCTCGTCTGCATAAGCGGACGCGAATATTGATGCAAGCCCGTGTGTCCTCGGCCGCACTGATCTGGCGTTGGAATAGTAATTCTGCCAATGAACGTGCGCGGACTAAACTCGCGACTTCACCGCCGGAGCAGGCGGAGCGAAAGGTCCAGGATACGCAGCTGAATGCTAAGTGCCACTGATTAGTTCATGGTGATTTATTAAATAAGACGAATTATGTTAATATTGCCAATTTACATTGTTAAGTCTTCAACTCACTCTCGATTTTACTAATACCTAAAAATATAAGAAAGTCATGCACCCAAAAAAATTGGTGTCTATTGCAATAGCATACGGTAGGTCAAAGTCAAACCTATGTTGACTGGTACTAACTTCTATTTCTCTTTTTTTTGTTACTTTATACATCATAATATCGTTCACGTGTAGAAAAAAAACCTGCAAAATGCTAGTCGGACACGCGCTCAGAGGATTCCGTACTAACTTTTAGTTGAGTAATTTATAAAAGTACCGAACATTTCTCAAACGAAATGATCATCGGATTGAGAGAAAAACTTAAATTAGGTCGTTTGGTATAGTTTACCAACTGCAAATAACTTTGTAATCACAAAAAAGTATTTTTCGTAATGCAGCTACAAATGTACCGTTTTCGGTATTTTTTTCTTTACTAGTGCTACATGACATCCCTTCATGCCGAATTTCATAATTCTAGGTCAACGGAAAATACCCTGTAAATTTTGATTTCCTTGAATATGTCGAAATATACGTTTTTGCGGCATAAATGGCCGTATATTTTTTAACGTTAACTTAAATGTTTGATTTTTTCACAGCTTCAAGGGACTGTTAACCTGAGTAAATGGTTCAACTCGATACCTCTACGCGTTCACGTGATAAAGAGTTTTGACAGACATACGGATGGACGGAAGAACGGACTACAAAGAGATCCTATTAGGGTTCCGTTTAAAAACAAATGTGTTTATTTAATGACCACGTCATCTGAAAGACACCCACTGTTGGACGGAAACTTCCCCCAAAATAAGAGATATTTTGCAATTTTTGCCTCGACATGCATTTCGTTATCTACGGACGGTATGTGGTGAAAATTTAATATTGTTACTGAGAAGCCGGATGGTGCAGTCGGAGGCCTGGGCAGGTCTGTGCTTGGCAAGGGTCGGTCATGCTTTGTACTTCCATAATGCTGGGCACAAGCCTTCGCTATGGAGGAAAGCATAGGCAGAATGGGTCATAATCATAACGCTCCACCCAGGTGCTGCCGGATGTTTAAATCTGCAGATGTAGCCGTAATCAAAGGCTTCCGAAACAACAAGGAGTTCTAAAAAATAAATTTTCTGGCCACCAGCTTTTGGGAAAATTCCTTGCTAATGCAATCGCACCTAGAACGTGGCCAACCACGGCGTTGAGGTCCTTGAGAATCAATAATCATGTCTACATGTACATGTTTATGTTATTAGGACTTCTTTTCAGTATTGTTTACGACAGAGAAAGGCGTAGTCACTAAAAATTTTCCGCGAACATTCCACCGGTGAGCACTCAAGTGGCACGAGGGTTATCGGATGTTATGTAAACTCTCAAGGCCACAGTGCCAACACCTGATCAACCATGTCTAATGCCTCTTTGGAAATAACTCTTTTTTTGTTATCGTGGCGAGACAGATTGTCAAATCGATCGAGTGTTCCAAAAAAACACAGTCATCTGTGTAACGAAATTCTAATGTTTCCCTCGTTTTGTGTAACGAAACATAACAGATTAGAGTGACAAGTGCAGTATGCCTAACCACAAAGGAAATAGGCTAGGTTAATTGGCATTAATGTAAGAAATATTATTATTATTATAAATAATATCTTTGTCCTTGCTAGTGTTATTCATACTAGAGTAACGGATAGAAATACATATATAATACATAAATATTTCTTAAAAATATATAAATACCCATGACTCTGGTATCGTATTCATCACACAAACATCTGCCCATTCTGAGACTGGAACTTCGTTTGGCTTTGAAAAACGGTCACTGCCGCTCGGCCAAGTTGGTCGTAATGAGTGGCGATATTGTATGACTTTATTATATGAGTAGCTTGTGGGAACAATGGGTGGTGAGTTCGTCGTACGATTGCAGAGGTTTAGCCATCGGTAAATAATGGGTAAAACAAATTATCAACAATTTTTCGTGCTTTGCCGTTGGTTGCTGCATTTGCAGTCATGTCGTTTATTCGATAGGTAATATTTAATCATAACGCCAAACAGTTTTATTGTGGCCGTAAGACGTCATGCCTATTCAGTGTGAAGGACTATGACCTCATATCAGGTAAATTTATTTTAGTTATTTTCATAGTGTAATGTCTTATGGGTTGTTGTTGGGGGCTCAGCTGCTAATATTGAAAGCATTTTTGTATTACAGAAAAGAGCTGTCCGCGCAATATACAGCCTTCGGCCTCGGTATTCTCTCAGAGACTTTTTTAAGGAAATTAATATTCTTACTGTGGCGGGACAGTACATTTATGAGAATATAATTTATGTACGAAAACACTACAATACTTTTGTCAAAAATAGCGACGTACATTGCTTAAACACCAGAAATAAGAATAGACTTGCCGTTCCAAGATTTAGACTTCAAAAGACAGAAGGCTCTTTCTTGGGGAAAGGTATAGCACTGTTTAATAAAGTTCCACAAAGTATAGTAGATTTGCCTTATCATAAATTTAAAATATATGTAAAAAATAAGCTCATGTCCAAAGGTTATTACAAGGTCAACGACTATTTAATAGATCGCGATGCATGGAAGTAATATGTGTCATTTCAACATGACATTATTGATTACAGGTTGTATCATAGAACATTAGCATTTGTTAATTTTTTAAAACTAATTTATTACTGGTAGTTAGAGTATGACATGCTCTCTTAATACATTTCTTGGGTGGTGGCATGTGGTGCGGATCGTTGCGTTCCCTAAGATATGGTTGAGCGAAGCGATGGCTGTATCATGCGTCTTGCTCGTGAACGGGTGCTGCCTTAGGAAATGGGTCTGCTTTAACCTTCAGTATTATTGACTAATACTAAACATAAAACTTGTTGCTTTCTTAAATTTGTCGTTTATTCCCTGTATGTTATTGCAATGTTCAGGGATACTTACTTTAAGTAAGTACAGATACTTGTTGACTTTGTTGTAATCAACGAAATAATGATATCATAACACTATTAGTATTGTCATAACAAAATAATTTTGTGTTTTTTTTGTGGATTGTGTATGGTGACGACGTATTATATTGTAAATGTCGTTACTTCTGTTAAAGCTGATGAGTTTCTTGCGCCCATTCTTCTTGTCAGTTAAAAGACGTCCTGAATGGGTGGTAGGTAAAAATGTTGGACGATTCAAAACTACGTATTTTAAGTGCATTTGAATAAAGTTATTTTCATTTTCATTCTCATTTTCATTGTTCGGTTAAAAAAGAGCTGACGTGAGTGACGCCCGAATCGTGTCACAAAGTCAGCAATTTTATTAATGAGGTAAACCGATTTCATCGGGAACTTTACTACCTGGCTGGCATTTCGGCAACAATGCTAGAAAAACAAGCTCGCTTTTATGAATTTCATTATTTTATTTAAAAGCTCTCTGCGGTTTTGTCTGGGTGACTGACTGACACAAAACGCACTGCCAAACCGCTAAACCTAGAGATTTAATATTTGGCGGTGTTGGTATTCTTATGAGGGTGAAAAACACGCTCGCTAACAAAGGATTTTGGAAAAGTCCATGAGAGGGTGAAGTAGGGGATCAACTTTTGTCTAGAAAACTGTTATTGTCAAAACCAGTAGCATGAAATAGAATCCGTATGTTACTGGTGGTTTTCAAATATAAGAAAATTATTGTCTTAAGGTGGTGGAGTTTTTATTATTGCACTTATGTGGTATACATAGATGGAATTACAAAAAAAATAGCAGAACCGAACATGAACCCTGTTAGGATATCGCAACATCATAATAAATTTAATAAGAATAATAAAAAATAGGAGTACCTAAAACATGAATAACCGACATCTAATAAAAAACGCCATATTCGAAAATAGAAACGTGAAACTTAGTATTGATTAAAAACCGGTCAAGTGCGAGTCGAACTCGCGCACGAAGGGTTCCGTACAAACTTTTAGTTAAGTAAAAAAATCACGTTTGTTGTATGGGAGCCCCCGTTAAATATTTATTTTATATTTATTTTATTATTAAAGTCTCAGAGTAAACAGGACTGGAGTAGCCATTAGTCAATTTCTCGTACATATTTTTCTGCCATTTTTTGCGGGGGGTGAGGTTACTACTACATTCAATGCCAGCACACAGGAACAAAAACTCTTTGCGTGTTTACAAACGCACACATGCATAATACGACAAACATATTTAAAATACACGCACACGTGCTTAAAATAGTGTGTTAACGTTCTATTCAAACACACGAATGTCATTGTGTGAGAAGTGACATGACATAGCACGAGAATATCGATATCGATAAATTAGTTTGTGTGTCAGTGAATTTATTAACTTTGCGTTAGTATTCCTACATTATGTATTAAAAATTAAATTAAATTAATGATGATATTACACGCTACAACAGTCAGTTTCGAAGGCTACATCCATAAAATACAAATTGAAACTTAATAGTTTATTAGATTTAAGAGATATTTACAATACGTGTTATTATATATATAGAATTTACTGTGGACCCTTTCGCGTATAACCATAATGGAAAAGAGGAACTCTGAAACATTATTTTTAACAAAGCGATAGTGAATATAGTTATAATTCTCAGATTTTTACTTTGACCGATTGATTATTTGTATTTTTTTGCGATTTGCTTACATCACTTTTTGCAGGTATTTCCTTTTCAACTTATTCTTTAACCTAAAATTAATACATTTAAATGTAATAAACTAAAACTGTTAATATCTCTTTGAAACATAACTAGTTATATAATAAACTAAGAGGATCATTCAAGAATAACGTTGGCACAGCATGGGCAACTAATCTTCTTCTATTGTTAGATAATTTTTGAAACTGAGACGGCTCAAAATGTATGGAAAATATAGTATTTGTTCTTGAAGATGCCCAAGATGCCCTATTACCTATTACAAGCATGAATCCATTTTTTTCGTATGCTGTATTCTTTAGGAAAACTGGATATGAAAAATTAGATTTTCCGGGCATGTCAAAGCTTAAAGTATAAATACCAACAATTAGTATACCGCCTAGGGGCAGAGTATATTTGCCTGAACTACACATACCGATCATTTCTAATTTTAATACTGCAATACTATCTTCCAATAGCTTTCATTTATGTACAAATGACTTTTGGCACCACATACCTTACTCCTAGTATCTTGAAGTATTGCAGTTGGACAAGCCGGTTTTTAAAAAGAGCTATAAATGCTACAATATTAATAAAAAAACTTAACTTAAATGTTGACGATGACATTTAGCTATTACCATACTAAAATGTCATCAAAATCCGTCGAGTAGTTTTTGCGTGATGCGTGCTCAAACATACATACAGACAGACAAAATGTTCAAAAATTAGTGATTTCGCTTCCTCTACTCTCATTACTAGCCATTTGGTTTAAGGTGGACTTGACCTGTTTTATTCTATATCTTTACAGTTTTATTCTCGTATGTATAATATCGCAGGTAAATAGTATAATTCCGCACTTTACATACGGCGTCATCAGTTCAAAATCACATATCTTATTCTTATTTGAAATCATCATTAATACCTGGTAATAATTACTGAAACAAACTGTAATTTATCTAAGCTGTTTTTTATTATCGTTAAGAAAAAGCATTCATTCACTCATTCATTACTCACTCGTAAAATCACTATATCGATGAAGTTGACATCACTATTGTGCAAATTAATATTGTACAAATTAATAAGGATTGCTGATTACAAAATAAAAACAATTTGTCCTGTGGCTCGAAAAAAAATTTTGGTTTCTCGGAAATGATCGGGTGTGCTGGTTAGGCGATGGTACCCTTTTAACCGTGCTTTTTTATGAAGTCAGGGACACTGTAGGTATATACAGCATTAGTACTCTTAATGTTTATGAGCGCCGCCCAGCATGAATAAAAGGGCAAATAGTTTGATTATTATTTTAATTAATTATTTTATTTATTATTTTATATTTCCATGTTGTGTAGCAAAGAATAGGCTTCAAGCAGCCGCAAAATTGTAGATATGTACTTAATACTGAACTAAAAATAAACACGCAACGTACATTGTTAAAACGAAATTATAATTGGTAATTAATTAATACAAAATTACAGTTATTTATTACCAACAAACTATTTCTAATTTTTGTCTTAATTAATTGAAATGCGATAATGGTCAACCCTAGGTAGTCTCGTGGGGAGTGCAGCCATGACGTCATCAAACGAACTTTGAGCGCGAAATTTGAAATTGTAGTCTGCTAAAACATGAAATAATGAATTAAATAATAATCAAAACCTAAAAATTATGCTTACAAATGAAAGGTGACGCCATCTTTTTGCATACCAGATATTTTCGAATTTTTTTTACAGTAGAAAACAGCACAGGCAGGCATTTTCGTGGGAGCTCTGCACGGTAAGACGTTCTGATTATTGTGGTTTTAAAATGGCGGCTCAACTAGTTTTATATAACGCACAGGATTCCGATGCTTGTGCATTTGGCAGAGGGGTAATGTTAGGCAAAGGCTACTCCAGTCCTGTTTACTCTGAGATTAAAGTAAGAATACAACTGAGTATTTTGTGAATATTTCAAGTGCCTACCTGTTGCTATTATTGATATCGAGCAAAAAAGGGCAAAGAAATCGCGTTTGTTGTATAGGAGCCGCCCTTAAATATTTATTTTATGTTGATTTTAGTTGTTATAGCGGCAATAGAAATACATAATTTGTGAAAATTTCAACTGTCTAGCTATCGCGGTTCTTGAGATACAGCCTGGTGACAGACAGACGGACGGACAGACAGCGAAGTCTTAGTCCCTAGGAGTAAGTTTTTCAGTGTTACCAACTTTTAAAAATATTTATCCCTAAATCAAATTCAAAAACCCCTAAAATTACCCTAATTACCTGGAAATCCCCCTAAAAATAAATTGTATGATAACATATTTTTGTTAATTTTTGATTTATAAAAATAAATTAATTTTATTACGTCAAATATTATTTCATTTTCTCCGGACAAATCAGATTTTATAAAGTCATACATGCTCACATTGAATAAGCCTAATATTTTAAGAGATGGGTTGAATATTGTACAAAATCCACCATTTTGATTTAAAATTCCAAGTACTTTACTTGGATTATAAGTACACTAGATGTGACTAAGTCTTAAGTCGCTAGGTACAAAATAAATTTGATTAGCTAGTTAAGACTGTCCTAGGGCTTATACTTTACATCTTTATTTTTCTCGATAAATAAAATATAAAATAATTATGAAGGGTCACAAAAACCCTAAAAATAACCCTAAACAGATAAAAACCCTAAAAAAAGCCCATCTCACTTATTGACCCCCTAAATTTAGGGGGAAAACCCCTAAGTTGGGAACCCTGAAGTTTTTACTGTTTTTACCCTTTGGGTACAGAACCCTAAAAAGTAAATATAGACATGTCTTTCGCCGTTTATAAATATGCCATCTGAACTTGATAGTGGCGCTGCGATCGGTTAAAAGATTTCTTTTTCTTTTTTCGAAGAATATATATAGCAGATATCTGCTATATATAATGTGACCTTAGGCCCAGGCCAGTCTGCCGGGTTCCTTGGTTATTTATATGCAGTAGAAATAAATATCTTCAGGTCTTTGCGTTATTGACTTAAAAAGATAATATTAATTCTATTCATCTACTAAATTTATAAGGGACAGGAATATAGAAATATAATGTGTAAAAATGCTCTTTAATGACAATAAACTGATAATTATACCAAAAATTGTATTTGTATGTAAAATATTATAAAATATAATTGGAGCGGAGCGAGCGAAGCTCCCGTTGATCAGCTTCAATGGCGCAATGTCTGTTACGCCATAACTTCCCGAGTTCTTAACCGATTTTAAGTGTGGAATCGAATCAACAGGTTTAGGACCAGATGGTGACGAAGCCCGAATTTTGAAATTCGCAAAAATTCCCATCCAACCAAAAAAAAATTTTTTTTTTTTAGGTATTACGCTCCGCCCCAATATATGGTGCTAGCGTAGCTTTATGCTTAGCGACTGCATCGCCTAGTTATTATTTATTGAGCGTAAGAGTTAACGACATAAAATTATTTTAATGGAAAAGCTATCGCATAACGTAGGTTATGGTACAGAAATAGTAAAACTGCATACCCATCACAAACAGCAAAAGAAACTCGATAATGTTATTTATTAAATTTATTATTAAACGACATTAAATACTTAAAAAATTGTAACCCATCACATTTCTTGGAAGATTCCCAACCGACTTCGGGAGCATATTCCAGCAACGTCTGGAATATGAGAGCGAAGTCGTCACGTGATGTACGTTCAAAAACCAGCTCACGTTGATTGTTTCCAATTTCTTTACGGGTAGCGAAATTTCCAAAGCACGTTCCGAACTCCGCCCGAGAGGCGCCGTGAATCCGACCAAAAGAGTTGAACTTTTATACTCCGGGATGTCGACGGGTTTCGTGCTCGTGCATAATCCATAAATAGTATTAGGTGAACGTGACCAAGTAAGGGAAATCCCATGAAAGCCGCTTTGCCTGTCGCTAGGTGGTTCCAAACGACTTTTATTCTTAGAACCAGAAAGCCTTTCGCTTCGATAGCGCTTTGTTGAAAATCATACTTCAGCATTTATTACACGCTTGTGAAGTTTCGACGTACGTGCCTCTACATAAAGATATTCTAACAAACCAATAAGTACTGCAATTCTCTCATTTCTGTTAGAGTTGTTTTTCTATCGTACAATTTTCAACACAACGGAATGTTAAAAATCATAAACCTGTTCCTGAGTAGTTCCAGCGTTTCTAAATGGCGCTTACTCGACCAGTCGCAAATACGGAAATGCAAGGCTTGGCTCCTCAAGGTGAAGCGCGATTAGGCTGACCAGTTATTCTGTATCTTCCGGAACGTTTGGTATTACACTTGTATCTATTTCTCGTAATATAGTGGTAGTGTAATGTGTCCCTATTTTAGCTTCGGTGGGTTCTATTCCCGGTGGCAAAAGTGGCTACAGTGTAACGTGGTGATTAAAACTAGGTCCATGCAGTTAGCATAAAGCTTCGCTAGCACCATATTTTGGAGCGGAGCGTGATTCTAAAAACATTCTAAAATTATATAAGAATGAAAACTTTCAAAAAGCGCGCGCTTTCTGTTTCAATTGTTTGTCCCATAAAGTCAATGTTTTTTGGTCATAACTTTTTTATTTTTGCGAATTTCAACATTCGGGCTCCGTCACGATTTAGTCCTAAACCTGTTGTAGTTTTGACTATTAACACCAATTAACTACTGATCGGATTTTGAGACGGGGTTCATTAATAGTTTATTTTTAAGCTGTTTATAAATAATTAAATATAAAAAAAGACACGGCAAGTTAATTTGTACTTCCAAAATAGATTTTATATTGACATAAAAATATTTGATTTCCTGATCGCTACAGGCGATTTCTGCACGCCTACAGCATTTAGCAATGCCTAAGATTAATTTGTGGTCAAATTATAAGTCGTAGAAAAAGAGGTCAAGTTTTTCATACCTTCAAACTTCACTCAATGCAGCTTCTAACGGTGTTTAACGAAATTATGAAAAAAAATTACGATCATAAATTTTACAATCACAATTCCGTTAGACACTAACGGTAGACAGGCTATCACAGATTATTCTAGTAAATTTTATACATT
Source organism: Calamotropha paludella (assembly GCA_927399485.1). Lineage (NCBI taxonomy): Eukaryota > Metazoa > Arthropoda > Insecta > Lepidoptera > Crambidae > Calamotropha > Calamotropha paludella. The sequence continues at coordinate 24,190,786 of OV656817.1, read as the reverse complement.
ATGCTAAAATTTACTCTATTATCTATGTTTAATACCAGTATTTGAATATTTTTAAATATCCTTCAAAATATTGAACGTAAAAATCAGATGTGTATAAAGATCAACTTAAAAAGCTTTTCGATCTGTGTACTTTAAAAAATTAAACGTTGTCAAATTATTTCATGCGGATTGACTTAACCTTAAAAAAAGTTTTTATTAGCTGTAACAACAAACTACATATTCTTAAACTAGTAATCAACCTTTTAAGGCTATATATATTATTAGCCTGTGTCAGGAGACACTGCTCTTCCTAAAAATAGGTAGCAGTTATAAATTATTATTAAATTAAAATAAACTTACAATAAAATAATATAAACTTATGTTTTGTGTATATGATGTGTGTTGGTGTGTGTGCTGATTTTGATGTGTGTTTTCATGTGTGCATATGCACGCGTGTGTGTGTATCAATGCAACGCTCTAGGTTTTAGGTTGAAACGACTCCATCAATTACTTTTTCATTATATTGTATAAATATATTGATCTTATATTGTATTATATACCTATCCTAAAATCTTGTATTTCTCATAATATTGAATCTTGCATTATAATGTGTATGTCTCTGTCTTATACACATAATTACATATTTATTATATTGTATAAATGTATTGATCTAATATCTGTATATATAAAAACTCCCCGTCAGAATTTGAACGCGATGAACTCCAAAACTACTCAACCGATTTTGATTTTTTCTTATTTGACTGGAATTATTCCAACTTAGGACAAAGGATAGGATTCATTTCAATTTAAAACACAGCAACACGTGGGCGGGTCAGCTAGTTATATTATATAACTATACTAAAATCTTTTATGTTTCATATTATTGGGTCTCGTATTTTAATGCTGTATGTCTCTAACGAGAAATCCCATTTGGTAACCCTAGGCGCGTCGCACTAGGAACGGGACGATAGGCGCAGACGTCTCTGGTTCCCGAGATGAAGCGGGAGCGGGGGGAGGCTGCGCCTGCGTCGGCCGTCGACCGGTCGGTGACCGCAGGGCGTGCCCTTCGCGCCCATTGTGCGCCTTGACTCGATTAGAAAGTTGATTCGAGAAAGGCTAAATCAGTATTCGGAGTAGGTCGGAATTCGTAATGTTACCGAGGTCGTGGAAACCATACTTGTTAAATGCAGTCAGTTGACATAAGTATGTTTTGATTAAAAGAAACGGTAGCCATAGTGTCTGTGCACCAAAGATATATGTGGTATGCATTACATTTGTTTAGGAAGAAAAGCTTAGCGGTACCGGCTTCTGGCTCATTCGGCCGCAATAGATTCGATCTCCACCTAAAAATTTTTTTGTCAAGATCTTTTATATTTTAAGAAAAAGATTCTCGCGTTTTTTAAAAGAAAAAGAAATTATAATAAAAATCATTTGTTCCCGAGTCATGGTTGTTTGTATACTGTTTTATAAATTCTATTCGTTATTTGGTGTACATAGTACATGATATGCTTAGTTTTTCGACGCCACCTAATTCAACATCACAATGAATCTATTTTTGTCTCCATAGCCTTCACCCTTTTTGTGTTGTTCTCTTCACTGTATTCAATAATTAGCATATACTGGATTAGAGGATGCTACCTTCTTATGCTACCTGCCTTCCTTAACGTGTAAGCCATCCAATAAACCATCAATCAACCCTTGCTAAAATTGGTTAAACCATTCGTATTCTGATGTTCTCAATCAGTTTTTCAATTTACTCGATTAGATTTTCAATTTACAACCATGCGATTATTAAATTCGGTAGCAGTTAACCGCATCCCTTCCAGCGGCTACTGAACCCCACGTCAATTGCCACACACGGTCAAGATCGTGACTAGAAACACGCCGACCAGTCCCTCATTAGGCAACCTTATATCATTATACCTAGTACTCAGTAACAGTGATTGCTACCTTCTCCCGGTCCCGCCAACGAGATTCTAAACGTATTAATAACAGAATACTGGGATGAAATTCCTTCATCGATTTTACGCTTGCAATATTAATAAAAGATACGGTATCAGATAAAACGTATTAGGAGTAATAATTGTATGCTACATTTCGAAAGGTCAATGCTAAATTTCATTAATATGATATCTATATCAGCAATCATACAAAAATGTTAAATTTCTTTATTTTATTTACCTATTTAACTACACCCATTTGAAACCAGGAATTTTCTGAACCTGTATAACTTAAGTTATAAGTATCCTGTGAAACAATGACCAATGAAACAATGATCATTCAAATTAGCGCTGGATGGCACAGTAGTAAGCGCGTTCGCCCTATGATTGTGGAAGTTCAACAACTTCATCGAGTGTCTTTCATCAAATGGGTGACCGTAGGCCGTCGTAATGTGTTAAAGCCCGTCCTTCCTAAGGTATTTTTATCCATAGGGAAGTCCTATCGACCAGCGGGGACATTGATAACCTGGTGATGATCATGAGAGTTATACAGCTCAGTCACAATGAGCCAACGTGACTCCATGCGATTGGAAGATAGAGCCTATAGGAGGAAGACGCTTTATATCTTAGTTATGTCTAATTTCTATGGCCGCAATGGCAGGTTAGTGCACATATCCTCGCCGCAGTGGTCGAATCCATAAAAAAATATTATTGTTGTCTGTACTATCAAAGCGTCACACAACACATATAAAGATACTACTGACAAAATGAATAATTTCCCTCGAAATAACTTTCGGATGTCGCACGTGCCAATTTCAAAACAAGAAATATTCCATCACGCGATAGAAGAGGAAGACGGCAAGATTCCCCGGAAGGAGAATACCAATGCACCTGCTTGTTACGCAAGACTTAAGGAGCATTCGCAATGACGCTCGTTCATTGATGGTCGCTTGGCGTCATTTCTACGTCTTAAGTTGTTCCGTAAACGGAGGCACATCTTACCGTATTAGGCCACACAGGGAAGCTGCCAAATCTTCTTACATCATTCAATATTATAGATTTGGCGCCGAGATTAATAACGAAAGCGTGGACGCTAAATATAAATTTTATATTTAGAATCGACAGGTATATGATCGTCATCATAAAGTCAACGAGTATACTTAAAAAGTTCCACATTTGAAGAATCTATATTTGAATTTAGGGCTAACAATAAAATTTATTATATTTTTTGTCTCTGGATTTAGATGAGTTGGCCCGTGGTAAATTTTATCGACACCTTTCATAAGGATTACTATGTATGTATTCTCTGTCACAGTTTTTGACCGCTATGAACTCCGAAACTATTTTGATTTTTTTCCATTTTGCTGGATTTGTTCCGACAATGGATAGGTTTTATTTTAATTTAGAACACAGCAATGCGTGGCCCAGTCAGCTAGTATATTATAAATTCTCATAAATCAAAAAAGAAAATGAAGAAAGGAGTGGAAGCAAGGTTTTTCAAAACAGAAAAGCATTGAAACTTAAGAATTTTTAATATTTATACATTTTTTGCATTTTTACAATTGCTATAAAAAAAGCGACTCATCCGCCTGAGATTTTCGAGTCGAGTCGATTTTCTTCTAGTATTTTTCTATAAAAATAATTTAACTTAAGAATTGTTTAGAAGGGTTTCAGTGATATCATATAGTTTTATAGGAACATAAGCAGCATCGATGAGGCAGCAAGCATCAAGTGTTTAGCTGGAACATGAGTTCAGTCAGGTGTGTACATGATCTGGCTGGCGGCCAAACGCATTACCACAACGGAAACAGCGGTTATATCAAAATGCGCCAACGAAACAAAGAAAATGTTGCCGCGTTGCAGTCGCGTTGTGAAAATATTTAAATTCCTTGGTATTTTTACAAATTATGCAAATGCTATGTAATGCGATGACACAGTCACAACAGATGGCAGCAGTTTTTGTCATATAGTTTTTTCTTCTTAACTAAAGAGAAATGGATAATAAATGATTAATGGGTGGAGTATTTCAGCGTTGTCTTTATATATGTTAAAAACAAAGCGATTGAAACGTATTTAGCTGGAAAATTTAATAAATCTTTATGTCAATCTGTATACATAAAAATTCCCAGTCACAGTGTTTGACCACAATGAAGTGGGAATCTACTCAACCAATGATGTTTTTTTTTTCATTTTTCTTGATTTCATCCGAATCAGGACATAGGACTGGTTTCACTTTAATAGGGTATTTGACATAGTTAACAAATAAATAAGTATTGTATTGAACACTATAGAATTTAAGGTCCTAATTAATAATATTTTACTTAAATTACAAATAAGAATGATTAAATATTTTATTTTCGTAAATAAAAATTAGAGTTTTTGAATCTGTGCATCATTTACACGAAACGTCTCAACGACCAATCACAGCACGTGACGTCACGATGTAATAAACAAAATGTCTTTGAAGCCATTTTTTTTAAAATCATGAACGAAAAACTTACCTCTCGCGTATTGTTTACATAAAGACTATTACATCGTGACGTCACGCCATTGATTTGTCACGTGACCTAGCGTTTCAGCGGGAAATACAAAATGTAATTATTAAAACTATCTTTTTGTTATTAAAATGGCTCTAAATATAAGAGAAAGATTTGTCAAGCGTATCTTTAGCGACTTTAGAACATTTTGAAGTACTTTACGAAAATCTGTCAAATACCCTATTTATAATAAAAAATAATAGTTTAAATTATAATAATTGGGCCACAGCAACGCGTGGCCGGGTCGTCTAGTAATACTACAGTATTGATTGTCATTTATTTACTTTCTTGTCGTCAAGGGTGCGTTCAGCTTTTGGGTTAAGGTCAAGGGTGTTAGTGTGACTACAGATCAGTTGGGTAGGGATGATAGTACGTTAAACAAAAAAACGCGTGACTTAAGACCACAAGACTAAAGTAAAACTTGTTTAGCTCCATCTATATATACATATATAGATATTTATATTAGATATACGAAACGTAACGGGCTTTGAGAGAAAGAAACAAAGAAAGAAAATGTGTGCTCTCACCTCTCTGTCTTGACCCTACAGTAATATACGAAACGTAACTCTCTCTCTACCTTCACTTACTTATATATCTCTCTCAACTTCCGTTCGCCTCGCCCGATCACACTTTTCGTAACTCTCTCGTCTCGCATTCACCAGCTTACTCCATAAGTCAAATGTGCGTAAAGTTTTACTTCAAAAAAATTCGTTACATTCTCGATGTTTGCATTGTGGTGCAATTTCCGTTACATTTAAATTACGTATTTTTAATATTTTTTTTTCACTCCATAATCGACTTATAAGAAGGACAATATAAGATGGTTTAATTTAAGGCTTGTTGCGAATAGATACCCGAACTAGGTAGAACCTGTCTTAGATTATCAACCCTCCACCCCATACAATGGTCAGTAAACTATGAATAATACAGGCGATCATATAGTATATGTACATGCATACATACGCATACATAGTATACAGTACATAGTAGCATAACTTCGTGTAATGATTGTACTACAATAATAATAAAGTCGATCGCTGACATAGATAGAATCAATACATATAAATAAAATTGGAGTGTCTGTTTGTAATATTGAAATAACCGTTTTTTACTACATGCATAGGAAAATATATACGGTACATATACCAAAATAACATTTTTTACAATTTTTGTCTGTCTGTCTGTTTGTTCCGGCTAATCTCTGAAATGGCTGGACCGATTCTGACAGGACTTTTATTGGCAGATAGCTAATGTAATAAGGAGTAACTTAGGCTTACTTTTATTTTAGAAAATTCTTTAAATTTACTGTGCCACAGCAATGTGTGGCTGGGTCAGCTAGTATGTAATAAAACATGTTTTACACGACACCTGAGGCCCTACCATCACGTCTTATAGCGATTCAAATTTAGCTGTTAAAAAGAGACGCCGCTATAGACCGCGTATAGCGGTGTCTCACTTTGACAATCGAAACTGAATCGCGATAAGAGATGATGGTAGGCCCTCTGAACACGTTTATTTTCATGTTTCTGTTTAATCCTGACGTTTCAACTCCTTTTCAGGGTCTGCATTAAAGGGATGATCATAGAGAACAAGTGTTTTGTTTTACTGAGAGGACGTGAAAGTGTGAGAATTAAATAAAATGGAATATGTTTATGATAAGATTAATTTTCGTCACATCTTTAAGTTATCCCTGCCACAATTTTAAAGATCTTCAATCAGTAAGTATTACCAGTTATGACTTATGCTGCGGAAACATGGACATCCACCGCTAAGGAATGGAACTCTTTGCCTGAATCTGTGTTTCTTGACAAATACAATGTAAGGGTCTACAAGTCAGTGCATAGGTCTCTTCTAGGCAAGCGCGTCATCCTAGAGCGCATCGTCGCTTACAATCAGGCGAGATAACGGTTAAGCGCCTGCGATTTATTATAAAAAATACCAGTCTATAAGTTTAAATTCAGCGCGCCATAAAGACTGCTATGCTTGTTTTCTGTAGATTTGTAACGAAACGAGCATATTCGTCAAAGGACAAAACTTTTCGACATAGCCCGAGGGACTAGCGGTCTGAAGTGTCAGTGGGTTAGTCACTTCTGTCGTTGTAGCAGACGAGTCTTAAAGTGGCGATCGCGTTTGGGTCAAGTGTAATTGGGAGCCGCTAGACTGCCTTTTATTGCCTCCATTCCCGGGCACAGACCATCTCTGTGGATGCAAGCTCCGTAGGAAGAGCCACGTAGGAGGTTTGGTTGGTGCTTAAAAGACGAATCCGTCACTAACACTTTGTTGAGACACAAAATTTGCTACGTAAAGGTACACAAATTGACACTTCACCGCTATCTACTAAAACTAATCGAATCCTTGATCCTGTGTGCAGGAGCGGGAGTTGTTCCGCTTTTTGCGAGCTCCAGAGTATACTGCACTATAAATGACAAAATGATATAGTAATATATAACACGATTCAGCAGAAATTACAGTATCGAAAATACAAGTAATGAAATAACTAAATAAGCAATTTGAAGTAAGTAAATAGGGATATAACAGTGCCCGAGGGAATTTGTCTATTTGTCTAATCCTAGGAGCAGTCGTTGCGAAAATTGCTTGACCATCGCAATTGCAGGCCGAATGGGCTAACTAATGCGGCAAATATATTTTTTAACCGTGAATAATAATGCGCTTGACCGCAAAAATATTTCTCCGACAATATTTACAAAGTTACAGCAGAATCAACATTTTCATCGAATCATGTGAGTGCAAATAATTTCTAGCAGACTGCATGAGTCACCGACTTAAACCGTTCAGTTTTCAACGAGTTCAGCAAATGCATCGGTGCTACAGTCAGAAATAAACTGGCATGGCGCCTGCCGCCCGGAAACGGAAATGACGCGGCTATCGATGGTCCGCCGATAGCAAAGCGTGACGGCCGTGAATGCCAGACTTTATACATATTTACATGTGACGTAACAAAAAAGGCTGCGCAACTTATGAACTTATATTGGATAACACTTTGATTATAAGATAAGCTTATTAAGGTAACACAAATGAATACCGACACAACCTTAAAAACTAGGTCGGTGCAGTCGCTAAGCATAAAGCTTCGCTAGCACCATACAGGGTGTCCCAGAACTCAGCGTCAAGCCGAAAGGGGGTGACAGGAATGATTTTAACCATCATGAGAAAAATCAGAAAAAAATCTATCCCATGCAGTTTGAAAATTATGGGCATTTAAGAAAAACCTAGAAATTTAGACAAATTGTAACCATTTTTCGGTTATTGTGGTTAATTTTTATTATTTTTGTTCATTTCAACTTTGGAACCGTAACCCTAAATTTCCATTTCTAGAACCACAGCCAATATAATGACACAATTGCCCCAAGTTTTCTAGAATTAAGACAATTTGTCAAATTATGAATTTAAAATTTTCAACATTTGTCGACTTTGAAAGACCCTCCTTTAAAAAAATGTACTAAAGTGCCTTGGCAAGTGCCATACAAAGTTCGCGTATTGAATCAGGATTGCAAAATGGTACAATACTTGTTAGTTTCATACTAAAAAAAACGAGTAAAAAAATAAAAACCTCAAGTAACCGGAATTTTAAACGGCAAAATTTTCAGAATAAAACACTTTTTTATGGATTTTTGCGCATGTTTTATTTTATTTTATATTTAATCCTGACGTTTCGACTCCTTTACAGGAGCCGTGATCACAGGATGACTAAGATGATGGTCAACCATCATCTTAGTCATCCTGCAAAAATCCGTAAAAAAGTGTTTTATTCTGATGTGTAATGTGCGCGGAAGTGTAAGAACTAAATACGGCAAAATTATTTTTGCGGCCTGAGAACTTAAATGGCACGAATTACATACATTTTTTACGAGAAAATTTACCAACTTTGTTAGAGGACATACAACTAAAAGATCGTCGCCACATGTGGTATCAACAAGATGACTGCCCAGCGCATTACGCAATGCAAATAAGTGCTTAATTGAAGCTGATCCATGGGATCCAATAATAATTACAAATAACAACGATAAATAATTGTGCTTAATATAAATAAATAATAATTCTTATATAAAAGATCAACTAGGACCCTGCCTCAGCAAATATAGATGTACATGTACAGCAAAAGTACTTGTGCTATTTATGGTTTTCAGAATTATCGGCGCAGCGGCGCCACAATCTAAATAATACTTCTTAGTTTTATGTAGACCTGATGGGGAATAGAAAACGGAACCATTGGGGTGACGGTGACAGACCTGTGTAACCTGCTGTAAACCAGTTTGATATGGAGGTCGTCTCTGTATATAAACAAAAATCGGCCAAGTGCGAGTCGGATTCGAGCACCGAGGGTTCTGTACAAACTTTTAGTTAAGTAAATAGTTCGTTCATCACAGGAATCAAGATTTGAGGAGCAAACTTAACAATGCCGTTGGAAAGCTTTTGTACCCATACATCGTTAGTTTACCAACTGCAAGGAAGTTTATGATGCAACTACAAATTTGCTGTTTTCGGATTTTCTTCTTTACCTGTACTACATGAAGTTGCTTAATGACTTCTATGATTTTAGGTCAACCGAAAATACCCTTTAAATTTTGATTCCTTGAGAGTGTCGAATTATACGTTTTTTGCGGCATAAACGGCCGTATCTTTTTTTCACGTTAACTTAGAAGTTAGATTTTTCATAGCCTCAAGGGACTGCAGCCCTGAGAATATTATTTTCGTTTCAACACGATACCTCCATGCGTTCCCGAGATAAAGAGCCTTGACAGACAGACAGATGGACGGACAACAAAGTGATTCTATAAGGGTTCCGTTTTTTCTGTTTGAGGTACGGAACCCTAAAAACACAGAAATATTTGACTCGCAAAAATACAAGCGACACAACCTCAATATTGCTCGGCCTTAGAACTCTTGAAGATACTTCTTGTGGAGGCGATTCAGAGTAATAAGTGAAGGTGCAAGGTTTGTCTCTGTATTCGTATCTGCATTTATTTGCACAAGGGGAGGAGCTATGCATTTTGCTCGTTTTTTGCGGAAGTAAGCTAAATATTTTTGTTTTTATAAATGAATATGGACTTCCGCCACGTGACGCTTGATTCTATCAAACGTCGTTTTAATAAAACTTACCGGTATTTTAAGCATAATTAAGATTACAGTTTGGCAAATAAATTACTTTATTTAAATATTTTAGAATGCAAATATGGGTTAAAATCGACTATTATATGTAGTTTGTCAGCAGTATATAAACACTTTGACAAGATAAAGATCTTAAATGGTGATGATTCACCAAAATCAGGAAGGGACCTGAGTAACCTAGCGATTATGACTGGGTTATGGTAAGCGGATCAATGAGTTAGATTTGGGGGACTTGATATTGATAACACATGTTTCCAAATAAATTAAAAAAAAAAAAAAACGGTTTGCACTTCGGGAGTGCCGGCAGAAGTGAAAACATTAATATTAAAGTTGTGCATTTTTGATATTTTGGAATGGTTATGGTATAATTTCGCACGAATTGATTTCATTATCAGTATAAAAAAACTATCATTTATGTGGTAAAATACAGTATTAATTTATTGTGCTATTGTACACAAACATGACAACAAACACAGTCGCGCAAGCGCCCTGCGCCGCTTAAACGAAACAGCAGGAGCAAGCATACATTTTCGCCGCGAGGTAGAAAGAGAGAGGGATATTACTTCCTCTCCTACGCCGCGCCGGCGGTCTACTCTCCCTCCGTCTTAAGAATTTTCAATCAGGTCACGTGACCTAACGCGATTTTAACATTTTTTACCCATCCCAAAAAGTGCACAACGCCGCTAAAGAAGTTTTCACTTTAAAAATTAAACACTTCGTAACAACAAATTTCGTGACATACGTTTGGACCAATTTCTCAAAGCGTTTTGACATTTTATTACAAATGGACCTTGCGTATGCGTATGCATATTGCATTACTATAGATGTTAACATATGAATCTCTTAGTTTTTAGGGACTAATTTTAGTATCGTATATCCTCTTTATGAACATATCACTATTTTCTTTGACAACGAAACCACTAAGATACTGGTAGCGTTAGTAGGATACCGATTTAATAAGACAAGACACATCTTTAGAGAGCTAAAGACCGTTTTACACGACACATCTTTAGAGAGACAAGACACATCTTTAGAGAGCTAAAGACCGTTTTACCGTTCCCGAAAACCACTAATTCGTATCTTATCGAAAGATAATACATAACATAACCATAAAATGCCATAAGCGCCGCATTTACACTGACAACCTTGGTTAGTTAATAAAGAGCAAAGATACGTCTTTGCAACAAACCATAATCTACTTGTCTTTTCAAACTAAATTTTGAATCAATTAGGGGCCGTCCATTAATCACGTGATGTTTTTTTTTTTTTTTGCATTTTTTAACCACTGGGCAGTACAGACATGTCGGGAGCAGCACTGGGCAGTACAGACATGTAGGGGGGCAATGGGCAGTACAGACATTGGGGGCAGCACTGGGCAGTACAGACATGTCGAGGGTAGCACTGGGCAGTACAGACATGTCGGGGGCAGCACTGGGCAGTACAGAGATGTCGGGGGCAGCACTGGGCAGTACAGACATTGGGGGCAGCACTGGGCAGTACAGACATGTGGGGGCAGCACTGGGCAGTACAGACATGTGAGGGGTAGCACTGGGCAGTACAGACATGTCGGGGGCAGCACTGGGCAGTACAGACATGTCGGGGGCAGCACTGGGCAGTACAGACATGTAGGGGGGCAATGGGCAGTACAGACATTGGGGGCAGCACTGGGCAGTAGCGACATATGTGGGGAGCACTGGGCAGTACAGACATGTCGGGGGCAGCACTGGGCAGTACAGACATGCGGGGGGCAGCACTGGGCAGTGCAGACATGTGTGGGGAGCACTGGGCAGTACAGACATGTGTGGGGAGCACTGGGCAGTACAGACATGTGTGGGGAGCACTGGGCAGTACAGAGATGTCGGGGGCAGCACTGGGCAAAACAGACATATCGAGGGCAGTACTGGGCAGTATGCAAACAATGACGTTTACCTATTTTCGCCCAACAATGGAAAAAACGCTTTGCTATGGGTCCGCGTTGCTATGTTAACGTTAAAAGAGCGGACAGACGAACACACAAACCACTGTGATCTTATATTATAGATTAAAGACTACAATAATAACGTTTAGAGGCAGAAAGGTTGCAGGTTGTTTTTGACTGACATAAAAACTAGGCGATGCAGTCGCTAAGCATAAAGCTACGCTAGCTATTACTAAATATTGGAGCAGAGCGTAGTACCTAAAAAAAATATTTTTGTTTCGATGGGAGCTTTTGCGAATTTCAAAATTCGGGCTCCGTCACAATCTGGTCCTAACTCTGTTGATTCGATTCCACATAAAAAATATTAAAATCGGTTGAGAACTCTGGCAGTCATGGCGTAACAGACATTTCGTCATTGAAGCTGATCCATGGGAGCTTCGCTCACTTCGTTCGCTCCGCTCCAATAATGAAAGAAATGCGAAAAACTTTTTTTGTCCTAATACATGAATAAAGTAATTTAATGTACAGTATCCTCGGACCACGGATTAGCAAGACTTTCTTCAACACCAATAACTGGACAAGCATTTTGCATGTCAGTTGTTGGCACAGTGCTTTGTTGAAGATCAACATCGGTTTCATCAAGACAACCGGCGTCATCATTTTCGCGCACTACGCAGAGAATCTCTCTCGATATACCGTTCGATCTTCGCGTGAGGATGCGGGAAGGAGGAACATTGTGCATCTCAAGACTATTACAGCTCGGATTCAGTTGTTTGTGACAAGAATTCACATGTGCCTTAGCTTTTTCTTTGTAATGAAATAGAAAGCCGCTTTTGTTTTGTACGCGTTTGACGAAAAAATAGATACACGTCACGCCGCTTTTCGGTTCAGTATCGTGCGTTTGCTAAAAAATAAATACACGTGATATATTACTACACCCCCCCTCCCCCCTTGTGATATTTCGTGATATTTTTATGGACCCCTCCCCCCCCCTTTGAGCCTCACGTGATTAATGGACAGCCCCTTATTAAACGTAAGAATGTCATATTTATAGCATTTTTATGATTTGTCTAATAAAGTTGTTTAGCTAATTTGTAAAACGTAAGTAGTTGAAAGTAATGGTTGCCAATTAGTCAAAATTTAACAGTAATTAACTTTATTTGTAGTTAGTACCTACTTTTGTCCAAAACTGTACCTATGTAGCTTACAAAGTTAATTTTCTCTATCTTTTTCCAAAAAAATATATTAAAATAAAGCTTTATGTCCTTTTTTATACACTCCATTTTTCACTGCATCTGAAATATCACCTTCTGAGTATAGCAAATGATAAATTGTATGTGCAAATGCTTTCATAATTATTTATTTACTTTTTATTGAGTTTGAGTCAGTACTAGAAATATTATATCAACTATGGAACAGTTAGCAAATATTTTTTTAATGTTGAATGTTGTTGATGTGGTCAACAACACAACACTGATTTGAACCATAAACAAATACTAAATAGGTATATCACACATATAACCACGTGTGTCATACATGCGGTAAACACACACTAGGTGTGTTATTTTTTTTTTTATTTAATTTAATGTATTTCTTATGTAAATATCAGCTTTTTGCACTCTTCTTTCCTGTATACCTTGAAATGTGCCCAATTTTACACTTCCCCGGCCGCGTATAAAGTATATTAAATTTTTGCTTAAAAGTAAATTTGTCTTTGTTTAATTAATTTAAACATGATTTATATAAAGGTTTCGATTACTTAATTCTTTGTATTTATTATTTCGATTTCATTTAGTTAAAAAAAAGAGTCTGTCAGTTGTATGAAATTAAAATAGATATGTCATCTGCAGAACTTCAATTCAACTATGCCTGGCAAATCATCGATGTATAAAACGAGTAGTTGGTGGAGACCGCAGTTTTATCGTCGGTATCCTTTCGGTATTTCAGCTACTTTTTTATTATTATTATTATAAATAATTTATTTAAGCTAACAAAATCCATTGTTCTTATAGAAATACTAGTGGACCCGACAGACGTTGTCCTGCCTGTTATTTTTGCAGTATAGATAAATAACCTAGATACCGTCTGCAGCGCCATCTGCCGGGCTGATTTGTGAATCTAAACCATTCTCAGATCCCCTTGAACACACACAAAAAATTTCATCAAAATCGGTCCAGTCGTTTAAGAGGAGTTCAGTGACATACACACTCACAGAAGAATTATATATATAAAGATTATATTGTTCATTTAGGCTATTTTATTAACCTAAACTATTAATGATACATGGAATATTTCGGGTAACCTCTGCACCTCCGCTTGACTTATTTTTTTGGGACAAACTGTATTATTACTATACGGTATAAAGAATTAATAACATTAAATATTTTGTTCAACACCTGTATGCAACACCTGAACAGAAGAAACCCATCAATCCATTCCATCATGGGAAATACCAAGATATACTTATCAAAACCGCAAAAACAGAATACAGAAAAACCTAATCACTTCGAAAACCTATTAAATTTGTATAAAAAATTACAATACTCGTTATATAAAAACAATTCTTCGAAAGAACACAAATCAATTTGTAAGTATACGAGTAAGCTTGGTTAGTCTAACAAATCGAGAAAAAGGCAGACGTTTTTTTTCTGCAATAGTTTTTTTAGAAACGTCACCTGGTCTGGTCGTATTACTGGAGACGATAATAATCATGAACGTTTTTAGATTCGTGAGTCGTCATGGGTCAGACACACCCCTCGCCTCGCGTGGGTTGAATAACGGTTAAAACAGGTACACGTAACGGGTCTTCTCAGTTTACCTGTAGAAGGTATCCACGTGTAGTCATGCCGGAACAATCGGTGTGAAAGTAACAAAAAATACACAAAAATTCCCTGTCACAATGTGTGACCGCGATGAACTCCGAAACTATACAACCGACAATTTTTTTTCCATTCTGCTGTATTTGTTCCGACTTAGGACATAGGATAGGTTCCACTTTCATTAACAGCTAGTGAAGTATAAAAGAAAGAGTTATGACTACCCGCAAATACACTGTTATTAATAAACATGTACAGTTTCTTATTACTGTGTAAGTTACAAGTCTTTCATCACTGGACATTATGACATTGAGATTATAATGAACAAGACAACCCACATTACAATTATAACGGGTTTTAAAATGTTCTACATAACAGCATACGTAATTTGCTATCTTATTTCCTTATTTCTCATTACTTGATCAATATTTATACAATGGTAAATATTTTTAATATTTATAATTTACTTATCAAAATATAGATAACACATTTAAATAAAATATCTCGTCAACATGATAGTTAATGAATAATAAGTTCATTCTTTATAAATAATCATTTTTTATTAAAAAAAACACCAAACAAAATATCTTAAATATTCAAAACTTTATCGAAATTAACAATTCCATATATATATGTATTTGACAACAAACAAATGTTGCTATTACGAAAAAAGTAAAAACAACCGATGCCTCCTGTGAGGATTGAACTCACGACCCCTGGTTTACGAGACCAGTGCTCTACCACTGAGCTAAAGAGGCGATGAGTGAGGCCTCGAAATAACGGTTCTCCATCTATGGGCCGCCACTTTCGAGAGACGACGAAAATTTTTTGATCGCTGATCACTTTTGTAGAATTACCCGAAACAGTGATAGTATGGTGATATGGTTATTTCTATTTTAAATTGACATACAATGTTATTTGAAAAAAAAATAGGTAAAAATATGATATTTCAGAAGTGGTAAAACAGTAAAAAAAAATGGTATTTAATTTATTTTCAAATTTGGTTTCTTTCATAAATAAAAAAATAAAAGTATTTTATTATTACACGCTGGGTTTTGTTTAAGTGTTCGATTTCATGAAGAAAAAAAACTATTATTTGTTTTTTTTAATTTTCGGGTGTTGATTGGATAAAAGTACCATAATTAAAAATTAAGATAAACCGAATTTACACAATAAAAATAAATAAGTAAAATAATATTTAATATTATCATTTAAGAAGATTCTAAAATGATAAATTTACGGAAAAAAAAGTAAAATGAAGAATGTAATTTTTAAATCGACTTTTTTTACCAATTTATAAGATAGAAAAATGCGTTATAAAAATCTTTAGAAACATACCTTGCAGTGTTTTGCTCCATATCTGTAAAATAAAAAAAGACCGTATACAATGCTTAATATTATTAAAAATTACAATAAAAAGAATTGCCGAAACCCGGGATCGAACCAGGGACCTTTAGATCTTCAGTCTAACGCTCTCCCAACTGAGCTATTTCGGCTAGTTGATAGGACGCCAGAAATTACAACCAGTATGTCAAAGTTCCAACCTTATCTTTAATTCATGTCCAAAAAACTTCTGTAAAAATCTATAAATCACAGTAAATTAATATAAAAACAATTGTAGCCCGTAATAATAATCTATAATGATTTTCCGTACGGAATTCTTATATCAGAAGACTACTAGCGCCATCTAGGTGGGTTGAAAAAAACCACTATCAACTTGCTGAAAAGCATTGTGTTCAAATATATTACGAAATATTTGACTTACAAGAACCTTAAGTTGCTTTTCCGCTTATAGTAATATTTACTTTGACCTAAAATGAAGTTAGGGAAAAACATATCCTGTTTTTAAATCACACATATTAAGCTTGCTTTGTTCCCAAAAAATTAGCAGTTTCATCCCTTGGGATAACCAAATTAATTTGTTGAGCAAAAAACAATAACACTAGTAAGGAGAACTTTCTTATGCTTTATTATTAATATGTGATGTTATCAATGAAGTGTACTCTACATATTGTTCCAATAGAAGATCAGCTAACAGGTCCACTTATTTTTAATGTTAGTGGTACCTACGAGGGATAGTAACTAATTAATAAGTAATTTAAGTAGAAACTAAATTATATTTCTTATTTTATATATTTTCATATATAAAATAGTTTTAAAGATGCATATGTTCTTAATAAAACTTATTAGTATTAAATTAATATCTGCAACTTTGAACTTTGACAACCTTCCACTTTTTTATTTTCTAAACAGAATTGCCACTCTTCAATTGTGTTATAAAAATTAGAATTCTCAAAAAATTTGTTAACTTTTTGAGAATACTAATTTTTATAACACAGGTGCTATAGCTACTTAATTTGGATTCAGTACAATGTATGTATGTCTTATATTTATTTTTTACTCTAGAATCAGTCTACTCTAATGGCCCCCTTAATTCTAAAGTAAATATGAACCACTCTTCCACTTCAGTCTAGTACTCTATGTTGGTCAATTTAGTGCTCTAAGAATTAATTAATCTTGTATTCAACTATATCTATTTAGTGAACAAATTAACATGTATGAAAAACAAATGTCAGTTCTAATAGCATTTTATATGTCCACCATACTAGCCAAAAACACTTTCATATGCATTGATAGAAATTAAATACTTCCGATACTAAAAAGGATGTTTTTTTTCTCCATATGTTTGTTGACATACTCTCTGGCCACCAGAATAAAATAAAAAAAAGATGCAGGTTTTATTTGTATAATTAAATAGCTTTCCTACCTGACTCAGTAGACTCTGATTGATGCACCTGCACCGCTTTATCAGCTGCAACTTGTCCTATATCATCCAGTATTACACCACAGTTTTTATACAACCTACTACGCAGCTTCATCTGTTTATCTGTTTCACGATAAGCTTTAATCTCATCCTGTAACAATCAAGGATTTATTTCTATAATAACAAATCTTACACAAACTGATAAGGGGTACAAGTAATGGTTTAAATAAATATATTACAGTGCACATTTGGTGCAACGGTAGTGATCCTGCCTTTCGCACCAATGGTCCTGGGTTCGAGTTCCAGGACCAGACCAATTGAGCATTTGTACCTAAATCATGGATATTCATAATTATTTTCTTTATAATACTTATATATTATTATGATATATGTTTGTCTATCCGTTACCCTAGTATCTATAACACAAGCCTTACAGTGCTTACTTTTAGCAAGGCGAATCGGTGTGGTTGTAAAAAAAATATTATTGTTATCATAGGAATTACTCACTTTTAACTCCTTCAGTCTACAATGTGATCTACTAGAAAAACACTGTCTCACATGGGTGTCTGACCAGTTTTCACTATCACGATTTGTAACTACAGGTGCAGAATCTCCTGTTCTAAATTTTGGCACATTTAGTTTATTAGTTTGAGTAACTTGTAAATGTCGTTGAGGTGATGGTGGTGGATTTAATGAACGTATAGTTTTTTTGGGCTTCACTACAAAGTTTCGTTGTTGTGGCACTTCAGGAGTATAGTCATTTAAAACAACGGGAAGCTCACATAATAGAGAAGAGCTAACGTTCGAACCATATGGTTTGGCGCCAACGGAAACTGATGAAGGCATTTCATGTCGTGTAACGGATGATGACGATTTTAAAGTACTTTGGGATGGATTTCGAACTCGAGACATAACTCTGCTATACTTATTTACGCGCCTATTTTTTGTTAAATCCATTTTGAAGAACAATATGTTTTGCTTCAATGAACGTAACAAATTGCACTCCTACTTTGAATAATTCACATAAGTTCCATGAAAAAGTGTATAAAATACTTTTTAACTTTGATTATTTTCGTAAATTGATTTGAAAAATTATGTAAGGAGAACAAAACGAACAATATTTTGAATTTTGAAACCACTAGGAATCCCTATTATTTACATACTCAAGAGACGTCAAAACATCAAAAAGTGTCATTTTTAGGTTTTCCATGTCAAGGAAGGCAAAGGATACATAGCTCATACAACTTTGTCTTCAGTTTTTCCTTTCATGACGATATGATGAATTTCTGAATACTTAAATACACCTTCTGCTCTCCACTGTTTTGTTTCATTTGGACCATAATTAAACTTCTTCACGAAAACTTAATAAACCATTAATATTAATGTACGCCACATTGAAATATACATTAATAATCTATATAATACTAATAAACTGATAAGATATAAACTTTCAAGTTTTTTTCTATTTTTTTTTTAATTGTACAAAGGATATTAAATTTTTACATTCTTGTAATTTTAAACATAACAATATAGGTAGTTATTTAAATAAAATTGGGTAAAACAAAAATATGTAATTTAATTAATGTATTGAAATCCTCAACGCTGGCAATTGCAAAGATGCCTGAGGCGCTACAAAATCGTGATATCTTAGAGGAAGCCCTGGTGAAGGTGTTGTGATACTGAACCTGTACCTGTATGGGGTTGTACGATTTTAGATAAAAAGTAGCTCATAGACAGCTCGAGTTAAAGTTCTTTAAAAATTATAATAAGATTTGTATATATAACATTTTACAACAACGTTAAAGCCGTCTTCTTTGTAATAGTCCCTGGTGATATCTGCTGCAATCCATCTCATATAACCCAGAGGTAACACACAAAGTTCTCATTATATTCACCGACGAATCCAAAACCAAATTGGGAACCGGCGCGGGAGTATTCTCCGAGGACATAAGTATTATTATTGCCTTTTCCCTAAACCTTCAAAACGCCGTCTTCCAAGCAGAGTGCATGGGCATCATAATGGCAGCAAAAGCGGTATCAGCAAGGGAGGTAATAAAGGGCTGTAATATCAGAATCCTTTCCGACGGCAAGTCGGTTCTACAGGCACTGCGTAGCTATCGAGTCACGTTCAGTCTGCTGCAGGGGCATACAATGAGGTAACTATCCAATGGATCAAAGGCCATAAAGGGGGGGTCACGAGGTAGCGAGGCAGCTGACCAGTTGGCACGGCGGGCATTTGATACGGTGTCAATCGGCCCAAAACCGTCATCCTCATTCCGATCAACTGGTTTAATAATAGAATCCGTGAACACAAATTAAAACTTCATTAGCAACAATGGAATTCTCTGGACACTGAGAAAGAGAATGGGCGTGTAGACAAGCTAAGCTCATACTGCCGCGGGTGGAGGCTAGAGTGTCGATCCCTTCTACAGCTAAATAGACCAGAACTACGACTGGTAACAGGTGCCATTACTGTTCATGGTAGTTCTAACAGACACCTCTTTTATTAACCCTTGTACCTTGTACCATCGACAGCCCTCTATGCAGAGGATGCATGTAAGTAGAGATGGGTAATGGGTTATAACCCATTCCACCCATTTGGGTTATAAAATAAATAAATAAATATTTCTTACATTCACACCAATTAGCCTAGCCCAAAGTAAGCACTGTAAGGCTTGTGTTATGGATACTAGGGTAACGGATAGACATACATATTTGATACATAGATATGTAATATTCATAGAAATATATAAAAACACCCATGACTCAGGTACAAATGTTCGTATTCATCATAAAAACATCTGCCCCTTCCGGGATTTGAACCCAGGACCGTTGGTGCGAAAAGCAGGATCACTACCGTTGCACCAAACGGTCGTCTCGGTTATAACTGGGTGATTTGGGTTTTAACCCGGTTTTAACCCATTATCACCCATTTTAGTGGGTGAAAATGAACAGTGTAAATATTTGTATGTATTTTAAAGTAGCAAAGAACATAAAATGAAAATCCTAATACAAATCAAGTCATTTATTTCGTATTTACAAAATTATATGAGTAAACATACAAATTAATCATCATAATCACTTGAATCAGATATCTGTTCACAATCTACAAATTCTAAATTATTCGTGTTAGATGTTGACGGTTCGGGACTGACACTACGTAATGGCATGGTATTTCCGATATTTCATGAAGTGGTGATGAATCACAATCCTCAGAAATGACACACGTCTGATTCCTACTCTTATTTAATAAATTCCAATTATAAGTAATAAATGTCAATTTAGCTGCCCTTTCTGTAGTGAGTCTGTTTCTTTTTTTGCTGTGGACATTGCTATGAGCATTAAAAGAACGCTCTACAGCAGCTGAAGTGCAAGGTGCGGTCAAAATTCGGACCGCGACTTTGCTTAATGCAGTGGAACCACAAATACCCTTCCACCATGTTGTTGCACTTACGTCGCTTATATTTTCCCACATAAATCTATGACACCAAAACCCTTCTCTTGCCCGATAACTCACTAAGTTGGTCATAACATTTATTCCCATACTTTCGCCTACTTTATATATGTATTCCATGGCGTCGACTTCCTGATCTTCGTCAAGTTCACTTCCTTGAACTGTAACAGAAGATTACAATGAATGCCTGTTATCTGACTGAATCTTTCTTTAAGTAAATATATGCCACATATTTGTACATACTTTACGTACGATTAGGTGAAATATGATTTGATACAAATGAAAAACGAAACGAAAATATTACTTCTTTAGTATATTGAAAGATAATTGTTATTATATATTCTTTTTATTATTCTAATGTATTAGCAGAAAGGTTAAAATGTTAGATTTATTTTCGTTTTCAAATACAGTCATAATTTATTGGACTTAGGTTCTTTATTCTACCGGCAAAGGTTCAAATATTCCGATTACTAAGTATGCCGTCTATTGTTTTCAACTTCTTTGTCTAAAAGCTTTATGTTCATGGTAAAAGTTAGTATATTGTGTTATTGGGTTTTATTTTCTATACGGTGGCCGTATTACTCTTTCGGCAGATTAAATATTACTCTAATTTTCTGCCCACGAAAAGTACTTAGTTCAAATCTATCATATCCATAACTACGTGAATCAGTGTTAAAATATTGCATAAATTTATTTGAATTTTTGAAATAACATCTTTAGGTACCTATTACAAAATGTTTACAGTATCAGTTTTTTAATAATTATTTAAAAATACTTGTTTACATTTTAATTCACAAGATGGCCGACAAACAAACTAGCAACAATTAAATCTTTAAATGTTTTGGTCTTCGATCATCTACATGAGCGAAGATTTTGGTAAATACAAAATGATTGTTGGTAGCACGAATCGAGTTAATGTAGCTGTTAGGATAGCAAGTTATAATTAATCAAAATAAATCAGTGAAAAGAGCTCAAATATAAGAATGTACTTACTTGTAGAGTTTTTAAATCGATAAATCCAGTCCCCAAGCAAATCGTGGTCAATATATTCAAGCCAAGGTCATTCAGGTAAAAGCAGGATCAAATCACAATAGAAAGGTGCCGGGTCGAAAATTAAACAAAAATATCACATAAAACACGTGTACTCTAACCGAGACGTTGAGGACGAGTGAGGTACGAGGGAAAAGAAGACGCGGAGTATTTGCGCGGGGTGCAGATAATACGTGTTACCCTGTCCCGCGCATCCCTGTCCCTCCCATTGCTAGCCATACGTCAACATGTAACAGAATTAGTTTTCACCCACTTAAATGGGTTATAACTGGGTGAAAATGGGTGATAACTGGGTTTTAATCTACCCGAGGGTTATTACCCGGGTGAATACCCATCACTACATGTAAGCGGAAGAAACTGCCACCTATGTCATAATGGAATGTGAAGGAGTGCCATTTTGCCATTCACACAGGGATACCGACTAAAACGGTCCGGATCGGTATAGCGCGAAAGTAAAATGCCTGTCAGTAAAATACGCGCAGAGCATAAATCAATGCAAAAAGCGGCAACCCACGTCACAACCTTTACCCCAGAGGTGAAAAACTTAAACTTCAGAAAAAATCATAACTTTTCGTATGCTTTGAGATTAGCACGGGAATCTGTCATGAAGCAGAACTAAGGACAATTATTTCCGCCTAAGACAATTTTTGTTTTTAATTTTAAGTTATTGATATTTTAACTTTGTCGGCAACCTTAGTATGAAAAGTTGTTAGGTGATTATTGTGCTAGCATATCTTAAAAAAAATGGTATAGGCTTCATATAATATTATTAGTCAATAAGTAAGATTTCAGTACCCAGCACAATACAATAATAATTTATAAAGTGGGTTGGTAAAATAAAGTATACTTGAAAATGGGAGCAAAAATAATACCAGGTTAGTGGTTTTCAATAATAGTTACTTGTCAATAAAATATAAATTGTTTTAATTTCTTTAAAAGTAACATTTATATTTAAAAATGCAACAAATAAAAATCTTTAATGATTTTTACTGTCCAACCAGTTCATTATGCTTTGTTTCATAAATAGCCTTTGCTTTATTCTGGTAATCATCACAAAAAGCTGAAATTTGTTTTGTAACACTATACACCAAATCCTCGGAGGCTCCGGTCTGTTTTGAAGCTTTTTTGATAAATTCATTTTGTATGTCTTTAAGAGCATCTCTACATTTTATGTATAAAGCTTTTGCATTTTTTGCTAATGCTTCTCTATGTTCTTTAGTAACTTTAGGGACAGGGACATATAAAGTGGTACCATCCTGTTGTGGATTTAAATTAAGTCCAGAGCTATTGATTGATTTTAATGCATCCGGTATTGCTTGTGGGAAAGATGCAAAGTTAATAACAATAGTTTTGGGATTTTTACGGACTATTTGAGCCAGTTCTTGTAGTTCATAGTTCTTTCCTTCAAATTTCACTCGTAATAATTCTATAGAACCAGTTGTGGAGCGGAGTGAAAGGTTTTTTGCAAAGTCTGTCTTCATTTTATCAATTGTAATTTCGCACGACTTTTTCATCTTATCTACTGGGATAAGTTCCGACATTTGTGTTAGATTTACTTCAACCTTCACATCTTTTCCTTTTTTATCCTTTCCTTTATCTTTGCTCTTAGCATAACTTCTTATTATAGTACTATTTATAGGATTGATTATAGCTACTCTTTCACTAACTCTCAAAACATTTTGGTGATAAGGTTTTAGTGTATTTATGAATGCTGGCACAACTAACCGCTTCAAAATTCTAGTTCCCATAACTGTAATTGAGCTTATGTAATGTTGAACTTATTTTATATCTCAATTTCTCTCACAAACACAAAACTAACCTCAATCAGTTCTTTTTTGTTTTCATCTACGGGAAGGCAAAGGGAGTTAAACTCACACAACAAAATTTTTGATGATATGAAAATAAAATTGTTCAAATTCACTAAAAATAAGTTTTTTGAACTGCCCACAATTTTAACGAACTCATACTAATTAAACTGAGTGTCTGTAGGCCTCAAAACAATAACCAAATATATAACTGTAGTTTTATAACATTTTCATTTTCTTTGGCTGTATGGGCCAACACAAGAGAAATACTCTTTGCCTTCCCATAAGGGTAACCGTACTAGTCTTGGGCCTTGGGCATAGTAGTTCGCAACTGAGATCGCTCGGTTTAGTTCGCCGCCCCTAAACGAACTAGTTCGCTCTTCTAGTTCGTCAGCTCCCAGCTCGAATCAGTGAAAGGCAGACAGATCGTTCGCTCTATTTGATACTGCTCTGGCTACATGTGATAAGATTACAGAATGTTGTACTTATACCTACAAATTTTGTACTCTTAGAACAGCAAAAATACCGTTCTATAATTTTCGCCTTTTTCGAATATGTATGTATAAGTAATTGTTGATAACTTATACATATTTTGTTACACACGACACAAAAAAGAAAACAAAAATGATCACTTTCCAGATTTATTTATATTTTTTAAAAATAATCAACATTTATATTACTTTTACGTACTGATTAGTTCTTATAACACATGACATGACATGACATGATTGAAGTAAGTTTAAAGTAGGTAATATCGGTGTTTGTCTTTCAGCAGTTATTGGGATCAAAACGTGTTTTGTTTTCATATGACGTGTTAAATTACCATTCGATCCTCCCGCAATACTTATTAACGTTGAACAATGGTTGCATTTCGCTTTTTTATTATCAATGTCTTCTGTAAAATGAGTCCACAAGGAGCTATGTTTTCTTTTTGATGACATCGTAAGAAATAACCTATAATAAAACACATGAACCCTATATGTAAACTATTTTAAAGTATATTACAGACATTTATTGATTATTAATAATAATTGTCGTTATACATTTCAAACACGAGTTACCTGATGACAACAGTGTCTTATTATTTCCAAATTAACATTTATTTTTGCCGCTCTAAAACTTTTCTTTCATTCGTGTTGACACTCAATGACCATAGAGTATATAGTTCCACTGACTGACAGGCCAGAGAACTAAACGAGACGCGCATGTGCAGTGAGCGAGCGGCCATTCGTAATGACATACGTTCGGTAAACGCCACTCTCGCTCATTCGCTCACGAACTAATGAACTATGGAACGGGGAATGAGGGAACTAGTTCGAGTAGTTCATCTGTGGGAGCGCTCTTACGACCTAGTTCGTTCGCGAACTACACAAGACTACCGTACCCTTCCTTACAAGTTTGTCATGTCAAGTCAAGTATTGGATAACTAAATTTATAATAAATAGAGATGTCTGTAATATTTCAAACAGTTATAAATACAGGAAAACTTTATTCAGTACATAAATCTTTACGCGCACCTCTTACTAAATGTAAATGTTTTGCTCTTCGAAAATATTCAGGTACCATAATTAGGTTATCAATAGGCAAAGTTGTTTTATCAAGGTGATTTGAATTTTAAGGTATGTATTTGCTTTCAGATCTGCCAAGAAAATTCGTTACCTTTGACAATGTTGTCGCACAGAGACGAGCAGAGGCCAAACGTAGTCTTATAGTCCAGGTTAACTCGGAATCTTCTTTCAATGAGTTGTATTGTTATTGCTGCAAGTATGCCGACATAAATGGTATTCATCATTACAAAAATAATGCGGGAGAGGTAAACAATTCATATATTGATTAATTTTTTATTTTGATAAATAATGTATTTAGTTCTTACACTTCCGCCCACATTACACATTTTAATAAAACAATTTTTTTGTGGATTTTCTGCATAAAATATTTTATATTTAATCCTGACATTTTACGAAATAAGTTATGCAAATAATATATTAATAAATTAATATTTAAATGCATTTAAAATATTTCTATGCTTTCAAGTGCCAACAAAATTTTAACTATTAGGCCACCTGAGTGTATCAGAATCATCATCAATCAATTATCAGAAACATCAGAAGTCCACAAATATATTTAATTTCTTGGCATGCAATTTAGATGATACAATTACATGTAAATAAAGTGGTACTGCTAATTATATAGCCTATAAAGTTTTCTCTATATTACATAAATTAATATATACCAATAAGTATACACAACAATTAGAAGGGTATTCCTAAAATACAACACCTGCCTATCAAGTTCTGCACCAGTGGAAAGAGAATTTTCGTATGCTGGTATATGTATATGTCCACATAGACGCAACATATATGATGCTATTTTTTTATTTACTTTTATAAATCTTTAATAAAGGAAGAACACTAATTTCATTTAAGTGTATTAAATTTATATAGTGTTTTGAAATACTTATTTTGCATTAACTATTTAAAATACAAAAAGCAATAGTACTTTGTGTTTGAATTTTGTATTAAAAAAATATTTAATTTTTTTAAAAGTATTTTGTACATCTCTGCTTATAAATTCACTGAAATAATGTATGTCTAGAATGAGATCATCTGCATGGAAAGTGTCACAATATTTTGTTTCAGCATTTCATGCTTGTTGAATTTAAATCTGAAGATTGCCTCAAACATGTACTACAGAGCTGTAGTTCTCATCAAAAAGATGTTGATAATATTATGGCTTCACAATCTCCATTCCTGTGGTTCAAAGCTGTTAGTGGTAAAAAGGAAAAACTTGTTGCTCCTCATTCCCAATCACTTGTGACCAAGAACGGCAACACTCCAATTGAGGAGGAAGTTCTTTTTGAAGAGTTAGAAAAATGTTCGACATTATCAGATCAGATACAAACATTGTATGATAGAACAAAATTGAATGATTTAGGTGTAAGACTGAGATATATGGTTGCAAGACATGTAAGTATTAAACAAAATTGTTTTTAAATAAATGATGCCTGTGAGGGATTATTTTCTAATTTGAATATTATATGTTTTTAGCTAGAATTGATATTTGATAGCTTATATGCAAATGTAGCAGTAAGACCATTTGGTTCATCCGTGAATGGATTTGGCAAGATGGGCTGTGACCTGGATTTAGTGTTGACAAGTGAAGTTACACATGAAATGGTCAGTAAACATACTGTTTTACAAAATAATGTTCTGCAATTCACAATGAAAATAGGTTGGCTTATGAAAGATATATATATCTTTTCTTTTATACATACATAAAATATATGGGTAAGAATAGCTCTTCAGGTACCGATTGTCTAAATACGAAAGTGTGGGTAGTTCATATCCATTTAGTCGACATTTGATAGATTCTATGTACAACATCAAGGTCTACTAGTGACAATTTATATTGGTCACATTGCATCCTTACTAATATTATAAATCGGAAAGTGAGTTTGTTTGTTTGTTTGTTTGTTTGTTCCGCTTTCACGCCGTAACTACTGAACCGATTGCTTTGAAATTTTGCAGACGTAAAGATAAAAGTCCGGATTAAATAATAGGGTACTTTTTATCCTGGAAAAATTGATATTCCCGAGGAAAAACAAAAATATTGTTTGCTTGATGGATGGATTGTAGATGGCGCTGTGTGTCGTTTAAATCAACGTAAAATATTGCAAACGAATATAAACATGTAAATTTAGATGCTAAATGATACGATAATGAATCCCAGAAAATGAGGAATTCCCGAGGGATGACGTACAATTTGTTTTATCGTCTAAACTGTTTTTTTACATCTACTTATATGTTGCAAACGAATATGAACATGTAAATTTTGAAGCTAAATGATTCACTAAATGACTCATTCCTCGGATTCTGATTATTCCAATAGACCTCCCATTTCAATTTAAAAGACTACAATTTCCTATAAGGGTTTCATTTGCAATGACCATTAATAAAGCACAAGGCCAAACTCTAAGGGTTGCTGGAGTACACTTGGAAAACTATTGTTTTTCGCATGGTCAGCTTTATGTAGAGTGTTCCCGGGTTTCCAGTGCCCAAATTTTTTGCTCCACAAGGGAAAATATATAATGTAGTGTACCATTCAGTTTTGGTTTAACAACTAATTTTATCCAGCGTTACATCGCGCTTCTTAGATTTTTCCGTGGGAATGAGAAGTTTTCTTATAGTTGTGTTTTATACCACAATATAACCGAATTCCACGCGGGCGAAGCCGCGGGCGGAAAGCTAGTATTAAATATATTCTACATTTGACAGATTCTGAAAATATTAAAAGTGAACTGGTAATCACTATATTCATTGACTAGCATAACTGTTTTTATAAGTAGTATTAAATGTTTGTGTTACAGTAATATTTTTTAAAAGCAATTGCAATTTACAAAATTAACATAATTTTTTTTGGTAACTATAATCAATTGCTAGAAATAATAAATTATATTTCTATTTTAAAGAGTATTCACTACATATAGAAACACGAAAATAATCTGCATTATATCATTAATGCCACATACCTATATATTTTACTTCTTAACTATGAGATTAGTAATTCGATTTAATCTAAAGAAATCAATAAATCAAATTGTTTATTTGCAAAAACATGTTGTATAACAAGGGTCTTACGCATAAAATGTACCGTAACATGTCTACCATATGCAAATGGTGTGCAAATATTTAAATAATTAATTTAAAAAAATATTAACAAATGCTTTAGTTGAAGTACTGTTGCTAAAACTCTGTGTAAAGGTGGTATCTCACCGCTCCTGAACGCCGCAGAGCGAGCCCAGCAGGCGGTTGGTGTACCAGCCGAAGCGGTACTCGGGCGGGCGAGGGACGTGGCAGCGGCAGCTGGAAATGGCTGCGGAGGCGCTGGAGGGACGAGCTCCAGGAGTCGCCAGGGTGCTCAGGGTGCTGCATGCGAGGGTTCCTATCGTCAAGTTCTCGCATGATCTCGCTGCACTCGAGTGCGACTTGTGCTTAAACAACATGTGAGTGCCAATCACGCTTATATTACCTCATCGTCCGCTTCGAGACAGTCACCAACTCTCCATTGATTCTGTTGTTTCTGTCTCGTTTGTCATATGACTGGCAAAAATTTCATTGGGACGGTTGCATTATTCTTTTTTATAAGGTCAGTAGAGTTGAGTAATTTGAAATTCGTCACAGGCGCATTCTGATGCTTTTGGGGGGGAGCTTGAGCTCCTTTACCCTGACCAGTCTTGAGCCGCTACAATTCAACCAATTTTCAATTATTCAATCAATTATGATGTAGATAGTACAAAGTAAAAGACAAATTAGGTGACTGTTTAGGTTAAACTTAAAATTAAACTATACTTTTTAGGAATCTTTACTTAATATTTAGTAATGTGACCAAATTGTTTCATAAGAAATGATTTAGTGTTCCCTGTGCCCATTCGCTCTCGTGATAACAATTCGATCTTAATGGAAGTGTGCATATTAGCTATAGGAGCCCCTTTAGTGCTTTGTATTTTTAGTTATCAGATTTGTAGTTGGTGAATAGCACAGGACCAACAATAGTGCCCTGGGGTACACCCGCCGTTCTTTAAATGGAGATATGAAATCGTGTCTTTCATCAGAAATCGACAATCAGAAAAATGTAAACAAAAACAGGTTGTGTGTGATGTTTATCTTCCGATTACATTACACATCATCATGCAAGACTTTATAGAATGCTTTCTAAAGATCTGAGAAAACTGATGAACACAATTTTCGTGACTCACAATATTTATTAAGCCGGTGCACATTATCAAAAGCTGGTCAATCTTCAGAATCGATGCGTAAGGTTGAGTAAGTTTGATCATGTCTGTTCCTGTTAAATTCTTATCACAAATTGGTAACCGGTAGTATAGGATGCGCGACAGTTTCTAAACGCGTATTAACGGTTCGGCCTCTGCAACAAGACTGAGCTCCATAAGATTGATTAAGGAAAGGTTGGCAATCGAATAATAACAGGCCGGGGTACAGTTCCTAAGGAACATTACCTCGCTCGCAGCTCTAGTTAGGACAAAACTGAGTTCAGAGCCATACCGCTGAGCCACCTTTACTCTGTACAGCACAACTAGACGGTGTTTGCTTTGCTGAGCAACTTCAGACAGATCAATCCCATCAAAAACAATACTTGTCAAAAAAACCAAGTCTCGCAACTTAATTGTTCTACGGTAAAAAGTTGTGAGATCCATGTAATACCAAGTCGGTTATTAATTTATTCAGTCCCTACTTAAGCGAATTTCTGTCTTAATACGTCCAGTCCCTAAGACCACGATCGTGGTCCATAACAATCGAAAATCAATTGTGTCTGGAATCTCCGTACTCGAATCATTAAGTTGTTACGTAATAATTAACAGCATCTTATAGTGACGCAAATCAATATTAAAAATCTTTATTGTTTTATATAAATATATTGACTCGGCCATCGCATGAAAACACGTGTAAATTAAATTATTTAGTACAGAAATTCGCTTAAGTAGGGACTGAATAAATTAATAACCGTCTTGGTATTACATGGATCTCACAACTTTATACCGTAGAACAACTGAGTTGCGAGACTTGGTTTTTTTGACAAGTATTGTTTTTGATGGGATCTCATTGCTTTTTGTATTTTGTAGACAGTCTACTTTTTTCCTTTTCGGTACCTTCTACTTATTGTATATATGTATGTATATCTACCAGCAACGAATTTTCTTAAAGCCCTCTCTCTGACTTATGAACTTTTCTTATTTTTGTAGGTTTTTTTAGTTTTTCCTTGATTCATACACCAAACACTATTTATATTCCAAATTTGAAGCTTCTAGGTCTGCTAGAAGTGTCTTAGAATTTTGATGATCGGTGAGTCAGTGAGTGACAAAATTAAGAAATTTGACCCGTTATAATTCTTAAACTACTTGTTCAAATTGAATGAAATTTGAAATATACCGTATCTTTACAATGCCTGCATGGTTACTGAAAATTCAGTCTTCTAGTTTTATCCACAACGAAGTTACAGGGGGGATAAGACCACCTTTGCCCACATTAGTTTTAAGCTGTTTTCTGTGCACTGTCCTTGTGTATGTGAGCAATGAAGAATTTACCTGGTCTACTTGGTCCATTTCTACATGTGTAAACCGTCAAAGCATTTCGTTTTCTATCTTTCTTTCGTCTTATTGCTTGTGTATATAAGCAATAAAGAATTTACCTGGTCTATCTTGTCTATATCTACATGTCGAAAACATCTGAGCATTTATATCTTCCTCTCTTCCTATTCCTTGTGTATATGAGCAATGAAGAATTTACCAGGTCCACTTGCTCTATACTTGTCTCGTCCATCTTATTTACATGTTCGAACCATCTAAGGATTCCTGTTTCTATCTTCCTTACTTCATATTCTTTGTGCATGTGAGCAATTAAGAATTCCTGGTCTACTTGGTTTTTTCCCCTAGGTCTGGAGTGCATATGTCTGAGCTCCTGTGGGCGCTGGGTGGCGTAGGCCCTTGCGCCCGCCCCCTGGCCTTCGCGGTGCGTCGCTGGGCTTCAGCTACCGGCCTCACCAGCCCTCATCCCGGACGTTGGATCACCAGCTTCCCCCTCACGCTCATGGTGCTCTTCTTCCTCCAGCAGACAGAAGGCAGGCAAGCCCTTCTTCCCTCCATCGATCGCCTCGTCAATATGGCCGGTGAGTTGTACACTTCTCTCTTACGATTAGGGTTGCCACGTCTTTAATCAAAAGCCGGACAGACCAGCCCGCACAGCCTGGGTAAAGGCTGGACACTGTTTTTTAGTCTGTCATATGTATCTTACACGACTAGTTTTTTAAAAGTACCTAAATAAACCTTTTTTTACCAAGTATCACAAAATCTTAATGTCTAATGATCAGTGGTCGGAGTAGGTATATTGAATTAAGGTCACTGACATCAAACGTATATGTTAATATGGATACGCCTCCGAGTTTCCGGATTATTATGATAAAAATACCGAAACATCGAAATTATTACATGAAACTAGTTAAAAATGTATCAATACTCTCAACGCTATGCTGCTAGTGGCGTAGATGGCCAGAATTTAATAGTAAAAAAAATTGGTTGCCTGTAAAGTCGATATACGGGCGAAAGTTTTACGTGACAACGACTTTGAGTGGTAAAATAATTTTAATGTGAATATTCATTCGTATAGTAGGAAGAAGGATGAAATAATAGTAACAATTTAAAACATTTATTTATACAAAGAATTATATTTAAAACATTAATTTATACAAAGAATCTCGCACTGAATTTCATATATCACCGCCTAAGCGAAATAGAAGCGCAAGACATGAACCGGTGTGTATGCCTATCTCTCTCACTCTCTCTCTCGCTCTGTCTCTCTCGCTCTTAGGCGGGCTAACCATGCCCGAGTGGAAGGGACGCGTGCCTCTCACTCGCTCTCATTTATAAAATGATATAATAATAATATTCATTTCAACACACGACATCCGGCAAACAGGGTCTTTTGTCCTCTTATGTCTATGCTCAACGCATCTGACCAATTAGAATCAAGTATCCTGGATGACTCATTGACTGTTTGTTCGAAAACAATGCTCGCACCGACATCCAGACCAAGTGGCTCACTCACTTATTTCGGTTCGTGGAGTGCGCTTATTTTATGTGTTGTGAATATCTTGACTTGACCCTGGCTTGTGTACTGTCTTCTGAAATCTACTTAAAACGACGAATTTGGCTTATAACTACGGACATCGATTTATTACTCTTGGATTGGGCCCATTTGAAGTTGTTTTTGTACGGGTAAGTTTTAATTATTTTCACTATTTAAGAAGGTTTTAGAACTTGGAAACAGTTAAAATATCACTTTATAGCAATCATCATAGCGCATGAGAGTCCGGTACGCACACCGCAGGGCTATCACCGCTTCAGTTAAAAAAATCACTTTATATGAAACAGAATTTCATTATCGACTTTACAGTTGTGTATGTATATATTGTAAATTTAAATCATTGTTTTAGGTGACATATAAATAAATATGGCAAAGGTCAAGGCTGAAACAGTGCTAAAGTGGTTATTGCACTATCCTGAGCTACTTTACGATAACGCTAGTGGCACTATATACTGTACAAAGTGTGAAAGTCATTTGAAAGCTGTGAATAGAGGCAACATTACCAAACACATTGAAGGCGCTGTACATCAAGGAAAATTTAAGAGACCGCAAGAGGAATTTTACTTCGACCTCATTAAGTTCCTGATTCTATGCAATATTCCTTGGTCGCAAATGAAAAATCCAGCGTTCAAAGAGTTTTTTCAGAAATATATGTGCAGTACTTGTTGTTGCGTTTGTACCAATCGTAAAGTGGTTGACGAATCACAGTTACGAAAAGTTTATTTGGAGAAGTTTTATAGGAATAAAATCAATTCGATTTATGAAATTAATAAAAATGAGAAACTATGGATATCGCTGGATGAGACAACAGACATTTTTGGTCGATACATAGTCAATTTCCTAATAAAACCATTGCATCCTAGTAATAGTGCAGGCCGGCCTTATTTGATTGCTTGTAAAATGCTAACAGCAGTAAATGGACAAACAATAACACAATTTGTACTGCAATGTCTAGAAAATTTATGGCAAAACACTTTTGAAGCGAAAGTTGACAATATTTTAATGCTTTGCACTGACAGTGTCGCGTACATGCTATCTGCAGGGCGAAATTTAAAACATTACTTACCTGAAATGAAGCATGTGACATGTTTGGCGCACGCTCTTCATCGTGTAAGTGAGCAGATAAGGTCAGAATACAACGATATTGATATTCTTATATCAAATGTTAAAAAAGTATTTTTAAAGGCTCCTAGTAGGGTAAACATTTTAAAAGAAAAATATCCTGACTTACCGTTGCCTCCGCAACCAGTCATTACCAGATGGGGTACTTGGTTACAGGCAACATCTTACTACGCTCAACATTTAGATAAAATAAAAGAAGTTTTATCCTGCTTGAGCAGTTCTGATGCTATAGCCATACGAAACGCAAAAAACATTTTGGAAAAACAAAATTTAGAAAATGATTTAAAATATATCGAAGAAAATTACTCTATTATACTACTAGCCCTAAAAGAGTTACAAAAACAAAATTTATCTCTAGCTGATTCACTTTTAGTATTTGATCAAGTAAGGGCTACGCTTAACGAGTGCAATAATGAGAATATAAAAAATAAAATAGAATCAGTTATGGAACGAAATCCAGATTTAGATACAATTAGAGAATACAGCGAGAGTATTGAAAAAAGCGTAGCAAATAATCAGAAACTTTATTTCAAATTCGCTCCATTGACATCTACAGATGTTGAACGATCATTTTCCACTTACAAATGGATCTTAGATGTTAAAAGAAATAGCTTAAAAATCGAAAATATTGAAAAAATTATAGTTATTTATTTTAATTGTATAGAGACAGAAAATCAAAATGTAGAAATTGTAACCGATGAGGATTAAAAATAATTGTTTTTAATAAAACTGTAATAATGATTATTTGTATTCACAATAAACAATTTTGTTTGCTTACATATGGTTTTTTATTTTATTACTCTATTTACCAAATTTTTGGAAACTCCGGTACATTCCGGAAGAAATGCATGTCCATGTTATGATATCATGACGCAAGTATCTAAAATCAATATACCTACTCCGACCACTGCTAATGATACAACAACAAACAAATTCTTCTTCAATACAACATTAATTTGAATAATTACAAACGCCTCTCACTAAAGTCAAGGCGCTTGGAGCATTCCTGGTAGAACTGGGATGGCTGGAATAAACAAACAAACATCCCCCAGATGCAAATAAGCGTTTGAAGTCATCGAGTTGCGGACAGCGTCCTTATTCGATGAAGAAGATACGACATGATAAATGTAAAAAAGGAAAAGTTAAATAGCCTTAAAAAACCGAACAGGTCAGATACGACGGTACCTAACGCAATTTGGCAGAACATGCAAATAAAAATTCAGACTGTGTCCGGCTTTATCCACACGCTTGGCAACCCTACTTGCGACCTAATGTTGATAACAGGAACCTCCTTTAATGCCACTCTTTTATTTTTAAAGAGTAGCCTAAAATGTGTGAGTTTCATTGAATCGACTACAAATAGCTAGAATACTTCTTCGATCTACCTACACAAACGAAAACAATTTAGGTAATTACAATAAGTTTATTTCATAGCTATTTCAGTTATTTTTTCTCAAAGCCCTGTTAATTAGGAAAAAATATATTTTTAGCCAACAATTTCAAATTCCCGCGAAAACAGCCGGTCACGTGTAATGGTTATGACGTCACATCACATAAAACTCAGCAAATATTGTATGAAGCTCTGACACTGTTTTGTGTGTTGTGACATCATCCGATTAGTCATGACCTTTCGGTTCTTGTAACCCACAGATAAAAAAACTCAGATGTATTATTCAAGAAGTAAAATAATTTCCATTGTTTTTGCTAAAAAAGCTTTAACATATTTAACATATTTCATTTTTTCTTTACAACTGTCAAGTATCCAATTGAAAACGTCAGCAAAAAATTATAAAATGGTTAATTAAGCGAAACCTAATACACCTATAAATTTTAATTACCATAAAAAATGGAATGCCAAATTTAAGAAAGCATCAATATTATAAATATACGAAGAATTTTTTTTTTTTAGTAATAATAGTAAAGTTATTCAGTTTTTAAAATTGCGGAAAATATCGCCAAATTTACAGACAATACATTGTATTCAATGAACTTCCGTCAATGAAAACGTATCACACCATCTCAAGTGAAAATGAACTTACTGTACATTGCAATAAGGTAGAATATATGCTAGCAAGCCGCCCCACTCCCGCTCAAGAACCAAAAAGCACCGATAGGTAAATACTCAATTAATAAATCAAACTTATCTTTCATACTTTATTGGGCGTAGAACCGACAAAATTACGTTTAGATAGGTATTAAGTTAACAAAATAACATACAAATTTTTTTTAACCAAAATGCAAATAGGTCATTAAATTATTCACGAGTAATTTTGGCGTATTAACATAGTTAGAATTAGCATATGTAAAAAGATTATTGTTATGTACATTACCTGTTCACATTAAAGTCACTGTCTTACAAATATTTCATTAATTGTTCAAAGTGTCCTCCTCCATTTTCAACACACACACTAGCCCGTTTTAACAAATTTCCTTTTAAAGAAATTAATACGTTTCTTTGCATTTTCACTTCATTAAAAGCGTCTATTATTCGCTGTTTTAGCACTTCAATAGTGTCAGGTTCACTTACATACACTCTACGCTTTATTTCACTCCATAGGAAAAAGTCTAAAGGTGTAAGGTCTGGTGAGCGCGCGGGCCACGGCACCGGGCCGCCGCGGCCGATCCATCGGTCACCGAACTCTTCGGTGAGGTACTCTCTCACAGCACGATGGTAATGTGGAGGTGCACCGTCTTGTTGAAACCACAACCCTCTCAAGTTCGCCAGTGGAATGTCATCCAACATAGTCGAAACCATCGTGCGGAGTAGATTTAAATAGGTTTCGCCCGTGAGTCGGCTCTCAATAAAATATGGACCGAAGATTTCATCGTTCAATATGCCGGCCCAAACGTTTACACTAAACCTATGTTGAAACGAATGCTCTCGCGTGAGCATAGGATTCCTGTATGACCACCAATGTTCATTATGATGGTTAAACAATCCTATTCTGGTGAAAAGGCACTCGTCGGAGAAAAGCACGTTGGCGTTTGGATTACTTATTACCCAACGACAAAAAGTAATCCTCGGCTCTCGGTCAACGGTCGTAAGTTCTTGAACTTTACGATAATGGTACGGATGCATACCAGCCGAGTTTATTATCTTCCAAGCCGAATATTGATTAATACCAAATCGTCGAGCAGCATCATGGGTGCTTCTTCGTGGATCTTCCTCAAAGTACGTCACCACGTCGTCATACAAGTTCTGAGAGATCGGTGGTCTCCCTCTTCCTTGCGCGTGCGATGGCACGTAAAATGAGCCATGGTTTAGGAGCCGTTGATAAGCACTTAACACTGTACTGTAGTTTGGCTGTCGAGCATTCGGGTACAGCTCTCGGTACATCCGTAAAGCCGCCGACACGTTTTCACCGCTCAAAAAATAAGCACGAACCATCATGACATATTCACGAGATGTAAACTGATAAGCCATGATTTTATTATGTACTTAACGAGTGTAACTGATCGATCACAAAAGCGTATGCGCACAGGCCGACTGACGAGTGGTAACTAAGTAATTAGGTCAAGGTCAAAGAAATGGTTATGTTCCCGGCATTTACGTCATCAAATCACGTGACATGCGCAGTAGCAAGTTTAGGTACATTATTTACTACTGCGCATGTCACGTGATTTCAAAATGCCGGGATTATACACGTGCAGAGTGGTGCGGGTTAGGGATATTCGATATACATCGATGCATTGAAAACATCGATGTTTACAATGCGATGCATCGAATCGATCCAATGTTTTGAAATGCTTTCGATATACTCGATGTATCGATGTTTTTTGCATTCACAATGCAATATTTCTATAAGATATAAAATACGTGTGTAAAAAACAACTACGCCTCTGAGCCCTCAGATGGGATACGAACCCACGACCTTTCGCTATCCGGGTGACTGCTCTGACCGCTGAGCTACCGAGACGCTGGCAAACGTGTCGAATTTTACAAATGTATTTCAACTTCTACTATGAGCTAGTATCGTTCCACCAATGTTGAATGCTAACTACCTTCAACATCGAAAGGAATATTTTTTACAAATATTTAACAATCGATTAAGATGGAACCAGCTATTATTATGTTTTTAATTTAATTTTTTGCATTCACAATGCAATATTTCTATAAGATATAAATTCAAATCCCATCTGAGGGCTTGGAGGCGTAGTTGTTGTTTACACACGTATTTTTTATCTTACCAATGAATTTCATAAAAACTCAAGTTTAACCACTAAAATTCTGCCTAATATTTTTTTCCCTATTTGTTTAATTAAAAAAAAAAAGTTGATGATTCAATAGTGGACTGGCATGAGATACAGGCTGGTGACAATCGGACAGCGAAATCTTAGTAATAGGGTTCCATTTTTCCACTTGTCAGTCCGTTACCGCGCCTTACCCCTCTCAACAGTCCCAGTACAGTGCGAATTATGAAAACGATGTCGGATTCTTAGATAAAAATGCCTATTTCTCGCTTAATAATTAAGCCAGGACCAATCAAAAAATACTACCATAAAGCTGATTAATACAGAATCCACCACAGAATATTAAGATCTGTGTATCTTTAGGACGGTTCCGTCCAATATCAACTCCAGACGCTGGAGTCGAAGGCGAAGAAACTCATCGGCAATAACGAACTTTTTAATAATAAGCTGAAGGGCCTTGAACATTGACGGAAGTTAGCTAGCCTATCCGTTTTTTATAGGATACATTTCCGAGGGTGTGCAGCAGAATTGCACAGCCTTGTTCCGCCGTCTCCATTTTTTCATCGGACAACCAGACTTACGAATTGGCTTTATTTGTTTGATATACCAAAGAGTCGCACTAAGATTTTTGGTTCCAATTTTGTAATACGTACCGCTAAAGAGCGGAACTCTTTGCCTGATAAATACAATTTAGGATCTTCAAGTCACTAGTGAATAGGTTTCTTCTAGGCAAGCGCGTTACATCCTAGATCGCATCGTCACTTACCATCAGGCGTGATGGCGGTCAAGCGCTTTCCTATTCACGATAAATAAAAACTCAAAAATAAATCGTAATTTAAAGCCACACGGTAATTTGAATATGGTAGCAATTGCTACCAGGACTGATGAGGGATGTTGACTGGCAATTACTACCGTGGCTTGACAAGTAGTTATACCCTTTGGGTATGGAACCCTAAAAAAGTACTCGATGCGTACAAAATATCGCTGTTTACACCTGATACATCGAAAGACATCGATGTACAGTTCTGATTTATCGAATCGAGAAAAACATCGATGTTTTTCCAAAACGGACACCCCTAGTGCGGGGGAAGGGAGCAGCGGGGGAGGGGCGCAGCGGGGAAGGGCGCGGCGGCGGGGGTTTTATGTTTGCACGCGCCAGGATTGGGTCATTGCGCACCGATACATACCTATGTGTAAGTTACGTATTCAATACGATAGTAAAGTCGTAGTAAATATTTGTGATAGACCATTTTTTAAGTTTTTTAAGGATAAATTAGTTCATGTTTTTTTTTGCGCTTAAACCTAGGTCTATAGTATCAGTAGTCGATACTGATAACGCAGTTTAATTTTTTATGGTAATTATATTTTAATCGTGTATAAACACTTCTTACTTACAGGTAAAGAGGACGTACGAATAGCAGAAGAAAACCTTAACTGCACTTTTCTACGGGACATGAATAAACTTCCCCCGGATTGCTACAACCAGAAACCGGAAGACTTGGGAATGTTACTACTGCAGTTTTTCGAATTTTACGCCCAATTTGACTTCCAAGAGAAAGCCATTTCAATCAATGAAGGAGTGGCTATTAGAAAGCCAAATGCGCAACCCTTATATATAATCAATCCTCTAGAAAAATCCTTGAATGTTAGTAGAAATGTAAGTTATGAGGAATGTCAGAGATTACAAGCTGAAGTAAGAAACGCTGCATGGCAACTGGAAGCTGATCTAGAAAGAAGAAAAAATTACGAATGGGGCCTCTTAGGGCTCATAGAATTGAAAGCATCGAAAGGTCTTAAAAAATTAGTTAGGATGGGAAACTCTCACAGGCTGGTCTCCGTTAAAGACTTATTCCAGGACACAGTTGAGACTAAACCTGCAGACGGTATAAGGAGTAAATTACAAAGATTGTCAGATAAAGGTGATAAAGATATAGAGAAAAGCGTCAAGGAAATGTCAGAGCAGATGAGCAGTAAGCCAGAAAAGGAGAATAAAGAACCAATAAGATTTAAAAATAGACAAGTTGCTAATGAAGTGTACAGAATACGAAGAGGCAAAATATTGTAATTTTGTGAACTGAATTTTCAGACTCGAAATGATGTGTGGGTTCGATCATTCTCTCGTATATGAATAATGTTTTATTTGGATGTGTGGTTCAAAATTTGTTAAATGAAGATTATACAAGTCTGATAGGTTTATATTTGCTATTTGAGACTATTTGTGTTAAAAACACATCTCGGTATCATCTTTGAAATATATCAAGAAAGAAATATATTCAGTTATAGTGATTCGTAAATAGTCGTACTTGAATATTGTTTGTTAATTTGTTTTGTGTGATACGAAAGTTGGATGAAAACAATGTAAATAAAGAAATTATAAATATAAAAGTTTAATTATAACACTTTAAAATAAAATAATAATAACATTATTATAAAAAGCCTATTCCAAGTTTATTTACAAAATTAGCATGGTTTCAACGACAATATAAAATAAAATATACATGGAAAATGGGTCAAATTTGTACTTATATTATACATATTGGAAAATTATTGGAGTGCTTAAACGAACCTTTTATTTAACAGTTTTTTGACAAATATTTCTATCTTCGGATTAACAATATCCTTCTTGTATATCGAACTGTTATCTTTGACCATTTGCTTAAATAGTATTAAATTGCTGTTACATAATTTGTCGAGCGTCTCGCGGTATGTGGGATGGTCTATGATGGAACGCACTCTCTCCATGGCGCTGCGTTCGTCGGTCAGTTCAATTATGATATCAGCACATTCGTTGGTCCACACTGTTTCTTCCAGGAATATGTTGTACCTCTCGTTTTGGTCGAACACCCGACACTAGAAATACAATTTATAGAATAAACGTGAGAGAAAAATATATGAAGATGAGGACACGTTTCCACACTGTATTAGTTCCTGTTTTGAAAGGAGAGTTATTGTATGAATTTGGTAATTTTTTTATTATAAAATAATATATCATATACTCACACCATTTAGTTACATTACTATTTTTTATTTTTTTATTTTTTTTTTGAAATATTTACATTACTATATAATGGTAATAAATATTCAACACCAAAAAAGTAACAAAGTATAAAAAGTGACGTCATAGTCTATGACAACAAACAAGTGGGGACGTAAGGTTGAAGACGTGTTGGGCTTTGCTGCGTGATATTTTTTTTATATTGTTATTATATTCACACTAATTACCCTAGCCCAAAATAAGCAAGCTGTAAGCAGGGGCGTGCATACCATATAGGCAATTAGGCAGTGCCTACCTCATTAAGAACCTAAATAATATACTACTAGTATTAAAGTTAATTTAGTTTAATTGGTTCCGTAATTCTATACTCAACCAAACTTCTATTGAGCACCCGCCCGGTAAGTTTTTCTTTACTACGTACAGTAACGGTAGGCAGTCTAAAGATTGCCTATTCGAAGCGAGCAGCGTTTCATACAACATAATTAATAAAAGTATTGGTCAATATTATACGGCCGCAATACAAAGTGCGCTCTTTGTCCGTGTGACGTTCTAAAACATGAGCTACGCAATTTAAAAGTATTTTAGTTTCCTAGGTAAGCAAGCTTACCTGCCGAGCGAGATAAACCGACGACCCCCGATCCTATATCTGTCTCACTCGGTCCTATACGCAATAGATGAGATGGATACGTTACCGCACGAGAGCGGATAAGTTGAACAAGTTTCGACTTTATTGCGATGTCATCACTTATGACTATGACTTGAGACGTATACTGAAAAAAATGACCGCCAATCAAGACCGTTATTTTTCACTTCATTCAGAAGTCGTTCGCTCATATGCGGAGCCGAAATCTAACTACCTATACTAATTTATTAGAGATAATTGTTCTGTTAATGTGTTTGATGTCGTTTTCGAAGGTTTGTGGACTGTGTTTACTGCTTTTTTATCGTGGATGACGTGCTAGATCTTCCCCAGGCTTGGGGTCTCCCGGAATTTCGAGCTGTCGTCGTTAGTAAGTACCTACCTATACTTTTATACGCACTAAATCATATCTCTATTAATCTGCAATTGTCGATTTCTTAAGTGTTTTGTACCATATAAATCAGAAGTAGGTAAGAAAATCTAATAATATAATTTTGCACTAAATGGAATAAACATTCAAGCATTCCTATTTCTTATTCCTCAACCAGGACCAAGAGACCTTTTTTAAGATCCTGGAAAATGTAGCAAGCAGATATTACCATGTAATGCTACCATCGGTAATTTGAATATTTCAGCAGATTTTTCTCTAAGCGTAATTACTTATATGCAAAGCTCTTCCATCATCAATGTTTTTAACCTATCAAGGATCCAAGATTGTAAGGCCTATCTTATTGCAGGATAGTAAAGTATTAACTGAAGGCAATTAAGCTGCAGAGACCATTCAAGTGGCAGAAAAATCCAAACCAACCTTTATTCAATATTATTATGCAAAATACTAGTGATAAAAAGAAGAAACTTTGTATGGCTTAAATGCTGTTGTTGCTGTTTAACGATACGATTTAAATATTTGGCGGAATATTCAGTTGAACAATAGTTTAGACTTTTCTGCCTTATGAAAACCTCATGGATATAAATTGGTGAGTATCTATTATGATATATTTTTTTGTTTGTAAACATAGAATGTGTAATAGTCATTTAAATAATAAAACTAGCCAAACATGTTTAGCCAACAATATGGCATATAAAGATATTCCTTATAAACTAACAACATATTAAGAATTATTATATAATTATGAAACCATTGAAATGAAATAAATAAGTAGTAGGTATATAAGATTGATGCTTTATGTTCAATGATTCTTTGTCTTAAAAGTGTGTTTTACCTAAACTAGTAACATAAGTGTATCTTATGATCAATTGAACATAAAGGGAATTCCCTTATTTATTATGTATTCTTTCGATTATTTTGACACATGAAAGCTTTTGCTGAACTGGTCCGATTTTAATACTTTTTTAGTACTCATCACTCAATTGCCTTTTCTCTTTTATTTCTAGAAAATTGTTTGAACTAGCTTACATTTCCTCCTTCAACTCCAACAACCATAAATATATTATACTATTTACACTAGATTACATTAAATTAAAATGAATTTTGATATATGGTTATTTCAAATGATATGTACTTGCATACTGTGTACATTTACTATTCTTTTTTTTCAGCTTGTAGACAACTTCAATAATCTACATTC
The DNA here is from genome assembly GCA_927399485.1 of Calamotropha paludella. NCBI lineage: Eukaryota > Metazoa > Arthropoda > Insecta > Lepidoptera > Crambidae > Calamotropha > Calamotropha paludella. Next base: position 24,148,199 of record OV656817.1, on the reverse strand, counting down.
AAAATACATGAACAAATATATTTGTATATTCCCAGTGTAAAAACAAATTAACTGAACTTTTGAGAAAGAAAAAATCTAAAATTATTATCACAATGACATCATTCATTTAGGAGATGGTGAGTTTTGACTCTTTTAGTACAATAATTACATTTTAACAATTTTTAAAATATGAAAAATCATTATACAGAATGTCAATATCATAAGGATAATTAATGTTGGTGCTTGTGTTTTATAAGTGAAAATAAAAATATTTTTTAATTTCAGATTTAGATAGAAAAGAGAAAAAGCTTGCAGCTGTATTGAGTTTACCAGAATTAATCATCCCAAGTATTGTTGCATTGCCCGGCAAGTCTTCTTCAACAAGCTCTACACACTACTCCCCTATACCATCACCTTAAATCAATTGGTAGCTTTTTTATATTAAGAGATATTTTAGTAATTATTAATTTGAAATCAGACTTCATTTTTTTTGTAGTGTTGATTGTTGCATTAGTCACGAGACTAAATAGGATTAATATAATTAATAGTGTTAAGTTTGTGTTGTAAAAATAGCAATCATATAAACATTTTGATGGCACCACTTATAGATTTATATTGGTACCTAGCTTACTTAAGAATAATAGATTTATTGTAGTGTTTATTCATACATTTAAATGTGAATTACAGAATCCGGTAAAAGTTATACCAATTTGTTTAATTGCAAAAGAAACCTTATCCAACAGAATAAAAAGACATTTATTTTCTGCTCAACTAACGTCATGGTACTGATGTCATAGTTTGTTTTTAAGTATTGAAAGCGCTAGATTTGTTGAGCAATAGAAATGTCCAAATAAACAAATGTCATAAGCTGATAAGACTTTAAAAAGTGTCTTATACAAATTATTTGAACATTAAAATTACTCAACCATATCTATAGCTAGCTATATTACAGTACCTAATCCACATGAAGTACCTAAAGCTCAATAATTAGGCATAATAACTGAATTGAATATGATCTTGGTTAATTCTATAAAGATAACTTGATTGTTATAAAAAAGATAAATATTAACTTAAATGTAAAATATTGTTAATTTTAATAAATAGTTGTTTGCATTCATTTCCAAACATTAGCCAATCAATCATATACTTATTAAAAACTATCAAGTGCTTTGTAAATGGCACAAATTAATTTATAAAATGAAACGTATGACATGATAGGGACGACTAAAGCGTAATAAATATTATAAAGCCTTTGTAAAATCCATAAAGCTTTTGTGATAGCCATAATAACCATACTTGATGCAGTTGACAAATACTTGTTTGATTTCAATAAGATTGCTTGTTCACGTCGCTTAATCAAGCACAACTTATTGCTAGAATCATGTTGCTTTGTGCGCTCGTATATAAACAAGTTTCTTGATACCCTCTAACATAATTTTGATTATTCCAACCCATTATTTTTTTCAGTGATGAAAAATGTAACAAGGCCGCCGAAAAGTGCCTCCTTCCTTTAGTTCGTGTTTTTGTATTACTTATAGTTAGCTTTACCACGCGCGCGCGACCGATAATTTAATTACATTAGTAATATCATTACAATATTATCTATTAAGATAGCATTTTTTTGTTGTTTTTTGTTAATTTCCTGTGTGAGTGTTTGTAGTGTACTGTGTGTAAAGAAAAAAGATGTTGATGAGTGTTTTTTGTTAAAAATAAGTATCGAAGTTAGGTATTTAATAATGGAGAAATTACAGTGTGCCGATTGTAAGGATTCGATTTGTGTACAAAAACTACGTACCTATCCTTTCGGACAATTTACGTTCATAGATAAATTAAAAATCGTTTCTTTTACTAGACCAACTCCAAATATCGAGCTTATTCAACGGAAAGGTAAAAATATCAGACATTACAATACCATCTATTACGACAGTTATACTCGGCTAGCTGGTTGCCGCCATTCGAATTTATTGTTTTGCTTTCCCTGTCTTTTGTTTTCTACAACAAAGACGGTGTGGAATGACACTGGTTACGGTGATTTTAATAATTTAACAAACCTTGCTAAGAAACATGATCAATACGACAAGCATTAGTAAATGACGTACTAGAAATTTATTTACAAAAAGACAGACGAGTTGATCTTGTTTATAAATAAAATAAAATTTAGAAATATAATACATAAGTAATACGAAAAGGTTCGATCGAATCGACACAAACTGCAACAACATCTTTTTTTTCTTACTCAATTTACCTCAGTCAGTGTATTATTACTCGTATAATTATTCATACCCGGTATTCGTAAATCGTGAGTGATGATGTGAAGTGACAAAAAACTTATAACAACAACAACGGCTTTTCTAAAAGCCTGAAAAAACCTGCAAAAAAAGTGGTAAGTGAATTTATATCCATATTACCTACCAAATATTAGGAATTTTTAAATGATAAGCGCAACTTCGACTTGTTAGATCTACAGTGCCTACCGCGCTGGAAAACCAATGCACGCCCCTGGCTGTAAGGCTTATGTTTTGGTTACTTAACGAATACAAATACATATATTTTTAATATTTATAGAAATATATATAAATAACCATAAATCAGTTACAAATACCCGTATTCGTCACACAAATATGTGCCCTTTTCGGGACTCGAACCCAGGATCATCGGTGCGAAAGGCAGGATCGTTACCGTTGCACTAAACGGTCGTCAATTAATAAATACAGGGTGTTTGGAAGCTGCCACAAAGAAAGGGGTGTTAGTATAGACATCTAGAACATTTGAGCTATATTTGTCCTGAAGTCCGATTATTTCATTTAAGGGAACTTTTATGATTTTAGTACCAAAATCCCCACATTTTCCAATTAAGTGCTAATAACGCAAAGTTTAAGTGGAAATGTCTATTTTTTTATGTACTTTATTAGCCTAATGTGTGTTTCATTATAATGCACCGTTTTTACTAAAAGAACACTTTCAGACTATTTAATTTAAATTTAATTTTTATTGACATTAAAAAAAATAGCTACAGGTGTTCAGACAATTTAAAACATGCTGAGTTCCTGTTCTTTGTTTTAAGATATCATTTACCTAGATATCTTTACAATTTTTGAAGTTAGCGTGCCTGAAGCAGTTAAGGGAAAGAAATTAAAAATATCAAGAAAATCAAAACAAAGTTAATTTTTGCTCTAATAACTTTAAACTGATGTCTTAAACAATATCCGAGATTATTTTTTAGACTTACTGTGTAATAATAATAAACTTATCCGAACAAAAATTTTGAGAAGCGCCGTTGTTTAGTTGCGTAAATTTAACAAAGACCGATAACAAAGAGTTTGACCTTGATTCTTTGGTTATGATAAAGACAACTTCGATCTTATCATCTCATTTTTTCTTTTAACTTTTTTCTTCCAGACATAATTCAGGGACATAGCGGTTGCGGCGGTTTTGTAGTATATTTAGTATCAGCATTGCACCGTGCGTAGCTGGGGCGGGTCGCTAGTTGATAATAAATAAATAAAATAAGTATAGAAATATGGAAAAGTGTAAATGTAGGTACCTCATCGTTGAGCTCGTCGGCCAAGCACACCTCCGATCTGAAGTCGAGCAAGGCCAGCAAAGCCAGCAAAGGCAGCGCTTCGGGGTTCTCCGACACCCACTTCCTCAACCAAGCCCCGGCCAAGGGCGCCACCACGTTCCTTTCTACGTCCAGGGACGACACTTCTACGTCCACTTCGTCTAAAGACGTCACCTCTAAATCCGCGACTTCCAAAGGCGCTACCTCTACCTCGTCCTGGGATGACTCAATGGTCGCAATATTTTGAGACGGCACTTCAAATTTCGCGACGTCTAAAGGCGGCACCTCCAGGCTCACGACGTCTAGGAACGCTCCTTCGCCTCCCTTCCGCCCCCTCCACACCGCGTCGGCCACTCCCTGCCTTACGATCACGTCGTCGTCTTCGAGGCATATCACTACCGCCGCGTACAGCGTCGCTTCTAACTCGACTGTCAACAAAACAATGTTGATATATTTTTTTAAAGATATTTATCGAATTACCAGCTGACCTGGCCACGCGTCTACGAGCTAACACAGCAATGCTGTTATAAATTGGAACACAACCTATCCTATGTCTTAAGTGGGAACAAATCCAGCAAAATGAACAGAAATTATCAAAATCGGTTGAGTAGTTTTGGAGTTCATCGCGGTCAAACACTGTGACAGGGATTTTTTTATATATATAAATGGAAAAAACCCGTCAACAGCCAGCCTGAGACCATAGAGAACAAAGCCGTATTTTCAGTGAGGGTTCCGCCATTACGCAAAATATAAAAAATAAAAAGAATTAAGTATATTGCAAGGACAGTAAAAACAATATCTTTGTTGTTACTCAAATAGAGAAATGAATAACAATATACTTAAGAATCATGTATATTTTTTTATAAATAAATATTGTAAACACACAGACCTTTAGTACAGTCGACAATATACATTTTGTCTTTGTAATAAAGGCCATAAATATTTAAAATGTATAGCTAGATGTGCCATCAACCGTTCCTACTATAGTATAAGAATTTACAAAACACACTTACACTTTTCTTTCTCAGACAAATTGGCGAATTCCATGTTCTGTAATACCCAAAAGTCTTTTTGCAAGAATGCCACAGCAGCTCTCCTTGTGTTGTCATTGTTTTCCGACGTGCAGCAATGGAAAACCACTCTTATCACGTCGAGAATAAGTGCGTCATTCAAAATGCCACTTTCCGAAGACAGTAGACTCGATACGAAATGACATAAACTCTCCAAGTAAATATGGGTTAAATTCTCGTGTTCACAATAAATACAGTCGATTAGCGTTTTAACAATTTCTTCATTGGACGATGATTTTCGTCCCAATTTTAATTCTACTATATATTTTTGCGTATTGTCTTCTAAAGAGAGTACTTTTAATGTTTTCTGTATACATTCCAAATATTTATAATTCTTCAACAAGTCACATAGCTTCTCGGAAAATGATTCGTCTTTTAATAAACCTCTCACTTTTCCATTGAGACTCAAAGTTGATAAATGCTGTTGGAATTGGCAATCGATTTTCAAATTGTTGGATAAAATTAAAATATAATTTAACGCACTAAGAACAACTTCGTACGACTTGTGGGCTAAACATTTTTGTATGAATGATATTATATCTTCGGGGGTATGTTGGTTATTTATGTCAACTTTTTCTGATGGGACAACTTTTTCTGATGGGTAAATTTTTTCTGATGGATCGAAAACTTCATTATTTTTGTTGATATGGTTATGATTGAATTCGCATTGTTTGATTAGAATTACAATGGATAGGTACGCCATATTAGCCAGGCATATCTCTCGACCTGAAGTAATCGGTGGTGTTACTTCGGTGAAAAGGATTCTGAGTAAGTAATCTTGAATTCTTTTAAGCATTTCTTGTTTTCGCTCGATGTAATTCGGAAATCTGGAATGTATTGATGACAATTTAATTCTGAACATATGACAGTTGATCATCTGTATATATGATACTTGTTTGTCTGTCTTATAATAATAATAAAATAAATACAGTTCCAATTATAGTCTGACCGCAACTCGCGCCTTAGGTATCCGCGGGAAGGTGGGGGATGGGAAGGCTAGTTACCGTGAGTGATGACTGCAGAATGACAAAATGGAACAACTGTTTCGCCGCCCCGTCTCGCCGTTCGCATTCTTAAGGCGCGGTATAGTAGTTGCGGTCAGACTATAGTACGTGTGTAGTGTACTCGAACTATGTTAAATAACACGAAAATGATTTCTCACTGGATGTCTTTTTAATTTCAACTCGATATCTCCATGTATTCCCGAGATAAAGAGTCTTGACAGACAGACGTACGGACGGACAACAAAGTGATCCTATAAGGGTTCCGTTTGAGGTATGGAACCCTTAAAACAATGTTTTTCTATTATGACAATAATAGTAGTGTTATGGTTTCATTACATTGTTGATTACAACAAGTATACTCACCTCCAAATGAAAAGGTGGATCATTTTGACGTACTCATCAGCGAGTGGGTAGCAAGGCATTTTTCCTGCTGCCTGAGCTAGGATCCAAAAAGAATCCTCGATCCCTTGCACTATTCGACCTACAGCTTCATCTTCCACCACTAGATCTTCCGGGATCGCAGCCAGAAGTTTGATCACCTGAAGTAGAATGCCATGGCAGTAGTTCCTCTTGATTGAAGGCGAGCTGATTGTGGAAAGTGTGGACTCTATGTGAGGTATGTATCTGTGTATATTAATAACAGAATTAGAGGTAATACTAAATACCCTTTCTTTCCAAAATCGCGGTCAAAGAGAAACGATATCGCATTGTTCATGTACGTTATAAGATTAAGTCAGATTAAAAATAGTTTGCACGGATTTTTTTGTGCGTTTCATTAAGTTTTTCATATTTTAATAACTACAGTATAAATAAATGAATCAAATAATTTACCTTTTCGAGAAACAAAGTTTCGTAATGGTTAGAAACATTGGAACTTAAAGCGAGGATAGTATGTCATATTTTTAATTTAATAATCAAATTATTAGAATATACCTATTAAACTTAAACATTAAATACCTGTACGAGTCAGTAGAGGGTAAATGTACAAGTTTAGTAGTGGGTATAAGTGTGAGGTAGTAACGGGGTGGGTATACCTGTTGGGAGCCAGTAGAGCGGGCAGTGGTGCGGCGGCGGCGGCGCGTGCTGCACGTATCGGTGCAGCTGCTACGGGCGGTAGACGAGGCGCCAATGCACTAAGTCGCAACGCGGTCAAAGCGCCCTCTAGCGCCGACGGGTATAGTCGCCCCAGCAACGTCAGAACCGGGAATAACCCCGCGCCTAGCTCCTTCTCTACCGTCCGCTCCGCCTCCACCAGCTTTCTCTGAATCATGTTTGGTAAGTTTTTTGCCGTGATAAAGTGGAGGATGTGAAACACTTGTTGATGAAATGTGTCAAACCAAAGCGAGAGACAGTGACTTGTGTATCATTTAGACCCGAAGGCATCTTATGTGGGAGCTGTATTTTGGCGTATCCCGCATCGGATGCAGCCAGGCTTGTATGCGTCCTTGTTCAATTACGTGAAAAAAACGAGTGTGTTTTAGACCACACGACTGAAGTCAAACTTCTTTAATTCCATATACATATATTATATATATTGATATACGAAACGTAACTGGTTATTAGAGATTTTTGTTGGTAATTAGATAACTTATAATTAATATATCTCTTTACATTCACAACAATTAGACTATCCCAACCTAAGCATTGTGAGAGGCTTGTGTTATGGATACTAGGGCAACGGATATACATATATATATGATACCTCAATATAAAACATTAATAGAAATATATATAAGTACCCATGACTCAAGTACAAGTGCTCGTATTCATCACACAAACATCTGCCTCTTCCGGGACTCGAACCCAGGACCGTCGGTGTGACAGGAAGGGTCGTTACCGTTGTACTAAACAGTTGGTTTTCAACTATTATATTTACTACCTATTGTAAATCATTTAGCTGTTGGTCTTTATTATATATAAATAACAAATTTTAACTTGATATATTTGACGCTAGGTGGCAACATTGTCTATGGTCACTGTCTATGTTTTTTTTATTGTAACTAGGTGTTCTTGCAAATGTTGTGTATCGAAGAGAATAATATGAGTTTAATACTGTTTAGAAAGAATTCTTTTCAGTCATATACTCATAATGCAATTGTCTTCGACAGTAAATATACCTACCAGTATGTAGTCATAGAGTAGAGGGTAGCGCAGGAAAAATATCCGACCGGTCATGGAGTCTCGTCCCCGAGCTGCCGCCGGTCCGAATACTCGAGACACCAACGCACTGAACAGCAGGGTCGCTGCATTACGCTCCTGCTCAGGTAATGTTAGTTCATTTATCATACTATTTCAAAGTAGAGGCGGGGACGAGTGCTTGCGTAAGCGCATCCAATTAAGATTTACTTTTTAAACTTCCGCGCACATTACACATTTGAATAAAGCATTTATTTTATGGTTTTAGCATATATTTTTTTATTTACTCCTGACGTTTCGACTCCTTTACAGGAGCCCTAATCACAGGATGGCTAAGGCAATGGTCGTCATATATTTTCAACAATTTGATTTATATATAAATTTTAACATATAGAAACGTGCCCGATTAAAATATTGTGAAGGTAGTAGAAAATAATAGGGGTTAAAGTATGAAATTGCCGTTTTATTGCAATAGGTTCTTTGAATTGACATAGAATCTTCATGGTTTGAGGTTTTCGAATGAAACTTTTTTTAAATGGTTTCTATGATGTTCTTTTTTTAAAAAATGTAAAACATTTGAATATCGACTTTCAATTGTTTTTGTTATTCAATTTAGACAAGAAAGATGGATACTGCGAAAATTCGAGTTATTTTTGAATACGAGTTCCGACGCGGAACTAACGCGGCAGAAACAGCCCGCAATATCAATGCTGCGTTTGGAGAGGGGTCTACTAATGAACGCACCGTGCGATTTTGGTTTAAACGCTTTCGTGATGGAAATTTCGACTTAAAGAACGAGCCACGAGGAAGACCGCCCACACAGGTAAATAACGATGAATTAAGAGAGATAGTGGAAGCCGATCCTAGTCAAAGTACCCAGGAATTAGCGGCATGGTTTAACGTTACCTTACCCACAATATTGACTCACTTGCGTCAAATCAATAAAATAAAAAAATACGAAAAATGGGTGCCTCATGATTTGACTGATCTGCAGAAAGAAACGCGTGTTGAAACTTGTGTTGCCTTGTTGAACCGGTACAGAAATGAAGGAATATTGGATCGAATTGTAACATGTGATGAAAAGTGGATTCTTTATGATAACCGGAAAAGAAAAATGCAATGGCTGACCCCAGGTCAAATGCCACAACAGTGTCCTAAAGCAAAACTTACCAATAAAAAGGTAATGGTAACTGTTTGGTGGTCTCAGCATGGTGTTATTCACTATAGTTTTCTCCGATCTGGTCAAGCAATAACGGCAGATGTCTATTGTGCCGAACTCCGAACCATGTTGACAAAACTAGCAGTAAAACAGCCCCGACTCATGAATCGATCTTCACCATTATTGCTCCACGACAACGCGAGACCTCACACAGCACGAGAAACCATTTTGACCCTTCAGGAACTGCAGTTAGAAACCATTCGTCATCCTCCGTATTCACCAGACCTTGCTCCAACGGACTACCATTTTTTTCGTGATTTGGACAATTATCTACGTGACAAGAAGTTTTCTTCCCAGGAGGCAGTACAAAATGCTTTCACACAGTTTGTGCAGTCTAGATCGTCAGAATTCTATCGCAAAGGCATTAATGACCTTCCCATTAGATGGCAGCAATGTATAGATAATAATGGCAACTATTTTGATTAAATAAATTTGTTAAAAATTTAAAAAATAAACAATATAGATTTTCAGTACAAATCGGCAATTTCATACTTTAACCCCTAATATATGACGTCCATTGCCTTTAGCGATGTGCCGAGTACGGCTTGACTCGAGTCAGACTCGATTCCTGCTTTGGACTCGCCTATTCGAATACCAATTTATTTTGATTCGAGTACGCCGGACTCGATTCCAGTACTCGAGTCAGGAAGAATCGATATTGTACTCGCTGTCTCGAAACTATTATGCGAGTCCAACTGACTCGAGTTAGCTTGACTCGCTCGTACTCGATTTCTGTTTACTTAAGCAATGAAGTTACACCTAAAATAAAAGTACATATTAACTACCTAATAGAACAAATACCTGAAATTCTTAAATACCTAGCTTCTTAAATGATCTCTTTTTGTTAATAAAACAAATAGAACTTGATCTAATTAACAGAAATTTATGGTTCCTAGATATCTCCTTAGTATTCTATTTTTATTTGTTATGTTTCATGTTTAAAAATATTTTTCATTAAAATGTTCGTAGTGTTATTATGCTAAACCCAGGTACTGCTTGAAGTTTACTCCTTTCCAATTTTTCCTTTTGTACTTAAATCGGTAATAGACTCGAGTTCTGGACTCGAATTTCCAGACTAAGGTTCTAGACTCGAGTCCAGGATTCGAGTCCAGGACTCGAGTCAACATTCGAATACCAAACACAGAACTCGAGTACTGGACTCGAATCGCGGAATCGAGTCATGATTCGAATACCGTACAAACTGACTCGAGTCGACTCGATCCTAAAAAACAACGACTCGGCACATCACTAATTGCCTTAGTCGTGATAATGGCTCCTTTACAGTCGAAACGTTAGGGTTAAATATAAATATAAATTATGCGCCAAGAAACTCTAAATAAGTTGTTTTATTTAAATTAGAAAATACTTTAATTATGGATTTTTATTATAAACTCACCATCCATGTATCTCTATCGAATCCCTCCAGGGCCACCATAAACCCGTCCCCTACATACCCCGCTACACTTTCTTCCAAGGCCGAGTTTCTAAACAACGCCCTCAATATATTCATGCAGTGCGTTCGCCTTTCAACCAAACTGTCCTTACACATAGAGTTCACATTCATTTGACTTGCCGCAACATCTTTTATATCTGTTCTAAACTCTTTGTATTTTTTACAGGTTTGGTTAGTTATATCTTCTTTAGATGTTTCTATATCAGATCCAGTGTAGGGTTTTAAATCAGTTTTTTCTTTGTCTTCTTCATTTTTAGTTTCGTTGGAAGTATCGCTGGCTAGTTTCAGTAAAGTGGTCATACACTCGTGGAGGCATGTCGGATTGCCTTTAACTTGAAGTTCAGTGATTAAAAAAGCCTGTTAACATTCAAAATACTCTTATTACTTAAAACAGATACTTGTTGTCTTTGTAATTAACGATGTAATGAAGCCATAACACTACTATAATAATAATAGGTATAATATTTCTTACATTCACACCAATTAGCTTAGCCCAAAGTCAGCACTGTAAGGCTTGTGTTTTGCATACTAGGGTAACGGATAGATATACATATGTCATACAAGGATATGTAATATTCATAGAAATATATAAAAATCCATGACTTAGGTACAAGTGCTCGTATTCATCACACAAACATTTGCCCCTTCCGGGACTTGAACCCAGGACTATCGGTGCGAAAGGCAGGATCGCTACCGTTGCAACAAATAGTCGTCCTAATACTATAACTCTGATAACGAAATCATTTTGTTTTTTTTTTGTGGATTACGTAGGGTGACGACTAATTATATCGTAAATGTTGAGACTTCTGTTAAAGCTGACGATGCATGATTGCATGCACATACGCGTGTACGCACGTACACGCACACATAATGGACAATTTATATTATTGAGTTCAATCTAAATAATGTATATACTTATATAAAAATAGTACTTAAAACCTAATTTGTGAAACATATATCTGTAGACTTTTTTAATTGTGTTAAATAATATATATGCTCCTCTTTGTTAGGCGAAATATCACAATCTAAGTCATATGAAGAGCAACGCTTTGCCACACAACTATTTTGATGCTTACTTGTCAATTTAAAATGATATTAAACCGTAAAAAAATATTATTATTATTTTAGTTTTGATCCCCAACCGATCCAGCGTGGACATTATTACTGAACCCCAGAATTTTTGGGAAAGGCTTTCGTGCAGCATTAGACGTGTTTTTTAATTTTATATATGAAGGGTCCACTGAAATAATGATGGATGTCCTTTGTCTTTTGTTTTAAGATAATTGGGTTTTAAATTTATAAAAGATGTAAGAAAACTCAGACCTGAAGATAATAAATTTTGTTTATTAAAGTATATGTATAAAATATTATTTCTTTGGAACATAATCATTCTTAGGGTATTAAAACTAACCGAATGGCATTATTGGTTAAGAATTAAATGTTTTTGGCCATTCATCATTATTGCAGTGGACCCTTCATATTATATGCATTTTTCAATGCTATCTTATAAGATAAATTATCTTAATAGAAACACACTAGAAAAATCGACTCAGCTCACATGTGAATTCTCAGGGGAGAAGCGAACCTTCAACCTTTGGAAGTCCGGTCTAATGCTCTCCCAATTGCGAGGTACTAGAAAATTTCGACAAGTGTTCACAAGGCTCGGTAGCTCAATTGAGAGAGCATTGGACCGGACGTCCAAAGGTTGCGAGTTCCCGCCTGAGAATTCACTTGTGAGCCGAGTCGATTTTTCTAGTATTTTTCTATTAAGATAATTTATCAAGTATTTTAATGCTTAAAATAAGGCTGGTCACTTGCCAATGTAAAATGATATTTGAACGTAAATAAATATTTCTGAGCTTTGATCCACATACCAGTGTGGAAATTATGATTAAACTCCAAATTTTTGGGAAATTTTTTCGTCCAGCATTTGAATTGTCGTTTGGAAGGTGAAAAGAGTCACCCGAGGAGTCTGTAAATTTACCTGCACTATGAAGGGCAACCCTGCACTGCGTCGAGTTGGTGTGCGAGTGGTCTTGGCACCAGTCAATGCCACCAGTAACGCCTGAAGCCCACATCGCGCCCACCCATGCAAACGCGACGATCGGCATTGCCACAACCTGTCCACACAGACTATTTAGAACGAGGGCACGGTAGATCACGCTCCTTCACAGTGCTGGCCATTATTTCACTAATGTGTAATTTAAATAAAACAAATTATTTAGGGTTCTTTGCGCATAATTTATATTAGATCCTGGCGTTTTGATTGCTTTACAGGAATCGTTATCACAGAACTAAGGTAATGGTCATCATATAATTACTGCTACCTTCACAATATTTTAATCGGGCACGTTCCTAACAGTTTAAATTTATATAAATTGGACCAACCTCCATCTTCTAAGATTAGAAGAAGATAAGTAAAAAATGCAAAATAAAACAATTTTGATTTATATTGCCCGATTAAAATATTGTGAAGGTAGTAGAAAATATATCATGATCATTAGTCACCCTGTGATCACGGCTCCTGTAAAGGAGTCGAAATGTCAGGATTAAATATTAATTATGCGCAAAATAACCAAAAATAAGTTGTTTTATTTAAATGTGTAACGTGCGTGGAAGAATAAGAACTAAATAATGTTATTATTATTATTATTATAAGTTTTTATTTACTTGCACCTGTCTCGGTGTCTGTAATGAAATCTTGCAAGTTAAATTTGACCCACTTCCCGGTTTCCGATTGAGCTAGAAATTTGCATGCATATGTATATCTCGTGATAATGCAATATCATTATGACATGGAACTGATCTGATGCTGAAGCTGGATGGGGATCAAAGGAACTCCACAATAAAACACAACTTCATCGAGTTTGGGCTTTTTAACTTCAGTTCCTTTTATAACAAGTAATAATAGAAGCTTGTTTAAAAAAAGTTTATTCAACTCTATTAAATAAAAATATCTATATGAGTGACTATAGTAGTCATTTTAAGAGGTAACATTTGACGTCATCGGACATAACGACAACAATTTTTACCTCATAGAGCTACCTTCTAGATTTTTACCTGAGACAACTGTTGTATAATATAACATGAAGATCAATTTTTTACTCAAATCTTCAATGGGATTCTTATAGAATTCATAATTAATTATTTCTGTCTTTGCTTGGGTATATAAATAACCTACAAAACTCAAATTAAGGGATATTTGTGTCAACAAGCAGGAGTTCTCTTTAGATTTCGTAGGGGACTCTCGTCATGCTTTAAGACTACCACAACCAAATAGTAAACAAATTAATTTCTCTGTAACACTATAAATCTAATGGCCAGTTTGATAATCGTAACAGAGGACCTATTTTCTTGTTCCATTCCAAATCCAGATAACTTTCGAAAATGGAATTATTATAAGTAGTAGAAGACATTCATAAATTATGTATTTTATTAAAATATTTGAAAAGTGATTAACCGTCACGTCTATAATGCATTACAGACGTTTTTTACTTCAGAACTGGTGGAATTTTGTTACTGATTTCAGTGAAGCTTTTAATCGCATTGATCATCTGTTGTTCCTTGAAAAATTATATAATTAGGTATAAGAGATAATTTTTACAGGTGGTTTTCCTCATACAGTAAATTGTACGAATGCAAAGGAAGGTTTATAAATGGTCAGCAAAAAAAGGGACATAATATTTATCAACTTACCTAGCCAAGAGATCAGTGAATCCTACGTAGGCCTGTTCAAAGGCTCCCCTATGCCTTGTTTCGGTCAGCAGTTTGGTGAAGTGCTCCCCAATGAGTAGCACCTGATCTTGCGATAGGGTACCGTTTTCCTGTCCTTCTCCTTGGATGCTCAGGGTGGACGTGATGCTACCCAGAAGGAGGGACACCTGGATATATCTCGTTATGTTTAATACTCAAAGTAGATGCGATACATTTTATAAAGGTTGCAGGGGTAAAAGAGATAATTTGATGTGATATGACAATTTTTTTAGTCGTGAATAAGAAAACGCTTAACCGATAGTAAGCGAAGATTCTGACGTTTCGATTCCATTTATGTAATGTTTTATAGTATCTAATATATTTGTTTTTCGTAAATAGGTAGGCGCTTGGCCACTGTCTCGCCTGAGGGTAAGAGACGATGGGATCTAGAATGTGACGCGCTTGCTTAGAAGATACCTATTCACTCGTGACTTGAAAACTTCTAAATTGTAATTATCAGGAAACACAGACTCAGGAAAAGGGCTCAGCTTAGTGTGACTCTTTGGTATATCAAGCATATAACGGTGGCGCCTATATTTATATCTGGTTATTCAATAGAAAAGGGGGACGAAATTGTGAGAAGTATTTATACGGTTCTAATTTTATAATTTAATTAGAAATCGTAGAAACACCTTTTTTTACCTTTCCTACAACACACTTCATCGCTGGGACACTTTAGAACTTAAAAAAATGCAAGGAATCTAAATATCGTATGGCTAAAATTTTAACCTCGATTGAATTTGCTAATTAAAACGGAAAGAAATAAAGACAATAGTATCCTATTTAATTGAATTACGTTCACTCAGCACACTGGATAAATCCTAGCGATTTTTGGTTCGCTGGTCAGTAATTTATAAATAATGTTAAATAAATAAAAAAATTACCTCCTTAACAGATCTCCAGGCACACATCAGCAGCATCTGAGCGGTGACAGGTCGCCCGTCTTCTAAGAGGATTCCACTACAACAAAATTTTTCTCTTTGGTATAGTAATAGTTCTAACAGTCATACCAATCACCCTAGCCCAGAGTAAGCACTGCTTGTTACGAGCTGCGGGTAGTCAAATAATGCCATTGTTAATTTGTTTCGAGATTGTATTGTTTAAATAATTTGCACACGCTAATTAACACCAATTGTCCAATAAACGCGTCGAAGTTGTCAGAACTTAACTCTTCAGTACTGTCGCAAAATATCTCAGTATTGTAAACCCACGTTTACAATAGTTCAGTGAATCTCGAGATCGCTAACTAAATCTTTTTTCTTTTTTACCGTGAATAGGTAAGCGCTTGATCACTATCTCGCTTGATTGTAAGCCACGATGCGATCTAGGATGTGATGCGCTTGCCTTGAAGATACCTATACACTTGTGACTTGAAGACCTCTAAATTGGATTTGTCAGGAAATACAGACTCAGGCAACGAGTTCAATTCCTTAGGGGTACGAATCACAAAATTGAAACTAAAACGCTTGGTGCGACTCTTTGATATATCAACCATATAAAGGTGGCGCCCTTTTGTGAGTCTGATTATCGGATGCAAGAATGGGGACGGCGGAATAAGATTGTACAATCTGCTGCACACTATCCGAAATGTATTATATAAAAAAACGGATAGGCTAGATACCTTCCGTCTATGTTCAAGACTTTTGAGCTTTTTTTCTTGACTTATAGAAAGACATACAGACAGGCATACAAAATTTATAATATGGAATCATTGAGTCTTAAACGGAATATTTATCATTATTATTTGAAAAATGTACAGATAGAGCCTTCAGTTTTATAAAGTAGTATAGACTAGTCAATAGGAGGATCGGGAACGTACCCAGAATTGCCAGTGTCGGTGAAGGTGATATCTGCATCCATTGGCAGGTGACCCTCGGGTGATGAGTTGTTCACCACACTGGCTACCAGTTCCGTTACAGACATGCAAGTCGATATAATGTCTGCCACCAATGATGACCATTGCTCGTCTGATGATATTGCTCTAAAAAAAACCATAACACTACTATAATTGTGACAACAGAATAATTTTGTTTTGTAGATTATGTATGGTGACGACGTATATTGTAAATGTCGTTACTTCTGTTAAAGCTGACTAGTTTCATGAGCCCATTCTTCTTGTTAGTTAAAAGATTTTCTGAATAGGTGGTACGTAAAAATGTTGGACAATTCATAAACGTAAGTAACTTTGAGTCGGGGCCAAATAATTATACAAGTAATAGAAACAATATCGGCACAGTGGTAACACCTAAGACACGAAGTGAAGCCACTCACCGTGCGTCGAGGTGCATCAGCGGTCGTCGTAGGCAGTGCAGCAGGCCGTAGAGGGGGGCGGCCCTTGCAGCCTGCAGCAGCCCCCCCTCTGCATGAGCCACTTCTTTCTGCAACCTCCTTAGCAGAATACTCACCAGGGCGAATGCGATTGGCTCCGTTTTCGCCCTGGAACGATAGTCAACTGACTTTTGAAGTAAAACTTCCTTACGCATGCTTGACTTGTGGAGTAAGAATGCGTGACTAGAACGTTACCAAAAGTGTGTAAGGATGAGGCGGAATGAAGTTGAGAGGGAGGTATAAGTTAGTGAAGATAAAAAGAGAGAGAGTTAAGTTTCGTATATTACTTTAGGGGCAAGAGAGAGAGAGAGGTGCGAGCACACATTTTCTTTCTCTCTTTCTCTCACAGCCAGTTACGTTTCGTACAATTTAGGGGTGTTCAAGATCTTACCTATTCACAATTGAAAAGGCACGGGTTATAAGTTCTCGGAAATACAGACGCAGAAAAGGAGTTTTTACACTTCCACGCACATCACATTTACACACACATTTATCTAACTTTGCATCGCTATGATCATTACTAAAAGCTACAATTATCCTCTTTCCGAAATTTTACATTCGTCTCATTATCTTTAAAAATTGTTGAAGGTTTCACTTCTACCACGTGGGAATTGCACACATGCTTTTTTATCTTAGCTGTGGAGGCCAACCTTACACTAAATCTGGGCTTGCACATTTAAATAAAGTTCTTATGGGACTAGATTAGATCTAGTTTTTATCGGGCAACTTGTACATTATTTATATTCGGTGATATAAAATATTGTTTATCGTTACAAATATAGTTTTAAGTATTGTTTGTTACTAATCTATTTATGGACTTTATCTCGAATCAATAAATATCATTATTATTATGAAATCCTGTCGTTTCGACTCCTATACAAGAGTTGAGGTCACGGGATGACTATGGTCATTGTCGTCATTCATGTGCTACTCATGTATAAGGATACTGTGTAAAGCTCACTACGAAGAAGTTACGTATTTTCCATTCTTCTTAGCATTTAGAAGTTTGTGGCATTTTTATAAAAACCTGAAATATACTCACGTAACATCAGCGTTTGCTGCCAAAATGTATTCCGGTAATTTTTCCTTTAGTAACATCAGCTTGTAAGAAGCCGAGACGCAGTCAGTCGGTTTCAAAGACGACGCTTGCCGCAATATGTCCTCTAACTCTATACTCACAAGGTATGTTTTACTCTGAAACAAGGATATTGACTGAAATAAAATTAGTGTAAGGTGTCATTTCGTGCTCTCTAAGAAATTCACAGGATTTTCATTATGTACCCACGTTTACTGAAATGTCGTTATTTATTCATCTCTTAATAACCATTCACCATTCATATACCTAGCTTTCAGCATTATTCAACACTATCAAAATGAATAAAAATCACTGAAGACGAGGCTGTATGGGTTTTCGTGTCTTTTGCCTACTCTTATGGGTAAAAATTTAACAAAAAAAGGTGGCGGGAGCGGGAAGCGTCTCTTTGGTGGTTTTGATTTTCTTATTTAGATTTGTGTTGTGGTACATATTAGTGGGTAATAAGTAATCACTTAGTGTTTGTGAACATGTAAGAGTTTTGGCAAGTGAAACAAAGCAGCCGAAGTTGTCTTTTATTGCTCTCTCAAGAAGTTCACGGGGTAAGTATAAGCCCACATCTTTGCCGAAGCCTACGGAAAGGGGAATTTCACTGTTCATTCATTCATCAACATAGATCGGCTCTTATCATCCCTCATCGTTAATCATCATCGTTAATAGCCGTCAGTTTTTTTGTCATCATGAAGAAAAAAAACTGACGGCTAGGCTGTATGGGTTTTGTACCCTTTGCCTGTACTTATGGAGAATTTTAACAAAAGCAAAAAAAATATGAAAGAACCAGAGCATTTTAAACACTAACTTTTACGTTAGAGTTTCGCAAAGAAGCTCTGACAATATGTTAAAGTCTGTGGACTATATCCTTTCGAACAAAGAACTATATCCAGTTAGTATATCCATATCCGCTAGATATATCCAGCTTGCTGTCTAGATTAATCTATAATTTGCGCGGCTTATATTATAAAATTCATTGTTTTGAAAATTTTATTAATTATCATATTTATATTTTAATATATTAAGTAACTGTGTTTGCAAAATGATTATTCGCAAACTAATCAAAAGGCCAGGAGAGAACACTTATTAACTACTTAGCTCAAACACATTTTAATTAAGATATGTTCTAGCTTATTCTTATAGTTTATTTTTTAATTTGCCACCGTGAGTTTAGCGTCTTAACGTTATAAAGAGTTACATAATTAGCTAAGTGACAGTTTCTGGAAAATATTGTAATAATAGCGGAGGCTTATTTTAATTCTGTATTTTTTTTTTCTCAAAAAGCCATTTTTAGATAACGATTTAAAATTAGAGCGAAAATAGGCGGTCTCGTGGCATTCACTGGCTGTGACGTCACATCACATAAAACGCATCCAATTTAATATGAAGCTTTGACGCTGTTTTGTGTGATGTGACGTCATCCGATGCTTAGTCATTATAACTCACATATAAAAGAACATAAATAAAATACTTTTAATTATTTTTTCTGCAAAGACACATTGTATAATTATTATTAACCACTAAACTGTATTATTTAAAATATTACATATTTTCTTGTTACAACGCTCTAATAGCCAAATGTTGGCGCTGAAGGTCATTCAAGATATGGTATGTTTGTTAATAGCTACGTTATAATGTTTGGCTGGCACAAGTTAAAAGAAAAAAGAAATAAGTGTATGTTTTACCTTGAGAAGCGTGGGTGGGCAGGTGAGCAAAGTGCGTAGTGCCAATGCCCGGTTGCCGTCGTACGAGTCCTCCAGCCTCTGGAGAAGCACTTCCACGTACTCCGCCCTCCAAGTGCTAGCATCACAAATACTGCCACTATTATAATGGTCTAACTCGAAAGAACAATGGCAGATATGTACTTTTAAATCTACCTAAAGGCTTAAATTATTTTAATAGAAAAATACTATAAAATATCGACTCGGCTCACAAGTGAATTCTCGGTCGAGAAACGAACCCGCAACTTTTGGAAGTCCGGTCCAATGCTATCCCAACGAGAGGATGTTCCTCATTCATGAGACAACGCTAGTCTAGAGCGTAAAATTAAAAAGATTTTTATTATCATAGAGATATTATTATTTATCATTTTGGTGCATCGGTAGCGATCCTGCTTTTGCACCGATGGTTCTGGGTTCGAGTCCCAAAAAGGTAAATGTTTGTGTGATGAATACGAGCATTTGGACCTGAGTCATTGTATATATTTCTATATATGATATATGTATGTCTAACAATTACCCTAGTATCCATAACACAAGCCTTACACTTCTCGCTTTGGGCTAGGCTAATTAGTGTGAATGTAATATATATTATTCATCATCATCATCATCATATCAGCCGTATATATTATTATTATAACCTAAAAATATTTTTTACCTGACATATCCTTCCAAGGTCAAATCCTGACACCAAGCCAGCATTTGCAGAGCAACCACGCGCCGACTGTAATTAGCTCCAGGCATCAAACTTTTGAAACATTGCTCTCTCAATCGCTCCACAAATGACAAATAATAATCAACTTTAACACCATCAGCGTTAAGTTCAGTTTGCCTTTTCAGTAATCTGTAGCTATCCCCTAGACGTTTCATGAACTGTAAGAATATAAAACAAAGGGATCAATAAAGGATATTGGTTTGAATGTTTCATGTGATATAGCATAATATGTTCACTTTTTTTTAAATTATTACCAACATATTATTAAATAATGTTTTATTACCAACATGTTTTAAAAATGTTATTGAAATTTTAGAAAATAATTTTATCATTAATAATTTTCTATAAAAAAAAAAAAAAAAAAAAAAAAAAAATAACTAGCTGACCCGGCCACCCGTTGCTGTGGCTCAGTTATTTAAACTTGCAATAATCCTTGTGTTTGGCAGTAAAAAGCGCTTGCGAGCGCTTACCAGCGCTGAAAAACAAACTATACAGTTTTCGGCCAGGATACGTTTGCTAACTTCAGTTGCACTGACACAATCCGCCATTTTGCTTATTATCGCTCAGCGATCGCCATTTTTCTTACAAGCGCTCGCAAGCGCTTTTTTCTGCCAAACACAAGGAATGTATTTTTTTTAAGTTATACTTCTTTTGGCGCGTTTGGGAAAAATGATTAGTGGATTTTTACGATGCGCGCGCACACCGACACCTAAAAGCGACAGGATGAAGTTGGCCGCTAATTGTCTCAAGTTTTCGTTAGAATTGATAACTATATTCAAGGTTTCGGCATTCAAGGTACCTGTACTCAAATACTTATGAATGTGTATTTGTGTGATTTTAAATTATATATGGTAGTTTACAATAATTTATATAAAATTATAATAAAAAAATTATAATATATAATAATACTAGCTGACCCGGCCACGCTTTGCTGTGTTATAAATTAAAATGAAACCTATCCTATGTTCTGAATTGGAACTGAACCAGCAAAATGAAAAAAAAAATGTTTTACATTGTATAATTCGTATATGTGCCACTAGATGGCGCTGTGCTAGAAATGCATCGCGGTAAGGTTTCACTTCGCTAAGTGCTTGTTTAACTATAGGCAGGGCGCTTCCTGACTATAGTTAAGCAAATGATGGTTTCATTCAAACATAAATAATAGGTATAAGTTGGAAAAAAAAAGATATTATTATTAATATGCTAAAAAAATGTGAATATACTATTTGGTGTTTTTACCTTGTTAAATAGTGCGAGCATTTGCTGGCGGAAATTGGGTGCCTGCGCATTAGCGTTATAGCGGAGGAAGTGCAGTACAAGGTTCAGTTCTCGTTCGTAGTACCACTCGGTAGATTTCGGCGATTCAGCCACGAGGGCGAGACACAAACTGCGAATCTACAGATTAATAGTAATATATATAATATAATCTTTATTACAATGGCATAAGTTAGGTCTATAAGTCAAAGTGTAAACTTGATGTATTGTCGACTGTATAAGAAGAGAGGTTTGAAAAACAAAGTAATAAAAATATATATAAAATAAATAGTCAAAGGACATTGTCCACAATTGGCTTGGCGTGGTGCTCAGCAAAAAAACAATGTAACTATGAATTCTTATTTATTTTAGACGATTTTTGGTGACCTTATAGTTGTATCGAATTCCCCTTATCAAAATACACGTCTTAAGGGAAATAATATCCCTACTTCCTGTCGTCACTGGTCTCCATTTCAATTCTGGTGTTGCCATTATATAGTTGTACAATTACATCCGATTATATTTATAAAACAACTTATTGTAATTGATGTTTTATCGAGTGTTGACAAAAAAGCTCTCTCTAAATGGCGTTGTCGCTCATACTCTGGGTCGTTCTGCGTGTAGATGCGTAGTGGTAGCTTTTAATGGCATAGCATTTTAAAAAATCTTTTAGACTGTTTCGACATTTGTTTTAAGGTTGAGCAAGGCACCACGATAATTTGTCTCCACCTTCCCAGTTTTAAGATAAGAATTTGTTAATCTGTTACTATTAATTCGTGACTTAAAGATCCCAAATCGTATTTATCAGGAAACACAGGCTCAGGCAAAGAATTCCACTCTTAAGCGGTACGGATTACAGAAATGTGTAATGTGCGCGTAAGTGTAAGAACTTTATATAATAAGATTAAAATTAGTATACTGACTTCGTCATCGGCGTGTGTGGACGCGGTGTACAGCACGTGGTAGGGGAGCAACCCCCTCCAAAGAGTGGGAGTGGGGGTAGCTACAGGCGTTGGCAGCCCGACCTGGCGGACCACGTGGACCAGGATCAGCACCGAACGAATGTTTCCTGGCGAAGACACCAAGCGGTTGATTTCCGGAACGCTGCGGATTATGAAACCTTCGGTTTCAGCGACAAAGCTTCAAGGCTATTTCTATTTTTGAAGTAAAACTTCTTTATGCACGGTTGACTTGGAGAGTAAGTTGGTAAATACGTGACAAGAGCGTTACGATAAGTGGGATCGGGCGAGACGAACGGAAATTGAAAGAGATATAAGTTAATGAAGATAGAAAGAGAGATTGTAACGTTTTGTATATCTAATTAATATATATTTAAATATAGATGGAGCTAAAGAAGTTTTACTTCAGTAGTGTGGTCTAAAGCTTACTTTTTAATGGGTTCACTCTTGAACCCAATCAAGCCCAGTGGTCAAGACAGAATCCACGATAGAACAAGCTAACACAGAAGGTGACTATTCACTCTGGCTTTACAAACGGACGGGTTATAAGTTCTCGGAAATACAGACGATGGGAGGGAGTTCCACTCCTTTGCTGTGTGCATAATGTAAGATGTTGAGAATTGCTTGGTGCGACAGGTAGGAATAACAACCAAGAAAGGGTGGTAGCCCGCTATGCGTCTTGATGTCCGACGAAAAAAGGGAGATGGCGGTATGAGCAAATGCAGCTCCTGAGTACACTCCAAAATACATTCTATAGAAGACCGACAGACAAGCAACTATGCGGCGGTGAGCTAAGGTATGAAGCTTGCTATATCGAAGTTAAACTATGCTCGAAGGACCGATTATTTATAATTTTTAAATTAAAATTAAAATATAGATGAAATTGTTTTAGCCTAAAATATTTTAAAGCAATTTGGCCCAAACGTTATTTTAAAATATAAATGATTTTTATAAGATATAATTAATACAATCATTAAAATTTCACATCCGACCACGTGATTGAAAATGCACGTAGTTGGCTGAATTTGGAGTGACATATGTAATGATGCATTGGACTGTAAATTTATTAATAATTTAAATTATTTTAATTATACCTATCTCTTTATTAGTTATTTTATTCATATAATTTGTTATTAAGTATGTATTATAAATCAGTATTGTCCATATATATTATCTATATTTTACGACATTCTAGTAAATTCCGTGATTGCTAGTGTTTTGTTTTTATTTAATAAGTAAAAGGAATTAATAATGAAGCTAGGACCAAACAAAAATATTACCGTAAAGCTGATTAAATAAAGAATTCACCACAGAAAATATGGATCTCTGTACCTCAAAAATTAATCATAATAAAAAAAAATAGCAGACTACGCGGTAATTTGAATATGGTAGCAATTGCTACCAGGGACTCACGAGGGTTGTTGGCTATCGGTAGCAATTGCTACCGTGGACTGACAAGCGGCTAGTGTCACTGAGTCACATATTAGCCTCAGTTTTCAAAACAGCACATTATGCTGAGCAGCGGACTTTTTCACTACTGTAGTGCAGGTTCTCAATCAACCTTTTTTATTTTTTTACCCTGAATAGGTAAGCGCTTGACCACTATCTCGACTAATGGTAAGCAATGATGCGATCTAGGATGTGCCGCGCTTGACTAGAGGATAGCTATTCACTCGTGATTAGAAGACAGGTATAAACAGGTAGAAGATAGGTATAATTAAAATAGTGGAACTCTTTGCCTGAGTCTATGTTTCTTGTTAATTACAATTTAGGGGTCTTCAAGTCACGAGTGAATAGGTATCTTCTAGCCAAGCGTGCTACATCCTAGATCGCATCGTCGCTTACCATCAGGCGAGATAGTAGTCTAGCGATTAACTACGGTAAAATAAATCTTAATATGCTATTATGGTATGACTAGCGATTAAATGAGATTAAGATTATAGTATTATGCTCACACGTAATGCAGGATGTGGTCGTCGAGTCGCATCGCTTTGGCCATGAGACTCCTTAGCAAAGCGGATTGGGCGGCGCTGGCTGATGCCGCGTGGTTTAGCGCGGGCGCCACCCACGCCCGGTAGAGAGCGGTGGAGTCGCATTCCCGCGCGTGTTTCACCATCAAAGCCTCCAATGCCGCGCTGGCCTGATTGAATATTTTTATTTAACAGCTAGATTTGTAAAAATAAAAAGTTTTTTACTGTTTTTTTGCGCACAATTAATATTTTATCCTGACGTTTCGACTCCTTTACAGGAGTCGTAATCACGTCCTTCTATTCGAGTTTCTTTCAACTCCCCATTTCCAAAAAGGTAGTAAGCTAAGGTAAGGTAGTAAACTGTAATCGTAGTGGTAATTTAATAACTAAATAAAATGCAAAATAAAACAATTTAAATCTAAATGACGTAGATTTATCTAAAGATAGTAGAAAATATATGACGCCCATTGCCTTAGTCACCCTGTGATCACGGCTCTTGTAAAGGGGTTGAAACGTCAGGATTAAATATAATTTACGCGCAAAAATCGTGAAAAAAATGTTTTATTTCAAATGTGAAATGTGTGCGAAAGTGAAAGAACTAAACTACATTTTTATATCTAAAAAAATTATAACAACAAAAATTCAACTTTTTAGGTGGGATATACTGATTTTTGTTTGTTTATACATACATTTTAAACCACAGCTCAGTATGTGATTCGTGTCTTTTTTTATTTAATCCAAATGTTTTTTTATAAGAATTTGAACTTGATGTCCTTATAGAAATTAAATTCTTTATTGAACTCATGTGGTTAATATGTTGATAATAACTGGTTTTAAGTACCTTACATGAACCCTGTAAGGGTATTGCAAAATAATTTTAACAAACACTTAAAATTATTCTACCTCATTATTTTGTCTTTTTCATATATAAGTAGAGCTATAGAGATATATAGAGCTATTATTTTAACAGAAAATCAGTAATTTGGTTTACTTGTACGAGTACATTGATATTATCCTCTATGTAGGATAATCATTAATACTAATATAACCTTATTCATTAAATTACTTTTATAAACTGTAAACAACTGAGGTCGCGTGAAAACCTCTTGCCTCACATAAATTTGTATGATAATAAATAGTGAACTATACTTTCATCTTTCGGCACTCTACGGCTATTTTTTTAATCTATAATAAACTGAAAATCTGTATGGTGTAACTGCACATATATAATTGGCTACTTGACAGTTGTAACGAAAAAATATGAAATATCTTAAATAACATAGCTTTGTGATTTAAAATAATTATACATGTTTTTTTTGCAGAAAAAAGTTATAATAGTTCTTTTATTTTTTTATATATATTTTTTTTTCTAGCTGTGGGTTACAAAAACTTAAGTGCGGGCGGGCGGCCATGACTAAGCATCAGATGACGTCACATCACACAAAACTTGTTGCGTTTGATTTGATGTGACGTCTCAATCAGCAAATGTAACGCGACCTGCTGTTTTCTGGGGAATTTTAATTAGTTTTTTTTTATTATACTTTAAAATGATCGACAAAAACAGGAAATGAAACACTCACGGCGGTGCCAGCTCGTGGGCAACTCAACGCGGCGAACAGGTCGTGAACGATGTTCGGCATCAGCGTCAGCAGACGATGAGCTGGCAACCGGTCGGCGGAAGCTAAGGCCCCTGCGCCCGCGCATCGCGACTTCCCACTGGGGGGCAGAGCGTCCACCAGCGCCACCAGAGCACCTGGCGAACCTATGGATACTCAATTATAATATTTGTATGTCACATGTAAGCTTATTGTGATTTATATTTAGTCCTTACACATATAAATAAAACAACTTATTAAGGGGTTTTGTTGGGCACAATTTAAAATTAATTCTGACGTTTCGACTCTACGTCTCGGGTATGTTCCTGTTATAATTCATATAAATCAAAATTTATTTAGTTATTAAAATCGGTTAAGAACTCGGGAAGTTATGGCGTAACAGATATGGCGTCATCGAAGCTGATCCAGGGGGGCACCGCTCGTTTCGCTCGCTCCGTTCCAATGATGATCAATAGATGATGAATAATTGATGAAATAATATATTTCCCTAGGTTTAAATAAAGATGTGAGGATTTATAAATACCCATGACTCCGATACAAATGCTTAAACCCATTTGGTGTAAAAAGGCAGGATCGTTACCAGTGCACCAAAAGGTTGTGAAATTTTTTCTTATCACCTACCTTGAGAGTCCAGGTTGGCAGCGAACCTGGTGGCATTAGCCAAAGCCTGCCCAGCCAGGTGGCGAACGCTGTCCATGTAATGTTCCAGGTGAGCCCAGCAGTAGTCCAGAACCCTCTCCATCAGATGCACCGCTAGTGCTTCGGCAGACAAACGATGCAACCATTTGCTGATCTGAACAATGGTGCGGGATACGCTCACGGTGAT
Source organism: Calamotropha paludella (assembly GCA_927399485.1). Taxonomy (NCBI): domain Eukaryota; kingdom Metazoa; phylum Arthropoda; class Insecta; order Lepidoptera; family Crambidae; genus Calamotropha; species Calamotropha paludella. The sequence goes on along the minus strand of OV656817.1, from coordinate 24,121,553 downwards.
TAAAGACTCGGACGAAGTTCTGTAATGTTATAAATCTTCATTTTTTAATAAAAACACGATTACATTTTTATGACTTTTCTGAATTTCTCAATGCTATGAACTCAGGTCACAAGTAAAATCTCAAACGGGAATCAAACCCGCAATCGTCCTGCAGGACTGGACATCCAAAGTTTGCGGGTTCGATTCTCGCCTGAGAAATTACTTGTGAGTCGAGTTTATTTATGCTAGTATTTCTTCATGAAAATATATTTTCAACACTGTTATTACATTAGGGGCTGTCCATTAATCACGTGAGGCTCGAAAGGGGGGGGAGGGGTCCATAAAAAATCACGAAATATCACAAGGGGGGAGGGGGGCTGTAGTAATATATCACGTGTATTTATTTATTTGGCAAACGCGTACAAAACGATAGCGCCTTACAAAGAAAAAATCGCATTACTTTCATAATTTTTATGTCAGTCAAAAACAACCTGCAACCTTTCTGTCTACCTCTAAACAATATTGTTGTAGTCTTGAATCTTGAATTTGGACAAACAGTATCTCTCGAGATAAATGTACGAAATAAAAGTAATGTGAAATAAATATAAATCTATATATAAAAGGTAAGATAACAGTTATATAGAGTATATTATTTAGTTTTATACATAATAAATTGTGAAGTAAATACTTCTTTTTCTACAGTCTAATTAATAGATGACTACTTCTACTTATAAATTTTGAACAACTCATATCACTAGTTCCAAATACTCAATAACTGATGAATTATTTAAAATAAATACGGGTGTGGTAACAGTTCTAACCTAACCAGATTTCGCGCTAAAAGTAACCTTTCCCAAGCAATGCATTTTGTCACAAGTTGTGCTTTTCACCAACGATGTTTTGATATATTAAAATTTTGTGTAGTCAGATGAGTTACGCAACATAATTGTTTCTGCTCACACAAACATTCCACCCTACAGGTTTTTGAAACCGAAACAATGGTTGTATTCCAAAATATACATCAACATACTGGCCAGTGGGGTATCGTCATGAATCGACGCCTTGCTGTTGATTTGTTCCCTAATATACTGGCCAGCGTATTGACGTCAGAAATCGACGCCATATTTTAAATAGTGTGAGAGCGAGAGAGAGGAAAGAAGCCCGGCAAGATACGTTAGACTTTATTGATCAGTCCAAAATGGCGACGGATTCATAAAGTAATTACGATTTGCCAGTATATTTATGTATATTTCGGAATACGGTATCTTTGAAACAATAAGCTCAATAATTTAATTATATTCAATAAGCAATTATTGAAGAAATAAGTGATAGGAATGTTGAAAGTGTACCTTTCTCCAATAGATATTATGTGATTGGTGAGACGGATGAGAGCTGGCGTGTCACCTATAACATGTGATTTAAGCCTGTCCAGTGGAACAACTGTTACAATTGCAGAGTGCAGTGATAGATCTGCAGATTCATTTTGCAAGAGCGAGCTTTCATAGTCGTCGGCTTGGCTGGAGTCTAATATCTACGTAAAAAATATTTAAAAAATTGGTTGTCTGTAAAGTCGGTTTATGAACGTTAATTAAACATGATAACGACATAAGAAAACATTGATAAAAAATTGAAAACATTGATGAAAAATTGAATACTTTTACGAATTTTTATCACTGAATTATCATTATTTTGTATAATAAAAAGAAGGAGTTTATTCTTTTCACTTTATAAACAGTTGACAAAACAGTTAACGGGTAGATTGTGAGCTGCCGCTGTTTCTCGTCTACTCTGACGCACCGGCCGATGGAGTGGAAGAGAGATAGATGCGTCACAAGCTTAGGCCGATCGTGCCTCTCGCTTGCATGCTCGGCTCGGGAAGAACGTGACAATGAGTCATGTTTTTTCGTGCCTCAGGCCGAACGTGACAATGAGTCAAGCTTTTTCGTGCCTCAGGCCGAACGTGACAATGAGTCTCGCTTTTTTGTGCCTCAGGCCGAACGTGACAATGAGTCACGCTTTTTCGTGCCTCAAGCCGAACGTGACAATGAGTCACGCTTTTTTGTGCCTCATGCCGAACGTGACAATGAGTGATGCTTTTTCGTGCCTCATATATAAAGGTTATAAAACTAAATGGCTGTTTCATCCTTATCTATTGGCCAAACATTTGTAAAAATGTTTCTGTCCAATACGAGAGGAGGCTCTTATGATTGATGAGACAACGCTGACGGTCAGCGTAAAATTAGAAAGGTACTAGAAAATTTCGACGGGTCTTTACAAGGCTCGGTAGCTCAATTGGGAGAGCATTGATCTGGACCTCCAAAGGCGAGTTCGATTCCCGCTTGAGAATTCACTTATGAGCCGAGTTGATTTTTTTTCTAGTACATTTAAAATTACATATTATGTCATTATTTAAATGACATAATAATATTTGCTCGGTTATTATTACTAGTGATACTGCTACTTTCATAAGCATACCTTTATCCAAGCATTTGGTTCGTTTTCCAAGTTTTTCATAGTCAGCAGAAGAATTCCACCAAGTGTTTTTGTATCCATTGGTGTGTCTTCGTTGAAAAGGACCTCTTTAATAAACAATCGTAACTCCTTAAACATGTGAATCAATTTTACGCTATTTTGTTCATTCACCTTTTGTATTATGCATAATATTAATCGCAAAGCTAAGTGGGCTAAGCTGAAAATTTCATTTTTTTCAGTTGGTGCTAGGTTTTCAACTACACTGAAAAAAATTAAAATAAAATAATTATTGAATAATATAGTTTTCAACAAGAAATAATAAAAAATCAAGTACCCTTATGTACTTTATACAAATATTCTTTATGTTTATATCAACTTATAATTGCTGTTTTCTTTTTGGTAAGCTGTGATATTGTCATTTATATGTAATTCTACACATAAAAATAGTGATTTTAGTATTAGTATTGAATTGATACACTTTTTCAGGAAACAAAAAAGACTTTAGTATATACAGGTTTTCATGGTACAGCATTCCTAAGGTCCTGGACTCGATCCAAAGCCAGCTCAATGTAGAATGAACTTTTTGGTATTGGCTTCGGTCTGGATGTTGTTTTTCTGAATTCCATACCACAAGTGCTTTAGCTATTTGACTTGCGATCAGAACAATGTGAAGTCGTCTAATATAATAATAATTTGAAAATATTGGCTTAACTCACACTTGCATGCACTTATTAAGATTCAGAATTTTTTGAAAGGACTATTTTGTGCCTTATTGCCCTAGGCTTAATTCTCTATATTAGGGCCTGTCTTTTAGGTAGATTGATAAAATATCAATGTTTATTAATATCCAAATACTTTACCCAATTGTAGTCACACAGCATTCAAGACATTTGACCAAATAAAATGCAAGTTCTGTCTCAACTAATTTGATAGCATCCATCCCAGCTTGGAAATTTTCAATGCATGTAGCAATTTTAGATACTACAGTTATGTAGGAGTGGTAATTAGAGTGGTTCTCTGATATGTATGATTTAATATGTTGTGACAGTTGTTTAGAAAATGCTGGCTGAAGAGAATCACTCCGTGTGATGTGTCTGCAAAAAAAAAATTTAGGTATATACAGTAAATCTATTATGTTGGTCAATCAATACATAATTGATACTGGTGGTATTATATTTATACTAAGTATATCTTTAATAGTTACTCTTTATTGCTTTCAAATAAATGTTGCTTTCCTTTAATTTTTAGAATTTAGAAGCAACATCAACACAATAAAAAAATAACATAATTAATTTATTTAAATCATCAAAAATATGCAAATTGAAATAGTTTTTAGATAGGTCAATGTATGAACCAATATACAGCGATGTAAGTACTGAAATACAAACAGTTCTACAAATGTTCTCAGGATGCTGCATGGAAGGGTTTGATGGAAATAGCTTACTCGCTTTTGGGAGCACGCTTTCTTTTTATACAAATAGACAAAACAAGTACCTGACTAAAAAACATTTTATGGGATGTTTGACCTCTGCTTCCAGGAAAACTAGAGATAAGAATTTCATATCATCAGAGTCAGAATTAGTTCTGCTTTGATCTAAAATTTTCTTTATGATGTCTAGTTGTTCATCTACTAAGACAGCATTTTGAAACTCGTAGAACAGTGGATTTTTATTTTCTGAAAAGTTACAAAAAATTAAATATTTATGATTTTTGAAAACACTTGTCAAAACTTTTGTAACTGTTTATTTTCATGATACTTAATATAATTAATAATTACATGGATGTTGTTGTAATAACATTAATTTGAATTAGAGCTAAACTGAAAACAAGAAAAATAAATAAAGAATTTGAAAGTTTACAAAATACTTTAATAACCTCCAATATTCGGCATTATAAAGGTAACAGGAGCAAAACTCATATTTTTCATTTTCGCCCGGTTGCTAGGATTTATCCGCAAGGCTAGCCCATTCATTATAAGTTTTCTATATAGATGTATTTAACTTTTTAAATGATATTTATTTTATCCACGATAAGCGCTTTTGCGCTGATGCTGTCATAATAAATACTTTCTTATATATTTTCATATTAGGGAAGGCAAAGAGTACAGAGACCATACAGCCTCGTCTTCAGTAATTTCTGATTTTATAAAGATGACCAATAATGATGCAAATAAATAATAACGAATAATAAAAAAGACCCTTTCCATAAGTGACAGCAAAGATTTTTTAAAAAATATTTTGGTTATTTTCTAATGAAAAGTTCCTTGAAAATACTAAAGGAAAGTTTTATGTTCTGCCTGACACCTGAGATAAGTTGTACTTTTTCTAGTAATAATTTCTTTAATATAAAAATATAACAAATTTAACAACTGGTTAGGTAAAAAGAAATAGGTATAATGTCTTTGTAATAAGTAGATGACATGCTCGAAATGTTGGAAGATCTGCGCAGAGAATCATCAAACATAGGTCTAAAATTGAACGTTGGAGAGACGAAGATTATGACGAACTTACCTGACTCTCGTAGATATGACATGCTCATGGAAGTCGTCGACGAGTATGTATACTTAGGCCATAAAATATCTCTTGGCTACAGAAACCAAACAGGAGAGATAATTGCACAAGCATGGTCTGCCTTCGGTGCGAACAAAGCAATACTCCGCTCGAAGAAGATTCCGCAACACCTTAAGACTAGGGTTTTCGATCAATGTGTCCTGCCAGAGTTTACCTATGGGGTGGAAACGGCGACTCTAACACAGAGATTCGCCAAAAAGCTCCGAGTTGCACAAAGAGCAATGGAGCGAGCTATGCTCGGCATATCGTTAGTGGATCGTAAAAGAAACGAATGTATCCGAGAAAAGGCTCGTGTTAGAGATGTTGTTGTTACAATAGAGCGACCGAAGTGGAAATGGGCAGGACACATAGCCAGAATGGAACAGTTCAAGTGGACCAGGAGATTACTGGAATGGCGACCGTGGGAAAATCGTCGCGATAGAGACCGTCCCCTATGAGATGGGTCGATGAAATATCCAAAACAGCTGGATCGAATTGGATGAGAGTGGCAAGAAGAAGGCAGAGATGGAAAGATTTGGACGAGACCTACGTCCGAAGAGGGACAAACGAAGGGCCGCGATGATGATGTCTTTAAAGAAAATTAAAAAGTTGAAGAGAATGCCTTTGCCCATAGGTAATTACGAAATAAGTCATTTCGTAATTAATAGAGTTAATGGGCTATACTCCAATAACTATATTGCTTATTAATAATAATAATATTTTTACTTTCACATCATTTAGTCTAGGTCAAAGTAAGCACAGCAAGACTTGTGTTATGCATACTGGGATAACGGGTAAACATACATAATAATTATGATAGATAGAAATATCCATTAATAAAACAAAAATGTGTAGCTTACTTTCGCAAACAAAATAAATTCGCTGGGCCTTCCTCCCCTTGGTGGGGGTCTCACCCGGTGTGCTGACCGCGCCGAGGGCAGTAAGTTCCCGGTGAGCACATCCTACTTCGTCATACGACGGCCGCTGTTCAGCGGCACCAAATAACCGTGGGGGCGCACCCCCACGAGAAGAGGCTCGGGAAGAGCGATTAGCTCATAGCCCGCATTTCCCATACCACCACAGTGGCGAGGATAAAACCCGATGAACCGACACACTTTGCACCTTCACCAACTATACTCTACACGTATTTCGCCCCCACACGCAGCATCATCAGGAGCTGTTAAACCGTGCAATATCGGGAACTCAGTGCTCGTGTAGAGTAATTGGGTCAGTGTCTGCAGTTCAGCATTTATTTGTTACGTTGCATTTTGCTTGTTTTTTGCGGAAGTAAGCTACATATTTTTGTTTTATTCATGATTATGGACTTCTGCCAAGTAACACCTGATTCTATCAAATAAATACAAATATATATAAATAATACTTCTGAGTCTGACTAAGGTTCAAATACATCATCACACAGACATCTGCTCCTTCTGGGACTCGAACCCAGGACCGTCAAAACATCAGGCAGTATTGCTACCTTTGCATCAACCAGTATTTAAAATATTTTTTTACGAAGTAAATTTCTGTGATGGATCTTTAGTAGTGCAAATAAAGGTTACCTAATATCAAAAAAATCTATAACACATATTTGACGGGAGAAAAAAAACAACCTTTGCCGAGTTTCTTGTTGTTCAAGTTCCAATCTTCTCGATACAACGTCTCCCGACGTAGGACTTATGAAAAAATGGCATACTTATTGACTTTCAATAAATGCTTTTTAAATGCTCTTATCGATTATAAAGCGTTCTATTTAACTCTCGACATAACACATTACCACTGATATGTTTATATAAAAATCATTTTAAAGATTTAACGAAAGTTCTTATATTATGACAGTTAACAAAACCTTCAACCAATTTTTTTATTTTTCATTAGCGAGAAAAAACTTTAAAATGAAATCACTTAACTATTTGGATGAGTGGTTTATCGTTTATCTTTAAAAAAATGAAACTATACATCTCAACTATATTTATGTAGATGACGAGACAATCATCATTATTCTTATTAACTTATAAACAATTTTTTTAACATAAAAACACATTTTTTTTATTTTAGTCTCATTTATTTACACTATCTTTTTTCAATAAATAATGTTTAATTGCCTATTTTATATCACACTATAATTACGACGCCTCAGTCTTATCAGTTGCTTCTAGAACTTTCTTTTCCTCAACGACTTCTTTTTCAGATTGTTCAGGGACAGCTTCTTCCACTTTTTCCACTTTCTCTGGTTCCACTTTAGTCGTTACCCCGCTGCTGTCGTTATTATCCCCTATAAGAAATATAAAAAACATTAGCGCCTGTGGAAACATTATGAGCAATAATTTATAAACGGTAATAGGCTAATGTTGTTTGAAAGGCAATTTTTGTAACCTAACAGGGTGTTTGTTGGAAGATGGTATGAGTTTTATTTAAACTATTCTCCTTAAAATATCGCTCTGATAATTCTATTTATATAAATATTAATGAAAACGGGATTATAGACACTTCTTTAAGGCATTTGTTTGCGCCATCGTCACTAAAAAAATTGAACAGGGTTATAACTCCATTAAAATTATTACTAATCTAAGTGACTGTGAACGTTTAAAACAATATATTATTCATATTAGTCAATATGAGTGGCGTTTTCTATCACAAAACTAGCTTAAAGTCATACTAGACTTACACGTCTCCTTTAGTTAATAAAACCAAGATTAAAACCTGTTTATAGTCTTTAAAATAGATTAAGACTGTAATGTGGTCATTATAGGCTCTTGGAGTACTAAAGACTTTTATAAATAGACAAAAAATATTTTGTGTCAAACGTTAATGATCGCTGACATTAGTATTTTTAGAAATGGGATGTTTTTACAAGTTTTTTTTATTTTATTTCGGAGAGTTCTTTTGTAATAATGGCGCATGCAACCGCTGTTAAATATAAACCAAGATATCAATTGCTTTTTCTATTAAACTGATACAAATATTTCACAAAAATCTTTGCAAAATTAGATGTTAAAATTTTTTTCTGTACGTGTTTGTAGAAAGAATAATGTCAGTTTTAACTTTCTTAAGATAACCCCAGTTTACCGTGCCCCAGTGCATCTACTATTTACAGGTGTAAGAAGTAGAAAGTATCTATGGTCAGCATCATCGGGAGATTGTATTTTAATATTGTTTTTATTATAATTATTATTAACGATAATTATCGTTACGAGCGAATATCGCGCTTATTTTATCGTAGTATTTTTTTATGCAAAGATATTAAAGTAATCGACTGTATCCCACTTATACTGCAATCCACTTATATGACACTAAAGAGATAATCTACTACAGAGAAACTGTGTCGAAGATTTTTCATAATTGTGATTCGACCCTCTACGTCTTTTTACAAAACAAATAGACTAATCACTAAACATCTAGGTGCCAAACAGAAAGACATAAAGTTGAATAGCTCCTGAAGAAAATATCTTTAACAGTTTTTTGTACTATGATTATAAATATACATAATGCAAAATAAAAATGCAATTGTACAATGCAATACGTATGCAAAAATGCAATACGTATTTTATATCTTATAGAAATATTGCATTGTGAATGCAAAAAAATTAAATTAAAAACATAATTATAGCTGGTTCCATCTTAATCGATTGTTTAATATTTGTAAAAATATTACTTTCGATGTTGAAGGTAGTTAGCGTTCAACATTGGTGGAACGATACTAGCTCATAGTAGAAGTTGAAATACGTTTGTAAAATTCGACACGTTTGCCAGCGTCTCGGTAGTTCAGGGGTCAGAGCAGTCGCCCGGATAGCGAAAGGTCGTGGGTTCGAATCCCATCTGAGGGCTCGGAGGCGTAGTTATTTTTTACATACGTATTTTATATCTTATCAAATGCAATTGTGTTAATCTTCTGACCGTACCTACGCATCCACACCTAAGTGCTACACAAAACAATCGCGTGACTATTATAACTTACAAGTTGACCTGTGTATGGTTTACTAACATAGTTTATTGGTTGTAAGTTGAGTTAATTGAAAACATTGCAAAATACTTAACGGTTGAACAGTAAATAGTTACAGTGGGTTATGTAAAATTGGGTTATATACACAATTATAATTTATAAATACATTCCAATGCATAAATGTGAGTATATGATTAAATATAGTAGATAAAAATAAGGATATGAGCTTAGTGTATATGTATGATACATATTTACATATTTTGTAACACGAAAACATAAAATAATTATTATAAAGTAATGTACAGATATGCGATGTTCCCTATTTTTTGTACTCAATACCAGTTCGATGTACCAGAAATATATACATAATGTAAACCTATGTAGAAACTCATGTCCGGTTTTCCTTCTTCGGGCACCAGTTCTCTTACTACCCATAATTTAACTGGGATTTTTAGACAACATTAACTGTTAACTTCTACCAAATCTATTTACCGCCAACCTTGAAAGTTTCTTGGGTTTCAGAACAGTCACTCCGATGGCGAAAGTCTCGGGTTCGATTAGAAAATTAACATATTAAATGATAATGCAAATAAAATAAGATATTTATAGACGATACGTTAATATATGACATTATTGTAATTTAGGAAGTGTTAACTATAATATCCAAAATTTATTTATTTATTAATTGAAAAAATTTTTCTTAAAATTGATCCTTTTTCAAAAGATAAATTATAGATTTAGTTACATTATTTTTAACATTAAATAGTTTTTTTTTGCAATGACGCTTAGTTGTAATTGTCTTTTTACATTTAATGTGATTTAATTAAAGAATTAATGCAATTATGATATAATATAAATTAAATAGCTAATGCTGAATATTTATAAATCAACCTATCGATAGGTTAGTTTAATTTAAGATCAAATGTAATTATTAAAATAAAATGAAGATATTTTCTTTCTCATTAAATATCGGATAACACTTAAAGCCCACTCCACCGAAACAGAAATGCAAAAAATTGGACGCTGCGACCAACATGATAAGCACACCATCAAACACACAAAGCACACGCATCACCGTTGGTAGTCCTCCAGGATACCTGTATGTTGGTGCCTATGGTGTTGATAGCCTGATTGACGGTGGTTCCCACGGCAGTCGCAGTTCCATTGATGGTGGCAGCGATAGTACCTATCAGACTGTTCACGAAATTGCTCCAAGCCGTCACTGTTGCTAAGGATGTTATTATAATTATATATAATCATACTCATACATAAAAATAAACATATACATATACTACCATTAGGTTTAATATACTTGTAATAAAATATTATTTAAGAAAGATTTAAGGTGTTCATGAGGACATATTAAAAATAAATCATTGTAAATGCTTACCAGCACCGCCCTTGGCGTCGCTTTTGACAGTTTCTTCCTCCTTCACAGTGTCCCTGGGCTTCTCAGGGTTTCCATTGATGGAGGATTGCAGTCTCTGCACAGCACCTGAGATGCCTTTGACGATCGGATTGTTTTGGATGATGTTTTTGATAGGACCGTTATTGTTCGGGGCTGGTTGCTGCTCAGGCTGTTTAGCCGGTTGCTGTGGATCTGATTCAGGCTTATTCTCTGGAGCAACAGGAACAGCGTTGGTCCCTTCCTGAGCAGGTTGAGGGGCTGGCTGCTCAGGTTGAGGCTGCTGCGCCGCAGGCTTATTCGGCTGGATCAAATTAACAACTCCTTGTACAAAGGGATTGTTTTGGATAGCTTGCGCCAAAGGCCCATTTGGAGGTGCCGGAGCTTGGCCACCCTGTCCTATCGGACTAGCCTGTGTCTGAGCCGGGTTCAGTATGTTTTGGATTGAAGATTGGATGCCTTGCCATATTGTAGGTCTAGGAGTTGCTGGGTCGTCAGATTGAGCGCCAGGGGCCGCTGTTGACCCTCCTTGGCTAAGAATGCTCTGGATACCGTTATTCAAGCCTTGGAAGATGCCGCCATTGCTAGCGGTGTTGTTAGAATTATTTTGCCCCACATAGTTTTGAATAGCCTGCGTGACGTTGTTGAAGCCTTGCGAAACCGTCTGCTGGAAGAGCTGAAGGTATTGGAGGAACAGGTTGTTAGGGGGGGTCGTTGGCTTCTCATTGTCATCTCTTAAAGTTGCGAACACTTGCACTCCTTCGGATAAAGCCTTAACACCTATATGGAAATTGTTTTCCAAATTCTTAAGATTATTTTCTACAGAATCTAATTGTGGTTTCTGCTTTTGATCTGGTTTAACAGCATCCTGTGAACCTTGATTACTCCAGTATGATTGAATGGTTTCGTTCAATTTGGTAATTTGACTTGTGAAGCTCTGTTGCAGACCTTGAAGGCTTTGCTGAATGGCACTGAGTTGCTCATTATTGGCGATCCACTCCTGAAGTCCCTGTGACACTCCCTGGAAGCCCTGTCTCAAAGTATTTTGTGTGTCACTGACAGCTTGTTTCACGGTAGCAACAATTTGTTGTTCATGGCTATAACTCACAGGGTTTTGCGTATCATGTTCCTGTCGCTGCGGCTCGCCAGGGTTTTTTAAGTCCACTTCTATTCTTTTGAAATCAGAAGTGTCATCATCGACTGGATCAATGATAACTTTGACGGGGATGCTGTCTGCAGCTTTCACGCGAAGGTTGTTTTCAACATCCTTTATTGTGTTGGCGGAATCTAGGAGCTCCTGTTCGCTAGAGACGTTGTCTAGTGGGAGTGTTTCCTTGACAGGTTCCTCGGGATTAGCCGGGAGTTTTTTCTCAACAGTAGGGTTTTGAATGGTGGCTGCGCGGGCATACACCGCGAGCAAGAGGACGATGTACGCGTGCGACCTCATGTCGAGCGGGCGCGGAGTGCTTTCCTCACGGGAGGGGTTTCACTTTTATATGAACAAGCTAACGGTCCGGCTGGTGCGTACGTGTTTACACTGAACGGCCGCCCGCTCGACAAACTTCTTGTCATTATTTGTATTTATTATCGAAACAACTTATGTGTTAGGTGAGTCGTGTGGGGTTATAATTTAAAATCAATTAGAGGTGATAGCAATCGTTTAGGTCAGATCCGGAAAGAATTTTCAACTAAGTCAAAAACAAAACATAGTTTTACTTTCTTATGTTTATAAATACACTGTTTAGATTAATATTTATTTATTTATTTATGGCACAGTTACAAGATACAAACTAAGACATGGAAACTATTACAGCAAAATATAAAAACATTAATTTGTACCCCTATTACAACTGCGCACAACATGCGATTAGAATTTAACTCTTTATTTGGGTATTAAATCCAAAATTGAGAAAGCAAAGACATTAAATCAATAGTTTACATAACGATATTTAAACATAACGATATTTAAATATGTAAAAAAAAAATGTATTTTTTGAATATTTATGTAAAGCGTGTAGAATTATAAAAATATAAGCATCGGTATTGATCGTGTGATATTATCGTTGCCTAATGAAATGATAAATTTTCCCAACTCGATCTGCCATCGATTTACTAGTCGATTAACTCCGTTGCAACGGCCGTGAACAACGTAATATTGGCGAATCGCGTCTATATTAACTACATATTCTATATACATAACTCACAGTTATAATATATACTGGTTTTTCATTGTAAGTTGTTCAAATATCTTTATTTATTTAAAATCCCTGACACAGTGTTTGACCGCGATGAACTCCGAAACTGATTAACCGATTTTGCTTATTTTTTTTCATTTTGCAGTATTTGTTGCGACCTAGGACATAGGATAGGTTTCATTTTAATTAATAACAAAGCAATGCGTATTTTGGTTACCTAGACTCTATATATATAAATTCCCTGTCACAATGTTTGACCCGGATAAACTACGAAGCTACTCAACCGTTTTTAATGATTTTTTTTTAATTTTGCTGGATTTATTCCCACTTAGGAGATAGGATAGGTTTAATTTTAATTTATAATACGGCAACATGTGGCCAGATCATCTAGTATAATAATTCTATTTTTATGTTCTGATTAATGCAATTATTAGTTAGATTAGTTAGTAAGGTTTATAGTTTCTATATTCGTTAGAATTGTGTGTTTTTTGTGTTTTCGACTAGTTCCATGGATAATAACTAATATTATCCATGGAACTAATATAATAAATAACTAATATTCTAATATCACATGTAGTCCAGTTGATTTAATTTGTGTCTATAAAATAAGTAACGGGTATTTTTAACCCGGCTGATCTAGTACACTTTATTTGAGTATCACGATGTTTAATAACCGGTAAAAAGACGCTGTACCTACTAGAATTTTATGTTTTTAGTATGTACACTTAGATTATTGCATAAAATAATTTGTTTATATTAAAAGAAACTGTGAAACTGTTTAGATCCTAATGAACAATGTAAGAGTTGTCTGTGGTTAACTGTTTTGTTTTCCCAATTATTGTTAAACCAACACCGTTAACCACAATTTTACTATGTTGGGAGGTCTTTCGAAACTTAACTACAATATTAATTAAAACTGATAATCTTTGTTTAATTTAAGAAAGTGTTGCTTTCGTGCTATTTATTATATTTTTTCTTATTAAAGTATTTAATTGTGATATTTTTATATTAAAAGAAATGTTTACAAGGAAAAATTCAACTTATCTCAGGAGTGAGGCGGGAATGAAACACAATCCATAGCTGTCCGGGCGAGTTCTTTTCCAATTTATTTTTTAATTTAAAAATCTAGCAGGTAATTGCTTAAATAATAAAAAAACGTAGCTATTTCTTCTTTATCGTTTGTTCGACACTTTTATGTAATTAGTACCTAGAAAATGAAGAGACGGCGTTGGAGTTAACTTAAGAAATACTTAGAAGAGTTTAAACTAGTTGTAAATAAGTCTATATAATTAAAATGATTGACGATCATTTGGTGCAACGGTAGCTATTCTGCCTTTCGCACCAACGGTCCTGGGAACGAGTCCCGGAAAACGCCGATGTTTGTTTGATGAATACGAGCATTTGTACCTGAGTCATAGATATTAATATATATTTCTATAAATATTTAATATCTAGTGTCGTATATGTATGTTTATCCGTTACCCTAGTGTCCATAACACAAGCCTTGCAGTGCTTACTTTGGGCTAGGCTAATTGGTGTGTTTGTGATAATGATTATTATTATAGGTAATTAAAAATATGACGATATTTTATATTTCTATGTTACTTAGACTAAGCTTAACATCAGATTAATCCCTTTGTAGATTCAAGGACATAGACTGACAGACAGACAGAAAAATAATTAAAAATTGTAGATTTGGTATCTATGATAAAAATTGTCAAAAAAATAAATGTACAGACAGAACCAACAGAATTGCTGTGGCTCAGTAATCATAATTTTCAATATTTTTTTAATTATAAATTGAAACGAAACCTCCCTTATGTCCTAAGTCGGAACAAATCCAGCAAAATGAAAAGAAATCATCAAAATTTGTTGAGTAGTTTCAAAGTTCTTCGCGGTCAAACACTGTGATAGGGAATTTTTATACAACAATTTTTATATGAAAGATATCACTTGTTTAGTACTAAGTGCAAAGTAATTAATTACTTTGCTGAAATAAACAGATATTTGAACATATCATAAAATAACGCCTGTAAAAAAAACTACGTCCCAAACCTTCAGGAGGCGTAGTTGTATTTTACAGGCGTATACTATCTTATATATAAAATTCTCGTGTCACAGTTTTCGTTCCCATACTCCTCCGAAACGGCTTGACCGATTCTCATGGAATTTTGTGAGCGTATTAAGTAGGTCTGAGAATCGGCTAACATATATTTTTCATCCCCCTAAATGTTAGGGGTAGTCCACCCCTAATTTTTTTATTTTATTTTTTAGACGAAATTTTTAGTTTCTATTTTTTTATGATACAACATACAAAAATACATACAACCCTAAATTTTCACCCTCTACCATCAACCCCTATTTTTTATTAATTAATTAAAAACTTTTCCTAGAAATAATATACATGGCAAAACAACGTTTGCCGGGTTAGCTAGTATTTTATAAAAATATGGCATTGTGAATAGAAAAAAAAATTACTTACTTTAACTTTCTTTGGCAACTATTTAAGGAAGAAATTATGTTTTTTCTTTCAAGTGACAGAAGTATTTAGCGTTCACTTTCATTTTCTGGGAGGCGGATTATATGTTGTATGCTAATCCGTGGTCAGGTCAGGAGATGAGAAGAAAGCTTATTGTTTGAAATGAAAGTGCCCGCACGTGTTTATTCATTGCTCGACAACTGAAATTATAGATTGAACACAACCATTTTCTTTTGTAATGCTAAAATTTGCTATACTTACTTTGTTCAAACGATACATCTAAGGCCGAAATTTTCTTTTTACTATCGTAGGCCATTCTTATACAAATATTTCTCGTATTTTGTTTTGGTGACAAGAAGGCACAAACTTTGTAAAACGGACCCTACTTTCTACCAAGCTAAGAGTTATAAATAACTATTATGCGCTCAGCAAAGTAGTGGAACTCCCTCCCTGTGTCTGTATTTCCGAGTACTTATAACCCGTCCGTTTTTAAAGCCCGAGTGAATAGGCACCTGGGTTAGCTCGCTTCATCGTGGATTCTGTCTTGGCCCCCGGGCTTGATTTGGATCAAGGGCGGACCCATGCAAATAAAGAAAAATAGATAATATCACATACATTATTCTGAACCCAATATAACCTCTCGTCAGTATCTGGTAGCAATTGCTATATATTTTTTTATAAATTATGATTAATTTTTGAGTTGCAGAGATCCAAGTATAGAATCCATCACAGAGGCGGATTCTTTATTTAATCAGCTTTACGGTAGTATTTTTTGTTTCATCCTAGCTTCATTATTTAACGAGAAAATGGCATTTTTATCTAAGAGTCCGACACTTTTTTCATAATTCGATCAGCGGACTGACAAGTGGATAAGCTAAGCAGAAACAATGACGATACCACAATACCCAGACCCAAGCCAATATAGAAAAGTTCGTTTTTTACATTAACCAGGACGGAACCGAACCCAGGACCTCAGAGTGGCATTATGAAAACCGATAAGGCAATCTACCACGGAGGTAGTCAAAAACATACAAAAGACTCATATATATTTACAATTAATATAATTAAGACTAGTAAATAATAAGGTTAAAATATCATTTTTAGGAAGATGTGTTGCGTTTTATAATAAAATTCTACAACATGGCGAATAGGCACCTTCTGGGTCAGGTCCTGTCTTAACCTCCGGGCTTGATTGGGATCAAGAGCGAACAAAAAAAAAAAAAAAAAACATTAGGCTGAACTGTCTGAAAACTGAAATTGATGATTATTTAAAGGCCAAAACTGCGTGAAGTTCATGGCCATTGCTTTAAGAACTATACTTCTAATTAATATTTTGAAAGTTAACCTTTCTTATGCATTTTTACAGTAGTTAAAAAAAATATTTAAAATAAAAAATCTATAACTCATTGAAATAAAAAGCCCTTGCCGAGTTTTTTTGCGGTCTCTGATCGGTACACGGTCTCCTGTAGGACTTACTAAGATGGCATAGTTGACTTTCAATAAATGCATTGTAAATTTTCGTATTGAATTAATTTATTTTGTCTTTATCAGTATTGAAAGGTAAAACTTATTAAAGTCGTTTCGAAGAAAAGAGCTTTACTCTTTCTAAATAAGGTTCTGTTGATTCTGTTGATTGACAAGAAAATAATATAACTACCTCTATTTTAACACACGGTGTACGGTAAACCATTGATTTTTAATATTTATTTAATTTTGTTAATTTAGCATTCTGCTTACTTAGCACTTACACACTGTTATGCGCAATATCGATTGTTCAGTGTATTACACGCATACGTAAACGGTTGTTTACCTTATCATCTTATAATATGATTTGTCAGTAACTTTTATCATATTATATCACTTATCATCAAGTGTGGGAATTCACCCCACACACGGTATTAGAAAATAAATATTCTTATTCAATATAATGTCTTAGTGTAGAGATAATAACACTTGAAATGGAACAGATTTTGTCGAAGTATTAGACATCAACGCGTTCTTATACAGATTTCATATATTATTGCTCTCAGTTAATGCATATTGCGGTACGCTTCTGAGTTCACCGTATTCAAACACTTAGACTGAGTGCATTTAAAGGAGGACATAGTCTAGCTTTAAAGTAAACGGACCGAGTTCGAATCTCGCCGATGTACTACGAGTAAGTAACATAAGCATTTTAGCTCATCACGAAGAGTTAATAGAAGTCAATAATGTGTTAGACGCAGTGTTAAATATTTGATTATTTTACTTAAATATTCATTTTTACCTGAGTCATGGGTACATATATTAAATATTACGTATATGTGTATGCCTATCTGGGGGCACGGCAGTGCCCCCGCCAAGTCAAGCAAAAAAGCGGCACGGACGTACCATCCTTTTCTCGAAGCAATTCAGGCCATTTTCGACCTCCTGTAACTTCTTTGTGGATAAAACTAGAAGACTGAATTTTCAGTTACCATGCAGGCATTGTAAAGACACGGTATATTTCAAATTTCATTCAATTTGAACTAGTAGTTTAAGAATTATAACGGGTCAAATTTCTTAATTTTGTCACTCACTGACTCACCGATCATCAAAATTCTAAGACACTTCTAGCAGACCTAGAAGCTTCAAATTTGGAATATAAATAGTGTTTGGTGTATGAATCAAGGAAAAACTAAAAAAACCTACAAAAATAAGAAAAGTTCATAAGTCAGAGAGAAGGCTTTAAAAAAATTCGTTGCTGGTAGATATACATACATATATACAATAAGTAGAAGGTACCGAAAAGGAAAAAAGTAGACTGTCTACAAAATACAAAAAGCAATGAGATCCCATCAAAAACAATACTTGTCAAAAAAACCAAGTTTCGCAACTCAGTTGTTCTACGGTAAAAAGTTGTGACATCCATGTAATACCAAGTCGGTTATTAATTTATCCAGTCCCTACTTAAGCGAATTTCTGTCTTAATACGTCCAGTCCCTAAGACCACGATCGTGGTCCATAACAATTGAAAATCAATTGTGTCTGGAATCTCCTCTCTTAGGGACTGAACGTATTAAGACAGAAATTCGCTTAAGTAGGGACTGAATAAATTAATAACCGACTTGGTATTACATGGATCTCACAACTTTTTACCGTAGAACAACTGAGTTGCGAGACTTGGTTTTTTTGACAAGTATTGTTTTTGATGGGATCCATTATTCTAATATCCATAACACAAGCCTTGCAGTGCTTACTTTGGGCTGATATTGTTTTTTGTAGTTGTTGCTTATTTTCTTGATATTGATTTAAACATTTATATTTACCACAGTGAAGGTATGCATTATATTATAGGAATTTTCCCGAAAGCTTGATGCATCTGATGAATACTAAAGAAATTTCCAGGAAATTGTTTTGTAATCCACATGCCACCATCGCCATATAATTTTACTTAAAATTTCATAAGTTCATTGACGCTGTCCAAAACCAGATTTTCCTGTGGGTATTAAAATTAATTAACAGATATATATATTCAAATGTATGCGGCTCGGCTGTTATCGTGACTATTTGATAGATGCAAACATATGATAACGGGTAATAAGCTTCTCCAAACATAAGGTGGAACCGTTAAATTTCGGTGTGGGGTGTCAAAAGCTCAATGTATCTCCACGACAGTTAGCTGGTACGTATTGACGTGATTGATTACTGTTTTAATTCACTTTTGTCCATGAAATTACTTAAATGGTATCAAGCATACATCTGTCATGATGATGAGATTTGATTTGTAATTTCTTCTACGCTCTTCAAGCGAGCAGCTAATATTAAATATGTCTTAGGGACTTTATGTAAAAATCTCCATTCCAAAAATCAAATGGTAATACTTTTGTCTTCGTCAATTTGAGCTTCTGAACTTTCGAGAAATAGTTAAAGTAGGCTTAGAAAATTTAAATGTCACAATTTTTTGGCGAATTAATATTCGGAACAAATGGAACCGTAGTAGGAATGGTCCGAAGTTTCGAACAAAACTTTTTTTTTCGTACATTAGAGTAGACACTCCGATATTTAACAAAAGACTTCAACGCGTATATTATTTTGTAAATATCTACTAAATTTATATCATCATCAGTTTAATAAAGAGAAAAACACCACAAGATGGAAATGCCTTATCCATCTTAACACGTTCAATGTAGACTTCGTTGGTGTTAATGACTGAATGCATCTTCGGTCAGGTGGAATTTCAAACTGAGAGGAAAAATTAGCTTTGCCTGGTTATACACCAAAGAGTCGCATTAAACGTTTTGGTTTTAATTTTTTAATGATATCGGAATTGTACACATTTTCTAGGATTTGTATACAATTCCTTGATTTCATACATTTCCGGTAACATATATATTTCTATTGTTACAATAACAAATGTGTGATGTTTTGTTTACAAATAAACCGTCCATAATTTGGCTTAACTATAGTCTGTGCCCAAGATACTTTTCTTAAAGAAATATAGAATCGAAAGAGTGCAAATGAAAACGATGTGTACGAGCGGCAAAGAAGTGGAACCTAGTTTTGAAATCACGTGACACGCGCAGTAGCAAGATTAGGTACATTATTCATTGTATATGCCGGGAACTATACAACTCAGAACAATAACTAATAGCTTTAAATATTGTTCTGAGCTATACAATGAATTTTTCCCTTGTCATCTCATCACTTTATAAGTTGCCCTTATTTTCAACCATTGGACAAGCTGTCCGCATTCATCATCCATACCAAGCGCGCGCTTTTAAGACTTTTATACAAGATACCATTTTTACCATAATTATTATCTTATCATTTATCGGGGCTGCCCGAACTGTATGTAATTTTACTGCAAGCTTCGCGTTACTCTCTGTACCGTTATCCAAATTGGTTATATTTTGGGCGAGTTTTTTACTGTGATTGGTTTTATAGCGCGAGCGCCGGCGCCAACCAACTACAAGAAGAAAATTCAGCGATGTAAGCGCTCTTTATTGTATTAAAGTAAACAGTGAAATAAATATTGTAAAATAAAATATGTTACCAAATAATCAACTGACATACTCATTTTATAAAATCAAATAGATTCCATTTAAGTTTTGCAATGAGTCGTCCGCGGCCATTTTGAATTTTTTTTTGTACATCTGTCACTTATGATACGACATATGGCTTCAGGGACAAAATTTCATTGATTACAATGTCTTTAAAAATTTGTTAAGGGAGTACTTACATTTTATACTAATTACTCTACATACTTGTATGCCGTCACATCGATATAATATTTATTAAATAACCCAACAGAAAAAGTTTAAACGTGTACATAAAATTTATAACAAAATGTGAAAGTAGGAGAAAGTGTACTAGCCCTCGTTTATTTTTCCATTTTTTAAATATATGTAAAAACTTGTCTTATAAATATTATTTAAATAAGAGCGTTATGTAGCTTGATGTTAGCCTTGATTAACTTTTCATCAAGTTTTACTGCTAAAACACAACAATAAAAAAGACGCGTGACTTTGAAAAATATCGAGTACGACTGAGTGTAAAAAAATCTATAACTCGGGCTGTTATTCACTTGTTTTTCACACATGTGAGGTTTATTTCCCTCTTTGTTATACTCCCTACATTCTATTCTAGTTAGAAAAGGATCTGTTTAGGCTCAGTATACTATAATTGAACTAGGAGGTTGGACAGCGAACTCGGTTATGGTTATGCGTAAGCATGTGACACTTTCAGCATCGGCGGTCGAATATTATCACGGTCAAACGTTGAGATGCTAAATCGCGAAGTAGCATAACTAACTACAAAAATGCACATTTTTGATATTCCGGTGAAACGTCGAGTTATTGATTTTTTTTTTACTTTAAAACACAATTTTAATATTCCTGTTACTTCTATTAAAGCTTGGAATATTTTAGGCGCCCTTTTTTTTCTTTCAAAAGTTGTTATAAACGGGAGTTATTTAAAACTTTTCAGATGATTCTTAAATCCTTATTTGCTCACAAATATTTTTGGTAAAGTATCCAAAAATATACTTTTGAAAAATAGCGCTTTATCGCTTTATTGTTGTTCGCAGACACTGGACCGGTCAGTGTGCCGTTACTTCGCGTCCGCCGGGCCACCTGTCACTACGCGAAGCCGTACTTACGTCACGACACTCACCGGGTAACCACGCTTCTTATTAATTCATTTTCATATATTACTTTTCACAATCATCTTAGAGTCTCCGGTTTATAAGTTGTACCTGGTTTTGAAATCACGTGACATGCGCAGTTTCAAGTTTAGGTACATCATTCACTACTGCACATGTCAAGTGATTTTAAAACCAGGTTCAACTTATATGCCGGGGACTATATTTATTTGTTATAGTATAATGTTTATCGCATAGATTTTGACCCAGAGAACATACGAGTTACGTGTAGAGTGGTACATTCTCTGGGTAGGAGCTGAAAATTAGTGCTTTGCTCTCAGACGTCGTTGCGGCAAGTACGCTTACTTTCCAGGATCCAATTATGTAAGTAGCGCATTAAATAGTCGATAAAAGATGTCTAATTTTATTTATTTTTAATAAATAAAAAACACAATAAGTTTACAGTTAAGTATACTTATTATAATTAAATAACATATTTAAAATATTATTACTTATTTCAAAGCTTTGAATATATTAAAGTTTATATATTCTAGTAAAAAGATGTGTGACACTAATAGCATTTTATTTATTATTATTTTTTATTATTTATATTAAATTATCAATTATGATAACATTTACACAGTTAAGGGTTCAATTCAAATGTTGAATTTATAACTAAGTATATTATAAATATATGGGTAGGTATATGACGTTTTTATATATATTTTTTATGCATTTTCAATGCGATCTTACAAGATAAATTATCATAATAAAAAAATACTAGAAAAAATCGACTCGATTCGAGTCGAGTTCGAGACAAGTCGATTTTTTCTAGAGAAGTGAGAATTCACTTGTGACCCGAGTCGATTTTTTCTAGTATTTTTCTATTATAATAATTTATCTTATAAGATCGCATTGAAAATGCATAAAAAATATATAAAAACTAAATGGCTGTTTCATCTTAATCGATTGCTCAAACATTTGTAAATTTCATTGATGAAACAACGCTGGCCTACAGCGTAAAAATAGGAAAGGTACTAGAAAATTTCGATGAGTGTTCACAAGGCTCGGTAGCTCAATTGGGAGAGCATTGGACCGGATTTCCAAAGGTTGCCGTTCCCGACTGAGAATTCACTTGTGACCCGACTCGACTTTTTCTAATATTTTTCTATTATAATAATTTATCTTATATGACGTTTTTAAAACAAGTGACTCCTTTCCCTAATAAAGTTACTAATAAGTATGATTGCAGCACAAGAGAGGCAATTATGTGCGTGCATGTGTGTGTTTATGTTTGATGAGAGAGAAACTCATGGCCACCCTACAGCCTAATGAACAACCATTAGCATCGTAAGAAGCATTCAGTTAGTAGCGATCTAAGAAATACTTTAATGTTCTTTTAAATCGTCAACGATGACACTGATTGATATCGACGGAAGCCTTGTAGTGCAAATAGCGCTATTTATTTTTAACAAGAACCATTTTGGATTCCAAACTAGTGGAACTAATCGAAAACATATGTTAGTAACCGTAATAATAATAAATTATTTATTTGTAAGAATATGGTTACATCAGATCTTAAATTTTCCAGCATATTCTACTGTAGGGCGATGTACACTCTAACTTATCTAAGCTAGATAAGATCCACAACCAAAGCTTTGCGTATAATTGGGGGATCTGCTGATCAGCTCTGCGCTGAATCTTGTCCAGTGCGGCAAGCTGGTATTTTCCTGAGCCGTCCCAGAGGTGGATGCAATATACCATACAAATTACCTATCACCTGCATTAATTAGATAAAGTAAGGGTGGCGAATTAACATTTTTCATAACATTGTTCTAAATTTAAGTAATTATATAAAATAGAAAGAAATTAATTTTTATTTATTTCTTTATACTTACAATATTCTACTTTTGTCGTTTGCTAGACAAACCATTGCAAGCGTGTGGAGTCATCATATGAATTAAATATACATTACAATCAATCCCTACTAATATTATTAGGTGAATGTAAGTTTGTTTGTTATGCTTTCACGCAAAAAATACTTAACCGATCATCATGAAACTTCGTAAATAAATTCTTGGAGGTATTAGAAGTAACATAGGATACTTTTAATTAAAAAAAATGCGGGCAGAGCCGCGGGTAAAAGCTGGTATAATATAAAAAAAATCCCAATCATACTGTTTGACTGCGATGAACTCCGAAACTATACAACCGATTTTGATAATATTTTTTACAACACCTTTGCTCGTAAAGCTGATGTAATTCCACCGGTTTTAAATATGTAAAGCGGGTCATAACAAACGCGTGTGGTATCAAAGCAAATAGTTAAGTTATAGTCCATACAAATTCCATAACAGCATTATTTGCCATTTCGCTCGCTGTTGCTATTCAAATTTCGAACTAATCCCCGCTCGTTAAAATCGCGGGAAAGCAACAGTGTACATTCACAGATTGAGTTTATTTAATAATAATAACATAATTAAAAAATTTGGACGACCGTTTGGTGCAACGTTAGCGATCCTGCCTTTCGCACCGACGGTCCTGGGTTCGAATCCCGGAAGGGGCAGATGTTTGTATGATGAATACGAGCATTTGAATCTAAGTCATGGGTGTTTACATATATTTCTATGAATATTACATATCTATGTATCATATAATTGTATGTCTATCCTTTAGCCTAGTATTCATAACACAAGCCCTACTGTGCTACTTTGGGCTAGGCTAATTGGTGTGAATGTAAGAAATATTTATTTATTTTGTAAAAAACTAAGTATCATTTTAATAATTGTAATTTCATTAAATGTTGCAATAATTAAAAATATAAAATGTTTTTTTTCTGTTTCCTCGCAAATGTGTTATAGAACGTCGTACGATATACGTGCGTATTGGTTATAACATGCGAGGCTCAATTACGGCTGGAATTCCGCCTCGCATGTTATAACCATCATAACGCACTTATATCGTAATGTACTATTGCATTTAGTTGGATTTGTTCCCACTTAGGACATAGGATAGATTTCATTTTAATTAATAATATTGTTTTTTTATTAAAAATTGTAATAGCCACAGCAATGCATGGCTGGGTCAGCTAGTTTCATATACAATTAATAAAATAAAAATACGTAGCTTACTTCCACAAACGAGCGCGAGCACTAAATACTCGATATTGCACGGTCTAGCGCCTCCTGATGATATTCAGTGTAGGAGCAAAACACGTGTAGAGTAGTTAGTGAAGGTGCAAGGTGTGTCGCTGTCTTGGTGTTCGAAGTGTCTGCATTTATTTGCGAGCGATGCAATTTGCTTGTTTTTTGCGGAATTAAGCTACTTATTTTTATTTTATTAATGGATAGAGACTTCCGCTAAGTAACTCCTGATTCTATCAAATACATATAAAAGGAATTAAATAAAACCGTTTCCCTTACTGAAAACTGTTTATTTTCGATAAGGCATTATCCAAGGACTGCGTCTTGCAAAAGTATATTGCCATCGAAACGTACAGGATCTGGAAGTAAATTTATTGATTTTGAACAGTTTGATGCAACGGTAGCCATCCTACCTTTCGCATCGAACGGTTGTTAGTTCGAGTCCTGGAATAGGCAAATGTTTGTGTGATGAATACGAGCATTTGTACCTGAGTCATGGGTATTTATATTTATTTATTTAAATATTACACATTTATGTATCTTATATATGTATCCATTACACTTTTGTCTCAAATATAAGCTCACAGTGCTTACTTTAGGCAAGACTAATTTATGTGAATGTGAGAAATATTATTACTATATATGGATGTCTATCCGTTACCATAGTGTCCATAACATAAGCCTCACAGTGCTTACTTTAGGTTAAATTAATTAGCGTCCAGTTAATAGTAAATATTTTAAATAGGTTATCAGTTCTTTATGAATTGATAAAACATACAACAATAAAAATTGAATTTATCATAAAAAAGTTATCTCACTTTTATGAAACTATGATGTCATTGCGAAAAACAGTTTGTTAATAATAGTAAATATTATTATATTATTTTTCACTGACCTGTATTATAATGATGATGGTCAAACACGCTAAAACGGCAACATTTTGGCTGGCATACAAAACCGGCTTGTTTAGTTGGCCTAACTGTAAAATAACCATTTTTTCAGTTATATATATCGGTACTTAGGATGGACGAAAGAAGATTTACAAGACAAGTTTATGAGACAAATGTGCAGGGGCAAGTGGGTAATGTCAAACCAAGGCGAATTTTCAGAGACCAAATAGAAAATTTCCTAAAAAAGGCCAGGCCAAAAGTACACTTAACCGACGACCTTGTACGGCCTGATAAGAGTTGAAGAAGCGAGAGATTTATGTCAGTTAAAATGATAATTCGTTAGAAAACTTAGTCTTGTAGAGGCTGGTCCTTAAAAAAGGAAGAGCGCGCTTTTTAGCCCCTTGAACCCATAGTCTCCACACCGAAGGAAACAAAGATATAACTGCTTTTCAAGCTGCATACTTTCGAAGACGCTTCCATGTTCCATTGCTTAACAAATTTCCTAAAAATTAAGCAAATTTTTCATATTCTTTAAATTAAATAATTAGATTAGATTAGATTAGATAATGAGATAGAGTAGTAGAATTAAAATTTCAATATAATCTATACTACTATATAATTATGTAGGGTCGGTCTGTACATTTATTTTTTCGCACAAATTATATGATAAATATTCGTGAGTCATAACTCACTAATACCAGTTCTACTATTTTTTATTTTTGACGTGATAACGTCATATAAATCGATAGATACCGGCTGCATGCACGAAAAAGTGTAACGTTCCGCCTGACCCGAGCGTGCAAGAGAGAGCGCAGAATAAGCGATAGAGAAGCACGATTGGCTTAAGCTTTCGACTTGTGGCGCATCTATCTCTCTTTCACTTTATGAAGTGAAAGCGTAATGTGGTTTCCATTGTTTATTACAACAACTTAATGTTAATTTATCGAAAAAAAATAAAATTCAATTATCTCCTTCTTTGTATTAAACAAAATAATTATAATTCAGTGATAATAATTCAATACACTTCATAAAAAGTATGCAATTTTTCATCAATGTTTTCTTATGACGCTATCACGTAAAATTATCGTCCGTAAACTGACTTTACAGACAAACATTTTTTTTGTCTGTCTGTCTATATGTCCTTCTATAAGTCAAGAACGGGTTGACTGATTACGATGAAACTTAGTATATAGTAAGAACATGTGGTAGTGCATATAATATATCAAATTCGTAAAAATCTTACAGTCCTAACTAATATTATAAATACGAAAGTAAGTTTGTTTGTTACACGTTCATGCCTTAACTACTCGATCGATCATCATTTAATTTTGCATACACTTTGCCAGGGATACAGATTAGTACATAGGGTACCACTTATCCAGATAAAATACTATTCCCGAGGGATAGAAATATTACTTTTAATCGGTAGTCTACATTAACGCGAGCGATGCCGCGGGTAAAATCTGTTAAATATAAAATTATGTTTTTTATGATGTTGTATGTGATGTATCATATTACCACGATTCAAAGCATTTGTTGTAGCTGTAGATTTGTCAGCTGTACAAATTTTTTTAAAGACATACTTATTCGCAGAAAAAATTGTAAATTTTTACTAAAGAAAATAGTAAAAGAAAGTCGCAAACTCTTACAAATTCAAAAATTTCTCAAGTGGTACTATAAACCTGAAGCTATTAACAACTGTTTTTAATAGCATATCCTAAGTAACAGATAGGGCTACTACAGTTTACATATTTTTTGTTGCTTATATTTAATCTTGACGTTACGATTCCTTTACAAAGCCTTGATTACGGTCAGGATTAAATAGAAAAACCAGCCAAGTGCGAGTCAGTCTCGCGCACGAAGGGTTCCGTACTAACTTTTAGTTAAGTAACGTTTGTTCTATGTATTGTTAATTTTATTATTTATTATTAAAATAAAAATACAACTCAGTATTTTGTGAATATTTCAAGTGCCTACCTGTTGCCATTATTAATATCGAGCAAAAAATCGCGTTAGTTGTATGGGAGCCCCCTTAAAATTTTATTTTATATTGTTTATAGTATTTGTTGTTATAGCAGCAACAGAATGCATAATTTGTGAAAATTCCAACTTTCTAGCTATCAGACAGAGAGTCAGAGATACAGCCTGGTGACAGACAGACGGACGGACGGACAGACGGATGGACAGACGGACGGACAGACGGACGGACAGTCGGACGGACAGACGTACGGACAGACAGCGAAGTCTGAGTAATAGGGTCCTGTCTATATCCATTGGATGCGGAACCCTAAAAACAAGAATAAGACCGTTATTTATCTGAAAAGCTTATTTAAATGTGGAATAGGCGTGAGATATTTCTATTATAAAAAAAGCCAACCAAAGTAGGCCTGTTTATTTGATATAATCAGGCGTTATTTGGTGGAAGTATATATATCCATTAATTAAGCAAATGCCTCATGCGTTAACAATTAAACAAATTAAAAAATACCTTTAAATTAAATGCAGCCGGATGAACTCGAGTAAATAAGTTTCATCACCCATCCAATAACCAGCATAGAGAAGTTAACTTCCCAATTTATAATATCATAAGTTTGCCGTATATCCCTATCATAACTCTTATAAAAATAACTCTGTTAGTGACTCTACACTTTGCTGTCTGGCTTAATGGCTGTATGTAAGATTTTTTGTCACAAATGAGTATACGGACGTGTAATTATAATTAATATGAACAGAAATTAAGCATTTAGCCGTGTGGTGTCGAGCTGAGTGGAATAGCAGCAACCCTTCACTTCAAAGTGTCGTAAAAGGCAACTAATGATACCGGAGGCAATAACACCTTCTGTAAACCACAAAACGGACAGTAGTATTTCAACTGCGGATTATGACTGCGGTCTCCAAGCTTGGAGATAATGGCAAAACCGTTTTTGACCAATCATCTTTTCGTCAAGTATAAGACATCATTCATTTGAGATGAAAACATACTGAGAGGACGACTTTTTTATTTAGAATGGATTCATTCTTGATCTCAATTAAGCCCGGGGGCCAAGACAGAATCCACGATGGAATGAGCTAACCCAGAAGGTGCCTATTCAACCTGATCTCGAAAACGGACGGGTTATAAGTAGGCGGAAATAAGACGCAGGGAGGGAGTTCCACTCCTTTGCTGTGCACAATATGAAAGATGTTGAGAAGCGCTTGGTGCGACAGGTAGGAATAGCAACCAAGAAAGGCTTGCAGTGCCTCTACAAGTCCGATTCAGTCTTTAGAAGACGGACAGACAGGCAATATTACGGCGGTGAGCTAAGGTGTGAAGCTTGCTCTCCACCAATTCGCTGTCACCAATAACCCTTTCAGCTCTGCGCTGAATCGTGTCCAGTGCAGCAAATTTTTGCGTGCAAGCAGTGCGTCTGGATGTCCGATGGAAATCAGGAGATGGCGGTATGAGTACATGCAGCAGGACTAAAACATAAAAAGATTTGACTTAATCTGAGCGAAAACGGCGCTAAGCCGCGGTCATTCAAAAGCTTGCCTAATGAAAGTTTCTCTGCTGCATTTTTCTTCTCGCTCTCTTCGTTTTGTAAAACATGGACGAACGGGTAAAAGTTGGATGTGGGAATGGACACTTTAGGTATTTTGTTTTAGTTGCTAGAGTAATAAATAGTTGATTGAAAATAGTAAGGCTTTGCAGTCGACTTACAACTACCTGTTGCCTATCTTGGACTAGTCAATTGGACCTATAGACAAAATGTTGCAATTTTACAGAGAAAAACAAATGCATTATACATTCTTGAGCCGCGGTAATGCTGGTAGCACAATGCTAAAAAGATTGTTTTAGAAAAATGTGACTTTTAATTGTTCTTAAAATAAAAAGAGGTATTGTTTGAAGTAACAAAAGATACACTATCAGAAAACGGATACAAGTTAAACTTTAAGCTGTCTTAAATCAAGCGGCAACATAATAGTTTTTTCAGCACCAACCCACGCCAAGATTTAATAATTTAAAATGCAGTAGTACGGAGCAAGGCAGACATGTCCACCTCCACCTTCCACCTCACTCCTACTTTCCGAGGTACAGCTGTACCTGTGACCGACAGCCTCGAGCTTCTTGGCATGGAGTTGTCTTCAGACCTTAACTTCGGCGCCAACATCGAATCCAAAGCTCAAATTGCAGCCAGAATGCTGGGCGTCCTAAATAAGGTCAAGCGATATTTCACGCCAGGACAGCTTCTAACACTCTATAAAGCTCAAGTCCGATCTTGCATGGAATATTGCTGCCACCTTTGGGATGGCTCAGCAAAATACAAACTTGCTGCACTGGACACGATTCAGCGCAGAGCTGAGAGGCTCATCGGGGACAACAAATTGGTGAAGAGCAAGCTTCACACCTTAGTTCATCGCCGCAAAGTTGCCTGTCTGGCGGTCTTCTACAGACTGTTCTTTGGAGAGTGTGCTCAAGAGCTGCATCTGCTCATACCACCATCTCCTTTTTTCCATCGGACATCCAGACGCGCTGCAGGCTACCACCCTTTCTGGGTTGATATTCCTACCTGTCGCACCAAGCGCTTTTCAACATCCTTCATAACACGCACAGCAAAGGAGTGGAACTCCCTCCCTGCGTCTGTATTTCCGAGAACTTATAACCCGTCTATTTTCAAAGCCAGGGTGAATAGGCACCTTCTGGGTTAGCTCGTTCCATCGTGGATTCTGTCATGGCCCCCGGGCTTGATTGGGATCAAGAGCAAACCTATCCTAAATAAAAAAAAAAAAAAGTTACTGGTGTCAGCTATAGAGTTTATTTTTATAATAAATATTAAAGATCTAATTGATCAAATGCCATGGATTTGTTAAAACCTAAAGAAAGCGATCTGGAAACCCACTTGATTATTTGGTTCTATCCTAATCCTAATCTACAAGACCATAAAATTAGTACTTACATTTTCTACTACACTAAGTCCTTTAAAGAGTTGAAAAGTAATGATTAAATAAGAACACTGATTAAAAGATGGTTTCGGTATCCGTTGAACGAAAATAACTATTGTGAATCAAAGATTTTGTTCGTGGAATATTAAAAAATCAGCAACAAATATAAAAGAAGACTACTTACGATCGGTTTCAGTAGAATACTATATTTCTCGTTTATGGATTTCCGCTTCGGGTTTCTAAACATTGTGATCATTTCCTTAGCTGATTTCCATATAGTCCAGTCATCTTCTTTGCTAACATGATCAAAGAAATTTCTCCGGGAGTTATTTGATATGTCATTTGACAATTGCAAACTGTCATTTGTATCAATGTTCAAATTAGAATCAGCATAACCGAGAGATCTATTAGTTTCCTGATAATCGTCTTTAACAGGATTGAATTTGAAAACTTTAATGTGGCCAATAGAATCTGGCAATATACCTGTATCAGGTGTTAAGTCATTATTTGTTTTATTAAAATCATTATAATTAAATTCTGCAAGTCCATCAAAGAATGGAATATGTCTTTTAATTCTCTTGTCGTCAATTTTCCGTCGATATGGATCTAATGTGTACATTTTAACAGTTTGCGAAGATTTGCTAAAGAAGGCTTTTGAAGTTTGGTTTGCAGTTGTTTTTGCGGTTTTGACAATAGGTTTGTCGGTACTAGCTTTGCTAATAAACAGTATTACAAGCACATAGATTTGTATTGCTATGACGACTGAAAAAGCCACTGTATACTGGAAAAAATATAAAAATGATAATTAATTTCTTTTAATCATTAATTTCTGTACTATGTTGTATATTGTACTATTTTATTGATATTGGTAATACCCGAATTTTTTGTGTTATTATTTGATAAGTTGGAATTGGATG
The DNA here is from genome assembly GCA_927399485.1 of Calamotropha paludella. Taxonomy (NCBI): domain Eukaryota; kingdom Metazoa; phylum Arthropoda; class Insecta; order Lepidoptera; family Crambidae; genus Calamotropha; species Calamotropha paludella. The sequence goes on along the minus strand of OV656817.1, from coordinate 24,090,561 downwards.
TCCTACAAACATAGCTAGTATGCACGGTGCGTGCTTTACAACTGTTTTTTGTTGACCATAGGTATATAAACCTTCTTTGACACAGGAAAAAAAAATTACCTATATATATTTTATAATTAAATGGTTCTCTTGTCTTTATATGACAACTAACCTTATTTGAAATAAGGATAAAACACTGTTTTTATTAAAAAAGTGTTTTATTCTAATGTGTAATGTGCGCGGAAGTGTAAGAACTAAATTTGAAATAAGGATGTTAATTTGTGTTTCTTTACTTACACTTCCGAAATGCACATTTAAATAAAACCTATATTACCGGATAAACGTCGCGTATTGTTCTTAATTTTAACAAGCTTTTATTTACCTTCACCTGTCCCGGTGTCGGTAATGACAATGCAATATTATGATGACATGGAGCTCATCTGATGCTGGAAGGTGGCCATAGGAACTATAAAGTGACACATCCCCGTCGAGTTTGGGCTCTTTTGGTTCGTATTGACGAGTACTTTGATCCTATATGGTAATCAGGGTTTTTTGATGGAGCTGGAAGGTGGCTTAAGAAGTCCGCAATAAAACGACACAACTCCATCGAGTTTGGGAACTTTTGATTCGGATTTTTTATATTTTCATTCGTTTTATTAACAAGTAATAATACAAGATTGTTTTTTTTAAGTATTCTTAAGGGAATCTTGTTTATATTGAATACTGACGTTTCAACGCTTTTAGTCATCTTATGACCAATGTCATAATGTCAGAAGTCAGGATTAAATATAAAAAAATGAGAATGAACGCGCCGTTCATCCGATAACAGTGTTTTTTATTTAAATGTTAATTCGTGTTTAAATAAGTTTAACTGTTGCTTATTATTGTATATAAAAAGTAATTTACCATAATCAGAAGAACTCTCCCAGCTCGATTTTCGATTACTGTACCAAAATACCCAAAGATGCTTATGGTGAAAAGTATTGCACCAAATGCGACCAGCCCATTGAGAAGGTTGATCAGGAAACTGATGCTGAACGGAATATAGATGGAGTAGCTGATGATCATCACTACCAAGCAAATAGCTAATGTACATCCTCCAATCACCTAAAACAGTTGAAATGGAAATTATTTCTTTGCTGTAAAACACGGCAAAGAGCTATAACACTGTATATACAGTACAAACATATTTTGTCAAATTTCGACACGTAATTTTAATTCTAGTCCAATATCGTTATTGCAACTACAATCATTAATTCTAATAACATGCAACAGTTAAAAAAATATATCAAAGCAGTGAAAATATTAACTTTAACCGATAGTGCCGAGGAGCGCGATCGCGCTCTTGCGCGTGTGTCCCAAAATTGCCAGGAGCGCAAAAGCGCTCCCAAAATCAGTTGCCGTCTAGCGCTCCGCAGGGAAAATCAACGATTTTTCTTGCCATTTTTAGGCATACATGAGTAAAAACCCATTGTACTGAAACGATTAAGAGTCTTCGAAAGCACGAAGAACCCTGAGCTTATAAATTTTTGGTCAAAAAAATTCCATAGCTGATTTTTGCGATATTTGCTTTCATTTTAGACAGAACGCGTTATAACGCCAAAAAACCGATTATTAAAAAAATCCTAAAGTTTTTTTTTATAACAAATACTTTATAATATAAATGACTATATTGTAGCAACTAAATAATATATTATCCATACTTACAATCCCAATCCCGTTAGACCATAGAAACACTGGTTTTAACACCTTCAACATATTTAAATTGATAATTAAACAAATTAAACGTACATATTTCAATTTTAAAGGTTACTTTTAAAATGTTGTTTAGTACTTGTACAATTATTAAATAAATAAAGTTAGCAGTGAATTGTAGAAGTAGATATTGTTTAATAGCATCTTATTGTATTGCAACAATGACACAATAAATTGCATACAATATGCAAAAGGGTCCATAAAAGGTCACGCTCTGCTCGTTCACAAAGATATAATTAAAATATAATAAAATAACCATAGCTATAATGTTCAGAGCGTATCGAAAGCTAAAAGGCGTGGTCAGCAAGGAAAGGCTTGTGTTACGGATAGACATAAATATATGATACATAGATATGTAATATCTGAAAGAAAAATATACATAAATATCCATTAACTCAATGAAATGAAATGAAATTTATTTGCAAAAGACATGGTTTTACATGATGGTAAATTAAAATTAAGTTGCTTATCATATCTTGCCTGTACAGCATGCAAAATGTCACATATTAAATATGTGTTACACGAAATATCATTCATTTTTTAGATTATGTAATTATTAATTTTATTTAATTTTTATTAAATTAAACACATTTTTATTAATAGGAACGAAGTACCGAATTAATTTTTTTGTCCATGAGATATTCATTTACAGTATAATAGCATTGATCCATAAGCCATGTCATTAGTTTCCGTTTAAAAATTTTAAGCGGATGTTGCCTGAATTCATTTGGTAATTTATTAAATATCCTAATTATCATTGGAAAGGTACAAATACAAATACCTCAGATACAAATACCTTATTTATCACATAAACATTTGCACCTTCCGGGATTTGATCTCAGGACCGTCGCTCGGTGAGATAGGTAGGATCGCTACCGTTGCACCAAACGGTCGTTTGTAAATTGTAAACATAATAGGAATACATATTGTATTTAATAATTGAATTCAAAAATTAGTTATTTTTATTTAGGATGGGTTAGCTCTTGATTCCAATCCAACCCGGGGGACACAGAATCCACGATGGAACGAGCTAACCCAGAAGGTGCCTATCCACCCTGGCTTTGAAAATGGACGGGTAATAAGTTCTCGGAAATACAGACGCAGGGAGGGAGTTCCCCTTCTTTGCTGTGCGCATTATGAAGGATATTGAAAAGCGCTAGGTGCGACAGGTAGGAATATCAACCAAGAAAGGGTAGCCTGCAGTACGTCTGGATGTTTACGTCGTGTTGTTTTAGCAAAAAGGAGGTAATTTTTTAAGTTATACTTCTTTTGGCGTATTGACGGTGAAATTTTTCACGCACGGAACACACGCACGCAGCATGCAACGAAAAAGCGTTACCTATTAAAGTGAATAAGGCTAACTTTAAGATATCTCATTTAAAAATTTAATAAATAAGTATAACTTATGAGTAGGTAATAAGTAGCGGCAGACCGCGCGTTAATTTTTTTTTTCTAATTACTGTAATAACATTGAATTTGCATTGTTATTGATTTTCAAAAAGTAAAAAGTACTAGAAAATTGCGACTGGTGCTCACAACGCTCGGTTGTTCAATTGGGAGAGCAGTGGACCGGACATCCAAAGGTTGTGGGTTTGAATCCACTCTGAAAATTTTTATATGTAGTATTTTTATATAACAAATTTTCTTAAGTGATTGCATGCAAAATGCAAAAATAGGAAAGCAAATAGTGAGTAAACTAATGTCATCGTGTTGAATTAATGTTTAAACGAACACGATATACAGTATCTCTTAAATCATGGAAATAACTACCTACTAAGAAAAAAACAGTGCTCTCAAGGGACGCCCGAAAGAAGCGAAGCTTTAAAGTAAAAAGCGAAAAGATATAGAAAGCCACGCCAGCCACGCACACTGAAATAAGTGAAAGTGAGGGGAGGCAGCTGGCTCCTATATGTAACGATATTAAATCAAACGCTCTCGTGTAACGGTAAAATCTGATGCTTAGCGCGGATAGAATAGCCGCGCGACGAGTGCCTATGGATGGGCACAATGTTCGTATAGAAACTTCGCTTCAAAACTGAAATATTACTGTGTAATAACACTTTCAGCGGAGCAGCCCGACACAAAGATTTGGTTTGAATGACACTAATTCCATACATATTTAATGGACGTTAACAGACGTTCTGTATGTAATATAAAAATGTAATGCGGCGCTAGAAACTTGAGAAATTATAGTGATACGGCGCAATGACGTAGCTATTATAATTTTGTATAGACCACGGACGTAAATGATGGTTTTGCAAATAAAGATATACTTTTGGTTGTTGTCACTGTATGTTGAGCCACTTCATGTATTAAAAAAACCAGTCAAGTACGAGTCGGACTCGCGCACTGAGGGTTCCGTAAAATATTTTTATTATAACTATGATGTAACTAAAAATTTACGGTTTTCGCAATTTTTCCTTTATCTGTGTTATAGGACGTTGCTTCGTACCAAATTTCAAGATTCTGAGTTCACGGGAAGTACCCTGTAAGTTTTGATTCCCTTGCGAGTGTCGAAAAATTGCGGCATAAACGGCTGTGTCTTTTAATTGCGTTAGCTTAGAAGTTTGAATTTTTACAGCTCCAAGGGATAGTAGACCTGAGTATTTGATATAAATTTCAACTTGACACGTCTACGCGTTCCTGAGTAAAAGAGTCTTGACAGAGAGACAGACCGACGGATGGACAACAAAGTGATCCTATAAAAAATGGCGCATAGAAACGTTGCTCCGCTGAATGTGTCAAAAAAGCTTATTGTGATTTCAAATTCGCGACTTATTGCTGCTGTAAGTTTATAAACAGAATTCTCTTGAATCGACACTTTCTATTCATCCAAATTATTGACTTGTCACCTATTTAGGATGTTTTCTAGTCGTCGAGAAGAATGGGAGTAAGAAACTCATTAGTTGAACTGTAAAATGCAAAGGTAAACTACAATACGAAATAAATTCTGTACCGTGCTATTGTATTCGGGATACGTGTCAACACAACATGAAAAGATTCCTCTTTTGACGTACCCAAGTCCAATAATACGATAAAAGTATGACTAGGTATTTTTTTATCAGATGATCATCGATTTTTATATAACCGTTTTCCCATGGGCCTGATTTTCACATGCTATCTTAATATTTTGTGGCATTTTAAAAGTGAAAACTTTATTTTTTCGAGATAACTTGAACTAAACCTCTTAATCGTATTTAAAGGAAACATTGATGAAAATACATTTTAGACAAGCCCAAACAAGATATAAGTAAAAAAAAACATTTTTTAAAACAATCATTTTTCGTACTTGTTAATAAAACCAACTAAAAAGTTCAAAAGCTCAAACTTGATGGAGTTGTGTCGTTTTATTGCGGTGTTCTTATGACCACCTTCCAGCTGTAGCATCAGATCAGCTCCACATTTGCATGCATGCAAAATTTTAGCTCAATCGGAAACCGGAAGTGGGTCAAATTTAACTTGCAAGATTTCATTACAGACACCGGGACAGGTGAAAGTAATGAAAAGCTTGTAAAATAAGAGAAAAATTCGAAATATTACTAGACTTATTTGTATTTCATCTAGTCAATTTAAAATTCGTTCCGCATATATTGTAGGTAGCAATATATTTAAAGTGAAGAGAAAAAAAGTGCTGATATAGGTAATGCTATTTAATAAATTTGTACAATCTGATCTATAGATATCCTAGGACTGAATAAAATTTGGAGTTTAAGTATACGTTATCCCCCTGTAATAAATATGTAGCTTGACATGAATACCTACACATTCAAAACAACATTTTTAGGCTTTTGCGCTTAACTTATTTTATATTTAATCCTGGCGTTTCGACTTGTTTACAGTAGCCATGATCACAGGATATCTTGTATAAATATAAAATATATTATGCGCAAAATCTGTAAAACAGTTGTTTTATTCGAATTCAGAAACATTATTATAATTATTTGTAAAGCCACTAATAAGTGACTAGTCTATTTAACTATCTAGTGGGTAGTGGCATTAGAACTGGAGTCAAGTCACCGCGTCGAAGCTAGCTGGAATTGAAAATACTCAAGGACCTCTAGGACTGAAGGTTTACTTATAGACCTGCTTGCGCTGCTGTGTTATGTCAATTTCATAGTCTGTAGATTGATTTCTTGTCTATATATTCTAAATTCTAGATTTTACAACAAAGAATTATATCTCTATAATATCTCTATAATGTGACGCTTTAAGCTTATAGTGCGAGAAAAAAATAGAATTTGGGTAAAACTCAAAGCTTTTTTCGGGATATTTTGTATAAAATCAAAACCTTAACTCAATTTAGATCGGACAACAGTTAGTGACTAATAAAATTGCTAAAGATAATAAAATGCAATATTTAATGTATTACAATTATACTTAACGTTATAATTACAGTAATAAAGTCTAATAAGCGTGACTTAAATTAGTTTGAGACTATTAACATCACACCGACTCGGTCGTCTGTACTTCTATCGTCTCTTGTTAGATACAGACCAGCACATGAACATGCCGAAAAGCATGGCCACCAACTGAAAAGAGAAAATATTCTTTATTAATACTTATTTACATACGAACATCAGCAGACCAACCAAATACATATCATCACACATTATGAATTTCGCAATTCGATTTTGGAAATTTGATTATTTGTAGAAGTTGATTTGTAGATTTTGGCTCGAAAAAAACGAATAAGACTTTTATACTTATAGCAATTTACTTTTTCATCCCAGTATCAAAATAAGTTGCTTATTATGAAAGAAGAAAGAAGCTTATTACGAAAGAACAAAACAATATATTCTGAAAGTTTGACTCTTTCTATGAGATATATTATTTCTTACTTAAGGTGTATGAAATTATTGTTGTCTGCGGTTGGATTTAGGGAAAATTTTCAATAAAACATTACAAAAGATATCAGAATTAAAACTAGAATTGAGAATTTCATGTAATGTTTACATTGCATTTCTTTCATTTATTAATTTTCTGACATGACATTTCGTTATGATAAATATTGACATTTGACTGAAATGGAACGCAGTTCTCATTAGATTGTATGCACGTTTATAGTTTTATATCGTCTGCAAATGCAATAATAATTGAATAAATGAAGTAAATTGTTATTTAAAAATAAAAAGAACAGCAGAGGCCCTGGGTTTGATCCCCGAGGAACACCGGAATCAGCTATAAAAGCTGCAAATTGAGATTTTTTTTCAAACCATAAATATTTGGCAGGAGAAGCACGAATGTATGATTAATGCAGTAGAAATGAGAGCTTTGAGAAGTATAGCTGGAGTGAATTTGATGGATAAAAAACCGACTCTAAAAATTACTCTACAATTGCAAGCACCACTAAAAAGTTAAAAAAATTTTTTTTGTCTATTCTATGCTTTTACTGCATTAATACTAATAGTTATATTTGGAGTCGGTGCCAGCAAATTATCATTATTTACCTACAGTATTCAAAGAATTTAAGTATTAATTAACTAACAACAAATACAACAAAATATTTGAGAAGAATACAATATATACATTTTTTGTAGATTATTGCTGGCAATACTTGCCGACTCCAAAAATAACTATTAGTATTAATCTAGTAAAAGCATAGAATAGACAAAAAAATACTATTTTTAACTTTTTAGTGGTGCTTGCAATGGTAATTTTTGGAGTCGGTTTTTTTTTGTTTTTTTTTATTTCTTGCTTATTAGTGCGTTATTTTGCAACTAGTTTTTTGAAGAATTTTCTATTTATTATTTAGTTTGCTATAAACACAACTGACAATTGACAAAGTTATGAAGTAACAAACATTTAAAAAAATACAGCCGAATTGAGAACCATCTCCTTTTTTGGAGTCGGCTACAAATAAGGAACGGTGTGATAAGAGAGTGTTGTGGTGTAGAACAAGATATTGTGACAAAGATAGAAAAAGGGATGCTTAGATGATTTGGACATTTAGAGAGGAAGAACGAATGAAGATCAACAATAAAAATATATGTACATATGCATGGGAAAGTCGGTAACGGCAGATCAAGGCGAACTTTCAGGGACCAAATTGAGGATGTCCTGAAAAAAGGTCAGGTCAAAAGTACCTTTAACCGACGAGCTTGTATGAAAAGGCTGATGAGAGTTGTAGAACCGAGAGATGTATGTCAGGATAGTCGTAAGTGGAAATCTGTGATCTCTGCCCACCCATCCGGGATAAAGACGTGATTATATGTTCATGAGTATATTTTCTATATTTTATTTAATATCTCCTTGTATTACCTCGACGATGATAATCATGATGAGCACCCCTCCAATAGCTTCGCCGAACGCCTCAAAGTAGTCGGTTAATGCACTAGAACAGCCAATGGTGAAGGCTTCGTCCAAAGAGCAGGTGGCGACAGCTGACTCGGATTCTGGACAGCAAGTAGCAGGTAACGGGTTGGTACCATACGACCCGGGCCCGGTCGTACCACAGCACTGGAACTGTAAATAATTCATTAATTGAAAATGATTCAACAACAACATATTTTTAAACAATGAAATTAACATACAAACATGACTAGACTGAAAGACATGCCTTTATAGGTGAATACAGCATTTTAATTTTGACTAAAACCATTGATAGTTTTAAGATAACTTATTATAAAACATTATTAAACATGATTAAAGATTATAAAACATGATTTAATGTTATTAAACATTTTCTTCATTGTCCAACCACCACCATCTCAACCGAAAAACGAAAGACTCCCCCAAGAATAGGGACTTTTGCCATAATCTCTATGCTTGGCAGGCGATTTGAAGATCCCAATAAACATCATAATTGACACTGTATTGTGTGTGTGGTGATTGTCAAAACAACTAAAAAGGTTAATTAATATTTAGTAAATGTTTGTGAAAGCATGATGTATTAACAATAATATTAAGTTTAGAACAATTATTAGATATCACAAACCGTTGTCGTAAGGTTAGAAAGAGAGAAAGTTTCTCCAGAGAGTGTAGTACGTAAGTGTAAGTATTTAAGTGTTTGGATTAAATAAGTATTAGAAGTGTTTTCTCCACCTTTACTTATAACAATGTATAAATATAAAAAATATTTTTATAATTCTTAATTAATTAATTGCAATACTAGTCTTTCTTGAATTTTGGACGGGGTCATCTGTTAGCTTGAAAGATATGCATGTTAATAAATAAATAAATAAAAACCTATCAATTGGGAGAGCATTGGACCGCACTTCCAAAGGTTGCGGGTTCGATTCCCGCCTGAGAATTCACTTGTGAACCAAAGCGATTTTTTTCTAGCAGTTTTCTATAAAATAATTCAACTAATAGAGAATTGATAATAAATATAAATGAAGCAATCATAAAACCTAGAAACTTTAGTGTGCTTACAGCGACTTCGAGGACTCTGAATGGTTGCGAATCGAAGGCGTCTTCCACCCATCCGACCACCGTCGTCTGTAGGTTCTCCAGCCCACTGTAGATCACCGTCGCCAAGTATATCTTTCCGGCTGCCAGGATCGCCATGCACACGAAGTACTGTAACAAACATAACGACCCGAGATGAGAAAGAAAAAACATTTATTGACACACAGAGAGAGAATACAAGAATAGGAGAAAATATAAATAAGGAACGAACTAAAAATAAATAAATAATAAATAAATATTTCTTACATTCACACCAATTAGCCTAGCCCAAAGTAAGCACTGTAGGGCTTGTGTTATGGATACTAGGTTAACGGATAGACGTTCTTATATGATACATAGATATGTAATATTCATAGAAATATATAAAAACACCCATGACTCAGGTACTGATGTTCGTATTCATCATACAAACCTTCCTGGATTTGAACCCAGGACCGTCGGTGCGAGAGACAGAGAAAAATAAAACTAATGTGTGGGGTCAACAAATACCCTGCCTCAGCATTTTGCCTCCGTGTCTTTCACTGTGATTCTGACCAGGTTCGGGCAGGGTTCTGACAAGAGACTTAAAGAAAAAAGACGCCTTTTATAAAATTTCACATATATACACCCACATACAAAAAACTAGCTATCATGTATACACATATACATACACAAATGTATAAAAATCTACCTGAATTTTCTACTGCACATGTCACGTGATTCCAAAACCAGGTTCAACTATATATACTCAGGTATAACTATACGGGCTTATAAGTATTTCTTCTTTTTTTATATTAATTTACCAAAATGTGAGTACATTCTTACATTCATAAATAATTCATTCTAATGTATTTTTTTTTTGTATTTTCAATGCAATATCTCTGTAAGCTATCGAATCCCATTCGAATCCTATCTGAAGACTCGAAGGCAAAGTTGTTTTAACAAGCGTATTTTATAGCTTACAATTAATTCTAAATTTAAAACTAAATGCATCAAACAATTATAGATAAATACTACAGGTTTCAGTAGAAACATCAAAGAAAATTAAAAAAGAATTATCAAAATTATAAAATGCAAAATAACTGTTATCCAATAAAATGTATACTACTTTACGTAAGACTTACCATGACCAACAAACATTTGGATTCCCTGATGGCACCGCAGCAGCCGAAGAATGCGATCGCGAAGACAACGACGCCGAGTACTATGATAGCGATTGGGATGGAGTTGAGCTCACTTGGGATTATCTCCAGGATTTCCGACACCTGGACCAGCACCGCTATACCGATGCCGATGAGTGCCAATCCCGCCAGCTGGAATAAGGTTATCATTGTCATAATGTCGAAATAATCACATTGATTTGATTTTTATATATTTTGATATAAAATGTTGTATGTATTGTATGTTGATGTATAAAGTTTTCTAAAAGATGTTTGCGGAAAATAAAATATTATTAGATTCCATGGCAATTATTATAACAAAATATTATACAAAATACGACTTAAAAATACAACTACGTCTCCGAGCTTTTTTACAGGCGTACTCTATATCTTATAAAAAGATTACATTGTGAATGTAAAAAATAACATTAAATACAGAAAATATTAAAGTTGTGTCAGGATTCAAGTAGGACTCGAACCTTTCGCTATCCGGGAAAATGCTAATTTTAATGGAAACGTACGATCAAAGTTTTAATATCATCAAAGAATTTATAAAAACCATTAAAAAAAACACAATAAATTACTTTTATCGTTTAAGTAGTTAAGTATAATCTACGACGGAGGAAGTAAAAGATTATTTATCAATTTCAATGTAATAGATAAGGAATTCTTGTAAATTTAGTAAGCGTCGGCAGTTCAGCTAATAATGTAAATTTACCAATTGAAATAATTAAAAAAACCGTTGTGTGAACTTATGTACGCACGTAAGAAGTTATACTTCTTTATCGTTACTAAACAAAGATAACTAATATTATAATTTTATAAAAAATATTGTTATATATAATTTAAAAATTCACACACACATACATTCATAATAAGCGGCCAACTTCATCCTGCTGGTTTATTATATTCTATGTCGCTTTCGCGGCCAACTTCAACATGATAATTTCGTGTCACAGTGATGCGCGCGCATCTTAAAATTTCACTCGCATCATTTTTCCATAACGCGCCTAAAGAAGTATAACTTCAAAAATAAGTTTAAATAACGACAATGACCTTTAGTTAATGTAGTGTTTACGTGAAATTTCTATATAAGGAAAATAGTTATTCTAAGAATGCTGATTCTTGGGCTTGAATACTAACCAAGTTGAATACTAACACCGCCCTTTAGTATGTGGTACACTATACACGACATTGCCAAACTAACGGTGACGCCAACAGGATAGATAACAACAGACTTCTAAACATATACGTTCTCATAGTATATTTTTGGAGCGAAGCGAGCGAGCAATGGATCAGCTTCAACGACGAAATGTATTTGACATCATAACTACACGAGTTCTTCGTCGATTTTCGTATTTTTTGTAATGAATCGGACCAACAAGTTTAGGACTATAGCGTGACAGAGCCCCGTTGAAATTCGCAAAAATAAAAAAGTTATAACCAAAAACATTGGCTCTATGGGATGAGAAAAAAAAATTTGCTCCAATATATGGTGCTAGCGAAACTTTATGCTTAGCGGCTTCATCGACCTAGTATTTAAAGACATAGAATTACTAAAATGACTCATTATATCAAAAACCATGAGTAATCTATTCTAGTACTAGTTTAGTACAAACAAATACGTTGAATCACTTCAATTTCAGTTACACTTTGTGTAAAAATTAATCAGGTAAGTGGGTCAAGTACGCGATTTGACTGCAAGGGCTTTTGATAAGAACGAAAATGGTTTTTCAGTCGCATTTATCTTATGAAAACAAAAAAAAATCATCACTTGGCCATCAGTGGCCAAGAAAGATATCTTAACCTCAAAGTTTAAGTATACTATACCGATGCAGTCGCTAAACATAATGCTTCGCAAGCAACAAATATTGGAGCGGAGCGTAAAACTAAAATAAATAACAATAATGTTTAGTAAATTGTAAAATTCTAAAAGAATGAAAACTTTAAAAAACCGCGTGCTTTTTGTTTCAATAGGAAATTCCATGGAGCCAATGTTTTTTGGTCATAACTTTTTTGTTTTTGTGAATTTTTAAATTCGGGTCACAATCTGGTCCTAAACCTGTTGATTCGATTCCACACAAAATATATTATAATCGGTTAAGAACTCGGGAAGTCATAGCGTAACAGACATTGCACCATTGAAGCTGATTCATTGGAGCTTCGCTCGCTCCGCTCCAATAATATTTCTTACATTTACAGCAAATAGCCTAGTCAAAAGTTAGCATTGTAAGGCTTGTGTTATGGATACAAGGGTAACGAAAAAGACATACATATGATATATAGATATGTAACATTTATAGAAATATATATGTAAAATACCCATGACTCAGGTATTTGCACCTCGTATTCATCACACAAACATCTGCCCCCTTGCAAATCAAAACCATCGATGCGAAAGGCAGGATCGCTACTGTCGTCAAGAGTAATAATCATTATTATTGTAATAGTTTTGTATTTAAAAGTGTTTATTGTGTATAATATAGTATAAGTAAAAAAAAATGATACAAGTTATAAGTGGAAACTGCTCTAGCTATTAATAAACATACCAAGCTCCCTCAATTCTGATGAGAGTTAAAGAAGCGAGAGAGATATGTTAGGATCTGTTCTCTCCACTTAATATATAATGCTGTTACTTTCCCAACACATAAATAAATAAATAAACATACATGAACTGAGATAAAATATCCAATCTATTGATAACAATTGTTGTGTTCATTGGTTTGATCCAATAAAACTTAAATCAATATAATTTAATGACTAATGCACTCATTGGAAAACAACAATTGTTCAACATTCAGTAATTTTATCAGCTATATCTTTTGTAAATAACAGTATTGATAACAGTGTCGTTTGCAAGTAAATTTAAATTAAAGGAGTGGAACTCCCTCCCTGCTTTTGTATATCCGAGTACTTATAACCCGTCCGTTTTCAGAGCCAGGATGAATAGGCACCTTCTGGGTTAGCTCGTTCCATCGTGGATTCTGTCTTGGGTCACGGGTTTGATTGGGATCCATAGCGAATCCATTAAACTTCATTAAGCTCCAACGCAAAAAGGAGAACATTTAAAAAGTAAAAAAATAGTAAATTTCTATTAGATATCGTACATTTAAAAGTGTATTATTAATAACGTATTGTGTTTTATAATATTCATTATTTAACATAGCAACCGGTGCCTTCTAATACAGGCCAACTGAGGCTTAAAAAGTGGCATCGGTCACTACTTTTTATAACACTGCATTTTGTTTAAGCCAATAAAAAAAAAATATAATTTTTATATTTTAAACATTTTTTATTTATATATTTATTTCTTTGGATCATCAACAGAGTTAACATATTCTATGTTCTTACACTTCCGCGCACATTACACATTTAAATATAACGAGTTAATTTGGGATTTTGCGCATAATTTTATTATTACCACGTTTTACTTAACTTCACTTGTCTGTCTGTTGGTTTGTCGTCAAAATTTGAGATCCTTATTTCGACCTCTTCCTCTTATCCGATTTGGCTGAAATTTTGTATACAGGCTTGTTTCACCTAACAATTTCATATTTAATCAGTTTTACATCCTAAAAACACTTAATTAGGCTTTAATTAAATTAACCTCCACGTGGTTTGTCTGGATATTTGATATATATTACATGTATATATTGAAGAACTAAGTAGGCACAATTTAGATAATTTAAAACTAAAAAGAGTTAAATAAATACTTTATAAAAAAAAAAAAATTAAAAAACCACGTTTTACTACGGGTTATAGATGTACTAAAAAGGAGTAAATAAATTTTTACAAATGGACTAATAAGATAAAAATAAAATTTTGGTAATAATGAAAATTTACGATACAAATATTCTAAAATTTATTGAATACTATGTATTGTTCTGAACATTCATACGCAGAATTTGAAAAATTTCCAAAAAATTAAAACGTGGGGCGCATTATACTTGAAAAACTATTCAATGCCATCCACAGCATTACTATTGCATTGGTTTAGTTAGGAAGGGATTTAGGAAAGATAATGAAAATATTAATATAATATCAATAACGCTGTTGATCTTAATTACGCACCACGTTTTAATTTTTTGGAAATTTTTCAAATTCTGCGTATGAATGTTCAGAACAATACATAATATTCAATAAATTTTAGAATATTTGTATCGTAAATTTTCATTATTACCAAAATTTTATTTTTATCTGTTTAGTCCATTTGTAAAAATTTATTTTCTCCTTTTTTGTACATCTATAACCCGTAGTAAAACGTGGTTTTTTAAAAGTTTTTTTTTTATAAAGTATTTATTTATTTTATATCTAATCCTGACGTTTCGAAATCAAAATTAAAAAGATTTATATATACATTTAAAAGTTAAGAACGTGCCAGATTAAAATATTGTGAAGGTAGAAGACAATATATGACGACCATTCCCTCAGTCATCCTGTGATCACGGCTCCTGTTAAGGAGTCGAAACATCAGGATCAAATATAATAAAAAAACTATGCGTAAAAAATCCTAAATAAGTTGTTTTATTTCAAATTTCTTATGTTTAACAAAAATAAATTACTAAACTTAAAGATAGCCACATCGCGCCATCAATATTTAGGCAAAAGTCAGTGTAGCTAACTTAATTATATACTGTTATTTAAAAAAAAATCGAGGATTTTGCCTTTCAAAACTGTTGAGCTGTTATGATACAAATATATATAACTGATTCCCTACATAAAACAATAACCAAATAAAAAATGTAATACTTTTCCACTTCTACGAAAAAGTAGTCTAAATCGGAATAAAACACTTTTTTACGGATTTGCGTATAATTTATTTTAAATTTCTGGCATAAATTTAAAATAAATTATACGCAAAATGGTCTTAATCCACTAAAACCGCGTCATATTGTCAACAAGTAAACAACTAGCATATTAAAATGAGTACACTTACAGAAAACACGAAATTGGCGAAAAACAAAACATATTTGACGATAAACTCCGCACAGCAACACATTTTTAATTTATAATATAAATAATCAAACAATTATTTACAAAATTATAAGTTTAACAAAATGTGCAAAAAGTAAGACGGTGTTCGTACTACTGAAATAGCTGCTTATATTGTTGGCCGTAGGAAGGGCGGTTATCATACAGATAACAGAGATAACATGATAGATCAATAGGAAACATTATATTACAAAGATAATTTCCAGTTATCTTCGCCAATTTTGGGGTTTTTCTCTGTTTATATTGAGTCCTGTGATTGAAAGCTATTGTGCATGTGTTACATTCACACAATTATAGGCCCCCATCGAATGGTCGAACCCACCGAGACTCAATAGCCTTGAGTTATTTTCCAGATTTCAAGCTCGATTACCGGCTAGACATTTCTAGTTGTTTATTAGGGTTCCGTACCCAAAGGGTAAAACGGGACCCTATTCGTCTGTCTGTCTGTCCGTCTGTCACCAGTCTGTATCTCATAAACAGTGATAGTTAGACAGTTGAATTTTTTACAGAATGTATTTCTGTTGCCGCTATAACAGCAAATACTAAAAAACAGAATAAAATGAATATTTAAGGCGGTTCAATACAACAAACGTGATTTTTTGCTTATTTTTGTTCAATATTGATTTCCTTATAGTAAATACTTTTAACCCTGGAAAGATAGTCTGCGTAAAATTTACACATGTGTTTTCGAATAATTGCTGTCTCTTTCTAATTCGACGTCTTTTGCGCCTGTTTTGCGTCTGGAGGGTGTTTTGTTTGTTCTACTCCAACCACCCCTGGAACTCTGCCAGGAACGCTCCAAGTGCCTTTACTTTGGTAACAAACTCTCGGAGGATTACTCAGTAAATATATTTTGTTTGCAATGTAAAAATAAGAAGCAAATTGCCGAATAACAGTTTTTGTGGAAAAACAAATATAAAGCGCGTGGTTCCGCCGCACTCGTTGTTTATCTTACTAAGTTGTTCGTCTCACGACATTATGTACTACGTGCGACGTGATTAGTGACTAATAATTAAGATCGCCCCTAATATGCAACTCTGGATCACGAAGGAGTCGTTCAATCAAACAATATATACTCGAACTTCCAGGACAATTGGTAATTTGACAGCTTTCGGAAAATATTTTAATGATTGAGTAGGTTTATTTACTATCTATTACTTTTTTTTTCTTATAAAAATCCTGTTAATTAGGAAAAATTTAAAGTTCGCGGGAAAACAGACGGTCACGTGACATCACATAAACCGCAACAGGTTTTATATAAAGTTCTGACGCTGTTTTGTGTGATGTGACGTCACTTCGATTCTTAGTCATGGCCGCCTGCGTTTCGATTGTTGTAACCCACAGAGAAAAAACTTAGTTGTATTTAAAAAAAAACTTTTAATTATTTTTGTGCATAAATCATTATATAATGATAATTATCCCCTAAGCTATGCTATTTAACATATTTCATTTTTCTCGTTAAAACTGTCAAGTAGCCAATTTGGTTATTAGTTATTCATTATTGTTTGTTTAACTTTGTGAGCAACCCAACGAAATTTTGTTTATGTATTTAATTTAAAAAACTAATGCAATTGTTTTTTTAAGAAAGGAATTATGCATATATTATTCGTATATGCTAAACGAAAGTTGTGCTGAAATTAATGTAAACTTTTTCTATTTTACAAGCTTTTATTTACTTTCACCTGTCCCTGTATCTGTTATGAAATCTTGCAAGTTAAAGACCCACTTCCCGGTTTCCGATTGAGCTAAAACTTTGGATACATGTGTATATCACGTAACAATGCAATATAATGATGACATGGAGCTGATCTGATGCTGAATCTGGAAGGTGACCATTGAAACTCCGTAACAAAACGACACAATCCCATCGAGGCTGGGCTAGTTTGATTCGTATTGGCGAGTAATTTGATCCTATATGGTAGCCAGAGTCTGAAAGTGGCTATAGGTAATCCGCAATAAAACGACACAACTCCATCGAGGTTGGGCTTTTTAACTTTTGAGTTTGTTTTAAATGTTTTATTTTACTTATATCTTTTTATGTATACGAGTTTCCCTTTTAGGTTATCGTCAGTGGTTGAAAACGAGGTTTTGTTTTTAAGTTTTCACACACGGAGATAGTCACATTCTGCCTCAAAACATGATTAAGCAAAATGTTCATGTCATCTCGGTTAATCTCGTAACAAAGTGTTTATCATTTCACATCAACGATCATAAACACATTTAAAGTATGTAAATAAAAGAAGCTCTCGTATCAATCTGGTACGTTGTATGAATCAGTTTAGCGCGTGAGTCATAAAGACAGTATTGTTTAAAATAAAATAATGTTTATTCAATATGAGCGTTTACGATGTGTGTTTTCAACGTCAAAGCTACACCATGGCTTCGTCATGGCTTCGCCATGGCTTCCTACGTCGGGAGACTTTGTACCAAGAAGAAGCCGCAAGAAACTCGGCAAGAGCTGTTTTTTCTCTCTTTTTTATATGTTACGTTACATACATATTTATACATTTAAGGAAACTTTTCTTGTACTATACAACCAAAATGTATAAGAAAAATTTACTGTCACAGAACGCATGTTATACATGTACGGTCTCTCATTAAAAAATAAATAAATAAAAACCAGGCTCTAAACTCCAGTCATTCTTGTCTTTTAAATAATAACCGATATGCTTATAGCCTTTGTTGTTGTTAAGATCGATAGATTATTATTTTTAAGTTTACCAGAGATTTTAAAATAAAATGACTACTTATTAGAAGATAAATTATTATAACAGAAAAATACTAGAAAAGATCGACTCGGGTCACAAGTGAATTTCCGCCTGAGAATTCGCTTGAGAGCCGAGTCGACTTTTTCTAGTATTTTTCTATTATAATAATTTGTCTTATAAGATCGCATTGAAAAATGCATAAAATATATTAAAATTATAAAAGTCACTTATTAGATTAGGCTATTATGAAAAGCATTAATAATAGATGTAAAAGATGGCGGAAATATTTAATTAGAGCGTAGCTCCCATGCATCAGCTTCAATGAGTGTTCCGCCATAACTTCCCGAGTTCTTAACCGATTTTAATTATTTTTGTGTGGAATCGAATCAACACATTTAGGACCACATTGTGACCCGAACTTCGAAACTCGTAAAAGCATAAAGTTATGACCAGAAAACATGCCTATATCGTTTGTCTACGGCTAAAGGACAAGTGCCAAAGTCCTGGAAGCTGGCCAACGTGCAACCTGTGCCAAAAAAGGGCAGTTGTGCTGAACCTATCAATTATAGGCCCATCTTGGTCACGTCCATTCTCTGCAAGATAATGGAACGTGTACTGAACCACAGGCTCCTGTTTTATCTAGAAGAAAATGACCTCCTTAGTGACCGGCAATATGGGTTTCGCCGGAACCGGTCTACCGGAGATCTTCTAGCATACGCCACTTACAAATGGAGCGAAGCCATCGAGAGGCACGGTGAGGCGCTTGCCGTCTCTCTTGATATCTCGAAAGCTTTTGATAGGGTGTGGCATGAGGACCTTATTAGCAAGCTTCCGTCATATGGTCTTCCCACTGGTTTGTGTATCTGGATATCGGACTTCCTGAGAGATCAGTCAATACAAGTTGTCATTGACCATAGCTCGTCGGACCATTTGGCTATCAATGCCGGCGTCCCTCAGGGTTCCGTTCTCTCTGCAACACTTTTTCTGCTGCATATAAATGACCTGCTTTTGCCCGGTAATTTGAGGTACGCAGATGACAGCACTGTTGTAGAGACCTATATGTCTGATGCACGAGCCAGTGCTGAACAGATCCAGCGTCATAGAGAGGCGATGGTTAGCCGCATGAACCTATCTCTGCAGGCTGTCTCCGAATGGGGCGATACCAATCTAGTAAGGTTCAATCCGTCAAAGACCCAGGCGTGTCTTTTCTCCGCTAAAAGGAGTCCTTTCAACTTGACTCCTACTTTCCGAGGTGTATCCTTGCCGATCACTGACCATCTTGAGCTTCTCGGTATGTCTTTGTCACCAACTCTCAATTTTGGCTCTTTCATTGAGAGCAAGACTCAAGTGGCTTCAAAAAAACTTGGCATTCTGGCGAAGGTGAGAAAATACTTCACACCGGAACAGTTTTTCACCCTTTACCAAGCACAAGTTCGATCGTGTATGGAGTATTGTTCTCATCTTTGGGACGGTTCCGCCCGATACCAGCTCCAGACGCTTGAGTCCATCGAGAGGAGGGCCAAGAGACTCATCGGCAATGAAGATCTTTTCTGTAAAAAGCTCAAAAGCCTTGAGCATAGACGGAAGATAGCAAGCCTATCCGTATTTAATAGGATCCATTTCGGAGAGTGTGCAGCTGAATTGCACAACCTTGTTCCGCCGTCCCCATTTTTTCATCGGACAACCAGACATACAAATTGGCGACACCGTTATATGGTGGATATACCAAAGAGTCGCACTAAGCATTTTGGTTTCAATTTTATGATACGTACCGCTAAGGAGTGGAACTCTTTGCATGAGTCTGTGTTTCCTGACAAATACAATTTAGGGGTCTTCAAGTCACGAGTGAATAGGTATCTTCTAGGCAAGCGCGTTACATCCTAGATCGCATCGACGCTTACCATTAAGCGAGATAGTGGACAAGCGGATGCCTATGTTCTATAAAAAAAAAAATGGCTTTATAGGATTTCCCATTGAAACAAAGAGCGCGCCTATTTGAAAGTTTTCTTTCTTAAGGAATTTTATAATTTACTTAACATTAAATTTCTTTTTTTTTTGTATTACGCTCCGCTCCAATATATGGTGCTCGCGAAGCTTTATGCTTAGCTACTGCATCGCCTAGTTATACCCAAAAAGTTAGAATTGTATGCGTAGTCTACAAAATGGGTACCCTTTATCTGGCAGAATCTTGTTACGCAGAAAGCCACTTGGCATACTAATCAATAGGCATAAATTGACATACATTGTAGGTTAGGTTAGGTATTTTTTTGTTCACTACCAGCCAGCAAGCTATTTCAAATTATGCCAGATGATTAGTTTATGCGTCCTGAAACTATGCATTTTAAATTTCTGCGAAAAAAGGTAGACCCCTCCAAAATATGTCACATCTTGTATGATCTGACTCATAATTCGTTATGGTGTGAGTTATATTCAATGACTCATTATGTCATTAATCAATCTATTAGCTGAGTAATCATTCAAGTTGGGAGTGACTAAAATAATCTTATCGAATCTCAGATAATTTACATTGCAGGTATTATATTAATACGTAACGATTACCTTAGGTGCATAAGTAAGTCGGTAAAAGCAGATCGAGCCGAACTTTCAAGGACCAAATAGATGTCCTGAAAAAAGGCAAAGTCAAAAGTACCCTTAACCGACGAGCTCGTATAAAAGTTAATTGATTGTTATTATCTTAACCGATTCGTTGCTACATACAACCCGGTTACAATATCTGTGGACCTGATGACGTCACGTCAGCGCTTAGGTACGGTGCACAAAACAAGCATCATGGGGATAGTATTGTAAACAATAATAATTATGAACTGTAAATAAAATATATTTTACTTTTACTCTTTTATTCTTTAATTATTGTATTTTTTTGTTCTTTTTCAAGAGAACGAGGAGGGGCTTGACATTCCAGCGAGGTCCACAGATATTGTAACCGAGTTGTACAATTATAGAAACGATGGCTACGAGCTTGATTTACGTGAAAAATTAAGATAGTTTTATTCTCGGTTGATTTTCCTAAAACTTGATTTGAAGGAGTTATCATCGATTTAAAAATGACACGGTTTCAGTGGCTAACGCCACACGCAAAAAAAAGTCACACATCAGCAACGAATCGGTTAATTGGTTGTAAAACATTTGGAAAGAATGTTTTTTTCAATGAGAGGAACATCTTCGTTCTCTGATTTATGAAGCAATGTTCCCAGCCAACCAAGTGGTAACGTTTCTACTAAATATTGACGTTAATTTTATTATTACATTAATGAAACACATAAACTTCTTTAATTTTTAATCAAGATTGTTTAACCAGAGCCTAACTGTGTGCAAACATTGAAACAACATGAATAATGACATGTTTAAAAAAGTTTTTATAATTTTTTTATATAATTTTATGCATTTTGCAATGCGATCTTATAAGATAAATTATTATAATAGAAAAATACTAGAAAAAATCGACTCGGGTCATAAGTGAATGCTCAGGCGGGAAACGAACCCGCACCTTTTGCTCTCCCAATTGAGCTACCGAGCCTTGTGAACACTCGTAGAAATCCCGCCTGAGAATTCACTTGTGACCCGAGTTGATTTTTTCTAGTATTTTTCTATTATAATATTTTTCTTATGTTTAAAAAACTGTATGGCCAACTACGTTTTCTTAATGACTTATACACACTTAACACTCTCTCAAAAACTACTGAACACATTTTTATGAAACTTATACAGTTTTCTAAGTTGGACTATAGCTAGTCCAAAAAGAAATCATTTTTTGCAATATAATTTATAGTTTTTGAGATATGCGGGAACAAACATACATACACTTCTGAATTTTGCACCCATGTTTAGTAACTGGTAAAGGCTAGTAAATTTAGAAAATTGTGCAATTTATATTTTTGAATTGTCAATGCTATCTTATATAATAAATTTATATGACATAAAGCTAGAAAAAATCGACCTGAGAATAAATTGTACACCAAATCGATTTTTCCAGTGTTTTTCTATTAAAATTTATGACAACCTCCTTTTTTGGAGTTGGTTAAACTTACTGTTCTTGGATTCAGACTAGATAAAAAGGCTCATATTAGTAGTAACAGTACTAAGACAAAACTTGGTATTAGAAGTTAAATTTTTATAAATTATGAAATTGTGTAACACATCTTATCATATATTATCTTTTATTTTATTTGACTAAAAATTAGTGTTGCCCAAATTCAGTCTTGGTCTTGCAGTCTTGGTCTTGTTCTTGCGTTTTTGCAAGACCAAGACCAAGAACAAGACCGCGTATTTTTAGCAAGACCAAGACCAAGACTGACCGTGCAAGACTTGAGCAAGAACAAGACTAAGCCTGCAAGACTCTTGCGTCTTGCAGCTAGGACTTAGCGCTATTTCACGGAGTAGTTAGGTGTAACAGTTCGGTGTATAGGTACGCTTAGGAATTCTATGAGACGCAAAAAACTGTATCAAAGAATATGAAAAACTGGATCT
This sequence comes from Calamotropha paludella, assembly GCA_927399485.1. Lineage (NCBI taxonomy): Eukaryota > Metazoa > Arthropoda > Insecta > Lepidoptera > Crambidae > Calamotropha > Calamotropha paludella. Next base: position 24,068,093 of record OV656817.1, on the reverse strand, counting down.
ATGCGCATTACGACTAATACCATAAACATACCTACATAGCGAATAAAAAAATATCCATTAAAATCAAACTGAGTGCATGCATAGTTATGTTTTAACCATCGGCACTTTGATAATGCGGCATCAAAGGTTTTGTACTTACTTCTCAAAGAAATTTGCTGCTTTTCGGAAGCACATGGTTATAATACACGCGCCGGCGGCTTCTTTTGAAATCATATACAACAATCGTTGCCGCCGCGCCGAAATCACAACATTTGACACTATTTGATTGCCGCCACAGGGCGTAGGCGTAGGTATACTCATGCAAAATAATTTCGAATTTTAAGAGTACCTACAGGTGTTCCAAAGAATAAATAAGTTTCAGAGTGCTTATAATGAAAATGAATACATTATACTGATCACGCAAGTAGTATTATGATTAGAATAAAATGGTAAGGATAGGTAGTAGATGTCATAATAATTTATTCTAGTAAGTATATATTATAATATTGATTATATGGTTTTAAACTAATTACTTAGGTACTATTATTGTACATTTAGTCATTATATTTCTTAAGTTTTTACAAGAAAAAATAGCAAAAAAGTGTTCAAATATCACCCGTTTGATAAATATTGTAGCCACTTTTAAATATACTTGAAACGTGTAAAAAAATTCTACATAATTAATAAAATAATATAAAAAGCGTAGGTACTTACCTACTAATAAAATAAAAAGCCTGCGATTTATTATTAGTAAATAATCACGGCAGCCGAGAGTGTGTCTCCACTTTTGAATACATAAATCATAACCAGATCACTAGAGCCACTTCAAAAAAGAAATTTGTAATTCCTAGGGTTCAAAATTATTTTGGTGACAGAACTTTACAGAAGCGTATACCATATCTTCTTAATTCGTTGCCCGAAACTATTAGATGTGAAACGGATAAAAATAAATTTAAAAAAATATTAAAAGATTATCTGATGACTACTATTTAACACAACAATTGTATGTTTTTATTTATTTTTTTGCATTCACAATGCAATATTTCTATAAGATATAAAATACGTGTGTAAAAAACAACCACGCCTCCGAGCCCATCTGAGGGCTCGGAGGCGTGGTTGTTTTTTACACACGTATTTTATATCTTACAACAATTGTATCTTATTATTATCACCGCTAAATTTTCCTTCAGTTTGTTGTAATTCAGTCTAAATCCAATTATTGTGCACTTAACTTTACCTGATACAGTTATAGTTGTATTATATACCTACATAATTATAATTATAAGCTAAGAGACTAAAGATCCCTCAGTCAAACCGACAAGTCGGTTTTGTGGGACTAAATTGTATCTTTGTATTTTTTTTTCTTGTATATGAAATAAATAAATAAAAAAAAATAAATAAAAAAAAAAAAAAAGTATTTACAAGCAGTGCCCGCGACTTCGCCCACGAAGAATAGTAACTTTGGAGGTATAGTGACGTTCAGGATTTATTTATTTATTTTAAAACTTCTGTCATCAAACATACAAACAAACTCTTCAGCTTTATAATATTAGTATAGATTAGTATAGATGTACGCCAAAACATTCACTTATATGTAAAGAATAGTGATTGGCACTAATTCTTTACATATATTTTATTCACGCGTCGCGTCTGTACAAGTAGGTAATAATCTGTGTTTGTACGCCGCACGCGGCATCGTTTGATTTGCGGCGGCATCCTTTTAATAGAGCCGGCACGTGGCGAGGCGGCGCGGTAGAAAGCAAGGAAACGTACTATAAACAAAGGAATTATTTTAATTCCAGTCATTTCCAATTGAGCTGTGCTTCGAGTCTAACTTAATAATTGTTTTTACTAATTCTTGTTGTTTTCTAAAAACGTATCACGTGTACAATTTAATATGAGTGACGAAGATTCAAATTATTCTAGTCCGAGTAACGAGAGTTTGAGTCACAGATCTAAAAGACCCAAAAGCAAATTTGAGGAGTTTTTCGAAATAATTCATGCATCCCAAACTGCCTTGTGTAAATTGTGCCAACATAAAAAGACTGAAATAAAAATGAAAAACAGAAACACTTCAGGCTTAAGGAAACATCTAATATCTTTCCACAAAAAGGAATCACAAATATTTCTTCCTGTTAAACCAAAATTAAGTGGAGATATCACAAGCTTTTTAGTAACCGCTGGAAGAAGTGGACAGGTAAGAATATATTTTTTTTATATGAAAACTCCAGGAACTCAAAAAAGTCTTTTTTGAACAAATGACTTTAAACTGACTTCGGAATATTTTATAGATATTGATAAAATAGTAATACATAGGTACATATTTCGCGTCATTTTTAACAATGGTCGAAATTGTCGCTACGGGAATTTTAACTCCGCGTAGCTGTTCATGCGATACTTTCAAAAACGCCATTAACTTACGTAAGTATTTTTGAGTTAGTGGTGTTTTCATCTAGGGGTGCGACATATTAAGTATGTAATTATCGTCTTAAATATTTTTATAAACACCTATATTTTCATTTGTTTTCATAATCGGCCAGTAACAACTAAGTACTTTATTTTGGTAAATTACAGTACAGTGCAACCTTAATATAACAAATGTCAATTTAACGATTTTCTCGATTTAACAACAACAAACCTCCTCCTCCTAAACGCTCAAACCTAGTATGTTTTAAATAATAACACAAGATTTATTGTTTTATTTCAGTCGGAAAACAGCAGTGACAACATCACGACAGCTACAGTTGATTGGGTAGTGAAAAAATATCTTCCCTTCTCATTTTTCGATGACGAAGCTACACAAGTATATTTTCGACGTATTTGCCCTAATATGGAGTTTCCTAAAAGGTCTACACTTAGAAGGAAAGTCAAAGAGCGATTTGAAGAGCTCCAATTTAATCTCAAGGAACGACTTCAACAATTATCATCTAAAATGTCATTTACCATTGATGGGTGGACGTCAATTGCTGGTAGGAGTTACTACGGGGTTACTATGCATTATATAGACAACGAATGGAAGTATCGATCTGTAGTTCTTGATTTTATACCATCACGCGGTCGACATACTGGGGAAGATATTGCAACGATTTTCCATGAATGTTTATTGGAATATGGCATAATTGATAAAATACAAGGTATCACGGTCGACAACGCAACTGCAAATACCAAATTTATGTATGAACTGGGCAAACAGTTGCCACACTTTGATTCAGACAATCAACATTTCCGGTGCTTTGCTCACATTTTAAACCTTGGTGTACAAGATTTATTAGAGACCTTAGCATTACACTGTGAGTCTGACACTAACGCGCAAGATCAGCAGTATGAAGACTATGCAGACGAAACTGAGGAAGATGAAGAATATGCACCAAATATTGCTGACTCGCGTACATCTGTAACAAAGTTACGCAGTATTTCCAGTAAAATAAAAAGAAGTGAGATAGTGAAGAAGAAGTTTCAGTCTGCTTGTGAAGCAGCTGGCGTGCCATCAAATCTAAATGCCATTCTTGACTGTCCAACAAGATGGAATTCCACACATGATATGATTGGATTTGGTTTAAAAGTGAGAGCGGGCATTAACATATTGTGCAGTTCTGTCACCGAATTGAATGATTTTCAAATCACAGCTAGTGAATGGCAGGTACTCGAAAAATTACATAAATTTCTAATAAACTTTAAACTTTTAAGTACAAAACTTGGTGGAGACAAATATGTTACATTACCGCTAGTCATTGTATCATTCAATCTCTTGCTAGATAAAATTGAATCCATGGTAAAACAGTTAGATGAGAAACCTAATCGATCTGAAGTGGATGAAAGGCTCATTCTAGCTTTCCAAGCAGCTCGAGACAAAATGCTTAAACATTATAAGAAGAGCAACTGGATTTATTGTACTTCTTTAATTTTAGACCCAAGGCATAAGGCTCAGACTTTTGACCTGACAATGTGGGGGAAGCAACTTAAAACAGAAAGTCTGCGCAAGTTCAATGAACTTTATGAAGAATATAAAAGTCTACACTCACTGAACAAATCTCTGGAATTGCCAAGAAAAGAAAATAAAGTATGTGATGAAGATGAAGACATTATAGACTTTGATAAACTCTATGAATGTCCCTCGACGTCATCTGGATCTTGTCTTCAAGGCTTAGTGATAGACGAGTTGGAGGAGTACCTGAGAAAACCAAGAACTGCCAGCTCGGAAGACATTTTAGATTGGTGGAGGACGCATGAGACAGAGTATCCGACTTTATCGAAGATGGCCCGTGATTTTCTCTCAATACCTGCAACTTCAGTACCTGCTGAGAGATTATTTTCTAAAGCATCATTAGTAATTAAAAAACATAGAAATAGGTTAAGTGATGAGTCAGCCAGATGGTTACTTTGTATTAATTCTTGGTCAAAAGAATTGATATAAAGTAACATAACCTAATGATAAAGCTGTTGTGTACTGTTATGTTTGATTTGTGTTGTATTTTATTTTTGATTGAAATAAATGATAAATCATAAAACTCTTTTATTAAATTTCATGCAAGTTGAGGGTTCAATCTCTTTCTAGACAGACATTGTTATTTAAAATACAGTCAAGTTATTGTAATTAATTTGTTTTTTTACATGTTTTAGCAAATGTAAGCTTATAAATCATAAATGTTTATTAAGAAACAGTTACTTCCATGGAAAACGACATATAGGTCAGTTGATTTTTCGACTTTCTTATCAAATCTTCAGTTATTTATTAATCTGATTGATCTTTACTATGGCTATGTTAATTCAAGCTCACAATGTTCCAATTCTAATACGTTTTTCTAAGATTTAAAGTAAACTTTAATAAATAGCAATAGACTAATAGGTAATTGCAAGACTTGCAAGACTCTTGCTGCAAGACCAAGACCAAGACCAAGACTGCAAGCGCAAGACCAAGACCAAGACCAAGACCAGGTGTATTGGCGCAAGACCAAGACCAAGACTGGCTAAGTCTCGTCTTGTTCTTGCATTTGGGCAACACTACTAAAAATGTAGGGCGGGTGGTTTTCAGGCTAAACTAATTAAATCCACTTATTTTTCAACTCGTTATTTGTTATATTACATCATAGTAGGTACTTGAACATATATTTTTGAAATTTTTATCATTCCGGGAAAAGAATTTCGAATCATTATTCTGAAAAAAAATATTTTCTTCTGTTTAGAATTATAAAAACGTGGTTTTTAAAAATCTTTTTGGCTTCTTTTAAGCACAAAATCTCCCGACGTAGCACTTACGAAGCCATAGCGCAACTGTTGATATTGAATACACGCAATTTGAGTACTCATAGATCCCTACAATCATAGGATTATCGTTATTTAACTTTTCCTTTTAAATTAATTAAAATTATTTGAAAACAAAAGTAACATTGAGTTAACTTCCTCTCTTTATTTTCTTCTCAGCGTCAATTGGCCGAACCGTTCTACGAGGGCGGGTCAAAAAGTTCGCGGAATGAGTAGCATGGAGCGGGGAGAGGTGACTTTTTACTACCTGCACTAGTTGTGACACTCATTAAGAGTATAAATACTAAGTTTCAAAAAAAAAAACTGGTTGGTTGCCTGTAAAGTCGGTATACGGGCGAAAGTTTTACGTGACAACGACTTTGAGTGGTAAAATAATTTTAATGTGAATATTCATTCGTATAGTAGGAAGAAGGATGAAATAATAGTAACAATTTAAAACATTTATTTATACAAAGAATTATATTTAAAACATTAATTTATAGGCACGCGTCCCTTCCACTTTTTATGTCTGTCTCTCTCGCTCTTAGGCGGGCTAACCATGCCCGAGTGGAAGGGACGCGTGCCTCTCACTCGCTCTCATTGTAAGCGCATAACGTGAGCGGAGCGTAACGCAGTTTCTTGAAGTGTCACCCGGCAAACCAATTTATAAGACGTTGTCACGTCAAAATAGGTCAGTTGCGTCGCCCTTCATTCCCGGGTGCGATCGCTCATATAAAGCCTGTATAGCCTTCCCAGGCTAAGGCACCTACTTCAGGTGGTGTTTAGTCAGTACGAGTCTGACATAACCTCTCGGCCGGCCGATGTATCCATGTAGGATTCACCACCTCCCTCCCTCGCGTCCGGAGGGGGAAAAAAAAAAAAAACAAAATAGGTCATAATTACCTGAGCTACACATCAGGTGTGACACATTCAACAGGTCAATCCGGAAGAAAATTTGCAACAAGGAGATAATTGAGTTTCGCGCAGTCATCAAGTTCCTTACCAAATAAGGAAAACCTCCCCAAACTATTTTGGAAGAGATGTCTTCTGTTTACGGGGACTCTTGCCCTGGTAAAACCATGGTTTACAAGTGGCACAATCTGTTTAAGCAAGGCAGGGATTCGATTGAAGATGATCTAGGCCAAAATCTTATGGCTACTGTTTTCTGGGATTCAGGGGTAATTCTCCTTATTGATTATAAAGAAAAGGGTGTCTCTATCACTGGAAAGTACTACGCTGCACTATTAGAACGTCTGCGAGATGCTGTGGGAGAAAAAATACGGGGAAAATTGACTAAAGGTGTGCTCCTTTTGCACGACAATGCACCTGTGCACAAGGCGCAAGTTGCGATAGCTGCTGTTCAAAGAGTGGGCTTCGAAATCTTGGAACATCCTCCCCATAGCCCAGATTTATCCCCAAGTGATTATTATTTGTTCCCAAAAATGAAAAAAGAGCTTCGAGGGAAGAAATTTTCCAGCGATGAAGAAGTGAAGAGCGAAATTTCGGCCTATTTTGACGACAAATAGAAATCATTATTTTTCGAAGGTCTTAATAAATTAATTGATAGGTCGATTAAATGTATTAGAGTTAAGGGGGGATACATTGAGAAGGAAAAATAATTTTGTGTTTTATTTTTTACTTTTTACCCTCCATTCCGCGAACTTTTTGACCCACCCTCGTAACAAAAAGGTAAGACGAAATTTTGAACTATGCACCTAATGATACAGAAAGCGTCTGGTTATTGGCGGCCATTTTCTTAGTGCCATATTTCTAAAGTTTAAAATACGCCTATAAAAAACAATCACGTATCCTACCTACCTGACTGCTCGGAGATGTGGTTGTTGTTTATCAATCATCAGGGCATCAGTGAGGCTGATTTCGCGTTTTTTTTAAGTATTTTTCAAATATTGTTTTTTTAAAGAGAACATTCAATCCACGAATTTAATGTCAAATCGAAATAACATGATAGATGTAATATTTAAGTAATTGTAAAATGAAATGTATTTTAATAAGGTATATCTTACGAATTTTCGTTCAGGTCATATTTTTTACCCATCCCAAAAATCCACACCGCCGCTAAAGAAGTTTGCACTTCAAAAATTTTTGTTTAATAAGCGCATCTGTTTGGCATTTTTTAAATGTTTGGAAAAGTAGATATTATGAAGTTTACAGGGAAATAATAATTGGAAAGATTGCTTGAATGATCACTACATAGTATAAAACAAAGTCGCTTTCTCTGTCCCTATATCCCTATGTATACTTAAATCTTTAAAACTACGCAACGGATTTTGATGCGGTTTTTTTTTATAGATAGAGTAATTCAAGAGGAAGGTTTATATGTATAATACATGCATAATATAGATGAGCATTGTATCCGTGTGAAGCCGGGGCGGGTCGCTATCTATACTAAAATTTATAAATCTGCAGAGTTTGTTTGTTTGTTTATTTGAACGCGCTAATCTCTGGAACTACTGGTCCGATTTGAATGATTCTTTCAGTGTTGGGTAGTCTATTTATCGAGGAAGGTTATATTTTTTTTTCAAAATTAGGGATCCGTAATGAAATTGCTATTTTGTAACACAAGGTGTAAAATCAAAAACCCATTTTTGCGTGCGCTGCAAAAACTATTGACAATAGAACAAAATGATGTACTACGGGTTTGTAGATCCCATTAAGACCTACAAAAAAGTCCACGAGAACATATATCTATCTGGTTTAATCACAATAACCGATTTTGTGTTTAAAATAATTATTAAATCGTCTGAAGAAAAAAAACTATGTTAAATATGTATCGTAATATTAATCTTTATCGAAATTAAGCATTATGTTATCAAGAGTATTTATGTAGAAGTAAAATACTTTTTGTTTAATCTCAATCGGATATTTCGTTTTAAAGTTATCACGTGTGTAAGATGTCAAGAGTTGGTACCTATTAATGGGTTATGGGCCATTGAGTTTTTTATCAACATAAAATCCTGTAATAAGCTTTTTCGAAATATAGTTGTTGATGATTGTAAGTATAAGATCTTTGAAGAGTATAATAAATATATTTCTAAAATAACTCTGCTAAGGAAATCCACGCGCGCTTGATGCAAGCAAGACAAGACGCATGCAAAAGTGTCGGGATCTCATTGTTATCTACACTAATATTATAAGGAAGAAAGATTTGTATTTTTGTATGTTTGAAATAAACTCAAAAACTACTAAGCCGATTTTAAAAATTCTATCACCATTGGAAAGCTACATTCACGCTGAGTAACATAGGCTATATTAAATGCTAGGAAAATTTAAAGAATTTTGTCCACCCGTGCGAAGCCGGGACGGGCCGCTAGTTATGAAATAAGGGAAAAATAACTTAATAGAATTCGAGTATATATAAAAAATGATGTTTTTTTTTAATAAAACAATTTTTTTCGACGGCTCTTCTGCTTTAACAGAAATACCTATCTAATAATACTGACAAAAATGACATTTTTACCATACAACTTGTGAGGGATATTAAAATCATTACGAGGCTAAGGGTTCAATATGTATAAAATAAATAAATAAAAATACTTATATGGTTTTCTCGGCTTTTCTCAATAAATACATTTATTGTACAAAATTTGCACTACATAATATAATCTGTACCTATCTTACTCACTAAGTAAATGCTATTAATACGACACGATTTTTTATATTTTACATATAAACTTACTTTAGAGATACAAATTAAGTATTTAACAAATATTTTAAACAATAAACACATTAAAAAACGAATTAATAGGCATTTATTGTCCACGGAAGGAAAACTGTTTATTTTAAGAAAAAACATATTTTTATATTTAGTTCAGTAGCACATTATACGTTTAAATAAAATGAACTCATTTTGGTTTTTTTGCGCATACTTTAATCCTGACGTTTCGACTCCCTTTACAGGAGCCGTGATCACAGGATGACTAAGACAATGGTCGTCATATATTTTCTTATACCATCACAATATGTTAATCGGGCACGTTCCTAATTGTTAAAATTTATATAAATCAAAAAGTGCCCGATTAAATATTGTGTAGTAGACAATATATGACAACCATCGCCTGTGATCACGGCATAACGTCAACACTAAATATAAATTAGGCACAAAAAATCCTAAAGAAGTTTGTTTTTTTTTATTTAAACAGGCTTACATACACAGAAAAGATTGCGTTGAAGGAAAAGTGAATTATCTCTTTTATTTTCAATCTGAAAATCAGCGTAAAATATAAGACATTGGATATGAATGTACTTTATTTTCTTTTTTGCATTCACAATGCATTATTTCTGTAAGATATGAAATACGCCTGTGATATACAACTACGCCACCAAGCACCCACCTGAGGGCTCGGAGGCGTAGTCGATTTTAACAGGCGTTTTTACACCTTATTGGATATGCAGTTGATTTTATATAGAATCAAGCAATAACATATTTGTTCCTTTTGGTGTAAACGTCGCTAAGCCTCAGGGGTCGATTTTGACTTTGATAACGCCAGTATATGTAAAAAAGAACTTTCGATCAATACAAGAATTATATTTCTATTACTTGTAGTTTTTAATATAATTTCAGTAATAACATCAATATAAATTTATATTTCCCGTTTTTCCCCCATATCTCAAAAAAGGAGGCAGAGCGACGCTTAAGTTAACGGGCGGCAGTTGGGACATTGGGTTCAAAGCTCTTTTTCAAGAGCTGGCTGACTGGTGGCAAAAAAGCTGGCAGCTTTTTCGGTGAATGTACAAGTATTTTACGAGGAAACCTGCTAGCCTTTTGGGCACCTTTCTCAACAGCGGTGAGGCTGATTTTTACTTTTTTTCAATATTTTTATTATCTTACTTATATTTGTTAAAGTTTATATTGTTTCTTTTATGTTTTATCTTATTTAATTTTATTATAATTGGAAATTGTTATGCACAAAAGATCCAACAAATATTTTGTAACTTTCTTGTTAAAGTTTAAATGTAGTTATTTCTGCATAACCTAGTCGCCGGGTTAGCTAATAAGGTAACAAGTCATATAATAAAATATAATGAACTGTCATATAATGAATTCACAGCAGTTTCAATAATTTAAATAAATAATAATTAGCCTAGTCCAAAGTAAGCACTGTAAGGCTTGTGTTATGGATACTAGGCTAACGGATAGACATACATATATGATACATAGATATGTAAAATTCATATAAATATATATAAACATCCATAACTCAGGTACAAATGGTCATACTCATCATACAAACATCTGCCCTGGGGTTCGAACTCAGGACAGGACCGTCGGTGCGAAAGGCAGGGTCGCTACCGTCGCACCAAACGGTGGCTTTATAATATTTTATTATAATTAATAGCAATGTGACAAATTATCTTAATTGTATTAGAAACATGGATGGAAAAAAAAATGTCGGTTGGATAAATTATGCATAACAGGGCCCAATGAACTAGTAAAGTTAATATAAAGAATTAAAATCTAAGTTTTATTTCCAAGGTGTACTAAAGTAGATGGCGCTGCCTGCGCGTGGTGTAGCACGTAGAATGAAACGCGCGTTCAGTAGCGCGACCGCCGGTATTTGTTCCGGGCGTGATTGGCCAGGCACAATCCGAACACTGCTGCCACCAACTGGAATCATTTAATAATCAATTAATAAATATACTTTTAATTACTTACAATATCTGGTATCACATGTCATATCCAGTTATGAGTACGGACACTAAACAAGCACTAAACGAGGGACAAGCACGCCCTCTAGCCGGTGACCATGAGCAACTACTAGAAAGAAGGAGGAGACCTGATTTTCATTTCATATAATTTTGATATTTACTAAATTTCAGCCTCATTTCTGTAACGAATAATTCATACCAGGAAACATTATACAGTTATAAACTCGTCTAATCCAAATGATTCACCAACAATAGAGGGGATTAGTGGTCACTGTTCTAACCTAACCTAAACATAACTCTAGCATACCTATTAATATATGCACCACTTCCCATATGTTCAGAAAAGGGTTCAAGTGTCACTAAGTTATTTCAATGATAATAGCTTTTTTAGGTAATGCAAAAAAAGTTAATAGGACCAATAAATTGTTGGCTGGATGGGCATACACTCCTTTGCCTTTTGAAATTTATACCATAAACAACCGCTGTGTGTTAATTTCTGTTTCTTCAAAACATTATATCTCCTAAACTAATGTACTCCACACTTTAATATTTTGGTAAATTACACCTCTGCAGTAACCCTATATACAAAAAAGAATATCAACAAAAAATTTGATGTTACATAATGTAAAGCTGAGTCCTTTATCGTCACAGATATCCACAGCCTCAATGACAAATAAGAAGTCTTGGGAAGGTATTAAATAAATCCTCTATACAGCCATAGGTGGTTACTGCTGCTATCGACATGTCTAATTTTAAATTAGCAGCTACAACATAAACGATGACATATGCATGTACGAAACTAAGCATTCTTTGTAGTGACTAGCGGCCCGTCCCGGCTTCGCACGGGAGGACAAAATTCTTAAATTTTTTTTTATTATTTAATATTTTTCCAGTAGCGCCATCTAGCGTCCGATAGACGGACTACTTGCGGTTAACGCGTTGCTATGGTAACGCATATACAATTGAAAAAGAGCGGGGAAAAGAGCGAACAGACAAACAACAAATTTGTGATCTTAGATTATAGATTTAAGCTGGCATTACATTATTTTTGTATTTTATTCCCCTCTCGTGAAATAATTTTGCCTAGCCTTAGTAAAGATAGTGAAAACATACCTCGATAGCGCAAATAGCGATGGCGACCAACCCTATGACGAGGCCAAAAGTGCTGAGAAAATTCTTGACGATGGTATCGCAGCCAGCGTAGGCGTTAATGATGGGTACACACGGCGGTTTCTCGCAGCACGAGTCTGGCAGCGCCACCGAAGGCAGATATGACGAAGCACCAGTCGGTCCACAGCATTGGAACTGTAAAGACAAAGAAGATTACCCCTTTCAAAATCTCGCTGCACTGGACACGATTCAGCGCAGAGCTGAGACATTCATTAGTGACAGCAAATTGGTGAAGAGCAAGTTTCACACCTTAGCTCACCCCCGCAAAGTTGCCTGTCTGTCGGTTTTCTACAGAATGTTATATATTTTTTTATTTTTTTTGTTTTAGCTAATTTAAAATATATTTAAATATTGTTTTATGATTAGTTAATTAATTAATTTATGAGAATACCTTGTATATATAATATTATCACTTGTACTTGAACAGATAAACGGGTTTGTGGATTTAATATAGATCAATGTGGTCCTTTACAGCATGTAATTTAAATGAATATTTTTGGAGAGTGTACTCAGAAGCTGCATATGCTCATAGCGCCGTGTCCCTTTTCCCATCGGACATCCAGACGCACTGCGCACCAAGCGTTTCTCAACGTCTTTTATTATGCGCACGACAAAGGAGTGGAACTCCCTCCCTGCGTCTGTTGTTCCGATTACTTATTACCCGTCCTTTTTTAAAGCCAGGGTGGATAGGCACCTTCTGGGTTAGCTCATTCCATCGTGGATCCTGTCTTGTCTCCCGGGCTTGTTTCAAATCAAGAGCAAACCCATTCAAAATAAAAATTATGACAAAAGAAAACACAACATGCAAACCTGGTACTCTGACAAGAACTAATTATAGTTGGTCCTCCGAACGACTGTCTTCGTATTCGATACACCAGTAGGGCAATTCACGCATTATTTCCTAAAAATCACTAGATTGGTATACTCGTGTGCCTAACACACTATAGTAGCGTGAATATCTGAGAGACTATCTGTTTATGTTATTACACAGAACTGTGTATGTATAATGCTATTGGCTGCATCAGAAAAGTTTTCAATAGTGATTGCAACTAAAGAGAGTTTTGAATAAAATCAAACTTGGTGTATTTTGATTTAAGTTTCTGTTCTGACGCAGCCAACAGACATATAGAGCTGATCGGAAACTCAACAAAGTTGGAGTTTGCTATCATAATCTTCTCCACGCTTTGCAGGTGGGTTGGAGACTAGAGTAAAAGACCATAATTTAAAAAACGGAGCCGCGTTGGGGCCGTTGTTAAATAAAATTTCATAGATTATACCCAGGTTCATGGTTATTCCGTAATTTTTATCAACAACAATTTAGCTGTTTATGCCATAATGGAAGTATAAATATATTCATTCTTACCGTAGTTTCTATAGCTTGGAATGCGTTTTGGTCGTGATTAAAGGACTCGTTGAGCCACTTGGGCACCTGTTCCAGCACGCGATCCATACCCACGAAGATGGCGGTGGCCAACGCGATCTTTGCCACCATCAGCATCAACATTAAAATCGAGTACTGAAAACAACATCAATCTTCATCAGAATAGGAGTATAGGCACCTCAGATCTATGATCAGAGTTTGGCATATTGTGGAATTTGACCCATTATAATATTTCAAATTACTTGATTTACTATGTATTTATGTAATATAGCAGACTAGTAAATGTAACCGTCCAGCACCTGCTCACAGATGTGGTTTGACTTAGCTGCTCTAGTACAGAAATAAATAGTAATTCAATGATATTTGCGAGATTTTTATATTAAAAGAAATTAAATTAAAATTCAAGTCTCTCAAGGTCTTGGTAGCTTAAATAGAACAGTTGGAAGAGTCCAGCCTGACGTCTGAGACAAGTCGAATTTCTTGTTGTAATCATTTCTCTACATATAAAAATGTCTCAGTCAAATGCTTAAATAACAAACAATATGATAATCACATAGCTATTTCTTTTTTTATTGATTGTTGGATACTTGTAACTTCAATGTTTATTTATTTATTAAACACTGCCACATGAACATGATACATATTATGAATTACATCTGATAATTTATAACTACATATAAAAAAATCTGATATGCATCAAAATTATCGCCGTGCATAGCACTTACAAGTTAATAGATGATATTCTAGGGTTTTATACTTGGAAGATGGTGAGATAAGCATCAGGTTACAAAACACTTGACTTGAAATTCAAGGGTCTGTCAAGGTCTCAGTAGTTTTATTTTTAAAGTATTCACCCAAACAAAAAAAACGCTTGATACCTAAGACAAATAGATCCTTTTCCTGCAATAATTTCTTCAGATACCCATTAGTTTCTTTATATCATTAAAGTGGAATTATTAAATATTCTTTCTAGATATGTAATTCGTCAAAATAAGCATAGTGTGCCTTCAAAATATGGTACATATGTAGTAGTCTTTTGAAACTAGTCATCAAAATGGAGATACTTTCCTGCAGGGATATATATTGGCCAATTACACAAAAAATTGTCGTCTGAAGAATATGATAACTGATAGTAATATAGAATATAGATAGATTAGATACATAGATAGATTATCTATCTAGCTTATCTAGAGCAAATAAACAAGTTATGTCATAGTCTTAATTAGGGCCCTATTATTATAAGTGCCCAAAGTATCCAATATGCTAAAAGCAGTCATGGGTTAATTTTCAATGATGCCGAGTGCAACAGAATGCTCCCAATGATATTGTCTGAATATTCCTCATGATACTGTCAGAGCATTCCTATCACGAAACTAGGTGTGATAAATGAATGTGTGTGTAAAAAGTCCCCATCTTTTACAAGGGAGCCACGTGTCAGGCTTTTTACTCTAAGGTTACCTTTTTATATTACATATACCAAAGAGTAGCACATAGCGTTTTGGTTCCAATTTTTTGATACGTACCGCTAAGGAGTGGAGTCTTTGCCTGAATCTGTGTTTCTTGACACTTACAATGTCTTCTTCTGCATCTTCTAGGCAAGTGCGTCACATCCTAGATTACATCGTCGCTTATCATCAGGCAAGATAGTGCTCAAGCGCCTACCTATGCACTATTAAAAAAATTATCTACCCCTCCGAGGCAGTCACGAAGACATGCATATCTTGCGACACAATGTGCGAATTTTCAAATCTTGGTAATCTCCATCCTTCCCTTGACAGAACAGTGATCAGAAATCGGGGTGACCTGTTTTCATAATGTTATACATAGCTAGGTATAATGAAACTCACAGTGACGAGCATGCAATTGCTTTCCCTGATGGCTCCACAGCACCCGAAGAAGGCGATAAGGAAGACGATCCCGCCGACCACCATAGCCGAGATGGGTGCCACCTGGATCTGACCCTGGGCCAGATCCGATAGGTCCGCCAGCTTCAGCTGGACCACCACTCCCAGAGCCAGCAGAGTAAGACCACCCAACTGAAAAAAATGTTTGGAATAGAATAGAGTTTCCGCCTGAGAATTCACTTGTGAGCCGAATCGATGTTTTCCAGTATTTTTTTATTTAAATAATTTAAGAAATCTTTATTTGTGAAGTACAGGAAGGTGCATATTAATGTAATACCACCTTAGTCGAGATATATAATATTAATTAAGTGGTAATATTAATTACAACACATCACAATATTTTACAGAATTATCATAACATTAAATAATAATAGCATTAAACAAAAACATGTCAAGATATTATAGAGACTTAGCCTAATATTAAAATAAAATAGTAATCATAGATACAAATTAATTTATTGATTCACTAGCTTTCCGCCCGCGGCTTCGCCCGCGTGGAATTCGGTTATATTGCGGTATAAAGCACGACCATAAGAAAACTTCTCATTCCCACGGAAAAATCTAAGAAGCGCGATGTAACGCTGGATACAATTAGTTGTTAAACCAAAACTGAATGGTACACTATATTATATGTTTTCCCTTGTGGAGCAAAAACATGCAGATTTTGGGCACTGGAAACCCGGGAACACGCTACATAGAGCTGACCATGCGAAAAACAATGTTTTTCCATTTTTTTTTTTTTTTTTTTTTACCCTCCGGACGCGAGGGAGGGAGGTGGTGAATCCTACATGGATACATCGGCCGGCCGAGAGGTTATGTCAGACTCATACTGACTAAACACCACCTGAAGTAGGTGCCTTAGCCTGGGAAGGCTATACAGGCTTTATATGAGCGATCGCACCAGGGAATGAAGGGCGACGCAACTCTTTTTCCAAGCTATCATTCCACTTCTTATGTATTTTCAAAAACACATCGTTACCATGTTTTAAAAAACACCCAGCGCCATCTATCGCATACCTCAAGAACTAAATAACGTAACTAATACGTATACCAATTAGTAATTCGTTGACTTTAGTGATTTCAGGATAAGTAGATGTAAAAAAACAATTTAGACGATAAAACAAATTGTACGTCATCCCTTGAGAATTTCTCATTTTCGAGGATTCATTTTCGTATCATTTAGCTTCAAAATTGACATGTTCATATTCGTTTGCAACATATAAGTAGATGTAAAAAAAACAGTTTAGACAATAAAACAAATTGTACGTCATCCCTCGGGAATTCCTCATTTTCGGGGATTCATTACCGTATCATTTAGCTTCTTAATTTACATGTTTATATTCGTTTGCAATATTTTACGTTGTTTTAAACGACACACAGCGCCATCTACAATCCATCCATCAAGCAAACAATATTTTTGTTTTTCCTCGGGAATATCAATTTTTTTTCCAGGATAAAAAGTACCCTATTATTTAATCCGGACTTTTATCTTTACGTCTGCAAAATTTCAAAGCAATCGGTTCAGTAGTTACGGCGTGAAAGCGGAACAAACAAACAAACAAACAAACTCACTTTCCGATTTATAATATTAGTAAGGATTTCAATGTGTCAAATTCTTTAGGGTAAATGACGTGTGAAAATTCTTTCGTAGAGTAATATGCTTTATTTAACAGTGCTTTTAATAATGATGTTTTAAAAAGGTGCAATGGTAAGCCTCAAGCTTTCTTAAATTTGTCGTTTACTTATATAATTGCAATGCTTCAGGATACTTATATAAAACATATACTTGTTGACTTTGCTATAATCAACAATTTAACGAAACGAATAATTGTGATAACAGAACAATTTTGTTTTTTTTTATGGATTATGTATGGCGACGACGTATAATATTGTAAATGTCGTTACTTCTGTTAAAGCTGACGAGTTTCTTGCGCCCATTCTTCATGTCAGTTAAAAGACGTCCTCAATGGGGGGTAGTTAAAAATGTTGGACGAATCAAAACAGCTTATTTTGAAGTGCATTTGAATAAAGTTATATTCATTTTCACCAAGACAAGCCCCAAGTTTGTCATTTTCTATCCTAACTTTTGTTAACCAAACTGACAACTAACATAAACTTTCACGTGCAGTTCAGATTCTTTGATAAAAATTTTTAAATTACATAAACAAGGATTATTAAAGGTTTTAATCAACAGTTGCAGTGATTAAGATGTTTATTGTTAACCATCTTTCACAAAATCCACTTCATAGGGGTCCAGATACTAAAAATCCATATGCTAATGTAATAATGTTTTTTTTTACTTTAACACCAGTTATACAAATTTAGCCCAAAGTAAGCTCTATACAAGGTTTGCGTTATGGATACCAAGGAAGCAGATAGACATATATAATATATATATATATATACTAGCGGCCCGTCCCGGCTTCGCACGGGTGGACAAAATTCTTTAAATTTTTTCTATTATTAAATATTTTTCCGTTAGCGCCATCTAGCGTCCGGTAAACGAACTACTTGCGGTTAAAATGTAGCTTATATGACACGTTCATAGATTTACCATAGCAGCGCCATCTATTGATTACTTACTCAACCCAGTCGAAAGGTATCGACATCTGTTAGAATCATTTGGAGTTAACAGATAATTGTGACTGTCAAATAATAACAGACAAATAATTAGCAATAAATTAAAATTGCGACTATAATTTGAGATTTAAACTATCCTATCTCTCAAGTTGGATCGAACTGCACATGGTGTGCGAATTTTATTATAATCGGTTAAGTGATTTAGGAGTCCATTGAGGACAAACATTGTGACACGAGATTTATATATATTAAGATATATATATATATATATATATATATATATATATATATATATATATGATACATAGACATGTAATATTTATAGAAATACCTATAAATACCCATAACTCAGATACAAATACTCGTGTTCATTACACTAACATCTATATCTCCCTGGATTCGAAAGAAGGGCCGTGTCAGTGCGAAAGGCAGCATCGCTACCGTTGCACTAAATGGTCTTCAAATACATATAGGTACTTTCATTTCTTATGTCTTATTAGGAAAAAAGTTGGACGATTTAAAACAATTTATTTTAAGTGCATTTGAATAAAGGTATTTTTATTTTCATTAACATTTTTTCATAATGTAATAATGACATAGGATGCTGAGAAATCTAAAACCGCTTCCCCTATAAAAGGTTCCGGAGTCTAGATAAATAAAAAAGACTAGTCTTTGGAGGCTTTAATGACAATTATTCGTTATCCATGGATTTGATGGTTTTTATATATTTTGAATTTTATAATGCTATCTTATACGATGAATCATTTTCATAGAAAAATACTAGAAATAATCGACTCTCCCAATTGGGAGAAGATTGGACCGGACATCCAAAGGTTGCGGGTTTGATTCCGAGTCGACTTTTTCTAGTAATTTTCTATTAAAATTATTTGTTATCCAAGGATATTGACTCATCATGGATTAGTCATTAAACTAGAAGGATTTTCAAATCACGTAATCAATAGGTACTTGGAATAGATATGCTGTATTGTAGAGTTATCTACGACATACGACGAAAACTGGGATTGCAATACACAAATTGGTACTTAAATGAATGCTAATAAGGTGGCAAAAGGCTTGCATGTTTTTTATAGCGACTGTTATCTAATCTACTGATATAGTGCAGTAGAGGCGCGACATTTTGTACAACGAATATATTACTTGGTAAACGAATGAGTTTACTGTGTGACCAAAAGGTCTCCGTAATATATCTGCAGTTGTTCCATTACAAAATCGCTTGTTTTTAATATATTTACTAACTGACCTGGCCACTCGTGTTGTGTTATATATAAATTAAAATGAAACCTATCCTATGTCCTAAGTCGGAACAAATCTAGCAAATGGAAAAATCATCAAAATCGGTTGAGTAGTCTCGGAGTTCATCGCGGCCACTGTGACAGGGAATTTTTATTTATTAAGATTTAAAGTTTTACCTAAGTTATTAGTAAATGAGTCCCGTCCCGGCTTCGCACGGGTGGACAAAATTCTTTTAATTTTTTCTATTATTAAATATTTTCCGTTAGCGCCATCTAGCGTCCGGTAGACGAACTACTTGCGGTTAACGCGTTGCTATGGTAACGTTATTGATACAATGGAAAAAGAGCGGGAAAAAGAGCGGACAGACAAACACACAACCCACTGTGATCTTAGATTATAGATTAGCAATACAAGGTGAACTTCCAGGGACCAAATAGATGTCCTGAAAAAAGGTCAGATCAAAATCGCCCCTAATCGACGAGCTCTTATGAAAGGTCTGATGAAGGTTAAAGAAGCGAAGATGTATGCCAAAATCGTAGAAAGTGGAAATCTCTGATCTCTGCCTATATAATGCATAAAAAAAATTCATTTGATCCATTTTCCATTAGATTTAACTTTACTGTAAATCATATTTTTTTATTGACCATTGTCAAAAATATATCAATGGAAATATTACTCTATATTGAAATGCCAACACCGTTAAGCACAAGTTAAATAACACATCCATTTATATTTACATTATCTTTACTTATTTTATATTTCTATTTATTACTTTAATTGTTGACCTATGTGTGTAGATGGCTGTCTATTCCTGTGTATTCGTGATGATGTGTTGTGTGTGTTTATATTTTTTATATGGAGTGATTTGTATTTTCTTTAAACATTTACTCGCTGTAACTAAGGTCTATTTGGTATATAGCCATATTTGAGGTGCTGGGTGGTCTTCCATTCAGCAATGGATATCTTTCGAATGATAGTCATCAATGTATCTGTACCTCCGCGCCCCTGTACCGCGCGGGCGAATACTCATTTAAGTCGACCTATATTATATTCAAATGATTATTATCATGCCAAAATACAAAACAAATGTTCATATTTTGGCTAAACTTATTTATAAAAAATTTCCACAACAATACTTAGGCGACATTTATTATTTTTATATTACCAGCTTTAATGCAAAGAAAATTGCCTCAATTTTGTGGGAATCATAGTACCTAGTATCAAAATTCTTTGCTTATTCAATGCAGACTACACGTTTTTACTATCAATGCGGTTTATCGAAACCTATTATTGAGATTTATAGCGTATTTCAGTTATCGATTACATGAAAATTGAATGAAAGCTAAATAACCATGCTTATATCACTAACACACACACTAACATGCTCCGATTTAGAAGAAAGGGTTAATAAAAACTGTTAAAACTGTCAGCTTTTAACCCACGGGCCGAGTACGATCCTCACCGATACACTACGGACGTCGATCTACTCGTAATGAAAGCGGTTAGCTTACCACGACGGGTTAAAGGTTAAATAATGTGTTTCAATGTTTTAAGAGGGCCAAGAAGCTTATCGGCAATGATAATCTCGATTGATTTAATCGATTTTTTTTCTCGTGCCGTCTTGTCCTATCCGTATTTTTCGGTACGTATATTTTTTTGCTATATTTCTGCATGCAAAGATGTCAAGAAATCGTCTGAGTCTGTGTTTTACTATCAAATAATTTAGGGGTCTTTAAGTCATGAGTGCATAGGAATCTTCTAGGCAAGCGCGTCATATCCTAGATCGCATCGTCGTGGTCAAGCGCTGACCTATTTACAATTGAAAAAAAACATTCAATCACGCCATTCAATCCTGCAGGGGTAGGTAGAGATCACAGATTTTCACCTTTCACGGTCCTGGTATACATCTCTCGCTTTATAATATTCTTTAAAAATATCAATATAAACTTCATTACCCTGTTTGTAATGTAAACAATCTTGTAATAATGAAAATAAATGAATAGCTCTATATGTTTAAGCTGTTTGAAATTTTACTATAACATCACCGAAGCAGTCTATTTTTATTTATTTTGTTAAATTAATATATTAAAAAAAAGATGACCTCTGTGGTCGAGTAGCTCGCATATCGGTTTTCATGGTAATACCACTTCGAGATCACGGGTTCCATTCCTGCGGGGTCCATATAGAAAATGAACTTATCTATATTGACTGAGCCAATAGTCTGGGTTTTGTGATACTGTCATTGTTTCCTTAACTTGACTTTAGAAGAATGTATGTCATGTCTAATATTTATATATCTCTTGCTCCTATGAGCTGTGTTTACAAGATAACTAAAGTACTGGTAAGATAATTCGGTATCTAGAATTCAGAAACCTATGTTATTATGTAAAGAGACAAAAAGATTTTTTCTTTTAAAACGTATTTGGCTGAAATGGACTTTACAATCAGACAATTGTAAAGTCAATTTATTTGTGCTCCTTTTTTCACGCACTGCAGGCTACCACCCTTTCTTGGTTGCTATTCCTACCTGTCGCACCAAGCGCTTTTAAACATCCTTCATAATGCGCACAGCAAAGGAGTGGAACTCCCTCCCTGCGTCTGTATTTCCGAGTACTTATAACCCGTCCATTTTCAAAGCCAGGGTGCACCTTCTGGGTTAGCTTGTTCCATCGTGGATTTTGTCTTGGCCCCGGGCTTGACTGGGCCACGATACTAGCTCATATTGGAACGATACTAGCTCATAGTAGAAGTTAAAATAGTTAAAATACGTTTGTAAAATTCGACACGTCTGCCAGCGTCTCGGTAGCTCAGCGGTCAGAGCAGTCGCCCGGATAGCGAAAGATGGTTGGTTCGAATCCCATCTGAGGGCTCGGAGGCGTAGTTGTTTTTTACACACGTATTTTATATCTTTTAAAGCAGTGTTACAAATTGAGATAATACGTTATTTTTGTAAATCCAAAAATGCATTCAACCATGTTTATGGTTCATCGAGAAATTTTACAAAATCCATAAATTTCTGATGTTTTCATTTAATTATTTAAATAAAACAACTTATTTAGGGATAAGGGTGCCTCAGTTATCCATCACTGGATTCACATCGTCAGGATTAAAGTGATTAGAGCGGAAGTGTAAAAACTAAAAATATTTAATTAGAAAATCATATATTAAGTAGGTGAATAATACAACAGTAACCACAGAATACGAAAAACTAAACGTTTTTTTTGTATCATAAACAATTGATAATCTGTGGGTATAATAAGGCTTGCTTTGCTAACATTTTCCTCACTACTTGAAGCCTAACAATAGTAATGTTTAGATATACTCCATATTCAGGACTGTTAATGCAATGGTAATCCTGCCTTTCGCAGCGACAGTCCTGGGATCGAGTACCAGAAGGGGCAGATGTTTGTATGATTAATACGAGCCTAATTTATATATATATATATATATATATATATATATATATATATATATATTTCTATGATTGTTACATATTTATATATGATATATGTGTTCGCTTTGGGCTAGGCTAATTGGTGTGAATATAAGAAATATTATTATTTTTACTTCATAGGTATATTTCACTAGTAATTTAGACACCCTCAAACTAAGAGCTCATGAAAAACCGTAGAAATAGTAAACAGCAAATGAATGCAATGAATGATTGCAATATTTATAGTTTGTTGGGGATAACCTCAGAGTAATTACTCTGAGGGGATAACGTATTGTGACTATGTATTCGATGCGACATAAATGAGAAAATAAATTTAAGTTATTCTTAAAAAAAAAACATAATTGGATTTACTAATTTAACCTAAAACATGAAAAGAATACAAAATCTTCTATATTAAATAATTAGGTTCTTAACCTTGTTGTCTGTAAATGTAATATATTTGGTCAAGCCAGCATTAAAAAGTAAAAGACAGTAGCCTAAAAACAAAAAGACCACTTGACTGTATGTTAAGATAAGATAAAGATAAAATGCAATAAAAATATTTATCATGCATTCATTGTAACGCGAAAATCTATGCTATCGATAACTGAATATATAATAATATATTTATATATTATGTCATTAATGTAATTCATTTTTTTTTTCATCCTCACTGCCATATATCTATAAGATATAAAACACACATGTAAAAAAACAACCACTACTGCCAGTCGGTAGCTCAGCGGTCAGAGCACTCGCCCGGATAGCGAAGGGTCGGGGGGCTCGAATCCCATCTGAGGGCTCGGAGGCGTGGATCATTGATCGAAAAATAAGTTAATATCACGTAACTATGTACCTACTTTTATATAATAAAAAAGTTATTTATATAAAATAAGTTATAATAATGTATCGTGTTTTAGTCTTGACAATGACCTCCTGACATTATATTTCATTTTAATTTATCATAGGTTTCATTTTAATTTATAACACAGCAATACGTGACCGCGTCAGCGAGTTAAATATAAAAACAATAACTTGTAAAAATGTTCTTACTTTAATAGAATTGAATCATTTTAAAACGTAACGATATGTAATATTTCCAAGAATAATGTTATTTCCTGTACGTGTTTCTGGTGGAATTGTTCTGTTTTCCTTTTGATAAGTTCGCCGTATAAAAATATGCTAAAAGCCCGGAAGCTGTTTTCTTATATTGTCCAGCTATCCCCACTGCCTATGAAAACACAGTGGGGACAATTGTGCCTTACTCCATCACACGAACCCAATGTTGGTTGTTCACATTTACAATGTGAAGAAAACAGATATATGGTTTTGGGGGCCGCCGATAAATGTCCCGGTAATTACAGTGAATAAATTCAAGTATTTGGGGCATTTCGTTGCCGACAATCTTAAAGATATTAAAAGGGAGCGCAGGGCGCTGGCGCTGGTGGTTCGTGTTAACATGTTGCTTCGCATATTTTTGAATATATATATATTCGTGAAGTCAAAATCACGCTTTTTAAAGTATACTGTCAAAGTTTTTACAAGGGGAGTCTGTGGGTTAATCATGTCAAAAGCTCGCTTAGTGCCGGTCCAAATCTTCAGGACGTTGTTGGGACTACCGCGCTTCTGCAGTGCATCAGAGATTATCACACTGATATACGATTTACGGCTTCCATGCCGTAAATCGCAAAGAGCGAGCATCTTTGATACGCAGACAACGTGGAAGTCGCAACAGCATTCTGCAGACGGTGGCCGATAGGTTCACTTCACCTTTCTGGATATATATGGTGCGCAGGGTGATTATCAAATCAGTGTTATTAATACATAATATATCAATATTATCTATTAATAACCCTATGAGTTAAGAATTGTGAAATACCCAATATGAGCCTTTGTAGTTTGAAATAAAAAGTATTACATTCGTGGGACAAATAATTCAACGTGCTATCTGTACGAAAGTCGAAGCCTCAAAGAAGAAAGTCAGAAAAAGACAGTTGAATAAAATGTCAATTTTACAGAAGAAAATATTTACGGTTTTGTATAAAGTTAATTTTACACCAGAAAATATTACTATTTTATATGATATTATTTTATATGATACTATTTTATATTGTACTATT
This sequence comes from Calamotropha paludella, assembly GCA_927399485.1. Taxonomy (NCBI): domain Eukaryota; kingdom Metazoa; phylum Arthropoda; class Insecta; order Lepidoptera; family Crambidae; genus Calamotropha; species Calamotropha paludella. The sequence goes on along the minus strand of OV656817.1, from coordinate 24,043,364 downwards.
TAAATTTACTTCCCTGCAATATATATGTTGTTATATCTTCATAAATATCATTATGAAAAATCCGAAAAAAAAAAAATACCAATATGTATTCGTCTGCAAATTCCGAATTCGTCAAAACAGTAAAAGTTTATATGGACTTTTTACTTAGGGTCATCAAAGTGGTAATTTATTATTTTGGGTTTTGATTTAATGACTAGCCCTTGGTAGAAAACACTCAACCCTGCAATAGCAGGTCATTTCGCACACACAACTACTTTGCCATTAAGTTCCCCAACTATTATGCAAACGACAGCATATCTTAATCCATTGTAATAAGATCGTTTTCGTTTAAAGCTTCACGTATTGTTGACCATTCATATACTTACTTAAAATAGATGCTTGTTTACTTTGTTGTAATCACCGATGTAATGAAACCTTAACACTACTATTATTGTGATTACAAAATAATTTTGTTTTTTTTTGTGGATTATGTATGGCGACGACGTATTATATTGTAAATGTCGTTACTTCTGTGAAAGCGCCCATTCTTCCTGTCAGTTAAAAGACCTCCTGAATAGGTGGTAGATAAAAATGTTGGACGATTCAAAACAACTTATTTTTAAGTGTATTTAAATAAAGTTATTTTTATTTTTCATATGTTGTACGGAAAAGTACAACCACCACCACATTTTTAAATTGACATTGAAGTCATACGTTTTGAATTTCAAGCTGAAAACTGACTGGATAAATGTATGTTGATTTGTGGTTGATTGTACATCCATTGTTCTGTTAATTGATTTGAGGCAATTAAAACTAGTACCTATTATAAATGCAACGTGCCAACATCTTATTGAAAACTGTTTTTATACTTCAACATAAATGTTTTATTTCAGTATTGCGATGAAGCTTCCTTTCAGTTGGTCTACTATCTGATTTTAGGTATTTATGAGTAAGTCTACAATTCTATGACGCCTATCGAGTAATCTTATCGAAATTGTTTCATTGTTGCTCGAATTTTCAACACATATCCATCAAATTCTTTGAAATTTTGATATCCAATTTCGTGATGCATACCATAATAAAAATCATAAGCAATTCTTACAATCACACCAATTAGCTTAGCCCAAAGTAAGAACTGAAAGGCTTGTGTTATGGATACTAAAGTAACGAATACACATAACTATACAACACATAAACAAGTAATGTTTTTAGAAGTGATAGCTGACACGGCCACTTCTCGCTGTGTTATAGATGAAACCTATCCTATATATAAGTCGGTACAAATCCAGTAAAATGAAAATATAATCATCAAAATCGGTTGAATAGTTTCAGAGTTGATCGTGGTCAAACATTGAGACTTGGAATTTTTATATATACAGATCTATATCACACAAACATCTCCCCTTTTCGAGACCTAAAGGCAATTCCGCTAGGCCAAACGAAAATGCGTAGAAGTTATAATACTTGTACCTAATACAAGAAAAATTGATGCCTTGTGTATTTTACAATAAAATTTTTGATACACAAATGAATTTGGCACAGATTACATCTCATTAGAACGAGGTTAACGTTTTTGAGGGTAGCTCTAATCTGATAATAATATTTTTTAACAAAACATGATAATCGAGGTCGGCCATATAGCTGAAAACTTATCACTATACGTTGATAATGTCCTGATAAAATGTTATTGCATATATAGAATATAAAATACAAAATTCTACTTACGGCGAAGAATAAGTTGGCGAAGAACAGAATATACTTGACTAGGAATTCACCGCACCCCATCTTGATGGTTTTGAGATCCTAGATCAACAAAAAAAAATTAAACCACTCTTTCAATGCGTTCGCAGTGCGCTGTACCGAACGGTGGACTGGCGAATTAGAGGTATTTACAAATAGATAACGCGTCGCAGGTAGGTGCATTTCGTATAAATAAATTGTTTTATATGCTTATTTAGATTTATTTATTTTTAAATAACAGAAACAAAATAAAATAGGTTAAGATATGTATTTAGTTATTACACAGTCACGCACATTACACATAAAAAAAAAACAATTTATTCATAGTGATCACCGCTCCTGTAAAGGAGTCGAAATGTCAAGAATAAATCTATAATCTAAGATCACAGTGGTTTGTGTGTTTGTCTGTCCGCTCTTTTTTCCATTGTATCAATAACGTTACCATAGTAACGCGTTAACCGCAAGTAGTTCGTCTACCGAGCGCTAGATGGCGCTAACGTAAAAATATTTAATAATAGAAAAAAATTAAAGAATTTTGTCCACCCGTGCGAAGCCGGGACGGGACGCTAGTATAAATTATGCGCAGAAGCCTAAATAAGTTGTTTTATTTATAAAATAAAATTGCTTTGTTAGTGTTTGTCAGTTGTCGTTGTTGGAAATTTTATTGTTATATGTGAAATCAATATGTGTTGTCTACAAGCATAAACTTTTGTGTTTCCCTCAAAAATAAATATGTAGTGTTAAAACTGTAAAGATACCCGAAAGAAAGTTATAACCGACAGTCCTATTGTAGGCATTGTGCGGGCTAATATTGCAGTTGACGATCGCACCGACGGTTCTGGGTTCAGGTCCCAGTAGGGGCAAATGATTGTGTGATGAATACGAGTATTTGTACCTTAGTCATGAGTATTTATCTATTTATTTCTATAAATAAACATATTAATGTATATTTATATAACAAGCCTTACTTAGGGTTAGGTTACTTTAATTGGTGTAAATATAAGTAATATTATATTAAAATAATTGTTAAAAAACACATATTTTAATTATCGGTTCACATTGAAATCTACTTTTCCAATACGAAATCCTTTTATAGTTTATTTTCATATGTATAAGGATAACTACACATATTAATGTGCATATTTATACTTGGAGCCGTTCTTAAATGATAAGTGTCATTTAAAATTTTAAACATAGAGAAAAAACGTTAATAATAAAAAGAAAATATTAATGACATTTTTAATGTATATATTTTTGTCATTTTAACAGGATATTAGATGTGAAATTACATAAAATTTATAGTTTTTACTGCTAAAGAGATTAATTAGAAAGAAAGAAAGAAATATTTTCAGTCTGTTGAGAAAATGAGATTAAATTCAGTTTTTTTTAAACCAAAATTAATTCTAAAAATAATTATTGAAAAATATATTTATCGTCAATAAAATTATGTTTTTAGCTTTTCAATCACGACATAAAATTTCCTGCTCTTTTTTGCTTGTTTTTTAAAGCATCATCAATTTACCCAACATTGACCATTTTTTTTAAGGTTGCCTAAATTGATTTTTGGTTTATAAATTGTCCACTGTCTATGCCTACTTATTTCGTGGTCAAAGGCCATATTTCTTCTTATTTATTCTTTATTTGTGGCTTGCACGATTTGTGCATTTAGCCAGTGTCAAGTAAGTATAATTGTCAGTTCTTGAGTAATTTCTTGGGCTTCAATAAAGCTGTGGGATTTTACTGAAACCTCCTAGTGGTCTTTGTTGAGAGAGCGCGAAAAGACACCTTCCACTGTTTTGTTTCACTTGCCAACACTCATGCATATTCAGAAACACTCAGTGGTTAATAACCCACCATTATTACACACTCATATGAACCACAACACAAAATTTAACCAAAGTGACGCTTCGAGCTCCCGCCATAAAAGTCCATATTTCTTCTTATGAAACTTTTCACACTAACCTATTTTTTATCTATGGTGAATTTTCTGCACACTTCTAGTTTTGGCGCGGAACTTGTAACTATTTTACAAAAAAATCTGTTGAAATATACCTACAGTTAATAATTTTTGTGTAATTTATATTGCATCGTTATCCACAAATCTACTCCACTACAAATGAGTTCAATTTGATAATTTGTGATAAGTTGATAATATGTTGTCTCTGAGGTATTCCTTAATACTAGAAAAATAGTCTTTAGATACAATTATAATAAATAATAATAACAGTGCATAGCTGAGAGGTTCATCGGTGACAACAAATTGGTGAAGAGCAAGCTACCCACCTTAGCTCATCGCTGCAAAGTTGCCTGTCTTTCGGTCTTCTACAGACTGTACTTTGGAGAGTGTGCTCAAGAGCTGCATTTGCTCATACCGCCATCTCCTTTTTTCCAACGGATATCTAGACACACTGCGGGCTACTACCCTTTCTTGGTTGCTATTCCTACTTGTCGCTCCAAGCGCTTCTCAACGTACTTCATATTGCGCACAGCGAAGGAGTGGAACTGCCTCCCTAAATCTGTATTTCCGCGAACTTATAACCCGTCCATTTTCAAAGCCAGAGTGAATAAGCACCTTCTGGGTTCGCTCGTTCCATCGTGGATTCTGTCTTGGCCCCGGGCTTGATTGGGATCAGGAGCGAACACATCCTAAATAAAAGAAAATACAAAAAATATATTATGAATGTGGTTTTTAATTTTTTACCGTTATTTACTCAGATAACGGTACTAATCTCTATGGTATGGCTTATCAACCAGCTTTTAAAGTATTTATTTTATTTTACTGGATATATTGGTCAAAAAGTTTCTGAACATCTGGTAAAATATTATTATTTTATGCAGTTAATTCATTATACTTATTGACACAGATGTCATTCGTCTTTGACAGCATACAGTAAACATATGCGGTGACTGGGTATCTGTGTATAAATTAAGTTATGGATAGTGTATTGTTGTGTTACCCATTTTTATGCAACATACGAATTCTGGTCTAAAGAATTCATAGTTATTCATGTTTATTAACCTCTTGTCTGGCAAAACCTCCTTCTCGAGGTGGTTGTCAAAAAAGTACATTCGGCAAACCGCCATTTTTACGTTGATTAATATATTAATGTTGCTTCAAAGTGTCAAATACATAAGAAAAAAGTTACTGTCAAACATTCTTTGCATAATTTGCTAATGCGATGGTGTTTAATAATTTATGGAAAGATCTGTTATTTGTAAAAGTATTTTTCTCTAGAAAGAAAGGTGAAACCATCAAAAAATATTTTAAAGATATTTAAACAGATAACTGACTTTTATTTCCAGTGTGTTAAAGTATTTAATATGAACAGAGCACAAGAAATGTCAAATAAATTGAAAGATGGCAGACAATAGTGCTATAACACAAAATTACAATACACTTTCACCCAGCTGGGCATGAAAATATTTTTTTTTTAAAGATTCGAATAGAATTCAATTATCAATAAAATGAATTAATCAATTTTAGCAAAATAATCACAATTTCTAAATGTCAAATTACTGTAATGTAATATTAACTTAAAATAAATTTATTATGCACTAGCGGCCCGCACGGGTGGACAAAATTCTTTAATTTTTTCTAGCATTAAATATAGCCTATGTTACTCAGCGTGAATGTAGCTTTTCAATGGTGAAAGAATTTTAAAATCGGCTTAGTAGTTTTTGAGTTTATTTCAAACATACAAAAATACAAATCTTTCTTCCTTATAATATTAGTGTAGATAACAATGAGATCCTTATAATATTAGAATAGATAAAACTATTTCAATAAAATGTCAGACTTATCCATGGATAACTGACAATCTTAAGTTTATGATGGAACTTAGAAATAAGGCGCATATGAGGTATATTAAAAGTAAAAGTGACACTCATAAAGATTATTATATACAATTAAAAAATCTGGTCCGATCCACATTTCACCTTGAGAAAAGTGCCTATTTTAAACACCATATTAACCGGCATACCAAAGATCCTAAAAAGTTGTGGAAAAATTTGAAAAAAGATATCCTTCCCCCTAAGTTAGATTGTATTCTTCCACCTCATCTCTGTTCTGCTGAGAATATTAATAAGCATTTTTTAGATCTACCTGGACGTATCGGTTTTGACTTATCTGTGTTAAGGTACTATGAGGATCACAGGTTCAACGATTGCTCTTTCCATTTGAAATGTGTCGATCAAGAAGAAGTACTTAAAATAATCAGCTCCCTTAAGTCAAATGCACAAGGTTCAGATTTAATCTCTTTGGATATGATTTTACTTTCCCTTCCCGAATCTTTAAGCGCAATAACGTCTTTAATTAACAGGTCAATTATTACTTGTTCTTTTCCTGAGTTATGGAAAATGGCTATTGTGCAGCCCCTACCAAAATTACCACATCCCTCTTCTTATAAAGACCTTAGACCTATTAGTATTCTGCCCTGCCTATCTAAAATAATGGAAAAGGTTGTCTATTACCAACTAGTTGATTACCTGGAGAGAAATAATATTTTTCCTCAAGCCCAATTTTTCCTGGTTTTCGTAAGAACCGAAGTACTGAAACAGCTTTACTGGAGGTGACTTCCAATATTTTGGAGGCTCAAGATATAGGTAAGGGTAGTCTACTAGTTCTTCTTGATATTTCCCGTGCATTTGACACTCTAAGTATATCATTGTTAATCTCCAAGTTGATTTACTATGGCTTTGATGTACCAACTGTGAAATGGTTTCACAGTTATTTGACCGGACGTTCACAGTATGTCAGGTTAGATAACAGTGATGGTTCTTTTTCCTATTCTACACAATCTGCCGTTATGCGAGGTGTACCACAAGGCTCGTTTTTGGGCCCCATTCTTTTCCTTATTTATTCTGCTGACATTGTGCGATGTATAAAAAATTGTAAATACCACTTATATGCTGATGACCTTCAGATTTACACTAATTGTTATCCTCAAGATATCGACACGGCAGTTGATTCGGTCAACGAGGATCTAAGTAGAATTTCAAAGTGGTCTAGTGACAATGGTCTCGTTTTGAATCCCATAAAATCTGCATTTATGATCCTCGGCTCAAAACAAAAAGTTATTGAGATAGCATCTAGAAAGCCGACAATTAAATTGGGTAATGAAAATATCCAACTACAAAAGGAGGCTCGTAACTTGGGATTAATAATGGATTCGGAGTTAAGATTTGAAACGTACATTCGTGAACTGGCGCGAAATTGTTTCTATCGTTTAAAAGTGCTCTACAAAGTTCGTAACTTTCTAAGTACTGAGTTGCGTGTTAGACTCATTGATGCATTGATTCTTTCCAAGTTTGATTACGTTGATACGGTCTATGGACCTAGGCTTCTGACTAAGACTAAGTCTTTAATACAACGTGTACAAAATGCCTGTATGAGGTTCTGTTTTTCTATACCACCGAGGAGTCATGTTTCGCCTTTTATTAATCGTGCTCAAATATTGAACATGGATTCAAGAAGAAGTGCACATTTTGCTACACTCCTATTTGGCATAATAAAAAAACGTAAACCTCCTCATCTTTACGAAAAACTAACTTGGTCTTTGAGCACCCGCTCTTCTCATCTTGCTGTTCCATTCCACAATACTACAGCTTACAAGGGTTGTTTTAAATACACTGCCACTAAAATTTGGAATAACATTCCTCCACCTCTCCGAATTCTAAGTTCCATCACTCATTTCAGAACAAAGGTGAAAGCTTACCTTTTGGATACACAACTTGGCAGTGTAAGAGATTAAGTTTGGTTTTAGTATACTTGTTATTAATACATCTTATTATTTTGCGCTGTTCATTAAAACTATTTTATAAATATTGTGTAAGTGAATATATGTTTAAAAAATCTATGTATATACTACGACATCTACCACCTTCCCAAGGTTACATCTGAAAATCAGCGTCTCTGCTCAGGCGGTGACATGTGCTGAGATGTGACCGTTTCGGCATAAAAATAATTGTTTATTAATAATGTAATGTAATGTAATTTTCTGCTGAATAAACGCTTTCTATTCTATTCTATCCCGACACTTTTGCATGCGTCTTGTCTTGCTTGCATCAAGCGCGCGTGGATTTCCTTAGCAGAGTTATTTTATAAATGTATTTATTATACTCTTCAAAGATCTTATACTTACAATCATCAACAAATATATTTCGAAAAAGATTATTACAGGATTTTATGTTGATAAAAAACTCTATGGCCCATAACTCATTAATAGGTACCAACACTTAACATCTTACACACGTGATAACTTTTAAACGAAATATGCGATTGAAATGAAACAAAAAGTATTTTACTTCTACATAAATACTCTTGAGAACATAATGCTTAATTTCGATAAAGATTAATATTACGATACATATTTAACGTAGTTTTTTTTTCTTCAGACGATTTAATAATTTTTTTGAACACAAAATCGGTTATTGTGATTAAACCATGATAGCTAGATATATGTTCTCGCGGACTTTTTTGTAGGTCTTAATGGGATCTACAAACCCGTGGTACATCATTTTGTTCTATTGTCAATAGTTTTTGCAGCGCACGCAAAAATAGGTTTTCGATTTTACACCTTGTGTTACAAAATAGCAATTTTATTACGGATCCCTAATTTTGAAAACAAAAATATAGCCTATAGCCTTCCACGATAAATGGACTACCCAACACTGAAAGAATCATTTAAATCAGACCAGTAGTTCCAGAGATTAGCGCGTTCACATAAACAAACAAACAAACAAACTCTGCAGCTTTATAATATTAGTATAGATAATGGAAAGTTGAGATTTGTCCGCGAGTTACCTCTATTGAAACCTGAACAAGCGAAGGACTAGAATTCAAAGATAGAATTCCAAGCGTAGCGAGCATTTCAAACGTACGAGACGCTATAAACTTTTTCACCTAACTACAGTGAGGAAAATTTTTAAGTGTAAGAAAAACAGCTTAAATAAAATCGTAATTTTAATTTTATAATTTTTTATATATTTTATGCATTTCCAATGCGATCTTATAATATTCTCGATAATTCTCGGGCGGGAATTCACTTGTGACCCAGATCGATATTTTCTAGTATTTTTCTATCATAATAATTTATCGTAATTTTAAACTAAAAGTAATATTGCCATAATTATTAATATTGAATGTCAATTTCTTTTATTGGTTTCAATTCAATGTGGATTGACAAAGAGTACCATGGAGGTAAAAAAGAAGGAATCGCTGTAGAAAATAGTGTCCCAGAAATATGGACAAAATAAGTGAGGCGCTGCAATCGCTAAGTTATCTCAATAAAAGCGGGCTGTTGTGAAATTTGTACATTATTCAACTAACTTCATCTACTTGTACTCATAAACAGCTAACTTCGCAGATACTACTTACCGACGGCAGCGCGGCTGGTGGCTGAAAAATGAACTATAAATTCTACAAATTTTCAGGGACAAGCGGGCTTATGCTTTAGCGATCGTCTTTCTCTCTAACCTCCATGAAGAATACCATAGATCACTGACAGTTCTTTGTCGGGCGCGCTCCGTAATCCAAAGCCGTCAAAATTTGTGATCAATGCATGATTTGATTTTGACGTGACAACGTCTTATAAATTGGTTTGCCGGGTGACACTTCAAGAAACTGCGTTACGCTCCGCTCACGTTATGCGCTTACAATGAGAGCGAGTGAGAGGCACGCGTCCCTTCCACTCGGGCATGGTTAGCCCGCCTAAGAGCGAGAGAGACAGACATAAAAAGTGGAAGGGACGCGTGCCTATAAATTAATGTTTTAAATATAATTCTTTAAGATATAAAATACGTGTGTAAAAAACAACTACGCCTCCGAGCCCTCAGATGGGATTCGAACCCACGACCTTTCGCTATCCGGGCGACTGCTCTGACCGCTGAGCTACCGAGACGCTGGCAAACGTGTCGAATTTTACAAACGTATTTCAACTTCTACTATGAGCTAGTATCGTTCCACCAATGTTGAACGCTAACTACCTTCAACATCGAAAGTAATATTTTTACAAATATTAAACAATCGATTAAGATGGAACCAGCTATAATTATGTTTTTAATTTAATTTGATACTAGCTCATAGTAGAAGTTGAAATACGTTTGTAAAATTCGACACGTTTGCCAGCGTCTCGGTAGCTCAGCGGTCAGAGCAGTCGCCCGGATAGCGAAAGGTCGTGGGTTCGAATCCCATCTGAGGGCTCGGAGGCGTAGTTGTTTTTTACACACGTATTTTATATCTTATAGAAATATTGCATTGTGAATGCAAAAAATTAAATTAAAAACATAATTATAGCTGGTTCCATCTTAATCGATTGTTTAATATTTGTAAAAATATTACTTTCGATGTTGAAGGTAGTTAGCGTTCAACATTGGTGGAACGATACTAGCTCATAGTAGAAGTTGAAATACGTTTGTAAAATTCGACACGTTTGCCAGCGTCTCGGTAGCTCAGCGGTCAGAGCAGTCGCCCGGATAGCGAAAGGTCGTGGGTTCGAATCCCATCTGAGGGCTCGGAGGCGTAGTTGTTTTTTACACACGTATTTTATATCTTATAGAAATATTGCATTGTGAATGCAAAAAATTAAATTAAAAACATAATTATAGCTGGTTCCATCTTAATCGATTGTTTAATATTTGTAAAAATATTACTTTCGATGTTGAAGGTAGTTAGCGTTCAACATTGGTGGAACGATACTAGCTCATAGTAGAAGTTGAAATACGTTTGTAAAATTCGACACGTTTGCCAGCGTCTCGGTAGCTCAGCGGTCAGAGCAGTCGCCCGGATAGCGAAAGGTCGTGGGTTCGAATCCCATCTGAGGGCTCGGAGGCGTAGTTGTTTTTTACACACGTTTTTTATATCTTATAGAAATATTGCATTGTGAATGCAAAAAATTAAATTAAAAACATAATTATAGCTGGTTCCATCTTAATCGATTGTTTAATATTTGTAAAAATATTACTTTCGATGTTGAAGGTAGTTAGCGTTCAACATTGGTGGAACGATACTAGCTCATAGTAGAAGTTGAAATACGTTTGTAAAATTCGACACGTTTGCCAGCGTCTCGGTAGCTCAGCGGTCAGAGCAGTCGCCCGGATAGCGAAAGGTCGTGGGTTCGAATCCCATCTGAGGGCTCGGAGGCGTAGTTGTTTTTTACACACGTATTTTATATCTTATAGAAATATTGCATTGTGAATGCAAAAAATTAAATTAAAAACATAATTATAGCTGGTTCCATCTTAATCGATTGTTTAATATTTGTAAAAATATTACTTTCGATGTTGAAGGTAGTTAGCGTTCAACATTGGTGGAACGCTACTAGCTCATAGTAGAAGTTGAAATACGTTTGTAAAATTCGACACGTTTGCCAGCGTCTCGGTAGCTCAGCGGTCAGAGCAGTCGCCCGGATAGCGAAAGGTCGTGGGTTCGAATCCCATCTGAGGGCTCGGAGGCGTAGTTGTTTTTTACACACGTATTTTATATCTTATAGAAATATTGCATTGTGAATGCAAAAAATTAAATTAAAAACATAATTATAGCTGGTTCCATCTTAATCGATTGTTTAATATTTGTAAAAATATTACTTTCGATGTTGAAGGTAGTTAGCGTTCAACATTGGTGGAACGATACTAGCTCATAGTAGAAGTTGAAATACGTTTGTAAAATTCGACACGTTTGCCAGCGTCTCGGTAGCTCAGCGGTCAGAGCAGTCGCCCGGATAGCGAAAGGTCGTGGGTTCGAATCCCATCTGAGGGCTCGGAGGCGTAGTTGTTTTTTACACACGTTTTTTATATCTTATAGAAATATTGCATTGTGAATGCAAAAAATTAAATTAAAAACATAATTATAGCTGGTTCCATCTTAATCGATTGTTTAATATTTGTAAAAATATTACTTTCGATGTTGAAGGTAGTTAGCGTTCAACATTGGTGGAACGATACTAGCTCATAGTAGAAGTTGAAATACGTTTGTAAAATTCGACACGTTTGCCAGCGTCTCGGTAGCTCAGCGGTCAGAGCAATCGCCCGGATAGCGAAAGGTCGTGGGTTCGAATCCCATCTGAGGGCTCGGAGGCGTAGTTGTTTTTTACACACGTATTTTATATCTTATAGAAATATTGCATTGTGAATGCAAAAAATTAAATTAAAAACATAATTATAGCTGGTTCCATCTTAATCGATTGTTTAATATTTGTAAAAATATTACTTTCGATGTTGAAGGTAGTTAGCGTTCAACATTGGTGGAACGATACTATCTCATAGTAGAAGTTGAAATACGTTTGTAAAATTCGACACGTTTGCCAGCGTCTCGGTAGCTCAGCGGTCAGAGCAGTCGCCCGGATAGCGAAAGGTCGTGGGTTCGAATCCCATCTGAGGGCTCGGAGGCGTAGTTGTTTTTTACACACGTATTTTATATCTTATAGAAATATTGCATTGTGAATGCAAAAAATTAAATTAAAAACATAATTATAGCTGGTTCCATCTTAATCGATTGTTTAATATTTGTAAAAATATTACTTTCGATGTTGAAGGTAGTTAGCGTTCAACATTGGTGGAACGATACTAGCTCATAGTAGAAGTTGAAATACGTTTGTAAAATTCGACACGTTTGCCAGCGTCTCGGTAGCTCAGCGGTCAGAGCAGTCGCCCGGATAGCGAAAGGTCGTGGGTTCGAATCCCATCTGAGGGCTCGGAGGCGTAGTTGTTTTTTACACACGTATTTTATATCTTATAGAAATATTGCATTGTGAATGCAAAAAATTAAATTAAAAACATAATTATAGCTGGTTCCATCTTAATCGATTGTTTAATATTTGTAAAAATATTACTTTCGATGTTGAAGGTAGTTAGCGTTCAACATTGGTGGAACGATACTAGCTCATAGTAGAAGTTGAAATACGTTTGTAAAATTCGACACGTTTGCCAGCGTCTCGGTAGCTCAGCGGTCAGAGCAGTCGCCCGGATAGCGAAAGGTCGTGGGTTCGAATCCCATCTGAGGGCTCGGAGGCGTAGTTGTTTTTTACACACGTATTTTATATCTTATAGAAATATTGCATTGTGAATGCAAAAAATTAAATTAAAAACATAATTATAGCTGGTTCCATCTTAATCGATTGTTTAATATTTGTAAAAATATTACTTTCGATGTTGAAGGTAGTTAGCGTTCAACATTGGTGGAACGATACTAGCTCATAGTAGAAGTTGAAATACGTTTGTAAAATTCGACACGTTTGCCAGCGTCTCGGTAGCTCAGCGGTCAGAGCAGTCGCCCGGATAGCGAAAGGTCGTGGGTTCGAATCCCATCTGAGGGCTCGGAGGCGTAGTTGTTTTTTACACACGTATTTTATATCTTATAGAAATATTGCATTGTGAATGCAAAAAATTAAATTAAAAACATAATTATAGCTGGTTCCATCTTAATCGATTGTTTAATATTTGTAAAAATATTACTTTCGATGTTGAAGGTAGTTAGCGTTCAACATTGGTGGAACGATACTAGCTCATAGTAGAAGTTGAAATACGTTTGTAAAATTCGACACGTTTGCCAGCGTCTCGGTAGCTCAGCGGTCAGAGCAGTCGCCCGGATAGCGAAAGGTCGTGGGTTCGAATCCCATCTGAGGGCTCGGAGGCATAGTTGTTTTTTACACACGTATTTTATATCTTATAGAAATATTGCATTGTGAATGCAAAAAATTAAATTAAAAACATATAATTCTTTGTATAAATAAATGTTTTAAATTGTTACTATTATTTCATCCTTCTTCCTACTATACGAATGAATATTCACATTAAAATTATTTTACCACTCAAAGTCGTTGTCACGTAAAACTTTCGCCCGTATACCGACTTTACAGGCAACCAACCAGTTTTTTTTATAACGAATACATAATCTTAATATATATAAATTACATGTCACGTTGTTTGTCCGCGATGGACTCCTAAACTACTTAACCAATTTTGATGAAACTTCGTAACTATCTGTTATTTGATCTAACTTAAAAGATAGGAGAGGTTTTATTTTAATTTATAACACAGCAACGCGTGGCCGGGTCGGCTAGTAGTTTATATAAAACCTTTGTAGTATTATATATTACTAGCTGACCCAGCTACGCGTTGCTGTGTTATAAATTAAAATGATATCTATCTTTCAAGTTGGATCAAACTGCACTCGGTATACAAATTTGATTAAAATCGGTTAAGTAGTTTAGGAGTCCATCGCGGACAAACAACGTGACACGTAATTTATATATATTAAGATTGTTTAAACTAAAATAATATAGTAAACCAAAGTTTTATAGAATTTCTTCATGGAAAACACGTCATAACACGTTTGTGTTTCGTGAGCCAACTGTTTCAAGCGTGTTTTAAGTTTTTAACGTTTCAAAGTATTTAAAAGTATATGCATTTCTGTTTTGAAATGGTTAATTCTATAATTATCTTTATCGTTCAAACCGCTGCTGTTATTCTGCATGCATTTTTTTTACTTACACGATAAACATCTAAAAGTAAAACGAGTTACAAATTATAATCTTTAATAGAAAAAACAAGAAAAAAATATTTTTAGGTGGGAATTTAAAAATAAAAAACAAAAATTGTTGTTTCGTCTTAATCGATTGTAAAATATTTATAAAAATTATTATTTTAAATGCGAGGTAAATTAATCTTGGTCAGATGAAGTGCATTAGGGGTCATCCATTAATCACGTGAGGTCTAAAAAGGGAAGGGGGGGGTTTCGGAAAACATGACTATAGATCGCAAAGGGGGAGGGGGGATTACAGTTACATATAACGTGTACATTTTTGTGTTATTATCACTACATAGTATAAAACAAAGTCGCTTTCTCTGTCCCTATATCCCTATGTATGCTTAAATCTTTAAAACTACGCAACGGATTTTGATGCGGTTTTTTTTAATAGATATAGTGATTCAAGAGGAAGGTTTATATGTATAATACATGCAAAATATAGTAGAGCATTGCATCCGTGCGAAGCCGGGGCGGGTCGCTAGTTTCTTATAAAGTTACTGTTGAATACAGTCAAGCAAATCCGTTGTCGGAGAATGCTTTTCAGATTAACGTGTATTTTTTATAAATGTTTATAATGTATATAAGGTACTGTTCATTAATTTAAATAAATACATAAATAAAAATAAATTAAATAAATACCGGACAATTCACAACAATAATTTAGTTCCCAACTAAGATATGTAAGATGCAAGATTTAGTATTGTACTAAATAAGGTATAGAATACATATAGAAGTATATAAACGAATATGACTAGGGAACAGATGCTTATGTTCCCTACACAAACATATGCCCCTACCGAGATTCGAACCCGGAACATTTGCAGCAGAAGGTAGGATTGCAACCGTTGCACCAAGCCTATATCATGATGATGAACGGTCTATTAACATTCTCTCCGCAGAAACCAAGGTTTTACCACTGGTTGAAATCTACGGAACATAACTCACCATGCGTGTTAAAAGTGCGAGGTGATCAATGCTTAATCACCCATCCGAGAAACCGGTCCTTGCAAAAGTGATTTAACTTTTATAATCACAAGGCTACTCTCCACACGCCATCTACGATCACGCCTGAATGTCATGTTATAGCAAATATTAAACTCTGTGTTTTTTCTCAGTCGTTTCTTAAGACGCTATAAATTGCAGAATGAATGGGTGTTTCATACCCAGAGGTGCTAGGCAAGAAAAGGGTTGAAAAGATAAAAATAAAACTGTGATTTCTTATAATATGCAAAAAATTTCAAATATCTTTTTACTCGTTCTCTGTAGTATTTGAAAGATTTATTATAAAAGTAATAATATTTCTTACATTCACCCCAATTAGCCTAGCCCAAAGTGAGCACTGTAAGACTTGTGTTATGGTTACTAGGGTAAGGGATAGACATACATATATGATACACAGATATATAATATTCATAGAAATATACATAAATATTTGTAAGTGAATCATGGGGATTCACTTACAAATACTCGTATTCTTCACACAAACATCTGACCTTTCCAGGATTCGAAACTAGGATCGTTCGATGTGAAAGGCAGGATCTTTTCATAATTAATTTAGTTCTTACACTTCCGCACATTACACATTAAAATAAAACTATTTTTAACGGATACATATATATATTTCATATTTAATCCTGACTCTTCGTCTCCTTTACAGGAACCGTGATCACAGGATGACTAAGGCAATGGTCGTCATATATGTGCCATTTCACAATATTTTAATCAGGCACGTTCCTAACTGTTAAATCAAAAAAATTAAAATTGTTTTTATTCCAATCTATTAACATGATAAATAAATAAAAAATCTTTAACTCTCTGACTGACAGTTGACTACCTTAAAGTTGTGTTGCAACCTATTTTAATTACATTCCAAAAGTTCCCCTAACCGACGAGCTTGTATGAAAAGGCTGATGTGAGATGAACAAGCGAGATATGGATGTCAGGACCGTGTTCATTGGAAACCTGTGATCTTTGTGAACCCCAAAGGGAAAAGACGTGATTTTTTTTTGTAATCCAAAGGCGAGAGAATTTTTAAGCTACTTCAATACGAGGTTTTCTAGTCATGGTCTGTTAATACTAGTGGTCTGAGTGAATATAATAGAAAGGCAATACATTGAAGACTGAACCACAAATTTATAATTTGAATATAAAGTTTTTGACTTTTATTGTGGGTTTCATCTTCACCCTAGTTTGAAGGTACAGGCGGGGGCTGTGCTCTTTTTCTTGCGCCCTTGGCAACTTGGGCACCCTTCGGACTCGGGGGAGGGAGGTGGCGAATCCTGCATTAATACTCCTACCCGGCTTCGAAGTTATGTCAGACTCGTACCGACTAAACACTATCTGAGGTTGGTTTGTACCCGGGAAGGGTCAGAAGCCTTATCTGAGGCGACCGCCCTTCTATTAGCAAATTTTCAGTTTTAGAGAATGAAATATTGTTTATCACGACAATCTTCGTTTAATGAGAATAATTAAGAGAAGAAATACATTCGATTTTGTTTAAATATTTTTTGGAATGTCTAATTTAATGTTGATTAATACAAAACTAATATCAAATTTTAAGACAAAGACTGATCACAATTACAAATCGATAATAGTTTTACAATTAAAATGAGGAGATCATATTTCTTTGTTTAATTTACGTAAAATTATAAATTTTCGTTCATATTCGCAAAATATTCAATCATATAATAATAAAATCATTTATTTACATCAAACATAGTATAAAAATGGTGATCCAATTAATGAAATAACAAAGTGCTCATGTTTCGCTATATAAAAAAGATTAATTTAAATTTAGAAAACAGCGAATATATACTCTAAGAACACAAATTTGTTGTTTATGTGATTGTCTGTCCGCTCTTTTTCCCGTTCTTTTAACGTTACCATAACAACTCGTTACCGGGTCAGCTAGTATATACTCTAAAAACACAAATTTGTTGTTTGTGTGTTTGTCTGTCCGCTCTTTTTCCATTGTATCAATTAACGTTACCATAGCAATGCGTTACCATAGCAACGCGTTATTACCGGGTCAGCTAGTTCTATACAAAGATCTCAAAAACTGAATTATAATTATATTATGTGATGCGAATACGAATATTACATCACTAATCCACACACACAGGTGCAAAACAGTAAACTATGAGCCGTGTTCAGTTAATAAATATTCCCATTAGCATAGTAAAACGTAATTTAATCGAGTACGTAAGGAAATCATTAATACCTAGGTACATTCTTGATGACAGTCATTAAACTATAAAAATGCATTCAATATATATAAATTCTTTGTCTCAGCCGACGAGAGTCAACTGGTGGACGGAAGCATCGATATATACTAATAGACATCCCTAGCGGTGAGAATTGTGGCACTACGAAAGAAAGAGATAAAACTAAGTTTCGGACTATCTTTATCTCTCTCAAAATATATGCCGTACCCTCAGAACAATCACTAAAGCTATAGAAGGAGCGCTAAAATAAAAACTGTATAACAGCTCTCGTATTCACTTAAAGTAATCTAACATACATGGGTAAAAGCGAAATAGACAACAATTGTAAGGTTTTATTTTCACGTCATTGTCACAAACTCTCAAAGTACAAATGTCAAATGGTTGTAATTTGGTTGTAATTTATACTACCAAATTAGAAGTACGTCTTTGATGAACGTTGTTTCTGAAGTAAGACCAAATTCAATGCGGTCGTATTACAGTGGCCATACAGCTTTGTGAGCGGCTAGCGTGAAATTATATTATTTTACAAGGAAGTTCGTGATAAAATAACAGGAAAGTGTGCATATAGACGCTTCAGACATCTTAGAGTCCGCGTGCAGGATGGCTTGTGTTGTTCCAGACTGCAAGTCTCATACATCACGAAAAGAAAATACGGATAAGGTGTTATCATTTCATCGGTGAGTTTTGTTTCTAAATTCTCATATTTTGACAATATAACAACGGTATATTCAGAAAATTGTAGTCAATTAATATTACAAATAAATTTCTCCATGAGTTTTGGTTTAAATTGTCTTATTTTCATGCCTTCTGTTTTATATATGATAGTATGATAGTGATGTGTTTTTTGTTATCGATGTCAACATTTTTGGTTTTTACTATTTGCTTTAGATTTCCTAAAGATGAAACTATTAAAAATGAATGGTTACACCGTATATCAAGGATCAATTGGACATCGAAAGCGCACAGTCACATTTGTTCGAAACATTTTAGACTACAGTCATTGAGCCACAAAAAAACAGTAAATTTCGGTGGCTGAAAGCAAATGCTATACCCACATTACATTTACAGAACATGAAATTGCTCCTTTTTTATTCCAAACATTATCTTAGTCTTGCTTTGTCATATAATTTTTTCGATCCTACCAATAAATATTCAGATTTTTAAGTAACATTTTGGCACCGTGTATTCCAAATAATAATGATAGCTTATTTACAATAATATTTTTGTGTTTCAGAAACCACTGTCGGATTCAGAAGGAATTATGAACCACCAAGTAAACGCCCCAAATCTATGACCACAGTTGAAACAAATACTGATTCCGATATCTCTGAACTGATATCTAATTTACATAAAATTGTAGCAGATTATAAAATCCAAATTGGAATATTAAAAAAGAGTAAGAAAGTTGGCGTCAATGTATCGTTTCTGAAGGAGCATACTTAGAAGGTGATAAAATAAATTTGGATGAATGACAAACATTTTGTATATTATTGATCTTTTCACAGTACTTTCTAGACAGAGTAGTATATAAAAATAATAAGTAAATATGTATAAAATAATAGTTGGTTAATTAAATTTAAATAATCGACTAATTTTCTTTTTAAAGTTTTCTTCTTTTTTAATGTATACCTATAAAAAATATAATGTTGAATGCAGTGTTCACCAATGTACTGCTAGAGGTCTAACTTAAAATAGAAACATGTAGGCTAATATGATATACCTATACAAGATGCAATTTTTTAACTGTACCTACCTGGTTTCTCTAGATACTGAAGACAGCAAATCTAATAAATAAATTGGTTCTGGTCCAAAATTCTACCCATGAATACTGCATTATAAAATGTTCATATTGCAGATTCTACACGTGTTTATTATGACACATTACCTTCCGTTCTAGTATCATTGATATACCAACAGCATAAAAAAAAGTTTAAATGTTTTTATTTTTATCGATAGCCATATTGATGCCGTACATCACTGACGTAAGGGAAACTAGTGACAACCTTATAAATTACGAAACAAAATGTGTATACTTATTTCTTTTTTACACATTTACAACTGTAGGTATAAGTCAAAATAGTACGAACTAACGTATTGTGTTGTTATTTTAGCACGGCTTCTATAGCTTTAGTTATTGTTCTGAGGCCGTACCTGTCATGAAAATTAAGAGCCAATCGCCTATAAGGTAAGAGATAGCGTTAGTCCGAAAGCATATGTCATCTTCGTCACTCTTCTCAAACCTAGAAATTACTGCACGTTATACGGGTACGGCACGACATGTCCATTAGTATATTCTATGGACGGAAGAGCCCAGAAAGTTGATTTAGATTTGCCATAAACAATGCCGGTTGGTTGGTTGTTGTCTGGGTGTACGTGGTATGCTTTACTTTCTTTTATTTTACAAGTTTTGTTAAATAGCGTCGCGCTCACTGTTCTCGAGCATTCCATTTTCAACTGTTTGTGCAAACATGTTAATAGCTCATAGTATGTGTAATACTAGGCGATTCAGATACTAGGCATAAAACTACGGTAGCACCATATACCGGAACGGAGCGTAATACCTAAAAAGATTTTTTTTTGGTTCGATGGGAATATTTGCGAATTTCAAAATTCGGGCTCCGTATCAATCTGGTACTAAACCTGTTGATTCGATTCCACACAAAAAAAATTAAAATCGGTTAAGAATTCGGGAAGTTTCGGCGTAACAGACATTGCGTCATTGAAGCTGATCCATGGTATACAGTGCTGAATTTACACATTTGCCGCCCCAAAGCTATAAAATTTTTGCCGCCCCTACTGACCTTTAAAATTAGAAGCACTGTTCATAATAACGTAAATTCCTCTTTTAAATCTCTATTTGTATAAAATACTTTTCAAAAAACGTTATTTTTAGTTGCATAATTTGGAATTAGCAAAATCATCGACGTTATCGTTCGTAAGAAATCCTATTCATTAATTCCGACTCTATGGATAAAGGGCTAAAGAATTTCTGCCCCGCCATGCCATCGCCGCAGCCCCACCTCGTGTCCACGGGCTTACTTTTTTTATGTACCTATTTTTTTGGGCCAATTTTGCCGCCCCCTAATTTTGCCGTCCTAAGCTTCAGCTTATACAGCTTCTATGGTAAATCCGGCACAGATGGTATATGTATATGTTTGGTTCTAGCTTCATTATTTCGGATAGAAAAAAAAAATTTTTTTTTCACAATTTGCTTAGCATTGGGACTGTTAGAAGAGATGGGGCGTGCAGTAGCGGACTGACGAGTGGCTTAAAACAGATTAGTCCTTTCCAGCACTTAAGCTATTGATATATCAACGATTCGTTATAAAATACTGTTATTTTTGAGGTAAATACATCTATTATAAATCCCATAATACCCACACGTTTATATTTTTACACATAATTATGACGAAGTAACGATGACGCATGTTCCAATTTGACACAGATTGGGAACTAAAATTATTTAACTTGTTTTATAATTAATACGGTTTTACCTATCGCTTCGTTTCCGTATTTGATTTTACATCTGGTCAGGGTTTCCCTCGAGTTAACGATAACCTGTTGAGTGACATCTTGTATGGCATACCAGCCTCTATTATCTAATCATTAATTAGCATTAATATGGTTACACTGCAACATTAAATGTGTTTCTTTATTTTTATGAATATCTGTGGGTTATCTTTTTTTCGCATTATCACACATCACCTGTATATAATACTATGCACATACAATACTAACACATAACATACATACACACAATGCTATGCATTGAATTAATTCTTTATTACACTTTTGTATTTTAACTTACAATTAGATACCTACCTTAATTGAACCGGAAAGGAAGAGTGAGAACTGCCTAATACAGGTATCTTATATACTTACAAGGAATGTTACCACAAAAAATATTGTAAATAAATGGTTTGTAATTGAAATAAACATTTTTAATTTGATTTTTTTCATTTTAATCACAGTAATAATGATTAAAACAAGACAAAGCGATCATGTGCCCGTTATTTAAAAGGTGTCACAGACATTTTGTAACTAACAAGATTTTTTGGTAAAATTAAAATGAAATATTATTTGTCGGTAAACGCATCGCTTGAGAACTGCTTAACCGAATTAACCTTTTTTTTTGTTTCAAAAATTTTATTATTTCAAAAAAGTTCGAAAAATTAACGTCTTTTTTATTTTTGTCTTTATATTATGTTGACATGATAAAATCAGGAGTTAGCTATTTATACACATATATTTTTCTTTTTATGATTTTCTGTGTGATGTTACAACAGACAATATTAAACCATTATTTAAGGTGTTATCAACGATTTGTAGTTTATGGTTTATAGCAAATAAAACTTGAATACCGTTGGCTTTTTCGTTCAATGTCCTTAATCGGTCACATTTGGTTTTTTTAAAGACAGGAACATTAGACAAGATAATCAGATAATTTCAAAGTTAAAAAAACTTAACATCCTTTTATCTATATGATTAATTACATTATTTTTAACATGATCGGTTATATCGAGAGGTAACTATTTATAAACACATCTTAACCGAAATACCCATTGAAGAACAACAATAAATGGGGTGAGGTACATATCTTTCACGGATAGCAAGCGGGTTGAAAACCATAACCATAAGAGACCATAAATCGGGAAATTACCCCTAGTATAGTCTCCGGCAAATAAGTTGAACATGATTTTAAAATCAAGTGACATGCGCAGTAGCAAGTTTAGGTACATTGTTCACTACTGCGCATGTCACGTGATTTCAAAATCATGTTCAACTTATTTGCCGGGGACAATATAAGCAGTTGCCTTTAAACTAGAGACTCTAAAGTCCGTTGAAAGGAGGGCCAAGAAACTCATCGGAAATGACGATCTTTTTAATAATAAGTTGAAAAGCCTTGAACATAGACGGAAGGTAGCCAGCCTTTGCGTTTTTATGGGATACACTTCGGAGAATGTGCAGCGGAATTGCATGCACAGCCTTGTTCCGCGTCGTCCCCGTTTTTTCATGAGACAACTAGACTTACAAATAGGCGCCACCGTTATAAAGTTGATATACCATAGAGTCGCATTAAGCGTATTTGTTCCAATTATGTAATCCGTACCGCTAAAGAGTCTGTGTTTCCTTTACAATTTATGGATCTTAAAGTCACGAGAGAATAGGTATCTTCTAGGCAAGCGCGTCACATCCTAGATCGCATCTTTGCTTACCATCAGGCGAGATAGCGGTCAAGCGCTTCCCTATTCAAGATAAAAAAACATTCATATATTCATTTAATCTTCACAAAATAACTATAGTACATAACATACAAGATGTTTGTGATAACAAGTGTTTGTTTATGTTACAAATTCACCTTTTCAAGGTATTAAGATATAATGTTACAAACGTCATTATTATTTTCATGTTTGAAATTGTATTTGTTAATTAATTTGTTATATTTTTTTCTTTCATTTTCATCACGACCGTTAGGCGCAACGGTAGCGATCCTGCCTTTCGCACCGACGGTCCATGGTTCGAGTCCCGGAAGAGGCAGATGTTTGTGTGACGAATACGAGCATATCTGTACCTGAGTCATAGGTATTTATATAATTTCTTTAATTAAGATAAAACTGTCTTTTATGTTAGATCAAATAACAGATAGTTACGAAGTTTGATCAAAATCGGTTCAATAGTTTCAGAGTTTATCCCGAACATACATCGTGACACAAGATTTTTATAACATAAGATTTGCTAAAATACGTCACAGACTTGTGTCACGGAATTACGTATGACTGTCTGGCGCACACGCACTCCGAATTCGGTCGTATAACCCTCGGTATTTCAAGATCATTATGTACATTAATTTACTTTGTTTTGCGATCGTACCGCAAACCAGTTGTCAGTGAAACGCGTTCGAGGTAGCACGCTCCTCAAAAGCTTAAACGCTAAAAAGTTCTGTGATCTACGATAATTAAACTTTACAATAATTATACGTTCAGTGTTTTTTCTTGGTAATTTTATTAAGTGGATAAAATGTCGAAAGATACAGTGTTAGATATGAATTTACCGAAGGAGCCGAGGAGTCCAGGCGAGTTGGTTCCATTGGACAAATCCAAAACACCGAATATGAACACCAAACCAGGAGTACCTGATGATCAAGCACTCAACGCAGACGTGGTAAGAAACCTTATACATGGGGCATTTAAATCATGTAACATAAATTCAAAGCGACTGTTTTATGTTTGTGTAGGGTATGAACGTTAAAATGGTGTATTTTTTAAATTCTTTTGGGTTTTTTTTATTGGACAATATCAAATACCTGCATTGTTATAATTATGAATTTAAGTAGCTAAAGTGCAACAGTGAGCCCCGAGCCAAAAGAGAAGAGTTCGTTTTATACGTTGACCCAGCCGGGGATCGAATCCGGGACCTCGGAGTGGCGTGACCATCAAAACCAGTATGCGAGCCACTTGACCACGGGGTCGTCAAAATTATTAACATTGGTATGGCGTATGAGCTGGCAATGGAAGTTCGGGAACGGGCGAGTGTGCAGACCGTTGAAAATTAAACGCACTATGACATTTTGCGAAAATTTCTTTTAAGAATAAATGCGAAAATGCTTTACATTTTATGAGATTATTAATAAATTATAAGATTAGAAAATTCACATTTTATGCGCAACGAATTCATTGTTAAGGAAGTGACAGATCGATTTTGACAGCCAGTGACAGCTATTCTTAATAAACTTGACACTATGTAAGGCTTATGCCTCTTAGCTTATACAGCCAATTTATTATTATAATGGAATGAATAGAAAAAATAAAATTTCTATCAAAAATAACATATCACGGCAAATCAGATAGGCTAAGATGACAATGAACTATCGTTTACTAAAACGAAGGTTAAATATTTAACAAAATACCTACAAAAATGTTAGCCCAACTTACCAAAAAAGTGACAATTTACTGATAAAAGGCAAGAATCTGCTGCTAAACCTTAGGTAAATACATTACAAAATTTACTCAGGTTAAAATAATTAATGTTTAATATCTATTTCTTTATATTTACTAATTCTATCTAAAGATAGATTTAGAAACATATTTCATAGTTTTTTGCAATCATTGTAAGAAAATTGAATTACTAAAAATTAACTAAATATCTAATTGAAAATACTTTCATTTATGATTCCTAGGATATAAAGAAATGAATTGCTTTAAAAATTAGCACACATCGCAATTTTCTAACCTTTGCGGGAGTCGAACTAACGAATTTACAGGCAAGGACATTTGCTATGGCCATTGCTATTTTCATCTATTTACACATTGTTAGTTCAGATTAACAGGACATGTCAAAAACATGTTTTTTTCAGGAATGCAATTTAAAGTTACTTTTAGAATTTCTTCAATGGCTATAATTATTTTGGGGACTAGTAATTACTTATTATTTTTCTTAAGTTCATCCTAGCCAACGACAAGATAATGCTGTGTTTTAGTTAATTTAAATACACGTCGAATTTTAAATATTCAAAATTAATCTAACTGCAACAGATTTATTTATTCAGAAAAGAAACAAGTTTATGAAAAGGATGAAGCTCTTATAGTATTTATACCTTAAAACGAAAGGGCTCCTAAACCTTCTAAATCTTTAAAGCCTAAAACATGAATTATAGTTTAAAATTAATTTAGGCTTTTTTAGTAGTTGCGAACCCTTTAAAAGCCTTTTTGGTAGTCCAATAAATAATAAAATTTAGATTATAGTTTAGGGCCTTATGTCTTAAGTGACACCACACTAAGCAAAGTTATAAGAAAAAGTTGTTTGTCAGTAATCACCATTCTCCAGCCTATTATGGGGACCAGTACTTATAATTTTAATTGACGGGAGCGGGAAGCGACATTTTAGTGGTTTTGATTTTATTGATAAAATTTGTGTTGTGTCATATAATAATAACTGTGGATTATTAACAACTATGATGATGATGAAGATGATTTTTTATTCTCTCATAAGAAGTCCACGTGGTGGTTTCATTATTCATTCATCATGAATTAATCATCTATCATTCATGGACTAGCTCTCATCATCATCTAATTAAGATAATAAATTACGGAATATTTATCTTAAATGACATGGATCCAGGCCATAAAATCTTATTAAAAAAAAACATCAATCTCTCTATCATTGTACTTGTTGGTAAAACAATAATGAGAGACTTAAAATTCCCAAATAGGTCAACCATGTTTAACGAAATCGTGCAGAAATGCATGTGCGGTTAAACGCGATGCAATTTAGCAGTCATTTGCCGATGGAAATGCCGTTATCGGTAGAAAGTTAAATTGAAATCTAATGAACATTCCTTCATTTAATACAGATACTAAATAGGCATAAAGACTTGTGAGGGATAACCATTAAAAACAGTGACTGTTAATTAACTAATTAACAGGTATAGATAGGTATCTTCTAGGCAAGCCCGCCTGGACCGCATCGTCGCTTACCATCAGGCGAGATAGTGGTCAAGTGCTTGCCTATTTAGTATAAAAAAATTGCTAATTATCTTTATTAATTAATACTCGGTATTTTTGTTAAAGACAACATTTGTTGACACATGTATCTGTACGAATCTGACGCTGTGATTTCCGGCAGAGTAGAATAGAATTAGCATTATGAATTAGAAAATGCAATTAGCATTAAGTCCACCTTTTGTACCATTTTATATTTAAGGCGAATAAAGCTTTTTAAATTTATTAAATAAATAAATAGCACCAATACTTCAGTTTGCGCTCCCGTTGAGAGACCCCATTAATAAATAATAAAAATAAATATTTCCTACATTCACACCAATTAACCTAGCCCAAAGTAAGCACTTTAAGGCTTGTGTTATGGATACTAGGGTAACGGATAGACATACCATATATCATACATAAATAAGTAATATCCATAGAAATATATACAAAAATCCATGACTCAGGTACAAATGCTCGTATTCATTATACAAACATCTGCCCCTTCCGGGATTTGAACCCAGGACCGTCGGTGCGAAAGGCAGGATTGCTACCGTTGCACCAAACGGTCGTCATTTGAAATTTGTTTTGTAAAAGTTCTCAAACTATTCTAAATTCTATCTTTAATTTGTAATAGTAGGCACACAAAAGTTACAATCGGTAAAATTGGTCCTATTTACTATTTGAACCTTATGGCGATCGATTGAGGGACCACCAAAAAGAAATGGCATGCAATAATGCTCCTTGTTTTTGTTTAGTGAACAGGAAGGTGTGATATTTAATAAAATTAGTTTTACAAATATTTTACTAAGAGAAGTTATTTAAAGTAGTTGTAAATTAGATTTAAGGATACGGATACAGGTTAGTCACGACAGAGACAACCTTTAAGTAACTGTAAGTTTTGAGTGCTTTTACGAAGGAGAGATTGAATTTACAATAGTTAGGATGTAATCACAGTCAACATCCCGTAGAACACAAAATGGTGCAGCGTTTTCGAGCCAAGCCAAGCGCGGAGATGATGGGAAAACCTCCAACAATTTTTGGGAGAGCCTTTCCGTCTAGCAGTGGATGACTTGTAAATGCATCTATAAATATATTATATATTCAGAGAGAATATTAAATAACATATGAAGTACGCATGTAAAAAATGACCACGTCTCCGAGCCCTAAGGTGGGAGACGTGGTCGTTTTTTTACAAGCATAATTTGTCTATATATATAAAAATTCTCAATGTTTGGCTCCGATGAACTCCGAAACTACTCAGCCGATTTTGATATTTTTTTTATCATTTTACTGGATCTGTTCCAACAGTAACGCGTGGTCGGGTCAGCTAGTATTTTATAGAAATATGGAATAGTGAATGAAAAAATATATATTTCATTTTTAAATTTGAATTTATTTATGTTCGTGATAAGATCTACATTTCTACACGTTCTACCATAATGGACATTTTATCTTTTTCTTTAATTTAACTCTTATAAGACCATTTGAAAACCATTTCGAATTAATCTATACAATAATAATTTAAAAATATCAGTATGTCAATTAAAATAATGTATTTTTAAAGCCTTCTGTCAATAAATCAATTAAGGAGATATTTTCTTCATTTTATTGTTCGCAAGCATTAAAATCCTCTTCTTTTAAAACGTTTGTAAGTAAAAATATTATCGTATCTTTCGTAACTCATAATTTAACCTTGCAACAATTAACCGCAACTATTGCGAAACATCATGCCATAGGTACTTGTCAAAAGTATGACATGATCTATTCTCGGAAAGCGTATGAAAATCACATTCTGTGCAAACGCAAAACGGAAACCAACTTCTCTTCTAAGACTTATTATTAAAAAGGTATGATTTTTTAATCATTTCTTTAACGAGGGAAAATGCGATGCATTCGGACGGTAGCTGGGACTCTCCCTTCACTCCTACCTGACTATGAAAGCTAGTCGAGATGGTTTACAGAAGCCTACCCTCTAAACCTCCATGATGTCCTTCCGGTGCACGAATTGCGCAGTAGCACCAGGTCACGGGGATCTTTTTGGGATGATATTTGAACCCCAAATAAGTACAGCAACTATTAAATAATTTATTAAGTAACTATAGGCACTTTCTGCAGGCTTATTATAAGTTACTTAAAGATTTCCGTTGAAATAAATGAAGATGTTACTTTTTGATTTAATAGTTTCATTTGCTAACAGGTTGCTAACAGAAGCACTTTGAAATTGTCAAATCGTTCATACATAATCAGAAAAGTAAAAATTTCATTGATTTCAAAAGAGAATTATTACGCAATCCACATACTGGATTAGAACACTCCATCGTGGAGTCCGTCTTGGGGGACGTGATTGGAAGAATCAAGAGCAAACCCGGTCAAAATAAAAAATAAACTATAATTTATTTAACTAATATATTTGTAATTTATTATTAATATTATTGTTTTAACATATGAAACATTGAAACTGCCAAGGCTGTAGGTCGTCGCCCCCGCCTACACCGGTTGACTCAATATTTTAACATAATGCGAGATAGCTTCGTACATAAACCATACAATCATACCGTAAACACTACAGTAAAAATAGACTTGATCTCACACGCAACCAACACGCTAAATGAGCTCTGGTATTGATCATTCATCAGTCAAACTCGTCAACTAAATCTTATAATAACAAAAATCTACATATTTCTAGCCAAACTTAAAAAAGATTGCATAAAAAACTTTTTGAAAAACAAATAAAAACTAATAATGTATACTTAATTATATAAGATTTAACATAATGTATACACAATAATATAGCTCAAATCTATTGAGAAAAATAGATATAAAACTGAATTATAAAGTCATTCTTTATTCTCTCTACTTATTATCATCATTATTATAATATTGAAAACAAGCTATTCAATATTATTAATAATACTTATTATCATTATTATATTATTAATAATAATTAAAAAGTTAAAATACGAATCAAAGAAGCCCAAACTCGATGAGGTTGTGTCGTTTTATTGCAAAGTTCCTATAGCCACCTTCCAGCTCCAGCATCTGATCAGCTCCATGTCATCATAATATTGCATTATATACAGATATAATATGCAATAAAAATTTTAGCTCAATCAGAAACCGGGAAGTGGGTCAAATTTAACTTGCAAAATTTCATTATTAAATTAAATAAAAGCTTGTAAAAAATATTCTTAATGTTGGAGATTTGAAACATAACAAAACTTCGATAAACTTTACCTGTTATCCTGAAACAACAAATTATTTTACGTTACTTAAATACTAGACACATATATTTGTCTCGTAATAAACTGAAAACACAAATACGTTGTGAACATGTACAGTCACGAACAATAAAATGTATACATCGTAGAACCATATCATGTTATATCAATTATTTATTTATATACTGTTGTCTCTTTGCTTACTTACTAATACTTAACATACAGCTTTGTTTATTTAAGTTGTCGTTTATTCCCTGTATATTATTGCAATGTTTAAGGATACTTACTTAAAACAGATACTCGTTGACTTTGTTGTTATCAACGATATAATGAAACCATAACACTACTGTTATTGTGATTTCATAATAATTTTGTGTTTTTTGTGTATTATGTATAGTGACGACATATAATATTGTAAATGTCGTTACTTCTGTTAAAGCTTACGAGTTACTTGCGCCCATACTTCTTGTCAGTTAAAAGACGACGAGGCAATATTTAAAAAAAGAGGTCGATTCTTTATTATATTTTTGTTATTAAAGCATATTTGAAGCCGAGCGAACGAAGCTCCTATAGATCAGCTTCAATATCGCAATGTCTATTTCTCCATAACTACCCGATTTCTTAACCGATTTTAATATTTTTTATGTGGAATCGAATCAACAGGTTAAGGACCAGATTGTGACGGAATTTTAAATTTCGCAAAATTCCCATCGAAACCAAAAAAAAAACTTTTTTTAGGTATTACGCTCCGCTCCATTATATGGTGCCAGCGTAGCTTTATGCGTCTGCATCGCCTAGTACTGCTAAATCTTAAATCCGTTCGTATAGTGTTTATTCTTTTTCATTTTATTCAATTCTGTTTTTTTGTTTATTTGTGTTTTGTTTTTGTCTCTATGTATTTTATGTAAACTTTTATTTTACCCCCTTCTGGCCTTGCCAGTATACCAGCGCCGATGGACTGTGAAATGTCACAGTGTAAAGGCATTATGCTGAGGCAGGGTCCTGATAGGCAGTCATATTTTACTATTTCTCTCTTATGTATAAAATTATTTTAATTGTGCTATGGTTCAGTAAAATCTTTCTTTCTAAACTTTTACATCTATAACATTTTAATAAGAGAACTCGCCCGTCTAGCGAGGGATGTTGGTTTAATTCTCGTTTGACACCTGTGAAAAGTTGATTTTTTTAATTCATTGTTTTTTAAGAAATACATCTTATAAGTATGTACAATGTTTTGTTTCTAAAAATCCCTTTCTTCGCCCAGATTTAACATCATATAGACATATTTCTATTAGGAAAAATGATATATCTTCCACATATAAAACTGACTTATTTCTTCAGCTTTCTTTATTCTCTCTACTTTTTAACTGACGGCCGTTTGGTGCAACTGTAGCGATCCTGCCTCTCGCACCGACGGTTCTGGGTTCGAGTTCCGGAAGAATTGTTGAATACGAGCATTTGTACCTGAGCCATGATATTTACATATATTTTTATGATTATTACATATTTATGTATCATATATGTATATCCGTTACCCTAGTATCCATAACACAAGGCTTAAAGTGCCCACTGTGGGGTACGCTAATTGGTATCAATGTAAGAGATATTATTATTAATAATAGTCGAACTATATAATCCTCATTTTATTTTACAGTGTTATTCCTTTTAATATTGCTATCATTTCAAAGAAAAAATATGTATTCTTTGATAAGAGATATCCTAAAAATTGGTGAGGGCAGACAAAAGCCTATTGTTTATGAATTTTGTAATGAGGTTATTGTTTTTATATCGTAAACATTCTTTTGTATCGAATAAAAGGACATATACATTACATGAATAACAGTGTTTGACCGCGATGAACTCCGAAACTACTCAACCGATCTTAAAAATTGTTGTTTCATTTTGCTACATTTGTGGCAACTTAGGACATAGGATAGGTTTCATTCTGAATATCACAGCAACGCGTGGTCTGGTCAGCTAGAGTATATATACGAGCTGCTTGTGATCTCACAAGCTGCCTCTTTTTTAGGGATCCGTACCTCAAAAGGACAAAACGGAACCCTTATAGGATCACTTTGTTGTCCGTCCGTCTGTCAAGACCGTTTTTCTCAGGAACGCGTGGAGACATCAAACTAAAATTTATATCCAATACTCAGGCCTACTGTTCCTTAGAGCTGTAAAAAAATCAAACTCCTAAGCCAAAGCAATCAAAAGATACAGACATTTATGCCGCAAAATTCCGCAAATTTTCGAAACTCGCACGGGAATCAAAACCTACAGGGTACTTCTCGTAGACTTAGAACCTTGAAATTTGGTACGAAGTAACGTCTTTTAATACAGATAAAGGAAAAATTGCAAAAACCGTAAATATTTTGTTACATAATATAATAAAAATATTATTGGAAATTTTAAAGTTACTGCCTCTTTTCTCATGAACGTGTAGAAGTACTAAATTGAAATTAATTTCAAATTCTCAGGTCTATAATACCTTTAAGCTGTAACAAAATCAAACTTTTATGTCAACGCAATCAAAAGAAATAGCAATTTAAGCCGCATATTTTCGAACTCGCAACTACTCGCGAGGGAATCAAAACCTAAAGGGTACTTCCAGTCGATCTATAATCTTGAAATTTGGCATGAAGCAATGTTTAACAGCTCATATAAAGGAAAAATTCCGAAAACCTTAATTTTTTTGTTATATAACATAACTATGACTCGATTGTCGTGATGGGTGAACTTTTACTTATATACCTACAGGTTTGTACGAAACCCTCGGTGAGCGAGTCCGACTCGCACTTGGCCGATATAAATCTAATTAAAGTGGACGCAGCTGGGCAATTCTCACAAGATCGAGTTTTTGCCTAATTAATCTGGCTCATTTTTTTTTACTTTTTACGTGTTTTGACTACAAACGATGAAAGAGCTAATACATAGAAACAAAATTATAACTAAGTAGCTGGCACGGAAAGGGTTAAAAACACAGTTCCGCGCACATTACACATTTAAATAAAACAACTTATTTAGGGTTTTTTGCGCATAATTTATATTTAATCCTGACGTTTCGACTCCTGTACAGGAGCCCCGATCAAAATGTGACGAAGGCAATCGTCATCATATATTTTCTACTACTTTCATAATATATTAATCGGGCACTTTCCTAACTGTTAAAATTTATTTAAATCAAAATAATTTGAGTTGGTTATTAAATTTTCATTACGATAATGGTATACACTATACGCAACTGAGTCTATCGCCAGTTCGAAAATTAGGAGGCCCTTCCAAAGAGAACTGAAGAAAGAAACTCGGGCAGGGGGATCGACCTCCATCTTACTTTTATTATTTACAAAAAGAGCTGACTACATCCCTAGGATTAGAATGTTTCCTGATTTCAATAGCCTCGCGTCGCATCCTAGAAACAAATCTTTGTTGTCTAGCGAGAATTTGGGGTTTATCATATTAGTTCTCTAAATAAAATATGAAGTTTATCATATTTTATTTTAATGTTGTCATAACGGGAGTTTCACACTGGGTTTTTCCTGATTAAAAAGGTGTCTTTGATTCTAATTTGTTTGTCATAATTCCAGCTTTTGAGCACAGACTTTAAACCAATCGATAAACTATAAATAAATTAATTACCCGAAGATATGTAATGATGACAAAGCGGGAAAACAGTTGGGGGCCGTGAAACCGCAAGTTTTAACTGATTTTTGTGAATCATAGTCTGAGAAGTACTGGATTTCAATGTTACAGTAATTATTTAACTAGGTTCTAGCTATGTAAACAATAATGTTTCATTAAGTAGTTTATATTTTATCTTTTTCTTATGCATGCTGTGCTTACATCTAGCAGGGTAAATTTTTGTAAGACTGTACCCAGTTTTGTAAGCCAAATAAAAAAAAAGAAATTAGTGCTATATACAATTCGGCGTATATCTCATAGGAAGTATGGCATTGTAAATGTAAGGAATAAAATAAAAATACATTTTAATTATAGCTGGTTCCATTATAATCGTATGTTTAATATTTCTAAAAATATTACTCTCGATGTTGAAGGTAAACTTTCAACATTGGTAGAACGATACTAGTTTATAGTAGAAGTTGAAATACGTTTGTAATTTCAACGCCTCAGCCAGCGTCTCTGTAGCTCAGCGGTCACAGCACTCGTCGGGATAGCGAAAGGTCGTGGTTTCGAATTCCACCTGAGGGCAGACCAAATATGACATTGTTATTGAAAAAAATAAATAATAATATTTCATTATGTGGAATTGTGGAGGAATTAATAAATATTTACAAACAAAAGTAACATTGAAAAAGATACTTTGAATTAAATTTTATGGGTCAACATTATTTTATGAATACGAGTCAAAATTATAGATAGTATTTCTCTATCCATAGTAAAACATTTAACGATACTATTGCTTGCTCGTAAAAGGTATAGTATCTAAAATACCTCGATATTTACTGTGGCAAAAAATATCCATACTATTGAAATGCATCGATAGATTTTAAGAACTTTTAACAAATCATTATGGAATTATCACGAATGCTAACAATCTACTTTGCTGTACAGGTACAGAGACCCAAAATAAGTCCCTCCTACAAATATATTGAGTAAAAAAATATTTACATTCCTACATTCAATTAAGATAAACAACATACTCACGGGTTTGTTTAAAGGAAATAACACAACTACAATAATTAGGAGGTTTCTAATTATGTTACACAAAGAAAAATTGTCAGTCACATTAACTCGCTAATTGATATCGCCGAGGTCAAGGTGAAAAGATAACCGAACACAATAATGTCAAACAAACACTAAAATTAGTTCTGTCCTAAATTGCATCCAGTAATTACCATATAAATATGCTTACAGACAACTTTACATATTTTGGAATTGTATTTATTTTATTTGTCACAAAAAACAGATTTACAGCAATAACATTTAACACATTACAAGAACAAAACAACATGGCGTCGTTGCGACTTTAAGACCTCCTATGAGTAAAATTCATGTTTACGAGATAATCGTTAAAAAGTGTCTACTGAAAAAATGTGAAGAAACTAACTCCAATAAATATGTTGGAGTTAGTTTCTTCACAGTTTTTTCAAACTAACTCCAACAAAAAGTTGAAGTTAGTTTCTTCACATTTTTTCAGTAGACACTTTTTATCGATTATCTCGTAAACATGATTTTTACACATAAGTCTTAAAGTCGCAACGACAATGGTAAGCTGCAACTCCAAACATATATGCGAACATGTTTAAAGAAGTCGTACAATACATATTATACAATAACAATTACAAAAAACTAGAATTAAAATAAAAAATAAATTAAGTTGACTCGATTAAAATAAAAATACCATTAATTTCGTTAAAATTACATTAGGTTCATAAGGGCCTCCCAATTTCCGAACTGGTGGTAGACTCAGTAGTGTACACCGCAATCGTAATAAGAAATTTAATAACTAAATAAAATGCAAAACAAAAATAAAATTGGTTTATATAAATTTTATATAAATAGTTACGAAAATATTGTGAAGGTAGTAGTAGAAAATGTATGACGACCATTGTCTTAATCATCCTGTGATCACGACTCCTGTAAAGGTGTCGAAACTTCAGCATTATATAAAATAAATTCTGGCCAAAATCTGTAAAAAAGTTGTTTTATTCAAATGTGTAATGTGCGTGGAAGTGTATATTAATAATATTTAATATTTTGGAATTATGATTTAGCTTTTTATAATATAAATATGGAGCCGTACGGTGTGGTGTCGTAGAAAAATGGCACCAATTCGTCACCCTTAAAATTATCATCGAAAGCGTCAAATGATACTGGAGTAGAACCATTTTCAAATGATAGTCATTTACTTCTATCTCCAAGCCGCCTGCTAAGCATGGAAATGGCGTGCTACTTCCAATAAAAATTAGGGCATAGATAAATTATGTTTTTACAACATCCGCCCAGAAAGTTAGTTGATATTTTTTCAAGGACGGGTCAGTAAAGTTGTATGAATATCCATTGCTGCAATCCTATTTTACTGTTAATTTTGAACACTTTAAAGCTTAACCCCTTAAAACCCGCGAACATTAGGTATATCATGCGCGCGACAACGATAACTAAAATCCGCGAGCATTATATAATGCTTTAAAGCGCGCAGTCTGATTTAATCAGTATTACAGATTTTGTAATGGTTCTTTTCTATTGAATGATATTTTTTTCCCCGAAAGAGAAAGAAATAACGTATTCAACACAAAGCTGGGCTTCAAGGGGTTAAATTCAAAAACCAAAAATTTAAAGACCCTTGGAAAAACCAATGGCTCTGCAGCTCAATTAAAGCACGGTGCAATATAATAATAGCACTTGTGATATGAAATCGAGAACAACGAGTTCGTTTTCTACATTTAGTCGTCTCATATTTATTACACTGGAATATTCTACACCAAGAAAAACCCGGTCGATGCCTTTATAAAATATAATTCTTGGGTGACATGAAATGATACACATTGCCTTTCACGTTATCAACAACTGAGTTACAGATATACACCTCAGTCTCCGCGAGTAACAGTCGCGCCATCATGATGAAATGTGACAAGTGTAGTAAAATTATAACTGATACAGATCCTGTGCTAAAATGTGCTTGGTGTAATAAAATTGTCCATTGTCAAATCGCCTGTACGGGTCTTTCTAGAAAACAGGTGATCGCACTTCGTGGAAAAGGAAATATGGACGGGACATGTCAAGACTGTCACGATGCGTTCCCAAAAAAATTTTCTATTGTCGTGCCAACTTGTGCAGATGTTAACGATGGAGATACAGAAGACAATTTGAATTGCCATGTTAATGCCAATAAACTTCTCAAAAACATTAGTAAGGAGGTTCACAAGTCACTGAATAAGGAACTTAAAAACATAAAGAAAACTTTGAAGTATCACTTATTTGAGAAAATAAATGCATTTATACCCGTACAGTCAACACAGAACATCAAGGAGGAGATCTTAGATATTATTAAAAAAAGAAACAAAAATCGTCAGAGGCGAGTTGACGCATTGGAACAGCAAATTCAACGTATGGAACAAAAACAGCTAAGTCATCTCATTGATATAGCTAATATACCTGTGAAAGATAAAGAAAATACTATATCTTTATCAGAATACACAACAAAAAATGTATCACAACCCAAACAAGATATAGCAAATATGAAACATCTTAACGAAAGAAAGAACTTATTAAGAATCACTGTCAAAGAAAAATGTAGCCAAGATAACTGCATAATAGCGTCAACGAACATATCTTTTCAGGTATGTGTCATAATAAGCAATATTGCTCAGGATACTACGAGCCAAAATGGCTTTAACAATAAAGCTGTCACAGATTAGTATAAAAAAATTCATGCACCAGTTTATGTCGTCCAAAAGAAAGGGTTCTTCTGTTAGATATGTTCTATTCTTCAAGTGCTTGTTATCAAAATAATAGTTCAAACATATATAGCGAACGTATCGGAAGAGTAGTGTAGATCTAAGATTTAATAATATTATATGTCAAAAAAACAAACATATAGAAATAAATTAAAACGCAACTTCAGACTCTTTGATAATACGTGCAATTTTTTGGCCGCTTAAAATAGCAAACTCTTGTTCATATCTGAAATTAACTACATTACTTATCTTTAGAAGTAATTGAAATACATTGTAACTACGTAGGCATTTACTTTTCAATATTGATATAGACCTAATAGAATAAGAATAATTTGATATAGTATAAGACTTAATACAATACTAAGAATAAGATTTAGTAATTTATATCTCAAGTTGAATTAGCTGAAACGTAACCACAGACCACCATCTTTCAGACAGGAACTCATTCGCTACTTCAACTCAACTCACTTCACTTTACTGACTTATTCTTTTATATATTATATATATATATTTATATATACAAGATGAAACTGAAGAGTATGTTGTGTTTAAGCGCACTGATATATTCAACTACCAGTCGGATTTGAACGAATCTTTAGGTTAAGGTTTTAGGCTATTTGACATTATTAATTGATGGTAATTTCCCGACGAGAACCGAACTTTACCGAGAAGAGCCGAACTATTATTGTATTATAAAACTGAATACTACTAAGTAGGCACTAAATTAAACAAAATAAAAAATATCCCCTAAATCTTTGCAAATATGCGATTTTAATTATCTTCCCTCCTGAACAAACCAGAACAAAAGCGTCACAAACTCCCAGCTCTTTCCATAGCGTGCAACTAAATAAACACGACCAAACGCCAGAAATTGATCATTTTTCTCGTAATCGGTACAAAAGTCCGATTTCATAATTTTTAAAATGATTCATTTACTTTCGCCTTTATGAACACACTGTTGTGTGATGACGGGTTTACCCCAAAAGCAGATTGTTGCCAAATAAATCTACAGTATGAAGGTACTATAGATTTTTAATATCTACGATAAAATTAAGACAATGGCTTTTCTACATCATATAAAAAACGTGGAGTCAAACAAGTAACGGATGGAATGGACAGTCTCCTAAATAATACTTGTCAGATTTTGAACATCTTCTGCTTATTCCGGAACCCAACGCGTTAACGCGTTAAAACAATGTGTTTATACTATTGCTAATCTAATATATAAAATTCTCGTGTCACGGTGTGCGTAATTGAACTACTCTGAAACGGCTCGACCGATTTTCTTGAATCTTAGAATCTTAGATGGGAGAATCGGACATCTATTTTTCATCCTTCTAAATGTTAAGGGTGGACCACCCTTAAATATTTTTTTTAGGACAAAATTTTTTGTTTTTATTTTTTAATGCTACATCTAACAAAAATACATACAACTCTAAATTTTTACTCTTCTACCACTAACCCCTATTTTTCGATAGCGTAGTACTTTAATAATTTATATGGCAAAACAACGTTTGCCGGGACAGCTAGCATTCTTCATAAAAAAATAACAATAAAAAGAATTCAACCGGAAATTTCATACAGTCACGCCTTTTTCCCGCAGGTGTGGGCAGAGACCACAGATTTCAACTTTCCGCGATCCTAACTCTCACCAGACCTTTTATGCAAGCTCGCCGGTGAAGGGTACTTTTGATCTGGTCTTTTTTCTGAACATCTATTTTGGTCTCTGAAAGTTCGCCTTGTTCTGCCTTTACCAACGTGCCCATGCCCATTTGCCTCGTTTATTTTCTTGTCAATCTTCTTCCGTCCATCCTCTCTACATGTCCAAACCATCTAAGCATCTAAGGCCTAACATTTTATTATGTCGAAATAATATAATCATTAGCTCTCGGTATTCAAGGTCTTATAAAATACTTTTTCATTAAGAGACACTGCCAAAAAGTAAAGTTTTGGCTTATGATTTTCCATAAAAACCCTGAAAATTACTATAAAATTATAAAATTCATAAAGAAGCTCCTTCTATAGTTTTTTTAACAATCATATAATAACAACTAGCCTAGCCTAAAGTAAGCACTATAAGATTTGTGTTTTGGATACTAGGGTAACTGATAGACATACTCGTACATATGTGATACATGGACATTTCGAAATATCTTACACTTAGGCACAAATTCTCCTGTTTTACTTCGAAGGTAAGGTTCCTCGCGCTCGACCAATAATCCGTATAATAATCTAATTACCTATACTTGATGTAAATTAAAATACAAAAAATATTATCTAATATTACTCATAATACTTGGGGAAAAACCAATTATGACACGTCATGTTGCATCCCAGTTACTGCAAGACCTTGTGAGGGGACTTCACAAAGGAATGCGGTGACTAACTGAAAATTAGGTTAAAAAAAGATGGATGACTGACCTCAGAAATACTCGGAAATCCGACGGGCCTATCAAGTTCTCGGTAACTTTAATTATTTTTAACGAGTTTGCTCTTGATCCCATTCAAGCCCGTGGGCCAAGACGGGATCTACGATGGAACTAGTTAACCCAGAATGTGCATATACCCTGACTTTAAAAACTAACAGAGTAAAAGTACTCGGAAATACATACGTGAATACGTACGGGAGGAAGTTCTACTCTTTTGCTGTGCGTATTATAAAGGTGTTGCGCTTGGTGCGACAGGTAGGAATGGAAAATGGAATGGAAACAACCAAGAACGGGTGGTAGCCCACAGTGCGTCTGGATGTCTGATGGAAAAAGGGCGATGGTGGTATGAACATATGCAGCTCCTGAGTACACTCTCCAAAACAGAACAAAAACTTTGCAGAGGTGAGCTAAGGTGTGAAACTTGATTGGTACTCGCCCGGAATGATAGAAATAAAAATAATTCGAATCCACTTAAATTAAGTTGTTTTGATCGTCTGACATTTTTATCTGCTTTCCATTCAGAACGTTACTTAACTAACTTTAAGAAGAACGGGCGTAAGAAACTCGTCAGCTTAAACAGAAGTAACTACATTTACAATAGTTCGTATCTACATACAGCTGATCCGACGGCAGCTATGCACATGGTAACTTTATCGATTTTAGCTAAAATATTAAAATGTTAGAATATCTTTTATGAATTCAGTGTGATGAAACTTTCAAGAAGCCATTATAAAAAGCCAACAATAGCATGAGTTTGATAGAAAGTGGTGTTTCAATGGGGAATTTAGATGCGTAGGCTAAACAGTTTTCTCTAGGCCCGGTTATACCCCCTGTAGCCTTACAGTGAACTTTTAGCGCGATGCAAGTTCGATTGTGACAGTGTTACCACTATAAATGGTTTATAGTAAATTATTTTCATTTTTATGGATGATAGATGAAAAAATGTTAAATCATTGGTTTATCTGTGGGGGAGGACTGTACCCCAACTGTCCATGATGATAATATGAATGAATGTCTTCGATGCTTTAGTTTTTGTTAAGTTGACTATATAACCGTTTTTCTTTTCCTTTCAGGAGCTCAATGGGTTCGGAAACAATTTGAAGGAACAACTCTTGCCATCAGCTCCCGCTCCTGAGAACGACAGACACGGCCTCTCACCATCAAGTCAGTACCATTTTTATACTCCCGAAATACATTTTATTCGTTTTTGCCATTAGAAATGCGCAAAACTTCGAATATAGATTTATTTTCTTATAGCTGACTATACACATAATACTTCCCTGGCATAAAAATCAATGTTTGTATTTTTGTTTCCTATTTCAAAATCATTGATCAGATTGTAATGATTTCAATGTTGTATGCATGCCAGAGGAGGTTTATATATATAATCAACAAAAAAAGATCAGCAAAAAATAACATTGCAATACATTTCCGGTGCAGCTAGTAGGGAATAAAATTAGTGTAAGATAACAACCGTAGCACCGCCCACCATAATGCTGTCCGTATAAGTAAATACGCCAAACCACTATATAAAATCAAAGCTCAATATATGAATCTATAAAACGGAAATGTAATAAAACACAATATATAGCGTTTTATATTGTTTCCACTCAATTATATTTTCCAATTTCGTTGCCTGTTTGTCGGTCTTCTACAGAATGTATTTTGGAGAGTGTGCTAAGGAGCTGCATATGCTCATACTGCCATCTCCTTTTTTCCACCGGACATCCAGACACACTGCGGGCTACCACCCTTGGTTGCTATTCCTACCTGTCGCATCAAGCGTTTCTCAACATCCTTTATAATGCAGAAGCAGGGAGGGAGTTCCACCTCCATCCCTGCTCTGTATTTCCGAATACTTATTACCCTTCCGTTTTTAAAGCCAGGGTGAATAGCCTAATATAACTTCTGGGTTAGCTCGTTTTATCGTAGATCCTGTCTTAGCCCCTGGGCTTAATTGGGATCAAGAGCAAACGTACCCAAAAAAATTCTTAGCTTGAAAAAAATTTTTGGAGTCTGCACCATTCTGCGGATATTAATTGGATTTTGGCCATGTTCAAAATCCGTCCAGAAACATAACTAACCAACTACTCAAGTGTTAGATTACGAAGTTTTAAACTAATATTATCTTTTTCTCTTTAGATGGAGAGAGCATGGACATGTTGCCGCTGTCTGGAGATAAGAAATCAGGACTTGGGGATGAAGGTAAAGCTTTAGAAATATTTTATCATACAAAAGATTGCATTGACTTTTAATTTTTACTTTCTTTTTAGAATTATTTTCTTATAATACTCGTATGTTAAGATTCAAATTATGATAAGTAATACTGGTATAAATAGTGTTGATATTGCCTTGATAAAAAAGTTAAGAATAATCGAAACCTTTCTAACTTTTTTAACTCTCTTTAACCTTTTCATACATGTTCTTCGGTTAGGGGAACTTTAGATCTGGCCTTTTGTCAGGACGTCCTCTATTTGCTCTCTGAAATTTCTCCTTGATCTACCGTTACCAACTTGCCCATGCACATTTGCCTCATATTGTCTTGTTAATCTTCTTTGGTCCATACTCTCTACATGTCCAAACCATGGAAGCATCTCTTTTTCTATCTTTGTCACTATATTTTCTTCCACGCCACACCACCCTTCTGTCACATCATTCCTTATTTTATCCATTAAATTCCTTTAGTTCTCAAAATTCCGCCACTTTTAAAATTGTCTTAATAGATAAACAAAAATCTTAATAGATATTTACAATTTTTAAAATGACGCCCTATCACTATGTAAAAATACTCCCAAGTAGGTAAATAGCTAACGGGGAGTGACCCTCTTTCTAAAACCAAACGGTTCCGGAAGTGGTATGTTTGTGTGATGAATACGAGCAATCATACCAAAGGCATAGGTATTCGTATATTTATAATATTAACTTATGTATCATATTTGTATGTCTTTCCGTTACTCCAGTATCCATAACACAAGCATTACAGTTTCTTTATTTTATTTTATTGATTTCCCAACATTTGAATACATTATTACATTCATAAATAAATAATTCTAAACTAGCTGACCCAAACACTCGTTATTATAATTTGCAATATTTGTATCCTGTCCTGGATTTTAAGTCTATAATATAAAATAAGACTTGCGTGTATTTTATTATGTAGATATGTCGTTTGTCGACAACAAAGATGTAAAGGTCAATGGCACGTGACTCATCTCGGTTCGAAGATGTGATAACAGGATGGGTGACTTACGAGTGTTGTCCCGTATCAATTTAAGAGGAGACAAGACTTTTACGATTTCACATGAAGACAACTAAAAAGTAAACAGGTGCCGTGTCTACTACGTTCTTCGTCTAGTTTTCTTCTTCACAAGATCTAAAAATTATAAAGGGAACAGTACATCACCCAGCGAATTATTGAGTTGATAAGTTGGGAGTTTTTGAACATCGAAGCAACGTTAAACGAAATTTATTTAGAACACCCGAAAGTACTATCTTATGTGTGTACAAGGCAAAATAAATTTATAAGTTACAAGCTACAGTGTTGTCTTATTCAAAACTGCCGTGACAATTTTTTTTAGTAAATCTATTTCAAATAAATTTTATATCATACTAGCGGCCCGTCCCGGTTTCGCACAGGTGGACAATTTTTTTCATTTTTTTCTATTATTAAATATTTTTCCGTTAGCGCCATCTAGCGTGC
This sequence comes from Calamotropha paludella, assembly GCA_927399485.1. Classification (NCBI taxonomy): domain Eukaryota; kingdom Metazoa; phylum Arthropoda; class Insecta; order Lepidoptera; family Crambidae; genus Calamotropha; species Calamotropha paludella. The sequence continues at coordinate 24,000,653 of OV656817.1, read as the reverse complement.
GGTAGACGAACTTCTTGCGGTTAACGCGTTGCTATGGTAACGCATATACAATGAAAAAAGAGCGGGGAAATGAGCGGACAGACAAACAACAAATTTGTGATCTTAGATTATAGACTAGCTTACCCGGTAACGCGTTGCTATGGTAAAGTTAATTGATGCAATGGAAAAGAGCGGACAGACAAACAACAAATTTGTGATCTTAGATTATAGACTAGCTTACCAGGTAACGCGTTGCTATGGTAACGTTAATTGATACAATGGAAAAAAGCGGGGAAAAGAGCGGACAGACAAACACACGAACAACAAATTTATGTTCTTAGATTATAGATTACTGACGTTGGTGTGTATACTATCACACCCATACACAAACAGATACGTACACACACACGTGCGAGCGTTTAATGATCTACCGTTGCACCAAATGGTCGTCAAAAATTAATCGGTTATATAATAATACATACAAACAATGACGCCATTTTCCTGCAGGGTTGGCCAGAGATCACAGATTTCCACTTTCCACGAACCTAACATCTTTCGCTTCTTCAACTCTCATCAGACCTTTCATACAAGCTCTTCGATTAACCCCTTGACGCCCAGCTGTGTTAAATGCGTTCTTTCTCTCTCTATCGGGGAAAAATATCATTCAATCAAAAAGAACCATTACCAAAGCCGTAATAAGGATTAAATCAGACTGCGCGCTATAGAGCATTATATTATGCTGGCGGGTTTTAAGGGGTAAAGGGTGTTTTTGACCTGGTTGGTTTTGGTCTCTGAAAGTTCGCTTTGGTTTGTCTTTACCGACATACCCGTGCACATTTGCCTTGTATACTTATCTTGTTCATCTTTTCTACATGTCCAAATCATCCAAGCATTCCTTTTATCTATGTCAACTTTATCTTCTTTCACACCACACCACTCTCTTATCACATCATTCCTTATTTTATCCATCAAAGTCTATTAAATGCACACAAAAGTAAAACTAATTAGGAACTGTGTAGGTATATAGATCGAATCAAAATAATAGTAGCCAAGAAACAAAGCTAAGTTTTATACCTACTTATGTAATTAAAAGAAAGAAATGACAAATTGTATTCCCGTTACATACTGTTGGTAATATCCAAATGTGGTATAGATACCATATCAACATGACCACATCCTTTGGCCTTTGATTGCGTGCTCTCTTTCCAAAGGTTATCTCATTACCAACTTTTCGCGTTATATTTTTAAAATTTAAATTCAAATTTATTAATTGTAGATAACAGGTTATATTAAGTTGTTAAAATATGATTAGTACAATCTGTGTCTTACTTCATAGAGTATACAATATATTTTACATTATATGGTTATGCTATACAAATGCTAAAAGTAATGAAAACAAACACTAAAGACACAAATTATAATATGTAATTAAAAACAACCAATGCAAAAAAATGAGGTTTTTTTTTCAAAAATTCTGATACACTGTAGTAATGCTTTTGTACAAGAATTTCGCGAATTTTGTTTTTGAAAATATTAATTTGAGAATGTTTTCTTATTTATTATTTTTTTGTAGTATAATAATTATATAATTGGTGAGATTTTACTATTTTACCTTATATTCATAAACACTTTTTTATTTGATAGGTACTCACACAGAACTTCAGCATACAATACAAAAACAGTGATAGTATATACATTGTTGAAAAAAATAAAAAACAAAACAAAATAGCCTAAACATTTAAACAACTGTAGGTAATCTTACCACAATATGTTGTTTGTAACCATTGAATCAACTTATGTCCAAACAACATTCCATCATTTAATTAATGTCATCCGGTAATTTATTTTAAATACTTATAAGATTTGCCACACATCTATGCTTTTTATTGGAGCGGAGCGAAGCGAAGCTCCCATGGATCAGCTTCAATAGCGCAATGTCTGTTACGCCATAACTTCCAGAATTCTTAACCGATTTAAATATTTTTTGTGTGGAATCGAATGAAAAGGTTTAGGACCACATTGTGACGGAGCCCGAATTTTGAAATTCGCAAAAATTCCCATCGAAACAATTTTTTTTTCTTTTTTTAGGTATTACGCTCCGCTCCATTATATGGTGCTAACGTAGCTTTATGCTTAGCGACTGCATCACCTAGTATAGATGTGTGGCAAGGAGGTTGATATAACAAGTTCCTATATTGGAATGATATTCGTTCCTTTGTTTCCATGCATTTTTTGTTTCTTCATATGGTCCTTAACAAAGATACAGGCTCCTTTTATATAGATACAGGGCAATATCTATATTTGTCTTGTTAATCTGCTTTCGTCTCGACATGTCAAAACTATCGAAGCGTCCCTTTTTCTATCTTTGTCACTATATCTTCTTCCACACCACATCACTCTCTTATCGTAGCTTCTGATAATATAATTTTATTATTTCTTATTTCCAGATGGCATCGGCTTCAGACTTGGCAACGGATCCGTTCATACGCGTGAGGGCACCACTGGGGCCGACGACGGTAAATGGCCGTGGCACCAAGCCGACGAAACCGACTACCCATACGGTGACTGGGCCCGGCTGACCACTAAACGTCACGTTTTCTTTATTACATCTTCACAGAAATCATCATAGAATGATGAAAGATTGGCCTTAATATCACTTAGGAAATGGATTTTTTTTTAATTTATTAATATGGATCACCAAGAAGTTTACAAAATAATATTTAAATAAGTTGATATATATATATTAATTACTTATTGCAAACCCAACATCGCTGGTCACAAATTATTAATGTTAGATTATGGTAGGGAGCTCATCGTTGAACTATTCTTGAATACATTTGGACAAGAAATCATAAAGAACTTAGAACGAACCTATTAATAAGTGACAAACTCCCTATATTAATAATTAAGAAAAAATTACATAATGGATAAATTAGACCTTTTAGGAAAATGAGACCAAAACTAGGTAACTGAATTATCTCAATACCTACTCAAAATCCAATGTATTATGCTCCCTTTTTGTTTGACTCAAAGTTATAAAACTATATTATACACGAACTATAGTTATACCTCAAGAATCTTAAAATACCCTTCCCATTTATGTCTATTTTAAACTCTCTGATAGTTGTCAGAGACTATAATTATAAACCTAAATCAACCATTTCTTATTATTTGAAAATCAAAGTAAATTGGCCATGGATTGTTAGATTCATAAAGAAAACGAGGCGTGCACGATTTAACAAACTTTACTAAAACCAATTAGCATGAAGATATAGCATTGAAAAATATTCAATAACTTTTATAATGCCTGTAAAAACAACCACGCCTCCACCACTCCTCCATCCACGGTGGGATTATAGCTGGTTCCATCTTAATCGAATATTTAATATTTGTAAAAAAAAATACTTTCAATGTTGAAGGTAGTTAACCGATTCGTTGCTATATACGATTACCAGAAACGAAGCCTACGCAGCTTGATTTACGTGAAAAATGAAGATAAGTTTTATTCTAGGTAGATTTCCCTAAAACTTATTTAAAGGAGTTATCATCGATTTAAAAATGACACGGCTTCAGTGGCTAGCGCCACACGCAAAAAAAGTGATGGCACGAAAGACGTGTCATCCGCAACGAATCGGTTAACTGTCAACATTAGTGGAACGATAGTAGCTCATAGTAGAAGTTGAAATACGTTTGTAAATATCGCCGCGTCTGCCAGCGTCTCGGTAGCTCAGCGGTCAGAGCACTCGGCCGGATAGCCAGAGGTTGTGGTTCTAAATTCTACGAGGGCGTGGTTGTTTTTTACATGCGGATTTTATATCTTATAGAAATATAGCATGTGAATGCAAAAAATAAAATTAAATATATCATTTATACTGTCTACAAAGAAGTTCGTTAGAACGTTTGGATGGAATTTATGTTCTTATTATAGACATAGGTATGTCTTGATTAACATTAGTTTGAAGTGTATGGGGCGATCTCATGTTTATTTTTACCTTCCTCGCCAAGGTTAACTGATAGTGGCGGGTTTTATGCGAATTAATTATATTAATAGTCATATAGAATCGGAATAAGTATGTTATAATAATAACTCAGAACTGAAAAACTTACCTTCATTATAAGAAAACGAATGCTGACGACGCATGAAACAAAACTGCATGAGGATAAATATTTTAGCATGTCACGTTTTTCAGGTTATGGGTTTTTTATTAAAAGGATGCATGATTATTTTAAAACTACTGAATATATATAAATGTGATATGATTTAATAATGATAATATTGCTTTATTATCATTATTAGCCCAGCGCAAAGTAAGCACTAAAAGTTATGGATATATGGTACATAGATATGTAATATTGATAGAGATATATTAAAACCCATGCCTCAGGTCCAATTACTCGTCATCACACAAACATCTGCCCCTTCCGGGACTTGAACCAGGACCATCGGTGCGAAAGGCAGGATTTCTACCTGACTTGTGTTTTTGTTAAAAATATTGAAATGTATTATATTTGTTAGTTATGGTGACAACACTGCACAGTTGCCCTCAAAACTGTACACTTTTTTGTAACTGAAATACCAGTGAAATTTGAATTTGACTGATTACTGTTCAAATAACCTAAGCATTAGTAATTGAGTGTGATATTAGAAGTTCTTAATTTTAAATTAAAATCGCGTGGGTGCTCTGTAAGAACAAGAATCGACTATTTCGTCCTACGATGTCACTTTAATAAAGACGTTTTATTACGTAGTTTTTGTTAAATCTGAAAAATATATTAGTGGATGTGGGTAAAAAGATATTATTTTAAAAATATTGTTTAATATCCAAACATTTCAATTTTGTACACTCCCCTCCAGAGTAAATTTACCAGATTCCTAAACACCAAAATTATAGTTACAAATAAATAATATTATATTTTCAAGAAACAACAGGACAAAATAAAAATTAAGTAATAAAAAATAGGTAGTTGAAGTTTAAGGTAAGATTCCATAAAAAATACCTTTTTTAAAACAAGCTTGTAGTATGACCTGTTTATAAAACAAATTAAAGAGTTAAAAAACGACTCAAACGGGCCCAAACTCGATGGAGTTGTGTAGTTTTTTTGCGGAGTTCCTATGGCCACATTCCAGCTCCAGCATAAGATCAGTTCCATGTCATAATAATATTGCACTGTCACGCGACATACATATATATGCAACATTTCAGCTCAATCGGAAACAGGGAAATGGATCTGCAATATTGCATTACCTACAGATACCGGGACGGGTGAAAGTAAATTGAAGCTTATAGTAGAAATTCTATCTAAATAATAAATTAATTAAACAAATTTTATTTCAAATGCATAATGTCAGTATCATAATATTACGTGGCAATATATAAAATTAATAAACTCTCAGCTGTTTATTATTATTGAATTTATTCGTCCTTGATTCTCTGGTAAAGATACACTTTGTGCATGTCATAATGATAATCATTTCCAGTTTGTTAGTGCATCTTGTAATCTGGTTTATTGAGAATCTGGTAAATTGCTCGGGTACATACAACGTTTTTTTTTTATTTAATATGTTGCTGAGGCTAGTTTATGATATTCACTATAGTCTGATCGCGCCTTAGCTTTGCGAGCGGCGAGACGGGGGGGGCGAAACAGTTGCTTCATTTTGTCATTCTGCCGTCTTCGCTCACGTTTTCCCACCCCCTACCTCCCCGCGGATACCTAAGGCGCGGTACAACGGTTGCGGTCAGACTATAATAAAAGTTTTGCCCAGTTGATAAGGACAAAACAACAACAAAATAACTATATAACATTATTTTTTTATTTTAGATATACACGGAGACGACAATAGAACGGTGCAAGAAGAAAGTGTAAGTTTTAAAACTTTGTATTCTTTAAACATGACTTTTCTTATCATATCGAATTGTTTATTTTTGTTAAACAAAATATAAACTTCAATTACAACACAATACAAGCTCACATAATACAGCTGTAAATCATTTATTTCAAGTAATTTGAACTCAAATATAAGTTTCCAAGGGTTCCAAAATACAATTGATATACATAAAAATAAAATCAATTTATTCAGAAATTCGCTATTTAAAGCAAGCAAATGTTCAAAGAATTAGATTTTATTTTTGCTTTGACGCTTTAAAATGTCTTTTATTTTTAGATTGATAATGAATATTTTTAAAAGGCAAATGAGCATTAATAATTTGCATTTTAAAAACAAGGCTCCTTTCCATAGATCGATCAACTTTCATGAAGAAATCGCAAAGTTCATTTGCTATACGTAAACCTTCACTCAATTTTTTCAAGTAAAATGTCCTCTTTTCCAAGCGGATCTCACCGATGCACTATGGATGTACTCTATTACCACGAGGGGTTAACAGGAATAATATTAGTAATGTAACGCATTGTAATTTTTTTCTTTAAACTTGCTTTTATGTAGTGACGGTAAGGTTTGTTACAGTTTGACATTCGTTAGTTCATTCGGATAAATCTTTAATAAAAGCTGCCTACATGCGTACCAGCACTCAAATGCAGTGGCGGCGTAGCATAGGTTGGCATCCGGGGCGACTTTCTATCGAGCACCCTCAAAATAAAACGACAAATATTAAACGTGTTTACGTGACTTTATTTTGCTAAAATACTCAATGACATTATCAAAATTTACTTTCCTCTCCTTTTCAATGGACAATATGGATAGACTGGAAAGTCGTGTTTGGCTCATTGTAGATCTTAAGTAAGATTTTATTAACTTTAATTTTGAGAAACTTCTTTCACAAGTAGCCACCGAAACACAAATAGTTAAAAAAAATCTTAGACATAGAGCTAGACTTGGAACAGACTCAGAATAGTCCCATTTTACAATAAATTTCAGAAGCTCCAAGGAAGTCCATTGGATCGCTTCTTGAAGAGAAATGCTGGCGGCTTCCAAGTGGCGCCTCAGTCGTAAAATCTCCAAAATAATGTCCTCTGCAGAAAATTCATCATAGATTTTTGTAAGATTTGGAACTTTATCACGAAGTTCTTCTTCTGTTGACGTAAGTAGAGTTTCAGACTGAACAACACCAAATGTTATGAGAATATCATCCATTGCTTTGTAGCGATGCTCTAGTTCTTCGTAAAATCTATCAAGACATTCTAACATAGCTCTATGCAACTCTTCTGGCAATGTTAGTCCAACATCTTGGGACATTTCTCCTGGCATTCGTTTTCGGAATCTCCTCCTTCCTCTTCTTTCAACGGAGATATCCAAGTCCTCACATTTCTCAGTTGCGTAGGAAATAGCTCTTTCCACTATTTGTATACGTTGAGTTTGAAGAAAAATTTTTAGGGCTTTAGTTTTTATAACACACTTTTCCAGCGATAGTCCAGATGTTTGGATATACTTTTGTGTCTGATTAACTTCTTCTAGGATTTCACACCAAAAAGAGAGGTAGCATAAAAAACTGAAGTCACATAAAGCTGGTAAGAGTGTGGATGCTGCTTCTCTTGTATCGACGTTTTCTCTGCTGCTTCTGGGATCACACATCTCTTCGAGTGTTGATACAAGTTTCTCAAAATTATTCTTCAATGACTTAACAGCATCGTGATGAGCACTCCATCTTGTCTCTACTAGTCTTTTGACCGATACGCCTACACTTTTCATTAGAATTTCCCATCTATGTGTGGATGACGAAAAGAACGTGTAAACTCTTTCTACTGTTCCAAAAAATGTTACACTTGAACTAACACTCATGAAAGAGTGCACCCCACATAGATTTAGCGAATGATTAGCACAAGGCATAAACAAAGCTTTAGGATTGTGTTCCTTAATGATAGATTGCACACCACCATGAACTCCTGCCATGGTTGCAGCGTTATCATATCCTTGAGCCCGACATAGATGAATGTCCAAGTTATCACTCTTTAACTGCGTAAGGATATTTTCCGTAAGTTCGATTGCAGTCTTTCCAGCTATAGGGAAGAAACCTAGAAATGATTCCTTCACTTCAACTTGATCGCCTTCAATATGAACATATCTGATTACATAACTCATCTGATCAACGTGTGATATGTCTGGTGTACTATCGAAAATAATTCCAAAATATTTAGCTTTCTTTATGTCGTCCAAAATGTTATTCTTCACTTCTCTCCCCAAAAGACTGATGAACTCATTTTGAATGTCTTTAGACAAATAAGAATCTACCCGTTTAGTTTTTGTACAGGCGATAGCATGTTCAATTCTAATTTTGTGCTCTTTTAGCACTGGATCATATTTTGACAATAGATTAACTAATTCTAAAAAGTTCCCTCTATTGTCTGATGAAATCCCTTCTCTATGTCCTCTTAGAGGAAGATTTTGGCGTGCTAGGAAAAGAATGATATCCAAAAGGCGACTCAAAATGTCACGCCACTTCTTTTTTTCTTGGTCTAAGACCATTTGATGCTCATAATCGATAGTTTTTTGCAGCCTCAATCCATTCTCCAAGATTTTCCATTTTTCAAAACAGGAGAGATGGCCCTCAGAATTCTCGTGTTCAGACACTTTAGGATTTAGTTTCCACCATGAATTAAAACCGTTAACGAAACTCTGTTTTGTTTCATGGTGCGTGAATAGTTTGCAGCAAAAACAGTATAAGCTTTTTTTTATTGGAGAGTATACCATCCATTTTCTGAGTACTTTTTCTCCATTTGGTAACGCTTTATAAAACCATTCTGAGTGAAAATGTCGACTCTTTCCTTTTATTTTATCTCCAGATCTTTGGACAGTGTCTACAAATGGACCATCTCTGTTTTGATAGGGTTCACTTCCCGCTTTAACGATTTCAACTCTCAGATCATCAGGCATTGGTGTTGGCCAAGTAGCAACATCGAAATGAGTAGTTTCATGCACCTTTTCTTCATCGTTTTCAATTTGCTGGGATTTTTCTTCATTGTCGCTATTTCGCCCTTTTTCTTGGTCATATTCTTCTTGGTGCTGATCTTCGCCTTGTCTTTCATCTTGTGTATCAAAATTGTCAGGCTCTCTTCCCAGCGTCCCTTCATCTAATGCATCTTGGCTCCGTGTTTCTTCATCATCTGTTACATCAAGAAGGTCACTTTCAACACTTTGCTGTGATGTATTTGGTACCAGAGAAGCCGAAGGTGCTACAAATTTCAAAATTGATCCAGATAACGATTCACGTGCAAGTTCTTTTGATTTTTTTATTTTTCTTTGCTGAAATCCACTAGGTCTATTTCTCTTCATAATAAAGTTATATTCTGTAAAGATCGATAAAGGAATACTTGTTAATTTTGTCAGTTTTTTCTCGCTCATTATCATATTATACCATAGTAGAAGTAAGACAAGCAGTATATCGGCAGTGTATTTTTCTTTTCTTTAAATAATAATAATAGTGCAAATTATGTTGGATGAATTTGAATTCTTAGTTCAACTATAAAAATATTAAGCAAAACCATTTTTAAATCATGTTTAAAAAATACTTATTTTTTCTTTTTTTTTATACACAATTGGACATAACGTTATACCTACAAATTGAAGTCCGTACGTACTGTACGATTATTTTACGATAGCCGCTCTGAAGTAGGCTTTCCGAACTTAGCGCATTTACTGTACACTCAAAACAAAACTAAAAACTAATCGTATAATATTGATCGGTTATAGGATTGAAAATTAAAAAATTAAGGAATCAATTAGTTTTGTTACAAGTGAAAGTAAATGCGCTAAGTGCGGAAAGCCTGATTTCAGAGCGGCCATCATAAAATAATCGTGCTGTGGCTGATACGCAGCTAAAGAGAGAGAAATACCGAGGAACTATATAGGCGGCGGCCTATTATGGCGGGTTTCGGCCATTTGTATGCATGAATTAAATATAACGTTATACTGCTCATTTTACATCGTCGTGATAAATTAATTATACGTACAATTTATACTGTCAACAGAATGTTAAATTCAGATCGGCCGAAACCTATAATTTAACTAGATACATATATAATTAATGTGGGAAAAAAATAGGTGTATAGTTCAAATAAAATTCACCTTTTAAACTCTGTGTACTATCCGCCAATACACTCACTCCTTTATTACACAATATTTAGTATTTATTGACTTTCGTTTGAATTAATGTGACGCAACGCGACGCGACGGTTACAAACAATAACACTGACTGACCAACTGTCGTCAACTAATTGTCATTGTTTCGCGACCGGCATCCGTTGCCGGCAACGGACACGGGTGGGGGAGGGAGGGACCGAAAATAAGTTGCCCCTTCCGCCCGCGATGCGCCAGCGGCTACTATCTGCGTGACAGAGTTGGTATTTCTTTGTCACCGTGTTGTCACCCCTTGATGCTTGGCACCCGGGGCGGACCGCCCCCACCGCCCCCCCTTTACGCCGCCACTGCTCAAATGATGTCGTTACGTTAATAAAAGACACTGAATCTCTTTCTATTTACCGATTGCGTCCGCGAATAATGAAATTTGTAGCCGCGAATACGGGAACTGGGTTGCAATTTTTTCACCCGCGAATAAGGAAACCGTGAATAAGGAACTTTTACTGTATGTACTATGCGGACTGCTCTTATTTTATTCTCCCCTCGCTGCGTCTGTATTTCCGAGTACGTATAACCCGCCCGTTTTCAAAGGCAGTATATATATATATATATATAAAATGATGACAAGCTTCTCATTCCGTTTGTTTGATCTTCTCCAGCCCAACGTAAACACATACCAACAGAAAAAGAATCTCGCCCAAGGTATGATGGACCTGGCCTTACTGTCAGCCAACGCCAACCAGCTGCGCTACGTCCTAGAGTCATCATCCAGCGGACACCCTTACTACTACTCCAGCATCACATTCATATCTTTCAGTATAATTCTTCAGGTATGCATAAAGAAATTACATACAATATTAAAACCGCCGGAACAAATAATGAAATGGTGATTAAGTATAAAATTATATTTTATTCAAGGAATCTAGTAACATAAGTTTATTATAAATGTATTCAAACTCGTGTTAAAAAAAATGAGATATTATTCAAACTAACTCAGATAAAATAATACATGATAACAGTTGAATAACGGACAAGGTATCATCTTTGTTTACTAAAGTCGAAAAGTACTTTCATTTTATCAAAAAAATATATGTAAAAATCTCGTGTCACGATATTTGTTCGGGATAAACTCTGAAACTAGTGAACGGATTTTGAGGTTTTCTTTATTTAATTTTACTGGATTTGGTCCAACTCAGGATATAAGATAGGTTTCATTTTAATTTATAACACATGAACACGTGGCCGAGTCAGCTAGTGTATACATATGTATCTTCGGTTTTACGGAATTTGAATTAGCATTCACTCGAGTAACTTTTATTATTGGATGTTACACGAACATCTTTCATGTGAAAAGTAGGAAAATAAGAATACTTATATAAAATAGATTTTTTTCCGCATTTGCATTACGAATCGTCGCTGTTCTGAATAAAATACATATCTTCGTAATTATCAATAAAAACTAGACAGATACTTGTCTATACATCAGCGCTAGTCATCCATCATGACTAGCCTCTGCGAAGGTTGCTTACCTTCGCGATCGCAAGTCGTTGATCGCGCTGACTACTACGCTGGCTTTACCGCAAATGTAATATCTACACTTACTTACTTCCGCATCTGTCGCATATATAAAAAAAAACCATTCACCTGACACAGTAAGGTAGCTTATTCATCCTGTGATCAACGACAATCAAGTAACGACAGGATTAAATATTGAAAACTAGAATAAACGCGTCTTGTATCGGGTAAACGTTTTATTCCTGTGGAGTTCCACAGGATATAACGAACTATTAAACTAAGAATACTTATTGTGTCTGGTGTGCTGAACAGCGCTCATTTTTTTACTGACCATTCAATAAAAGTCCAGGGCCAGTGAGTCACATCAAAATCGGTCCAGCCATTGCTCGAATAAACAGACAGTTTTTTGTTAGGCTTCCCATTAGGGAAGCCAAATGTATAAGGTCGATACAGCCACGTCGTTTATTTCTTCTCCTTTATGATGATGAAGAATAATAAAAAAATTTAAGCCCCAAAAATCTAGGGTTTCAGTAAAGGTGTGAAGTTATTTTGACTTCTCACACAGGACCTTTTTAGCGTGAAAAGAGACCTTCCGTTGTTTCACGAAAAAATGGTGGTTAATGATCAACCATAATTGCGCATTAAGTTTCGCTATAACCAAAAACACTAAAGTGACGCTTCCCTTCGTGTCATTATGAGCATGTCAATCAAAGACGGTATCCGTGAAAACACAAGGTACCGAAGGCTTAGCTAGATAACAACAATCACTGGAGCAAAAAAAACTGAGGTCAAAGTTAACAAAACATTTTAGATTTTAAGATATAAAATACGCCTGTAAAAAAATAACTACAACTCCGAGCCCGACCCACGAACCCACCACCTTTCGTTATCCAGGCGAGTGCTCTGACCGCTGAACTACCGAGACGCTGGTAGACGCGTCGAAATTTACCAACGCACCTATTTCAACTTCTACTATGAACTAGTATCTGTCCTGTCCACCAATGTTGAACACTAACTACCTTCAACATCGAAAATAATATTTTTACAAATATTAAACATTCGATTAGGATGGAACCAGCCATAATAATAAGCTATAAGATACATTATAATCAGAGCACTCGCCCTGATAGCGAAAGGTCGTGGATTATACTTCAGGTTTTTGCTACAGTTATCTAGCTGTATTTGGATCTTTGCATCTTTTCTTATTGTGTTAATGAGTTTCGCAAATTAACTTGTCGATAATGGTGCTTCATTATAAGCAATACATAGTGTAATAATAAGGATTTTAATATATATTGTGAAATCTGTTTGTTATAATGAATAAATAAAGACAACGGTTTGTTTTTAGATCGCGGTAGGCGTTGGCTTGATCCTGAACAGTCGGTACGATGTCAACCGTCACGTGGATATCTGTAAAGCGGACAAAATCAACAATATGACAGTGCTTGGCGTCTTCCTGGTCACCATAGTCAACGTTTTCATTACCTCCTTCAGTGTAGCCTCCAACACCACAGTTGTACAAGCCGGTTAACTGTAGCTATGAAGATGTATTTTATGTGTTATATGAATACTTTTATCTACACACGTTTATAGTTCAAACAAGTGGAACTGACCCCGGAACTAAAGATTTTTGTCAAAAACTAATTATACACTTCGAAACATTATTATTTGCACACTGCCTAATTTCATAAAAAAATATCATAACCTCCATTCAATCAATCCGATTGATAATGAACTTTCTTCTCAGATATAATAATTTCAAATAATTTCTTAATTATTATTATAATACATATCTTCCATATAGCATTAAATGTAAAGTTATTTTGGGCTTTTACGATTTTTTAAAATGCAATATAAAAAACAGAACCAATCACAAAAATCAAAGTTGATCATACTTTTTTGGTTTCAAATCTCTGAAATGATATAGTAAGAAAATTAAATGGTAGGCGGATAATATTGTCTCAAAGTGTACTAAATATGACTGAAAAATGTTAGACTGTTTTTAAGTAATTTGGAATATATTCTGGTAATTAATGGGACCTACTCTACTTGTCTTTGAATACGTAATTAAATAGGCGTTTAAGCCTACAGATTTTGTTGTTCTATTGTATCGTAAAACGTTCTGAAATTTAATTGTATTGTTTAGAAACGGGTACCGCCATTATGAATACTCATAAATTAATAAGTACCTTCCCAACTCGAAAAACAGTTATGGCATAAGTATGTTACTTACATTGAAGTAAGTTCTTTGTAGGTATTGATTTCGAGTTCTTTAGTTGACATATTGAATAAAACAAATTTAGTAAGTACATATTAGTAAAAAGATCTCAGGATTCCCGCTGATCTCTTTTAGAAAGATAACTCTGATTTTCCATTTTCATTGCTGTTCGTGGACATCATGATAATATGAGGCATAACATTATAAAAAAACAACCATATAAATAAAAGTTAAATATAAGCAAGCTATATAAGTTAATTAAAATCCTTTAGGTATAATCACAAAAGTAAAAAATTAAGATATGAAAACGTGGATAACAGACCATGACAAATATTAAATTGTCTCAAAAAAATTATACAAAAGAATTAATTTAATATTGAAAAAATAATAATAAAAAAAATGACAATTGATAAAGAGGAACAAATAAAAAAGGTTCGTCCTGCTTTATCAATTCTCAAAGTACATGTATAAAGCGGGATGTATCCTTCTTTAAAATAATTTATGTTATATAATTTCGATTTACATTTTAATATATATATAAAAATATACGGTTTCACCGTAACCATTGGATATAAGCAATATTACTTCGCACTACCTTGAGTAGATTACTTTTAATTGTAAAAAGCGCCATCTATTTCCCTTAAAGCAACAAGACGAGTGGACATGACACGGTATTGCCAAATGTAAATAATATTATTTAATAGTAATTATATGTAATTTAAGTTTATGGTTAAGTGTATATAATATTTAATATACTATTCTAATAAACATCAAGTACTGGAATAACAAACTGTCTCATTGTTATTGCCAATGTACATATTCTTCCACCTTTATAAAAAAAAAACATGTACAGCGCCATCTACCTATCCATCCTATCAATCAATCTGCCAAAAAGTCCGCAAAATGTTATTTTTCATTTGATATTTAATTCTTAGTATCTACTTTAAGTTGAAAATAGTTTTTAATAGTTAGATTTACTTTTGTTGTATATTATAGGAAACTTTTAGTTGCATTTAAATATTCCCATATAATTTGGTGTAAAATAACACTGAACATTATTTAACAAATAATTTCAAAAACTCATAAGAGTCGCGTTATTTTGAATTTCACCTCAACTCTGCTTTCGATTGCAAACTTACATAATATGAAAGAAAGGAAATATTGTTTCATGCAATCGTTTTAAATATGGTCGCACGCCTAAATACCTTGTTCTCCACTGCTATTCATTTCGAATACCTCTGACATGACATCCAAAATATCTTATCACATAGATAATTGTTTTTATTGATAATGCTATCCGAGAAGGCCTTATAGTTAACCATAGAATTCTCTCCTTTTCTCCTGAATCGAATCTCGTGAAAGACAGTTTCCGTCTACCTTAAATGATGACGTGATTCGAATGGAGTGGCAATCATTATGAATAATTTAGACTAAAATAATATGGTGCCTTCTTTTTTATTATTTATTAAGTTGTAGATATATTAAAAGAATTTTTTTTAGTCAATAATGGTAATCTCAGTTTTTACTCTACCATGAACCTAATTAATATATACGCAATAATTTGACATGTTGATACTTTCATTGCAATTCATTTGGTAATTAAATAAATTACTGACGTGCATTTTAAAATGTAAAAATACATTTGTTACAATACCAATAAAATGTGTTTTATTTACTAAATAAGTTTCTAAAATAATCATGTAATGCGCTCACTTTCTTGTCGTAATTAAGGATGCCTGATCTAGATCCTTCTAGAAGTAAAATTCACGGAAATACGATTAAAGGATTTTTTTATCGATTCATCAATTAAAATTCGTTTTTGCACCCCGATCTAATTGTATGACAAACTGTTTTCCCTTTATATGAATCACTCGTTTGTTTCAATATTTTTATTGCTTTAGTTTTAACTCTTTGGACGTCTCCATCACCCAATATTTGTGAACATGTGACAAACACTTCAAAAAATAGTATCTCCTATTTTTTATAGTAAACTAGCTGACCCAGCCACGCGTTGCTGTGTTATAAATTAAAATAAAACCTATCCTATCTTTTAAGTTAGATCAAATAACAGATAGTTACAAAGTTTGATCAAATTCGGTTAAGTAGTTTAGGAGTCCATCGCGGTCAAACAACGTGACACGTAATTTATATATATTAAGAAGATAGGTTAGCGCTAAACCATTATCTCGCCAAATGGTAAGCGGCGATGCGATCTAGAATATGACGCGCTTGCCTAAAAGATACCTGTTCACTCGTGACTCGAATACACTTAAATTGTATGTCAGGAAACAGACTCGGACAGAGTACACTCTGGTGGTACGAATTACAAAATTAGAACCAAAACGCTTAGTGCGACTTTGGTATATCAACCATATAAAGGTAGCTGGTTGTCCGATGAAGAAATGGGGTCGGCGAAACAATGTCATATATTCGTATCAAACAAAATTATCAGGATAAGTTCACAAATAAAACACAAAATGTAGAATCCAAATGTATTGAATACAAAACAAATCTAAATAAATTGTCAGGTGGCAATTTCAAAATATTCTATTTTATAATAGTTAATAGTAAGAGGATGCGTTGTGGGACCGCGAACGGCCCCACACATAACTAACCTAAATTACATATACATATAAAATTACCATCGTACGACATTTCGAACTAGCATTAAACCACTCGCACCGTACGTCATACCCTATACGCCACAATTGGCTAATTGACAGTTTTCGGAAAAATATAATAAAATAACTGTCATAAGTTTGTTACTAGGGAAAGAAATATTTGCCAACAATTAAAAATTCGCGCGAAAACAGACGATTTACGTGACTCTTGATTGCAATGACGTCATATCACATAAAACGCAACAAATTTCAAATGAAGCTGTGAAGTTTAGTGTGATGTGACGTCATCCGACACTTGGTCAATGCCGCCCGCAGGTCAGTTCTTTTGATCTACAGATAAAAAAATCAACGATGTAGTTAAAAAAATATTAAATCTTACCTCAAATTTTTATTGCCAAAGAACATATAGTTTATTAGCTTTGTCATTTAACATATTTGATATTTTTCGTTACAACTGTCAAGAAGCCAATTCCGATAAAGAAAAATACCCTGAGACACGTGATAAGGAATAACGCATACCTCACATCCGACTGCACACCACAAAACGCCGTACGAGAGTCAGATGTACAAATTTTTTTAATACTAAACCAATTTCTATTTCATATTAAATATACCATACAAACGCGTATTGCCATCGATTACGGCACATAGTAACTAGCTTCGTATTGCTCTCGAGAAGCGCTTACATTTTGTGACTAACATTAATTTCTTATACGGTACAGAACGTGCGATAGATCTGTGCGCCGGTGCATATAAAAATCCCAAAATAAATATCGGAGAAAAAATTGATTCAAAATAACGTTTAAAAATCACTATATATATGTATATAGGAACAAAAAAAATTGGCGGCGATAGAAAAATTAAGCGTACAGGTCAACGCCACTTGGGCATGATTTGGAAAAAATCGGAACAGACAATTTTCAAATGGCTGAAAACGCTTAATATTACAAGTACATATTATGTATACTAATGCTTACATCAACGAATAAATTGCTTGTTCCAATGTTTTTAATCATTGATGTTTGTGTGAACGTTTTGACCGACACTATGAGAATCACCTCTTTAGCGCTCGCTATAGACTCATAGATATTATATTAATTTAACAATGAGGTCGTGTTAGATGTTGAAAAGACCGTATCAGATCAAATAAGTTGGAAATAACCGTAGAAACCAGGCAATGAAGAAATATAACAATATTACTGAATAAATATTAACATTAAGTGAAATTAAATAACACCGCAAGTCTTTCCGATAAAAACTTTTTAGTTATAAAATACTTCCGTCGATATTGACTTCCACCCCAAATGTAGCCAAAGCACATAAACCTAAAAAATTTCGCAATCGATTCTAAACTTTAAATCATAATGTTCAATATCTATTGTTCAATAAAAATTGACTATCTATTTTGAACCTTATTGTTTTGGGTTAAAGGTACAAAATCGATTGTGGATTTCCTTTAAGTTACGTGTTAGTACAATTTAGAGTACACATACAGTAAGGGCTATTGCTAAAAATAGCTGAGAGTATACAAAACGGTTTGAAATTACACCTATTCATAATATAAGATTATGACTAAGAACCACAGATAAATTGTATCTCGCTGAATGGAGTTTCATTGAAAATTATTACAGACAAGATTATTATAAAATTCAATCTTGCATTTTTGCCATGAATGTATTCAGACAACTACTTGCGGGATTAAATTTGTTTTATCTATATGCAGTTTCTATTTATTTATGGAAATTTAAAAAGATATATAGAAGAAAGTTAGCATATAATCAGAGATAAATTTTAGCTAGAAGCACAGTTTAAATATGGCTGTGTTATACTTTTATTCTGGCTTTTGGAGCTTCATCTAATAGCTGCTATTTAAAATTTTTGTTGAGTAAATATGGTTTCTTTTGCCGACTTAGGAACTCATTCACTTCTATACAAAATGTTAATACAGTAAATTATATATGACTTGCAACTCGTGGTAAGCTAAATGATTGTTACAAGTAAGTTCATATCCGTAATGGATCAGCCAAAAATCTAACTATTTTTACATACTATGATTGTATATATTTTTAAATGTTTATTATATTGTTTTAGAGACTGAATACTCTACCAAGTTTTAAGGAGTGAATGAGTTCCAAAGTCATGGGTTATTGCGCATTAAAAACTTACCGTCGCGTTGAGTATAGCCTGGTGTTCAATGCATTGAACTCAAAATTAGAAGCCTTACAAATAAACAGAGTATGGGCCGAGACTTGTTTTTAATGTTTGTCAATTTAAATGTAATGTTTGATTAACGAAAATTTATTATATTCCCAACTCCAGATCTGTTTATTTGAAAGTGGGTAACTATCGTGTCCATAGTTATAATAAGAGTATTTCGTCTTAAGTAATACGCCTATGTATTATCTATACGTATATGCGAGAATTCGCGGCTAAATTCAGAGCAGAAGTTTGTCGAGCAGCTTATTGGACGACGCAATTTTACGTCCACAGTGAAGTTAGCTGCCTATAGAATATATTATGAATATATCTTGTTTCGTGCACAGTATACTCTCATTATCGGCTGGTCATCCGATTACTACCCTGTCTACCAATTCTGGTGGAACTTTTGAGTCCAACTCAATCCACGGCGGCCATACGGCGTTTTTACTATAGATTATGACGACTCGACGGCATTGCGTAGAGCTCTGACGCTTACTCTGACCCTATTGACAACATATATTTTTTTAAACTCCCTGTTCTAAATGACTCATTTTAAAATAAACCAGAAATTAAGTGACCCATATTTTTTAACTTTTATTTTGTATTTTTTTTTTTATTAAAAGAAATTGGGTTAGAAGCAGAACTTCTGATTTTCCTTCGCCTCAATCGTTGGTTTGACATGACAAAGCTGCCTGTCTTTTTTTATGTTTCTGGCAGAGGCAAAGGTAAAAAAAATATTCTGCCTAGTCCTCAATTTCTTTCCTAAGAATACAAAACAAAATAAAAACAAACTATGCGCCACTTTATACTCACTATATTTTAAAATGAATCGGGCTTAGTGAAATACGATGACAATAGATGTAAGAGCAGTTCAGCTATGTTATGCAATGCCGTAGAGCCACAGAGAATATAGCGAATGTGGAGGCGTGAAGTGAGAGAGTGGGTTTAAATGGCGTCAATGTCCAGGTCGTCGTCAGCATCGCGGGCAACGGCAACGGGCGCTGGCGTAGCCGTCACGGCCTTGATGGGCGTCGCCTTGGCGCGGTCGTCGTACTCGATCTAAGTAAAGCATATATTATCTATTTATTCACATAACATTAACTTAAAAAAAACTAACTAAATTAAAATAATAGATTGGCAGACAGGTATCAAAAGTGCAAAACTGCATATTACCTACTTAGTGAATTGATTTGATCACTAATAAAAACAAAAAATATATATATTTATATAAACGGAATTTACAAAAAACAAGCTATACTTAGATCACCGCTAAATGTCAAAACACAAAAGTAATTATGAACCACAAGGAATTAATATTGCAAAATGGAGGTATTATAATTATAATTGTAAAATTTATAATAATAACAATTATAATATTTTTTACATTCAGACCAATAAACCTAGCCCAAAGTAAACATTGAAAGCTGTAATATGGGTTGCATCCTAGGGTTACAGATAGACACATATAAGGCACAAATAAGTAATAATTAATAGAAATAGTCCCTGAAGGGGCAGGTGTTTGTGTGATTAATACGAACATTTGTACCTGAGGAATGGGTATTTAAATATATTTCTATTATTATTACTTATTTATGTAACATATATGTCTTTCATACAACACAAGCCTTACAATGTTTTTTGAACTGGATTAATTGATG
The DNA here is from genome assembly GCA_927399485.1 of Calamotropha paludella. Classification (NCBI taxonomy): domain Eukaryota; kingdom Metazoa; phylum Arthropoda; class Insecta; order Lepidoptera; family Crambidae; genus Calamotropha; species Calamotropha paludella. The sequence continues at coordinate 23,980,433 of OV656817.1, read as the reverse complement.
TGAAAGTAGAAAATATTATTATTATTGATGCCGTTTCAAGTTAACTTTGTACAAACATTCTATCCTCCGTACTTCTGCCAGAATAGCACGGTTCACATATGATGCGTACCTCAATGTCCTCCTCCTGGTCATCGCTGGACTCTTCCTCATCAGCATCCTTGAGCCAGTCGATGAAGGGCTGCGCGCGACGAAGTACGTCCGCCATGATCTCCTTCGAGGCGTACTTGCGGGAAGGCTTCGCCGCCCACTCCAGGATCGCCTTCTCTTCCACGATGTCCAGGTCGTATAGCAGCTGCACATATTAAATATTGTTTATTTCTATGTTTAACTCCTCAAGAATCGTTTCATATGTAGTGCACAGTACTAAAAATAGATGGGTAGTAAAATCAAACGATAACAAAAAGTGAAGGGTCACATTTCCTCTGCTCTCACTCGCACATCTCATAGCGCTCCGCGCTCCTCAGTCCCAAGTACACATTTACTCTCTCTCTCTCTCTCCCTCTTTAGCATTCAGTCTTCATCATTTAAGTAATATATTTTATCAAATTAATATAAATATATGAATTCATTTACTCCTTTGCATATTATAAATACTCAATACCCAATACTCAATAAAATATTTTAAGATAATCGCTTTTAAGGTAACTCCAGTCACGCGTCGGAGCTGACACGCACAATTTTTTACGTATGGAAACAGGGCTTAACTTTTTTTAAGACAATATTAGAATTTAGATAATCAAACAAAAAAAAAATAATATCGGTTTTTTAAGTGGCAGCACTTAAATACTTTTACTGATGTATTCTTTTAGCTATTACGTCGTTGAAAAAAATTAAATTAAGTTCGGTTTGACGAGACGCCCAAGTTTTTCCTCTGACAATTCCCGATAGAGGTAACTAATGTACAGAGCAGGTATAAAACATGTCAATTCGGTGGGGCGTCTTTTTTAGATTAGGTTTGATTTTTTTTTGGATTAGGTCATTTTACTTTTTAAGGTGTGATATGGACCTTCGGGCCGGATAGAAGCCAAAGCCGTAAATGGGATAGGTTTCATTCCCATCCCTTGAAGATTCCGAGCACCTTGGGCAGCACGATCACATCGTTCGAGTTACTCAACCACGGAATTCGTCAAGGATGATATGGTCCTTCGAGCCGGATAAAAAGCCGGAGCTATTATACCCACCTTGAGGATGGCGGGAACCTTGGGCAGCACGGTGGCGTCGTGAGAGCACATTGCGGCAAGCGCATGCAGGGAGGCGCGTTGGGCACGAGTATCGCCGCGAGTGAAGCGCAGCAGTAACACGCGGTGTTTCTTCACGTCGGCCGCAATCGAATTGGCGCGAACCAGCACTTCGAACATCACCAGCGGCGCTTTGGATTTTACTTCCAACCTTTGAACAATTATAACAGATATGATTAGGAACGCTAGGCTATCTGGTATTTTTTTTCCTTTATTTAATTTAACTTTCCCGGAATTTCTAATTCAAAGGGACTGGGTTTGAATCTCGGTACCGTGTCATGGTAGTCTATATAATAATAATAATAAATTTGTTTATGCGAACACAAGAGTTATAAGTATATATATATATATAAGTTTATGTATTCAAAAAGTTATTCACTACCCAGATTGTTTATTTTGGCTCTAAATATTGTAAGTTGACAGAATCTATAATTATTATTATTAATCGGCCGAGTGACCATAGGACAGACATAGCTTTAAATCTAACCTCAGTTTGTGCATTGAAGCGTGCCCTTTTGGCAGAATCTTGATATATAGTTACCTAATCACTACATAATCTCTATCCATTTCGACCTGAGACAAAAGGTAAACAAACCATAAAAAAGGTTCTTCAAGATGTCAATTTTCTTCATTGCCGAAAGGTTTGATCAAAAACATACGACTATTCAATATTTTATTATTCAAACTTTTTAAATAAAGATAATTAAGAATTACTTGTCACCTTCAATAATTTTCAGTATTTTTACATCGATTTTAGGTATATTTTTTAACGTAAGTTTAGATTACTATATATTTGCTATTAAAAAGACCTAAAATGAATAGTGTTCTAAAACTTTTTAGCATTTATAATACTTCCAAATGAAGATGAACAACCATCACATACTATAACGTAGAACTAAGTGACTTCCGGGTTTAGCCGGATTATATCCGCCATTTTTTATTCTCGATCAACTATTGGTGCGAGTGCGTTCTCTTCTTGATTATTTCGTTGTTTTTTGTTATTATTTGTTATGATTGTCGTTTTTGTTAAGTTTTATTGTTGTGTTACGTAGTAATATATTGTTATTGTTGAGTTATTGTTATTAAATCGTTTTTGTCAGTGAAAATGAGTGAGCCTGGACCAAGCAGCGCTTGCACTTTTACTTCGCCGAAGAAAAAGCGTTCCAAGCTTACTAAAATGCGTTCTATGGATAAAGAAACTGTTATAAACATATTTAAGTACGTAGAGGAAAGCTGGCCCAAAGATTCATATCCTTACAAAAATGATGTCGTGAACAAGACTGCCGAGATAATGGGAATATCGCGGGCCTCAGTGTATCGATTCATAAAAGAAAAAAAGGAAACAAGATGTGTCAAATCTCCTCCACTTCCATCTCCAAAACAATCTATTATTGATAGCTTGGATGATCTGACCTTGGGTGCGATACGCCGTAAAGTCCATATGTTTTATTTCAAGAATGAATTGCCTACCATTCAAAAGGTCCTGACCGCTGTGAATGCTGATGATTCTTTACCAAATTTCAAAAGGAGCACATTTCACAAGTTATTGCATAAATTGCAATTTAAATACGCTAAACGTAGCCGCAATAGTTTTCTTATTGACAGAAATGATATAGTCCTTTGGCGAATTAAATACCTGAATACCATTGTAAATATGAGGAACGAAGGAAGAAAAATATATTATACCGATGAAACTTGGCTTAATGAAGGTTAGTTCAAAAATCTAAATAATGTTAATAACTTGTCTTGAATTGGTTGTTTAATCCTTTGCTTGCAATTAAATCATTTAATTTATTTAATTTAAGTTGATTTATAGTTTATATAACATAATATTCTCTTGTAATTTATTAACAAATCAAATGTTACATTCTTATTATTGTTGCTGACATTGAATGAGATAAATCTCTTTTAAAACAAACTTTGATTGTTACAGGATACACTGTAAACAAAGTGTGGCATGACGAATCAATAAAGTCTTCCAAAGAAGCCCACCGAGAAGGCCTATCAACGGGATTGAAAAATCCAAGCGGTAAAGGAAAACGCCTAATAATCCTTCATATAGGTAATTTTTATGAATATTAATCTTATGTTGTTTACTCAATAGCAATTCTCTGCAATGCGATGGACCCGGCACCCGCACAGTGAATTCATGGAATGCTAAGTTATTGTCTCTCTCTATATTTATATCAATATCATGGCGGGATGAGAAAAGTGATAATAGTTGAAGAATGTAAATGCATAGTATGCAAGGATTATAACTAAGGACTAAAAGTGATTATGGAAGTATTTAATTGGTATCTTAAAAAAATATTGATTGACTGAGAAATTGAGTTTTAAACACCAGATATTTTTGTTATGAACAAACGATTAACTACCTATATTTTAGTATTTCATTGATTATTTTATTTACAGGATCTGACACAGGCTTCCTGGAAGGCGGCCAACTTATATTCGAAGCAAAGAAAGGTGATGGAGACTATCACTCCGAGATGGATTCCCACAATTTTGAAAAGTGGTTTACCGAAATTATGCCAAAATTAGAGCCAAATTCTGTTGTTGTCATGGATAATGCACCATACCATTCCAGAAGAAAAGAAAAACTTCCCACTTCAGCTAACAAAAAAGGAGAAATTCAGCAATGGTTAAACGAGAAAAATATATCCTTTGATGAAAAAGAAGTTAAAGCGCAACTTCTTGAAAAAATTAAGAATGTAAAAGAAAATTATCAAAGCTTTGTAATTGATGAAATGGCCCAGGAAAAAGGAATCACAGTGGTAAGGCTCCCTCCTTATCACTGTGAATTAAATCCTATCGAATTAATCTGGGCCCAAGTCAAAGTATATGTGGCAAAAAATAACAAAACTTTTAAATTAAATGAAATCAAAAGTTTGTTAGCTGAAGCATTAAACAGTATCACAGTGGAAGCTTGGCAAAAGTGCATTGACCATGTCATGAAACAGGAACAAGAAATGCTAAAAATAGATGGTATAATTGATGATGTGGTAGACGCTTTTGTAATTCATGTCAGAGATGATACCTCTTCATCATCAGAAGAGGAATAAATAAATAAAATTAAAACCTGTGTGTATTTTTGTAATAAACTGGATTTCGCACAAATATTCTTACTTATTCTTAATTCATCTCGAACTAACCTATTATAATAATTTGAATTACTTACTTGTTTTATTTCCATTCAAATTAGTAGTATCATTTGGATAATAGAAATTATAGCTTGTATTTATATACACTTAAGTACCCCTTTTCCTATTTTATTATAAAAAATTAACACCCTTAAATATACCATATTTTTTATCCCAAAATTAGATAAAAAAGTTTTAGAACCACACATTCTTTGTTTACCTTTTGTCTCAGATCGAAATGGATAGAGTATAGTATAAAACAAAGTCGCTTTCTTTGTCCCTATATCCCTATGTATGCTTAAATCTTTAAAAACTACGCAACGGATTTTGATGTGGTTTTTTTTAATAGATAGAGTAATTCAAGAGGAAGGTTTATATGTATAATACATGCATAATATATTAGAGCATTGCATGCGTGCGAAGCAGGGGCGGGTCGCTAGTTCATATATATTTAAATAGTGACAACAGTACGCACTACAATAAATCTTTCTTTAGTTCTGTTTTTATTTTATTTTTATCTGCACTTAACCTTTTTTTAGGATCGCAATAGTCACAAAACGCCATTAAGAAATGAGAGTGAGAGCGAGAGGCGCCCTCTGTCAACGGAACTAATATGACAGATGGCTTGGCGTTCAAAAGCGTTCAAGCGTTAAATACTTGAAAAAACCCGAACTTTTTTAAGTATAAAACTCGTAAATTGAAACAAGTTTCACTGACCTCTCAGCCTCGTGCAGTATGTCTGCGACGGCACGTGACGTATCCACGGCTCCAGCGTCAGCTCGCTGCTTCAGGTACGAGTAGAACAGGTCCATGCGCTGCTTCTCGTTCTTCTCGCTGTCTTCCGATAGTGTCATGCTCTTCGCACCATCGGTGAGATCTGTGGACACCAATATTATTTAGCTTTTGTAAATACATTTATAGGCCACAAACCCATTTAATGTATCTAAAACTATTATTTTGTTCTAACAGCGTTTAAAAATGTTAACTTATATATACTACGGTTTTTAAAATATTGTAAATCGACTCTTTATAAGGGACCATTTAACCTCGTTTCCGCTTTATTTTTGTAACATCTTGTATAATAAAGTTCGTTTTCTACATTGACCCGGTACCTTGGAATGGTGTTACACATAGAAACCGGTACGTGAACCACTCGGAGGTTGTAAGACACTATGGTCCTATGAGCCGGACAAAAGTCGGAGCTGAAGAGGGACTTTGAAGATGGCGAGCACCTATATTATGATGAGTACCTTGCATGCGGGCGCGTACTGCAGCCTCAGACACGTCGACGGTCCAGTTGCCATCGTCGTCATCGTCATCGCGGTTCTTGTCACGAGCGCGTGGCTTAGGCGCCGTCGGCGCTGGAGTTTCACTTTCCGCCTAAATCATTAAAACAAACAATAATAATAACATCACATACATTAAATGAAACCATTAAGAAAGGCAAAATCAAAACAGCAATATGCAAAAATCAAAATTTTGAGCGAGTTTGATTTGGGCAGTATCGACTCTTTTTCGGGAAATAATGTTACTATCTTCTTTCGTTGTTCCGGTTTCTCCGCTATAGCTACAGGTCTCGTCAAACGGCAACCAGCCTACACCGCTAAAACCCCCATTGTACTGCTAAAACCCCCCGTTGTACCGTTTAAACCCCCCGTTGTACCGTTTAAACCCCCCATTGTATCGTTTAAACATGTGGTAATATGAGTTGACTCACATTTTTGGCGTCGCCGTCAGTTGCGTCGTGGTTGCCATTGGCTCCGGGCCCTGATCTCTTGGAGCGTTTGCCGCGGTTACCTTCAGTCAACGACGAGCCCTGACAACAAACAAGCCATGCCTGATTCCAAAGATTCGGTGTGTTAACTTAATAAAATACTACAAACCACTATTTGTAGTATAAGAGTTAACGCTGGGAGAAGCACCAAGAAAATTCCTGTAGTTAAGAAATGAGAAAAGATAATTTTGTCACCGCGAAATAATAGGGTATTTGACGACAATGAAAATAAAGATCAAAATGTGGTTAGCTTAACAGTAAACATTTTTGGCCACACGTTATTTTTCAACTATATGTTGAAAAATAATGTTAATGAGATATCATTAATAAAATAATTAAAATAATATTTTCGACCACGTGATTATAAATGCAAGGGGTTGACTGAATGTGGAGTGAAGTCACCGACTTGCTTACAGAAAATGCCAGTCTAAATAATGTACGGTGTATAGTATTACGATTTGACAGCTAAAAGTTTGTTTACAAGCAGGTGACGTCATGACATCATGTAAAACTTTGACGGCGATTTTTAGACGAAAGTAGACTGGCTTTATGTTGATGTCTGTACGTGCTTTTGCTACAGATCCTCAAGAGCTTACGTCACGTAAACTGCTCATTCTCATCATAAACGGCACAATATCTAACGTAAAGTTGTCTCTTTTAACTCCAACATTGGCAGAATGAGATGCAGATATAGTTTAAAAATTAAATTGAATTGACATGGTTTTTGGAGGACAGAGTGCTAAATTCTTCAAGCTTACGTCGCTTTTAGGTTTTCATTTAAATTCCGTAACTTTCAGTCTTATTCATTCTGATTAAGGTGATTGTTTCTTTCTTACCTGCATGGCAGGGTCGGCCGCAGGCGGGTTCTTGAGAATAAAGGTGTTGAGTTTATGGTTGAAATCGAGTTGTCCATGGTATCCGCACGCCTTGCACCCCTGCGAGATGGTGTTGCGTTTGGTCGACACGATCAGTTCCGTCTCAGGGTTGTCGCACTCCGGACACAGTACGAACTTGCGGATAAATCTATAAAACAACAACATTGATAGGTAGATATAATCGTTATAATATTGGACACTTCACACAGCAAACACACAACCTTATAATAGACGATCTCCGTGGTCCAGTGGCTCTCATACCGGTTTGCATGGTAATGTCACTCCGAAGTCCCGGGTTCGATTCCCGGCCGGGTAATGCAGAAAACGCTATAGCTACTAACTTGGGTTCAGAACAATATATGTGATGTTGTCTGAACCTCATATTATTATTATGGGTATTTTTTAAACTCAGCTTTTAATGCTGACATTGATAGTTACTACGGGTCTAAACCAAGTAATAATTATTATATTATTATAATAGACATATAGGAAAAAAAAATATTTTGAAATGTGTGCTCTGGATTGATGAAACCAAAGGTAAGAGCCTTCACATCTGAATGCCATTCAAGTAAAAGACTGTTGAAGAAAGATGTCACCATAGATCGCGTATAGCGGTATCTCAACTAAATAATTCAACTTGAATCGCGCTAAGAGATAATGGTAGGGCCTCTGGAACGATGATTAAAACAACTTACGACTAAATATGGATTTAATTTTGATGAACATATCTTTTATAATTTTTAAATATTATATTTCTTGCATTTTTTCAACGCTAATCTTATAAGATACCGCTTAAAAATGTTTTATACTAAAAATTGTTTAAATATAAAAATCTAACAGTTAAATTCTGTCCAAATACATAAGAAAAAAAATTGTACAGTTACCCGTCAAGCAAGTCTTGAAGTTTGGCCGAATCATGGCTGCCGTTCACGATGAACCGCTCGTTCTTGAAATCAAATTGCGTCTGGGCGCCCAGCTCGCAGCCGAAGTACTTGGTAGGATCTGAGACACAGAACACCTGATTAAGGCAACTTTTAGGGGTAGACCGACTCTAATCTGTCTGGAAGACTCGTAATGATTCGAAAGGTAATAGATTTATATCGTTGTCAAAGGCAACCGGATTAATAATTCGGTTTTTTGCTAAAATGCTGCTGAAATGGAGCTTTAATTAACGCAAGAAAGTGGCAAATCTAAGTTCCATTTCAAGAAGACAAGCATTCTTGGCTCGTCTTCAACCCTGCAATTGCCTTATTAGTCACGCTATGAATGTGGTATGAATTCACAAGTGGCGGGCTTGGCATGGGTACGGCGTCCTTAGTGAGTCTAATATCATTTTAAAAATTATTTATTGCTTAAATTATGCTGAAATAGATCTTTGATTAAGTGGCAAATTAAAGCTTCATTTCATCTTGCTTGTCTTCAAACCTATACCAGCCTTATTGGCATGTGAAGTATAAAAGTGGTATGAACTCACAAGTGGCGGACTTGGCAGTGGGTAGGGCGTCCTTAGTAAATCTAATATTATTTTATAAATTGTTTTCTGTGTTTAAAAGCATAGAAGTGGCAAATCAAAGCTCCATTTCAAGAAGACAAGTGAAGAAGCATTTCATCCCTGCAATTGCGTCATTGGTCGCAGTATTAAAGTGGCATGAACTCACAAGTGGCGGGCTTGGCAATGGGTAGGGCGCCTTTAGTGTGTCTAGTATCATTTTATTTTTATTAAATTATTTTTTGTGAAAGTGACAAGAGAAAAAGCCCTGCATCTGTGTCATTTGTATGTGAAGTACAAAAGTGGTATAAACTCACAAGTTGTGGACTTAGCAATGGGTTGCTAAAACATAATCTGAAGTGGAAGCCAAGATTATGCCAACGAAGGCTTATTATGCCAAGGTTAGGGTGTCCTTAGTGTGTTTAGTATGCTGTTATATTTTTTTATACAATGGAAATTCTGCTGGAAATTGTACAAAAGTGGCATGAACTCACAAGTGGCGGGGCGGCCCAGCGCTTTGGCCACCTCGGGCATGTTGACGATGACCGTCTTGATGCCGTTGCCCTTGCCCTCGACCTTGGCGCAGATGCGCGGCATCTTGTACCGGTAGAACGCGTCCGCCACGTTCCGGTTCACGTTCACGGACCCCATGGCGAATGTTTGTTATCACACTAATGTTAAAAACTAACTAATTGTATCCGATTATGACTGATTTATATTTTTTATTTTCTCGAAATTCTATTTTACTTTTTAGTTATAAAGTGATTTTTGACACTGGATCTGAAACAAATTGGTGTAATTTTATAATAATGTTTAGTTATATAATACTAAAACTGTTACAATTTAAGTATATTTGGCATGTGTTAAGATAAACTGTTGATACTAGAAATATATATTTGACAAACCTGTAACACAGTTTTAAACAAAAAAATTATCCTGAATCTGTGAAAAAGCTAACCAAGCTTTAATTAATTATAGTGTTATAACGTATAGTTTATCCTGCGGACTGATCCATACTTAACTATTATAAGGAAACAAACTAAAGCACATACTAAAAGATTGGATTAGCAAATACTGAACCTTGACTCGCAGGCTGTAGGCAGTACTTCGCCTTCGTCAAAAGGTGTTAAAAAGGCCCGACTAACTGTGCATAGAAATGTGTTGGTACTGACTCTAATGTATGGAAATGAATCTTGGGTTTGGCAGAAGAAGCACGAATGTAGGTATGATTAATGCAGTGGAAATGAAAGTTTTAAGAAGAAAAAAGCTGAAGTGAATTTGATGGAGAAAATAAGGAATGATGTGATAAGAGAATGGTGTGGTGTGGAAGAAGTTACAAAGATAGAAAAAGGGATGCTTAGATGATTTGGACATGTAGAGAAAATGGACGAAAGGACATAAACGAAACAAGTTCATGAGGCAAATGTGCATTTTTTACCCCTGCGGGAAAAGCCGTGATTTTTATGTATGTATGTAATCAATCTATCTATGTCAATCTTTGGAGATGATCATCATAACTTGATGTGTTGTCGCCGGTTCGCAATTTAACAAACATTTTCTTTTCTCTTTAAAAGTGAGTAATGAGTAGTGTACCTATATTGTGGAATCTCCAATGGTGGATGGCATACCAGCGGCAGGGCGGGTGAGCGCTCCCCCTCGAGCGGGCGGCATGCGGGCGGCGGCCCCGCGGCGCCAGTCACGTCTGCCGGAGCGGCAACAGCTTCCGGTGCCTGTTACTGCAAAATTTTGATGCTCTGCAACAACACCGCCTGTGTCACCCACACAACGATATCCAAGCTCCATTCACTGGAGCATGGGTCGAAAAAACGGATTTCTTTTTTGAAGTAAAACTTCTTTACGCACGCTTGCACTTGGAGAGTAAGCTGGTGAATGTGTAAAGAGAGCGCTACGAAAAATGTGATCAGGCGAGGCGAACGGAAGTTGAGAGGGTGATATAAGTTAGTGAATTAAATAGAAAGAGACTTACATGTCGTATGTTACTATAGGGGCAAAAGAATGAGGTGCGGAGCACACATTTTCTTTCTCTCATAGCCAGTTACGTATCGTAAATCTAATAAATCCATACTAATATTATAAAGAAGTAAAGTTTGTGTGTTTGTATATTTGTTAAATTGTAAGGGGTAATCTCGGGATCTACTGAACCGATTTTAAAAATTCTTTCACCATTAGAAAGGCACATTATTGCTGAGTGTCATAGGCTATATTGAATGCTAGAAAAAATTTAAAGAATTTTGTCCACCCGTGCGAAGCCGGGACGGGCCGCTAGTATTACATAAATAGATGGAGCTAAAGAAGTTTTACTTCAGTCGTGTGGTCTAAAGCATACTCGTTGTTTTTTTAATGGGTTCGCTCTTGATTCCAATCAAGGCCGGGGCCAAGACAGTATCTACGATGGAACGAGCTAAGCCAGAAGGTGCCTATTCAACCTGGCTTAAAAAACGGACGGGTTGTAAGTACTTATAAATACAGACGAAAACGGACAAGATCGTCTTCGGAATCTAAAAAATCAGACTAACAGTGACTCTTAAGCAAAATGTTGATGCTCTGCAACATGTCCATTGTTTCATGCGAAAACGAACCCCCATGAACGCCTTTACGTCACGAAATATTTTATATTGTGCGTCATCACCAGCCCGCTTACCGTCAAATCGCACACTATAAGATATCAAAGTATTTTCTATTTTAATGTATGTGATAGATTATTGATGAGGGTATTGATCAGTAAATAAATAAGCTTTTTTCAGTACAATTAATAATAATTACATTCACAACCTATTAGCCTCTAAAGCACTGTAAGACTTTTTTTAGATACTAGCGTAACGGATAAACGTTTTCATCATACAAACATCTGCCCCTTTCGGGACTCGAGCCCAGAACCATCATCAGAGCCCAGTCATCGCTATCAGCCTATTAATATCACTATTGGAGCGCAGAACCAATGGCTTTAGATGCTTACCGAAGCATGAAGGAACTCGAGATAGTATTTTTTTGGCATAGCCACATCAGGCCCTTGTAATTATTGCTTAACCTCTACAACCGCAGGTCAAACACGCCATTTAGCTCATCGACAATAACCTAGTAAGGTACATTGGTTCTCGGCGATATCAGCAATCACAAAACGCGAGTTGGAAGGTCAAGAACTCAACTGCTGATTGATTAATTATCGGATGGTACCCCCTTTCTTGGTTGCTAGTTCTACCTGTCGCACTATGCGCTTTTAAAAAGGTTTCATATTGCGCACAGCTAAAGAGTGGAACTCCCTCCCTGCGTCTGCATTTACGAGTACTTATAACCCGTCCGTTTTCAAAGCCACCTTCTGAATTAGCTCGTTCCACCGTGGATTCTCTCTTGGCCCCTAGGCTTGATTGGGATCATGAGCAAACTCATTCAAAATAAAAAAAATGATCCGATTGCGTTAATCAGAGGAATCATTCTGCTTTAAACAAGAGAAACCTAGCTTTGGACCAATGGCGAAGAAACTTAGAGGAGGCTGTAGACCAGGCAGCAAGTGCCAAAAATTCCAGAACAATATACCTTAATTTATATATTTGGCACTTGCTGCCTGGTCCAGGATTCGCTCTATAATTCGACACCCCCAGACAGCCCAAGGGTTTCCTCACCTGCGCACAGTCTTGGCTGTTGTGTGCAGCGTCATGCACGCTCGACGGCAGCCGGCCGCTGTCTCGTACGCGACGCACCGACCACTCTCCACGCACTGAACTGATGTCTCTGTAACAATACAGGTTCAAGATTAAAAAAAAAAGTTTTGGAGTTCCAAGTGGAATAGGTTAATATTATACATACATACAATCGCGCCTACATACATACAAACCGGCAGAGATCACAGATTTCCACTTACTAAGAGCCTTAAATACATCTCTCGTTCCTCAACTCTCATCAGCTTTTTCAAACAACCTCGTCGATTAAGGGTACTTTTGACTGACGTTTAGATTATATTGTGCTTTTAATTATCCTAATCATATTATTATAAATGCGAAAGTGAATTTATTTGTTCGTTACACTTTCACGCCTTCATCGATCATCATTAAATGCATACACTTTGTCAACGAGACAGGAAAGAATATAAGGTACCTTTTATCCAGAGATAAAGTACTGTCTCCGAGGGATAAAAATATAATTAGTTTTCTACAGCGAGTGAAGCTAGTAATAATCCGTATAGACCTATGGGGTGGATTATGACCCAATGTCCCTATGGTGTTTTCGTCTATAGGCAAAGCCTATGCTTCCAGCAGTTGGGGCATGATAAGACTAGTGATAACACCTTCGGGCACATTTATTTTTTTAATTAGGGATACCGGCTGCTGTAATAATTTTACAAAAATGTTTTTGAACTTAAGGCACTTAAACTGATTGCACAGTCACTTATAGGTGTACACAGCATGATTCATACATCCTAAGGTCAAATAGATTTCCCTACATCTAGGTTAAGGTGCTATACAATATACTATACAATATATTTTTTTAAGATCACAGAGATTGCTTAAGCGGGGATGATTTGTTTTAAAATAACGACACATCTCATGGAAATCTTGCTGGATACCGGGTGGACTTGTATGATCTATATGTTATTAATTTATCAAAAGAAAAAGAGAAGATAATGCATACACTTTATGTTCGTTGATAAAAATATTTGTATTAGAATAATTCGGAACCAAGTGGTATTTCATACGGTGGGTAAATGCTATTTGCCCTGGCATACTTCAACATACTCTCTCATTTCAACCGTAGTTTACATTTGATATTGTTTAATTAAAACTCAAGTCTTATTAAACACGATTTTTCACGGAAGGCTTGTTTTAATTCATGTATACACACATGGGCTCAGCATCGCGCATTGACGTCGAAGACTTATCAAAAGGGGGTGAGATTATAAGCACACATCAATATTTACTGAGCAGATTGTGACGTAAACGCCTGAAAAAATATTTTTGTAAGAGAGACAAAATGGCTGGAATACCATGGCAAACTTAACTAACCCAAATACGTAGCAAAAATTACTATTTCTAACAAATAAAAATCAATGTTTGTATATTACTCCCAATTCGTTCAGAAACCATTGACCATCAACAGCAAACAAATTATTATCATTATATAAATAACTTTTGAAGTGAAAACTTTTTTAGCATCCATGTAATTTGAAAGTCGATGAAAAGAAAAACGACAGTAAAAAGAGACAGACACATAAATTCATAAGATTTAACGAAGAAGAAAATGAGATAAGAAGCATTATATAGTCTCTTTGAAACGAAAAAGCGACAGTAAAAAGAGACATAAATTCATAAGATTTAACGTAGGAGGAAATGAGATAGGAAGCATCATGTACGTGTGTCAATGCGTAGTACAAAGCTTGAGAGAAGGCATCCCAACAACCGTGGTATTTTGTATACATGTACGTATTATTTTTGAAGGTTTCACTTCTACCACGTGTGAATTGCACACATGCTTTTTTTATAATTATTAGGTCGTAAATGGACAACAGTAGGTATAAAATTGAATAAAAAATAATAAGTGCCCTATGCGTATCGAAACAATTGATCAGAGTGTGATAAAACTTTGTTATATGTATATAAAACAAAAAAAGAGCATTGCAAAGCATGCTAGGTGCATCTAGTTTCTAATATTTTATACTGATCATTATTATACTCTACTATACAAACAACTGTTGCAGTATTTTTAGAAACTACGCAATAAGTATGTTTCTTTTGACGTGAGGTAGGTACTTTTAGGGTAAATTTTTTATGTAGTCATATTTATATAATGCTAGCTGACCCGGCAATGCGTTACTGTGTTATAAATTAAAATGAAAGCTATGTCTTAAGTCAGAACAAACCCAGCAAATCAAAATCGGTTGAGAAGCTTATAGTTCATAACGTCAAACATTTTTTATATATATTTCAACACTGATGTGTTATAGAACATCCCGCTATATTGGTGTCAAAATGACGGGTGTATTTTAATATCATTTCGTTCTACTTAAGGCAAAAATTTTTTAGAACTAGGTACAAAATAGTACATTATAGGTAGAATTTTCTGATATTTGGGTTAGTTGAGTACGTCATAGTACACCAGACATTCCGGCTCTCATCTTTGTGAGGGAATAGCTTCAACAACACAACAGCAATAGCTGCAGTTAACAAAATTCCAACAACCTCGTTATAAGAATTGGTCTTGAACGCTAATTTTGTCCTTGAATTGAGTTTATGGCCTCCTTCCTCGTTTTATATAGATGATTAGATTGGTTTAATGGTAATGTTTAGTCTATGGAACAAACCGCCATGTTGGTAGCAAACGGGTACCTGTACCGTATAATATATGCGTGTCATATACCGTCGGTTAACCCGTTCCGATCACCGGATTGGTGACCAATATTTTAATCTCGAGCTGTTCGGGCAACGCCATCTAATCATTCAACATGAAAAGATAGCTTGGAACTAGTCAAATACTTCATGTAAAGAGCAACCCAAAGGCTTTATAGATTGTTTTAACACAAATGAGCTAGATGGCGTTAAGACTAATATTTAAAAATAGAATTAAAATCTAATCAACCTTTCAATTTGAACTGGTTTCCTAACAGTAAATAAAAAATATAAAAAATGTTAAATTGTAAAATTCATATTTTACACGAACTCCTCCGATTTCAAAAGACGCGAAGTCCCGGAAGCATCTGTAGTTGTCAACATCCACCAATCAGCATTCTGTTGGTAATGGAGTAATCTCCCTATGGTGTCTACAATCATAAAGGCCTAAGCCTCTCTAGCGGGGCCACCAATAGGCTAACGATGATGATTAGCAGCACTAGAGGTATAAAACATTCGTCAATATTGCAGAGTATTATTCACTCTTTGTATCCGCAACCAGTGGAACGACGAGGAATGACAATTCCTGCTATTGCCACTGGTAGGACATGTAGCACGACTAGAAAGGGGACATCTACAACCACAAGGCCAACTTTTAATAGCCCATTTGCCTTTATTGAATCGAAATAACGTTAGTAAGTATATTTCACTAAAATATTATTTCTTACAATTATTTCACTTTCCCATCCTAGATCGCATCGTCGCTTACCATCAGTCGAGATAGCTGTAAGCGCTTTCCCATTCAAGATTAAAAAAAAATTGCAGCTACTAAAAGATTGTTAACAAGAATATCAAATGTTTAGCTTATGATGAGTGTTTAAAATATGTTGGTTAATTTTAAACCAACATTAATGGAAACAATGATATGAGACTTAACTTGCAGGCATTCGCTGTTTACATATCAGCGCAGAAAAAACAAAACAACTTACTACTCTCCCTGCATTCCACGTTGAAAACGAAGCGGACACTAGGTGAGGTGCGCACGCGCATGACACGGAGGCAAAATTTCATGTATTATCAAACGCCCGTCCTTGGACGGCGACACTGCGATTGGCCGATAAACTATTCGCGACACACTATAAATCATAGTTCGTAGTATACACTGCGTCACTTTTATGCGAATGCAAGAGTTAAAAAAAGATTATGGGCCGAATTAACTATCAACTGTAATTTTTAATTTCAAGTGTAAACACCTAAACGACCCCCCACGACACAGTGTACCATAGCCGAGGTCCGAGCCTTTAGAGGCCTATGGCACCCTGTGCTCCCTTTCCGGCTTGAGCGCCATAGTGACTCTATGCTGGCTCGGGGACTCCCTCATGGGAGATGCCGTCCAGCTAGAAAACCACTATGGTGGCTCGCTACTCTCGGCTTGAGGTCAATTTAAGGATTTCGCCGTCCCAAAACCCGGTATGTTTAAAGGTCATTTGCGACCAACACCAAAAAAAAAACCTAAACGACGACAGTAATGGTGCAACGTTCTGCCTTTCGCACCGACGGTTCTGGGTTCGAATGTCGGAAAGGGCAGATGTTTGTATGGCGAATACGAGCATTTGTAGCCGAATCATGAATAATAATATTATAACTTTATCAATTACCCTAGTATCCATAACAAAAGCCTTACAGTGCTACTTTGGGCTAGGCTAATTGGTGATTGTAAGAAATATTGTTATTATTATATTGTTTAAGCGTTTGATTGCTAAATACATTTTACACCTGACTTCTGAGACTTTTTTTTATTTTTATTGTAAGAACAAATATCATTCATTTCACGTTTTGTACTTAAAAAGAGACAGCGCTGGCGTCAGCGTAATACTTCGAAAAAAATAATTTAATTGGAAGAGTAGAGTAGTGAGTCCCGGCTGCCACCAAAAGTTGATATTCTTCTTGTAAATATTTCTTTAGAAATTAATGATTACAGAAACATTTAAATGTAGTAAGTAAGATCTTATCCACTCAAAGGCCTTACCCACTTAAAACGCCGCTCACGCCCCCACCAATCGTGCTTTACGTTTAATAGGAGATATCATCGCTCATGACTATGGTATTGACCTATTTGTCCATTATCCTAGTGTAATTATTATTAAATCAGTTATATATTACATCGATATTGGAAATGTGCTTTTTATTTGATTTATTTTTTATGTATGACAACAGACATTGGTTACTTAATTTTTATTTATTATTTGTATTGTCCTTTTTAATATTATAATAGTAAAATCTAATTGACATTAATCTTGACTTGTTTTTTTAAGTAAAATTGTTTATCACTAATTTGTTGGAGCGGAGAGAGCGATGCTCCCATGGATCAGCTTCAATGGCGCAATGTCTGTTACGCCATAACTTCCCGAGTTCTCGACCGATTTTAATCAATAGGTTTAGGACATGATTGCGACGGAGCCCGAATCTTGAAATTCGCAAAAATTCCAATAGAAACAAAAAAAAAATTAATGGGTATTACGCTCCGCTCCACTATATGGTGCTTAGCGACTGCACCACGCTAATAGTGAATATAACAATAAACTATACCTAATAAGTCATTATTATTTAAAAGAAAATAAACTAGACACATTGTCCAGTGCAGTGAAATCTGAATCCCACTTTGTTCGAAAATGCCGCAATGCGCCACTGCACCTTTTCTAAAGAAATTGCAAAAACACGAATATGTATTCCACTTCTAAAGAATAATACCACAAAGCAATCTCGTTAGTACGTAATAGATTTCTAAAATACCTGAAACTTTTTTATTTGTCCTTACAATAAAAAAAACATACTGGGGTGGGTAATTTGGGAATTAAGAGTTTTTGATTAGAACTTGAATCCATACGAGAAGATGATAATCATTTCCATGCGACAAGTACTTATGTCGTGAGGGTTAACCGCAAACAATTTACAAGCGGAAAATAGATGTTTCTGCCTTGGAATGCGAAACCTAACATCTGATTGATGCTAAGCAAATTGTGAAACATGCCTCAACAGACTCTCGAGTTTGCATCAACTTAAATTGTTTCTAATTTATTATATTACTAATTTAGGACATGAATCTATGTATAAATCTACAATTTGAAAATTTAATTCAATTTATTTTCAATTAACAAAGTCTCATAATGTTTACTAACAATGGAAACATAAACCTAGGTTAGCACATTATATTATTATGTCCAATATTCATAATAATAACAATTATTAATTAAATTAGGGTATGTCAACTAAAATTAAAAAATACTTTTAAATTTTAAGTCTTCACTACATAAGCACTTTGTCCAGTGCTGGCTGATAGGATACTTAACTAATGTATGTCTGGCTCAGAAATAATATTCCTAGAACATTGTTTTTTTTTGCTTCAAGAGAGAAGTGCGTGGCCTCTTTTCAAACCTAATCCTGTGATTAGGCAGAGATGACAACGCGCTTCACCCAAAATCCTAACTACGGAAAACTGGCTATCTCACCTCAGACTAGATGGTGGTAGTTGACTTGACGGACTTAAACAAGCTCTACCGCCAACTAAACCGTGCACAAATATGCTCCATTCTGTGGAGCTAACCCGGGACGTCGAAGCGTACAATCGATGGGCTACAAAGACTCCATGACAAAACAATGACGCCCACCCGTGGTCGAGTGGCTCGCATCATAAAATTCAATTTCATTCCGATATCTCGGGTTCTATTCCCGGCTGAATCAATGCAGAAAACGAACTTTTTAAATTGGCTCGGTCTGGATGAAGTGGTGCATCATTGCTTCTGAACTCCATAACACAAATGCTTAAACTACGCTGGTTCAAAAAAATATATGTTATAGAAAAAACTGATACTTCAGCATTTCCGAGAAATGATTCCCACCGGTACTATAAGAAATTCGCCAAATAACAGCGAGCATAAATGTAAGCGCGAAATCCAGCTTTTACAACCCACGTCCCCATTCTCAATGCACGAATGCACCACGCGTCATAATTCACACAATGGTGCATTGTAATGTGACTTCACAGTAGACTGACATTTGACATTGATGTCCATCCCATTAACAAACTTATTTACTGATTGAATTATCTTGATGATTGGGTCGCGTCATGATGACCGAGTGAGCGGACAAGGCGAACCAAATAAGCATGGTATCTACATAAAATAAACTGTTTAGGCAGTTATTTTAATAATGGTTAATTAGTTAAAAGCAGTAAACAGGGTTTTTAAATCAATGTTACTTGACACTTTCGACGATACATCGAATCCTAGTTTAAGTAGTTTAAATAACGACAGACAGTACCCCGATCACCCAGACACATGAAACTTTACCAACAAATAAAGACTTATAGAGATTCGAACACTTAAAACACTCAACAGGTTAAATACATATATAATAACATCTTACATTCACACTTTTAAGACTAGTCCAAAGTAAGCACTGTAAGGTTTGTGTTATGGATACAATAGTGACAAATATACATATATGTATGTATACATGAGACCCATGACTCTGGTACAAATTCTCGTATACATTACACTAACATATGCCCCATGCCCGCCCGCTAAAGAGTGGAACTCTTTGCCCGAGTCTGTGTTCCCTGACAAATTCACGAGTGAAAAGGTATCTTCTAGGCAAGCGCGTCATATCCTAGATCGCATCGTCGCTTACCATCAGGCGAGATAGTGGGCAAGCGCATGCCTATTTTCAATAAAAAATAAAAAATCAAAGCATGTAAAATGCAGTATAGCTACCATTGCATCAATTGGTCATCGCATATATCTTCAGCTCAATGCTAAAATAAACGATTTTTCTACGTTCAGTATATTAAAGGGAACCGAAAGAGTAAAGAGCTATATTATATTACATTGCGGCCGTGCTATCTATCTTTCCTTATCCCGAGCGTTAGTGCAGTGAGCCGGGCGAGGCTCAGTGATACTACTTATCTAATAAATGTCAAAGATAGCCCGAAACAGTTGAGAGCTATAGAATTATTAATGTTTACTTTATAATTACAAGTAACAAAAGAAATGAGTATTTTAAGTCGATTGATTCTCCTCATACTTGAAGAGCTTAGGACTGTCAACTACCTACCTAGTTTATAGTCTATACACGTCAGCAGTGAATTTAATTAATATTATGTATGATTTAATTAACAATGGCGCACAATATTAATTGCGTGGCTCTTTTTTGTTGTTGAAAGGCAACGTAATATGTCTCTATTTTATTCAGCATTACCGGAATATCTGACTTTGAAATTATTGTTATATTCAAACTTTAAACAAAAATTATCAAATATATAAAAATATCACAGAGTTTGTAATCGAACTCCTCCGAAACTGCTTGTTACCCGATTTTTATGGTAATATTTGTTAGGTCTGAGAATAGGTCTTATTGTCTTGTTGAAGTGGTAAAGATCAGTTAATTTATAACCATCATGCGCCTAGATCCTTACAGCAACTTATAAAATAGTCGACAACCTTGAAACGGCTAAACCAATATTAATAAAACAAGTATAAGAACCACCGCTAGGATATCACTAATACTCATATTTCTATTACTAGTAAATTTTGTAATAGTTCCACAAAAAACATAAATTATATATATTTTCCACGCTTTACTCAAATCTCAAAAAATGATTTTACGGCTTAGCGACGTTTTTGTTAACTATTTTTAATTTTTTTTCAGAAGTCCTGTTCACACGACGATACGAAACTAATAGTTGTCATAAGTGTATGTATGCCTGTAGAAAACCAGCTCTTAAAAGAAAAAACTCATTCAAATTAGTTTAAGAGTGCCACAGACAGATAGACAGACATACACATACAAAGCGGTCAAACTTATACCACCCCTCTCTCTTTTTGCATCAGGGGTTATTATCACAAACACCTACCTATGAAGACTTTGCTAATACGAATATAACCATTTATTGTATTTAAGAAAACAATTGATCTTGTATTTAAGCGATGATAAACAACACAGCTATGAAATAAACTGTAGATTCCACACAGTCTCGGGGAAGCTAGAAGCCGGCGAACAATCAGAAAACCGGGAGATAGAGTCGCGACAGGAAGCCGCGTCATGCAATCCGGTGTTCTTATTTACAGACACGCAATGTCGGCCATTCAGAGTAGACTGCAATGACCGCAGCCACCAGGTCAACGCGGAGATAATGTCAATAGTAATGATAATATCATAATAATATTTCTTACCCACACACCAATTAGCCTAGTCTAAAATAGGCACTGTAAGGCTTATTGATACAACGGATAGAAAATTCACTGTCACAGTGTTTGACCGCGCTGAAGTCTGAAACTACTCAACCGATTTTGATTTTTTTTTTCATTTTGCTGGATGTGTTCATACTTATTAAATAGGATAAGTTCCATTTTATTTTTTGACACAGCAACGCGTGGCCGGGTCAGCTAATATTTAAAAAATAGATATTAAATATATATATATATATATATATATATATATATGTTAATACTCGCGTACAAATGTTCATACCTTCCGGGACTGAACCTAGGACTGTCGGTGCGAAAGCCACGATCGCTACCGTTGCACCAAATAATAGCAAAAAATTCTCAAAAACTAGAGAAAAACTAGAGAAAGACTCATATTTCTATTGCTAATGAAAAAAACATCAATTTTAAATATTTTCCACGTATCTCAAAAAATGATTTTATGGCTTAGCGAAGTTTTAGCTAAAGGACGACTTAAATTTTCAAATTCAATTTATTTATTTGCAGAATATATGTATGTTTACAAGAATTTGGTGTCGACACAAGATTTGAGCGCTGTATTCTTACCCAAAGGGAGCACAAAATTGATGTATACACAAAATAATAAAGAGAATACATCAAAGATTTTACAGGAGCCGTGTTCATAACACAATACTAAACTAATAGATGTAAAAAATGTGAGAGTCATTATGAGCACCACCTCAGTCGAAAAATAGCTGGACGGACACCTCGCCGAAAATGGGAAAGTTTTACCATATAGGGAAAAGTAAACACTTTTTATATTATAAATGGGTTAGCTTTTGATCCCAATCAAGCTCGGGAGCCAAGACAGGATCCACGCTGGAACCAGCTAAACTTTCACACTTGGGCAAGTTTGGCGCAACGTGGGTTGGAAATCGCAGTAGAAGACCATGATTCTGAAAACGCTACCTATCTGGTGGTGTGTTTATGGTGATTATCTCCAGTATCATTTGCTACCCTTAAGTGTGAGTTAATACTGGTCTACTCTGCCGGGCGATAAGGCAGTGTTTGTGTTTTCAAATATTTCGAATCACTCCATTACATCAAAAATAATTTTATTTACTTATTTTCATTTATCTGTAACTGAACTAGAATCTAACATGAATCCAGTAATGTGAGGCCTATCCAAGAAGAGCTGACGAAAGAAACTCTGTCCAATCATTTATATTAATTAAATTTTTTTTCTTCACCACATCTTACTTTTTTATAAAGCAACGTCACCAATATAGCTATATGTTTTTAATATCTAGCTATGCAGCAAAGCCACATGATACAAATGATGCACATAAACACACTGCAAGGCAAACATCCGCTGAACGGTTTCCGATGGCTGTTTGGTGCACCACAACACTGTTTCCGCCGAGTGACCTACATGCGAGTCACCAGACACCCCAGGAAGCCTCAAACCACTGTTTCATAACCATATGTAATCAACATTGGATATTAAGCAGTGGCCCCACCCATTTAACTATTAAAATTTTTGCAAGTCAAAATAAAAAGCTGAAAAAACATTACTAGCTGACCCGGCCACGCGTTGTTGTGTTATAAATTAAAATGACACCTATCCTATGTCCTAAGTTGAAACGAATTCAGCAAAATGAATAAAGATATCGTCAAAATCGGTTCAGTAGTTTGGGAGTTCATTGCGGTCAACTTTTATATATATATAATCTAATATTACGAGAGGCGTTTAGCCAGGCTAAAGGAAATATTTGAATTCGATTCCCGTTAGAGATAGGCGATTATCTATATCTTGTCTTCATTCATAAGTTGAGACTTAGGCATAACCAAAAATTAGTTATTTAATTTTCGACGAGTTATCAGCTTACATTATTCTGTACTTACAAACTATATACCTTAAAAAGCTAATAAAAGATTCACACAGGTAAAATTAGTCTAGCTAGTACTAAAGTGAGTTTTTATAAGTATGTCCTAAGTGTCCTAGCCGCACGGATACTGGTATTAAAACATTCACATCTAAACTATAAGATAAATCATTAAATTGCTTTACTGTTCGGTGAATACAATTATTCTTCTTATAATTAATATTACAAAAGGGCAAATAAATTATAAAATATTGACACCGCAAAAACATCATAATTCATAGAAAAAAGCAAAACAGTTTAGATCCTGAATCCTGGAAGCCTCGAGATAACTACCAACCAAGTAAAATGAATACAACACAACACCGAAGGATGTCTTCCAATCGCTGACCGTACCAATGACAGTGTGAACTGCCCCTAACGTGTCAAGTTGCAACTGCCGCGACGCTCTAATTACCGTTAAAGGTGATTCTCGCTACATGCATGATTAAAGCCATTAGATTACATTACAATGACTAAATAAATCTATTTTTTTACGGATTTCGCGCATCATATATTTTATATTTAATCATGACGTTTCGACTCCTTTACAGGAGTCGTGATCACAGGATGACTAAGGCAATGGTCGTCATATTTTTTCTACTACCTTCACAATATTTTAATGGGGTACATTCTTACCTGTAAAATTTAATTTATTGAGCGAAGCTCCGAAAGAGTGAAGCTCTCTTTTGGGCAACTCACAAATTTCGTTTGTCTCCCTCCTGCTACTTAACGGTTCAACCGATTCGAACGAATTTTGGCATGAACATACATGAATATAACCTGATGTACATAGGTTATGTAAAAAAAAATAGACTACCATGGAGGAATAATCACCGAAAGAAAAATTCAAAAGCTGATCTACATTGATGATAGGCGCCAAAACTCACATCGTGGTTCGTTAGGTAAGGTAGTGTAATGCTTCGCTCAGTATTTGCAAACAGCAGCATGCATTGCAGACCTAGTATAAATCTATTTGATTTATATCAAAAAGTTGTTTTATTAAAATGTGTAATGTAATCGGAAGTGTAAGAAATAAATATGTTAACCTGCATCGTTGTCATCGACTTCCTATACTTGTATAATTGAAAGTAAAAAGCGTTAAGTCAAGTCGCTCGCATCTATAAGTATCGCACGAACTTGTGACCTTTCTAATCTTAAAACTTATTTATAACTTTCTCATAATTCGATAAACAATTACATCATGTATATGGTCACCCCCAGTAGTTGTATAAGTATCCCCTGAGGTTATCACACTAAGATAGGCTTAATTTTTGGACTTTAGCACCCGCCCACTCCCTTCCAGAGGTGGTGTCTGATGAAGGCCTCTAACCCTTCCCGGGTACAAGCCAACCGCAGGTGGTGTTTAGTCAGTACTAAGCTGACATACAGCACAGCAGGATTTTAGGTTTTACGAGGATTTACCACCTCTCTACTCTGCCTCCGAAGGGTGCCCAAATAGTGTCGGGCGCAAAAAAAACAAAATAAAACAACGATCAGAGCCACACTTTCGATCTAAGGGTAGTTAGGAATATTGTATACTTTATATTTACTTCTGGCGTTTTGACTCCTTTACAGTAGTGATCACAGGATGACTAAGCTTATGGTTGTCAAACATGTGCTACCTTCACAATATTTTAATCGGGCGCGTTCCTAACAGTTAAAATTTTATACAAATCAAAATTGTTCTTAACGTCAGGATTAAATATTAAGTATGTACAAATATCCATTATAAAATTGTTTTATTTAAATGTGTACTGTGCACGGAAGTTCTTGGTCATAATGTTGTGTTTTATTTGACAGTCACTGGTCTATAACATTTCTAATGTTTTGTTAGTGTCATAATTTGGTAAGTTAAGGTTGAACATGTGACCAAGAAAAATATAAATAAAATTTAGCGAGATGATACCCAGTCTCCTTTTAGACGTAATGCTTTGATCATGTTAGTTGCTGTTGCTTTGTCATTTCTGAAGTATTCAAATTACTTGTTTAATAGAAATCATTATACAATTTACATAATGAAATTTAAAATTAAGTCTTTCAAAATTGACTTAAGTAGTAATGCTGTAAATACTTCGAGAAAGATAAATCCCAGTAAGTTTTCGTAAGTGATTGTATGTCTACATTATGTTTATATAACCTATTTTAGTTTTAATTGTAAATAAGTAAGAGCTTAACCGCTGTTTCGCCTAATGGTAAGCGATGATGCGATCTAGGATGTGACGCGCTTGCCTAGAAGACACCTATTACCACGTTTTTCTTATCTCACTTTTCTTATTTGTTTGTCTGTCCGGGCAAAATCTTGCAACTTAAATTTGAGGCACTTTCCGATAAGCTAGAAAGCTGAAACTTTCAGGATAGTTCAGAACCCGATGACAATGCACTCTAAAGCAACTTTCAACTTTCCAGATGCACTTTCAGGTCCACTTTCGGCAACTTTCACTTTTGTATGGGGCTTATCCGATTGTTGCGTAACACATGGTTACTTCGTTGAGTTAATAATTAAAAAGAATAAAATAATTATACTAGATTTAAAAAATCTAAAAATCCCACGTTTTTCAATGTCCTAAAAAGAATAAAATAACCCTGCGGGGCAAAGCGAGGGGCCACTCAAAACGTGGGGGCGCATCTTTACAATAATCGGCATCAATGCATGTCATTCATCTCTTTAAAATCTCCTCTTAGTAATATGCTAGTATTTTTAATACGTTACTAGCGGCCCGTCCCGGCTTCGCACGGGTGGACAAAATTCTTTAATTTTTTTCTATTATTAAATATTTTTTCGTTAGCGCCATCTAGCGTCCGGTAGATGAACTACTTACGGTTAACGCGTTACTATGGTAACGCATATACAATAGCAAAAGAGCGGACAGACAAACACACAAACCACTGTAATCTTAGATTATAGATTAATAAAAGCCTATATGCCTGAGCGAATATTGATAACACTATGAACAACCGTTGTATACGTCTTAATACATACTTAATTTAACGTTACGTTTAATGTACGACTCGAGAGAGACAGTCTTTGACTAAATGTACTATCCAATTTAACATTTGCGCGCTGTATTATCAGCAGAATATGTTGGTTATTATTATGTATCACCTACTGTTATCCATATTCTTGCAAATAAATAAATTATTATTATTAAAATCACACCTTTTTCATGTAGGAGTAGGCAGAGATCACAGATTTCCACTTTCCACGATCCTGACATACATCTCTCGCTTCTTCAACTCCCAAGGGTAAGGGTACTTTTGACCTGACATTTTTCAGGACAACTCTTTGATCCCCGAAAGTTCACCTTGGTCTGCCTTTATCGATTTGCCCATACACATTTGTCTCATATACTAGTCAATCTTCTTTCGTCCATCCTCTCTACATGTCCAAATCATGTTTGTCTTTCAAACATGATTTGGATGTCTGTCCTTTTTTATATATTTGTCACTATATCCCCTTCCACACCACACCACTCTCTTATCACACCATCCCTAATTTTATCCATTAAAATTCACTCCAGCTATACTCCTCAAAGCTCTGTTTATTTTATATTTGAGTGGGAAGCACATTATGCTGTAAATACCTTTAAACGGATTTGGGTAAACTGTTTTATCGCCAGATAACTTTTTTAATGAGCTTTAAGTCTAACGTACAAACGAAAAGCTATTCATGAAAGTTGTTTAAACGTGCCAAGAAAGGTAAGTAAACATAATTCAAAGGTCATGCCTTTTGTTTTAATTACACAATGATAATGTTAAGGATTTACAGTAATTATACTTTCACATGGCGACTATTCTTGGTACTTATACATTTTAGTTTAAATATTTTTAACAATGCATTAAACACTTTACTAATATTCTCATAAATCCCCCATGGTAAGATAAATTCTTGTGTTACGAGTTGGTCCCCATCTGTTGTACATAAATGCCGTCCATCAGCTAAAAGGTAGCTAAGCCACAAAAATATTTTTGGCATATAAACGAATACCCGGGAAAAAAGTTAAAAATTGTTAAAATTTGCATAAATCAACTTTTTTACGGATTTTGCGCATAATTTATGTTATATTAATTGGACACCTCACTATTAAAATTTTTATATAAGTTCTTTTATTCCAATGTGTAATTTGCGCGGAAGTATTAGAATTGAAATTGTTATTTTCGCTAGAACTATTTGAACAGCTTCATCAAATTCTTTAAAACTGATTATCGCTTACATAAAAATACATAAGATTGTATGTTTTATGAAACTGGGAACTATAACGATTGTGTATAAAAATCGAAATCGGGACCACAGCGATGACGTAAAAATTTCATGGGTAAAATTGAAAAGGTTCACCTTGGCTACAATTCGCAAATAATGCCGATTAATAAACGAATAGTAGACATACGTGTTTGTAGGAAGGTCACCATCTTTTAGACATTCATGGCGGCTGTTGTATTTAGCAAAAAAGAAAAAAAATACAAGTCATCACCGTTATAAAAGACATTTTAAGGGTAGTATGAAACAACACAAAAATGATATTATCGGATTACAAGGTAAGTAGGTAGCTAAAATACTTTTGTCATAGAAATAAGAATAGCCAAGTAAAACAACTACCTATTTTAATTGCAAGTTATAGTAACTGAGCCACGCGTGGCTGGGTAAGATAGTCAATTTATATATTCAGAATTGAAAAGCAGCTCTGCTAATTGCATCGTCACGAACTGATACTGAGCTAGATAAGGTATCTAGTAGGCGAAGGCGCCTCGTTCAGATCCGCCCATGCCCATTGTTATCTCACAGTGGCAGTGTGCCGAGTTCATAGAGATAACGAGGCCAATGCAGGCGGATGACGACTATGTACTACGAATAATAGTGATCTTTTGAGGTGGATGCGATCGTATCTTGAGAATAGATCTCAGGCAGTCACTGTTAAGGGTTACACCTCTAACTTCGTGCCCATCCCGTCCGGCGTGCCCCAGGACTCGCACCTTGGTCCACTACTTTTTAACGTTTTTATTAATGATATTGCCAAATCTTTTAAAATATCCAAATTCCTTTTATTTGCAGATGACACTAAAATATATAATATCATTAAATCTACTGAGGATTGCATTAATCTACAAACTGACTTATTTAGATTGTGCCAGTACTGCAACATGAATAAAATGTACCTCAATGTAGATAAATGTTGTGCTATATCGTACTCAAGAAAAAAGTCACCAATCTTATACAAATATCAAATTCTTGATAGAGATCTTAAGCGCGTTTCCGAGGTGCGAGACTTGGGAGTGACATTAGACAGTGAGTTGTCGTTTTCATCGCACATACACAATATCAAGGCTAAGGCATTAAGAATGTTGGGGTTTATTTTTCGTCAGGGTAGGGACTTTACTAAAATCAGCACGTGGTTGCTCCTATACAATAGTTTTGTAAGATCACAATTGGAATATGCATCGACAATCTGGAACCCTCAGTATTCTACCTATATTAAGTGTATTGAAAAAGTGCAAAAGAAATTCTTAAGGAGGTTGAAGTACAAATTCAACAGCTTGAACTTTGATATTGTGTCACTATCGACTCGAAGGGAACACAGGGATCAAGTTTTATTACATAAAATTCTCAATAGTCAAATTGATTCTCCATATTTGCTGGATAAAATTAGACTGAAATGCACACGGGTTAGTCTCCGGACTACAGCTACTTTTGCCCCTCCACAGGTTAGGACTAACTACGCAGGCAACAGGTTTGTGATTAGAGCTATGAATTCTTACGATTCTAAATATAGTCACATCGATATATTTAGATATAAACTTGCTAAATTTAAAAAGTTGTTAGCAATTGATGCTTAAATTGTATTTAGTTTTATTTTCTTACCACACACTGCATAAAAATTATTTATTTTAAAATTGGAATATTAAAATAGATATGTGAATCATTGTTTTGCACATATCACGTTTTCTTTTCTGTAACTGACACTACACGTAAATTGTTACTCAACAGTTATGAACTATTATTATAATAGAAAAATACTAGAAAAAATCGACTCGGGTCACAAGTGAATCTCAGGCGGGAAACGAACCCGCAACCTTTGGAAATCCGGTCCAATGCTCTCCCAATTGAGCTACCGAGCCTTGCGAACACTTGTCGAAATTTTCTAGTACCTTCCCGATTTTACGCTGTAGGCCAGCGTTGTTTCATCAATGAGAGGAACATCCTCTCGTATTCGAAAGAAACATTTTTACAAATGTTTGGTTAATCGATTAAGATGAAACAGCCATGTTAGATTTATAATTTTTATAAATTTTATGCATTTTCAATGCGATTTTATAAGATAAATTATTATAATAGAAAAATACTAGAAAAAATCGACTCGGGTCACAAGTGAATCTCAGGCGGGAATTGGGAGAGCATTGGACCGGATTTCCAAAGGTTGCGGGTTCGTTTCCCGCCTGAGATTCACTTGTGACCCGAGTCGATTTTTTCTAGTATTTTTCTATTATAATAATTTATCTTATAAGATCGCATTGAAAATGCATAAAATTTATAAAAATTATAAAAGTTATGAACTATTTTTATAAGTGAAAACTATTTTGGCAAATGTAAAATTTAATTTGTGAAATCCATCTGTGTCATTAATGCTGTTTGTTTTCCAAATAAATAAATAAATAAATAATGTGCAAACGGTTCACATTTAAGTTCTAAGACAAGTTGCATTATCAATGGGGGTTGAAATGGTAGTGACTCGCATACCTATCTCTATACTTATATTATATAATTACTTATAACTCTATACTTATAACTCTATACTCAATATCTTAATTGATTCCCATAGTGTCCTTTAAATTTTTATTAAATCACTATGGACCCTACGGGCTCAACAGTAAAAGTGAAAGAATACTATTAATTTCATGACTATTAAAAATAATTGGCATTGATTATATAGTTAAAATGTTTTATTTTGAATGGGATCGCTTTTGAGCCCAATCAAGCCCGGGGGCAAAGATAGGATCCACGATGGAACAAGGTAACCTAGAAGGTGCCTATTCACCCTGGCTTTGAAAATGGACGGGTTATAAATAACGCGGGAAATACAAACGCAGGGAGGGAGTTCCACTCCTTTGCTGCGCACATTATATAAGATGTTGAGAAGCGCTTGGTGCGACAGATAGGAAAAAAGAAGATGGCGATATGAGCAAATGTGATGTTCTCTAATATTTATATTAATATTAAAGACATCAGATTATAAGGGTGCAAATTCTTTATAAGTAACTATTGGAACACTAAGTTCATTTCGATTGTTTATATAAAAGTGAAT
This sequence comes from Calamotropha paludella, assembly GCA_927399485.1. NCBI lineage: Eukaryota > Metazoa > Arthropoda > Insecta > Lepidoptera > Crambidae > Calamotropha > Calamotropha paludella. Next base: position 23,950,135 of record OV656817.1, on the reverse strand, counting down.
AACATTAAATCTTTGATATTTATCTTTATTCGTCAGACCTAACGTATTGTAAATGTATTAATCTTGCTACACTGGACACGATTCAGCGCAGAGCTGAGAGGCTCATTAGTCACAGCAAGTTGGTGAAGAGCAAGCTTCACCGCCGCAAAGTTGTCTGTCGGTCTTCTACAGAATGTCTTTCGGAGTGTGCTCAGGAGCTGCATATGCTCATACCATCTCCCTTTTTCCATTGGACATCCAGACGCATTACGGGCAACCACCCTGTCTTGGTAATAATCTTTTGGTCTCAACATCTTTTATAATGCGCACAGAAGAGGAGTGGAACTCCCTCCCTGCGTTTGTATTTCCGAGAACTTATAACCCGTCCGTTTTCAAAGCAAGGTGGGTATGCAACTTCTAGGTTAGCTCGTTCCATCATGGATCCTATCTTTGCCCCCGGGCTTGATTGGGATCAAAAGCGAACTCATTCAATAAAAAACATTGCTCTACTTATCCAAACTTGTATATTGTTTTCTTTTAGTAACTATCTTTACCCTTTAAAATAAGTACATTGCTAGACGAATGCCTTAAAAAATAAACCATCTCATATACAAGGTGTCCCAAAAGTAGGGCCAAGAGGAAAGCCCACTTCTTCTGTTTTCGGGTCATGCATCTTTTGTATTTTCTTGGCAAACCTTGATTTATAAAAGATTATATATTTTATACAGTTTATTCGCATTACATTTAGATTTACAAAAGGAAATGAGAGCTATTCTAACAAACGAAACTTCTATGTCGATTGATCCAAAATTCAGGCTGAAAAGGAATGGAAATTCCTTTCAACAGGTGCTAAAGAGTATTTCTCATTCAAGATTATACGAATCCAGTTTACCAAAGTTGACATTCGTCATTTATCATAGTGCTATGTATTATCGTATCTTCTAAGCCTGGAGGCTTTGTGGGAATGGGGGAGAACCTCCACGCATGCGTGCTAGAACGATCGATCGTCACCCTCCCAGGTTCCTTCATGCCTAAAACTGTTTTAAACCATTTAAAGCTATTTTTCTTACGCTCATTGAATAAAATATAACATTGTAATAAACGTTATAATGTAATGTACTTCCTAATATTTTGGTTGAAATAAAACCTTAAACTTATAAAAACGTATATACAACAATATCGCTAAGTGAAAGTCCTCATAGGATCGAAGTTATGAAACAAGAAAATTACTGGCAACATAGAAAGTCATTGACCTTTGTGAAAATTCTTCCGAATCGGGGTCAATGACCGCGAAAATCTGCAAGCTTGCTTTCCGTTTTCCGCCTCCCAAGTCAGATGATCTGCTTTATCGGGTGTAAAAATTCTGTTCCATATTGCTATCATAACATTGGCTTAACTAAACTTGACGCAAACTATGACGTCGTTTCGATAAGATAATAAATAGGTATGAGTAAGGTGTCAGCGTTTACTCTGTGAAAATCTACATATATTATACATAGATACGTAATATTTATTGAAATACTACCTGACCCGGCCACGCGAAGCTGTTATAAATTAAAATGAAACCTATTCTATGTCCTAAGTCCGAACAAATCCAGCAAAATAAAAAAAAAACATCAAATTAGTTTAGTAGTTTCAGAATTCATCGTGGTCAAACACTGACACAGAATTTTTATACATATAGATAGATATATAAGAACCCTTGATTCGGGTACAAATGCTCGTATTTATCACAAACAGTTGCCCCTTCCGGCACACGAACCCACGACCATCGGACTCAGTATCTCTATCGTTACACCAAACTGTCTTAAAACATACAGTCTACACTTCAAGTGTATGCATCGCCTGATCGATATGGCATTACTGATGCAGTGTGCGTGAGTGCGATCGTTGACCCCGCCAGAGCCTTCGATAATATGACATTCGCAGTACGAAATGCCAGTGCCTTCGCACGGATCATAGGATTAGAGTGGCTGTCCCATTTAAAACACGACTCATATTACGAAAGCAGCACTTCTATTCCCCAATTTATCTTCAAATTCCAGCTGATGACGTCAAATTAATCTACCACGAGTTTCCACAGTGATAGACTTGACCAATATCTGAATTACGACATATTTGTTTTATCTTATCATGGAAATAGATATATTTTAGTCCCTTGTTTATCGGCCAAATAGTAATATGCCCCTTTTCATCTCAATATCACTAAGTAAAAATATATTTTAGATTTTTACTTTACCAAAAATCTTTTTTATTTTATATTTGATATTAAAATTCCATTAAATACGGTTAGGTTAAACGCCTAAATCTTGAGAATGGTAGAATTTTTCTTGTATTAATTTATTTAGATAAAAAATTACAACAGTAAATTGAGTTACTAAAATAGAAGGTTATATTGCTTTATCTTCAGCAAACAAATCAAATTATTTGTCAGTTCGAAGCTTAAAAGGTCGCAACTGTCGGAAGAAATGGTGGATCGTAAATAAACATCTCCAACCAGCCACGCGGCACCTAATGAGGTCTGTGTGTTCAACGAGAAAGGCGAGTTCAACGGCCTTGATGACATAACAGCTGTTTCGGCATCTGTACGTAACATTTACAAATCCATTTGTCTGACAATGAAGTAACCATGGGCATACAAAGCCCACAGTAGTTCACAACTTCGTGCAGCATGACTAAGAAGGCCAAGCGGTGACAGCTCATGCAGATGCTGCATGGAGGCACAGCATGTACTCATGGAATGTACAAGTGTGGCAGAGAAACGGACACAACGGCTCAATTCCAGAATCTCTCCCTGTGGACTAAGAGCCAGTGCCTACCACTCTAAGGGTCTAATACTCACCCTTCGGATAGGTCTGGCCTTTTAAATAATGACTTAGTATTGTCATTTGAACACTGTGTAAATTTCAGCTTTTATAATTTAACGTGAGAGAGCTCAGGTACTGCGCCCCTAGATTACCTGATATCTACCAAAGGCACCGTTACTCAAGGTTTGTAACCCCCAATCATTGCTCCCTCCATCAGCGAGAACACGCAAAAAAAAATTCAGCTTTTATACTTTAACGTATGTCTGGTAGGCACTGGCTCTCACTCTACTGAAGTTTGCAGTAGCCTGAAAAGGCTGCTAACATTCTGGTATGAATTGAGTTGGCTGGAGTAAGAGAACCCAACACACGCACAATGGCCCAATCACGAGGCTAACTAAGGGCCCTTTTCCTGTCATGCGTTTTTTCGTCCGCACGCGGATCTGGTCCGCATGCGGGTGATAGCACGCTACTGGCCACACGCAGGACAAAGATTTACCGTTTCGCTGCAGTCTCGTGCGTGTCGCCAGTGAGTACACTCGTGTCCAAAAATGAACGTTAAAAAAGTGATTACCGCTTATATCATTTAAAAAAAAAAACAATTCAGAGTAGATCCATATCTTGAAACCAGACAATTTAGTGGTATGTTTAATGTAAATTTAACATACCAGCCATATCAAAATCTCCGACTTAACGATCGCAAATTTAAGAACTACTTCCGAATGTCGCTTCGTTCTTTTGATGAGTTGCTGGGAAGAATTGAACATAACTTGGCTGTATCCAGTTTACGAAGAATCTTCGTTATGTTTATGTTATGTTATGTTCGGCCTTAGTAAGACTGTCGAAATCTGGAATTATTTCTTGGCAAATTTCTAGCCAAGCAGCTGCTCTTGCATCGTGATTTTTATACAAAGCATTTTGCTTATCCCACAATGCAGGACGAAAGTGCACTTCAATTATCACTCTCTCCGTATAAATTTTCATTTTTGTTGGCGTCTATCCATGCGTGCGTTCCACGTCACAGTAAAAACAACACTGAGAGTAGAAGAACGCCGCCCGCGTCCGGGTAGAACGCACGCGGGCTGCGCGCCCGCAGCCGATCCGCGTACCGCTCGCGAGCTGCCCGCATGATAGTAAAAACATGTATGAAATGATAGATTGCGGGCGGCACGCATGCGGACCAGATCCGCGTACGGATGGAAAAACGCATGACAGGAAAAGGGCCTTAAATAAAGCCAAGCGGTGTATACTTACACGCTTGGTAAGAGAGATTTTTGCTCAGTTGGGTGTACATTAATGAACTCAAATTTAAACATGTACAAGATGAAGGTTGTTCGGTGCACCGATAGCGGTCCTGCCTTTCGCTCCGACAGCCCTGGATTCGAGTCCCAGAAGGGGCGTATGTTTGTATGATGAATAAGGGTATTTGCAGTCAAATTTATGGGTATTATTAATATAACATATCTATGTATCACATCTGTATGTCTATACGTTACCCTAGTATCCATAACATAAGCCTTACAGTGCTTACTTTAGAGTGATTTATTAGTGTTTAAAAAAACTTGTGTTTTTGACGTGGTGCAATCACGTTCATGTTATTTATTATAAGCTTATGGTACAATGGGACAGACGTATTCTGTGAAACTCCCTAAAGAAAATAGCCGTACTGCCTGAACAGATTTCTCACAATTATTATGCATCAGGTCATAATCATCAGTTAATTAATTTCTTATTTCCTGGAGTACAGTCAAATAAGTTCTACCACGCAAATCCAGTGAGGTTTGCTAGAACTAATGCCTGCAAAATTCAGCCGAAATGACAAAGTGCTTTCCAAACCACGGATGAGCTAGTGATATTTTTTCTTGCCCACCCATCCGATGGCTCGCCTTTGCGAAAAGTAGCTTATCCAGCTAACCTTCATCGAACTTCCCCAGTTTTCCTCCAGTAAAATGCAAAAATACCAATTGAAATATATAAATAGCTCCATTCATGACAACAATATGACTCATATGAGTATTAGTGATAAAATATCGTCTGCAATTTAAGATACGGTAACAAATGGTGCATTACGAAAATAGGTACATCCTATCACGCATATAGGATTGCCATGCGTGCGGAAAATGCCGGACACAATCAGGATTTTGTATGCGTCGGCGACCAAAAATAAAACGGTATCTGAAATGTGCGGCTTTTATAATTAAACCGTTTTTGTAATTATTGCAATTACTGAAATTAATATTGAATGATGTGATTCATTAAAATTAATTGTTGTTTCATGAGAAATTAAAATCTCATGGTTAAACATAATCATAATTATATTTCCAAGAATATGGTACATATTTGGTCCTTTAACAATTCAGCATATTCTGCCTTTGTTCACGGCATGGAAATTGTTGTTCTTAGTTGAAAAATGCTACAATTTTAATAGATTTAAAATAAGTACATTACAAAATAATATGACAAAAGGAGCTTCGTCTTACTTAAAGAATACTTCTCAGAATATTAGTAAAACTATATATGATACTAGCTCACCCAGCCACGCGTTGCTGTGTTATAAATTAAAATTATATCTATCCTATCTTTCAAGTTGGATCAAACTGCACACGGTGTACAAATTTGATTAAGTAGTTTAGAAATCCATCGCGGACAAACAACGTGACACGTAATTTATATATATTAAGATAATACTATACGCAGTAATGGTAAGAAAATAATATTAAGCGTAATCAGCCTTTTACCCAAATGTCCGGCTAAACTCGATCAGTCCGGCTTTGCAGTTTTCAGACTTAGCAACCCTACACGCAAGATGATTCGCACCGCAATGGCGGTTCAATATTGTGCAACTTAAGGAGAATCGATTGAGTAGAGCCGGGAAAGGCATGGCGCATATATATGTTGGACGTATTCTCAGAATGCTAAGTTAGGAACACTGTTTTTTTGTCTACTGTTTGTGTTTTATAAAACCTTAGGATGTAGGTACTAGGGAAAAAATTGTATCTTGAACTATAAAATACCCTTTAAATTAATACCGAAGTTGATGTATTTTTTTCAAATGATAAGACGCACATATATTCAAACTATTGGTAAACATTCCAAATGGTAATCGCAAATCATATTTAAATGCATTAAACAAAAAAATACGCATAGATTTTTTTTATCTTTTTTGATTCTCAGCCTCTCACAATTAAATAAAAAAGAAAAAATTTTTTAACAAGCTTTTTTTATTTAGTAGTAAATAAATCGAATTAAAATTAAAGCTGCTTCAACGTCAGACCGTGGTTACCATATAGGATAAAAGTACTCGTCCATACGAATCAAACAAGCCCAAACTCCATGTAGTTGTATCGTTTTATTGTAGAATTCCAATGGCCACCTTTCATCTCAAGCATCAAATCAGCTCCCTGTCATCATAATATTGCATTGTCACGCGATTTACGTCTGCATATAAAATTTCATCACAATCGGAAATCGGGTCAAAAACATGCAAGATTTCATTACAGACCCCAGGACAGAAATTAAAGCTTGTAAAAAGATTGTTTGTTATCATTAAGTTTATTATATCTATTTAATTAAATAACGCTAAGTTCATGTTTAATATAATCTTTTCTGCTGTCGGCATAAAAAGTCTACGCTTGTCAATCAACGTCACGTTTGAAGAGCACTTACGATAAATGTAAAGCAGCAATCGGGATTGTACGGGATCTGCATGGTAATCACGCAACAGCGTCTCGTATACATCACGCCAAATTTATTATATCGCAACATGCATGGGACAAAAGACGATATTTTAGAGCAGGGTTTCCCAACCTTTATTTCGCCGAGCCCCCCGAACAAAAAAAAATTCTGGCCCCCCATAATTAAGTTTCAACAAAAATAAAAAGCACATTTTCCATTTCTTAGTTTTCTTTCAAACATACATATGATTCGATTACTGACATTTCTCTACGCTCCCATAGGGGGCATGCCCCCTGGTTGGGAAGTCCTGCTTTAGAAGATGTATGTTTAGGAGAAATTATCGAACAGGAATTAGATGTATAGATACATCTTCACAACCAATACTGTAGTCAAGAGCAATAAAATTAATATATCATGTTACACTAAATCGGCCATAAAGAGACAACAATATTGAAATGAATAATTGATGTAATGTGAGATAGTTCTAAGGTGAATATCTCTTATTGGTTGTGACCCTGCTACTATATTACATTAGAATATTTAACATTGTAATATTAAACCAAATAAAGATAAAATGTTTTTTTTTAAATAAGAGCATACACAATGCTTTTATTGTATATCAACAGCTATGTCATGGCTCCGTAAATCCTCCTTATGGTGACCTTGCACCAATAAGTTAATTAAGTCTAAAATTACATAGTTATAAAAAATTAATAAGCATATTGTAAAGAACGCTGTGTAAGTATGGACAGCACGTCTTACTGCCCTTGGGAGTTTTAATGTGTTGATTGAGTGTCATATTAAACTGTAACAATTTTAGAATGACTGTCACAGTTATTCAGACTGGCAGCAGCTCAGCAAATTCTCAAAGCACAAAACCAGGATGTATGTAGCAACAAAATGATGCAAAATATATATCATGTACCACATAAACCTGTTATTGCTGGCATGGCACAAGACATCTGTATGGATTGATTGGGTTTATAGTAGCCAAACAATGCGGTCCCAGTATGGATTTGTGGATACTTTACAACTGCAGACACAGCCAGAAATAATGTTAACATGATTTCCGAATCACAAAAGAGCTTTTGATAATAACTGTCTCCACCCCAGACCCCACTTACAAAAGTTGATTAATTTAGCAATAACTACTGTGCTGTTGAATTTCACAATGCAATGTACATTAAGATTAATTGTTCATTTAATTCAATTGATTTGGAAAAAATAAACATACCAGTATTTATGAGTCTGTTATACATTCCTAACTCAATTATGTAGGAGTAAGACAGCCATAGTATTAGGCCTTAGCACTGTTTTAAAACAGCACTCAATGCACTTGGTACAATGAAATTTTTTTTTAAAAAATGCATTAAAAGACGTGTTCCTATGGTAATGATTGCAGAAAAGTCTTAGGAAATAAAGGGTTTTTCTTTTCATTACATTGCCTCTGGACCTGAAAAATGTTTCTTGAGCATCAAGACATTATGGAGTTCAAAACTGGACTAGAGAATAATATTCCTGAAATGTCAGATAGCCAGTTGTTTAGGTAAAGATAGGGTGCAGGAAATAATTTTGGGCTAGTATCCAACATACCCATTTTCTCAAGTCTAAACTGTCTAAACTGTGATCACTTAACTATCCTTCCTTACATCACATTACTTTCAAGCTTTTTAGAATATTAAGTTCAATAAACAGAAACACTGCGCTAAGCTAAGCACAAAATTTAAACATAATTTAAAGAGGAAAATAAAGTATAATAATAACTCTTGTAGTATTTTGATATTGGCATCTACACTATGAAATGCAATAAAGATTGAAGAAAAAGGTGGTTTGTGACAACCTACTCAACATGTTGAGAAGTCGGCTAAATATTCTAGTTACTACTTTTAACTAGATATAGTCAATATTGTAACAGTACTAACAATTACCATTCAAAATGATTTAAAAAAATATAGCAACATGAATATGTAATCTTATTACTATAAAAAACAAGATATTTAGTTTAAAGTTAAGGATTGCCCGCTGCCGCTGCCCGCACTCTTAACTTATACCAATTTACTTTTTTAGGTTATGTTAGAGTAGATCTATGAATATTAAAAAATTTACATAGTGTGGCAATTTGATTTTCCCAAGATATACCTTAACCATAAAATCCATTCTTTTTTGAAACAGTAATGACCAGGTGCTATTATTTTACTTAATTTTATGGACAAAGACTAATTTATTATTTTAACACCTCTCATTTATATTATATTACTATTATAATTATGTTGTTTGGTTGCTGCTTGTGACAACAGCGGAATTACACAATTATTTTAGTTTTTCGTTACCATAACTGCAAAATTGGGTGACAATAATTATCTATAAGGAAGTCCCACACTGTCATAAATCAGAAATTAAAATACCTACTAATATGCAATGCATTATTTAAGAACATTAAAAATTTCATGACATTCATCAAGAAAGACAAAAGTCAAGTAAAAATTACAGTGCAAGACATAGATTACCAATTTTTGGGTATATCCTGTTTAAAATTTAGAATGTATATCTAATTGATAGCAATATTTAAAAATGGCACAATAACCTGTTTTATTGCACAAGACTTTCATGATTTTACATGTTGATGTGGTTTTATCACCATCAACTTCAAGCTGCAAAATGTGACTATGCTCTTATTAAGTACTGGAAACCAATTAGATCTCCAAATATTTCCAAGAAAAGAAAGACGAAAAATGCTATTAGTAAATAATTTCAAATGCCAATCCTAAAAGTCATTGGTTATTAAAAGCAAATTAGAAATTATCTCCCACGAATTCTATGTTCAGCTAATTAGAGAGTGAAGAACAATGGATGAAATCTCTTACCTGCTAATCTTGCTAAAGTCATATAAAACGGTAACGCCCCTATGGACGAGAGCTGACGAACGGGAATAGAAGATCCTGGCTTCGACGAAGCTTGCACCAGGGGAACACGTCCTCGCGACACGCCGGGAGGGTCAACCTGCCACAAACGACACGTACACCGCGATTATTCCTAAATTATGTTTCACAATAATCCATATTAAATACTTTCGCGCATCTTACTACTTTACTACTATTCTAACCAATTTCTGTACCCGCAATGTACGCACCAGCTGGCAAAAACGTGGTGTCCACGAACGAACGAACGAATACCTGCTATACGTAAATATAGGAATAGATATTCGATATTACGTCGGTACCTTCCACTGTCTATGACGATGCGAAACTCCAACTGAAAATTCTAAACTTCACAGCACTAGATCAGTGCCACTTTTTAATCAACTATGAACAAACTCAAAAGGAATTGGGTTTTTAATGCAACACGTTTTCGTTCAATGAAACGACGACAGACAGAAAAATAAATGAAATTGTACACTTTCTTATGTTTCTAGAACTACGTTCACACCGGAAGCGAGCATTTTTTTAAACATGAAACAATGAAAACATAATATTTATAATTGTATTTGTTCGGACTGAAAAAATATTTCATTTCTAAAAATTAGTAAGCAAAGAAGAAACAGAAAATTTTAAATGGCGAATAATTTGAATAATCAAAGCAAAAATCCGCAACAGAAAATAAAAAATTGACAAACGGAAATAAACAGTTTTTGAAGTTTGCTTGTCTATGGTATGGTAAAAATAATATACTCGAAGTAGTAATAGTATTCAAAGAAAAACCACGGGCTAATATGGTGTACGTGTTTTATTTCAGCCTGGAACTAACGTGTACGTGTTTAGAATAATAAATAATTGGTCAAGGGGAATACCTATTATTACTGTTGTTTTTGTGCAGAAGATGATGATGTAGATGCATGGAAATTAAATATTCGATCCTTGAAATTATGCTGGAGATAATCATCATAGATAAAATGGGCACCAGCATTTCTTATATTTATGGTCCTTTTCATCCACCCGCCGAGCATGAATGACAAAACCCTCATATATTTTGAGGGAAGCCCCCGTCCTGCAATGGATGTGTTCTGAACCTAGATTTTTTGTGAACATTGTAGTTACAATAAACGACCTTTTTGTGGGAACGTATAGTGCCGCTTTAATAGTTTTGTTATGCATCTTTTTTCACTCTTTCAAGAAGTATATGACAGATTCAATGAAAGCCCATGTCTTGAAAGGGTTTTTTTCATGATTCAATCATTCATCCTTTGATCACCTATCTTTCGTAAATCGCTGTAATAACTAGGTTTGAAATGCATGCTGCTGTTTGCAAACACTACCTTAGCTTAAAACTCACCACCTGACCTTATCTAACCTAACCTCACCTTAATCATTCACAATTGCCTCGAAAATATCGCGCAAAACAACTGGTTGCCAAACAGGTGTCCGATTTCAAAACTTTCTTTGCACAATAGTGTCGACCACTATATGAGTTTTGGCGCCAAATTTCATCAATGTAATATCAGCGGTTTGTATGTGATCCGCTTTTGAATTTTTCTTTCGGTGATTATTCCTCCATGGTAAAGACTATATTTTTTTTACATAGCCTATCTCCGTCAGATTATAATCATGTATGTTCATGCCAAAATTCGTTCGAATCCGTTGAACCGTTAAGTAGCAAGAGAGAGACTATCGAAATTTGTGAGTTGCCTAAAAGAGAGCTTCACTCTTTCAGAGCTTCGCTCAATTATACATCGGGGTCTAAGTACGAAAATAATTTACTAATGACAAAGCTGTATGGACTACGTATCCTTTGCCTTATCTTATAGGATATATTATCCTAAGTTATAAAAATCAGAATTTATAGTACTTAATAATCTAGGGATTGATGTGGGAAGGGGAACCCGGAGGCTTATCAGGGAATTTATGAATGAGGAACAGTCAAGTAGGAGGCATCCAATGAAAATGTGATTCAAGTCCTCCTGACGTATATACAAAACGTATCTTTAATGCTACAGTACATATCAGTTTTTCGCATCAGTTAAACTGACGTCAATCCAAAACTTGATTGTGAGTGTCAAATCATCACTCCAGAGTTTTAACTGACGACACGCCACTTATTTCCGAGACTACCATAAATCCAACTCGGTGCGTCACGCCAAACGGCTCGTGAGTGTGTGGTCGTCAATCCAATGGCGTCAGTTCGCTCACCTCGCAGCGCCCGCGGTGAATGAGCGTGTTGTTGCATATACTATTAACTCCGATGCTAAGAAATGAAAAGTGGCAGTCAATCTCTCATGAGGGCAAATAGGTTCTTTCATATTAGTATCCTGTTTGGGAATATGTGGAGTTACCTGTTCTAAAAGCTTCAAATATGTCAAATTATTATAATAGAAAAATACTAGAAAAAATCGACTGGGCTCACAAGTGAATTCTCAGGCGGGAATCCCCAATTGAGCTACCGAGCCTTGTGAACCCCCGTCGAAATTTTCTAGTACCTTTCCGGTTTTACGCTGTATGCCAGCGTTCTCATCAATGAGAGGAAATTTCGATTCGAAAGAAACATTTTTACAAATGTTTGGACAATCGATTAAGATGAAATAGCCTTTTAATTTTTAAGTTTTATATATATTTTGCATTTTTTGAATGCTATCTTATAAGATTAATTATTTTAATAGAAAAATACTAGAACAAATCAAGTGAATTCTCAGGCGGGAATCGAACCCGCAACCTAAGGTTGACATGAGTGAATTAATTTTCCCTTTCTTTAGGCCTTTCTTTCTTATTCTTTTGGTGAGTATAAGGCAACAAACAGTAGCCTCAGTAGGAATTGAAGTTTCTTCTTCGGAATTTCATTTTTTTTCCACACAATCAAGTAGTACTGCTCCCAACAGCCTGGCCGATCGAAAACTGGAGAGCCGGAGTGATGCTAGTGAATGCGGAAATCGAGTTGGCCTAAAATCATTTGGAATGATGCCACAATTTTACGTCTGGACTGTCGCGAAAAACTGATCGTCAATGCCAACTTTTAAGTGTACTATTTATGCTAACAGTGACAGTTGGTTATGGTTTATGATGATAATGTCAGTTTGACAAATGGCACGGATTACGAATTAGAATTCCCCAATGTTGTAATAGATTAAAATATTCAATAATTACAATAGAACTACAAAGTCAATAGTTATAAAACTTAAGGCCGTGTGATTTACAGTAGTTTCAAACAGAAATGGTAGGATATTCGTTGATTTTTTATGTAAAGCTTTTGAGGTTATGTGAAGTGCCCTTGTGACTTAAAAAAATCATTATTCATTTCAGCATACATGTCGACAGTTATTTTACAGTCCAGCACGTTGGAAATGCATCTTACCTATAAATGTCAAACCTACAGTTCTCACTTTAAAAACAGATAAGGTTAGTTTGAAAATGTTCTTTCTTTTCTTTGCAATATTTTTTTATAAATGTATTAAAGTTCCTTATATTGCTTCAGCAAGACCAAGTAATTACACTCAAGTAGCATTGTAAACCGATATTAAACTCGTTTTTGTATCTATGCTGATTTCATCACCTATTTTATAGTTACATGGCATGAGAAGACTGCTTGTTTAGTAGGTATTAATATCTGATTATTATTTCAAGTCAAAAGTAACATAATATAAGTCTTGCCTTTGATTTCTAGTTAACAGTACCACAATGCTGTCACTACTCAGCTCGGAAGGGTTTCTTTTCATCAATTATCGAAAACATAAAAGAAGATATTGCAAAAAATAAGGAGATGAAAGAAAACATAAAAAAGTTCAGAGAAGAAGCACAAAAATTGGAGAACTCAGAAGCTCTGCAGGTAATTACTCTTTTCATATAAAAATAACAAAGTAGTACCAACATAGTAATAAAACAAAACTAAACTATATCAGAAATACACAAAATAGTGAAAAAGAAAATAGCTTATGAGTGAAAAATATTATTCGGTCTCTAATGAACGATAATGGGAAGTTTTTACACATACTTAGAAACCATGAATTCGCCTGTTTAGATTTTTAATTTAAAGATGAATTTTTAAGTAATTATTCACTAACATTTAAATTTTGACTTTACACTACTGTTTTCTAAATTTCCACTAAAGTTACGAAGCTGATTATTTTAGACATAAAAGAAGCACTAAAGATAATTCAGTGGCATAAAGAAAAACATTAAAATATGTTCAACTTTTTTTTATTAAAAATTTTTAAGTTTAAAGAACTTAAAAATTTTTAATAAAAAAAAGATCGAAATTTTCAAAAAGTCAGAAAAAAATTATTACTCTAAAACTACGAATAATCGCGGTACATGGGGGTGATTCGGGTACTCCAAGAGGTGCTCTAACTCTGGACTTTCGCTTGACACTATTTTTTGGGACACCCTGTATATAGAGTCAGTCTATAAATCAGTCATTCAAAGGTCAAACTATATCCAAAATCCCTGAATAAATATATTACTTTCTGGTTATCTTCTAGTAGCTAATGGAGCAGCGGACTGCATGAATTTAAGTCCTGGGTGGTTGAATTGAATCCTTTAGTTTTCTTAGGCTTCTATTTTGAATCCTAACTGTGAACTACAGTTTTTCTTTACATACTACCTTACTTTACTTACAAAATCAATGTTTGTAACTAGTGACTTCTGTCACAATCAGATTGATCAACCTCAGCACGCATTTTGTCGGCTGCTTTCCCCCATAGACTTCGAGAAATGTAGATGCTGTGATCACCCATCTAAATCTCCATGGTGCCAGTGATCGGTTACAGAGTGGTCATGAATTCTTCTTCTTTGTATTCTTGTAACTTAAAGTTTTATGCGCCAGTTTTACGTCTGTGGGGTGACAGGATGGTTTTGATCTAGCAATCGCAGCTCTGCTGTGAATGCTCCAAGTGCCTTTACTTTAGTGATGATTTCTTGAAGGCTGTTCGATGAGTTGGGGCTACACCTCAACATTCCTGTGGAACATGTTTGGATGTTTCCTCCTCTTTTATGCAAGTTTTCCACAGAGGCCTGTTTGTAATGAGTAAATCAAAAAGATTGGTTAAATTGGTTTGACCAGTGATGGCACCCATCACTAAGCAAATGGAGAGCTGACGAGATGGGCTAATATCAGCAACTGTGACAATTTTGCTTGCCTGTAATGCTCATGCAATATTTTATTGTGTGGTAATCATTGTCAGCGTATTAATGTACCCACTATAGCACAGACCTACACTATGGCTAGTAATACCCTAGGGAGATGAGGCCCTAAGCCACCATAGGTTGCACCATTGCAGTTTGTTTTTTAACTATCTGCAAACCCTATTAACAGCTATCAGGACATAACACTGTAAGAATGAGACTTAAAAAGAAAACATAGACATATATATCTGTCTATAAATCAGTCTACGATAGGATGCTTGCTAATATGGATACAGCCCCAATCAATGGTAGTCATTAAAAAATTTCAGTTACCCTTCCAATGACCTCCATGGTCGAGTAGATCGCATACCAGTTTTCATGGTTATGACATTCTAAGGTACTTTATTCAATGTAGAAAACGAATGTTTCTATATTGGCTTGTGTCTGGGTGCTGTGGTACAGTTGTTGTTCCTGAATTCCATGTATAAAGTGCTCAAGCTACTTAACTTGGATTCAGTACAATTTGTCTTTCCTGACAAATACAATATCGGGGTCTTCAAATCATCTTCTAGGCAGGCGCATCACATCCTAAATCGCATCGTTGCTTACCACCAGGCGAGATAGCGGTCCAGACTTAGAAAAAAAAAAAATATTATATCCAATGATCAGCCCTTACTAAAGTTGCTTAGCCTCTTAATTTGTATCCCAAATGCGCAATAAATGCGCCGTCGAATTTCTTCAAATGTATATATTATGTGACAGTGTAGAGACGGAAAGCCAATAGTTTTATTTGTTTGTAGGCAGCGCGGCGGAAGTTCCATGCGGTCGAGTCAGAGGCGTCCAAGAGCTCTGAAGTGCTGAAGGAAACTCTGGAAGGCATCAAAGGAAAGGTGGAGCATGTTTTTGAAGAAGCCAGCAAGACTGAGATTGCTAGGAAAGCTGGTAAGTAGTACAGAAAGGGATAATATTTATTCACTCCGATACGCTAAAGGCTAAACAGTGCAAACATTACCACTAGTTCCTTGTTTGGCAACAATATTCCCTATACAGAAGAGAACTAGGGTAAACTGTTAGTGCAAGCCATCATGGGCTGGCTCCCCAGATACATATGGAGGAATATTTATTGGGATAGCAATTGCTTTATATTCTTTTGATGTTGAAGCTCGCTAACTAAAAGCATTTCTATAAAACCAGCCATACTTGTTATAAACCATAAAATACTTTTACTGTGATCCTCAAACTACTAGACAAAGGTTAAGATTTTGGCGGAATCCCCTATATTTTTTGGGGTGATTCTAGTCAAGTAGTGTACGCCAACGAGATGAGATTACCAATGAGATGATGTGACCAAATATTCATAATATCAAGCTTTTTGCTTCGAAATAAATTTTAAGTTGATAATCCAGACGACATCTGCACTCATTAATTTACACTTTGAACTTCACAATGTATCCTAAAGAAATAATAATTTATTTATTTTTATGATAATAATATATTTTTGCATTTTTCAATGCTATCATAATAAAATGTTTTTAATAGAAAATTGCTAAAAAATATTGATTCGACACAAGTTATTGTCAGGTGGGAATCGAACTGACAATTTTATTTATTTATTTTATCCCTAAAGCGTTTCCAATCACAGGAAAGACCTGTGTTTGGAAACGCTTTAGGGATAAAATAAATAAATAAAATTAATGAAGAACAGATATACAAAACTGGTGCTGATAATGTTTTGGATCTTTACTTCAGGCAAGATAACTGAAGACATATCGAAGAGTGCTAAAGACGCAGCCGAGAGTATAGCTGACACCAAGCAAAAGCTTGGACAGACAACTGCTTTCAGAACTATCTCACAAGTGAGTATTTTACTTGTTGCATTCTCTGATTATTAATTTACTAAAAACATAACAATGCGATAGAAGGGAAGTAGGTTCTATCAAAATAATGCTATAATCAACTGTTTCTTATGCTTAGGGCTTCTCCTGTTTACAAAGTACTTGTGTTATACAAAAACATTAACCGTGCAGTAGAGCTACGGGATTTACTTCTGCTCGGCTAATATCTGTATATGTAAATAATAATAAATAAATCAACATCTCTTACATTCACTTCAATTAGTCTAACCCAAAGTAAGCGCTGTAAGACTTGTATTATGGATACTAAGGTAACAGATAGACAAACATATATGTTGCTGTGCCGACTGCAGTGCCATCTGCCGGACTGATTTGTGAATCTAAACCATTCTCAGATCCCCTTGAACACACACAAAAAAATTCATTCAAATCGGTCCAGCCGTTTAGGAGGAGTTCAGTGACATACACACTCACAGAAGAATTATATATATAAAGATAGATATGTAATACTAATAGAAATATATGTAAATACCCAAGACTCAGCTACAAATACTCGAATTCATCACACAATCATCTGCCCCTTCCGGGAATCGAACCCAGGACCGTCGGTGCGAAAGGCAGGATCGCTACCGTTGCACCAAACAGTCGTCAAAATGTACATATGTTAGAAGTATTATTATTGAATTTGTGTTTTAAAAATAGGAATGAACTTTGGGTTTTCACACCTCTGGATTGCCATAATCACTACAATGCATGATTTTTTTATCTTACAAGATGTCTTGTTTGTTTTGTAGGCGACTGAAGTGGTGAAAAACGAAATATCGCCGAAAGGTCTCGAAGGCCGAGTGTATGTCTCTCCGATTATTTTAAGAAAGCGTGTTGAGGTGAGTTCGTTATTATCATCATATATTTTTACATCACTAGTAAGATAGTTACTTCTTCTTCTTGTTCTTTGCTCTTTCCCGCGTTAGGTGGGGTTGGCTCTCCTTATCCTTCGGCACCAGGATAATCTACCCTGAGTTGTCGGGTCGGATAATTGGGTTTTCTTTATAAGATTGGCCATACTGGTCCACCAGGTCAAGGGCGGCCGTCCTCTTTTCTTCTTGCCTTCCGGGATTGAGAGTGCTTTGAGAACGACATGCTCGCTGTCTCTACGCGTGACGTGGCCGTACCACCGTAGTAAGATAGTTACTACTAGATAATTATTATAATTATTATAAGAACAAGAACCAATAAAAAAAAAACAAGATTATATTATAACTTGTTAATAAAACGAGCTAAAAAATAATCAAACGAGCCCAATCTCGATGGGATTTCTACGGCCACCTTCCAGTTCCAGCATCAGATCCTTGTTACCATATAGGATCTAAGTACTCGTCAATACGAATCAGACGAGCTCAACTCGATGGGGTTGTGTCGTTTTATTGTGGAGTTCCTATGGCCACCTTAAAGCTCCAGCATCAGATCAGCCAGTGATGTATAAGATACCCTATACAAAGTATCTGAAATACTAGATGCAAGATACTTTAAGAAAAAGTATTGCAGATACCAGATACAAATAATTTTCTAAAAAGGTATCTGAAATACTAGATACAAAATACCTATCTTTCAAATAGTTTTTAAAGATAAAATACTTTTGTAAGAAAACAAAATTTAATTGGATTTAAGTTTATTTGTTCGAGAAAACAATTTTCGAATAGATCGCGTTGATAACAAGGATGAGGCAAATGTGGCAAGAAAAAATATAAAGGTATTAAAATTGAGACTTTATATGTTTTAGTTGAGGTTTGAGTATAACTAATGCCTCAAACATATTGTAGGTCACCTTCCTTCGATGAGGCCTCATTATCATGCCCCCCAAAAAGAGAAGAGTTGATGGGCAAACAGGTGTTATATTTTAGAAAGAAAATATAATTGTAGGATAAGCATCCAAGCTCTTAATGTTTTCATCTATGTTGTTGAGGTACTGGAGTGTCTCTAAATCACTGGTGCTGCTTCGCCACTAGCAATAGAGGAATCGGAGTCCTCTAGTAACATATAATAAGAGTCATCTTTTGACTATTTTTTATATCACCTTCAATGTTGTTTAAAGCCTCCGATTTTCGTTTTTTTTTGTCACAGGTACAGATGTACCTCGGAAAGTAGGAGTGAGTGAGGTGGAAGGAACTCCTTTTAGCCGTGAAAAGACACGCTTGTATTTTGGAGGCGTTGAAATTAACGAGGTTACTGTCGTTCCACTGGGAAACGTAATTTAGCCTCTGGTTTATTCGCTCTACCATGGCCTCTTTCATGAACATCACGTCGTCACCGCTGGCTTTTGCGCTAGACAGGTATCTCTCTACAACAGTACTGTCATCTGCATACCCAACAATTCCTGGTTTTAACAGGTGATTGATGGGTAGCAGGAAAAACGTCGCAGAAAGAACAGACCCCTGAGGAACTCCGGCATCAATAGCTACTGAGTCAGAGGAGCAGCCATTGACAACTACTCTGATCGATCGTTCAGTCATGAAATCGGCTATCCAACTGCAAAAGTCAGCGGGGATACCATACGCAGGAAACTTGCGCAGCAGACTTGCGTGCCAGACCGTGTCAAAAGTCTTCGAGATGTCAAGTGACACGGCAAGTGCTTTGCGGTGTATCTCGGGAGCCTCGCCCCAGAAATACGTCAAATAAACTAGAAGATCCCCAGTTGAGCGTCCTCGGCGAAAGCCATATTGACGGTCACTGAGGAGATCGTTGTCATCTAGTTATGAGAGCAACTTGCTGCTCAGAACTCTTTCCATAACCTTACAGAGTATGGAAGTGATGGCGATCAGTCGGTAATTACATGGGTCGGCAAGTCTACCCTTTTTAGGTACTGCTTGCACATTGGCAAGCAACAAGGATTTTGGGACGTCCGTTAAGAAGAATAGGTGCGGCTTCTCGGTCTCCAGATGGTGATGGACCGTATGGACATTTTAGTGCAGTCCTCTTATGTTCGCAAGGTGCACTTTGAAAGGGAGGAAGTGCAACCGTTGTTTAAAATTATTCCTACTCCTTCTTTTCATGATGGTGAATGTTGGGGGGTAGAATTTTTAGTCGAGACGCTACTTAGTCGACCAATGGAAGTTTTTTTGGGCTAAGCTGACCAAAAAAGGGAACTCACCTGAAGATTGCAGGGACGCCCGAACCCCCCCGAAATGACCACCGGGTCCTCCCGTCCAGTCGCCAACTGGCACGGTGGAGCATTTCAGGATTTTTCGCGAGTTGACGGGGAAGCCTTTCACGCGTGGCTAGCGCGCCTGTTGGGCCCCCTACTAACTACGGTCGGCCAGTGGCTAAAACCGTGCTTCGGATACCGCTACCCTCCAGAATGAGTTACCAGGTACAGCAAAGCCAAGATACCAAGACCGAGGTGAGACAGGACCGACAGGAGTGACGGTGGGTGGGTCATCTTAGCTGATGACATTTGTAAAAAGATAGTGTCGCTATCTGTCGTGTAGTTCCCGACAATATCGATTATTTTCTTTATTTATGGCTTGCACAATTTGTGCATTTAGCCAGTGTCAAGTAAATATAATCTTTCTTCTGTGTTCTTGAATAATTTCCTAGGTTTCAGTAAAGAAGTGGGGTTTTACTGAAACCTCCTCGTGGTCTTCTTGAGAAAGCGCGAAAAGACACCTTCCAACCTGTTTTGTTTCACTTGCCAACACTCATGCATATTCAGAAACACGCAGAGGTTAATATAACGCCATTATTACACACTAATAACAACCTCAACACAAAATTTAACAAGAAAACCAAAACCATTAAAGTGACGCTTCGCGCTCTCGCCAAAAAGTTCAATATCGACTAAATAAATGACGCGCTGCGTTCAGATGCATTCGAAAAGAAAAACTGCGAAGTTCATTTTAGTAAAAGTATCTAAGGGAACAAAGTATCTTCAAAATACTAAGATACCAGGAAAATGTATCTAAATATAAGATACAAAATAAAAAATTTGAAAAGTATTTCAAATATAAGATGTAAATATGTATTTTGTATCTTGTATCTGTATTTTAGATACTTTTATCTAAGATAAGTCACATCACTGAGATCAACTCTAAATCATCATGATATTGCATTGTCACGCGATATACATATGCATGTAAAGTTTCTGTTCAATCTAAAACCGGGATGTGGATCAAATTTAACTTGCAAGATTTCATTACGGACACTGGGACAGGTGAAAGTAAATAAAAGTTTGAAAAGTAGAATCTATTAGTGCGAGGCCACACGATGCGGTGCGGTGCGGTGCGGCACCGCACCGTTATTAATTCGACGTATAGGGCGCCACAGGGGTAGTGGGGCGCCGCACCGCACCGCAGTGAATAGCGTTGCGCTTTACCCCTCCCCGCTTCGTCTCTCAGGTCCCAAGTCCGGCGTGCTGCGGTGCGACGCCGCACGGCGAAATAACGCATCGTCTGACATGGTATAGTGATTTGTATGTAGGATGACGCAGCGGCACCGCTCAGGCACCGCACCGCACCGTTAACGCATCGTTTGGCCTCGCAGTTAATGTCGCTGCTAATTGACAAAGCATAGAACGCAACGGTAGACTTTCTTAGCGACACATCCTTAAATGAAATGAATATAACGTCATAATTGTTGATTTACATGATATAATAACTCTATGACATATTATAGCACCATTTAGTTAATTAATTATTCCTAAATTAACATTTAAATAATCTGACATTAACATATTTGGCATTGTATAGCTGTTTTCTGTATTATCGTATCACATTATGACGTTATCACGTCAATAATAATAAATAAATAAAGAATAGATTACATTTTTTTTTATAGGTGGCGACGGATGAGCGTAGTGTAGTGCCAGATACGCATTCTACGGGAGTGGAGCTTCATCGGGACTCGAAGTTCTACCAACAGTGGGAGAGCTTTAAGAATAACAACCAGTATATCAATAAGGTAAGTTAACAGGCTCCTACTAACGAAAAAAAAGATTAAAATAAAATTAAATAAATAACTATTTCATAAGATAAATTATTATAATAGAAAAATACTAGAAAATGTCAACTCGGTACACAAGTGAATCTCAATTGGGAGAGCATTTCCAAAGGTTTGCGGGTTCGATTCCCACCTGAGATTTCACTTGTGTAACGAGTCGTTTTTTTCTAGTATTTTTCTATTCAAATAATTTATCCTATAAAATAGTTATTTATTTAATTTTATTTTTTGTATTCATAATGCCATTTTTTTTAAAGATATGTTATCCCACCTAAGGGCTCAGAGGCGTGGTTGTTTTTTACAGGCGTATTTTATATCTTACAGAAATAGTTATTTTTTATGTAAAGCTAAAAACTTTGCTGCCGAGCGAAACACAATTTTTCACCTCACTACAGCGAGGAAAATTTTTAGGTGCAAGAGAAACAGATTAAATAAAATGGTAAATTGGTTGAATTGATTTTTATTAAATATATTTTTCATATGAATATTATTTATATGCTAGTATAATCTAAATATATTCTTGTTATTTTATGATTTAAGGAACTAAAATAATTGAATAAAACCAGAACGGAATATTATATTATTAATTTAAATATGAATAAAATGTAACTTATAAAAACTAAAATGACTATTCAAAACGTACCATGTGTGTTTTTCTTTGAATAGATAATCTAATTTTAAAACGCTTTTCCACACTAGCTGAAAAAACTTTTTCCATGCAAAAAAATTAATGACAAATCAAACCAAACTTTTACGAGCGTATGAAGTAATTTTTTTTAACTGTTTATTTTTAATCAATTCCATATATATAATACAGTCAGGCGGTATCTTGAAATCAAAGCTTATGAGGCCCTAAATTTATATTTTTACTTGGTTAGATTGGTTGATCCAACCTCTAGTGTTGACATTTGGTATTTGGGTCGTTCTTCTTTTTTACCGACAGTGAAACGACATTTTTCTGTTTTTTTTGTTTTTGAACTATCCATAATTGTGGTTTCTGTGTGGAATTTAAAAGAAATTGCATCTGTGTTGTCATTAGGACTCTGTCACAGCATTCTACGGAAAACAAACGAAAAAATATGTTGGTTGGAGAAAATGAAAATTTACATAATATTAATAGATAAGAAAAATATGGACGTTAATTCGAACCGTATTAAAAAACCGTAAATATCAATACTCCAACGAGATGCCATAATAAGACGAAGGACAGACCATTGTCGATAAAAAATAAGAACGACCCATTTATCTTTTAAAGAATATTTCTTTAGTATACCTACTTTTAATTTGCGTGGTATTCTTATCTTTTATTTTCTCAACCAAAGTTTTAGGTTATTCATTTAAAATGGGATCCAATCCCTTTTACCGTAGTTATTAGGTATTTCATACAAGGCGAGAAGTGACAATGCGCGCAATGAAGTCGGTAATTTTTTGGTTTTTAATGACTAAATATTTTCACTATTTCCAACAACAGTTTGCTGGTTTGCGAGAATATCGACGCAACTCAAAAATCTGTCGAATTGAATTAAATATGCCGAACGATCTCAAGTCTTTGATATTTTATCGTGAACAGAGACGCAACGCAGATATCGCGCCACCTTTCACTCGAAAGAGATACAATTGCATTTTTTGGTATGCGATAAAAGATTTAATAAGAAATTTGAACCTTATTCTATAAAATCAAAAGGTTTTAGTTCTGGCACTATTCTCGCAAACCAGCGAATTGCAAAAGTAGCTTTATAGAAGATTAGGGTTTCTGTAATTTGTTTTTGGTTAAGTCAGGAATAAATTCAACGCCTTGAGAACCAGAAAAATCAATTCTGTTCCAATAACAGTAATAGTTGAAACTAAAGTTTAGTTGCTTAAACTTATTTTACACTGGCTACACCCGGTATGCTATGTAATACTCTTTTTTGCTGTATATACATATAAACCTTCCCTGGCGTGCATACGTCGCCGTCATTTGGTTGAATCTGCTATTTGATTGAACGATTAGCGCGTTCATTGAATGACGACATTTAATTGAATGACTAGGCCGAACGTTGATTGAACAAGCGTCACTCAACGTCCAACTAGTTACCGGATTGTAAGATAGCCCTTTGAACAGAGCGGACGTAAAATCAGACAGGTGATTGAAATTACTTAATAATAATTAATTAATAATTAAATTTTGATTAAATTTACTTTAAAGTGCGTTATACGTAATAAAATAGTGTGACAGCATGGATTTAACCTAACCTAACCAAACATTACAAAGTCGGCTACATCCCATTCAAAGATTATGCTAAATGACGTTGAATCAAGACGTTGAACGTTACATTTAACAACTTGACGAGTTGTCCTTTAGTCATTCAAATAAATGTCGTCATTCAATAAACGCGCTAGTCATTTAATCAAATAGTAGATTCAACCAGATGACTGCGATACATACAACTACTTAAAGTTTCACCACAATCTAATTAATGGTTTTGGATCGCATAGGGAACTCATTATTTTTTATTCAATAAAAAATAGTTAAAGTTGAGCTAGTTTTTTAATTTATTTTTTTATGTTGAGTTTTTAATTAATAAGTGCAATTTAGGGTAATTTAAAAACTTACCATTTCATTTAATTAATCTCATCTTTCAATCTATTGGTAAAAGGCAAAATTTTGAAAATAATATCGCGTTTTAATAAAAATTCAAAATTTCTCGAGATATCCGTGTCGAGAATTCTCTCTCGATTTTGATTTTAGGTATATCCGAGTGGAAAATTCACACCACTCTTGATTAAATTTTGCAAAAAACCAATATAGACAACTACGGTGGATAATTGCATGATAAAGTATGTTGAGTAATAAATATATATTCACAAAAATATTGCAATAATGTATTGATTATATAATCATATTTCCAGGTAATAGATTGGAAACTCAAGTATGAAGAATCAGATAATCCGGTAGCGAAGGCTTCGCGTTTCATCACAGAGAAAGTGGGAAGTCTCTTCGGCAACATTTTTGAGAACACAGAACTGTCCAAAACACTCACGGAAATATGCAAGATCGAGCCCACATTCACTGCCCAGAAGTTCCTAGAAGACTGCTCCAACGATATCATACCGAACATTCTAGAAGCTATGGTCCGTGGCGATTTGGACATACTCAAAGACTGGTGCTACGAAGGAGTGTTCAACATCATAGCTACACCGATCAAACAGTGCAAACAATTAGGATATAGACTCGACTCAAAAATATTGGACATTGAGCAAATAGAGCTCGTTATGGGCAAAATGATGGACCAGGGGCCCGTTCTAGTCATCACATTCCAGTCGCAGCAGATCATGTGTGTCAGAGACGCGAAGAATAACGTGATAGAAGGTGACCCTGACAAAGTCATGAGGGTGAATTACGTATGGGTCCTATGTAGGGATCCGCAGGAGATGAATCCTAAAGCCGCTTGGAGGCTGCTCGAGCTCTCCGCTAACAGTGTTGAACAGTTAATATAGGTGTAGTTGTGTAAATACGTGTAGATTAAATCGTTGACGATTAGTGTTTTCTTTCAGTAGACCTAACCTGCTGAGCTGGTGACATTTGAAACTATATTTTTGATATTTGAATTTCACATTTGTTGTTAATTTATATATTTTGTCGAAGTTCAATTATCAAAAATTAAGTTGTTTGAAGAAACAATAGCTCTGTCATCCTGTTATATGCTTCCATAGTAGTGGTGGTTCGAATCCAGGCTGTGGTGTGTTTTTCTTTAAATATTGATGAAATGGTGATTTTAAATATATCATTTCGATTCGAGTATGAATTCTTCAAGAAAGGTTAAATATAAATGGTCACCAAATGAAATGGATATTGAAATGCATCACAGTTGCATTGAAGATCTATTTTATTACATTGTAGGAGATATTTTAGTTTAAATCGGATTGCTGTTGTGCAACAAACTATTAGGAAATTTTGTTATTTTAAGTTTTAGTACTCGCTGAATCCTGGATGGTAGTTTAAAATTGAATATAAGCTCTAAATCTTACATTGGTTAGCTCAAAATACTAATGATAAATATAGTTGCTTTTTATATTTGATTAAATAGAAAAAAACCATGTCAGGTTTTCGCGAGTAACATTTTGAGTTATGAATTGTTTATTTTTTAACTATTTTAGTTTTATTTTGTAGTCGTTTATATGTTTTAATAGTAATATTTATTTTAATGTTCCGTTATATTTTGTGGATTTGTTTCTGTCGGCCCGCTACGTTAGTTCAAGGATGTCGTAAGTCTATGGCAAATAAAGATGTTTTTACCAGCGATTATGATATAAATAGTGGTATTATTTTGAAATGAGATACGCTTGAACAATCTGTATATACATAGTGATTTTCAATCACAGGTTTTCTTGTGTGTTGATGGGGAAATATCAACCTTGTGCCCACTAAAATTAAGTGTAAAAATACATATTTTGCAGTGGAATCGAGTTCGTATGCAAGACTTGTATGCAATGTATTAAAGAAGCGAAAGATGTATGTCAGGATTGTAGAAAGTGGAAATCTCTGATGAAACTATAGTCGGAAAATCTATAATCTAAGATAGCCCCGTGATCGTTAAAAATAGATTTTTTAAGTCTACAATATTTTTTAGAAATAATTTTCACAGTAATGATCAACATCAACATTGTGTATATTAAAAAAAATAGATATCTTTTTTCTAAATTCAATTAATTGAAAATGACTACTGTAAATGTAACCAGCGAAGTTAAGCTGTTGATAATGATGATTGTATTTATCATTTTTTTGAAGTGAAAACTTCTTAAGCATCGTTGTGATTTGAAAGTCGGTGAAACGAAAAAGCGACACTAAAAAGAGACAGACACATGAATTGATGAGATATGTGTGTTAATACGTGTTTGTGTGCGCATGCGTAGTACAAAGCTTGAGAGAAGGCATCACAACAACCGTGGTATTTTGTATACGTGTACGTATTATTTTTGAAGGTTTCACTTCTAACACGTGTGAATTGCACACATGTTTTTTTTAATCATGGATTTTACACACATTAGTTGAAAAAACCATTATGCATAAATATCAAATTGAGGAAAAAGGGCATAAAAATCTATCAATATATATTTTTAGATTTCACTTTAGGATTTAAGCCAATATCAACATATATTTTTAGTAGATTTTAATAACAGAAGGATTTTTTATGTAGTGATTGATATATTTAACTACTGGATTGAAGCCAAAAAACATTTAAATCTCATAGTTAATGTAGGTATTTATTTTTGAAGTTATACTTTGGGCGCGTTATGAAAAAATGATGAGAGTGAAATTTTAAGATGCGCGCGCATCACTGTGACTCAAAATTATCATGTTGAAGTTGGCCGCAAAAGCGACATAGAAGACATCAGCAGGATGAAGTAGGCCGCTAATTTTATTTTTGCATTGACAATGTCCTATTTCTATGATATATAAAATACGCTTGTAAAAAAACACCGAGCCCTCAGATGGGATGCAAACCCACGACCTTTGCTATCCGGGCGAGTGCGTACTTGTTTTTTACAGCCGTATTTTATGCCTCTCAAAGTTAAATTGTAAATGTAGCAAATGGAATCTGGAAATGAAATTAAAGTGGTTTTTTAAATATTTTGCAGCCTAACTTTTTTAATAGAGGTTGACCAGATATTTATTCTTACCGTTGTTAATTAGGTTTGAACGCTCTAAATGACGCAATTCTCTAAAACGATTCTTTTCTATAAATAAAACTAATTTATTTTATATTATGTTGAATTAGAAGTTATCCTTGTAAATGAAAATCCCTGGAATCTGGAATGATGATTCGACACTCACGATCAAATATTGGATGGACGTCAGTTCAACATGCGAAAAACTGATCGTCAATTCGGAGCTTAAAAAAATCACCTCAGGCGAGACTCGAACTCTTCTCTCTTCTTATCTATATAAAATTAAGACCCTTATCAGCTTCTCAATAAATTCAAATTAAAACGTTCATATAGGTTACATAGGTTTTAAACAAAAAAAACTTACAGCCGGTAATTAAAACGACAAAAATAGACAATATTACTAAGGGAAAATTTATTAGGTAAAAAAAAACTAAGTAATTCATAAAACATGTTTTAATAGAGGCACATTCAAAAAGACGGATAACGCCTTCGTATATTATATTTACAATGCATTCTACAATATTAGCGCTAAATGGGATACTTATTAATTTTAAACGAGATAAAATGAAACTCCGAACGGTGACTAGGTTACAAACAGACAGATGAAACTAAGGAATGTGTACGAGAAGTATTAAAGATGTATAAAAACATACACGTGATTCATGAAAATATCTTATAAAACTAGAAATTGTGTACAAGTTGCTTATGAGAACAGAGTCTGTTATCATTTATCGTAAATGAGATTTTGTACTTCGCAAAAATATGGTTGTTAGCCACAACTTAAAAACACTATTTTGTAAAACTCGATCAATACAATTATATCCTAAAAAAATTAACATACTGCACAGTTATGCTTATAAATATTAGAAAATACGCAACGAACTCCGATGGCTTAGATAAAAAAAAATATTCGCAATGTTGCAAGTAGAAAATTTACCATTTAGTGTTGCCATTAAATCTAATAAAAACTAAAAAAACTTTAAAATTGTTCCAATTTGCTTTTAAAAATACAGATAAAAATATATATCTAGATAGCTAGCCCGATTTCACAACCCCTATATAAAAGTCAGATTCTGGTCTTGGAATGCCTAAGTTTTTATCACGTTATTGATTAAAAAAAAAACTAAATACTCAAAATGCTTCACATGATCTAGATAATAACTTGTACTTTTACAATAATTTAAATAAGAAATAAAATAATAATAATTTTATCCAGTTATTATGTTCGATTGTTAAAAGTGCAATTTCTGGTGCATAGCGAATTCTAAATTGCAAAATTGATCCACATTAGTTAATTTTAAACAGTAGTTAATTGTGATTTTTACGAGATTTTAATTTTCTCTATATAAAAATCTTGAGGCGATGTTTATCGTCGTTTTATTATTTATAATAATACGCCCCTGGTCAACGACAACTGTTTATTCTCAGATTAAATAGAGCAACGAGCTTCCGCTCTTGTCTATGCCTTGACTCTATAATCAACGACAAATACGTTTACTAAAGATCAAAGTTCAAAATGTATTATGTTGCTTTTTATACGGCAACTGATAACTGATTTGAATAGAATTACCACAATGTAATATTTGATATTTTTTTGGTCACGGCACTATAGATTTTGGTGATTCCTTTTTTAGCATAATATTTTTAAATCTAATTTACAGTGGCATAAAATCAAAAGGCACATATTGATATTCATTTCGTTAAGATAGATATTTTTTATCTATAATCAAATAGTTATTATTTTACTTCGAAAAAAAAGACTACGGAATTCTTAACAAGCCTCACATTGCTTTTGGCGAAATAATTGGTGTGAATGTAAGAAATATTAAAAAATAACTTAAATGACATTAAAATTTTCTCTTCATGCAAATGTTAATACAATAGTTTCGATTTATAGGTTTTTTACAAAATATTGAATGACCTGATCGTGCCGCGACTACATCCCATAATACATAGAACAGAGCGATAAGTTCCATCTGAATAAATAGTGCAGGTCTTATTTCGACCTTGTATGTAAAGAGTTAACAGTTGATAATTGCTTATTCGACGACCCACTGCATTAGCGCCGTATCGGCGCCACCTGCGGACACTAGCCTGGCATCGTCGCTGAGGAATCGGACACACGTCACGTGCGACGAGTGGCCTCCGTATTGGTGGCACAACGACTGAAACAGTGCGGTCAATTACTATAACTACAGGTATAGTCACAAACAACTGGTTAAGTCTAAAACTACAGGTAAAGTCTAAAATTACAGGTAAAGTCTAAAATTACAGGTAAAGTCTAAAACTACAGGTGAAGTCTAAAACTACGGGTAAAATCACAAACTACAGGTCAAGTCTAAGATTACAGGTAAAGTCTACAACTTTAGGTAAAGTCTAAAACTACAGGTTAAGTCTAAAATTACAGGTAAAATCACAAACTACAGGTTAAGTCTAAAACTACTAGTATAGTTTTAGACTACAGGTAAATCATCTTGTCTCTGATGCAAAGCGGGACTCGAACCCACAATTCATGTTACATTGACATTATGTTTTGATTAATCTTGATTAGCTTGGATAAATAAGGTAATGGCTATTTATCTTTTACCTTAAAAATTCATGCAAGATCTGATAATGTTGTTGTAAAATACAAAAGAAGTAAATTTATAGTTACCTTGGGTTGAGTGACGGGGTATGCATAAAGCTTCACTTTGCCAAAGTCATCTCCTGTAGCAGCGAGTCGGCTGTCATGCGATCTATAACAAATATAATCAATAATATTATAAATACGCCTATAAATAAAAAAATGGTCAAGTGAGAGTCAGACTCGCGCACGAAGGGTTCCGTATAACCCTTTAGTTAAGTAAATTATATAACTCAATATTTTGTGATTATTTCAAGCGTGTACCTGTTGCCGTTTTAATATCGAGTAAAAACGAGCAAAAAAATCACGTTTGTTGTATGTGTGCAACGAACAGCTTAAGATATTTTCATGTGCATCTGCACCGAGTGTTCTTTTTTTCAACTTTTAGTAAAAGAAGAGAGATTTATAGGAAATATAGTAAACAATAATAAAAACTTATAGCATGGGGTCACAAATTTCTAAAACTTGAGTTAAATTTGTTATGACCAAAAAACTGGAACACTCCATCCAGACATGTCAATAAATTTGCATAGTCTAAATCTCAGAAAGTACTAACTCTGTGATAACAATTATTATTTATTAGCCGAAGCGGTAACAAAAAAAATGGTATAAAATTTATGAAAAATGGTAACTTGTGCAGTTCAGTTTATAACGATAACAGTGAAATTAAATTAATGAATACCTGTGCCCTAGATTCTGTTATGTATATTTTGTGTTTAGAGACATTACTAATCAAAATATCAAGAAAAGTATAGATATTTCCAAATGCATCAATTGTAATATACATTCAAGATTTATCTGATAATGAGTCACATGAAGATGTTTATGAAATGAGGTCTCGCATAGCACTACAGTAGTTTAGAAGAGAACAAAAAAGTGTTATAAACGTTGACTGCGCTTGTAATGCAACATACATATTTGAACATGTTTTATTAAATACTATCTCCAGTGCAGTTTTAATTTAAGGGACAGCAGAACTTAATTTAAGGGATTTACCCGAAACAATTAATTAAAAAAACAAATGTTACAAATTGTTAGGTGTCACTGAATTTGTTCCAGCGAAGTTGCTAATCTCGGTCATTATAGGGGGCATGGTTTTATAAACAACCGTATGAATTGCTATGACGATATGATGCAAAAAATTTATTATAGTAGAGAAGAACCCATTAATATCCATACCTTGTCATATGGAATTAGTAATTCTAATTTTGAAAATAGACAATCGTAAAATTATTTTTAGCAAAAAAATTGAATGCAATAATAAAATTATAAGCGAAATACAAACATATTTTCATTTTATTATTACTTTTCATTTATTTTAATGTAATTACTTGAATAAAACACATTTTCTAATTTAAATAACGGTCTTTTATTAAACATGATAAATTCTGGCCACCCTACAACATTAGCTCCTTTAAAAAAATAAAAATGGATTTTCTCTTAAAGTATATAGTTTATAGCAGCGGACGATATGTCATGTTTCAATAAAAAAAAGTAAAAAAACATTGATCTTAATTGCTTCAAAGGAAGAGGTTTATATCAATCTGTAAAGCCGCATATAAGGAACACTCAGTTCAAACGTTTCAAAAAAATCTCCTTTCGTTTATTTTTCAAGGTTAAGCTTTTTGAGCCGTTATTTCTATTTTACGAATTCGCGAAAGAGTCAAACTACAAGATAGAAATGCTATATTTAAGTAATTCATCGATCATACGCACATTTTGTAGACCACTTCGTTCAGACAAGTAATGAATTAAGTGATCCGTTTAAACCGCCATTAATCTGCAAAATATGACATCCTAGCGAATGGTAATTTCTTAAAAGATTTAAGAAATTCTTTATTAAATTCTAAAATAATAATTGTTATCACAGAGTTAGTACTTTCTGAGATTTAGACTATGCAAATTTATTGACATGTCTGGATGGAGTGTTCCAGTTTTTTGGTCATAACAAATTTAACTCAAGTTTTAGAAATATGTGACCCCATGCTATAAGTTTTTATTATTGTTTACTATATTTCCTATAAATCTCTCTTCTTTTACTAAAAGTTGAAAAAAAGAACACTCGGTGCAGATGCACATGATATTTTCATAAAATCTGACAAACTACCTGCATCTGTATTTCTGAGAACTTATAACCCGTCCATTTTTAAAACCAGGGTGAATTGGCAACTTCTGGGTTAGCTCGTTCCACCGCGGATTCTGTCTTGGCCCCGGGCTTGATTGGGATAAGAGCGAACCCATTCTAAAAAAATACTCTATTCCTATTTATTTATTTTTCGAGTGCGGGATGTCACTGTTATTTACCTCACGCAGGAGTTGATGTCGGTACCGTCAGCGGATTCGGGCCAAACGCCCACCGTGGTGAACGTGATGGGGCAGTGGTTGGTGGCCCACGCCACGTCTCTCACGGTACTCGCGTTCGTCACCTGGCGGCATGTGGTCGCATTCCCTGCACACGATTAAATCAAAATGAAAATAACTTTATACAAATGTATTTAAAATAAGTTTAGTAACTTATTTCGTAATCAGCTCCCATAAAGGAGCCGAAACGTTAGGAATAAATATAAATTATGCGCAAAAAAATAAGGTATTTTGTTATAATTGATATTTTTGTATAATTGGTAGTTTTGAGTCGACCAAAATATTCTATTACCGCCAATCGGGACTTCTTTTAACTGACAAGAAGAATGGGCGCAAGAAACTAGTCTGAATTAACAGAAGTAACGATATTTACAATACGTCGTCACCATACATAATCCACAAAAAATATTATTACAATAATAGTAGTGTTATGGTTTCATTACATTGTTGATAATAACAAAGTCAACTAGTGTCTGTTTTAAATAAGTATACTTAAACATTCCTTGTGTTTGGCAGAAAAAAGCGCTTGCGAGCGCTTGTAAGAAAAATGGCGATCGCTGACCGATAATAAGCAAAATGGCGGATTGTGTCACCGCAACTGAAGTTAGCAAACGTGTCCTGGCCGAAAACTGTATAGTTTTTTTTCAGCGCTGGTAAGCGCTCGCAAGTGCTTTTTTCTGCCAAACACAAGGATTGCAATTATATACAGAAAATAAACGACAAATTTAAGATAACAACATAAAGATATATGTTAAGTATATGTCTATAGTAATATAGTTTAAAGCAGACTCAGGTGAATACGCCCTAATGCTCACAAGCATAGTTTTAAAAGTCAAAACTAATTTATTTAAAATTATCTTCTACTCGGACGGTGACTTAAAGTTTCAGCGGAATATATCGAGTTCATTTATTGTTATTAGATATTATATGTGTTCGACTGGCGTTATAGAATACGCAATAATGATAAGCTCGAAAATAATAACTCAATCGATGTTATCTTCATTAAAAAAAAAAAATAAAAACTTACAGAATAGCAACTCGTAGTCCCCAGAGTTGCTCCTTATATACTGACTATCTTCAGACCAATCCAAATGAGTGATGAAGCTGGAGTGACCCTATACAACAAACAATCGTTATAATCTCAAAACAATTCATTTTATACTCTATTTAAATAGTCTTAAAATACAAAATCTATTTTTTATGGGAGTCATAAGGATTTTCTTAATTTTTTTGTTTTTTTTTTACATGCATACTACTTAATTGCGTAGCTTTTGCTTAGTGAGCATTATATTCTAGAGATAAAAACTAAAAAAAAAAAATATATTCTAGAATTTGAGATAAATTTCCACATGCACATTATGCTAAAGTATTCCTTTGACAACTTATGTAAATACAAAAATATTTAGTATATTTTAAAATCACAACTCTTTATGAGTCTACTCTGAATTTCTTTCTATGCTAAAGTGTCTGTCTCAAGTTTTAAGGGCAATATTTCCAACGATTAATATTTGTAGGAAAATTTTATCATTTATAAAAACTACCAGCGAAATAAAATTTAAAGCAAACATAATTCAATGATTAAATTGACAAATGAATAATGAAGTGAAACTACAAGAAAAGGAATTTTAACTAATAGTAAGCGAGAATATGGTACTTATTTGCAGCTAGCGTAAAGCCTATAATTGAATATCAATGTTTACCCTTCTACGTTTTTTCTCCGTGCACTATGGTGATGCGTGAAATCACATATTAGTATAATAAAAATGATGGTGATTTAGTTTTGATACTTAAAAATTTTAATTAGACAAAATCTTCAAGGTTTTCTGCGCAAAATTCATATGCTAAATAAAACAAATTTAATTTATATAAATTTGAACAGTTAGGAACGTGCCACATTAGAATATTGTAAAGGTAGTAGAAAATATATGACGCAGTGGTCGTCTAAGTGATCCTGTGATCACGGCTCCTGTAAAGGAGTCGAAACGTCAGGATTAATCTATAATCTAAGAACACAAATTTGTTGTTTGTGTGTTTGTCTGTCCGCTTTTTCCCCGCTCTTTTTCCATTATATACGCGTTACCATAGCAATGCGTTACCGGGTCAGCTAGTATAAAATATGCGCAAAAACTGTGAACAAATTGTTTTAATTAAATGTTGGTGATGTTATTTTGTTATAACTTTAATTTACTATTCTTCTACGTTTACTAATAAGTCGTTTACTAATCGTCGTTTACTAATCTTTGTGAAGTTATTTATTTTACAATAGTTTATTTAGTTTTTACACTTCCGCGCACATTACACATTAAAAAAAATACGGTTATTGCGTATAATTTATGTTTAATCCTGACATTTCGACTTCTTAACAGGAGCTGTGATCACAGGATCACTTAGGCGACCATTGCGTCATATATTTTCTAATATCTTTACAACATTTTGATCGGGCACGTTTCTAACTAATGAAATTTATATAAATCAAATTGTTTTATTTTGCATTTTATTTAGTTATTAAATTTTCACTACGATTACAGTGTACACTATTGACTCTACCAGCAGTTCAGAAATTGAGTTGTAAGCTGATAGACATTTCATAAGAGATGGCTATATATTCGCAATGACGACAACTATGCGAACTTGAAAATTAGACGAACAGGAAATAGAGAACGATGAAACATAGAAGTCTGCAACTACTAGAAAAGTCACTACTACGCAGTAGGACAGAGAATAAATAATTATTCTTTGTTAATTTCGTTTCACTAATAGTAAATTAAAATTTATTATATAAATTAACCGGTCAAAACGTGAACAACGAATGCATTGACTTCATTGGTTACACTAATATAAATGATAAGTTACTTTGTTATTTATACTGTTGTGTTACGACGTACTTTTTAATATCAAAAAATAATTCTATTATGTATTTCTCACAAAAAATATCAAATAAATAGATAGTCAAGCTGACTACATTTGGGTATACCAAATAGAGAGTATTAGTTGATACCGTAGGTCTGATCAGTTTTCCAAACTATTTCTTAAGCTAATAACAGCGCCATCTCTTCATTTTATGGATAACTACTATCTACACTGAATGATACTACAAATATAGAACAATCGATAAAGAAAAAACAGCTATGTAATACATCTATTTAAGCATCTAACAGCTAGATTTTTATATCTAATGAATTATGAACCCATAGCCTTTCTCTATCCGGGAGAGTGGTCTAAAAATTTAACGTTCTTCTAAGCATTTAAGTAAATAAGTTCGAACTAGCCTGACATCTGATATAACTTGAATTTTTCTCTATAATTTCTTTACATACATAGAAATACAAATTTCTTTACACCGAAAACAAAAATATAGTAATTAAAAAATAAGGTATGCATCTTTCATTTTGAAAAATTCGTGTTTGGGCAAAAAATATTTTTTTCATTTTTAAAATAATAATTTTCTTTTGAAGACGGATAATAAAATACTTGTTGTATTTTAACAGCTTTCATAGTTGATATGGCACTTTATGTTATGGTATTTAAGTTGAAAAGTAGATATTAGACAGTTTTTTGTAGGTTACTGACTGTACGACAAAGTGAGATACCGCTATATGAGGTCTATAGTGGCGTCTCTCTTCACTAATGGAACTTATTTACAACTTACAACTGCATTACATGCGATGTAGATAGGCGTCTTTTCTCAATATACCTATGGCACTAGACTAACCCAGAGCGCCCATATCACATTTTTTTTAGATTTAAAATAATGTGAAAAAATCACAACATGGCAAGACAGCCGGACAAAATTACTAATTATAACCTATACTTATACTCTGTTTTCTGTAAATAAAAAAAAAATATTTCACTTAAGAATCGCATGTACCTTGATAGGTATAACAACAAGGAAGAGAGAGAGGCAGTCATTCCATGAAGATTTATCTTTAAAATATTCTTTATTGGAGTAATAACATTTTGCAATTTAAGAGCCTCTTTAAAGTACTAGTTAATTTATTTATATTAGTGACCTTTAAGTATTCCGGTAATCTATTATCATTTTTTATGGAGATATGATCTTGAATTAAGGTGTGATGGTAAGGTATCTGGTTAGTGTACTCACCAAACACTTGCCGACGCGACTGTACCGGGCTCCATCGTCTTCCACTCGGTACACGTAGATGAAGTTGTCACGAGATCCCACAGCCACCAAGCTGTTGTCTGGCGAGTACTGGATCGTTTGGATCGGCTCAGTACTGAGGGCACGCAACAAAAAAATCACGTCATAAAACTACAACTTATGATTATTGGGAACTATTCCTACAATGAATGTTGCACTGTTAGATGTTGTTGTATGTACAAGGTAATAGAATCAAAATAAATTTATTGCTCAAAACTGTGTTACGGGTTGTTAAATATACATCAGTATCATCAGTTTACCTTAACAGGCATGCAACATTAATTCCTTACTACTTCAATAAAAGTAAGTGTCACTGTCGAGTGGTTTTATTGCACTAATAAAAGAAACATGCAATCGCTTTGAATGTAGCGCCAATGCAGTGTCATCAAAACAATTATACCTCATGTCGAGCGTGCTCGTACAGTTATTATACTAAGGAAAAGGATTATTAGTACGACTTTGGCAAGTATTTGTACAATAAGGTTATATCTTAATACATATTTAGTTGTCTTTTATTTCAAAAACGCAAATGAACATTATTTTTAGGACATTAGTGATATTTTTTTTGTGTATTTGGTCATGTAATACTCAAAACATATTAAAGAAAAATTAAACTGTGTAAAATCACCTTTAAATTTATCCAGAAATATAGGGCGAGAGAAAGTAAATTAACACTCTATGAGTATGTATTTCAACATGTTACAGGTTTTTATATACCCTTTAAACCTTTGATTCTTCAGTCCAGTTCATTTTTTGGTCCTTTGAGCTGAAACCTCATCTATAGAATGCTCATGTTTAATATTTGCTTCTTTAGTGTAGTTTTGGTCCTTCGAGCCGGAACTTCGTCCATGACATACATAAATGTTTGAAAGTTTGTCTCTTCAATGTTGTTTTTTAAAGATTTGGTCCTTCGAGCTGGAGTTCCAACTGTAGAATTTCAAAATGTAAGCACTTACCCGTCCTGATGCTGGGCCAGCAACGCCCTCGAGTGGGGGTGGAACACCAGCCAAGACCCGGTCAATGTCCCGACGGCTAGTACTCCTCCGTCCGTCGACCAAGCGCAGCACTGCGCACGTTCCTGCAAATTGTATCTTTATAGACTATCTCGCCTGGTGGTAAGCGATGATGCGATCTAGGATGTGATGCTCTGCCTAGAAGATACCTATTTACTCGTGACTTGAAGACCCCTAAATTGTATTTATTAGGAAACAGACTCAGGCAAAGAGTAACACTCTTTCGCGGTACCGACAACAAAGTTGGAACCAAAATGCTTAATGCGACTCTTTGGTATTTCGAGTATTAGGCGCGTAAGTGTGGTTGTCCGATTAAAAAATGGGGACGGTGAAACAAGGCTGTGCAATTCTGCTGCACACTCTCCGAAATGTATCCTATAAAAAACGGATAGGTTGGCTACCTTCCGTCTATGTTTAAGGCTTTTAATCTTATTATTAAAAATATCGTTGTTGCCGATGAGTTTCCTGGCTCTCCTTTCAATGGACTCGAGCGTCTGGAGTTGATATTGGGCGGAATCGTTCCAAAGATGAGAACAGTACTCCATACACGATTAAACTTGCGCTTAGTAAAGACTCCTCAACTGCTCCGGCGTGAAGTACCTTCTCACTTTCACCAGAATGCCAAGTTTTTTTAAGCTTAAATATTGTATTGTAAACAATATGTAGGATTGAGGAGCTCGACGGCGCAAGTGGTTACATATTTATTTATCTTTAGGTACACTGACAGATTATTATATAAGCTACTAGCTAACCCGGCCACGCGTCGCTGTAGCTCAGTTATTATTTTTTGCATAATTTTGTTTGGTAATGATTAAAATGAAACTTATCGCATGTCCTAAGACGACATGACTGTGACATATTTTTTTGCTAGATTTACTCCAACTTAAGACATAGGATAGATTTATTTTTATTTATAATATTTTTTTATTACAAATTATAATAACTGAGCCACAGCAACGCGTTGGCAGGTTAGCAAGTAATATATTAAATAATACTTTTTTACATAAGTCCAGAACAGCTAGGTACAGAAAAGTATTTAAAAAGAAGAGGAATGAAAAATATAAATAAATACATTTTTACATACTTCAATATCCTTACTCCAGACTGTGCAGTGGCTAAGGCCGTCCCATAGCTGAAGCAGGCGGTCCCAACCAGCCGTAGCGAACTGATTCAACGTAGGGTGAGCTGCCAGACCCCACACTTCATCCACGTGACCTGGTTACATATATTTAATTTTTAAAAAATCTCAAAAAAAATCACAGATATAAATCTAAAACTCTATGTCCATCGTACTAAAAATTGCAATTTACACTTTAGTTATTGAATTTAATAAATTAGTCACTAAATTTAAATATAATGATAGTTA
The DNA here is from genome assembly GCA_927399485.1 of Calamotropha paludella. NCBI lineage: Eukaryota > Metazoa > Arthropoda > Insecta > Lepidoptera > Crambidae > Calamotropha > Calamotropha paludella. The sequence goes on along the minus strand of OV656817.1, from coordinate 23,911,613 downwards.
ATTTTATTTAAATAAAAATCTCATTAATTGATACAAAAATACAAGACATAACATTAATCAATATATGTAAAAAAAAAACAAATTCTACGTTACGAGAGGTCTCAAAAAATTTGCAATTTGCTAATATCATTAGTTAGTCTGAAGTCGAAAAATACCTTATTGCCCGGATCGATTGAATTTTTACGAATTTATTTTCATAACTCTTTCTAATTACTAATGCAAATAATAAATGTCAAATTGAGGTTTATTTTAAAATTAATATTATTATTATTGCTTTACCCAATTGACAGCATTTAATATTTCTAATATTGAGTTACTTATATTCTGTTTTAAAAGTTATTCGATTTTTATATATAATATATAAAAAAGGGATAAAATCCCATTTTCCTCGTTTTTAATCAGAAAAACGTCATTTCACATGTACCATATTTTTTTACCTTATTTAACAGAGGCAAAGGGGAAAATTGATTCTGCCTAAAAGTCTTGAATAAACAAAAATAGACCACTTTTTTTAACGTATTTTAAATAAATCAATTTATACCAATATTGCATTACGTATTTCACTATATAGATGTGCATGCATTATAATAATTAAGCGCCTACCTAGAACTGCAGGTGTGAAGCCCAGTTCCAGGTCCCCATGCAGGATGCAGTTCCGAGTGGTTCCCACCAGCAGCTGGTTGCCACGACCCTCGGCCACCACTCTCACACCACCATAGTGACCCTCGATCTGGCAATTAAATATTTATTTAATTAAAACACATTTAAATGTATTATACTTTATTGTATTGGCGGAAGGTTCCGAATTCAAGTTAAAAGATGAGGGTTTTTGTATTTTATGTGGTTGCAGTATTTATTACATTATATTTTTATTTCCAATTAATTGTATGTAGTGATGTGTAGTACCATTTTTGCTTCAAGCAACAGCTTTCGTGAAGCTGCAGATTTTACGAAAAAAATAAAAAAGTTTTGGTAAAATCTGATATACAATAGCATTAGATATGAGAATTAGTGTGTATAAGCTCATAGAAATAAAAACTGGTTGGTTGCCTGTAAAGTCGGTATACGGGCGAAAGTTTTACGTGACAACGACTTTGAGTGGTAAAATAATTTTAATGTGAATATTCATTCGTATAGTAGGAAGAAGGATGAAATAATAGTAACAATTTAAAACATTTATTTATACAAAGAATTATATTTAAAACATTAATTTATAGGCACGCGTCCCTTCCACTTTTTATGTCTGTCTCTCTCGCTCTTAGGCGGGCTAACCATGCCCGAGTGGAAGGGACGCGTGCCTCTCACTCGCTCTCATTGTAAGCGCATAACGTGAGCGGAGCGTAACGCAGTTTCTTGAAGTGTCACCCGGCAAACCAATTTATAAGACGTTGTCACGTCAAAATAAAAACAAGGTATTGCAAATTTTTTTTTGTTATTTATTTTCTCTTATGAGTCATCTCAAATTTGGTACACATATTGAACGTACAGATAAGGCAGGGAAACTTTCAAGGTAAAGTATCTGAACTATTTGATAAAAGTACTAATTTAAATTATCCATACAGTGTAATTAAACTATTTGGGATAAGTATAAGACTTGGCCGCAACTAGGCGTTTGTGGAATAAGGTACCTGTGCCGCGACCCATATAGTCACGTTCAGCCACACTGTCGTTTTGCCGGCTGCTGCAGACATGTACTAAACTAATTGCCGTTATGTGTATGACATTGATCCACAATTGCCGTTTTGCCGGTTACTACAGTCAAGTTTAAATTATTATTTTAATTTGATGTTATTATTATTATTCACCATTGCCGTTTTGCCGGCCACTGCAAGTAATGTTTGTGGTTGTACTCACGACTGGTGGGGATCGTGGAAAGAATCCTAACACAATCACATAATTCCCACCAAGGTATTAGAGGGACACCGCGGTGGTTTAGTGGGTAGGCCCCTGCGCACCAACCTGACGAGCTTTTATCGTCGGGTAGGTCCGCAGGGGAGAGTCCCACATAACGTGTCCGCTGTTCTCCCAAACGGCGGCGTATGCGTAACGCATTCCCCGCGTCAAAAAAAAAATGGTTGTACTCACGACTGCCTCGACTCCGATGGCGTTGATGTCGGCGTCGAAGGCGACCAGCCGGCCATCTTTGCCGCCGGCAGACACTTGCCGGCCGTCCTTCAGCCCGCAGATGGAGAACACGGCGCCCGCGTGCACGCCACGCACCAGCTTTACTATCGTGTTGGTGCCACGGCCCCAAACGATTATATTGCCGTTCGAGTCCCCGGATAGCACGTCGCCTGTACATTACCAAATAAACGCACGTTGTAATTATAGTTCTTCATTCACACTGATAAGCCTGGCTATAAGGGTTGTGTTATGGACACTATGGTAACGAATAGACCCAGCATCGCGTTGCTGTGTTATGAATGAAGCCTACTTGTCTTAAATCGGAATATATTCAACAAAATTAAAAAAACCGCGGCCAAATACTGTGACAGGGATTTTTTGTGTATACACAATATATGACTCAGATACAAATGGTCGTATTCATCACACAAACCTAGGAACTAGGAACGTTGAAATGTTAATTTATTTTGTGAAAGCATAAAATACTTTCTTATTTGTAACAATTGTAATGTGCTTAAAAAGCACATCACCCCAAATAATATATTATTCTTTTCTATTTATACTCGTACATATTCCATTATTTACATAGCATTTGATTAATAAATACGAAGTACATCTATACTAAACTAATACATAAATCCGTAAGTTCTGTCTGTACATTTTATTGGACAATTTATATAGTAAATATTCGTTTTATCACTCACTGATATCAATTCCACTAATTTTAAAATTTTTGTCTTTCTGTCTGTTTATCTGTATGTACTTCTATAAGTAAAGAACGGGTTGACCGATTTCGTTGTTTGGTATATGGTAAAATCATGTGATTGCGAATGATAAGCTTTATATCATATTGGTAAAAAACTTACAGTTCCTACTAAAATTATAAACACAAAAGTGAATTTATTTGTTACACCTTTAACGCCTTAACTACTTAATCGATCATCATGAAATTATGTATACACTTTGCCAGGTGCACAGCAAAGTACATAGGGTACCTTTTATGCAGAAAAAAAGTATTGTTCCCGAGGGAAAAAATATAACTTTTAATTTGTAGTCTACATTAACGGGAGCGAAGCAAGCTAATGATTTTATAAACAAGTAAACTTACCGTCTTGGTTGAAGCCTAAGCAAGTGACATATTTAGGCTTTTCCCTGGATTCGAAGACACCGAGCCGTTTGTACAGCACATTGGACTGATCTAGGGTCCAGAAGGCGATGTGGTTTTTGCCACAAGTCACGATCTGGTTGCGGTCCAGGGGGTGGAATTCCAGGGCCACTACTGTGTCTACAGAACACTGGAAACAAAAGTTAAAAATCAATGCACTTTCGAAATATGTGTAACAAGCATTTACGACCATTTGGTGAAACGGTAGAGAACCTGCCTTTCGCACCGACGGTCCTGGGTTCGAATCCCGGAAAGGGCCGATGTTTGTGTAATGAATACGAGCATTTATACCTAAGTCATGGATATTCATATGTATTTCTATTAATATTACATATCTATCCGTTACCCTAATGTCTATAACACAAGCCTTATAGTGCTTTCTTTGGGCTAGGCTAATTGGTGTGATTGTAAGAAATATTATATTATTTGTGTAGTTAAAATTCATAATTTATATATTTCGAATAAAATATGAACTTTAATCCAATACACTTAAGGACGTGCAGTCACTCGAATAGTGCACTCATTAGAAATATTGAAGTTTAAATTGAGAAATATTGAGAAAATTTATATTTTCGGGTCATCCCCCATCCCCCGCGCTCTATAACCCGTTTCGTTCTTAAAGGAACATTAAAAATATGATAACCACATTATTAATTTTCCTGTTGACCCCTAGTGGTATAGCGAGAATCGAACTCAGTCCGTTGAGGTTGAAATCTCAACAAAAGAACTACGGCGGTCTTACCGTAGTCAATTCTTGGGCTGTATTTTTATTACTCAAGTCTTTTCTTTCATACGATTGAACTGAACACGAACGTTTGAAAAACTTGCACACGCCCTGTTCGCAGCTATCTTCAGAGCCGCCATTAAATTATATTAAAAGTATTTCTCACATTCACACCAATTAGCCTAGCTGAAAGTGAGCACTGTAAGGCATGTGTTATGGATACTAGGGTAATTGATACAACACATAGCTATGTAATATAAGATAGTAATGATATAATTACCCATGTATCAGGTACAAATGCTTGCATTCATCACACAAATATTTGACCATTCCGGGATTCATACCATACCCCTCGGTGCGAAAGGCAGGATCGCTACTGTTGCACTAAACGCTTGTCAAAAGTCTTCCCTGATATCGAATTAGACCTGAATCTGGAAAGCTGGATAGAAGACGAGACCGAGGATAGAGAGTGACCGTTGGTGTGTAACGAATTTAATTATAAATACCACGCAAATTAAAATATACCATAAAACTTATAAGATAAATACCAGATCCCCATCCAAGCTAATCAAGCAAAAAGGGGCAACTATGGGCTGCAAAATCTTTAATTTAAAGATTCTGCCTGTCCATATATTTTATAATAACTAGCTGAACATACTTTGTGACACTGGATTTTTATATATTGAGAAGATGAAGCTCGCTCTCGGACCTCCCGCCTTTTTATACTTTTTATACCGCCGCGACCCGTGTCGAGCGCGGCAACCGTTACACAAAAATAATCCTTATAGCATGATTCAGTATTCACGTGCGACGGCGCGATGGCTTATTTCATGTATAAGTTTGGTGTTTCTATACCGATTTCTATGATTCTTTTTTTATTGAATAGGTAATAAAGTTAACTTTTTTAAATTAGGTATGAGTGAGAGTATTCTAAACGTAAGAGTAAACAAATATAATCAGAATGCTCCGAACTGCTAAGCTATCAGGAGTTACACGTGTTATTGTGAGTCAACCATAAAAGATAGACATATGCTGTTGTGGGATATTTTTTAGAAAATTTTATGTAGAATATTTCCGTCATACATGATTTCTATGTAACTTTAACCATTAAGGCTGCACACGCGACGGAAGCTTAAAAAATGGAGTAACTTCTCCCGTTTTCCCAAAATTTCCCTTCACTACTCTGCTCCTATTGATTGTAGCGTGATGATAAGTATAATACAACCTGCCCAGGAGTCTGAAGAATAACTGTACCAAGTTTCGTTAAAATCCGTCGAGTAGTTTTTGTTTCTATAAGGAACATAGAGACAGACAAAATTTTTTTCTATGTAACTTTAACCATAAAGGCTGCACACGCGACGGAAGCTTAAAAAATGGAGTAACTTCTCCCGTTTTCCCAAAATTTCCCTTCACTACTCTGCTCCTATTGATTGCAGCGTGATGAAAAGTATACTACAACCTGCCCAGGGGTATAAAGAATAATTGTACCAAGTTTCGTTAAAATCCGTCGAGTAGTTTTTGTTTCTATAAGGAACATACAGACAGACAGACAAAAATTTTACTGATTGCATTTTTGGCATCAGTATCGATCACTAATCACCCCCTGATAGTTATTTTGAAAATATATTTCATGTACAGAATTGACCTCTACAGATTTATTATAAGTATAGATTAGGAAATGCTTCTTCTTGTTGCAGTGTAACAGTGCAGTGTGTGTTGCAGTGCACAAGTATTATTCCTCTCCATCCAAAGGTCGTATGGTAAATATTGCTCTAAGTGATAAGACCAGCTATTGTAGCACCCCTTATCGTTCTTTTTTTAAGTTATTTAATATCTATGTGTGACAATAAAATATTTGTTTAAATTTATTAGAAATAAACAGTTTCGAAATATATTTATTTTGGAAAGCGTCGATAGTTAAGTGTTACCTTGGTCTCAGCCAAGCAGTGGCCCTTGTCGGCGCGTTGCCACTCCCACACGGAGATGGTGTGGTCTGGTCCATCGTCCACAACGGTCAACAAGGCCCCCCCATCGGCTCTGCTGAAGGCCACGCAGGCTGCGGCTCGCTGCAGCTGCCCAGCACCCACCAGCGCCAGTGTGGCCAGCGATACGCTGCTCCACACTCGCACGTGGGGCTAAGCATAATATAATCATTTAGACCAAAACTAACAGCTAAAATAAGCTTACACGAACATATGTGCCATTTTGATTATTATTTATTTCTTCAAAGTTCACGGCGTTTACTTAAATTATTATAAAAACATTTTATTTAAAAGGTACTAAAAGTTGGAACACCGATCAATCAGCAATATGTGTGTAAATAATTCTGTTCATGAGCATCTGTGAGAATGCGTGAGTAAGTATATATGTGTGGATATTTATGCACTTACGCATGCGTGTCCGCAGGTTACCCACCAAAATTTAATATCCCAGAATTTTTGTTGTTATGATCTTAGAAAACATGTCTTTCGCTGTCGTAGACATGTTTTTTAAAAGAATACTATATTATCAATAATTTCATTACTATCAAATTTATTTACCACATTAGAATTTTCTTATTGATTGGAAAAATGACTTAACACTATTTAAACTCTGTTATGTACACTGTGGCATGCAAAAAAGATAATGACTATCAAGTTGGCTAAACTTAGACCTTCTAATACTAACCCTGGCGTCCACCCTATCGTGGCCAGCACACTGTCCGCTAGCTATGATCAGCTTGTTGGGATGGATGGCCAAACACTTGACGTCGTCCGTATGGCCTGTGTAGTGGCGCTGGCACTGTTCGTCGACGTTGAACAATACCACCACGGCCGCTACGAAGTAAACTATCTCGCCCGTTGGCAGGAGGTACAGGTTGTTTCGGCAGTCTTTACCCCTGCAATTAAATATTTTTTTATTTTGGCTTTTTCATTTAATTTTTTTAGGTATAGGAAATTTTACTAGAATACATTTAACTTGTCATTTACATTTCACATGTACATTTTTTCACTGAAATTTAAAATGCATAATTTTAGAACGTATGCTAATCATTTTGCATAATTTGAAATAGCTTGCTGGCTGGTAATGAATGAAAAAATGTCTAACCTATCCTAACTTACAATGTATGTCAATTTATGCCTTTTGATTAGTATGCCAAGTGACATTCTGCGGAACAAAATTCTGCCAGATAAAGAGTACCCGTCTTAGGAGTAACGACTGATTTTGAAAGGAAAATAAAATTTGTAATAAATAATGATACGGAGTACGGACTCAAAAACTATTGTAATTAAACATACAATGCATTCTAAGTCACATCCCTAAAATTATATAGACTGTGTTCTCCCTTCACTAATCATCTGTCATTTTTTCTTTTACGGTTCAATCCTCGCGTTACTTCCTCTCCTAATGTATCCGATATAATCATTAAAGTACACTGCTAAAACTAGACTTCCGTGTTATTTTTCTTTACTAAAAAAACAGCCAAAGAAAAGAAATATCGCACATACGGTGCTATAACGTCACTTATGCAAATGGTGTAATATTTCAGGAGGAGCATTTAAAAATTGAACATCCTTACAACATATAGTTTTTCTCGGCTAAACAAATAAAATAATTAAGCTACAACTTTGAACTTCATTTTAGAGTAAAAGCAAGCAAAGGAAAGAGGTAGAGTAGAGGTAGGAGTATTTTCTCATACTCAGTTCAGCTTTCTCTAAAATTACATAAGTGACGTTGTAGCACCGTATGTGCGATATAAAGATGAGATGCAAAGTGAAGGATGGAATTATAGGTCGAAAATAGGCTGTGAAAATTTTAGATAGTTTTAAAACTTGTATTTATAATTTATCTATTTATAGTTTTACAAATATGAAGTCAAATTGCATTGTGCTTAAATTACAATGATTCATTCATCGACCACCGACGTCGATCTACCCAACGGAGCGAGACCGTTATGTTGTTGAAGGAGAACCTTGTAACTAAGGGTTGCCAATATCAAATATTTTTAGTAGTGTTACTCAAAAATAGGAATGACCAGTGTTACCATAATTTTCCTTTGTGAAATTTAAAGTTACTTTTGGCCTTCCCATGCTACCACCATGTTTCCTTTTAAACAAGTAATCTTTATAAAAAAATTAAAAGCTAAACAAACTTGAATTCGGAAATAAAAATAATTTACTGTGTGATTTAACTTAACACATTTAAATAAAACAATTTTTTTACGGTTTCTGCGCCTTAGTTATGCTGTGATCACGGCTACTGTAAAGGAGATGAAACGACAGGACTAAATATAAAATAAAATATGTGCAAAATTCGTAAAAAAGTGTTTTATTCAAATAGTCTCGTGTTACTTTTGAATATCGGCTACTGGCAACACTGGTATGACATAATAATATTGGTTTAAAAATTGAATATCACCAATCGACAATGTACACCTAATCTGAAAAACATCTACAGCTTGGTGAAACGGCAGCGATCCAACCTTCTGCGCCAAAAGTCCCGGGTTCGAATCCCGGCAGTTGTGTGATGATCATAAGTATTTGTTCCCGAGTCATGGTTGTGTATATACTTAATTATGCATTCTATACATTATTCAGTATCCATAGTACAAGCTCAGCTTAGTTTAGGAATAAATAATTGTTGTGAGTTGTCCGAAATTTATTTATTAAAAGTAATTTCATTAATAGTATAAAACACGTACATTGGATAGGTTGAATAAATCGACAACCCTATCTTCCGCTTTTGTGCTAATATTTTATTTATTTCTAGGTCAATAAAACAAAGAATAACGACCTCTTATACTCGTACGTACGTTTTTGTTTTCTGATTCAGATTTTTTTAAAGTAAATTAAACTTTAATGAGTATTTCCGTATTTTTATACCTCAACTAGTTTTATACACTAGCTTTTCCCCGTGACTTCGCTCGCGTTACTGTAGACTACCTTTAAAAGTTAGATTCCTATCCCTCAGGTATATCTCTATATCTTTTCGGGATAAAAGGTATCACGAAGGTAAGGTGTAGCATACAAACTCAATTACGTATTTATAATATTAGTTAAGACTATAAAGTTTATACCGAAATGATTTATAGCCTTTCATTTGCGCAATTACATTTTCTTACCATGCACCAAATTTCCTCGAAATCGGTCAAGCCGTTCTTGACTTATAGAATACAGAAAGAAAAAAAAATAAAAAAATGTAGAATTGATATTAGTGAGTCATTAAACAAATATCATAAAATTTGACCAAAAAATAAATGTACAGACAGAGCCTACAGATTCATTTAGTAGTATAGATTTCCTTCAATTAATTTAAGAACTGCAAATCTGTTACACAGTACAAGTCGCGGCACGTAACTCTAGCGCGGAACAAAACGTGGAGGGGATAGCTGCGCAAGGGTACTGTCGCACACTCAATATAAATTATTAGTTTAATTAGGTACTTAATTAATAATAGCAAAATAATGTTAATTACATTATTTTAATGTAATGTCAAATAGTAAGTCTAGCAATGATCAAAATGTGGAGGTTAGCTGCTATTTGCCTACTGTACTGTCACGCACGCAAATATAAATTTAATAAATATTAAGTAAGTTAGTTATTGTTCAAGTGTGCCAGAGTTCTGTTGTCAAATTAAAATTTATTTATGTACTCAATAATAGGTAGATTGGTATGTAATATAAAAAAATCAAACTTAATAAAACAGTAATTAGCTAACTAACCCAACAAACAAATCAACAAAACACACTTAACAAAAAATAACAACAAAATTAACAATGACAATAAAACAATTTAAAACGCGACTGTACACTGGAAGTACTCCGGGAGTCGTATCAGTACAGGGGACGGAGTACGACTGGAGAGCCAATCGGCGCAACGGACGCCCGCCCTTCACCACTGTATATCCCCAACGGTCAGCGCTAGAGTTTCGTGCCGCGACTTGTAATATGCTTAAGATGTGTTGGAACAAAAAGTACTGGGTTATGTGAGCTATAAATTTTATGTGATATAAATAAATACATGAGACCTTTTTTGTCTTTCAATTTCGTGAATGTTGTATTATAAGTTACGAAAATAATTAAAAGTTAGATGCAGTAGCTAATCTAATTAGTTTTAGCAGGTTTATCCATTATGTAATTTAAATAGTATATATATTTTTTGTAATTTAAGTATTTAACTGCAATTTTTATATCTTAAGAATTACACGGAAATATATAACTCGTCTCAGGTGTCAGGCAGGAAAAAACCCACGCGAATACTCTTCCAATAAAGTTATTGAGACTGACAAATTCTTTGAAATTTTCCAAGTATTCTTTAAGCTGACAACATCGAAATAAATACTTTTACAAGTATCAAACAATCGATAAAGAAGAAACAAATATGTGTATTTTTTAAGGGAATCTGAAACGGAAACAACGGAACCCTTATAGGATCACTTTGTTAAAACAATTTTTTTTAACCAATTTTGTGCATAATTTATTTTATATTTAACCCTGACGTTAAGGAGTCGTAATCACAGGATGACTAAGGCAATGGTTATCATATTATTTCACAATATTTTAGTCAGGTACGGATCCTAATTGTTAAAAAAAATACTATGAAGGTAGTAGAAAATATATGACGACCATTACCTTAGTCATCCTGTGATCACGGCTCCTGTAAAGGAGTCGGAGACGTCAGAATTAAATAAAAAAACAATTATGTGCAAAATCTGTAAAAAGTGATTTTATTCAAATGCTTAATGTGGGTGGAAATGTTAGAACTAAAAAAAGATTACTTTGTTGTCCGTCGGTATTTTTAGAATTTACTTAACTAAACGTTTGTACGGAACCCTCCGTGCGTGAGTCCGACTCGCACATGGCCGGTATTTTGTTATTTAACTGCTAAATATTATTTTATAAGAAAAAATGTTATGTGTTTTCAGTTAAGTTAAAAAACTGTTATTCGACTCGTAAACTAGGGTAAACCCTCATTAATTCATACCTGTAAACGTTTTCTTGATTTCTTCATGTGATAACGCCTTTGCTTACCAAATTGCGTGTTTATTTGCTGTCTAACATTTTATGCTTTCGTTTACAAAGATCGTCGACCTCTTTGGCAATATTGGCTTTGGATACAGATTAGCAGAGGTTGGCCGGCCAAGCGTGGTGTGGAACCTTGGCATCGCAACCGGTCAGAATTCTCGTGGGCTATTGTTGTTGAAACAATGAGTGTCACGGTGGATGGTAAAGCCTTGATCTTGAACGGTGTATGAAAATCGGGTAGGTTGTTCAATTGAAGGGTTGAAAATCTAAAGGATCTAAGTGCCAATTTTAATATTTAGAGATATAACAAAAAAGCGTAATAAAACAAACCATTTAATGAAATAATTATTTATTTTTAGATAAATTAATTAAACACATATCTTATAACAATAAGAAGTCATAAAAATCTTAAAAAAATTAGAATCCAATGAAGTAATATACTACAAACATTCACTTAATTAGAATGTCTTAAGTTTCTTAGGGAGCAATATTGAAAATGGGCTATGTGCCTTTATATAAGATATCAAAAAAGTTCCTACGATTCGATTTGATCAATCAGTTGTTCGTAGAATGCTTTATTTTCGGTGGGTATATATGGTAGCATATCCTTCAAATCTTTCAATTTTTCTTTTGAAATATTATTTCGAGCTTCTAACGCCGGCAAAGTGTAGTTTTTTAATTGATTTGGAGATTTGTTTTTCTTAAAAATGTTAACACTATCCCAAGGTATTGAGTCATTGTGAGATTCCATTAAATCTACACGAGGTAACTTATCTTTTGCAATGCGGATCCACGAAACAGTAGATATTTTTAACTTCGTAGTATTCAAGAAATCCGCCGAAGCCTTATTAAAGTCTTTAAAATCATTTATGTCCATGTTCACTACCTGAAATGGATTTTTGTGACATGATTCTCGTATCATTTTTTCAACATCCTTTGGTTCAAAACATTTTACTACTTTCTTTCTTTTTTCAATTAGAGCGAAATCTCGATCACAGGACATAAACGAGTGACCACTGACCAAATATTTGTGGTCAATTTTATCATAAATACCATTTGCTACTAAATAGATCAAGGCAAAAAGAACCATTCTGTTCTTATTCTGTCCTATACAGTTATCACTCCAAACAACTACATGCCTTTTTAAAGTTTTAGATGCCATCATATTTAGTACCTTGAATATAGAAGAGCCGACCTCGTTACCACCTCTTCCCGCATATGTTTCGTTCCAAAGGAGCATGTAAGCTTGTTGGTGGTCAGCAATATGAACACATAGGTTGTAGCATGATAGTTGCCTGCTGTAAAACATTTGACTATGTGTTAGTGTTGGTATAAAAATAACTTGTTGCATATCCATAGCCATCGTTATTGTGTCACTAGCTGGAGACTGAGATTCTACTGAATCAGCTTTCATAGCTTCTTGTGCTCTCTCACTTTTACGATGGTGTATTTCTAGCTCAACCGTATACTTCCTTTTCTCTCCTCCTTCAGAGCTTTTTATTTTTGCTTGTAACAAATCGCACTTTTGACAAGTATCGGTTCTAGGACGTCCAAACTTCAAATTAGGAAACTTATTTTTAAAGGTTAAATAGTAATATCTGTAGTTAACAGAAGATTCAGGGTATTTTCCTTTAAATGCCATGTATAAACGGTTAATATTTAAGTCAGGGCTTAGATAGAACTTTTGAGTATCATGTCTACTGTAATGACTTTCCTGATATGGGAATGATTTTATATGTTCCATTACAACATTTTCTATATCGGGAGTGAATATTCTCGGTTTATTTCCTGATCCACGCTTGTCTTTATAAATATTTGCTCCAGTTTTCTTTTTCTCCAACAAAGTCTGTACTTTTTTATGTGTTATTGCAAATACTGTTTCAAACGTTTTCCTGCATACCTGTACGTGATTACCGATACCATCAGGTAGTGTGTAGGCTACAGATGTTTGTCTGCGACTTTGCGATGGATCGGCATATGTTCCATGACGTCTTCGTCCAATAGGTGTTATTTGAATGAGGCCAAGTAAGTAAGTACCTGAAATAAAAGATTGGTATTTAAATCTGTGTTCTTTTTTATGTATTTTCCGGAAGAAATAGTAATTAATAAGTAGAATATTATTTCAAGTTACTACCTTGCTTTATAGAGTCCCCTACGCTGTAATATTCCTTAAAAATATCTTCTTTTCTGTCGCGGGAAAGAAGCTTACATTGAAATTTGCACTTGCAATCCACCTGAAACACAATAATGTTCATTACAAAATTATTTAAAATATACTGGATACCTATGAACTTCTAGAAAGCGTAGGTAGGTAAAAGGGCGACGGTCTGCGCGCAGTCGGCGTAAGATAAAATCAGCCTAAAACGATTCCATACAAAACAGCATAGACGACCTTACAACAAGTACCTACATATATTATAACAAGAAAATATTAACAATAAACTTACCTCTAATAGTGTTTTTTTTGCAATAGTAACATTTCTTGATGTTTCATATTCATCTCCACGTAATCGACGTTTCTTTTGTTCAACTTTAAAATTATGTTTACCACGTTTTCTCCGACCGTTTTGATCACTCGATGACGAAGCGTCCATCTTTTTTCATGTAATAAAGACAACTAACCGCACCATAATCACACAAACAATAATATCATAACACCCGCACCCATACCCCGCACGCGCACAGACACAGATCGTTTTGAACGAAATGACTGTTGGTACTTAGACCTTGTCGCATCTTTGTTTCTGTGTGGGTAAAAAATTATGATATACAGGCACTTGGATCTTTTTGAATATTAATGGGCTTGGCACTTAGATCAGATTTTCGTAAAAATATTGAATTTAGTTTTTTTGGCACTTAGACCCTTTAGACTTACAACCCTTCAATTGTACTCAGTAGTTTAGCGGCAACGTTGGTTAGTCTAGCTTATTTATTTAGGTTCCCAATAATAATAATATTTCTATTTAGTTCTTACACCTCCGCGCACATTACACATATGAATAAAACACTTTTTTACGGATTTTGCCCATAATTTATTTTATATTGAATCCTGACGTTTCCACCCTTTACAGGAGCTGTGATCACAGGGCGACTAAGATAATGGTTGTCATATATATTCTACTACCTTCACAATATTTTAATCGGGCACGTTCCTAATTGTTAATTTTTTTTATATAAATAAAATTGTTTTATATTTACATTTCATTTAGTTATTAAATTCTCACTACGATTACATTGTATACTACTGAGTCTACTACCAGCTCGGAAATGGGGAGGCCCTTTCGAGAAGAACTGGCGAAAGAAACTAGGCAGGGGGACGGACCTCCATCTTACTGTTACTATTTGTAAAAGGAACCAACTACATCACCAGGTCTTGCAATGTGTGTCTTTGGAGGTATTAATTTATTAATAATTGGATCCCAACAAGCAGGTTGAACGCTCCAACCTTCGTCTCGTTAGTATATTTTCTGCACAATTGCAGGACTGCAAACCTATTATCGCGCCAATGTTTTATGTCGGCTACGTATTCTTTAATGCGCGTTCAAAAAATAAAAATTAAGAAGCGTGAAGCGAAGGAACAATTAGCCTTTGCGTAGGTGCTGACATGTACTCTTTTTTTTCACTATTGTCGAGGCTCTGATATTGCGGCGTAATTGCATTCGCCATCGTCACGAAAGAAAAAACCGGTTTAACAATGTACAAATTTTAGATTGTAACATAGTTATTTCATTAATATATGTATTTAAGAGCACGTAAACAGCCTTTTATCATCCTTCCTTTTTTTCACTTAAATATTTGCAACAAGCTGTTTGCACACAACAAGTTTGCACAAAACTGTAGAATTATTTGTACAAAACAACTCGTGTACTAGGTATTCGCCAATAAATATTTCTATTTCTGTTTCGTTGTAAGTGTGTTTCTTTCTTAGTAACAAGTTTATTACAATATTATGTAATTAATGTATTTACATTATTAACATTTTCCTAATTTTTACAAGCTTTTATTTACTTTCACCTGTCCCGTGTCCGTAATAAAATCTTGCAAGTTATATTTGACCCACTTCCCGGTTCCCGATTGAGCTTAAATTTTGCATGCATATTTGTATCGCGACACAATGACAATGCAATATTACGATGATATGGAGCTGATCTTATGCTGGAGCTCGAAGGTGGCTAAAGGAACTACACAATAAATCGATACAACCCCATCGAGTTTGGGCTCGTTTGATTCGTATTGAAGAGTACTTCGATCCTATATGGTAATCACGGTCTAATGCTGGAGCTGGAACGTTCGATTCGTTTTTTTTATTTTTTAGTCAATTTTATTAACAAGTAATACTAAAGCTGGTTTCTTTCTATGGAATCTTGTTAATAGTAGTTAAAATGCAAAAATGACCCACTTAAATTTTACACAATTTGTGTTCATAACTAAAATTAAATTAAATATAATTTTTCTGAACCCAAGTTACGACGGTACCACAACACCCAGACCCGAGCCATAGAAAAGTTCGTTTTCTACATTGACTTGATCGGGAATCGAACCCGAGACTTCGGTGTGGCATTACCATGAAAACCGGAACGTGAGCCACTCGACCAAGGAGGTCATCGTGATGCTAGTCGTGGCTGTCTCTTCGCAGTGCAACGCTTGTACGGAACCTATTTAATATGTATATGTGTAATAGTGAATTTCACGTTACGAACTTTATTTTTCCATTTCCTAAAAAAACAGTAACCTTTACGAAATACCGTAACAATACATTAATATTTCCTAAATTCATACTTAATAATAATTAGCCCAGCCCAAAGTGAGCACTGTAAGGTTTGTGTTATGGATACTAGGGTAACGGATATATGTACATATGTAAATACATAAGCATTTAATATTAATAATGATATATTTAAATACCCACGACTCAGGTACAAATGCTCGTATTCATCACACAAACATCTGCCCCTTCCGGGACTCGAACCCAGTCAGTGCAAAAGAAATACAAAGATATTCAAAAGTATATTTGAATTGGATATACATATATGGTCCTAATTAATTTACAATGAGTTTTATTCATGTGCTGTTTTTTGAAGAGTAGATTTTACTTGTAATACTTATTATTACCTACTTTGTAAATGATGTGTCAACAAAGTTAAGGTTCCAAATTAGCACATAACTATTTATTGTACACCCAAATGTATGTGTAATTGTAATCTGTTTTGTTGTCCGTATTATAAATAAATAAATACAAAGGCGGATCAAAGGAATATCGATTTGTCTATGATAATTTTTACTAGATATATAATTCTCTCTATCTCCTGTTATTCAATTGATGGCATGTTTTCACACTGCACCTTAAAAACAAACCGTAATATTCGGAGGCGTGGTTGTTTTTTACACACGTATTTTATATCTTATTTAAACCGTAATATTGTTAATTTAGTAACATCTGAGTAAATTTAGTTTTCTTTTATTCTTTAAAATTTCATGTTTCATTTATGTTTGTGTAACTAGATCATATATCAACATTGATCCAACCAACTATTTATTCTATTTACCAAATTATTTTCATAAATAATTTGAGCTGACTTTATACATCGGGACCTGTGACCTAGCTTATCAGAAATATATTAAAACCGGCCAGTGCGAGTCGGACTCGCGCACGAAGGGTTCCGTACAAACTTTAAGTTAAGAAAAAAATCACGCTTGTTGTATGGAAGCCCCCCTTAAATATTTATTTTATTTAATTTTATTATTTATTATTAAAGTAAAAATACAGCTGAGTATTTTGTGAATATTTCAAGTGCCTACCTGTTGCCATTATTGATATCGAGCAAATAAGCAAAAAAATCGCGTTTGCTGAATAGGAGCCCCCCTTAAATATTTATTTTATTTTGTTTTTAGTATTTGTTATTATAGCGGCAACAGATATACATTATTTGTGAAAATTTCAACTGTCTAGCTATCGCGGTTCTTGAGATACAGCCTGGTGACAGACAGACGGACGGACAGACAGCGAAGTCTTAGTAGTAGAACAATGCTCATCTTTGGTATCGCTTTGCATGATTTTGTACCATGATGATTTTTACCATATTTTTAGTTTTTGATAATCCGTTAGATGGCGCTTAGTCAACGAAAAGACGACACTGGACAGTCTAATGGTGATATTAGCAATACAATTCCTAGTAAGGAGACAGTGTGGGTATTAATTGACGCCAATTACGTAAATTTACACAATTGGTAAATGGTAAAACGAAACCCAATTAATGGGAATTGTGGTCTTGACGGCTACTAGACCAGTGGATAAACATTATAGTGTTTAAGTGTAATTCTTAATGGGATGCAAGATTTACAACGTTCACGTAGAGTTTTTATAACTTTATTATCATTTTAATTTTCTTTTTTAAACTGATACTAATAATGTATAATGATGTTTCAAATTTCTCAAATGTCATGTATTCCAATTGTATGCTTAACCCCTTGACGCCCAGCTATGTGTTAAATGCGTTATTTCTCTCTCTATCGGGGAAAAATATCATTAAATCAAAAAGAACCATTACCAAAGCCGTAATAAGGATTAAATCAGACTGCGCGTTAAAGAGCATTATATAATGCTCGCGGATTTTAGGTATCGTTGTCGCGAGCATGATATAATGCTCTCGGGTTTTAAGGCGTTAATAGAAAAAAATTGTAACACATTAAAGGGTGACAGTACAGCCCTTGCCGAGTTTCTTGCGGCTTCTTTTCGGTACAAAGTTCCCGTCGTAGGATTTACGAATCCATGGCATAGTTGACTTTCAATAAATGCATTGTAAACTTTACAAAAAATCCTTGTCACCGTGTTTGACCGCGATAAATTCCGAATCTACTAAATCAATTTTGATTATTTTTTTTTTAAATTTGCTGGATTTGTTCCAACATGTCCTAAGTTGGAATAGGACAGGTTTCATTTTAATTTATAATAATAAAAAAAATGTATTGTTGCCACAGCAACGCACGGCCGAGTCAGCTAGTATTAAAAAAAAAGCATTTTATTTTGTATAGCTTTATCTTATCTTATCAATGTAGAGGACATTGCATAATATATTGATGGTTAAGCTGCATCAGAATTTCATATAAATGCGATTATGTTTTATTATTCGGCCCGTCTCGATTTCACCCATTAAACTTTTTGTGACAATTTCGTCATATTAAAAAACGTACAAAATGAGCTCCTTATTGTAGAAGATTAGATGATTATTTACCATTAAATTAAATTTTACTTACTAGCGTAATATAAACTGTGAAAGTGAATGATAAAGATCAAGGAACCATTGTGCGTTATACCAAGAGTATCTTGTTCGTATTATGACTCACGAGGTCAACATTCTATGCTTTCTATAGGTTTTACATGTTACTGGCAATATTGACTCGCATTATTACGAAAAAACATCGTTGAACCCAAATTTAATTAGAGTGAATCTATATGAATTTGGGTTCAAAATTCAATATTTAATAAAATTGGAATTTAAGGTTTGATAGGTTTAAAAATAATAATTCGTTTATTTGCCAGGGACATTGTACATCCTAATTAACTTTTGGTATGAATGTCAGAAATATTATTATTATTATTATGATAAATACATTATTTATTAAAATCTCATATCATAACGTTTGTTATCGAACTCCTCCGAAACGGCTCCACCGATTTTTATGATTTTTTGTTTGTGTATATTTCTTATAGGCTATTTTTATACCCCTAGGTGATAAAGGTGTCCCTCTATCACCTTTATCAACAGCTAGTAATATATATGATAATAAATAAATGAGAAAAACAATTACATCGATTGTCATAAATAACTTGATCTTTTTTCACGAGAGGAAAATGCATTATGCATATATACTCTTTCGCTGGGAAACGAAAAAGTTATGTAGGTATTTCCAACCAGCTAGTCCCACCGGCCTACCCACTAAAAACCACTCAACGTCGCTTGTGCCAATATCCTAGCTAAAGATTTATTTCTCAAAAGATTGTACATTCACTTAATATATAATAGATCTAATAAAAAAAAAGGTTATATTTATGGTTTTTTAATACAGTAGAACGCCGATTATCCGAATTAATGGGAATCGATTCGGATAATCGGACATAGCCTGGTAATAAGGAAAAACGAACTGTCACACATAGAAAAATCTTTATTAAGGCTAGCTGACCCGGTAACGCGTTGATTGATACAATGGAAAAAGAGCGGACAGACAAACACACAAATAACAAATTTGTGTTCTTAGATTATAGACTAGCTGACCCGGTAACGCGTTGCTATGGTAACGCGTATACAATGGAAAAAGAGCGGACAGACAAACACAAACAACAAATTTGTGTTCTTAGATTATAGTACAAATAAATGAGAAAAACAAGTAAAGTAGTAGTACAATATCATCATGGTACAAAATTTAAAGAAATTGGTATTATGACTGTACATTCACAATATATTTATGAAAACCTACTGTATGCGCATAAGTGTAAAGATATTAAATTCAGAAAAAATAGTGACAATCATAATTACAATTTAAGAAATAAAGACAAGCTAGCAATGCCCAGGCATAGGCTCCATAAAATAAGCAACTCCTTTACAGGTCACTGTATACGAATGTATAACACGCTGCCATGTAACATGCATGACTTGTCAATGAATAAATTTAAATTTTTAATTAAAACTCAGTTATGCAAAAAGGCTTATTATAGTGTTAAAGATTTTTTGAATGATAAGGCAGCATGGACCTAAAAGAAATGAATTGCTCGTTCTCTGAATCGTTTTGTAATATGCACAATTTGTAAGACATTTGGCGATTTTATAAGAGTTTTGGCACATGAGTTTCTTGCCCGATTCTTCTCATGTTAGCCCCTACGTTCGGAATCGGGTCGCTCGTGGCGATTACATGCGCGGCATCAACTCCGCGGATGTACTTGCCGCTAGCGCACGGGCTATCTTTATTATAAAAGAATATTATCTTGATTCTTCTATGTAAAATTGACGATTTTAAGTGCCCGCAAGGGCCTATGAAATAAAGTTATTTTGATTTTGATTTTTGATTTTAGATTAACAAACACAATTCTACAATAACGCACATTTGAACATCTCGATCAGAGTAAGTAACATGTAATGTAGTGTCTTGCTTCTAGCTTTCGACCATAAGAGTTAAAATATATCTGGACTCCAGCGAGTTCCAACTTGTTACAACAAAACAAACAAAAATTACTTGGTTTAAATTTTTTATACTACGCTTAGGACCGATTCGGATAATTAGCGATTCGGTTAAATTATTTACGATTTAAAAATTATGTCACATAGCTGATAGATAAACATCAAAGTAATTTTGTGAGTACTATCTATGAAGCTAAACTATTTGGTTTTATTACGCATAAACACGCATTTCCAATAATTAAATTAGAACAAAGGTAACCGCTTAACCAAAAATGTTAAATTTCCCCAACATATTTTCGACCTTACTTGTAATACGTAGCGTCTATTATCAAATATGCCTATATTGTGACTGAGTGATGTGTTCAATTCTGAAATTTTAGTCATTGCGTAAGCTTCAATGGGATCGATAACGAATGTGGTTGAGTTCATGAAAAATAAATGACCATTTATTTCTATATCCTTCGATCATAACTGAAACCTATCAAATTGAAGGCTATAATTTAATATTTAATATTGATTTGAAAATAATACCTAATGTGTTTACAAAATAAAAAATGTTTTACATATAAAATATAGAATAAAAACGTTAAATAACGAAAATATAGAATTATCGAATAGATATATTTTTAAAATGTTTAGTTTAATAATATTATAAGACGCTATGTTAACCCTTCGCACTCCTTTGTCGAGTGTGCCTCGACATTATGTTTCTTACACCAACTCCTATGTCGATACAGACTCGACAATATAGTAACTAAATTATTTAAATTACCAAATATATTTTTTTCTTTAAATACTTAATATAAACATAAAGACTGTATTGTTCCAATCGGAAAAGACAGGGAGGGAGAAAAGAGACAATATTCTATTGCGAAACTTGTGACAGGAAACCTGGCATAACCTTCCATACACTGAAAAAATTTAAGTGAATAAGTCCATATTAAGTTCTTAATTTTATAAATTTTTATGTAATTTGTACTCAATGTAAAATAATAGTTAAGTTTTTTTCCTTTTTTTGTAAATTAATTAAGGAGTTATTAATAGGTAACTAGCTGACCCGGTAACGCGTTGCTATGGTAACGTTATTGATACAATGGCAAAAGAGCGGACAGACAAATACACAAACAACAAATTTGTGTTATTAGATTATAAATTGAAAAAAAATAGGAGTTCAAAGAGTTAATACTATGTTTTCAAATATGCAATCGTTAACATTTTAAACTAAATTTTATTTTCATAGTATAAAGGTCTTTCGCAGAAATATTAACGTAAACAATATTGGATTTTCAAGAATTGGTACTAAGGCCTCAGAAACGTTCAAAGTGACAGCGCTGTGAATCTGTTATATGAACAGGGGTCCTATTTTGAAACTCTTAAGCCTGGAATGTAACTATGTGAAGGGCATGTATCGTCTAAGAGTAAGCATGACCCTAAACAATGTATGTACACTGTATTATAAATTTGAATAATATGGTAATCAAGTAATCAAGCAAATTAAAAGTGACTTCTGGGAATTGGTATGAGGTAAGGATGAAGAAGGTGTGTTTGCTGTGAGTACACGTAGAAGTACAGTTAAGTATCGTATGAAAATACCTTATTTGATTTCAAAGATTGTTTCTATTGAACAGAAATAGATTTTTTTGCCAATCTTGCGTATACAAGTTACTTGGTACAAATAATAGTTTGGTAGGTCAGTATTTGCTTTCATGATGTAGGATTATTATGACAAGCGTACACGTACATAAAAAACGTGTAAAGTCTGTTCATTCTAACTTGTCCCATTTGGTAAACAATCTTGGCACAACTTTTTAACAAAGTCACCCATTTAAAAATAAAATAATAACAAAGTCAATAATCTATTACAATAAATCGTTATTATAGACTGAAACCCATTGAATCTAGTTATCAGCTGATTTTTAATGCTGCATTTACAATAAAAAGGAATGCCAAGATTGTTTACCAAATAGCACAAGTTAGGATGAACAGACTATGTGTCAGTTCTGACACATCCCTGAAATTTACTCCCTAAGAACGATTGTCTTTGAATAGGCACAGAAAATAGTAAAACAAAACTTCCAAATAAAAGTCAAAGGTTTGCACGATAGGTTGCGCACACGCTGTTATTCAATCACTAAATTTTACTCTTCATATTTTTTTATACCGGGCGCCGTATATGAAATATAATTTAAGAAGTAAACTTTAAGAATAATATTTAGTTCTTACACTTCCGCGCACATTACACATTAGAATAAAACACTTTTTTACGGATTTTTGCAAATGACAACCATCATCTTAGTCATCCTGTGATCACGGCTCCTGTAAAAGAGTCGAAATGTCAGGATTAAATATAAAATAAATTAAAACGTGCGCAAGAATTCGTAAAAACGTGTTTTATTTTAAAAATAATCTTTGGAATCTTCGTCAAACATGTGTTAAATTTTACAGTATTAGTCGATCATCAATAAATTTGCAAAAATAGTCTGGAAATATGACATTCCAAGTTTTTTTTTTGTGACGTATTATTTGTTTGTCGCGGAAAGTGTGACTAGCCGTGACAAATGAGAAGGGATAGATCCAAAATGGTCAAATTCCACGTGACGTATTATATGGACAAACGTTTCTAAAGTCGTGGAGAATTTTCTCCTTAGTGATAAGATCTAAAAGACTCACCTGTAGCCATACACCCATTCTAGCTTGAGCTTGTTCTGCGGTGGGGGCGCCACTTTCGCTGGGTCCAAGCTATCTTGGTCACTAGGCCCGTACATTACTACGGGTCGCCCACGAATGTACATTCGCATCGACCCATCTTCTTCATTATACTGGCACGTGTGGGTGCTATGGATAATAATAGTTATAACATGATTATATAACAACTAGCTGATATACTAGTGTACTAGGTTCGATTGTAATATTTGAATGTTATTGAGAAGGAGCATGTTTGAAAATGGATTTTGGATATAACAAACATTTTAGTCAATTAAATAATATCATCGCAGAATCAGTACCTACCGATTTTTTTTCTAGTATTCCTAGTATACTTATACTAGAAATATTTTGGACATGAAAATTATGGACAATACACATGGCAGGTGTATTAATTATATTTCTATTTTTTATAAATAAATTAAAAAATATGTAATTTTTCTTTACTTTTTGCATTTTTCAATTCTAAAAGATAAATTATTTTAATAGAAAAATACTAGAAAAATCGACTCGGCTCACAAGTGAGTTTTCAGGCGGGTTTTCTTTCTATTAAAATAATTTAAATTAAAAATTAAACATTTCATCAGAATTTTCATCAAGAGAAATACAAGTAACCATAGACAGTGTTTCTTTTTAAATTAGAGTAAAATAAAATTACAAGTAGTAAAAATAAAATTTAAACATTTATTTACGATACGTTTTTAAGATGTAGTTTTTAATACTGATAAGTCACAACTGTTAAATTGTCAAAAATAATACCATAGTCTGTGTCCCCATTATGGACACCTGTCCGGGAATCGAAGAGATACAATTTTATTAGTCATAAAAATGCAATTGAAGGTTAACTTTGATTGTATTTACAAGAGATATTACAAAAAAAAAATCAAAATCAAAATATCTTTATTATTTTTCACAAGTTATTTTTGCCATGTGTGGGTCTCTTCATTTAAGTTTAAAAAACCTGTATTAGAAGAGACCCCTCTCTTACTGTGCTATGAAATATCCTAGTATCTATTTGACACCAAGTACAGAAATGCATGCATAGTTATAATAAACTTATTAGTTAAATATATACATTTTTATATGTAAGGGTTATTAAGGGTGTAATGTTGAGTGGAATGTCGAAAAGGGAGTGGTCTACTTTTTTTACGTTTCAATGCAAAACTACTGATTCAAAACATTATATAGAGTGTGTTTGTTTTTAGTATTACTGGTTCGATAGGAGTCCTTCTATACTTTCATAACTTTGTGATTTTAACCATGATGTTACTTTATGTTTGCATGTATAGTAATTAAGTAATTAAATTAAACAAAGAAAAATATTTACAAAGTACATATTTTTCTTTGTTTTCTGATTTTTTCTTGTTTTTTATTATATTAAATCCTGACGTTTCAACGTCTTTACAGGAGGCGTGATTACAAGATGACTAAGGTAACATTTTTGTGTATTTCATTTAGTAAAATTATTATCTCACATTGCAATAAAAACCAATTGAGTATTTAGGAACGTGATTTTTGTTTACTTTGAATGTTCTCGCTCTTGATATATCAAGCCAGGGCCAAGACTGTATCCACGATGGAACGTGCTCGATTAAAATGTTAGATGGTAGTAACATACGTATAACGACCATTACCTTAGTCATCCTGTTATCGCGACTTCAGAAGATAAAATATAAAAAAAAAACAAAAAACATTGTTAAGTCGGATAAACTGTTTTTTTTTTCACATATTTCCTGGTATGTACTTAAACGTTTAATTTTGTTAAACTTATATTTATAAAAAATGAAAATGGTAGAAAACAAACTAGAATAAGTTCTAACTCATAATTAGACTACCCGCCGAAAGTTGCAACAACGTATCAGCTGTATTGAAGGTTAGGCCTTTGCCTGACACAATTTTACAGAACAATTTTATGAAAAAAAAAACCTATATTCGCATAACTTAGTGCTTTTCCCTGTTACCACTATAATAATATATTAGTAATATAAATTCTATCTGTGTTACATCGGTGTTAGTAATATCAAAAGCTGCGTTATTAGTAGAAATTAAAGTTTAATGTTAAAAATTATTATTGTCGAAGCTTCAAGAAAATGCACAATAAAAATCTGTAGAATAAGCACAGATCGCGGTGCAACAATAACCAAGCCACTTACATCGAGGTGAATGACATTATGCTCTCAAAATGGCTCTTCTGCCTACAAATAATTAGAAAATAAACCACCCGCTCAGCAGTAAGCGTCCAAATAACCAACTAGTCGGTACAAAATAATCTAAAAACAAATATTATCCTGTTACATGAAAGTATAGCACTAATTGATCATTAACTGATAGTAAAATGATAAGCAATAAAGTTTAAACACACGATACCTGTCATCCATTATGGCGCCAAAAGTACAGATAGGAACAAAAACCTTTTTTTTAAATACCAAAAACGGCAAAGGAATCGAGCGCGAGGTCGCGGTTTTAAGAAACAAGTTTTTAATCAGCAAATCGCGTCACACAGCCGGCGTTCGAGGAAAACATCCGTAGACTGCGTTAGGTGGGGTACGGACGGAACGCAAGGTGTTCGTATGCGAAACAAACTATTGGACGTCCAAGTATACATTGACGCTTTACTTTAAAATAAGATATCAATCGGTACTTAAAACACGCAATGTAACATATACAATGCGAAGGTTACTTGACTTTGATTAACATGTTAGGCGCAAGGAATTATCTATACTTGAGCAGTTGTATGTGAATCATCTTATCAAATGAATGATGACGATGACGTTCGCTTTTAGCTCAGCTGAGGCAAATTGCACATTTAGAATTTTTTGTGGTCATTGAATTAGCTTGTAGCTACTAAGCCAACAAAGGTCGGGCCAAGAGGAGACGACTACCCACGCATAGAGATGGTTAAGCGAAAATTAATTAACCAACCAAAGGCATGGTAAATCCTCTCAAAAAGGAAGATTTAAGCGTAAGGATCCGTTTGTTTTGACTAAATAAACAAATAATAAAAAAAAACGTAACGATGTAGTTTTATTGCTTTTATTCTTTTATATTTAAATAGAATTATATTTTCCTGGACATTTAAAGGCAGAATAGTTTGACGTCGTTTAAAAATGGATTTTTAATTTATGTTTTCTGATAAGATAAGGCAGGGGAAGCAGTACCCATACAGTCTTATCTTCAGTAATTATTTGTCAAAGTTTGATGAGGTTGAAAGATGAATAAATAATTGAATAATCATCTTCCTTAAGATTCAGTAAATGTATGGGGATAACTTGCCAATACACCATAACTTTACATTAATATCCAAAACAACCCACACGCTTTGTAAAAAAGAAAAATTTTCGTAGTGATGCTTAACGCCACCGCCAAAAAGTCGCCCATACCTACCTACTGTTCAAAGTTCGAATGTTTTAATTAAATCTTATAATAATTTATGTAAAATATTATATTTCTATAAGCACTATAAGGTTGTTGAATCTTATTAAGTAAATGAAACATTGTCAATATTTGAATTTAAATTAGTGGGGCGGATAAAATATGAGTCTTCGTTGCCATATCAAAAGTCTTAAAAATGTTGTTTTCTTTATTTTTTTGCTATGTTATATTACGTAATATATTTTGAATGGTAAATTCGAAAAATATAATGTATTTATAGTGTATTTCTAAATATCGGATAAGTAGTTAAGTAGCGTACACTTTTGTTTTTAATTATTCACTTTTTTTCTCTAACTAATGTTTACATGTTATGTTATAATATCTTAAGCACTCGTCAATACGCTACCGTGCGCCCCAATCTCTCAATGCTGCGCGAATTGTGAAAAAAAAATGTCGGATTCTTAGATAAAAATTCCATTTTCTAGATAAATAATGAAGCTAGGACAAAACAAAAAATACTACCGCAAAGCTGCTTAAATAAAGAATCCACCACAGAATATTTGAATATCTATAACTCAAAAATTCATCGTTATTTAAAAAAAACAGGAGGTCACGCGGAAATTTGAATATGTTAGCAATTGCTACCGGGTACTGTGACGAGGGGTGTTGGCTATCGGTAGCAATTGCTACCGTGGACTGACAAGTGGTTAAGGAATAAATAATTAAATGAAATAAATGCGTTATTCGGCATTCATAAAATATTGAATTTCAAACACTCAAAATGTGTGAACAAAATAATCCAAGTGTAAGAACTGCTAGGTACATAATCTTATATTTCTTCTTCAAGGGTTGATGAAAAAGGTTTGCCGCTTAGAAATGCTTTTTACCCACGCTTGGAATACTGGATTAACTTTTTTGTTGTCTGTATTTAACTGAAATTTGTATCGTACAAAATATTAATAGCCAAAGTTTAAATTGAGTTTTAATTGGAAATCAATTTATGGTAAAATTTTACAACCTTATAATTACTTAAAATTAAAAAAAAGCATGTGTGCAATTCAGACGTGGTAGAAGTGAAACCTTAAAAAAAATTTGGTTTCAAGATAATGACACGAATGTAATATTTCGGGAAGAGGATAGTTGAAGATTTTAGTAATGATCATAGTGATACATAGTTAGATAATTATTTTACATTTTATTCGTATATATTACACAGATTTATTCAGCTTCAGAGCTTACATTGTCTATAAATGATACAAGAGGCTTATGGTAACTAAAGTACATACCACGAACATAAGAGACACTATATAATGTATATCTCATTTTCTCCTACGATAATTTTTATGAATTTATGTGTCTGTCTCTTTTTACTGTCGCATTTTCGTTTCATTGACTTTCAAATAACAACGATGCTAAAGAAGTTTTCACTTCAAAAATTACAAAATGTTGCGGTAATTATTATATTATTTAAGAAATTAACTGTTACGTACTGTTATGAATTTTATTTTAAGAAATTATTACTAGAAATAGATTTACTTGCTTCACGTATCTGGCGGGATTCGAACCATTCATCCATTCACTATCCGGGCGAATACTCTTCCAATTAGTATCATTCCAATAATTGATTTCAGCTTATTAATGTCTCGATAGCTCCGTATGGAACAGTTATTGCCAGGATAATGAGAGAATGTGGGTACCAGTCCACTTAAGACACGTTTGTTTTATTCTTGTGGGTCGAAGTTTATGTGGACTGCAGGCGGCGACTTTGGGGCAGGTGGGACTTTTTCGAATGAGAGGCGTTAGCTCCTACGCATATATGTAAAGCCGAGCGCGATCCCTCAAACTTTAATTCCATTTTGAACAGCGATCAAAGCGAATGTAATATTTGGTGCGATTTAATGACCAATTTAAGATGCGACCTTACGTGTTATAGTTCTACTTTTTTAGTATTTATAATGCAAGCTCTGCTTAGTTCGGAACTAAATAAATAGTGTGAGTTTTTCTAAATTCATTATTTATTATGTATCAGACTGTAAACCTGACCAGACATGTCTGAAAAGATCTTATTCTTTGGTCAACAAAATACAACTGGTTTAAACATTAACATGTGTTTGGTTTAATTAAAAAAGAGTATTTTTAAATTAATTAATGCAAGATATTTCACTATTTCTTATTTAGATCATGAACATAAGGGCAAAACTAGCCATGTCGGATGATAAATAACTTATTGTAAAGGGGACTTAATACCCTGATATACTTTTTACGCCTTATGTTAGTAAATCTTTTTAAATAAATAATTCGTGAATGAGGCAAATGCAATGGGTACATATACAGCCACCGTCTATATGATTATATGGTGTGAGTCTTAGTGTCTTTTATATATTGCATTAGCAATATGCGAATGTGAAATTAAAAAAAGAAAACTTATCATTTGTTCAAAATAATAAAAGTGCAATCATTATTAAAGAAGGTAATTTGTAATTTACTTACCACTTTACATTATGAATAAACCAATAATTGTATCGCTTGCATAACTATTTATTTTTTAATAAATAAAGTTAAATAATAGATTTGAAACGTTGTTAAACTTTGCTGTAAAAGGTTAGAAACTCGACCAAATCCAAGTCAAAACGGAAAGCGAAAACCAAAAAGTGAAAACAACCAAAACCAGTGAACCAAAAGCCAGATAACCCAAAGCTGTCACGCAACACCCCTTATAGCATATCGGACTTACCCGTGCTTCAATATAGGCCCGTTTTGTGACGGCTTAGAATACAAATTTAGCAACGACTTTGTGGTTGTAAATCTAAAGGAAATAAAACAAAAAACATAACATTAGAAACTAAACTAATAAATAAAAGAAAACACAGATCAGACATATTATGTACAAAGCTGCGTTGGCGTAGAGGAGTTTATTCGAAAACTGTTGTTTATATATTTAAATTCGGAAGAGAATGCACGTTCTTCGAATGAAGTTCGTTTCACACAATCTCTCTTAATCTCTATGAGAATAGGACACAGATAACAAATTAGAGAATTGACAAGCGTACACTGAAAACCATAAACTATACAGGCAAGTATGGACAAGGTAATTGACACATCCCTTCTACATTTAATCTATGGATGTCCTATTATTTTTGACGTTCTTTTGGCGCGTTTAAGTTAGAGTAAAATTGAGAACTGCGCGCTTACGCTGTTTTGGCGGCAAACCGGCAGTATGAAGTTTGCTATTAAATATAATTAAAAATGTATATTTATAACTTTTATACAGGCAAAACTCAAATTTTACTGTATGAAAATAATTTTAATATATGTATTACAACGTATTATATTGTAAATGTCGTTATTTCTGCTAAAGCTGACGAGTTTTTTTCGCCCATTCTTCTTGTCAGTTTAAAGACGTCCTAAATGGGTGGTAGGCAAAAGTGTTGGACGCCTCAAAACAACTTATTTTAATTGCATACGATTAAAGTTCTTTTCATTCATATGTTTTTTAATCAAACCTTTATTAATTTTTTAAAATATTTTTCTTCAATCTTTTTATCATTTTTGTTGCTTTAAAACTTTTTTTAGCTACGCTATAGAAGTATAACTTCTAACGCTTGTTAAAGTACACGCCATTTCTTTTTCTTTTGTTGCTTATTGCGTATTCATTCATCCAAGTAAATCTTTCATTTTAAAAGTTAAATACCAGTACTTTTTGTAGATTGTTTCGTAGCTAATCATCTTATAATAAGCCATGGCATAAGTCTTGATTTTCGAAAAATGCTTTGTAAATGCTTATACTGAATAAAGAGCATGTAATTTTTAATGGTTTAGGTGCTAAAGGGGTCTGCAGCAAAGCTATTACCTGGAGCTGGATATGAGTCCCTGTGCGTTGAAGTCGCCGGTGGAGTTCCATCGCTTGGTCAGGTTACCAGGGGAGGCGCTCTGGTTGCTCGACGTTGAGTTGTTCCGAGATCTAAACAAACGGTTCTTGTAGCGGTAGCGACTACCAATGCTGATACAACTAGCTTAAAACATGCACTAAAAACGATTAGGTACTAAGAGGAAATCGAGTCTGGGTATGAAAAACTGTTATGATGTTTGCCCTGCTTTATCAATGTTTCCATTTTCTACAGCCATAGGACAACTACTGAACCTCTGAATTTAGATCTCTAAGTCCCCGTATCGGTGAATGCTACAGATATCAGTACAAGTAATATCTAGTGGTTTATTGTGGGTAGGCATCTAAAGCATCGGGCGAAAGCTAGGTGGAGGAATGACAGAGTCCCACTTAACTTTTTTTTCCCAGTGAGAGGCCATAAAAAAAACAAGTTCTAGGCTGTTATTAATTGAACATAACAGATTGTCTTCAGAAACCTGTTATCAACAAATAGCATTTAACGGAAGCTCGCTAGCTTTATTTTATCGGGCGTTCACCTTGCGAGTTGTCTTACTTCTTGCTATGATTAGTTTTTCACTTCCTTATTTCTAATTCAATCTCGTAGATAAATGCTTTTTACTATTCGTTGTTAAAAAACCTAGTTGCATTACAATAAACGAAAGTCTCTTTCGCTTTTCAAGGAACGATAGAGTTTGATCCAGTTTACATTGTTACCGTCTTCATTGCGTGGAGGTACTCCCAGTTTATGTAATTGCAGGAAGATGTAATCGGGCTAAAGATACGACCTCATTTTATGAAGGTTAATATAACAGATACTACTTGATACATGTCTCTGGTTTTACCAGCCTGAAGATGAAGCACGACTTAAATTTTAAGTAGAACTTAAAGCTACTAAACTGTGAAAATCTGTTCATAGATTTTTGCATTAAACGTGATGCGTGGACATACAGACAGACAGATAATAAACAAATCTTCACACATGATTACGTCCCAACAATTTTTTCTTCTACTGAAATATCTTCAATGAACAAACTCGATTTTAATGAATCGTTGAAATCATTTTTCCAATAATGTTTTTTTAGTGCTTGCAATTGAGCAATGAGCATAGCAATATCTAGTGCTGGCTCTGCAATTATCTGAAGCAGCTTAGTTGAAGTCATATTAATTATTATTACATTTTCACTTTTTTTAATTTTATAATTTTAATTGTGACATCTGATTTGTGACTTGATTAAAATTGCATTATTTTGTAAATTTTATATGCTAATTTATTTTTATTTCTTTATATTTATTTTAATTAGAATTTGATTAAATATAATTTTAATATTGCTATTATTAATTATGAATTTGAAATAATTCGCTTGTGTATGAGTTGAATCACCTGAATTTAATGATTTTTGTTTTATTTTTTTATAGTAACATGTGTAGTCTATCTAACTAATTAAAATAAAGGCTGAATTTAATGAAACACATTTCTTTTAATACATCTTTGTGTTGCTCTTTTTAAATTAAGTAGTCGTTTATACTCAGTATGTAAAAGCAAGGTTTAGGTATACTTATTTAAAACAGTCGCTCGTTGAACGACGTTATTAAACCATAATACTACTATTATTGTGATGTTTAAATAATATTGTTTTTTGTGGATGATGTATGGTGAGGATGTATAATATTGTAAATGTCATTATTTCTGTTAAAGCTGACGAGTTTCTTGCTCCCGTTCCTCTTGTCAGTTAAAAGATAATATAGTAGGTAATATGTTGGACTTGAAATTTACAAAAATAAAAAAATTATGACCAAAAAACATTGGCTCTCTGGGATTTCCCATTAAAACAAAAAGCGCTCGTTTGAAAAATTTTCATTTTCATGGAATTTTTAACTTTTTTTTATTATTATTACGCTCCGCTCCAATAGATGGTGCTAGCGAAGCTTTATGCTTATCGACTGCAGCGACTTAGTACTAAGAAAATTTCACAGCTGGGCGATAATATCCCCATTGGATAAAGTAAATTAAAACGTTATAAAAATTTATTCACCATACAAGTTGCTGGAAGAGGAAGCTAGATAGAAAAGAAGACCAAGAAAGAGGTACTGGTAGAAGAATATGACGAGAAGTTTCACAAAAAGCAGAAAAGGAAAGATGATTCAACACTTGACACGATAATTATAAAAAAAAGATTAATGATAAGTAATTCAATTTATATTCGTTGCTTATCATGAAGATAAATCAAATATAAGAGAGAAAAGATACGACAAACAAATTCCTAAAGAAATTTTGTTTTTTGATCCTACCATCTACCATCAACCCTTAATGCGATTCAAGTTCCATTGTTAAAAGAAGATGCAACTGTAGACCACGTATAGCGGTGTCTCCCTTTGATAATCGAACTTGTAACGCGCTAAGTGATCATGGTAAGGCCTCTGGTGTCATTTTACAACTTCTAGTTCTTACTGACTTTCTTATAACGTCTACTACCCACTTCTTTTATTCACCTGTCACACAATGTCAAAATGTCAATGTCAAATTAATAATTAAATATTAACCGGTACCGTAGTTGTCTCTGAATTCCGTAATACAAGTGCTTTAGCTACTTTACTTGGGATCAGAACAATGTATGTGGTCTAATGTTTATTAATAATATTTAAATTTATTAAAAAAAAAAATACAAAAAAGTCTTTGTCTCTAATATTTTTTTATTTTTTGGTTTGATTAAATAAGGTCCTTTTATAAAGAAAAGGTTGTTAATTAAAGAGCACTTATAATGTCACAAATGGCGACCATAGTTTGAATTACCAAAAATTTGCTTTTGCATGGCCATTAGGATTTTCCACAAACTGAACAGGTTCAACGCTAAATAAATTTAAAAAGAAATAAACGAAATTATTAATAATGAAAAATTATTACTGCATTTCAGACTTTTTATCTGACAATATAATTATTTAACAGATGCGTTGCGACATACAAATACCAGAAACGAAGGCTACGAGCTTGATTTACGTGAAAAATTAAGATAATTTTATTCTGGGTAGATTTCCTTAAAACCTAATTTGAAGGAGTTATCATCGATTTAAAAAATGCCTGGCACCCGTGGCTAACCCCTCACGTTAAAAAGGAATGGCACATTAATATCAAGTAATTATAAAGAATGACAGTAAATTAATTAACACACGAGATTTGATAGTTTCGGTATACAATTTGTTTGTTGTTAGATTGTAAAATTGCACGCTAGCCCAGCAGGCTGATCAAATAACCTGTACAACATTATTTTGATATTAGGTTAATTTATTTTAGTTATTTTCATAGTGTAATGTCTTATGGGTTGTTGTTGTGGGGCTCAGCTGCTAATATTGAAAGCATTTTTGTATTACAGAAAAGAGCTGTCCGTGCAATATACAGCCTTCGGCCTCGGTATTCTCTCAGAGATTTTTTTAAGGAAATTAATATTCTTACTGTGGCGGGACAGTACATTTATGAGAATATAATTTATGTACGAAAACACTACAATACTTTTGTCAAAAATAGCGACGTACATTGCTTTAACACCAGAAATAAGAATAGACTTGCCGTTCCAAGATTTAGACTTCAAAAGACAGGAGGCTCTTTCTTGGGGAAAGGTATAGCACTGTTTAATAAAGTTCCACAAAGTATAGTAGATTTGCCTTTTCATAAGTTTAAAATGTATGTAAAAAATAAGCTCATGTCCAAAGGTTATTACAAGGTCAACGACTATTTAATAGATCGCGATGCATGGAAGTAATATGTGTCGTTTCAACTTGACACTATTTATTACAGGTTGTAACATACAGCATTAGCATTTTTTAATTTTTAAAAACTAATTTATTACTGGTAGATAAGAGTATGACATGCTCTCTTAATACATTTCTTGGGTGGTGGCATGTGGTGCGGATCGTTACGTTCCCTAAGATATGGTTGAGCGAAGCGATGGCTGTATCATGCGTCATGCTCGTGAACGGGTGCTGCCTTGGGAAATGGGTCTGCTCTAACCTTCAGTATTCAGTATTGGCTAAAACTAAACATAAATCTTGTTGTTTTCTTAAATTTGTCGTTTATTCCCTGTATGTTATTGCAATGTTTTGGGATACTTACTTTAAGTAAGTACAGATACTTGTTGACTTTGTTGTAATCAACGAAACAACGAAATAATGATATCATAACACTATTAGTATTGTCATAACAAAATAATTTTGTTTTTTTTTTTGTGGATTGTATATGGTGACGACGTATTATATTGTAAATGTCGTTACTTCTGTTAAAGCTGACGAGTTTCTTGCGCCCATTCTTCTTGTCAGTTAAAAGACGTCCTGAATGGGTGGTAGGAAAAAATGTTGGACGATTCAAAACTACTTATTTTTAAGTGCATTTGAATAAAGTTATTTTCATTTTCATTTTCATATTATAATCCGTTCATGTAAGTAAAAAAATAATTTCATTTGATTAGAAAAAGATGACTGACCTTCCTTTATAAGACGTCGTTTTGTCTGGTTTTGTAAGATCGACCTACGATTAGCACTGATACTTAACTCTTGATCACAATTGACGATTAATGGCATTGGCTCGGATTGGCATTGTCGAATGTGGTTAGACCCCCTAGTCGGATACCAGGGGGTCTACCACCAAGCTTGATGTCGGCATTTCGTATCATACTAAGTTCTTTGCTTTGACATCTAAGTCCTTATTGGAGTAAGCTTCCTTACACTCGAATATAAAGAATGCACTTCGAACTAAAGAGAGAGAAAATGGGCTTCGTAGAGCGTCGTCTCTGTCCCTCAGTACATTGTGTGAAGATTTTAACAGCTCCTACTTTAATTAGTTCTTACAGTTCCGCGCACATTACTTTAAATAAAACAAGTTTTTTTTTACGGTTTTTGCGTATAATAAATGTATATTTAGTCCCGACGTTTTGACTCCTTTACAAGAGCCGTGATCACAAGATAATTAAGGCAATGGTCGTCATATATTTTCTACTTCCTTCACAATATTTGAATCGAGCACGTGCCTAACTATTTTAATTTATATAATTCAAAATCATTTATTTACTAAACTACTTTGTACTGAACTGTTATTATTTCCCACGACAGAGAGATTCTCTACGAAGCCGACCCTGGGCAATTATCTCCACCTGTAGCTTGAGTATTCTTTAGGTAGTGTAGTTTTTGTACCTGTAGGGCTGTGGAGGGGCAGGGTGTGCAGGGTGCGGCGCGGGGGTAGCACGAGGTGAGGGAGACGGCGCGGGGGAAAGAGACGACGACGAAGCGGGCGAATCTGATTGGAGGGACCCCGTTGACTGGTGTTGAGGGCCGCGTCTGCAGAAAGAAAGGTTGTTACCATTAGTCTTAAAGTACGTATTTATAGGCTTACAAGCTGACCTAGCCACGAGTTACTGTGGTTCAATTATTATAATTTGTATATTTTTACTATAATTTTTATCATATGTACTAAGTTAGAACCAATCCAGTAAAATAAAAAATCAAACATGAAAATCGGTTGAGTAGTTTCGGAGTTCATCACAGTCAAACACTGTGACAAGGAATATTTATATATAAAGATATAGGAGATAAAATTTTAAGCTCTTTTTTACAAGTCCGTGTATTTTATTATAAAAAAAATATGCTTCAATATTATTTTTGGATTTTCTTATTTTTTAGATGAGAATCCTAAAAATTCTATTGTGACTCCAGTAGACCGAATTCACTATCCGCACAATGCACCTCTCTTAAGTTTTTTAAGATAAGTAATGTGGTGATTACCTCTGTGGCAATGATGAGGCTGAGGAGCCGTAGCTGGACGTCCGCTTAGCCGTCTCTCTGTACGCAGGCTGTCGCAAGCGCAACTCTCTGGTCGGAGTTCCAGATGAACCTGGAATCAAACCATAATTGGTTATCACCACTTTCCGCTGATAAAAACCTCGCTTTACGTTCACCAGGGCATGCTTAACAAGATCTCTGTTTAATCGCATCCCTAAAAATAACAATATAGCACTTAAAGGAGATAAAAAGGTACTAGAAAATTTCGACGGTTGTTCACAAGGCTCGGTAGCTCAATTGGGAGAGCATTGGACCAGACATCCAAAGGTTGCGGGTTCGATTACCGCCTGAGAATTTACTTGTGAGCCGAGCCGATTTTTTCTAGTAAATAATATCGTATAAGATAGCATTGAAAATGCAAAATATATAAAAAACATTTAAGGTCATACAGAGGCTATACCATCCTGAGCAGATCCAAGTTCTAACCTAACTCATAATAATCAGCAGCAAGCAGCTATTGCTTGCTTTCTATCGTTAGTGTTGCGTATCTCAACTGAAAAATGGAGACCTGGTAGGTCCACTTCGTTATCCGACTGTGTGTATCTCACAATTTTTATTCTCTTATGCGCATGAAGGTAATACGAAGTTAATACCAAATAACTAGATCTACGATCGATCCTTTATTGAAAGAAAAAGGCCTATATTCCTAAGCAATTAAAAATTACTGCTATTAGTGCAGTATATTGTGACACTCGCAAGTTTGGTACATTTTATATAATAAATAGGTAGGCGCTTAACCACTCGACCACGCTATACACTCGTGACTTGAAGACCCCTAAATTGTATTTGTCAGGAAACACAGACTCAGGTATTGAGTTCCACGGTTTAGCGGTACATATCAAAAAATTGGAATTATGAATATAAGGAGTGTTAATACCGATCCTGTAAACGTTATCGCACTCTTGGTAAAGACAGAAATGTTGCAGGTTATGTGAGGTAATTTGAAACTTACTAAGAAACCAGCAATAATCTTCGCTCGCGTCCCTTGGTTTGACGATAGTCAGCTCAATAGAAACTACACTCGCGAGCAACCAAATCGACTCACGCCCTCATTCTGCTTACAAACTTTGTTTTTACGTAAAGTATACAAGGTATTTATAAAAAAAGACTGTCATTAGAAAGCTCAATATACAAGCTTTCATAAAACACTAATATTGTTTTTTTTTTAAAAATCTAACTCATTCATTTTTACATCAATAGCACTATGAGTCGTTTTGCTCATTACGCTATCCGCGACTTGCGCTAACTGCCACCCCTACAAAAGCTCTCGCAACCGGCATTTTTCCACGTTACCATGGATACCACACCTGAAGAAGCCGCTCAAGTTGTTGCCTTGTTGGAACAAGGACTTAGCCAGCGAGTAGTCGCTGCCCAGCTTCGCTTGAGCCAGTCTGCTGTGTCCCGGGTCTACAGACGATTTCGAGAG
The DNA here is from genome assembly GCA_927399485.1 of Calamotropha paludella. NCBI lineage: Eukaryota > Metazoa > Arthropoda > Insecta > Lepidoptera > Crambidae > Calamotropha > Calamotropha paludella. The sequence continues at coordinate 23,874,214 of OV656817.1, read as the reverse complement.
ACCGGTGCCTTCAATCGAAGACCAAGAACCAGCCGCCACCGGTGTACTTCTGACAGAGACGACCGTTTCATTGTCTCAACATCGCTGCGCAATCGGCATCTGACGAGTGTTGATGTTCAACAAGAACTCAGGCACGTTCGTGGTGTAGCTGTAAGCGAGTGGACAATAAGAAGACGACTGAGAGCAGCCAATCTCACTCCAAAAAGGGCTGCGACGGGGTCCAAATTGACTGCAGCCCACCGACAAGCGCGTCTTCAGTTTGCTCGAGAGCATGTCAATTGGACCATTGCCCAATGGCAGTCGGTTCTCTTTACTGACGAGTGCAGAATGTGTCTGCATGGCAACGACAGAAGAGGCCGAGTCTACAGGCGTCCGGGCGAACGATTTGCCCAATGCTGTTTCGCTGAAACAGTAGCATATGGCGGTGGTTCCTGTATGATGTGGGCCGGCATCTCTTTAGAGGGAAAGACGGAGCTCGTTTTCGTGCCTGGTGGAGGCCGAGGAGGCGGGCTTACAGCTGATCGGTACATCACCGATATTCTCCTGGAACACGTTGTTCCCTATGAAGGATTTGTCGGCGAGGACTTCGTCTTAATGCACGACAATGCTCGTTGTCATACAGCGCGCATTACCCAGCAGTTTTTGGATGAAGTCCAGATGCGTACAATGGACTGGCCTGCGCTCAGTCCAGACTTGAATCCGATCGAGCATTTATGGGTCCAGTTAAAACGAAGAGTACGAGCCAGAAATCAAGCCCCTTCGACGGTGGAAGAGTTGAAGGCAGCATTATTGGAAGAGTGGGTTAACATACCTCAAGAGGACGTCAAAAAGTTGATCAGATCAATGAAGAATCGACTTCAAGCGGTGATTAGGGCTAGGGGGGGGAATACCAAGTATTGATTTATTAAATTGTTATGTATTTTCTTAATCAATTTTCTTTTATTTCTAAAATACCCAACCACAACATCTTCTCACAAATTCCTGTTTTTCCTGTATTTATGTTTAGATATCATTAATTACAAAGATAATGAACGGATATTGATAATGGTGATATCTTATTAAAGCTGCAGTTTGGAGCTTTCAGATGATATATAGTTTTTAAAAATATCTCCTATAACTTTCTTGAAATCAGAGTCTATACTCAGAGTTAGGGCTTGAGTCGATTTGGTTGCTCGCGAGTGTATATCAAAGTTGCACTACGCCTTCGTTCAGGATACAATCCATCGGCAAAGTTTGCATTCTAAATGAAAAAGACTAATTCACCTAATTGAATCGCTTGTGACAAAATAGAAGATGTACAACATATGCTAATGGACTGTGTCAAGAACAGGGCCGAGAGGGAGTCACTGTTTGAGGAGTTTCATCTAAATATTAGAAATGTAGGTTTGGTACAAAACATCTTGGCAGAACCGAAATCTGATGTAGCTAAAAAATATGCGCTCTAGTGAAACTGACCGAACAGTGATTCCTTTTCGTCTATATAATACTTTTGTATCCGATGTCTAAGACATCTGACATGTTATTGAGAAGATACGATGGGGCTGACGTATCCATGTGGATAAAAGCCCCAAATTAATAAAGAGAAAACAAAAATTCGATTATCTCTAATTCTGATTTTGATTCTAATGTCAATGTGACTTACATAAAGTTTTCTCGTGAAAGGATTCTCAATTACATCACGTAACGAGAACTCTTAAATCAGTTTCTTCATCGAGTGATTAATTGCTAGTCGGTAAATGTAAGAAATGTCTGGTTTTATCGAAATAATATTAATTATAACTTGATTAGCATACTTTCGCAAAAACAACTTTTTCTTTATGCAAATAAGCAATATCAATAAATCTAGAAATTTGAGTATCTGTTAAACAATTTTTTAAGTAATTTAACATTTTGGAGGTTGTTAACTTTACCTATATTGTGTATTTACTGACATCCTGTGTTTTTAGCGTGATGTTTGGCATATAAACTTTTTATCATGCTTCCCCAGGAAACACATCAAATTTTAAGAATAAACATTACTTATATTTTAATCCAGAATATAAACTATCTACGTGACGATTTAATTCCAAATTCGATCAGTCGTTTTCTCGTAACTAAATATACAAATTTTCACACTTGTAATATTGTGAGGTTTGTCGGGCATCCTTAAGGCGCGTTTTGTTTCATCAATCATCAACTTGAGCATTGCACGTAGCGTTTAAAAGACAGATTTATTTATTTGGCATATGAATAGAGTTAACATGTAATTAATTAAGAAAATTGTTATTTGGTGTATGCAACTCTACTTATAGATACCATAGCAAGCGCCTATTCAGATAAGAGTCAGTGTTGCTAACTTAAATGTTTATCATCTTCGAATCAAACTCTATAAATGGTTTGATTCCGCTTTGTCTACAATGAGTAAAAATAGGATCCCAAATAGTCGACGGAAGTTGCCATTTTCGAGAAAACTGTCATATTATTTTATATTTATTTTTGCATTTTTTTTATGCTATCTTATAAGATAAATTATTTTAATAGAAAAATACTAGAAAAGATCGACTTGTACGATGCTCTCCCATTTAAGCTACCGAGCCTTGTGAACATCCGTCGAAATTGGGAGAGCATCAGGCCGAACTTCCAAAGGTTGTGGATTCAACCCGCCTGAGAATTCACTTGTGAGCCTAGTTAATTTTAGAAGCGAAGTTTCTATACGGACGCGGGCCGCTCGCATGCATATACGCGCTCGCGACGCGGCGGCCACTCTATCCATGCTAAGCATCAGATTTTACCGTTACTCGAGAGCGTCAGATTTAGTACTGTTACCTCCAGCCAGCTGCCACCGCACCTCAGTGTGCGTGACCTTTTTTCTCGCTTTCACTTATGTCAGTGGGCGTGGCTGATGTGGCTTTCTATCTCTTTTTCGCTTTATATTATAAAGCTTCACTTCTATCGGGCGTCCCAAGACGGCACTGTTTTTTTTTCTAGATTTTACTATTAAAACAATTTATTTCTCATATTACACAACAAACTACCGGAAAAAATATATTTTATGGGGTATGGGAACCATTTACCTGTATAAGCCCCATTCCTGGGCCCGCTAGGTGCGGTCGGTCGTCCCTCCAAAGCATTCAGCCTCCGTAGCGCATCAGCCAATGTAGACCTGAGGCAAAGCAGCTCCTCTGCTTGTCGCGCGCACCGCACCTCCAGGTCAGCTACACGCGCTGCTAGACCTGCCCCTTCTCCTTCTAACATTTCATCTGGAAAAAGAAACATAGAAATTTTAATAAAGAAAAAAATAGATCGAAGAAAATTTTCTTGATTTATAATTGTATATATTTTTTCAATGCTATGTTATGAGATAAAATATTTTAATAGAGAAAATCGACTGGCATTGACAAAACCATAATTCCGAAACCGCGGCTGTCCCTTTTTAGCCCAGTAACGTTGGGGGTTTCACCTCGGAATGAGAGGTAATAAGCTGGAAATTTGTATGGACCATTGTTTTGGTATTCTAAATGATGTGCTTAGTGTTATAAAATCTCGGCATATAATTAAAATATACTTAAAGTAAGCTTCTTCGTTACATTTTAAATACATGTAAATAGCTACTATTCTAAAACGGATTTACTTTATTATATTATTTTATGTGAAAAAGGTATATTCATACATATATTTTACGTAATAATAATATTATTAAACAAAATGTATTTATCAACAAATAAGAAATTTTTTCCATAATAATATTTTTTAGGAATAATAAACTTTATACAACATATTATTGACAGAGATTCGCTGTTGATCTTGCATTACGCTATATATGACTGAGCGCTGCGTGCTCTCCGCGCGTTATCTTAATTAATTTATTTATTTATTTATTAGTATGGACCATCAACAGAGTTTACATGTTCTTATACTATACGGAAAAAAAATGGATAACTGTAATTAGGTGCATGCAACTCTACTTAATGATGGCCACAGCATGCGCCATTAATAATTAGGTAACAGTCAGTGTTGCTAACTTAACTTAAACTTATTATATTTTAAAACAATTCAGGATTTTCCCCCTGAAAACTGGTGAGCTGTTTTGAAACAAGTCCATAGTTGTATCTTTATTGACGAATTCCCCATACAATCTAGCTAGCCTAGCCAATAGGGAGTGGTGTCCCAAGTTAGTCCTATAGGTTTTGTGTGTAAGTAAGGGTGCTGGATAGCGAGGCAAACGTGGAGGAACCCTAAATTTTACCAGTTCCAGCAAACCTGGACTATGCAAAGAACCATTTAGAAGATTATACTAAAATAACATATCATGCATCCTGCGTCTGTCGGTCAATGACACCAAATTGTAAGTCCTGAGTCTATCAGCATATGGTGCTCTTGGATAATAATTATATCGTGAGTGTGACAAAGTGAAACGCCTCTGTACACTTAAAAACGATTAGTCGTATAAAAAAGTGGTCGAGACAAAAAATTTAGAGAATTTAATGCTTTACAGTTTCTTTATAGGTGTAAATACGATTAAACGCATAGTAAACGAGATATTTGCAAAAAAACAGTTTTTTGAATATCTGAAGACGCGGCGGACCCGATATTATATGTGATTTTTTGGCACAATATTAAGAATTGACCCCTTTTTTGCCTTATATTACTTGACTTTTTCTACTATTTTGGACACAGCACAGGGCATTATGAATTTAAACTGTTGCTTGTTATGAATAAGACATTTCATTAGACAAAAATTATTTAAAAACCTAAGTTTAAAAATGTATAAATTCCTTATTCATTCATGTTTCACTACCTACCACTCTTTATCAAGTAAATAAAATTGAATATCTATGAGATATGTAACCGGTCAGAGCAAACAGGTTTCGAAACACATCGGGGTCAAGATTACTATGTCAAGTGGCATCTCAACCACATTACCATAAATGTGGGCCCGAACCACGATTCTTTCCTATTATGGCTTTTTTGAGGACCTCTCCAAGATAAGATAGCGAAATGATGTAAGTTTGGCAATCCTTGAAAACGCCAAATATCAAATGTGTTTACTTTAAAGTTTCGAAGATGACGACTTCATAATTTATAAATAATAAATTTATTAGGTTCACATTTATGCTTTTTATTATTGACTTGTTGTAATGTAATGAAACCATAACACAACTATTATTTTGATAACAGAATAATATTGTTTTTTGTGTGGTGACGTCGCATAATATTGTAAATGTCGTTACTTCTGTTGAAACTGACGAGTTTCTTGCGCCCATTTTTCTTGTCAGTTAAAAGACGTTCTGAATAGGCGGTAGGTAAAAATGTTGGACGATTCAAAACAACTTATTTTAAGTGCATTTGAATAGAGTTGTTTTTATTTCATTTCCTTTTAAGTCCTGATAATCCTCTCCATACAAAGGTGGTCTAGCAGAAATCACTCTTAGCGATAAATCCACCCCTTTTTGTACGTTATTTTTTATCATAATTTGAAAATATCAGATATTTATAACAAATATCAACATATCCCATATAAATCGATCTATCTGAGTGTTTCTTGTAAATACTTTGTGACTTCAAATTTGTATTTATTACATAATTTTAAAGAGGAATGGAATGCAATTAATATCATTTTTAGTGATATTTTCTAATCATTTTTAAGTAAACTGCGGATACGGAGTTTCGTATTCTATTCTAAACTGTATAACTTGAGTGAGTTATCTGAAACTTACTACACTTATTGTTAACTACCAAATTAGGTCTTAGTTGCTTCTAATACACGTTGACAAAAACGCCAAATATGGAGACAGACAGGAGCTATTAAAGTGTTCAAACCCATTTAAGGTAATTACAAGGTTTTTAGAAGTAATTCCAACTAATTAACTCTGTAATGCAGACGACCGTGTCGCAATTGTCAGAGTATTGTTCAATATTCAGGTCGCGTGGTCTGCGACAGAATTGGGCTGCGTTAGCGAATCCACCACCGTACAAGGTACAACTGTTGACAAACCATTGTGACCAGAACAATGCCGATACGGAGTGTGCGTAAGCAGAAATAATAAAAAAAAAACGAGTGTGACTTTAGACTACACGACAGAAGTAAAACTTCTTTAGCTCCATCTATCTAAATTCAATGCGTCCCGTCACCAGTGTCGGAGCCTTTAATGGTGTGAAGTATGGCATTTTTTAGCGACAAATTGCCCCTCAAATTTGGTTTTTGTCTTAAGCCGATAATTAAAAAATACACAAGAAAGAATGTATTTGTTTTTCTTTAATTATTTTTTTCTTTTTTTATTCCATGACAATTGAAACATGATGGCTGTGTAACAGTTGACTACATGTTTAGCTATCAAATGACACCATTTTAATGTTGATGGGACATTTACATGAGTAGTGGTGGTTGAATTAGTACGTGAGCCCAGGTCTTGGTTACCAAGAAAACAAAATGACGGCCATTTTATAACCGTAAGACAAACATAATATATATATATATATATATATATATATATATATATATATATATATATATCAGATATACGAAACGTAACTGGCTATGAGAGAAAGAGGGTAAAGAAAATGTGTGCTCGCATCTCTATCTCTTGCCACTACAGTAATATACGAAACGTATTTTATACCTCTTATATCTTCCTCTCAACTTCCGTTCGCCTCACCCAATCACACTTTTCGTCACGCATTCAACAGCTTACTCCCCAAGTCAAGCTTGCGTAAAGAAGTTTTGCTACAAAAAAAAATTATTCTCCATTCTGTTATCATTAAATGAAAATTTATACATTTATTTTATTGTTTTATTAATAATTACAAATACTAATAAGAATTAATTAATAAAGAATGATTTTAAATTGATTTATGCTAACATCGGCTCAAGAGATGGCGCGACTGTCGTGGCCAGGCAATGACACTGTTCACACGAATGCACGCTTCCGTTATTACTATTAATTTTCCTCTTTTATATACGATTGTACGCCAAAGAATTAAAAGAAATAAAAGCAAAGCATAAGAAGTATTCAATCTTTCATTTAAGTAGCAAAGTTAACAATTTTAATCTCTAATATTATAGGAATAGAATGTAGGTAGTCGCTCACAAATCGCGAAGGACGGTTTGTGATGTATGCTTAAATTACTTAGTTTTACATGTGCATATGAGGTTTTTACAATGTTCATATGTGTGAGTATTGTGTTTGCGTCAGAATTGCGTAATATGTACGCTGCACCTTATCATGTCGGTGTTAACTGTGATTTGATGGGGTACCCTTTATCTGGCAGAATCTTGTTGCGTAGAAAGTCATCTGGCATACTAATCAAAAGGCATAAATTGACATACATTGCAGGTTAGGTTAGGTATTTTTTTATTCGTTACCAGCCAGCTAGCTATTTCAAATTATGCCAAATGATAAATATGCGTTCTAAAATTTTAAATTTAAAATTTCTGCGAAAATGGTAGACCCGATTTGAAGTTGTAGTACATAAATCAACAGAAATACTTATTTATTTAACTAAACGATTTTTACAAAAGATTCAACTTGTGTTTGGTTGGATTACTCGCCCGGTTAGCGAGGAGATGTGGGGTTCGTGTCCCGCACACTTAAGACAAGTTGTTTTTTTTTGTAGTACTAATTTCTTTACATTCATTCGCAGTTAAATGATTATTTTTCTAATAAACTTTGTCATATATAAAATTACATTACATTTCCTACGAGCAAATATTTAGGGGATATTTTTTGTCAAGTTTTGTGCTTAGAGTTTTTTTTTTTTTATTGCCTATAGGTTATGGAATTCAGTTTTAATTTCTATATTACTTATAGCCAATAAATTTTATTGGTAAACCTTATTATTGAATTGTTAAATCATGTTATGTATTAAAACATGTGCGTTTTTGACCATGGACAGTGTATATCTTAAGTACTATAGTTACTTGAAATCATGGAATATATGTGATAGAATTGTAAATGCTAAATGTGAAAATCTTAACTCACATACCTAGATACATTTTGTTCTGAAATTAAGTAGCTCAAACACTTGTGTTATGTTATGAAGAAACCCGAGCCCGAGTTTTCATTGTCCCAGTCGGGTTTCTATCCCGGGACCTCGGAGCGGCATTACCATGGGAACTAGTTAACCACTCAACTATTGAGGTCGTCGAACAAGACAGTATTAAATAGCAACTCACGCCATGCTGCGTAGACATCGTTCATGGTGTCCCCTGGGGAATCGCTGGCCCTGGAACTTCTGGAATCTCGGTCGTGGCCCTCCATGTTACTTTAATTGTTCCCTTTACTAGTTTTTCCATAACCTAACACTTGATTAACGATGACCTGTTAGTGTCTTATTGTCTTTGGTCTATTTACCAGCGAACGAAATTACTATTTAAATTATTTCAATATAGAGAAATGTTTTTTTTAAATTAATTTTTGTAGTTGTGTGCGTTTGGATACAGATAAAAAGCTGTAACTTTATACTTATTTATCTATTTATATACTCGTATAAGCAGGTTAATAGAAATCAGTGCTTTTTCGTCTTTGTTTGTCATTTTTCTTTTTTTAATAGCTACTAAGTAATGAGACGAGTAATTAAACTTTCAAATTAAATTAATTGCCTTCTAACATACTATAGAAAAACACTACATAGCACTGTTAAATACGATAAACTTAACTAATGTATTTCGTTCTTACTAATATTACAAATGTAAATGTTTGTATGTTTGTTACTCAATCACTCAAAAACGGTTAAACGGATTTTGATGAAATTTGGCATATAAGTAGTTTATAATCTGGATTAAAACATTGAATATTTTTTATCTTCTAAAATTGAAGCATCTCATGGCAAAGCACCATAAAGATTATCTGTGTCAAACCCAGTATATGATAACTTTACTATTTCAACGGTATATTCGTGTGGCTAAGACATTAGTTGATTACAATTATGAAATTGTAATAACGTCTTAAACTCGGTCAGTTTTATAATAAAAAGTAGGCAACGCTTATCTCATTATACGAAACGAGTTGTGAAACTTTGTTGCACTATAAAACACATTTAAAGGTTGGGGCGTGTCTTGAAATGTCATCTGAGCAATATTTATGAAGACCTTGCCGTTTTTTGCTGTGAAGTATCCTCTTCAAATAACGAGTATTTAGGTAAACAGTTGCGTATTTTCATTATTCAAATTATTATATTGGTACCTGCTTTTTCTTACAAGAGGTGAACGCTTAACTGGTATAAAAAATAGGTACTTCTCCTATATGTATTTAACTAATTCGCTAAGGGTTTAATCATCACCATCAGTCTATTAATATCCCCACTGCTGGAGCACAGGTCTTCCCTATGGATGGAATAGGGAGAGTGGGCCATGACCCACCACGAGAGCCCAGTGTGGATTGGCGGTTGCTAATAACTGCAGATGCAGCCGAGATTAACTGCTTAACGTGCCTTCCGAAGCACGGAGAAGCTCAAGATAATAGATTTTTGGTCACCCATCCTATGACCGACCATTGCAAAAGTTGCTTAACTTCCACGATCGCAGGCCGAAGGCGTGTTAATTGTGAATGTTGGAAATATTTATTTATCTTTGTATAGTTATTTGGGTTTAAAGTTCAGTACAAGGACAAAGTAAGCACTGTAAGGCTTGTGTTATGGATACTAGGGTAACGGATGGACATACATGTACAATACATGGATAATCAATCTACCTAACATCTGCCCCTTCCGGCATTTCAACGCAGGACCGTCGCTGCGAAAAGCAGGATCGCTACCGTACCAAACAGTCATCAAAACCAAAGCAAAGCTCTTAAAGGGAAATAGTGTCTACTAGGTCTGCGCTATGTTGTTGACATTGAATTAACGGTACAAGAATTAACATAAACGATGGAATTCTGAATAGCGGAGTTGAGGCCACATCTGGTGTTTATGCAGTAAAACAGGCTCTCTCAAGTCTTGAATACAAATATGCTGGAACAGGTGGAATGATAATGTGGATCTTACTAAAGATATCGCATTTGGATCCCTTTTACGCAGAAGCTTTGCTTGTGTAATTATAGATAACCGATTATTTTTTAATTTTGAATGGGTTTGCTCTTGCTCACAATGAAGCCTGGGGGAGTCCCCCGACAGGACCTACGATGGAGCAAACCAACTTGGAATTTGCCAATTCACCCTGACTTGAAGACGGACGGTTATATGTACTCGGAAATACAGACGCAGGGAGGGAGTTCCACTCCATTGCTGAGCCAACTATAAAAGATGTTGAGTAGCGCTGTTGTTGATGCGACAATTAGAAATTATAAGTTATATTTCTATTCATCGGAAACAATACTTACTGGATGGAAGGTAGCCTTTCCTTTTCTGTACCCCAGAAAAAGTGTATGCAAAATTTAATGATGGCGATTAAGTTGTTAAGGATTGAGTGTGTAACAAACTTACTCTTGTATTTATAACATTAGTTAAGGTATACTTTGCCACAAAATCAAAGAGCATATACATCGTAGGTAAGGTTAGACAGGTTTTCATCCATTACCAGCCAGAAAATTTTATCAAATTGTGGCAAAAGAAGGGGAAATGTGTGTGTGAAATGTTAAAACTTAGAGACAAACGGAAGCCACGAATATTGTAGCAACTTTCTATGGCTACGTATTAAATAGACGACTGTTTGGCACAACGGTAACGATCCTGCCTTTAACATGGAGGGGTCTGTGTTCGAGTTCGAGAGATGTTTGTGTGAATACGAGCATTTGTATTTAGTAATGGGTATTTATATATACTAGCGGCCTGTCCCGGCTTCGCACGGGTGGACAAAATTCTTTAAATTTTTTCTATTACTAAATATTTTTCCGTTAGCACCATCTAGCGTCCGGTAGACGAACTACTTGCGGTTAACGAGTTGCTATGGTAACGCATATACAATGGGAAAAGGGCGGACAGACAAACAACAAATTCGTGATCTTAGATTATAGATAAAATATCATTTTTTGTATGTCTATCCATTACCGTTATATCCATAACATAAGCCTTACAGTTACAGTGCTTACTTTGGGTTATACTAATTGGTGTGAATGTTTCTAACATTATATGTATTATTATTAAAATTACATATTTTCCTTTGGTAGTAGACATAATGACATTTTTGTACAGTACAATTTACCATTTGTTATGTTAAATATATTTAAATTGTGAATCTTATTCGATGTCGACGTTTTATAATCGAGAGATTTATGTCAGGATCTTAGAAAGTGGTAATCTGTTATCTCTACCTACTCCTATGGGAAAAAAACGTGATTGCATGTACAGTAGAACGCCGATTATCCGAATCGGTCCTAAGCTTAATATAAAAAATTAAAACCAAGTAACTTTTGTTTTTTATTGTTGAAACAAGTTGGAACTCGCTGCAGTCCAGATATATTTCAACTTTTATGATCTAAAGCTAGAGGCAAGACACTACATGTTACTTTAATCGAGATGGTCAAGTGAGCGTTGTAGAACTGTGGCTGTTAAACTTAATAAAGTTTATTCTAGTCTAGTTTATTTCGTTTTTCTTTATTACCAGTCTATGTCCGATTATCCGAATTGACCCCAATTGTTTCGGATAATCGGCGTTCTACTGTATGTATTTATTTGGTGCGTTTTATTCTGATCCATTGCATTTAGCATAAATGTGCGTATATCAAAGCAAACAGGGAAGTTTTAAATACCATTTATTAAACACCAATTACCCAGCACGAGACAAATTTTATGCAGAAAATCAGGCTTGAATAATTTTAAGAATGCATTCAACGTTAATTATTTAAGAGTCGTTTAAATTTAACTCTTGGGCTTAAGTATTTAAGTGCTCGTTTTAAACTGTATAATTGTATTGAGACCTTTCCTAATTGGTTTCCATTATTTCTGTTTTAACTGACAATATGAGAAAAAACATTTTGTTTTTACGTCTGTAGAAAGAAGGTTATATTTATTGCATTTTTTTTCTTTTACACGCTTTAAAAGGGTGTGACCGATTTTAACATACGAGGGTCAAGGGGTGTGTTGGTTTAAGTTCGTTATTTCTTAAATCAACTGAAAGGGCTTCCCAATTTCCGAATTGGTGGTAGACTCCAATAGTTTACAATAATCGTAGATACAATAAAACTAAATAAAAAAAAAATGTATATTTAATGGTTAGGAACATGCCCGATTAAAATATTGGGACATAAATGTCGACCGTTACCTTTGTCGTCCTGTGAACATGAGCCATGTTCACAGGACGACTTTAAAGGAGTTGAAACTTCAAGATTCATTAAAAAAACAAGGATATACACGTTGTTTATTCAGTAAGGGTGATATTGAAATAGGTGATAATAAAATAAAAATATTACTTTTTATAACCACAAAAATAAAACTAGCTTCTATTAAAACATAATACAGTTTTGATATTTTGATTTAAGATTATATTCAACCAACAATGGACATGTTCGCTTTGGTAAATACCGATATATTATATAGTATATTTATTTAAATAATAATAAATATATAATAATAATCAAAGCATTATATAAAGTTAAACCTGTATCTGCAGCTAGATCTGTGTCTTAGTTAACTTACATGTCTTGTTTCTACCGTAGGTAGGTACTGACTGATTTTATAGGTATATAGGTACTGGCGTCGCTCTATGTATCATTGCGCGATCTGTGCTGATTATTGTCTTTCAACTACCCTCACATTATTAGTGTTATATTATAAACTTCATGTCAATAATATGAGTACGATTCTCTTAAAAGATATAATTTAGTATCTTAATCATCTTACTGTGAAAACAATACACCACAAGTCCTCAAAATATGTGACTTGGTATCGCATCGTCGCTTACCATCAGACGAGATAGTGGTCAAGCGCCTGCCTATATAGTATATATTAAGAAAATAAAACCCTCGAGAACTGCCCCGAGTTGACTTTATATCATCATTAAACTCTTGTGTTCCCCTTCTCATGTTTGTTATCCTCAAAAACCACAATTCCGTCACAACGTTGATCGTTTGTTTATGATGATTTCCGCTGACCATAGAGCACTCTCAAAAGTTAGAGCACAATTCACTTTTTTCACACGATTGATGATGGGCGACGTAAGCGGAAAGAAATTACTACAGGGTTGCTACAGAGATAAAATTCAAATAAAACTTGTTTTAATATCGGTCCCAACAAAAAGCTTCTACTTATTTCATGTCATGGGTATTTATAGCTATTTCCATAAATATTATCTTTGTTTATCCGTTACCGTAATATCCATAACACATAATATAGGAAATATTATTATTATAAGGATAAAAATATTTTTTGTAGGTGTTCTTAATGATATTAAAAGTGTAGTTAAATACTACTTAAGCTAAAATAAAAATGTTAAAAAGAACACTAGAACAAAAATAAAATTAATTGGTTTATAACACTTACTCTTTGATTCAATGGCAGAAAGAAAGTTAGGTACGAGGAGCAGCACTTTTGATTATGAAATTGAATCAACATCAGATAAACGATCCAGAATTTGTTTTCATGATTTCGAATAACAAGTTCTAACTTCGAACAAATGAGACTTGAAAGTTTTATTTATATTTATAATATTTAATACATTTTTTTAGCAATTTATGGATTAGGAATTTATATTATCAATTTTAAAAAGTTATGGACAAAATTACAGAAACGAAGATAAAATTACGATATTTCGAGTGATTACTGTTATAACTTTATTAACAGCCACTTTATTCACTGCTGGAGCAAAGCAAAAATAATAAATTAAAATATTTAGTCACCTCATACCACGGATAAGTTTGGAGCGGGATCAGCTGACTTAAGAGCCACTGAGAACACTAGGAAAAATGGTCCGTTAACTAACATGTTATTCCAACAATATGGTGTGGTATGGGTATACTTTACCATAGGTATAGTAAGAAGTAGTCGAGATTATCGGCTTAACGTTCGATTCGAAGTTCGATCTCTATATAATACTATTGATGGTCACCCATCCGGGTTATCGGCTTTTGCGAAGTTGCTTACCGAATGAAAGCGCTAATATCATGAATCTACTTGCATTTCTCTAAATATGTAAATTCTTCTTTAATATTGTCACTACCTTATAATATTTTTGTAAAATGGAAAGTGATCGACAACCCTAACAATAAACAAAACAATTTGATTTGAGCAAGAACAACTCACTCGTTTCTCACGAGTGAGAAAGTTTGTCCGTGGGAATGATCACGGAAAACAACAACACTGGCCATTTTGAACTTTGCGTATTATATAATAGGATTTATGCGTACAGATCAATCAAAGTTATTATTTATACAAATTTAAAACGTTGCGAATTGCCGCGTGATTGAAGTGAAAGCAGGTGATAAGTTTGATTTTGTTGTGACGTATGGTTTAACACTTTTCATTTAACTTTATTTATTAACTAAACAATAAAATTTAATAAGTAGTATAATAGTAATTAGTGTTCTGTGTAATTATTTAAAATAGTGTTCTGGGTTCAAGTCATGTTTGTGTAATAAATACGAGCATTTGTACCTCAGATATACTGTCAGAGTATTTATATATCTATCTACACTAATATTATAGAGAGGAAAGACTTGTATTTTATTTATTTATTTATTTGGACAACCAACAAGGACATACACCATAAGAGCTTAGAGTTACAAAGTCGATGGTTTACAAGTATGAGTGCTGCCTTAATTACAGGTTGCCACGGACAGCAAAAAATAATGGTAGTTGGGAGCATAAGGCTTCCCTGTGCTTATAAATTAAATTAAATTAAAAACTTAAAAAAAACAACTTCAATAAAACTAAGAGCTTAACTAATTCTTATGAATACTAAAAAGGTTTTTTACATGAATGTATACTTAGCTTAGCGATAATAATATATTTTTTTTTAATGTATGTTAATTTTTGTATGTTTGCAATGAATGAACTCAAAAACTACTAAGCGATTTCAAAAATTCTTTCACCATTGGAAAGCTACATTCAGGCTGAGTAACATAGGCTATATTTAATGCAAAAAAAATAATTAAAGAATTTTGTCCACCTGTGCGAAGCCGGGACGGGCCGCTAGTATACTGTATAAAGATGCCCTGACACAGTGTTTGACCGTGATGAACTCCGAAACTACTCAACCGTATTTGATTATATTTTTATCATTTTTCTGGATTTATTGCGATTTAGGACATAGGATAAGTTCAATTTTAATTTATAATAGCAACGGCTGGCCGTGTCAGCTTGTATTGTTATAAATATTAAACATCTATGTATCATACATGTATGTCTATCCGTTACCCTATGCCCTAGTGTATCCATTACACAAGCCTTAAAATGCTCACTTTGGGCTAATCTAATTGATGTTAATACATGAAATTGAAAGCATAATTGTAATTATGTCCTGGATTCGAGTCATGTTTGAGTGATGAATCATGATGAATACATGGCTATTTATTAAAATGATTATATTTTTTTAATATCTATGTATGTATCATATACGTTGTCTTTGTTACCCTGTATTCATAACACAAACCTTACAATGCTTACTTTGGATTAGGCTAATTAGTGTGAATGTATGAAATATTATTATTTATTTTGTTATTTCTATAAATGCGCTTTACAAATATTGACATATCAGCTGAAGACGACTGAACTGAAAATTACTTTATTCAAATGTACTTAAAATAAGTTGTTTTGAATCATCCAAACATACCTACCACCCATTCAGGACGTCTTTTAACTGACAAGAAGAATGGGCGCAAGAAACTAGTCAGATTTAACAGAAGTCAAGACATTTACAATATAATACGTCGACACCATACATAATCCGCAAAAGAAAAAAAATCTGTTTTTTTTTTTTTTTTTTTTTTTTATTTATTCACAAGGGATAACAAACGATTGCACAATATTATATAAAACAAACAAGTCATAAAATAGAATCTAAATTACTGATTGTACAAACAACAACATTATCCACAGCTTACTTTGAAGGATAATGTGCAGGACAAAAAAAAAAACTATTAACAAAACAATCGAACTATAAGTTTAAGTTATACAAAAAAAAAATAACAAAATAATTAATAACAAAAGATTATATAAGTAATATATAATGGTCTATTGCGACAGCAGGTCGAAGGCTTTGGACTTAAAAGAAGACGCGGACAGAGAGAAGATATCTATGTCATGGCCACTAAGGTGTTTATTGTAGGTGGCCATCATTCTGGAAAGCGGCGCGCGCGAACCTGCGTTGCTATTGTTGAAACCAGGTTCAAACGGTCTGAATATATGCCTTTCGCGGATGCGAGTTGATGAGCTGGGTATCCTATACCTGATCCCTTCAGTTAGATCAGTACAGTCATATTCGCCGTGCATAATATTGTGTAAACAAATAACATCAAAAAGCGTCCTTCTCATCTCCAGTTGCGGTACTGAGAATCTTTGTAGTAGTTGGTTATAGGATAGTTTGGCTCTCCAACATTTGTAACATATTCGCCTCAGGAACTTTCGCTGCACCGACTCTAAGTTATTCTTATATTTGTCATAAAATGGGTTCCAAATCACCGTTGCGTATTCCAGTTGGGACCTAACCAATGTCTTATAAAGATATAAGTAGGTGTCTGGTCGTTTAAAATGCTGACATGCGCGCATTATAAAACCATATAACTGATATGCTCTTGATATAACATAATTAATATGATTTTCTAAATGCAATTCCGAGTCAAGAAGGACACCGAGGTCGCGTATAACGCTGACTTTGTCTAGTTGAAGATTGTTAAGCGTGTAATTGAAGTTAATTACGTTTTTCTTTTTTGTAGTAGTGATGTATCTACATTTTGCAATACTCAGATGCAATTTGTTTTTAATGCAGAATTCACTTAAACGATTAAGGTCATCTTGCAGTTGAAGACTGTCATTAATTGTCCTAATTTGCTTGAAAACTTTAAGATCGTCGGCGTAAAGTAAGAAATTACTATATAAAAAGCTTTTATCGATGTCATTAATAAATAAAACGAAGAGCAAAGGTCCCAGTATCGAGCCCTGAGCTACGCCAGACGTTGTCTTAATGGTGTTCGATATGTGACCGTTAATCACTACCTTCTGAGTTCGGTTAACAATATAAGAATGAAACCACCGTAAGAGGTTTCCGCGTATTCCGTTGAAGGCTATCTTTCGCAGAAGCAATTCGTGATCCACCTTGTCAAAAGCCTTGCAGAAGTCAGTATATATTGTATCGACCTGTACGCGTTGGTCCATGCTAGTGAATAAGAAGTTAGTATACACTAGAAGGTTTGTTACAGTTGATCGCTGTTTCACGAACCCGTGTTGCTGTGGTATTATAGCTTTGTGTACATCATCATAAATTGCATTGTGTACCAGTCTCTCCAAGACCTTTGACATGGTGGCCAAGAGTGAAATTGGACGATAGTTTGTTACGTCTTCCTTCGTTCCGGCTTTGTATATGGGCGTTATATTAGCAGCCTTCCAAACATCGGGAACAACACCCTCTAATAGACATTTATTGAATAGCAATGTAAGGGGCACACTGATTGTGTTGATCGTGCATTTCAAAAATAGTGGTGGGACTTTGTCTGGTCCAAAACTCTTAGTAACATCCAAAGATTTAAGTTCTGTCATTACTTGATTTTCAGTTACTCTCAATTCCGAAATTATGAAATCACTTTTTCCATTGTCTATGTGTAGTGAATCAACTGTGAAATCGGATGCGGAACCCCGCTCAAAAACAGCTCCAAAAAAGTTACTGAACAGGTTACAAATAGTTGTGGGGTCGTCAGATTCTATATCGTTGTATCTCATGGTACGAGGAAAACCTTTTTTATCGTGCCTATGAGCAAACGCCCAGAACTGTTTTAGGTCTTCACGCATACCTTTCTCTACAGTTGCAATATATTTATCGAAGCATTGCCCACTTAATTTTTTAAAGCGCTTGCGATATAAAGAAAACTCTTCATAGTCCACAATATTATTATATTTCTTCCACTTAATCCAGCTCTTGTTTTTGGCCTTGAATATGTGTATCAACGGGCGAGTGAACCATATTGGGTAATCAGTAGATTTATTCAATCTTAGGGGAACATTTTTAGCAATAATTTCATAAATGCGTTCATAAAATCTAGACACAGCGTCTTGCACGGCCAGCTCATCGAGTAACCGATGCCAGTCAATTGCCTCAATATCAAGGTTAATAGTGTGGTAATCGGCTTCGTGGAATCGATACCTAGGTATATTGGCCTTTGCCATACAGTTAAACACCGAGTTTAATGTTATAATAGCAATAAATGGAGGATGGTGCTCATCGATACGGACTAACGGAGACGTTGCTATATCACACACACAATCAGGGGAATTTGATATAAATAAATCTAGGGTCCGTCCTTTTTTATTCTTTATTGAATTATATTGTGAGCACTGTAGTACTGAAAGGAAGTTAATGAAGTAGTTGTCTATATCGCCGCTATCCCGAGTTAGAATAGGCGATGCGTGCAATGAGCTAGTCGATTGCCATTGGAGAGAAAAAATATTAAAATCTCCGACGACATAAAAGGCATCCACATTATTCATAAACAAAACCGCCTGTAAAGAGTCTAAAAAGGATTTATATACGAAATAAGGTTGGCGAGGAGGTATATAAATGGCACACACCAAATGACATTTATCACTAGATGTAGAGGGGATTTCTAGCAGTACATATTCTATGTTAGTTCGCAATTGGCCAGTTGTATCAGTGGGTTGTAACATGCGTCGCCGTACAGCTATGTTACGTCGTACCGCCACCATTACTCCACCACCGTCTTGCTTATTGGTTGTTGTGAGATCGCGATCACATCGGTGAATCACATAACGCGAGTCAGCTAACATACTACTATCTATTGTGGAGTTAAGCCATGTTTCGGTAAAAATTACGATATCATGTGATTCCGATAAGATGTTCATATATAAAGTATGTAATTTGGTCCGCAACCCTCCACAGTTTTGGTAATAGATTGACACCTTAGTAGCCATTATTCAATAACATTAATTTAATGAGCATTACCCGAGGAAAAGAAGATTTGATGCGGAATGACGCTGCTATCGCAAAGAGCAAATTTACCAGAAGTCCATATAGCAACACTGGTCGAACGCACCTGGTGTATCGCAAAATAAACATCGGTGCTTTTAATTTTAATGATGGGGAACTACGCTTATAATTTAAAGTATGAGAGACAAAATTGTCATGTGGACTTTCATCCTCGGATATGAAATATAAGAAGGTCACAAGACATGACGTTTTAGGAAGTTTATTGGAAGGTATAATGTTTATAAGCTGACAAAAAACACTAATAATGCCTGAGTACAATGCTTGTAATTTATAATCAGTTCTCAGGGCTTCAGGCTTTATTATTTCGGACACCAAGAATATACAACAATAAAAACCAGTGGATACCTTCATATTATACTGCTTTACAGAAAAAACAATAGTCAAATAATTACATCTACAAAGTCCATTATAAATATAAATATTTTTAATTGCCCGTGTCAGTAAGGTTAAACCAAATGACCCGTGCCCTATAATTGTATTGACATTTAATTTAGCCACAACAAAATAAATCGATTTAAAATAATTTTTCTTTTTAGAGTAGAGTAACAAATTATTATAGTAACTTACAAAGAATAGGTATACCACTTGTGCACAACATAAGAAACAGTTCAACTTAATAAATGACTCAACTAACAACATAGATAACACATAAAATATTTTACAGTGACGGTGAACGTTTACGTGTTCAATATCTATTTTTGAAAAATAACAATCTAGTTGCAACAGCAAAACCAATTTACGGAAATTCGCTTCGAGACGAGCCTTATTTGATACGAGTGAATGTTGCGACATAATTACAACATAATTACTAACTAATTGACTTGCAATATTTGCATTCACATTGTTAAAGGGTACAAATTGAGAAATGTATGCTGGATATAAATGTTTGTAATAATATGTAATGTAGTTGACCCCTGTTTCATAAAAATAAAAATAAAAATAACTTACTGATATATGAAGTCTTTTCCCAAAAAACACTTGACACTCCGATGGTATACATAACACAGTTGTACAGTTAAACACTACGCTAGTTAAGTTAGTTTTCCGTACAATTAAACTAATATTTATAAGAAAAAAATTATTCACGTCGATATTTACATTGTTAAAAATTAACATTCGGGTAGATACGGGTAGTTCGGTAATTGTGTGGCTGGACCGATAGCTATCGGTTACGGTCATAATATGCATGTCGTGCAGAGTAATGAACAAAGAATCAGAGGCAAAACCAATGAAAAAAATGAGATTGAAATGTAAGTTATAAACGGCTCTTAGTGGGTTATTAATATGATACACTACACCACAACACAAATAAACTATATTTAAAATAAATAGGAAACTGCTAGTGTAGAAGAACTTAGCCCATCTTCTTTTTAATTTTCTGTAAGTCCTCGGAACAACGTATGGAGAAGGCGGGAGAAGTTTCATTTTCCCGTACAAGTATGGTTCCGTTTTTGATCCATGTAAACTTGTATGCGTTGTCCTTAGCTGCGAATCTTGTCTCTCGAAACAATTTTTTCGTTTTGGGTGTCAGATGTTCGTTGAGATATACACGTCGGGATGGTCCGGATATGTTTATTTGAGCAGTTGTCACACCTTTAGCCATTCTCACTGATGCCAGCATTTTATCACGCAAAACTCTGCTCGCTAATTTGACAATTACATTTTTTGGTTGTTTGCTATCGGCACCCATATGTGGCACGCGATGAATGGATATAATGTCTTGATGAGTGATTGGCTGTTTAACTAATGCTCCTATTTCGAGTACTATTGATGAGAGATCTTCTCCGCGTTTTTCAGGCAAATTACTTATTTCCATGTTGCACTGACGTGCCTGTTGATCCATTATATCTATTTTCGCTTCTAACTCGGTGATACGACGCACATCTGTTTCGTTTGCTGTCTTCTTTTCAAGATCGCTAACACGTTTGTTCAGATCTACCGTTTTTTTGTTTAGCTCATCGTATTTGTTACAGATGAAGTTGAGCGACTTTTTTATTTCTTCAAGCTCGTTAAAAAATCTTTTATGCTTTTCATCTTGTTTAGCGAACCAACTCTCCAAAGTCGATAAGATAGTTTCTTGAAAAGTCTTAAAGTCGTTTCGAAGTTCCGAGTCCATCCTATTTCGATGCGTAACATACTTTGGTGGTGACTCCTGCTCCAGTATGCTACTAGCTTCACCAACACTCATTGCTAAGTCACCTTCGTGCTGTCGGTTAAATGTACTATTACGGTTACTCATCTTGCACCAAATATCTCTGTTATAAAAACTACTCTGTTTACAGTTCGGACTTTACAATCGCGCACAATAATGACTCACGCGCGTGTAGCTAATGCTGCAGTGCGTACGGTGATGTACTGTTATTACAATAATAGTACTGTTATTTCGTTAATTACAAAAAAGTCAACTAGTATCTGTTTCAAGTAAGTATTACAGTACATATTCTCAATTACATACAGAGAATAAACGAAAAATTTAAGAAAGTAACAAGATGTATGTTTATCACCTATTCAGGATGAAATAAAAATGGTTTCTTTGTAGGAACGCAGTTTCTTTTTAAGCCACTTTTCGGAGAAAGTAAGCCTGTTAGCTTTGTAATGTCTGTGTCTGATGTTTGTTTTCATCAAATTGATCGCATGAAACAGACTCCCAACATTTGCACTGCTATGTGCCAATTTTAATAAATTTAGTGCCAATTTTTCGGTTTGGTTTCATTTTTATACGGCACGATTAGGCGTTTCGTTTTACACACATTTCACAGCTCCAGCTCTATGGAATGCACACTTAGTCTTGTTGTGTGGAGAGGTTGTGTACGCATTAGTTACGAAACGGAACGTTTAACTTTTTTCGCGACCGTACTGGAAATTATACCGATTTTACCTAATAAGTCATGTACGAGCTAACTATTACAGTTTTGTCATGTAAGAATTTTTTCACATTCGTTAATTTAGGCCATTTTATGAACAGTTTGTCATCGGTAAAAAATCAATCACGCTATGCGTAGGTAGTCATATCAATTATATGATTTTTATTCAGTAGTTTTTAAATTAATTTGGTTAAATATATCATTTATATTAAATCAAGACTTTCATTTTTTCTCTCTATTTATCATAAAAAGGGCACAAATCGTACAAGTCCGAGCTTTTTAATCGTTGGATAGTCGTAATTGGCCTCCAAAATTAAATGTAAACATTGTTATAAACAATGCTCTTTGTGCCGTGTACTATCCCTATTGTAAATAAATAAAATAAAGTTGTGTTATTTTTCAAATTAGTCAAAAATACATAGATTCTGGAACTGAAGTTTTCAGAAAACGCCTATTTGTAGAAACATGTAAAATGGCGTAGAGTTGGCAACGCTGTTTCAGTACTTATATACATTTGGCAACTAGCTAAGCGCAGTAATTCATTTGTGCAATACTTTAAACTTTTATTGCTCACATAATGGTTTATTTATTGCGGGTGTTAGTCACTTAATTGGCACAGTTATATAAGTAGTAAATTCTAGTTACGGCTTTTACACTATTTTCAGTTTATATTTAAGTGTTCATATATCAGTATTGAATTGCTCTTGAAAATTTGCGAGTTTATCAACGAACCTCATACCTTATTATCTTTACATTTAAAGACACGCTTGGAAATGGCTTAGCGTAAGTACAGTTATTATATTTTCTCAAAAAAGAAATGCTATAAATGTCAGATAGAACAAGAACCTAAACCCCTTTGCTAACCGGGCAAGTACTCTTTGGATTGAGTTACCGAGACTTTGACAGGACGGGCGAATTTTTCGCATTATTCCTTAAGCTGACGCCAGCAGCAGAGATCAGGAAGTTTAGGATACCGTTCACTTGCTTATGCAGAAACGTCATATCAAACAAGCACTACCGCACCAAGAGCTAACTAATTTTAAAACAGGTCAATATTTCGATGCATTTGAAAGTACTCTTAACCCAGATAGCTTTTAAGGTTACAAGAATAAGTCTAGTGTCAACATATAATTTAAATTTTAAATAATAATGAAAATATGTGTTATATCGCAACAATTAACCCAGCCCACTGTAAGGCTTGTATTATGGATACTAGGGTAACGGATAAACATACATATATAATAATATAGATATGTTATTTTCATAGAATATGTAAATAACAGTGACATGAAATGAAAACAACTTTATTCAAATGCACTTAAAATAAGTTGTTTTGAATAGTCCAACATTTTTGCCTACCACCCATTCAGGACGTCTTTTAACTGACAAGAAGAAAGGGCGCAAGAAACTCGTCAGCTTTAACAGAAGTAACGACATATACAATATAATACGTCGTCACCATGCATAATCCACAAAATAAAAAAAAATAAAAATTCTGTTATTACAATAAGTTAGTGTTATGATATCATTATTTCGTTGATTACAACAAAGTCAACAAGTATCTGTTTCAAGAAAGTATCCCTGAACATTGCAATAGCAAATGACAGGTATTCATCAGGTACAAATCCTAGTGTTTTATAACAAAAATCTGCTCCCGGGATTCTAAGCCAGGACAGTCGGTGCGATAGACTGGTTCGCTACTATCGCACCAAGTCAAAGTTAATTTCTAGCCTCGCACGCTTCATGAGCTCTATAGTAAAACACCGGATGTGACGTCATAATGCCATTTCAATTTCTAATGGCGACTGACAATCGGATGCGTGATTGTAAATCTCAGCATGCGATCACAGCACATGACTAGCATGGATGTGACAAGAATAATGAGGAATCGCCAGGTTCAAAACATTCAATTCATACAAGACACAGGTTAAAATAAATGAATTTGAATAGAAAGATACTCACAATGATATGTATTAATTCTTCCACAGACCAGAAAACGCAGAACAAGCAAACCTCCAATTTAGTGGACAACGCAGCACCGGTCATTGTGGAAATTCTTTGGGGAGGCCTTAAGATTCGGATAATCGGAACGTTTATGACGTTCTAGGAGCTTTACGAGCTCATACCGCCATCACCTTTCTTTCTTCGTTGCCCTTTCTTGGTTGCCATTCCTACTTGTCGCACCAAGCGCTACTCAACATCTTTTATAATGCGCTTAGCAAAGGAGTGGGAATCCCCGCGTCTTTATTTCCGAGTACATATGACCCGTCCGTCTTTAGATCCAAAGTTAATAGGGACCTTCTAGGTTAGTTCGCTCTATCGTAGGTCCTGTCTTGGACCCCGGGGTTGATTGGAAGAGTAAATCCATTTAAAAAACGTGGCAGTTTAAATATTAAAGAAGTCAGTAACATGATAAAAGGTAATAGGAAAATACTAGAAAGAATCGACTCGGCTCACATAATCTTCTCAGACGGGACGGGTGCTTACAAGACTCGATAGCTCAATTAGAAGAGCAATGGACCGGACATCTAAAGGTTGCGGATTCGAATCTTGTCTGAGATTAACTTGTGAAACGAGTCGATTTTTTTTGCAATTTACATCCAGTAGGTTACAGTCATCTCATCTAGAAATCAGGGCACATATATGTGACACGAAAAAAGATGAAGGTTGCTCTTGTCCTATTATAGTTCAATCTACTTTTGTAAGGTATCTAGGTCTTTTGGTGGATGAAAACTTAAGTTGGAAACCGCATATACAATTATTAACATCACGAACGCGAAAACTAGTTTGGATCTTTAAGAAGCTTAGATATGTAGCTGATTTGGATCTTCTCCGTAAAGTGTACATCTCACTTGTGCAATCTATTTTAAGCTACTGTGTGGTTATCTGGGGAGGTGCCTGCAAGACTCATATGATCCAAACTGAAAGGGCCCAACGATCACTTCTAAAAACTATGACCTTTAGTCCTTACAGGTGTCCGACTGTGGAATTGTACAAAAAGAGTTCTGTACTTACAGTGCGTCAATTATATATATTGCGTAGTATTGTCTGGCAGCACCAGCATACTTCTTTTGATAAAGCCAATTATTCTTCGCAACGAAGGTCCAAAAATGTAATAAATTTACCTAAATGTCGTACTACATTAGCAAGCCGACATAGTGATTTTAAAGCTAAATATCTTTATAACAAAGCTAATAGAATCCTTAATTTGTATCCACTATCTTCACGCGAATGCAAAATAATGGTTTCTGGTTGGTTATCTAGTTTAGATTACAAAGAAACGGAGGAACTGCTACAACCCCTCAAATAGACACACACGCATGTGCACACACATACACGCACACACAGAAGACACACACACATACACTCACGATACGACCACACACACACATACACTCACGATACGACCACACACACACACATACACTCACGACACGACCACACACACATACACACCACGCACACATTTTACTCTAACTTTAAAAACAAAATACGTTTTCTTTCTGTTAAGTATGTTTATTTTGTACATAGGTTAAGGAAGAAGGGAACTGATTTCCGAAATACAGGTTTTAAACCTAGTTCGGAGTCAGCGACTTCATTATGATTGTAAAACTTATTCTATAAATAAAGATTATTATTATTATTATTATTATTATTATTTTATCGAAACAAGTAATTACAAAGTTTCCGATACATATTTTATATATAAATCGTTCTCATATATGACGACTGTTTGGTGCAACGGTAGCGATCCTGCCTTTCGCACCGACGGTCCTGGGTTCGAATCCCGGAAGGGGCAGATGTTTGTATGATCAATACAAGCATTTGTACCTGAGTCATAGATGTTTGTATATATTTCTATGAATATTACTTATTTATGTATGATATATGTATGTATATTCGTTACCCTATTATCCATAACACTAGCCTTAAAGTGCTTACTTTGGGCTAGGTTAATTGGTGTGAATGTAGGAAATATTTATTTATTATTTATTTCTTAAGAATAATTCTAGCAACGAAAATAATCGTATATAATTTTTAAACTTAACCATCCTAGTTTCTGTTTACAAGCCGTATCTAATAGTTCTGTAAACATTAAAAGCTAATATTGTGAAGCGTTCGCTATGGTATTACATCATAGCAAATAAACCATTTTAGACAAACTGGATTCGCGTAACGTGACACGATAAACAACTCGTATTCCTACCATGATGATTGACCAGTGTATCACTATCATCAGCCAAAAAAGAAAGAAATTTGATCACTTAGAAATAATCCTTAGATCCATTAATTAGATCCGTTAGATTGTCAAATCTATAATCAATGTAAGATCACAGTGGTTTGTGTGTTAGTCTGTCCGCTCTTTTTCCCGCTCTTTTTTAACTTAGCAACGCGTTAACCGCAATTAGTTCGTCTACCGGACGCTAGATGGCGCTAACGGAAAAATATTTAATAATGGAAAAAAATAAAACATTTTGTCCAACCGTGCGAAGCCGGGACGGGCCGCTAGTCAATTATAATAATTATGGAAATATAGATTATTATAAAAATTTCATTTAAATTTTAATTCTAAACAATTGAATTGAGAAACAATGACGGCACAACAACACCCAGACTCGACTAATAGGGAAAAGTTCGTCTTCTACATTGACCCGGGGATTGAACTCAGAACTTCGGTGTGGCACTACCATGTAAACTGGTATGCGAACTACTCGACTTTCAAGGTTGTAATTGAAATATTTTTCCTTTTTGACTATAGAAATCATATTATCATAGCGTTTTATAATTGTGATGACATAATAAAAAAAAAATATTATGTATGTCATGTTTGCACGCTAATGCTAATAGCTGAATAGGCAATGAATGACTTGTAACATTACCCTATTTTGTAATGTACCCTATTAACAAGCAAATAAAGGTCATTCCATTTTATAGTAAACGCTTAAAAATAATATCATATATAATTGATTATTTTAGCAGAATATAACACGTTATTACTACACATTTTTTATTTCGACGGATTTTATAGAAATTACTATAATATTATGAGATCGTGCTGAACTGGGAGACCTTGGAAACTGGGAAAACAATGCCTGACGTGATTGCTAATGAGATCATCAGGTACGAAAGGACAGATACTATTTTTTAAGAAAAGGTCGTTTAAAATATAGAGGTAGTATTTCTATATTATCATCATTGTAATGAATTTAATCCACGTTTCTTTACAACAACGCGCACTGATGTTTACTTAACTTCTACTGACTTTGGAAAAACTGTTAATCCCGATTAATTTAAGTCTGAGCTAAGGAAAAGTCTTCGCTAAAATGTATTCGATATGTTTGCGTACACTTTTTTACTCAAACTTCATAGCCCCTTGTCAGTCCGCTACCGCGCGCCCCACCCCTCTGAACAGTTCCAATGCTGCGCGAATTTAGAAAAAAATTCGGACTCTTAGCTAATAATGCCATTTTTTCGCTAAATAATGAAGCTAGAATCAAACAAAAAAATACTACCGTAAAGCCGATTAAATAAAGAATCCACCACAGAATTTGGATTTCTGTAACTCAAAAAATAATCGTAAATAAAAACAACAGCTGGCGTGGAAATTTGAATATGGTAGCAATTGCTACCAGGAACTAACGAGGGGTGTTGGCTATCGGTAGCAATTGCTACCGCGGACTGACAAGGGGATAGTTAACACAGATACCTATCTGTACGGACTAAAATCTGTGTCGTGTGGACCTCTTTAGGTTTAATGGCTCTATACCTACCGGTCAACCTATTTAATGTCCTCATAGGCTGCTGTATTCGGCCCTGATGACCCAATCACACGAGCCAAAGCCCCTCCAATTCCTCCTATGCAGGACAGACACAGTTCAGCTACTCACCTAATTTACACTCAGGTAGCGTCTGCATACCGCACTCGAATGTCCAGAGTGCGAAGACCCGCTCTTCACATTTCGCGCTTAACTATGTACAGGAGCGTTTTCTTTCCCCTACGACATAGCGTACCATAGCCGTGGTCCGAGCCTTTAGAGGCGCCCTATGACACCCCTGGCTCCTTATCCGGCTAGGGCGCCGTAGTGAATCTATGCTGGTTCGGAGACTCCCTCATGGGAGATGCCGTCTATCTAGATAACCACTACGATTAAGGATAAAATGTGTTTTATTCAATATAAGAATTTATAATGCAGTTGAAACGGTGGTTCGCTCCTTTCGGCTTGACGTCCAACTAAGGCTCTTGCCGTCCCAAAACCTGGTAGCGTTGTCGAGGTCATCTGCGACTAACATCGCTCACATAGCAAAAAAAGGAAAACAGCTGCTGTATGTAGCACATGATCACGTCGCAGTCAGGTGGTGATACGTCACTATCGGCGCCGGCCGACCGTGACGCGGTCGCGTGTCTGTGCTCAGCTCAGGCACACGTAAACGGGGTAACGGAAAAAATATAAACAAACTCGACTTGAAAGGAACTAGTGAAATGGAAAAAGTTCATTGTGTCCACCCAATTGTGGATAGACGTCGACTGAAGTTCATCAGAAATTTAGTGAGTGCTTCTTATTTGTTAGCGGATTCAATATATTCGGCTTTTGTTAAAATAAGTAAAAGCGCAGATTTGAAGCGCACGTCTCGATGTTATGAAATCTGCGCTTCTGTAAAAATAATATAAAACTATCTGTGTGCGTAATTTTAAAAACTAATTCAAAATTTTTATTGAAAACTTCTATTAATTCAATGTTTAATCAGTAATGAGTATTAGAATCAGTTTTTAAAATTACGCACACAGATAGTTTTATATTATTTTTACAGAAGCGCAGATTTCATAACATCGAGACGTGCGCTTCAAATCTGCGCTTTTACTTATTTTAACAAAAGCCGAATATATTGAATCCGCTAACAAATAAGAAGCACTCACTAAATTTCTGATGAACTTCAGTCGACGTCTATCCACAATTGGGTGGACACAATGAACTTTTTCCATTTCACTAGTTCCTTTCAAGTCGAGTTTGTTTATATTTTTTCCGTTACCCCGTTTACGTGTGCCTGAGCTGAGCACAGACACGCGACCGCGTCACGGTCGGCCGGCGCCGATAGTGACGTATCACCACCTGACTGCGACGTGATCATGTGCTACATACAGCAGCTGTTTTCCTTTTTTTGCTATGTGAGCGATGTTAGTCGCAGATGACCTCGACAACGCTACCAGGTTTTGGGACGGCAAGAGCCTTAGTTGGACGTCAAGCCGAAAGGAGCGAACCACCGTTTCAACTGCATTATAAATTCTTATATTGAATAAAACACATTTTATCCTTAATCGTAGTGGTTATCTAGATAGACGGCATCTCCCATGAGGGAGTCTCCGAACCAGCATAGATTCACTACGGCGCCCTAGCCGGATAAGGAGCCAGGGGTGTCATAGGGCGCCTCTAAAGGCTCGGACCACGGCTATGGTACGCTATGTCGTAGGGGAAAGAAAACGCTCCTGTACATAGTTAAGCGCGAAATGTGAAGAGCGGGTCTTCGCACTCTGGACATTCGAGTGCGGTATGCAGACGCTACCTGAGTGTAAATTAGGTGAGTAGCTGAACTGTGTCTGTCCTGCATAGGAGGAATTGGAGGGGCTTTGGCTCGTGTGATTGGGTCATCAGGGCCGAATACAGCAGCCTATGAGGACATTAAATAGGTTGACCGGTAGGTATAGAGCCATTAAACCTAAAGAGGTCCACACGACACAGATTTTAGTCCGTACAGATAGGTATCTGTGTTAACTATCCCCTTGTCAGTCCGCGGTAGCAATTGCTACCGATAGCCAACACCCCTCGTTAGTTCCTGGTAGCAATTGCTACCATATTCAAATTTCCACGCCAGCTGTTGTTTTTATTTACGATTATTTTTTGAGTTACAGAAATCCAAATTCTGTGGTGGATTCTTTATTTAATCGGCTTTACGGTAGTATTTTTTTGTTTGATTCTAGCTTCATTATTTAGCGAAAAAATGGCATTATTAGCTAAGAGTCCGAATTTTTTTCTAAATTCGCGCAGCATTGGAACTGTTCAGAGGGGTGGGGCGCGCGGTAGCGGACTGACAAGGGGCTATGAAGTTTGAGTAAAAAAGTGTACGCAAACATATCGAATACATTTTAGCGAAGACTTTTCCTTAGCTCAGACTTAAATTAATCGGGATTAACAGTTTTTCCAAAGTCAGTAGATGTTAAGTAAACATCAGTGCGCGTTGTTGTAAAGAAACGTGGATTAAATTCATTACAATGATGATAATATAGAAATACTACCTCTATATTTTAAACGACCTTTTCTTAAAAAATAGTATCTGTCCTTTCGTACCTGATGATCTCATTAGCAATCACGTCAGGCATTGTTTTCCCAGTTTCCAAGGTCTCCCAGTTCAGCACGATCTCATAATATTATAGTAATTTCTATAAAATCCGTCGAAATAAAAAATGTGTAGTAATAACGTGTTATATTCTGCTAAAATAATCAATTATATATGATATTATTTTTAAGCGTTTACTATAAAATGGAATGACCTTTATTTGCTTGTTAATAGGGTACATTACAAAATAGGGTAATGTTACAAGTCATTCATTGCCTATTCAGCTATTAGCATTAGCGTGCAAACATGACATACATAATATTTTTTTTTTATTATGTCATCACAATTATAAAACGCTATGATAATATGATTTCTATAGTCAAAAAGGAAAAATATTTCAATTACAACCTTGAAAGTCGAGTAGTTCGCATACCAGTTTACATGGTAGTGCCACACCGAAGTTCTGAGTTCAATCCCCGGGTCAATGTAGAAGACGAACTTTTCCCTATTAGTCGAGTCTGGGTGTTGTTGTGCCGTCATTGTTTCTCAATTCAATTGTTTAGAATTAAAATTTAAATGAAATTTTTATAATAATCTATATTTCCATAATTATTATAATTGACTAGCGGCCCGTCCCGGCTTCGCACGGTTGGACAAAATGTTTTATTTTTTTCCATTATTAAATATTTTTCCGTTAGCGCCATCTAGCGTCCGGTAGACGAACTAATTGCGGTTAACGCGTTGCTAAGTTAAAAAAGAGCGGGAAAAAGAGCGGACAGACTAACACA
Source organism: Calamotropha paludella (assembly GCA_927399485.1). Taxonomy (NCBI): domain Eukaryota; kingdom Metazoa; phylum Arthropoda; class Insecta; order Lepidoptera; family Crambidae; genus Calamotropha; species Calamotropha paludella. The sequence continues at coordinate 23,843,168 of OV656817.1, read as the reverse complement.
CAAACCACTGTGATCTTACATTGATTATAGATTTGACAATCTAACGGATCTAATTAATGGATCTAAGGATTATTTCTAAGTGATCAAATTTCTTTCTTTTTTGGCTGATGATAGTGATACACTGGTCAATCATCATGGTAGGAATACGAGTTGTTTATCGTGTCACGTTACGCGAATCCAGTTTGTCTAAAATGGTTTATTTGCTATGATGTAATACCATAGCGAACGCTTCACAATATTAGCTTTTAATGTTTACAGAACTATTAGATACGGCTTGTAAACAGAAACTAGGATGGTTAAGTTTAAAAATTATATACGATTATTTTCGTTGCTAGAATTATTCTTAAGAAATAAATAATAAATAAATATTTCCTACATTCACACCAATTAACCTAGCCCAAAGTAAGCACTTTAAGGCTAGTGTTATGGATAATAGGGTAACGAATATACATACATATATCATACATAAATAAGTAATATTCATAGAAATATATACAAACATCTATGACTCAGGTACAAATGCTTGTATTGATCATACAAACATCTGCCCCTTCCGGGATTCGAACCCAGGACCGTCGGTGCGAAAGGCAGGATCGCTACCGTTGCACCAAACAGTCGTCATATATGAGAACGATTTATATATAAAATATGTATCGGAAACTTTGTAATTACTTGTTTCGATAAAATCGACTCGTTTCACAAGTTAATCTCAGACAAGATTCGAATCCGCAACCTTTAGATGTCCGGTCCATTGCTCTTCTAATTGAGCTATCGAGTCTTGTAAGCACCCGTCCCGTCTGAGAAGATTATGTGAGCCGAGTCGATTCTTTCTAGTATTTTCCTATTACCTTTTATCATGTTACTGACTTCTTTAATATTTAAACTGCCACGTTTTTTAAATGGATTTACTCTTCCAATCAACCCCGGGGTCCAAGACAGGACCTACGATAGAGCGAACTAACCTAGAAGGTCCCTATTAACTTTGGATCTAAAGACGGACGGGTCATATGTACTCGGAAATAAAGACGCGGGGATTCCCACTCCTTTGCTAAGCGCATTATAAAAGATGTTGAGTAGCGCTTGGTGCGACAAGTAGGAATGGCAACCAAGAAAGGGCAACGAAGAAAGAAAGGTGATGGCGGTATGAGCTCGTAAAGATCCTAGAACGTCATAAACGTTCCGATTATCCGAATCTTAAGGCCTCCCCAAAGAATTTCCACAATGACCGGTGCTGCGTTGTCCACTAAATTGGAGGTTTGCTTGTTCTGCGTTTTCTGGTCTGTGGAAGAAGAGAACTTTTCTGCCCCAACAGCCATCAGCTCTACGATCTATGTGCTCCACTCACTGCCACTTAAATTGGGCAATTCCGGGGGCTAAGTCGGTTTCTTTGATTCTCCTACGGATTTCCTCATTTCTGATTCGATCAGGTAGGGAAACTTCGAGCATAGTACGCTCCATCGTTCTTTGGGTAACCTTGAGCTTTCTTATTAGGCCCATAGTAAGGGACCATGTTATAATAAGTATAGATAAAGAATGAAACAAGAACAAAATAAACGTGTCAATTATTGAATAAGCGAAGATACGAAGTTAGTGGGCTCCTTCAGGTTGAAATATTAATTTCTTTAATAAGACTTTCATCGACGTTTAAAATAGAAGTGAAATAGACATGGTTTTGTGTTGTTGCAACACGTAAAGCCGTCGTTAAAGCAAGGTCGCGCAACGTCGTGTATACCTTCGTTTAGCGACAATGACGCCATTATCGCGGACGCTGACCACATCAACAACAGAATGTGTGTCGATTGCAGTGCAATTCTAAAAACACTTGCTTTTTGCATTTGAAAAGACTTTATCTGTTCTCGTAAGCAAAAGAATTATTCTGAACAATATTATTGCAAAATTTCAGTTTTTTTTTTCATGCAATACCAATGTTTACTATAAATTAACTGTGTTGTAATTTTAGGTTAAGTTTTTATTATATTCACATTAATTAGCCTAGCCCAAAGTATGCACCGTAAAGCTTGTGTTATGGATACTAGGGTAACGGATAGACATACATATATATGTATATATATGATACATAGATAGTTATTTCCAAAGAAAAATATATATAAATGCCAACGACTCACGTACAAATAGTCGTGGTCATCACCGACGTTTGCCCCTTCCGAGACTCAAACAGGACCGTCGATGCGAAAGGCAGGGTCACTACCGTTGCACCGAACGGTCATCATTCGGTTTTTTTATAAAAGGTTGATCTTAATACACATATACACTTAAAAATAAGTTAAAAAATATAATGTCAACAAAATTATTTATAATTTAAAATTATTTTAGCTGATGGTTAAAAATTTAGACTAAGATGGCTTCTATTTTTTAAATAAATATTTGGATGTTTTCCTTGAAAACCTTTATGTAGCAGTTAATATTTTAAAGTTTTTGGCATGCATATTTCGGTATATGTGATTAATTGAAAATTATTAATAATTACCAACAATTATTAATAATAAAACTTCAATAACCTAACCAAACCAAATCATAAAGAAAAGTATTAATAATTACTGGTTATTATTAATAATAAGCATAGCAATGACATTTACCGTAACATATACTATCAATATGACCTTCTTGGTTGTTCTAATAAATATATAAATATGTAGTCACATCTTCAGAACAATCTCGAAAGCACTAACATAATACCTATTTTAGTATTGGAAAAACCCAATGTTGTCGACGTATATTGATTACATATATATTCTGCCTTTTGTTATACATTGTTATGTAAAATACGTTGTAGCTTTAAATTCTTCAAGTGATAATAATCTTTCTTTTGTTCAGAAAAAAATCTAAACACTAATAGACAATGTCAATAGAAATAAATTTCCTGGAAATTAAAAAACAACTAAAATGCATAATCTTTTTTTTAAGTGACAGGGTCACGTAATCGGAAGTAAATATTACAATATTAGTGAAGTTTTACATTTTTAATATATTTTATGGTAAATTATTTTAACAGAAAAATACTAGAAAAAAATCGACTCGTTCATAAGTGAAATCTCAGGCGATGAGCTTAGTCGATTTTTTCTAGTATTTTTCTATTAAAATAGTTTATCTTATAAGATATTGATAAATGCAAAAATAAATATATAATAATGTCATCTTGTTTGGTCATTACATATTTAATATATTTTAGTAAATTTAAGATGCTTTTTTCCAAATTGTTTAATTAATTAATTTCTTTTGTGTTTCGATTAATGGGTTTAAAATTTGAAATGCTGGCATGCCTTAAATTTAAACGCATATATAAAATTATTGTTTTTTTTTATAATAACTAATGCCATGTATGTGTTTATTTGGTAAGCCTTATATAATTAAATAAATAAATAAAGATAGTTCGCCTCATTGATTGATGTTTTCCAATCAAACAAAAAGCAACCCTTTCTATCTGTCGCACTATCCGACCATGACGCGCCTACAAATTAGATTAGTACAGCGAATACACCAGCTAATGCCTTTTGCACACGCGAAATGTAAAAAAAACACAATCTCACTATTAAAAAGGTAAACAGACCAAAAACAATAGACGCTCGTAAATTTTGATGCTTTGAAGACGAAAAATAACCTTATTTCCTTCACAATTCCATCACTTATCACGTTATAACGAAAATCAATCACAGAATTATGCACTAGCTTAACAAGATACACTGTTTGATTCACTTTTCATTTAAGATTTTTATATTTTTTCAAGGCTCAGGTATGTAGCCGGCAGTTCCTGAACTAACTGAATTATCAATTGGGGCCAGACAGCTGATTAAATATAGAAACGAAACAGTTCTAAATTTAAATGAAAAAGACTAAAAAGAAACCTTAATCACTAGATGAGAAAGTAGATAATGTTGGGTGTTCTAATAAACAGGACTCTGTCGAAGTAAGTGGGGTAGGTTGGCACGCATGCGTAGGGTATCGTACTAGGGTTTCGAAATGTGAAACTTCATATAAAACAGTGTCTTATTACGAAGGTATTTGAACGTACTTTTGAATGTTTTTAGATGTCGCGCATGCGTAGTGTCGCAAGTTGTAAGGCCGGTAAATATTTGAAATATTTTGTTTGACGATTTACTAACAGTAACCAAGAAAATACAACCATTTGTATAAATAAAGCATTTTATTTGACTTACTTAGAAATATTGCAGTAGTAGGACAATATTGTCAAAGAGTTTATTAACGTAAGGAGCCTTGAACATACAAAGAAACATTATTTTGTTCAATGAAAAGTTGAGAATGAAGTAACGAGACAATTTATAACTATGGAATTAAAAACGAACTATAAAACGTACTCAAGAAGTAAACTACGTTGACGGATGTTTTGATTAGAAGTCTTTTAGAAGTCAAACATTGTATAGACGCGAGATTATGTATTACTGCCAGTACAGTAAAAAAAAATACTATCTGAGTTCTTATATTCCGCTGACTACAGTTTGGTGCAACGGTAGCGATCCTGCCTTTCGCACCAATGGTCTTGGGTTTGAGTCGTCGAGGGCACATGTTTGTGTTATCAAAAAGTGCATTTTTACCTACCCAAGTCATGAGTATTTAATTATATTTCTTTTAATATTAATTACCTGTGTATTATATATGTTCGTCTATCCGTTACCGCAGTATCCATAACAAAAGCCTTACTTTGGGCAAGGCTAGGTGTGAATGTAAGAAATATTATTATTCCTTTGCAAGTTTAAGGAACCATGATCAATTTTTTTTAATACAGAATATGGAATTTCCTTTACCTATAACTACAAACTACAGCTCTTATTCTTATGAATATTTAAATTGTTTTATATTAAATGGGTCTAAGATTAGAGTTGTTTCTTATAATTATTTTGAAAAAACAAAGTAACTCTGCAATGGATCAAAGGGCACAGCAACTCACAACGACGCAGCAGATGAGCTGGCCAAAAGGGGCTCAAATGTAACAGTATATGGACCGGAACCACTACTGCCCATACCCCAAGGCCAAGTAAAAACTTGGTTGCTTCGTTACTCGGAAGAAAAACACTTGAAAGAATGGAATACCAGTGAAGGATGCAGGCGAACAAAAAATGCAGTTCCGGTGGCATCAAAACAGTTGATCCGCAAACTCACCAAACTAAAAAAGAACAAAGTTCGCAAAGTTATTGGTTTAATAACTGGACATTGCCCCTTAAATAAGCACCTGTTCACAATAGGCCCCCTGTGCAGAGTCTGCATGGAGGCAGAAGAAACTCCACAGCACGTGCTTATAGAATGCAGGAGCCTGGAAGATCAACGGGCACAGCTTCTCCAGTCCCCAACATCACTCCCGGAAGCATACAGCTTACCTTCTGGGACGAATTAGGATGGCTAGAGTAGAAAGACAACCCAAGTTACGCACTAATACAATAGCGCAATCAAGAGGCTAAGTGCGGGGGAAGCCCCGCTAAAGTAACTAGTGATTGAATTTATATTCGTTAGTAATGTTTCCAACATAATGTTATTCCATGGAATTTGAAATTAAGCATCCATTTACATATTTTTATTCGACCATTTCGACTCAGGAATACACTGCTGGGCTCTTGTGGACACGGGTGGTCTCAATAAATAATATTATCTTTGAACTAAGTAAAGTGACGACAAATGGAAGATTAAAATGGACTCAGATTTAGGAAAGTTTGGTCAATATATTTTTACAGCTTTACTATTATAAAATAATATTATTTACATTCACACTGTATTGTAAGGCTTGTGTTATGGATACTAAGGTAACGGATATACATACATATATGATACATAAGTAAGTAATATTAATATATTTAAATACCACCACAAACATTTGTCCCTTTACGGATTCGAACCCCAAGACATACGGTGCTAAAGATAGGATTTTTTTTATTTTCTTTATCTCACAGAGAATTTAAATGTATTTATTTATAAACAACGAATTTTGTTTTGTATTGACAAGGAAAATCCCAAGATCATGGACAGGTTCTTATGTATATTTATCAAGCGTACAAATGACGTCAAGTTGACATCACACCATTTGAATTTGCGACCTTCGCACTCGGATCGGTGCGATAGCCTATTCGGACCCTGGCTTATCTGACAACACTTATAAAGCCTTTTATTTATATAAGTACTGTAGTAATCTAAACCGTGACCGTCATTAGATTATCAGAATAGGGTATTTTACTACAGTGAATATATTGATCAAACTGTTATATGTTCGCCTGCGCGGTACAAGGGATCGAGGGAAGAGCGGGTAGGGACAAGATATCGAATCCAATACTTTACTCATATCACTACTTTTGATTTTGATACTAGTATTTAAAATATCGATACTTTAATTCTATACTCAGTACTAATTTGAGTAGGTACTTTGAATCAAGTATCGAATCGATTCAATTAAGCCACTCACTAATGGTACGCATCACAATCGCAGAGGCTAGTTTATGAATGCGTCTTAACTTATATCAGCAATAGCCATTTTGTTTTTATTTTTAATTCTTCCCGCTATTAGTGTATTGTCACTGATTTATTCATTTGTTCGTTCGTCAAGCAAAGTAACAGTCAGTACTGATGAAGAGTGTAATATTTAAGTGTAACCCTAGGTCCTACTTGGCAATGTTATTTTTTTAAATACAAACTTTTAGAACGTTATCCAAGTTTATTGCATTCCGGGAGAGAGAGATAATCTCTCTAAAGGCTGTTTGGGCAACTAGAATTTTTTTCCTTGTAAGAAGTTATCCAAATTCCAGAAAAAATGGTAATCTGTTGGAGCAAAGTCCGGATTCTACTGTGGATGCCGCATAGATTCCAATGACAGCTCCTCTAGTTTAGCGGCTGTCTGTTGTGCAGTGTGTGGTCTAGTCTCCGGAAGCAACAGTGGCCTAGAGCGGTTGATAAGCCTCGGTTGTTTTGAAGCTAGTTCTTCCGTCATGTTTTTCAGTTACTGACAATAGCTATCTGCCGTAATTGTTTGGCCAGATTTTAGAAAGCTGTAGTGAACGAGACCGAAAAATGATATCATACGTCATATGTAAGGACCTTATATATGAATTTCAGACAACTCACACGTTTTTAATCGGGCTGGATACTAAGTAACGGATAGAATGGTTAGAAATAATGTATAGTATGAGATTATTCTATTATTGGAGCGAAGCGAGCGAAGTTCCCATGGATCAGCTTCAATGGTGCGGTCTGTTACGCCATAACTTCCCGAGTTCTTAACCGATTTTAATATTTTTTGCGTGGAATCGCATCAGGTTTAGGACCAGATGGTGACAGAGCCCGAATTTTAAAACTTGCAAATATTCCCATCGTGACAAATTTTTTTTTCTTTTTTTAGGTATTACGCTCCGCTCCAATATATGGTGCTAGCGTAGCTTTATGCTTAGCGACTGCATCGCCTAGTATTTTAAGCCTCACAGTGCTTACTATGGACTAGTCTAATCAGTGTGAGTGTAAGAAATATTATTAATTATATTATTCTGCAAATTTGATCCACAATTCAAGACAAAGTTTAACAGTTAAAAGTTAAACGAATACAAAGCATTACTTTGATGTTCCGTTAGCTGAATAGGCGTTCATTATCGTAGTTAAAAAAAGAAGTACAGACCTAAACCAGTTATAATATAACTGTCATTGTTTCTTAGAATACTGCAGAAAAAAAGATCCATTCAGTTAGTTAGTACATTTACTTTCAATTAACTTTTAAGGTATCAAGGTCGAATTATTTACTCTTTGCTGGCACGTTTTAGCTTATTGCATTTTATTTTATTTTTTATTTTATTGGTTCACCGACTTATAGGCTTGTACAATTTCAGTTACTAAACTATTTTAACTATATATTTTTTATAGGAAATAGGTAAGCGCTTCACCGCTATCTCGCCTCATGGTAAGCGATGGTGCGATCTAGGATGTAACACGCTTGCCTAGAAGATACCTATTCACTCGTGACTTGAAGAACCCTAAATTGCACTTGTCAGGAAGCACAGGCAAAGAGTTCCACTCTTTATACTTTGTCCAATGTAGGATGATACTATTGACAGGTGCCACTTCCTTATTGCTACGTACTAAGATTGCGTTTGTTTCCTTATGTTTGGCTTGACTTTGCAATAGCAACTTTATACCCTCTATATAGGTGTCAACTGTCAAAAGTATCGTCCTACATTGGACAAAATTGGAACCAAAACGCTTAGTGCGACTCTTTGGTATATCAACCATATAATTTGCGCCTATTTGTTAGTCTGGTTCTCTGATAAAAAAATGGGGGCGGTGGAACAAGACTGTGCAATTCGAGACAATTAGCTTTTTTTTAAATATAACATCTGATGGGTATCTAGACCAGAAAGAGGTAGCGCTGATTTTCAGTTTATGAGACATTTGAAAAATTTCAACGGATTCGTCAAGACCTCGCTTGGTTTGATTCCCGCCTGATGCCAGAGACAATTTTTTTTATCAAAATCTAGCAATCAAATATTAAAATAACAAAATATAATAAATAAAGATTTTGAGATTATATCTAATAAGTGCATTTTTTCGCCCGTATCTAAATCCCAGTTTGAGCTAACCTTCAGTTTATATCAGAGTGTTGTTAAAAAAACAAAATCGAAAACCAAGTGTATTCCTTTCCATAAAATAGTAAACACTTAAATACGCCATTCAGTCATCTCAGTGAAGATAATTACATTTGCAAAGGCATAAGATCAAGGTCGAACTCAGTAAATGAATATCTTCTTGACTAAGTTTTTGCTCAGTGACGAAACACTTAACTGATTGTTGATAAAAGTTTGCACCATTTGATCAAAATGAAATTACGATTGATTCATTTGAAACAATGTCACAATTGCAAAGATTTATAATTGTAAACATTGCATTTTGATCATTAATTTTTACTACATAAATCTATAATCTAAGATCACAGTGGTTTGTGTGTTTGTCTGTCCGCTCTTGTTCCCGCTCTTTTCCATTGTATATGCATTACCATAGCAACGCGTTAATCGCAAGTAGTTCGTCTACCGGACGCTAGATGGCACTAATGGAAAAATATTTAATAATAGAAAAAAATTAAAGAATTTTGTCCACACGTGCGAAGCCGGGACGGGCCGCTAGTAAATAATAATAATATTAATTATGTTCACACCAATTAGCATAGCCCATAGTAAGCACTATAAGACTTGTGTTATAGATACTAGGGTAACGGATAGACGTACATATATAATACATAGATATGTAATATTTATAGCAATGCATTGAAAATACCTATGACTCAGGTACAAATGCTCGTATTCATCACACAAACATCTGAACCTTCCGGGATTCGAAACCAGGACCGTCGGTGCCAAAGGCAGGATTACTACCGTTGCACCAAATGCTCGTCAAATAGAAGGACATCACTACATAGTATAAAACAAAGTCGCTTTCTCTGTCCCTATATCCCTATGTATGCTTAAATCTTTAAAACTACGCAACGGATTTTGATGCGGTTTTTTTTAATAGATAGAGTAATTCAAGAGGAAGGTTTATATGTATAATACATGCATAATATAGTGGAGGATTGCATCCGTGCGAAGCCGGGGCGGGTCGCTAGTACATGATAAAATAATAAAAGGCTTGAATTTTTCGATTTAATTTTATTCACTTTTCAATTACATTTAATTCACTCGTATAGTATATCCATTACTAACTCTTCTTAATTTAACTTAAACTCTTGTTATTGTTTTAAGAGACGTTACTATAAAACTAGTACTAGAGACGTTTCTAGTTTTATTTTGAAATGTAGATTTGAAGAGGAATGTCGTAAAAAGCACCCCTCGCTTTTACGACATTCGCTAAAAAACTTTATATATATTATTGTATTGTCATCGGTCTGTGATAAGTGTGCAAAATTTCAAATTAATCTGTCGTTTTATAATTTTTATACATTTTATGCATATTTTCAATGCTATCTTATAAGATAAATTATTATAGAAAAATACTACAAAATATGGACTCGACTCACAAGCTCCAGCCTGAGAATTCACTCGTGAACCGAGTCGATTTTTTCTAGTATTTTTCTATTATAATAATTTATCTTAATCTAACGTTTTGAAGTGGGTAAAAATCGAGTTAAAAAATTCCGTTACAAACATGCAAACATACAAGTTCAGTTAATACAAACGTGTTAAAAATGCAAACACTTAGAATTCTTACTTTATATGGTAGTATTATCCGCTTCTTTAACGAATCACGAATAAGGTTATACTAATACAATAAAATAGAAGCAAACATACGTAATAAGAGGCGACAACGGCATGCGATACACAAAGAAGCAATAGCATTTCAAAGACACAAATTCATTACAGATTAAAAAAAGTAACAATTTCATTTAACTATAAAACTTTTTGTTGTTTGTCGACCTTCCTATTACAGTTAAGTTAAAGCTCAGAGTAAACAGGACTGGAGTAGCCATTAGTCAATTTCTCGTACATATTTTTCTGCCATTTTTTGCGGGGGGTGAGGTTACTACTACATTCAATGCCAGCACACAGGAACAAAAACTCTTTGCGTGTTTACAAACGCACACATGCATAATACGACAAACATATTTAAAATACACGCACACGTGCTTAAAATAGTTTGTTAACGTTCTATTCAAACACACGAATGTCATTGTGTGAGAAGTGACATGACATAGCACGAGAATATCGATATATATATATATATATATATATATATATATGCTTGTGCATTTGGCAGAGGGGTAATGTTAGGCAAAGGCTACTCCAGTCCTGTTTACTCTGAGAGTTAAAGTAAATAATATTTGTTATTAACTTTTAATCAACCTTTTTTGATGTCTAGTATTCGTATTAACCTCTTAAAGGTATTTTTTATCTGTCCTTACAGATCGCATATTAATTATAATCGCGACATAGAATTCATACTTTGGCGCGCATGTGGGTGGGCGCCATATTGCAAATATGGCTACCGTGTCAGGGTCTCCGGCCTTAATTGCACACCATGGCTTGTTATATGGGTGTAAATACTTTAAGGGGTTCTAACCACGCATAATAGGTGTTTTTTTTTACTCTAGCAACGTTTTCGATTATTTTATTAATACTGAACTTTTAGCGGGAGCGTGAACCATCTGTAGCACAGATTAAAAAATAGTTTTGATTTTCCTTTTTTAAATTTGGTTTTGTCGTGTATATATCGAATTGTTATAATGGAATTGTTACTATAAAGTCAATTTGTGATGGTTATGGGATATAATACTTTTAATGGCGGCTATTTAAGCTATATAAAGATTTATGCCAAATAACTCTTTATGTAAATGAATTCTTGAAGATACTTCCACTAAGTTTAGAATATTGGAATCCTGTTTATTTCCTTATTATGGATTTAACTTGTTTAACCAGTTTTTATTTTGGACTCTTACTTAAATATTTCATATTGCTATAGAGCAAGTAAATATTATACTACTATGAAAGAGCTACAGACTTGCGTCCATTTAGTTCGGAGTTCGAATCTTTGTTATAACAATATTTTACAAACCCTGCATGTTTAACTAGCTGCTTTTTTTAAGAAATTTTACAACTAAATGGCGTTTTAAGACTTAAGTATTCTGCAACTTATCTTTTCGTTTTACAAGTTGAGGCACTTAATTGTTATATCTATGTATCATATTTGATGTCTATTCGTTACCCTGGTATCCATAACAAGCCTTACAGTGCTGTGCTTACTTTGGGCTATGCTAATTGGTGTGAATGTTAGAAATATTAATTATTTATTGCTTAGAGTTTTGGTTGCCTGTCTTTCTGCAACTTTAGGTTTTTGCAACTGGAAAACTTTGGTGGATGATAGATTATAAAAGTGATCTAACATAGTTTATACGTTATTGCGGCACAAATATTAGCAAATTTAAAGTCAAAGGTCAAGGGATGGACTAGACACGCACAATGTATCTAGTTAAAGGATTCGTTGCGGATGGCACGTCTGCCGTGTCATCACTTTTTTGCGTGGCGTTGGGCACGGGAGCCGTGTCATTTTTTAAATCGATGATACCTCCTTCAAATAAAGTTTTAGGGAAATCTAAAAACTATCTTCATTTTTGCGTCAACCAAGCTCTTAAAGCCTTCGTTTCTGGTAATTGTATATCGCAACGAATCGGTTAATGATAAAGAAAATAACGTAAATAAATATTGATGATTGTGACACTCCCGGGATTAATGTTATGGCATATGATTATTTGATGGCCATAAAACACTTATATCGTAATTTATCTCAAATGTGTCCCGGGTTATATAACTACATCGTCAACATCATTAGCGTATATAAAAAAAACCGTTGTGTGTACTTATGTACGCACGTAAGAAGTTATACTTCTTTATCGTTACTAAACTAAGATAACTATATTAAAATTTTATATAAATTATTGTTAACTACTATATATAATTTTAAATCCCACACATTCATATTTAGCCGCCAACTTCATCCTGCTGGTTTATTTTATGTCGCTTTTGCGGCCAACTTCAACGTGATAATTTTGTGTCATATCTTAAAATTTCATCTCATCATTTTTTCATAACGTGCCTAAAGAAGTATAACTTCAATAAAACAAATAAGACAACACCACGTACCAAAATTGTTTTAAATAAAGTAACTTGACTATTGGAAATCAGAAACAAAGACGCGATCCAAAATAGAAAATATCGTTTTCTCATTGACCCGGCCGGGTATTGAACCCGTGGCCTCGAAGTGGCTTTACCATGAAAGCGATATGCGAACCACACTTGACCACGAGGTCTTCATCAATAAACTGTTCTTGTTAATTTTCTATTGATATATAATGATAAGCTTCATTTCTAAATTCACGAGTCCTAAATTATACCTACTAAGTACGGACCATCACTCCAACTATTCAAGTAGGAAAAAAAATAGTGAATAAATTAGGGTGACACGTGCCCTAGTAATTTATTTCTTAACTTATAAGCATTAATTACGCATCTTATTATTTAAATAACTGAAATAGTTGCTGGCTCTAAAGGTCTTCAGATAAAACTATCTTTAAAATCAAATATCTTTATTCGGTAGTATACAAAAATAGTCTTACATTAAATATTTCATAAACTAGATAAGTATGATCTACCGAAAAGGTCTCTACTCAGCATACATATGTCACAATCATTCATTTCCAATGCTGATCTTCCCTGAGCCAACACGTAAATAAAATACTTATTGATAAATAAATATAATAAATAAAATGATATACGTATACCTATAGATATTAGGAATTTAACTGAATATGTATTGTTTTTGTTATTTATGTAGTTAGAAGCATGGACTTTAATTAAGAAGGCATATTAGAGTTTAAAATGCTTTAGACTTAAATGGCTTAATAGGTATTTCATTTGAGTTGTTGTTTAAGTAAGTAATTTTTTAATTGCTTTTTAAATTATTGATTTAAGAGCTACGGTATAATGTATGACTATGTGATGCCACAAATAAAAATAAAAAAACTATAATTATGCATTAAAGAATTAAAAGAACGAGCTATTGTTCTATAAAAAGATCGGAATAGGGCTGGCCAACAAAAGGTTGTGGTATCGAATGATGGTGGGCAGCGAAGCGTGACGTCACGGGTTTGACAAACGACCGGAAGCAGACAGGAAGGCAGGTGGGTGTGACAGGCAAGGGAGCCACTTCCCTTTGTGCTGATAACATTCGATCAGGTTGAGTGTAATGTTTACGATGGTATAAGTTGGGGTAAAGTAAATTTAGAACGAGAATATAAATTAAAATAACTCATTGTTTCTTTATTTTTATAGTCACGAAAAAAAGTTGACAATACTTGAATTAAATTATAATAGTAAACGTAAATTAATACTTACAATTTTACGCCTTATGCCAATTTAAATAAAACCATTTTTACTGTATCAACGATTTATTCTGGAGTTTTATATTTAATCCCAACTATTGCTAGTTCAAAGGTTAAATTAGTTTCAGTTGTTTTAAATTATTAAAAAAAAAGATTTAATTGTTAATATTGTTGTTTTTTGTATAAAATAATTTATTTTATATTTAACATATTTCATATTTACATAACAACTATAATACAGAAATAATGAAGTTAAAATTACTTAGTCTAAATCTAAAAACTAAAAACGTTAAAAATATAATATTATATCTAAAATATATTACTAAAAGGAGTCCCTTTAGGCAAGGTTCCAAAGATACTGGCAGCGTTCCCCCTTTGAATAGCTAAACTAATGTATTAATAGTGTAAGTTTAACTTGCAAAAATAGTGAGAATTTTATAATTAAATAAAATGCAAACTAAAATAATTGATTTATATAAAAAAATAACAGTTAGGAAATATATGACGACCATTGCCTTAGAAATCCTGTGATTACGGCTTATGTAAAGGAGTGAAAACGTCAGGATTAAAAATTAGGTAAAATCCGTAAAAAGTTTGTTTTATTCAAATAAAAGTAAGAACTAAATAATATTCTTGTAGAAAAAAAATTAACGGCAGCCAATACCAGCGATCATAGTTTGTTGAAGAAAATTACCGTAACAACTGTTTGATTTGTAGGAGCAGCAACAATTCTGCCGTGGTTTGCTGTAACTTAAACCCGGGAGTATTTTGTTATGTAATAATTAAATTATTAACAAAAAAACAAGTGTGAGTTGAACTCTCACGGAGAGGGTTCCGTATGAAAAAATGTTAAAGATATATCATGTTCTTGATTCTAACACAAAAACAAACTTGACTTTTTTGTTGAAATATATGAAAATGTAATTTTGCATTCGTATAAAATATTTCTTTATGTGATGTTATGACAAATTAAGATTTTTTTCTTTTATCTGTGCTGATAGATATTGCTTCATGACAAATTTCATGATTATTGGCCAAAAAAAAGTACCCTACAGGTTTTCATTCCTTTGCTAGTGTCATTTGCGTCATAAATGTAATATCTTTTCATTGGGTTGAATTAGAAGCTTGGTTTTTTAACACCACACAAGGACCGTCGAATTAAATATTTGATATAAATTTCAACTTGATACCTGCACGCGGTTCTGAGAATAAGGCTTGACAAACGGACAACGAAGTGATCCTATAAGGATCCCGTTTCGGAAAGGGTTACGGAACCCTAATAATTATTCAAGTTAAACTATAGTTATTGAACTTTACTTCTGACATAAATATAAGAAACAGATTGGTTCTAATAAGCGGTTTGGGTTAAAAATTCAGTTCGCCTTCTCGCTAAATCTATTATCTTAAGAAGGCGTGAACTTCCCACGTGGATAGCAATCTTGAACCGCGACGTGCCCTTTGCAAACTAATAGTAAAGTGTCTCATTCATATTCAATGTAGAGACGATGACAAAATTGCTTCACACACTACTACTAGAATAGGAGCGCCGTACACTTAATACTAGATTGGTTTTATTTTATCAAGATGAATATGCAAAAACATCAAGAAAGGTCGAATTCAATTGCAAAAGTTGCTTCCGTTTGGATTTATAAAAAAAAAACAATAATAACTCACTTAAAAAAAATAGGAAAAATCTACTCGGCTCGGCAAGTTCTTTTCAGACGGGATTCGAACTCGCAAACTTTGGATATCCGGTCCACTGCTCTCTCAATTGAGCTACTCGTGAGCACCAAATGTTGCGGATCAGAATTCCGCCTGAGAATAACTTATAAACCGAGTCGAATTTTTCTATCAAAATGATGTATAATGTTAAAATTATTTCCTTAAAAAAATGCAATGCGAGCAAAATGCGCTGCCCGCCCCTCCGTAAATAAATGCAGACACTAAGACCTCGCACCTTTACCAACTGCTCTACGTGTTTTGCCCTTACATGGAATATCATCAGTTATAGCGTGTAATATCGAACACCTGAGGCCCTACCATCAAGTCTTACAGCGATTCGAGTTTAGCTGTTGAAAAGAGACGGCACTATAGACCGTGCATAACGGTGTCTCACTTTGACAATCGAACTGGCATCGTGCTAAGAGATTATGGCAGGCCCTCTGGTCTCGGTTTTCGTCAAATTGTTATTATGAATCTTATACACGTAAGGCGTTATACACCTTACGTGTATAAGACAACTAGCTGAACCGACCACGCGTTACTGTGGCTTAAGTATAATATGTAAAATGATATATAGCCTATAGCCTTCCTCGATAAATGGGCTATCTAATACTGAAATAATTTTTCAAATCGAACCAGTAGTTCCGGAGATTAGCGCGTTCAAACAAACAAACTCTTCAGATTTATAATATTAGAATAGATAGGACATTACAAAAAACATAGTAAACCACAGACAATTTAGTAAACAAAATTCTCGATAGCCTAGCTTACATAATATGGCGTCATTGGTAATTTTTTATTCAATACATTTTTCTACACATAATATCAATAAAAATCTTAGAACAAATTATAATTCTGTTTTCATAAATGTCTCGAAAATTATCGATTACACCAATTTCAAGAGAATTTAAGGTAAATAAGTAATTGGGATCGTATCGCGAAGACTTGACTTGAAGACTGTACTTAGTAAAAGACCGTTTACTATTGCAACAAAAGCCATGAGAAGAACTGAAACAATCACACAATCTCGGGAAAATATCCGTGTGGAACTTATAAATAGCAGAATTATAATTGTTATCCAATGAGAATGTAATTGTTCACGATAATATATAATTTTGGAACGAGGTCTTCAGATAACGTATCATTTTACTGCCATCATACTCGTTTTAAGATAACTAATTTCGTCTAGTATATGAGAATATTGTTTACTCGACGTGTTGTAAGAACTTTTGACTTTAATAAAATGGACTAATGTACTATTAAATCAAAAATTTGAAAATCATGACTAGTTGACATATATTGTAAATTTTTGGAAATTATTAAATTAATATTTTTCTTTATTCAATGAAAAAAAAAATAATGCACCAGGTTTTAAGAAGCATGATGTCCAAATGCATCTGAGCATCATACAGCCTATTTGACAACCCGTACCATTCTCGGAACTATTAGTGATTTCCACACGGCTAACCAGGCAGCAAATGGTGAAGATTTAGTAAATATACTTCCTATTTGCATGCGTATTTACAACGAAACGGAAAATAGCAATATCGACATATTTCATCTTTCTGATTGCGCATTCAAGCGGTTGTGTGAGCACTTAATGGAGATTAAATTAATAATGTTTTATTATATGTTATTACATGTTCTATCTGTTTTCAGCTATGGGAATGTCTTAAATCAATAGTTTAGTTGACTAGGAAATAAAATAAAAATTGTGCTATAGCCATGTATTTCAGTCTAGTCATGTTTGCATGTTTTTATATCAATGTGTAAAAATAGTATGTTGTTGGTAATTAATCATTTTCAAAAAGCATGCACACATGCACAAGTGGTAGAATTGAAACCTTCAAAAATAATACGCACACGTATACAAAATACCACGGTTGTTGTGTTCCCTTCTCTCAAGCTTTGTATTACGCATGCGCACACAAAAACGTATTAACACACGTACATAATGCTTCCTATCTCATTTTCTCCTACGTTAAAAATTATGAATTTATGTGTCTGTCTTTTATTACCGTCGCGTTTTCGTTTCATCGCCTTTCAAATCACAACGATGCTAAAGAAGTTGTCACTTCAATAAATAAATATAATTCCAACCCTTCAAACGCTCTACATATAGAGCTAGAGAGTCTAGATAAAGAGAAAGGACGCAACAGCTATGCAGGTTGCAACGTAATAACTTTTTTTTTTTTTTTTAGGATGGGTTTGCTCTTGATCCCAATCAAGCCCGGGGGCCATGACAGAATCCACGATGGAACAAGCTAACCCAGAAGGTGCCTATTCACCCTGGCTTTGAAAATAGACGGGTTATAAGTTCTCGGAAATACAGACGCAGGGAGGGAGTTCCACTCCTTTGCTGCGCGCGTTATGAAGGATGTTGAAAAGCGCTTGGTGCGACAGGTAGGAATAACAACCAAGAAAACCTGGTAGCCTGCAGTGCGTCTGGATGTCCGATGGAAAAAAGGAGATGGCGGTATGAGCAGATGCAGCTCTTGAGCACACTCTCCAAAGTACAGTCTGTAGAAGACCGCCAGACAGGCAACTTTGCGGCGATGAGCTAAGGTGTGAAGCTAAGGTGTGAACTTGATGACGTCACATACATTTTCCGTAGACCACACAGAAGTGACGAAACCTTTACGGTGGTAAAAGTCGCCAACTAATAACTCTTAAATCAATTGAAAGCGACAAATTTTGTAAGCTGAAATTGTTTTAAAAAGTTTCTTTTCTAAGACACAAAGAAAAAAATTGGTTGTCTTTTAAGTCAGTTTACGGACGATAATTTTACGTGATAGCGTCATAAGAAAACATTGACGAAAAATTGCATACTTTTATGAATTAAATTGATATCACTGTATTATCATTATACTTCGTGTTTCGTACTCAAGATTAGTAACACCTGTAAAAAAAAGAAGAAGAAATACTTATATTGACTTATGTAGTTACGCTTACGTGACGCCACTCTCTGCACTAAGTTGGGGGTAGGTAGATAATACAAATAAAAATTGAAGGTAAGCCGAACACAGCTCCGCTCGCTTTCCCGTCCAAGAGCTCATTCGCTTTTTAGTGCCTCGCCACTCCACACATAAACTGCTGCTGTTTTTTTTTTGTGACAAAAATTTAAAATTTATATTTCGGTCTATACGTTATCAATATAGGACTTTTAATTTTATTTTCAAAACACCGAAATGTGATCGCGAAGACGAAAGTCTTAATTATTTTCGCAGGAAATCAAAGTAATTAGAAAGGATTAAATAGTTTCCTTAACGAAGCCGTGTTATAGAATCATCATCATCTGAATCTTCTAGCGAAACATCACCGAACCAGAAAGGTAATTAAATTTATAATAAATTTTCTGTAATTTGTTTCAAGTGAATTAGCTAAGCTTTTTTCGTTCAACATACTTGACCGATTTAATGACCTTGACCTAATTACGGTGTCATTCTCGGCTGCGTTTTCGAAAAACCTGTTGGCGCTTAATTCTGTGGGAACTAAGCCCTCCTATATCTGAAGAACATTGCAAAGATAACCTACATTTAAAAAATATTTTATTTCATGTTAATGATTTAATCGGTGTGCGTGTAATTCTGTGGGAATTACATCATACTATGTCGTTTGCGTGTAATTAATTTGGAGTTACATCTTACGACTACTAATGACAAAATCATTAACTACATAACCTACATTTGGAAACTAATTTATTTCATGTTAATGATTTAATCGGTGTGCGTGTAATTCTGTGGGAATTACATCATACTATGTCGTTTGCGTGTAGTTCATTTGGAGTTACATCTTACGACTACTAATGACAAAATCATTAACTACATAACCTACATTTGGAAACTATTCTATTTCAGGTTGATGATTTAATCGGTGTGCGTGTAATTCTATGGGAATTACATCATACTATGTCGTTTGCGTGTAATTCATTTGGAGTTACATCTTACGACTACTAATGACAAAATCATTAACTACACAACCTACATTTGGAAACTATTCTATTTCAGGTTGATGATTTAATCGGTGTGCGTGTAATTCTGTGGGAATTACATCATACTATGTCGTTTGCGTGTAATTCATTTGGAGTTACATCTTACGACTACTAATGATAAAATCATTAACTACATAACCTACATTTGGAAACTATTTTATTTCAGGTTGATGATTTAATCGGTGTGCGTGTAATTCTGTGGGAATTACATCATACTATGTCGTTTGCGTGTAATTCATTTGGAGTTACATCTTACGACTACTAATGATAAAATCATTAACTACATAACCTACATTTGGAAACTATTCTATTTCAGGTTGATGATTTAATCAGTGTGCGTGTAATTCTGTGGGAATTACAACATACTATGTCGTTTGCGTGTAATTCATTTGGAGTTTCATCTTACGACTACTAATGATAAAATCATTAACTACATAACCTACATTTGGAAACTATTTTATTTCATGTTGATGATTTAATCGGTGTGCGTGTAATTCTGTGGGAATTACATCATACTATGTCGTTTGCGTGTAATTCATTTGGAGTTACATCTTACGACTACTAATGACAAAATCATTAGCTACATAACCTACATTTGGTAACTAATTTATTTCATGTTAATGATTTAATCGGTGTGCGTGTAATTCTGTGGGAATTACATCATACTATGTCGTTTGCGTGTAATTCATTTGGAGTTACATCTTACGACTACTAATGACAAAATCATTAACTACATAACCTACATTTGGAAACTATTTTATTTCATGTTAATGATTTAATCGGTGTGCGTGTAATTCTGTGAGAATTACATCATACTTATGTCGTTTGCGTGTAATTCATTTGGAGTTACATCTTACGACATTTAATGACAAAGTCGTTAACTCGGCTGAGTTTAACTGTGTGGGGATCGCATCATACCAAATTTTACATATCTCGTCTTTTGCGTGCATTTCATATGGAATTACACCTTATGGACTGTTAACGACCAAATCGTTACCATCGTTTGCGCATAATTCTGTGGGAATTATGTCTTACGAATTTTATATTGGTTGGTGTAGGACCCTGTGGAAACTTTGCCTTATTGATGGCTATTCCAACTTGAAATCAGTACCTGAAGATTTTAATAACCATCCACGAGTGCAAGTAATAAGGTCGTTGACATGTAAACTTCATAAGTAGACTTCTCGTCAGTAGAAGACCCCGCAGTGACAGAGAATTAAGGTCAAATAATATACAAGGATATTGCGACACGATTTAATCATATTGCCACTAGCTGTCTAAGGACCTTATACCTGCCAATTGTACACGTATGGCCGCTTTAATACTCATTGCTAAGATAAAGGCCGCACTACCGGAAGCTATGGTAAAAAGAGAGAAGCAACTTAAATTCCGGCAAAACAATTAGCGACAACTACAGCTAATTGCTCATTATCGGCTATGACAAATCTAATAAACGCTATTGATATCGATCAAGATCTATCGAAAAACTCATGGAAGCAGCGCGTCTTTTTTGGAATACTCAGTACACAGACTCGACGCAATTTTGTTCCTTTTTCCATGAAAAAAAAGGTAGAAAAAAGGAACGTGTGTATTTAGTAATAGAAAAATATCTCCCCGGCGTAAATCTGTACGAGATAAGAATGCAAAAGCAGTGATAAAATCCAGACTTGAGGTCTGTCCTCAAGTTATCAGAATGAATCAATAAGTCCCAATGCAAACAAGTAACCAGCCAACCACATATAGGCAATCTCAGCCTTCGCTGAATAGCATCCACCGTCAGATAGAGTTGTTTACGACTGGACTCGCTGGTATCAAATCAAATTATCTCATACTGTAACACAATATGAGCTTCTAGTCCCTTCTAAATACTCAGACTTGGAAATGTTTCACTTGAAGGAGTCATGTATAAACTCCTTCGAATTGGAGCTACATCGGAATGCACACCATATGAAGGACAGTTCATATCGAAAAATTTTTGAGACCTTAGTCCGATGGTACTGCAAGATTTATATTAAATCTTAAAAATCTTAACAAGTTTCCTCCTAAGAATTTACTTGGGAACCGACTCGATTTTCTTCTAGTATTGTTCTTTTAAAAATTTTCATTAATTTGAACAAATTTATTGATATAAATAATAAACGGATTCCAAAAATTGCTCTTCAGCAAAAATAAAAAATACTCATAAAATATAGTATCCTCATTTGGGTAAAATACAGCACCATATAACTTTATTAAATTAATGAAACTCCTAACTTCCTTAGGATTAAAAATAAACGAGGGTAAAAGTATTTCTATTACCTCCACACTTTGAAAATATATCAGCTATACAATTAATACAACAAAAATGCAAATAAGCTTACCCGAAGAAAAACAAATTGATATCAAAAAAGAGTTAGTTCATATGACCAAATCATCACATTGCCTAATTCAGAAATTTGGTTGCTTTACAGGATTGTTTATTTTAATATGTCCGGCACGGTGGAATATCTGATTGTAGCACTTACATTACAGCAAGATTGTGCATGGTCATAAAATTCAGGATAAAAATTATATAGTCGAGATTCTTTTCTTACGCCTCAACTACGGGTTGGGGTGCCGCATGCGGAGGCGAGACTGCGAGCAGGCCGTGGTCGCACGACGAGTGGCTGCAGCACATTAACTACCGTGAGTTGTTGTCTGCGTACTTTGCCATTAAAATGTTTGCTAAGATTTTATTCAATTGTCACATTCTTGCGTGGCGATATATATATATATAAACTGCATGGATATCATTAACTATATGCATCTTACATATATTGTTTAAAAAAAAAAAGAATCTGACAGTGGTGTGAATCACAAAAGCCGAAAAGAAATTAATATCAGCCCCTGATATAAATTCTACAGAAAATAAAATAGCTGATGCATAATCAAAGAAAATATATTTCATCGGACATTTAATGGAAAATATCTCAATCCGCTTTCCGCTCAAAAACCGGTGTTTAACTTTGGCATTCCTGGCAATGACCTTTTTTGCCAGTAGTATAAATCATAAATAAAGACCCCGATGCGGATACTATTGACGCATTCGCCATAAGATGTCCAAATAAGTTTTTTTTTGTCACCATAATAACAGTTAATAATTACAGAATGCATATTCTGTAATGGGTATAATGGTTGTACCTTTGTTTACATTTTTTTTTACATTAACCAAGGTATCCGCTCTGTACCTGTATCTGTACCGGCATTCTGGTAGCCAAATCATCATTCATCATCATCGCCATCCTGGCAATGATTGTCGGAACGTTATCCGGCCGGCGCTACTGCTATGAGAAGTTCCGTAATCTTAAATAGATATTATGCTGGCATCCATAACACAAAATTCTATGAAACAATAGTTAATAAAAGGTTAATAAAGAGTTTTGGCACATGAGTTTCTTGCCCGATTCTTCTCATGTTAGCCCCTACGTTCGGAATCGGGTCGCTCGTGGCGATTACATGCGCGGCATCAACTCCGCGGATGTACTTGCCGCTAGCGCACGGGCTATCTTTATTATAGAAGAATATTTTGATTCTGTAAAATTGACGATTTTAAGTGCCCGCAAGGGCCTATGAAATAAAGTTATTTTGATTTTGATTTTTATGAAACAAAGATCTTTATATCAAAAAGTGGTGTGAATACTGCAGTTATAATAATTTAAAAGTATTTAAATATTCTATTCAGACAGATTTTGATTTATTAAGAACTTTTTGGAAGCGGTAGCCCTTGCTCCTGCCCTTATTCTGGACCCACATATTTCGGTTTTTTAAGGGTATATTCAGATCACGACCACGTGTTCCCAAGTATGAACTAGTTTGGGACCTAGTCACTTTGTTAGAATGTACGTCGAGATGGTACCCAAATGTAGAAATATTTTTAGAACTGCTCACTAAAAATCTGCTACCTAAACCATAAATAAGTCCAGCCGTTACTCTAACTTACTGACTGACTTTAGATTAAACAACGTCAGTTAAATCAATACTCCTCTAAAAATGATTACATGATTACAATTAATTATCGTAAAAAGTCAATAAATAAAAAAATAAAAAAAACTGATTGTGAAAGTATGAATAAAACAAG
The DNA here is from genome assembly GCA_927399485.1 of Calamotropha paludella. NCBI lineage: Eukaryota > Metazoa > Arthropoda > Insecta > Lepidoptera > Crambidae > Calamotropha > Calamotropha paludella. Next base: position 23,819,495 of record OV656817.1, on the reverse strand, counting down.
TCTTGTTACTTTCTTGACTATTTCCAAAACGAACCATCAATCTCTCAACATCTACATAAGTCAATATAAGTATTTTTCTTCTTTTTTTTTACAGGTGTTACTAATCTTGAGTACGAATCACGAAGTATAATTGATGATTAAACGAACTTTCCTGAAAGTGAAGTTCTATCACAATTATACGAGTGATTCGTACGAAAAGATTAGTAACTCCCACTCTCCCGGAACCCTCAAAGTTTTGGAAATACATAAAGCAGATTTACTCTAAACTAATGAGCTCTTGGACGGGAAAGCGAGCGGAGCTGTGTTCGGCTTACCTTCAATTTTTATTTGTATTATCTACCTACCCCCAACTTAGTGCAGAGAGTGGCGTCACGTAAGCGTAACTACATAAGTCAATATAAGTATTTCTTCTTCTTTTTTTTACAGGTGTTACTAATCTTGAGTACGAATCACTCGTATGATTGTGATAGAACTTCACTTTCAGGAAAGTTCGTTTAATCATCAATTATTTTGTATTATAAAAAGAAGTTAATTGAAAAATTTTTTTTCGATAATTTAACATTAAGTTGTTGTAATAAACAATGGAAACCACATTAACTTTTCACTTCATGAAGTGGAAGAGAGATAGATGCGCCACAAGTCGAACGCTTAGGCCGATCGTCGCTTGTTCCTCGCTCTCGCTTGTATGCTCAGGCGGAACGTTACACTTTTTCGTGTGTGCAGCCGGCGTCCAACGATTTATATGACGTTTTCACGTCAAAAGAAATGGTACCCCCGCGCCCCTATACCGCGCGGGCGACCTCTAAAGGCCGTATGAATAACGAGTATAGATAACGCTAAATTATAAAAACCATTTAGATAAGTTTACTCACTAGCATGGTCGTCGTGGAGCAGGTTGTGGTACCTGTGCTGTTTCTCGTCAAGCCTCATCATCACGCCGGGTCACACCACCATCGCGACCTCCTGGAGCAAACAACATATATTCCATTATTATTATATTATATTTTATTATTATTATTATATTTTATTATAATAATAATAATTATTATTATTATATCTACTGATTTCGTAACAACACGTCTAAATAAATCAATTTTTTAACGGATACTTTATATTTAATCCTGACGTTTCAACTCCTTTACAGGAGATGTGATCAAAAACAATTTTGATTTGTATAAATTTTAACAGTTAGAAAGGTGACCAATTAAAATATTGTGAAAATGTATTACGACCATTACCTTCGTCATCCTTTGATCACGGTGTAAAGGAGTCAAAACGTCAGGATTAAATATGTATAAAGTGTGGGCTAATATTCCTTAAAATGTTTTATTTAAATGCTTAATGTGCACGGAAATACATAACAACACTTATATTAAATACAGACATAAATGTATTTTTTTATGTTTTTGAGCACAACTTTAAGTAACATATTGAGGCAGAATATTTATGAGTCTTTGAGATTAGGATAAAATTTTTTGATATCGTCAAAGCACGCCGCGGTTAGCAAAGCCAAGCTAGAAGAATACAGGTATATTCTCCACTAATAGCTTTATAGCTAGCAACTAGTAGCTAGTAGAATATAGCTATATACTCCAGTTTTTTAAATATTTTATACAATTCACGTTTAGATAACATAAATCTAGTTTCCTTATTCCTGGAGATTTTTTATAGTAAATAAGCAGGCGCTTGACCACTATTTCGCCTGATGATAAGTGACGATGCGATCTAGGATGTGATGCGCTTGCCTAGAAGATACCTATCCACTCGTGACTTGATCCCTAAATTGTATTTATCAGGAAACACAGACTCAGGCTACGAGTTCCACTCCTTAGCGGTACGTATCACAAAATTTTCCACACTTAGTGCGACTCTTTGGTATATCAACCATATAATGGTGGTGCCTAATTGTAAGTCTGCTGATAACGAAATGGGGCGGAGGCACTAGGTTTTGCGATTCCGCTGCACACTCTCCGAAATGTTTCCTATAAAAAAATGGATGGGCTAGCTAACTTCCGCTCAATGCTTTCGAAATTTTTATAAAAAATGCTATATACTCTTTCGAGTCTTCTCACATAATTTTTAAAAAATGTCTAATTAAGTCGTAGTTACTTGTAGTAACATATCATTTATTTTTTACGTATTTTATAGGAACCAAGGATAAAAGGGACGCAATTAATTCTCGGATGTCAATTCTAGGAATTTATCCAAAATCTCTAAGTCTTAGAGTCTAAGATGTAGAAATGATCCAAAGTATTCTGTCAGATAATAACAGGAAATCACAAGAAGTCATGTACACTCGAGAGCAATGAATCCGGGTCACTTAAAGAATGTTAAAAATCTCGGAAACTAAAAATGATAGGTTAATGCAATAAATTGTATTTAATAGACAATGTAATACTCCTTAAATGAAAGTAAAAAACATATGAGTCACCATACATTTTATTAACACAAAATTACATAAAGAAAAAAACTGCTGATCTCTCCTTAAAACAAAAATAGGAAACATGAAATGTTTCTTCTTGAATTTCTTGAATTTTAATACTTCGTATTGCCTCCTCGTGCTTCCATTACTGCGTTTATGCGGTTTGGCATGCTGTACACCAAGTTCCTTATACGATTTTGGGGAATATTCTCCCATTCCTCTGTGAGAGCAATTTTGAGCTCACGAAGCGTGATTGGGGGAGGGTTTCGTTGTTTTACGCATCTGCCTAGCTCGTCCCAAGCATGCTCGATCGGGTTGATATCCGGGCTGCGCGCTGGCCACTCCATACGAGTAATGTTCATCTCTTGAAGGTAGTCATTCACAATCCTACCTGTATGAGGTCGGGCATTGTCATGCATAAATATAGCATCCTCACCTAAATTGACCATAAATGGACCAACGTGATCATTGAGGATTTCTTCCACATATCTTACGCTAGTTAAAGAGCCGTTTTCTATGATCACCAGCTCTGTGCGACTTTCAGAAGAAATTCCGGCCCACACAAGTACAGACCCACCACCGTAGGCTACTTTTTCTTCGATGCATGCTTGCTTGAATCTTTCCCCTGGTCTTCGATACACTCTGTGTCTTCCATCGTGCTTGTAGAGCATAAATTTTGATTCGTCGGAGAACATAACTTTTGACCAATCTTCAATACTCCAATTTACGTGGCTCTGGGCATATCTTAGTCTTAAAATACGATGCCCACGCTCCAGTTTAGGGCCGTTTGCAGGTCTAAGGGGTTTTAAGTTAGATTCAGCAAGCCGACGTCTTACTGTCCATGCACTTGGGTTACTTCCTCCGAGGCGTCGAAACTGATTGGTGAGTTCAGTTCCTGTGAGAAAGCGATTTCGAAGCATGGTGTTCACCAAGTATCGGTCTTCTCGTGCTGTGGTACACCTGGTTCTGCCCGTTCCTGGTCTGCGTAGGTTAGAACCAGTTTCTTCGTAACGTCGGAGAACTCTTTGTACTGTTGACAGCGACACACCGACAGTCCTGGCTGTATCGCGCTGACTCCGGCCGGTTTCCAGCATTGTAAGTATTCTGGTGCATTCTTCAGGCGTATTGCATTAACCTAGCATTTTTAGTTTCCGAGATTTTTAGGATTCTTTAAGTGACCCGGATTCATTGCTCTCGAGTGTAGTTTAATCAGTACCTACTTAAGAATAACATAATTAGAATTTATACTTCTGCGATTATCGCACATTTAAAAACTTTTACTGGATAAACGACATTTTTATATTTAATCCTGACATTTCGACTGTGATCTCAGTTCATGAAAAGGAACGTCAGGATTAAATGAATAAAAAATAAGAATTAACGGCTTATTTATCCATTAAAATAAGTTTTATTTAGGGTTTCAAAACCGAAAAATCACGCAATAATAAAAGATAATCATTAAAGACCGATCAATAATTCACTTCACTCGAAATTTGTCCCAATAGTGTTAACGTAAGAAACTCATTGCAAAACTGTAAGGTTTGCGCAAGATACTGGACAAGCATAAAAGTAGCTGAATTGCCTTATATGTGGCACGATAACTCGATTTTAATACACGGAAGTGCAGTTGGCTTAAGGTTATTGCAGAAATCGTTTTGCAATTTGCATCGGCTATTCACCACGTTTGAGTGGCCGGACGATTTGGTAATGATTGTTACTTACTGTCAGTTAAGGAGGCGGAAAAGACATAATAATGTACACCTACATTCTAATTTATAATACTCTTAATCCTTTAATTTCTATAAACGATTTTTTAAGTTATACTTCTTTAGGCGCGTTTTGAAAAAATGATGAGAGTGAAATTTTAAGCGCGTCACTGTGACACAAAATTATCATGTTGAAGTTGGCCGCAAAAGCGACATGAAATAAACCAGCAGGATGAAGTTGGCCGCTAATTTAATGTAAATTGTAATTTATCGTGTCTGGGTGTTAAAGGTACGGTGTCTGGGTGGTAAAGGTACACACAACGGTTTTTATTTGGTAATGAACATAATTGTTTAACTTTAGAAAGGTAGAAAGAGACAAACATTTATTTGAAAGTAATCTTAGGTACAAACAACAACAATTACGTACGGTCAGACTAGAAAAAATACCGATAAGTAACATCCCTAGTTTTAAGCATTTTTGGCAGCACTATCTGTCATCTGGACAGATGACAGCTGTGAGTGAGTTGGTATTCCCGCGCTTTTACATTGTTGGTAAAAAAGGATGATTGAAGGTAATTAACTTTTGGGAATTTATGTAAATTAGTACGAAAACACTTTTTTTGTCCTAGATTGCTTTGATCTTCCGTCGGAACTGTTTTCGTCTGTCTACTGCTGTAAAGAAGCCGGAAGAAAATGGAAGGTTTAGTTATAATACACTGAAGTAAAACCAGTATTAAGAATTAACTAGAAAGATGTATTGTGTTTTATAATAAGGTACACAACACCATGTAACTACCTTTAGAGAAATTTAAAAACTTGTTAAAAGACCCTTATGACCAAAGGCTATAACAGAATTGATGAAATGTAATAAGAAAAGAGAATCAAAGTTAATGACCCTGCTCTTTGAGTTGCTAAGGTCTGACGACCAATGGGGAAGAAAGGTTCTTGAACGCCGACCACGAACTGGATGACAACATTAGGAGGCTCTCAGTGGGGAACCTTCACGTCATCGGTTCACTTAGCAAGTTCGTCCTATACCTTTTTTTGTCCCAGGGGAAAGCTGCTTCGACCCGTCGCAGGTAGTCGGCGGGGATATGTGAAAACTCCCCTCTGCCATAGCGCACGGATCGTGGGCGAGGGATACCACACTAAGGCGGGCCTATGCTTATGAAGGTTGCAGGAAGCCGATGGCTGCAATTTGTTAACAGCTAATGAGGCTTTTGCCCAGCATTGGATTCGTAACGATTGGCGATAACAATGAATCTGTTTCTAGACAAGTGGCAACAGTCCGATTTGCAGAAATAGTTGCATGAAGGTTAGTTTTCGATACCTATATTCAACATTTGACTGTCTTCCGATATATAAGTTTTTATTACACTAGTTTTGGTTCGCAATAGTCGTGGTCCAGTTCAGTAATGAAATGGCACAAACGATGACCTGCTAGGGCTGTCAACAGGGTAAAACTTTTTTTGAGCAAGTGATGTTAATTTTATTCAATGTACAAATTACCTACTTATTCTATCGAGCAAATCCATGAACTGTTGACTCTCTTACTACATCAGTAGATGGTCTACCATCTATTTTGATTATTTTCGATATCGTTATAGCTTATGATGTAAAAAAGTACATTTCGTACCGCCTTTGAAAACTATATTGCTTTGATCTAAGGGTCAATTGGACTAATCTATGATCTAATTAAACTTACCTATGGCCTATAATTAGATTAAAAATTACAGAGCAATTTCTTCTTGATTGATTGCTTAATACCTGTAAAGTATTACACACGATGTAGTAGGTTAGTTACCAAGTTTGTGAAGAGATGACGTTGGTACGTATTTCAACCAGTTTACTAAGGTCTCCGTAACGTCATTAACTTTGAAAATTTTTCTTTTGTAAAAAAAGAACCTATTAAAAGAAAATAGATGGTACAGATTTTAAAACGAATTACAACCACAGATATTCTAAAGTTTTAAAAAGAAAAAATAAAAGTACATGATGAAGTAATATTAAAACTAGTTTATATTAGTATGCAAATATATCCCGACAGATGAATTGTTTTATCTTCATTTTATACACAATAGTAATATATATTCAATAAATTTGGAATGAGTTAAAAATTTTGCCGCAGTAAAAAACTTATTATAGGTAAAAGGGGCAACCCTAATGTGTGGCTTAGTGAGCAGATTGTGGTCAGTGCAATGACATCTAGTATTCAGGTGCGATGCCCAGCACATCCTGTTCACTGACACAGTCAGACACACTGGCCTATACCTGCATATAGGTATCAAGATACCTACTTCCCGCATGCTTTTTTCCATGACAGTGTAGATTACCGATACCACATTAATTCCAAATTTATTGGAATTATAAATTATAATTCGATTCATGGTCGTTTGTAAATTACAAATACGTCAAATGTACGTCATAATAATAATATTTTTCTTACATTCAAACAAATTAGCCTAGCCCAATGTAAGCTCTGTAAGGCTTGTGTTATGGATAAAGGGTAACGGATAGATACATATGATACATAGACATTCAATATTTAAAGAAATATATATAAATACCAATGACTCAGGTACAAATGCTCATATTCCGGGACTCGAACCCAGGACCATCGGTGCGAAAGGAAGGATCGCTACCGTTGCACCAAACGTTCGTCAAGACACGGCATAAACTACTTAATAAGAATATTTTCTTTTATCTCTTTTCCGCTCTGGCTTTCAATTCAGTTTTAATTAACCCCCGTCGTCAAAATGTTTTAAGTTATATATAAGTTAAACCGCTATGTGTGTGTGTGTCTGTCTGTGGCAACGTAACTCTTAAACGGGTGAACTGATTTGGATGCGGTTTTTTTATGTGAAAGCAGGTTTTCTAGCGGTGGTTCTTAGGCTTGTTTTATCTAAATCGGTTAAGCTATTTTTGTGTTCAAAGTTTTTTAAATTAATGATGCATTAACACATGTTAAATATTGCCGTTAACCTCGTTGTATTCTCGCGTCAATTCTCGTATATATTTTGTATTCTCAACTGTAGTTTCGAACATTAATTAAAAACTGTAGATTTTATTAAAAACTAAAATTTTAAATAAATTATTCGCTATTACAGAAAAAAATTACAATTTGGTACATGTAAATATTACAACACTGTCTTTCATCAAATTTCACGGTGAGTTTATTCACTGATGAATTGAAATCGATAAATGTTTACGTTTAACGAATGATGAATGACAAACGATTAACAGTTTGCTTAATATTCGATTATCCGATCAAATCGAACGCGTATCGAATACGAACGTTCAAGGATTTGCATCAAGAAATTACGTAAACGTACTTTACAAGTACAGCAAACTGACTCATCAGTACTTCCTAAGTTTTTACAATAGAAGGGCACCACCCTTGACGAAAACAACAAACTTGGTACAACCGTGTAGCGATCCTGTCTTTCGCACCGTCTGGGTCCGAGTTCCGAGGTCCAGTCGAAACTGAGCCATGGGTATCTATATATATATATTTCTACGAATGTATTTAATTTTATTGTTTTATTCCCAAGATATAAAATTCGCATCTAAAAATCGAACCCTTAACACACCTTTCACTGGCACTGCGCAGAGATCTCATAGATTTCCTTTACCTATATAAAACAATGAGAGGTAAATTGGACAGTGCTAGTTTATTAAGTCTTTTTAAGTTTCGTGCCCCTTCTAGAATGCCTCGCGGTCCCATAACACCCTTATGCCCTCCCTTACGAAGAACAGTATTAGGTGTAAACTCTCCAGTTGCGAAATGTTTAAACTCTTGCAGTGATCTAGTTGACATTCATACCGATTCATATGCCAAATTCTATAAAACTGTTTTAAACTATCTAAATTCCTGTTATTGATTATCTTGATTACTGATTTGTGTTATATTAAATTTCAATTATTTTTCTGTTTAAGTTTACTGTATTTAAATTTTTAAGTTTGTCAAAATTAAATTAAATTTCATTTGTGCATGTTGAGTTAACCTATAAGTATCTGTAACATTTAGCCAATTTGTTTAGATTTTTTTTTTTGTACCTAGTATTATTGTGTACTGGTGTTGGTTAGCCTAATAAATAAATAAATAAATAAATTTAACTTCGAACATTATTACAGTTGGTTCCATCTAATCGAATGTTTAATATTTGTAAAAATATTACTCTTCATGTTGAAGGTAGTTATAGTTTAACATTACGGGAACGATACAAGCTCATAGTAGAAGATGAAATACGTTTTTAAAATTTGACGCGTCTACCTGTGAGACTGACTCAGCGGTCAGAGCACTCGTGCGGATAGCGAAAGGTCGCGGGTTCGAATCCCACCTGAGGGTTCGGAGGCGTGATACATGCGTATTAATCTTATATTTCTATGAATATTAAATATCTATGTATCATATATGTATGTCTATCCGTTACCCTAGTATCCATAACACAAGCCTTACAGTGCTCAATTTGGGCTTGGATAATTTGTGTGATTGTTGGATTAATTGTTTGCTGTACCGATTCCGCTAGATCTCGGCGAAACTGAGGGTACATTAAGGAGTAAGTAGCGGGTAGTTCTTCCAGCAAGCGCTATTTGCGTGAAGGACTGACACAAGGCTGCTTTCTCACTAGTTATGCGATGTTATAAAACTATACAAATAACTGCTCGAGATTTAAAAAATGAAGCAAACATATCAGTAGACTTATTCCTTCTAGACCGCATAACTTTCTCTTTAAAAAAACTAGCTCAAAAATAAGTTGTTTGTTATTAATCAACGACTCCGGATGATTTTTACCTACAAAAATATGTATTACAAATATTAATTTATTATATTATTTGCTATTAAAGCATTTAACTGCGATATTTTTATATCTACTGAATTTTTTATAAGAAATTAGTTGTTTTATTTTTAAAATATCAAAATAAATAATTTTTGTTTTAACTGATTTGTCAATTCGCTAAATGTCGATGTCAAAAAAAATAACATAGCAATGCAGTTCGCAATGCAACTGAGTTGTAAATATATATCAACGACATATCTATAGTTTATCAAGGTCATCTGATAACAGATGATAAGTCAGATCAGTGATAAACTTTATCACAATATTGATCGCACTTCCTTGAAATGTCAAACGTGTCAATTTCTTTGGCAAATCTAATTTAAATAAAACCATTATTACCGGATTAAAAAGGTTTTTAACTTCGTTTCATTATATTTTATCTTGACGTTTATACTCTCTTCAGGAGCCGTGATCACAGGATGATTATAGTAAAGGTTGTTAACAGCGCACGTTTCTAACTATTAATTTCATATTTTTTTTTTTTTTGCATTTCATTTAGTGATTTTGTTATATTCATTTATTTATATATATAGATGATAATAGAAAAAAATTAAAGAATTTTGTCCACCCGTGTGAAGCCGGGACGGGCCGCTATAAACAAAAATTTAAATTCTAACAACACAAATTTGTTGTTTGTGTGTTTGTCTGTCCGCTCTTTTTCCATTGTATACGCGTTACCATAGCAACGAGTTACCGGGTCAGCTGGTATATACTCTAAAACACAAATTGGTTGTTTGTGTGTTCGTCTGTCCGCTCTTTTCCCATTGCATTAATTAATGTTACCATAGCAACGAGTTACCGGGTCAGCTGGTATATACTCTAAAACACAAATTTGTTGTTTGTGTGTTTGTCTGTCCGCTCTTTTTCCATTGCATCAATTAACGTTACCATAGCAACGCGTTACCGGGTCAGCTAGTACTGTATAAAGATAATACATTGTAATATATGGGTGCCGAAGTTAATTGAATTGTCAGCTTAGAGTCAAGCGGGCCGAGTTCGATGCTCGCCGATGTACTACAAACGTGGACCCACTCGTTACACAAGCGTTTAGCTTCCCACGAGGGGTTAACAAGAATAATAATATTATATATTCTATTTATTACACTCACATCAATTAGCCTAGACCAAGCACAGTTAAGCTTATGTTCTGGATTCTAGGGTAATTGATAGACATGCTATATGAAACATAGATATGTAATATTCATAGAAATATATATGTCGCCGCGAACACTTCGAGGCAATTATTTGATTGAATTAATGTGATAGTTTACGATTGTCTAAAGTAATTTAAAAATCCTGCTCAATTTTAAAAACAAAATTAAATGATTCACATGATTCTTCGAATAACTATTTAATAAAGATTAATCGTTTTGATTAAGTAAACATCATGGTGCTTCCATGATGTTTCAAAGTAAAACACCTATTACTTAAGATTGTTTAGTTTAATCTCTTAATAAAGAAATGTGCTTTGTTAAATAAGAAAATTAATTAAGAAATTGTTATCAAAAACTAAATTGTGACTTTACGGATAATTTTTATTAAGAGGATAGTTTTATTTAACAAAACCACTATGGTGTTTTGACAAGTAAGTCACTTATTTCTATTTATTGCTTATTTGGCTTTTGTTTATTAGCAAACTAGCATTGTAAATCATGAAACGAATTAAGAAATTGCACGATAAAGATTAATACCGAGTTTTCTCAAAGTTGTTATTTTAAGAAAGTAAACTGGGGCATTTGCAGCGCCACCTTTGCTCGCTAATGTGTAAACTAAGGCGTTTGCAGCGCCACTTTTGCCCTCTAACCTGATAATTGTGTTGGCGGGAAAGATGGCGATGCATAATGCTAGATGTACGAATTTTTGAGTCATTCTTATTGGGAATTTCGAGCGGTTAACACATGTAAGTAAGACCTTTGTGATTTGGAATAAAATTAGTACAGTCTAGTCAGACTAGCTATTATTTCTCTCTGAAACTTTGTTTTACTGTGTTTCTTATAACTGAATATTATGAAATACTTAAACAGTGCTTGGTACTTTTAAATAGTGTTTTGATATTCTATAGCTCCCTTGCTTTATAACGATTTTACAACAACTTTGTGATGTTGGATAAACTAAGCTTAGGCTATTTAGACTGGCTTTTATTTCTCTTTGAATTTTGTGATTCCTAACTCATCATTATGAAATAAATAGTGCTTGGACCTTTTAAATTGTGTTTTTGGTATTCGATAGATGCCCCTTACTTATTATCATCACTATTCTACTAATAGAATAAATAACTTTAGATCCATTTGGATGTGCTTTTCGAACTGAATAGAATTAATGAATAATGTTGCAATAAGATAACGCTTAGTTTAGGCGGTTGCTAGGTTAGCTTTGCTACTGTAGTGGTAGAACCGGTGGTATAGTGATATGCCAGCGGTTCTGCCTATTTTAAAAAGGTGGGTTTCCCCCATTTCTTCGACATATATAATTACCCATGACTTAATATGAATGAAATAAATGAATTAATAATGTGTTTATGTGCTTTTTATCTTTAAATATACAACATTCATTCATTTATTCAACATACTTTACATATTACGCGTTGCTGTGACTCAGTATTATAATTCGCATTTTTTTTTATTTGACCGACCGTTTGGTGCAGCGGTAGCGATCCTAGCTTTCGCACCGACGGTCCTGGATTCGAGTCCCAGAATGGGCAGATGATCTTGTGATGAATACGAGCATTTGTACCTGAGTCATGGGTATTTAAGTACATTTCTATTAATATCACTTATTTATGTATGATATATGTATGTCTTACCCTTAAAGTGCTTACTTTGGGCTAGGTTAATTGGTTTGAGTGTAAGAAATATTATTATTATCATTATTTTAAAACAAAATAAAACCTATCCTATGACCTAAGTCTAAATAATCCAGCAAATTGTAAAAAAAAACATAATCCGTTCAGTATATAAGAAGTTCATCGCAGTCGTAAATGAGTATCAAATAAGAAAAAAACATATTAAAAAAGGTAGCTTACGTTTTTTGTGTCGGGGGTTTTTAAAATTTTTAATTTAATTTTTTATTTTATACTTTTTAAAGGTAAACATACTTATAATATCTCTGGTTAAGTTTTAAATACATAAGTTCTTGTCGATTTCAAATTCATTTGAGACCCCACTTGAGCATATTTGCAGACATTCGGTTTTTCTTCCCCACTTTAACCCCCCATAACTTTTAAACGGCTCATTTGATTTTCATCAAACATGTCTAAGAACACTCGCCCGTAAAACTCCTGTAATACAAAAAAAACTAAATTGAAATCGGTTCATTCGTTCGGGAGCTATGATGCCACAGACAGACAGATAGACACTTTAACCCCCCATAACTTTTAAACGGCTCAATCGATTTTCATCAAACATGTCTAGGAACACTCGCTCGTAAAACACCTGTAATACAAAAAAAACTAAATTGAAATCGGTTCATTCGTTCGGGAGCTATGATGCCACAGACAGACAGACAGACAGACACGTCAAACTTATAACACCCCTCTTTTTGCGTCGGGGGTTAAAAATAATGAATATGAGTTTTACTATTCAGGTTCAGAATTCCAATCAACATGGAAAGCTGGTCTTCTGTTCTGCTCATTATATCCTTACATTTTATTAATTAAAAATGAGATGAGATATAAAACAAAAAAAAGAATCTATTAAGTTCGGAGAATTAAACCCAAATATGTTTTTATAATGCATAGTGGTATCTTTTTTATGAAACTAACAAAAGGAGACAGCCCTACCTGCGCGTAGGAGATACGTTGGCGCATCGGAATTTAAAAAAAAAACAATGAAGGCGCCATTTTTTGTAACACTACTGATGCAAGTTTTTGGATGTTGTTTCGGTTACATCATTACAACCCATCGTCCTTTTTAGGCTGGTGGATACTTAAATAAACATTAAATTCTGTAATACTCGATTGAATATCACATAAGCTTTTTGTATGAGGAGTTCGACCGGTATCAAAAAATTGCGCCACCTGCTAGGTTCAATAATGAATATAAATCATCTATGGACCCAAGAAAATACACACTTAAAATTTTATCATAATCAGTTTAGCCACTCTGAAGAAGTGACATAGGTACACACGTACGAAATAATAATCTCTTTATAATAATAGATAAAAAAAATCCTGTCACAGTATTTGAGCGCGATGAACTCCTAAACTACTCAACTGTTTTGAATATTTTTTTCATTTTGCTGAATGGGTTCCAACTTAGGGCATAGGATAGGTTTCATTTTAATTTATAACAGAGCAACTGGTGGCCGGTTCAGCTAATATAATGTAAGTATGATGGTATCATTAATATATTTTTATATACCTATATAAATATCCTGCCGTCTTCGTTAACAATATTTCTTACATTCACACCAAATAGCCTGGCCCAAAGTACACACTGTAAAGACTTGTGTTTTGAATACTAGGGTAACGGATGGACAAACATATATGTATCTAAAAAAAAGGAAAAATGCTCATATTCATTACAGAAATTTTTGTCCCTTCCGGGGCTCAAACCGAGAACCGTCGGTGCGAGAGGCAAGATCAAACGGTTGTTACACAAACTTTATAAATGTGTAATCGCTAAAGGTCCCGAGTTCGAATCCTGGTGGAGGCATTCTATAAGTAGCACAAGCATTTGATACTGAGTATGTCTATATGCTTATTTAAATTTATACATGTTAAAATTCCCTGTCACAGTTGGACCGCGATGAACTCCGAAAATACTCAACCGATTTTAATGATTTTCTTTTTCATTTTGCTGGATTTTTTCTGACTTAGAACATACGATAGGATTAAATTTAATTTATAACAGCAACGCGTGGCCTTGTTAGCTAGTATTATAATATGAGATTAAATAACTGTAGAGTTGTCCAACATCTGATACATATTATTCGATTGTGCCATGGTTAGTGCGTTCTACGATATCAGAGGTTGCTTAACTTTCGCTAAGAACGGATATAGAATGGTGACCATAAAAAACTTTTATTGGACTTTTTTGTTGTTGTTAAAAGCACTTCATCTGAATGAATAGGAATGGGTCAAATTGCTCAAAAATGTAAATTCCCCTTAACCGATATTCAACTTTATAATCTAACGCATACAGTTCAATATCAAGTTGGAAAATGATCGGTGAAAGGACGACTGTACTTTTAATACATTTTACTACTAAAACTTTATCAATACGTAATCTATTGAAGTATTCACGCAACAGTTACGAATTATCAAATCTATAATAATATTACATGAGTAATAAATAATTGGTTTCAACTCAATTCCGATGGTGATTAATGGGAAAAAAGTGAGTGATAAATAGCATTCCACAAAGATAAAATAAATATATACAATAATACTTCACTTTATCTGGCAAGCTATTATATTAACAATAATTCTTACATTTAGCTGTGTGGCTTGTGTTATGTATATGTTATTGCAAAAGCACGTTTGTTGGGTTTTACCGGTAAGTTTTAGAATTTACCGACATGAGTTGGTAAAGGTATGGTTTTACAAAAGGGACAATTGTGGTCGGACTTTTACTATCAGAATTTAGTACATGCTAGGTTTAGGTTAGGTTAGATATGCTAAGATTTGCCAAGTGACTAGTGGTAAAAGTTTGAAATGAACGATAATCACATAACTATTCGGACTTTTACCATTAAGTGTTAGTAAATCTTAGGTTTTACAGGAAAATCTTAGGATTTGCCGTGGTTCGGAGTTTTAAAAAAACATATACACTAGGGTAACATATATATACGATACTTAGATATTAAATACTTATAGAAATATATATAAATACCCATGACTTAAATACAAATGCTCGTATTGATCACACTAACATTTCCCCATTCCAACGGTGCGCGTTTTATTCATTACCAAGGTATAATCCTTTTAAAATTATGACAAATATGCTTAATGCATATAATTTGAGAGTCATTCGATAAGTCTATTTATCAAATGTTATTATAATATATTTAAACGATATAATGTTAAGTTTAAAATAAAGATATTAAACTACAACAAGAACCCGGTGAAAGCACAAAAAGTATTAGTAGAGAAATTTAGTAATAAATATTATCCCATTCAAATAAGTAGTGTATACAAATAATCAACATATCATTTGGCATGTTGCCACTAATTCAAGTCGGCTGACAGCAAAATGATCATTAATCATGGAGTAATGGTGTGCAATGGCAGCTATCACGCTATACAATTAAAT
This sequence comes from Calamotropha paludella, assembly GCA_927399485.1. Lineage (NCBI taxonomy): Eukaryota > Metazoa > Arthropoda > Insecta > Lepidoptera > Crambidae > Calamotropha > Calamotropha paludella. The sequence goes on along the minus strand of OV656817.1, from coordinate 23,804,275 downwards.
CAATAGATATCCACAACCTGTATGAACGGTGGCACAGATTCAACGCTTCGTGAAACTACTATACAATGTGCTGAGATACTTTTACGATACACACGCTTGTGGGCTAGCTTTCCTTTTATGTAACATTTGAAACAAAACACCTTTTGGTAACACAATTGAAGATTAGTCACTGATAAAAAAAACAATTGAAAATAAATTAAGTCCTAAAACTGATCCCTGTGGGACTCCTTTTACGTGCAAATCTGTTTCCCAAGCGTATAAATTATGTAACTTATTTAGTTTTCACACTTCCGCGCACATTACACATTTGAATAAAACAACTCTTTTACGGATTTTGCGCTTAACTTATTTCATATTTAATCCTGACGTTTCATGATGATTAAGGTAATGGTCTACATATATTTTCTACTACCTTCACAATATTTTGTTCGGGCACGTTCCTAATTGTTTAAATTTTATATAAATCAAAGTGTTTTATTTTACATGTAATATTTAGTGTAATAATAATAAAAAAATACCTCCAAAGACACACTGCAAGACCTGGTGATGTAGTAAGCTCATTTTGCAAATAATAACAGTAAGATAGGGGTCTCAGAAGGGCCTTCCAACTTCCGTACTGGTACTAGAATTTTACTAAATCAAATGTAAAATAAACAATTTCATTTATATAAAATTTTAACAATTAGGAACGTGCCTGATTTAGATATTGTGAAGGTAGTAGAAAATGTATAATGACCATTGCCTCAGTCATCCTGTGATCACGGCTCCTGTAAAGGAGGACTCCTGCAACGTCAGGATTAAATATAAAATGAATTATCCTCTTATTAATCATAATTATAAATTATCCAATATGTAATTATTATTAAAGGGTTCTAAACGTTTATCGAGGACTGTAAAGCTTACCAAATGTTTAATTCATTACGTAACAGTATGCAAAACCAAATTCGATTGGAAAGTGGTCCAAGGACATACTAAAGAGACCAACAAGCATATTACCTCATCATCTGATATCAATGAGTTAGGCGTCTTATCACATGATGCATTGTATGCAGATATGAAACGCAGATGGCGAAAGCACAGCGCGGGAATCGAACCGGCAAGCCCTTCGCGCCGGCCCCACCACTCACTAACGTTTCTCTAATTAGAAGAGTTCTTCAGATCTTGAGTTGTACTATCATTTAGATCACCTTTTCTTGATTGCTATTCCTATCTGTCGCACAAAGCGCTTCTCAACTTCTTTTGTAATGCACACAGCAAAGGAGTGGAACTCCCTCCCTGCGTCTGTATTTCCGAATACTTAAAACCCGACCGTTTTTTAAGCCAGGGTGAAACCTTCTGTGTTAGCTCGTTCCACCGTGGATCCTGTCTGGGCCCCCGGAATTGATTGGGATTAAGAGCGAAGCTATAAAAAAAAACCTACACTTTTAGCTCTAAAACTTGTTGGTCAAGTTAATACACAGTCGTCGTTCGTTTTAGTTGATTTGAGTGCCTTTTAAAAGTAAATGGATGGCACTAAATGCTCTAAACATTCTAATTTGACTTTGCAAAAACCTCTTTATGCTTGGCTTTAGTTCTGGTTGATTTGACGCGTTATTGCAACGTTTAGTTTGTTTTTACCGCTGTGGATATTACTAACGGTGTCAGGTGAACTGTTGGAATCCGTTGTTTTTCATCCACCGCATTGTTCATTATTAATAAGGAAGGCTTGTTACTCATCAATATATATATTGTTGTAGAAATTACCTAACACAGTGTTTGTCCGGGATTAACTCCGAAACGACTAAAATGAATTTGATGATTTTTTTCTTTTTGTTGTATTTGCCGAATGGATGGCCGGGTCAGCTAGTCTATATATACCCAAAAAATCCTGTCACAGTGATTGACCGCGATGAACTCCGAAACTACTTATCTGATTTTGATTTTTTTTTCATTGTACTGGATTTGTTCCCACTTAGGATAAGTTCCATTTCAATTTTAACACAGGATTACGTAGCCGCGTCATCTAGTATATTATATTTTGAGACTTATGAACCGGATTCTGAAATATATACATCATGATTCATGATTCTTGATAGTTTAACATTTCACGTACTAGTGTGAACTCTGCATTTAGTTTTAGGAATATTTGAGTCAATATTCTCTTACATCCGCATTACGAAACTTCATCAATTGTGCATAACTCTAGATAAATTCCAGCTTTCATGATCGTTCATAACGAAGTACGTAACCTGCTCCTTATATGGGGACAATCAATCTTTACATAATTAAATAAATGGTTCGCGTTCGTTTCGAAAGCCATATGGCAATACTGATCCAGTGTTTACATAACGGAGTAACTCTATAGTCTCTGGTCTATTGAATACATCGGTGTAGTGTCCGATTACAAGATGCAGCAAAAGATTTATACAGCATCATTTTATTTAAATATGCGAAGTGATAGTTTTACGGATAAACGGTTTATTTGTTACATTCACAATGCTATATTTCTATAAGATATAAAATACGCCTGTTAAGAACAACTACGCCTACTGAGGGCTCGGAGGCTTTTTTACGGATTTTGCACATACATTATTGTATATTTCGACGGCGAAGTGCCAAGACCTCCTAACTGAAATTCGTCGAGAAATTCACTTTTTTGTCATTTTGAATTAAAATTCGTTATTTGAATGTTTTAACGAAATTTCCTTAGCGTATTTTCAGTTGCAAGCGCATCATATTTCATCATCATCATCATCATCATATCAGCCGTACGACGCCCACTGCTGGACATAGGCCTCCCCCAAGGATCTCCACAACGATCGGTCCTGTGCTGCCCGCATCCAGCGTTTTCCCGCGACCTTGACCAGATCGTCGGTCCACCTCGTAGCGGGCCTACCCACTGAGCGTCGTCCGGCACGCGGTCGCCATTCGAGAACCTTTCCGCCCCAACGGCCATCAGTTCTCCTTGCTATGTGTCCTGCCCATTGCCACTTCAGCTTCGCAATTCTTTGAGCTATGTCGGCGGTTTTTGTTCTCCTACGGATCTCCTCATTTCTGATTCGATCGCGTAGGGAAACACCAAGCATAGCTCTCTCCATTGCCCGCTGGGCGACCTTGAGCCTTCTTACAAGATATTTAAAAATAAATAAACAATTTTTTAACTATTTATTAACTTAACAAGAAATTAAAGGCTTTTCAGTTTGTGTATTATTTCGAAATTAACAGTTTGGTGTTATTGGCACTTCGCTATCGATTTGATCTTTGAATTCGAATTTTTTACAGGAGCTGCGATCACAGGATGGCTAAGGCAATGGTCGTCATATATTTCTACTACCTTAACAATATTTTAATCGGGCACGTTCCTAATTGTTAAATTTTATTGCCTTAGTTATCCTGTGATCACGGCTCCTGCAAAGGAGTGTTTTATTCAAATGTGTAATGTATGTATGTATGTTTGTATATTTTGTTTTTTTAAGTTTTTTCATTGGATTTATATTATGACTTTCCCTTTTTTAATAAACAAGTAATTTTAACTGCTTTTTAGGACAATTAAACTTTATGTCAATATAATTATTTCTATCATTATATGATTCCAAATGGCAAATAATTTCTTCTTATCGATTCAGTGGGTACTTGGTTACCAAAATCTGTTTCACTCCTTCTATAACATATATGTATACTTAGGTATATGAAAAATTGTATATATCTATTTATTTATTTTAACATAATTAAATAACATTAACCCAATGTCATAATTACGTTTACCATTTAATGATAGGCTAAAAATTAGGATCTCGGGATATATGTTGATAACCCTAAGCACTTCCGCTTTATATGCACATTTAAATCCACTGAAACCGAATAAAACGCATTTATTCCTGTTATTTTATAATTTTTCCTGACTTTTCTACTTCATTGGTGTCGTGATCACAAGACGATCGGTCGGGATTAAATACCAAAAAAAATCAAGAATAAACATGTTGTAAAACTTTAAAATAAATTTAGTTTTCGACACCGTTATGGTAGTGAAAATTGAGTAACTATATAAATAAAACAATTTTGATTTAGGTAAATTTTACCACATAGGAACGTGCCTGATTATAATATTGTAAAGGTAGTAGAAAATATATGGCGACCATTGCCTAGTCGTCCTGTGATCACGGCTCCTCCTAAAGGAGTCGAAACGCCAAGATTGAATATAAATTATGCGCTAAATAACCGTTAATAAATTATTTTATTTAAAATAAATTTTAAATAAGCTTCCCACAATGTATTACTGTTCTTTGATGTTGTATTTTGTTACATTTGTTGTTGGAACTATACGAGGGTGGATTGAAAAGTTCTCGGCCTAGCATAGATACATTCAATTCTGAAAATCAAATCTACCTACATTATTTAGTTCAATTCAGACAACTTAATTGTGTGAAGTTTGAAACGTGTGCGATAACTAGTTTTGATTTTATAAACTTATTAACATAGCAATCGGACGTAATTTCCGCGAATGGAGCAAATCGAGCACCCTGCCGTCATTAAGTACCTCCATAAGAAATGGCTATCATCAAAAGCCATCCGTGATGATATGGTCAGTACATAAGGGGAATCTGCTCTGTCATATTCATCCGTCAAAAAATGAATAGCAGAATTCAAGCTTGGTAGAGAGAGTGTGAAAGATGAACCCCGCTCTGGAAGGCCTTCGACGTCCACTACTGACGAAAATATTCAAAAAGTGCTTGATTAAATTATAGGAGTCCGCATATTTAAAATTAGAGAGATAGCCGAGATTATAGGCATCTCTTATGAACGCACTCAAAACATCATTGTCAACAAGTTGGGTTTCCACAAAGTGTCTGCAAGGTGGGTTCCGCGGCTGCTTTCAGTCGAACAAAAAAGGACGCGATTGACTATTTCACGCGACTGTTTGGAGTTATTTGAAGCCGATGCAGATGAATTTTCAAATCGTTTTGTTACTATGGACGAAAAATGTGTTCATTACTGTACACCGGAAACAAAACAACAATCAAAACAGTGGAGAAGATCTGGTTCACCACCCCCTAAAAAGGCTAAGTCGATTTTGTCGGCTAATAAGGTAATGGCTTCAGTATTCTGGGACTCGAAGGGTGTGATGATGATCGATTATCTTAAAAGGGGTCAGACTATAAACTCCGATTACTACTGCATCTTACTGCGTCGTTTACGAGAGGAAATCAAAGAAAAACTTCCAGGAATTATTAACAGAAGAGTCTTGTTTCATCAAGATAACGCCCGTGTGAACACGTCTGTGAAATCGATTGCTGAAATCCACAGCTGTGGCTTTGAACTGTTACCGCATCCACCTTATTCACCTGATCTGGCACCATCAGACTTCTTTCTGTTCCCCAACCTAAAAAAGCACACAGGGAGGTCAACGATTTTCGACAAACGATGAGGTCAAAGCAGCAGTAGACGCATATTTTGACTCTAAGGAAGAATATTTTTTTTTCAATGGTCTAAATGCTTGGAAGGGCTGGTGGCATAAGTGCATTAAACTTGATGGTGATTATGTAGAAAAATAAAAATATAATAGATTTTGTATGTCTTTGTTCTCTTGGTTAGGCCGAGTACTTTTCAATCCACCCTCGTACATTATGATAAAGAAATAAATATTATTATTATTATTTTCTATGTATGATATTTATTGTGTTCCAAAAGGCTTTGTACTCAACAATATCTCAGGGTATAAAGTTTACGAAATATTAAAAAAAGGGAATTTAATTAAGTTTTAATAAGTTTATAACATTTAAGTCTGTGTAACGCGAAATATATAATATAATTTCTTAATATTATAATAAAAAATATTTTTTTAAACACATACCTAACGTTTTTCATCATAGGTAATTATTCTAGTAAGTTATACTATCCATGTATCATATAGGTTTATCTATCCGTTACATCGGTATCCATAACACAAGCCTTACAGTGTTTACTTTGGGCTAGGCTAATTGGTGTGAGTGTATGAAATATTATTATTATTGTTATTACTAAAAAATTAACTATCATTTATGGATTTGAGACCAATTTGACGTTGTTACATCATGTAGGTTGAATTGACTCCTTCCTATACTTTCGTGAAAGGAATTGTGCCGCTAGGAAGTTAGGTCATCGGTATTTTCTTGGGCAATAAGCCCGTCTCTGTAATGACAACAATGCGTTCTAATGAATTTAAAGTTATTACAATCTTTTATTTACCATCACTTTAGGATATTTGGGTCAAATCTTGTCCAACAAATTAGACTAATTTTCCATCTTAAATTGAGTTTAAATTTAGTCTGTAGAAACCGGAAAATACTAAAGAATATATCAAAGAATTATCTTCTCGATATCAATTTGTAGTTATTAAACCATTTACTAGAACTAAGATAAGCGTTTCAAGAGATAAAGAATTTCCTGTTTTTATTTCTTAACTTATGCGTATCTATTATTTTTTTTATTCTCATTTTTTAAGTGAAAACTTTTTTAGCGGCGTTGTGCACTTTTTGGGATGGGTAAAAAATGTTAAACTCGCGTCAGGACACGTGACCTGAAAATTCATAAGACGGAGGGAGAGTAGACAGCCGGCGTGGCGTCGGAGAGGAAGTAATATCCTCCTCTCTTTCTACCGCCCGGCGAAAATGTATGCCTGCTCCTGCTGTTTCGTTGGCGCAGGGCGCTTGCGCGAGTGTGCGTGTGTGTTTGTTGTCATGTTATGTACCTGAGTCATGGATGTTTATTTATATTTCTATGAATATTACTTATTTATGTATGATATATGTATGTCTATCCGTTACACTAGTATCCATAATACAAGCCTTAAAAGTGCTTACTTTGGGCTAGGTTAATTGGTGTGAATGTAGGAAATATTTATTTATTATTATTATTATTATGTTTGTGTACGATAGCGCAATAAATTATTATTGCATTTTACCACATAAATAATAGTACAATTCGTGCGAAATTATTACCCTAACCATTCCTAAATATCAAAAATGCACAACGTAAATGTTCATGATTTCACTTCTGCCGGCACTCCCGGAGTCAACCCGTTGTTTTTTACAGGGGCCGTCCATCCTGACTGATCAGTTATTCTGTGATATTGATTCCTGTATAGAATAAATATGAATATACTTAACTATTTTTTTTTGTGTCTGCTGTATTTCTAGGCACTTTCAGTTCATTTCATATGTAATCTTTTTATTTTTTTCAATACATAGATTACAACCATATTTCATACAATACGTGTAAATTAACATAGTAATGAGCTAAACGCAATATTAAACACTGTTCAGTCGCTTCTTGCTTTGGGAAGTATGTTTAAGATTCCTCTATTAACGTTTATTATTACAGCTATTATATACGATTTATTAAACGTTTTATAAATGGAAAGAATATCATCTTCATAATTAATTGATCGTTAATTTAAAATGCTATTTTTAATGATAAAATGTTAAAATTAATTAACTTGTTATTAAAAAGCGGAATTCAGGCGCAAAATAACCATCACTCTATTTAAAAACAATTTAAAAAACCAGTATCAGTTGGGCTAAAGGTCAAACCAAGTCATTGCGGCCATAAGATGGCCGATCTCAGCTGTAAGTTGTCGAGGCATGATCACTGCCAAACAAGGAAACAATATCTACCGACGAGAAACGTTCTGAACATAAGTGTCGCATACTTCGACTAAGAAAACGAGACAGCGAAGACAAAGACCGAACGATTGTTGTATTATAATTATCATCATGATTACTTATATATTTATCAATATTTTACTACTTAGGACAAAGGATAGGTTTGTCAGCCTTAGGACCATCCTTAGGTCCTAAGTGGGAACAAATCCAACAAAATTAAATAAAATTCATCAAATTCAATCGGTTGAGTAGTTTCGGGGTTCGTCGCGGTCAAACACCACTGTGACAAGGAAATTATATATAATGCTAGCTGACTCGGCCACGCGTTGCTGTGTTATAAATTAAAATTATATCTATCCTATCTTTCAAGTTGGATCAAACTGCACACGGTGTACAAATTTGATTAAAATCGGTTAAGTAGTTTAGAAGTCCATCGCGGACAAACAACGTGACATGTAATTTATATATATATATATATATATATATATATATATATATATATATATATATATATATATTAAGATATCTTTCTTGCTCAAAATTTGTCGTTTATACTCAGTATATCATTGCAATGTACAAGTATATTTATTTAAAACGAATACTTATTGACTTTTTTGTAATCAACGATGTAATGCAACAATATTATTATATTATTACAACTAGCGGCCCGTCCCGGCTTCGCACGGGTGGACAAAATACTTTAATTTTTTTCTAGCATTCAATATAGCCTATGCCACTCAGCAATAATGTGCCTTTTTATTGGTGAAAGAATTGGTTCAGTAGATCCTGAGATTACCCCCTTACAATTTAATAAATATACAAACAACAACACAAACTTTACTTCTTTATAATATTAGTATAGATAATAGTAGTGTTATTGTGACAATATAATAATATTGTTTTGAAATATAAAATACCCATGTAAAAAAATAGAAATATGGCTTAAAAAATTAATAAATATATTACCGTAGAATGGGGTTACTTTAAATCGCGGGGCAACATTGATCGAAACTTCTTTTACAAACTTAGGTGCAAATATTGAAAAAAACGAACGCACTAGCCAACTTTTTTTTTTCGTGTTGGCAACACTGATCGTCAGCTATCTTTCCCTTAGAAGCAAAGGCGTGTGCGGCGGCTCGTTTTGCATAAAATAATTGAAAAGGTGAGTAACTACAACTACATATTAATATCTTTTTTTAGCCTGCAAAACTTTGTCCGCAACTAATTAGCTATGTATATAGGCATAATGCAATTTATATTCGGTGAGTTTAACTTTAATTTATAAACTATAAAAAAATATTGTGATTGAATCTCAAAATTTGCTTGTGTTATTGGCAAAAAATTAACGCGGGGTGACATTGATCAGTGATTAAAGTAACCCTACGTTTTGAAGTAAGGGTATGATTAACTACTTTTATCCGATTCTTATGATTCTTTATATATTATTATTATTAATTGATTGCTTCAGAAACATCATGCCACGAGATTACAAAAAAAAACCCGGAACGAGAAGATATATAAACTACAGTGGCGAATTATTACATGAAGCTTTGACAATAGTAGTGACAGGAGTTATGTCTTTACGGGCCGCATCCAGAGAATATGATATTCCCTTTGGAACTCTATACAATAAATATAAAGGAAACTTTACTAGAAATCCAGGTGCACAACCCATTTTTAGCCATACCGAAGAAAAATCTCTGTTGAAGGCGGCAGCAAAATGTTCTGATTGGAGTTATCCTTTAATCCGAAAAGGACTGATTAGAATACAATTTTCTGTGTTTTGATAGTTAAACTATTGCTTATTTCAGAGTAAAAACAAATTATGTTCCTAAGTCGTAAAATAAAGGCTGATTAGAGTAAAATCTGTTTTATTTATATGATCAAAGTTACCCTAAAGCATTATAATGCTTATAAAATGAAAAATTACCGATCGATTTTTTTGATTATTTTTTTCCGTAGTATTGTTTCGGGTCTACTTCCGAATTCCATAGTAAAATCATGGATGATCAAAGTATCCCCACTCACGGTTTAACTTTGATCGCTTACTTTTTATTTTATGTTTCTTAAATTATTAACATTTAGCGTGTTACAATTAGCTTAATAAAATCTACACAAAAAACCGATAATTATACTTTTAAATAATAATAATCACGCTAAAAATGAGAATGCTACAGTCATATAAAGTTAAAAATTGATCAAAGTATCCCCATTTTACGGTAATACTATTATTTTGTGGATTATGCATGGTGACGACGTATAATATTGTAAATGTCGTCACTTCTGTTGAAGCTGGCGAGTTTCTTGCGCCCGTTCTTATTGTCAGTTAAAAGACGTCCTGAACGGGTTGTAGGTCGAAATTTCAACATTTCTCAAGCATTCCCGACTGACCACCTGAGTATGACAAGTTGATTTTTTTGTTAAATAACAAAAAATATAATAATTTAAAGCTGTTCATTGTAGCAATGTCACGTGTAATATTCGTACATTTGCGTACATTCCGTTATCAACCTCTTATCGGACTATCAGGATGCTTACAGAGGCTCAGCTCACGTGGGTGGGTTGCGTCAAATTCGCGTGAACAGTTACTTCCTAAATATTTTGCGTTTTCTTTGTCATAACCAACGGTACTGGGTTCGTATCCATTTGTTTCAACTTTGAGTCATGGCTGTTCTATACTTATTAACGTATTCTATTCGTTATTCAGTGTCCATAATATCTATGTCTCTTGTTTATAATAATAATAATATAATGTTTTTTTTTATATTTACACTAATTAGCGGGGCACAAAGCGGTGTAAGCGGCGAGGACATCGGAGAAACACACATTTAAATGATACAAAGATATTAAATTTTTGTATAAATATATTTGTAAATATTCATGACTCAGGGACAAATGCTTGTATTCGTCACACTAATATGTGCCCCTTCCGGGACTCGAACTCAGGACCATTCGGTGCGAAAGGTAGGATCGCAAGCGTTGCGTGATCGTCAAGTTTCTAGGTCTTTTAAAAAAAAGACAAACAGGATTATAGAAGTAATTTTTGTTTAATTATTTTTTGATGATATTTTTTTCATGATTTTTGTATTTTTTAATGCTTCTGATATGATAAACTATTTTGTTTTAATCATTCAGAAACATGATATAAGGGACATCCTCTTATTCTTTCGAGGTTGGTTAGGATGCAACAATTTTTACGATACCAAAAGATATTCATATTTATTCAAATAGCATTCATTATATCAGCGGCAGAAGTCCACAGAGAGGCCTCCCACAAAAATTAAATTAAAATTAAATATTTCTTTATCTTAAGAGTCATATTAAGACTCCACGTTTGTCGGCGGTCCATTAATAAAAAACGCTGTTGCTCATGTTGTTGTCTAATGGAGGTGTGTGGTGAAAAGTTATAGCATCATCGCCTTTGAGACACCCTTAATATGAGCATATAATCACGCGTTTTCCCGTAGGGGTGGGCAGAGATCACAGATAAGATAAGATAAGCGTTTATTTCCAGATCCACTTTCCAAGATCTTGACAAACATATCTTGCTTCTTCGACTCTCATCAGATCTTTTCAAAGACATTTTCTATTTAATCCCTGAGGGTACGCCTTGGCCACTGCGTCGCCCCGTCACCCTGGGTGCGATTGCTCATATTAAGCCTGTATAGCCTTCCCAGGCCAAGGCACTTTCAGGTGGTGTGTAGTCAGTACGAGTCTGACATAACCTCTCGGCCGGCTGATGTATCCATGTAGGATTCACCACCTTCTCCCTCCCCCTAGTCCGGAGGGGAAACAAAAAAAGCCATAGCCTATTACCGACTACATATTTTTTTTTTTATAAAGTATATGTCTCTTTTTATATCGATATATAGATCAATAAAACATTTACTGAAACCATGTTTCAAGCAATAACTAATATACCTATACTCTAAGAACACAGTTGTTTGTGTGTTTGTCTGTCCGTTCTATTTCCCGCTCTTTTTCCATTGGATCAATTAAAGTTACCATAGCAACGCGTTAACCGCATGTAGTTCGTCTACCGGACGCTAGATGGGGCTAACGGAAAAATATTTAATAATAGAAAAAAATTAAAGAATTTTGTCCACTCGTGCGAAGCCGGGACGGGCCGCTAGTCCATAATAAAAAACTAAAAAATGTCGTTCGGTTTACTTAGATAAAAGGATTTTATTTAAATAAAGATGAGCTGCAACAAAAATGTATTTTCCCAAGACTTCTCGTCACGAATGCTCCGGTCACCAACCCGAAGCATGAAAAGGTCGTGTGAACAGAGAGGTCGCTACTATCTACGACCAGGGTTGCCAGTTCGTTAATATAAATCCTACTTTAAAATACATTGATAGGAAATTTATACTTAGCACACGAAACTTCATTGAATTCAATCGAATATAATTTCAAATGGAGATATAACGAAAAGAAAATTTAAAACAATTATTGACTTATTTCATATATATTTTTTTATGTTATCTTGTGTGATATTGTTTTTAAATAGATGTAACTAAACTAGACAAAATCGAGTCAGCTCACTAGTTAATAATGAGAATAACTGTAAGCAGAGTTTATATTTTCAAGTATTTTTCTATTAAAAAATTGAGCAATATTTTATTTTTTTCTCACACTAAATTACGATTTATTTATAAGTATCCAAAACCATATTAGACGTAAAAATGTAATCTTTATTTGGCCTGTCATGAAAAAAATATATAATATTTGATTAATTATTTCAATAAATTTCTTTTATTTTACTATGCTATTAAGATTAACTATCTGGTAAATAAAAATAATATAAAGGTCTGCGTTTTATAAACATAAATTATCGTGTTAATATCAATATTATAAAGACGCAGTGTGTAAGTTTGGATGTAGGAGGTAATCTACGGATCCACTTAGGGTTGCCATCTGGCAAAGCGTAATCAAAGGGTTACCAACATCAAAATAACGGGTTTCAATCCTTTTTTTTAATTTATATAACTTGTTAGTCGAAACACTAAAACAAGTGTCCGTTTTGTTCAACCAATTATTAAAAATATGGGAACTTTGGTTACCCTGTATTCAATTTAGTTTCTATAAAGTTGTAGCTGAAAAAACGGGGTAACCCGTATAATATGGGGCATTTGCCAAGCCTAGATCCACTGTTCTGGTTAAATTTATTCTTTCACCAATAATAATTCATTGGAATGGACATATAGGATACGTTTCATACTGGTATCACCAACAGGAAACATGCGCGTAAAACGGCGAAACAGCAAACTAGTTGTAAAACTAGTCGGACAAACTTATCTAAGATCTATCATCACTGATAATGAGGGACGATGCACATTTTATTCACAATTATAATAAAAAAAACTCCCGTTATAACAGAAAGAATTGTATAATTCTAGCTATTGTCCTGTGAATATGCGCATTATGTTTAATTTTATTGAAAATGATATAATCATTTTTACCTATCACCCATTTGAGACGTCTTTTAACAGACAAGAAGAATGGGCGCAAGAAAGCTTTGACAGAAGTGACAACATTTACCCCAAAGACCCATTGGTCCCTATGGTGTCATTATCCAGTCTGTCACTCCACATTAAATAAATATTTTTGCACGTAGTCACTCTAATTGAATTCATCTGATCGAAGTAACTTTATTGACAGCCATCATTGCCGTTTTGTTTCTAACCAAAAATATGTACTCTCAACTAATAAATCTAATTGGTTCAAAAAAATAAAATAAATGAATATAAAACAACATGACATGCATTGTTCTAAACTAAAGTTGTGAAGCTAAAGGTCTTATTGTTTGAGTCCCGGCAGGGGCTGATGTTTGTGTTATCAATACGAGTAACTAAGTCATGGGTTTTTATATATATTTCTATGATTATTACATATTTATCTATCATATATGAATACGTGCTTACTTTGGGATAGGCTAATTAGTGTGAATGTAAGAAATATTATTATTATTATTCAGATACAACGCAATACCACAACACCCAGACCCAAGCCAATATAGAAAAGTTCGTTTTCTACGTCGACCCGGTCGGGAATCGAACCCGGATAAGAAATGGAGTTAACGTGGAAACCCGTATGCTAGTCACTCGGCAACGGAGGCCGTCAAACTATTGTGCATGTTGATGTGCTGGACTGGACTCAAAAAAATAACAATTTTTGGCATGAAATTCAAACTTTACTATTAATTACTTAAATAGTTTTAACTACTTTCCTTTATGCTTTACAACTAAAATATAGTATCTTACTTGTAAACTAAGAATGCAGTCAAAAGTTTTTATGATAGAATTAATTTCACATAGCGTGAGTCATCAAATTAGCGTGCATAGAAAGCTAATCAAACGTGCACGAAAATAGTTTTAGTAAGTTTTCAATGTCAGATGCCTAAATGTAAGAATTCATTTTAAATTAAGACCTTATTATCTGTTCTTTAAGATCTTTTATACAAATAACTGAAACTCGAATTCATGTAGGCAGACACCAACATAGAAGCCATGACACTTGGAATATTGCACCTACTTTATTTTTGGTTGCATCAGTGGGTAACCGGTCATTGGGTGTTCAAGCCTGACAGACGAGACAGGCTCACTGTTGTAATTAAAATAATAATATTAACACCAATTAGCCTAGCCCAAAGTAAGCACTGTAAGGCTTGTGTTAAGGATACTAGGAGGTAACGGAGAGACATACATATGAGATAAATAGATCATCTAATATTAATAGAAATATATAAATATCAATGACTCGGGTACAAATGCTCGTATTCATCACACAAACATTTGCCATTCCGGGAATCGAACCCAGGACCGTCAGTGCAAAAGGATCGCTACCGTTGCACCAAACGGTCGTTAATAATAATATGTCATAAATTCAAACCAATTAGCTTAGCCAAAAGTTCGCACTGTAAGGCTTGTGTCATGAATACTAGGGTAACGGTAACTGAAATTCTCATAACTCTAGTCCAATTTATTCCACAAACATCTGCCCTTTCCGGGACTCGAAACCAGGACCGTCATTGCGAAAGGCAGGATCGGTACCGTTGCATGGAACAGTCGAAATGTATACAAATAAATAAATTGAGTCAAATTGATTTATAAAAAATAACATTAAAAATGATATATATGTTTTTTGTTTTCATTTGAATTTCATTCCAATTTTGACTTAAATAATATAAATAAATAAATAATATAATTTTCAGGACTACTGAATTTATGATGGTACATACCATTAATATTCCATATTTATATACTTGTCATAAATATTATAGATTTTCGATTCCTGATTAAAATGGAACAAAATGTGATCAATTTTATTTAACCAACATTTTCAGTTTTTTTTATGATAAGGTAATTTACTTTTCCATTTTTGTTGTAATCAACAAAAATTATAATGAGTATAGTAATTATATACCAATTTACAGTATCATCAATAATGTGTTCTAACCAGTACTGTGGTGTCGGCCGGTGACCTCCACCACTGGGTAGTTGGTACCGGTAGATTTGTGCAAAGTATCACTGATAAAAAAGTGATTAGTGGAGTGTCGTTAGATTTATACCTAGGAACCCAAGGAAAATCAATGAACAGGTAAAAATTTACCCAAATAAATTTGTTGCTTTTTTAAATTTATTTATTTATAAACAATTGCAATTTATTTACAAGTAAATTAACTATTTTGGGTTAAATAATTTTTAATTCTTGATCCTAAACTGAAAATATGTATTAATAGATATTCTAGTACACATACCTACATATACGGTAACAGGTATACAAAATAGTTGAACAAGCAAGGGACAGGTAAAATAAGTGGAGGGGCGCGCGGCAGATGTTCCTGCAGTGATGTCATATCTACCAACTTTTTGGTAGATCTACCAATTTTCACTTCAGTCTACCTATCTACCACCTTAGACCTAAAAACTACCTATTTTTTAATTAGTTTCACATATCACCACTTTGAATTATTTTTATATCGACGAGCGACGTTGCGAGGTGTTGCGTGAGCCATGCGACGATGCGTCAAGCATACATAAGAGTCCAGGCTATAAACCACAAAAAAAACGTCAGCAACAGCTCGTCGTTCGCGCCCATAGACATTATTATACTGTTCTGTGGCCTATTCCCGGTTGGTTTGTTGCGGAATCAATGGTTAATCTTTGCTCCTGTTTTGTGTTGTTTTGTTGTTAAAACTAAATAACTACGTATTAACAGTGCTGATTGCTGTTTGTTCTGTGCTGCATGCATTTATATATACAATGGATTCTGACAGCAGCGAAAGCGATGTACAGAGTTCTATGTAGGATAGGAACTCCGCCACGAAAAGCTAGAAAAAGGCACTATGACCAAAAATATTCGAAATTATGGGAGAATGACAAGGAATTTGCAGGAAGGAAGGAACTCTGCACTTCCACATGCCAACGTTGAGAGACTGTTTTCTGCAATTAATAATATGAAAATCTTCCAGAGAAATAGAATTTGCACAGAGACTAGAGGAATTGTTGCGCACTAAAAGATTCATAGCAAACAACGGCAGCCTAGCGCAGAACCTTTAAAGTTTTTCAATAGAAAAATGTGTAATTTCCAAAAATAAACTTTTAAGAACAGTTCATGCATTTTTAATCTTGAAAAATCTTCTAAATTGAGGTGGTAGATCTACCAATTTTGCATTTTACATTCTACCAACTTCTACCAACATTTGGCACATAATCTACTAATTTTCTAAAATTCGGGTTGGCAACACTGTGTTCCTGCACAACGGAGTACAGTTTTTGTAGGACTAGTTCAGTGTTATTAGTTCTCTCAACCATTCCGGTTCGGCACGTCGGCCGCCGCAGTCATATCCAGTGTGCTCCGCTCCGCTCCGATTACAGCGCCCCCTAGTGTGCGCCCGTTTCGATTAACTTCACTCGCCGTCTCGCTCGTTCGCGCTCCAGTGCGGATTGGCAGCCGCTAGTTGCGAGCCTTCTCGTAACTGCGTGCTCTCGCGACGGTTCGTGGTTCGTGTTTCGGTTTTCGGTCGACTTCTGTGTTTCCTTAGGAAATAAAGAGGTGTACGTCAGATACGTCAGCCGTACGATTTCGGCATCGTTAAGGGCTGCTGGCACAAAGCCCCGAACGCCGTTTTCACGGCGGCAGGCCTACTTCGCTACTCCAGCCCTCGCGTTTGAGGCTAGTGGATACCTAACGGTGCCAACGAAGCTAGCCTGAGCGTGTCCGGTGCGCTCTCCAAGGCCCTTCTGGCTTTGGGAACACCGAGGTCCGGAGCTCTAGGGCGAAGGACTTGACGGTTATCCACTAGGGATAACTGTCCCCCCCGTCCCCCCTCCTGCCCCACGGCAGGGGGGCGCAGCGAGTCATCACTCCAGCCGCAATGGCCGACCTCCTCGGGCGAATCACCGAGGTGATGAAAGCCCATGGGCTTCACCCGTCCCCTCAAGCACTTCAAGCCGTTCAAGCAGTCATCGCGACCGCCAAGCCGGCCTCACCGGAATCCTCGTCCCAGAAGTTCGACGAAATCATGGACGTCGTCACTACGCACGTCGCCGCCGCGTCATCGTCAACGAAACGCACCGCGTCTGAGCGCTCCGCGCCGGCCTCAGACGACGAATACGAGACGGAGTCCGACTCCGCTCAGTCTAGTACTCGATCCACCGTCGTGGAGTCTGATAACGACTTCACGCCGGTATCGAACCGCAAAAAGCGTCGCACTAAGCTGCGCAATACCCCCTCCCCGCCCGCGTCGGATAAACCGTCCCCCGCGTCTCCGCGCCCGCGCCCGCGTGCGCACGCTCCTACTACGCCGCCTTCAGCGGCTAGCTCCGCGGCTCCGCCGGAAGGCCGCCGCGCCCCTAGACCACCGCCCATTGACCTTCGCGATAAGGCAAAATGGGGTCAGGTGTCTCTCGCTTGTACCACCAACGGGTGGCAGTACCTTCGCGCGTCCAACACCGCGAATTCAATTAAAATTATCGTCGCGGACGTAAACAGTTTCCGCGGCTTAACCGCATACTTAGCGAAAAATGAAATCGCGTACCACACCTTCTCGCTCCCCGAGGAGCGGAAGCTGGTCGGCATCCTTAGGGGGGTTCCTTTCGAACTCCCCAACGAAATGGTCCACGAGGACCTAGTCAAACAGGGCTTCCCCGTGGAAGCAGTTCATAAGATGTACGCGAAGTCAGGGAAATCCTACCCGCTCGCGTTAGTCAAGATGGCGCCTGGCGCGAGTGCCAGCAACATCTTCCGCGAAGAGCTCACCGTCTGTGGGCTCTCCGGCATTAGGGCTGAAAAGCCACATAGAAGAGCGATGCCCATACAATGTCACCGGTGTCAATTGTATGGCCACGCCGCGGTCAATTGCAGGGCTCCGTATAGGTGCGTTAAGTGCCTTATACCCCACCCTACCCACGAGTGCACTCGCACCCGCGAATCCACCTCCCCACCGGCGTGTGTGCTGTGCAACCAAGTCGGTCACACAGCAAATTACCGGGGTTGTCCCCGCGCGCCAAAGCCCAAATCCAATCCCAAATCTCGCACCGCGGCCCCGCAAAGGTCGTGGCGCGCCCCACCTCCTCCTACAGCGGAAAACTTCCCCGCCCTTCCGGCGAGGAAACCAACCGCCACCCCCGCCCGGGGCAAAGGCCCCAGCCGTCCCCAAACAAGCGGAGGGCCCCCTCAGGGCCCTAGCGCCTGCTCCTCCTTCCCTACCCCACTGGGGCCCCGCCAGGGCCCCGGTGCCTCCTACTCCCAGCCCACGTTGGGGCCCACCTAAAGGCGCCGGCGCGCCTACTAACGTCAATCTCGCGGACGACTTAACGACCATCCGGTCAGCCTTAGAAGGCATAGACGTGCGCGAAATTACCGTCCTAGCCAGCAAGCTGCGGCAAGCTGGCTCAGCTAAAGCGAGGCTCATAGCGCTCTGTGAGCATTCGCATCTGCTGAGTGCGTTAGAATCTTAAATTCCAACACACTTAACAGTCCGCGTTTACGCAATAGTCTGTCTCCTTCTGAGCTTCTATTGCCATCTCCCTCGCTCGTGATACGGCGCCGGTGCCGTTGCGACAAATAGGTTTCGTCCATGAAATCGTCGAACCTAGTTTATATTTGTTTTTGGCATTGTTCGTACTTGATAGCGGACCCAGTCCCGCTTCCCTCGTCCGAACAATGCAGTTTAAATCATAGTATATTTCTCGATCCCAAATCGTACTTATTTCACGCGAAATCCCATGTATTATCTATCTTTTGTTTTATCTCAAATTACGAGCGGCCTTCCGCAACTCGTATATTACATTAGGACACGGACCGCGTCCAATAGGGGCGTGGCCCGTTCTCTCGCGCAGGCGCTAACTTAGTTAGCGCGTCGCTGCGTCGACTCTCATTCCCGAGTGCGATCGCTTCTATAAAGCCTGTATAGCCTTCCCGGCTAATGGCACCTACTTCAGGTGGTGTTTAGTCAGTATGAGTCTGACATAACCTCTCGGCCGGCCGATGTATCCATGTAGGATTCACCACCTCCCTACCTCGCGTCCGTGGGGGAAAAAAAAAATAAAAAAATTCTCTCAACCATCGGGTTTGGAATTTTGTTAAACGCAAGTAAAGTGAAATTTACCTTTGTCAAGTGTATATAAAATCAATTATTTAATAACAGCGTAAATAGTGTTTGAATAACTAAAATTAATAGTAAGTATTTTATTATATCTTTTATATCGTTGATTTTTTTTTTGAAAAATATATTTAAATATTTTTAAAATTGCAACCATAGAATCATAACCTGCATTTTTCTGTTCATAAAAATTATAAACTATTTATTCAATATTAATTTGTATAATAATTGATTTTCAAATCAGTACATCATCAGTAATTTCAATTTTTCGATTAAAATTTCATTTCTATATTTCTACATAACTGAAATTAAATTTATACATTTTGTTTATAACAGTTCACATGAATAAATATGGATCAATCCAAAGATGATAATAATGCTGCCTGCTACATTTGTGAAAAACTTGGATCTGCTTCTGGACCTACTGATTCATTAGGATAAGTAATTTAAATAACCAGAGGAATAAGTAATTTAAAAAGTGCTTCTGCTGAAAGGCAAGATGGACTTTTTGATAACTACAATGTTGATTTTGTTTATGCTCATTCAACATGTAGAGCTAAATATATCAATAAAAAATATATCCAAGCCTACATCAATAAAATAAAAGTTAATTTTGCGTATTCTCCACCAAAGAAAAAACTAAGAACTAGATTTTCCACAAATTTTGATTGGAAAAAAAAGAGGTAAAACTGCTCAAAAATTTTTTTCAACGCTGAGCTTAGATGAAACATTGCCGAGATGCAAAGAACATATTTTATTTTTACATGCATTCACCGGTTGTGATAAGACGTCAGCTTTTTATAAAAGAGGTAAAATCAAATTTGCAAAAATGTTTGAAGCACCAGAAGATTTACACATTGCTGCTGATTGCATTAAAATAATTGACGCTGGATTAAAAATCTTAGCTCTGTACTCAGCACCAAAAAGTATCAAAGATTTAAATGAATTTCGATACCATTCATTTATTAAAGCGACTGCTAAAAATAGTTACGTACAATTGGCAACTTTAACTCCAACTGTAGATTCTGCTTCTGAACATATTAAACGAGTTTATTTACAAGTACAAATGTGGTTAGGCAATGATATTTCTCCTGAAAAATGGGGATGGCAATTTGATGCAGGCATCATGAAGCCTTTAATGATGAATAAACCACCAGGTCCTGAAAATTTGCTGCGAATTCTTTTTTGTACTTGTAAATCAGGATGTGGATCTGCTTGTGGGTGTAGAAAAAGTGGCATTAATTGCTCAGTTGCATGTATAAACTGCAATGGTAATAGCTGTACAAACCCTTCTCCTGTAGTACAAATTGACGAGGTTGATGAAGATGTAAATTGTAATTAATATATCTTAAATTAAATTAATTTAGCATAAGTACTTTGTATATTTTTGGAGAAAAATAAATCATTAATTTTTACTAACATTTGTTCTATATAATTTTAAATAAAGATTTAATGCCTTAAAACTCCCAGGAATGAGCCATGAGAGTGACAGAGAAGACTATAGTGATATATCGCTGTCTCTTCGTTACTCTTATGTTTGTCGCATGCTGCGGTAACACGGACAGCGCGCAACCGAACGTTGCACCTATATTTTTTTAATAAATCAACTTATTTCGATGAAAGCAACGATTTTCAATGGGTAAACATTTTTATATAGAATATAAACAATCTAATAATTTTTTTTTTAAATTCCATGCATATTTCGTGGGTTCCTTCATTTTCTAATTTTACAGTCTAACGGCACTCCACTAGATATGTATCATTCAATGCAAAGATTACCAAAACCTACATCGATTTGCACTAAATTTTATGTCTTATATCTATCT
This sequence comes from Calamotropha paludella, assembly GCA_927399485.1. NCBI lineage: Eukaryota > Metazoa > Arthropoda > Insecta > Lepidoptera > Crambidae > Calamotropha > Calamotropha paludella. Next base: position 23,783,222 of record OV656817.1, on the reverse strand, counting down.
ATATTAATCAAAATAACTACCTAGTAATACATTCATTTTACTTAACTACCTAATACAAGTCTTATAATTTTTATGCATTTTCAATGCGATCTTATAAGATAAATTATTATAATAGAAAAATACTAGAAAAAATCGACTCGGGTCACAAGTGAATTCTCAGGCGGGAATCAAACCCGCAACCATAACACTATAAAAAAATCGCAATATAAAAATTATAAAACTAAAATGGCTGATTCATCTTAATCGATTGACCAAACATTTGTTAAAATGTTTCTTTCGAATACGAGAGGATGTTCCTCTCATTGATGAAACAACGCTGGTCTACAGCGTAAAATTAGGAAAGTACTAGAAAATATCGACGAGTGTTCATAAGGCTCGGTAGCTCAATTGGGAGAGCATTGGACCGGATTTCCAAAGGTTGCGGGTTTGATTTCCGCCTGAGAATTCACTTGTTCTAGTATTTTTCTATTATAATAATTTACAATACAAGTCTGTATTAAATAATTTTAATGAAATGGAATGCCAACAATTTCTATTATGGATTCACTCTTGATCCTAATCAAGCCCGGGGGTCAAGACAGGATCCACGATGGAACGAGCTAATCCAGAAGGTGCCTATTCACCCTAGCTTTTAAAACGGACGTGACGGGTTATAAGTACTCGGAAATACAAACTAAGGGAGGTATTTATGTCATTTTTAGTGTTTATGGTTAATACAAATATATGTATATTGGTCTCAGGCTCAAAGATGGTACTTATCTATACCTCCATCAAGTACAACTTTTCAGGCAGCATGGTATTAGGGTGATGTGAGCGTCATACGTTGCCTCTGTTATTAATCTGGACGGTCATAGCCCAGACACTACAAAATACAACCTTTGTAAGAGCTGTGATTGATCTCGATAAAAAAAATTGCCGTGTCAACGGTTTGGATGTCACGGCGTTGTCAAAGTTGGATGCTCACAAATTATTTAATCGAGCACATGTCGACAGTTACCGGAAATATCGATGCAGCACTAATAATCTAAATGTATATCAAGACAATTTCACTTCCGGTGCTTGTTTAAGCAGTTGATTGCAACTACTCTAATGACTTAAACACCAATGAAAAGTCTCATGAAAACAAAATACGCTATTTCGTCCACGTGAATGACATTACTTCATTTATTTTTACCGAAAAAATACTTATATAAGCAAAAAGACAAAAATCAAGTAGGTGTACAAATGTGAAATTTACGCGCGAATATTGATTAAAAATGTAGAGTCGAAAAGAGAACCTCCTTTTTCAAAACCAGAGTGAATAGGCATCTTCTGGGTTAGCTCGTTCCATCGCGGTTGTCTTGGCCCCCGGGCCTGATTAGGATCAAGAGCGAACCCATGCAAAATGAAAAAAAAATTAAAGACACAAAATGAACTCGTTTTAGGCAGCTGCAAAAATTTTGGAGTCCAAATCTGGTTACGCTTCTCTTTTTTTATAATAACTTGATCTTGATTGATAGATAAATCATTTATATCATCAAGACACATTAGGTTGCTAATATTAGTTTATAAGATCTACCTATATAGGTAGATCTTTATCACGAAAATAATTCCGCAGCATGCGTGTCAGTTTCACATCACACATGCAAGCAGGCACGCGCACACACACACCTACACAGACAAAGACTTGAAATAAAACTTAATAACTAAAACTAAAATATATAATTATAAACAATGTTTTTATATACTTACCAACTTAAATAAGTATAAAACTCTTGCTTTTATAGAAGAATGGAGTCTCCTCAAACAGGCCTATGAGCTTAAAAGAGGATTCCAATAAATTTGAAAACATAATTGGAGCGGAGCGAGCGATGCGAGCGAAGCTCCCATGGATCAGCTTCAATGGCGCAATGTTTGTTACGCCATGACTTTCCGAGTTCTTAACTGATTTTAATATTTTTTGTGTAGAATCGAATCAACAGGTTTAGGACCATTTTGAAATTCGCAAAAATTCCCATGGAAAAAAAAAACTTTTTTTAGGTATTACGCTAAGCTCCAATATATGGTGCTAGCGTAGCTTTATGCTTAGCGACTGCATCGCCTAGTATTTTGTATTTGTATCAGAAGTGATATATAATCGGAAGTAATCACTCTTTTTTCCGGATTCATATCTTTTCATCACCGCTCTACGCAATGCCGTAGAAAGGGTGGCCGAGACTGGTTTCCGAAGGGCTTAAAGCCTCATCGTTTACCGTCGCTTTTCGCTTTTACAAATTACAGGTAGGTACATATTTGCATTCCATAATATTTTTAGATAATATTGCCCATGTAAGTATTTAATATGCGTGAACCAATTTATAAAATTAATTTTTCTAAGCCGCTTGTTATATCAACTTGTAATTAAAATGAAAATTAAGTATTAATACAGCCTTCCTTCCTTTAAATTTTTTATTAGTTTTTGTATTAAACCTTTTATTTTCCAAATATTTTTGGATAGAATGACTGACATTAATGATTGTAATGCAAGTGCAATGTACAACCTTGTTCTGTACTTATGAAGCTAAAGCACTTACGCTATGGGATTCAGAAACAACAGCGATATCACAATACCGAGACCCGAGACAATATAGAAAAAGTTCGTTTGACCCGGCCGAAAATCGAACCCGGGACTAGAAGTGGGTATTCTGAAATACGGTATGCAAGCCACGGAAGTCGTTAAATACTTTATTTTTATGAGTTTAACAGTATATCACATTCATCTGACGTGTGGGAATTGTAGTCTGCTTAATGACAACAGAACTAATAATTCTTATCAGCGATTAAAACATTGCTGATAAATTAACAAAGTTCGATATTTAATCTTTCAAAGTTCTAAATTTAAACTGCAAACTGTAAAAAAAAGTTTATAAAAAAAAAACAAAAAAGTGTTAAACTCTATGGGTAATCTATTATTTGTTGCAAACACGACGGACGCCATTTTTTGCAGTTCAAGATATTTCGTTTTTACGGGTATTAATTTAATTAAGCTCAAATGAAACTAAATAACATTATTTAATCATACTTAAAAAGATTATCATTCAACTAGGCAATATAACATAAAAGTTAGGTATGTGTCTGTAATTCTGGGTTGCCATCTTTTAAAAAACGATTTTTCCGAAAAAATCCAAAAATATAGTTGCTTTTGAGAAATGCACAAAAAAGTACACATTTATTTTTACTAATACATATTTTATGTATATTTGTCATTGCACTTTAGCCATCAATGTTTGCTTTACCATCATCACTTTCTATGATTTTTTTTTTTTACTCAATCTACCTAACTTTATCAAAATCGGCCCGCATTCAACGAACAATTATTGACAGTTTGACAGCAGAGGTTTTTGGCCGCGAATGTGTTTCGTTCGAAAATTCCTCATTCTGCGCTGCAGGTGCGTTCCAGACCAGTCTTTTTTATTTTTGACGTGATAACGTCTTATAAATTGGTTGCGGCTGGGAGTCACTTATGAAAAAGTGTAACGCTCGGTAACGTTACGATGAGTCACCGAACGAGAGAGAGGCCCGCCGAATGCCTTGCGTCTCTCTCCCACTCAACTATGATCGGTCTGCCGCGCGCATTGTGCAATTTAATTATATTCATATCAATAAATATTCTACCGAGAAAAAGACGTTGTCACGTAAAATCTTCGCCCGTAAAACCGACTTTACAGGCAAAAAAAAAAAAAAAAAAAAAAAAAAAAAAAAAAAAAAAAAAAAAAAAAAAAAAAAAAAAAACGACTTTTTTATATACCTAATACTAGCTGACCCGGCCACGCGTTGTTGAATTATAAATTAAAATGAAACCTATCCTGTCCTAAATTGGAACAAATCCAGCAAATGAAAAAATGAATTATAATACTGGTGGCAACCCTAGTGTACTTAATACCGCCTTAGTAAGCAAGCAAATGGATATCTTCTGATAAAGAGTTCTCTAGGGCGAGTCCGTTGGTGGGCGCTTGGAAGTACTTCATGTAGTACTTATGTTTATACATGAACATTGAAATTACATAATTATGGGTTGAGTTTATAAGAGAATAGTCTCAATGTAGGTAAAGTTAGTGTTTGAGAATGTTCATACTTTACTATTACATTTTATAACGATTAGTTAAGAAAGACATATGACGACCATTGCCTTAGTGATGCTGTGATCACGGCTTCTGTAAAGGAGTCGAAACGTCAGGATTAAATATAAATTATGCACAAAAACTGTAAAAAAGTTGTTTTATTGAAATGTGTAATGTTCGCGGAAGTGTAAGAACTAAATAAAGGAGTCGATTTTTAGTTCAATCAAGAGTTTATAAAAAATATGTATATTACGTTAAACGCAGCGTCAATTCTTTAAAGTAAAACAAAGGCGTAAAACGAAACGAAACGTTCCGCCGCCATTTCTTTTGCTTTGCGTTAATTGCCGTTTATTGTGATTGTCATTTGATTAGTGTGATTTTTGTAATGGCGTCAATGTCTGAAAATCATAACGTGACCTACCGAAATGTAACTTCATGATTTTGATTTATACTTAGACATCCTTTATTTGAAATTGCCTCACAGAAGACATCGGTTAAGATAGGTTAAAACTGTGACCAAAAAAATCCAATCAGAGATTTTTTATATATTACAGGGAAAACATATAACTGTCTAGTTATTCTCGTATTAGGCATTTCTACCTACCTTCACCCCAATCCCCGCTTAAAACGCATCAGCGAGACAACACCTTACGTATCATTCCCCATCAAATTCATTGGTTGTAGGTACTGGTTTATTTTTACTTCCGAGAAACAATTTCAATCTATTATCACCTGTCGGTAACTCAGAAGCGAATAAATAGTCTTGTGGTGCTAGGATGACCTGGCCGTGTGCCGTGTTTGTGGTTTGGCCTACCTCACACACATGCAGTAGAAACGGTCACGAACTTGGGCCTTGAAAAAATTGCCAGTATTGTTTAAGCTGCGTAACTAGGTTCAAGGTAACTAAGAAATATTCCATTTTATTCCCACGTATATTGCTTTGATAAAATATTGCTGACCTGCGTTGTAGTATTAACTACTTACACAATATAAGGTAGATAACTATAAAGAAATCAACATTCAACTATTTACCTACTTACTTCGATACGACAATGATTAAACATTATTTACATGTAAAGGATTATTAGAATATTATGGGATATTTACTTTGCAAATCAAACATATGTTTACAATACCCACTTATCTTTAAATGATTAAAGTTTTTATAAGTTGTTGTTAAGCGAAAATCAACGGTTTTTTTAAGAAACAGTCCAGAAGTTTTTGTATTGTAGGCATTAACGATGGTAAGTAACGAAATCGTCGTTTATTTCGCAAAACGCACAGATGACACATTAACCCCATTGTTTTCCGTTTACCATGAAACTACTAAAACCATAGCAAAATGCTACTCACCGAATAACCGATAGAATCGACGGCAATCCGACACGACTTTAAGTTCCGTTAATACGAGTTTTACAAGCGATTTAAGTACAAAAACCGCTTTAAAACCGATAAGATGAACACAAAACTATTTATACACTGTTATATCGCACTGATCACTATTAATTGCACTGACACTCGTGTTTTTAATGTTACTTTACAAAGAATGCGATCGTTTGTCGTAATAAGTGTTGGGTGTAACCGCAATTCGCGATACTACCAACCACGATGACGTCTGGAGCGATACTACCGCTGTCGCTTGCTCTCGCTCGCTTGCGATACGATACGATAGCGGTTCGCGGGAGAAGCGAGGTGCGCGCGCGTCGTTTTCACAACGGCCATGACAAGAAATCTAATCAAAATAGCAATTTTTGATTATCGGACTTTTGTTATCTAGTATTAAAATTCTAATAATAATTCCTATCAATAAAAATAAATTTATCAGTGAACGTTAAACAATTATTTTTGGAACATAAATGAGTCGGTGGTTTGTGTCCAGCTCGAGCTCATATCGTGTTAATGTTGAAATTACTTTTTTAACATGCACACAGCTTCTCAGTTTTTCATTTTGCAGTTTACACCAGCCTATAATTGATAAAAATAATTTTCACAGATAACTGACCAGTACTTTGATCCTAGGTATAATATGATAATCAGGGTCTGATGCTAGAGCTGGAAGGTCCATAGGAACTCCGCAATAAAACGACACAATCCCATCGAGTTTAGACTTTTTAACTTTTTAGTTAATTTTCTTAATAAGAAATAATAAAAGCTTGTTTAGAAAAAGCTTTTTTTAAATCTGTATCTTGTTAAAAATTTATATTAATCGTTAGTCGAAACATTTTGAAAAATTCTCCGTTTTGCTTAGCCAATTAATAAAAATACGGGAACTTTGGTTACGTTGTATTCAATTTAGCTAATTAAGGGTTGTAAAACTTGTAGTTCAAAAATGGGGTAACCCGTAAAATACGGGGTTTATGGCAAGCCTATAGAAATAGTTAGAAAATTAATATGCAGTGCTGGTGACAGTTTGAGAAATAAGTACTTGACAAAATTTGACGGGTTTGTCAAGAACTCAGTAGATTACGGTTTTTTTATTTGTGTTATCTTATATTGGATTGAAAGGTACGTTTAGTGCAACGGTAGCGATTCTGCCTTTCGTTTCGACGGTTCTGAGTTCGAGTTCCGGAAGGGGCAGATGTTTGTATGATGAATACCTGATTCATGGGTATTTATATATATTTTTATAAATATTAAATATCTGTGAAATGAAATGAAAAAAACTTTCTTTTAAATGCACTTAAAATAAGTTGTTGGACTCATTCAGGACGTCTTTTAACTAATAAGAACAATGGGCGCAAGAAACTTACCAGCTTTAAAAGAATTAACGACATTTACAATATTATACGTCGTAACCATACATAATCCACAAAAAAACAATATTATTCTGTTATCGCAATAATAGTAATGTTATGGTTTAATTACATCGTAGATTACAACAAAGTCAACAAGTATCTGTTTTAAGTAAGTATCCTTAAACATTGCAATAATATACACAGAATAAACGACTGAATGCATCCTGTATCAAATATGTCTATCCGTTACTCTAGTATCCATAACACAATTCTTACAGTGTTTACTTTGAGCTAGGCTAATTGGTGTGAATATATGTAACATAATTATTATAATTATCTTCAATGCACCTTTAGGCGTACACTACAGCAAATATTAAACATCATGCCGTACAAACAGGTTCTCAATATTTAAAAACGAACACCGAACACCTTGCTCTGGCATACTATATATTTATTTATCGATTTTTATCGATCGCATATGTCGATGTCGGTCAGCTGTTACTTTTTCTGATAACACGGTATTTTGCGTCTGAGTTGCGCCTACAATATGTCGTGTCGTGGCATTCGTTTAGTGTTCGCTGTAATATATATGTAATGAGAAATAATATTTCTTACATTCACACCAATTAGCGTACACCAAAGTAAGCACTGAAAGACTTGTGTTATGGATACTAGGATAACGGATAGACATAGGTATACATACATAGATGTATTTATTTTTAATTTTATTTATTAAAAGTCAGCTAATAAGATGAAGACTTTAAGATAATTTAATCTTATTATTACTAACAACGCTACTAAATTATGCCTTAATTACAGGCTGCCACAACTTGCCTAAAAATCTTAGTTTACAGTATTGTATATCGTTATAAAAAAATAAATAAAAACACAGTAAGATCTCTATTCATTTACATAAAATAACTTATTAACATTTATATGCATATCTGGGGGCCCGTGCCCGATTGAAATATTGTTAAGGTAGGGAGTAGAAAATGTATGATGACCACTGCCTTAGTCACCCTGTGATCACGGCTTCTGTAAGGGAGTCGAAACGTCAGGATTAAATATTAATTATGAGCAAACGATCCGTAAATAAATTAGTTATATAAATGTGTAATGTGTGCTGAAGTGTAAGATATATATTCCTTTAACTGCCATTATATTACATGGTATTTACAATGTCATGACGTGTAATTTAATCGTTTAAACGAATACTTTGGCCACTTTCCTTTGCTGTTGTCTTGGTAAGGATCGTTTTTAGGGATCGAGGTTAGCCAAGAACTACTTTCTCATTCCTTCAACTTAGTTTTCAAGGGAAACTCTATTTCTCTTTTCATCTTAAGGGGATGAGTTGTATTAGGACTGTTACAAAACTACTTCATAATCGAAATAATTATAATCATTTCACTGTAATTAAGATGGCAGATTTACATCATGTTTCACCTATTAATAAGCATGCTATAGTCTTGTTAAAATTCCAATTTTAATAATAAAAAATAAATTCCGGACCACTCACAACAATTATTTGTATCTACTCGTACTATGGGTACTAAATAATGTATAGAATACATATATATAAAAAATCATGATTCGGGAACAAATGATTAAGTTCATCACACAAACATATGCTCACAGGGCCTTTGATGCAGAACGTAAGATCGCTACCGTTGCACCTAGCGGCCGTCAAATTTATTAAACGTGTGGAGTAAATATTACAAATAAATATTGAATTATATTTGAAATTTTGCGTGAAATAGTGTTCTCACACCTTGAAATTTGAAATCGATTTGCAGTTTCGATGCAGTTATGTCATCTGCAGAAAGGCTGTAAAAAGGACTGGCTTACTGGACTGTTCGTTTTGCTGCAATAACACCATGAAATTAAAACCCAACAATCTCCTTTAAGGCAAAAATGGACGTTCAACATGACGAAATTTAATGACATAAATTCTATACTTTGATTACCATGGAAACAATGGTCCCTTGATAAAAACTATTGAAGAAAAGGAAAAAGACACTTAAAATTGTAATATTTCCGTTTTCTAGATGCCTCAGAAATGCTTGAAAACCTTGACCGAACTATTAAGCAAAACCTGACAGAGTTGTCATTGGAAACTAACCTTTATTCTTAAGCAGGATAGGTTATTGGCTTGTCATGTTTAGTCTCGGTCAATTATGGGCCGGCATAACAAATGATAGGATTTCCTGCCTATTGTTGACCAAATGTGAGTCAAGGTTTCCTAATTCAGTTTAGCTGGCAGCCTATATAATCAAATACCTGAAGCTTTCAAGAGTTACCATTGCATCTTTTTAAGACACTTCATCCCACATGTTGTAGAACAGAATCGCGTCGACGGAGCGCACGAAAAATAAAGAAGACTTTGGTGTAGAGAAATATAATTTATAATCTATGAACACAAATTTGTTGTTTGTGTGTTTGTCTGTCCGCTTTTTTTGCCCCGCTCTTTTCCCATGGTATCAATAACGTTACCATAGCAACGCGTTAGTAGCTAGTAATATACAATAATTACAAATTAAAGAAAATTATATACGCGGAAAACATCACCTAGCAACCGAAATAAAATTGAAGTCTCTCTAGTGATGCTAGCTGTACCAGAAACAGCACCGGCGCGCCTACCTGTGCGAGACGTCATGTCATATTTTCATGGCACGTAAAGGTGGGGTGCCACTATTGCCTCGCTTAGCGTCTTTGACCGAACCCGAAGTTCTACTCGAGGAATAGAAAAAAAATGCAATATGGTGGAATTTTTTTTTTCATAGAAAATGTATGGGGAACAATTAAGTAACTACGAGTTGCGAACTATGAAGACTATGAGACTGTTCGATTTCAAAAGTTTTTATGGGAGAAAAGAAGAAGATCATGATCGAGGGTTCAGAAGACGGTTAAGAAGCATGGGCATGATATTAATGATAGGTGTGGGATGCGTAAACAAAAATCACTCGAAACTTCATCCAACGGACAAGAACGGGCAGTGAGCTAAAAAATAATTCAAACTGGCGAACACAAGATGGCCGCCATACAAATTTCGTCGGTGTCTTTCTCGGAAAGTATAAAAGCTGAAAGAGTGGTTTCTTAGCAAAATATAATCAGGATCTAAGTTGAATGAATTCAAAACGGCGGAATTGATTTTTCTGTACCTAATATATGATATGCTGAATATTGATTGGGAACTATGCAAGTCTACGATTCCATTACAAAATTTGTTTTTATGGACGCACTGTTATTCTGCGAAATGATTCGGATAAAAATATCAAAAAAAATGGTGATCTCGATCTCGATCACGGTTCGGAAGATGGGTGAGGAGCACGACCAAGGTATTAAAAATATTATGTTCTTGCAGATAGATGCAGTTAGCAGAAGATACAGTCATAGATATTATTGTATCTACTAATTTGTAAGGGATAATATATATATATATATATATATATATATAACAATAACCTCAAATCGTTGCTACACAACATCGTACTAGAACAAAAATAATATAAGGGTTTACAATGCGTGTAAATGCTTATATTGAACTAGTGGCTTCGTAAGCCAGAAGAAACTCGACAAGGTTTGCTTATTTCTCCAATTTATTATGTGTTACATTATATAGTTTTTTTTTAATGCGTTCGCTCTTGATCCCAACCAAGCCCGGGGGCCAAGACAGAATCCACGATGGAATGAGTTAACCCAGAAGGTGCCTATTCACCCTGGCTTTGAAAACGTACGGGTTAAAAGTACTCGGAAATGGTAATAAAACATTTAAGAAATCCTCTTGTAGTACCAAGGCGTATCAGAAAAAATGCTATTATAATGATCGGATTTTATACAGTAAAAAAAATATAGCAACAAGGCTATTAACTCAACTCATTCTTGACCGATATGGTAAAAACCTTTGTTTATGAGGGTAGTGCAGTGAGCGTATGTGCAACTTTGTTATAAAAGTAAAAGCTCTACCCAGCTTAATTAACTTCCTGTTTTTTGAAGCCAGAAACATGGAACAGCAAGTTTATTTTTGTAAGTACTAGCGGCCCGTCCCGGCTTCGCACGGGTGGATGTTCTTTAATTTTTTCCTATTATTAAATACTAGCTTTCCGCCCGCGGCTTCGCCCGCATGGTATTCGGTATACGATATTGCGGTATAAAACACAACTATAAGAAAACTTCTCATTCCCACGGAAAAATCTAAGAAGCGCGATGTAACGCTGGATACAATTAGTTGTTAAACCAAAACTGAATGGTACACTATATTATATGTTTTCCCTTGTGGAGCAAAAACATGCAGATTTTGGGCACTGGAATCCCGGGAACACGCTACATAGAGCTGACCATGCGAAAAACAATGATTTTCCAAGTGTACTCCAGCAACCATCTATCGCATACCTCAAAAACTAAATAGCGTTAGCTATCATTCCACTTCTTATGTATTTTAAATAACACATCGTTACCATGTTTTAAAAAACACCCAGCGCCATCTATCGCATACCTCAAGAACTATATAACGTAACTAATACTTATACCAATTAGTAATTCGTTGACTTTAGTGATTTCAGGATAAGTAGATGTAAAAAAAACAATTTAGACGATAAAACAAATTGTACGTCATCCCTCTAGAATTCCTCATTTTCGAGGATTCATTTTCGTATCATTTAGCTTCAAAATTTACATGTTCATATTCGTTTGCAACATATAAGTAGATGTAAAAAAAACAGTTTAGACGATAAAACAAATTGTACGTCATCCCTCGGGAATTCCTCATTTTCGGGGATTCATTATCGTATCATTTAGCTTCTAAATTTACATGTTTATATTCGTTTGCAATATTTTGCCTTGTTTTAAACGACACACAGCGCCATCTATAATCCATCCATCAAGCAAACAATATTTTTGTTTTTCCTCGGGAATATCAATTTTTTCCAGGATAAAAAGTACCCTATTATTTAACCCGGACTTTTATCTTTACGTCTGCAAAATTTCAAAGCAATCGGTTCAGTAGTTACGGCGTGAAAGCGGAACAAACAAACAAACTCACTTTCCAATTTATAATATTAAGAGGATTTTTCCGTTAGAGCCATCTAGCGTCCGGTAGACGAACTACTTGCGGTTAACGCGTTGCTATGGTAACGCATATACAATGCAAAAAGAGCGGAAAAAGAGCGGACAGACAAACAACAAATTTGTGATCTTAGATTGTAGATTAATTGTATCAACATTGCTATATTTTATAAAAGTATCACAGTAAATGTCTTACGCCTGTAATGCAGGCGAAAGATGCATCATTTCCGCATCATAGCTATGACGTTTTAACCACTGCAGCAACGACCTTGTTACTGCTTACCATTATAGAAATCCAGAAAACACCGCCAATGTTATAATATACAGCTACATTTTTCCTGTCGGGTATAAGAAGAAGTCCTTGGAAACTGGAAAGAATAAGAATTAAGAATAGTTTAGAAGTATTTTACCCCTTCTACTTTTTTCAATCTTGTTATCTCCCAATACTGATTATTATTATTATTAATGTGTGATTTCTTTGAGGCATAATTGTAGTCAAATGAACTATTACTAGTTACATTGTTAACGATGAATTACAACTTTTAAATAAACTTTTTTTTTCTTTGACGGATTTTGCACTTCTTTTATTTTATATTTAATCCTGACGTTTCGCTGACGTTAAGTCGCGATCACAGGATAAAAAATTTGATTTATAAAAAAAACTTAGCAGTTAGGAACATGCCCGATTAAAATATTGTGAATGTAGTAGAAAATATATATGACGACTATTACCTTAGTCATCATGTGATAACGGCTCACGGGATCAGAGGAGTCAAAACGTCAGGATTAAATATAAAATAAATTATGCGCAAAATCCGTAAAAAATATTTTTATTTAAATTTGTAATGAGCGCGGAAGTATAAGAACTAAAGATGTATTACATTTTCATATTAATTATGGCCAACGTTAATTCGTAATTATCATATTATTATGAAACATTACAAATAAATAATTAAAATGAAAATAAATTTATTCAAATGCACTTCAAAAGAAGTAGTTTTGAATCGTCCAACATTTTTACCTACCACCCATTCAGGACGTCTTTTAATTGACAAGAAGAATGGGCGCAAGAAACTCGTCAGCTTTAACAGAAGTAACGACATTTACAATATAAAACGTCGTCACCATAAACAATCCAGAAAAAAAAAAACGAAATTATTTTGTTATGACAATACTAATAGTGTTATGATATCATTATTTCATTGATTACAACAAAGTCAACAAGTATCTGTATTTACTTAAAGTAAGTATCCCTGAACATTGCATTAACATACAGGTAATACAAATAAGGTAGATATGTAATTTTCCTGATGCAGCTGTCAAACCACTTTCTTTGACATAAATATTCCGCTTTAGTTTGCCACTGTACCTAATGTCAAAGTTCTTTATTGTTGCGACACGAGGAAAAAGTGAAACGACCCGTAACGATGACAATGGCATGCTTCACACGCGCGCGTGACTGGCGCTGCGATCGCGACGCGTAGGTACGCGAGAAATTTGCAGACCCAGGTGGCCAATTATGGCAACCTTATTTCAATCTATGAAAAAAATTATTTTATTTGGAGAGATAAAGGCTTTAAAACCTGACTGAAGCATTTTATGCCCATCTCGCTGTTAGCAAGTTCCTCTCCACGGTCATAACAAGTCCCCTCGCATTGCAGATTTGATGTTTTTCAGCCTTGCTAACAAGCCAGATTCCGTAAAGGTTTCAGTAGAGCATATCTACACGTTCAGCTTTCACAGAAGACAGAGTAACATAATCGGCCACTTTGTCTAGCGATTGGGGACTATGAGAAAGCCTATGATTAGATCGAGATCTGGGTGGTACTATAGTCTTTACAGCGTTTCCAGATTTACTAAAAGTGTTGAAATGTTTGTATAAAGAAACCACAATGTCAACGTGGTGTGAGATAAGAAGACGTAATTTCTCCAAAATTGTTCATTAAGATGATGATGATTAAGAAAGATGTTGGCGAATACATCACTTACGTTTTGTCGATAATAAAGTTATACTGGCAGGATCTGTATACCATGCTGACTTCTGTAGATTTTCGAAACAGGTGGGTATAAAAATGAACATGGAAAAGACTAAGATCATGCAAAATGTCCATTTCGTCGATATCGGTGATTGTTGGACGCGGTACTCTCAAAGTTGTCCACGAATATCTTTACCTAGGTCAAATAGTCCAATTACGTAAGTCAAACTTCGATAAAGAGGTGACACGACAAATCCAATTCGACAGAGTAAGTAACTTTTGGGAAGTTGCGCGGTATTTTCTTGTCCCAAACCCCCAGTCTGATGACTAAGCTTTCAAACAGTGTATCTTGGCAGTGATGATATAGGGTATTAAGACGTGGTCCTTAACTGTAGGCCTCTAAAACAGCATAGAGTCACTCGGCGTGCTATGGAGAGAACCATGCTCGGTGTCTTTTGCTTGATAAAATTTTAATTAAATTTCTTTGAACGGGTTCAAAATATATTAAAGGATAGGCAGCGTATAGTTGCCATAATTACAATTTATATTTCTTTCTTTTGTTATGGAACATACAGTTTCATATTAGGTGGAGTAACAAAATAAATAACACATAACAACCCTGTAGTTCCCTAGAATAACATGATTGTAGTGGGTATGGATGTTATAAAAGTAAAAAAAATCGGTACACCTAAGAAATTTTTATTGGAAGCAAGTTTTCCCAAAGGGAAAATTAACAAACTCCCGTTGTAAAAAGGAAAAGTGCTTGAATTGCGTAGGTAACTGTAAATATAGTGTAGACTCACGTTGACAGAGTACTACCTATCAGTACATATTTGTTACGAAAAGGAAACTAATTATAATGGTAATAGTGCACATTATAGATTGCCTAAGTTTGTGTTTCCTCACAAATAAGATTTAGAGGTCAAGTCACGAGTGAATACCTATGTATCTTCTAGGCAAGCGCAACACATCCTAGATCGCATCGTCGCATACCATCAGGCGAGATAGTGGACAAGCGCCTAACAATTAACTTAAAAAAAAGATATTCCAAAAAAACCCGTGAAACTAAAAGATATAATGTTTTGAATTCTGAAAAATATAATTTTAATACAAACAAATACAAATGGTTTCACGTAAGAGAACAACGATGAAGGTGATATCTATCACAGATTAGGTAAACGTGACATTACTTTGTGTAGTTTATGGTATGTTTGAGTTTTTTTTGAAACCTTAGTTTTGATAACTCTTTAATATGTATAATCTTGAATATATATGCAACTCTTTAATATATTAATTAAAACAATTTGGTATGTCCAAAACGTGGTAACATGGCAACCGGACTAGCAGAAGCACTAATCCAGCAATGACCATATAAATATGCTAAAACTTGTCAATTTAAATTTACAACCTTTAAAACCTTTTTAGTAGTCATATCATCAATAAAACAGTAATCAAGATAAAAATGAGTGAGCTTTTCATAGGCAAATGTCTTTTGAATATCTTAAATACGAACATTTTAATAAACTCACAGGTAGAAGGCGTATATCTGAATACTAATGTCAGTATGTCCATAAAAATATTTTTATTTAGATATATTTATATATAATATTAGCTGTTGCCCGCGACTTTGTATACGTGTAATAGAAGTCTGCCCTTATCACCTAGGGGTATAAAAAAGCCTACGACCCATTCTCAGACCTAACAAATATACACAACAAAATTCATAAAAATTGGTTGCACCGTTTCGGAGAAATTCGATAACAAATACATTGACACGATATTTTTTGTATATAGGATTTAAACGATGTATGACAACTGCATTTAAATAGAAAAAATAATTAAATAAAAAAAGGAGCTGCATGTGCTCATACAACCATTTCCCTTTTTCCATTGGACATCCAGACGCACTGCAGGCTACCACCCTTTCTTGGTAGCTATTCCTACATGTCGCACCAAGCGCTTCTCAACATCCTTCAAAATGCGTAGAGCAAAGGAGTAAAACTAAAACTCACAAGACCGTCAGAGTTCTCGGTATTTTACCGAAAGTTTCATCAAGGTTCAACAGAACGCAGTGGCGCCGGCGTTCACACGAGACTAAACGACTTTAAATTCTAATTCCTGATACATTACGTTTTCTATGAACAAGTTTGATTCAAATGCAGTAATTTTTTTAAGTAGTATCACTACAGAAAATATATAAACGTCATTCTGGACTTCCTCACTGTTATTATTATTAGCGGCCATTAATGAGGCACTTGACATTTGACAGGTTACTTCCTGCCGGAATTTCAAGCAGTTTACCTCTGATTTGAGACAGAACGTGGTATCCACTACGCTATTTATCTCCTTCATCTGTTTTTCAAAAACAATAATTTCATTTACCATACTTTTTATGCTGATCACACAATAAAAGTAGTCTATGTTACTCTTTATAACATCAAATATTTATTAGTGAAAGTCCCGTCCAAATCAATCCATCCGTTTTGGATATTAGTTGGAACAAACAAGTTAATACGATATTCGTTTTTTATAGGATTCATTTTGGAGAGTGTGCAGCAGAATTGCACAGACTTGTTCGGCGGTCCCCATTTTTTCATCGGACAACCAGATTTATAAATAGGCGCCATCAATGGTGGTATATGGTTGATATACCAAAGAGTCGCGTAAGCGTTTTGGTTCCTATTTAGTATACCGTACAGCTAAACAGTGGAACTCTTTGCTGAGTCTAGGCAAGCGCGTCACATCCGAGCGCGTCACAGATAGCGGTCAGGCGCCTATTTACCATGTAAAAAAGCTTTTACTTTTACTTTAAAAATAGACTGTAATCTTTATATATAAATAATTCCTGCCACATTGTTTGACCGCGATGAACTCCGAAACTACTCAACCGATTGAGATGACGTTTTTCATTTTGCTGGATTTGCTCCAACTTAGGACATAGGATTAGGTTTCGTTTTAATTTATAATAAAAAAAAATTGTATATTATAATAAGTAAGCCATAGCAACGCGTGGCGGGGTCAGTTTTATTGTAGATAATCTCAATCTTATCTTTTTTCCTTTATTTCTTTCAAATCCATATCTTCAAATCGAATAGCATCCAGCAAAATAAAAATAGATCCTTCTCACTCAAGGGTGTCGTAAATGATTATGACTGTAGGTAATCGCAATGCTCCTTCCACAGACCGTAAAAAAAGGCAGCAGCATTTCCAAATGTAACTGCGATCTCCAACCTGCCTGCCAAGAGATTACGATTAGATTAAGGTTAAGTTGTTATTAATAATCTTTTTGTTATTGCTTTTCCAATTATCTTTTGTCTTCATCTTAACAGCTTTATTAAGCGAGTAATGAACAGTGAAATAGTTTTAGATCTAACGAAATCAATAGGCCTTCGCTTTGCTGATACGGTGAGAAAATGTATTTGGTCGCAACATTTTTTACATCACAGTAATTACAACGGCCATTTTAAAAAGCAAAAGAAAAAACTATCGGAATGAATATTGCGATGATGGCAGATAGTGTGAAAAAGGCATTATTTCTAATAAAGATTCCGATAAGTTTATACAAAATACTTTCTTAAAAGTTAACAAAATAAATCCCAGTGATCTAACTTTATAATTATACTAGCTGATCCGGCAACGCTGTGTTATGAAATTAGAATGAAACCTATCTTATGTCCTAAGTTGAAATAAATTGGGTAAAATTAAAAAGGAAACATCAAAATCGGTTGAGTAGTTTCGGACTTTATCGCGGTGAAACACTGTGACAGGGAAGATATATATATATTATATATATACACAATTTATATACACAATTGAGATCTATATATTATATATATATATAATATAAATAAATATATATATATATATATATATATATATTTACAATACAATTTAAAATTATGAAAACTAAATGGTTGTCTCATCTCAATCGATTGGTCAAACATTTGTAAAAATGTGTCTTTCGAATACGAGAGGATGTTCCTCTCATTGATGAAACAACGCTGGCCTATAGCGTAAAATCAGAAAGGCACTAGAAAATTTCGACGAGTGATCGCAAGGCTCGGTAGCTCAATTGGGAGAGCATTGGACCGGATTTCCAAAGGTTGCGGATTCAGTCCCGCCTGAGAATTCACTTGGGACCTGAGTCGATTTTTTCTAGTATTTTTCTATCATAATAAAATAAAAAGGGTAAAAAATTTAGTCAGAATTTAGTATAATCAGTACTACTAGTTGTAATCACTTCAATGTTTTTTCTTAAACAAAGCTAGGTTTCTTTTATTCCGTTTAGGCACAATTGAATAACATTGATTAATGGTAAAAAATGTTGATATTTTTAATGTTTCGTTTTTCGCCTCGTGATTGGGCCATTGTGTGCGTATTGGGTTTACCTCCTACTCCATCCAACCCAACTCATCCCAGAATGCTAGCAGCCTGTTCAGGCTACTGCAGGCTTCAGGGAGAGATGTCGGATATTGGAGTACATGTTGTAGAGTCTCCTCTGCCTCAATGCAGCCTCTGCATACAGGGCTCTCGGTCACACCTATGTCAGATAGGTGCTTGTTTAGTGAACAATGACCAGTTATTGTACTAATAACTTTGCGGATCTTGTCCCTGTTCAATCTGATGAGATTGTTTAATGCTTATTGTAGACAATCAATTTGTTTGTAATCGGGTCCCTGGAACTCGATTAATCAAACTTAACCTTTCTATTATGAAAGCTGCGTTTGCGCAGCGTCCGTGTGCGTAGCCTCCGGCAACACGGCAATAGGTATATAGCGGTTTATTTTTTAATCACGCGAATGTCTTAGCGGTATCGTATACGATGATGAGTGGATGGCAAAAAACATTTTTTAAAACAAGCTTTTATTATTACTTTTAAATAAAATGAACTTAAAATTTAAAAAGTTCAAGCTCGATGGGGTTGTGTCGTTTTATTGGTAAGTTCAGGCCACCTTCCAGCTCTACCATGAGACTTACAAACTTCATACGTTCATTTATAAGACATACTTCAAAGATGTTTGTTGTTGTATAATCTGTCAGTTCATGGTTCGGTTTCGGCAATCGCACAAGATATTTAGTTAATACATTCACGCGCACATTAGGTAAACATTGAAAAAAAAAACAACTTTTTTACGGATTTTGCGCATAATTTATTTTATATTTAATCCTGACGTAGTTCTGTGATCACAGAATGACTGAGGTAATGGTCGTCATATATTTTCTACTACTTTCACAATATTTTAATCGGACACGTTCCTAATTGTTAAAGTTTTATATAAACCTCAGGATTAAATATAAAATAAATTATGCGCCAAATCCATAAAAAGTTGTTTTACTAATTGCACAATATTTTGAAGTATACGAGGCACGAGAAAAACCAGTCTGTAAGTCATTTTTCAAAGCTTACAGTAACAGTATGTAGGTTTACGAGACACCTAGAGATGATACGATGACAACTAAAAGATGATATTGATTTCAAATTGTTTATTCTAACACGAACTGATAAAGTTAATTATAGGCTAAATGAATGATATATGAGACCGTCTGCCGCAATGTGTGTGGTAACGTGAATTGTTGCAAAATTTAAATCATTTAACCCAATAAAAACATATATGATTCCACGAAATGCACGGTTGCACTTTACAGCAGATGTTATACAAGCATAGGCTCAAATTTCATAATCGTAATTACATCCGCTACTGCAAAAGCGAGCGATTTAAAGATCAGTAATAATTTTAAGAGTTCGAGGCTATTGATTCTAAAATAAAGCATTTGATCTGTTCAATTCACTCGTTTTAATGGTGAGGCGAATAAGGCCCTTGCTTTCATGCCATTTGAAGAGTATAACTATAATTTGCGAGAATAGTTCACCTGTCAAGTTTGAAATGGCGATTGGCGAAAGTGTGGAAAGCAATGAATGCTCCCATTTTGAGCAACTTGGAGATAAAGGCTAAGTTAAGAGCTGATAATTGCTGGTACATTATACTGTATTGACGATACCATTCTTTCGTATTGTCTGTTTTTAATAAATTTGAAGTGTATGAAACGGTTTATCCATCTTTTTTCTTGGGGAAAGAAAGAGGACTATTTAATAAAGTTCCACAAAGTACAGTTGATTTATTTTTGTATAAATTAAAAAAGTATGTGAAAAATAACCTCATGTCCAAAGTGGTCAAAGATAAGTCAATGACTATCTAATATTATTGGAAGAAATATTATTGGAAGTTATATTATTGGAAGTAATATTATTGGAAGTTATATTATTGGAAGTAATATTATTGGAAAAATATTATTGGAAGTATTATTATTGGAAGTAATATTATTGGAAGAAATATTATTAGAAGTAAAATTATTGGAAAAAATATTATTGGAAGTAATATTATTGGAAAAAATATTATTGGAAGTAATATTATTGGAAGTTATATTATTGGAAGTAATATTATTGGAAGTTATATTATTGGAAGTAATATTATTGGAAGTAATATTATTGGAAGAAATATTATTGGAAGTAATATGTATCGTTTCAACATAAAACTATTTATTACAGGTCGTATCAAACAGCTATTAGCATTTGTTAATTTTAATAATTATTCATCACTGGTAGTTGGAGCATGATATGATCTCTTGGATAGTGGCGTGTGGTGCGGGTTGTTGCGTTCCCTAAGATATGGTTGAGCGAAGCCAAGGCTGCGTCAAGCTTGTGGTCGGGTGCTGCCTTGGGAGATGGGTCTGCTTTAAACTATTAGTATTGCCGACAATTACTTCAAATACATTTTTATGTTGCTTTTTAAATTTGTCTTTTATACTCTGTATGTCATAGTAATGTTTAAGTATATTTATTAAAACAGATACTTGTGGACTTTGTTGTAATGAACGATTTAGTGAAACCATAATAAAACTATTATTATGATAATAGAATAATATTGTTATTTGTTTATTATGTACGGTGACTAAGTATAATATTGTTGATGTCGTTACTTCTGTTAAAGCTGACGAGTTTCTTGCGTCAATTCTTCTTGCCACTTAAAAGAAGTACTGAATGGGTGGTAGGCAAAAATGTTCGACGATTCAAAATAACTTATTTTAAGTGAATAATAGTTATTTTTTATGCAAGGCTGCAAAGTTGAGTTACATTTATTGAAACTCTCTATTGAAATGAAGTATTATTGTATAACGATGTTTCGGAACGTACCATGTGAAAAGAAAGGTTTCCTATTTTAAAACACTTTTCCACGCTAGCGGATAAAACTTAATTTTCCACGCTGTAATTGAATGACAAATCAAACTTTTTCGAGCGTGTGAGGTAAAAGTTATTTTCATTTTCATATCCAACTTAAGACTTTTAGAGCTTTGCACTATATAACTATGTATGGCCTGCCGTTTGTTCGGGCCATATGGCTTACTGTATAAGGCGTTATCATATTATTGTAACAGACTAATGTCCTTGGTGTTATGGTCATAGTTAACCATTATTTAGTCCAGGGTTCGATGGAGTAAGATTATCAAGTGTGATAAGTGATGGTTAAATTGCTACGTTGACTTGGTAACATGGTATTACGAAGCTTCTGGTATAATTCTACTTGTACTATGTGCCAATAGTTAAAATAGTTTTACACTTAAGGGTGTACTTGCTTATACAGGTTCTTAATTTATATTTAATTGAATTTATATTTAGATTTTTTTATTTTCCCACCAATTAGCCTAGCCCAAAGTAAGCACGTAAGGCTTTTATTATGGATACTAGGGTAAGGGATAGGCAAACATATATGATACATAGATATGTAATATTCATAGAAATATATATAAATACTCATGGCTCAAGTACAAATGTTCGTTTTAATCACACAAACTGCCCCATCCGGGATTTTTGAGTCCGCGGACTAAATCCGGGGCAGTCCTGACTATGCCCAAAACTGTCGGTGGAAAGGCAGAATCACTACCTTTGCATCGAGCGATCATCGAACAAAAAAAATACCAATATTACGATTTGTTAAAGTAAAAAATCTCTCTAAAATTTCAGATTGTGGGATGTGTAAGGGGAATTTTTATATAAATAATATTAAATAAGAAATTTTATTTATTACAACTTTTTTTAGAGATATTTTTTTTATCTACTCTCATAGTAAGTCACCGTGTTGTGAAAGACAGACTCCTTAGTTGCATTTTGAAAGAAAAAAATGCAATAATTGTGTGGGTATTGTTTGCTTAACGGTGTGTGTGTGTGTGTATACATACGTACAGTCATTCCTATAGGTTGTTCTAATGTATCATAATCCAATGACTCTACCCACCTTAGCAAGAATTTCTTTTACTATTTAAGAGCAGGTGTTTATTATCAAGGCGCTGCACAAAATATTCGAAATGTTTTTTGGCAAAACTTGAACGGACCAATAAAATTTCACATTTAATATCTTTTGTATGATTTTGGATTTTAAATGTAACTGGATTCCATCTTTATATGTATAAAATTGACTTATTATTTATTGTTTACGATGTTGTTTACATTATTAGTTCCTCATTCTGATAGTAGACCCTAAATAAGATCTTTAGTATTTAAATAAAATTTATTTCTCCTGGATCAGTTACGCCGTCGTGGTTCCCCCGAGACGGTCGCTTATATAAAGCTGTCATAGCTTTCCTAAGCTATGACACTTCTTATTATGGATTTGGCGCATAATTTATTTTATATTTAATCCTGACGTAGTTCTGTGATCACAGAATGACTGAGGTAATGGTCGTCATATATTTTCTACTACTTTCACAATATTTTAATCGGACACGTTCCTAATTGTTAAAGTTTTATATAAACCTCAGGATTAAATATAAAATAAATTATGCGCCAAATCCATAAAAAGTTGTTTTACTAATTGCACAATATTTTGAAGTATACGAGGCACGAGAAAAACCAGTCTGTAAGTCATTTTTCAAAGCTTACAGTAACAGTATGTAGGTTTACGAGACACCTAGAGATGATACGATGACAACTAAAAGATGATATTGATTTCAAATTGTTTATTCTAACACGAACTGATAAAGTTAATTATAGGCTAAATGAATGATATATGAGACCGTCTGCCGCAATGTGTGTGGTAACGTGAATTGTTGCAAAATTTAAATCATTTAACCCAATAAAAACATATATGATTCCACGAAATGCACGGTTGCACTTTACAGCAGATGTTATACAAGCATAGGCTCAAATTTCATAATCGTAATTACATCCGCTACTGCAAAAGCGAGCGATTTAAAGATCAGTAATAATTTTAAGAGTTCGAGGCTATTGATTCTAAAATAAAGCATTTGATCTGTTCAATTCACTCGTTTTAATGGTGAGGCGAATAAGGCCCTTGCTTTCATGCCATTTGAAGAGTATAACTATAATTTGCGAGAATAGTTCACCTGTGAAGTTTGAAATGGCGATTGGCGAAAGTGTGGAAAGCAATGAATGCTCCCATTTTGAGCAACTTGGAGATAAAGGCTAAGTTAAGAGCTGATAATTGCTGGTACATTATACTGTATTGACGATACCATTCTTTCGTATTGTCTGTTTTTAATAAATTTGAAGTGTATGAAACGGTTTATCCATCTTTTTTCTTGGGGAAAGAAAGAGCACTATTTAATAAAGTTCCACAAAGTACAGTTGATTTATTTTTGTATAAATTAAAAAAGTATGTGAAAAATAACCTCATGTCCAAAGTGGTCAAAGATAAGTCAATGACTATCTAATATTATTGGAAGAAATATTATTGGAAGTTATATTATTGGAAGTAATATTATTGGAAGTTATATTATTGGAAGTAATATTAT
Source organism: Calamotropha paludella (assembly GCA_927399485.1). Classification (NCBI taxonomy): domain Eukaryota; kingdom Metazoa; phylum Arthropoda; class Insecta; order Lepidoptera; family Crambidae; genus Calamotropha; species Calamotropha paludella. The sequence goes on along the minus strand of OV656817.1, from coordinate 23,759,564 downwards.
TGGAAAAATATTATTGGAAGTATTATTATTGGAAGTAATATTATTGGAAGAAATATTATTAGAAGTAAAATTATTGGAAAAAATATTATTGGAAGTAATATTATTGGAAAAAATATTATTGGAAGTAATATTATTGGAAGTTATATTATTGGAAGTTATATTATTGGAAGTAATATTATTGGAAGTTATATTATTGGAAGTAATATTATTGGAAGTAATATTATTGGAAGAAATATTATTGGAAGTAATATGTATCGTTTCAACATAAAACTATTTATTACAGGTCGTATCAAACAGCTATTAGCATTTGTTAATTTTAATAATTATTCATCACTGGTAGTTGGAGCATGATATGATCTCTTGGATAGTGGCGTGTGGTGCGGGTTGTTGCGTTCCCTAAGATATGGTTGAGCGAAGCCAAGGCTGCGTCAAGCTTGTGGTCGGGTGCTGCCTTGGGAGATGGGTCTGCTTTAAACTATTAGTATTGCCGACAATTACTTCAAATACATTTTTATGTTGCTTTTTAAATTTGTCTTTTATACTCTGTATGTCATAGTAATGTTTAAGTATATTTATTAAAACAGATACTTGTGGACTTTGTTGTAATGAACGATTTAGTGAAACCATAATAAAACTATTATTATGATAATAGAATAATATTGTTATTTGTTTATTATGTACGGTGACTAAGTATAATATTGTTGATGTCGTTACTTCTGTTAAAGCTGACGAGTTTCTTGCGTCAATTCTTCTTGCCACTTAAAAGAAGTACTGAATGGGTGGTAGGCAAAAATGTTCGACGATTCAAAATAACTTATTTTAAGTGAATAATAGTTATTTTTTATGCAAGGCTGCAAAGTTGAGTTACATTTATTGAAACTCTCTATTGAAATGAAGTATTATTGTATAACGATGTTTCGGAACGTACCATGTGAAAAGAAAGGTTTCCTATTTTAAAACACTTTTCCACGCTAGCGGATAAAACTTAATTTTCCACGCTGTAATTGAATGACAAATCAAACTTTTTCGAGCGTGTGAGGTAAAAGTTATTTTCATTTTCATATCCAACTTAAGACTTTTAGAGCTTTGCACTATATAACTATGTATGGCCTGCCGTTTGTTCGGGCCATATGGCTTACTGTATAAGGCGTTATCATATTATTGTAACAGACTAATGTCCTTGGTGTTATGGTCATAGTTAACCATTATTTAGTCCAGGGTTCGATGGAGTAAGATTATCAAGTGTGATAAGTGATGGTTAAATTGCTACGTTGACTTGGTAACATGGTATTACGAAGCTTCTGGTATAATTCTACTTGTACTATGTGCCAATAGTTAAAATAGTTTTACACTTAAGGGTGTACTTGCTTATACAGGTTCTTAATTTATATTTAATTGAATTTATATTTAGATTTTTTTATTTTCCCACCAATTAGCCTAGCCCAAAGTAAGCACGTAAGGCTTTTATTATGGATACTAGGGTAAGGGATAGGCAAACATATATGATACATAGATATGTAATATTCATAGAAATATATATAAATACTCATGGCTCAAGTACAAATGTTCGTTTTAATCACACAAACTGCCCCATCCGGGATTTTTGAGTCCGCGGACTAAATCCGGGGCAGTCCTGACTATGCCCAAAACTGTCGGTGGAAAGGCAGAATCACTACCTTTGCATCGAGCGATCATCGAACAAAAAAAATACCAATATTACGATTTGTTAAAGTAAAAAATCTCTCTAAAATTTCAGATTGTGGGATGTGTAAGGGGAATTTTTATATAAATAATATTAAATAAGAAATTTTATTTATTACAACTTTTTTTAGAGATATTTTTTTTATCTACTCTCATAGTACTTAAGTCACCGTGTTGTGAAAGACAGACTCCTTAGTTGCATTTTGAAAGAAAAAAATGCAATAATTGTGTGGGTATTGTTTGCTTAACGGTGTGTGTGTGTGTATACATACGTACAGTCATTCCTATAGGTTGTTCTAATGTATCATAATCCAATGACTCTACCCACCTTAGCAAGAATTTCTTTTACTATTTAAGAGCAGGTGTTTATTATCAAGGCGCTGCACAAAATATTCGAAATGTTTTTTGGCAAAACTTGAACGGACCAATAAAATTTCACATTTAATATCTTTTGTATGATTTTGGATTTTAAATGTAACTGGATTCCATCTTTATATGTATAAAATTGACTTATTATTTATTGTTTACGATGTTGTTTACATTATTAGTTCCTCATTCTGATAGTAGACCCTAAATAAGATCTTTAGTATTTAAATAAAATTTATTTCTCCTGGATCAGTTACGCCGTCGTGGTTCCCCCGAGACGGTCGCTTATATAAAGCTGTCATAGCTTTCCTAAGCTATGACACTTCCTAGGTGATATTTAGTCAGTAGAGTATGACATAACTTCGAAGCCGGGTCGGAGTATCCATGAGGATTCACCACCGCCATTCCCCTGCGTCCGGAGAGTGCCCAAGTTGCGAAGGGCGTGACAAGAATCATCCTAGATCAAACCTTGATCATTTTAGTCAATTATAAATTGATTTATGTCTCTAATATAGGGGTGTAAGAAATGCAAATGATTATCGATATATATCGTATCGATATTAATTTTGTTTTTAATTAAAACCTATTAATCGTATTATTAGTACAGTTTCTAGAGAACATTCGCGCTATTAAAATTACTATTTATATCGTAATATACTCTAATCATCTTACGTTAAGAGGTCCACATCATTCATTGTGACGACTGATGATGTGCAGCGAGATAATACTGAACGAACTTTTTTTAATGAGCTATAATATAAAGAAAAAATGTAAGTAATTTTTGTGCCGGTCTAAAAAAATATCAATTTTTAACCTTATCGATAGTTGAAATTTTAAATAGATATACATTTAATAATTAAATATCTATACTTTGCACAAATAATATCGATTTATCGATATTTTTTCGATAAGCCTATTCTAACCGAAATAAAATGTAGATCAAAAAAGGCTGCGTGTGGCAATATATCGATCGAGTAACATTCCATATTGAAATAAAGTAGATCTTGCAAAACCCAGACATGTCGTGCGCACACGCACGGCCAAGGTGAGCTAGCGCGGCGACTATTCAGCCGTTGGATAAATCGTTCACACAATGTGCGGTCGTCTAAACACAATTAGGTCAAATTTCATCTATTTGTCCTATAATGGGTTTGAAAATATCTGACTGTTTGGTGCATCGGTGGCGATCCTACCTTTCGCACTGACGATACTAGGTTGGAATCCCAGAAGGGGCAGATGTTTGTGTGATGAATACGAACATTTGATTGGGTTTAACTGAATATTTGACTGAGTCATGAGTATTTTATATATATATTTCTATAAATGTTACATATGTATGCAGGGAAATTTTATTTGGATAAAAAGCAAAGAACGAGCATTGTAAAGCATGCCGTGTGCAGTTAGTTTATCAAAATATCATCCTATTATGACATATGTATATCAATTATTGATACATATCCATCAATCTGAGTTCTTCTTGTAAATTTAAATTAAGTTTTCCTGAATATTTTGGTATTTATTAAGTAAGTCTATATAAGAATGGAATTCAATTGAAATCTGTTAAATATATAATTTTATTTAACATATTAAAATTAGATTCAGTTGATGTTCTGACAGAGGGCAGCACTTATAAGAATTTAATTTTGTATCATCTGCATTTTCTGTCATCTCTGTTCTGGCTGTCGATTGATCTGTACTCTGTGGAAAATAAAGTGTTACAGTGTGCAACAGAATATCTCAATTTCATTTAATAAACATAGAAACCCATATAAATCGATCATCTAAAAAAACCAAAATAGTTTTTCTTTTTTTTCTTATTTCAAATTAAAGTGCGGATGCAGAGAGTTTCGAGTTCCAATTATCCAATGTTTTCGTAGAAGCAATATGATAGCCTGTTTTAAAATGCCATCTATCGTCAGCATTTTGCAAAATGTGGCAAAAAGCGAGGTTTTATGTATAAAAAAATATATAATAACAATACAGATTTATTTAATTCAAATCAAAAGTACATTATTCATTACTGAAATATATAATCAATAGTCATAAATTAACAATAATTTAACGTAAAAATTTAATTTAAAAATTAAATTTATTCTTGTGATATAATAATTTAATTGTGTAATAACCCCGTTGGGGTAAAAGCCTCCTCCAAGGACTTTGCTAAATTAATAATTGAAATATATCAGTAAACCTTGGCTGGTACACAATTAGTAATACTGTAGAATTATCATACGTGGGATATTCGTTGATTGATGAACTTTAAGTCGTAGGGGTTGGCCTGGTTTTGATGTTTCGATCATTCATTATTTTATTTAGTAGTAGAGACGGTTCACGTACGTACGTATAAAACTTTTTAAAGTTAATTGCCCGATAAGGTTTATATATATATATATATATATATATATATATATATATATATATATATATATATACATATATATATATATATATATTATAGATTATATATATATTCAGCAAAAAAGAGCATTGCAAAGCATGCCGGGTGCAGCTACGACAAAATATCGATATACAAAAAGTTTCTATCCTTAATCTCTATATTTTGTTATAGTAACACCTTTACTCATTATCGACCTTCCTAAACTGTAAACTTAGTTAATTAATTTCCCAATGGACATCCCAGTTCCAGATTCAGATTAATAAAAATAATTCTTACATTCACATCAATTAACCTTAGAATTAAAATAACATTAAAATTCACATCAATTAAATTATGGATACTAGGGACCTATGTCCCTATTATCCATAATTTAATTGATAGTCATACATATAAGATGCATAAATATGTAATATTTATAGAAATACATACAAATACCCATGACTCAAGTACTCAAGTGTTCTTCACACAAACATCTGCTATTCCGGGACTCGAACCCAGTATCGTCGGTGCGAAAGGCAGGATCGCTACCGTTGCACCAAATAATCGACAGATTACTTAAGACAACTCAATAAAAGCCCACATCAACAGGTTTAACTAAAACTTACCGACCTTTGTCATCCTTTTGCAGTCAGTTTTATGGACTTGCTGAATTAAACTAGATTGTCGGTGACTCATTGACTAGACTATATCGGCTAGACCATATGGATTAGGTACGATTCAGACCGACCGGCCCGCATCGGGTCGGACCGGAACGGATGCGGACGCATGCCGCGGCAGACGCGGGAGCCGACCGGAGCCGACCAGAGCCGTACGGCCGTCGCGGAATGTATATGTGGCAGAAATATGAACTTACATTTCTTGTTACAAGTTTCAATTTCCTTTACCGCATTGTGAAATGCCTTCCGGGCCGGGCCGATGCGAGCCGGTCGGTCTGAATCGTACCTTAGTCGATTTTTGTGACAAGACAGACTCAAAGAATTTGGAGAGAAATTCGGTTTAGTTTGTTTTTTATTTAATTTATTATTTCATATTACTTACTTTTGTTATTAAATTGCGAGATATAGATAGAAATCTAAATCAAGAACGAACCCATTTTAAATAAATAAATATTTAGTACCCAAACTACAGGCTCAGCTTAGTTTAGTTAGGTCTAAATAATTGTGAGTCGTCCGGAATTTATAATCTTACAAATCATTAATATCATCAGTTTTAGAACTTAAGTTACAAAAAGTAAAGAACAATTGGCATCGTTACCGGCAACCTTCGCCACAATAAAACAGATAAAGACCAGCCTCTAATAAATGATCTTAATTCGATCTTGATTGTGGTATCAGAGTAGGACAATAGACCAATCACTCAGACTACGGAGATGTAGGGCTACCACAGATAGACAATCTAGGCTAGATATTTTATAAGAACAGTAGAATAATGTTAAAACTATAGTTACGAAGTTTGATCGAAATCGATTCAGTAGTTTCAGACTTTATCCCGAACATACACCGTGACACACACACACATATATATATACTAGCCGACCCAGCCACTCGTTGCTGTGTTATAAATTAAAATCAAATCTATCCTATCTTTTAAGTTAGATCAAATAACAGATAGTTACGAAGTTTGATCAAAATTGGTCAAGTAGTTTAGGAGTCCATCGCGGACAAACAACGTGACACGTAATTTATATATATTAAGATATTCCAGCATTTTTATCATTTGTAAATAATAAATTGTATGCATTAAAGTCACAGTCCAAAATTACAGGCAAACACATCTTGAATTTCATTTACTAGTTAAAATAAGTTAAAGTAGGTACATCAACTGTATAAGATTCTTCAAATATTTCTATGATAAATATAATCTGTTCTTTTCTCAAAAGGTAAAGTTTTTGTAGTGTTCAGAAAATTTATTGTTTTATTTTCAATTGTAAAGCCAAATAACAGGTCTTATTTATTTTACAATCAATAGTGTTAAATTAATTAAAAAGTCAAAACTTAAGAATTGAAGTATTTTTTGGTGACTAGGATTATTTTTCTTTTTATGAAAGTTATGAATTAATGTTTGTTTTATGTTACAATTTTCACCTTTCTTTGTACATTTGTAACTAATTTTGTCTCATCGCGAAGTGTACTTTTGTCCAAAATTGCTATTTGTGCAAAAGACAAATGGTGAAGGTATTAAACGAAGCAGATAGCACAACCCTGGTGTATCGGACAATCTCAATGGTTTTATCGAACGAGGAGACTGTTCTTGATCGGCAATTACTTTCTAGCGACAGGTGTTCGTCTGTTATTGTTGCATTGTACCTAGTACGTTGTACATCTGTCATCAATGTGCTGTGAACAAGTGCTGTGAACAATTATACACGTTGTTGTACTATAACATAACCAGAAGAGTCTCTAGCAAACGTAGAGCCCGTATGAAATCATTATTCTAGCGCCCTCTATTGAGCGCGTGGTCAAAATGGAATGGGTACATATAACAGCACATTACCACAAATTGTCAAAATTCCCCAGTGGATAATAAACTCTATTGTTAGAAGGTTAAAAAGAAAAAAGATTAAAGTATTTGCCAGTTTTAGATGTCATTATGTGCTGACTGTATTTAGAGTTAAACAGGGTAAACAACCCTTACAAGTCAAAAATAGATGTTAGGTATATCAATGCCTTAGAAATCGCCAAAAGTAAATGGAAATGGGTGGGACACATAGGGCGTAGAACGGATGGATGATGGGGGAAGAAGGTGCTCGACTGGAGGCCAAGAACTGGTCTTTGTGTGGGTAGACACCCGATGAGGTGGACCGACGATCTGGTCAAAGTTGCCGGAAAGTTCTGGCAGAGGATGGCCCAAAACAGGGAAGAATGGCGGGCAATGCAGGATGCCTACACTCAGCATTGGGTAGCAAATGGAAATTATAAACAAAGCGTCTTTCCATTCTCACTCGATCAGCTGATCGGTCATTTTGTATGGAGAGTCCATTTTGTAAGATTTTCATAAATTGACTATGAAGTGTTCGGCGCCCCTTAATATCGCGGCGCCCGAGCGCAATGCACACCATACGTAAGGACGCCTCTGAACATAATAATATGTACTTCATGATTTTTTTAATGTGGCGTAAAAGGAAAATTATCAAAAAAAAAAATATTATTTTTTAATAGTTACTGGGAAAGGCGTGTCACCTTGAACGAAATATAAAAAAAAAGATAATAAAATGAGCACTGATTTTGATCCCAATCAAGCCCGAGGGCCAAGGCAGTAGCTACGATAGAACGAGCTAACCCAGAAGATGCTTAATCACACTGGCTCTGATAATGGACGGGTTACAAGTACTCGGAAATACAGACGCAGGTAAGGAGTTCCACTCCTTTGCTGTGCGCATTATAAAAGTTGTTGAAAAGCGCTTGGTGCGACAGGTAGGAATAGTAACCAAGTATGGGTAGCCCGCAATGCGTCTTGATGTCCGATGGATTTTAGTATTTTCAATTAACAATTAAAGATATATTGTAATGGAAAAAAATTATAGAAAGAATGATCTCGGCTCACAAGTACGCAACCTTTGGATATTCGGTCCACTGCTCTCCCAATTGAGCTACCGAACCTTGTGAGCACTTGTAGTAATTTTTCTAGTACTTTTTTCGCTTTCAACAGATTTTTTTAACAAATGTTTTTTTATAATCGATTAAGATGAAACAGACATTTAACCGATTCGTTGCTACATATAATTACAGAAACGAAGGCTACAAGCTTGATTTACGTAAAAAATGAAGATAGTTTTATACCTATGACACGGTTTCAGTGGCTAACGCCACACGAAAAAAAAGTGATGACACGACAGGCGTGCCCTCAGCAACGAATCGGTTAATGCAATGATTTTTCCGGCCTGAGAATAACTTGTTAGCCGAAATATTGTATTCTGGTATATTTCTGTTGAAATTTATCATCAATGATATCTTAGATAATATTATAAAAAATAAAAATTAAAACAATAAACATTTCACGAATTAACTATTTGGTTATACCAGTTGTTTAGTTTCAATATAAGAATTGTTTGTACTAAGAATAATAAAGAACAGATAAATTAATAAGTATTATACTTAAAGTATATATTAACAACCATGACTGGAAATCGAAATGCTCAATCAAATTCGGACCTCAGAGCACTTAATTGCGCAGAAACACTACATCACATACGTTATGAACGTAAGTAAGGTAGTTAAAGCACTTAAGAAAAGAAAATTAAAAAGAAGAAATCAAAAAGTAATTTAAAATAATTGAACCGACTTCTAAACTGTAATTTATCTTATAAGATAACATTGACAAAATGCACAAAATATATAATATTAGAAAAATAAACCCCAAACATTTGTAAAAATGTTTCTTTCGAATATGAGAGGATGTCCTCTCATTGATGAGACAACGCTAGCCTTCAGTGATTGGAAAGGTACTGGAAAATTTCGATGAGTGTTCACAAGGCTTGGTAGCTCAATTGGGAGAACATTGGACCGGACTTTCAAAGGTTGCGGGTTCGTTTCCCGTCTGAGAATTCACTTGAGAGTCGAGTCGATTTTTTCCAGTATTTTTCTATTAAAATAATTAGTCGCATAACACTGATAAAAATGCACAAAATATTTAAAATTGCAAAAGTAATTTATTTAATTTATAACTAGTTATATTGACGACGGATACCGGAAGGGGCAGATGTTTGTGTGATGAATATGAGCATCCATACCCTAGTCATGGGTATTTATAGATATTTCTATAAATATTACTTTAGGTTTTCAGTACAAAAGACATTTTATCATTACGTCCCTGAAAATTTTAAAGTACTCAACGATTCACTTCTTGAAATTACAGATTTCAATCAAACTGCATAAAACTTTAAGTGTTTACAATGTCACTTTGAATTAATTTTCTTTTATAAACTATTCATTAATATATTTTTTATATATATTTTTTTTATCAACTGTATACAGTTGATTAGGGAAATTATTTTTTTTACAAAGCCAGACTGGCTACTGAACCTCCTTTGGAAGAGACGTATTTAAAATAAGTGTACATCATATTGTGATTTAAATAATTTGTGCATTTTTTTACTGTTTTTTTACCCAAATAAATAGAAAAAAAAACACATGCCTTACAGTGCTTACTTTAGACTAGTCTAACTAGTGTAATAAACAAATAAGAAATATCATTAATATTATAATTAAAAAGAGAGAATAAATTAATTATGCAAACATCTTTGAGAGGTCGGTGCAAGCCTCAGTTTTTGGAATGAACGTTGTCACAGGGTGCTTGGTAAACGTAGTATTTTGCGTTTTTAATGTTTTAGTTTAGGTTCGTAATGAAACTCTAAATATTTAAAAGAATAATGTCAATACAATATACAATATTTGCAACAATTTTGAATAATTTAAGTCTTTCGTCTTGGAGTATTTATGAGGTCAAACTTTGGGCTGATGGGTACTACAAAATTAGTCATTCTATTCTTTAAATGTGTATTTTTTTGTTATAGACACTTACGTGGGCGCTTCCTTCCCCCTCGAAACGGATTACCATAGTCGAGGTCGGAGTCCTTAGAGATAGAGGCGCCCTATGGCACCCCGTGTTCCCTTTCCGGCTAAAGCGACGTAGTGAATCTATGCTGCTTCGGAGACTCATGGGAGATGCCGTCCTTCTAGAAAACCTCTATGATGACTCGTCACTCTCGGCTAGAGGTCCATTTAAGGATTTCGCCGTCCCAAAACCCGGTATCGTTGTTGAGGTCGATTAACAAAAATCATACAAAAAGAAATGTTCTTTCTTAGATAAGTTTTATAGCATTGTTTAAATGTGTATAATGTGGCCTGTACTTACACGATTAAATACATAATAAATATCCAATTTCTTATGTATTTAATTGTCTTTATTGAAATAAAAATCTACATCTCTGAGCCTTCATTATTATAGCTGGTTATAATTAATCGGTTGTAAGATATTTGTAAAACATTACTTTCGATATTGAAAGTAATTCAATATTCAACATTGATAGAACGATACTAGATCATAGTAGAAATTTAACTACCAGCCTACCAGCGTCTCGGTAGCTCAACAGTCAGAGCAGTTGCCCGGATAGCAAAAGTTCGTGGATTCGATTCTTATAGACCTACATATATGTTGAAATTCGCATGTAACATAATTTACGCTCCGATTGTTTTGAAAAGTAATTACGATTCCGACGTGTGTTTTCAACCGACTATTTCTGTGACACACAGACAGATGTTTATTACGAAACATTAATATCACCATGTAATTCGAGACAGCAGTGAGAGCAGAGTTATACGAACAAATGGTTGACTGTGAAAGTGATATGCTTTGAATGCGTTAGGCAAAGAATAAATTGCAGAGTCGAATATTTATTTATGCCTATTATGACTTTTATATATTTCTTCCATTTTTCAATGCTATCTTTTATGATAAATTATTTTAATAGAATAATACTAGAACAAACGATTCAGCTCACAAGTAAAGTTCCCACCTGAGAATTGACTTCTGAGCTAAGTCAATTTTTTCTAGTATTTTTCTACTATTATTAAGTATTTACATTTGTTACAAACGTAACAGTTGCAGGCATTTTTGGTTTATTTTAATTTTTGTTATTGGTCCAGATAAAAATCAGCGTTGTGGTTGAAAAACAGAGACATGAGTTTTATTTGACGTAAATATTTCTATTGCTATATTTTTAAATGTGAAAATCCAAAAAAAACCTAACACGTGTTATAATTGTACGGATAAGTTGATGATATTAATATTTGATTGTTAATTATTTCAAGGAATAAATACGTTAAACAAAAATGTCTCCTTCCTATTTCCCCAATTAAAATTTAGAAATTTGGACTTAGTTGCTTAATGCAATAATTTATGTAGCAAAAGTAAAACTAATATAATTTTTGTAATATGTAAATAAGTGTGATAGTATGCTATCTTTACACATAAAAAAATCCTTTCACAGTGTTTGACTGTGATGAACTCCGAAACAACTCAACCGAATTTGATGATGATGACATGATTAGGACATGAGATCGGTTTAATTTCAATTTAAAATACATCAATGCGTGGCTGAGTCAACGAGTGATATATAAATGACCAATGGGATTTGATATTTAATGAAACAAAGTTTTTTACAATAATTATACGTGGAAATTCATGCGGCTAGTGAAGAACTAGACTAAGCGGCCACGCGTTGCTGTGTTATAAATTAAAATGAAACCTATCCTATGTCCTAGGTCGGAACAAATATAGCAAAATGAAAAAAATGGTTGAGCAGTTTCAGAGTTCATCGCGGTCAAACACTGTGACAAGGAAGTTTTAAACATTAAGATATATCAGTCATCCTGTGATCAAGGCTCCTGTAAAGAAGTCGAAACGTCAGAATTGCAAATAAACAAACAAAATGAAAACGCGTCCTAAATCCCGTAAAAGTGCTATTATTTAAATAAAAAAATAAAAATCGATACAGGTATTAAATTAATGGAAAAAAAAGGAATACTTACTCTTTGTCAAAAAAGAATGCTCACGCATTGACCATGAACGAAAAAAGTCCAAACAGAATTAATTGTGAAGAAAGTGTTGCCATGTTACAAAACTACTGGGTGAACGCCTTCTCTGTTACTGCTATTTAATTACTCAATTACTATTTTAATAATTATTATTATTTAATTGTTTTTATTACGAGTCCGTTGAACTTCTTTAGATTCTGTTACATTTTATGTTTTATTGAATGCATGATAATATTTTTTTATGGGTTCACTCTTGATCCTAATCGAGCCAGGAGGTCGAGACAGGATCTATGATAGAGCGAGCTAAACCAAAAGGCGCCTATTCACCCTAGCTTTAAAAATGGACGGGTTATAAGTACTTGGACACACAGCAACGGAGTGGAACTCCTCCCTGCGTCTGTATTTTCGAGTACTTATAAACCGTCCATTTTCAAACCCAGGGTGAATAGGCACACTCTGGGTTAGCTCGACCCATTGTGGATCCTGTCTTGTCCTCCCAGGTTTGATTTGGATCAAGACCGAACAAAAATATGTATTTTAATCTCTACAAATAACTTAAATTGAAATATCTGTTTGTAACATCAAAATAACAGTTTTTACTAAAAGTATCCTTACAACAAAAACAATAAAAAATCGTCTGATGGCTATAATATATGAAATAATCTGATGAATACTCACTGTAAGATAGCTCATATTGTATCAAGTACCTTAGGCTATTTTTATGTTAGAAAATATTAAGTTAGTTTCTTTAAATTTAAACCCAATAAATTCTGAACATTCCGATTCAAATAAGGAAACTGTGTTTCAGAGGTTTATATTTAAGCCAATAAACAATATAATATCAATGAAGATGTTACACCACTTCGTTATTAATTTCTTAAAAATAAATTGTGAAGTCTCATAATATTTTTATTGTGATGACAGATGGCGTTACTTTGTATGTCGGTCGTGTTAAAGAGTTTGACGGCGTATTCATAAATGATGATTGGGTAATATTTCGGTACTTATTTGCTTAAAGTGACTTGAAACTCTTTTGCATAATGTTAAATACCTGATGTATCATCAGAATACATTAATAACTACTGATTTCAATTTTTGTGGGTCTAAACATTATTGTTTTTAGCGTCCATATATCTTTGCTTGGAAACAATAGTGGAACCTTTCAAAATAACTTGTTTTAAGCAATTAAAAATCGTCAAATTTTTAATATTTTAATCAAAAATAATTATTGTTTTTATAAATTTATACATTTTCTAGGCCTTTATATGTATGATTTCTATATCTATAACTAAACAATTTTTTTTTCTTGAATTTGTATCGCAATGCAGTTAAAATATGTAACAAACTACCAGAAAATTTAAAATATTGACTTCTAGACAAAAATAGATTAAGAAATTCCCTATACCGCTGATTTGTCGAACCCAACTACTACTATATAGAACAGTATCTTGATTACAAAAACATGCTCTCGTCTTCTTCTTCTTGAAGTGCCTCTCCATTACTAGGGGTTGGCTGTCAGCTCTGCGTATCGCTTCTTGTCTCTTGCGAGGCGAAAAAGTTCCTCTACGTTGTTGATACCGGTCCATTGCCTGATGTTGCGGAGCCAGGATAACTTTCTTCTTCCGACGCGTCTTTTCCCCTCGATCTTACCCATCATAATTGTCTGGAGAAGATGGTAGCGCTCATGTCTTAATACATGTCCCAGATAGGCTACCTTTCTTTTCTTAACGAGTGTCATGAGTCCTCGCGATTTTTTGACATGATGTAGAACTTCCTCGTTCTTGACTTTTTAAACCCAGCTTATTCGCAGCATACGACGGTAAAGCCACATTTCTAAAGCCTTATTTTTGGCGTATTTGTTATTGGATAGTCCACGCCTCTGCTCTCGTCTTAGTTCAATGGAAATCAAATAATATTTTTTATATATATTTTAGGTTTTTCTTTTTATTTGTTAGATAACTAATCAAAATGCCGTTTGAGGTTACTAGATTATTTATTTATAGGTTCTGATAGGTATTAAAAATTTTGCATCCATTCTCGTCAACAATGCTGGTTATTATTATAACATCATTTTGTGTCATTGTGTGATTCTTATTAACAAAATATCTAAATAAGTATTTCGATTTTTTAGACAGTGATAAATTGATATTTATATATTTAATAATTGAAATACTTATGTGATTGATTTATTTCTGTTCAAGTGAATTAATTATAAACTTGCTTTTTACATAAATTTCGTGACATTGAAACTAAAAAAAAAAATAAAGTCTATTAATCGTATTTCCATGCCTACAAATATATGGCGAATACTGTTAATACACAAAATCGATGCATCATCCCGTCATTGTAAGACACGGTATTAGCAAATTAATACTCTTATTCTTGACATTTTTGAAGTTTTACTTCTTAAGGTGCGTTATGAAAAAATGATGAGAGTGAAATTTTAAGTTGCAATTAAAATTTCACTGTGACACAAAATTATCATGTTGAAGTTGGCCGCAAAAGCGACATAGAATAAACCAGCAAGATGAAGTTAGCCACTAATTATGAATGTATGTGTGATTTTAAATTATATATGGTAGTTAACAATAATTTATATAATTAGTTATCTTTGTTTAGTAATGATAAAGCAGTATAACTTATTACGTGCCTGCATAAGTACACACAACGGCTTTTTTTAATATTCCACAACTGTTTCCGACCGACAATATGGTCAGCAAAAAAAAAAGTGTTGCATAGCACGCCAGCCACAGTTAGATATACCTACGTAGGTCTCTGTTTGCCTTCCTGGTGTGAGGTCCGGTCTGCAGGTTCCCGTGGAATGTGCGGTGAGTGACCGCAGTTAACCTGCAGTAGGGCTTTCACTGAGCTTAGAACCTTAGTTCTTGTGACCACTCGTCGAACTTACAAGGAAACATTTTGTACAAGAAACATGATTTATTTTATTTTTAAACTTGTCGTCGAGGTTTTGCGTATTGGTTTTCATGGTAACTCTCATGGCCACTCCGAGGTCCCACTCTCGGGTTCGATACTCGGCTGGGTTAATAAAGGATTTTTCTATATTGGCTCCGGTATACGGTTGTTTCTGAATTCTATAATAGGAAAAACGAAACGAAAAAAATGTACAACTTAATGTTCACTTCAAAAGTGAACTCTATTAGAAAGGTATAAGGTACATACTAGACAGAACAGAAAAGAAATCTTTTTATTGCATACTAAATAAGAATTAACTGCTGTATTATTTTATTTAATGCTAGTTTGTATGTGGAGGCTTCTACTTTCATAAGAAAGTAACTAATAATAAATCAGTGTTAAAATATAAACTTAAGAGTAGTACTCAGAAATAAAAAAAATGTTACATTGATAAAACATGTTTTACAGAAAAGAGGTAGGTAAAGGAAATCTGAAGGGAGTAGATTAAGTCAAGTGATGTTTTTTTTAATGCAAAGTTAATAAGAAAATGTCGTATAATGTACGTATCATTTTTGAAGGTTTCACTTCTACCACGTGTGAATTGCACACATCCTTTTTTTATTGGTGAAGACCTATATTTGGTTTTCAGCTGTTATATTTTTCCGACAGTATATTTAAATAAATTATTATTGTTCCGACATAGTGGCCAAAAATGTAATGAAAATTGTCATAGTTATATGGTTGCACTGCTAAGACTAGTTATCAATGAAGTTTTAAAATATCTTGTCATCCAACAGGACGGACCAGTCAACCATATTGGACCAAGATTTCAGACTCCGTCGTTAGGTTACACAACCGTAATTCCTTTTGGTATTACTTATTTTGTTATAATTATGTAACGTAACACAATTAAAGGGAGAAAAAAAGAGCTTTTGCCGAGTTTTTCGCGGTTTTTCCCCGGTACATGGAATCCCGAAGTAATGCGAAATCATGGCGTAACTGTTGACGTTCAATACTCCCATCCTAAATGCTGTAAATAGGCGGTAAATTTTTATTTGACATTAAGAAACTTGATCTTTTATACGTTGAAATATAAATGTTTTAAATAAACTAAAAATAGTGTAATTTAAAATACGCTAGTAAAAAGTACTGTATATTATATTTTTGCAGCAGCATTTTAAATCTGATGAGAAATATTGTATTGTGAAGGATAAAAATTAAATAAATACATTTAGAATAGTAAAAGAAAAGTCTTCTTATATAAAAGTTTTATTTATAAACAAAAAATTGTTTTGGAATGTAAGCATCTTTTAAATATGCTAATATTTGTTCTTCTTTACTGTTAGCTTAAGTTTCGATAATCTGTCTCAACACTGTTAACACGATGTTAGTGCTTTACAGATAAACTAGATAACCCAGGCACGCGTTGCTGTGTTAAAAATAAAATGAAACCTATCCTATGTCCTAAGAAGCAAAAATCTAGCAAGATGAAAAAGTCATAAAAATCGTTTGAGTAGTTTCGGAGTTCATTGCGGTCAAACACTGTGGCAGGGATTTTTTATATTCCCTGACGAGACGACTGTTTGGTGCAAACGGTAGCGATCCGACAGTTCTGGGTTCAAAACCCGGAAAGGGCAGATGATTGTGTGATGAATACGAGCATTTGTACATGAGTCATGGGTATTTATGTATATCTATCCGTTACCTTAGTATCCATAACGCAAGCCTTAGTGATTACTTTGGGATAGGCTGATTGGTGTGAATGTAAAATTACTATTATTGAAACATATATAAAGATTTACGAAGGACTGATCCTGCCGTTGATCTTGTCGCCTATTATAGAAGGGAACGCAAACCAGTCATTATTACGGCTGGTTTGCGTCTGGGTCTAAAGATATCTTAGGCAGAGCCGATGCCGCTGATAACTGAGGTGCAGTAATAATGTTACAAAAAGTCTATGCGGTAACCGCATCCGGTAGCTCGTGTCCATTGTACAAGAATACTTGCTGTGCTTAGCATGCTTAAAAATCCTCATTTTTGAAATTTAACTCCTTAAGAATTGTTATATATACAGCGCACGGTATAAAAAATAGATGGGTAGTAAAATCAAACGTTAACAAAAAGTGAAGGGTCACAATTCCTCTGCGTTATATACTCATACATCTTATAGCGCTCCCGCTCCTCAGACCCAAGTACACATTTATTCTCTTTTTCTCTTTCTTTCTCACTATAACATTCAGTATACATGTAAAATATCATAAATAATAAAAAAAATAATATGAATAAAATAATACCATAATTTAAGTAATATATTTTATTAAATTAATATGAATAAATATATGAATTTATTTACTTCCTTTGCCTATTATATATATTTTAAGATAATCTTTTTTAAGGAGTAAACTCTAGTCACGTGTCGGAATTGACACGCTCGCTTGAGAATTCACTTGTAACCCGAGTCGACTTTTTCTAGTATTTTTCTATTATAATAATTTATCTGAAAAAAAATCTTAAAGAAAAATGCATAAAATATGTAAAAATTATAAAACGCACAATTTTTTTGGTTGACCTTTTGTTTTTTGTCTACATAAATCTTCACTGACATGTTTATTAGCAAATTAACGAAAGTTTCGTCAAAATCCAATCACTAATTCTCCAATTACGAGTAGTAAAAGCCGACTTATAATATTGTGGGTAATCATCACCTTTCGTAAATCTTAAAATGTGTAGCAACGTTTTCCGAATTACAGTCTTTACTAACAACGTCTTGTGTATCCCAAAAATAATCTTAATGTAAGCGATATAGAGATACAATTGATCTGAAGATATACTACCTCCTTTTGTAAGAATTACATCTTTTTATATTTCCTTCGCGACCCACACCATTTTAGGGGATATAAATTTATGAAAAGGTTGGTGATAATGACGGGAAAGTCGTGATAAAATGGAACTGCGCATGGACCGGCTAGACTAATGCTCTAGCCAGGCTATCAGCTAAGACTGGTTCGTGATAACGCCGCGCTGGATGCCGACCCGCCCTTTCTCCATAGAAATAAATAACGAAGCTTTACCTTACCAAGAGGACATCGACCTTACCATGATTTATACGGAAAAGACTTTTGAATTATAAAGAAAGCAGCCTAGTTTTTTGAAATGCGACACCTACCCTTTTAGTAACACCTTTTGATTTGACTCCTACTTTCCGAGGTTTATTCGTACCATTACTGATTATTTCGAGCTTCTCAGCATGTAATTGTCACCAACTCTCAATTTTGGCTCTTTCATTGAGAGTAAGGCTAAATTAGCTGCAAAAAAAATTGCATTCTGGAGAAGGTGAAAGGTACTTCACGCCAGAACAGTTGCTCAATCTTAACCAAGCGCAAGTTCGATGGTAGAGTATGTTCTCATCCTTGGGACGGTTCCGACCACTACTGGCTCCAGACGCTTGAGTCCATTCAGAGGAGGGCCAAGAAGCTCATCGGCATTGACGATCTTTTTTATAATAAGCTCAAAAGTCTTAAGCATATACGGAAGATAGCTAGCTTATTCGTTTTTATAGGATCCATTTCGGAGATTGTGCAGCAGAGTTGCACAGCTTTGTTCCGCCGTCCCCACTTTTTCATCGGCCAACCAGACTTACAAATAAAAAACCGGCGGAATATTCTTTCTTGTTTAAGATAAGGTAAAAGATGAAGAGCTTTTTATTTAAGCAGTGATCCTGTCTTTCGACCCGATGGCTCGAGGTCCCGGAAGGGAAGATGTTTGTTTATAGAATACGAGTATTTATACCTGAGTCATGGGTGTTTATATATATTTTTAAGAAATATTTTATTTCTCTGAATGTTATATATCTATGTATCACATATGTATGTTACCCTAGTATCCATAACATATGCCTTACAGTGCTTATTTACGACATCACATTAGAAACCTTTAAAATTATTATTGTTTCTCGACTATTTTATGCATGTATTATACATATAAACCTTCCTCTTGAATCACTCTAGCTATTAAAAAAAATTACATCAAAATCCGTTGCGTAGTTTTAAAGATTTAAGCAAACATAGGGACAGTCAGCAGGAAACGACTTTGTTTTATACTATGTAGTGATTAAAAAACCAGTATGTCTACAACAGTCCTGATTGTCAAAATGATATTTTCACTTTAGAATCGTAATAGCTCTATGTATTCATCATTTTACAACTAACAAGATGTTATGATAGCACCATAACATAATTGCTGATGGGCGATAAAAAATCGTAGTGTAAGAGTCATTGTTATAAACGAATAATGCGAAAAGAAAGTGATCAAGTGTCTGATTGTGGGGTTATACAAATTTTACAAGTCTTTAAAATTTTATCGCTTTGTTTGTATTAATTTTTTTATAATTATTTAAGTACCAGCTGACCCGGTCATGCGTTGCTGTGTTGAAATGAAACCTACCCTATGACCTAAGTAAACAAAGCCAGTAAAATGAAAAGAAAATCTGAATAAAACGTTACCATAGCAATGCGTTACCATAGCAACGCCTTACCAGGTCAGCTAGTCTATAATCTAAGAACACAAATTTATTGATTGTGTGTTTGTCTGTCCGCTCTTTTTCCCTTGTATACGCGCTACCATAGCAATGCATTACCGGGTCAGCTAGTAACTAAATAAAAATTTTGCAATTTGCATAACGATGTGCCCGATTGAAATATTGTGAAGGTAGTAGAAAATATATGACGACCATTGCCTTAGTCATCCTTTACACGAGTCAAGACGTCAGGATTAAATATAAAATAAATTAAGCGCAAAATCCGTAAAAAATGTGTTTTATCCAAATGTGTAATGTGCGCGGAAGTGTTATAACTTAATATGAAAAGGAAGTAATCAAATTCGGTTGAGTAGTTTCTACCGTTTATATATAGATTTAACCGCTAGAATCTGCTAGAAGAAATTTTTACAATTGGAAAACCGAAACGCCCATTTTTAATGTCTATCCGTTACCCTTTCCATAACTTAAGCCTTGCTTAGTTTCTGCTAGGCTAATTGGTGTGTAATAAATATTATTATTATAGTTAGCTAAGTTAGCCGTAGTGTCCGGCGGAATGAAATGACACCAATCCTTCATACTTATGGGTATTATAAAAGGTGACTAATGACAGATTTTGGCTAATCCCCACAATTTTCGGGCATTTCAAAGCGACCACTGCTGTACGCTTTGTTTAACAATTAACTGGCAGAGTATGCATTAAGCAATAGATTAAAAAAAGTATTTTTAGCACGGCTAGTTCAGGGTTTTATTATTATTATTTCAAATAAACTATAATTCTCGTTTATATTTTATAAACCTTTAGGTAAAAGTTTTGTTCCCCTGACTGCCAAAACTATCTGTGTTGGCGCGTAGGCGCCACTAGCTAAAGAAGAGTTTCGATTCGCCTTAATCTATCTTGCAATACCCTACGCTTACTGCTGCGATTCGTTTTGGTTACATTTTCTAAATAAAGAGGTAGGGAACATCAGTCATGACGTAGTACGCATGCAAGCAAGCACGCACGCACACACACTAGTTACGAATAGACCTAGTTATATAATATTTTATAAAATCACTAGCTGACCCAACCACACGTTACTGTGTTATGAGTAAAACTTATCCTAGGTCCTAAGTTGGAAAAAATCCAGAATAATGCAACAAAAATCATTAAAATCAGTTGAGTAGTTTCGGAGTTCATCGCGGTCAAACACTGTGATAGGAATTTATCATATATATAAAGATGTATCATAAGTTTGTCAATTATTTTGATTTTTAAAAAATTCACTTCATCACAAGTTTTTTAAACAGTACAGCCAACTTGACAACTAAATTTTCACTTACCAACTATTACGACTATATAAGATACTAGCTTTTGCCCGCGGCTTCACTCGCGTTAAATTCGGGGTAGCACTGTTCCCCTTTCCTGAACACAGAAGAGAACTCGGAACAGAATTTTACACGTTATTTATTTTATTTTAACACACTACTATAGACTATATTATATGTCTTTCCATTTGGGGTCAGAATAAAAAGATTCTGGGCCTTGGACACACGCGAACATGCTACATACAGCTGTCCATGGGAAAAACACGGCTTTTTTAAGTTCACCCCAGCCACCTTTAATGTTTGTCCTTGCGCTTTGTTAATAGTCATTGCAAAACTAAGCTTAAGAGGAAATTGAAGCTTTTTAAACTGGAACGAAATTAATTAAAGCAATAGTCAAATAACAGAGTATAGGTACCGTATGCACTAAAACCAAAGTGTAGTTTTTTTTTTTTTAACGTGGTGAATCCTATGGCTAAGCCACAAGTTGTTATGTCAGGCTAGACTGACTAAACACCACACCCTACCTAAGTAGTAGCAAGTACCTTTAGCCGATGAGGCTGTTAAGGTTCGATCTAAGCGACCGCCTCGGAGAACCCTCGGCGGCGCAGCGCCGCACTAGTTACAAACCAGCGCATGCGCGAGAGAGCGTCCCCCACCCCAAGTGGGTGTAGACCGTGTAATATGGGATCGAGCTGCATAAATAAGGCCGCTCCTTGTTATAGTCTAAACTAGCTAAGACCTAAGTACTAGCGTTCGTGTGAGCCATAGAGAGGCTTTTCACAGCGGAGTTTATGCATTTTTTTTTTTTTTTTTTTTTTTTTTTTTTTTTATGCAAAATGCACCCTCCGGACACGGGGGAGGGAGGTGGTGAATCCTCTATGGATACTTCGGGCCGGCCCGATAGTTATGTCAGACTTGTACTGACTAAACACCACCTGGGATTGGCTTGCACCCGGAGAAGGTCATAAGCCGTCATCTGAGGCGACCACCCCTCTAGAGAGGGGTGGCGCAAGCGCTACTCACCTAGGTGAGAGAGCGCATAGAAAAAACGATTGACTCCCAGAAGGGGGGTCAGTCGTGAATGAAGTTAAGTCGGCTGGCTCCCAGAAGGGGGGCCAGTCGGCATCTGAGAGGACTGGGGTAGACCTGATGGGTCTGTATTGGCTCTACGTTTGGCTGATTCCTGTGCCTCTAAGAGGAGGTTCAGGTCAGCTGACAATTGACTGGGTTGGTCTGTCAGGACAGACCTAGGTCGCCTAGACAGAGGGTTCGTGGATGAGGAAGGAGTGTAGTTGGATGCGCCCCGGATAAGTGGATTAGAGTGGCTCTCTGCTGTTTCGAAGAAACGTTCAGAGGCCTTTCTGAAATATTGTTGGAGAGTAGGGAGTTCAAAGTCCCTGTGCAAGTCCGCGTTGCGGACATACCAGGGAGAATTTGAGGCCCTACGTATGAATAGGTTTTGAATCACCTGCAATTTATTAAGGACTGATGCCTTTGCATGTGAGAAGATCGGGGACGCGTAGGTCATCACCGGTCGTATGCAAACCTTATAAAGTGTTCGCTTGTTTCGAAGTGACATGCGGCTGTGACGCCCCAACATAGGGTTGAGACGCCCCAAGTAAAACCGCGCGTTACGAGACACTCTCTTGACGTGAGGAGAGAATGTCAGTTTTTGGTCAAGGGTGACGCCTAGAAATTTGGCAGTGGTTTGCCATGGAATGGGCTTCCCCTGGAGTCGGGGTGGGTTGTGGCGGGCCGGTACACGCGTGAGTTTATGCATAATAGGTTTTGCCCTTATACTTTTACATGTAGACAACCATAGCGCGTTGTAAAAACGAACACTGCCATCTGTTATTAATTTTTGAACTAAACAATTAAACCTATCGTGAACATAATATACAATAAACATATCAGCGCCATCTATCGGAATCCATGAGTTACACTTATTTATGTTTATAATGTTTATTTTCTCAAAACTGATTGATTTATGGTAAGATTTAATGTTTTTAATATTGTTTGATTTAATTCGTTTTAATTAAATTATTTTATTATTCGTTTGTATTAAAGAAACTGTTCTAATTTTGCGGAGTCTCACACACATTTCCATCCCCTATTTTAGGGGCTGGGGGAAGATTTCTAAAAAATGGCAGGTATTTTCGTTAGTATCAAAGAGTCTGTGTGCCGATTTTAGCTTCCTGCCTTGAAAACTGTGAAAGGTCTCATATAAAATTTCACCCCCGCTTTTAAGGGGTTGGGTGCAGATTTTCAAAAAAAATGATGGGCGATTTATTTGGTAGTCATAAATAATCAGCATACCAATTTTTAGCATTCTACCTTGAAAATTGCGGAATGCTCCATACAAACTTCCACCCCCCATTTTTGGGAAGTGAGGGGTTAGAAAGGGGCAAAAAGTAGCCTATGTTACTCTCCATCCCTTCAACTATCTCCACTTAAAAAATCACCTCAATTCGTCGCTCCGTTTTGCCGTGAAAGAAAGACAAACAGACAGACACAATTTCCCATTTATATTTATAATGCGAGATAGTACTAAAGTGTTAATCCATTTCTGAGGCTGATTGTACCATCGCTCGCTCCTCAGCAAGAATTCTATGTGAAACTGTATGAGATAGATAAAAGTGTTATATAAAAAGTGTACAATAGCCTGGGGCGCTTGTCGTCGGGGGGTCAGCTTTGATTCCCACGAGATCACGAAATTGACCAGCACTCTAAACACTAGGGATGTCAGAAATACAAATAAGTATCGATATATATCGTTATTTTTTGGAAATATTGATGTCGATTTTATTTTGCTAATTATTTTATAAATACGATATATCGATGTATCGGTACATTTTCTAATCATAATATACCTTACCTACCTTAATCATCTTACGTTAAGAAAGTCCACATCATTCATTGTGACTAGTGTTGACGTGGAGTGAGATAATAGTGACTTTTTTTAATTAGATGTAAAAAATAAAGAAAAAACCGTTAGTAATTTGTTTATCGGTCTAAAAAAAATATCGATTTGTATACTTTTTCGGTAGTTGAAATTTTACATTGATAAATTAAAAATTAAATATGTATCGCCAGTAAATATCGATACTTTGAACAAATAGGCCGGCCTATAATATATCGATATATTTTTGACATGCCTATAAAACACGACAACTTACATTTAAGCGACTCTGCTCTTTATAATGACTGATGTAAAGTTTAAAAGTTCGAAAATTAGAAATGGCCGAGTTGTTTGATAGTGCATAAGCGATAGCGGTAATGAAAAATGTCTTTTTTTTCTTATAAAACCTATGTAGTATAAAAAAATTACAACTTTTTTACCGTGGTAAAGTGGCTCTTATACCGGTAATGGTAACGTCTTTCCGATGTCCTGAGTTCGATTCCCGGTTGGGTCAATGAAGAAAACGATTCTTTCTATATTGTCTTGCGTCTGGGTGTTGTGATACCGTCGTTGTTTCCGAATTCCATAACACAAGTGCATTAGCGACTTGGATCCAGAACAATGTATGTGTTTTCGAAAAAAAATATTGAAGGCCGACATGCGTCAGGAACACTCTTTCTTGATAGTACGATCAATTATGGTAAAGCATTTATTTAAATTAATAAAAAAGGACATTGCTCAGGTTCTATACATTGAATACCCCGAACAGACAGCAATGGGAAAATGCTAGTTGTGTTTGGATTCATACATTCTCATCAAGCATTTGTTACACGGAAAAGTGTAGGAACCATAGTGTCACACTAAATGTATAACTTTCTGAGGTTATAATCGTAAAGATGATATATTTACTATGCTCTGAATTATTTTATTATTCCTTTTTCGTAGTTATTTGAATAACATTAATGAAATCATAATAAAATGTAATTATAGTATAATAAAAAATAATATATCACCTTTATTCATGAGTGTAGAAATTCAGATCACCTTGATCTTCATTTATAAAAACCGCGATGAATTCTGAAACTACTCAACCGATTTTGATGGTTTTTGTAGTGAAAACTTCTTTAGCATCGTTGTGATTTGAAAGTCAATGCAACGAAAAAGAGACAGACACATAAATTCATAAGACTTAACGTAGGAGAAAATGAGATACGAATCATTATGTATGTGTGTTAATACGTGTTTGTGTGCGCACGCGTAGTACAAAGCTTGAGAGAAGGCGTCACAACAGCTGTGGTATTTTTACGTATTGTATTTGAAGGTTTCACTTCTACCACGTGTGATTTCGTGAATTTGCTCCGACTTAGGATAAGGTGGGTGGACCATGGAAGGCCATGCTGCTTCGAAGGCCAATTATTAAAATTTCGTAGTTATTGCCATGTGATGACAAATTCCTTCTATTTACACAAACACCCATCGAACTGGAAATCACAGACGTGGCGGCGAATCGCTCGCGCTACTATTTTGGCACTAGGGTCTCTCGCTTCATTGATATCGGGAATCGACGACGTTAAAATAAGGTGGGTGTTCCATGGAAGGCCACCCTAACAAATAAACAGTTATTATTCGTTCATTTACTGGATAAATGAAACTAACAAATATTTAAGTAATACTTTGTTTTAATGAGTAACATATAAATCACTTCTTTTTATTGTAGATTTAATCGCTATTTATTAACTTTTAGTGTTAAATGACTGATTTATTACAATGGCTTTCTAAGGAGTCTTGTTCCTAGCAAGGCCATTTGTAAGAGTTCAATGAAATTTAAGTTCAATCAATATTGATTAAATCTGCAATTTAAAAAAGTGGTTTATATGTTACGTAATAAAATAAAGTATAACTTAAATATTTGTTAGTTTCCTTTATCCAGTTAATAAACGAATAATACCTGTTTATTTGTTAGAGTGGCCTTCCATGGTACACCCACCTTATATAACACAGAGACGCGTGGCCGGGTCAACTCGTTGAATATATAATTATATATTAGCAGACCGGGCCACGTATTGCTGTGGCTCTGTTATTATAATTTGCATTTTTTATTATAAATTAAAATGAAATCTATCCCATGTGCCAAGTTGGAATACATCCAGCAAAATTAAATAAAAACATCGAAATCGGTTGAGTAGTTTCGGTGTTCACCACGGTCAAACAGTTACTGGTTATATGTTATTGTTATTACACCTAGGTTTTTTAAACTTTTTAGCTTTTGTAGTTATATAAATTAGTTACATATTGTGCTTTTCGTAAATCACTTAAACTTAATATTACCCACACGACTTAAAGGTTTCGAATATAATGGATCCGACACGAAGTACATCGTTGGATCATAATTTTAAACGCAATCACGTAATTATTATATTGTTTGTCGTTTTAGTATTTAACTGGTAGATTTTTTAAATATAACAAAAAACCACCTTGTCATCGCCAGGACAGCGAAGGAACCCACTTCCCTTCGCTATTCTGGAGAATCTAATCTTATAGATATATAAATATATTTTTAGCATCACAATTTCCTATTTATACCGTTATTCGAACGTAGAATCGTTACATTATATTCTCGAGTTTTTTGTAAAGCGAAGTACGTTTGCATAGAAAGCATACAATTGTGATTGTAGTTTTTAGACGTACGATCGACATCACACCAAGTTGTACACTCTAAAAATAAAAACAATCTCTATTACAATGATATAAGGTCCATCTAAATAAACAGATGGGGTATCGCTCCGCTTATGTTCCGGCCACCATCAATGATAAAGGTTAATACACTTTTACAATGCAGAAATATTTGCCTTGACCAGTACGAGGAGGCTTTTCTTAGAACTAACAATGTCGTGACGCTTATTAAATAAACTTTCTTCCTAATGTTTTAATAATCTTAAACTGGATACAACAAACAAGATTCCAAAAAAAATAACCCTTTTTAAAACAAGCTAATTAATAAAAGCACTAAAAGTTAAAATCAAATCAAACTAGCCTAAACTCGATGGGGTTGCATTGCGTTTTTTTTTTTTTTTAGGTCTACTCACAGCTTATGCACTAAATACATCATTACTTACTAAATTATCTAATCTTAACTGAGTACATAAATTACTTACAAGAAGACACATCTTGCTTCTAATATTATAATACAGACTTAATTTACCAATTATTATTCAATGTACGAGTATTTTCATAATTTTAATTTTATAATTGTAAGTAAAAATGAGATAAACAATATTTGACAAAAGTAGTCGTTTAACTGTAATTAATAATGCCACTGTTGTATAACACCTTGCGTATGCTATTGGGAGAGTCTTGAAACACGTCAATTAAGTCCGAATATTTATTTAAAATTCGGGATAGACGTGGGATGGCTGAATTGGCACCTAAGACTGTGTATCTAAGAGGAGGACAGAGTGGTGTTATGGGTTTTCGAGGTATCCTATACGGGGCTCTAAATTTGAATTATGATAGTAGAGTGGGGCAGTTGAGTTCCTATGGCCACCTACTAGCTACCAGCTCCAGCATCAGACCCCTGTTTAAAATATAGAATCAAAGTACTCGTCAATAAGAATCAAACTAGCTCAAACTTGATGGAGTTCCTATGGCCATCTTTCAGTTCTAGCATCAGACTAGCTCCATGTCATCATAATATTGAATTTTCACGGGCTATACATATGCATGTCAGCCTAATAGGAAACCGGGAAGTGGGTCAATTTGAACTTGCAAGATTTCATTACAGACACTGAGACAGGTGAAAGTAAATAAAAGCTTGTAAAAATGCAAAAACATTAATAATTCTATAATAAAATAAAATTAAGACCAAAAATTAAAAACAAGTTATAATAAATGATTGTTTTAAAAAAAATATATTAATGAAATTTTGTTAAGCTGTTGATTGGTAGAGAATAAGGTGACAAGGTTGACAGCGATTCCTTATTGAAAATAATAGTAGATTTAAAAATCTAAAAATCCCACGTTTTTCAGTGACCAAAAAAGAATAAAATAACTCAGCGGGGCCAAGCGAGAGGCCACTCAAAACGTGGGGGCGCATGTTACTTATGGAGATGTAATGAGATGTATGATATGCATAGATGTTGAGAGTATTTGTAAAGATGTTTGGTCACTGAAAAACGTGGGATTTTTATATTTTTAAATCTAGTATTATTCCCACGTTTTTATTTTATTCTTTTTAATTATTAACTCAACGAAGTAACCATGTGTTACGCAACAATCGCATAAGCCCCATACAAAAGTGAAAGTTGCCGAAAGTTGACCTGAAAGTGCACCTAGAAAGTTGAAAGTTGTTTAAGCGTGCATTGTCATCGGGTTCTGAGCTACCCTGAAAGTTTCAACTCGCTAGGTGGTCGGGAAGTGCCTCAAAATTGAGATACAAGATTCCAACCGGAGTACAAGACGACAGACAAGCAAACAGACAGAAAGCGACCTAAGAAAAACATGGGAAAAACACAAGAATAATTAGTTGAATATATTTATTGTTGTAACTTTTAAACTACCAAAAGTTTATATTACAAAGTAAATATCTAGACTTATAATATATATTATGGACATTAAATAAGATTTCATTTCATTTTAGCTTTGAAGGAGAAACAGCAGGCTTGCGACTCGTTTTCTGCGTTCCACAGTTTCACTTGGACGGGGAACTTACCCTGATAAATCTTTCCCTGAAACAGTAATTTCGGAATATTCAATAAAAAATTTGTAACATTTTGTTTTTGATATTTTTGCGGTATATTAACAGACGGTACGGCTTATGGTAAGCGGTAACCGTG
This sequence comes from Calamotropha paludella, assembly GCA_927399485.1. NCBI lineage: Eukaryota > Metazoa > Arthropoda > Insecta > Lepidoptera > Crambidae > Calamotropha > Calamotropha paludella. The sequence continues at coordinate 23,731,078 of OV656817.1, read as the reverse complement.
TATATTTGCTATTGAAAAATTAAAATTGCTTTAAAGTTATATAGAAATGGTGCGTGTGTGCGAGTGCCCGTGCGTGCGAGTGCGCGTGTGTGCGAGTGAGCGTGTGTGCGTGTGTGTGTTTGCGTGCGTGTGTGTGTGTGCGTGCGCGCGTGCTTGTGTGTGTGTATTGTTAGAAGAAAGCCTTACTAGACTTTTGTCGAAAGTCAGTGGTACCACGAAGGATTGTCTGATATGAGCTTCCAAGGGGCAGGTGAGGAGTCGACGGCAGGCGTCTTTGTAGATGTTTCCTGCAAATGGTGCTCCATCCTCCAGATCTGCAGTCACTGACACCTTCAAGTCCTGTGCCGAGAAGTCTGAAGCAAAAGGTTTTATTTATTTATTTTCATTTTTAGTTTTACAATGCCGTGTTTCCATAAGATTAAATACGCCTATAAAACTACCACGTCTGCGCGTCCTGTGGTGAGGTTTAGTTCGACATAACTCTCTAACAATGTTTGCGAACCGTCTCGCTTACTCGCTGCACCGCACGTGCTCCCTTTCTCTGTCGTCTAGTAGGTATAAATACTATAATTACACCTACTTTTATACCTACGATTTATACCTACGCATTTTGTTGAATTGTCGTGGCTCCCTTTTTAATAGGTTTTTATTAACAAACGACAGTGAACGCCATTTGTCGTAACAGAATTGTAAGAAGACACTATTGGGCTGGCTTTCCGTTTGAGTAAAAGCTCCAAAATAAATGTAGAGTAAAACAACCGGGCAAGTGCGAGGCGGACTCGTGCACCGAAGATTCCGTACAAACTTTAGGTTGAGGAAAGTTCATCACGGGAATAAAACATCACGTTTGTTGTATAGGAGGGCTCCCATACAACAAACGTTAATATTCAATATAAATTTTATTTTAACGATTTATCTTTAAAGTGAATAATATAACTAAATATTTTGTGAATATTTGTTGCCGTTATCAGTATCGAGCAAAAACGAGCAAATAATTACGTTTGTTGTTTGCGTCGCAATTAAATATTTATTTTATTCTGTTTTTACTATTTGTTGTTATAGCGGAGGCAGAAATACAACATCTGTGAAAATTTCAAATGTCTAACTTTGACGGTTGTCGAGATATCGATAGTGGCAGATGGACAGACAAACGGAAGGACCGACGGACAGCGGAGTCCCATTTTACCCTTTGGGTACTGCACCCTAAAAATAGTATACACTATACTTACATGGAGTAAAGTTAACATTGATGCTGTAGGACTTGCCTAAGAAGATGGAGCAAAACCGGGGACCGTGTAGACACGGCTCAACGTTCACAGTATGTATCACGCATTGGAAAGAGTCCACTGGAAGAAAGTACTGAATCAATAAATTTGCTTAGGAGACAATATAACAAGCTAATATAATTGGAGCGGAGCTCCCATGGCCCAGCTTTAAATGACGCAATGTCTGTTACGCCATAAGTTCCCGAATTTTTTACCGATTTTAATAATTTTTGTGTAGTATCGAATTAACATATTAAGAACCAGTTTGTGACTGAAACCAAATTTTAAAATTCGCTAATAAAAAAATTATGACCAAAATCATTGGTTCTATGGGATTTCTCATTGAAACAAAAAGCGCGCGCTTTTTGAAAGCTTTCATTCTTATGGAATTTTAAATTTACTAAATATTTTAAATTATTTTTTTAGCATAACGCTCCGCTCCAATATATGGAGCTAACGAAGCTTTATGCTTAGCGACTGCATCGACCTAGTTGTAGTTAGTCATAAATTTTGTTTATTTTATATTTCATGTAGACATAATTCATTTTATACAATGGTGAAAATATAATAAGAAAACTTCAAACGGATATAAGATATTTTGCTGTAACACTTTTTATTTGGATATAATACAATAAATAGTCGGATTGACTGTCGCAAAGTATGTCACTACGTTAGCATTTGATATGCTTTATAACTAGTATCAACCTTAGACCGAGACGTTTTATTGTGATTAACCATTAATGTAAAAAATAACCAAAAACACTATGAAATGAAATGAAAAATAACTTTATTCAAATGCACTTAAAATAAGTTATTTTGAATCGTCCACTTTTTTACCTACCACCCATTCAGGACGTCTTTTAACTTTCAAGAAGAATGGGCGCAAGAAACTCGTCAGCTTTAATAGAAGTAACGACATTTACAATATAATATGTCGTCACCATACGTAATCCACAAAAAAACAAAATTATACTGTAATTACAATAATAGTAGTGTTATGATATCATTATTTCGTTAATAACAATAAAGTCAACAAGTATCTGTTTTAAGTAAGTATCCCTCAACATTGCAATAGCGTACAGAGAATAAACGTTAAATTTAAGAAAGCAGCAAATATGTATGCTGTACAATAATTTATCTACAGCAAGGACGCTTTCCCGTTTTCTTTATAAATAAATCTAAAATTTTCGGCTGATTGGTGGTTTTCAGGCTTTATAATAATTTCCCGGGATTCAAAGCATGGTATTCTATCTATGAAACTCTCAAGTATGTACCACAATGTTTCGTAATTTTTAAGTCATAAAATTCGTATATATTTATTTACACAGTTTCATTTAAAAGAGATTATAGGTAACAGAAAAAATATTTATTCAGAAAGGTGTTTGATTTTTTAAAATAAGTTAAATAACATTCCTTGCATAAAAACAGTTAAGATGAAATTGAATAACATTGTACAATAAAAATTTTTGAACCAAATTTTTTGCAAACATTCAAAATGTATAAACATTTAAAAAAAATTTTTTTGAACATATTTAAATATCTTCTTAATTTACCAGTTATTTGACCTGTCAAGTAGATAGATCTAATTTATCATATGCTTAATAGTTTCAAATTATATTTTAAAAGACACATAAACTCACCATTAGCACACTGTTTCTTGTAAACTTCCTCTGCACCAATGAAAACTACCAAAAACGCAATATACAATGCCTGATACAACATGATGGTGACAGATCTAAGAGGCTACTGAACCTATGAAATGGAGCTTTATCACTGAGTTTATCATCTCCACTAAGCGATCGTTCACACTAAACTATTAAAAAAAGCGTATACTTCATCTCGCTGTTTCTCTTTTTATGTTTTGACAACTATTCATAATAGAGTATTTGACTTTAATGAAAATATAGATCAAAATGTTGTTAACTTCACAGAAATTTTTTTTAACCAATTTAGCCTACATATATTTATTTATTTAGACACAATAACAATTCACAAGTTTTAGAAAAACACATACAATTAAACTAAAATTAAAATAAAGGTTAACTTGGAACCTATAATAATTGTGTACAACATCAATCGATATTAGTTAACTAAACAGTCGCCTAAAACTTAACTTAAAATTTATATAATCTAAACAACAATCAAATTAAAGCATATTTACGGAATATATATAAAAACAGTTAATAAAAACATATCCGTAATGAGTCCAGATTAATAATATCCCTACTAATATTATAAATTGTAAATGTAAGTTTGTTTGTTATGCTTTCACGTAAAAACTACTAAACCGATCATCATGAAACTTTGTACATATATTCTTGGAGGTATTAGAAGTAACATAGGATACTTTTTACTGACAAAAAAAAATTCCGGGCGAAACCGCGGGTAAAAATTAGTAATAAATAAAACATATGATTTTTATGAGAAATCATTAATAAAATAATAAAAATAAATTAATTTTATTATTTTAAATTGGCCAAATGACGTAGTGACGGCACCGGCTAAGATTGAAGTATTACTATTTGATAGCTAAATGTTTACAAGCAAGTGACGTCATGAAATGCATGAAAGTCGTCATACATGTTCTACTACCTTCACAATATTTCAATTGAGCACATTCCTAACTGTAAAAATATACGGATTAAATATAAAATCTAATCGTATACAATGTAATCGTAGTGAGAATTTAATAACTAAATAAAATGTAAAAATAAAACAATTTGATTTAAATAAAACAATTTTAACAATTAGGAACGTGCCGATTAAAATATTGTGAGGTAGAAAATACATGACAACCATTATCTTAGTCATCCTGTGATCACGGCTCCTGTAAAGGAGTAGAAACGTCAGGATTAATTATAAAATAAAATATGCGCAAAATATCTGTTTAAAAGTTGTTTTTTTATATGAGAACAATATGTTACCCTTAGATCGAAGTATGTCTGTGATTTGAAATTCTTATGTTCAATAATCGCGTTTCGGAACTAGTTGGTGAACACTGTCCTTATAAGTAGATAAATAAGGAAAATATGTCAAATGTGACCCAATGAACCAAACAAGATAACGATGATTTCGAACTATGTTCTTTGTAATAATTATAATAACATCCAACGTCATATTAATTATAATTTATAACATATTACATAAACACTGCTTAATTCTTAAACTTCCGCGCACATTACAAATTTAAATGAAACAATTTTGACATTTTTTTGGCGCATAATCTATATTTAACCCTAATGTTTTGAATTTTACAGGAGCCGTGATCACAGGATGACTAAAGCAATGGTCGTCATCTTCAGAATATTTTAATCGGGCATGTTCCTAACTGTCAAAATTTATATAAATTAAAATTGTTTTATTTTGCATTTTACTAACTTGAGAAGAACTGGCGTAACAAACTGGAGCAGAACCCCTGCCCGAGTTTCTTTCGCCAGTTCTTCTCGGAAGGGCCTCCCGATTTCCGAACTGGTGGTAGACTCGGTTAAAATCGGTAGAAAAATTTTAACAGGAATGTGCCCGATTAAAATATTGTGATGGTAGTAGAACATAATGACGACCATTGCCTTGGTCATCCTGTGATCACGGCTCCTGTAAAGGAGTTGAAACGTCAGAATTAAATATAAATTATGCGCAAAAAACCGTAAAAAGATGTTTTATTTAAAATAAATATATTTGCTTATTTGAATATTCTGGATCAAGCTCTGTTACTGTACGGTATTTTTTTTTCTCTGATATTTTGGCGTAGTTGCAAGTGCATCTTCCATTTCGACGACCATTTGGTGCAACGATCCTGCCTTTCGCACCGGCGGTCCTGGGTTCGAATCCCGGAAGAGGCAGATTTTTATGATGAATACGAGCATTTGTACCCGAGTCATGGATGTATATATATATTTCTATGAGTATTACTTATTTAAGTATGATATATGTAAGTCTATCCGTTATCCTAGTATTCATAACACAAGCCTTAAAGTGCTTACTTTGGGCTAGGTTAATTGGTGTGAATGTAGATAATATTTATTTATTTTATTTATTTATCTTCCGTGATGATGCCATATGCATCAGAGCCTTAACAATTTTTGCGAACTTTTTGCGAAAAATATAAAATTTTTGACGACTCCCAAAACGGTTTTCGTAAAAGCAAATCTACGATATCGGCAATATACAATTACATACAGGAAATTCTAAATATAATTTATGGAAAGCAATACGCGATTGGAATTTTACTCGACATGAAAAAGCCTACGATAAAGTCCAATTTAAAATACTGCTTAAAAAACTATATGGGGTTGGAATCCGCGGTAAATGCTATGAATGGTTTCAATCATTTTTAAGGGATCGAGAGCAAATAGTTGAAATAGAGCATTACAACTCTTCTACAAATGAAATTGAAAGCGTCAAATCAGATAACATAATAACCAATGCCTCCATTCCACAGGGTAGTGTCATCTCATGTTTGTTGTTCCTACTTTATATTAATGACCTCCCTAAAGTAGTGAAGGAAACATGTGTACTATTTGCGGACGACATATCCCTCCTGACATCATGTAGTAACAGTACGGAAATAAACAGCAAACTTTATTCTATGTTTAACTATAAAAAAAAAAAATCCTTTTAGAATTAGATTAAGAGCATTATGTCGATTATATCATAGTGTACATAAATAAATGAATGAAATAAATGAACTATATTAACATCTGGATGAAAGAACATAATCTTGATTTTTTTTTTTTTTTTTTTTTTTGTTATAAACTTTTCAAAAACTAAATTGATACATTTTACCCTCATCAATAGGCCCCAATACATATAAATTTTACATATAATGGAAAAAAAATAGAATCAGTTAGTGAAGTTTCTTTACTCGGCCTCATATTAGACACACATATAAATTGGAAAGCACATGTTCAAAAGCTGAAGTCAAAATTTTCTAGCTTCGCCTACGCCTTACGTGAAATTAAAATAACAACAGACGAACGCACTGCACTAACCACCTACTACGCATATGCATATGCGTGGCTTTGCTACGGTATAATTATGTGGGGTAATAGTACCGACGCTACCTCTTTATTTACACTTCAAAAGAAATTGCTCCGTATAATATTTAATTTGGACAATTTAACTAGCTGCAGATCATATTTTGTCAAATATCAAATACTTACATTACCTTGTATCTATATTTTGGAAGCATGTACATTTATAAAAAAAACATCCTGAACTCTATGAAACGCGTGATGAATCAACAAAAAAGTACACTCTACGCAGACGGAACAAACTAAGATTACCAACCTCCCGTCTAAAGCTGCACTCTTCAGGACCCTTATTTGCGTCAATAGAACTATACAACAAGTTACCAGATTCTATAAGAGATCTATCTGAAGATAAAAAATTCTTAACACGTCTAAAGGAACTTTTAATAAATAAACATTACTATGGCATCCAAGAAAACCTTAACGACAAAATTTTTTAAGTAGCATTTACTATACTTAATAGAACTGTCATTGCTACATCGACAAAATTAATAAAATAATATCATTTCTAAAAATAATAATAATAATAAAAACCTGTAATATAATAATTTATAATCAAATAACTAAATAAATAGATGAATACACAACTGATTATTAATGAATAAACATTAAGCTCTACAGCATCCAAGAATAACCAAATGAGAAAACTTTGAAGTAACAATTAAATTTGTATTAGACTAGGTTAATAAATTAAAGATACTGATGAAAAATTGATGATAGTAATAATACGATACTTGTCATAATCAATTTAAATACACACTTAATAAATTAATACAATTAAAATATAAATTTAAGTATATATAAAATATAATAATTTAAAATGTTAACGTAAATTGTTGTGAAGGGTTCTCCCCCTCTCATCCAAATTGCTGTGCCCGACAGGGTCCACAATGACCCTTAACCTTATTGTTCTAACATCTTTATGTACATTGTGGTTTATGCAATAAATTATTGAGTATTGAGTAACAATGGTTATAATTTCATCTTATTTAATACTAAAATAAGTTAACATGAAAGTTTAAAAACAATATGTAAATTATTTATATATTTTCCAAAATGAAGACTATAAATATTGTAATACTATTTCTTACATTTACACCAATTAGCCTAGCCCTAAGTTAGCACTGTAAGGCTTGTGTTATGGATACTAGGGTAACGGATATACGATACTTAGTTTATTCATAGACATACATACAAATACCTATGACTCAGGTACAAATGTTTGTATTCATCACACAAATATCTGCCCCTTCCGGGACACGAACCCTGGTCGTTGCTAAAGGCTGGATGGATCGCTACTGTTGCACCAAACAGTTGTCAACAAGGAAGCTTCAAGTTGTTTTAGGTGTCTTGCTGGACTTGAACCCAAAGACCTTGCCAGTAGTTTTAAATTTTCCAAGTCTATCATAAGCTGAATCCAGCGCCTTTTCGTCTTGTTGTAGCTACTAGTACTTACAACATCCAATGCATATACCTAATACTCCTATATTGCTAGTAGGGGTCTAGAAAGAGATGACGACCCAACGGTGCAGACATATATATGTCTGTCTTCCTCGTTTAAACTTTGGACGTTGTGCACATGTCCGGGAGATGTCATGTAGATGTTTAAGAGATGAGGGCTTCCCCACTAATGTCGCAGCGCATGCTCATAACTCGTCAAGTATAAACGACTGTCTCTCTTGCTCGGCAACGCTGCCACTTACAGTGGCAGCAGTATACAGTATAGGAGTATGAGGTGTATGTATCTAACCATATCGATAAAAAAAGATGTAAATATTCTTCTTTATATCTGAAGAATTTTTTTTATCCTTCTGACATTTCGGACTAGTCGATTTTTTTCTAATAACAAACCTTTAACACTTTACAAGTTTTTATTTACTTTCACCTGTCCCGGTATCTGTAAAGAAATCTTGCAAGTTAAAGACCCACTTCCCGGTTTCTGAATTAGCCGACATTTAGCATAAGCTAATCTGATGCTGGATCTGGAAGGGGGCCATAGGAACTTCGCAATAAAACAAAAAAACCCCATCGAGTTTGGGCTCATTTGATTCGTATTGACTAGTACGTTGATCTTATATGGTAACCAGGGCCTGATGCTGGAGCTGGAAGGTGGCCATAGGAAACAACAATCTCATCGAGATTGGGCTTTTTAACTTTTGAGTTCGTTTTATTAACAAGTAATAATAAAAACTTGTTTATACAAAAAATATATCCTTTTAATTTTTATCATATTTAAGATATAAAAATGAGTCAGTTAAATGATAAAAATATATAATATTAATTTAAGCTGTTTTACTTGTTTAATGTGCTATGGATTGTTGTTGTGGGGCTCAGCTGCTAACATTGAAAGCGTTTCTGTACTTCAAAAAGGGCTGTTCGCGTAATATTCGTATTTCGTCCGTAGTATTTTGTAGTTTCTCTCAGTACTGTGGGGGACAGTACTTATTAAAACAGATACTTGTTGACACTACTATTATTGTGATAATAGAACAATATCTTTTTTGTGGATGATGATATTTATGTTCACGATTTATTATATTGTAAATGTCGTTACTTCTGTTAATGGTGACGAGTTTCTTGCGCTCGTTCCTCTTGCTAGTTAATAGACGTCCTGAATGGATGGTTGGACGATTCAAAAGTGCATTTGAATAAAAGTTGTTTATTTTTAGGGTTCCCTACTCCATTCCAAAAACGTTACCATTAAAGGATATTTTCGTTGTCTATCTGTCCGTTTTCTCAGGAACCCGTGGAAATATGTTGTTGAAAATTATATCGAATACTACAGTCCCTTGGTGGTGTAAAAGCTTCTGAGTCATCGCAGTCAAAAGATATGTTGCCACAAATTTTGACACTGATTTTGATTCCCTTGCAGGCATAGGCATGTTTCATTAAAGTACTTTTTATAAAAATATTAAAATTAAAAATAAGATAACATCACATACGTTGTTTTGATGCCAAGTTAAGAAGTTAAAGCATTTGTGTAATATGATTCAGTAACAACGACGGTAACACAACACCCAGACCCGAGCCAATATTCAAAAGTTCGTTTTCTACGTTGACCCGGTCTGGTATCGAACCCGGGACTTCGAAGTGACATTGCCATGAAAACCGGAATGCGAACCACTCGACCACTGCGGTCGTTTTGTAAGCCTTTCTTTTCCTCTGTTCTGCGGTTTCTTTAAGTTATTTTAAGTAAGACTTAAAACGTAAGTTATATTATAAATGATTATAATTGAAAAATACTAGAAAAAATTGACTCCGGTCTTAAGTGAATTCTCAGGCAGGAATTCATTTGTGACCCGAGTCGATTTTTTCTAGTATTTTTCAATTATAATAATTTATCCTATAAGATCGCATTGAAAAATGCATAAAATATATAAAAATTATAAAAGTAAGTAATATTTTTACAAATATCAAACTATCTATTAAGTTGGAACAGAAAAATATTACTTCCGACAACATTTATAGAAGGATTAGCTTGTAGTAGAAGCTTAAATGCGCTTGCAAACGACGCGTCTGCCGGCATCATTCCAGCTTAGCGGTTAGATCACTCGCCCGGATAGCGAATGGTCATGAGTTCGGATCTCTCTTGAGGACTCAAAAACAAGTTATTCTAAGTAAAACAAAAGACGAAAAGAGTTTTTCAAGTTTTATTTTTATTTGGCCCTATTTTTAAAAGTTTCGTTTTCATGTAAAATTTCTTTGTTGTCTTTTTCATTTCATATATTGCGAGAAAGAGACAGCATATTTTCTTCGCGTGCGAATCGGGTTTGTCTGATTCAAAAATAGAGCCCCTAGTATCACTGTACTTATTTCTATTTCTTGAGTTCCACTTGGGTCTCGAAACAGCACAACTGTTCTGGGTTATCTTCGTTCCAGAGCTTCCATCTGAACCAGAATTTACCCTGTAAGTAAAAATATATTAGGTTTGTTACATAGAAAATATAAAGTGTTTTGTATTCTTTACAAATATATACAATGTTTTAAATAAAGTGATACTAATTAGAAAATATTTTATTTTATGATTATTGTTTTATATTTTTTTTAATTTAATAAAAACTTTTTAAGCCATCAGCCATTTAAAACCATATTTTCCGCAATGTTTTAAGCAATATATGTACTTTAGCAGTTCTGTTTCGTCCGACATAGAGTGATAGATAGAGAAATATCAGAGTGATGAAGTACGAATTATATTTTTTTATACACAATTAATAGAACTGATTAAAAGTTAGAAGAACTTTTTTCTGTAATCAATTCCTACCCAGAAATCCTTACTTATATTATAAATCGGAAAGTGAGTTTGTTTGTTTGTTTGTTCCGCTTTCACGCCGTAACTACTGAACCGATTGCTTTGAAATTTTGCAGACGTAAAGATAAAGATCCGGATTAAATAATAGGGTACTTTTTATCCTGGAAAAAATTGATATTCCCGAGGAAAAACAAAAATATTGTTTGCTTGATGGATGGATTGTAGATGGCGCTGTGTGTCGTTTAAAACAAGGTAAAATATTGCAAACGAATATAAACATGTAAATTTAGAAGCTAAATGATACGATAATGAATCCCCGAAAATGAGGAATTCCCGAGGGATGACGTACAATTTGTTTTATCGTCTAAACTGTTTTTTTTACATCTACTTATATGTTGCAAACGAATATGAACATGTAAATTTTGAAGCTAAATGATACAAAAATGAATCCTCGAAAATGAGGAATTCTCGAAGGATGACGTACAATTTGTTTTATCGTTTAAATTGTTTTTTTTTACATCTACTTATCCTGAAATCACTAAAGTCAACGAATTACTAATTGGTATAAGTATTAGTTACGTTATTTAGTTCTTGAGGTAAGCGATAGATGGCGCTGGGTGTTTTTTAAAACATGGTAACGATGTGTTTTTTTTAAATACATAAGAAGTGGAATGATAGCTTACGCTATTTAGTTCTTGAGGTATGCGATAGATGGCGCTGGGTGTTTTTTAAAACATGGTAACAATGTGTTTTTTAAAATACGTAAGAAGTGGAATGATAGCTTACGCTATTGCTTTATACCGCAATATAACCGAATTCCACGCGGGCGAAGCCGCGGGCGGAAAGCTAGTACCTTTATAAAGAAAACTGCTGAAGTAAAACATTTTAATAAAAATCTATACTTAATCTAATCTATATATCTTACATATACACCGATTAGCTTAGCCCAAAGTAAGCACTGTATGGCTTGTGTTATGGATACTAGGGTAACGGATATATACATATATGATACGTAGATAAGTAATATTCATAGAAACAAAGAAAAACCAACGACTCAGGTACAATACTTCGTACTCAGCACACAAGCATCTGACCTTTCAATGACTTGAACCCAGGACCATCAGTGGTAAAGGATGAATCACTACCGTTGCACCAAACGGTGGACTTAAACTATGTTCCTCATAAAAATATGCCTTCAAGATGAACTTTAAGATAGCTGTAATGGACTGTATGACTTGTAGCGATGCTAAGACTATTTTTATTTTGAATTGAGTTAGCTCTTCGTTAAGCTCGGGAATCAAGACAAGATCTACGATGGAGCGAGCTAACCCAGAAGGAGTTCCAAGTACTTGGAAATTCAGACGAAGGGAGAGAGTTCCACTCCTTTGCTGTGCGCGTAAGATGTTGCGAAGCAATTGGTGCGACAGGAATAGCAACCAAGGGTGGTAGCCAGCAGTACGTCTGGATGTCGTGCGGACAGACATGCAACTTTGCGGCGGTGAGCTAAGGTGTGAAGTTTCTTACGTTGGGAAGTTTCTTTCCGATGTATAGAGAGTAATTCATTGTGTTAGGAGTGCCAGCAGCTGTTGGACAGGTAGCGTGTTCACAGCCATCAGCGATTCCTACTGATGCGAATGGTGTCTCAGTAACATCTTCCGCCCAGTACACCGCCGTTTTCAGCTTCGAAGCTGCGAAGTCTGGGAAAAAGAAAATAAGTATAAGATATAATAAGATAGATATAATATTATAACATAAATTATTTTAATAGAAAAATTCGACTTGGCTCACAAGTGAATTCTCAGGCGGGAATCGAACCCGCAACCTTTGGAAATCCGGTCCAATGCTCTCCCAATTGAGCTACCGAGCCTTGTGAATTATTGTATTTATTTTATTTGTTGCATTCACAATGTCATATTTCTATAAAATTTGAAATGATCCTATAAATATAAACACATCTCTGATCATATCTGAAGGCTCGGAGAAGTGGTGGATTTTAATGGCATGTTTTAAATTTTATAATTATAATATTTCTTACATCACAACAATAAACCTAGCCCACAAGTAAGTATTGTAAGGCCTGTTGGATACTAGGCAAACGGATGGATATACATATCTACTAGGCTGATGCAGTCGCTAAGCAAAAGGCGGTTCACCCTCTAGAGGTGCGTCCCGCCTCGGTGCGCGTAGCGACAGAAAACGCGCGCGGGGACGGAGGCGCAGATCTGCCTATCTTAGCGGTGTAATCTGCTTCTCCGTGCGGAGTAGCAATACAAGACGGGTACGCTCCGCGCTCCCGCGCAGAATCTGCGCGCGGGGCGCCTACCCGCGCTTTGCCGCGTCGGCAGTGTGTTGTCATAGGCGTGTTTTCTATATAAATTGAGATTCTTGCATACAATGGTAAAATCTGCGGCCCCGCGCTACGCGACGGGGCGCGGTGCAGTGTGTTAACCGCCTAAAGCTTCGCTAGCATCATATATTGGAGCGGAGGGTAATACAAAAAAAAAACAATAATGTTCAGTAAATTTTAAAATTCCATAAGAATTTATGGGATTTAAAATTTTTCATTCGAAAACTTTCAAAATGTGCGCGCTTTTTGTTACAAAAGTAAATTCCATATACCTAAAGTTCTTTGGTCATAATTTTTTCATTCTTGTGAATTTCGAAATTCGGCCCTAAATGTGTCGTCACAATCTGCCCTAAATGTGTTGATTCGATTCCACACAAAAATTATTAAAATCTGTTAGAAATCAGAAAGTTATGGCGTATCAGATAATGCGTCATTGAAGCTGATCCATGGGAGCTCCGCTCCAATTACGCAAATTAGTAATATTCATAGAATTATATTTAAATAATTTTGACTCCTGAGTATTGTTAGCCTTCTTATATATTAGGGGAAAGGTAATGTCTTCCCCGTTCCCTCTCATAAAAGCGGGGAAAGACCATTTTACTTATTGCTTTGGATAAAAAACGTGGTCTTATTTTAATTACCTCTCTCTCTCTCTCTCTCTCTCTCTCTCTTTTAATGACCATATTATAAACTTACTGGGCGTGAAGTCGAAGGCCAGCGAGGCGTTGCGGCCCTTCTTCAGAGTGCAAGGTGACTTCCTGCAAGGGGTCACCCTCAGTTCAGTCACTGTACACAGGTCTTGGGATACTGGAATGGTAATTAATAATGTTAGTACGTATGAAGAAGAAGAATGCAGAAACATAAGATTTATAAAATGAAGTGAATAAAATATTTACAACAAACAGAGTATGTACATGTTGGTCGGTGGTTAAATCGATTTTGAACCTCTATTTTGCCAAACGCAGGGCATGTGAATGTCAATGAAACTATCTTAATATATAAAAATCCAGTGTCACAATGTATGTTCCCAGTGAACTCTTCACCAACTCAACCGATACCGATGAAAGTTGGTATTTATGTGTAATTTGGTCCAACTGAAGAGATAAGATAGTTTTTATTTTAATTTATAACACAGCAACACGTGGCCGAGTCAGCTAGTTGACTTATATAAGATGAGATTTAATACGTTTTTATTTTTGTCGGCTGGTTTATATCAATCATAGTTGCAGTACAAGATGATTTAATGTAGTTTGGTCGCAACCTTCATTTAATAAGTGCAGCGATTAGTTTTAGATAAGTCAATTTTTTTAATTACAATTGAAAATTAAAAATGAAGAAAATAGTTATAAGAATATATCCGATTTAAATACTGAAAACGGTGTTTAAAATTAAATATGTCAATTATAGTTTTAAGGTTGGTGTCTGCCTCATTATTTGGAATAAAACTGACACTTGCTATTTACTTTATACTGAATCTTCCGACATCGTCTGCTTCTTTCTCTAATTGTGTTGTATATTAGTTTAGACATGTATAATTATATTTTTTTATGTTAAGTAGGAGAAAGATTTTTTTTTTGTTTTTAGGGTTCCGTAACCAAAGGATTTAATCGGGACCCTATAACCCAGACTTGGCTGTCTGTCCGTCCGTCCGTCTGTCTGTCACCAGGCTGTATCTCAAGAACCGCTACAGCTACACAGTTAAAATTTTTACAAATTATGCATTTCTTTTGCCGCTATAACAACAAATTTTAAAAACAAAAAAAATATTAAAGGGGGCTCCCATACAACAAACGCAATTGTTTTTGCTCTTTTTTGCTCGACTTCAATAATGGCAACAGGTGGGCACTTGAAATATTTACAAAATACTCACTTGTATTTTTACTTTAATAATAAATAATAAAATAAAAATAAAATAAATATATTTGTGGTTTTGTAATGAGTTAATTGATAAAAAATCCCACGCGTTAATTCTTTGTCAATAAATAAAATATTTTTTATTCAATATGGGTATTTACAACGCGTGTGTTGAACGTCAAAGCTACGTCATGGCTTCGTAAGTTCTAATCGGGATACCGTGTAGTGAGAAGAAGCCGCAAGAAACTCGGCAAGGGCTGTTTTTTTCTTCGTTTTTTATGTCACATTACATACATAGTCATACATTTAAGTGAGCTTTTTTTGTACTGACAAGACGTATAAGACAAAGTAACTATTTCACATAACGAAGTTTATACAGTTACCATCTCCCATTACAAAGTAAAAATAATAAATAGGTTTCTATTTATTATTTTATAAGGCTAATGAAAAAAGGCTAAAACACAAGAATGCGTTCTTGTGTTTTAGCCTTTTTTCATGAGTGCATTTAACAACCATTTTAAACTTTTAAAAGGGTATTTCAGTCAGCTTGTGTGGAACTTAAAACGTCAAACAGAAATAGCTCTTTGTATTTTGAAGCCTGAAACTCGGAACAGCAAGTTTATTTTTGTTTCGACTATTGATTGAGTGAATATCGTTCTTTTCATAGATATATTGAGACGAGACTGTTTTAATCTTAATAGTCTTTACTTGTGAGTCTTGTTTCCAACCTCATTTTACACGGTACAGTAGCTACACGCTACTTTCTGCGGTTAATGACTTGGCGGAAGACATAAGGTCGAGGGTTATCTGTACAATTGACGTTATTGTGTTTTGATGTAGCTTCTTTATTGTTTACTTATGTTCTTTTATCTTAATTTATACTGATTATAAATTTTTCTTTTATTCGGAATGGGTTCGTTCTTGATCCCAATCAAGCCCGGGAACCGAGACAGGATCCACGGTGGAACGAGCTAAACCAGAAGGCAGTGGCGTAAATAGATCAATTGCCACCCGGGGCAGTTTACCAATTTTGCCGCCCCTGTCAGAGGGCTGCACCGCACCTTGGAACGTTCTTCCGGTGGGTACCACGTGCCTTATCTTTTTACCGTAGACGTTCCAATTGGCGCCTCTGTCACCGTCAAGTGGGTGGTACGTCCCCTCGGAACGTGCCACCCGGGGCATTTGTACCCTCTGCCCCCTCCTATTTACGCCACTGCCAGAAGGTGCCTATTCACCCTGGCTTTAAAAACGGACGGGTTATTATAAGTTCTCGGAAATACAGACGCAGGAAGGGAGTTCCACTCCTTAGCTGTGCGGATTATAAATGATATTGAGAAGCGCTTGATGCGACAGGTAGGAATAGCAACCAAGAATGGGTGGCAGCCCGCAGTGTATTTCGTTGTGATGTTTGACGTTTTCTTCGACTTTTTCTTTCTTCGCTTTAATTTCCCATCAACATTGAAATAATATAATATATATTGAATGTTATTTAAAAGAGTAGTTGAAAACCACGTTACAGAAAATTAAAAACAGTTAATAAATAAAGTTTTTTTTTTTAATTTGTATGAGTTTAACCATGAAATTGCAACGTTATTAATAACTATTAATATTCTACACAATTACGGGGTACTCCTATGGATTAATTGCAAAAATCTTCAATTAATCTCAATTGTCAGACAGGATTTTAAAACCTGGTAGAAAAAAACAATCAAAAACTATAATAATTAGTAACTAAAGAATTATCGTAATATTACAAGTAAAAAGGTTGTCTGGAAGAGATCGCTCTGAGCGATAAGACCGCCCATTGTAACACTATTTTAAGTTTTCTCTTGTTATCTTATTATTTCAATGTGGTGTTATCAATAAAGTGTTTTGTATTGTATTGTATTGTAAAGATTTAACTTCTGGGTTTGAGTCCCAGAAGGGGCAGACGTTTGTATGATGAATACGAGCAATGTACATTTTTTGTTTACACATATTTCTATAAATATTTAATATGTATGTATCACATATGTATGTATTTCTGTTATTCTAGTATCCGCAACACAAGTCTTATAGTGCTTACTTTGGGCTAGGCTATTTGGTGTGAATGTAAGTAGTATTATTATTAAACTTTTATTTTATATACTATCATTATATATCATTGGAGCATGTAACGGAATATTGTAATGGTATATTTTGTTAGTTGTACTTAATTATAAATAAATAAGCAATACATAAGCTTGCCCTCAAACTCATCAGATAGAACAGGGACGAGATCCGCAAAGTTATTGGTACAATAACAGGTCATTGCTCCCTAAACAAGAATGTTATAGGTATGACCGACAGCCTTCCAGAGGCGGATTAAAGGTCGGGATCGCCCTAAGCAATCACCTCATAGGCGCCCCTCTAGCGGCCATGGACTAAAATTATTACAATTAGCACTTCTTAATATAGCTTACTAGATAGCATAGATATATGGTTATGTCAATGTGCATGTGTGTATGTGTTACACACATGCACATTGATGTGCACATTGCCTTCTATGTAGAGGCCGCGTTGAGGCAGAGGAGACTCCACAGCATATACTCATAGAATGTACAAGTGTGGCAGAGTAACAGGAACAATTGGTCTCCGGGATTTCTCCCTGAAGTCTGCAGTGAAAAGCCTGCTTGCATTCTGGGATGAGTTGGGTTGGCTGGAGTAGGAGAACCTAACATACACACAATGGCCCAATCAAGTGCGGATGTGGCCCCGTCAAAATAACTAACATGTGTGTATCGTACTACCCATCGATCTGAATACATCGAATGCGTAGTATCTAGTTGGTAATTAATGAAAAGTGCAATTTTCCAATCAAATGTCGGGAAGCTTGATAGAATAATAGCCGGTAATTTCCAGTCATTAATATTCGTGTTTCTGTGTATGGGTTGGTAAATTAAAATTATCTGCGACGAAAATAAACACTGTTGTTTTTTAGTCAAATTACTGCATTTAAGTTTTACTACTAATTCGATTTAAAATAATGTATCCATATAAATATTGTAAATGTGAAACTGACTTTGTAGGACTCTCCCTATCTGTGTTATATTTTCAGGGCAAAATAGTGAACAGATTTTGATGAAATTAATTGTGAAAATTTCTTAAACCCTAGGGAAGGTCTAGCCTTCTATAACCACGGGAAACATTCTTAAATTTTTCCAAAATTAGAGTAAGCGCGATATCACCTAATGCCACGTGATCGAAATCGCGGGCAACCACTGGGTAACTAGTAAATAATTAGCCAATAGTTATAATTTACATTCAAGTCAATTATAATAATATATTTCTATTTCACAAGGATCTCAACTTCCAATAAAAAGAAAAACGCTAGCAAAAATATGTCAAAATTAGTAATAGTTGTGTTAATTAATTACTTCGTTTTTAATCTTCTTTTATCTTTCTAAAAATCTTTGAACGAAATAACGTCGTGAAATGTTAGATTAATAATTTCTAAAATGAATCTGGATATAATAAAAAAAAAATAGAGGCGAATTCAACATTTAATAACAACATTATATTATTTATTATTATTATTTAGTTTATTATTCGTTCAAGATGTAAGGGGGAAAAGGATAATCTAGCAAAATCTCTAATGCACTTATCTCTATATTTTCAAAGTTACGCGCGATAATGATGTATGGTCGAATGAAGTGTTTCCTGTCCTTTAATATCATTATCATATATTCGATTTTCAGGAGGGAAAGTTCACAACACAGGCATTTTTGAGTTATTAAATATATTTTGGGTTTTATACACAATGAAATACAAAATAAAGCATTGTTTGATAAGAGGTTAGCCTTCGTTTGCGTTGACAGCTGGCTTTAGAGCTATTCAAGTAAAAGGTCTCAATATGTAGAGCTGTCAAACTTAAATGATAATAACAAAATAGATACCTATAGATCGAAGTTTGAATTAAATAGTTACGGGTTACCCCAAGGTAGCATTCTGGGGCCTATGCTATTGACAGTGTTAAACAATGTTTCCATGCATTTTTTTGCAGTCATTTTATCAGACACCTGAACTCGACTATGCAACAGAAATATTAGATACTGTACTTAAAATTGACTGGTTAGAGCAAAACAACCTCAAAGTTACCATAGAAAAAAACTAAGCTTATTTAATTTACGTATCATAATTGAAACCCACAAACGTTGCCAATATGTATATATAAAAATTCCTCTTTCACGGTGTTTGACCGCGATGAACTCCGAAACTAATCAATCCATATTATTAAGGATTTTTTTTTTCATTTTGCTGGATTTGTTCCAACTTAGGACATAGGATAAGTTTCATTTTAATTCATGAACAAAATTATTTTTTGAGCCAATTATAATAACGGACACGTTACCGGGTCAGATATTTATAAATGACACCAATCAGTAAAATGTTTATCCAACAATTTTCAAGGAATGATATTAGATTCTCACTTGTAGTCAGCCTCAAGTTTCGCACTTACGTGACCAAAACAGGCATGCATTCTAAACATCTATTTTATATGCGGACTTATCATTTGGATAGCTATGTTTATATAAACCGCTTGTTTCTCATGACATAATGTGTGTTAATTTTTTTAACACATTTTTTCGGTATACTGCCTATTAACTTAACATTTTTGAAACGAAAGCGAGTTGGAGTGTCTGTTTGTTGTACTTTCACACCTTAACTACTTAACCGATTGTAATGAAATTTTGCAAACACTTTATCTAGACCTCAAAAAAGAACATAAGATACCTTTTATAGATAATAATACATAAAATAGTAAGATTTAAAAAGTATAAAAGCATACCTTTTTCGCATCTCCTGAAAACTGCCACTTCAGCGGCGGCGAAGGCCACTATGACCAAAATTACCGCTATAATTCTGGCACCCATGATGCGTACTGCTCCTTTGGTATTCCGCACAGTAATGCCGCCATTAAAAGCTTCTGGTACGCCTGGAGTAAATTATTGCAGTAGGGTTGTCTACGAAATTGTAACCCAGCTTTACCAATGACGTGTTGCCTTCCTTATTCTCAGATTTCATACATTCTTTTATCATTTTAAATATTAATAATACTCATTATTAATTATAAGGGTAAGGAGACAGAGGAGACTTTCTATATGCAAATTATTATTAAGATAAAATGAAAATATAAAGGTCAAAACTCCATCTTTGTATTTATGATGACATCACATTTTTGAAAACTAATAACATGGTAAAAATAAAAGTCAAGTATTTGGTTGGTTTTCTTTTTATTTTATTTTGAATAACAAATAACCTTTTGCCTTTGTTATTGTCAGAAAAGGAATAAAGGTCTGCCAGAATAGTCGTAGCGAAGTTTTTATGAACGAGACAAAAAATAAGTGACTGTGCCTAACTATTTGCAAATTAAAAAAAATAAACATGTAAAATTCGATCTTTATCTCTATTCCTTTAGGCATACCCCGACTAATTCACCAAAGCGTTTTTCACCGAATTGTCGTTTCACCGTTGCTGAAGTAAAGGTACTATAATTTATATTTTTTTAATTTATATACATAAATTTGCAATTCTGCAATGCTATCTTATAAGATAAATTATTTTAATAGAAAAATACTAAGAAAACGACTTTGTTCACAAGTGAATTCTCAGGCGAGTATCGAACCCGCAGCCTTTGGAATTCCGGTCCAATGCTCTCCCAATTGAGCTACCATGCCTTGTTAAAAAAATTTCATCTTAATTGACTGTCCAAACATTAATTAAAAATGTTTCTTTCGAATACGAGAGGATGCTCCACTCATTGATGAGACTACGCTGGCTTCAGCGTAAAACTATAAAGATACTAGAAAATTTCGACGGTTGTTCACAAGGCTCGCTTGTTGTAGTTGTGGGTTTGATTTCTGGCTCAGAATTCACTTGTGAGCCGAGTCGATTTTTTCTAGTGTTTTTCTATTAAAATAATTTATAATTGTTCGACAACCCTAGTATTGGCACATATAAAGTTGTTATCTTCAAACTTGACATAGCCGACCCGGACTCCTAGAGAACTGGTGATAAGCTGGTAATTACTTAGTTGTGTCTGCTCTCATCATCAATGAGTTGTTTCTCAGCTTAATAACTAAGTTATTAGATGCTTTAATCTATTCATTAAGCTTCAATGATAAGTTTTTACTATAATGGGCGTACACAAGTATTTTTTGACGTAATACTTCTTTTGGCGCGTTTGGGAAAAATGATGAGAGTGAATTTTTACGATGCGCGCGCACACCGACACCTAAAAGTGACAGGATGAAGTTGGCTGCTAATTGTCTCAAATTTTCGTGAGAACTGATAACTATATTCAAGATAGTTACTCATATATTTGTGTGTGTGACTTTAAATTATATGTAGTAGTTAACAGAAATTTATATAATATTATAAAACAATTTTTATTATTTAAAATAATATATCAAAAACTTTATATAATAATCGTGATAAAAATACTTTTTACTTTAAACATTTACGATTCAGCCACCCCTGTGCATTTTTAATCACGTCCAGCGTCCAGCACATGAAATTTTTATTATTTTAATATTGCTTTCCCGAAAAATTATATATAATTTTTGAATAAAATGTGGCTCCAATTGGTTTAGAAAAATGTTAACAATTAAGTTAGCTCTATATTTTACTATAGTTTTAAGTGTGAAAGGCATTTCTACCCTGTCAATCACAAACCAATGTCAATTTTAACTTACGTAGTCGGGAATGGCTTCCCATTCCAGACGGAACTTTTGTAAACAATTCCAACAAAGTTGAGCAAAACTTGCTGCCTTCATATTAGTCTATAAACTAACTAGATAATTTTGTGAACATAAAACAACTTATTAAATTCCAAAGGGATGCTAAAATCAATAATTTGAAATTGAAATAAAAAAAAAACAATGAGTTTATAAAATTTATTTTATATTTACAAAAAACACCCCTAAAATACAAAAAGGGATACAAAATATAAAATTATATTTAATAATATAGAGTATTGTCATATTTCGTTGCTCGAATTATATTATACATTTTTTTACGTATTTACATGTCTATATATACATTTTACACACGCTGAGTCAATTCTTTGGCATTAACATTCCAGTGTGTAAGATATATTAGTTATACAATTATATATATTTATAGTGATTAATTCTACGAAAAAAATATTCGCTAATCATATTTAAAATAAATTCTTGATACTAACATATTTTTCGTTGTAGTTAGGAACAAGATTAATTGAAATAGATTAAAATTATTCGAATTATAATGTTAAATTCGTAACAATTCAGCACATAACGGTGTAACAGTTTAATAAAATTATTGTTATTGCTATGTTAACCTTACATAGCACTAAGGGTAAGGGTTATAGGGTCATAGGTAAGGTAGAATACTATTTTCCACACCGAAATAGGCAAGCGATCTGCCTATCGCCAACAGAATTTGATCGCAGTCTTCACTTGAAATAATGGCAGACATGTAAGACATTATGCGTACTTTGTTGTTGTCTGTGAGTCCAAAGTTCTACAATCGCGTCAATTGGCATTTGGTGACATACATATAACTCACTTTTCGATTGTGAAATTAAATAAATACAAATTTCAAAGTTATTCAAATATTGATTTCGTGGAGCAGAAATAATGTCAATAATTTTTGCCTAGAGATTTTTCGCTTGGAAATAAGGTCTAAAATTAAATGACAACATTTGAAAATTAAATTTAACTAATGGTGTTCTATGTACATGTAAATAATGAGTAAATACATTTATTTATGTTTAGAAAAATTCGTTAAATTACAAAATGTCCTCGGTGTGTCTAATTAACTGATTGCAAAATATATTTCAGTTTTATTTATAGCTGATATTCAGATTAAGTTTAGCCTCTTAATACTAAAAAAAAATATTTACACGAAATAACAATTAATATTGCAGTTACTCTAAACCAAGTTATAAAAAGAAGCCAAGAATAAATAAATTATAATGTTATGTCATGGACACAAATTAAACTACGCAGTGCTGGTTGTCTTGTAATAATACACTACGATGTTCTTTTACACCCAACTTTGGACGATTTTATGAGTATTTTTCATTACTTATATAATAGAAAATAGGATGATATAACGTGAACTAGATCTGTGTTGATATCCATTAAAAAAAGGGTTGATTTCGACTCATTAGTAAAAATATTATGATTGATGTGCTAAATTCTTTGCGGATTCGCCGCAATAAATGACCGCACTAAAAGTTAAGAATCATATAATTGTCATAGGTGATTGTCGTAAAGCGTAGAGCTACGGAACTGCTCCAAATTGATTTCAATCTTATCACGTGAAATTTAAGGTTTTTAGTAACAAAACGTATTAACAAAAGGCTGATTGATATAAATCAAATTGGTTTCAGACTTATAATTAACATGTTTGTAAATCAAGCCCTATATTTTTTATTAATTAGGATGGGTTCGCTCTTGATCCCAATCAAGCCCGGGGGCCAAGACAGAATCCACGATGGAACGAGCTAACCCAGAAGGTGCTTATTGGCACCCTGGATTTGAAAACGGAATGGTTATAAGTTCTGAGCAATTCAGACGCACGGAGGGAGTTCACCTCCTTTGCTGTGCGTATAATGAAGGATGTTGAAAAGAGCTTGGTGCGACAGGTAGGAATAGCAACCAAGAAAGGGTGGTAGCTTGCAGTACGTCTGGATGTCCGATGGAAAAAGGGAGATGATTGTATGAGCAAATACAGCTCTTGAGCACACTCTCCAAAGTACAGTCTGTAGAAGACCGATAGACAGGCAAATTTGCGGCGATGAGCTAAGGTGTGAAGCTTGCTCTTCAACAATTGGCTGTCACCGATGAGCCGACGATGATTAGATAATAGAATCAGGCGGAAGACGATAGTCATCTATAAAATTAACCAGCGAATTTGTTTGTAGCTCTATCAGTGCTGGATATTATATGTGTTACTCCTGATGATGCTCTGTGTTGGGCGTACCCGTATAGAGTAACTGAGGTGTAAGGTGTGACGCTGTCTTCGAGTGTACAGATACTCGTATTTATTTGCGAGCGGGATATTGGTATATGTTACAAATTTTGTATTTAAAATTATACATGTTTTGGCGCTTTTTCATTTCATTTCATAACGGAAAGCTGAGTAAAAAAAGGTTGGTTTTAGAGCAAGGGTTATACGATGGCCAGAGTAGTGGTGGTAGCATGGGGCTCGTCCCGGAGATGAAGGTCCCGGTGGGCGAGGCCAGCTTCTTTGAGGATGCGCATTCGTGGTCCTAAAGGTACTCCCAACGCACGTAGCTTGTCTTCTCCCACGTAAGGCAGTTACCGAGCCTTGTGAATTATTGTATTTATTTTATTTGTTGCATTCACAATGTCATATTTCTATAAAATTTGAAATGATCCTATAAATATAAACACATCTCTGATCATATCTGAAGGCTCGGAGAAGTGGTGGATTTTAATGGCATGTTTTAAATTTTATAATTATAATATTTCTTACATCACAACAATAAACCTAGCCCACAAGTAAGTATTGTAAGGCCTGTTGGATACTAGGCAAACGGATGGATATACATATCTACTAGGCTGATGCAGTCGCTAAGCAAAAGGCGGTTCACCCTCTAGAGGTGCGTCCCGCCTCGGTGCGCGTAGCGACAGAAAACGCGCGCGGGGACGGAGGCGCAGATCTGCCTATCTTAGCGGTGTAATCTGCTTCTCCGTGCGGAGTAGCAATACAAGACGGGTACGCTCCGCGCTCCCGCGCAGAATCTGCGCGCGGGGCGCCTACCCGCGCTTTGCCGCGTCGGCAGTGTGTTGTCATAGGCGTGTTTTCTATATAAATTGAGATTCTTGCATACAATGGTAAAATCTGCGGCCCCGCGCTACGCGACGGGGCGCGGTGCAGTGTGTTAACCGCCTAAAGCTTCGCTAGCATCATATATTGGAGCGGAGGGTAATACAAAAAAAAAACAATAATGTTCAGTAAATTTTAAAATTCCATAAGAATTTATGGGATTTAAAATTTTTCATTCGAAAACTTTCAAAATGTGCGCGCTTTTTGTTACAAAAGTAAATTCCATATACCTAAAGTTCTTTGGTCATAATTTTTTCATTCTTGTGAATTTCGAAATTCGGCCCTAAATGTGTCGTCACAATCTGCCCTAAATGTGTTGATTCGATTCCACACAAAAATTATTAAAATCTGTTAGAAATCAGAAAGTTATGGCGTATCAGATAATGCGTCATTGAAGCTGATCCATGGGAGCTCCGCTCCAATTACGCAAATTAGTAATATTCATAGAATTATATTTAAATAATTTTGACTCCTGAGTATTGTTAGCCTTCTTATATATTAGGGGAAAGGTAATGTCTTCCCCGTTCCCTCTCATAAAAGCGGGGAAAGACCATTTTACTTATTGCTTTGGATAAAAAACGTGGTCTTATTTTAATTACCTCTCTCTCTCTCTCTCTCTCTCTCTCTCTTTTAATGACCATATTATAAACTTACTGGGCGTGAAGTCGAAGGCCAGCGAGGCGTTGCGGCCCTTCTTCAGAGTGCAAGGTGACTTCCTGCAAGGGGTCACCCTCAGTTCAGTCACTGTACACAGGTCTTGGGATACTGGAATGGTAATTAATAATGTTAGTACGTATGAAGAAGAAGAATGCAGAAACATAAGATTTATAAAATGAAGTGAATAAAATATTTACAACAAACAGAGTATGTACATGTTGGTCGGTGGTTAAATCGATTTTGAACCTCTATTTTGCCAAACGCAGGGCATGTGAATGTCAATGAAACTATCTTAATATATAAAAATCCAGTGTCACAATGTATGTTCCCAGTGAACTCTTCACCAACTCAACCGATACCGATGAAAGTTGGTATTTATGTGTAATTTGGTCCAACTGAAGAGATAAGATAGTTTTTATTTTAATTTATAACACAGCAACACGTGGCCGAGTCAGCTAGTTGACTTATATAAGATGAGATTTAATACGTTTTTATTTTTGTCGGCTGGTTTATATCAATCATAGTTGCAGTACAAGATGATTTAATGTAGTTTGGTCGCAACCTTCATTTAATAAGTGCAGCGATTAGTTTTAGATAAGTCAATTTTTTTAATTACAATTGAAAATTAAAAATGAAGAAAATAGTTATAAGAATATATCCGATTTAAATACTGAAAACGGTGTTTAAAATTAAATATGTCAATTATAGTTTTAAGGTTGGTGTCTGCCTCATTATTTGGAATAAAACTGACACTTGCTATTTACTTTATACTGAATCTTCCGACATCGTCTGCTTCTTTCTCTAATTGTGTTGTATATTAGTTTAGACATGTATAATTATATTTTTTTATGTTAAGTAGGAGAAAGATTTTTTTTTTGTTTTTAGGGTTCCGTAACCAAAGGATTTAATCGGGACCCTATAACCCAGACTTGGCTGTCTGTCCGTCCGTCCGTCTGTCTGTCACCAGGCTGTATCTCAAGAACCGCTACAGCTACACAGTTAAAATTTTTACAAATTATGCATTTCTTTTGCCGCTATAACAACAAATTTTAAAAACAAAAAAAATATTAAAGGGGGCTCCCATACAACAAACGCAATTGTTTTTGCTCTTTTTTGCTCGACTTCAATAATGGCAACAGGTGGGCACTTGAAATATTTACAAAATACTCACTTGTATTTTTACTTTAATAATAAATAATAAAATAAAAATAAAATAAATATATTTGTGGTTTTGTAATGAGTTAATTGATAAAAAATCCCACGCGTTAATTCTTTGTCAATAAATAAAATATTTTTTATTCAATATGGGTATTTACAACGCGTGTGTTGAACGTCAAAGCTACGTCATGGCTTCGTAAGTTCTAATCGGGATACCGTGTAGTGAGAAGAAGCCGCAAGAAACTCGGCAAGGGCTGTTTTTTTCTTCGTTTTTTATGTCACATTACATACATAGTCATACATTTAAGTGAGCTTTTTTTGTACTGACAAGACGTATAAGACAAAGTAACTATTTCACATAACGAAGTTTATACAGTTACCATCTCCCATTACAAAGTAAAAATAATAAATAGGTTTCTATTTATTATTTTATAAGGCTAATGAAAAAAGGCTAAAACACAAGAATGCGTTCTTGTGTTTTAGCCTTTTTTCATGAGTGCATTTAACAACCATTTTAAACTTTTAAAAGGGTATTTCAGTCAGCTTGTGTGGAACTTAAAACGTCAAACAGAAATAGCTCTTTGTATTTTGAAGCCTGAAACTCGGAACAGCAAGTTTATTTTTGTTTCGACTATTGATTGAGTGAATATCGTTCTTTTCATAGATATATTGAGACGAGACTGTTTTAATCTTAATAGTCTTTACTTGTGAGTCTTGTTTCCAACCTCATTTTACACGGTACAGTAGCTACACGCTACTTTCTGCGGTTAATGACTTGGCGGAAGACATAAGGTCGAGGGTTATCTGTACAATTGACGTTATTGTGTTTTGATGTAGCTTCTTTATTGTTTACTTATGTTCTTTTATCTTAATTTATACTGATTATAAATTTTTCTTTTATTCGGAATGGGTTCGTTCTTGATCCCAATCAAGCCCGGGAACCGAGACAGGATCCACGGTGGAACGAGCTAAACCAGAAGGCAGTGGCGTAAATAGATCAATTGCCACCCGGGGCAGTTTACCAATTTTGCCGCCCCTGTCAGAGGGCTGCACCGCACCTTGGAACGTTCTTCCGGTGGGTACCACGTGCCTTATCTTTTTACCGTAGACGTTCCAATTGGCGCCTCTGTCACCGTCAAGTGGGTGGTACGTCCCCTCGGAACGTGCCACCCGGGGCATTTGTACCCTCTGCCCCCTCCTATTTACGCCACTGCCAGAAGGTGCCTATTCACCCTGGCTTTAAAAACGGACGGGTTATTATAAGTTCTCGGAAATACAGACGCAGGAAGGGAGTTCCACTCCTTAGCTGTGCGGATTATAAATGATATTGAGAAGCGCTTGATGCGACAGGTAGGAATAGCAACCAAGAATGGGTGGCAGCCCGCAGTGTATTTCGTTGTGATGTTTGACGTTTTCTTCGACTTTTTCTTTCTTCGCTTTAATTTCCCATCAACATTGAAATAATATAATATATATTGAATGTTATTTAAAAGAGTAGTTGAAAACCACGTTACAGAAAATTAAAAACAGTTAATAAATAAAGTTTTTTTTTTTAATTTGTATGAGTTTAACCATGAAATTGCAACGTTATTAATAACTATTAATATTCTACACAATTACGGGGTACTCCTATGGATTAATTGCAAAAATCTTCAATTAATCTCAATTGTCAGACAGGATTTTAAAACCTGGTAGAAAAAAACAATCAAAAACTATAATAATTAGTAACTAAAGAATTATCGTAATATTACAAGTAAAAAGGTTGTCTGGAAGAGATCGCTCTGAGCGATAAGACCGCCCATTGTAACACTATTTTAAGTTTTCTCTTGTTATCTTATTATTTCAATGTGGTGTTATCAATAAAGTGTTTTGTATTGTATTGTATTGTAAAGATTTAACTTCTGGGTTTGAGTCCCAGAAGGGGCAGACGTTTGTATGATGAATACGAGCAATGTACATTTTTTGTTTACACATATTTCTATAAATATTTAATATGTATGTATCACATATGTATGTATTTCTGTTATTCTAGTATCCGCAACACAAGTCTTATAGTGCTTACTTTGGGCTAGGCTATTTGGTGTGAATGTAAGTAGTATTATTATTAAACTTTTATTTTATATACTATCATTATATATCATTGGAGCATGTAACGGAATATTGTAATGGTATATTTTGTTAGTTGTACTTAATTATAAATAAATAAGCAATACATAAGCTTGCCCTCAAACTCATCAGATAGAACAGGGACGAGATCCGCAAAGTTATTGGTACAATAACAGGTCATTGCTCCCTAAACAAGAATGTTATAGGTATGACCGACAGCCTTCCAGAGGCGGATTAAAGGTCGGGATCGCCCTAAGCAATCACCTCATAGGCGCCCCTCTAGCGGCCATGGACTAAAATTATTACAATTAGCACTTCTTAATATAGCTTACTAGATAGCATAGATATATGGTTATGTCAATGTGCATGTGTGTATGTGTTACACACATGCACATTGATGTGCACATTGCCTTCTATGTAGAGGCCGCGTTGAGGCAGAGGAGACTCCACAGCATATACTCATAGAATGTACAAGTGTGGCAGAGTAACAGGAACAATTGGTCTCCGGGATTTCTCCCTGAAGTCTGCAGTGAAAAGCCTGCTTGCATTCTGGGATGAGTTGGGTTGGCTGGAGTAGGAGAACCTAACATACACACAATGGCCCAATCAAGTGCGGATGTGGCCCCGTCAAAATAACTAACATGTGTGTATCGTACTACCCATCGATCTGAATACATCGAATGCGTAGTATCTAGTTGGTAATTAATGAAAAGTGCAATTTTCCAATCAAATGTCGGGAAGCTTGATAGAATAATAGCCGGTAATTTCCAGTCATTAATATTCGTGTTTCTGTGTATGGGTTGGTAAATTAAAATTATCTGCGACGAAAATAAACACTGTTGTTTTTTAGTCAAATTACTGCATTTAAGTTTTACTACTAATTCGATTTAAAATAATGTATCCATATAAATATTGTAAATGTGAAACTGACTTTGTAGGACTCTCCCTATCTGTGTTATATTTTCAGGGCAAAATAGTGAACAGATTTTGATGAAATTAATTGTGAAAATTTCTTAAACCCTAGGGAAGGTCTAGCCTTCTATAACCACGGGAAACATTCTTAAATTTTTCCAAAATTAGAGTAAGCGCGATATCACCTAATGCCACGTGATCGAAATCGCGGGCAACCACTGGGTAACTAGTAAATAATTAGCCAATAGTTATAATTTACATTCAAGTCAATTATAATAATATATTTCTATTTCACAAGGATCTCAACTTCCAATAAAAAGAAAAACGCTAGCAAAAATATGTCAAAATTAGTAATAGTTGTGTTAATTAATTACTTCGTTTTTAATCTTCTTTTATCTTTCTAAAAATCTTTGAACGAAATAACGTCGTGAAATGTTAGATTAATAATTTCTAAAATGAATCTGGATATAATAAAAAAAAAATAGAGGCGAATTCAACATTTAATAACAACATTATATTATTTATTA
This sequence comes from Calamotropha paludella, assembly GCA_927399485.1. Taxonomy (NCBI): domain Eukaryota; kingdom Metazoa; phylum Arthropoda; class Insecta; order Lepidoptera; family Crambidae; genus Calamotropha; species Calamotropha paludella. The sequence continues at coordinate 23,701,118 of OV656817.1, read as the reverse complement.
TTATTATTTAGTTTATTATTCGTTCAAGATGTAAGGGGGAAAAGGATAATCTAGCAAAATCTCTAATGCACTTATCTCTATATTTTCAAAGTTACGCGCGATAATGATGTATGGTCGAATGAAGTGTTTCCTGTCCTTTAATATCATTATCATATATTCGATTTTCAGGAGGGAAAGTTCACAACACAGGCATTTTTGAGTTATTAAATATATTTTGGGTTTTATACACAATGAAATACAAAATAAAGCATTGTTTGATAAGAGGTTAGCCTTCGTTTGCGTTGACAGCTGGCTTTAGAGCTATTCAAGTAAAAGGTCTCAATATGTAGAGCTGTCAAACTTAAATGATAATAACAAAATAGATACCTATAGATCGAAGTTTGAATTAAATAGTTACGGGTTACCCCAAGGTAGCATTCTGGGGCCTATGCTATTGACAGTGTTAAACAATGTTTCCATGCATTTTTTTGCAGTCATTTTATCAGACACCTGAACTCGACTATGCAACAGAAATATTAGATACTGTACTTAAAATTGACTGGTTAGAGCAAAACAACCTCAAAGTTACCATAGAAAAAAACTAAGCTTATTTAATTTACGTATCATAATTGAAACCCACAAACGTTGCCAATATGTATATATAAAAATTCCTCTTTCACGGTGTTTGACCGCGATGAACTCCGAAACTAATCAATCCATATTATTAAGGATTTTTTTTTTCATTTTGCTGGATTTGTTCCAACTTAGGACATAGGATAAGTTTCATTTTAATTCATGAACAAAATTATTTTTTGAGCCAATTATAATAACGGACACGTTACCGGGTCAGATATTTATAAATGACACCAATCAGTAAAATGTTTATCCAACAATTTTCAAGGAATGATATTAGATTCTCACTTGTAGTCAGCCTCAAGTTTCGCACTTACGTGACCAAAACAGGCATGCATTCTAAACATCTATTTTATATGCGGACTTATCATTTGGATAGCTATGTTTATATAAACCGCTTGTTTCTCATGACATAATGTGTGTTAATTTTTTTAACACATTTTTTCGGTATACTGCCTATTAACTTAACATTTTTGAAACGAAAGCGAGTTGGAGTGTCTGTTTGTTGTACTTTCACACCTTAACTACTTAACCGATTGTAATGAAATTTTGCAAACACTTTATCTAGACCTCAAAAAAGAACATAAGATACCTTTTATAGATAATAATACATAAAATAGTAAGATTTAAAAAGTATAAAAGCATACCTTTTTCGCATCTCCTGAAAACTGCCACTTCAGCGGCGGCGAAGGCCACTATGACCAAAATTACCGCTATAATTCTGGCACCCATGATGCGTACTGCTCCTTTGGTATTCCGCACAGTAATGCCGCCATTAAAAGCTTCTGGTACGCCTGGAGTAAATTATTGCAGTAGGGTTGTCTACGAAATTGTAACCCAGCTTTACCAATGACGTGTTGCCTTCCTTATTCTCAGATTTCATACATTCTTTTATCATTTTAAATATTAATAATACTCATTATTAATTATAAGGGTAAGGAGACAGAGGAGACTTTCTATATGCAAATTATTATTAAGATAAAATGAAAATATAAAGGTCAAAACTCCATCTTTGTATTTATGATGACATCACATTTTTGAAAACTAATAACATGGTAAAAATAAAAGTCAAGTATTTGGTTGGTTTTCTTTTTATTTTATTTTGAATAACAAATAACCTTTTGCCTTTGTTATTGTCAGAAAAGGAATAAAGGTCTGCCAGAATAGTCGTAGCGAAGTTTTTATGAACGAGACAAAAAATAAGTGACTGTGCCTAACTATTTGCAAATTAAAAAAAATAAACATGTAAAATTCGATCTTTATCTCTATTCCTTTAGGCATACCCCGACTAATTCACCAAAGCGTTTTTCACCGAATTGTCGTTTCACCGTTGCTGAAGTAAAGGTACTATAATTTATATTTTTTTAATTTATATACATAAATTTGCAATTCTGCAATGCTATCTTATAAGATAAATTATTTTAATAGAAAAATACTAAGAAAACGACTTTGTTCACAAGTGAATTCTCAGGCGAGTATCGAACCCGCAGCCTTTGGAATTCCGGTCCAATGCTCTCCCAATTGAGCTACCATGCCTTGTTAAAAAAATTTCATCTTAATTGACTGTCCAAACATTAATTAAAAATGTTTCTTTCGAATACGAGAGGATGCTCCACTCATTGATGAGACTACGCTGGCTTCAGCGTAAAACTATAAAGATACTAGAAAATTTCGACGGTTGTTCACAAGGCTCGCTTGTTGTAGTTGTGGGTTTGATTTCTGGCTCAGAATTCACTTGTGAGCCGAGTCGATTTTTTCTAGTGTTTTTCTATTAAAATAATTTATAATTGTTCGACAACCCTAGTATTGGCACATATAAAGTTGTTATCTTCAAACTTGACATAGCCGACCCGGACTCCTAGAGAACTGGTGATAAGCTGGTAATTACTTAGTTGTGTCTGCTCTCATCATCAATGAGTTGTTTCTCAGCTTAATAACTAAGTTATTAGATGCTTTAATCTATTCATTAAGCTTCAATGATAAGTTTTTACTATAATGGGCGTACACAAGTATTTTTTGACGTAATACTTCTTTTGGCGCGTTTGGGAAAAATGATGAGAGTGAATTTTTACGATGCGCGCGCACACCGACACCTAAAAGTGACAGGATGAAGTTGGCTGCTAATTGTCTCAAATTTTCGTGAGAACTGATAACTATATTCAAGATAGTTACTCATATATTTGTGTGTGTGACTTTAAATTATATGTAGTAGTTAACAGAAATTTATATAATATTATAAAACAATTTTTATTATTTAAAATAATATATCAAAAACTTTATATAATAATCGTGATAAAAATACTTTTTACTTTAAACATTTACGATTCAGCCACCCCTGTGCATTTTTAATCACGTCCAGCGTCCAGCACATGAAATTTTTATTATTTTAATATTGCTTTCCCGAAAAATTATATATAATTTTTGAATAAAATGTGGCTCCAATTGGTTTAGAAAAATGTTAACAATTAAGTTAGCTCTATATTTTACTATAGTTTTAAGTGTGAAAGGCATTTCTACCCTGTCAATCACAAACCAATGTCAATTTTAACTTACGTAGTCGGGAATGGCTTCCCATTCCAGACGGAACTTTTGTAAACAATTCCAACAAAGTTGAGCAAAACTTGCTGCCTTCATATTAGTCTATAAACTAACTAGATAATTTTGTGAACATAAAACAACTTATTAAATTCCAAAGGGATGCTAAAATCAATAATTTGAAATTGAAATAAAAAAAAAACAATGAGTTTATAAAATTTATTTTATATTTACAAAAAACACCCCTAAAATACAAAAAGGGATACAAAATATAAAATTATATTTAATAATATAGAGTATTGTCATATTTCGTTGCTCGAATTATATTATACATTTTTTTACGTATTTACATGTCTATATATACATTTTACACACGCTGAGTCAATTCTTTGGCATTAACATTCCAGTGTGTAAGATATATTAGTTATACAATTATATATATTTATAGTGATTAATTCTACGAAAAAAATATTCGCTAATCATATTTAAAATAAATTCTTGATACTAACATATTTTTCGTTGTAGTTAGGAACAAGATTAATTGAAATAGATTAAAATTATTCGAATTATAATGTTAAATTCGTAACAATTCAGCACATAACGGTGTAACAGTTTAATAAAATTATTGTTATTGCTATGTTAACCTTACATAGCACTAAGGGTAAGGGTTATAGGGTCATAGGTAAGGTAGAATACTATTTTCCACACCGAAATAGGCAAGCGATCTGCCTATCGCCAACAGAATTTGATCGCAGTCTTCACTTGAAATAATGGCAGACATGTAAGACATTATGCGTACTTTGTTGTTGTCTGTGAGTCCAAAGTTCTACAATCGCGTCAATTGGCATTTGGTGACATACATATAACTCACTTTTCGATTGTGAAATTAAATAAATACAAATTTCAAAGTTATTCAAATATTGATTTCGTGGAGCAGAAATAATGTCAATAATTTTTGCCTAGAGATTTTTCGCTTGGAAATAAGGTCTAAAATTAAATGACAACATTTGAAAATTAAATTTAACTAATGGTGTTCTATGTACATGTAAATAATGAGTAAATACATTTATTTATGTTTAGAAAAATTCGTTAAATTACAAAATGTCCTCGGTGTGTCTAATTAACTGATTGCAAAATATATTTCAGTTTTATTTATAGCTGATATTCAGATTAAGTTTAGCCTCTTAATACTAAAAAAAAATATTTACACGAAATAACAATTAATATTGCAGTTACTCTAAACCAAGTTATAAAAAGAAGCCAAGAATAAATAAATTATAATGTTATGTCATGGACACAAATTAAACTACGCAGTGCTGGTTGTCTTGTAATAATACACTACGATGTTCTTTTACACCCAACTTTGGACGATTTTATGAGTATTTTTCATTACTTATATAATAGAAAATAGGATGATATAACGTGAACTAGATCTGTGTTGATATCCATTAAAAAAAGGGTTGATTTCGACTCATTAGTAAAAATATTATGATTGATGTGCTAAATTCTTTGCGGATTCGCCGCAATAAATGACCGCACTAAAAGTTAAGAATCATATAATTGTCATAGGTGATTGTCGTAAAGCGTAGAGCTACGGAACTGCTCCAAATTGATTTCAATCTTATCACGTGAAATTTAAGGTTTTTAGTAACAAAACGTATTAACAAAAGGCTGATTGATATAAATCAAATTGGTTTCAGACTTATAATTAACATGTTTGTAAATCAAGCCCTATATTTTTTATTAATTAGGATGGGTTCGCTCTTGATCCCAATCAAGCCCGGGGGCCAAGACAGAATCCACGATGGAACGAGCTAACCCAGAAGGTGCTTATTGGCACCCTGGATTTGAAAACGGAATGGTTATAAGTTCTGAGCAATTCAGACGCACGGAGGGAGTTCACCTCCTTTGCTGTGCGTATAATGAAGGATGTTGAAAAGAGCTTGGTGCGACAGGTAGGAATAGCAACCAAGAAAGGGTGGTAGCTTGCAGTACGTCTGGATGTCCGATGGAAAAAGGGAGATGATTGTATGAGCAAATACAGCTCTTGAGCACACTCTCCAAAGTACAGTCTGTAGAAGACCGATAGACAGGCAAATTTGCGGCGATGAGCTAAGGTGTGAAGCTTGCTCTTCAACAATTGGCTGTCACCGATGAGCCGACGATGATTAGATAATAGAATCAGGCGGAAGACGATAGTCATCTATAAAATTAACCAGCGAATTTGTTTGTAGCTCTATCAGTGCTGGATATTATATGTGTTACTCCTGATGATGCTCTGTGTTGGGCGTACCCGTATAGAGTAACTGAGGTGTAAGGTGTGACGCTGTCTTCGAGTGTACAGATACTCGTATTTATTTGCGAGCGGGATATTGGTATATGTTACAAATTTTGTATTTAAAATTATACATGTTTTGGCGCTTTTTCATTTCATTTCATAACGGAAAGCTGAGTAAAAAAAGGTTGGTTTTAGAGCAAGGGTTATACGATGGCCAGAGTAGTGGTGGTAGCATGGGGCTCGTCCCGGAGATGAAGGTCCCGGTGGGCGAGGCCAGCTTCTTTGAGGATGCGCATTCGTGGTCCTAAAGGTACTCCCAACGCACGTAGCTTGTCTTCTCCCACGTAAGGCAGTTCTGCAGCCCCAACCTTCTCCTTCTCCAGCAGAGCTGCGTATCTCTACGAAGGGGAACAGCGAGCTTATTAATAATAATAAATTAGGAGAGTATTGGACAGGACTTCTAAAAGTTGCGGGTTCGATTCCCGCCTGAGAATTTACTTGTGACCCGAGTCGATTTTTTCTAGTTTTTTTTCTATTAAATTAATTTATAATGAATTTATATATTCCAACAATTTATTTTTATAAAGTGTTTATTGATCTGCTCTCATAATAGTCCTGTTTTATGAGGGACAGGCTCCTCAGTTTTCATTGGTATTAAGTTGTATAGAAGAGACGTTCATGCAATAATCGTGTGTGTGTGTCTGTTTCTATTATTATATAATAGTTTTGCTAATAATTCTCGTTTGAAATCAATGAAATAGTTACTTTTGTGACTCTCCACTAGTAAGTCCGCTACCGCGCGCCCCACCCGCCCTCTAAACAGTCCCAATGCTGAGCGAATTATGAAAAAAATATGTAGGACTCTTAAATAAAAATGCTATTTTCTCGCTAAATAATGAAGCTAGGACAAAACTAAAAATACTACCGTAAAGCTGATTAAATAAAGAATCCACATATATTCATCTCTGTAACTCAAAACTTAAACGTAATTAAAAAAAGAGCAGCAGGCTACGCGGTGAATATGATAGCAATTGCTACCAGGCACTGACAAGTGGCTATGAATGAACGGTGTGACGTTTTCAGAGTACCTTCGTTAGCAACTGAAGCTGTCAAAGCATTTATCCATAGTGACGAAAGTGACAATTTCATTGATCTCAAACGAGAATTGTTAACAACAGAGTTAAGTTATCTACATACAGTCATAGGCTTAAGCGAAACGATTATAACGTGTAGCTTTTGATCGAGACAGTGAGAAAACTCGTAACTACAATTCTGTTAATGTAGGAACTTGTATTGTTGATTTCATGTCTGTAGTCTTTCCAAAACTCGCTACTACTTTGTGCTATAAAATTAATAAACTATTGTAGCTTAGTCTATACATAGTTTTGGCTCCATTAGTTTTATAAGATACGCTGTTGGTATTTCGACCAACAATAAAATTAATTATAAAAAGTAGAAGTGAAACCTTCAAAAATAATACGTATACGTATACAAAATACCACGTTTGTTGTGATGCCTTCTCTCAAGCTTTGTACTACGCATGCGCACACAGACACGTATTAACACACGTACATAATGCTTCCTATCTCATTTTCTCCTACGTTAAACCTTATCAATTTATGTATCTGTCTCTTTTTACTGTCGCTTTTTCGTTTCAACCACTTTAAAATGACAACGATGCTAAAGAAGTTTTCACTTTAAAATAAAATTAACTATTTATAAATTTGTGTAAATGTAATCTTTATAATTTCATAATTACTGCAAACACTTGATTCATAATAATAATAAATTATTTATTTGCAAGAATATGATGGTGTTGGTACACAACTATAACCATTAGCTTCGTTGTGACATATTCTATCGTATATCAGTCATGCCAAGTCTTTATTAAAACTCATTGTTCATTATACCTAATTACCAATACGATACTACTATAATTAAAACTTTGAAATTAGAAATAAGTGTGCTTTTATCGAACTCGAAATCTAAGTCAGTTTTGTTGGTCATATCTAAGTTTGTCAAGGTTCTCACCTCATATCCGAGCTTCTTAAGGAACAGTCTCATGAGTGGTGGTTCGTCTCCAAAGAACTTGGTTAGGCGCTTCACGCGGTCTGGATTGCTGAAGGAGTATGGGTCTGAATGCCTTTGCCCCGATCTGATGTATTGCTGTGACCTGATAAAATTAAAGATTGGTTACTAAGGATTTGATTTCTTGAAAATCTTTTTGACTTCATCATTACAGCGAAAAGAAGCCAACTGCCGGGCGGATGTCTCACTAAAAATGGAGTATTTGACATTCAACGCTGATTCGTGCCGTAAAAAAATCTTTTTAAGAACAATCTTCTGTTATGACTTGTTAATAATAAAATAAAACTAACTAAAAAATTAAAAATTCCAAATTCGATGGGGTTGTGTCGTTTTATTGCGGAGTTCTTATGGCTACTTTTCAGCTCCAGCATCAGATGAGCTCCATGTCATCATATATTGCATTGTCACGTGATATACATATGCATGCAAAATTTCAGCTCAATCAGAAACCAAAAAGTAGGTCAAATTCAATTTGCAAGATTTCATTACAGACACCGGGACAGGGGAAAGAAAAAAAAATAGATTTTTTATTTGAATACAATGTGTAATTTTATTAACATTTTTAAACTGGCTGATGAGTTCCATTAACCGATGTTTTTTAATACTTCTTTTGATTTTTTTTCTTTTTTTATTTAGGATGGGTTTGCTCTTGATCCCAATCAAGCCGGGGGCCAAGACAGAATCCACGATGGAACGAGCTAACCCAGAAGGTGCCTATTCACTCTAGCTTTGAAAATGGTCGGGTTATAAGTTCTCGGAAATACAGACGCATGGAGGGAGTTCCACTCCTTTGCTGTGCGCATTATGAAGGATGTTGAAAAGCGCTTGGTGCGACAGGTAGAAATATCAACCAAGAAAGAGTAGCTTGGTAGCTTGCCTGTCCGATGGAAAAAAGGAGCTGGCGGTATGAGCAAATGCAGCTCTTGAGCACACTCTCCAAAGTACTGGCTGTAGAAGACCGCCAGACAGGCAACTTTGCGGCGATGAGCTAAGGTGTGAAGCTTGCTCTTCACCAATTTGCTGCCACCGATGAGCCTCTCAGCTCTGCGCTGAATCGTGTCCAGTGCAACAAGTTGGTATTGCATATTATTTGAGCATATTATTAGCAATATGTTCAAATGCACTTAACAATTCCTTACTTGCAAACTCTGTGTTAGCTAATTTCAAAATGGGTGTAGAATTTCAGTCTTCTATAATAAATAAATATGTTATTGTGTATCACTTTCTTTCATCTGTCGTTAATTCAGTGTATATTTTTGCATTGTTTAACGATACTTATTTAAAACAGATACTTCTTCACTTTGTTGTAATCAACGATGCAATGAATCCATAACACAACATCCACAAAAAATAATAGAATAATATTATGACGACGAATAATATTGTAAATGTCGTCACTTCTGTTAAAGCTGACGAGTTTCTTGCGCCCATTCTTCTTGTCAGTTAAAAGACGCTGAATGTGTGGTAGGTAAAACGTCGGTGGGTTGAAATGTTTAAATGGAAATGTTTAAAAATCATTGATTTTAAAAGAATTTAAATAAAGTTATTTTTCATTTAATTTTTCAATGTTATATATAAACATTACAAGTGTTGGTAATGTTTGTTATAAGATACTTATAAATATTTAATTTCTTTATTGATTGTTCAAACAATCTGCATTATAAAAATCAAAAGAATGTTACCATATGAAAGCCTTACTTGTACATATGCCGGAGCGCGGCGATTTCCGCTCGGATGTTGTCCATTTCTTGCATTACAAGGTGCTGTGTACGCATCTCGCTTGACAAGTGAGCAACGGATCGCGCGAGCGTCACTACGTGCGACTCCAGTCGCTGGAAACGCTTGTTGATGCCCTGGAGTGTGCAGAAATCAACAAAATATTATAAGAAACGGACAAGCGTGGAAAGGGTTCCGTATGATGAAAATATTACAGATCTTCCATGTTTTTGATGCTTATCTAAAAATAAACTCTATTCTGTAAATAAAACAAGTAATTTGGGATTTTTTAGGTTCCTAACTGTCGAAATTTCCCGATTAAAATATTGTAAAGGTAAAGGTAAAAAGAAAATATATGACGACCTTAGTCGTCCTGTGATCACGGCTCCATTAAAGGATTTCGACTCCTTTAATGGAGCCGTGATCACAGGATTAAATATAAATTATAGGCAAAAATCCCTAAATAAGTTGTTTCATTTAAATGCGTAATGGCGCTGAAGTGTAAGAACTAAATATCTTAACTTTGTTGTTGAAATATATGAATTCCCATACATTTTAACTGCCAATGTAAGATCGCATTCACAAAAAATATGTTTTTTATGCGATATCATGACAATATAACGGTTTGTGGATTTTGTCATTTACTTATGTTATAAGAACTTGCCTCATGCCAAATTTTATAGTTCTAGTTCAAAGGAAAATACTGCATTCAGAATATCTAAATCTACCTTTTTTTGAGGCATAAAGGCTTTATTTTTACTTGAACTATAGAAATTTGATTTTTTCTCAGCTTCAAGAGACTGTAGATCTGAGTATATGGTTTTTATTTTAACTCGGCACCTCCACGCGGTCCCGACGACCAGACAACAAAGTGATCCTATATATCCCATTTTTCCGTACCACAGTTCGGAAGCCTAAAAATAAGTAAAACTTCAAAGTGTTCCAACGTTCTATCTTAATAAAAAAGTCATCCAACGATTCTTGTCGGGATAAAACCTGTTTTGTTCTTACCTTGTAATCGTTTTTCTTCCTGTGCTCATTGGTGGACCTCCGTTTATCGCGCGCCGGTCGCGAACTCACGGAGCTGGACGGCAGCGACGACATACTGCCGTAGCGGCGCTTCGAGGATAACCTGCATCGCACATACACAATGTTTAATGTCCCAACTGTGATTTTCAGTATTTATCTTCGACTCACAGACTAGTATACGGCAACTCAGTTAACACCTGGTCTAAGATTTATGTTAGGATTCTAACCACGAATATTTCTTACGACGTTTAGCAGATGCAAAACCGTGGTATACTAAACATATCCTCAAGGTTTTTAGGGGCAGGATTAATGTAATGTTTCCGTTGGAATATTGCAATTGTGTATTTATTTTTATTTTTGCATTCACAATGCTATATTTCTATAATATATAAAAGACGCCTGTAAAAAACAACCAAGCCTACGAGCCCTCAGATGGGATTCGAACCTACGACCATACGCTATCCCGGTGAGTGCTCTGACCGCTGAGCTACCGAGATTGGTGGAACGATAGTAGCCCATAGTAGAAGTTGAAATACGTTTGTAAATTTCGACGCGTCTCCTATCGTCTCTGTAGCTCAGCGGTCAGAGCACTCGCCCGGATAGCGAAAGGTCGTGGGTACCTATAGCTGCAGTATATTCTATGACTATGAGGAGGAGAAAGAGAAGGAGAGGATAGTATGCACAGCGCTATATCTCACTCACCGAGATTCCCAGGCGGGATGTTTGGGAAGGCTGGCTGGTTTTCTAACTCCGAGCAGTTGCAGGACTTCGGCGTACATCGTCTCTAGTCCGCGCAGTTGTCGGCGGATGGCGCGTGCATCGCCGGCAGATGCATCGCTGTCTGTTCGTCCGCCCAGGAGTGACGACAGGTCGAGGCTACGGGTCGTCGTTGACGTAACATCCGTCGTATCCAGGCCGAACACTGGGAATAGGCACGCGTACGTTAAACACCTTCAAAATGACAATATTTTACTATTACGACGACCGTTAGATGCAATGATTATGGTCCTGCCTTTCGCACCGAGGGTCTTGTGTTCGAGTCCCGGAAAAAGTAGATGGTTTTGTTTGTGTGATTACATTTGCAACTGAGTCTTAAGTTTTATATAAATATTTAATAACTATTTATCGCATATGAATACCTATCCGCTACTCTAGTATCCATGACACCAGTCGTACATTGGGCTAGGCTTATTGGAGAGAATATAGGAAATATTATTGTTATTATTGAGACGGCTCGTTTCATCAAAGGTATGCATTAACGACTCACGGTTTTCTATATATAATTATGCATCAATTTAATCAACTAGTTCTGTGTAGATTAGAACTGAATCATCTATTTAAGTGAAAGAATTTAGAATAATTTTAAGATTACGAAATACAAAAAAAAATACGTTAATTTTATTTAAGAGTTAATTGAAAATATTGAAATGTCACACAGTAACGTCTTATGGAGTTTATCTCCGCGTATTACCGATAATTAATTAAGTACTTAGGTACTTATGAAATCTGTGATGTAAGCCGTTCATACGCCTTATTAACTATTATTCTACTATAAAATTATCAAGAAATAGAACCATTATTTAAATGTGAAAAAACTGATAAAGAATTAAAGCAAAATACACGAATTTCTATTTTTTCCTGAGAATAGCAAACAAATTATTTGAGGCAAAACGTAAAAAATCAAATCAAAATCTGATTTATTGTAGCTATCTTTTGTTTACTCGTAGAAACTCGTCTACTTGAAACGATATAAACCAGACTCATTACCCACTTAGAAAGCTTATAACAATTTAGAATTCGATAACTAACTACATAATTACCAATCACATTATTGTTTATAATGCAGGACTATCTATTATATGAGATTTCAAAAAAAATGTGCTTTAGACCACACGTTTGAAGTAAAACTTCTATATATATGATATACGAAACGAAAAGAAACGAAACTGGCTGTAAGAGAAAGATAGAAATAAAATGTGTGCAAGCACCTCTCTCTTGCCCCTACAGTAATATACGGAACGTAACTCTCTCCCTATCTATCTTCACTAACTTATATATCCCTCTCAACTTCCGTCCGCCTTGCCCGATCACACTTTTCGTAACGCTCTCGTCAAACATTCACTTTTTAACAAAGAAGTTTTACTTCAAAAACGAGTTTTAATTTGAAAACATTTTACATTATTGAAAAATGAAAATTACTTACGATGTTTTTTATAATGGTGATCCCGTTTCGAAGAGTGTTTCTTATGGGAATGCCAACGAGGGGATTCCCGGCCACGTCTTCGCTCGTCAGGGTAATCGGATGAGCGCCCTGGAAGACTGCAAATCAGAAAATGGTAAGTTTTAAAATCGAAATCTGTTATTTAATTAATTTCAATTATTTTTTTAATTATATTTCTTAAATTAAATTAAATTAACGTATTTCAACTTCTACTCTGAGCTAGTATCGTTCCACCAATGTTGATCGCTAACTGCCTTCAACATTGAAAATAAAATTTTTAGAAATATAAGCTATAATTATATATTTTTATTTGATTTTTGCATTCACACTTGAGGGCTCGGAGGCGTATATTATATCTTATGGAAATATGGCACTGTGAATGCAAAAATTAAATAAAAATATATTAAATTTAATTAATTTAATTGCTACACAATCAAATTATTTTATGTAGGTAAGTTATTATTTTTAATGTTATTTATATTTATTTTGTGTTATTGTAATATTTATTAATATATTTATTAATGTAATTTATAATCTAACACGGAAATCCACTTAAAGTATTCCTTTGAAATGTGAATGTGGCTTATACGAGTATAGATTTTGAGCCATCTATATTTTCTCAAATACACCCCGAGTCTTTTATCTCAGCTTATTAATCTCAGTATTTTAGTGGTACACAGTTAATGCTTAACTACGTTGGTGACTAAGTATAACAGTGTCACTGGCAGCCTTTTCCCTAAACCCAAAATAAATTTGCCAATGGGTCAGAAGATTTAGCTTTAGGATTTTTTACAGCCACACGGAATATCAAATGATCCAGTTTCTTTTTACCTATTTCGCTTATGTATGTCAGATGAGGGCGAAAGCGGCGGCAGAGGTGGGGTTACCGAACTGTCAGAGCTGCCCGATGAATCCAGCCTCATGTTGGCAAGCTTCGGCTCCAGGATCTGGCGCAGCTCACACTCTACAAGGTCCGCCCATTCGTTTTCACCACCTGCAATATTAATGTAAGATACATAAATATTCAGCAATGTTCAGATAGGCTAGATTGTAAAATTAATTTTGATCAGTAATTTTTGTTGTCTTTTTTAAATAACGAAGGAACTATTTTAATAATATTTTGTAAGATTGCTATATTTTATACTTATATAATCTATAATCTTAGATCACAGTGGTTTGTGTGTTTGTCTGTCAGCTCTTTTTCCATTTAACGTTATCATAGCAACGCGTTAACCGCAAGTAGTTCGTCTACCGGACACTAGATGGCGCTAACGGAAAAATATTTAATAATAGAAAAAAAAATAAGAATTTTGTCCACCCGTGCGAAGCTGGGACGGGCCGCTAGTTATTATAATTATCGCAAGAAAAAACCCACTTGTAAATGTCAGGCGAAAATTGAACCAACATCTCCTTACTATTAAGGCGTCTATTCTTCCAATTGAGCAACCAAGACCTTAACAGACCCGTCGATTTTTACTAAGTATTTCTTAAGTTGACGTCAGCGCCATCTGTTCATGTTATAATACTTTTACAAGTATCTAACAATAGAAAAAAACGGCTAAATAATAATTATTATTTAGTTGTTTTTTTTTAGATAATTAACTAGTACATTTTTATATTTAGAATCCCACTTGACACCTGACACAAATTGAATTTTTTCTTGTATTAATTTCTATGCTGTTGCACAAATTGTGAAAAAGAGTTATTTGACTATACTGTCATGTTTTTTAAGACAATATTTGTCGAGAATCCATATTAGCATCCTAGAATATGACACGTAAAAAGCTTGAGCTTAACATATTTCTTAGATCACTCTTCTACTAAACCACTCAGAATCATTGTTCACTTGGAACAAAATTTTGTTGAAGTTGAGTATTAACCGCATGAGAAATAGTGGTAACATTTTTAGCCAGTTATTAACTGATGAACCAGAAGGAAAGAAGGTATCAATCATTTTCAGCCAGGTTATTTCAGCAATGGTTTTAAATTTAACGTGAAAATCGATTTCTATCATTCTACATACTTGGTCCAGCAGTTTGTTGACTCGTCCCAGGTTGAGGCTGAGTTCTGGACGTTCCCACAGCATCAGAGTCAGCTGATGTGTCATGCAGGGTTTCAGGCCTTCGTCCACTGGAGTACGCTACGCTACCTCTGCCAGAATCTACGTTGGATGATTGCCCACCATTTTTGTCGTAGTCTGAAGGTAAACGAAAAACTTTACTTTAAGTATTTTTACGTATAAAATTTTAATTTAGCTTCTTTCATTTGTGAAAATAATCCTACTATCTACTGTCTACCTTCTGTCTCAACGTGGGCACTAATACCTTCTTATGAGTGTTTGGGACTTCCAGAGGGACAGAAAAGGTCCAAAAGAAAATTGAGAAGGACATTGAGATGGCGCAGAGTGGGCATGGGCAAATTTAAAATGTCTAATGTATATTTTGTGAATCAGCTGCAGATATTATACGGAATTTTACTTTGAGTAATAGTCTTGCGCAAAAATGATACGATGAGATGGCAACTTGTCAATTTTCAATTCCATTGGATTAGTCGACTTGAGAAATTAAAGGTACTTGCTTGACTTGATTTCAGAACCTGTTTTGATCTGCGATAGAGTCCCTAGAAATCAAAGACTCAGAATGGCGTGACAATCTAATCTTATTGAAGAGCGATATTCGTACTTGACAAACAGGTAAGTTAACTTCCCAAATTTATAGGGAGTGTGATTGAATCACGAGAACTTGCTTGTTTACTGTTAAAACTTGAAAATCCTCTACAGACATTTGAAGGAACTGTTCCAGGACATTTTAAAATATGGACATACTAGACTCGGTCTTGGATCCTTTTCAAATATCAATACAACAGGAGAACATACAGTTAGAATAAGATATAATAGAACTGACGACGAATGAAAAAATAATTTAATTCACAAATGCTTACTAAGAATTTTGGCAGCATAAGCCGATTTCTGATCTGTATGTTTGATTGCTCAACTGTTTCTGATAGCTTCCCTAATTTTATATAGCTCAACGAGGTATTAGTGCTTGAGCAATGTAGTGTTGGTAACCAAAAGAGAAATCGGTTTCATGTTACTTAATGCGACGGCTGTCTTTATTTAAAATAAAGCCTGATTCAAACAAACTCCTTAATATACGTTAGATTATTTTCAATCTTCTCATTAATTATGTTATAAATTGATGTTATGCTCGTCAATACACTACGTTTGCATTTTAATTGCTCTCGTTGACATTCTTAATTTTTAACTCAGAAATAAGATAGGGGTCATGTCCTATCTTACGTTTATGATATGATATTAAAAGTTGAAATATAATCGTATCTAGCTTAAATTAGCGGCCAATGGTAAGTAAAATAAGATAATAACATATTCTAAAGTGGACGTTAGGCAAACTAAGGGTAAGGAACTATGATCTAGAATCTAGATAATTAATTACACTAACAATTTAATTATGCATGGTCTATATGTTAGTGTGGCGAGTAATAGCAGTAAGAAGTAATGTTACTTTATCGGTTACACATCTTGTGACATATACCTGAACTAGCACCAGATCCAGCAGTCTTTTTCCCATGACCCTTCAGGTCTTCTATTCTGTTCGGAGTTTGTCGTGAAGAGGAAGGCTGGGGATGGGAAGCTTCTGCCTTGCCGCTGGAATTGTACACACTGTCAGCTGACTTCTGACTCGCACTCTCATCATTCCTGTCGATATGCCCTGAAGGAGTAGACTGTTCTTCTTTATGTTTCTGCCCTATAGAATCTGGTGTTCTACGAGATTCTTTGTGTATTTCAGGTGTCCTTCTTTCCTTGTGAATTTCTGGCGTTCGTCGTTCCTTATGGATTTCAGGAGTTCTTCTGTAAATATTTTCCTGCATTCTATGTGATTCTGTAGATCTTCCACTTGTTCTAATTCTCTCTTCAAAACTAGGTCTATCCTGTGCTGTAAGTCTAGTTCTGAAACCTCCATCGTCTGATTCCCGCTCTTCACCACGGTTTCGTTGATGTTGTATTTCGTTGACTCCTTCGAGAAGATTTCCATGAGAGTTTCTTCTAGAACGGTCGTGAATTTGAGGAGATGTTAATTCAATTCTAGGTTGTGGCTCATCTAAAAGATGAGGATGAGATGCAGCCCGTCTACCTTCTACCAAGCCTCTTTGCCTTATAATTTCTCTTTCGAGCTGTTGGGGACTTCTCAGATCTGGTCTCGAATGGGAATTTTCGCACTGTAATAATAAAACACATAATGAGTTTTATTGTTTCTAATATAAGTTGTAATTGAATGAAATCACAGCCTTGAATTTAGGTAACTACTTAATAAATGTAGTTCTTGAGTTAAGAGGAAGTAATAAAATAGTTATAATTGCCTGTGTATATGGTACATACTGGCTGATTAAGGCATTAATTGATGAATTTGATAATTGAAATTTCCTCTCTGTGAGTGGCAATCTCGTCGAATGCTTAACTGGTTTAAACATTGAAAGGTTTTTCAAAATGTTTGTTTTAAATGAAACATATTCTTCGTTTCCCACATTAAATATACCTATTATATTTTTTTTATTTGAAATATTTGTTATGAATTGCTGGGGATCACAGAAATACAAAGATAAACAAATGGAATGTATGAGAGAGTTTTGAGAAAGCGTTGTATTAAACATCTCAAAATGCTGTAATCTACTATCATTAATTGGAGCTGCCTGATACGATTGACTTATTAATGAAAAAGAAAACAATGATCCAATAAAATTTCTTGTCAGGAGCGCAAAAATAAGTTCCAAGATCTCTCGGCGGCAACACAAAGCCCCGGTACCTGCTGTTGTAATTGTGGAGTCCGTGGGAAATATTGCTTAATTGCTGAGAAACATTGTTCTTTGTCTTGCTGAGGTTACCAATGAGAACGGAATAGGGGGACCAAGAAAAGTGTTGCAAGAGAACTAGCTATTGCAACGTTTTTTTCTCTCGTAACATCATATTTTTTGGTCAATGAATATTACGAATACGGTAATTAGTCTTGTGCACTCGTTAACATTAGGTGCTTGGGTGTTGACTTGAAGGTTCCCAAGCCATTCAAAAATTTCGTTATAACTTTTAAAATTAAAAAGAAAATTATAATTGGAGTTTCGTGAATCTTGGCTATGTAATATGAGAGATAATAAACGCTAATGTCTTTTTAAGCAACTTTCAAGAGCTTTTTATATTCCTAAATAATGTTTAAAGTGAATGTTGCTACCTGCATTTTTAACGGCTTTCTCTGTATTTTGCATACCTACGAATTGACTTCTTTATCGCGTGTTGAGGGGAATTTGGAAATGATTAGTATTTATTTCAACTATCTAGTATTTTAGAGTTGGCCCCAATCATAGCAGCCGTATTTATATTCTACCTGTGATTGTGGACCGGTCTTTAACGAAGTAAAGTTAGCCATGGATCTAACGTCAACGTCTCGTTGATAGAGGGCGCTTCTCCGTCCAGGAGGGCCGTATTGCTGGTATAGGGCATCTGCACCTAAAGCTTGTGGCTGAGGTCGTGTATGGGGAGTTGAAGCTAGCATCTCTTGTGACCTTGCTTGATGGCTAAGTAGCATTTGTTGCTGGACTATTTGTTGCTGCATTAGTTGCCTGCGAAATTAATTTATTATTAATTATATTTCTAACACTCACACCAATTAGCATAGTCCAGATAGAGAACTATACATCTTGTTTTATATTTACTAGGCAATGCAGTCGCAAAGCATAAAGCTACGCTAGCACCATGTATTGGAGCGGAGCATAATACCTAAAAAAAGAAATTTTATTTTTTGTTTCAATGGGAATTTTTACAAATTTCAAAATTCGTCACAATCTGCTCCTAAACCTGTTGATTCGATTCCACACAAAAAATATTAAAATCGGTTAAGAACTCGGGAATTTATGGCGTAATCGACATTGCGCCACTGAAGCTGATCCATGGGAGCTTCGCTCGTTCCACTACAACTAAGGTGACGAACATATATGATACACAGAAATATAATGTGCAAAGAAATATATATGTTCATACCCATGGTTCAGCTACAGATGCTGATTCATCACACAAACATCTGCCCCTTCAGGGACTCGAACCCAGAACCGTCGGTGCGAAAGGTAAGATCGCTATAGTTGCACCCAACGGTTGACGAATAACATAACGGAATAAAGTAATATATTTCGGTGGTGCAAAATTTTATCTAAGTTCTCTATAGAGTACATTTTATTTCTGTCATTCGCTTAAGCTGTTTCTTTAATATTTTGTAAGTCGACTACGTAAGGATCCACGATATTTTTTTACCTGTGTGGTGATGGACTAGGATAGGCCATGTTGTTCGCCATATTATGACTATATTGAGCTTCGGGTCGGTTTTGTGGCATTGGACGACCATATATGCCTTGTTCAACTTTTCTTGCATTAGTTTCTCTCGGGGGAGTTGCCTCTGTTTCCGGTCTCTTTCTTTCTTCGCTGTTATTCAAGCTGGGTTCAGGTTCGTTTTTCTTCTCGGTATCATTACTGTCTTTACTTTTAAATCTACTTGAGATCATATCTTTGAGCGTGTGATATGTTTTGCTTACGGATTTATTATTTTTAGGTGCATCTCTCGTACTGTCTTTTCCAGTTTCTACTGTAACTGTGATCTGTTGTGAATTATTTGGCGTTTCGGTTTTTGTGCCATATACATTTTTAGCTGGTACTGGCGGTTTGGGAGAGTCGTATTGAACATTTCTGGATACAGCTCCTTGGTTTTGATTCTGGTGCATAGCGTAGCTATAGTTTTCGTGGAACTGTCTGAAGTTATCTCCAGATGTGCCCGCCTGCTGATTCTGTGGAAGAAAACGTTCTATTTTAATACTGCATTGTGTTATGGGAATAGAAGAAACAATAGCCTATTGGTTAGTGGATGTCAAAATGATGCAGGTGATACTATGTAACTGTATATTTGAACCAGGTATAATTCACAGTATTGTGTGATACTTCGCTTGTCGGATTGGAAAAGGTAATGAAAGTCTTAAATGTAGTATCACATTCACAATGATGTGTAATTTGCATAAACACATAGTTATGCACGTTATTTGTTTCTATCTTGTCTCTATTTTACTAGTGAATATGAGTTATTGCTTGAGATGTATTAAAATCAAAAAGTTTATGATCGCCTCAATATTTCAGCACTTTAAAGTTTAATTTTAAACTATGTTAAATTATAAACTTATAGCACTGAGTTGTTAAATAAATTATAATATGCATGATAACTTAGGGCTATAATCATGAATTATAACCCAATATTATAATCGGGATATTAAAAATTTATTCGACTTTAATTAAAAATATTGTTAAAATGTTTATAGTCGCTGTTGTTTATACAAATAAAGATTTAATCGAATCTCTTTTGGAGTCGAAATCGAATTTCTCATAAGGGTTTAATTAAGTTGTTTGGGAATAATATAGAAATAGAATTTTAAATACTAACAATTCTGTTATCAATGCAATATACAATTAATTATTTCAAATTATCTCTAAGTTGCCTAGTGGTAGATACTTAAAATATTTTCTGAGATTCTGGGGTCATTGGTTGTTATTTAAAGGTATGTTTACAATTTTTGAACCTCGTGTTAAATTCTTGGTAATGTCATGTGGTAAGTTAGATGCTTATGATTTTAATATGACATCAAAGAACCTAGGTCGAACTTCGTTTTAAATACTCTTTTTTAAATGTGAGGTTCGTACTCATTTCGACTCAAAGTTGGCATACCAGTTGAAAAATTGAATTGATAATAGAAAACCGAAATATTATTATCTTATTTTATTTGTTTGTTTTGCTATCTAATTAATTACAGTTTAGTAGAAAACTTGCTTGAGAGCAGTTTTAAATCTGTTTTCTTTGACTATTTATAATAAACAACGATGATTTAGGATTTTTAGATATCTGATTCTAAATACCAACAGTAAAAAAGTTTCTGTATCAGTAAAAAAGTGCCGTTTAATTTTTTTATGCAAACTATAGGACTCAAAATTGAAATCAGATTTTTGTTAATATTGCTTATAATCAAATTGAGTTTTTGTAATTGGCTGAGATAGTGAATTACACTTCTATTTATTTTATTTATAAACGATATCTGTAGAGATGTAGTGTAAAAATAAAAATTAATATTTAAAAAAAATCTTATATATTTTATTTTCTAAGTAATTACATGACCTTTTTATCAAACTTTCTGTGTTTTATATTTAGTTATTTCGATACGTATAATAACAAAAACATAGAAAAACAGTAAGAATATTTAAAAAGTTACAAAACACATGGCTTCTGAGAAACCAAAAAAGGTGATAAAAAGTAATTTTCAATATCAATTAATTAACTTTAATTAATATAAACTTAAGTTTCTCTTGCTTAACATGGGTTATGCGCAAAATAGTATGTAAAAAAAAATAAAATAGATTAAATAGGTACCAACATTCTCCAAAGCGAATTCCACCATGTTGATATCCTTCACTCACATTTTAGTATACAGTTAACTATAGCGGCGTAAACACGAAATCCAAGAATACAGCGATACAAAGGCACTGTTTGAACTGCGCGTGCGCCGGATGCGCGTGACGGATGCGAGCGACCCCGTCGGGCGTTTACTGCGACTGAACCGTCGCATCGCTTCGAGTTCAAATGCAATGAATTTGTATCGATATAATGGTAGAATAAACCTGGTGAATTTGAACTTCTTTCGATATAGAAAAAAATAAAGTTAAAGCATTTGAATGAAACAACATTTTATACGGTTCTGTGCGTATAATTTATATTTAATCCTGACGTTTTAAAAGGAGCCGTGGTCACAGGATAATAAGGCAATTGTCGTCTTATATTTTCTACCTTCACAATATTTTAATCGGGCACGTTCCTTACTGTTAAAATTTATATAAATCATAATTGTATTATTTTGCATTTTATTAAGTTATTTAATTTGTGTTCACTACTGAGTCTACCATCAGTTCGGAAATTAAGAGGCCCTTCCGAGAAGAACTGGCGAAAGAAACTCGAGTAGGTGGACCGACCTCCATCTTAATTTTATTAGCTCCTGTAAAGAAGCCGAAATGTCAGGATTAAATTTATAATCTAAGATCACAATGGTTTGTGTGTCCGCTCTTTTCCCCGCTCTTTTTCCATTGTATACGTGTTACCATAGCAACGCGTTAACCGCAAGTAGTTCGTCTACGGGACGCTAGATGGCGCTAAAGGAAAAATATTTAATAAAAGAAAAAAATTAAAGAATTTTGTCTACCCGTGCAAAGTCGGGACGGGCAGCTAGTATAAATTAAAACCATAAAAAGTTTATGTTTAATTATTGTTTGAAGTGTAAGAACTAATTTAGCTAAAGCACTTCTGTAAAGGAATTATAAGAAGTATCTTATACTTCAGTGTCGATATTTTAGTTTGACAACAACTAACATTAGATGTGATTCAAAGAATAATCAAACTATCGACGACCTCTTGGTGCAACGATAGCGGTGATTATATCTCTACCCGTCTTGTTATATAAATTAAAATTCCTTTTTTTTTGTTAATATTTTTCAATTTATTATTTCTCAATACATAATTTTTTTGGCAATTATAAACCAATTTATTTTTAAACCATTTTGACATGATGAAGTATGAAAAAGGTATAAAAACTTACAGAAAGGTTTTATTATGACATCTCAACAAGCGGTCTTGGGTTCTAGCCCCGGAAGGTGCAGATATTTGTGTGATGTATACGAGCATTTGTACCTGAGTCATGGATATTTATATTACATATCTATCCGCTACCCTAGTTTCCATAACACAAGCTTTACAGTGCTTACTTTATACTAGGATAATTGGTGTGAATGCAAGAATTATAATAAGAAAGATAATCGATTACAAGCTGATAGATTCTATTAAAGATGTTGACGCAACTTTCACTGTTATGCGACTCAGCCGCATTGGCTATTGTTCGTACCATGTATTGAACATGCCGTTCACCTTAATGGTGAAAAGTATACTTCCGCCATTTAATGATGGTACAATGTAACAGGTTGAACACTTCCGAGCGATGATGGTTACATATGCAATACAAAAAACTTATAAGACGGGTAAGTGGTTGACGAACAAATTAAATAAAAAAATTTAAACCTAAAGTCTACTTTCATAAAGTTAAAGTCTACTTGCATCTTATAAATTAGTCGAAAAGGTGTCGGAAGTCGAAAACCAAGTTATGGAAATATGATTCCTAGACAGATAGAAAGATATTTTTCACACATGCTGGTTTTATAACTTAGGTTAGTAGCTAAAGCACTTGTATTATAAATTACATAACAAATATAAATTATGATATAAAAAAATATAAAAAGTATGTACCATCATACAGTAAAATTCTATCGATTGTAATTGCAAAATAATAAATTTAATTTTAAATTAAAGTAATAACTTATATTTCGCTTGAATTATTAAATTTATACTTTTTTAAATTGATGTTAAAATTACGTTCGGACACATCGGAGTCGCACGCGCAACACACCGTTGGATTCGCCGTAACGTTACATGTGGCGCTACTCGTTGAATTTTTATTAGCTGTTAATAAACATTTATACGTCTACCTTCGTCTACACATTATCTTTAAACTTCCTGTGCTTAGTTTAACAAGCTAAGCGTAATTGCTTTAGAGATGGAGTAACCACTCGATTACACGATAGTACATAGAGTTCGGTTTTATATATTTAAGCTATCTTTCCACTAGCCATACTTTTATTTAAATATTATTATTTTTTTTGACGTGATAACGTCTTATAAATTGGTTGCGGCTGGGAGTCACTTATGAAAAAGTGTAACGCTCGGTAACGTTACGATGAGTCACCGAACGAGAGAGAGGCCCGCCGAATGCCTTGCGTCTCTCTCCCACTCAACTATGATCGGTCTGCCGCGCGCATTGTGCAATTTAATTATATTCATATCAATAAATATTCTACCGAGAAAAAGACGTTGTCACGTAAAATCTTCGCCCGTAAAACCGACTTTACAGGCAAAAAAAAAAAAAAAAAAAAAAAAAAAAAAAAAAAAAAAAACCGACTTTTTTTATAGAAAATAGGCATGCGCTTGACCACTATCTCGCCTGATGGTAAGCGTCGATGCGATCTAGGATGTGACGCGCTTGCCTAGAAGACACCTATTCACTCGTGACTTGAAGACCCCCAAATTGTATTTGTCAGGAAACACAGACTCAGGCAAAGAGATTAATAATAGTAATATTTGGAAAAATCAATCAAATTAATGACGGCAGTAGCGATCGACAACGGTAGAGATCCTACCTTTCGCACCGACTGTCCTGAGTTCGAGTACTTAAAGAAGCAGAAGTTTTTTGATGAATACAAGGATTTGTACCTATCATATTTATATTACTTCTCTATGTGTCTTACAGCGCCTACTTTGAGTAAGGCTAACTGGTGTGAATGAAAGGATTATTATTATATTGCATTATTATTATTTAATCCAAACTATGCAGAACTTGTACTATAGATACTAAATAGCGACTTGAATAGGTATCTAAATCAGTGTGAAACTACCATGACTCGAGAACAAATGCTTGTGCTTTCCATACAAATATATGTCCTACCAGGATTCGAACTCAAGAGCGTTGGTACAGGAACTTTACCATTGTCGTGATGCACTCATTGTCATTTTAAAGCGTATTCAACTATTGCTTAGAACACTTTAGATATTGAGACCATTTCTATTAAAGAAGGTGTGAATTTTTAAACGTAATAATGAAATTGAAGTATATTTTTATTTTTTTTTATTTTGTATGGGTTCGCTCTAGATCCCAATCAAGCCCAGAGAACAAGAATTTACTGTGGAACGAGCTAACCCAGAAGGTGCCTATTCACCCTGGCCTTGAAAACCGATGGGTTCTCGGAAATACAGACGCAGGGAGGGGTTCCACTCCTTTGCTCTGCGCATTATGAAAGATGTTGAGAAGTGCTTGGTGCGAATCTAGATGTCCGTTAGAAAAAGGGAAATGCCGGTATCAACACATGTAGCTCCTAAGCACATTCCCCAAAGTACAGTCTGTAGAAGACCGATAGACAGGCAATTTTGCGGCGGTGAGCTAAGCTGTTTAGTAACAGCCAATTTTCTGTCACTAATAAGCCTCTCAGCTCTGTGGTGAAACGTGGCCAGTGCTGCAAGTTGGTATTTTGCTGAGCCTTCACCTCAATGAAAGAGAAATAGGTTTTAGCTAAAAGTTAGTGCATGTCTATAATCGTAACAAATATTTAAATTCTCGCTTGGGCTGGTCGGTGGAAAAGCAGCTTAATAGCTGCAGATAAAAAAATACTTAGCAATTACAGTTCATGTATGTGTAAATTGGCGCGTTTATCTCTTTCCTCCCAAGGGAAAGGTTAAATGTTTTCATTATACATATATATCTTTCACCTTGCAATAATTTGTGTGAAGTAAACGGTTAACATACGATATAAAAAAAACTTTATTGTACCCCAAAAATAAGTACATTTAAAGTGACAAAAACATGTTGATGCCCCCAAAATCGGAAAATGCAAATTTTGCAGGAGAAAATATTTACGGTTATGTATTAGGGTTTACCAAAACCATAATGAGATTTCGATATAACTCTATCACTGATGCGTGCACGTCAATAAATAGGCACCTTATTCTTTCAATTCGGCCATTTTGAAACTTTTGTTATTTCTCTATTAGATTTACAATACGCTTGCAAATCTTCGAGCCTTCAGGTAGGCGTATTTAAAACCGTATAGAAATCTGGCATTGTGAATTCAAAAAATAAAATAAATTCATTTTTGTTATTTCCTCGACGTGCCCGTTAACTTGTGTTCTTCATTAATTTCAATGTGGTTAATCTAGGAGTCATATTAACAACGTTTCTATAAATCACTTGTGAATGAATCATACTACAACACTGTTCCACGCTATCCTAACTATATTATGACAATAATTTGTGTGTGTGTGTGTTTGTTACCATATTGTCAGTGTAGTTATTACACTTTCCGAACCGATTTCGATGATTTTCTTTTCATTTTGCTATATTTTTTCAAACTTACGACATATGATAGGTTTCATTTTAATGTATAACACTGCAACGCATGGCCGGGTCAGCTAGTCAATATTAATAAAGATTGATCGTAGCTGTAATTCAAGTCTAGCTTATGTATTTATTTTATTTTTTAGCCTTCACAATGCCTTAATTCTATAACATTTTATGATATGGCTATAAAATTTTAAAAGTCTAGCTAATTAAAAATCGCAGTAATCGATAAACAATAATATTAATATTCCCGTTACCTCGTGTTAACTTAACGCTTGTGTAACGGATGTGACGCACTACATCCGTATTACATCGGCGAGGATCAAACCCAGTTCGCTTGCGTTAAAGCTGATATCTCAAATGAAATGCTATGACTACATAAAAGTAGGTTAACAGATTTTTTATCACATTTCGTAAATATATAGTATAATAATTTATTGAAATGTTATGTTCAATTTTTCGCTTTTGCCGGATACATAAAAGAAAGAAAGAAAGAAAAACATTTATTTGGAACTCAAACACACAACAAAAAAGATGTATATATAAGTAAATAAAGAAAAACAACTTGAAAAAAAGTACATATTAAATACGAAAAAAAAAATACAAACATGGTGTGTTTAAAGCCAAAAAGGACCCTGTCTGAGCAACATGACGCGTTTATTCTTCGTTTTCTTAAATCCGATAACAGTTGTGTTATTAAAACAAGTTCTATTTTGTTTTTTTTTTACATGCTTATTATTATTATATCTTTACATCGGGAGCATCACTTACTTGCCTTTAGTTACCACTAAAGAAAAACGTCACATATTTTAACGGACCTTTTTGACTTTGCCTACAAAAGAAATGTACAAAGGAAACCGTCAAAAAATAAATACGGTTCACATTACTTCTCTTGCATTTTCAAATTAATCAATAAAACAGGGTTTTAGTTAATAAAACGTTATCGTGTTGAAGTTGGCCGCAAAAGCGACATAGAATAAACCAGCAGGATGAAGTTGTCCGCTAATTATGAATGTGTGTGTGTGTGTGTGATTTGAAATTATAAATGGTAGTTAACAATAATTTATATAAAATTAAAGTAACAGTTTTATATTATACTATAATAACAATTTTATTTAAAAGTGGTTTTTTTATTTTATAAACTTTTTTAAGTGCGTTTATTGATGTGAGGTTAACTGTCGGTATGTATTCTTTTTATTTGTTATAATATAAATTATTATTATTTTTGCATTACTATTGGTTAAATTTATTTTAATGGTTTTTGATATATTACTTGATTATGTATACATATATATATATATATAGAAAATCTGTTTATCTTTTGATGCTTCTTACTGATTACTATATAAATTATAAATTTATCTTTCTTCTCACATACAAAGAATACGAGCACACGGGAGGAAATTTTTAGTTTTCTTTAGTTAAGAAGTATAACTTCTTACGTGCCTATATAAGTGTACACAACGGTTTTTTTAAATTAAAAATAACAAAGTTCGGTTTGTTGTTTAAAATGCAGTGTCTACCCGAACAATGCGCCATAAAAAGGTAGAGTTGAAACAAAAAACTGTAAATGTTCTTTGACCATCTTTAAATTCAACGACCCGAACGATTGGTTCACCTCCATGACGGATAAGATGTGTTGTTAGATTAGTTATGTTCAGCAAAATCGTGTCTTTACCCAGACATCGAAGAATCTATGGCAGGCCGGCCAATGTACCGGTTCTAATTCCGTAAATATATTACTTTTGCTGTGAAGGGTGACAATCATACGAGCAAATGGAGGCTGTAATTTATCAACGCCGTTGCTTAGATCTATTATATTATATGGTATTGTAAAACGTTCGATTTATTGCTGGAAAAGTAGCTTATGTTCTTTCTCAGGGTTTGGACAAACTTCATACCAGATATTATGTAAATCAGTTTAGATCTTTCACCTTGAAAACGTAACGGACAGACGGAGTAATTTAGTCTTATGTTTTGTCAACTAATTATAGTATTGAATTTTCGCCATTTTTGTTTTTTTTTTAAATTAAAAGTTTGGTATACGAAATGAACTCGTTATGTACGGAAAAATACCTTATTATTATATTTTTTATGTTAATTTTATCGGCATCTTGAAAAAGACTAAAGCTGTAATAATTTTATTTAGTAAAGTTTTAGACAATGCATTTTCTAAAAATCGTTTTGAATTGCATATTTTAAAACATCAAATAGTTTCATCTTATCGTAAAGAAGACTTTTTATTTTGTAAACAGTTCAAAAAAGGTAAAAATACAAAGATTTCGGAAAACATCGTTGATTAGTTTTTTCATAAAATATTAAAAACTCAATTACGACCATAAACTACA
The DNA here is from genome assembly GCA_927399485.1 of Calamotropha paludella. NCBI lineage: Eukaryota > Metazoa > Arthropoda > Insecta > Lepidoptera > Crambidae > Calamotropha > Calamotropha paludella. The sequence continues at coordinate 23,673,214 of OV656817.1, read as the reverse complement.
CAGAGTAAGATCGCTTTTGTGACGTATCTATATACCTAAACTGTGATAGTCACTAACACTCTTGTCAAACAATTTATATTTTCAATCGTGGTCATACTATATTTAATTTTTTATTTTTTGCATTTCCAATGCCATATTTCATGCCATGCCATGTAAAAACAACCACACCTCCGAATTATGAATGCAAAAAATAAAAAAATAAATACATTTTTATAGTTCGTTCCATCTTAATCGAATGTTTAATATTTGTAAAAATATTACTTTCGATTTTGAAGGTTAGTTAACTTTCAACATTGATGACGTTGGAACGATACTAGCTCATAGAAGAAGTCAAAATACGATAGCTAAACGGTCAGAGCATTCGCCCGGATAGACAAAGGTTCGAATCTCACCTGAGGGCTTGGAGGCATGGTTGTTTTTTATAGGCGTTTTTTTATTATCTTAATGACTAATATTTTATGATCGTTTTATTATTTAGTTTCACGGGTTTTCGATGGTATATTCATTATAGTAGTACTTTATTTATCTCCTTTATATTTGTCACCCTAATGTTGGCAATCTAAGCCAATCACTGCTCGCAGAAAACCGCTATCCTGTCATCTTTGGAGACACTGCATGTTTCTCTAACCAATCGGAATAATATGGAATTTTATTTTATAGACAAATTAATATATATATATATATATATATATATATATATATATATATATAAATAATAATAACAATAAAAATTGTTTGCTACATTTATTTAAGATAATTCTTTCTTACTATTGGTACCAGCAACATTAATATTGATAATCTTATATTTTATTAGAAATAGCAGTAATAAAAAACGTTTCTTTCGCTCCATTGTTGTCGTTAACAGACTGAAGTGACCCTACACACTGAGTCATTGACTGAGATTGAGTACACTGCGGTGCCGCACCACCCGTGTGGCACCCTATACCTCGAATTCATTACGATGCGGCGCCGCACCGCACCGTTAACGCATCGTGTGGCCTCGCTCTTACACGGTTTATTTATAATGTGCAGAAATATATTTATATTTATATCGACCAAAAAGGATAAACGAAACAGCTAATCGCAACGGATATTCAGAAGTGACTGGCGTGGATGCATAGAGTAGAAAAAGAGGTAGAAAGCCACACCAGCCACGCACACTGACATGAATGAAAGCGAGACTGAGATGGGGAGAAATCGGGCTCCTACGTATGTATATATCGTGCAACGGTACTAAATCTGACGCTCTCGTGTAACGGTGAAACCTGACCCTTTGCACGGATAGTGTCCGCGCGGCGAGCGCCTATATGCGAGCGTCCCAACCGTCCGTATAGAAGCTTCGCTTCAAAAATATAATGTATAGTAATCCTCACCTCAGCATGAGTCCAGGCAGCCAATGCCTTAGGTGGGGTGTCTGGGGCAACGGCACCAAGTCTCCCTCTTTTCCTGGCTTCCTGCAGGATAGGCACTTTTGAATTCTTCTCGACTGACGACAGTATCACCTCCCGTTCTATCTGTTGACAATAAAAAATGCAAATAATTTATCTATATAAATCAATGTTTGTATATTTGTTCTTTATGTAATAATAATTTCTTACATTCTCACCAATCAGCCTAGCCCAATGTCTGCACTGTAAGGCTTGTGTTATGGATACAAGGGTACAGGGGCGTGCATTGGTTTTCCAGCGCGGTAGGCACTGTAGATTTAACAAGTCGTAGTTGCGCTTATCATTTAAAAATTCCTAATATTTGGTAAGTAATATGGATATAAATTCACCTACCACTTTTTTTGCAGGTTTTTTCAGGCTTTTAGAAAAGCCGTTGTTGTTGTTATAAGTTTTTTGTCACTTCACATCATCACTCACGATTTACGAATACCGGGTATAAATAATTATACGAGTAATAATACACTGACTGAGGTAAATTGAGTAAGAAAAAAAAAGATGTTGTTGCAGTTTGTGTCGATTCGATCGAACCTTTTCGTATTACTTATGTATTATATTTCTAAATTTTATTTTATTTATAAACAAGCTCAACTCGTCTGTCTTTTTGTAAATAAATTTCTAGTACGTCATTTACTAATGCTTACAATACGACATTGATCATGTTTCTTAGCAAGGTTTGTTAAATTATTAAAATCACCGTAACCAGTGTCATTCCACACCGTCTTTGTTGTAGAAAACAAAAGACAGGGAAAGCAAAACAATAAATTCGAATGGCGGCAACCAGCTAGCCGAGTATAACTGTCGTAATATTTGGTATTGAAATGTCTAATATTTTTACCTTTCCGTTGAATAAGCTCGATATTTGGAGTTGGTCTAGTAAAAGAAACGACTTTTAATTTATCTATGAACGTAAACTGTCCGAAAGGATAGGTACATAGTTTTTGTACACAAATCGAATCCTTACAATCGGCACACTGTAATTTCTCCATTATTAAATACCTAACTTCGATACTTATTTTTAACAAAAAACACTCATCAACATCTTTTTTCTTTAGCAAGTACCTTTAGCCGATGAGGCTGCTAAGGTTTAAACCAAGCGACCGCCTCGGAGAACCCTCGGCGGCGGCCGAGTACGACCGGAGCACAGTCTTTTATAGGCGGTGACAAACAAGTGACGTCACATCGGACGATATTCTCTGACTTTATTAATTTGGCTCTATTTAACAATTTCTTTCAAATTCACTATGATTTAATTATATAAAAATAGATTTAAAGGAGGTTAACTAGGATATTAAGTTCTTAATTGTAAAAATAACTTAATTGGAACAAATTGCAAGGTTATCTATACAACACATATTGATAAAATTGGAGATATTAATGGATATGTGAAAACAGAGTTTAAATTGCTTAAAGGGTGGTTTTTGTATTGGTAAATCATATGATTCTTATTGAAAACAATTTGTTATTTACATACAAGAAAATTACACTAACTATCAAGCGAAAGATGCTTTTCTTTAAGTTAAACAAAAAAACATATGTAAAATACTTAATTATCATACTTTATAGTTAGTAAATCTAACAAGCGCACAAAGCAACATGATTCTAGCAATAAGTTGTGCTTGATTAAGCGACGTGAACAAGCAATCTTATTGAAATCAAACAAGTATTTGTCAACTGCATCAAGTATGGTTATTATGGCTATCACAAAAGCTTTATGGATTTTACAAAGGCTTTATAATATTTATTACGCTTTAGTCGTCCCTATCATGTCATACGTTTCATTTTATAAATTAATTTGTGCCATTTACAAAGCACTTGATAGTTTTTAATAAGTATATGATTGATTGGCTAATGTTTGGTAATGAATGCAAACAACTATTTATTATAATTAACAATATTTTACATTTAAGTTAATATTTATCTTTTTTATAACAATCAAGTTATCTTTATAGAATTAACCAAGATCATATTCAATTCAGTTATTATACCCAATTATTGAGCTTTAGGTACCTACTTCATGTGGATTAGGTACTGTAATATAGCTAGCTATAGATATGGTTGAGTAATTTTAATGTTCAAATAATTTGTATAAGACACTTTTTAAAGTCTTATCAGCTTATGACATTTGTTTATTTGGACATTTCTATTGCTCAACAAATCTAGCGCTTTTAATACTTAAAAACAAACTATGACTGTCATAATAATTTTTTTAATAAATATATTTTAAACATAACACTTACACTACACTTTAAACATCTATTTGTCTTATAGCTACTAATTAGCCCGGCAAACATCTCGAATAATTTATCAGTACCATGACGTTAGTTGAGCAGAAAATAAATGTCTTTTTATTCTGTAGGATAAGGTTTCTTTTGCAATTAAACAAATTGGTACAACTTTTACTGGATTCTGTAATTCACATTTAAATGTATGAATAAACACTGCAATATATGTATTATTCTTAAGTAAGCTAGGTACCAATATAAATCTATAAGTGGTGCCATCAAAATGTTTATATGATTGCTATTTTTACAACACAAACTTAACACTATTAATTATATTAATCCTATTTAGTCTCACGACTAATGCAACAATCAACACTACAAAAAAAATGAAGTCTGATTTCAAATTAATAATTACAAAAATATCTCTTAATATAAAAAAGCTACCAATTGATTTAAGGTGATGGTATAGGGGAGTAGTGTGTAGAGCTTGTTGAAGAAGACTTGCCGGGGAATGCAACAATACTTGGGTTGATTAATTCTGGTAAACTCAATACAGCTGCAAGCTTTTTCTCTTTTCTATCTAAATCTGAAATTAAAAATATTTTTATTTTCACTTATAAAACACAAGCACCAACATTAATTATCCTTATGATATTGACATTCTCTATGATGATTTTTCATATTTTAAGAATTGTTAAAATGTAATTATTGTACATAAAAGAGTCAAAACTCACCATCTCCTAAATGAATGATGTCATTGTGATAATAATTTTAGATTTTTTCTTTCTCAAAAGTTCAGTTAATTTGTTTTTACACTGGGAATATACAAATATATTTGTTCATGTATTTTGAATGTAGATTATTGAAGTTGTCTACAAGCTGAAACAAAAGAATAGTAAATGTACACAGTATGCAAGTACATATCATTTGAAATAACGATATATCAAAATTCATTTTAATTTAATGTAATCTAGTGTAAATAGTATAATATATTTATGGTTGTTGGAGTTGAAGGAGGAAATGTAAGCTAGTTCAAACATTTTACCGGAAATAAAAGAGAAAAGGCAATTGAGTGATGAGTACTAAAAAAGTATTAAAATCGGACCAGTTCAGCAAAAGCTTTCATGTGTCAAAATAATCGAAAGAATACATAATAAATAAGGGAATTCCCTTTATGTTCAATGGATCATAAGATACACTTATGCTACTAGTTTAGGTAAAACACACTTTTAAGACAAAGAATCATTGAACATAAAGCATCAATCTTATATACCTACTACTTATTTATTTCATTTCAATGGTTTCATAATTATATAATAATTCTTAATATGTTGATAGTTTATAAGGAATACCTTTATATGCTATATTGTTGGCTAAACATGTTTGGCTAGTTTTATTATTTAAATGACTATTACACATTCTATGTTTACAAACAAAAAAATATATCATAATAGATACTCACCAATTTATATCCATGAGGTTTTCGTAAGGCAGAAAAGTCTAAACTATTGTTCAACTGAACATTCCGCCAAATATTTAAATCGTATCGTTAAACAGCAACAACAGCATTTAAGCCATACAAAGTTTCTTCTTTTTATCACTAGTATTTTGCATAATAATACTGAATAAAGGTTGGTCTGGATTTTTCTGCCACTTGAATGGTCTCTGCAGCTTAATTGCCTTCAGTTAATACTTTACTATCCTGCAATAAGATAGGCCTTACAATCTTGGATCCTTGTAGGTTAAAAACATTGATGATGGAAGAGCTTTGCATGTAAGTAATTACGCTTAGAGAAAAATCTGCTGAAATATTCAAATTACCGATGGTAGCATTACATGGTAATATCTGCTTGCTACACTTTCCAGGATCTTAAAAAAGGTCTCTTGGTCCTGGTTGAGGAATAAGAAATAGGAATGCTTGAGTGTTTATTCCATTTTGTGCAAAATTATATTATTAGATTTTCTTACCTACTTCTGATTTATATGGTACAAAACACTTAATGATTTATAATGATATGATTTAGTGCGTATAAGGTATACTTACTAACGACGACAGTTCGAAATTCCAGGAGACCCCAAGCCTGGGGAAGATCTAGCACGTCATCCACGATAAAAAAGCAGTAAACACAGTCCACAAACCTTCGAATACGACATCAAACACATTAACAGAACAATTATCTCCAATAAATGAGTATAGGTAGTTAGATTTCGGCTCCGCATATGAGCGAACGACTTCTGAATGAAGTGAAAAATAACGGATAAATCACTGATGAGACAAACAAGTTTGTTTAGGTTTATACTCTATCTAACAATACACTGCACCTTTCGCTTTGTCACCCTCTCTTTTTCCCGCATTTTGTGCTATTAACATTTTTCTCTCTCTCGCCTATCGACAGGTGTACATATTTTGGCCGGGTCATTTTTTTCAGTGATACGTCTCAAGTCATAGTCATAAGTGATGACATCGCAATAAAGTCGAAACTTGTTCAACTCATCCGGTCTCGTGCGGTAGCGTATCCATCTCATCTATTACGTATAGGACCGAGTGAGACAGATATAGGATCGGGGGTCGTCGGTTTATTTCGCTCGGCAAGTAAGCTTGCTTACCTAGGAAACTAAAATACTTTTAAATTGCGTAGCTCATGTTTTAGAACGTTACACGGACAAAGAGCGCACTTTATATCGCGGCCGTATTACTTTGACCAATACTTTTTTTTATTTTGTTGTATGAAACGCTGCTCGCTTCGAATAGGCAATCTCTAGACTGCTTACCCTTACAGTACGTAGTAAGGAAAAACTTACTGGGCGGGTGCTCAATAGAAGTTTGGTTGAGTATAGAATTACGGAACCAATTAAACTAAATTAACTTTAATACTAGTAGTATATTATTTATGTTCTTAATGAGGTAGGCACTGCCTAATTGCCTATATGGTATGCACGCCCCTGCAAGGGTAACGGATAGACATACATATATGATACATATAGGGTTGCCAGGCGTCCGGATAAAGCCGGACACAGTCAGGTTTTTGTATCCGTGTCCAGCCAAATTATATTGTATCCGCCCTGTCCGGCTCTTGTTAGTCTTTTGAAATTTGACCGTTTTTTACATTTGCCTTTTGCAACTATTGCAATTATCAAAGTTGATATTGTAATAAATATTGAATAATTAATAAATGTTTTATTAAAATTCAAGAAAATTTTATGGTAAATGGTAAATGATAAGCCTAGTTTTACATGCAAAAAAGTCTTGCCGTGTTATAATAAGACTAAAAACTAACCGTAACCGTTTTACCCAATTGTCAGTTGCTTCACTGACTGGTCTGTCCGGCTTTTCAGTTTTAAGACCTGGCAACCCTGGATTTGTGACCAGAGTATATATGTTATATACATATATAAAAACATCCATGACTCAGGTACAAATGCTCGTATTTATAGGAAAAGAGCATTGCAAAGCATGCCTGGTAAAACATCCATAACACAAATCTTACAGTGCTTACTTTGGGCTAGGCTTATTGGTGAGAATGTATGAGATATTTTTTTATAATATAATTATATATTATTGTAAGAAGTACTCATAATTCACTTATCAAGTTTCATAACATAATTAAAATTAAAAACCGATAAAGAAATATTGAAAGTTTCTGCGCCTACGCATGGCAATGAACTCAACTAAGACACAATGTGCACTTTCACTAAATATCGATAGAGATCGTAAAGTTTTGACGGGGTTTAAAAAATAACTAATATTTATAATAAACTAGCTGATTCATCCATGCGTTGCTGTGTTATAAATTAAAATGAAACTTATTCTATGTCCTATTCTATATCCATAAATGACGTAATACGTTAAAGGGGGGAGGGTATCACTGGAATGTGACAAGGGGTAGGGGGTTAAAATGTGACGTGACATGTTAATATTGAATATACTGAACCGCGAGTATGTAAATAAAAACTCTAAAAATGTATATGTTAATTTAATTATTAAAATATGTTAATTAATAACATTAGTGATTTGTTGTTTCTTAACTAGTCGTTTGTTTTCTCTCTTATCTAAAATATTTGATTTATGTTGATTTTATGAAACATTATTTAATAAAAAAAAATAAAATTCTCATTTCTTCTCGGGGCCTCCCAATTTCCGAACTGGTAGTAGACTTAGTAGTTTACAATGTAATTATAGCGATAATTTAATAACTAAATAAATTTTAATTATATTTAGTTCTTACGTAATCATGATAGTCAAATTGTAACATACTAGCTGACCCGGTAACGCGTTGCTATGGTAACGTTAATTGATACAATGGAAAAAGAGCGGCAAAAAAAGCGGACAGACAAACACACAAACAACAAATTTGTGTTCTTGGATGATAGGTTTAATAATAATAAAAATATCTCTTAAATTTACACCAATTAGCCTATTCCAAGGTAAGTACTATGAAGCTTTTGTTATAGATACTAGGGCAACGGATAGAGATACATATTTGATGCATAGATATGTAATATTCATAGAAAAAAAAAATGCTCTATTCATCACACAGACATTTGTCCCTTCCGGGATTCGAACCCAGGACCACCGGTGCGAAAAGCAGGATCGCTACCGTTGCACCAAACTGTCGCCGATATTTAATTTGTAAGATTGCAGTTATCAGATGACTAAGCGTATTCCTTTTGAGTTGTCTATTGATGTTCGTGATCTAGCAATAAATTCGTTGAATATAAAAATGTATCATTTTTTTTATCATGAATAGGTAAGTGTTTGACCGTTATCTCGCCTATGGAAAGCGACGATGCGATCTAGGATGTGAAATTTATTTATTTAAATGCATAAGTAACAGAAATATGTATATAAGTTTTGCAGACGATGTTGTAGATTGTAGTAGATTGTATAATGGCGGTGATCTCAGTTTAAGAATCACTTAAAAAAGGTTCAACAGGTTTGAGGTCTCGGTTGCTTAATTGGACAAGAACTCGCCCAGCGAGCGATTTGGGTTCGAGTCCCCTGACACCCGAGAGAAATTATTTTTTTAATAGAATAGCTAGCTTTTACCTGCTCCTTCGCTCGTGTTAATACTACCGATTAGAAGTTATATTTCTATCCCTCTGGATCACTTTATTTCTGGATAAAAGGTACCTTATGTACTTCTCTGTACTGTATAAAGTGTATGAAAAATTTCATGATGATCTATTAGGTAGTTAAGAAGTGAAAGTGTGACAAACACACTCACTTTCATGTTTATAAAATTAAGACTATAAGGTTTTTATCGATACGACATATATTCTATCATTTGCGCAATTACATGCTCTTAGCATATACAAAATTTCATCGAAACCAGTTAATTTGTTCTTGACTTATAGAAGGACATACAGATAAAAATTTTAAAAATAGTATAATTGGTGAGTCATAAAACGAATATTTTATCATAAAATTTGTCCAAAAAAACCGGCCAAGTGCGAGTCGGACTCGCGCACGTTTGTTATATAGGAGCCCCCTTAAATATTTATTTTATTATTTTATTAAAGTAAAAATACAACGGAGTATTTTGTGAATATTTCAAGTGATTACCTGTTGCCATTATTGATATCGAGCAAATAAGCAAAAAAATCGCGTTTGTTGTATGGGAACCCCTCTTAAATATTTATTTTATTTTGTTTTGAGTATTTGTTATTATAGCGGCAACAGAAATACATAATTTGTGAAAATTTCAACTGTCTAGCCATCGCGGTTATTGAGATACAGCCTGGTGACAGACAGACAGACGGGCAGACAGCGAAGTCTCAGTAATAGGGTCCCGTTTTTACCCTTTGGGTACGGAACCCTAAAAATTAATGTATAGACAGAAGCTACAGATTTATATAGTACTAGCTGGCCCGGCTCCACGTTGCTGTATTATAAATTGAAATGAATCCTATCCTGTGTCCTAATTTGGAATAAATCCTACAAAATGAAAATCGGTTGAGTAGTTTCGGAGTTCATTGCGGTCAAACACTGTGACCTCAATGAACCGCATATTAGTAGTATAGACAGATAGGTTTCTTAAGATATTAGAGTTCAAAATCGGAGGAGTGATTAACATCGTATAAAAAGTACCAACTAATTTGCATATAATACAATGTGAATTGAATAATAATCCCCACAGTTTAAGATACAAGACAGCTTGACATCGTTTGGTACAGATTAAATCTAGTAATATTTCTTTTAGATCGACATGTTTTTAGAAAAGTTTCTTAATATCTATATTAAAAACTATAGCGGCCGAGACATTATAACTATTTCTAACATTAAGTATTGATATTCACTGTTTTTACGTCTAAATTATTTGTAAGTCACTATCAGTTATCCATGGAAGTTAGAGAGAAGGAGAACAATCGCTGTAGAAAATAGTGTCTCAGAAATATGGACAAAATAAGCGAGGCGCTGCGATCGCTAAGTTGCTCAATAAAAGCGGGCTGTTTTTACATTTGTAAATTATTCAACTAACTTCATCTACTTGTGCTCATAAACAGCTAACTTCGCTGATACTACTTACCGACGGCAGCGCGGCTGGTGGCTGAAAAATGAACTATAAATTTTATAAATTTTCAGGGACAGGCGGGCTAATTCTTTAGCACGTAGTGATCGTTCTCCTTCTCTGTAACCTTCATGGTTGTGTCTAAATTTGACATAACTATAATGTTTACATGCTTTACCAAGGGACTTATTGATCTATGTACCTATTCTGTATTACCAACCTTGAAAAACTACGTTAGAAGTAAATAAACACTGTTACTTCATTTCATAAATCTTTCTAGTACTTTTATGCTGTAGGCTAGCGTTGTTTCATTTATGAGAGAAATATCATCGCATTAAACGGGTGTTTACAAGGTTCTTTAGCTCAATTGGGTGAGCAGTGGACCGTACATTCAAAGGTTGAGGGTTCGAGTCTTGCCTGATGTTAAAAACATTAATTCTAGCCGTTGGCTGGTGTCGTCGAATTTTTAATTTTTTATCATCCATATCTACTGTTTTAATTTTATTACTAATCAGTTTATATTTTGTCAATATTTCTCACACCTCTTCCATTAAGTTATGTTAATTTATTCCATATAAGTTGGTAGTCATTAAAACACTTATTGGCTTTTTGAGAAAAACAAAATTTGAGGGGCAATTTGTCGATAAAAATGCCATATTTCACACCATTAAAGGCTCAGACACTGGTGACGGGACACATTGTATAACTATTACGATTTCCTAACCGCGGTCCTCCGCTCTCAGGACCGTCGTCGGTTTGAAAGCCTGTTTCGTTTCGCTACCGTTGTCCAACCGATCGCGAACGATCGTCTGACATTCATAGGAATCTTTGTGTCCCGGTAATGCGGATATAATAGACGATGAAACGCAAAAGTATAAAAAAGTAGAAAGTTACAATACATTAATTTCTACTAAAGAATAGTATTGTTTACTGATGGGAGAAAGTGACCGATTACTGATTAAGACGAATAAAAAAAAGCATCAGAAATTGTTGCACTCTCTTTCGATATATCGGAAGGAAGGCTGAAAAGAAAAGTTTATGCAGAAATAAAAGGCGCACATCTCTCATTTTTACCTGACATGTGATCATGGTAGTTGTATATTTATCATATAACTTCTAGACTTAAGGAAGTAAGTCCCCAAAACGCTTTGGGCGGCATCTTCGATATAAATACTATTAGATTTCATGTAACATGTTTAAGTTTCTACTGCAATTATTTAGACGAAATAAAAAAGATTAATCCTACAAAGGAGTATATATTATTATTATTCTTTATTTGTGGCTTGCACGATTTGTGCATTTAGCCAGTGTCAAGTAAGTATTATTGTCAATTCTTGAGTAATTTCCTGGGTTTCAGTAAAGATGTGGGGTTTTACTGAAACCTCCTCGTGGCCTTCTTGAGAGAGAGCGAAAAGACACCTTCTAACCTGATTTGTTTCACTTGTCAACACTCATGCATATTCAGAAACACTCAGTGGTTAATAACCCACCATTATTACACACTAATATGAACCACAACACAAAATTTTACAAGAAAACCAAAACCATTAAGGTGACGCTTCGCGCTCCCGCCAAAAACCCCCGAGTATATATTCACCACCAACAAATCTTCGCACAATTTTCTTTTTTTTTTCAATTTCGTATAGAATCTATGCAGAGAAACCAAGCTACCGGTATCAAATTCAAAAAAAGAACTCTTTCGATTTGATATCTATGATTTCTTTTTATACATAGTATTAAAAAAAAAGCCAAGAAATAGATTTTCATATAAATTTACCTCTCTATATGGTAATAAAGATGTACGCACTTCCTGACCCCAGTTTTTCTTTGTATTTGTAATTTTTTTATTCACTTTTCTGTTTTAATGTGTTTTGTGTGTGCCTTTGATGCAAATAAATATGTCTACGTATTTTTTGAACTGGTGTAGTATAAAAAAGTTTTTTTGGTTACTCTTACTATTGGAGATTGTCTTACATCGGTAATAAATCAATTAACCGAAACTGGCATCTAATCGATCTGTCCTAATTGGCGTGAAACTCGATTTCACGCGTCGGTAGAACGCTGTTTCTGTGTTTTGGTAAATTTTCAAAGCAGATCTCTTAATTCAACTGTTGGTTCAATGAATAGACTGCATTTGAAATGAAACGTCATGAAAAATGAAAGTTATCTTCTGAGAAAAAAATATATTACGAAAAACCGGCCTCGTTGAATAAAAATATACTTATGGCAGATCAGAAAAAACTCCAGGCAATGGTTTTTTTTTAAGAATATTATAGTTTTTTTTGTTTTATGTACTCACTCCTTTCGCTGTCCAGACGAGCGACTGCTGAGCTACCAAGACTCTGGCAGATGCATCGAAATTTACAAACGTATCTCAACTCCAACTATGAGCTGGTGTCGTTTCACCAACGTTGAACGGTAACTACCTTCAACATCGAAAGTAATATTTTTACAAATATAAAACATTCGATTAAGATGAAACCAGTTACAGTAACAATAAAATTTACATGCGTATTTTATATCTTATAAAGTTAAGTACAATACACGTAAATTTTAAATCTTATATATAAAATTCTCGTGTCACAGTTTTCGTTCCCATACTCCTCCGAAACGGCTTGACCGATTCTCATGAAATTTTGTGAGCGTATTGAGTAGGTCTAAAAATCGGCCAACATCTATTTTTCATCCCCCTTAATGTTAGAGGTAGTCCACCCCTAATTTTTTATTTTATTTTTTAGACAAAATTTTTAGTTTCTATTTTTTTATTGTACAACATACAAAAATACATACAACCCTAAATTTTCACCCCTCTACCATCAACCCCTATTTTTTATTAATTAATGAAAAACTTTTCCTAGAAATAATATACATGGCAAAACAACGTTTGCCGGGTTAGCCAGTTAAAAATAAAATAATGAGGTAAAGAAATTAAGTGTCATATAGATAATATTCAACTTTATGTCACAATAATGTGAAGTTCTGTAAGGGTTTATGCCATGAAAACTGTTTGTAATATTGCCACTTGTATAGTTCTATATTGAAACCCCATGAGTTAAGAAATACCCATGACAAGCTTACTATTACAAGTGCTTTTGCTACTTAGGGTCAGAACAATGTTGTTTAATATTTATTTAATACTAGCTTTTACCCGCGGCTTCGCCCGATTTTTTTTTTTCTATAAAAAAATATCCTATGTTACTTCTCATACCTTGTTCATGTTCTAAGTTTCATAATTATCTGTTTAGTAGTTTTTGCGTGAAAGCATAACAAATAAACTTACATTCACATTTATAATATTAGTAGGGATTTGTCTAACATATTATTTCTTATTGTTTTTGTTTATTTAGTTTAAAAAACAAAGACTTCACCAAATGGTTTAATTCTGAAATTTTAATTTTATTTTCTAATATTTAGATTTTACCAGCTTAACAAAATAATTACCGTATCATGTTCTGAAAAAAATATGTGCCTTTTTTATAAGGAAAGTTAATAAAATAATCCAAGCTTGATTCCACTACTAGTTTCTAATGTGTCGGTACTTCTTTATGCAAATTGGAACAAGTTCTTATTTTTTAATTTTTATATATTTTATGCATTTTTAATGCGATCTTATAAGATAAATTTTTATAATAGAAAAATACTAGAAAAAATCGACTCGGGTCACAAGTGAATTCTCAGGCGGGAATCGAACCCGCAACCTTTGGAAATCCGGTCCAATGCTCTTCCAATTGAGCTACCGAGCCTTGTGAACACTCGTCGAAATTTTCTAGTATATTCCTGATTTTACGCTGTAGGCCAGCGTTGTTTCATCAATGAGAGGAACATCCTCTCGTATTCGAAGGAAACATTTTTACAAATGTTTGGTCAATCGATTAAGATGAAACAGCCTTTTTAGTTTTTTAATTTTTATATATTTTATGCATTTTTAATGCGATCTTATAAGATAAATTTTTATAATAGAAAAAAAAAAAATTTCGCGGGTTCGATTCCCGCCTGAGAATTCACTTGTGACCCGAGTCGATTTTTTCTAGTATTTTTCTATTATAAAAAAAGTTCTTATTTCTTTAGTTGTAGGAATTACGACTTTAAAATTATGAGACATAGAGTTTGTATGTTTGATCATCTGGATGAATTAATTTAATTGTTGACTCATTTTGATATCAAGATTGATTTGATGAAGATTAGTTCTAAGTTCGCACGACTCGTGCATTTTTAGTTTAGTTAGAAATTATATTAATAGACACATACTAGAAAAAACTTAGCTAACAAGTTGTTTTTAAGCAGGACAAAAACCCGTAACCTTTGGATGTTCGGTCCACGGAGATATAATTTTAATATTTATATTTATTTCTCCTACCACAGATTAATACATTTACTACGCATAGAAGCAGTACATAAATTAGCAAGTGCATGGATCTGATGATGATTTGTCAGTCATTATAGTTATAGAAAAGTTTGTTTTTTACATTGACCCGGCCGGGGATCGAACCCTGGATCACGGGGTGGCATTACCGTAAAACCGGTGTCTGCGCCCCTCAACCACGGAAGTTGTCAAACATGTAAAGTTATTAAATTCGATGTTATAGGTATGTAGTTTCCTCTAACATGAAAAATGGCGCTGGTATTAAACTTACGAAACACTTGGATAGATTCGACGGGTCTACCTAGGAGGTTAGAAAGAAGGAGAACGATCGCTGTAGAAAATAGTGTCCCTGAAATATGGACAAAATAAGCGAGGCTCTACGATCGCTAAGTTGTCTCAATAAAAGCGGGCTGTTGTTAAATTTGTACATTATTCAACTAACTTCATCTACTTGTACTCATAAACAGCTAACTTCGCAGATACTACTTACCGCGACGGCAGCGCGGCTGATGGCTGAAAAATGAATTATAAATTCTACAAATTTTTAGGGACAGGAGGGCTAATGCTTTAGCACGTAGCGATCGTTCTCCTTCCCTCTAACCTCCACGGGATCTACTAAGGGCTGCACCGTTTCACTGCAACCTCCAACATGTCTGGTTAGCGTGGAAATGGAGCAAAACCCTATTTTAATTTAAAACATATATTTAACCTTCTATCAGTACATTATATTATATTAAACAATACTTTGTGTGTTTGTTACCATATATAGTTACCATAGTTACCATAAGCCTAAGAATAACAGTTTTTATAATCAATTAACGTTACCATAGCAACGCGTGGCCGGGTCAGCTAGTATTAATAAAAAATAATGTTTGTACTTATGTACCCTATGCGTTCTAAATCCATTGATTAGATTGTGATAAAACTTTGTTATGTTGTTGTATGCATGCGAGGGATGGTTTATATGTTTGTAACTTTAAACCTTCGCATCATAGAGTTCAACAGCTTAACCACCAAAGCTTTGGAGATCTTTACTGATTGCATTCGCAAGTTTAAAAAGGCACTTCTTTAAGATGTTGCCACCTGTAAAAAAGGACCACGCCTCCGAGCTGTTAGGAGGGATTCGAACCCACGACCACTCGCTAACCGGGCGAGTGCTCTGACTGCTGAGCTACCGTGTGGCTGGCACTTCTTTGATTACATTTATTTACGATTAAAGGAAAAGACGTTTCAATTCAGTGTTTGCATTTTTGAGGTCAGAACTTCTTTAGCATCGTTGTGATTTGAAAGTCGATGAAATGAAAAAACGACAGTAAAAAGAGACAGACACATAAATTCATAAGATTTAACGTAGAAGAAAATGAGATAGGAAAAATTATGTACGTGTGTTAACACGTGTTTGTGTGCTCATGCGTAGAACAAAGCTTGAGAGAAGGCATCATAACAACCGTGGCATTTTGTATACGTGCATGTATTATTTTTGAAGGTTTAAATGAAACCATTTTGATTCCATAATGATTTTTGTCGTCACCTATATCTGAAACAACATTGAGAGCAACTAAATCTACATGTAAACGTTTGTCAATGTTTATTATGTTGGTGATCAATAGACAAATAATTGGAAAAAAGAGCAGTATGCAAAGCATGCCGGGTGCAGCTAGTATGTATATCGATGATAATGCTTATACTTACAGGGAATTTCGCTGAGTGTGTGTGTAATGCGGCTGTGTTAGGCGCCGGCGCTCCTGGTAGCGCCGCCTCCGGCGCCGGAGGCATCCTGTACGGCGGAAGGGATTCGACCGTGCCTGTAAAAACATAAAGAGTTAAAATAAATAACAAATATAAACAAAGAGTTGCACTCGGGGAGTGCCGGCAGAAGTGAAAACATGAACATTAACGTTGTGCATTTTTGATATTTTGGAATGTTTATGGAATAATTGCGCACGAATTGCTTTAATTATCAGTATAAAAGTACTATCATTTATGTGGTAAAATACAATATTCATTTATACGCACACTCGCGCAAGCGCCCTGCCCCGCTTAAGCGAAACAGCAGGAGCAGGCATACATTTTCACCGCGCTTTAGAAAGAGAGGGGGATATTACTTCCTCTCCTACACCGCGCCGGCGGGCGGTCTACGCTCTCTCCGTCTTATGAATTTTCGATCAGGTCACGTGTCCTGACGCGAGTTTAACATTTTTTATCTATTTTAAAAAGTGCACAACGCTACTAAAGAAGTTTTCATTTCAAAAATAAACTACTTAATGTACACACATAGATATTACAGAAAAAAGCGAGTAGAACAAAGAAAGGTATATAATCTCTTCTAGGCAACTTGAGTTAATTTTTGTGATGCATTTTTACAAAACCCATTTTTTTAAATAACGGGTATCACCGCAGGGGTATGCAGAGATTACAGAACTAATTACTACGATCCCGACATACATTTCCAGGTTCTTCAAGTCTCATCAGCCTTTTAATACAAGTTCGTCGGTTAAGAGTACTTTTGAACTGGCCTTTTTTCAGCACACCCTCTGTTAGGTCCTTGAAAGTTCGCCTTTTTCTGCAATTACCGACTTTCCTCATATTATTGTCTTGTTAATATTCTAATGATTGTTATATAGAATTATTAATAAATAATACTTTGTAGTTGTTTTTAAACATGTTATCACTTTTAGGGTTCCATTCCTCGAAAGGAAAAAACGGAACCCTTATAGGATCACTTTGTTGTCCGGCCGTCCGTCCGTCTGTCTGTCAAGACCCTTTTCTGAGGAACGTGTGGAGGTCCACACGTTCCTGAGAAAGCTGTAATTTATATCAAATACTCAGGTCTACTGTCCCTTGGAGCTGTGAAAAAATCAAACTTTTAAGCCAACGCAATCAAAAGATAGAACCGTTTATGCCGCAAATTTTCGACACTCGCAAGGGAATCAAAACCTACAGGGAACTTCCCGTGAACTCAGAATCTTGAAATTTGGCACGAAGCAACGTCTTATAGTACAGATAAAGAAAAAATTGCGAACACCGTAAATGTTTAGATACATTACATAATAAAAACATTTTTACGGAACCCTCGGTGCGCGAGTCCGATTCGCACTTGGCCGGTTTTTTTCATTGCTCAATTTTTCTAGTTATTTAATCTAAACTCTAACAGACATATTTTGATATTTAAAAATATGTCTGTTAGAGTTTACAATAAATAATATATATAAATATATATATATGTGTACATCTTGTTATACCACTTCCCAATAAACAGCAGATAAAGTAGGTAAGCTAGAATAATGCTAGCTTTTTATAAAAATTATTTACTGTCTCTTCTTTGGACATAAATGAAAAATATAATAATATTTAATAGTTTTAATTGTGTTCAATGTCGAATGTTACGTGTAGAAAAAATTAAGTGTGAAAATGGTAGTTATAAAATTATAATATTCCTGCAGAGCTGACAGGGTTCTTGATCATATCGCGGTAAACGACATTGCCTTTATAAAATGCAGAGATTCTTTTTCCCAAAAGAAACTTGGGTATGTGACTCGTTTCCAATCAGACTAAGAACTAGTAAATTAGTATTTAAGGAACTAGTTGTGAGTGGAAAAGCTATGTAAGTCTATTTTCCCCTGTTTTCCCACTATAAGACACTATACGATAATACGGACGGCAAATTAAGTGGCTGTTTCTCATGTCGAGCTTGTTGTGCGAGTTGTAGTCGGCAGCGTTACCTTACGTATTTTTGAAATTAAATAAATTTATTTACTCACTACAGTGTGGCACTGTATTTTGTATTATGGTATGCATGCAAATATATGGAATGTTTTTTATAACAATCAAAAGAATGGTGATATTGTTTCGAATTTTTTTTATTATACATTATCGTAGCCACAAAAATAAACACATGGTAATGATTCTGATTTAATTAACACTAATTTTAGTGACCATGAATGTTAATAT
This sequence comes from Calamotropha paludella, assembly GCA_927399485.1. Lineage (NCBI taxonomy): Eukaryota > Metazoa > Arthropoda > Insecta > Lepidoptera > Crambidae > Calamotropha > Calamotropha paludella. The sequence goes on along the minus strand of OV656817.1, from coordinate 23,654,721 downwards.
TATTTTATTTTCATATCGTTACGTGAATATTCAGCATTAAACATAAAAAAAACAACGGTTTGCACTCCGGGAGTGCCGGCAGAAGTGAAAACATAAACATTAACGTTGTGTATTTTTGATATTTTGGAATGGTAAGGGGATTATTTCGCACGAATTGCTTTAATTATCAGTATAAAAGTACTATAATTTATCTATCATATATAAAATCTTAATATATATAAATCTCGTGTCACAATGTTTGTCCTCAATGGACTCCTAAACCACTTAACCGATTATAATAAAATTCGCACACCATGTGCAGTTCGATCCAACTTGAGAGATAGGATAGATTTAAATCTCAAATTATAGTCGCAATTTTAATTTATTGCTAATTATTTGTCTATTATTTGACGGTGACAATTATCTGTTAGCTCCAAACGATACTAACAGATGGTGACATCTATTGACTGGATTGAGTAAGTATTCAACAGATGGCGCTAGATGGCGACATCTGTTGACTGGATTGAGTAAGTATTCAATAGATGGCGCTAAGTCAAACTTCTAAATATACATATAAAAACTACTCAACTGATTTTAATGATACTTTTTTTATTTTACTGGATTTATTCTAACTTAGGACATAGGTTGGTTTAATTTTATTCATAACCAAAAATTTTTTTATTTCAAATTATAACAACTATATAAGCCACAGTGACACGTGGCCGGGTCAGCTAGTAATAATATAAAAATATATTAATATTATTACGACTGTCCAATAATTTGATTACAAATTTAGATATTCATAATTATACGTTTTGATTTTTTATGTTAAGTACATATAAGAGAGAGGGGATTTATTTGTGGATTATATTTGTCTTTTTATTTAATTTTATATACTTAATATTGTTGTGTTCTTGCAGGGCTAATATGTATGATCTATATTATTAAATTTTACCACATGAAACGCAATGAATATTCTGTTTTAATCCGCATTGCCGCATCCGCAGGGCCTGCGAGGGGGGAGGGGGCGTGGTCCCTGCTCCTTATCATATTTTCAACCGTAACGAAAGTCTAAGCCGGTCAATTTTTAAGGATGTAACTAATTTCCTTTTAGTTAATATTTTTTCAATAAAATAAATAAAAATAAAATAAATAGCCTTTGAATTGAGCCACCGCATCAAACACAAGCAGGAGGCATTCGCTCATTTCCTGTGGCATTGCACTCGCGATGTGTTATCGCATAATTCGTATACTGGCGGCAAATATCACATGTCGAAAGGAAAATAAAGAAAGGTAGAAACCACATATATAATAATGTCGGTATTGATGGCTATATAATAACATATTTTTTAGAAATATAAAGCCGTTACTAGCCCATTGTAAATAAGCGCTTTGACTTTGATACTAGTAATTTGTGATTATATGGAAGCTTTTTACTTAAGAGCTTTTCGTTTTGTGCTATTATTTAAAATTATAACTGTTATTGTTCGCTAGAAGTTCATTAGTTGTCTGGTGTACGGGAAAGTAGATTAGCATTAATTCTTCAAACTTAAAGATGTTGTAAAAAACTTTTTCCTGGGTCTATTCTATAGATATTACATATCTTATATGTATGTCTGTTATCCTAGTATTCATGACACAAGCCTTACAGTTTTTAGTTTGGGTTAACCCAATTGGTGTGAGAGTAAGATATATTATTATTAATAATAATGAACACAAACAATTGTCCCATCTTGATTTAAAACCCAGGACAGTCGATGTAAAAGACAGTATAGCTACGGTTGCGCTAACGATCGACTAAATTCATTCAAGCGGTCATTGGAAAATTGCTTCCTGAAGTCTAAAAGTTAATTAATATGATTAATTACTTATATCATGATTTCATATCAGGGAAACGTGAGAAAAATGCGCATTTATTTTCATATAAATTTAAACTAAAAAAATAATTGATTTTGTTTTGCACCGTCCTTCCTATGTGTCGAAAGAAAGTGCGATTTACAATCTCTGATGTTTTTAAACAGCGCCTTCATCGGTAATCAGTCACTTTCTCTTATTTATTTTAGTTAACGTTAATTTTTTAATTGACAGCATTAAATAAAAAAAATCAAATAATTAAAGAAAATAAATATGCTAATAAATCAATTAAACATACTTCTAATAAATAAATGATATTACATTTTAAATGAATACTTCAATGGTACGATTAATACTTAACTAATATTAAACATACATTTTGTTGCTTTATTAAATGTGTCGTTTATTCGCTGTTTGTTATAGCATTGCTGAGGGATACTTAAAACAGATACTTGTTGACTTTGTTGTAATCAACGAAATAATGATATCATAACACTACTATTATTGTAATAACAGATTTTTTTTTGTGGGTTATGCATGGTGACGACGTATTATATTGTAAATGTCGTTACTTCTGTTAAAGCTGACGAGTTTCTTGAGCCCATTCTTCTTGTCAGTTAAAAGACGTCTTGAATGGGTGGTAGGTAAAAATGTTGGACGATTCAAAACAACTTATTTGAAGTGCATTTGAATAAAGTTATTTTCGTTTTATTCCATTTCACTTTATATAGAAAACATATTTTAATAACAATTACGATTATTTTTTCATTTGTATCTTTAACTTTGCTTTAAGTAAAGTGCTCTTCTCTTCTAGCACCTATTGCGTGATCATTAGGGTCCATTTTTATTTATATTCCCCACCCTTTGTTCACATTGTAGTATGCAATAAATAACTGATTATTTTTTTCACTACAAAATATCGCCTAGTACGTAATCTTATCTCTGAAAGAATGTTAAACCACGTTTACTTATGGTTGAGCAAATTATCATTATCATCATTCCATTTTATTTGTATTTTCCGAAGAACTGTTGTTTTTATATGAGTAAATTGTCCAATGTTTATTTATTTTTTATTAATTATATCATGTTGCAAACATAACACTTGCGGCATACCGATTTTTATGGTAACACCGCTCTAAATTATTATTCTTTTGTTATTTAAGCATATTATTTTTACATTTTTATGGCTAATTTAAGAAATATTTCAACCATAAATATTTCCTAAAACATGTCTTATCATCTAAAGATATTATTGTAAATAAAAGTGTAATATAGAGATCGGTCCCCTGTCCCAGTTTCTTTCGCCAGTTCTTTTCGGAAGGACTTCCAATTTCCGAACTGGTTGTAAATTCAGTTTACAGTAATCGTAGATATAATAAAAGAACTAAATATTTTATTTTTTAATTTTTTTATTTATTAATATGGACCACAAACAAGTTTACAATATATAATCTAAATAAGTTGTAACATACACTCGGCGTCAAAAAAATCGCACCTCTAAGAAAATCACGTTCAAATGGCATTAACTCTGGATATGCACATGCAGTCGTATTAATTATAATTTTATTTAAAAGGTTACTTAATTAACTTAATAAAAAAACATTATTTTTCATTATCAAATAAAACCTAAAGCAACAAATAAAGGGTCACAAAAATTCTAAGGAAATTTTGCTGCTCGGGAGAGTCGCGAGTTGCGCTAACTTTGTGGGTATAAAGAGGTCAACACGGGTTCAATGTGGGTCATTCGCTATTAAACCGTTGAAGGGGACACACGCACTGATTTTACTGAAGAAAGAACATCTGGAAAATGGACACTACAGCTGATGAGGCCGCTCAAGTGGTTGCACTACTGCAAGCAGGGGTGCGGCAGTGTGATGTCGCCCGGCAACTGAATCTGAGCCGTTTTTCGGTTCGTAGAGTCTACCAGCGCTTTTTAGAGACCGGTGGCTATATCCGGCGACATGGGTCCGGTAGACGTCGCTGCACTTCGGAAAGAGACGACCGGTTCGTTGTGTCGTACTCTTTGAGAAATCGCTTCTCAAACGCTGTTCAGCTGCAACAGGAGCTCCAGGCAGTTCGCAGACGCACCGTGAGTGTATCCACGGTTAGAAGAAGACTGAAGGAGAAGAACATAGCAGCCCGCAGAGCTGCTACAGGTCCAAAATTGACTGCAGCGCACCGACGAGCCCGCTTGCAGTTTGCTCGCGACCACGTCGATTGGACCATTGAGCAGTGGGGAGCTGTTCTCTTCTCAGACGAGACACGAGTGTGTCTTTTCTGCAACGACCGACGAAGAAGAGTATACCGGAGGCAGGGTGAACGTTTCGCTCAAGCCTGCATCCAGGAGACGGTGGAATATGGAGGCGGATCCTGCATGTTCTGGGGCGGTATGTCGGCTGCCGGCAAAACCGACCTGGTCTGCGTCTCCCGGACCGGAGGTGCTCGCGGACAAGGGTCGCTGACTGCGCGCCGCTATATCACAGAGATCCTGGATGTGCATGTGGTCCCTTTTGCCGAATCTTTTGGCGAGGGGTTCACATTAATGCACGACAACGCTCGCGCACACACTGCAGCCATCGTGAACGACTTCCTGCGGAGGTCCCAAATTCCTGTGATGCAGTGGCCAGCGAGAAGTCCTGATCTGAATCCGATAGAGCACCTCTGGGACCATCTTAAACGTAAGGTTCGATCTCGGGATCCGGCTCCTTCGACTCTAGAGGAACTCCAAACCGCGGTGATTGAAGAATGGGGTCTTATCCCTCAAGAAGAGCTCCTGAAGTTGGTGAGGTCTATGAGGGACCGTATGGAAGCCGTCATCAGGGCAAGGGGGGGTAACACTAGATTTTGAGTTAATTTTAAGACACTTTTTGTACATTTTTTTTGTAAATTATCGATTATTAATTAGGACTTAATTAAGATTTTTTATTATTTTTCAAATTTTTATGCTTTTTGTATAATTTTAATTAAAAAAAAGATTGCACTTAATTGTTGTTTGATGCTCCTTTTTGTTACCTTTCTAATGATACCTAACACTATCCTCTATATAAGGTTTAGGAATTTTTGAATAAGATTTTTATAAGGTGCGATTTTTTTGACGCCGAGTTTATATTAATTGTCTATTGCAAACCCAACATCGCTGGTCACAAATTATTAATGCTACATTATGTTATGGAGCTCATCATTGAGCTTATAGCAGATACATTAAATTTGCTAACTATGTTATATGACTAATAATATGCAACATAAAAAAAATATTTGTGTTAATTTAACAGTTAGTAATAATGTATGACGACCATTATCCTAGTCATCCTATGATCACGGCTCCTATAAAGGAGGCGATAAATCAGGATTTAATATAAAAAAAAACTTTAAAGGTGTTCTTTTTAATGAAGAAACTATATTTAAATAATTACTTGGACCGTTACTTAATGGTTGAATGTTGAATTGATATAAAGATTATTGCGGTCCCATAATTATGTCATTTACCTCGAATTGAGGAAGCCGGCTTATCATTTTTCATTTTGCAAGTTCCGTAATCAAATAGCAGTTTACCGTTACATTACGTGTAACTACTCTATTAAGTTTAAAATAATTTTATAAATTTTTTTAAATAGGTTTGCTCTTGATCTTAATCAAGCCAAGCCAAGACAGGATACATGATAGAGCGGGCTGACTCAGAAGGTACCAATTCACCCTGGCTCTGAAGACGGACGGGTTATATGTATTCGGAAATAAAGACGCAGGGAGGGAGTTCCACTCCTCAGCTGTGCGCATCATAAAGGTTGGGATGTTGGGTAGCGCTTGGTGCGAGAATTAGAAATAGCAACCAAGAAATGGTGGTAGTATAAAGTATTATTATTACAACAACTCTTCACTCTGAATGCTTTGTGATACTAGTAATTTATCATGTTTTTAGTACATAAGTAACAAATAAGAAAATACTAAACCACAAACTAAGAATCTTTTTCTTTTGTTGAAAACTTTCGGTTTTGCCCTTGCCGAGTTTTTGCGGCATCTTCTCGGTAGTAGGTCTCCTGACGTAGGGCTTACAAAGCCATGGGGTAGCTTTGACGTTTATTTCACGCACCGTAATAGCTCATATTAAAATAAAACACTTTTTTACGGATTTTTGCGCATGTTTTATTTTATATTTAATCCTGACGATTCGACTCCTTTACAGGAGCCGCGATCACAGGATGACTAAGATGATGGTTGTCATGTATTTTCTACTACCTGGAACGTGCCCGATTAAAATATTGTGAATATTTTAATCGGGCACGTTAATAATTATTAAAATTATTTTATATAAATCAAATTGTTATTTTTATTTTTACATTTTATTTAGTTATTAAATTCTCACTACGATTACATTGTATACTACTGAGTCTACTACCAGTTCGGAAATTGGGAGGCCCTTCCGAGAAGAACTGGCGAAAGAAACTCGGGAAACAGACCGACCTCCATCTTACTCTTATTTTTTGCAAAAAGAGCTAACTACATCAACAGGTCTTGCAATGTGTGTTTTTGTATGTATTAATTTATTAATTATTAGGTCCCAAGCAGGTGGAACTCTCGGTGGAATCTTTGCTCGCAATAATATAATTTTTAATATTTTTTCTTAATTTTTGTCAATCACGAAACACTACTTGTTCTAGTGTACCACATACTATAAAGTGAACTATACTAATGTATTGTAGTACATTAAAACCCGCATAACAGTGGGTAACAGTCATAACATTGCGGTTGAGTGACTATTATGACGGTTTTATGACCATTTAGTTTTATACCGTAACAGAAATCAATGCAACGGCACATAATAACTTGGTTTTACGATTATTTGTAATATTAAATTTTGTTATCAGTGTTAAAGAATAAACTTCTGTAAACGTATATAACAATATTTTTGGAGTGAAAACTTCTTTAGCATCGTTGTGAATTGAAAGTGATGAAACGAAAAAGCGACAGTAAAATTCGTAAGATGTAACGTAGGATAAAATGAGATAGGCATTATGTTCATGTGTTAATACGTGTTTGTGTGCGCATGCGTAGTACAAAGCTTGAGAGAAGGTATTACAACAACCGTGGTATTTGTATAGGTGTACGTATTATTTTTGAAGTTTTCACTTCTACCTCGTGTGAATTGCACACATGCTTTTTTTATTTCTAAATGTTTTTTAATAGTTTGATGAAATTATATGGACAACAACACAGTCACACTAACAAAAACTGTTTTCACATTTTTTTTGCTATCGTTAATAAGAGCTTGACCACTATCTCGGTGATGGTGAGCGTCGATGCGAACTAGGATGACACGCGCCTGCCTAGAATACCCTATTCACTAGTAATAACTCGTGTTAATATTAATATTGAATTCTATATGATTAACTTTAAGTTGAAAATGGAATGGACAAATTTTACGAGTTGAATGAATATGAAGTGATTGGTGGAAAATTGGCTTTTATTTTTAAGACGAGAATATAATTTAGTTCTTACACTTCCGCGCACAATACACATCAGAATAAAACACTTTTTTACGGATTTTTGCGCATGTTTTATTTTATTTTAAATTTAATCCTGACGTTTCGACTCCTTTACAGGAGTCGTGATCACAGGATGACTAAGATGATGGTTGTCATGTATTTTCTACTACCTTCACAATATTTTAATCGGGCACGTTCCTAACTATTAAATTATTTTATATAAATCAAGTTGTTTTATTTTATTTTATTTTAACACATTATTTAGTTATTTAATTAATTAATTTAATTAATTCTCACTACGTTTTACATTGTATACTACTGAGTCTACTACCAGTTCGGAAATTGGGAGGGCCTTCCGAGAAGAACTTTGATTTGGATTCCTGCTGATTTGAATAGTCAGTTTGAATAGTCAAACCCTTAGTCATACAGTGTACAGAAAGGCAACTCATACAGATAGATATTTAAATGGTGACTCTCACCACCATCCTATACAGTTAGCTACCGTAGGGAAATCTTTGTTTCAGAGAGCTCGCGGCATCTGTGACCAACAACATCTGACTGCTGAGCTTCAGCATGTCAAGCGAGTACTACAAGATAACAAGTTGCGAGTACCAAGACTGCGTCACAGAAGCCGCGCCAAACCAGCCACAGTAGAGCGCCAACCTACTGTCCTTCCCTACATGAAGGGGGTCACTGACAAGATTGGGAATATTCTGAAGCGGGTTTCTTTTAAAACTTACTTTAAACCAGCCAGGAAGATTGACCAATTCTTACGATCGGTCAAGTGTAATATACCCCTTCAGGCAGCGGGTGTCTACAAAATCGATTGTGACTGTGGGCTCTCATACATCGGGCAAACAAAGAGAAGTATAGGGACGCGCATTAAAGAACACGTAGCTGACATGAAACATAGGCGCGATAATAGGTCTGCAGTGTGTGAGCATGCTTTTGAGGGGCCAAACCACTATATTCGTTTCGATAAACCACAAATTCTCGCTAGAGAACAAAGATTTGTTCCTAGGATGCTACGCGAGGCTATTGAAATTAGGAAACATCCTAATTTCAATAGAGACGAAGGTTGGAGCGTTCCACCTGCTTGGGACCCCATAATTAATAAATTAATACCTACAAAAACACACACTGCAAGACCTGATGATGTAGTTAGCTCTTTTTGCAAATAATTAAACAGTAAGATGGAGGTCGGTCCCCCTGCCCGAGTTTCTTTCGCCAGTTCTTCTCGGAAGGCCCTCCCAATTTCCGAACTGGTAGTAGACTCAGTAGTATACAATGTAAAACGTAGTGAGAATTAATTAAATTAATTAATTAAATAACTAAATAATGTTTTAAAATAAAATAAAATAAAACAACTTGATTTATATAAAATAATTTAATAGTTAGGAACGTGCCCGATTAAAATATTGTGAAGGTAGTAGAAAATACATGACAACCATCATCTTAGTCATCCTGTGATCACGACTCCTGTAAAGGAGTCGAAACGTCAGGATTAAATATAAAATAAAATAAAACATGCGCAAAAATCCGTAAAAAAGTGTTTTATTCTGACGAGAATATAATGCACGTAGCTACAGGCTGGGACTGTATAGTAGGGTAACCATGAGTTGTTATTAGTTGGAATGTGAAATAATGACATATCAATGGAAATTTAGTGAAAGAAGGAAAACTAATTTTGTTGATTTGATTTTCAATAGTTTCATAACTATCCATTACCTAATTATGAATTCATACAAAAAAACCATAGTAATGCTGGAAATAATTTGTGAATATATTCTTCGCGTACGGTCTTTTTAAACTGTTTAGGCAACTTTTTCTTGTGTATTAGAAATTTAAGGTTATCTATTGTTACTATTTTTTTATTTAAGCATTTAATATACTTATTGTTTTATATAGCTTTAATAATAATCTGTCAGTGTATCTAAAATAAATAAATTTATATATCTAATAAAAATTATCACATGAAATAAATCAAATTATCACAGGTATTAGGTGAGACTCGAACCCAAATCCCTTGCCATACGGGCAAGTGCTCTTTTTATTAAACTACCGAGACCTTGACCTATTGAATTTTTCCAAGTATTTCTTAAGCTGATTCCAAAAAACAGCTATGTAACTACTAGATTTTAAAGATAATTAAGAAATTATTGAGTAGAGTACTGTTATTAAATATAGATGAAGAAAGATACTCGGAGTTCAGATTTGGACAAGTGATTTAAACATTGTACAAAAATTGCTAACTGATTTGCATATAATGCGATGTGAATCGAATAATAATCCTTGCAGTTTAAAAGCAAGACAGCTCAACATGGTTTGGTACAGATTAAATAATATCATTGTTTTACAATTTCATGGTCACTGTTACATTAGTAGTAATCGAAATGGGATAACTACAAAAGCTATTAAAATTATACGAAAATATGCATATTTTTATATTTTTATTCGACTATTTACGTCATTATATAAAGGTTAAAAATTATTCAACACCGAAAAAGTAGTACAAAGTTTACAAAAAATAATTAAAAATATCTAATCAAAAGCAAAGGTGACGTAGTCAGTTTTTTGTAGTAAATTACTATAGTTCGGAATTAGGTATCTATTTTTAGGTGTATTATTTATTTTTAATCCATTTTATGTATTATTTACCATGCAGACTCATATGCTGAGGCAGGGTCCGAATCGGCCTCGCTGTGTGTAATGTTATGTGTGTTATGTAACGTTTAAATAAATGTACTTTTTGTGTTAAATGTTATTTTTTTTGTTTTTTTTTATGTTAAGTGTTAAACACTTGTTTAACCTATCCACTTGGATAGGTTAGGTTGAAAAACACTACGCATTCAGTGATAATGATATTTGTAACCATAGACTTTTACGTCATATTCGGTTTAAGTAATGGCGTCACTTTTAAAAACTATATTTTATCAAAAATATGTCACAACACCAAAAATGCTGTTTCCCGTTCTGATACTGTGAGCATCGTGTATCATGAACAGATTTGAGTGAATAGTGAGTTTACAGACAGTAGTGCCTATATTGAGTGTAATATAAGACTACGACGATGGAGGGTAGACCGACACGTCTACCAATAACATACACCCCCAAAAAACTTCAGTCCTTCAGTGAAGATAACATATACAACCGCAATATCGGTTCAAAAAAACATGGTAATGGTTATTTTGTATGCGTCTTAAGTCGAATGTGTTGGAGTTTACATTCCAAATTAAATACCTGACCTATATATTAATAAGAACAAAATATATCTTTAATAAATTATTATATTAAATACTAGCGGCCGCCCGCGACTTCGTGCGCGTGGAACATTGCAACATTACTTTACTTTTCTAATATAAAAGTAGCCTCAGTTACTCCTTATTACATCAGCTACCTGCCAAGAAAAGTCCCGTCAAAATCGGTCCAGCCATTTCAGAGATTAGCCGGAACAAACAGACAGACAACAGACAAAAATTGTAAAAAAAAATATTTGGGTGTATGTACCGTACATATATTCATATGCATGTAGTTAAAAACGGTTATTTCAATATTACAAACATACACTTCAATTTTATTTATATGTATAGATTTGAATGTTTAATATTATTTTTATTTAACACTAGATGTCGCTGTACCGAAATAAATCGCGCTAACGTTTCGGTTCTACGACTACACAATATAGCTAACCGTTCTTAGCCTTCTTGAATGTTATTCTTAGGCTTTTACTGACAATATGGTAACAAACATACACAAAAAGTATTGTCATAATATAATTAGGATAGTTGAATAACTTGAGACGGGAAACCACAATCACCCAGATCAAAAACAATATAGCAAGTTAACAACGGAAGAGATAGGAATAAAAGTCAGTATTAAAAACTATTGTTTTGAAAACATAAACAATGAACAAAGAATTAATTACGAAACGATAACAAATCGTTAGAGAACTACAAACTTTTATTATGTCAAAAAAAGATTAATATCTACACTAAATCATGCCATCCAATAGTTGACAGAACTGGAACTATTTCACACATTGCACAACACCGGAATTATAACGTAGTGATGTACAAGAATTGAATCCTCAGCTCTCCAAAAATAAAACTCCAGTGCTTTTTAAGACTTGAGTCTCGAGCGCAAATATTACAGCTTAAGCAGCTCTAAGTTTTAAGACTTTTTATATAAATTATAGTCTTATAAACAAAACTAGAAAGGGATTAGTGATTCCAAAAATATTGTTGACTGAGTTCTTTAAACTGTCTTTAAAAGAGTATTGAAAATTATATAAGCGGTTTCATCTTAGCTAAGTATTTATAGTGGTATAAACATTCGTTTAGGCAAATATTAATAGAAAAATAAAAATATTAGCATTATTAGGCCACCGAGCACATCAACGAGTTTTTAGTTAAGTCTTTTTGACTAAACTGCAGTATTTAAAGCCCAGTACTCAATTTGACTTCGGACAATTTAAAGGACTCGAGTCTCAAAATAAACAAGCGATTTGTTTTGAGACAAGACATGAAGGTTTCCAAAGAATTCAAAGGACTTATAATTCGTAAGGCTTATAGTTGCAAGTTATGAAGAAAACTCTCGAGATTTAAAATAAGCCTACAAAAATAACCACATCTCCGAGCTATCAAGTGGGATTTGAACCCACAATCTTTCGCTATCCGGACAAGTACTCTGACCGACCGAGACGCTAGTAGAGGCATTGAAATTGACAAGCGCATTTCAACTTCTACTTTGAGTTCGTTCAATCATTCTTAAAGGTTAACTATCTTTAACTTCGAAAGTAATCGATCGGCAGTTATAATAATGTATTTATTTTATTTCTATAAGTTTAAGTCGTCTGGTTCAACGCGTCTGCAAGCGTTTTGGTAGATCAGCAGTCAGAGCACTCGTCCGAATATCCAAAAGTCGTGGGTTAGAATCACACCTGAGGGCTCAGTGCTGTAGTAGTTTTTCAAGGCGTTTAAATCTTACAGAAAAATGACATTGCGAATACTCAAAAATAAAATAAATACAAAAACATCGAACCTTAAAGTTAGGACTTAAGGACTCAAGTTGTTTACAATACTACTATAAATAACATTAAAATATGATCCCCTAGCAATCGATTACGAAACGAATAGGGAAGTCGATTAATTAATACCTTCAGATTATGATATATCGGATAAAATGCAAGAGTGTATAATAACAAAAGATGGAAATGGTTATATAAGAAAATATTGTTGAACAATGTGAAATGTTGGGAACTCTTTTTATTGAGAACGAAACAATTCCGAATGATTAAGGAGATTATTAGGTAGCTGATGGATGAAGATAGCTTTGGAGGAAAATCTATATAGGGATCTGATGACCTGAGCGAAGAATTGTGTAGGAAAAGTTAATTTCTGTTTGAATCATGACGTAAGTCTACTTTGATATTAGATTGTAAACATATTTATTCAAGACATGTTTGCCATTATCTTTCCTTATTTATCTTTTATACTGACTGATAATATAAATATAAATGACTCAATTTGCTGTTTAAATTACTAAATGAAATTTTGTAATAGTTTTTAAGGGTTGTGGTCATTGTTAATAAGAAATAAATGAAAATACTTTTATTTTAACTGTACTAACTTTTACAGTGTTTTAATTATAAAACGAGGACAGGAAACTTTAGATTTTCGACGATTTCTTGCAAGACAACGAAGTATGTTTTTCTTATACAACTAAACCTATTACGATCCTGAAACTTTTCAAATGTCTTGTTAGGGAGTTGAGCTTTTTCAGCAAACTTAATATTAACTTTAAGTTATAAGTTTGATTATTAAAGTTTTACTTTATATAAAGTTCGATGAACGTAACGTATATAACACGACGAAAAACTCTTGTAGCTAAATTAAATGTTGAATTTGAAACGATAATAACTAACGATTTTTCTTTTTTAGCAAAAGTTTTCTGAACAACTAGGTTTTCTGATACAGAATTCTCGAGGCGATCTTGAATAATTCGTCTTAAGTGAAGACGGGAATAAGTTTCATCGTCTTGAGAATTCGAGAAATCATTTCCGTGTGCTAGGTTACCGAAAAAAAGTTTGTCTAGTTTACTATTTATTTTTTCTTTTGATATTTTTCAAAATACTCGAGAAATCCTGGTCGAGAATCCTCTTGGCTCGAGAAATAAAACAGATCGAGACACCAGAAACCCAGTGACTTTTACCCTAACGTTGATAACCTTTTCAAAAGTTGAAGGACAAGACCTTAAACCATTCCAGTCATGCTTCGTAAGGTCCTTAATGTTTTGGTTCAGGTTCCGTGATGAACGTGTGAATATATTTCTTTTAACCTTTTTTAATTGAAAAACAATGCTTTTTATCAGGGCAATCCAAGGTTAAGGTCGTTAGGGGAATGAAAAGATGTAACAATGTGTGCCGACGTATAATATAGTAGCTGATAATGCCCAATTCGCGGGGTTATAACATTTTCAATCACAGTCAAATATAGCCTATGTCACTTAGAAATAATGTAGTTTTCCACTTGTAAAAGAATTTTTAAAATCGCTTCAGAAGTTTCAGAGATTACTTTCTATAAACAAACTTTTAAACTGTACCTCCTTGTAATACTGGTGTTGATAAAATTTTCCAATATTTTTTTAATTCTTATGCATTCTCGTATTTATTCTCTTATTATTTAGTCTTTATTCTTCTTTAGGTAAGCCTCATAAAATTTATTTTCGAAACGTTATACAACTCATTATGACTTGTTTAAGAAATAATTAAAAAAATATATGACTTCCGTGGCCGTTTGTTAATATATCGGTTTTCATGGTATCGGCATTTCGAGGTCCCGAGTTCTAACCCCGGCCGGGTAACTTTCTGTATTCGGGTCTGGGTATTGTTTTTGAATTCCATTACACATATGTTTTAGCTACTTGAGATCAGAACAATGTACCTATGTGATTTAGTCAGTATTTTTTATCTATATACTAGCTTTCCGCCCGCGGCTTCGCCCGCGTGGAATTCGGTTATATTGCGGTATAAAGCACAACTATAAGAAAACTTCTCATTCCCACGGAAAAATCAAAGAAGCGCGATGTAACGCTGGATACAATTAGTTGTTAAACCAAAACTGAATGGTACACTATATTATATGTTTTCCCTTGTGGAGCAAAAACATGCAGATTTTGGACACCCAGCGCCATCTATCGTATACCTCAAGAACTAAATAGCGTAAGCTATCATTCCACTTCTTATGTACATATTTTAAAAAACACATCGTTACCATGTTTTAAAAAACACCCAGCGCCATCTATCGCATACCTCAAGAACTAAATAACGTAACTAATACTTATATAAATTAGTAATTCGTTGACTTTAGTGATTTCAGGATAAGTAGATATAAAAAAAAAAACAATTTAGACGATAAAACAAATTGTACGTCATCCCTCGAGAATTCCTCATTTTCGAGGATCATTTTCGTATCATTTAGCTTCAAAATTTACATGTTCATATTCGTTTGCAAAATATAAGTAGATGTAAAAAAAACAGTTTAGACGATAAAACAAATTGTACGTCATCCCTCGAGAATTCCTCATTTTCGGGGATTCATTATCGTTTCATTTAGCAATTGCATATTTGCAATATTTTACCTTGTTTTAAACGACACACAGCGCCATATACAATCCATCCATCAAAAAATGAAATTTTTGTTTTTCCTTTGGGAATATCAATTTTTTCCAGGATAAAAAGTACCCTATTATTTAATCCGGACTTTTATCTTTACGTCTGCAAAATTTCAAAGCAATCGGATCTGTAGTTACGGCGTGAAAGCGGAACAAACAAACAAACAAACAAACAAACTCACTTTCCGATTTATAATATTAGTAAGGATAAATCGGAGCTTATTAACTATTTAGCTATATCATAATAATATTATAATAATAATTGCTAGGCACAGTATTAACTTAACCTATCCAATTGAGTTAAGTTTTGCAATATTTGAAAGAAAGAAAGAAAGAAAATCATTTATTTGCAACTCAAACACACAACAACAAAAGATGTATTTAATTCAAAACAGTAACATAAAAAAAGAAAGATTAATATAAAATAGGAAAAGAAAAAACAAATATGGTGTGTCTGAGGCTAAACAGGACCCTGTCTCAGCATAAAAGCCTCTGCGTCGTTCGGAGATGGAAAGAACGAACACAGAGCTATTGTATTAGTTATTTCATTAGGATTATCACTAGTAAATATAAATATAAAATCTATCTATATCTTATATATATAAAAAATCTCTGTCACAGTGTTTAACCGCGATAAATACTGAAACTACTCAGCCGAATTTGATTTTTATCTTTGTACTGGATTCGTTCCGATTTAGGACATAGGATCATGTACATATAACTCGATGCATAGGATAGGTTTCATTATAACTTATAACAGAGCAATGCGTGGCCAGGTCAGCGACTATGGTACATTGTAACTTAACCGAAATCTGATATTATATTATCCACTAATGTTAATTCTTGACTCCATTAATTTTGCGTTTTGCATGTTAAAATGCATTTTTATAGAAAAATAGCAGTCTAGTTACTGAACTATTAAGCGAATGTAGTCTACAGATATAATTATTTATCTCTATATAATGAAACCACAAAGTTTTTAAAATGATGAACAACTTCCGCCGTTTAAGCTTAAAACATCCAACAACAAAACTCGGGAAAAGAGGTTGCTTTATTGTTTATTTTTTAATATCTACCCTGACGCAATAGCAAAAGGTCTAATTTGTATTGTTCTGTTTGAAGGGCTGTGGGCGGACTGACAGGTGCTTTTGGCCTGCTGTTTTTTTAGTGACGGCATCTGCCTCTGCTGTGTTAGAGAGTTTTAAAATTACGTGTAGTTGAAATGTCGGGAGAGTTTGGCTTATATATTGTTACTTGGTTCATTTTTATTAATGCTTCATACATCAGGTTTTACCTTAACTATGACAACAGATAAATGAAATGTTACTTCGAATTATCCAAAGTAATAAATAGATTATGTGATAAACATAGAAAACTAGCTGTATCCGGCATGCTTTACAATGCTCTTTTTTGCTGATTATACACATAGCTTTCCAGGCATGCATACAAAAACTTAACAAAATTTCATCACAATATTAGCAGTGGTTTCGTAACGCATCGGGAACAAACAAACATTATTTTTTATTTATATAGAAAAAGAAACTAAATTATGAGTCTTATCATAAACCCGATTATTTAAATTATAAATATATTTTGGGTTTTACACAGGCATTTATTTTTGTTTTGATATTGTAGGATAGTTACTTGGAATATGTAGAGATGGCGCTTATACTCAACATAGGCAATGTTTGTTATTAAAACATAATTTAAAAAAAAAATAACTGCTGTTAGGCATGTTCGGCCTGTGATGGAGGGGTCGTAGAATTTTATTCGCATCACCTATCATACAAACTTTTAAGCTTCAATTCATTAAAATAAGGAAAATGATCCCTGCGTGTTTCACACTTCGTGTCATAGATGGCGCTAATTCCAAAATAGCGTATTTAAATAACAACAAATTTAAGCGGCACTTGTGTATAATAAAAATAGGTATTTTGTTTCAAAAAATATATATATGTATTTTCAAATTGTCGTCTGTCTGTCTGTTTGCTTGTTTTGGCTAATCTATCTGAACGGCTGAACCGATTTAGACGGGACTTTTACTAGTAGATAGCTGACTGTATAAGGAATTACTTAAGATACTTTTCTGTACGGTCAGCAAAGAAAAGAGCGTAACAAAGCACGCCAGGTACAATAAATAATAAAAAATAATAAATTCGGGACAACTCACAACTATTATTCAGTCCTAAACAAAGCAGAGGTTGTACTATGTGTATTAAATAATGTATAAAATAAATATAAATAAGTATATAACAATGCCTATGATCATCACAAAAATGTATGCCCCTACCAGGATTCGAACCCGGGACCTTTGGCGCAGAAGGTAGGATCGCTACCGTTGCACCAAGCGACCGTAAACTAATTATTAAATAAAAAAAAAACTGTTAAGATTTGGCAATTACGTGTTCCGGCGTGATTAAAGATATTCTGTTAAGACTGAACAAAGAGTTTTTTCTTTATTTGTGGCTTGCACTATATGTGCATTTAGCCAGTGTCAAGTAAGTATAATGGTCAGTTCTTGAATAATTTCTTAATTTGAAGATGATAAATGAACAGTAAAATATATTTTTCCCTAGGTTTCAGTAAATGTGTGGGGTTTTACTGAAACCTCCCCGTGAACTTTTTGAAAGAGCAAGAAAAGATAACTTCCGCTGCTTCGTTACACTTGCCAACACTCTTGTATGTTCACAAACACTTAGTGCTTAGTAATCCACGATTATAGCACACTAATATCCACAACAACGCAAATTTTAACAAGAGAAACAAAACCACCAACGTGACGCTTCCCGCTTCCTTCAAAAAGTTCTGAACAAAGAATATTTAACCTTGCACCAATGACCATCGACACGACA
Organism: Calamotropha paludella; assembly: GCA_927399485.1. Taxonomy (NCBI): domain Eukaryota; kingdom Metazoa; phylum Arthropoda; class Insecta; order Lepidoptera; family Crambidae; genus Calamotropha; species Calamotropha paludella. The sequence continues at coordinate 23,636,885 of OV656817.1, read as the reverse complement.
GACTTGCTACAACCTGTAGATTGACATGGTTCTATTGTAGTTTGACACACATCAGCTCGATTGTCTGAAGCAATGGGGTGTATCGAGGACGTCGAGGTCTTTGTCACAATGAAGTTCCGTGAGATATACTAGACACTTTGTGAAAAGGAATTCGTAATACATTTTGAACGGTAAAATCAAGAGAATCAGTGAAAATTAGAGTATAGTATAAAAGACAAAATTTTGTTACAAGAAGAATGTTATTTTTCTTTTCTTTAATTTAAAATGAAAGTAAAAGGAAATATTAAAGAACGATCTGAACTTTTCTGTAGTTAGTTTATATAATTATGAAATTTTTACTTATCTTTAACCTGTACACATGTAACGAAAACTGGCGAACCTCTATGTATTTTCAGGCCTCTATGTAAAGAACTCGTTTATGGCAGAAATAAAAAAATACTCATAGAAATAAACTTTACTAAGTAACAGTATATTGTTTTTACTTTTTAAAGTTGGGGTTACACAGATATGTTCTGATAAATAACCTCAAAATATTCAGGTCAGGGTATGAAACTATGGTTTCCAGACCTTGTCATTATAAAAATGTAAATGTGAATAAATAATAAAAAAAAAAAGATAAACTGTAAGGTGTTATTATTTAAATGTGTTTTGACGGTGAAATTGAATTATTCGACACTGACAACTCTGACAAATCCGGAAAGAGAGAGATGTACATATTTAGCATAGATGTGACCATTAGCTATTAGTTTTATGTTTGATTTTTATATGTTACCTATATCTGCTATGTTTATTTTATGTGTTCCTTCTGTGCTTTGTGGTCAATAAATGTGTTTCTTTCTTTCTTTCTTTCTTCTTTAATACTAGTATATTGCTAGTAGGTATCTGAGATAGGGCGAATTCACTGCGGTACTGACGATGTGTCTGTTTAACTCCAATCTGTGGAACTTTGAGCTTGATGCGCACGCGTGAGTAAGCGTCTACTCTACACGCACACAACGCGCTTCTATCCCGCTCAAGTGAATAGGTATCTTCTAAGCAAGCGCGTCACATCCTAGACCGCAACATCGCTTACCATCAGGCGTGATAGCGGTCAAGCGCTTACCTATTTACAATTTTAAAAAACTATTCAAATATGTAAATTTTTATTACCACGTTTTTCTTATCTCACTTTTCTTATTTGTTTGTCTGTCCGGGCAAAATCTTGCAACTTAAATTTGAGGCACTTTCCGATAAGCTAGAAAGCTGAAACTTTCAGGATAGTTCAGAACCCGATGACAATGCACTCTAAAGCAACTTTCAACTTTCCAGATGCACTTTCAGGTCCACTTTCGGCAACTTTCACTTTTGTATGGGGCTTATCCGATTGTTGCGTAACACATGGTTACTTCGTTGAGTTAATAATTAAAAAGAATAAAATAATTATACTAGATTTAAAAAATCTAAAAATCCCACGTTTTTCAATGTCCTAAAAAGAATAAAATAACCCTGCGGGGCAAAGCGAGGGGCCACTCAAAACGTGGGGGCGCATCTTTACAATAATCGGCATCAATGCATGTCATTCATCTCTTTAAAATCTCCTCTTAGTAATATGCGCCCCCACGTTTTGAGTGGCCCCTCGCTTTGCCCCGCAGGGTTATTTTATTCTTTTTAGGACATTGAAAAACGTGGGATTTTTAGATTTTTTAAATCTAGTATAATTATTTGTCCTCGTAAAGGTAATTTATTATACAGCTTGAATTATTACGCAGTATTAGACTACTTTAAGGCGCTTACCGCGTAATGGAGAAGATTATGCTTGGTTTCTCGTTTGATAAAAAATGATAAAAAGTAAAGTGCTTTCCAATATGAGCTTTTATAATTCTCGTATGACGTCAACAACTACGCCATGGCTTCGTAACTCCTATGTCGGAAAACCTTGTATCTAAAGGGTTTTCCAATAAGAGGTGTTATTTTTATATTCAAAGAAAAATGGATTTTTTGAGATAAATTAACGGATGTTTATTTCAATGTAAAGAGTAAGGTATGCCATTGATAGTGGAACAATATCAGCCAAATAGACGCCACGACTACGCTTACAGGACCGTATCCTTATTATAAAATTTCCATCACCAAATCGGAAAGTAGCTGCTGTATCCCCTCAATAGCTTAACGAATTCCATCTTTGAGGTCTGGAATCGACGCTGGGCTGTTGGCTTAAACTTTATCTTTCACGTGGCCCCAAAGAAAGAAGTCGCAAGGTGTTAATCACAAGATCTCGGAGGCCAATTGCCAATGTTTTAGTTTTACGAACCGTCACTGCCTGGTTTTCACCATTTTTAAAGTGAAGTCCATTTTTACAAATGCCGTAGTTTGTACTTGTCAAATGTCAAAAAATTACAGCTTCAAAAGTGGCATCTACCGAAATAGCGGGCTATTCAAAATAACACCTCTTATTGGAAAACCCTTTAGAAGCCATAAAAACTCGGCAAGGTATGTTTTTCTCTTTGTTTTATAACCACGTTTTTATTAACTTGTTTTCGTTAGTGTCTGTCCGAATATTTTCTAAAATCATTTTCTGACTCGTTATATGTAAATATTAAACATCTCAGCCAAACGGCTGAAAACAAATTTACCAAGTGAATTTGAATTTGTTAAGCCTGAAAACCGCCCGCGCCACGTTTTTAGTCACATCAGTTGAGAAATTTTATTTAAAAAAATTTTGTCCGTCTGTCTGTATGTCCTTTTATAAGTCAAGAACGAGTTAACTGATTGCAATGATATTTGGTATATGGTAAGAAAATGTAATCGCGCAAATGATAGGCTATAAACTATATCGCTAAAAATCTAAAGTAACTTTGTTTGTAATACCTTCACGCCTTTACTACTCAATCAATCATCATGAAATTTAACATACACTTTGTCAGGGGTAAAGAAAAGTACAAAGGATGCCTTTTATTCAGAAAAATGTACTGTTCCCGAGGAATTGATATGTAACTTTCATTGGTAGTCTATTTAAATGCGCGTGAAGCTGCAGGTAAAAGCTAGTAAAATATATAACTACCATTAGTCGTGCCATTCTAATACATAACATTAAGTTACAAAATCAATTTTACTGATTATTATTTAGATTAGAAAATGGTATAAACTCTTTGGAGAAAGTTGTGGTATGTGATAGCTTATTTCTTTTATTCCTAAATTGAAAACAATTAATTAAATAATGTCAACATTAAAAATACACTTCGTTATTTATTTACAAAATAAATTAAATAATAATAATAAATAATTCTTACACTCATACCAATTAGCCTAGCCCAAAGTAGGCACTGTAAGGCTTGTATTATGGATACTAAGGATAGACATACATATATGATACATAGATATGTAATATTCATAGAAATATATATGAACACCCATGACTTAGGTATAAATGCTCGTATTCATTATCTGCCCCTTCCGGGATTCGAACCCATGACCGTCGGTGCGAAAGGCAGGATCGCTACCGTTGCACCAAACGGTCGTCGAATTATTCAATATTAAGTTAAAAAACCTGATAAAAATAAACGTGATATGTTTATTCGCTAACACTGATAATGTTATAACAACCTAATTTTGGGTTAAATTATCATCATATCCTCGCTGTATAGTTAAACCGATTTTTATCCGAAGGAAATTACGGTTCCTTCTACTACAGATATCTTTACTAGCACTTTAGATATTTTCCGAAAAAAAGTCATAGCACTTGGAGCTTGGATCTACTCCGGATGGTACAAAATTCCAAGCGCATTTATAATAATTAAATAATTTTTTTTTTAATTATTCGTAAATATTCAAATATCTTCAATTGAATTTGTATGATAAAACTTGCCTTGCCTTTATGTATCTTAGCAATTACTAATAAAAAAAGTAGATAATACATGTGTGATAGTCTTTGAGCCATCTATTTAATGGCGTAGGAAAATAACAACTTTGCCTGAAGCTGTTTAAAAAAAGGAATTCTAGGATTAATGCAAATTATTAATGCGTTGCGTTAATTTCATTAATCTCTAAGTTAATTAGCCAATGTATCATAATAATATGCCACTTTTCTGCATTGTAACAAGACTTAAGACTTTTCATGATGTATTTATTTAAAAAATTGCAAAGAATTTCATCATTAAACGATAGTGGTCAGACCATTGGTTTTTACCATTTTGTAAAACATGTCATGTTTCCGAAATTTGCAATTTAAAAGAAAGTAATATTCAGAGATATTTATAAGTTAGTTATCACTCGACAAACCAGTTTAGATTATTAATGTTTTTTATATGAACCAATGGAATTCAACCGAATTGCAAATTTACTTACATCAGGCATTGCTTGCGCATGTTTCGACTTATAAGGTAACGACTACAGTCCCTAGTTTGATTTTGTGACTATACACACACACACTTATATTATTTAATGGATAAATTGATAAAGTGACTAGAATATCATGCAAGCTTAAAGTTAGTCTAAAAATAGATCCAGAATAGATCAAGGACAGACATACCGGCTTGTCGCACTGCACAATGAACCACTTGATGAAATAACCGTTATGGTCACAATATTCGAGTCATCGGCATCCCAAGATACACGAGCTTTCGACTTTCGCCCATTCACACGACACACGTATTAAGACATCAAAATTAATGGAACGGTTCCAGAAAACCCAAACTCGTACGCATCGAAAACACACAACCAAGAAATCGACAACAAAAAAAATAATCACGAACTTATTGGGCACGCTCAAAAATGGTATGGATTGAAATTTGAAAACTGATCAAGACATTCACCTCTGTTCGGAGCGGCGCGCGCACTGACATCGGCGCGCGGCGTAGAACCCGTTTCGTGGAAAAAAAAGCCTCTTCCCGCGTCCACAGGCAAACTGCCGACCCTATGCATATTTCCCTGGTCGCTATATATCATTGCACTAACATTATCCGCAGGGAACGGCACGGAAATTTCTTGTAGCTTCTCGGGGACTAGTTGAGTGTCGTTAAGTTGATTGTCCGGTCTCGCGACGGCCTTCGGGCCAACGGCCATGTTCGTATTAGTCAGGCCTCGCGAAGGCTCCTTGTGATTTTGCAGAACCAGTGGTACCTGATTTCTGGTTACCACGACAGGTCTGCCGTAAACAGCGCTGCTGTATTTTTGTGTGCAGTCAATCACGCGCGGCTCAGCCACTGGCGGTATGTTATTAGCGAAAGCGTTTACTTTCAATATTTCGTTCGCTTGTTGCAAAAGCCTTCTTTGTATGTGTTCAATTTCACCTTTGGAAGCTTTCGAGTTCTCTGATAATTCTGCTATTAGTTGGTTCACACTGAAATTAGCCATGTTAGAAGCTTGATTGCTCTGTGAAGTAGATGCTTGGTTTGCTTCTATTCCAGAAGCATTATTTTTATTTGTGTTCTTATCATCTCCGATTTTTTTGGCCCTGACCTTCATGTCGATTTTGTCCGAAAGCTTCAGAACTATCTCTGGAAGTTGTTCTTCGGGATCTGGTGCATTTATTGCGTTTTCCTTTCCTTTACTTCGCTTCACCCTTCTCACTGTTCTACTTGCCATTACATTGTAACCGAGAATTTAATGATAATTGACTCAATGTTAACTACTTTTTGAATGGATTCCATTAAGGATTTTTAACTATGTCTGCAATTGAACGTGATTGGAGAAATTTTATTGTTAAAAATGTTAAATGAAACCACTTTATCGAGGGTAGTTAGTTTAACAATTTGAATTAATACGAGGTAATTTAAATTTATGTTAAGTTGAGCAAAGTTCTTGGAAGTCTGCGAAGCTGTTTTGCGTAGGGCGTCGATAAAATACTCCGATTATAGTGGTACAGGTTTGTGTTATGTTTCTTATAGAACAATGCAGGTTGACACACTTTCCCTGTTGTCTAATATTTCATAAGGCTTTGTTATAGTTTATTCAATAAGTATATTTGTTCTCACAGGTGTTGATATGTTGTGTTACGTTGACACATGTTTCATCACCTATTGTGAAGACTTTATTTGAAAGAAGTACGAGACATCCCTACTAGAAATCAACCTAAATCTCTATAGATAACCCCTTTCGGGTATTGTGTAAGTAGTTTCAAAATATACCTATGGAAAATCTTTAAGCAGGGACTTTTTAAGTAATAAAAATATTTTGATTGTATTTTAATTTTAAGGTAAGCAACTAAAATAGTGTGATTTTTAAATTACATTTAAATAATCATTGGCAAATAAGGTAGTCATTACAATATATCGAATACAATACGTTATGAATACGCTACGTATACGCTAAAATTTATGTGTTACATTAAATATTATAAAAAGCTCTATATATTAAGAGCAAAAACTAATGAAAATGCGTCTTTTCTACGATAAAGTAAGAACTTATAATGTCTTATTAATTAACACAATTACCTACTTGTGTTAATTAATAAGACATACGTTCCGTCGTAAGGTATTCATAAAAAAAATATGTTTGTATGAAATATATTATTTTTATCAAAAATATTTGATAAGTGTCAGGTTCTATATTTAGATTTCTATAGATTTGTTCGGTTTGCTTTTTGCTTGTCATTTATAATAGAGACCTGTAATTGATTTTATAAGATAAAATTTGTTATATAAATACTTTAATACGCTGTTGGTTTCGTAAATAAATAAACTAAGTCGCTAAGCATAAAACTTCGCAAGCACCATATTTTGGAGTGGAGCGTAAAACTAAAAACAAAAAACAAAAATTAATAATGTTAAGTAAATTTTAAAATTCACTCAGAAAGAAAACTTTAAAAAAAGCGCGCGCTTTTTTTCAATGGGAAATCCCATAGAGCTAATGTTTTTTATTCATAACTTTTTTATTTTTGTGAATTTCACAATTCGGGTTCCGTCAATCTGGTCTTAAATGTGTTGATTCAATTTCACATAAAAATTATTAAAATCGGTTTAGAACTCAGGAAGTTATAGCGTTACAGACATTGTGTCATTGAAGCTGATCCATGAGAGCTACGCTCGCATCGCTCGCTCCGCTCCAATCCACATATAGATACATAAAATATCGACTTTGTGTACATAATAATAGACTATTTAAATATTGATATATATTCTAAACTAGACATAATATAGAAGTCCGATTAAACAGACATGGTTGGAGAAACCAAAAGAAGATCACGAACCAATCGTTTTAAATACAGTATTTATTTATTTTTTATTTAGGATGGGTGCGCTCTTGATCCCAATCAAGCCTAGGGGCCAAGACAGAATACACGATGGAACAAGCTAACCCAGAAGATGCCTATTCAACCTGACTCTAAAATGGACGGGTTATAAGTTCTTGGAAATACAGACGCAGGGAGGGAGTTCCATTTCTTTGCTGTGCACATTATGAAGGATGTTAAAAAGCGCTTATTTATTTTTAATTTTATTTATTTATTAGAACAATCAACAAAACCTATACACGTGAAAAAATTCATGATCAAAAGGCAAGACTTAGTTTAAGCGGTTCATGCTTAAACTAAGTGTTGCCTTAAGCATAAAAATAAAAGCTTAAAAAAAAGATACCATTTAAGTCTATGTTAATAACCATGAGGTAATATAATCTTCAATGCTAACAAATTGTTGTATGTTGTTTGCTTCTTGAATATGAGATGGTCATACAGCCTGAAGTGTACGAGAGTTTGAAACGAAAGCAGTACGATGAGAAGAAATGACAATAGTTTCTTTACTGTCTGAACTAATATTACGGTTATGAAAGGATCTTAGACGGTGAAATTTATATTTCAAGTGAAGGAGTGAATGGATCTTTATTTATAGAATAAAGATGATAAATTCTTTTAAAACAGTATCTGATTGGTATCAACAAGTTTATGTTATTTCGGTATCACATTGTAAAACTAATTACGGTAAAAACCGGTACATATAAAGAGGTGTGAAACACTGTAGTGTGAATTTTAGTCATATAGATGTATTTAATAACAAATTTGCTACATTCAAAAATGAAACTTTTAAAATTTGTTTAAGTAAATTAAAGCCTTAGTGTTTTTTGAAAGTAATAATATAATGTTTCTTATGTTCACCACAATAAAAAATTATATGTTTTAGAATTTAGAAAGAAGTAATAAGGCTGTTTGGTTTCGGCTAATTAGCTAGCCCAAAGTATACTATACGGCTTGTGCTATGGATACTTGGATAACGGATAGACATACTTATGTGATACATAGATAAGGTACAAATGCTCGTAAATGTCACACAAACATCTGCTCCTTCCGGGGTTCGAACCCAGGACCGTCGGTGCGAAAGACATGATCGCTACCTTTGCCGTTTTTTTTTCACATGTATATGCATATTTATTAGAAGTATGTGGTTGTTCAACATTATGTATTATAGTTAGTGATATAAACTCTTTTGGCTAATGTAATAATATTCCGTTTTTTTAATTAAAAAAAAATATTTTTTTTAAAATATTCTCCAACTTCCTATGTAATAAATGTATGACGGCATTCGTTAAAATCGATAATTTCTATTATTTTTAAGAAATAAATTACTTTTTCGGTTAAAAGTTATGCAAAACGAAAGTAAATTTCAAAACAAACTGAGCGCCTTCCCATTGGTTGTGACGTCACATGACATGATGCCATGCGTTTGCCGGCAACATATATCATTATAATATATGTAGATTCACCCATAGTAACGAAGTGAGTCATGTCATGTGACGTCATTCAAAGCGCGTGAAAATGGCGGCTATTTAAATTACGATTAATGCACTGACTCAATAAAATATTTTTTTAACAAAAATTAATTCTACAGAAAGCTATTTAAAGTATTTTTCTATTAAAAATGACTTGATTTAACGATTTATACAATAAAAAAAAATAATGCAAGAAACCTATTTCAAATGTAAACTATATTTGCAATAATGGTGGATGTTGTCAATGTTGTAAGTAGAATTATACATACAAATTACAATAATTAAAGGCAAAACGTCATTGATCACGCAAACAATATTATTTTCATAAGTTTTATTTATTACTGATAAGGAATATAGAATACATTCCTATTAAATTATAGAAAAATTGACATTCAGATAACATGAGTAATGCATATCCAAGTTTTCAATGTGTATTTAATTAAGAAACATACATAAATCGTTTATAATATAATAATAACAATATTTCATACATCGACACCAATTAGCACAGCCTAAATACGCACTGTAAGGCTTGTAAGGATATACTCATATATTCGATACATAGATATAATATTCAACATACCCATGGCTCAAGTACAAATGCTTTCTTAGTCTATTAATTAATATAAAACGCTCACAAATTATTGTCAGACGTATATATTGACACTTTTGGTCTATAGATATTAAAATATGTGACAGCCATATACCGGGTGCTTCAAAAAAATGTATACACACTTTAAACTATTGTAGTTTTCCCGCTCTACAAGGCTAATGTTATATTTCTTCGCCAGGTGCCAGCATAATCGTCCCTCTATGTTATATTATCAGTTGGAATTTGTAATATCAACATGGGGGACGTACGTTTGAGTTTTGAAGAACGTAAGCAGGTTATTAAGTGGTACTGGAAGTTTGAGAATGTAAATGAAGTTCAAAGACAGTGGAGAAGGGAGTATGATACAGAAACACCTTCAAGATTAACAATACACGCATACGAGACAAATTCGAAGTTCATGGAACAGTGTGTGATGTGCATAAAGGTCATTCAGGTCGGCCTCGAACAGCTACAAGTGATGAGTCATCAACGGCAGTCTTGGAACTGTTTCAACGCTCTCCTAAAAAATCTTCAAGGCAAGGGGCACGTGAAAGTGATGTAAGTGCTAGCTGACTTTCAGCTGACTTTCAGCTTTCTATTTTCCTGAAATTTAACTTTGTTGAACGGTAAATAAATTTTCTATGGAAGTTCAAAGTGTGTATACATTTTTTTGAAGCACCCTGTATATCGATGGACGATTGTTTGTTGCCATAAATAAAGAGATAAAAACCGGCAAATGAAGTATAGACTGATGACCACGATATATTACCATTTTTATTACTTTGACGACCGTTTCGTACAACGGTAGCGATCCTGCCTTTCGCACCGACGGTCCTGGGTTCGAATCCCGTCATGTCCCAAGTCATGGGTATTTATAAATTATTTCTTTAAATATAAAAATAAACAAATATCTATGTATCATATATGTACCCTAGTATCTATAACACAAGCCTTATAGTGCTGACTTTGGGCTATGCTGATTGGTGTGAATGTAAGAATATTATTATTAACTGCAAATTTTTTATAACTGTCCACTACCCTTAATTCGAAGGATTATTTTATTTTTAATTTGTAAAATTGTTACTAATTTTGGTTCTTAGCTAGGGGACCCTAGAAAAAATATATATAAAAATCTACCTATTTCAATTTCCTGTTACAATTACAGCACCCAGAACTCTAGATATATGCTCTAGTTTTCGACGGAGATTTTTTTTCATTCAACGGGAAGTATACTGCACGACGTCGAATTAAGGGTTAACGTTTCATTGTTGACTGATTTTAATCTTGTATGCCTTTTTTTATATTGTATAAATAAATATAAACTGCTCACCAAATATTATCAAAAAATATTTATATTGACACAATCTATATATTCATAAAAATTCAGGGAATTCAGGGACAATGTTTGACCGCGATGATCTATAGTTATTTAAATTTGTTACACCTATATTACTATTCTATCCATGTAAGATTGTTTGTTGCCATAAATAAAGAGGAAAAAACAGCAAAAAATTGAAAGATTGATGGCCACGATTAGGGTTGCCAGGCGTCTGGATAAAGCCGGACACAGTCAGGCTTTGTGTTTGCGTGTGCGGCCAAATTAGACGGTATCAGAATGTCCGACTTTTGCTAGGCTTTTAAAATTTGGCCGTTTTTTAAGTAAAACTTCTTTACGCACCCCTGAAGTGGGGACTAAGGTGGTGAATGCGTGACGAGAGCGTTACGAAAAGCGTAATCGGGTGAGGCGGACGGAAATTGAGAGGGAAATATAAGTAAGTGAAGAAAGAGAGAGAGTTCAGTTTCGTATATTACTGTAGGAGCAACAGAGAGAGGTGCGAACACGCATTTTTTTCTCTCTTTCTCTCATAGCCAGTTTCGTATATATCTATATATATTGTTTAGCCTTTTTACCCAAATGTCCGGCTATACTAGCTGTTCTGTCCGGCTTTTCGGTTTTGAGATCTGACAACCCTAGCCACGATAAATTTTCTTTTGTATTACCTAATAATTACGAGTGAATCATTTTAATTGAAGCACAAGTCAAAGTAAGTCACCGAAATCAACGATTGTAAAATGTAGAGTTACAGAGTCATGGTTACGTTCCGCTCTACCTCTACCGTATATTTTTTGTTTTTTAATATATGTAATATAATATAACATATTATGTAATTAAAAAAATATATGCATTAAAAAGAAGTAATGAGGTTGTTTGGTTTATTATGAATTTGTTATGTTACTCTTTTATAAACATTAAGTGATAGCATATACAGAGTATATTCGTTGTTAGAAAACGATTTATCTCTATATCTTTTTGTGTAAAGTCGGTAACGGCAGACCAAAGCGAACTTTCAGGGACAAAATACAGGCTAGCTCAAAAGTACCCTTAACAGGGTCTTGTATGAAAAAGTTGATGGAAGTTAAAGAAGCTTGAGATGTATGTCGGGATCGAGGTCAATTGAAATTTATGATCTCTACCTATCTTTGGCGCATTGAGGGTGAAATTTTTCATGTAATGGAAGTTGCGTATACAGCAAGCAACGAAAAAGTGATAACATGAAGTTAGCTGTTTAAGTGAATAGGCTAACTTCAAGATATCTCATTTAAAAAATGAATAAATAGGTATAACTTTTACTGTGCGTGTATAAGTATGCGCACGTATTGTTACCTGCATTGTTTGCAGTTGTAGAGTGATGCATCGAGTACAAAGAAGATAAAAATCTTATAAATATAAACAATATGATCATGTATATAAGCTATTGTGTGGTTAAGCGTTATAGAAGGTGATAATAGACTACCGTTTTGTGGAATGGTAGCCATTCTGTCTCGATTCTAGGTCCCTGAAGGGGCAAATGTTTGTATGATGAATACGTACTCGTATTGCTAATTAATTATGAGTATATATATATATATATATATATTTGTGAACATTACAAATCCGTGTATCAGAATTTGGAATAGGGTAAGTGGTGTGAATGTAAATAATATTATTATTATTTTCCCGTGTATAAAAAAGGCACGTTGACAATTGTTCACAAGTCCAAGAGCAATTCTTATGTTTGCACTCAGCGATGTGCATACCGCTCGTCTGTGCATTCTCGCTACATCATGTACTCCTATGCCCTATTATATGGGGACGTTAATAAACTTGATATCGCGATTTCTATTAATTGAACAGAATTTTAAAGTAACAAGTCCATTATTTACTCCTTTGTAAGATGAAAACGGTGCAAAGCAGTAAAGATAAAATAATTAATATTCAATATAAGCATTTACAATGCGTTTATTGAAGGAGAAAGCTACGATATAGCTTCGTAAGTCGGGAGATTTTGTACCAAGAAGAAGCCGCAATAAACTCGCCAATGGAACATTATCTCAATATAATTTTAGTTTTAGGGCACAATAAGGTTGTTAAGGCACACAATTTCCCTCACAAGTCAACGCCCTTACGAAATCTTACACTAGAGCCGGAACCACACTCGGCTGGTTTCCAACAATGGCCCCAGATTTGGAATAATTGGACAATTAGACAATGCGATGCGAGTGCTGTCAGGAACAACTGTACACTTACTGTTAAACTCTATAACGAACTCCTTGGTCTGATGTTGGCCTAAATGTTGGCCAAGATAACATTTACCTTGGCCAATATTTAGGTCATTTAGGGAGAACTTGTACTAAATTCATTTCCAACATTTGAAATTGAATTCGAAACAACTTCTACCAACTATATAGTTCCGAATTGAGAAGAGTTTATACTATGGATACTAAATAATGGATAAAAGAACCCGACAGCGAAAATTTAAAGTTTTCTGACCAGCTGACGAAGTGACTGAGATGATTTTGACGATAATGGTACATAGGTTTTGAGTATTTCTTGTGCATTTTTATATTTAACTAAAATGAAACTTGTCCTATGTCCTAAATGGAAACAAATCCAGCTAAATGAAAAATAAAACTTCAAAATCGGTTGAATGGTTTTGGAGTTCATCACGGTCAAACACCCATTAGGCATAGCCCAAAGAAAGCACTTTAAGGCTTGTGTCCTGGATAATTGTGTAACGGACAGACATATATACAAATACAATCACATTTATATTTATATGGCACTGTACTTGTTTGTAATATAGGTTTTCTTTATTGTAATAATTAAATAAATAACTAATATTATATATGCGAAAGTGAGTTTTGTTTGTTTGTTACACTTTCACGCTTTAATTACTCGACCAATCATGAAACTTTGCACACATTTTGTCACGGGTAAAGAAAAGGACATAGGTTACTTTTTATCAAGAAAAAAGGTACTGTTCCCGAAGGATAGGAATATAACTTTTAGTCGGTAGTCGACATTAATTAAAAGCAAAATTAATTAAACAACTTATCAATGACCTTATATTTTCACAGCAATACAACTTTTAAGTGGGTGCAAAGTCATTTGTCTCATTTTTATGTACAAAGAAGGTTATCTCTTTGTTATTTTTAAATAATTCTTCGAAACCAAGTAAACTTTGGCGCTGATTTCGATCGAACGCCCACGCGTGAGCTGTCCTTTTGGGTGAACGCTAATCGTAACCTTCACTTTCTTATTATAAGTGGTCGCTCGAATAAGAATAATATGTCCTACATTCTGACTAATTAGTCTAGACCGAAATAAGCACTGTAAGGCTTGTGTTATGAATACTAGGGTAACTGATAGACATACATATGTATATGATACATAGATATGTAATATTCATAAAAATGTGAATCAGTTACAAATGTTCGTTTCATCATTCAATCTGATGACGGCTGTTTCGTGCAATGATAGCGATCCTGCCTTTAGCGTCAACAGTTCTGGGTTCGAGTCCCGAAAGTGGCAGATGTTTGTGTGATGAATACGAGCATTTGCACCCGAGTGCTATGTTTCTATAAAAAATATTTATTTATATTTTATACTAGCTGACCCGGCCAAACGTTGCCGTGGCTGAGTTATTATAATTTGTAGTACTAGAGAGTACTTGGACATTGCAACATTACTTTATTTTTCTAAAATTAAAGTAGCCTAAGTTACTCCTTATTACATCAGCTATCTGCCAATAGAAGTCCCGTCAAAATCGGTCCAGCCATTTCAGAGATTAGCCGGAACAAACAGACAGACAGACAGACAAAAATTTTGAAAAATGTTATTTTGGTGTATCTACAGTATATATATTCATATGCATGTAGTAAAAAACGGTTATTTCAATATTACAAACAGACACTCCAATTTTATTTATATGTATAGACTAGCTGACCCAGCCACGCGTTGCTGTGGCACAGTAATTTTATGTTTCTAAAATATTTTTTTTTCTTAAATAAAAGTAGCCTAAGTTACTCCTTATTACATCAGCTACCTGCCAATAGAAGTCCCGTCAAAATCGTTCCAGCCATTTCAAAGATTAGCCGGAACAAACAGACAGACAGACAAACATTTTCAAAAATGTTATTTTGGTGTATGTACCGTATATATATTCATATGCATGTAGTAAAAAACGGTTATTTCAATATTACAAACAGACACTCCAATTTTATATATATATATATATATGTCCGTTACCCTAGTATCTATAACACAAACCTTAAAGGCTAGGCTAATGGGTGTGAACTTTAGAATTATTATTATTATAATCTCTACTTTCCAAGACTAACCCAGGATCGTAGGTGCGAAAGGCAGGATCGCTAACCAAACTGATTTGACGGTATTGTCTGAAAGAGAACTAATTTAAACATAAATCTAAATATGCATACTATGAAAAACCTTTTACTAGCTAGAAACTAAATATAGAATTCCAAATCAAATGCAATTATAACCCTTACTGCTAATGAATTACCAATCAAATTTCCGTAAAGTAAGATCTTTAGTAATCCAATACCGATTGGCAAGGCTTGCCAGAAGACGAGGAGATCAAACATCAGACCGGATGAATCTATAATATCACTAATTGGTTAAATCTAAGATCACTAATTGGTTGTTTGTCTGTCCGCTCTTATCACCGCTCTTTTTCCATTGTATATGCTTTACCATAGAAACGCGTTAACCGCAAGTAGTTCGTCTACCGGACGCTAGATGGCGCTAACGAAAAAATATTTAATAATAGAAAAAATTTAAAGAATTTTGTCCACCCGTGCGAAGTCGGGACGGGCCGCTAGTTTTTAAACAAATTTGTGTGATTATATTTATTTTTCTTTTTTAAGCATGTGCTGCTGCTAATATAAAATTCGACTATTCAACGTGTTGGTATTGAATGTTGGCCTGACACACTAGTTGAATTATTTCTAGTCATAATTTTCTTTTGTTGAAAAAAAATGTTGACACTTGATTTAATACTAGCAATTTACATTTAGATCTAAATGAAAATCTTTAATTCAGTCCCATTGTAAGAAGACTTCATTATGTATTTATTTTTTTGCATTCGCAAAGCCATATATTAGCTCAGAGCTCAGAGCAGTCGCCTGGATAACGAAAGGTCTTGGGTTCGATTCCTAAGTTCCTTTACAGGCGTATTTTATATCTTATAGGCTTGATGATATTACAATGTATGACAAGTAAAGTATTTTAAACCATTACCTTGGATGTAAATACACATTTTGTGTTTACAAAGCTTTATATGTATGTCAACGGACATAATGGCCGGATAACGGACATAATTATTCTCTCTCTGTCACTCTTAATAGAGCTTTTAAAAATATGTGAACACTATCTTAAGATTGTATGAGTCTGTCATTAACTGTGTCATGTATTATACAATTGTGCTTATGTGTAAGTTTATGTAATCTTGTCCCGTATTTTCTATTTTTTTATGTCTGTATTTTTATACGCTCTATAAGCATAAACTTCTTAAGTTTATATATTTTTAAGAAGGTAATTCGGTTTTTTATTACATCGCTCGTCTACACTATTATAGAATGCCGCAAAATATTGGCTCCATCTTTTGCTATTATTGTTGCAATATAAGATAAATATCACGAGGAAAGTCAAGCAGTCTGCTGACTAATGTTCGGTAAACTACGCAAAACAGCTAATCCAAACATCCAAGATGAGAGCCTCGTAAAGCAAATATATGGTCGAATCAGTTATGTCAATAAACGTGATTGTGTAAAACGCGTGGCCATATTATACACCGGGACTATGACATACTTTGGTCAGACTAATTTAATTAAAAACTCCTTTCTTCACTTTTTTTTTTAATAAAAACTTTTTGGAACTCACTACACATTTAAACATAAACAATCACTTTTTTATTTCTAATTTAATCAAATTCCGAATTTCGAATGGTAGGTTTTTAAATAGTTTTTGAACAAAAGAGGTAGTAATTTGCGCGCGAAAACTTTTTATTGGATCACTCGCTTACGATTTGGTTTTTTAAAAATAACTTTTGGTTAAAAGATGTCAAATTTTGCGCGCGAGAACTTTTTGAATGGATCACTCACTTCCGATTGGCCGATTGCAGCCGGTAGCGCACAGAAAGGCGCGAGAGCACGAATTATACTGAACGCTTTGCGGCGCGTACATTGGGAACCGAGATTCGCTTTCGTAGCCTCAAGTGACGTAGACATGTGAAAAAACAGACACGGCCTTCTTTATGTTTGTATTGTTTGGTAATGGTGGCAAAAAGTATTAGGTAAGTATAAGTAATGGATAAAATTTAGATGTTATTAGTATGGTGAGAATATTTTTTTCTTCATTTTTTGATACAAGCTTCTTAAAATACGATTAAAGTATAATTATGATTTTATATTTTGCTTTTTCAATGCTATGTTATGTAATGAATTTTAATAGAAAAATATACAAGATATTCTCAAGCGAGACAGGTGCTCAAAAGGCTTGGTAGCTCAAATGGTTGAGCAGTAGACCGGACATTCAAAGGTTGCGGGGTCCCGCCTGAGTATAACTTGAGAGTCGAGTCGATTTTTTTTCTATTATTCTATTAAAACGATTAAAATAATCTCAATACTTTGCTTCAAAGTCAGTTTATGAAAAATTACACGTTTATTTTGGGTGTAAGTGTGCAGAATTTGTTTTTTTTACGCGATCTGTATACACGATGAAGTACTACACAAAATACAGTCATAAAGAAAACTGTTAACTTTTTGTAATTTAATAAAAAAAAAAAAAGTAATGTCATAATTTATAGCTGTTGGACTTTAATTTATTTTATAAGCTTTGTCGCAAAAAACTTTCTAAAGGCGAACATTTTAAATAATGAGAAATGTTTTTATCTGTGCATTTATGTCGATGTGACAAGGAATTGTCGTGTCACAACAACGGCTTATATTTGACTATCTTGAAATCTCTACGTGGTGCGATATCGCTGTTTTAGGACAGAGAAAAGTATTTGTAAAGTGGAACTGGTTCATTTTGTATATGCAATATAAAAAGAGGTTTAAATTTCGTTGTTTACTTCATTATGCACCATAATGTCATGCAATTGTTTATTGAGGTTGAAAATTAAGTTAACTCTAAATTTTTTATGTTTAACACGTTATTACATTAATTTTCTTTTCATAACACATTTCGGCGAAAAAACAACAGTGTTATACAACAGCTTAGTAGTTTAGACTAGAAGTAAATATTCAATTATCACGTTTAAGATCTTAAATTGATAATAAACAAAAGAATGCGAAAGTAAGCAGTATTTCATGTCCTGGTCTATATAAAAAAGCTTCAAATATTAAAAAAATCTAAAGGAAACACTGCTTAAGCCATGTTTGCTTAAACATAAAAATATTATAGAGGCGTTGTTAATATATTATATACGGTAAGTATAAACCAACTATGTAAGCATGCGTCACTTAACTACATTATTTCATAATTAATAAATCATAATAATAATTATAAATTAAAATATTCATAAAATTGTCCAGTTCCTTACAAGTGTTATGGTTTAATTATGTAATTTAAGTCATAATTATGCTTTTCATTTCTTATTAAGCAACACAAGAACTATAGACATATGTTATGTATGTTAATGGCTGAATAGACAAGAAATGACTTGTAATATTACTTCATCTTTTACTGTATCCTATTAAAAAGCAAATAGAGATTTCTATATTTTGTTGGTAAAATAAACTTTGTTCGTATCGTAATAGTGAACAAAATAGGTTTATGTGTGTTTTTTGAAGATTTAATTAGAAACACTTGAAATTTTGAACAATACATGTCAAATTAGCAACTTTCACATAGTAAGTCTTTAGGTTTATGATATATTTATCTGATGTATTGCGTTAGTGTACCCATAAGTGGCAATTGTGGCCAAGTTTTAAGCTGTAGTGAACATTTAGCTGCCCTTAAAGCTCTCGGCAGCTCACCTACATTTATATTTCGTTAAAGGGTTTTGTCGTTGACTGTACCTTTAAAGCACTTTTTACTAGAAAAGATCAACTTGTACCAGGTGCCATGTGGGATTTGGACCCACAGCCCTTTGTTATCCGGGCAATTAAAGCTAAAATCTTGCAGTTCAATGTTTTTTTTAGATTTTTTTTTTTGATATGTTCTAATACCCAACAATGTTAAAATCTAAGTTACTATCTAATTCGGGTACTATAGCTAGCTTCAAAATCTTAATCATATTAGGAGTATATAATAACAATTATTAATAAATTTTTAAATAGTTTAATAATATTATATATTTTTATTTTAGTTTAGTGAGAATCTCAACATGTCTTATAAGATTTATGGATTCAAAACTATGTATAGACTAAGCTATTAACAGATTCCTGAACGCATATGGTTTTAATAGTTTTGATTTTTTTATCGGTTTGTACTAATATAGGATAAGATTTGATTATTGTTAATACCGTGACCATATTATTTCGGTTAGTTATACCCCTTAACCTTTCGTAGTAAGTTAAACGCTTGTGTTACCACGTTTGTAGTAACATCGGCGAGGATCGAACACAGACCGTTTGGGTTAAAATTGACATCTCACCCGATGAGCTACGATCGCCTTTTTAGATAAAAATTCAAACAAATCTGTCAATAATTTATTGATACTATGTAAGTAGAAATGCAATGTGTATGAGACAGTTAAGGCGTGGAACTCTTTCCTGATGAATACAATTTAGGGTTCTTCAAGTATAGAGTGATACCTAATTTTCTAGGCAGGCGCGTCACATCCTAGATCGCATCGTCATTTACCATCAGGCGAATTAGTTTGAAGCGTCTGCCTATATACTATAAAAAAATCAGACACTTTTACTGAATAGAAAAATAGATTACCTCAATAGAATCCACCTATATGTATTAGAGTTACAAACTAGAGGTGTAGACTGAAAGACGGTCGAATACCATCCAAGGAGTAATTTTAAACACAATATTTCTATTCTAATTTGTTGTCTAAGGATTTCACTTTTATTTGACGGCTGCTCGGTGCAACGGTAGCGATCCTTCTGCGAAAGGTCCCTGGTTCTAATCCCGGTAGGTGCATATGTTTGTGTGAAGAACATAAGCATTTGTTCCCGAGTCATGGTCTTTTATATACTTATTAATGTATTCTATACATTATTTAGTACATATAGAGGATATTTTGAAAATAGGATAGGTCAAAAGTACCCTCAACTCATGAGCTTGTATGAAATGGCTGATGAGAAAGGCTAGAGATATAATATCGTGATTTTGTGTGTATGTATGTATTTAGTACCCTAAGTACAAGCTCAGCTTAGTTTGGGACTAAATAAATGTCATGAGCTAGCCGGATTTTCTTTTTTTCTAGTCTTTTCTATTTTCTTTCAATGTCTGTATGGTGGTGCAGTACCGTCTGTCACACGTGGCTGAACCAGCTAATATGCTGTGGTCTGCTGACCACCAAGAAGGAGGAACGAGGAACGCACTCATGCGCACTACAGACCTGTTACGGGGTCTCGGTTTGTATGGTAATTTCTGTGTTTTACTTCGACCGACCGGGAATGGTTTCCATTTGTTATAATATTATTTACATTCACACCAATAAGCCTAATCCAAAGTAAGCTCTATGAGGTTTATCTTATTCAAGGGTAACGGATAATCTTACATATATGATACATAGATATGTAATATTTATAAAAATACTAGCTGACTCGGCCACGCATTGCTGTGTTTCAAATTGAAATGAATGTTATCCTATGTTCTAAGTTGAAACAAATCTAGCAAAATTAAAAACAAATCATCGACATCGGTTGAGTAGTTTCGGAATTCATCGCGGTCAAACACTAATATACATAGATATATAAATACCTATGACTCAACCACAAAAGTGTGTATTTATCACACAATCATTTGCTCCTTCCGGGACTCGAACCCAGAAAGGTAGGATCGCTACCGTTGCACCAAACGGTCGTCACATCATTTGTGGCAAAAAAGATACTAAAGATGCTATCACATTTTTGTGTGCATTGCCTGAAAATTATCTGAAAAAGGGTTAATTTATTATATATATGTATGCATTAGACAATAGTCGATACATTGTTCTAACCCCAAGTTAAGTAGCTAAACCACTTGTGTTATGGAATTCAAAAACAACGACGGTACCACAACACCCAGACCCGAGGCAATATAAAAGAGTTCGTTTTCTACATGGCCTGGAATCAAATCTGGGACCTCGAAAATCGGTATATGAGCCACTCGACCACGTAGAGATGGACAAAACAAGATTAACAAAACAACTATATCAGACAAATATGCTTGGGCAAGTCGGTAAAGGCAGATCATCGCGAACTTTCAGGTACCAAATAGAAAATGTCGTAAAACAAAAGTCAGGTCAACTTTTAACTGATGAACTTGTATGAATGGTCTAATGAGAGTTAAAGAAGCGAATATTGTATGTCAGAATAGACATACATATTAAATACATAGATAAGTAATATTTACAGAAATACTAGCTGACTCGGCCACGCATTGCTGTGTTTTAAATTTAAATGAATCTTATCCTATATCCTAAGTGGGAATTAAACCAGCAAATAAAAAACAAATCATTGAAATCGGTTGGGTAGTTTCGGAATTCATCGCGGTCAAACACTTATATAAATAGATATATTTTATTATATTTTTTTGACGACCATTTGGTGCAACGGTAGCGATCCTGCCTTTCCCACCGATGGTCCTGGGTTCGAATCCCGGAAGGGGCAGATGTTTGTGTGATGAATACGAACATTTGTACCTGAGTCATGGATATTTATATATATTTCTATAAAAATAACATATCTATGTATCATATATGTATGTCTATCCGTTACCCTAGTATCCATAATACAAGCCTTACAGTGCTTACTTTGGGCTAGGCTAATTGGTGTGAATGTAAGAAATATTATTATTATTATATATAAATACCCATGATAGGTAGGATAGGTCTCTGCCTACCTATGTGATTATTCATCATTGAATTTTTATTTATATTAACAAACGTATATTAGGTATTACAGATTTAATGTCGACGTCGCATAAACTTAAATAAATAATGAGCTTTTTTATTTACTTTTTTATTACTTTTTATTTTGCATGGGTTCGCTCTTGATCCCAATCAAGCCCACGAGCTAACCCAGAAGGTGCCCATTAACCCTGGCTTTAAAAACAGACGAGTTATAAGTACTCGGCAATACAGACGCAGGGAGGAGTTCCTATCCTTTGCTGTGCGCATTATTAAAGATGTTGAGAACCGCTTGGTGCGACAGGTAGGAATAGCAACCAAGGCAAAAGGGAGATGGCGATATGAGCATACGCGCAAAGTAAGCATCATAAGGCTAACTTTGGGCTAGGCTTATTGGTGTGAATGTAAGAAATGCTATTATTATTTAAACTATGTTAATTGACTAGTCAATCGCAGCACAAAAGAACTGTAATAAATGGGTTGAGATTATCAGCTTTCAAATTTATTTTGGTTAAGTAACCGGCATAGATTGATATAATTCTTTTTGGTAATATGTTTAATTTTACGAGTGTTTAGTGGTAGATTTGTTCTACGATCTTCATGGTTGAGTGGCTCGTATTTCTCATGGTAACGCCACTGCGAAATCCTAGGTTCGATCCCCGGCCATCCTATGGTCAATGTAGAAACGAACTTGTCTGTATTGCATCGGGTCTGGCTGTTGTGGTGGTTGTTTTTGAATTCCAAAAGTGCTTTAGCTACATAACTCGGGTTCAGAATATAAATAATTTAATATGACTAGTAAATGTAATGTTAATTTATTAAGAGAAACTAGCTGAGTCGGTAAAGCGTTGCTATAGTAACGCGTTGCTATGGTAACGCGTAGACAATGGAAAAGGAGCGGGAAAAACAGCGGACAGACAAACACAAACAACTGTGATCATAGATTATAGACTAGCGGCCCGTCCCGGCTTCGCACGGATAGACCAAATTCTTTATTTTTTTTCTATTATTAAATATTTTTCCGTTAGCGCCATCTAGCGTCCGGTAGACGAACTACTTGCGGTTAACGCGTTGCTATGGTAACGTTATTTATACAATGGAAAATGAGCGGGAAAAAAAGTGGACAGACAAAAACACAAACCACTGTGATCTTAGATTATAGATTAATATGGCTAAAGTAAATTCGTCACTCATTCAATCTCTATTCAATCCTTACTCATTCGATCTTTCACACGTTGCTGCTGTGCCAGGAATCGGTCGTATAGCTCCCTAGAGGAAAATATCTTTTAGAGAAAATAACTAACTTTTTCTACCATACTTCCGCATTTTTAATTTAGCTCCTCTGACCTATAAAATCAATAGCCCTCTATGGTTTTTACATAAAATTACTACATGTAACCTAACTCCAGCATTACCAGTTCCTTATTACGCCATATTGATTTCTCAATATCAATTTCCTTGTGCATCCATGCCATATAGTTTATAATTATCAAATTACATTAGCTTGATTACGTGTTCGTTATCTAAAGTGGGAAGTGCCGGAAGGTTCGCGCTAGTTATACTTGGCTGGCCACCTCCTTGGTTCTGCTTCGAAGAGTTTACTTGTTTATGGTATGGTAAAAAAAAACTGGAGAATTTTAATACTGACACATTAAAAATACGCTTGAAAAAACATCGAGACCTCTATAAGGATACGAACCCACGACCTTTAATGCTAAAAAAACATTTATATAGCTGGAATTGTACGTCTGTAAAACTAGCATGGCCAAATAAGCATAATCGTTTAACTTTCGCTCAAAATTGACCTCCATCTCGCCTGGTGTTAAGCGACGATGCGATCTAGGATGTGACGCGCCTGCCTTGAAGATTTCACTCTACACTTGAAGAACCTTAAATTGTATTTATCAGGAAACACAGACTCAGGCAAAGAGTTCCATTCTTTGAAACCAAAATTGGAACCAAAACGCTTAGTACTACTCTTTGGTATATCAACCATTTAATGGTGGCGCCTATTCGTAAGTCTGGTTGTCTGATGAAAAAATGGGAACTACGGATCAAGGCTGTATAATTCTGCTGCAAACTCTCTGAAATGTAACCTATATAAAAAAGGATAGGCTAGCTACCTTCCGTTGCTTAAAAAAACTATGAAAATAGCTAAAAATTACACAAAATAATCACAGATATTATAAAGAAATGAGTAGGGTTTAAAGATTAAAAAAGAAAATACGATGAAAAATTCCAGGAAAAAAAGCATAAGTATTTTAAAAGTATTGATCACTGAGTGTACAATGATTCCTTTGAAGAGGCTTCGAAGGGACTTCAAAGAAAAAGGGTTAGTAATTTCTTTAAAGGAAAAATGAAAGGACTATTGACACAAAAGTAAGTATGCGTACTAAGCAAAAATAATTTAATGTTGACCGAGTGATGCAGAAAGATTTATGATAATGTTGAAAATACGATTGCAATACTATAAGTATTGATATCTGATTGGGATTTTCTATTAGTCATAATGTTATTATGGTCTATAATAATTATGGTGGGCCGTTAGATGTACATTTCATGTTTTGAGTGGTTGTTCCCTGGTTGAGTTTAAGACCACCATAATCAGTGCTTAGTTAAAAGTGCTTCTTTTCATAAGATGTAAAATAAGGCAATGTGAATGCAAAAAAATACTGTTTCTACATAGTATTTCTGTTTTTCGGTGTTGTGTTTTATTCGGTGTATTTATGTATTGTAATGTAGGTATATATTAGTATATTGTATAGCACCTTAACAAAGATGTAGGCAAATCTATTTGCCCTTAGGATGTATGAAGCATGCTGTGTACACCTATAAGTGACTGTGCAATTAGTCTAAGTACCTTAAGATTAAAAACATACTTGTAAAATAGTTAGTTTTTGGTGTCCCTAAATAAATAATAATAATAAATTAATATTAGACAACAACAACATCTACAGATAATACAGAAAAGATTATTATTAACATAAACCCGGTCGGGTATCGAACCTGTTACCTTGGAGTGGCGTTACCGTAAAAATAGGTATGCGGGACTCGACCACAAAGGTCGTCCAATGGTGAAATGATAAGTCACATGGTAAGGCTTTCTAATATTCTAAAAGACGTCACAGGATGTGGTATTACATCGGAACCGCCTGAACGAAGGTGAAACAAAATGTGATTGACGACGTAACGCCACTCCGAGGTTCAGGGTTCGGTTCCCGGACGGGGCAATGAAGAAAACGAACTTTTTTACATTGGCTTGAGTCTGGGTATGGTGGTATCGTCGTTGTTTTTCAATGACACAAGTGCTTAACCCACTTAATTTGGGTTCAGAACAATGAATGGGACGTTGTCTAATATGTAACATTAGCTGAACCGGACACGCGTTGCTGTTGTTATAAATTAAAATGAAACCTATCCTATGTCCTAAGTAGAAACAAATCCAGAAAAATGAAAAAAAATCATCAAAATCGGTTGAGTAGTTTGGGAGTACATCGCGGTCAAACATTGTGACATGGAATCTATAATCTAAGATCACAAATTTGATTTTTGTCTGTCCGCTCTTTTTCCCGCTCTTTTTGCATTGTTTACGAGTTACCATAGCAACGCGTTAACCGCAAGTAGTTCGTCTACCGGACGCTAGATGACGCTAACGGAAAAATATTTAATAATAGAAAAAAATTAAAGAATTCAGTACACCCGTGCGAAGCCGGGACGGGCCGCTAGTTATAATATATACATAGAAGATATCTAAAGTTCCTTAACAATACCGACTTATTTGATAATTATAAAACAATTAATATATGTGAATGAAATTAGTGCCACTTTTTTGTCCATGTCGTTATTAGAAGAAATGACGTTTAAAAAGCTTTCTCGTAGCGTCGTTAAGATATAAACGCGGACCATATAATGATCGTCACTGACTACAGTGGCAGAAGTATTATTTCCTCATCAAAGCAATATCAGAATTACAAAAACTCGCACGTTCTAGATACCGTGGATGAAGCCAGATATAGTTTCTTGTACGTCCCTGTTAGGGTGGCAAGAAATTAAGTTGTTTGAAGGATATTTGAAATAAACTCAAAAAAATACAACGGATTGCTCATCGGGAGTGCCGGCAGAAGTGAAAACATGAACATTAACGTTGTGCTTTTTTGAAGTACTATCATTTATGTGGTAAAATACAATATTCATTAATTGTGCTATCGTACACAAAATGACAACAAACACAAACGCACACTCGCACAAACGCCCTTTGCCGCTTAAGCGAAACAGCAGGAGCAGGCATACATTTTCGCCGCGCAGTAGAAAGAGAGGGGGACATTACTTCCTCTCCTACGCCGCGCCGGCGGTCTACTCTTTCTGCTTCTTACGAATTTTCGATCAGGTCAGGTGTGTGTGCACAACGCCGCTAAAGAAGTTACAAATGCTCGTAACTCTAGCCTTTCTACACCATACTCCATTCAGTAATAAATTAGTTTAATAGTTTAGCATTTGGTCATTTAAAAACTAAGTTATTACTGGTAGTTGGACTAAGGTATGTTCTCTTGAAATATCTCTTAGGTGGTGGCGTGTGAGGTGGGTAGTTATGTTATCTAAAATATGGATGGCTGGTTTATGTGTTTTGTTTGTGAACGAGTGAAGCCTTGGGAGATGGGTCTGCTTTTAACTACTAGTATAATCGACAATTAGCTGTTCTTAAAATGTTACTGTTGTGAGGCTTTTTAAATTTGTATTTTAACCTCTGTATGGCAAAGGAATGTTTAAGTATAGGTACAACAGATACTTGCTGAATTTGTTGTAATTAACAATGTAATAAACCATAACACTTGTTTATTATTAAGATTATAGGATATTAATTTTTATGGATTATGTATGGCGACGATGAATAATATTTCAAATGTCGTTACTTATATTTAACCTGACGTGTTGTCAGTTAAAAGACGCCCTGAATGGGTATTAGGAAGAAGCAATTTGGTTTAATCAAAACAACTTATTTTAAGTGCATTTGAATACGGTTATTTTAATTTAATTTCGAAGCTCTTAGGTGTTTGTCCTGTATAGAATAGTAGAACAGTGTATATGTAGGTATGTGTGTGTGTGTGTGTGGTGTGTGTGTCTATGTTATATCGCTAGTGGTCATAACTAAAACCTATGTATGGCGAGTTGTTTCATATTCTGAAAATCTTTAATTCTTTTAATATCTTGTATGAACAATCATGGTCGTTATTAATTCACGTTAGTTTTAAAAATAACATTCTACAATATTAAAACAAGAGCCCATTGATAGGACTATAATACTAAACCCTTATACCCCTATAAATCGTTGCCACCCTAGCCTTAAAGCGGCCCGCCACGCGCCACGGAGCGTGACGTGGCGTAACCATGAGTGAAGTAACTCGCATGCTCCTTGTGAGCTACCACTTGCACTTAGATTTATGTTAATTGCTACATCACCAAATACTTTTTATCAACGATTTGTAGTCATTTTACCAACCAATCTTACTTCGCATGTATACAAAGGTTGGATATGGTTTAAAATTGCCTGGCATGCAAATATAAATTTGACCTTTTTTTATTAGGTTCGGTCTTGATCCCAATCAAGGCTGGGCAGCAAGACAGAATCCACGATGGAACGAGCTAACCCAGAAGGTGCCTATTCACCCTGGCTTTGAAAATGGACAGGTTATAAGTTCTCGGAAATACAGACGCAGGGAGGGAGTTCCACTCCTTTGCTGTGCGCATCATGAAGGATTTTGAGAAGCGCTTTGTGTGACAGGTAGGAATAGCAACCAAAAAAGGGTGGTAGCCCGCAGGGCGTCTGGATGTCCGATGGAAAAATAGAGATGGCGGTATGAGCAAAAGCAGCTCTTGAGCATACTCTCCAAAGTATAGTCTGTGGAAGACTGACATACAGGCAACTTTGTGGCGATGAGCTAAGGTGTGAAGCTTGCTCTTCACCAATTTGCTGTCACCGATGAGCCTCTCAGCTCTGCGCTGAATCGTGTCCAGTGCAGTAAGTTGGTATTATGCTGAACCGTCCTAAAAGTGGCTGCAATATTCCATGCAAGATCTGACTTGAGTTTTATAGAGATTTAAAAGCTGTCCCGGTTTGAAATTGATGTTGTCTTTGTCTACCTTTCTGTAAATAGCAGTGAAAGTATCAGGATTTATGATATTTAACCAGCCTTCCATGCGTGGAGATTTTGCCAAAACTCCGTCATTTTCGGAGGCTTCCGTCACGTGGTGAACATTTCGGACTCGATGATGATTTTATGTTTAGCTTTAATTCAAGTTTTATAATAAGGAGTAATGTACATCTAATATAACGCTTTTGTAAGTGCCTTGCTAGCCTTTCTGGAATAGTTTTTTTTTTTAAGTTTATTAGAAAATATTCTTATACTCCTCATTTTTTAATAGAAATATAGGATTGAGACGGTAAAAATAAATCCTTTCCTACAAGCATATAATATAGTTTAAACATCAAGGATCTTGAGATAAAAAACATAATCATTTTTTTTTTATTGCTGAAAGTTGGCAAACAAGCAAACTGCCCACCTGATGGTAAGTGGTAACAGTCACCTATAATACAAGTGGTGAGATTCGCAGCAAAACTGCAACCCCCACAAGAACCACAGTGTACGTTGCCAACTTGTGACATAAGATGTAAAGTCACTGTACCCAGTAATTTCACAGCCATATCTTACCCTTCAAACCGGAACACAGTAATGCAAGCACTGCTGCTTTGCGGTAGAAATAGGTAAGACGGAGGTACCTAAGCAGACGACCCTGGTACAGAGTCTCCCTCCAGTATCATTTGGTATCATTTGGCGAAGTGAACTTCGATAACAATTTCACAGCTCTATAATTACATACCGTTCAAGATAACCACAAGTTGGTTTGTGGACAATTGCAACATACCGCAAATGGAAAGGCGATAGTTACTTTCGTTATGAATTTGCTAACGCCAATTTATAACATAATCGGTGACGTAATATTTTAAATCACCAAAAGGCATAAAAAATACGTTCACTTAAAACTGAGAATAAAAAGGGCGTATTTTAAAAGGAACCATTCAACATGACTTAAAAGTTCTTCAAAAATTCCCAACTACACCATATCACGCCCCACGTTTTTAATTGTATAATTTTACAGTAAGTTTAAACTAAACATATTTACGGATCCACATAGCCTAGAGAAAAAAAACTTATTTTACCCTTATTAGTGCATTTGTAACAAGAGAAAAACGTGGTTTTTAAAAATATTTTTTATGATAATTTTTAGAATGGGTTCACTTTTGATCCCAATCAAGCCCGGAGGCCAAGACAGTATCCACGATGAAACGATTTAACCGAGAAGATCTCTGGCTTTAAAAACGGACGGGTAATATGTACTCTGAAATACAGACGCAGGGAGGGAGTTACATTCCTTTGCTGTGCGCATTATAACACTAGCGACCCGCCCCGGCTTCGCACGGATGCAATGCTCTACTATATTATGCATGTATTATGCATATAAACCTTCCTCTTGAATTACTCTATCTATTAAAAAAAAACTGCATCAAAATCCGTTGCGTAGTTTTAAAGATTTAAGCATACATAGGGATATAGGGACAGAGAAAGCGACTTTGTTTTATACTATGTAGTGATGATATTGAGAAACGCTTGATGCAACAGGTAAAAATAGCAACTAAGAAAGGGTGGCAGCACGCAGTACGTCTGGACGTCCGATGGATAAAGGTAGACTGTGCGGCGTTATGAGCGTATGTACAATCTGTAGAAGAACGACGGTAAGCAAAGGTGTAAAGATTGCTCTTCTCTTCTGTTAATCTCTTCGTATTTCAGGTACAGCTACCTACAATATTCTTTTAAATAGAAACTCTAAATCACCCATTTTCATTACCATATTTTTATTTACCATAAGTTTGCTTTCGTTTATTATATAAATGTTACAAGATACGTATAGAAAGGCTTGAAAATTGTTTAAACTTGTAGTTTAATATTTATCATTACGACATATTTTGTATATCGTAATGTTTGTCCTACCTACGTACCTATACATAATCCAATAATTATAATAATTTATTTTATGTACGGACGTTCACTGCACGTTCACGCATACTTCATACAACGGTTTTCAATAATCATTCTATATAACGAACATAACCAAAAAAATATTCAATTATGTAAAAAGATTTACTTTAAAATAAGTATATATTAAAATATAAGTAGGTCGAATAGAAGTGACTAATAACTATCTTTATAAATAAAAATTCTAATAATTATATTATAATACTCAAACGATTTTGATGATTTTTTTTTCAATTTACTGGATTTGTTTCTATTTAGGACAGAGGATAGGTTTCATTTTATTTTATAACGACTCGTGGCCGGTACAGCTAGTTATGAGGATGAAGGAAGTGTAAGAATGCAGAGAGCTTTTTGAAAACTTTAGTGCCTATACCTACTCCACCATGTTACTGTTTATAATTAGAATTTCGTTATTGAGCTTCCATGGATCAGCTTCAATGACGCAATGTATGTTAAGCCATAACTTCCCGAGTTCTTAACTGATTTTAATAATTTTTGTGTGGAATCGAATCGACACATTTAGGACTACATCGTGATGGCGCCCGAATTTTGAAATTCACGTAATTAAAAAGTTACGACCAAAAACATTGGCTCTATGGGATTTTCCATTGAAACAAAAACCACGCGCATTTTGAAAGTTTTCATTCTTATGGAATTAAATTTACGAAACATTTTTTTTTTTTTTTAGTATTGCGCTCCGCTCCAATATATGGTGCTAGCGAAGCTGCATCGACTGCATCGTAGGTTTCAAAATAACACACAAACTGACTGAATGGTAGTCTTTGTGTGTGCACTTCTTCTTAAATCCATGTTCAATTATGCGATTACTGCACGTATGGCGTACTGCAAGTTAGGATACATGATTAGTAATTCTGCTAGTTATGTTAGGTTAATATGACGTACGGTAAAATACAACACACAAAAAAGTTAAACCAATTTTGATTGACTGCTGGCAAGGTCGAGAGGTGAAAAAACACCCGCTTATTACAGATCATAACTGTGTTATAAATAATTATTAGATACAAGATTATGACCTTCGGCTGACACTAACGTTAAAGAGCGAATAGGTGTTTCATTTTTTATAAATTATGATTGCATACTAGATGGTTTCTTGGTATTGATATTTTATGGCAATAATTTTGGTTGTGTAACTTTAAAATAAATAAATATTAAATATAAGACAACAATTTGTACATTGATAAATTTTTTAAATAGGGGATTCCCACGACGGGGTGACGGAAATATTAATAATGTGTTTATCACATTGTTAATAAAAAAATGATGACGGGGAAGAACCTAGAATTTGCGCTTAATATAATATTGAACATAATAAAATAACGATGAAAAGAAGTGATGCTTTTATTAATAAATAAAATTGTAATGTTTGTTTGTAATTTTAAAATAATAATAAATAAATAATAATCATAATTTTTCTTACATTTTCACCAATTACCCTAGCCCAAAGAAAGCACTATAAGGTTTGTGTTATAGATACTAGGGTAACGGATAGACATACATATTTGATACATATATATGTAATACTACCCATACCCATGACTTAGGTACAAATGCTCAAATTCATCCCACAAACATCTGCCCCTTCCGGGATACGAACCCAGGACCGTCGGTGCGAAAGGCAGGATCGCTACCGTTGCACCAAACGGTCGTCAAACATGAATTAAACTATAAGTCGGTTTTTTTATGTAAAAGTTTGTTTTGAAAGAAAATCATTTTTATAAAGCCCATTACTGCCACCTAGTGACAATCATCTGACAATTTAGTTTTATTTCATTAGTTTTAGCTTTGCGGACATAATTCTATTCGTCAGCCATCCAACATCTGGCCATTTTGAAAGTTAAACATCGTAAGTCGAACGAGCTAACATAACATTAGTAAGCGTTTCTCAAAAAATGCCGTTATTAGGAGAAATATTATTGAGCTATTTAGTTCAATCTTGAAAGCGCTCTAAGCAAAGAAAGCTTAAAATATGCTTTGATCCTCAGTCCATGTCTAGTGGTCTAGAACGGGGCGTGAGCTTAACGAGTTAAAATTTAACTTTCATAAGGTTATCTTCGCCTTAGGACAAAGAGCTTTCTGTCCAGTCAACTTTAACGGCTTGTGTTTAACTTTCTTAGAACGTGGCCACGAAAAAATGATAATAGCGGATTAGGCAGATTTAGTGCCATATTGCAGTGTATTTTACTTGGTTCAATTGCGAATATAAATGATCTAGGGATCGCAAGGTAAACTATTTGGAAGATGTTCCGTATTAATAATATTTTTTACATTCACACCAATTAGCCTAGTCCAAAGTAAGATTTGTAAGACTTATGTTATGGATACTAGTGTAACAGATAGACATTTAAAGAAAGACTCAGGTGCAAATGCTTGTATTCATAACACAAATATCCGCTCCTTTCGAGTCAAAAATGGGACCGTCGATATGAAAGTCAGGATCGCTACCGTTGCAACAAACGATCATCAAAGTCAAGAGTTTTGTTGCATTGGTTGTGGTTTTTTTAGCACCCGTGGTGAATAAAGAGGTATATGTTTCTACTCTGTTTTTACTTAAAGAAGTATGTATTTGCATTATTAAAAAGTAAATAAATGAATAACTGTTTTGTTATATTTGAAAAAAGAATAAAAAAACAGGTTCTATCGAGTTTCTTGTGACTTTTTCTCTCACTTCAAACTATCCGGGATATTTGTATGATGAATACGAGTATTTGTACCGTAGTCCATTCGTTCCATTCCAAACGGAGACTTGATAAGAAATAAAATATCTTATTTATATTTTTTTCCACAGCCAAAATCCTTTATTTGCGGGTAGTTTGAAGAATATGCTGTGCTTTTATTTGGTTCGCCGCGTTCGTGGCCCCACTCGCGGGTGTTAGCACAGGTGCACGCCCCGACCTTGGTATTTGCAACCCTTACTTGAAAGCAGATGTCATATGTTACAAACGGTTGGGTTGAGGACAAAGAACTCGCCATTTGCTACCTAATGCCTTTCGTTTTTATTAGAATAAGTGCGAATGATAAATGAAGTAAAAATATAAAAATTCTACATTATTTACCTTGATGTGATACTAGGACTAGCTAACGCACTTTTGTGAAAACCAAATGGTTTGATTGTCCTAGTGGTGATGACAATACAAGAAATCTAGTAGAGCACGATTATTTTCTCATCAATGCCGCGAAGAAAATTTGTACATTATTCAACTAACATCATCTACTTGTACTCATAAACAGCTAACTTCGCAGATACCACTTACGACGACAGCGCGACTGGTGGCTGAAAAATAAACTATAAATTCTACAAATTTTCAGGGACAGGCAGGCTAATGCTTTAGCACGTAGCGATCGTTCTCCTTCTCTCTAACCTCCATGATACACAAAATCTAGACCATCGAACCAATAGGGAAAAGTTTGTTTTCCACTTTGACCCGGCCGAGGACCGAACCCGGGACGTAGAAGTGGCGTGACCATAAAAATCCGTATGTGAGCAAGACGACTACGGTGGTTGTTTAAGCTGGAGATAATATTTTTTTAGTCACTCATTGGAATACTGGAATGTAAATGAAACGCCGGCACAAGTTCCTCTGATGAATAATTCCCAAGTAGGTAGGTACTTAAATAAATATTGTCTGATTTTAATTTCAATTTATTGTAGTAAATTATTGTTTAAAGTAATTTTTGTAAAATAATGTTGAGTTATTTATAATGATTTTAATAAACATAATAAAATGTAAGGTTATGATAATCGGATGATATTTAAGTTTGATCATAATTCTGGCGTTCCTGCTTTTATAATTTACATGATTAATAACAAGATTATGATTTTAGGGATTAATTAGGAACAGAAATTCCTTTTGAATTGAGATTTAATGTTGTCTTTAAACATACCATGAACGATATAACAGAATTAAGTTGCCCTAGTTATGAAGAAAAGGAAATATTGGTTCAGTTTACGGACGATAATTTTTCGTGATAGCGTCATAAGAAAATATTGATTAAAATTGCATACTTTTATGAATTTAATTGAATTATTATTACTGAATTATCACTATTTTGTATAATACAAAGAAGGAGATAATTGATTTTTTTTCCGATAGATTAACATTTATTTGTGTAATAAGCAATAGAAATCACATTGACTTTTCACTTCATGAAGTGGAAGAGAGATAGATGCACTTGTTCACTTGATCGCTTGTTCCGCGCTCTCGCTTGCACGCACGGCTCAGGCCGAACGTTACACTTTTTCGTGCGTGCAGCTGGCGTTCATCGATTTATAAGACGTTATCACGTCAAAAAAGAGATATGAATACTATTTTGTATATTTTTTTATTAATTCTTTTGTACTTTCACTTAAAACTTTTATTTTGGAATAAAAATTGATATTATTGTGTTTAATACGCTATTTAAATTAAAATCTTCTTTAATAAGACAAAATGGAATATCTAAAATTGTGTATGATAGTTCTTAATAATAAATAATAATTTATTTGTAAAAACATGGTGTTTGTTGGTACATCATATTCTATCTTACGAGTGATGGACATGCCGTACCCGTATAACGTGCAGTAATTTCTTGATTTGAGAAGAGTGACGAAGATGGCATATACTATCGGACTAACGCTATCTTTTTCTTATATATATAATTATTTAGGGGTGAGTAGCGGGTAAATTATGCTTTTAGAAAATTTAATTTATTTTCTACTACCTTCGCAATATTTTAATCGGACACGTTACTAACTAATATAGTAGTAGAAAATAAAATTATTACGAGAATTACCGTAGTCATTACGGCTCCTGTAAGTCAGAAACGTCAAAATTAAATATAAAATAAATTATGGGCAAAATCTTTAAAAAAAATATTTTTTCATATGTGTAATTTACGCGGGAGTGTAAGAGCTTTTTTTCCGCTATTTTGGTGGTTTTCCATGCTTTCTCATAAAGATATCAGTATAGGGTAGTAGGATCAGAAATTATGATTCGACGGTGTTTAATTTTACTAATATTTGCCACAGTTATTTCAGAGAATACTCGTGTGTCCAATTAACTGTATAATTGCGAAATAACTATGGAAACATATTATTAGAAAAAATAAAATGTCAGCGGAGTATTTATGAAATAGCCAAGGTGCTTCATCTCATCATGTAGTTTATCAATAATCATAGCCCTTGGCAACAGTAACATTTCACACACCCTCATTATGAACTATTTGAGACAGAATGCCCTGGGGATGTTATTATTATCTTCAAGATGGTACATACCTCCAGGTGAAAAAAATGAAGCTGTTTATTTTGTTTTGTTATTATTGAAATGAAATGAAAATAGATTTATTCAAATGCACTTTAAATAAGTTGTTTTGAATCGTCAAGCAATTTTACCTATTTTTCAGGACGTCTTTTAACTGACAAGAAGAATGGGCGCAAGAAATTCGTCAGCTTTAACAGAAGTAACGACATTTACAATATAATACGTCATCACCATACATAATCCGCATAAAAAAAAACAAAATTAGCCTGTTATCACAATAATAGTAGTGTTATTGGTTTCATTACATTTTTGATTACATCAAAATCAACAAGTATCTGTTTTAATTATCCTCAACATTGCAAAACTGACAGTTTTATTTAAAACTGGCTGACCCGGCCACGCGATGCTGTGTTATAAATTAAAGTGAAACCTATCCTATGTCTGACTAAATCCGGCAAAATAAAAAGAATATATGAAAATTGGTTGTGTAGTTTTAGTTCATTTCGGTCAAACACTGTAAGAGGGAGTTTTTATACATATAGATTAGAATTTTACTTCCGTAATATAATAATAGATGGCGCTGTACCAGATTACATCTCGCTAAGGTTTGGTTGGACTTACTGCATTTAACAGATATTTTTCCTACTAAGCCTGTACAGCCTTCTCAGGCTAAGGCATTTTCGCGGTGATGTTTAGTCAGTACACAGTCATAAACACCCATGACTCAGGTACAAATGCTCGTATTCATCATACAAACATCTTCCCCTTTCGGGTTTCGAACCCAGGACTGTCCGTGCGAAAGGCAGGATCGCTACCATTGCACCAAACGGTCGTCAAAAGAAAAATATAATTATTATAACCTTTTAAACTTAAACTTTTGCGTTTATAAAATGTTTGTGACAAAATGTTGCAATAAGTCGTTCAAAAACTACACTAAAGGATTTACCTAAATTTGTCACTCGTGGGCGAAACTTGTCAAAGATTAAAGCGGCCCGCGATCAGGAAGTTGGATGTAAATCGATAAATCGATTGTATAGGGCATAATCGATCGATTAGTGATACAACCATTTGATACGAACTGTCCGCCCACGATTTGCGTAATAGTCACGTACTCGAGATTTTTAGCAGGTGAAACATATAATGCTCGTTGTCCACTGATGAAGTAATATAATCTTTTATATTATAACGTCTTTTATAATATGTATATAAGTCAATTACAATATGTCTACAGTTCTATATTTGTATATTATATTACTTAAATCATATTTATTTATTGTACATAATACTTGTTGCTGTATATGTAATATTTTTCATTAATTTCAATTTTTTTATTAGAT
The DNA here is from genome assembly GCA_927399485.1 of Calamotropha paludella. NCBI lineage: Eukaryota > Metazoa > Arthropoda > Insecta > Lepidoptera > Crambidae > Calamotropha > Calamotropha paludella. The sequence goes on along the minus strand of OV656817.1, from coordinate 23,600,579 downwards.
TTCTGTCATTATCCCTTTATTTGTTTTTACTATGAAAAACAGATCTAGCCTAACAAATTTAAGTCCAATAATTGTTATCATATAGAAATACATTGCCTGTTGTTATTATTTTTCAATAAAAAATGATATTACCGACCGAAAATATCATATTACCGACTACTGCTTTGCAACGTTTATAAATGAAACTTTGTTTCAAGTGTTATGTTGATAATAATATTTATTACATTCGCACCAATTTGCCTAGCCCAAAGTAAGCACTGTGCTTGTGTCATTGATACTAGGGTAACGGATAGACATACAAATATGATATATAGATATTTAATATTTATAGAAGTATATAAATGCCCATAACTCAGGTACAAAACTCGTGTTTATTACACAAAAATGTGCCCTTTTCGGGTCTCGAATCCAGAACCGTCGCGGTGCGAAAGGTAACACATTTTTATATATAATGAAGAATGAAATAAAGTATTGAAAATATTAGCCGTGTTATATACAGCAGAGTAGATTAGTACCAACCCTTCACTCTTAAGGGTATTTAAAAGGCGACTCTTGGCACTAGAAGTAATCTATGTAATTATATTTAGTGTATTCACAAAGCCATATTTCTTTAAGATATAAAACACACCTTAATATACTAGGCGATGCAGTCGCTAAGCATAGAGCTACGCTAGCACCATATATTGGAGCGGAACGTAATACCTAATAAAAGAAAATAGTTTTTTTTTGTTTCGATTTTTGATTTTTGCGAATTTCAAAATTCGGGCTCCGTCACCATCTGGTCCTAAATCTGTTGATTCGATTCCACACAAAAAATATTAAAATCGGTTAAGGACTCTGAAAGTTATGGCGTAACAAATATTGCGCCATTGACGCTGATCCATGGGAGCTTCACTCGCTTCGCTCGCTCCGCTCCAAAAAACAGAAATAAATGGCATGGTTGTATTTTTACAGGTATATTTTATATCTTACTAGAAGTAATCACCACACGAGTAACTGACAAAATCAAACTACTTGGCAGCAGCGCCTGCTATGTGTGAAAATTATGGCAAAAACTCCATCATAAGGTTAAACCTCAGTCCAGGCGTGACTGTGTTCCAGCTGAGATGATTATTAAATAATATAAGTTCCTTGTGAACAAAAAAAAAAGATTTATGCTTTTTTGATAAAATCGCTGTATAGCGCATGAGTTTAAAACATCGCTTCGTAGCTTACTATATGGACATTGAGCTTATTAGATGTAAGGGATTATATATTTCACACTGTAATTTCATGACCGTGTCATATTAATCGGTTTATCCTCTCGAATTTAAAAGTTGTTGAGCAGGAACATGTGTTAATTTAGTGTTGAGTAATGTTACGTTACAATAATGGCTTAAACTCATTACACTTATATGGATGACTCGTTTATTTTTTAACGATAAGTTCAACTTGAATAACATATTTTATTTCGATAAGAATATACTAGCGGCCCGTCCCGGCTTCGCACGGGTGGACAAAATTCTTTAATTTTTCTCTATTATTTAATATTTTCCGTTAGCGCCATCTAGCGTCCGGTAGTCGAACTACTTGTAGTTCACGCGTTGCTATGGTAACGCATATACAATGGAAAAAGAGCGGGAAAAAGAGTGGACAGACAAACATACAAACCACTGTGATCTTAGATTAAAGATTAAAAAATGAGACGAAGATGTCTTAGGCATACATATAATACGTCTTTTCCTTGTAGGAGTAGGCAAAGATTTCTCCTTTCTACGACCCAGACATACATCTCTAGCTTTTATAACTCTCATCAGACCTTTCATACAAGCTCGTCGGTTAAGGGCTTCTGAACTGGCCTTTTTTCAGGACATCTTCTATTTGGTCCCTGAAGGTTTAGCTTGGTCTGCCTTTACCGACGTGCCCATGTACTTTCGCCTCATAAATTTGTTATGTCAATCTTCTCTACATGTCCAAACTATCTAAATATCCCTTTTTCTATCTTTGCGACTATATCGTCTCCCACACCACATCTCTCTCTCTCAAAGTCTCTCCAGCTACTATTATACTAGGTCTATGCAGTCGCTAAGCATAAAGCTTTGATAACACCATATATTGGAGCGGAGCATAAAACTAAAAAATATCGGTAATGTTAGTAAATTTTCGAATTCCATAAGGAAGAAAAGTTTTAAAAAGCTCGCACTCATTGTTTCAATAGGAAATTCCATAGTGCTAATGGTTTGGTCATCACTTTTTTATTTTTGCGAATTTCTAAATTCGGATTCCGTACGATTTAGTCCTAAATGTGTTGCTTCGAATCGACACAAAAATTATTAAAATCGGTCAAGAACTCGGGAAGTTATGGCGTAACAGACATTGCACCATTGAAGCTGATCCATGGGAGCTTCAATAAATCTCTAGGTTCTGTCTGTACATTTTTTTTTGACATATTTTGTGATAAATTTTCATTTTATAAGTCGCTGATACCAAATCTCCAATTCTTTTAATTTTCGTCTCTCTGTCTGTATGTCCTTCTATAAGTTAAGAACAGGTTGACCAATTTCGATGCAATTTGGTATATGATAAGAAAATGTGTTTTCGCAAATGATAGAATATATATCATATCGTTATAAACCTTATAGTTCTAATTAATAATATTACTAAGAAAATGTGTTTGTTTATTACACTTTCACGCCTTAAATACTTAATTGATCATCATGAAATTTTGCATACAGTACGCATACTATGATAGTATAGCATACTACTTTTATAAACATACTATTTTTTTAAATAAACAAATCATCATTTTTTTTTGTTTTCTGAAATCATATTTTTTACTAGTGCAGGCCAAAAAACATTTCCTTAATTGCAATGGTAATTACAATAAATTCCGTGTAATGCTAGTCAAAATAATTAACTTCCGTTTCCTTTTCAACACAGAGTTACATTAAAAATAAAAGTCTATTGTTCTGTCAAAAACTTATTCAAGATGGTTACCTACCTAAGATCTATGTTTCGTTGTTGTCTATGCCTCGTTTAGCAATAAAACGAATCGGTATATCGTTAGTATAAATAACCTGTTCCGAGCCATTTAGGAATTCATCATTCTGAGCCTTGGATAACAGCTAACCAATAACAAAGGGATTTTATGCGCAAACGCAAAGGTTGAAATCATTTAAGTGCACGCAACACGCTCGGCATACACAATAAATTTAAACTCTCTTCGCAAAATGTACAGGTTAAAAATTATAAACCATTTATATATAAACTAGCTGACCCGGTAAAGAGTTGCTGTGTTATAAATTAAAATGAGACCTATCCTATGTCCTAATTATAATTTACAACTTTTTTTATTTTAAATTAAAAGTGAAAAATATGCTATGTCCTAAGTTGAAACGAATCCAGCAAAATTAAAAAGAACTCATCAAAATCAGTTCAGTAGTTTCGGAGTTCATCGCGGTCAAACTCTGTAATTGAGAATTTTTATATATATAATTTTTTATATATACTGTAATACCCTTGACGAGTTCCTAATATTTTATTTATATACTTCCACGTACATTACACATTTAAATAAAACTACCTTTTAACATATACTTGCGCAACCTCTATATTTAATCCTAACGTTTTGACTTCTTTGCAGGAGCTGTGATCACAGGATGACTAAGGAAATGGTCGTCTTATATGTTCTACTATCATCACAATATTTAAATCAGGCATATTAAATTTTTTAAATAAGCATCTCTTTATATTTTGCTTTTTCTGACATCGTACTGACAATTGAATATCAAGTTATTCAGTCCGTACGATTACTGTAGACTATTCTAGACAATTTTGAAAATTTATGTCTTATCTAGAAGAGAATTTCTTATAGTTTTTGTTCGAATAATAGGTTATAGATTAAGTATATGAAAGTGAATAGTCACTTATCATAGGATGAGTTATATTTTTGACACTGTAAAACTAATAGTTGGTGATTATTGTAACTAAAAGGCAATACTATATGTTTTTTATTGATAAATTATCTTGAATTATTTATGGCTTTTCGATTTAACAGACCAACTACTATATTAAACTTTTGTTCTCATAATTTAACTTTAGACTGAAATATAACACTAATTACATTTCACAAATAAAATACTTCATCTAAATCGCCTGTTCGAGGCAAGGTACCCAAAAGACTGGCGGTATTGCCCCTTTGAATGGCGAAGCTTTTGCGCTAAACGAAGAAACTTCTACGGTTACCCATTGTCTCAAGCAGGCGAGCAGTTAAGTCTTTCAAAATTAAGCATTAGTTCCCCTAGGGCCATCTTCTCTACAAAAAAAGGTAGAAAAAGTGTGTGTGTCACCCAAATCCCGATATTTTTTTTAATACTAAATAGGCAGGCACTTAACCACTATCTCGCCTGATAGTAAGCGACGATGCGATTTAAGATGTGACGGGCTTACCTAGATGATATCTATTCATTCGTGCTTTAAGACCCCTAAATTGTATTTGTCAGCAAACACAGATTCAGACAAAGAATTCCATTCCTTAGTGGTACGCATCGCAAAATTGGAACTAAAATGCTTAGTGCGACTCTTTGGTATATCTACCATAATAATGGTGAAGCTTATTTGTTTTTTTGGTAAGTCTGGTTGTCCGATGAAAAAAGGGGACGGCGGAACTAGGTTGTGCAATTCTGCTCCACACTATCAGCAATGCGAGCTTTTTTTAATTCGGCTGTGATTGCAGCCGCGTCTGGCAGAGCTGCTATCGCATCAATATGGCAAAGTCCACGCATGTCGTGTCGCATACTAAGGTCCTCTTCTGTACCAAGGCACAAGCGCCTTTCCGTCGTTTGGACTTTTAGGTTGACACTAGGTACACAACAAATCCACAGTTCGCCTAACTTTTTGTCGATGTTATCAACAGAATAATAGAATAGAATAATAATAATTTACTTTTCAATAAGGTACAAGATGGAGTAGTGTTACAAGTCATTCATTACCTATTCGAGCATCAACAATAGCACGCAAATATGTCACAATAGGTATGCTTTTTATAATTATACGACGCAATAATAGTAATATAATTTCGATTAGAAAAATTCAATTACGAATCAATTAATAATTATTTGTGATGTCGATAATATTAATCTAAATCTTTATAATAATAAAATACAATTAATTGACAGACAGCGTACAGTGTTACTGTTTTTGAGCTAATTATGTAGTATTTGAAACATTGAAAAGCATGTCTTTTATCTTTTGTAGACATTTATAGAAACAGTTATTTTGAAACTTTAATTATCTGAATTATTAATATTTTATTGTGCTGGTAATGTAGAATTCGCACTAGCAAGTAAAATAACCTTTATGTCTAAACCATAAGAGTGTAAATGGTTTAACAGTGTTGCGTTCTATCGACTAAGATATTATGTGAGTAATTTATCAATATATACGTGTCACTGTTTTTTTTCCCCAAATGTTGCAACACTGCTGAAGACAATTCGTCTTATTGGCTTTATATTATACTAGTTTTTACATATTTCTTTTTCAATAAAAAGTATCCAATGTTACTTCTAATACCTCTAAGAATATATGTACTAAGTTTCATGATGATCGGTTTAGTAGTTTTTGCGTGAAAGCATAACAAACAAACTTACACTCACATTTATAATATTAGTAGGGATGTACAAGCTGACCCGGTCACGCTTTGCTGTGTTATAAACCAGAATGAAACCTATCCTATGTCCTAAGTCGGAACAAATCCAACATCCTACTACTATTATAAAGGCGAAAGTTTGTAAGTATGGATGTATGGATGTTTGTTACTCTTTCACGTAAAAACTACTGAATGGATTTGAATGAAACTTTACCACAATATAGCTTATACATCAGAATAACACATAGGCTACAATTTATAAACATATTGTTCGAAATACTAATCCTGCGCAGACGAAGTCGCGGGCACCAGCTAGTAATGAAATAAAGATATCAAAATTGGTTGCATAGTTGAAGAGTTTATCGCGGTAAAACACTGTAACATAGATTTATATATGTATATACTAGCTAACCCGGCAAACGTTGTTTTGCCATGTATATTATTTCTAGGTAAAGTTTTTAATTAATTAATAAAAAATAGGGGTTGATGGTAGAGGAGTGAAAATTTAGGGTTGCATGAATTTTTGTATGTTGTATCATAAGAAATAGAAACTAAAAATTTTGTCTAAAAAAAAAAAATTTAGGGGTGGACTACCCCTAACATTTAGGGGGATGAAAAATAGATGTTGGCCGATTCTCAGACCTACTCAATACGCTCACAAAATTTCATGAGAATCGGTCAAGCCGTTTCGGAGGAGTATGGGAACGAAAACTGTGACACGAGAATTTTATATATAAGATACGAGGAAGTATATAATTTTAAAAGCTTAATGTTATAATATCACAACTAAATACGCGATTGCAATACAAAATAATTTAATAACGGTCCAGTGCCCACAAGGGTTTTTATAGCATACTTTGAGTAATACTCATCGCGTGGATACTTTGACCGCTACAATGCATATGAGTATAATTATATGGGCATCGCAGGTAGAGTATTACGCATGATTGACTCATATCTTTGTCATTCGTATTGTTTTTATTTCAAAATTATACATACTTTTCTTCTATGTTACATTTTGGTTAATAGCGCCATCTATTTTCTAATATTTGTACTAATTGCACTGTAGGTTTGATAATTTTTTGGATTGATTTCGATTATCATGATTGATTAGTAAGTTTATAATCTATATTTGTCGCTATGATCACGTAGAAAAAGCTTGGTTTGTCATTCGTTACTAGAGCACATTGTAGAGAAGCTACGGTTTTTTGAAAATTGGTTATTCTACAATGTTTGGTACTAATTAGTGTATTTTTAACAAATAATAAAATTATTAAAAAAATATTGTAAAAACATAGGTTTTCTATTTGATTTTGTAAGGTAAGATTTTTTCTTTATTTTAAACATAACAATTACAAGAAATACAAACTATATTTATTAGCAAGCCCGCTGAAATTGAACTTCCAAATTACATCATTATACATGAAACGAACAAAATATTATTTTTTACTTACAGTCATAGTAGTCGTTGATATCAGGGGATCCCGAAATCCCCCTTCGTCTTGGATCCAGTTTAGTGAAAAATATAAAATTCCAAAAAAAACAAAAAAAGATTATCTCACTTTCACTATTGTTTCGCAGTACCAAGGTGAATTACTGATATAAATTAAAAATTTAATAAGATCATTAAGACCACAACACAACGAACAGATCAACAGGTCAACGCGCGATTTTTTTCCGAAAACTTCTTTTGTCAGCCAATGGTTCCATTGAAAGGAAGATTATAATCTGTATTTAGTATCCCGATCACGCTTCACAGGTGCTGTTACTTCCACCTCAACAATAACAGGCACTGTGTCCTTTGTGTATGTTTGTACCCACGATCGCGTTACTAATAAGTCTACACCGCTACCCAGTTGGAAAACAAAACTAGCACAGTTATTACCCGTCTCGCTCATACTTGAATTAATTATGACTGCGTTGGCTCCGTCCTTGTCGGCCGTTCGTTTTTTGTTGGATTTCTCAAATTACTATCCGACCCCAAGTTGTGCTAGTGGTTAGGGGATGATTAATGTGGTCCGTTTGGGACTCGTAACTAATTTGGGGGCATCATTTCTGTTAGAAATAAGTAGCTTATAGGTACTCGGTTTTTGTTTTTATAGGTCTCTTGTTTCGTTATTAACCTTTTCTAGGTAAATCTTCTAATAAAATTCTTCTGCGAATATTATTATAAAATTCCACTACCCCATAAAATTACAAATATCGAATTCATAGAACCCTGTGGGAAGGTAAAACATCCAGTTTCATATTGCATACTGACCGTAATACGTGGAACCGATGGTTGGAGCCGTGACTTGGTTCAGGATGTTCTGGTGAGCCAATGACCCTTCAATTTGCAGACCCTGAGCATCTTGGCGGTCTATTTTCTGTTGGCAAAAGTGATTTTATTTAATAACGCCATCTAGAGACGGTAACGCTAACCGGAGGGAAATTGAAAGCAGTCAAGCCGGTAAGTGGTTACAATGACGGATCATAGATGGCACTACTTGAAGTTTCACGCTAGAATTGTATTGGTTTGTAAGCGTTCTAAGTGTAAGGTTATGCGATATGAATCAGATGATATTTATTGCTGAAGTAGGATGTTTAACTCCTTTGGGATAAGAACTCTACAAGTTCGAGTTAGTTCAGGGTTATTTATATTTACTTACATCGTTACTGGTTTTGTTGCTCTGGTCTTGACTGAGATTTATGTTTTTAGTTTGCATTTTCCTTCTTGGTTGTAGAAACTCTTTACCTGTAAAGAAAATATACTCTTTTTATAGCTACTTCTGAAGTTTTTTAATTGCTTAGTTAATTTTCCGTCAAATAAAATCGAATTTATTACAAGTTTGGAAGTATTCAAATGGAGTAAGTTATTAGTACATAAAGCTGTAGTTTTTGACGATTGACACTTATTATTATATTTTTTCTTATTCATATAATCATTTACTGCTAGATTTATCACAAGAAAATCAACCTGTGGTAAGTGTCAAGTTTAAACTTTGTGTTAAGGTATTAGAGATCAATTCATTTTGGAATGTATATCTTGAGGTGTTGTCGACCGTACACTCCATATTTAGGCGGGATAACACTTGTAGCTAGAGTCGATTTTTTCTAGTATGTTTACAAGCTTTTATTTACTTTCACCTGTCCCGGTGTTTGCAATGAAATCTTGCAAGTTAAATTTGATCCACTTCCTGGTTTCCGATTGAGCTGAAATTTTGTTTATGATGACATGGAGCTGATCTGATGCTGGAGCTGGCCGTATGAACTGAACAATAAAACAAAACAACCCCATCGAGTTTGGTCTCTTTTTTTTAACTTCCAAGTTTTATCAACAAATGACAATAAAAAATTTTTTGACAAAGCTTTTTGTAATGGAATCTTGTTTCTTTTATCATTTATCTACAGACAAATAAATTTCTGCAGGAAATAAAGAGAAAGGAAATTTCTAACCGATCGTATAATATCCAAGTGTTCCATAAATCACTGAAACAATATATTCCCTTAAAATCCGAGCGTTCTCATCCGTCAGAAATAGCCCGTGATGCGCAAAATCCCATTGGAAAAATATGAGATATTTGACGTCATGGATACAGGCTTTGTCAGCTCACCTTTGTAAATAATCGAATTACAATGCAGTCATATGAAAACAGAAGATGACATTAATAATTCAAAATATCTCTTTTCGTAGTATATGGTGTGGTATTTATGTATATTATAATATTGTCTGCCGGAAAAAGTAGTAGAAAGTCAAGTCAAAGTGAGTTGTTCTGAGCAATTATTTTTTTTTATATATTTTCATTAAATTTAAAAAAAAAATCAATTATTGTATTTTTGTATAATAACATTTTTTCAGCCTTTTTATGTATGATTTTTATATCTATATATATATAAAAATGCCCTGTCACAGTGTTTGACCGCGATGAACTCCGAAACTACTCAACAGATTTTGATGTTTTTTTTTAATTTTTCTGGGTTTATTCCAACTGAGGACATCGGATTGGTTTTATTTTAATTAATAACACAGTAACGTGTGGCTGAGTCAGCTAGTTTTATACATATTTCTATGAATATTACATGTCTATGTATCGTATATGTATGTTTATCCGTAACACAGAATGGGCAAGGTTTTCCGAAATATTTACCTGGTTGAGTAGTTTTAGACTTTTTATATATAAATATCAACGGCGGACTAAGGTACAAATAAAAAAATCTGCCCCTTCTGGTACTTGCACTCTATATGAATAACTTTCACATTTTTAATACTTAAAATATTTATTCAGTATCGGTCTATAGGCTTATTAAGAATATTAATTGTGGTGTCCTCGATTAATGTATTTGAGAAAAGATAATAAGGTTGACTGACTGTAATTATTTAGGTCGCTCTTTTGGTTATTCTCATGTAATGGTAATCACTGTTGTTTTTAATGAGTCAGGATAAACTTCTACTTGCAAAGATTGATTGACAGTGAAAGAGAAGGTAAGTTCGACCGCACATTCACAATCAAATATGAGGGTAGTTCATCAAAACCGTCACTTCTATATTTTTATTTAGTTATTAAATTCTCACTACGATTACATTGTACACTACTGAGTCTACTACCAGTTCGGAAATTGGGAGGCCCTTCCGAGAAGAACTGGCGGAAGAAACTCGGGCAGGGGGACCGACCTCCATCTTACTGTTCTTATTTGCAAAGAGAGCTAACTATATCATCAGGTCTTGCAATGTGTGTTTTGTAGGTATTAATTTATTAATTATTGGATCCCAAGCAGGTGGAACGCTCCAACCTTCGTCTCGATTGAAATTTGGATGTTTCCTGATTTCAAAAGCCTCACGTAGTGTCCAAGGAACAAGTCTTTGTTCTCTAGCGAGAATTTAAGGTTTATCGATACGAATGTAGTAGTTTGGCCCCTCAAAAGCATGCTCACACTCACACACTGCAGACCTAATATCGCGCCTATGTTTTATGTCAGCTACGTGTTCTATAATGCGCGTCCCTATACTTCTTTTTGTTTGTCCGAAGTATGGGAGAACACAGTCATAATCGATTTTGTAGACACCTGCTGCCTGGAGGGGATATTGCATTTGACCGATCGTAAGAATTGGTTAATCTTCCTGGCTGGTTTAAAGTAAGTATTAATGGAAACCCGCTTCAGAATGTTCCCAATCTTGTCAGTGACCTCCTTCATGTAGGGAAGGACAGCAGGTTGACGTTCTACTGTGGCTGGTTGGTGCGGCTTCTGTGTCGTAGTTTTGGTACTCGCAACTTTTTATCTTGTAGTACTCGCTTGTCATGCTGAAGCTCAGCAGTCAGGTATTGTTAGGCACAGATGCCGCGAGTTCTCTGAAACAAAGATTTCCCTACGGTAGCCAACTGTATAGGATGGTGTTGAGAGTCACCATTTAAATATCTATCTGTATGAGTTGCCTTTCTATACACTGTATGACTAAGGGTTTGATTTAGATTGCTGCTGATTTGAACATTAAGGAAGACTATTTTATTGTCTGTCATTAATTCCATAGTGACATCAATGCAATCTTTTATAGGTAAGCTTGTGAATAGAGATTGAACATCGAAGCTAACCATAGTTTCATCATCAGTGATATGTAGGTGTTATATTTCACTAACAAAATGGTAGGTATGGTGCCTTACTTTGTTTCGATAACAGAAACTCGTCAAGCTTATTGCTTTCTATTTTATAAACATCAAAAGTATCATCCCATAAAGAGAAGAGTAGCTCTTTTCTTGACTGTTGTATCTACCCCCGTTGTCAAAAGATATATTCCCAGGGTTGACATCCATTTGTCCCAGCGTAACCCCAGTGACATCGAATCGTCATCGCATTGCAATGGTTCTACGATGGCAGGCTGAACATTTTAGGCGACCCAGAACAATGTCTGTACGCCTTTATTTTGCGCCCTTGGCGCCATTGAATATGGTGTGTCACATTTATACCTATGCATTATAACAAATTTAACGGTAACACGCCCAAGTTTCTTTTTAACGTGTTATCAGCAGCCTGTTCTTGTAACTTGACTTCTATGCATACTGGTATTGTATTATTTATTGTTTGGTTTTGTGTTTCACAACAAGATACCTATTTTACTATAATAAATGTCATCTAACACCATTAACTCTTTTTCCTTCTTGTACCTACTTCTTATAAATTCCAAAATTTGTATCGTGTATAAATACACCTTGTATGTAATTTTTTCAATAAATTAACATATTTTTGGAGCCACATAAAAACAATATTTGGTAAAAGTTGCCTTTGTTTTATATGTGTTTTCCTACTGGAAATTATTTTATTAATAATGATGTCTGATGCTAATAAATAAAATGTATTGGTATTTTTGTTGGTTTATTGTCTTTTATAGACTTGTGTAACTCAGTTATATCCTGGAGCTATATGCCACTCCGGATATGTATTTAATCATTCCGTTCAAAATTCTTAGCATATCTAGTATATCCAATCCAATCCCGTGGATCAATTCCAAATCATTTGGTCAAATACCGTCTGGCTAACTACATAACACATATCGACAGCGAAAGCGTCGATCGAAAGACTTAGAGCGCCGAAAACGCTTTTTGTGTTTTCTGTGTTTTCCGATGAACGGTAAAATTCTTAGAAACGCAATACTGCTGATGCTGCGTTCGCTCTGACTGAGGTGGCAAGCGTCATTATTAGCGAAGCGTTGCATAAAGTTTTGTTTCTATAAAACGGTAGCAAATTTGAAACGCTGCATGTGCTCTTATTTTGCGAAATCTGATTAGTCCGGATTTAATAAACAGATGCGGATATTGATAAATATATATACGTTAGTTGGATATATGGTATGATTTGATATGGTTTGAAAGAATTAAACTACTAGTCCGGATATATTTGGTGGATATGGATATACTAACTGGATCTATATCTTTTTTAGGAAGAATATAGGATAACTCCGATCTTTTTCCGGAGTCACCTTACGCATGTCCAGTCCCTTACCCCGTACGGTTAAGAGTGTAGGTATTCAGAAATAAATTAACTAGCGAATATTCATTTTATACCATTTCCAAATTACATACTTTGCCGATAACATTAAATCATCTAGATTGACTGTTGTTCGATAACTTTTAACTTGTTTACAAGATTTTTTTACATATTTGACGGCGAGGCCTCACGCCGGTCATCAGAATGCTCTTATAATGGATAATAATCCAAAAAGAGTTGCAGCGATCTTCAAAATAATGAAGCGTATGGATGTAGGATAGACTTCTTTATTATTTAAAACCACTTGCAGTCTAAAATCGCAAATGATGCACGAGATTTCAATGGATGAAAAACGTGGTGATCCCTGAGACGGTGTGACAACCTCCCTGGGTGGCGGTCCAACGAAAAATAATGTTCCCGCTCGGTATAAGCTATGAAGTAAAAGTTATACCCTTATAGCGTGCTAACGGTTACTATAAACTAACCGTTTCACGCTTATTGCATGCTAACTAAACGTCTACACTTATAGCACGCTGACAGTCTGCTTCTCAAGTCATCTCAGAAACGTTTAGTGTTGTCAACTTGCAACGCCTCTTTAAGGTCACGCCATCTAGGATTTCACCCAGGTACTAACCTGACGTTTTCCATTTGATAAAATCGTACCTTGTAAACAAATCCTTACTGACAAACATTTTTTTAAGCTTAACCTCTAGAGTTTAATTTAATCTAATTGTAATAATCGAATGCTTCAATGTATATAATATTACTAACCTAACCTATTATCCAATGAATATCAAATTCAGAAATAACATACGTATAATTCCGAAAATATTATTTGTTTATTTCAGTCATAAGTTTTTTTGTATGTATTTTAATATCACTATAAAAGATGAGATAGTTATCGTAGGTTATTATATATCTGAATGTCTTTACAACAGTTTAATTCTAAATCGATGCCCCTTGGCAAAGTCTCACCTTTGTGCACCTTGTTACCATTGTTGCACCTTGGCAAAATCACACCTTTTCTGCACCTTGTTACCATTGTTGCACCTTGGCAAAATCACACCTTTGTGCACCTTGTTACCATTGTTGCACCTTTGGCAAAATCACAACTTTGTGCACCTTGGTACTATTGTTGCACCTTGGCAATATATTATTGTACACCTTGGTACATGTCTTTTCAAATTAATGTATTGTAGTATATCCACTTGTCTGTATAACCTTTATATAAGTTTTGACGTAATAACCATTGAAATTCAAATCGTTGTTTTAGGAGTATAAGAAACTACTTAAAAATCTATATTTTTTTTAGTATCATGGTATGTTTTATTTAACCCGTGTAATGCAATGTAATATTTAACCCGTACAGGGTTGCTATAAACTGAATTAAAATCTCGATCGATTGAAATCGTAAGTAAGATTAAGTTTGGTGTGGGTAGGTAGCACAAGCCAGAATTATTAAAAGCAAGAACAAGACATTCATTACTAGATTAACATGGCAGAAATAACCGTGAAGGTAATAATAATCTCAACACATACATTATTCAATCGAGTGCTTATTACAAGGTTATAAAGATTTTCTTTATAGCAAAATAGGATCAATTCATATATTTTCTTTTATAGTTATCAATAATTACACAAGTTTTTTAGAATTGCAATTAACACTGCAGTTATTCAAGTTGATATTTACATTGCTATAGTCAATGATTTTTCAACTCTTCTTAGAATCAAGTGGATAAACTATTTTACATTTTTTTTTCTAAATACTATGAGACAGCCTTTTTTGCAAATGGGTTCGTTATCTCCTTCCTTTAATTTGATTTTCAGGAGACATATTTTTCTATACACCACTTACTTGAAGGCTCGTCGCCACGTGTGGTGTCCTCGATTACTGTCAGGGTATCTATCAAATGAAAGCAGTCAGTAGTTTCACCAAGCAGCACACACACGTCCGCACCGGCCGACGGTCGAGCGAGCAATGCCCCACTACCGCTGTAGGCCGTGCGTACGGGCGTGTGTCGCTTGCACTTTATTAATACGTCACATTAATCAAAAGATCAAAGCCACTTCATGGCTGTTAGAGTATATAATAAATTACCTGATGACCTAAAAACATAGACTACTACTACTATATACTAGATAGATAAAAGTCAAGATTGTTTAATAGATAAAATGTATTATAAAATTTATGATTTTCTAAATGATAAATTATGAATTTATTAAAGTATATTTTAATGTAATTTTGTTGTATTGACATATTTGTGATGATTTGTTTGTTGATTATTATGTAAATACTCATTTTATTGTATGTGTTAATATAATACAATAATTTGTGCTATAATTTTTTAATAATTAATGAATAATCTGAATATTCGTACACCGCCCTATCGATAGAATATGCTAGACAATTTATTTTAAGATCTAACTAATAAATAAATTATTATAATTATTTATTGTCTGTCTGTTTAGTGAGAAGGAACCTTAAGTGGCTCAACATTTTCTTTTATTTCTTTTTCCTCGTTCTATTTTATATACAGTCCTCAATTGATACTATTAAACTATTGTTATATGAGATTTTTAAGGTATTATGAGATTTACGACTACAATGGTACCCACGTTATTGGAAGCATTGTCAAGTAGACTCAGTTCTGCGGCAAACCCTATTAAAAAAATTAAGGCTTTTAACGGATATTGAAGCAGGGCTAATTTGAGTTATTTTGCTAGTGTAATGTCCTATGGGTTGTGGGGGCTTAGCTGCTAAAATTGAAAGCATTTTGTGCTACAGAAAAGAGCTTTCCGCGCTACTTTCGGCCGAGAGATTCTTTGAGAGATTTGTTTAAGGTAATTAATTTACTTACTATGGAGGGGCAGTGCATTTTTGGGAATATAGTCTATGTAGAAAGAATTGCCTCATATACTAAACAAGTTTATGATCGCGATGTCGCGATTTAAGGAAGTAATAGTTTAGATTGTGTATCAGGTTGACATAGCACTATTTATTACACAGGTCGTGTCATACAGATATTAGCATTTGTTAATTTTAACACTAATTTATTACTGGTAGTTGGAGAATGACACGCTCTCTTTAAAAATGGTGGCATGCGTAGTGGGTCGTTCCTTTACCTAAAATATGGTAAAACGAAGCAATGGCTGCATTATGAGTCATACTCGTGAACGGGTGCTGCCTTGGGAGATGAGTCTTTTTTAAACTACCAGTATTTTTGACAATTACTAAGCATACATTTTTATGTTGCTTTTTTATATTAATCTTTTATACGCTGTATGTCATAGCAATGTTTAAGTATACTTATTTAGAATAGATACTTGCTCCAATCAATGAAGTACTTAAACCGTAACACCGTAATAAATAATAGAATAATATTGTTTTTTGTGGATTGTGTATGGTGGCGACGTATGTATAATATTGTAAATGTGTTTACCTCTGTTAAAGGTGAAGAGTTTCTTGTGCTTTTTCTTCTTGTCAGTTAAAACGTAAAAAAATATGGATGATTCATAACGAATGTTAAGTAATTTTTATACAATTATTTAAATTTACTTAAGATGTAATTTTAACTTAAATTTGAGACAATATTAGTAGCGGTAGTAGAATAAAAATAATTTCTAAAAACATACGATACAGTAAGACTGATAAATTTAATTGTTCGGCAAATAAAGTAAATTCATTTGTAAGTAAAATTCCTTTAAATGTAAACGGAACATTGACACCAAAAGTAATAAGTGCAAATTGGTAATGTATTCAAACGTAATTTGGATTCCGAAAGGACGCGAATTGAATTCTGTCCGAGGTAAATTTGACTCTAAACTCTTATTTTACGATAGCATTTGGTGTGCAGTGATGAGACATAAGACCTTTTTAAAGATAAACTAGAAAGTACAATAGGAAGTGTTTCGAGTTTTGTGAAGGTTACCTGAGGCTAGGTGAATTTACAAAATTTGGACAGTTGCCTGCAAATTGTGGCTTTTCAAGGTAAGCCTTCAGTTGTCTTACAATGCTTTTGTGTATTTTTAACTGGAAATAGGTTTACAAAGTTTTGTCAACATTCAGTTATATATTTTTGGTTGGCAATAGTTTTTGTAACAATCAACAAATGCGTAGTTTTTAGAAAATTGCTTAAAGTAAAAGTTTGATTCTAGACTGAGGTAGACGATTTTTTTTTAAGTTTTCTTCTTCCTTCTTCATATCTAACAATTGCTTTATGAAATGCCTCATAAAACTCTTGCTCGAGTTTTAGATTTTCTCTTAATTTTATTACTTTCTTTTTAGTTATTAATTATTATTTACACAACGTAACATATATGAACGAATTCAGCTGATTCAATTTTATTTATTTATTTAAGGATCCCGAACAGCACATGCTTAGAATTAAGTAAAATAATGGTTACAATTTGCTCAAGCTAACTTCTTCAACAACTACTTTAATTTTATGATAGTTAAGTGTATATCTGTAGATAGTTATATAATATCGACGGCGAAGTGCCAAGATCAAGAACTGAAATTCGTCGAGAAATTCACTTATTTGTCATTTGCAATTAAAATTCATTATTTGCATGTTTTAATGAAATTTCCTAAGTGCATTTTCAGTTGCAAGTGCATCAAGTTAAAAAATATATAAACAATTTTTTTTACTAATTATAAACTTGTCAAGAAATTAAACGTTTCTCTCAGCTTGTGTATTATTTTGAATTTAGCAGTTAGGTGTTATTGGCACTTCGCCGTCGATATACTAGCTGACCCGTCCATGCATCGCTGTGGTTCAGTTATTATCATTTGCATATTTTTTTGGTAAAGCATTAAAATGAAACCTATCCTATGTCCTAAGTTAAAACAAATCCAACAAAATGAAACAAAAATCATCAAAATCGGTTGAGTCGTTTCAGAGTTCATCGCGATGAAACACTGCCACACGGAATTTTTATATAAATAGATAAGATAAAATATTATTTTAAAAGGAACATCTGCTATTTTAAGTCGTACTGTTGGTCGGAAATGAAGTACGATAAACATTAAAAGCAAACTAACCATGAGAGTATGGCGGGAATAAAACACAGGATGTTGCGGCTTGTGGCTTGCGGGGATATTGATCGGACAATATTGGACTTGGCCTGGAGTGGTTAGAGCAGCTTTTATAACTCGCCATATTTTTGTTGGATTCGTTATGATATTTGACTGATCCGTATGTATACGAGACGACTGTTTTGGTGCAACGGTAGCGATTCTGCCTTTCGCACCGGTCCTGTATGATGAATACGAGCATTTGTACCTGAGTCATATGGGTGTTTGTATATATTTCTATGAATATTACATATCTATGTATCATAGATGTAGGTATATCTGTTACCCTAGTATCCATAACACAAACCTTATAGTGCTCACTTTGGGCTAGCCTAAATGTGAATGTGAGAATTATTTATTTATTATATTTTTTTATTTATTTTTTATGTTGTATGGTAGTTTGTGAGTATTATAGTGATTGTTGTTGTGTATGTTCTTTGTTTTTGTTTGTGAAAATTATTTTTATAGGTATGTTTTTTTTATTTTTTTTGTAATTTTTTAATGGTAACGTCTACTCAAGGGCCCTTTCAGAATAACAGCGCCTTTGTGTTCGTTCTTTCCACCTCCGAACGACGCAATGGTTTTTATGCTGAGACAGGGTCCTTTTTGGCCTCAGACTCACCATATTTGTATTTATTTATCTATTATTATTTTTTAATTTTCTTTTTTACTATTTTATATGTATCTTTCTTTTTTAAGTTGTTACTCCTTTTTAATTATATACATTTTGTTATTTTGTTGTTGTGTGTTTTGAGTCAAAAAGAAATGTTTTTTCTTTCTTCCTTTTTTCTATATTTGATATATAGAAATTTAAAAAAAAATATTTTAATAGAACAATCGACACTTAAATTTTCTTTGGATGTCCGACTTAATGCTCTCCTATGTGAACACCTGTTGATAATTTCAAGTACTTTTCTACTTTTTTGGGCCAGAGTTGTCCTATCAATGAGAGGAACATCCTTTCGTATTCGAAAGAAACATTTTAACAAATGTTTGGAAAATCCATTAAGAAAAAACAGCCATTAGTTATATATATTTCATATTATATAGTATTGAAAAATTCTTTGTGATTACAACTTCATCAATAAAACAATGTATTTGCAAGAATATGATGCAGACAGGTCACCAGCGTATTCTGTTTATAAATTTGAAGTGCGAATTATTAGCTTAATGATTTAGCTGATATTTTATTTCATTTTTATATATTTCTTGTTGTACTGTAATAAAACTTATAATAACTAGAATAATTCTAGATCAACTCGTCTCAGAAGTAAATTGGAGTAAACATCCAAAGGTTGCGGGTTCTTTTCCCGCTTGAAAGTTTGCTGTGAGCTGAATCGATTTATGTTTTTTATTTAATTTTTTGCATTCACAATGCAATATTTCTATAAGATATAAAATACGTGTGTAAAAAACAACCACGCCTCCGAGCCCTCCCATCTGAGGGCTCGGAGGCGTGGTTGTTTTTTACACACGTATTTTATATCTGAATCGATTTTTTCTAGTATATTTATATTAAAATAATTTATCAATTAATAATACAATAGACTTTATTTAAATCGGAAATTTTATAGGTCAACACGTAGAAGAATGTCTTAAAGGAAATATTGACAAATGTTTACATGGCGTTAAACTTACAATACTGTTACGAAGAATTACTCTTAATATGAATATTTGTACCTGATTCATAGGTATTAAGGTTTATTATATTTTTTTGACCCATATTACTTTGGACCACATATAAAAATATTTCTTACAATCGTACAAATTAGTCTAGCTCAATGTAAGCACTCTAAGGCTTGTGTTGTGGATACTATGGTAACGGACAGACATAAGTACATATCCATAGATATTTATAGAAATAATTATAATTATAAAAATATCGTTAAATACCCATGACTCAGGTACCAATGCTCTTATTCATCACACAAACATCTGCTCCTACCGGGATTCGAACCCAGGACCTTCGTTGCGAAAGGCAGGATAGCTACTGTTGCACCAAACAGATGTCAAAGTAAGTTAATCAAAGAAATTTAAATAAATAAAGACCTTATTATACAAAAAACCGGCCAAGTGCGAGTCGGTCTCTAAAAAATTCCATTATATGTTTCGTTTAAAATTTAACCTTAGTAATCAAAACTTTGATTGACATATCGAATTCTGACTAGTGCTCGCTAGCGCCATCTCTTCATTTTCTAGGTACTACAACCTAAAATATCAATAAAATATCTTACAATCACACCAATTGGCCTAGCCTGTAAGGCTTGTGTTATGGATACTAGGGTAACGGATATACATACATATATAATACATAAAAAAAATATCAATAGAAATTGATTAAAGTACAAATGCTCGTATTCACAAAAACGTCTGCCTCTTTCGAGACTCGAACCCAGGACCGTCGGTGTGAAAGGCAGGATCGTTACCGTTGCCAGCGGCGTCTTTATCTATGAGTAGCGGCCCATCACGGCTTCGCACGGGTGGACAAAATTCTTCAATTTTTTCTAGCATTAAATATAGCCTATGTTACTCAGCGTGAATGTAGCTTTCAAATGGTGTAAGAATTTTTGAAATCAGCTTAGTAGTTTTGAGTTTATTCATTGCGAACATACAAAAATACAAATCTTTCCTCGTTTAAATATTAGTGTAAATGACCGATCAGCTGATCGAGTGAAAATAGAAAGTCACTTTGTTTATAATTTCCATTTTTAGGGTTCCGTACCTCAAAAGGACAAAACGGAACCCTTATAGGATCACTTTGTTGTCCATCCGTCCGTCTGTCAAGACCGTTTTTCTCAGGAACGCGTGGAGGTATCAAACTAAAATTTATATCCAACTAGCTTTCCGCCCGCGGCTTCGCCCGCGTGGAATTCGGTTATATTGCGGTATAAAGAACAACTATAAGAAAACTTCTCATTCCCACGGAAATATTTAAGAAGCGCGATGTAACGCTGGATACAATTAGTTGTTAAACCAAAACTGAATGGTACACAATATTATATGTTTTCCCTTGTGGAGCAAAAACATGCAGATTTTGCAGGATGATGCAGTAAAAACACATCGTTACCATGTTTTATAAAACACCCAGCGCCATCTATCGCATGGCTCAAGAACTAAATAACGTAACTAATACTTATACCAATTAGTAATTCGTTGACTTTAGTGATTTCAGGATAAGTAGATGTAAAGAAAACAATTTAGACGATAAAACAAATTGTACGTCATCCCTCGAGGATTCCTCATTTTCGAGGATTCATATTCGTATCATTTAGCTTCAAAATTTACATGTTCATATTCGTTTGCAACATATACGTAGATGTAAAAAAAACAGTTTAGACGATAAAACAAATTGTACGTCATCCCTCGGGAATTCCTCATTTTCGGGGATTCATTATCGTATCATTTAGCTTCTAAATTTACATGTTTATATTCGTTTGCAATATTTTATCTTGTTTTAAACGACACACAGCGTCATCTACAATCCATCCATCAAGCTAACAATATTTTTGATTTTTCTCGAGAATATCAATTTTTCCAGGATAAAAAGTATTATTTAATCCGGACTTTTATCTTTACGTCTGCAAAATTTCAAAGCAACCGGTTCAGTAGTTACGGCATGAAATATTAGTAAGGATACTCAGGCCTACTGTCCCTTGGAGCTGTGAAAAAATCAAACTTTTAAGCCAAAGCAATCAAAAGATACAGACGTTTATGGCGCAAATTTCCGCAAAATCAAAACCTACAAGGTACAGGGTCTCGTAGACTTAGAACCTTGAAATTTGGTTCGAAGTAACGTCTTATAATACAGATTAAGGAAAAATTGTAAAAACCGTAAATTTTTAGTTACATCATATAATAAAAATATTTTTGGAAATTTTAAAGTTACTACCTCTTTTCTCATGAACGCGTAGAGGTATCAAATTGAAATTCATATCAAATACTCAGATCTATAATACCTTTTAGCTGTAAACAACATTTGTTATATCTTCATTTTGCAATAAAAAATACCATAACTATGACTCGATTGTCGTGATGGGTGAACTTTTACTTATATACTTACAGGTTTGTACAGAACCCTCGGTGCGCGAGTCCGATTCGTACTTGGCCGGTTTTTTTAACATTTATATACATAACATCTATTTTTGGCTTATAAGGGTTGTTTACCCTGTATAATTCTTAATACAGTCAGGCAGCACATAATGGCATCCAAAACTAGCTATTTGCTTTAATTTATTTTCATTAAAATCTTTAAACAATAGAGTTTGTAACGAGGCGCCATAGCTATATTGGCGACTCGTTGCTTTCATTGCGCTCTTCTCTGGCCATTTTTCATATTTTCTTTTCTCTTGGTTTCCTATTTTAAATTTACTGTCTGTCTCTGTTTCCTATTTTAAATTTACTGTCTGTCTCTTTTTATTTGTTTTGTTCGAAGTTTATTCTTACCAGAGTCAGCGCGTAGAGTGGTTGACTCACCGATAACAAATTATTTAAATATATTTATAGTGCTGAGCAGTTATAAGCTCACAAGTATAATAAGCTCATAAGCATAATTCACAAGTTTTCCTGTATATATATTCTGTACCACCAGTTCCTGTTTATAAGTCTATAAGTTTCTTTAAGGCACTATTATAAGTAGCCCTACCTTTTATAATATTTTTTAGTGATAAATGTGAAATTGTTTTTGTATTCAGTGTAATTTACCTTTTTTTATATAATTGTTTCAGTTGTGCCTTAATTTTTTAAATACAAAACTTAAGTGACTTTGAGTGCTTTATTTCTCCGGCTGCACCCTGTCACAAGTTTATTATCCACTGGGGAATTCTGACATTATGTGACCCATTCCATTTGACCACGCGCTTACTAGAGGGCACTAAGTTAATGATTGCACATGGACTCTACATGGGCTAGAGACGCTTGTGACGTTGCACCAGTAGCTTAATCTTAGTTTACACTGGATTGCAATAGGTACAATCTGAAAATGAAAATAACTTTATTCAAATGCACTTAAAAATAAGTAGTTTTGAATCGTCCAACATTTTTACCTACCACCCATTCAGGACGTCTTTTAACTGACAAGAAGAATGGGCGCAAGAAACTCGTCAGCTTTAACAGAAGTAACGACATTTACAATATTATACGTCGTCACCATACACAATCCACAAAAAAAAAACAAAATTATTTTGTTATGAGAATACTAATAGTGTTATGATATCATTATTTCGTTGATTACAACAAAGTCAACAAGTATCTGTACTTACTTAAAGTAAGTGTCCCTGAACATTGCAATAACATACAGGGAATAAACGACAAATTTAAGAAAGCAACAAGATTTATGTTTAGTATTATTATATCGACTTAGCGGATATACAACAGAAAATTGTAACACTTGAACAACATTGGATCGAAGCACAAAAGGAAATCTTAGCTCTCACCATTCAAATGCGTACCCTAGAAGAGAGGCTGCACAATGTACCGCGAAAAACCACACTAAAATCAACACCAACTCGCGAAAAAACTATACAAGCTTTTCAATCTGCTAATCTATCTGCTAAAAAGGAGTATATCAAAAATAAGATCACAATATATGGAACACAACAGTGCGTCGGTTTGTCTTCTGCCCTTACACGTGCTAGACAAACAACTATGTACGAGAGGTACTCAGTTACTTCCCTTACTAAGCCCCATGCATTAGCCGCAGACATTTTGAAGGACTATTATGATATTACCTTAATGCCTTTCGATAAGTTGATAATTGGCATTGGGGAAAATGACTATGATAGCAATATATTATTATTTCAATTGCGAAAGCTACTTAATAAATTTAGAAATAATGATGTTATAGTGATGAATTTATTTAGGAATACGTATTTGAATGTACCAGAATTAAATTATAAAATTCAAAAACTTTGTAACAGTTATAAAAGATGTTATTATGTGACTTGTAATGAAAATAAGTTTGACATTTGTAATGCAATTAACTTTATTATTGACTGCATCGATTATGATAGAAAGTACCTAAATGTAAAAGAATTAAAAAAATACATAGTACGTAATAAACCCATCGAAGAAAAGAAAATCTGTAATAAACAGCGCAAAGGTACCATTCCTTACTACCTTGCAACGAATAAGTCTGGTTGTACTTCGCAGGGTAGCCCTGATGCACAAAATTCGAAACCTAAGGTAAAACGGACCATTGCTGACTACTTTCCTTCTACAAGTAAAAATAATTTTTTTCGTGCCACAAAAATCAATTAATAAAAATTCTGATTTTAAAATCATACACCAAAATATAGCAAGTCTTATATCTAAACAAGACTTGTTAGTCATAACGTTAGATGAGTTGTGTCAGTCAAACAATAGCCCAGACCTTATATGTCTGTCCGAAACTTTTCTACGTAAAGGTAATGAAAAAAACGTGAAGGTACCCGATTATGAATTGGCTACTGTTTTTTGTCGAGATAAATCAAGAGGTGGGACATGTATTTTAGCTAAACGAGAAATCGAGTACAGAGAAATAGCAATGGTAAAAAAATATGCAACTATAACTACTTTTGAAGCTTGTGACATAGAGATCCCAAGACATAGGCTGCTCGTTATTTGTGTCTATAGAACCCCTAAGTCGGATCCAATTGTATTTATAAATAAGTTGAATCAGATTTTGAACGACATATGCCGTTATTACTATCCTAACACAAACGTGGTTATTGTAGGTGATATTAATATAAATACCTTAAAATCAGGGAACGTAACGAACTACCTTAAGGATTTGTGCTATAACTATGACCTCAAAATTCACATTAACGCGCCTACTCGTAATGAGTCCTGTATTGATCACTTTCTTAGTAATATTAAGGACGCAACAGCTGTTATTTTACCGCTTTATTTGTCGGATCACGATACGGCTCAATTACTGTCATTCCCTGTAGGAAAAAAGACTAATGTCAAAAAGTCTTATTTTATATATAGATGTGATTACTGTATTGAAAATATGATAAAATTCAAAGAGTGCCTTAATATCTTGACTTGGTCTGAGATATACGAGGAAGCTGATTTCACCAAAGCTTTCAAAATGTTTTATGAGACATTTTGTTTATTTTATAAGTTGTGCTTACCGAAGCTAAGGGTTAAAACAAAAAATAACATTAATAAATGGATCAGTAAAGGCCTTAAAATCAGCTGCAAAACTAAAAGATATTTACGATACCAATACTACAAAAAAAAATCACAAATAAATAAAAATAAATATCTAAAATATATTGTTTTAAAAAAATGTATAAATATTTCGCAAAAGAACAATAATATAAATTTTATATATAGAAGCAAAAACAAATGTAAAGCGACATGGTCAGTTATTAAAAATCAAATCACTGGTAATACGTCGCATAATTATATTACTTCCATTGAAGCAAACGGTAAACTAATTGCTAGTCCTACAGACATGGCTACCGTTTTTAATAGCCATTTTATTGAATTGACAAATTTGACATCACAATCTAGTAGTAGTGACTCTTATAATAAGGACCCTAAATATATAGCTAAATTACAAAATTCTATGTTCCTGGAACCTATGACACCAAACGAATTGAGAAAGGAAATAATGTCACTAAATAACACCAACTCCGAAGGTTACGATGGCATTAACACGAAGATATTAAAGGATTGTGTTACTGAACTGACTAGTGTATTGACACATTTAGTCAACTTATCCTTTTCCTCAGGAACCTTTCCCAATGAATTAAAGCTATCGATAGTTAAGCCATTGCATAAAAAGGGGAACAAACATGACATAGATAATTACCGTCCCATAACATTAGTATCAATATTATCCAAAGTCTTCGAAAAATGTATGTTAAATAAATTGATAAAGTACTGTTTAAAATATAATATTATCAATAAAGAACAATACGGATTTCAAAAGAATAAATCTACCACATTAGCGATTTCTGATCTAGTAGGTTCAATATTAACCAATCTTAACAAAAAAAATCTCACCACCGGATTATTCTTTGATTTGTCGAAAGCTTTCGATTTTGTTTTACATACGCTACTTTTTAAAAAACTAGAGTCAATGGGAATAAGAGGCCCGACTCTACAATGGATATCTTCTTACCTTTCCGGTCGACAACAGTGTGTTATCTTAGAAAGTTTCAGTGGCAATGATATGAAGTCATTCCAATCAGAATATAGAGAAAACTTATCTGGCGTTCCCCAAGGGAGCATTTTAGGCCCTTTATTATTCCTGCTCTATATTAACGACATAACAAAAGTGACAAAACATAAATGCATTATGTACGCTGACGATATTTCAATAATAGTGACATCAAATAATGGACACGACAATAGTAGAATACACAATCATGAAGAACAAATTAATAACACAATAGATAAAATTACTGAATGGCTAAAAGCTAATAATCTAATAATTAACTTGAATAAATCTTTCTTTATACAATTTAATAAATGTAAACATAAACAATACAATATTACTCTAAATGTATCAAAAATTAAAGAAGTCTCTCATTTAAAATTCCTAGGTATAATGCTGGATGAGGACCTGAATTGGAAAATACACGTTGATAACGTGTGTGGTAGAATAAATAATAGGGGTTAAAGTATGAAATTGCCGTTTTATTGCAATAGGTTCTTTGAATTGACATAGAATCTTCATGGTTTGAGGTTTTCGAATGAAACTTTTTTTAAATGGTTTCTATGATGTTCTTTTTTTAAAAAATGTAAAACATTTGAATATCGACTTTCAATTGTTTTTGTTATTCAATTTAGACAAGAAAGATGGATACTGCGAAAATTCGAGTTATTTTTGAATACGAGTTCCGACGCGGAACTAACGCGGCAGAAACAGCCCGCAATATCAATGCTGCGTTTGGAGAGGGGTCTACTAATGAACGCACCGTGCGATTTTGGTTTAAACGCTTTCGTGATGGAAATTTCGACTTAAAGAACGAGCCACGAGGAAGACCGCCCACACAGGTAAATAACGATGAATTAAGAGAGATAGTGGAAGCCGATCCTAGTCAAAGTACCCAGGAATTAGCGGCATGGTTTAACGTTACCTTACCCACAATATTGACTCACTTGCGTCAAATCAATAAAATAAAAAAATACGAAAAATGGGTGCCTCATGATTTGACTGATCTGCAGAAAGAAACGCGTGTTGAAACTTGTGTTGCCTTGTTGAACCGGTACAGAAATGAAGGAATATTGGATCGAATTGTAACATGTGATGAAAAGTGGATTCTTTATGATAACCGGAAAAGAAAAATGCAATGGCTGACCCCAGGTCAAATGCCACAACAGTGTCCTAAAGCAAAACTTACCAATAAAAAGGTAATGGTAACTGTTTGGTGGTCTCAGCATGGTGTTATTCACTATAGTTTTCTCCGATCTGGTCAAGCAATAACGGCAGATGTCTATTGTGCCGAACTCCGAACCATGTTGACAAAACTAGCAGTAAAACAGCCCCGACTCATGAATCGATCTTCACCATTATTGCTCCACGACAACGCGAGACCTCACACAGCACGAGAAACCATTTTGACCCTTCAGGAACTGCAGTTAGAAACCATTCGTCATCCTCCGTATTCACCAGACCTTGCTCCAACGGACTACCATTTTTTTCGTGATTTGGACAATTATCTACGTGACAAGAAGTTTTCTTCCCAGGAGGCAGTACAAAATGCTTTCACACAGTTTGTGCAGTCTAGATCGTCGGAATTCTATCGCAAAGGCATTAATGACCTTCCCATTAGATGGCAGCAATGTATAGATAATAATGGCAACTATTTTGATTAAATAAATTTGTTAAAAATTTAAAAAATAAACAATATAGATTTTCAGTACAAATCGGCAATTTCATACTTTAACCCCTAATAGATTTGTCTATGCACTCAACCGCGTAAAAAACTTAATTAACAAAAAAACAGCAATTATAACCTACCATGCCTACGTTGAATCTGTTCTTAGGTATGGTATTCTTCTCTGGGGTAATAGTACTGACAGAAATAGGGCCTTTGTTGCACAAAAGAAATGTGTCAGAGCTATCAGTGGAATACCACCAGACGAATCATGTCAACCCTTCTTTAAAAGTCTTGGTTTGTTGCCACTCCCTTCACTTTATATTTGCGAAGTGGCTACCTTTGTGCATAAATATTTAGAATTATTTAAGAAAGCTGGTGATATTAGATTAAGATACCCACAAAGATTAATATTTAATGAAATACCAAGAAGTGCAAAGTATGCCAATAGCTTTATATGTATGTGCGTTCGTATATATAATAAAATTCCTAATGATATTAAAAATCTTAACAATAAATTGTTTAAGAATAATTTATGTAAGTGGCTTAAAGAGAACAATTTCTATAGCATAAATGATTTTTTTAGTTATAATAATTCTAATTAATTTCATGTTTTTACTTAATGATGTATTGATGTTTTTTTTTTTGCTATGTGAATTAATTTAATTTTTTTATAAAATCTTAATTATGAATTAATCTCATAACATTCGTAAATTTTTAGTGACGTCGTTTCTCATTAATAAATTAAAATTTTGCATGCTATGTATATATTTAGCAAAACATGTGCACTGTTTAAAATTTGTTCGCCAACTTAATACCATGTTTTATGCAAAGAAAATTTATTCTATTCTATTCTATTCTATTCTATTAGTCAATAATACTGAATCTAGACTATCTTCTATCAACAACCTCTCAGTTAACTATCAATCACTGCAAAGTTCAACAGCAATTAGCAAGAACAGACAACCCTTATCAGATGAGAATGACACTCGACATTCAAGTCAATGAGTGATTGTAGTGATACAGAATGCATCTACTACGAAATGAATCATATATTTTGGAATGTATTACTATTTAATATATTTTTTGATTCCCTTTGCAAGATGCTTTTGACAAATGTGTGAATTATGTTGTAGTTTTTGACATTTATCAACAGAATATGCTGGTGACCTGTCTGCATCATATTCTTGAATGAAAGAAATATTATTGATATTGTAGGTAGTAGTACCTAGAACATGAAGAGATGGCGCTAGCGAACACTAGTCAGAATTCGATATGTCAATCAAAGTTTTGATTACTAAGGTTAAATTTTAAACGAAACATATAATGGAATTTTAAGAATCCGAAATTCCATAACAGGTACAGGTCCTGACTTTTGAAAACATAGAATACCTTTACTGGTGAATGTTCGATTTAGTATGAGTCATCTTTAATTCCCACTGGACATAATGCAACTATGACCCAGAATGCAAATTGCGTTTCGCGTAAATCGTCTTGTTAACATAGCGGGTTGAAGCTTTAGTCACGAGAATCACCAAATATAGCAATCTACCTTCAGAGCTGCTTCTATGAGAATCGCTCTTGGGAGCCAATAAGTGCCTAATCGTCTCGTAACCCACTTAAGCACTAACGTTGGAGTGTATAAAAAAAGTTAATGTTCATTTGGAAAACCTAATACTTAGTGTACATATAAATGTACACTGTCTCACTTGGCCATACGCTGCTGTGTTATAAATTAAAATAAAAGTTATCCTTTATCCTAAACAGGAACAAATCCTAGTAACATGAAAAAAAAAAACCTCAAAATCGGTTGAGTATTTTCAGAGTTCAATGTGGTCGAACACTATGACAGACTATTTATATATATATAGATTTTTATGAGCCGAGCATTTCGTCCTGTAGCACTGAACTGGGTTCGAATTCCAGAAGAGGCAGATGTTAAAAAACACAAAATTCATTATTTCTTCCTAAAATCGTACTTAACACTAGATGACGGAATCTATGCCTGTGTCAGGAGATAATTCTCTGCATTTGTGTGAAGTATACGAGCTTAGTTCCTAAGTGATCGGTATTTATATATATTTCTAAGAATATTACATAACTATGTATTATGCATGTAGGTATTCTTTGTCCTAGTATTCAAAACACAAGCCTTTATAATGCTTACTTTGGACTAGGGTAATTGGTGTGAATGTAAGATATGTTATTAGGATTATTATTTTATATATTTTTAACATTTGTTCTTTCATGCCATTAAAACAAATAATCGTAAAGCTTTACCTGATTTTTCATATGTAAATGAGATTAATACTGTTGATTTTGTTACTTTCAGCGAGATATTTTAGTTGTTTGTAATTGAAACGTTATTTATAGGTATCATAATGAAAACAAATAAAATAATTAAATGTAGACATTTTTTGGTCGGCGGTTGGACAAAGTCATATTTTAAAATTTTCTGGATACATTTCTCGACGCGACAACCACTCCATAAGGTAGAGAGCTTCAGAGGGCGAGTGTGGTCGCTCATGAGATGGACTGACCAAGTGAAGTCTGCTGTGGGTAACTCCCTGAACGAATGCAACAGAATGTCCGCCAGCAGGGATAAAAAGCGAATGATCGTGAGGCGAGTAACATCTGCCCCGGTTTAAGACACGACCTTATGACCACAACCCCTTCGGCAAAAGTGTCACGACGAAGAAGAAGACATTTTTAAAATAAATTAGTTGGAACAGTTATAAATACATTCTATCGGTTTTAAAACAGTAATCTAAATCTATTTATTATTTTTCTGTTTTTAGACTCAAAAATAGTGTTATAAACACTATGTAATAAACTAGAATTATATTTTTAAAATACTTGGAAAGGTTTACAAATTCGTTGCTTCGACCATAAGAAACTTTTATAAAACAAACAAATAAGAATGTTTATTATATTTTTAGTTATTTCAGTATTCAATTGCATCTTGAATTTTTTCTAGTGTTTGAATTGAAAAAATATTGTCAACATCATCTCTTCATGTTCCAGGTAAATATTTGACGACACAATATTTAATAAAATATTTCACAAGTATCGTACATTCAAAAAAGAAGAATCCGCTATGTTACAGACTGGCCGATTATTTTATAAACTTCTTTTTAAGTTTCTTTTTTATAAATTATGTCATTTTAAAGCAATTATTTTGTTTCTTGTCATTTGTCACTTTGGCATGTAATTCGCAGTAGGTTTTTCTCTGTTTCTTTTGCTATTAAACCCATTTTCCTCCACCAGCCTTTTCTTTTATAAATCAGTCAATTTATATTTCGACGGCAAAGTGCCTCCTAACTGAAATTAATCGAGAAATTCACTTTTTTGTCATTTCGAAATAAAATTCGTTATTTGCATGTATTACTGGAATTTCCTAAACGTATTTTCAGTCGCAAGCGCGTCGTTAAAACATATGTAAATAAAAAAAATGTCATCCAATTTTTAACTTTTCAAAAAATATACGTTTTATTCAGCTTGTATATTATTTTGAATTTTGCAGTTAGGAGTTATTGGCACTTCACCGTCGATTTATTGTTATAAACGCATTTCGCTGCTAAATTTTTATATAGTCACTGAAAGAACACTTACCGGGATAGTCAGAGGTTGTGGGTTCGACTCCCATCTGAGACTAGAAACGAGTTAAATTATTTCATGCAATAATTTCTCAAGTTTTTCCCACAACTGCTCTCGTTCACCGCTCTCACAGGAAGACATCTCTACTCCCATCCAATCTGCATACTGATAACTTACCGTGGAAATGCGTTACGCATACTGCGCCGCCGGGCGAGCGGCGCAGTTATGTGGGACTTTCCTCCATTCCTTCATCCGGCTTAGTGCCCGATGGAGGATTGGAGGCCTACCCACTAAAAACCTAAGTATGCACCCCCGCACTGTCGTTGGTCCCATGGGGTCGTTGGTGACTTTCACCACGGGGTGCCTGACAGACTGGCCCGAAGGCCCCACCACTATGGAGGATACCCGGGTGCATGTGGGCATCCTCCCAGACGGGCAAGACCGTGCAATGCAGGCTCAGGACCGCCCATCCTTCGCCAGCTGGTCTTGCTAGGAGGAAGGAAGGCATCGCTACCTCCGTCCCCCTTCTCCGCCTACGGCAGTGAGAGTCCCTAAGGTTCCCCCGCGGGACTCTCGCAACCACAGCTTCCGCCATCTCCCAGCACCTTCCTCAGCTAAGGAGGGGTGGAGACGGCCTGCTCCTGACTTCAGGAGTTGGGTATCCCAGCTTTTGGTCACCCCCGTCCGCCCTAGGCTCGTTCAAGGAAGGGAAATCCTCCCTCAAACCGGGATGCGCGCCGCAAACTGGCGCCGTCTCCTGCCCATGCACCTCCTTCGGATGTGTGCAGCGTGTGCATCATCCTCTCTCTCTCTCTCTTTGGCCTCCTTCTGCGAAATGACATCTTCGCAGAAAGAGACCGTTGCCTTCCACGACCTCTCGGTTGCCACTATGGCCTTAGCCACGGCGGCCAGCGAGAGGTCACCTCCAATCGCCGCTGCCAGAGTGCCGCGCTGCGAGGACCATGCCGGACACACCTCCAGGGTGTGCTGTGCGGTGTCCTCCGCAGCGCCGCACTCGTGGCACGACGGAGTCGGCTCCCTCCGAATCCGATACAGGTACTTTCCGAAGCACCCGTGCCCGGAAAGTACCTGCATTAGACGGAAGGTCACCGTTCCATGGCGCCTTTCCCTCCATTCATTAAGGATAGGGCGGATGGCGTCTACCGTCCTGGCTCCCGCCGATGGAGAGTCGAGCAGCTGCTTCCATCGCTCCATCAGCATTTCCTCAGCCCTTCGCCGGGCGCGGAGGTCTCCATCAGGGGAGGAAGACTCCCCAGTCGCGTCCTCCAGTTCCCTCGCCTGCTTCCTCTCCATGTACACCTCCCTCAAGACCTGGGCTTCTATTTCCCATGGGGGTGTACCAGCTACAACGCAGGCCGCCGCCCAGGAGATTGTGCGGTAGCCCCTTGTCACTCTTGTGGCTATTGTTCGCTGGGCTCTCCGAAGATTGCTCCGGTTTTCCCTATCGAGCGCCTCTGCCCATATCGGCGCCCCGTAAAGGGCCATGCTGCGAATAACCCCGGCGTACAGCTTGCGACAGCTGACGTCGGGGCCTCCGACGTTAGGAAGCAGTCGACCGAGCGCCGCAGCGGCGCTGATTAACTTGGGGGCTAGTTGCCGGAAATGTTCGTTGAATTTCCAACGTCATTGTTCTTTAATGGAAGATAGAAATATCGTTTCACTTATGTACCTTTTATGTTTACAGTTAAGATATATAATATAAACTAATATTATAAATGTGAATGTAAGTTTATTTGTTATATTTTCACGCAAAAACTACTAAACCGATCATTATGAAACTTCGTACATATATTCTTGGAGGTATTACAAGTAATATAGGATACTTTTTATTAAAAAAAAAAATGCGGGCGTAGCCGCTGGTTAAAGCTAATATATATATATATATATATATATATATATATAAAACTACATCATATACATTGTTCTGAACCCAAGTTAATTAGCTGAAGCACTTGTGTTATGGAATTTAGGAACAACGACGAC
Organism: Calamotropha paludella; assembly: GCA_927399485.1. Lineage (NCBI taxonomy): Eukaryota > Metazoa > Arthropoda > Insecta > Lepidoptera > Crambidae > Calamotropha > Calamotropha paludella. The sequence continues at coordinate 23,567,509 of OV656817.1, read as the reverse complement.
TTTTACATTGACCTGGCAGGAAATCGAACCAGGGTCCTCGGAGTGGCGACATCATGAAACCGGTATGCGATCCACTTACTGGCAAACTTATTTTTTAACTGTCTGGTGTTGGGCAGAGTAGATAAACATCAATCTATCACACTTAAGGGTGTCTTAAAGGTGACTAATGATAGTGGAGGTAACCACCATACACCTCCCATAGACACATAATAAATAAATAAAATAATAAAATAAATATTTCTTACATTCATACCAATTAGCCTAGCCCAAAGTAAGCACTGTGGGGCTTGTGTTACATACATATATGATACATAGATATGTAATATTCATAGAAATATATATAAACACACATGACTCAGGTACAAATGCTCGTATTCGTATCGTATCGCTCGTATCATACAAACATCTGCCCCTTCCGGGATTCGAACTCAGGACCGTCGGTGCGAAAGACAGGATCGCTACTTGCACCAAACGGTCGTCAAATAATTCTAACATCAATACTAGCATCTAATAAGAAAATTTTATCAATAAATTTAATTTACAACTTTTTTAATCATTCTGTACATGATGATTCTAAGAAAAGTTTTCGATCGAATAAGTTTAACCACAAGGAAAATTGTACAAATCAATTTGACTACTAAATTTTACCACGAGGAAAAAGTTTTTGAAATTATACTTCTTTAGGCACGTTATGAAAAAATGATGAGAGTGAAATTTCAAGATACGCGCGCATCACTGTGACACAAAATTATCATATTGAAGTTGGCCGCAAAAGCGATATAGAATAAACCAGCAGGATGAAGTTGGCCGCTAATTATGTGTGTATGTGATTTTAAATTATATATGGTATTTAACAATAAATTATATAAAATTAAAATAATAATTTTATATTATATAATAACAATATAACAATTTTATTTAAAAGTGGTTTTTATTTTATAAACTTTTTTTAAGTACGTTTATTGATTTGAGGTTAACTGTCGGTATGTATTCTTTTTATTTGTTTATAATATAATTTATTATTATATTTAATTTACTATTGGTTAAACTAGATTTTGTGTACAGATATATAAAAAATCTGTTAATCTTTTGATGCTTCTTACTGATCACTATATAATTTATAATATTTCTTTTCACACACAAAGAATTTGAGCATAAGGGAGGAAATTTTTAGTTATCTTTGTTTAGTAACGATAAAGAAGTATAACTTCTTACGTGCGTACAAAAGTACACACAACGGTTTTTTTGTAGGTAATATCTCATTATTCCTGGTTGTTATTATAATTTAACTGTACATTGTAACTATATTAAAATTACTCAAACAAACTATGGTTGCTTTTTAGTGGTAGAACTTATTCTTGCGTAGTTCGTGAACGAACTAGGTCGTAAGAGCGCTCCCACAGATGATCAACGTGATGTAGTTCCCAGTGTTGCCAGCACCGATAATCAAAAGTAACAAGAGAGCTCATAAAGTAACATTTTCGCGGGAAAAGTGACATGAACTTATTTATAAAAATATTCTAATTCTGGAAAACTCGCTAAATTTAAGTAGCAAAGAGATACAACACAAAAACAAATTGTTAAAAAAATAATTTAATGTTTCAATTCGATCTCCACCTCTGCAACGCTATATATGTATCATATATGTATATCTATCCATAACACAAGCCTTACAGTGCTTACTTAGTGTGTTACTATATTGTTATTATAATATCGTAGATTATTTTCAAAACTTGATTAAAATATTAAAAAAAAGGTAAAAAATAAAAAAGGTTATTTTAATCACTAAACTAGGCAGTGTATTTATAGCACCAATAAACTTAGCTTATTTACTTATTTACAATAATTATATACATGTTATGATAGTAGAAATTCTCTTTGACAATGATGTTTTTCAAATATTGTGTCACTCGTATATCAACTTACAAATATACGACTTTGTATACAGTTCAAGATTTGTGAATAGGTGATTTGTGACCCACTTAACCGTGGTGTGTTTGCTGAGTATCCCTACGTAAAGCCGTGATACACAGACCACGTTTAAGTATAGGAGCGGCGGAATGTGCACGGTCATATAACTTTATTGTGGAATTAATAGCTGCTCTCAAAATTTGTCCCATAAAACAGGAACAAAGAAGATGTGTTACTGTGATGTTATATTTTTTATGATTTAAACATTGATCTGCTAGGTTTTTTTCTAAAGAATTTATTATAAGAAAAAAATACGAGTTTGCTTTACGACTGAAGTAAAACTTAGCTCCATATTTATATATAGATATATATTAGATATACGAAACGTAACTGGCTATGAGAGAAAGAGAAAGAAAATGTGTGCTCGCACCCCTTCCTTGCCCCAACATAATATACGAAACGTTACTCTCTCTCCTTCTATCTTCAACTTATATCTCTCTGTCTCAACTTTCGTTGGTCTCGTCCGTTCACACTTTTCGTAACACTCTTGTCACGCATTCACCAGCTTACTCCCCAAGTGAAGAAGTTTTACTTCAAAAAATCCACTTGTCTTATCTGTTGATCGGCATTCGAACCTAAATCCATCTCTTTCCGGGCGAGTACTTTTTCAATTGACTTACCGTCCTTTCTCTCAGTCCTTCCTTAACAATATTTAGTTATTATTCAGAGAATTATTCTCCCAAGACCTTGACAGACCTGTCTAATTCTTTCAAGTATTTCTTAAATGCTTTAAAAACTCAGTATATTATAATTTCATCGCATTCTTTTGTTTACTTCTTGTTGGATACTTGTAAACATATTACGTTAGATGTCGTTGTTGTTGTAGTATTTGGAAGGTCAGGAGATGGCGCTGCCGTAGCTTAAGAAAATATTAATATTAAAAAACAGGTCAAGTGCGAGTCGGACTCGCACATCGAGGGTTCCGTAAAATATTTTTATTATATGATGTAACTAAAAATTTACGGGTTTCGCAATTTTTCCTTTATCTATGCTATAAGACGTTGCTTCGTACCAAATTTCAAGATTCTGAGTTCACGGAAAGTACCCTGTAGATTTTGATTTCCTTGCGAGTATCGAAAATTTGCGGAAATTTGTGGCATAAACGGCTGTATCTTTTGATTGCGTTGGCTTAGAAGTTTAATTTTTTCACAGCTCTAAGGGACAGTAGACCTGAATATTTGATATAAATTCCAGCTTGAGACCTCCACGTCTTCCTGAGAAAAAGGGTCTTGACAGAAAGACAGACGTACGGACGGACAACAAGGTGATCCTACAAGGGTTCTGTTTTTTCCTTTCGAGGTGCGGATCCCTAAAAAAGAAAAGATTTCGGAAGTTTAATTGGAAGAATACTCGCTCCTAACATATGGAACTGAGAGAAAGTACACAATCAAGGCAAAAACGTAAAATGGCAGGTAAGCCTTAGTTTCAGAAAAAGAAGGATGATAAATATTTTTTTGAAATTTCCCAACTTCTTTAAAGACATTCAAACCATAAAATCAACTACCTAATTATGACTTTTAAATTTAACAAAGGCTGTTTTGGCTCGTTAAGTAATTAGAAGACGTGGTTCCCAATTTGCCAATTCGGAAATTAAGAAGTTACTGTAAGTCTTGACTGCATCTTCTTCGTTTTTGTAGCACAATGAAAATCCTTTATGGATTATTGGTGGCAAGGATATGCTGGATTCCCTCTGCCATGGTGTTTGGAGCATAAGCAATAGTTTACCCTAATTAAAACCACTGCAAAGTACTGCCATTTTCGTCGAAGTCCAGTGGTTATTCGTGGTATGGCCTATCTCGCTAAGATATTTTCCGTACATAAGGAAGACTTGTGTTGTGTCTAAATAGAGTCATACATAGGCAAATGATAAGGACATTGTCATTAAAAATTTCAAATTATAGTTACACTAGCTTTTAACCGGGGCTACGTTGGCAATGCAGACTACCGGTTAAATGTTATATATCTCTTCCTTGGGAACAGTACTTTTTCTGGATAAAAGGTACCCTATTTACTTTTTTATACCCCTGGCAAAGTGTATGCAAAATTTCATGATGATCGATTGAGTAGTTAAGGCGTGAAAGTGTAACAAACAAACTCACTTTCGTATTTATAATATTAGTAAGGACTATAAGGCTTTTACCAAATATGATATATAGCCTATCATTTGCGCAATTACATATTTTCACCATATATCAAATTTTAAAATCGGTTAACCTGTTCCTGACTTATTAAAGGACATACAGACAGACAAACATTTTAAAAATATATATAATTGATAATACGAATATTTCTCATAAAATTTGTCCAAAAAATAGATGTATAGACAGAGACTACAGATTTATATAGTAATATAAATAGGTAGTTAAACGACTTTGATGGTACAGTTGCTTGTACGCCCAATTTTACGGATTTCGGATTTTCAATAAATGCATTGCCAATTTTTATCTATCTCTTCTATATATATAAATAAAACTCAACGTTTGTATGTTTGTTCTCTATTCGTTCTTAAACCATTCATCAGATTTTGATGAAACTTTGCTAAGTTTTTGTATGCATGCCGGGGAAGGTTTATATGTATAGTCAGTAAAAAAGAGCATTACAAAGCATGCCGGGTGCAGCAAGTATCGAATAAAAAGGTATTTTATCTTTATCTTATCTTTAAAAGTTAATGTTGGAAAATAATTAATTATCTTTTAAAGGATATTTAATATCGTTTGGATTTGGAACATCATATATATTTTCAAAATCGCAATATATTTTTCGCGTTAAATTTGGTTGTTAATGTGAATACACCTTTACGGTCAGCAGTGCCCGTGGCGAGGGAACAAGGCCGGTGAGTCGATCAATCAATAGTTCACCAACTTTATTTATTCGTAACTCGAAAAAGGATGTATTGTGTCTCAAAAAGTTAGGAAGTTCGAATTTTCAGACATTTTGTTATATTTCCAAATGTTATTAACTATAACCTTCGTGGTTGAGTGGCTCGCATACGGGTTTACTTGGTAATGTCACTCCGAGTTCCTGTATTCGATTCCCGGTCGGGTCATCTTAGAAAACGAACTATTATATATTGGCTCGAGTCTGCGTGTTGTGGTACCGGGCTTTAGCTACTTAACTTGGGTTCGGAGCAATAAATAGTATAAATATGTAGTATATGATGCTGTCTAATTTATATTTATAACTGCATTTATATTTTTTTAATATTTAAAAAATATTAATGATAACACTAGTAAGATAAAAATATGTAGCTTACTTCCGCAAAACTCAAGCAGTGTGCACACGAGCACTTAGTGCTTAGTGCACGGTCTAAAAGCTCCTGATGATGCTCCGTGTGGGGGCGAAACACGTGTAGAGTAATTGCTGAAGGTGCCGGTGTCTGCGGTTTCTGCATTTTTTTGCGGGCGGGCGATGCATACTACTTGAGTTTTGCGGAAGTAAGCTACATGTTTTTATTTTACTAATGGATATGGACTTCCGCCAAGTAAAAACTGATTCTATCAAATACAATGATAACACTTTTTAATTTAAATTTAAAGAAGTGAGAGTTCTTCCAAGTAATATTTGTTTTATTTTATAGTATATCGGGATGGTAGAAAGTGAAAACCTATGATCTCTGACTATCTCTATGTGAAGAAGGTGTGATTATATGTATATATGACTTTGTGTATTTTTGAGGGCATTTCCTGTTAACCTTAAATCATAACAAATAAACGGCGACAGCTTTGTATATTTATAATTTTTGAGATTTTATTTTATACCTTAATATCAATTAGCCTAGTCCAAAGTAATCACTGTATGGCTTGTGTTATGGATACTAGGGTAACGGGTAGACAAACATATATTACATACATATGTAATATTAAAAAAATACATAGATACCTATTAACCCCCTTCGGGACTTGAAACCAGAACAGTTGGTGTGAAAGGCAAGATCGTCAAATTCATCTTTATTCCCACGTTTTTCTCAGGTCGCTCTCTTGTTTGTCTGTCTGTCTGTGCAGTTGGATTCTTGCAACTCAATTTTGAGGCACTTCCCGGCCACATAGCGAGCTGAAATTTTTGGAGCAAGTCGCTAGCAAGTAGTTTAAGTTTAGTTTAAGCAATACGCTTTCGGCAACTTTCACTTTTGTATGGGGCTTATCCGATTGTTGCGTAACACATAGTTACTTCGTTGAGTTAATAATTAAAAAGAATAAAATAATAATACTAGATTTAAAAATCTAAAAATACCACATTTTTCAGTGACCAAAAAAGAATAAAATAACCCGGCGGGGCCAAGCGAGGGGCCACTCAAAACGTGGGGGCGCATGTTACTTATAAAGATGTAATGAGATGTATGATATGCATAGATGTTGAGAGTATTATTAAAGATGCGCCCACACGTTTTGAGTGGCCCCTCGCTTGGCCCCGACGGGTTATTTTATTCTTTTTTGGTCACTGAAAAACGTGGTATTTTTAGATTTTTAAATCTAGTATTATTATTTTTAATATTTTAGCGTTCATATTTTAATTAAATGATTGAAATCCCTTTCTTGGTTGTTATTCCTACCTGTCGCACTAAGCGCTTCTCAACTTCTTTTATAATGCGCACAGCAAAGGAGTGAAACTCCCTTCCCGCGTCTGTATTTCAAAGTACTTATAACCAGTCTGTTTTTAAAGCCAGGGTGAATAGGTACCTTTTGTATTAGCTCGTTCCATCGTGGATTCTGTTTTGGCCCCCGGGTTTGATTGGGATGGAAGAGCGAACCCATTCTAATGAAAAAAACTTGGCATTCTAGCGAAGGTGAGAAGGTACTTAACGCCGGAACAGTTGCTCAATCTTTACCAAGCGCAAGTTCGATAGTGTATGGAACTGTTCTCATCTTTGGAACGGTTCCGCCCAATATCAACTCCAGACGCTTGTGTCTATTGAAAGGAGGGCCAAGAAACTCATCGGCAATGAAGATCTTTTTGCTGAAGAGCCTTGAACGTAGATGAAAGGTAGCCAGCCTATCCGTTTGTTATAGGATACATTTCGGAGAGTGTGCAGCAGAATTGCACAGCCTTGTTTCGCCTCCCCATTTTTCATCGGACAACCAGACGTACGAATAGGCTCCACTGTTACATGGTGGATATACCAACGAGTCGCACTAAGCGTTTTGGTTGCAATTTTCTAATCGTACGCTTAAGAGTGGAACTCTTTGCCTGAGTCTGTGTTTCCTGATAAATGTAATAACGGGTCTTAAAGTCACGAATGAATAGGTATCTTCTTCAAGCGCCTTTCGATTCACGATAAAAAAAAAACCAAACCAAAACTTTTAGTGCACGTGAAGAATGGATACCGTTGCACTAATCAGATGTATGACTTTTGCAAGTTTAAACATTTGCCCCTTCCGAATTTGACCCGGGACTGTTTGGATTCGGAGTCACTTCCGCTCGGCCAAGCGGGTCGTCTATATTTGTCGATTTTTGTAGTATCACTAAATCTACGTATATATTTCAAATATCAACCGAAGTGTCCCAAGAACTGAGTCTGGAAACTGAAAGAATAAATAAATAAATATTACACAGCATCACATACATTGCTCTGAACCTGTTGAAATTAATATTATTGTTCAGTATTGTATGTGTAGTTAGTCCAGCTGATAACAGATGACGCTGTTAATTTCTAGATTGCGGTGTGGCCAAGTTGTCATGAATTATTAAAGTGTATTATCAAATATTTTTCCTTTAGCGCCACCTAGCATTTACGGTAGATGAACTACTTGCGGTTAACGCGTCATATGGTAACGCATATACAATGGAAAAAGAGCGGACAGACAAACAACAAATTTGTGATCTTAGATTATAGATTGCGGCGCCCCCTTCAGTGTTGTTTGGATTAAACAGAACTCAAGTAACTAAAGCACTTGTGTTATGGAATTCAGGAACAATGACGGTACCAGACCAAACCCGAGCCAATAGAGAAAAGTTCGATTTTCTAAATTGACCTGGCCGGGGGTCAAACCCGGGACTTCGGAGTGGTTATACTGTGAAACGGTATGCGAGCCACTCCACCACGTAGTCGAGCGTGTTAGTTAAGAAGCGCACCCTTTTTTAATAATACCATCGAAATTCTCGTAAGATTTCCGTCTTAATTGCTATAACCGAAATTTATCCCGGGTATCCATATCCAAATGATCGTTCCGCGAGCACGATAATTCCTTTCCTCTCCACGATACATCGTAACGACCTGATGGCCTTACAGAGCAATTCTCCGACCATTAGTTTTAGGTGAATTTCTTAAAAATATTACACTAAATTCAAATTTGGTTATAAATTCAATTTAGATCAATTCAAAAACTATTTATAGTCAACAATCATGACATTGTTATATTTTGATAATTCACTTATCATAAATATTGTTAATTTTTTGATTGTTTGTTTAAATGCTTATTTCCCCTACAAGAATACTGTAAGCACTATCTAATGAACTAAGAAGAGTTAATATCTATAAATCATAGAAGTGACAACACAACTTTAAGTTTTATTTCGTATTTAAAAAATTAGTAAGTTTCCGTGACTTATCTATGCATATCTATACTAGTATATAAATTTGTAGGCTCTGTCTGATTTATTTTTGGACGAATTTTATGATAAATATTCGCTTTATGACTCATTTATACCAATTTATTTATATTATATTTATAATTATAAAAAGTAGTAGAGTTTTTAAAATTTTGTCTTTCTTTCTGTCCGATTGTATGTCCTACGTCAAAGACAGGTTGACTGATTCCGATTAAATTTGTTGTATAAATCAAAATAATTAAAAAAAATAGTAAAGATAGATGTCATTCAAAGCAGCATCTTTAGTATCTCTAGTATTTTGTACGTATTTGCATATGCCCTTGCATATTCATCGCATTCCAGACCTTGGACCGGTAACACGTGACTGAATTTTCGTATATAATTTACATTAATTTGAACCACCCATAACTACTGCTAGAATAACTGTTAAAATTAAAAATAATTATTATAAATCATTAGATGTAATATTTTAGCAAGATATGATGTGAATACTTTTAACATAAATTAAACTGGTTGTAATAAAGTCTCCACAGGTGGGACTCGAGCACTAGTTTTTTTGACAAATATTTTTTTCTGAGTTTGTCATATTTAATATGTATAATGTAAATTTGATTTGTCGCCTATGAAATAAACGGTGTGATTATAATTATAAATTAGTAAAAAATATAGCGTAATCGAATTATTTGATATTATGATAATTTTGCATTTCATAGCTATAAATAATATTACATATTTAATATAATGATATAATTATGAAAATAATAAATGAATACGGTTTATTGTAAATTATTTTTTGTGTATTAATTTCCACGCCGAACAAATTATTCGTATTATTTGTCACCTATTTATACTAACATATTCTTGGAAATAAAAGCTTATCTTATCTTATCTTTAAATGTAAAGTATCAGGTGTATCAGGAAATTTGAATGGGTTAAATAGGACTGAATGGACATATCGTTTTTTAAATTTGTTTGAATGGGGAATGGCTTATGGACCCAACTACCTTTGTTTTTGCTTTCTGTGGCAACCTATTAATAAGGCGGCACCAATATGTATATACCACAAACCCTGTTTTAGCTTTAAAGGTGTATAATGTTGTCGGCTATCCAAATAGATAAAATAACACGAGACAAGAAAAAAAGTCAAAGTTTTGTTGTACCCAAAAGTATTTTCGAAATTCACCTTTCTAATCATAACATTTTTAAATCGTAGCGTGTCTGGAGCAGTTTTGTGAATGAAACGACCCGTAATTGGCCGTAGGCTATTATTTTAGGCAAGCCCTTTGCGGAGATGTGTTACTCCGAAACATGAACGAACTTTCATGGCTCAGGTGTTTTGGTATAATTTATCTCACCACTGACTAAGCAACTAATGATGAACTTGATCCATAATCGAAGGTCATGCGTACGTATAAGTACAAGTTAATGTGAGCTTGAGGTCAAAGTTTCTTACAACAAACAGTAAACAATGACAAATATTCATATAATTAAGATTCGAAACAGAAATAAACACGCTGTTCCAAATTTCAGACTTAAAAAAATAAAAAGCAAATTTTTCGGTAGAGGTTTAACTGTCCGTTTATGAAACTCACTACCAGAGGATATCAGAAAGGCTTAATCTTGGATCCTTTCGCAACAGAGTTAAAATTTATTTCCTTTCCATCAATATTGGTTGACGCTTTTTTATCTCTATTTCTTTCTTATCTTATTATTATTTTATATGCACCATTACCTTTAAAAATATTTATTTCCTCTTTTTCTCTCAATATGCGCACCCACTTCATTATTATCCTTTTATCTTTATTTATTCTTTTCACCCAAGGTTGCCTGGAAGAGATTGCGGTTTAGCAATAAAGTCGCCTGTCTTTATACCTTGTAAATAAAGCGTAATTTATTGCACACACAGATTTTTACAGATATATTATAACGTTCCACGCAAGCTGACTGAACCCTTTGAAAAGTTTAGTAAAAATCCACTCGCACGACCGAATGCTATTACCATATCGGTAATTATTTAAAAGACAGGAATGCGTGAAGTTAATAGCTTTTTTTCTATTCACTGTTTTGAAAGGTGATAACTGTATAAAATCCGTTCATTTCAATAGTAAATTCTTCTTCTTCGTAAGTCCTACGTAGGAAGACCTTGTACTCCCTTTTTATGTGTTACATTACAGTCATACAATATTTAAATAGACTTTTCTTGTACTACCAAAACGCAGGCGGCATCACTGCGTCTGCTGCACTTACAACGGAGCCCCTAGTCGCGATACACGAATGGAGTGCGACCGCGCTATAATATCACTATGTATTAATGAGTTATGTTTGCAGTTACACTTGCGATATGGCCCAAATTTACAATTATCAAGTGCTTGTCCCGAATAAACTATTCTCGCATAGCTTGTGGTCTCTTATTAATTTTAACTTTGATTCTAAGTCATTATATACTTTGATTCTAAGTAAAAATTACTATTATACAGAACGGATTTTATACAATGTAGCGACTACATATATGCACGTATCGACTATATATTTTCACGTAGGTAGATTAAGCACACGGTTCACCGATAAGTTAAAATTGTAATAAGCACGCATTATCATAGTGTATAAGTCATATTGTACCCAAAATAAATCAGACGTCATCACACCTTGTCTCGTTATTCAGTTACCATTTATCATTACAAAAAATATAAAATAAATCGAAACAAAGCCATTAAATCCACGCACTCTTACCTTTTAAATAACCTTTGTTCATAAGTGCATTTTTAAAAGCCTTTTTAAACTTTTCAAAGGGTAGTTCAGTCAGCATTTGTGAAACTTTGCTATAATCAATGTTAATTCAAAAAAATTGTAAGATTTTTTTTACGAAAATCTATTAATATAAAACTCTTATAGGTATTGTGGTGTAATATAACTTTATCTTAAACGATTTGTGTTGGCTATCGACGAATTAGCTTCGGCTTATACATCCCGTGTTGTAAAAAACGTTTAGTATAATTTGTTGTGGTGCGTTAATAGTTTTATCCGAATTTGTGTAAACCGGCTTTAAATCTTTTCGTTTTTTTTTCTTTATAGCTCCGTTTTGTTTTTGTAGTAGTCAAAGTTATTGTTTCCTATTTCAGTAAAATAGATTGTTGTTTTGAATTATAAGATGACGTATTTATTTTTTGCATTCACAATGCCATCTATATATAAGGTGGAATCAAATTAACTGCCAGGACTTCGTGGAGTGGTTGGGTCAAGTGTAAAGAATATGCTTAACTAGGATTTTATATTGTAAAAAAATAAAAGCTTTTTTTCGTTTTTTTCGAACTATGACTTCATTTTATCACTTTCACTGTCATTTCCTATACTTAATAGTTTTTTTCAGTTCACCTATTAACTATAAAATTAACCAAACTATCTCCAATTAAAAGTAGGCATAATCACGCACAGCTGATCGCGCGGTACAATGAACCGCAGAGCGGGGAGCGCAGCGCGCGCTCCTTTCATTACAATACTTAAAAATACGTAAAATACTGAATTGCTGCTTCCTTCAATAATAATCTATACTATGATAGTTATAACGGATTACCTAGGTACCTAATAGTTCGATTGTAGGCAAGTTCAATAATACTTGTATAATAAATGTAAGCAGTTTAAGCAAAGAAACAAACCATCAAAACTCTAAGTACTACATTCAATGACACTGGCGTGGAAATTAAAGAAGAAGTTGGAAATATCTAATTTATTATACTGTATAGTAAACACTTACGAGTTCCGAGTAGGTCTTGGTAGCCGATAGTAATATTAGTAATCTATCATATTCCTTTCCAATGCGGCAGGACCGCGAGGTCTACCAGCGTCGGTCGCCCGTCGGTGGGTCGAAGCGGCCACGTTTTCGGAATCGATTACAAAGCGTTGTGGCTACCTCTTATCCTCTCAAACCTTTCTTCATGCCGTCTTACGGCAGTACTGAACACCTCATTACATTCACGGTAGTAAAACACCTTTTCCAGGAGTACATGGACTCCTAGTTATTATGACGAAGCATGATTAACATCGGTTCACTTACGATAACACACAACAAAATACGTGGACGCTGACTAGAAAGCGACTGCGATTCGAAAAATTATTGCTTGAAGCACAGATGTATACCTACTTGTAAAGCATGGCTGAGTGATTGTTTAGGGCGTCGTTACACCTTAAAAACATGTTGATTAAACATATGACTATAAGTCTTTTTAGGCTTCGATTTTCAATTAGATTTGATTTAAAAAGGTAAATACAGATTTTTCTTTACTATAAAAACAAGTAAAATTGAGTTCGGAAACACAAATCATATTCGAGTTTATTATTTTAGATCAACTGCGGAATATTATTTTCACTAATTTTAGTTTTTTAGAAGTCTTCTTTCGTAATTGTAATTTCGCACTAAGCAGTCAGTTTATACAAAAAAAAATTATTTGTTTTGCATTTTTTATTTTTCTTATTATATCGATTACTATAAAACTAATGAGTTAACCACCAATTCCGCAATTGGGAGGCCCTTCTTAGAATAACTGGCGAAAGAAACTTGAACATGAGGGACCGAACTCCATCTTACTTATATCATTTACAAAAAGAGCTAACTATATCACTAGGTCTTGCAGATATTAATTTATAAATTGGCTCATTGTAAAATGCAATTGTAAATTTCGACGCGTCTACCAGCATCACGGTAGCTCAGCGGTCGCCTGGATAGTGAGAGGTCGTGAGTTCGAAATCCACTTGAGGACTCGGCGATGTTGTTTTTTATAGTCGTATTTTATTTCATAGAATTATGGCATTGTGAATGCTTATAAATAAATACAAGTCCAAGCTATGTACCATCCAGCACAGTGGTAGAATTTGGTTTTGTTTTGCATTCTCTTTACTACTAGTAAAATTTAGCGAGTTTTAAGTATTAGTTTTTTTTTTCTAAATAAGATGTTACAGTTTTGACTATCGGCTACTGGCAACACTAGCGCACGCAGTGTGTAAATAATATAATAATCATAACATACCATAATGTTGTGTCTGTAAATGACTTAAAAATAGTAGTTTGATATTATAAAACTTTGTAATTGTGTCAAATGAAAAAGGAATACTATCTCGATTTCTGCGTGTAGTGTATTTTGTGTACGGTATTAACAACCTAGATAGAAAATGCTAATTTTGTGATGTTTTGTGATAACTTGTTAAGACATACTTCCAACTTTAAGTATTTAAAATACTTACGGTATCCAATAACATTTGTAAAAAAGCAATGAACTTTTGAACGCCTGAAGGTAATAATTTATAATATCAGTAAGGCTTATTATCTTGGTAGGTACGGTATCGGTTTTTGTGTACATAATACCACATTAACAAGCGGGAGCCGTCAGAGGTGATAGAAAGTTATATTACCATAAACTAAGTTCTTTGTGCTGTGATGTGATGTAAGTGTATCGGCTACCAAGACCTTACACCAAATTCACCGACCTCGTAAGTGTTTCCTATAGAGCATAATAAATTAGATATTTATTTAATTTTCCACGCCATTGTCATTGAATGTAGTATTTAGAGTTGTGATGGTTTGTTTCTTTGCTTATGTAAGAGTTACGAAAATATTATCCAAGAATCATTGAACTTGCCTACAATCGAACTATTAGGTACAGGTTTTACTACAGTATAGGCTTTACCTAATAGTTCGATCAGAGTATAGATAGTTATTAAATGAAGCAGCAATTCGGAAATTCTTAAGGTTGACGTTTTTTGAAGTGTTGTAATAAAAGGAGCGCGCGCTGCGATCGCCGCGCTGCGGTTCATTGTACCGCGCGGATCAGCTGTGCGCAATTATGCCTACTTTTAATTGAAGATAGTTTGGTTAATTTTATAGTTAATAGGTGAACTGAAAAAAAACGATTAAGTATAGGAAATGACAGTGAAAGTGATAAAATGAAGTCATAGTTCGAAAAAATCGAAAAAAAGCTTTTATTTTTTTACAATATAAAATCCTAATTAAGCATATTATTTACACTTGACCCAACCACCTCACGAAGTCCTGGCAGTTAATTTGATTCCATGTTATACATACAAATTCCTTGTCAAAGTGTTTGACCGCAATGAACTCCGAATGTACTCAATCAATTTTGATGTTTTTTTTATTTTGCTGGTTTTTTTCCGATTTAGCACATAGGATAAGTTTTATTTTAATTTATAACACAGCAACGCGTGGACAGATCAGCTAGTTTCTATAAAATAAAAAATACGACTATTAAAATCCACCTCATCTCTTGAATTCTCTTGAGTGTTCGGAGATGTAGTTGTTTTTTTATGGGCGTAATTTAAATCTTATTAGATTACTTCAAGAAAACCCTTTTAAGACTTCACCGGTGAGCAAGTGGTTTTTTTTGCGCCCCTAGTGACTGGGCACCCTCCAAATTCGGGGGAGGGAGGTAGTGAATCCTCCATGGATACTTCGGCCTGGCTTCGAAGTTTCCTTCATCTGAGGCGACCGCCCCTCTAGTGGGGCGGTGCAAGACCAATTGGCTCGCATCTCAGTTTTTATAGTAGCCATTCCAAGGTCACGGGTTCGATATCTAGCCGAGTCAATGTAGAAACTTGTCTGTATTTGTTTAGATGTTGGTGTTCTGTTACTACCGTTGTTTCTGAATACCATAGAACAAGTTACATCTGTCTTTTTTAACTAAAAAAAATATTATTTTTTAAAAGAGTTCAGAACAATAAATGTGACGTTGTCTAATATTTATTTATTTCGGTGGAGTAGAAAGTAATGAATGCCTGGATTTGATGATCTTGTATCTATAAGTTTTATTATGTCTGCCACTTAGTGTCTGGTAGAGTAAATAAGCACTAACTTTCATCACTTAAGACTATTGTAGGTCACTTATAATAATAATTAATAAGCACAATATTAATGCATCAATAATGCGAAACCAAAGAGATGACAAATGTAACTTTCAATAAATGGCATTTTTTTCTACAAACACTTAAAACATGTAGTCCACATTCCAAATTAATTACACAAACAGTGTTATGGGTATGCTATGAAATATAATTATAAACATTAACCCAAATAACTTATTATGAACTTTTAAATTTAATCACGAATTTAACTTAATATGATAAAATAAATTGATTAAAATAACTCAAATAATTAAAATAGTCAGTTATATGTAACCTTTATGACCTACGTCATAAAGATGAAGACTGTGCAAATAAAGTAGCTTCTGTGTATATTATTTTATAAATGGACCTATAAAAGTCTAAAAAAATCCTTTATACCTTGTTCTAGTCATATTGGTATGTAAGTTACTACTTCAGGGCAAATATGAGTACTTTTTACATTGAGCAGAAACAGGATTCCAAATCTGGCCTTAGTTACTCATAAAATAAGTGTCGTTCGATTATTCGCGAAGGTAATTTGGTGATTAACCTGACACTTCCAGTAGACCACAAAACGGGCAGCAGCGTATTCCATATAAAATGAACTTGGGGTGTAACAGAATATGTGAACTGTTCGATGCAATGTACGTCGCCTATCGCACCTTCAGTTCGAGTTTCGGAACGGGGTGATGTTTGTGTGACTAATACGACCAATTTTTACCTGAATCATGGGTATTTATATATCGTCGTTTCAGCTAAATGTCGTAAACTGCCGGACAAAGGCCTACTCCAAGGATCTCCAGAACGACAGGTTATGCCCTGCCCGCATCCAGGTGCTTCTCGCGACCTTGACTAGATCGTCGGTCCACCGAGTGGGAGGCCTGCCTTCATTGCATTTTCCTGTCCGTGGTCACCACTCGAGAACATTTCTAACCCGATGGCCATCAGTTCTACGAACTATGTGTCACGCTCAATGCTACTTAAGTTTGGCAATTCCGTGGGCTATGTCGGTTTCTTTGGTTCTCCTACGGATCTTTTTGTTTCTGATTCGATCACGGGACGCTCCACTCTCCTTTGGGAAACCTTGAGCCTTCTTATGAGACCCATAGTAGCAGACCACGTCTCCGTATATAGATTTCTATGAATTTACATGTTTGTGTATCATAGTCTTTCGTTGCTAACTTTGGGCTAGGCTAATTGGTGTGAATGTAAGGAATAAAATTATTTTTACTTTTTTCTATTTGTTATTTTTATTATTATTTAAAAGGTAGTGCAATAGTTACTTATTGCGTTAAAGTTGATTATGGCAATCTGAGAACTAAGAAGTTGAAGACTAAAAAAGTTAGACTGCGAACATTTTACAATGAAAAAGGTAAATTTTTTGAAGGATTAGTCATAATATTTTTGATCATGTATTTAACTAGAGGTCGTAATAAATAATAAATAAAAATATACAACAGGTAAAAGCGAAACGAAATGAGTAAAATTGAATGACATTTTTCGTTGAGCTGTCAAAGTGTGTTTTTTTTCTTTCCTGTCCTTATATCCAGGTATGATTGAGATATAATCGAATCTCATTAGATTTATGATTGGAAATATTCAAATGTTTCGTTACATGTTTCAATACTTCAATAATTCATGGTTTTGCCACTTCGAGGTCCCGAGTTCCATACAAGGATTTTCCGAGAAAGCTTAGGAATCGCAGCAGGGTTTCAAAAGAATTGTCCCTATATGTGTTTTAAAATCTATCTTAGAATTCTATGATAAAAGATATGCCTTTTCAATATAAAAAAACCTTTCATCATTAAAAAAATACTGCATAATTGATATTTTATATTAACAAATACTAGAAAAAAATCGACTCAGTTCACAAGTCAATTCTCAGGCGGGAATCAAATCCACAACCTTTGGATGTTCGGTCCAATATGCTCTCCCAATAAAGCTACAGAGCTTTGTAAACAGTTGTCGAAATTTTCTAGTACTTTTCTACTTTTTACGCTGTAAGCCAGCGTTGTCTCATTAATGAGAGGAACATACTCTCCTATTCGAAAGACACTTTGAAACATGCAAAAAATTTATAAAATCATCTGATTTCCATTTTTTCATCGGACAATCAGACTTACAAATAGGAGTCATCATTACATGGTTGATATACCAAAGAGCACTAAGCGTTTTGGTTCTAATTTTGTGGTCCGTACCGCTGAAGAGTGGAACTCTTTGCCTCAGTTTCCTGATAAATACAATTTAGGCGTCTTCAAGTCACGAGTGAAAAGGTATCTTCTAGGCAAGCGCGTCACATTCTAGATCGCATTGACGCTTACCATCAGGCGAGATAGCGGTCAAGCGCTTAGTTATTCACGATTTAAAAAAATCATAAAACTACATAAATGTTGAGCGAACAGAGTTTTTATACCATTAATGATTTTTTAAATTAAAAATGACAATACCACTGACATCACAAATAATAATTTATTGACTTGCAATGATTTTTTCTTACTTATTTGTTATTATTGCGTTGTATAAAAATTATCAACTACTAAAATAAATATCAATGCAAATTATTAAAATAAAAAAATATTCCTGATCCCGGCTATTTATTCAGTAAAACAATGACAAAAGTTTATAAAAAAACTAGCAGCCCGTTCTGACTTCGCACGTGTGGACAAAATTCTTTAATTTTTTCTAGCAATAAATATAGCCTATGTTACTCAGCGTGAATGTAGCTTTCCAATGATGAAAGAATTTCTGAAATCGGCTTAGTAGTTTTTGAGTTTATTCATTGCAAACATACAAAAATACAAATATTTTCCTCTTTATTATATCAGTGTAGATAGTGTAGATTTGCATTTTTGTCATCACTATTTTTGGCAGGTTTTCTATAATTTTGATCAAGGTTGAATTGTTTCAAAAGATATTTTTGCATGGATTCACACAGTGGTTGACCGCAGGTAGTTATTATGGACAAAATAGATCGTAATTTTTATTCAGCGATGCAACGGACAATAATTAAGGTGCGCAGATCGATTCTTCCCCGTGAGACGCGGATATAGTGCCCTTTACAAGATACGATCGCTACCTGATTACGATACGATTTTTATAAGAAAATTACTACCATTAGCTCCTGGGTACTGATATGATCTGTTTCGCTAGGTGTTATAACTGTTATTGAAATAACTGTGCCTGAGTCTGTATCACTTGATAAATACAATTTAGGGGTCTTCAAGGTAAGAGTGAATAGTTATCTTCTAGGCAAGCGCGTCATATCCTAGATCGCATCGTCGCAAACCATCAGGCAAAATAGTGGTCAAGCGCCTGCCTATTTAGTAAAAAAATAAAAAGTAAAAACCTCATATAGCTTACTTACGCAAAAAAGCAAAATGCACCGCCTTTCCATCCACAAATAAATGCAGATACCGCAGACATAGACTCCTGATGATGCTTAGTATGGGGGCGAAAAACGTGCAGAGTAGTTGGTGAAGGTGCAAGGTATATCGGTGTTCATGGTATCTGCATATATTTGCAGTTCGGCGGGCGGTGCGTCTTCTTTGTTTTTTGAGGTTAAAAAAAACTATCGACATATCTAAAAGATGAGTACTCATTTAAATATCATTTCAAAAAAAAACACCAACGTGATATTTACTAATTGCTACTACATATAAGCTCCGCCAAAAAAATATAAGCTTTATAATACAAAATTATTTATTACTATTAAAAATTGCGGTTTTATCAATATTTTAGTACCAATTATTACTATATCTATACAGTGGGTTGTGTCTTTGTCTGTTTGCTCTTTTTCCCGCTCTTTTTCCAATTTATATGCGTTACCATAGCAACGCGTTAACTGCAAGTAGTTCGTCTACCGGACGCTAGATGGCGCTAAAGGAAAAATATTTAATAAAAGAAAAAATTAAAGAATTTTGTCCACCCATGCGAAGCCGGGACGGGCCGCTAGTAATATATAAAAAATTTTGATGTATTAAAGCACTAATTATTATTTTTATTTCAAAAGTTGTATCGTGAATTGTAAAAGCCCTCGAACGAGATTTTTGTCGTTTATTTTTTGTTTGGTTGAGATATTGTAATGAAAGTGAGATGGTACTTTGCATCGCACTAGAATTTTATTATACGTACGCTAATTATGTCTAAGTATTTAAGTACAGTTAACCTCTGTGCATTTTTTTTACTTGTAACTTGAAGAATGTAGGTTATGTTCGTTTAGTAATAAGCAGTTGCTTTTGTTTCAGTTTTATTCTAGTAATTTTGTAGTTACTTGCTCATTTACGCACAGTGGGCTAGGGCTTTGTATTTATGAGCATATTTTAAAATGAAAGGTTTCATCTTCTGAATCATTTTCATAGCTTTTTAAATTACAAAAAAATTAAAAACAAAGAACTGTCTTTTTTAATCTCCTAAAAATCAAAATCTTTTGTAATCTACACTAATATTATAAAGAGGAAAGATTTGTATTTTTGTATATTTGCAATGAATAAACTCATAGACTAATAAGCCGATTTCAAAAATTCTTTCACCATTGGAAAGCTACATTCACGCTGAGTAACATAGACTATATTTAATGCTAGAAAAAATTTAAATAATTTTGTCAATCCGTGCGAAGCCGAGACGGGCCGCTAGTATGATATAACTTTTGCAGTTCAGGATTTAATCAATCAAAATTGATTATTGATGTAATATAAAAGATCTTTTTAACACTTATAAATAAACCTAAAGTGATATTTTAGCATTGTGAGACAGGTATTTTTACCTATTCTCATGTTTATTTTGGTATCACGAACCAAATAAATATATTAAAAAAATATTACAATAAAAAATCAACTTGTTTCACTTATCAAGCGTGTATTGAACTCACATCTATCGCTATTCGGTCGAAAGCTCTCCCAATTAACGACCAAGACCTTTTTTCCAGTTTAAATCTATAAACTACGATCACAGTGGTTTGTGTGTTTGTCTGTACGCTCTTTTCCCGCTCTTTTTCCATTGTATCAATAACGTTACCATAGCAACGCGTTAACCGCAAGTAGTTCGTCTACCGGACGCTAGATGGCGCTAACGGAAAAATATTTAATAATAAAAAAGCCGGAACGGGCCGTTAGTCTATAATCTAAGAACACAAATTTGTTATTTGTGTGTTTGTCTGTCCGCTCCTTTTCCCGCGCTTTTAACGTACCATAGCAACAAGTTACCATAGCAACGCGTTACCGGGTCAGCTAGTTCTATACAAATAAAAATCTAGTTGTTAAAGGCAAGAAAAATATAATAATAACATACCTAGCTGTTTCCTCTTGCCTGGCTACTGTTAAGAAGTCAGGATTAAATATTACAACAAGAATGAACGTGATGTGAATACGATAAAAGTAGTTTTAATCTGATTTACAGAACTAGAAGGTAATGCATTAAATTTATAAAGTATTAGCGTTTACCCGCGGCTTTGCTCGCCTTAATAAAGACTACCTATAAAAGTTATACTTCTATCCCTTTCCAACGGTACTCTCTTAATGGATAAAAGATAAAGTTTGTTCTTGTCTGTACCCCTGTTTAGTGTATGCAAAATTTCAGAATTAACGATTGAGTAGTTAAGGTGTGAAAGTGTAATAAACAAATTCACTTTCGTGTTTATAATATTATTATATATAAGATTTTTGGGGTTAAATATATAATCTATAATTTGCGCGATTACATATTCTTATCACGTACTATATTTCATTGAACTTGGTTAACCTGTTCTTGACTTATAGAAGAACACACAGACAGACAGACAGACATAAATTTTAAAAATAGTAGAATTGGTATCAGTGAGTCATAAAAAATTGTCCAAAAAAATTGATGCACAGACAGATCGTACAGATTTATATAGTAATATAGATTAGGAAATGCTTTTATAGTTACTACTGTATACGTTAAGCTCACGATGACCGCTTCCCACAGGGTCGGCCGAAATTTCAAATTCAACGATTACCAATTTTGAATCTTAAAGCCTCGAAATACAGGTATTTAGTTAGTTAGTGAGTCAAATCAGGCGTCATTCGTTTTTTGGCTATCAACAAATGTTTACCGTCTTAAGATTTATAATTGTTTGCACACATTCGTATTACAAATTAGAAAGCTGTACGTGATTTTGTTAAGAACACCAATAACGCACGTATTACAAGAATACCTCCAATCAAGTAAAGAAAAATTCAAAATTGCCTCCAAAAATAACAATTACTCAAAACTGCTAACTCTAATTGTAAGTATGATAAATATAAATAAACAAAATAATATTTATTTGATACACAAAACAATTATTGCAGTAGTCGAAGACTGTGGTCGCAGTCATTAGCGCCCACCTCTAGAACAGACATTTAAGACCCTTAGAGAAAACATGAGAAATAACATATAATTTTTTTATTTTATTAATAAATAAATAATATATATTTTAAATCATTAACTTTTACATTTGGATAAAGACTGTGTGTGTTTGGTGTGTAGATGTGTGTGTTTAGTTAAACTAGTTACGTATCATTTATTCTTTACTTTATCAAACTTTCTACCACATCTTAATCGATATTGAGGATCTTACATTGATATAAGTTTAAAGGATAAATATTTAATTCTTTATTAACCTTATTATAGAGGAGCCTTCTTCACCTTATCTTGCTTTATTTCTTAATAATGCTGGGTAATAATAATGAACCCTATGTTTGCGCAGAATAACATTAAGAACAAAGAGTTTACGAACCGAAAGAACTTCCCAGAATTCATATATTAATTTTCTAGAATATCTTTTTAGTGATATTAGCTGTCTTGCTAGAGGCACCCCAAACTGTTATGCAATAATTGATAATAGATTGTGCAAGGGCAATATATATATATATATATATATATATATATATATATATATATATATATATAATTACTGTTTTTGGCCCAAGTGAAATGAAATAAAATAGTGTCGATCAGTAAAATTATTAATTGCAACAAACAGCGTGTATGTGCAGTAGGTATTCAGAAATAAAGAGCCAAATAAGGGAGTATGATGACGAACCATTAATTTAGCCTCTTTTCGTCTCAGCCAAAGCAAGCTGGAAAAAGGCCTTCCCCAAGGATTTCATCTCAAGAATCAGTGACCGGTCCTGCGCTGCCTGCATCCAGGTGCTTCCCGAAACCTTCACCAGAGCATCGGTCCATCGAGTCGGAAGGTCACGACACTTTGACTTTCGGTCCTTGGTCGCCACTAGAGAACTTTTAAGCTTCAACGCCCATCAGTTCTACGAGCTATGTGCCCCTTAACTGTGCCACTTAAGTTGGGCAATTCTGCGGACTTTGTCGGTTACTTTAGTTCTTCTACGGATCTCTTCATATCTGATTTGATCGCGTATGGAATCTTCGTGCATAGCAGGCTCCATCACCCTTTGGGTGACCTTGAGCATTTCTATTAGGCCCATAAAAAGGGACCACGTCTATGTTCCGTACAACATACACTGGTCAAAGTTACTATTCAATTCTTTTTATGATAATTTTTTATCTTGCGTTTTCTACTAATAGAAATCAGTTTTTCTTAGTCGGTCCCAGCTTGCGAGCCGATTCGATGTTTTTCTAGTATTTTTTATCTTATAGAAATATCGCATTGTGAATGCAAAAAATTAAATTAAATACATTATTATAGCTAATGTTTAATATTTATAAACATATTACTTTCGATGTTAAAGGTAGTTAGCTTTCAACATTGGTGGAACGATACTAGCTCATAGTAGAAGTTGAAATAAGTTTGTAAATTTCTACGCGTCTGCCAGTGTCTCGGTAGCTCAGCGGTCCGAGCACTTACCCGGATAGTGAAAGGTCGAGGGTTCGAATTACACATGAGGGTCATATATTATAGAAATATTGCATAAAAAATAAAATTTAATACATTATACTATAAAACCGCAAATTTTAATGAAAATAACTTATACAGAACCTATGAACAGTTTGTAACATGACACTCCCTCTAAAATTAGTTTACGATTACTGTCAATGCGATCAGAATTCATAACAACTTCCTGTAATTTACATAATTATATCATTATACTGATTAAATTCAATACAAGTAAGAAGAAACTCGCTTACAAATTTTATTGAATACTGTATCTAATAAATATAGTTAAATTATTATTCATAATTTATTATTTAAAAGCAATTTAGTTGAACTAATGGATCGAGATTTTTAAAGTGTAATGAACTGTAAGTTTTACTAAATTAGATTTTGTAACATGTTGTTATGCCAAAATTACGCTCTTTTTCTTCTTCTATACTATTATATCTTTTTATATACATATGTATATATTGAATTTAACCTTATTACTATATTGCTGGTTAATTATATTTTATGCTAAATCCAGTTAAATGTAAGTAAAGTAAAGTCGTTTTGTTATTTTAGTTCTAGTTTATACATAATTGAGGAGTGATTTTTCAAAGGCGCTTAAGGCGCTTATTTCAGCGAGGTACACAAAAATGCTTCTTTTTTTCAAAACTTTATCACTCTTAACTATGATTTTAAAATCAAATGCAAATGTGTTATTCTGTATGAAAATAAGATATTTTTCTGTAAATTTCCTTAGGGAATATATACTTTTTATATTTAATTCTGACGTTTTATAAAAAAAAAAAACAAATAAAATGCAAACTACAAAAAATTGCACACACCATTTTATAACAGAAACGGTGACGTTTAGGAGAAAAAGTGTAGAGACAATTTTCATAGATAATTTCATTAATCACAATTTTTGTCTGTTTTATTTTTATGACAATACTTACCGTTTGGCTAAAAAATGCTAAAAAAACATATTTGTGAACTTTGACCTTCAATATTTTTGACGTGATAACGCCTTATAAATCGATGAACACCGGCTGCATGCACAAAAAAGTATAACGTCCCGCCTGAGCCGAGCGTGCAAGCGAGAGCGCGGAACGAGCGACGATCGGCCTAAGCGTTCGACTTGTGGCGCATCTATCTCTCTTCCACTTCATGAAGTGAAAAGTTAATGTCGTTTCCATTGTTTATTACAACAACTTAATGTTAATTTATCGAAAAAAAAATAATGATAATTCAGTGATAATAATTCAATTCAATTCATATAAGTATGCAATTTCTCATCAATGTTTTCTTATGACGCTATCACGTAAAATTATCGTCCGTAAACTGACTTTACAGACAACCAATTTTTTTCTGTAAATTTCCTTAGGAAATATATAACTACTTTTTATATAAAATTTTGGATCAAAAGTTAGTTTTTAACATGACAGTGACGATGTGATTCATAGATTTTTTTTCTAGCAAAAATGGAAATAATCCCCTTTGCAAAAATCACTCCTCATTTGTATTATGTGATTGTTGGAATGGTAAAAATCAAATACCAATTCACTTATTGACTTTTTGTGATAATAAATGATTTTATCTACTCTGATACTATAATACAAAGATTCTAAAACTGAAAACAAAATGCTTATGACAAACATTACGTACAGGCCAAAAATAATAAAAATAGTAGTTTATGATACTGTTGCATAATAAGGGTTCTTATAACATGAGTGTGTTTTAAAAAAACGAGCCGTAGGCGAGTTTTTTTATAGTATCACACGAGTGTTATAAGACCAAGTTATGTACAGTGTCATACACTACTTTATCTACTCTCATACTATAATACGTAAAACAATATTGCAAACAAAACCAAACTTTGTTTAAATATTGAAAAGATTTTTTAAATGTCAAATGTTGGCGCCAAGGTGCAAACATCGATTGTGAATGCGTGTTGCGTCGTCGCGGACTCGTTCATTGAAACCTTTTTAAAGAAGAGGTTCAACCTCCTTGGTCCAGCTGGAGGTTGTATAGGTGTATCGTTATGATTAAAAAGTTATATTATGATACAGGTGTCCATACAAGACCTGTATCGTAATTAAACTTTTTTTTTTATTATTTTTGGCCTGTACGTAATGTTTGTCATAAGCATTTTGTTTTCAGTTTTAGAATCTTTGTATTATAGTATCAGAGTAGATAAAAATAATTACGACACAGGTCTTGTATGGACACCTGTATCATAATATAACTTTTTAATCATAACGATACACCTATACAACCTCCAGCTGGACCAAGGAGGTTGAACCTCTACTTTAAAAAGGTTTCAATGAACGAGTCCGCGACGACGCAACACGCATTCACAACCGATGTTTGCAACTTGGCGCCAACATTTGACATTTAAAAAATCTTTTCAATATTTAAACAAAGTTTGGTTTTGTTTGCAACATTGTTTTACGTAATATAGTATGAGAGTAGATAAAGTAGTGTATGACACTGTACATAACTTGGTCTTATAACACTCGTGTGATACTATAAAAAAACTCGCCTACGGCTCGTTTTTTTAAAACACACTCATGTTATAAGAACCCTTATTATGCAACAGTATCATAAACTACTATTTTTTTTATATTTGATGCCATATCTGGAACTAGTACGGAGGGTAAAATATTTTTGTTGTTGCTTGTACACTAATAACTTATGTACGATATTTTATTAAAGTAGTCGGTTTCGGAGTGATATATGTATAAAATGATATATAGATAAGGCATTAGTGAGTATTCTCTAATGTTTTTTCATTAATGTTTTTCTTAAAATTTACTAAGCAAACTCGATAAGAAATTTATATGTTTTTTGAATTATGTTTATTTATGGGTGTATAAATGAAATCAAATAAAGTGAACGTAAAGTGAGAATGTTTTTTTTAAATTTTGCAGGATTTGTTCCGACTTCGGACACAGAATATGTTTCATTTTTAAATTATTACATAGCAACTGGTGGCGAATCAGTTAGTGTAATAAAAAATTAAAAGATAATAGGTAATAAGTTAATAAAATAAATAATTATTTTTTTGGATGATATAGCATATTTAATTATTACACTTACGCACTTATTACATATATAAAAATAAAACCACATATATAAATAAAACTACTTATATTGGATCATTTTATATCAGAAACGGTGACGTTTAGTAGAAAAAGTGTAAAGACACTTTTTATAGATAATTTCATGATCTACAATGTTTGTCTGACCTATTTTTATGACAATACTTACCGTTTGACTTAAAACGCAAAAAAAGCATTTGTGAAGTTTGTCACTCACAATCATTGATCATAA
This sequence comes from Calamotropha paludella, assembly GCA_927399485.1. NCBI lineage: Eukaryota > Metazoa > Arthropoda > Insecta > Lepidoptera > Crambidae > Calamotropha > Calamotropha paludella. Next base: position 23,540,940 of record OV656817.1, on the reverse strand, counting down.
TCAATGGAGACTTTTTACATTTCATTTATAATTGTGTTCCAAACATTTGTACCAATTTTCAGCAGTTTTTGCACTTCAACATGTCTATTTGGATCGGACTTTGTTGAGAGAGAGATGTTTTTAAGGCAACTAATTGTTATATTTAATTTAATTATGATAACATAGATTATTGTTATTTAAGGTGGACATTGCTTTTAGTTAATTTTTTTTTTTATAATTTTTGCATGCCATATTTTGGCAGAACATCTGGGTTAATTTACTGTACCTTAAAATGTCTAAACATCATAGTAGAAGTTGGAATACGATTGTAAATTTCGACACGTTTGCCAGCGTCTCGGTAGCTCAGCGGTCAGAGCATTCGTCCGGATAGCGAAAGGATTCGAATCTCACCTAGTAGTTGTTTTTTACATGCGTATTTTATATTTTATAGAAATATTGCATTGTGAATGCAAAAAAAAAAGAAAAAAGAAAACATGATTGTATTTACCATGTTCCATGCAAATAAAGACTATTCTATTCTATTAATAGTCAGGAAAGCGCCTGATGAAAATATTAAAAGGTAGTAAGCAGATGTATGACGACCATAACCTTAGTCATTCTATGATCACACCTGTAAAGGAGTCGAAATCTCAGGATTAAACCTATTCTATGTCCTAAGTCGAAACAAATCGAGGAAAATGAAAACAGAGATCGCCTAAATCGGTTGAATAGTTTCGGGGTTCATCGCGGTCAAACACTGTGACAGGGAATTTTTATATATATAGCTGGCAAATTTAAAATAATTTATTTTACTGCAATAGGACACTATAACTTTGACTACTACAAAAACAAAACGAAGCTATAAACAAAATATCGAAAAGATTTAAAGCCGGTTTACACAAATTCGGATAATATTAGATCGTTCTTGACAAGTGTAAGTCTGTGACTATAATTTTTACTGGGTGTAAAGACACCCAGTACTGTGATATTGTAAGAGAGCGATTAGAAACTCCGGTTCAGTAGTGATCAGGGTTACTTTCTACTCAACAGTCCCAGGTTTAAGTCCCGGAATGGACAGATGTTTGTAAGAGAGTCATGGGTATTTATATATTATAATACTTATTTATGTCTTATATACGTATGTACCCTTTACCCTAGTATCCATAAAACCAACCTGTTAGTGCTTACGTGAGCCAGACTAATTCGTGTGAGTGTACGAAATATTAACATTATTATTAATAAAACTAGCTGACCCGGTAACGCGTTGCTATGGTAACGTTAATTGATGGAAAAAAAACGGACAGACAAACAACAAATTTGTGTTCTTAGATTATCGAGACTAGCGGCCCGTCCCTGCTTCGCACGGGTGGACAATTATTTTTATTTTTTTTCTATTATTAAATATTTTTCCGTTAGCGCCCTCTAGCGTCCGGTAGACGAACTACTTGCGATTAACGCGTTGCTATGGTAACGTTATTGATACAATCGAAAAAAAGCGGGAAAAAGAGCGGACAGACAAACACACAAACCACTGTGATCTTAGATTATAGATTAAAGTAATATTCATTAGATACGCATAACAATTTTGAACAATAGCAGTTGAAGCTTTAATGACCGTAGTAGTCATGGACACAATTAAATGAAAAGTTTTATGTTCATTAATCCACCAATCAATCACTTACATACATATGTCCCTTTTATATTTTTTCTGTAAGGGTAGGTTGAGATCACAAATTTGACATCACTCGCTTGTTCAACTCTCATCAAACCCTTCAATAACTTGTCAAAAACGTCTTTACCTCAACCCATATCCAACTCAAAGTTCAACGCATGTGGCTCATCGATTGTTACGTCAGTTTCAAGTCAAATATACCTTATCGCATTTATAAATGTAAGAAGATAAAATAAAAAAGTATTTACAATTGTCTGTGGTATCCATAGATTTCTTGAAAGAATGCTAATACTTCTTGCTGCCTTTTTTCTCTTGCCAATGCTTTAGCGTATTAAGGAATAGGCAATAGTAAATAATCTACCGTTAAAACGTATTCAAATTTAAAATTGCAGATGTAAAGCTTTAGTTTCCCGACAAAAAGTCTTGATAAGTCAATACTTATTGGCGGGAAACTGTTTGTAGAAACAGATTATGTAAAACCAGAATTTACTTGTCTATGATAATTATCCTTTACTTATTTTGTGCCAATGGTTATTGGGAAGGTCTAGTGATTGTTGACTAAATTCGCAGTAAGAACGTTTATCTTAGGAAGAAAATTAAACATTTGTATTGGGACGTGATAATTTATTTAATTACTTATTAAGTAACTTACTAATTTAGTTAATAAGTTCGGGACTTAGGGATAAAGTTATGTAAAAAAATTAAATCGATACATCGACTAGTTTTGTAGTTTTGCAAAATCGAAATATGGAAACTGCTTTTTAAATAAGTAAACTTATTCATGTTATTATATATAGAAGATGACGATAGACGAAGTATACTTATATAGTTGGTGGCCTAAATGTGTTATTAGCATTTAGCGTAAATACTTATTTTTTTTCAGTTTGGTATTATTCTTTTTTACATTGTCAGATGGAAATCAGTAAATATTCAGTCATTAAAGCGTTACTCCAAACACAAAAAGACAGTGAATTTAGATTTAAACTTTTCTGTTCTCTTGTCTATTTTAATCTTCCAATCCCTCTGTTAACTTGGCATTTTTTTAATTAAGTTAATAAGCCATAGACAGAGAAATGTACTTACGAATTCGTCCTCAACAGTCCAAAGAACACACATAAATCACACACTTCCGCACTTAGCTTGCACGTCACGGCTGCGCGGGCGCACTTCGTAGAACACGTGCGACGCTACCGCACTCCAAATGTACACTGGATCGCTTGGGGCACTGATTTTTGAATATAGAATACATTGTTTTTAATCTTAAAAGGCTTGCTTACTTTTTTTTTAGAATAGGATTACATTTTGTTTTTAAACCAATAATATTTTATACTTTTTGGTCAGAGATTTAGTTAAATTAATATTAAAAAATTCATTGCATTTACTTTATGGATAGATTGAATTTTCTGATTAAATAAAAGCCTTTTTAATGAAGTTTTGTTTGTGGTTTTGATTTTTTGGTTACTTTTTAATCTGTATTTACTATAAATAGTAGTTATTCGTGTTTGAAACTTTCGAACAACTTTTGTTTAATGCTAATTATGTACCACTGTTTCTCAAGATTGTTGGAAACGTGTAATTATTCATTATTACTGAGAAATCAGACTCAATTTTTTTGTTTCTAATAACCTGCTTAATTAAAGAAAGTAGTCTCTTTTTGTATTAAATTAAGCTGTTGTAGACTAATAAGTACATTAATAAGAATTTGTTTAGTATTAAAAGAAAACACAAAAATCTATAGAATGTTTTTTATTTGCATCCTTAATTTTAGAAGGATGTTTTATTGTCTCCATTGCTAGGTAGTCTTTCTAGTACATTGCTCATAGAAGTCGTTAAATTAAAAATGAAAAATTACTTGAAACACACAGCTTAGACAAATTTTATTTTTGCCCTTTTATATTCACGTATATACAGAATATGCTTAAGGTAAAATAAATTCTTTTTATATTATTATTTGTGAAATATTCACAATTTCGTCAAAGCTTTTACAATCGGCTACATAATATGTTAACTTTTTAATAATTTTGAATTCCATGCAATAGCTTGTTAGAAACTTGACGCCTACGATTGCAAAAGCGCGAAAATGATAGGCTATAAATCATATCGCTAAAAACCTTATAGTCTTAACTAATATTATAAATACGAAAGTGTGTTTGTTACATTTTCACGCCTTAACTACTCAACCGATTATCATGAAATTTTGCAAGCGCTTTGTCAAGGGTACAAGAAAAGATATAGAGTACATTTCGTTAAAAAATACTCTTTATGAGGGATAGAAATATAACCATCAATCAGGCGAGCGGAGCTAGTAAAATTAATTTGATGTTAATTGATTTGAAAAGTATTCAAAATATAATTTTATTAAGTTTTCTTAATACAAAACTTAGTCTGAAATATTTATGTAATCCTTGCTGAATTTCATTTACTTAGTTTTTGAACCATCATCTCTACAAACTGTATAATATTACAAGACATATAACTTGAAATCTTGATAAAGAATCACACAGCTAGAGCTTAAAAAAAATATTTGTCATTAAAAAGCGCTTACGAAGAAGTGTATTCGTTGTCAGTTAAATTATTTAAAAATGAAAACAAATAGTTTCATTGAAACAATAAGATTTAAATCTTTCGTCGACATTCTCATAGCTCAATTCCTTTGAGAATGTAATGACGTCATGAGACGTGAATGTTTTTTTTCTAATTATTCTTACCGGATGTGACGCCGTATGAATATCCTTGCAGTACACAGGAATGGGTTGTTCAAAACAATACCACACGTATGTTAAATGTTATTGGATGTTTTTATCCTCTTATTTTCAATACGATTCACTTCTTTCTTTCTATAAATTATCATGACAAGTAGATTATGGGTTTTTATTTTTTATTCAAAACACTAACAGAAATCTATTTGAATAATTTTTTTGGGCATAATTTATTTTATAAATATAAACTTCAGGATTAAATAATCCTGAATTTTCGACTCCTTTATAGGAGCCCTGGTCACAGGATAATAAGGCAATGGTCGTCATATATTTTCTACTACCTTCATAATATTTTAATCGGGGACGTTCCTGATTGATATTTTTTTGATATAAATCAAATTGCGTTATTTTACATTTTATTTATTTATTAAAGTCTCACTAAGATTACATTTTATACAACTGAGTCTACTAGCAGTTCGGAAATTGGAAGGACCTTCCAAAATAAACTGCTGAAAGAAACTCAGACAGGGGACCGACCTCCATCCAGAAACTTCAGGATTAAATATAAAATAAATTGGCGCAAAATCCGTGATAAAGATTTATTCAAATGTGTAATGTGCGCGGAAGTGTAAGAACTAAATTCCAGAAATTTAGTTTATACGTAAATAATTAGAATTCTGGGTTGATTAAAATAATATTTCTTACATTCACACCAGTTAGCCTAGTCCAAACTAAGCAAAGTAAGGCTTATTTTATAGATACAAGGATAACTATAGACATACATATATGATACATAAATATTTAAGATTCATACAAATATATTTTATATGACTCAGGTACAAATGCTAATTCAGCATACAAACATTTGCCCCTTCCGGGATTCGAACCCAGGACCGCTGGAGCGTGCAGATGGCTACCGTTGCAGTTTTTCTTTACATAATTTATTTGGTCTACAACCTTTTTTAGTAGTTTTCTTTTTAATTCCAAAATTTATCGATTTTTGGATCATTGTAAAAGACATTCGATATTGTAGTTAGTACCTAAAACATAAAGAGATGACGCTAGCCTCAGCTTAGGGATATATTAAAGTCTAGGTAACTCAAATAGAGGAGTAGGTCGCCCGGATAGAGATTTTTTTCTACAGACAATTTCTTTAAACATTTAAATCTTCCAATTAAACACTTAAATAAGGAAAAATTAAATATTAACATAACAGTTTATTCTTTATCGATTGGTTCGTACTTTTAAAAGTATAACATTCCATGTAGTAGATAGTTGGTACATGAAGAGATACACTAGGGTCAACTAAAGAAATATAAAAAAATTGGAGTAAAAAAGATGTTTAAAAACCACGACTTTATAAGTGGACTAAAAAGATGAAAATATTTTTTTCAGAAAATTTTGAGCTCTTTAGGAGCATCAGAAGTGGTCTAATTTTGAGTTGATAAGATTAGAAAATTTTGCGGACAAACAGAAGGACAGACACGAAACAAAGCAAGTTAATGAAACGTGGTAAAAAATTACGGGACTGTCAAGGCCTTAGTAGCTCAATTGCAAGAAAAATATCCGAGATAGCGAGGGGATATGGCTTCGACACCTAAGAGAATTTGGTTCATAGTTATATATTTAAGATATGAAAACCTTGCAAATGAGTGCTACAAAAATAAAAAAATTAATCAGTTTTTCAAGTTAAAATGCAACGTAAAGAGTATGATTATTAACATGGGTTTAATCAATACCACTTGATGAGATAAAATCTTTACTGTAATGTTTTTCAAAGAGTGATAGACAGAGATAGAGAGAGAGAGAGAAAGAGAGAAAAAGATAAAGAGAGAGATAGCTAGAGAGAAAGATAAAAAATAACTTTTTATTTGTTAATGTCATAATTTTTTTTTTCAAAAATATAAAAAACTAGCCTATGTTTGAAGGCACCGCTTTTTTCGCCTGTAAATTAATTAACACAAAGACAGATCCTTCTCTAAGGATAGACATAAGTCACATATAATATCTACTGGAAATAAAATACTGGAAAAAAAGACTCGGCTCACAAGTGAATTCTCAGGCGGGAATCGAACCCACAACCTTTGGAAGTCCGGTACTTCTTTCCAAATACTACAAGTTATACTCTCCAAATTGAGCTACCGAGCCTTGAAAAATGCACAAAATGTATAAAATAAATTTAAAGTATTGTTCCTTTCCTCTGTCTTTTTGTTGGAAAAAGAGCGGTGCCTCCAAACATAGGCTACTTTGCTATGTTTTAGATGAGAAATAAATATTTCACGACATTAATTAATAAAAAATTGTTGCAAGGCAAATTTCTGCTGCCATAATTCTATATATTAGTGACAGGGGTACATAAAACAAAGTGAACAGCTCAAAGCGTGTTCCGACCACACGTACTCAACGGCGTAATTGTTTAAGGATGTTCAGGCCTCTGAACCAATTTCCTGACGAGGGCTTAAACTTTCAAAGGATCTCCTATGCTAAGCTGATTAATTTATTAACTTGCTGTGTCCATCGACTTTGCTTGCGTTTATATTGATAATATAATGTTCAAATATTCAAAGCATTTTCATGTTCTACAGTCGACAGCATATCGAGCTATATGCTTAACAGGCCCGGATTTGGACATGTGGTGGACCTGGGGCAACAGAGGTCCCTTATTATATTCAAATAAAAAATCAAAATCGTTTATTGAGAATATGAGTATTGCGATATGATACAATTTTTATAACAATATTTAAAGTTCTTCTATATGCTACAAAAAAAAATATTGGCAAAACTTGATAGTCAAAAGTAACCCGTCGAAATTCCCCGAAACCCCCTCTTGTGGAGGCCCCAAGGCAGTAGCCCCGCCTGCCCTCCCCCAAATCCAGCTCTGATGCTAAACTTAAACAAATAGGCGCCACCATTATATAGTTGATTTACCAAAGAGTCGCCTACTTATCACTACATAGTATAAAACAAAGCCGTTTTCTCTGTTCTTATATCCCTATGTATGCTTAAATCTTTAAAACTACGCAACGGATTTTGATGCGGATTTTTTTAATAGATAGAGTAATTCAAGAGAAAGTTTTATATGTATAATACATGCATAATATAGTAGAGCATTGCATCCGTGCGAAGCCGGGGCGGGTCGCTAGTTTACTATAAAAAAAAAACTTTGGTCACCTTTAAAATAGGTAAAAAAAGTTTTTAGCTAAAAAAGCATATTATACAAAAAAAATGTTTGCAGATAATGTATTGTTTGTTTAAGATTATATTTTTATTATTGTGCTGTTCATTGCTTCATATATTTTGTTTTTACTATAACTTTTTTTTCAATGTATTTGACTTATTTTTATTTTGTTGACCAAACTATTCTACACTCGAGAGCAATGAATCCGGGTCACTTAAAGAATCCTAAAAATCTCGGAAACTAAAAATGCTAGGTTAATGCAATAAATTGTATTTAATAGACAATGTAATACTCCTTAAATGAAGGTATTAAAACTTCTTAGTTATTGTAAAGTTATATCATAAAAAAATCAAATTTGAAAAAGGGCCACTTTCGAAGATGGAACTACGAAATTACAGCATTTGGTTTTGCTTTTGTTTGTAATCTGTCATTTATGTGGGTACATAAACCATGTTGATAGTGCTCTATATTCATTATTCAAGCTGAAATTATGTCGCTTACGCCTGAAGAATGCACCAGAATACTTACAATGCTGGAAACCGGTCGGAGTCAGCGCGATACAGCCAGGACTGTCGGTGTGTCGCTGTCAACAGTACAAAGAGTTCTCCGACGTTACGAAGAAACTGGTTCTAACCTACGCAGACCAGGAACGGGCAGAACCAGGTGTACCACAGCACGAGAAGACCGATACTTGGTGAACACCATGCTTCGAAATCGCTTTCTCACAGGAACTGAACTCACCAATCAGTTTCGACGCCTCGGAGGAAGTAACCCAAGTGCATGGACAGTAAGACGTCGGCTTGCTGAATCTAACTTAAAACCCCTTAGACCTGCAAACGGCCCTAAACTGGAGCGTGGGCATCGTATTTCAAGACTAAGATATGCCCAGAGCCACGTAAATTGGAGTATTGAAGATTGGTCAAAAGTTATGTTCTCCGACGAATCAAAATTTATGCTCTACAAGCACGATGGAAGACACAGAGTGTATCGAAGACCAGGGGAAAGATTCAAGCAAGCATGCATCGAAGAAAAAGTAGCCTACGGTGGTGGGTCTGTACTTGTGTGGGCCGGAATTTCTTCTGAAAGTCGCACAGAGCTGGTGATCATAGAAAACGGCTCTTTAACTAGCGTAAGATATGTGGAAGAAATCCTCAATGATCACGTTGGTCCATTTATGGTCAATTTAGGTGAGGATGCTATATTTATGCATGACAATGCCCGACCTCATACAGGTGGGATTGTGAATGACTACCTTCAAGAGATGAACATTACTCGTATGGAGTGGCCAGCGCGCAGCCCGGATATCAACCCGATCGAGCATGCTTGGGACGAGCTAGGCAGATGCGTAAAACAACGAAACCCTCCCCCAATCACGCTTCGTGAGCTCAAAATTGCTCTCACAGAGGAATGGGAGAATATTCCCCAAAATCGTATAAGGAACTTGGTGTACAGCATGCCAAACCGCGTAAACGCAGTAATGGAAGCACGAGGAGGCAATACGAAGTATTAAAATTCAAGAAAATCGTAATAAAGTTCAAACATTTCATATTTCCTATTTTTGTTTTAAGAAGAGATCAGCAGTTTTTTTCTTTATGTAATTTTGTGTTAATAAAATGTATGGTGACTCATATTTTTTTTACTTTCATTTAAGGAGTATTACATTGTCTATTAAATACAATTTATTGCATTAACCTATCATTTTTGGTTTCCGAGATTTTTAACATTCTTTAAGTGACCCGGATTCATTGCTCTCGAGTGTATTATAATATCAGTTATTAATGTTGTTGATGTTGTAAAGTATTTTAGTAATATTTTGTTTATATTATTTTTTATTTTATATTTGTTCACCTTTTATGGTTAGATGTTGTGTTTTAATAACCTATAAGCTCTGCTCAATGTACCCATATTTTGCAAAGAAATATATTTGAATTTGCATATAAAAATGATAAAAGCTTTTAAAATATGCAATGATAAGCAATGTCATTAGTATCTATGGAAATGTAAAGTTCAAAGAATTTGCACATAAAATTCCATCAAAAAAACAAAAATATTAAGCGCTTACATAATTTGTAGGTTTAACTAACTTTAATGAACCAAACTAAACTAAAGTTTAATTACCTAATGTCTTGGTTAAGTAGCTGTTTACGAAGCCGTCTTAATAGCGGAACTTCCCATCCGACAACTGTCTGCCTGAATAAAAAGACGATAGTTATCCATTTTATTGGTTTCAAAATCATCTTATTATTGAAGCGGAGCTTCCATGGAACAGCTTCAATAAGGCAGTGTCTGTTACGCTATAACTTCCCGAGTTCTTAACCGATTTTAATAATTTTTGTGTGGAACCACATTTAGGACCAGATTGTGACGGAAGCGAATTTTGAAATTCACAAAAGTAAAGTTATTGTATGTCTTTGTATGTGTGTTTGTGTGTGTATTTTGAGTATTAACACCCACCAATCCGCAGTAGTACCTCGTGCATTTATTTCTCATTCTTCTTACAATGTTTTCCATTCACAAATTAATATTTTTTGTTACATAATAGTAACAATGCATCAAAACATATTATTGATATTCCCGTTCACCGCTAGTAAGCTAAACGCTTGTCTGGGTACCCTTTATCTGACAGAAAATTGTCGCGCCGAAAGTTTCTTGGCATACTATATATTAGTGACATAACTAATGAGAAGCCATAAATTGACATATTTTGCACGTTAGGTTAGGTTAAGTATTTTTTTATTCATTACCAGCCAGCAAGCTATTGTAAATAAGTAAATTATGGCAAATGATTATATGCGTTCTAAAATTATGAATTTTAAATTTCTGCATAAAAAGGTAGACCTCGCTTGTCTTACGAGTGCGTCCACATCTGTAGCTCAGCGAGTCTTGAACTCGGTCCGTTTGGGTTTAAGCGTATACTGTGTAACTTTGGAAATACTCAGATATACTCTTTATGTAATTTTGCTGTACGTGCCATAAAATCGACCAATAAAACACACAATTTTAGTAAAAAAGGCACATATATTGTTGGAATATACACTATATATTATAGCAACACGGTTGTTGAAAATGGCGCCAGTATTAAATTCAAATGTGCCGCTTTATTTATTTGTATGCTTTTGTAATTTTGCTTAATTTGTTCGACACTCCTAGCCTCAGCTCCAATTACTCCATTTCCCTTCCGCACATACTTTGTCTCGCATATTGAAGAGTGAGACGACCGCGCCATCTATTGGTGGCAAATCATACCGCAATGTGGCCAACATGCGGGCAAAAAAAGGAGACGACTGATGGCCGTTCGCTCGCGTGCACCGAGGTTTCCAATTTTAAATTGAACAAGTGGCCTATCCGCAAACCCCTACAACAAACTATGGTCTTCGTGTGCGTTCTCGGCAGCCTCCAACACCACGCAGCGGTCAAGGTATCAGTGCCCCCTTCATCTTGCTCTCATATAATGTTGTCGACATTAATTTTCTCATACCGCAATACAGTCTACTAATTTTGAATTGCCCGCACAACCATTTGCTATAGTGGTGTTGAATACACGCGTTTTCAATACATTTTTACTAACTTTATTTATTTAAACTTTGTTGCACACAAAATATGTACAAATGGCGGACTTAATGCCACTAGGCATTCTCTACCAGTCAACCGGAGAGTTAGAAACTGATATCGTATTGGAGGTGCATTGAAAAGGTAAATAGAAAATGCTATAAACTACATAAACATACATACTGACATCATGTATAATAAAATAATAAACATATATAAACTAATAAACATATATAAACTAAGAAACATATGTAAAATAATAAACATATATAAAATAATAAACATATATAAAATAATAAACATATATAAAATAATAAACTACTTAAATATCGATACACTAAACCAATATTAGTATTACTAGACATAAAAGTGAGATTAAGTGGAAAGGTTCGGAGTATTTAAAAGGAGATCGCGAACCAGTTGTTTGAAATTAAATTTGTTGGGAGCTTTTTGAATATGGGGTGGTAATGCATTCCAGATCGTATAGCCTGAAGTGAAAAAGAGTTTGAAATAAAACCAGTACGGTGAGAAGAGTTTCTTTGCTGTCTGAACGGAGATTACGGTTATGAGAGTCTCTCAGATATTGAAAATTACATTTCAAGTACTGCGGAGTGAATGAATCTTTAAGTATAGAATAAAGAGTGGTGAGAATTCGCAGGTCTCGACGCTGCCGAATAGGAAGCCATTTTAATTTCTGCCGATATGAAGAGACATGATCATATTTCCGGAAGAAGATGAAACGTATACAATTATTGAGAAGTCGATCCAATTTATTTAGAAGTTCCTGAGAAATGTCAGCATAACACGCGTCAGCATAATCAAGGATAGGAAATATGGTTGATTGGACCAGAAGGATTTTACTAGAAATGGGAAGGAAGTTCTTCAGAACTTTAACTAGTTCTTTATATATATGTGTTTATATTTTACATCGTATACAGTCCTACGCTCTTTTATACAGTTACTAAGAACATAAAAAAAAAAATAGTAATAAAAATAACACATTGAAACAAATATTCATACACGCCAATTTTATAGCTTTTGAAGGATTCAACTTTTTTTATTAAAGATTTTAAATTTATTTTGATTATTACTAACTAACATATTAATAAGGTTCAAAAACGTACCACTTAATTAACACGCAGAAACGTTCTTTACGAATCAAAAGAATTTTTCATAAGACAATAAACATTTGCCGTGCATATTAATAAAACTATGTCATATCCTTTAACGCATCCACTTCCCACGTCACGTTAACCTTATGTGCGGGGTAACCGAATACCGTTCACACTTATCATACTTCCTTATTAAAATTTGCTTAAGGTTCAAAATTGCTTGACGTGCAAATCGCAGTGGGATTTACGCTCCACAAGACCGACACATCGACTTCCGTCGGCTTTGATTAAAAAAAAGCAAATAAAATTCTTTTTAGTTCATACAGAGACAAGGGATAGACGCACATGGTATAAGTTGGCTTTAAAATTAGTTAAGAGTAGCTATCAGATGCGATTGAAATAATACTGGGATAAATATCGCGTTTTAATATAAAAAAAAAAATACTGATCCGGCAACTGTGGTTTTACCATATGTTTTGTAAATATTAAATACGCAGGCGCTTGACCACTATCTCGCCTGATCGTAAGCGACACGATGCGATCTAGGATGTGACGTGTCAAGAAGATGCCTATTGACTCGTGACTTTAAGACCCCAAAATTGTATTTGCCAGGGAAAAAAAAAGATCTTTTCTTTATTCAGAATGGGTTCGCTCTTGATCCCAATCAATCCCGGGGGCAAAGACAGAATCCACGATGGAACGAGCTAACCCAGAAGGTGCCTATTCACCCTGGCCTTAAAAACAGACGGGTTATAAGTTCTCGGAAATACAGACGCAGGGAGGGAGTTATTATTAAATTTATTTATTTGCCTTTGAATAGGGTACAATGAAGGTCTTGATCTAGTTTAAAAGTTCGCCCCATTCAGCCATTAAAAACAGCATGCACATTTTTAACCATTATTTTTTACAAATTCAATATTTACTTAATTTTACATTGTCACTGAAGATTGCCTAAATAATAATAATAAGAAATGCTTTATTATTATATTATTATATTCACAATATTTTTAGGTAAAAATCACACAGAATATTATCAAATTCAAATCTTTTTACAAGCTTTTATTTTCTTTCACCTGTCCCGATGTCTGTAATGAAATCTTACAAGTTAAAGACCCACTTCCCGATTTTCTGTTGGGCTTAAATTTTGCAAGCATATATATATGTATATCGCGTGACAATGCAATGTTATTATGACATGGAGCTGATCTGGTGTTAGACCTGATAGATAGCTATAGGAAGTCCGCAATAAAACGACACAATCCCATCGAGTTTGGGGTTGCTAGATTAGTTTTTTAACATTTTTGTTCGTTTTATTAACAAGTAATAATCAAAGCTTGTTTTTTAAAAGGCTTTTTAATGAAATCTTGTAAAACAAAGATTTCATTTATAATTTCAAAGAAATCCAAGGTAAGTAGAATAAAAGTTATTATCCTATCACAAACTTTTAGTTTAAGCCTTACATATACTACTAATCTAAGCTAAGTTTATGTGAGATTGATGCCCGAAATAGGTAACAAATCTGTTAGCATAGCTCATCAGGTTCCCACCATCCCGGACATTTGAGGCAATTGAGGTCGAATATCTATATATATAAAAATTTATTGATTGGTATTTAATAATGAAATTCTCCTGATGATGCTCCGTGTAGGGGCGAAACACGTGTAGAGTACTTGGTGAAGGTGCAAGGTATGTCGTTGTCAGCGGTTTCTGCATTTATTTGCGGGCGGGATTCCAGATTTTTTAGTATAATAATGGATAATAGCGCATGGTTTGCATTTATTTGCTTTGGTGCAATTTGAAAATACAAATAAAAAAACAATTTCAATAGCTTTCTTTTTTGCGGAAGTAAGCTTCATATATTTGTATCTGTTTTTACCATCTTCTTCAAATTACTGTTACCGGTCATAGTCCATAGCTATGGGACAGCTTTAAATAATCTCGGTACAAAAGATAAAAAAAGTATTTTTACATAAATCACAACTTGGACGCTTAAAACGGATATGAAAACTGGTTTTGAAATGAAAAGGACTTGATTTATAAGAACAGAGGCGACTAATAATTGATAGAAATACGAAACATTACATGCTTTTTTTGAACAACAAATCAAATAAACATGAGATAACTTAAAAATTAATATATTCATTATAAACTCGGATGAGTCGGTCCACCTGTCCGACTTTCTTTCGTCAGCTCTTCTCGTCTTCAAATGTATGACGAGTATACCTTAGTCATACTGTGATCACGGCTTCTGTAAGAGTCAGAACGTCAGAATTAAATATTAAAAAGAAAACACGTAATGACTCAAGTAAAAGAAGTTTTATTTAGCGATAGGCGAGAAGGTTGAAGAACTAAACATATTTTCTACCTTTATAATCGATACAAAATTACATAAAACACGCCTTATTCGCTGACAGGTAGAGATCACTGATTTCCACTTACCACGATCCTGACATCTCTCGTTTCTTCAACTCCCATCAGTCTTTTCATGCTATAAAAAATAATCGAAATTAAACGTCATTATCATAATTCTTCTAAGGAATTCTCCCTGTAGGTCATACCATGAACGTCTCATAAACCACTTTACCATGTAAATTCCAAGGAATAATTTTTTTGCAGCTGATATTACCAAGAACCATAAGAAAGAGAAAAGTGGTCTTAAGAGAGCAGGACAACGCTATATAGGTTTCTTGATCAAATAGGTATTATAAATTTCTGTTCACCTTTACCTATAGCTTCATGGATCAATACAGACGCAGCCGTGCTGCTAAGTTTATTTACCAAAGCTCGAAAAAATAAAAATAAATAAAAAAAATTGGTCACCGATCCATTTCCCGACCCCTGCGAAAGTTGCTTAACATTCTCAAACTCCAACAGTATTGAGTAGTCTTGTGTAACTCCGGATTCAGTTATATCCTGGAGCTATATCCCACACCAGATATATATATATATATATACAGCTAGGAAATTAAAATAAAAACTAGTAAACTAGAAATAAATCACTATTTCTATGGTTAATATATACTTGAACGTTTTAACCACTGCACCATTTAACACTTCATCTGACTAGGTGTTACATATATAAATTTCCTGCCACAGTGTTTACCGCGATGAACTCCGTAACTACTAAACCGATTTTTAAAGATTTTTCATTTAGCTGGATTTGTTCCGACTTATGATTTAGGACAAGTTTCTCTTTAATTTATAACAAAATAACGCGTAGCCGGGTCAGCTAATCCCTACTAATATTACAAATGTGAATGTAAGTTTGTTTGTTATGCTTTCACGTAAAAACTACTAAACCGATCGTCTTGAAACTTCTTACGTATATTCTTGGAGGTATTAGAAGAAACAAAGCATACTTTTAATTGTTTTTTTTTTTAAATGCGGGCGAATCCGCAGGTAAAAGCTAGAAAAATATAAAGTTTATAACATAACCATGCTCTATATATAAATTCTAGAAAGTATACTCGAACAAACGTTTCTAAGTTAGCGGTATCTCTTTACCGGTGAACATAACTGATTTTCTACCCAACAATTAAAAGTGATGTGTGTGGGAGATATAACATAGTTTTTTCCTGAACATAGTTCCATTCGTCATGGGTATTTATATATTTTTCAATGAATACGTACTTATGTATCATATATGTATATCTATCCGTTACATTAGTAACCATAACAAGCTTTACAGTATTCACTTTGGGCTAGGCTAACTAGTATGAATGAATGAAGCATTAATAATCTATAATCTAAGATCACAGTGGTTTGTGTGTTTGTCTGTCCGCTCTTTTTCCCGCTCTTTTCCATTGTTTCAATAACGTTACCATAGCAACGCGTTAACCGTAAGTAGTTCGTCTACCGGACGCTAGATGGCGCTAACGGAAAAATATTTAATAATAGGAAGATTTAAAGAATTTTGTCCACCCGTGCGAAGCCGGGACGGGCCGCTAGTCTATAATCTAAGAACACAAATTTGTTTTCTGTGTTTGTCTGTCCGCTCTTTTTTCATTGTATCAATTAACGTTACCATAGCAACGCGTTACCGTGTCAGCAAGTAGTATTAATGAACAGATATGTAGGTAATTTTTTTTTCGATTTTTACAATATACAACCATGCCTTTATCCCGTAGGGGTAGGCAGAAATAACAGATTTCTACTTTCCACTGTGAGCCCTAATTATGAACTGTTATTTTGTATCTAGAATATAATTTCTAAATTCTTATGTTGGCAACACTAAAATGATTATGTAGCAAAAGTGTAAGAAAAAATGTCAAGCTCTGTCAGCTGTGAGAAGCGAGAGACGTATGACAGGATCGTAGTATAAAGTGGTGGCTGTCGGTGCTTTTGACCTGGCTAAATGTTTTGATATAGATTTTTTTTTATCTTGACTACTACTGATTTTGTGGTTGCAAACCTTACCTCCAGTTCTCGCTCCATTTGTTTTCATTTCAGTTTTAATTCTAACAACTCCTTGCTAGAAAATAATTTAATCGTGATAAAACAGTCTAAATCGCCTTCGAATAAATTATTTCGCCCCGAGATTTTTATAGTAATGGATAAAATAATTTTATTGTTTGAATTACTCATCTAAATATTGGAATAAAAAGGCTATTTATGTAGATAAATTGAAAGGTTTCAAATTAAAACGCATTATTAAAAGGCATCAATTGCAGATTAATATTGGATTCATTACAGCCATTAAACTATATTACAGATACCGGGATTCTTTTCTTTTGCATAATGGTTTTATTCCTCATTTATTTTGGCAAACAATTATAAGGCTTCAATTGATATGAATTGCGGGTTAGGATTGGTAAGATGTTTTTTTAGCGATATATAATAAATTATGCCTTTCAATACTCTGCCAAAGCAAGGAGAGCCCTGTAGACTTAACTATGCCTTAACTATTTAACATAGAATCATGAAAAACGGATAGTGTGTTCAAAAAATACTTTTAAAATAGGACATAAAATTCATATCCCTTAGGGGGTGAAAAAAGTGATAAACTGGTAAGAGTAAGAGGCATCATTTCAATAAATATATTTATTGTAAAAAATAAATGTACATGAGCTTCAGTGTTTAAAAACAATCAATCCTTAGAAGGATGAAACCGGGGTTTAATTTTCGTGAAAACTCCACCATTTTTGAAGTTAGAAGCGCGAATCTAATGATTGAAGCTTTTGATAAAAACACGTATTACTATATTCCATCGTTCCTGGAATTAATATCTTGAAGTAGGTGAAATAAGACAGGAATTTCTTTCTTGAGTCCCTCATATAAACATGAAATACGATACACAGGTTTCTGCTAAGAAATAAATGGACAGTTTTAAGGTTTGTATATATTTTGTAATTTTAATAGAAAAATACTAGAAAAAAAACGACTACTATTTTTCTATTAAAAACAATTTATCATATACTTAAGACAGCATTGAAAAATGCACAATAGATAAAAAAAACAAAAAACTTATTAGCTTTTTATTAGACTCGATTGTTCAAACATTTGTAAAATTGTTTCTTTCGAATACGAGAGGATGTTTCTCTCATTGATGTAAAAACACTGGCTTAAAAGTAGCAAAGTAGGTAATAGAAAATTTTGACGGTTTGACAAGGCTAAACTAGCTCAATTGGGAGAGATTAGAACGAACATGAGAATTTACTTGCTAGCCGTGTCGATTTTTTAAAGTATTTTTTTCTATTAAAATGATTTATCATAAATGGATAGGTTCTTCGGCGTTTTATTTCATAGATTGTACCCTTGAGGGGTTGAAATATTGTTTGTAAAGTTTACTAGTTTTGAAGTGGCGCTGCGATTGGATTCTAGACTACAATTTATCAATAATGTTGATTCTAGTGGAAGAAAGGTTACTTCGTACAATCCTATGAAATGGTATTACCCTCATCGTTTAATGCCAGGGGATTGGACCACAATTAATTTGAGGAATTCTCGGGTCATATACAAGTGGTTTAATTAAACTCCAAAACTTAACAATCCAGTAAAGTTAGACCATCACCGCGGTCAAATGTTTACTATGCAATTGGTTTTCTTCTCTGAATTGATTTAAATTTATTTCATGTGGAACTCTTTCCCTGAGTCTGTGTTTCCTGACAATACAATTTAGGGGTCTTCAAGACACGAGTGAATGGGTATCTTCGATGCAAGCGCGTCACATCCAAGATCGCATCGTCGCTTACCATCAGGTGAGATAGTGGCCAGCGCTTACCTATTAAACATAATATTTAAATTAATGGTGAGGTAAACATCAAGCATAATTTTAATACGCATACTTATCATAAGACATAATTTGATATTGCTTGCTGGCTGGTAATGTAAAGAGAAATATTTAACCTAACCTAACGTACAGTGTATATGAAATTATGCTGTTATGATTAGTACCTACGCGGTTTGAAATTATCCCTGTCAATCGGCCCTAAAATAATTTCTTTGTAAACGTCTCAAAATTTATAATCGCGAGTGTGGGACGTACTTAAATTGACAGGAAAAAGTCAGCTTTAACAGAAGTAACGATATTTACAATATTGTACATCGTTACTATATATAAATAAAAAAAAAATATGTGGGAATAATATTATTATCGTAACTTAAAATAAATCACACCAGTATTTAAGGAGCTATCCCGGATTAAATGGAGAAGTTAGGAAAACAAGAAAATATGGAAAAATAATGAATGAAGAAAACAATTTATTTATAAAAAAAATACTTGTCTTTAAAATTAAGTTTCAATATTTTGTGTTTCCTCCCCTAGCCCTAATAACTGCTCGAAGACGATTCTTCATTGACCTAATCAGCTTCTGGATCGATTCTTGTAGGATAAAATGAAAAAATGAAAATGAAAGGGCAGAGCGCTGGCCAGTCGAATGTGGCGATACCGACTTCTGCGAGGTATTCAGTTGTGGCACGGGAAGTGTGACAACGAGCGTTATCGTGCATAAGGAGGAAGTCATCACCAATATATCTCGTATAGGGTACGACATGTTCCAGCAGAATAGTGTTGCCCAAAATCGGTCTTGGTCTTGTTCTTACATTGTTGTAAAACCAAGACCAAGACCGCCTAATTTTAGCAAGACCAAGACCGGACTGACCGTGCAAGATTTGAGCAAGAACAAGACTAAGCCTGCGAGACTCTTGCGTCTTGCAGTTAGGACTAAGTGTCGTTTCAGGGTGGGGACGAAATGAGACGCAAAAAAAATATTTTAAAAAATTGGAAAATTGGACTTATAGCGCCTTACGCATTACGAACAATGCCATAAACATACATAGCGAATGATAATATCCATTAAAAGAAAAAAGAGTGCATCCCTAATTTTGACCATCGCCACTTTGATAGTGCACGACGCCTTGTTGTCGGTATAATCAAAGACCGACATCTCTTATTAAAAATTTTGCAGCTATTCGGAAGAACAAGGTCAAGATACACGCGCCGGTGGCTTCTATTGAAATTGCATATAAACAATCGTCGCCGCCGCGCCGCACGCCTAACATTTGACACTTTTTTATTGCCGCCACTAAGTACAAGTGTTCCAAAGAATAAAATCAATCTCCAGATGCTCAGAATGGACACGAATACATTATGCTGATCTGGTAAGGAATACTGTAATTGGATAATGGTAAGGATAGGAAGATATATATCTTAATAGTTTATTCAAGTAATTAATTATTATAAAATTAACTATATAGGTTTAAAATAATTACTTACTATTATTATTATTGTACATTTATTCAAAATTAAAGTTTTGTGTGTTTTTTAAAACACAAAGTGCTCAAATATATCGTCACCCATTTGATAAATATTGTAGACACTTTAACGCATTTGAAACGTGTTAAAATTTTCTACAATGCTAATAGAATAATATAAAAATCGTGCATTTTAAATAAAAAAACGTTCAATAAGATCTATGTACTGCTTAGGAGCCCGAGTATCTCTGAGAGAACTGTTAAAAATATATTGATATATTAACTGTTCTATCACAATATATTTTTGAAAATATCATGTATGTACGACAAAACATTCACTTAGATGTAAAGAATAGTGATTTGCACAATTTTAATACTATAAATAAAAATAAAATCACATTACCTGCTTTCCGTTTACACAAAGTATACAATTCTTTCTTCGGTAGCGGTATATGCTATATAAGCTAATGGTTATATACTTCAATTCTAATAAGAAAAGCTAATGCTTTTCAATATTTTCTGACTTCAATGAATTTCTCCGAACATATAAAATCACATTGAAAAATATCGCTCTACATCAACTGAGGTGAATGTAAGCAAATTTATACACTTCCTTCTCCTCGTCATTAACGTAGGAAGAATTTTTTTCTGCTATAATTCTGATAGTGTCCAAATCAGGATTTCTATCCATGATTTTTTCCATTTCTATCTTCTAAGCTCTCGCAATTTGCCCATCTCAAAGCTAATCTCACTGAATCAAATATTTCAAAGATTGGGTTTCTGAAGTGCTGTCAAAGCTTGGTATAATAGCAAAATATTCGTAAATACGAGATGAATCATCCTTTATGTTGTCATTATTATTAAAAATGTTTAAAGCATTCTCTATTGATTTTATCTTGACTGTTCAGCATAGACAATATAGACTTAATTTCATTGAATGCTTAGCGTAATAGAATGCAACATCAAGCCAAGTACCAGATCTAGTTATAACAGGTGCAGGAGGTAAAGGTAAATCCGGACATATTTTTGAAAGATTTTAATTCTTTTTGGTGCCCTAAAAAATTTTTTTTTCAAATTTGAAATTAAACTGTCAACATTAGGGTCCTCTTTTCTAAAATTAATAAGATGCTTTAATATGAATCTATAAATGGTAAATTGTATAACTTTTGTATTCCATTTCAAGGTGAGACTAGGCAGAATGGACAGACAAGATGAGAAAACTCCATTGAAGTTTCAACAGTAACTTGATTTGTTAACAATTGTTCACAATTCACATATATTAAGCACAACGTTTCCCTTCGAAGATTAAGCAAAACAAAGAGAGTGCCTTGCAGAGCTGCTGAAATAGATAAATTTCGAGTCGCACGTTGTCAGTGTATACATACATACCAAAATTTTAAAATATACCAATATCGGAAATCATGACGAATAGATTATCCCCAAGTTATCCGGGAGACTTACATTGACCTACCGAAACCTTGGACCCGTCGAATTTTTCCAAGTAATTCTTAAGCTGATGCCAGTCATATTTACATATTTTTAGTACTACTATCTACAAGTTAGGGTGATTTATGCGACCAATTGATAAAGAGATAAGGTTGGTTGGTACGTAGTGAATTTCAATGAATTGGATTGGAAGGTAATTGTTTTCTGACCCTTTTTCAAGTAAATATATGGAAGGACGACAAATAGACCAGATTTTTCGGTCAACGACTACGGGCTATGGTGATTCATTGAGGGATTCCAACCATATATTGTGATAATAAACAATTTGGTAAAGAAGCGAGTTAACCGAGTTTATGGATTTATCTACAAAATAGATAAATTATTACTAGTTTATCACATTTCTTTCGAAATAAATAAATGAGATTTGGGTCGAGTCATGAAAAAATAAAAATGATAATAACTTTATTAAAATTCACCTAAAGTTCTTTCAATCGATTAACTAACAAAAAGAACGAGTGCAAGAAATCGAAGAAGGCCTACGTTAACCAGTAGACGGATTATGGCTATATATATGGCTATGATAATTTATCCAAGGCAAAAGTAGGTGGTAGACAGTTCACTCAATGGAATTTCTTTTTTACCGTCTTTCAATGGATTGAGATAATGAACTGAGGCCTTACGGGTGCGTTACGGATTTTTATGAAGATTCGTAGTTCCAGATTGTTACCGCTAGGGGCGCTCATACTAAAATCCATAGTAATATTTAACGTCGAAAATTTCGAAAATCGATGCGTAACCCCGCACTAAGGCCTTAGTGATGTCATCTATCAATTGAATCTAATGGCTGAATATTATTCTATCGCTAGTTAAAATTATAGAAACTACAAAATGGTATTTTATAATAATTTTCAATCATTATTACTAGGTTTCCAAGCTTATCTGTATAATAACGTTAATAACAAAACGCGATGGCACTCTTGTAAGGTTCAATCCGTCAAAGACCCAGGCGTGTCTTTTCTCCGCTAGAAAACTTGGCATTTTGTCAATGGTTATAAAATACTTCACACCGAAACAGTTGCTCATCCTTTACCAAGCACAAGTTTGATCATGTATGGAGTATTGTTCTGAGTTTTGGGACGGTTCCGCCCGAAACCAGCTCCAGAACCTTGAGTCCATTGAGAGGAGGGCCAAGAGGCTCATCAACAATGACGATATTTTTTATAAAAATCTCAAAAACCTTGAGCATAGACGGAAGGTAGCAAGCCTATCCGTTTTTTTGTAGGATACATTTCGGAGAGTGTGCAGCATAATTGCACAAACTTGTTCCGCCGTCCCCATTTTCTCATCGGATAACCAGACTTACTAATAGGCGACACCATTATAATTAAGATATACCAAAGAGTCGCACTAAGCGTTGTAGTTCCAATTCCGTGATACGTACCGCTAAGGAGTGGAACTCTTTGCCTGAATTTGTGTTTCCTGACAAATACAATTTCGTGCGGCGCGTCACATCCTAGATCGCATCGTCGCTTACCATCAGGCGAAATAGTGGTCAAGAGCATACCTATTTTCTATATAAAAAAAATATTTGACGACTTCTGCGACATTCATAAACAAAATACTATTTCTTAAAGTTTATTACTTCTAAATAACTTTTAAACCAAAAAATTCTCATTGCGCGGGCGCTACAGTTCACAACGAGAGGGAAACAAAAAGCGGCTTACTTAGAATTTATATCAAGTGTACTTACAAGGAGTTGAAAAATGGTTATTTAGGGAGTTTGAACTAACAGAAGCCTTATCACAAACCACAAACATGTTTTGGTCAAGAATTTTTATTTTTAGAATAGATGTACTTTCTTCTGGCGTCTCTACACATTCTGATACAAAAAATTATCTACATCTTTTTGATATGGGTATATGTTGTTACATTTTTTGGCTGTTTCCTTGACCCTCCGGACCTTTGGGGTTAGCCTCAGAGATCCGGAAGGTCATGGGCAAACGAACAGGGCGTACAGGAGCGAGAACATCACATATCTGTAAGAGTATCGCTGTAAAAAGATTAACTTTATCATCTATATTCTTAATATCATTAGCCAGGAGAACCAAAGACAATTATTCTTTATTTTTGATGTCTCACGCTTTCCTGCAATATGTGGGAGTGATTTCGTGAAATGGGACGGAAGTGTGTAACAGGAAGTCGCGAAAGCGCGAGCTATTCGATTTGACGAATGAGCGCGCGGTTTTAGGTCAGATAGTACCAACCAATTTTCCGAGAGGTCGGTACTGTCAGCCATCAGCTGTGCACTTAAGTTACAGTGTTGTAAGTGTAGATACGGTGTTTAAATTTTGCTGTTATATTAATCAATTTATATACTTCAACTACATAAATAAACATTGACTGTTGATAATAAGTCTCAATAAAGTGCACATCATTGGAAAAATTCAAGTAAGTAATAATAAATAATTATTCGAATAAAGTATTTCAGTATTGAGCTTTTTTATTTTTTTAGGTTAATATCTGTCACTGCTTAAACAAAATCTTGTATGTAATTAGTCTTTTTTTATGATCTTACGAATATTTTTTTTCAGTATTTATCTTTTCTTAAATTTTCAGGTTAATTTCTGTCACTGCTTATAAAAAATCTTTTTTAAATTTGTTCTTTTTTATGATGTTACTATTTAGAAAAGAAAACATTGATTCTAATATTTAGGAATCTTCTCCATTAATCAAATGTTACACATCATTTGCGACTACTGTAAGGCTCGCTCGTTTATTTAGTTAATGTATTTATTTGTAAAATAAAAAATACGCTTGTTAAAAAACAACCACGTTGTCGAGCTCTCAGGCAAGATTTTAACCCACGATTTTTCGCTATCCGGGCGAGTGCTCTGACAGCTGAGCTACCGAGACGCTGGCTGACACGTCGAACTTTTTAAACGTATTTCAACTTCTACTATGAACTAGTAACGTTCCATCCTACCCGTGGGCTCGAAGACGTGGTTGTTTTTAACAGGCCTATTTATAATCTTACAGAAATATGCAAATAAATAAACAAATACAGTATTTCTTAGTTTCAAATTGATAAATAATTAATTTTACAATACTTATATGAATTTGTTTGAGTAGTAATTGAATTTTATAACCATTTATTAAAATGTGTCCTACAGCGTAGAAAAAAGACACTCATTACGTTTCAGTAGACTGCCAATTGTCATCTAAATAAGACTTAAAACAGACTTTAACAAATTAGTGAAGGAAATATCAAGAATATTTTATGAATTTTGGTTTATAATGGCCGTATGAGTCATAGATACATGTTCACTGTGGATACAATTAACATAAAACACAGACATCAGAAGTAACAATAAAATCAACGTCCAACTGCCAATATAGAAATAGCACTCAGTGAAAAATTACATTCAACCGACACAATAATAAAAAAGTACAGACTAGTATAAATAATAGTTATGAAAAGTGCTACTGGGCATTCTGAATGATACCCGAGCTCGAAGTGCCACTATAATTTAGCCTTTTATTCAAATTGCTAAGGCTATTATCATAAATCATGATACGAAGGTATAGAAGAAAGAGAAAATCGTTTTTATCGTCTCAAACTTTCGTCACAATTTCCAATATATTTTTTTTATATTTAATTAAATAGGATCTGCAATATTCAGATCTTTGTTTTGTATCTGGCTTAGTTTATTTATATACATATATGTAAAAATTCCCTGTCACAGTGTTTGACCGCGGTGAAATCAACCGTTTCTGTTTTTTTTTTATTTTGCTGGGTTTGTTCCGACTAAGGACATAGACTAGGTACTTTTTAATTTTTTAACAAATTTTATGATAAATTTTCGTTTAATGACTCACTGACACCAATATAAATAAATATTTCCTACCTTCATACCAATTAACTTAGCCCAAAGTGAGCATTTTAAGGCTTGTGTTATGGATACTAGGGTAACGGATAGACATACATATATCATGCATAATTAAGTAATATTCATAGAAATATATACAATCATCCATGACTCAGGTATAAATGCTCGTATTCATCATACAAACATCTGCCCCTTCCGGGATTCAAATCCAGGACCATCGGCGCGAAAGGCAGGATCGCTACCGTTGCACCAGACGGTCGTCAAATTGTAATATTTTAAAATTTTTGTCAGTCAGTCTTTCTGTATGTGCTACTTCTAATCAATAATTGGTTGATTGATCGCGATAAAATTTGGTATATGTAAAGAACAAGTGATAGCGCAAATGATAGGCTATCTGTCTCTCTGTATGTCCTTCTATAAGTCAAGAACGGGTTGACCGATTTCGATGAAATCCGGTATGTTGTAACAACATGTGATTATGGAAATGATAGACCATTTATCAAACATATCTATACTACTATATACATCTGTAGGCTCTGTTTGTACATTTATTTGTTTGGACAAATTTAAAGATAAATATTCGATTTATGACTCAACAATACCAAATCTACTATTTTTTAAATTATTGTCTGTCTGTCTGTATGTCCTTTTATAAGTCAAGAATGCGTTGACCGATTTCGATGAAATTTGGTTAATGGTAAGAACTCAATCAAGTGATCGCTCAAATGATAAGCTATATATCATATCGCTAAACTTTATAGTTCTAACTAGTATCATAAATACGAAAGTGAATTTGTTTGTTAAACTTTCACGCCCCAACTTCTCAATCGACCATCATGAAATTTTGCATACACTTTGCCAAGGGTACAGAAAAGTACATAGGGTACATTTCATCGAGAAAAAAAGTACATTTCCATAGGTACAGAGACTTTTAATCGGCAGTCTACATTAATGCGAGCGAAGCCGCGGGTAAAAGCTAGTCTATAATAGTGTTCTAGAACTTATACTCGTTAGTGTCAGAAGTCAACCACAAAGCCTATGATTAATTGTAAACGGTCCCTTTATTTACTATAGTCTAACAATAAATTTATATCTCATTTTTTCAGGCTTCCAGTTACTTGAATGCTAGCCTCTCCACTTACACCATTCATTAATCTTTGGCCTAATATCTCACTTCGTTGAGACGAGTTTTGTATTACGTCATTGCTAATGGTTTTATATTTTGCGCAGGAAATAAATCGTTAACATAAGTATTATTACAGCCTCTTTATTTCTATAATTAATGCCTTACAAAACAAATATAATAGGATTACATAGGCCCACAAAATTTGACAAAGTTTCTTTCCCAGATACCTGAGTATACTTTCCCGAAGGATTTTGGTGTGCTGAATCCAAATACATCCAATACAATAGTTATACTAAAACTTGAAAGATCACATAACCTCAAAAACGGACTTAAACGGCGTTTTTACCACTTTTAGGTTAGAATATCTCAAAAACCTGACGTGATGAAGCAATTCTGCGGCCGGATTTGAATTCAGCAAACAAAGCATCAACACATTAACTGCATGCATGAAATAACAAAATATTACAATTAATGTAATGAGTATTAATACAATCGTATTTAATAATGAATTTATTAATTTTTATATTACACAAATTTCTAATTCAATAAAAACTTTTAATAGACCATAAACATAAATTACCAAATAATATTTATTTTTTTTTTCAACTTACAAAATTTATTTTTATTATATAGACTCCCTCAACGGGTAAAGGTCTACTCCATTTTGCTCCACTTCTGTCTGTCTTTTGCATTTGTGATCCAAAAAAATCATCCAAATCGATTGAGTTGGTTCAAAGTTCATCGCGATTAAACACTTGGACAGATATTTTTTTATATTTATACTAGCTGACCCGGTCACGCGTTGCTGTGTTACTTGTTAATTAAAATGAGACCTATTCTATGTCCTAAGTTGGAATAAAATGAAAAACAGACCATCAAAATCGGTTGAGTAGTTTCGGAGTTCATCACTGTCAAACACTGTGGGTGTAGGGATTTTTTACATATACAAATAAAGATATACTGATTAAAAATTCACAATAATAATAATATAATACAAGAAATAATAAAATTAAATACACACCTAATAAATAAATATACTTAAAATCTTAGTTTAATTATGTATGTTAAGTAATAAGTTGAGATGTTATCTAAAATTGATGAGAAAGGTTCTGCCCCTCTCATCTTAATTGCTGTGCCCGACAGGGTCAACAATGACCTTTATCCCTATTGTTCTAATATCTTTATGTACATTGTGGTTTATGCAATAATTTATTGAGTATTAAACATTTAGTAGGTACTATTTCCTGCAATATGGGGTACCACCCTCCCTTGTACCATTCCTACCTGTCGCACCAAGCGCTTCTCAACATCATTAATGCGCACAGCAAAGGAGTGGAACTACCTCCCTGCGTCTGTATATTCCATTACTTATAACTCGTCCATTTTTAAAGCCACTTATGCGATTCCGCAACTCATCCAAAGTGGTTGGTAATGGTGGTAAGTAGACACAGTCTTTAACATATTCCCAAACGAAGAAGACACACGGTGAAAGGTCAGGAGACCTAGGCGGCTATGAAAACAGTGTCTTGTAATCCCGGCCTCATCGACCAATCCATCGTTGTGGGAGGGAATTTTGAATGGTTTCGCTCTTGATTCCACTCAAGCCCAAGGGGCAATACAGGATCCAAGATGAAACGAACTAACCCAGAAGGTGCCTATTCACATCTGCCATATTACAAATGGAGCATATATTAAAAATCTATAATACGGACGTCAATCTTAATACTTTCGATATCTTTTCATGTATAACTCATTGTTGTAACCCATTTATGTTCCTAAAAAAACGCTTCGGAAACCCGATGATTCTTTTGTAACCCTTTACTGAACAAAGAAACTTTAAAACGGTTAAGTGATACAAATATAGATTCACTACTCGTGATAAATGTCTACAAATGTAAATGGTGGTAACCAATTATGTTATGGTTATATATAGTTTGTTGCTTTTGAATTTCTTGGGTAATTTGAGTCGTCAATCATAGAGAAGCGGTCAACTGTGACGCACCTGGCTAGGCCGCCATCAAATAAAATTAATCATAGATTATTTGAAGTAAGTATCATTTTTAGAACTACAATCATTATCAACCATGAAACCCTACTTTTGGGTAACTGTAATATCCTAAAAATTAATCTATATACGATGGTAAGTCAATTATTATCCGTAATATGTATTTAGTAATATTTATATTAGTAGTTTTAACTGTATACTGAATGTATTGTAGTGACGCATAACGCAACCTGCTTGGTTAAAAGAAGAATGAGTTTTGTTTTAAAAAAAAACGAGAGAAGCTTTTGTCTTGACGTTGGCCGTCATGCATATTGATTGTAATTTTTAATATAGATGGCTTATAGTTATTAAATATAGTTTGAATTAAATATAGTTTGTGCATTAAAGCATTCTTTATTGGTGTTTTAATGATCGATCCCGACAGTATACTTTATTTGACATTAAACAGGTTGGAAAAAAATGGGTCCAGGTCCTCTCCAGGACCCATTTTTTTCCAAGTACCTTAAATCTTTAAAATAGCTCAAATTACTAAAAGGGAATATTTCTTTATTTAAAAAAAAACAAAACTGCATTTACAGATTTTCTCGAAAAGCTTACCCGAACCGGGAATCGAACCAACTAAAAAATTAACCCCCTCCATTTTATTTTACTTATAGATGCAATCGGTGTTAACGATAAATTTTCTCTAAGAAACATAGGTTCTTAGAAATAAACAACATTATGAAATCTTACATTTATTTGACTCTCGAATCAAATCAAATCTTTAATTTTATTATTGATGCTCGCGTAGCGTTTCTTATTAGAACAAAAAGTTTGAAAATGGAACGTTTAATTTGTTTGCGTTGTAGCTATCTAAGGCAATTTTAATATTCGAACGAACATCTCGGTAATTCCTATCGATTTTGTTTTGTTTTACCACCAATTACGTAATAAGTATTTTGTGTTATCGATTAATTAGAAGCATACATTTTAAGTGGTATGGCGATAGGAATAGACAAATACCGTCGAGAAAAATTTTGGCGCGAATGGTGAAAAACTTAGAAAATGTTTCATATAACATTTAGAAGGAAGGCCACAAGAACATCGTAATCTGCATCTTTTCGATATGGAATTCAATATTTTGTCATTTTTTGAGTGTAACCCTAAAGTGTCCAGCAGGGAAACCGCTCAAGAGGTAGGCACTAGTCATACTCATGTACTTAATGTTTTTAAAAAGTACAGATAGAAAGGTTTCGTAATGGATGATTGGTGCAGAAACTACACCTTGGAGACAGTCAAAAAAGGTTAGACTTCTGTCTAAATGTACAAGCAGAAATATCTCGGTACCCCAACTTCTTGGAATGCATAATATGGTCTGAAGAAACAAACTTCAGCAACGGAATGTAATTTATAACAGGCGTAACAATCATTATTGGTCCTGTGAAAATCCAGTCGGTGTTCGCGAAAGAAACAATCAGGACCGATTTTCGTTTAATGTTTGGTGTGGAATCAGAAGCAAGATGGCTGTACTGATGCACATTTACGAAGGACATCTGAATACAGTCAAATTCATTGAAATATTAGAGCT
Organism: Calamotropha paludella; assembly: GCA_927399485.1. Classification (NCBI taxonomy): domain Eukaryota; kingdom Metazoa; phylum Arthropoda; class Insecta; order Lepidoptera; family Crambidae; genus Calamotropha; species Calamotropha paludella. The sequence continues at coordinate 23,511,028 of OV656817.1, read as the reverse complement.
GTTATAATATCGATTAAACCTACCAGAAGAGGAACGAAATTATATATTTTTTTAACAAGACGGTGCGCCTGCTCATAATAGTAGAATTACCAGGGCTTATAGTCTCCGGCAAATAAGTTAAAAATGATTTTGAAATCACGTGACATGCGCAGAAGCAAGTTTAGTTACAATATTCACTACTGCGCATGTCACTTGATTTCAAAATCATGTTCAACTTATTTGCCGAGGAAAATACCTTAATGAAAACTCATTTTGTGGATTGGTATTAATGGGTCAATTCGATGAAGAAATTGAAACATAAAAAAACGAGGTGAAAGTAAGACAGACAGACGGAAGGGGAGTGAAGAATGTAGCAAAATAATGAGATGAATAAAACTTAAACTTATTTGTATGTTTCCATCCTACTACTATTATAAAGGCGAAAGTTTGTAAGTATGGATGTATGGATGTTTGTTACTCTTTCACGTAAAAACTACTGAATGGATTTGAATGAAACTTTACCACAATATAGCTTATACATCAGAATAACACATAGGCTACAATTTATAAACATATTGTTCGAAATACTAATCCTGCGCAGACGAAGTCGCGGGCACCAGCTAGTAATAAATAAATAAAGAAAATTCCCTGTCTCTGGTCATTTACAATTGAGCAGAATAGACACAGAGGGACTCCATTTCTTTTTCTAAAATTGTTTAGCCAAAAATCATCATCCATAACCTTTATTAACAATAATGTTTAAACATTCGAAATGTTTTACCTTATCATCTTTAGTTCTAAAACTTTTTTGTCATAAAATCTGGTCATAATAATATTGGATCTCCTAATGATACACGCGCCTGACTCAAAGAAAGACACCAAATGACATAATAAAAATGGTAGTTAAATAATATATATAACAAAAACATTTTTGAAGTGAAAATTTCTTTAGCATCGTTGTGATTTGAAAGTCGATGAAACGAAAAAGCGACAGTAATAAGAGACAGACACATAAATTCATAAGCTTAAACGTAGGAGAAAATGAGATGGGAAGCATTATTTACGTGTTTGTGTGCGCATTCGTAGTACAAAACTTGAGTGAAGGCATCACAACAATCGTGGTATTTTGTATACGTGTACGTATTATTTTTGAAGGTTTCACTTCTACCACGTGTGAATTGCACACATTTTTTTATATATGGACAATTTTTTTATATATCGATAAAGGCTGACCAAACCGAACTTTCACAGACGAAATTGAAGATGTTCTGAAAAAAGACCAGGTCAAAAGCACCCTTAACCGACGAGTTTGTAAAAGGTCTGATGATTGAAGAAGCGAGTGATGAATGTCAAGATCGTAGAACGTGGAAATCTGTGATATCTACCTACCTCTACGGGAAGAAGGCGTTATGGTATTTATATGTTACTAGCTGACCCAGTCACACGTTGCTGTGACTCAGTTATTATATAACTTCCAATAAAAACAATTCTGATTGTAAATTAAAATGAAACCTATCCTATACCCTTAAAAACAAATCCAGCAAAAGGAAAAAAAATAATCAAAATCAGTTTAGTAGTTTCGGAGTTAATTGTGGTCAAACATATACAATGTGTGCCGTCACCAGTGTCGGAGCCTTTGGTGGTGTGAAATATGGCATTTTTTATCGACAAATTGCCCCTCAAATTTGATTTTTCTTAAAAAGCCAATATTTAAAAAAATACACAAAAAAAAACTATTTGTTTTTCTTTAATTATTTTTTCTATTTTTATTCCATGACAATTGAAACATGATGGCTATGTAACTGGTGCCTACATGGTTAGCTATCAAATGACACTTTTTTAATGTTGATATGACATTTACATGAGTAGTGGTGGTCGAATTAGTCTGAGAGCCCAGGTCTTGGTTACCAAGAGAACAAAATGGCGGCCGTAAGAGAAAAACAAAATTGGAGAGGCAATTTGTCGATAAAAAATGCCATATTTCCCACCATTAAAGGCTCCGACACTGGTGACGGGACACATTGTATACATACATAGATAACTAGAATTAACCAAAAGAAATAACGTACAGGCGATACAGCATCTTCAGTAAAGAATATTCAATCAATCAATACCTACTTCGCACCCTCGGAAAACGTTACCTTCCTTCATTAGTCGTATGAAATTAGCTTTCATATCTAATTCCTTATCTAAATTTATTCGCTCAAACGGCTCGTTAAAAATGCACGCTCTTTCGTAAAGTCGGGCGTTGGTTTAATCGACCCGTTGGGATGTGTTGACGCCTCGTAAAATGGCGGTGTAATTGAAACGACGCAATGGTAGATTTAGCTATGGGATGGGTCCAAATTGGAGATTTACAGGGATGTGTGTTGGCATTAGGCTACTTGTATGCCTACATTTAATTTAACGTCTTAGGAAAGTTTGTGATTTATTATTCTTTTTCGGCATCGTAAGGTTGATTTGGTACCAATCAAACGCACCAATCATGACAATTAAAATATGCAAAATTTCATGATGGTCGATTGAGTAGTTAAGGCGTGAAAGTGTAACTAACAAACTCACTTTAGCATTTATAATATTAGTTAAGACTTTAAGATTTTTAGCGATATAATTTATAGCCTAGCATTTGCGCAGTCACCTGGTATTACCATATACCTAATTTCATCGTAATAGGTCAATCCGTTCTTGACTTATAGAAGGACATACAGACAAACAAACAAACAAATTTTTTGAAAATGGTAGAAATGGTAACAAACAAATAATGATTATAAAAGTAAAAATATAAATGTACAGAGTGAGCCTACAGATTTACATAATAATACTAGCCGACCAACCACGCGTTTCTGTTTTATAAATTAAAATGAAAGCTATCCTATGTCCTAAATTGGAACGAATCCAGCAAAATGAAAAAAAGTCAATATTGGTTGAGTATTTTTTGAGTTCATTGCAGTCAAACACTGTGACAGGGAAAACACTGTTTTGTATATGTAAGAAAGATTATACAATTTTATTTATTGAATTATAGGAAAAATGACAAAGGCACTGTATGCAAACTCCTTTCAAGAACCGGATTCAAAATGGTCGTTTTTATGTAATTCGGAGTCTTCAGCTGGTACTAATGAGATGAATTGAACGATGCAACGCTGTGACCCGAATGTAAAGCGCTCGCTGAGCTGGAAGTCAACAGGAATATTTAACGACAATAATTTAGACATGAAACAGTATATAATGTTGAGAGGAATAAATTTGTTTGCTTTATTTGAGTTTAAGAAAAAACGTAAATTATAAACATCACCATTGTCTACCTTTAAATATTCCATTGCTGGGAATAGACCGTACAGATATAACAGATTAAAACAGTGTACGCGAATGGAATAATTTCAATTCTAGGCTATAATAAGTGACCTCAAAAATAGAATAGGCTGCAATAACTTACTTTAAGAATCAAATAAAAAACAGCATGTGTGCAATTCACACGTGGTAGAAGTGAAACTTTCAAAAATTTTGATTTCAAGATAATAAGACGAATGTAAAATTTCGGAAGGAGGATAATTGTAGGCTTCAGTAATGATCATAGTGACACAAAGTTAAATAATTATTTTAGATTTTATGCGTATATATTACATAGATTTATTCAGACTCAGAGCTTATATTTTCGGTAAATGATACAAGAGGCTTATGGTAACTAAAGTACATACCGCAAACATAAGAGACACTGTATAATGCTTCCTATTTCATTTTCTTCTACGTTAAATCTTATGAATTTATGTGTGTGTCTCCTTTTACTGTCGCTTTTTCGTTTCATCAACTTTCAAATCACAGCGATGATAAATAAGTTTTCAAAAATCTTTATTAGACAGATATAAAAAGACTGCTGTAACAACCAATTTAGCATTAAACTAGAAAGGTATAGCATCCACCGCAAAGTTTTTCACTAAGTCTATGTTACAAACATTTATTAGCAGCTCTGATCATCCGTGGAGCCATGACATAACTACTAGGTCGGTGCAGTCGCTAAGCATAAAGCTTCGCTAACACCATATATTAAAGCGGAGCGGATTGGTGGTTTCAAAAATATAAGCTCTAGAGAGTTCGTTATAAATATGCTAAAGGTTAACAAAATTTTTTTTTGCTCATCCCATAAAGCCAATGTTTTTTGGTCATAACTTTTTTTTTGCGAATTTCAAATTTCTGGCTCCATCACGAACTAGTCCTAAATGTGTTGGTTCGTTTCATTACAAAAAACATGAAAATCGGCTTAGAACTCATCGAGTTATAGCGTCACATACATTTCGTTATTGAAGCTGATCCATGGGAGTTTCGCTCGCTCCGCTCCTATAATATTGATTTTTATTGAGTTATTGATAAATAACGATAATTATAAAAAACAACGGGTTGCACTCCAGAAGTGCCGGCAGAATTGATATCGTGAACATTAACTTTATGCATTTTTGCTATTTTGGAATGGTTAAGGAATAATTTCGCATGAATTGCTTTAATTATCTGTATGAAAGTACTATCATTTATGTGGTAAAATACAATCTTTTTTTATTGCGCTATCGTACACAAACATGACGACAAACACACACGAACACTCGCGCAAGTGCCCTGCGCCGCTTAAACGAAACAGCAGGAGCAGGCATACATTTTCGCCGCACGGTAGAAAGAGAGGGAGGTATTACTTTCTCTCCTACGTGCCGGCGGTCTACTCTCCCTCCGTCTTACGAATTTTCGATCAGGTCACGTGTCATGACGCGAGTTAAACGTTTTTACCCATTCCAAAAAGTACACAACGCCGCTGAAGAAGTTTTCACTTCAATCAATTAAATACGTATATATAATTATAAAATTAAATTAATTGCGCAATTTGTTATATTGTTTTATATAAGTGCATGGACTTCAACTCAGACTAGCCTAGTCCAAAGTAAGCATAGCAAGGCTTATGTTACGGATACCGGATTAGCATAAACTAAATTACCGGATAAATACCTAGTATGACTAAATAAGTTTTTTTTTGCAATACGATTTATGGTTTTTGAGATATGCGAGGACAAATATTTTTGGCATCCATATTTAGAAGCTGGTTTAGACGAACAGATACAAAAACTGTACAACATTACATACATATAGATCGACTCGATAACCTCCTTTTTTAGGGTTCCGTTCCTCGAAAGGAAAAAACGGAACCCTTATAGGATTGCATTGTTTTTGATTAATAAATAATAATAATAATAGGATCACTCTGTTGTCCGTCCGTCCATCCGTCTATCAAGACCCTTTTTCTCAGGAACACGTGGATGTATCAAGCTGAAATTTATATCAAATACTCAGATCTACTGTCCCTTGGAGCTGTGAAAAACTCAAACTTCTAAGCCAACGCAATCAAAAGATACAGCCGTTTATGCCGCAAAATTCCGCAAAATTTTGACACTCGCAAGGGAATCAAAACCTACAGGATACTTCCCGTGGACTCAGAATCTTGAAATTTGGTACGAAGCAACGTCTTATAGCACAGATAAAGGAAAAATTGCGAAAACCGTAAATTTTTAGTTACGTCATATAATAAAAATATTTTACGGAACCCTCGGTGCGCGAGTCCGACTCGCACTTGGCCGGTTTTCTAAAGTTGGTTAATAAATTGGGTTAGTAGTAGACATAAACGTATGTGATAGGTACCAAAAGTGAGTAAAATTATTCACTTTAACCTCAGTGTCTAATGTTAGTGCTTATACTTTGTCCAATGCAGGATGATACTTTTGACAGGTGTCACTTCCTCATTGCTACGTACTAAGGTTGCGTTTGTTTCCATATGTTTGGCTTGACATTGCAATAGCAACTTTATACCCTCTATATAGGTGTCAACTGTCAAAAGTATCATCCTACATTGGACAAAGTATAGTTAACATTTTAGTATCGATAACAATATAAAAATAACTAATATTAGGTGTTTAGTGTTTACATGAAGCGAGTCGAATTGTAATGCATCATTTTTTTAGATGAAACATGAAAATGTTAGAAATAAACTGACGCAAAACTAAACAGAAATAAATATTTAAACTAGACTTTATCGGGTATCTCGATGTCTGTTGATACCTATGTTCTAAAGTTTTGATTCCCACATTCTATTTCAATACGTCGTTTAGTTAGTGTAGTAGCAAAAAGTTTGTGACGCGTGTTAAATCAATTAATATTCGGGAGAAGTAGGCGAGCTAAATCACAAGTATCAAACATGTGGTTCATTATTTGCCTATGGAATGCTGAGCAGTTAGCCATAGTACATATCTCTCAAATCTAACATCTAATAAGTAATGTTGAATATATATCTTTAAATTGTTTTTTTTTATAAATGTGAATTGACTAAGAATACTTAGATTTTGAAGTGAAAACTTCTTTAGCATCGTTGTTTGAAAGTTTTGAAAATCGATGAAACGAAAAAGCGACAGTAAAAAGAGATAGACACACAAATTCATCGTAGGAGAAAATGAGATAGGAAGCTTTATACAGTGTCTGTTATGTTCGTGGTTCTCTTTCTGCTCTGCTTCGTACGCTTTTACCGTTAATGTTTTTCGATTTTCATAAAAAAGTGCTTTCGTTACTTGGGTTCAGAACAATGTATTTGATGTTTTCCAATTGTATATTTATAATATACTAGCTGACCCGGTAACGCGTTGCTATGGTAACGCGTTGCTATGGTAACGCGTTGCTATGGTAACGCGTTGCTTTGGTAACGCTAATTGATACAAAGGAAAAATAGCGGGAAAAAGAACGGACAGACAAACACACAAACAACAAATTTGTGTTCTTAGAGTATATACTAGCTGACCCGATAATGCGTTGCTATGGTAACGCGTTGCTATGGTAAAAAAGAGCGGACAGACAAATACACAAACAACAAATTTGTTTTCTTAGAGTTTATTTACATCCGTCCTCGTCCTTGGGAAGGCCAGCGTCCCAACAGTGGGGTCACAAACACGATAAGTGAGTCCCAAGCCTTACATATAATCACGAACGTGGTCAAAGAACTTGTTATAACATTTCTATATCTTCGATCTGATGGTTCTATTTTTACTTTTTATTGCAACAATATGCGTGACGCAGGATCTTAATGTTTCACATTGGAGTATAGTTGAGTAAGCTATACACAAAAAATGACCTCTATTCAAAGGACATAAGTTTTACAATTTTATATGTTTTTTGCATTTTTTTCAATGCTATCTTATAAGATAGATTATTTTAATAGAAAAATACTAGAAAAAATGATCTCCCAATGGAGCTACCGAGCCTTGTGCCAGCCTGTACCCATAAGGTTCGATTCCCGCCTGAGAATTCAGTTGTGAACCGAGTTAATTTTTTCTAATTTTATTTTATTAAAATAATTTATCAAATGACATAAGATAGAACCAATCAAAAAATTATTGTATGAAAAAAAATCCCTACTATACGAGAGAGTGCTAATTAAACTTCATTATTTAATCGCTTGCGCGGCACGAACGACGAACTCTGCGTATTTTTAATTGAATTAGTGGTGTAAAGTTTTTTAATCTTATTATAAATATTAATATTATTAAGTAAATAGTGTAAATTACGTGTGAAAATGTTGTCGCCACAAAATGTTATGTAAATTGGACAAAAACTGTGACTAAAACAAAAACGATATGTATAGTGAAACGCTGTGTAAATTAACTGTGCGAAATAAAACCAAACTGTGATTTAAACTAATTTAAGGAAAAATCATTTATAAACATTAAAACAAAACGTGCAAAAACACGAAAGCAGTGCAAATATAACAGTGTTGGTAAAGGTTGGACGATGTTGTTATAAAAAATATTTATCGACCTACCCTACTTTGGTTGGAATTCGGTAGTGATGCAATGGACTGGCTATTTTAAACCTTGAAGTAGGTGTGCGATTGGTGAAGCGGAAATTATCGCAGAGCGAAGAGCAAATTACCAGTGGTTCTAAACATACTGCTGCGGCTTTTATTATTATTATTTTGATTATTATTTATTACATACATTTTTTTTAAAACATCTTTTTCTTTTTGATTGACAATGATAAAGAAAATGGCACCAAACCACAGCAAATGCGCAGCTTGCCACACTATCATACAAAATAAAGAATTTTTAATATGCGTAACCTGTAAGCTGAAATATGATATCCAGTGCATTGGCATAAATTCTCAGCGTTTTCAGGCTTTTTACGGACCAGATCAGGAACGTAGACGAAATTGGAAATGCCCCGAATGCCTCAATCGGCTACCAAAAACGGACAACAGCAATACACCTGCTAAAACCACAGCACGTCTTGACTCGGAGGCTACTGAACTTATAGATAACGTAACTGTAAGAAAAAGACAAAATGCAAACGCTACTGAAATTGAAAAAATTGATTTGGATCTTCCCTCAACTTCGCCACTTATGAGGACCTCCGAAGCCACTGGCCAGTGTCACGGATTGTCAAAGCAAGAGTGGATTGATATTCTTAAAACTACAATCGAGCAAACAATTTCCGCCCATTTAAAAAAAATTACTGATCAATTTTGTGAAATGCGGGATTCAATGTCCTTCATCAACAAACAATACGAGGACATGAAGGTTGACCTGGAAAAAAAGTCAGCTGATATAAAAGAATTAAAAAAGGACAAGGAAGTACTGAAGACTACTGTTGCTGACCTATCGAATAGACTCAATCTAATGGAACAGGGTATGAGAGATAGCAATGTTGAGATAAATGGGATTCCGGAACATAAAAATGAGAACTTAAATACCACTTTAACACAACTTATTAAAATTGTAGGCGAACCTGTTACTACTGGCGATATCATTCACGTGACTCGAGTTGCGAAAATAGTGAAGGATAGCGAGAGGCCGCGTACAGTGGTTGTAAAACTCGGCAGTCCTAGGCATCGGGATGCTCTACTTGCAGCAGTTGCTAACTTCAATAAAAGAAACTCTAAAGATAAATTGAGTACACAACACTTAGGGTATGGTGCCCCCATAAGGCCTGTTTTCGTTAGTGAACATCTGTCACCAGTTAATAAGGCTCTTCACGCTGCCACGCGTATAAAAGCGAAAGAACTTAGCTACAAATTCGTTTGGGTGCGCAACGGTCGAATTTTTGTTCGAAAAGATGAGTACTCAGCGGCCATTCTAATCCGTAGCAAGGAGGCTCTTTTGACATTATCTTAGAAGATTATGAGAGTCGTCGGTCGGTGTTATGGCAAATTACGGCTTACAAATGGAATCACTCGATATATACTATCAAAATACTCGAGGAATAAGAACAAAGACGAATGAAATAATGTCAAATATTTTACTGAGCAACTACAAAATAAACGTCTTCACAGAAACCTGGCTTAGTTCTGCAATATCGAACAACGAATTTATCGACTCTCGTTACGTCGTTTACCGCCGTGATCGTTCGTCTGCTACAAGTTCCAAGACTGACGGCGGTGGCGTCATGATTGCTGTTTCTCGTGACATTCCTTCAGTGCGAATGCGCAATTGGGAGGGTGATTGTGAAGACATTTGGGTCAATGTTAATATTGAGATTAATGGTACTTTTAAGACTTATTCAATATGCGCAGTTTATTTGCCTCCACCAGTGAAACTGGAATCTTTGCAGTTCTTCCTCAGTGGTGTTGAGGTGGTCTTAAATCAGACTCAAAATATCGTTATTTTGGGAGATTTCAACCTCAGTTTCATTAATTGGCAACATGTCGAAAATAGCAACTACATGTCACCCTTAAATTATAACAAACAATTGGGATATTCTCTTATTGATTTTATGGCACTCAACTCCTTATACCAACATAACAATTTGTATAATGCAGATGATAAAATCTTAGATTTAGTGTTAAGTAATAATCGTGAGGCTTACGTTACCCGGCCCACTGATCTGTTGAGTAGGTTGGATCCTCATCACCCAAATGTACTTTTCGTCATACCATTCAGCTGTGTCCGCAAAAAAATGTTAGTACCCAAAGCGCGAAATGATTTTAACTTCTTTAAAACAAATTACTCTGGAATTATATCTGAATTAAATGACACTGAATGGCATGATTCTTACAGTGGTATGACTGATGTTAATCTGGTGGTTTCAGCATTTTATCATACACTTAACGATGTAATTCAAAAACATGTACCTAAGCGAAAATACAAATCTTCTAAATACCCTGCATGGTTTAGTGGGAGGCTTATCGGTTTAATAAAAGAAAAACATAAAATTCGTCGCAAATATTTGAGATATGGAAATCCGCGGGATAGGCTCGAATATGAGTTGCTGCGCGAACGCTGTCACAGGTTGCTGAACTTGTGTTATAGCAATTACATGAAAGAAACTGAATTTGATATACGTAGTAACCCACAACACTTTTGGCGTTTTATTAACGGTAAGCGTAATGGTAGGTCTGATATGCCGGCTACTATGACATTGAATGGTGTGCAGGCACATAGTGGTGAAGACATAGCAAATCTCTTTGCAACCAACTTCGAGTCCTCTTATTCTGGTAACAATCCATCTGCTTATATTCCAGAGTTATCTTGTGTTCGTTATCTTTCGGCAGTCAGTTTTACGGAGGGCGAAGTTTTGAGGGGGTTGAAGGGTGTGGATCCAGGTAAGGGATCGGGACCTGATAATATACCACCCATTTTTGTAAAGAAGTGCGCCTCCGCTCTGGTTATACCTCTAACCATAATATTTAACCTCTCTCTTGCTACTGGCCGATTTCCAAACGAGTGGAAAAAGACGAGAATTGTTCCAGTTCACAAAAAAGGTGATGAATCAGACGTGAAAAACTACAGGCCCATTGCTATATTATCTTGTTTTGCGAAGGTATTTGAATCCCTTGTTTGTCCATTGCTGTATTCTCATCTGGATGATACCATTTCAGATTTTCAGCATGGATTTAGAGGAGGTCGTTCAGTGGTAACTAATCTCGCGTCCTTTGTTTCTGCCATGTCTGTTGAAGTTGATAAAGGTTTACAAGTGGATGGACTATATTTAGACTTTAGCAGTGCCTTTGACAAGGTTAATCATGAACTTTTGCTGCTGAAATTGGAGTCAAGTGGTTTGGGCGCACCGTTTTTGAATTGGTTTCGGTCTTATCTGCATCATAGGCCGCAAAATGTAGCTTGCAAGGGCTATGTGTCTAGGGTTTTCTATGCAAAATCTGGTGTCCCACAGGGGTCGCACCTTGGCCCAATTTTATTTTTATTGTTTATCAATGATATCACTTCATGCATACAGCATGGCAAAATTCCACTGTTTGCCGACGATTTAAAAATTTTTAGGACTGTCAATAATTTATCGGACTCGGAACTTCTTCAGCGTGATCTCATAAATATTAGCTCTTGGTGTAAATTAAACAATATGACACTTAATGTGAATAAATGTTGCCACATCTCTTTTACTAGAAAACGCAATGCCTTAGCAACTTGTTACTATTTAAACGGTACGTCTCTGTCTAAGGTCGACAAGGTGCGAGATCTCGGTGTGACTCTGGACAGTGGTCTTAGGTTTGCTGCACACATTGACTCCATAACAAAAAAGGCAGCACAACTGTTGGGATTTCTAAAGCGCAACTCCAGAACTTTTAAACTTATAGCTACTCGAATAATACTGTACAATTCCTTGGTTCGTAGTAAGCTTGAGTACGCTAGTGTTATTTGGAACCCCATGTATAGTGTGCACTCACAGCGTATTGAGTCGATACAGCGAGCTTTTACAAGGCATTTAGCATTCATCTCACCTGGAATTACTCATCGGCATCCATATTGTCAGAGATTGAGCTTCTTCAAATTAAACTCTTTGTCTGAACGACGTGCTGTGGCAGACTTAAATAATAATTTCTGCATAAAATTGTACATGGCTCCACCAAATGTAATGATCTCTTACAGCAAATTTCGTTCAGTGTACCTTATAGATACCCTCGTTATCCGTGTTCCAGGCTATTTCATGTTCCCAAAAGTAGGACCAATCTGGGTTCACATCAGCCACTTTCCAGGTTGTGCTCAGGCTATAATAAGATAAATGGAAAATTACCGGAAATAGATATTTTTAGTGACAGTTTAAAGAAATTTAAAGATAAATTACTGAAACACACTGGATGTAATAACTCCCTTAATTAATATTAACTATTATCAATTTTATGTTTTTTATAATTTGGTTTGATTTTTATTTTATATTTAATTTTTTTTTTAATTTTTATATTTGATTTATTGCTATTAATTGTTTCATTGTTTAGTTAATTTAATTCTTATTAGGACTTTGCTATCTTTTTATTAATTATACGTATATGTAAATGTTGTGTATGCCAGTTATTGGCTTTCGTGTAGGATAAAAACCTAGAATATAAGACAATCAATTATAAAATACACGTAAAGCTGTTGGTGTACCTTATGAAATAAATAAAAAAAAAAAAAAAAAAAAACTTCCGAGAGCGAGACTGTATAGCTTAATGTGCTGTCCACTGTACAGTCAATTAATTAAATTCCTAGGCCACCACAGAACAGTACCTATCACTTTAACTGCTAAAATATTAGAACATTCAAATTGGTTGATAAATTACATGTCACCATTGATTGATTAATTGTGATAAGGTTTTAGAGCGGTTTAGCAAAGAAACTGAATATATATATACTAGCTGACCCGGCCACAGTTTTCTATTTTATAAATGAAACCTATCCTATGTCCTAACTTGGACCAAATCCAGCAAAATCAAAAAAAAAACATCAAAATTAGTTGAGTAGTTTTGGAGTTCATCGCGGTCAAACACTGTGACACGGAATTTATATATGTGTATAGATGACTAACTGTTAAGTTACCATAAATTGTTTTTTAAAATAATAAATGTGGAAAAGAACCACGTTGGGAAAGCGTAGCGTAGGACATCCCATAACCTTATTAGGCTGATAACCTCATGCCTCTATGGTAATGATTATCACTACTGGCTCTACAGAACCCATAGCAAAGTTGGGGATACATACACGGTTTTTTGTGAGACTCTTCTCTTTCATTTGGAGTAAGCAAGAGATAGAGAGAGCGATGTAGTGTGGATTATATATTAATATTTCCTGCTTCTGAGTTCATTAATTTATATTTTGTTATCTTTTTATAATCTTTGACATTTGTTTTTCTATGCTACTCTGTAAACTAGCATGTAATTTAATAGAAATAAATAAATAATAGTGACAAATATAGAATAAGGAATGCTTAAATGGTTTCGACATGTAGAGAGGATGGACGAAAGAAGATAGATAAAGCAAGTTCTTGAGGCAAATGCATGGGCAAGGTGAACTTTCAGGCACCAAATAGAAACTGTCCTGAAAAAAAGGTAAGGTCAAAAGCACCCTTAACAGACGAGCTCTTATAAAAGGTCTGATGAGAATCGAAGAAGCGAAAGATGTACATCAGGATCATAGAATGTAGAAATCTGTGATCTCTGCCTACACCTACGGCAATACGGTTTGTGTGTGTCCTCAAATGTTTATCAGGCACTAGTCAGGTAGGCGGATGGAGGACAGTTCCACATAAATTCGCTGTTCTCTTCCTGCGGAGTATGCGTAACGTATTTTCCCGTGTATTGATAATAGGTTGATAACTTAAGGAAGACCGCTGCCAACAGCTAAATGGAGGAAGCTCAGGATCGAGATTTGTAGCCTAGAGAAAGCCTTTTTTTTTAACGTGTAGAAAATGCATTACGCATACGCCGCCGCCGGGAGTACGGCGGACGTTATGTGGGGCTCTCCTCCGTGCTCCCACCCGGCCTAGTGCCCGATAAAGGCTGGGATGCCTACCCACTAAAAACTACACGATGTACCCTCAGCTCAGTCGCAATCCGGTGGGGCCGGGCCTGAAGAAAGCTTGCGTTCAACGGTGGGCGGACTATTGAATTTTGGCACAATATTGAAAGGTCTAATTTAAAAATGCATCATTTGATATAAGTTGCACGCTAATGGTCAGCAATATATATCTATTTATATTTTGAGATTTAGGTCAAAGTGAATAAGGTATAAAAAATATGAAAAAACAAGGGATATTCAAATAAAGAATGTTCAAAATTCTTTTTTTTTGTCCTAAAAAATAAAGCTTAACAAACTTAAGTTGCCTTGTCCCTTAAGTTTCCCGGAAACTTTTCCTTCAGAAATAATTCCCGTCAAGTCCCACCGCTAAGCCTGTTTGTTAAACTTTGGCTTGATTTTAAACTCTATGTCTCTTGGAATACGGATAGGCTTTCACTTTTGTACAAAATTTGGGTCTGAACTTGCATCAAACTCAAAGTATTAAACTTTAATAGGGCAGGCGATGGTGTCTCATAACAAATTTAATGCTGACTTATTTGCGAATTTAGCGTTTTTTAAATACAATGGACCCCCCCCCCCCCCCTAATCCGACAAAAGAGTACTGCCTAAGACCCCTATAATCCGGATTATTTCGAAACAGAGTCTTATAATCTGACAAATACCAGATCAAAATAATATGACCGAATTAGTAAACAATGAACGCACAATAGGCCGCTCCGCTATCCTATATTATGAAGTAAAATTTAAACTGAGCAATCAGAATCAAATCAACACGCGTCGAGCACAAATAGTGGTGACGAGTAAAGTTGCAACCTGTTCAACCATACATTACTAACATTAGTGAACATTTGCCAAAATAATGTTTATGTAGACTTTTTGGCGGGAGCGGAAAGCGTCATGTTCGTGGTTTAGATTCTCTTGTTAAAATTTGTGTTGTTGTGAATATTAGTGCGTAATAATGGTGGATTATTAACCACTAGGCGATGCAGTCTCTAAGTTTAAAGCTACGCTAGCACCATATATTGAAGCGGAGCGTAATACCTAAAAAAAGAAAAAAATTTTTTTGTTTCGATGGGAATTTTTGCGAATTTTTAAATGTTCAAAATTTACAATCTGGTCCTAAACCTGTTGATTCGATTCCACACAAGAAATATTAAAAGACATTGCGCCATTGAAGCTGATCCATGGGAGCTTCCCTTGCTCCGCTCCAATTAAGTGTTTGTGAACATACAAATGTTGGCAAGTGTAACAAAGCAGCGGAAGTTGTCTTTTCCTGCTCCCTTAAAGAAGTCCACGGCGAGATATTTACTGAAACCTAGGTGGGGAAATATATTTTACAGTTCAATCATTATCATCAAATCATTAACTGGCTGTTATACTTACTTGACTGACACTGGCTAAATGCACATATCGTGCAAGCTACACATTCAACAGTAATAGGCATGTCAGCTTACCGGGGGCGCCGGATTAGACAGGGGCCGGATTATGGGGGGCCACTGTAGTATATTTACCATATTATTATACCATATACCAATTTTTTACACAGTATATGTTCGTAGCTGGAGCACTAGCTCTATAGGAGCCCTATAATCATTCTTCTCTCAATTGGCATTCGTTTTCTTCTAATTTTCAGTACGCATCGGGTTTTTCCTAAAATTTGAATCACTCGTCTTCAACAATTGTTATCAAATAATTGTCTTGCTGACGATTAGCGTCGAATGTGACACAAATTTTTGATATTTTAAAATTATCAATATTTTTAGGATTCTGCAGAATTAGTTAAGATTCTATTTATAAACTAGCTGACCCAGCCACGCGTTGCTGTGGCATGGTAATTTTAATTTGCTATATCTTTTTTAAAATAAAACAATTTTTCTAAAATAAAAGTAGCCTAAGTTACTCCCTATTTCATTAGCTACCTGCCAATAAAAGTCCCGTTAAAATCAGTCCAGCCGTTTCAGAGATTAGCCGGAACAAACAGACAGACAGACAGACAAAAATTGTAAAAAATGTTATTTTGATGTATGTACCCTATATATATTCATATGCATGTAGTAAAAAACGTTTATTTCAATATTACAAACAGACGCTCCAATTTTATTTATATGTATAGATGTATAGATTAATGACTTTATTACGGATTATTATTGATTAAAAATTGCATGTCTCCAATGGTAAAATATGCGAATAATTTTATATAGTTTAACATCTTGTTATACCATATTTGACAATAAATTGTTATGTTTATAAGATTAAATACTTAATGTAACAGACGGTGAACATAAAAAAATGAAAAATTAAACCTATTCTATGTCCTAAGTTGTTTCCGCTAGTGTTAAGTAAATTTTGAAATTCCATAAGAATGAAAACTTTCAAAAAACGCGCGATTTTTGTTTCAATGGGAAATTCCATAGAGCCAATATTTCTTGGTTAAATTTTTTTATTTTTGCTGTTTCAAAATTCAGGCTGCGTTACGTCCTAAACCTGTAGATTCGATTCCACACAAAAAATATTAAGTCGGTTAAGAACTCGGGAAGTTATGGCGTAACAAGCATTGCGTTATTGAAGCTGATCCTGCGAAGCTCCGCTTCTATAATATTTCTTACTTTCACACCAATAAGCTTAGCCCAAAGTAAGCTTTATAAGGCTTGTGTTATTGATACTGTAGTTGGATCCAGGAACGTATGTGCGAAAGGCGGGATCGCTACCGTTGCATCAAACTGTCGCCAAAAATAATTTTTAAATCCATGCCATACTTTTAAGTGTTTCTACAAACTAAATTTAAACTATTTAAATTTTGACAACTTTTTTCAGTGTTTTTGTACTTGTTACTTTATTATGCTAAATTTTAAGTGAATATTATTATATTTATTATTTAAGTGAATTTCTTCCTACCACAGGCGATGTTTTGCCTAAAGGGGAGTTCCCACATCTAATATCTGTAAGAGACTAAGTTACCGAAAAAAAATATTTGGATTTTATTTGAATTTGAATTATAGTTTCTGTTACGTAGTTAAAAACCTAAATTTATTAAGTTTTAATTTATAATAGGTTAACATTTAAAATGCTAAGCCCTTACAGGGTTAGAGTACTATTTTATCTTGTAACAGCTTATGAAACCAACATGTTAATCATAATATTTTTGATTGCGGATCATGTAAGGTGACGACTTATAATATTGTAAATGTCGTTACTTCTGTTAAAGCTGACGAGTTTCTTGCGCCCATTCTTCTTGTCAGTTAAAAGACATCCTAAATGAGTGATAGGTAAAAATGTTGAACCATTCAAAACAACTTATTTTAAGTGCATTTGATTAAAGTTATTTTTTATTTATATGTTGCAATAAATTATACGACTATGACTATACGTGCCTATGTAACAAAAAAAATACCAGTAAAAAGATATATTTTACCAGCAAACAGTGGAAGAAGTGCTGAATAACCCTGTTTCAGCAACGAAACAGACGAAGATATCGAATAAGCCAATTTAGTGAGCAGATCTATCTGCAAATTACTCTCATCCGGCCTATCAATCACCATCATTTCCAGGAACGTTTTCAATCGATACGATATAAACGAAAAGTAATTCAGAAAACAGAGAGATAATAAACAAAAAACAGAATACAATTCTGAAACTGACGTGAAATTGACCTTAATAGTTTTGAAGTTTATTAATTTAAATAAGGTTTACAATAAATTGAAGTTTAGTGGTTGTAATACGAAGTTGGAGCCTTTTAAAGGTTTTATTCATTACGGGATCCCAAGAGGATGGTACGTTCCAACATTTATCTTTATTGAAATTGGGATGTTTCCTGATCTAGAGTAGTAGCATTTGCATTGATTTTATTTAATTTATTTAGTAAACAAAAAAGTTACAGTTGATTAATCCATTAAAATAATAATAAATCAAATTAAATAAGTATTAGACTGTAACCATTAACTGTGTACATAATAATAATATTAATAAAGCTTTATCTATCCATTCTAAATTACAATATTAAGTAGTTAACAATTTATTTAACATAATTAGAATTATTAATCATAAAATAAAATTTGCACAATTCGGTAGCTTAGAAGTTATTTTTGGATGGACCCCCTTTGGGTAAAAGCCTCCTCCAAGGTATGCCATCATTTCGTTCATTTCCGTCCTCAGCTGTGTTTAGCCAATCTTGGCCTGCTATTGCCGCTATTTCGTCTGCCCATCAGCTGTGCGGGCGGCCTCTCGCTCTTTTTCCTGGCGGTCCGCACCATTTTACCGCTCTCCGAGTCCATCGCTTATCTTCGTATTTAGCGACGTAGCCTGCCCACTACCATTTATTCTTTAGCACGAAAGTTAAGGCGTCAGTAACTTTGGTTTTCTTGTGGATATCATAATTTCTCACCTTATCTTTGAGTTTTAGTCCCATACTGCTTCTCTCCATTCGTCTTTGAGTGGTCTGGATTTTGTGTCTAGTTTTGATGTCGATGGTCCATGTTTGGCACCCATAAGTTAGACTTGGGAGTATAGTCGTTTCCATAACTATTTTCTTTGCTAATAGTGGAAACTGTGACTTGAAGATTTCATTATGAGCCCAATATTTCTTCCACGTGATTGCAACTCTCCGCTCCACCTCTCTTTATTAAATGATAACAATGTACATAGCAGGCATAAATGGATGAGTTACCAAATTAAACCGATTAAACTTAAATACTTTCAAAATAAAGGAATTAATTATAATAACTATAGGGATTGAAACAAAATATGCATTATAAATGATAATAAATTTTAAAAACTATAGAAAAAAATCAAAATAATAAGAAAACATTAATTACTGAAAATATAGAGACCAATAAAATATTATATACCTTAATATATAATATAATATAATTAAAAGAAGCATTCTAGGAACTAATCTCGGTTCTTTAGCAGGGATTTGTGTTTGCTTTTGTAGGAATCTAATTTAGTGGTTGGAACCTACAAAAGCGTGTTCGCACATTGTAGTTTAGTTATCGCGCCTATGTTTTATGTCGGCTACATGTTTTTAACGCGCGTCCCTATACTGCTCTTTGTTTTCGTGATTTAGGAGAGCCAATAGTCACAATTAGCTTTGTAATGTTAGAAATGTAATATATATATTGTTATATTATATAATATACAGATATAGTTATATTTTTATATTTCATAAAAGTTTTTGATCCAAAATCTGCTGCAGTTGGAGAAATAAATAGGTTCATCATAATCTCCGTGGTCGTGTGGCATGCATACGGATTTTCATGGTAACGACACTACGTGGTCTCAAGTTCGATCGCCAGCCGGGTCGATGTAGAAACCCCACGTTTTGTAACCGTATTTTTCTGAAATTTCATATCACCAGTGTTTGAGCTACTTGGATTTAGAAGAAAATATGTGACGTTGTAATATTTAATATTTTTTAAAAAGGAAGAAAATAGTTTAGTATTTTTTGTTTATTTATTTATTATCTTAACTAAACTTACAACCAAATTTTGCTACTGCATTCAAAATACAAACAGTTAATGCCAAAAAATATTCTTTATCAGTGAAACGATGTTTTCCGTTCTACAAATATATAATAGACATTTCTAAATTATTATAATAGAAAAATACAAGAAAAAATCGACTAGGGTCACAAGTGAATTCTCAGGCGGGAATCGAACCCGCAACCTTTGGAAATCCGGTCCAATGCTCTCCCAATTGAGCTACCGAGCCTTGCGAACACTCGTCGAAATTTTCTAGTACCTTCCTGATTTTACGCTGTAGGCCAGCGTTGTTTCATCAATGAGAGGAACATCCTCTCGTATTCGAAAGAAACATTTTTACAAATGTTTGGTCAATCGATTAAGATGAAACAGCTATGTTAGATTTATAATTTTTATATATTTTATGCATTTTCAATGCGATCTTATAAGATAAATTATTATAATAGAAAAATACTAGAAAAAATCGACTAGGGTCACAAGTGAATTCTCAGGCGGGAATCGAACCCGCAACCTTTGGAAATATTTTTCTATTATAATAATTTATCTTATAAGATCGCATTGAAAATGCATAAAATATATAAAATTTGTAAAGACATTTCTAACTCAATTCAATTGAGACTCGGTCAGTTGAGAGGCAAATTACGCTCTGATTCGAATTTTTATTTGAATTTTCATCAATTTTAATTAGCGGCATAACTGCTGTCTGTCAATTTAAAATGCAACAATCCGGTTAATTAGATATTCTCTTTAAAATTTAACGCAATGATATATATTTCAGTGGAGTAAAGCTTTTTATTACAGAATATACAATCCAAATTAAGTTTAAAATCATTAATACTGTTTATCGAATGAAACGAGAACTATTAAAAGCTTATATAATTCAAGAAATTTTTTGACGAGCGCTTTGGCAAAGAAATAAGATAGCTAAATTAACAAAACATAAGATTTTAATAAGAAAAAAAGTAAATTTAATACAGAAATTAAGTGGGAGAGAATAAATTTATTCTAGTAAAAGATTGAGTTTGTGTTTTGTATAGGACCTGGATCTCAATATGTATCATTGAAAAACCCGTGAAATTTAAAAATAAAACGATTAATATCAGCAGTTTTCAATTCTAAGGAACAAAGCAAAGGAGTAGAACTCCCTCCCTGCGTCTGTATATCCGAGAACTTATAACCTGTCCATTTTCAAAGCCAGGGTGAATAGGCACCTTCTGCTGGGTTAGCTCATCCCTTGATTGGGATCAAGAGCAAACCCATCCTAAATAAAAAAAAGAAAATATATAATTTTAGTACAAACTGAATATGTTTAGGATGAGAGAGTTTTGACAAGTGTCACGTGTGACGATTATAGATTAGGTATGAAGATTCCGCCACAATCGTGACCTTACTCTGTGTAGTTTATAGTTTTAATCAACAATTATTTTTTGTGTTCTAAAATAATGTTTTTTTTTTAAATGCAACAAGTTTTATTTGCAAGTCAAGTAAGTATAATTGCTAGTTCTTGAGTAATTTCTTAACCCAGATACTCCTGAAACTATTTTTATCTTAGAGAGAGAAGAATTTTGGATATATGGTTTGTTATAGTCCCAGTATCATTGGGAAAATACATAAAATATTTCACTAGTAGAAAAGCTGGAAAATGGATGACCCATGTATGGGTTATATGAATATTACTAAAGTTATATACTTTTCACTTTCACTACTGTATTATTAGGATGATAACGATAAATTAATATAAACTTACTTTTGTGAGGATATGTTTTACTATTTTCGATTCACACTTTTTCGGCCGCAAATATTGTAACAACTGGTAATGTTTTGAATTACTATGTTACTTGTCATTATAAATAACAAGTACCTCCTAAATTTTCCAAAAATATGTGTATTTTGTTTTTAAAGTATCAAAAAATGACGGTAGATTTTTAAATTCTTAATACCACACATCTTAATATCATACAGGTCGGTAGGTTTAGCTGGGTTAATTACATGATGATGAATAAACAGTAAAATATATTTTTTCCTAGGTTTCAGTAAATGTGTAGGGTTTTACTGAAACCTCCCCGTGGACTTCTTGAGAGAGCTGGAAAAGACAACTTCCGCTGCTTTGTTACACTTGCCAACACTCTTGTATGTTCTCAAACACTTAGTGGTTAATAATCCACCATTATTACACACTAATATCCACAACAACACAAATTTCAACAAGAGAAACAAAACAACCAAATTGACGCTTTCGCTCCCGCCAAAAAAAACTGCAACATGTACAAACCCAAAATAATAATTCTCTATGGTTTAGGTTATTATATTTTATATAAGCAGTAAAATTCTTTAATAACAAAAAAGTTTAGAATTTATATTTTAATAACTAACTTGAAAATAGCCATAAAATTTTAAGAAAATAATAAGTAATTATTGATTACCAATTTTTTTAAAGAATAAAAATATAATTTGTAGCTGTGGCACATTCAGTATATTTGGCGATGCCTCCTTTTATCACGTTTCTTCATAGCAATGCAAATAGCAGGAATAATCCAGGGTGCAGGTGGTCGATGATTACCTTTAAAAAAAAAATGATTTTATAAAAAAATATATCAAGAAATGAACAAACGGCACTACCATCAATTTAAGAAATACTTGGAAGACAGATCTATCAAGGTACTTATTTTTTTTAATCTTTATTTATTTAGGAGCATTTGTCTTCTAACATGCCAGATCCATCGAAATACATTTAAATAATTAAATTTCTTATAAATCTACATAATGCATGTAACTAATTAGTTACACAAACACGAAGCTGCCTCAGATTGGGGCTTGCTCAAAATCCTCTGAATAATCATTCTGAATTCAGCCTGCTTATTTTAAATCTAATTAAAAATTGTTGTTTTTGAGCTTGGTTCCGCTTACATTCTATCAAAAATTGATGCACGTCCTCAATTTGTCCACAAATTTCACATTGTAGGTGTATTCATTTTTTCATCATGTATGCAAACTTTGATGAACATGACCGGACGTAATCACTACATAGTATAAAACAAAGTCGCTTCCTCTGTCCCTACATCCCTATGTATGCTTAAATTTTTAAAATTACGCAACGGATTTTGATGCGGTTTTTTTTAAATAGATACCTAGAGTAATTCAAGAGGAAGGTTTATATGTATAATACATGCATAATATAGTAGAGGATTGCATTCCGTGCGAAGCTGGGGCGGGTCGCTAGTTCTTAATATAAGATTAATGTTTTGCCTACTTAAACTACTATTTACAAACCATGGTATTCAAGGAAGCTCATTTTATAACGTTTTATACCAGATGTCTTTTGTTTTGGGTCATTCGTTACATTTCACTCTTTCTGGCATGAAGCTTTAAAACTATTAAATAATCTATTAACATATTCACTCACTAACATATATTACGATGGCTTCTGTTGTTTAGGCTTCTATTTTTATGCTTTCCGTGATAATCTTTAAGTAAGGCAATACATACTTAGTTTCATTCAGCGGTTCATGTCAGTAAATTTTTCACATGTGTAGTATATGACCTTTTTGGTTGTTCTTCTTTTGTTTTGTTCTTCGGTCTGATATCGTACTCTATTCCATTTAACCCTTTTAGTGCCATACATTTTTTACTAGTATATGATAAAATTGCCAGTAAAAAAGTACATTTTTATAGATAATTTATATGAACAAGAGTAATATGAATGATGTTTATATAAAAAATATGGAATCGGAGATAGAATAAAAATACGAACACGGTAACACTGCGCGCGCGATGGCGCTCCTTGGCATCCATGGGTTAAGCAAAAAGCTTTTGCCCATTTGTCAGCCTCCTCGTTATCCCTGAAACCAAAGACTTGCCCCAATAGCGAGGAATCTGAGTTCGAGTCAAAACATCAATCAATCAATCAACATCATCGAGTCAAGCCATCTAAAACAAGTCATTAAAAAATCACAATGCAACCTCACTGAGTTCGCACAAGGGATTGGAGACCCAAATCGCTTCAGCGTTTCTAAATCCAGTCTAGCAAAATTGCACATCCGTACAAAATTGGCTTTTGATTTGTTAGATTTCGCTTTGTAAGCATCGTAAATGGGATCATATCCTGAGTAACAAGGGACGAAGTATTGACCGAGCTTAATAACATGATCAGGGAAGAAATGATTATATGATTATATTGATCCAAGATTCAGAAATAGCGAGGTTGGAATGAGTAGGACAAATATATAGATATAATGATAATGCATTTATTTGATATTACAAACACACATACATGAGAAAAAAAATACAATTTATAATTATTACTACCTAAAAAAACAGGTATATATTATGTATATAAGTGTACATATTTTTTAGTAGGTATGTGAGCTTTGGCAGCGCAAAAAGGTAAATAATAATAAGCTACTTATCTCTGGTCAAGCCTAACCTTATACTGAGTACAGAATGTACTTTGGAAAGTGTTCAGGAGTTGCATTTTGAGTACATCTCCCTTTTTCCATCGGACATCCAGACGCACTGCGGGCTACCACCCTTTTTCGGTCACATCAAACACTTCTTAACATCTCCCTGAGTCAGTATTTCCGAGTACTTATAACCCACCCATTTTCTGAGCCAGGTTGAATAGGCATCTACTGAGTTAGCTCGTTCCATCGTGGATCGTGTCTTGTCCCCTGGCTTGATTGGGATCAAGAGCAAACTTATTAAAAAAAAATAACCTGTCTTATAGTAAGAAAGTTCATGCAGATTAATAAAAACATAACATCACCGTACCCTGTAAATGACTTGGCCTAGGCTCGTAGTTACAGAGTGAGTCGCCTTAATATAAAAATATTACTACAACTGTGACAGAAAGAATACTAGAATATAGAGATTTGAAGGAGGAAGTTTCTATAATATGGGAACAGGATAATATTTTCATAGTATTATCTACCATAGCCTTAAATTATTAAGTATAAACGATAATTTGTATATCAAATTGCAAAAAGTAGCCATATACAGTAGATAAAAACCAAACAAATAAGCAGTATAGTACTGACAAATTATAATATTCATTACATGTTTTAGGTCAGCATTAAAATTTAGGTTAAAAAAACCCACAATAATAATAATAATCAATTTATTTATTTCATTTCAAACATTTAATGTGAAATAAGTAGGAACATTCGTATTCGTTAGAATAAGCTACTAAGTGAACAACTAATTTTAAGAAACTGCTTCTAAATAAATTTAAAGGCAAATATTATTTTAAAAAAACCATTTCACGTATAAAACAAGGTAAAGTGGTAAATATGAAGGTTTACTGACTCAAGGAAGGACTATAGTCTGCGAGAGGATAGAGAAATGGACAAGACCGTTTAAAAGTCACCCATTAAAATGAATAAGTTTATCAATATCAGTTTGTGGAATCTGATTCTTATTTAAATAATTAATTTATTTAGAAGCAACCAACAATAACGTAGACTTATAAGCTAAGCAATACATTATTTGATGTCGCCTTAATTAATGGCTCCCACTACATACATAAATTTAAAAAAATAATTAGTAAAACATTAATATGTAGCCTATTTCCGCAAAATTCCCCCTGCCCGCAAATAAATGCAGAAACCGCAGACACCTTAGCACTAAGCGTTCGGTTTTGCTCGGTCTAACAGCTCCTGATGATGCTCCGTATGGGGGCGAAACACGTGTAGAGTAGTTGGTGAAGGTGCCGGTGTCTGCGGTTTCTGCATTTATTTGCGGGCGGGAGGGCACTTTGCTTGGATTTTGCGGAAGTAAGCTACATATTTTTGTTTTACTAATGAAAATGGACTTTCGCCAAGTCACAGATGATTCTATCAAATAAAAAAAAAAATGTGCGATATAATTAGTGTCAGTTTTGTAGCTGATCGGTGTTTTATGGTCACACAGAGTTACTAATATTGCATATATTCATTGAACAAAAAGCTATCCAACGAGGAAATACTGTCAAACTTTTTGGCACCTTTTTCAACAGCAGCGATGAAGCTGGTTTTCATCTTTTTTAGTTTTTTGTTGGTATTTTATTATATCTAGATCTAATAAATATTGTATGATTATATTTTTTAATCGTTCAATTTACTACTTCATGTAAACTTAAACAAAAAAATGGATATTTACATTATTCCATTTAAATTTAGAACAAGGCCAACTTTCAGGGAACAAATAGAAGATGTCCTGGAAGAAGGCGAGATCAAAAGTACCCTTAACCCCTTGACGCCCAGCTATGTGTTAAATGCGTTATGTCTCTCTCTCTCTATCGAGAAAAAAATCAATCAAAAAGAGCCATTACCAAAGCCGTAATAAGGATTAAATCAGACTGCGCGCTATAGAGTGTTATATAATGCTCGCGGATTTTAGGTATCGTTGTGGCGCGCATGATATAATGCTCCCGGGTTTTAAGGGGTTAACCGATGAACTTGTATGAAAAGTTTGATGAGAGTTGAAGAAGCGAGAGATGTATGCTAGGATCGTGAAAAGTGGAAATTTTAATCTTTGTCTAATCCCTGCAGGAAATAGATGTGAGTGTATGTATTTATTTATAACACATTAGCTGACCCGACCTCGCGTTGCTGTTATAAATTATAGTGAAACCTATCCTATTACCTAATTCGGAATAAATCAAGCAAAATAAAT
Organism: Calamotropha paludella; assembly: GCA_927399485.1. Lineage (NCBI taxonomy): Eukaryota > Metazoa > Arthropoda > Insecta > Lepidoptera > Crambidae > Calamotropha > Calamotropha paludella. Next base: position 23,485,122 of record OV656817.1, on the reverse strand, counting down.
AATAAATAAATAAATAAATCGATTTTGTTGATTTTTTTTTGAGTTGTTTCGGAGTTTAATGCGATCAAACACTGTGACAGGCAATTCTTATATATTTACTAGTTGACCCGGCCACGCATTGCTGAGACTCAGTAATTAGATTGTAATATTTATTTATCATAAATTAAAATAAAACCTTTACTATTTCCTAAGTTATATATATTTACTAGCTGACCCGGCCGTGCATTGCTGTGACTCAGTAATTAAATTGCTTTTTTATTATAAATTAAAATAAAATCTTTACTATGTCCTCAGTTATAGATAATATAGCAAAATGAAAAAAAAACCATCAATATCGATTGAGTAGTTTCGGAGTTCATCGCGGTCCAACACTGGGACAAAGAATTTTTATATATAATATATAAAATTACTGTTATGTAAATATAGTTGTAAAGAATAAACTATGTGCTGTGTAAGTTTACCAGATTTGGGTCCGCTTCGAATGGATAATATAAAATAAATTGAAATATTACACAAATTTGAAATATATATAAATATTTTAAGTGCATTAGTATAAAGTATAAAGTTATTATAATTAAGATCATATATTAAATTTCTCATATTATTATCCTCAAGAAATACATTCGGAAGTTATATCAAGAGACTTCTTTCATAAAAAAGATGCAAAATTTTCTGCACAATTTGTCAGAAGTTACATACGATGTGTCAAACCTTTTTTATCTCAAGCAATCTGAACAGACATGGGGAATTGTTATCAGCGACGTGTAAAAACGAAAGATTGCTTCGGGTGATAGGCGACTCATACAATCGAGAGTGCTTTATAGTGCAGAATATATTCAGTAATCTAATCAGCTTGTATTTAGAGCACGTTGGTAGATTGTTAAAAAAATACATCATTAAATAATACTATAACTCATTTCTTTTAATTTTTGCTTGACACGAAATTTCATTAAATAAGACAGGTATCCTGTGATCAGGACTAAAGAGAGGAGACGTCAGGAATAATTATAAAAAATTTTGTTGTCTGTGAAGTCGGTTTACGGACGATAATTTTATTTCAAGAAAACATTGATGAAAAATTGCATATTTTATTATTTGAATTATTATCACTGAATTATTATTGTTTTGTATAATACAAAGAAGGAGTTAATTGAAAATTACATTTTTTTTGATAAATTAACATTTATTAGCACTCGTTAATTCAAATATTTTTTTACTTAAATTATACAGATTATTTACAATATACAACTTATATACATGTGTGATATTTAAGGTCCTTCGCAGTTGACTTTTTACACGATCGTTTATATGAGTCATAATATTTTTTTTGTCAAAATTGTAACATAACCTGTTATTACTGCACTCGTTGACAGATGCTACTTTATTTAATAATCAAAGAATAAATATATGAGATTATATCGCAAATCAAATTCTTAAAATGCAAGAATTAATTACCTTTTTGCCGCAATTGTTGTTGTAATAAACAATGGAAACCACATGAACTTTTCACGTCACTTTATAAACAGTTTCGCTGTCCCTCTTCTACTCATATGCATCGGTCTATGAAGTGGAAGAGATATAGATGCGTCACAAGCCGAAAGATAAGACCAATCGTGCCTCTTTATCGCTCGGCTCAGGCTGAACGTGACAAAAAGGCAACAAACAAATGTAAAAACAAAACTTTTAAATTCTACAATAATTTAAAAGTTTTGCCCTCATTATAGAGATCTAAGTTTTACAAGTTTAATATGTTTTTACAAATATATATAATATAGTGTCAATAAATAAATTCTTTATTTCTTTCTAATTCCATCTAAACAAAACATACTAACCCAGTAAATTAATCTTATTGTGCTTTATTGATAGAAATTAGTGAAAAACATACTTCAAAGAGCTTGAATGTTAAAGTTCACATACTGTTATGTGTTCCACTGTGCTGCTTAAGGTGTTCAAACCCTAAGTGTGGGAACTGCACCTGCTTCCCGTTGGTAATGGATTGGCTGCTGGATGACCTATATAACGTGGGTTTGCGTTTCACCATTACGAGATTACCTTTTTACTCCAAGCCATCAATATATTTGTTAATTTGAACATAATTTCTTGATACTATGAGCGCTTTTCATTAGCCACTGTTTCACATCATGATCGAACTTGTTCCATTGTTTTAGAGGCAAGTTTTGCAGTACACCATATAATAAAAAATAAAGAAAAATATGGAAGAGCTCATATTGAATAAAAGTAATTTTGTATGCGTGTATTGAACGTTAAAACTACGCCAAGGCTTCGTAAAACCTCTTGAAACCTTGTATTGAGATGAAGCGGCAAGATTCTCGGCAAGGGCTATTAAAATATTATTAACTACCAAGTAACAAGACGTATAAGAAAACAATACTATTACACAGAACGGATTTTATACAGTTATCATCTCTCTTTACAAAGATATAAAATAAATAGATAAAAACCTATTAACTCCACGCACTCTTGCCTTTAAAAAAATCACCGATATGGTACAAGCCTTTCTTCATCAGTGCGTTTTAACAACCTTTTTAAACTTTTCAAAGAATACTACAAAAGACTCTATCCAAAAATCAACCTCTTGTTTTTTGAAGCGTGAAACTCGGAATAGCAAGTTTATTTTTGTTTCGAGAATTAATTGAATAAAAGTGGGATAGCGTTTACGTACATTTAATATTATAAACGTAAACACTATGCCACTTAATTCAGAGATATATTGAGAGGCGACTGTTTATATTTTAATGCTCAGCTAAGTTATAAATAATAATTGCTATGACCCTCATATTTGGATCAATGGCCTGAAATATTTGATAGAGATTTATGGATTCCGCTTGTACGCACAGGGAATGATAAAATACAGATAAAGAACAAATAAAACTTTTAAATTATTTTATAAAAAAATAATAGAAAAAATTAATTCTGCTGACAAGTAAATTCTCAGATGGAAAGAGGAGATTTTAGCAGCATTGACTAGACTTCCAAAGGTTGCGGGTTCGGCTCCCGTCTGGAAATTCACTTGTGAGCCGATTCGATTTTGTTCTACTGTTTTACTTTTCTAATAAAATAATTTATCTAATAAGATACCATGAAAAAATACAAAAAATATATAAATAAATAATAAATAAATATATCCTACATTCACACCAATTAAACTAGCCCAAAGTAAGCACTGTAAGGCTTGTGTTATGGATACTAGGGCAACGGCTAGACGTACATATATCATACATAAATAAGTAATATTTATAGAAATATATACAAACATTCATGACTCAGGTACAAATGCTCGTATTCATCATACAAACATCAGCCCCTTCCGGGATTCAAACCCAGGACCGTCGGTGCGAAAGGCAGGATCGCTACCGTTGCACCAAACGGTCGTCGATATAAAATAAACGCTTTTATAAGGATGCAGGAAATGCGTTATTTTTTTTTAAATCTAGTTGGTTCACAGGTCATATAGGGCGTGCTAATGCAATTACGGAATCGTCAATCCTTAATCGACTTCCGGCGCAAGTGGCTCGCATCCGGTATTCGTGGTAACGCCATTTCGAGGTCCTGGATTCGACTCCGATCCCGGTCGAATAAATGTAGAAAGCGAAAGTTTCTGAATTCCATTACACATATGCTTTAGCTACTTTACTTGGATTCAGAACAATGTGGTGTTGGCTAATACTAGCGGCCCGTCCCGGCTTCGCACGGGTGGATAAAATTCTTATTTTTTTTTCTATTATTAAATATTTTACGTTAGCGCCATCTAGCGTCCGGTAGACGAACTACTTGCGGTTAACGTGTTGCTATGGTAACGCATATACAATGGAAAAAGAGCGGGAAAAAGAGCGGAAAGACAAACAACAAATTTGTGATCTTAGATTATAGATTTATTTAAAAATTTCGGATTAATTGAGCATTTAATTTGGTTTTTCTAGATTTAATCATGATATTTATTTAAATGTGTGATGTGCACGGAAGTGTAAAAATTAATTTTATTTGATTAAGTATCTTAACTAAGCATTTTTATGATAAATTGTCATAATAGAAAAATACTAGAAAAAATCAACTCGGGTCACAAGTGAATTCTCAGGCGGGAATCGAACCCGTAACCTTTGGAAATCCAATCCAATGCTCTCTCAATTGGATTTCCAGTGTTTTTCTATTTTAATAATACATCTTATAGGATAGCATTGAACAATGAGTAAAATAAAAAAAAATATAGATATAAGCATTTTTATGTTGAACAAATTAACCATTGAGTAAACGAGCAACCCAAATTGTTTTATGAACCAAATTATTGCTTTATAAAAATACATAAGATAGAGTTGAATAAAATAAGCCAAAATAATAGTAAATAAGGTTCGCCGAATATTTTCCCTTTAATTCGTACTTTATATTCCTCTGTTCTTTATGAAGATAAATAATTCACAGCGTTCATCGAAAATTTCTCCTATAATTCTGGACTGAGCAAAATTTAGATTGAGAGTTATTGCTAGCAATATTTTGTTGGGGTTTTTGTTAGATTCGTACCTATCTTAACAACAGATTGTTAAAGAATAAATCTATAGCTAAATGATTTTTTAGTTATAATAATTCAAATTGATTTAATATATTACTTAATGCTGTTTTTTGTCAGGTTAAATAATTTAAATTTTAATGACATTTTTATTATGAACTAGCTGACTCAGCCACGCATTGCTGTGGCACAGTAATTATAAAGATTTTTTCTTAAATAAAGTAGCCTAAGTTACTTCATATTATACCAGTTACCTGCCAATAAAAGTCCCATCAAAATCAGTCTAGCCATTTCAGAGACTAGCCGGAACAAACAGACAGACAGACAGACAAAAATTGTAAAAAAAGTTATTTTATTGTATGTACCGTATATATATTCATATGCATGTAGTAAAAAACGGTTATTTCAATATTACAAACAGACACTCCAATTTTATTTATATGTATAGATTTATCTCATGACATTGATTCGTTTCACATCACTTCATTAAAATTATATTTACGTGCTATGTATATAATCAGCAAAACATGTGCACTGTAAAAAAATAGTTTGCCAAGTTAACACCATGTTTTGTGCAAATAAAATAATTCTATTCTATGCTATATATATTTTGGTTTAACAATAAATCACAGAGAAACTGAGAACGGAATGGAAGGTTCTACGAGTTGTTTCAAAGTTAATTAATTAAATATCAAGTTACTTTAAGGGTTTGAAAGTATTACATTTTTTAGGGTTCAGTATCTCAAAAGGAAAAATGGATATAGCATCACTTTGTTGTTCGTGCGCCTTTCCGTCCGTCCGTCTGTCTGTAAAGACCATTTATTAAAACCATATAAGTACTCAGGTCTACAGTCCCCTGAAGTTGTGAAAGAATAAAACTTCTAAGTTAACGTAAAATAAGATACGGCCGTTTATGCCGCAAAAAAATGCATATTAGGGTAATCAAAATTCATAGGGTATTTTCCGTAGACCTAAAATCATGAACTTAAGCATGAAGCAATGGAATGTATCATAAGTAAAGTAAAAAATCCGAAAATCGTAAATTTGTATTAACAATACAAAATGTTTTGCGAATATAAACTTATTTGCAGTTAGTAAACGGCAACGTAACATTGGACCAATCTACCTACGTTGCCGTTGGAAAACTTTCATAATTTACTAAACTAAAGATTTATACGGAACCCTCGGTGCGTGAGTCTGACTCATTAAAAAAGATTATTAATTAAAAAAGAGCATTTCTTTTTTAGTTGATTTGTAGCCATTTTTCTTCCTTCCGTTCACAGTTATTTCACCAATATCGCGTACCATGTAATATTAGAGAGAATCGGAAATATGAACCAGTGGTTTTTATTTGGATTGCAATATTTTATTCCTATGATCAAACGGAGTTACGTGTGATGTTAGATCGATATCATATATGAGGTCGCATCAACCGGAAATATGGTAAGTAGGTACACGTCAGAAAATTATCTGAAGATCGAAGAGACGAAATATAAGTTCTTATGAAGTATAGTTATTTGAGTAAAACAACTTATTTAGAGATTTTGCGCATAATTTGTTTTATATTTAATCCTGATGTTTCTACTCCTTTACAGGAGCCGTGATCACATTGCAAGACTTGGTGATGTAGTTAGCTCATTTTGCAAATAATAACAGTAACATGGAGGGCGGTCTGCCTGCCCGAGTTTTTTCGCCAGTTCTTCTCGGAAGGGCCTCCCAATTTCCGAACTGGTAGTAGACTCAGTAGTATACAATGTTATCATAGTGAGAATTTAATAACTTGATAAAATGCAAAATAAAACTATTCCATTTATATAAAATTTTAACAATTAGAAACGTGCCCGATTAAAAATTGTGAAGGTAGTGGAAAATATTTAACGACGATTACCTTAGTTATCATGTGATCACGGCTCTTGTAAAGGAGTCGAAACGTCAGGATTAAAATATAGAATAAATTATCTGCAAAATCAGTAGAAAAGTTGTTTTATTCAAACGTGTAATGGGCCCTGAAGAACTAAAAAGTTTAGTTAGTTTTTTATCGCCTCCACCACACTTTTAACGTGGCTCCCCTCACATGTGGGAAGGAGCTTTGCCATTTTGATAATTTTGTTGCTGGATTTGGTGATTTTCCAAAGCAGGAAACACAAACTCAGGCAAAGAAGTCCACTCTTTAGCGGTACGGATTACGAAATTGGAACCAAAATTCTTAATGTGACTCTTTTGTATATTAACCATATAACGGTGGCGCCTATTTGTAAGTCTGGTTGCCCGATGAAAAAATGGGGTCGGCGGAAAAAGGCTATGCAATTATGCCGCATACTCTCCGAAATATATTCTATTAAAAAGGCTAGGCTAGTTACCTTCCTCTAAAGAAGAAAAATTACGTGCAAAAATATAGAAAAGGGTGGAAACGCCAAGATGTATTTAAAAACAGTTTTTAGTTAAGTAAACTTAGTGATGAACAATCAAACAATAAAATTCACTCAGAAGAAAAAGCCCGCAAGCATTTTGCCTTAAGTGAATTTTAAATCTCGTAAGTAAATAGAGATTCAACAGGTTTAATTTGATAGAAAGTCAAATTGGCATTTTTCTACTTCTGAGCAACAGATGACTTAAAAAGTGTATCGAACTAAAATAAAGTTCTTCATGCCAGAGAGAGTGGAAGTTATATTTTGTCGAACGATCCAAAACAACAGACAGCTGGTATAAAATGATACAAAGTGAGCGATGGTTTGAAAATAGCAGTTTAAGTAGGCAAAAAATTAAGCTTATATTAAGAATTAGGTGCGGTCATGTACCAACAAAGAAGTTTGCATACATGATGAATAAAATAAATACACCTAATTGTGAAATATGAACGAATTGAGGACGTGCATCATCTTTTGATGGAATGTGAGCGGAACCAAGCTCAAAGACAATTATTTTTAAAGTTCATTTAGGATAATTAGGCTGGATGAGAGAGAGAGAGAGAGAGACAGAGAGAGAGAGAGACAGAGCATTCTGAACAACTCCTAATCTAATGCAGCTTTGTATTTGTGTAACTTATCGGTTACATGCATTATGTAGATTTAGAAGATATGTAATGATTTGAATATATTTCGATGGATGCTGGCATGTCAGAAGACAAAAGCTCCTAAATAAATAAAGATAATAAAAAAAATATATTTATTAACAATGTAATAGCTTCATATTTTGTCGGAAAATTTGATAATGACATAAAGCCACAGAAATATGATGTACCTATTTAAAATTAGACAAAATCATCTTTTCTGTCTCTAGAACAACTTAAAAGCGGCCGTAACGCTGAAAACGTTGAAGCTCTGTTTTTTTTGTTAACGGAAATATGGCCCTGATATAAATAAAATGTTGAAACGAATAGACACCACATTGGTTATAACAGGTATCAATAATGGAGTGTACAGAATACTGAAGAATGATGTAAGGAATTAATCTTTAAACGGTGTAGATACTAATTGTTTATTGCTATAAGACTGCTCTGGAACTGCTACAATTATTGTGATTCGTCTAGATGTCAAAAATAAAACCACAAGTATTTTGATCGAATATCTAAAGAGGTTTTCATTCAAATAACCATATGAATTTATATAATTCAAAAAAGGAAACCATAATACGTGTCAGAATAGCACAGCGCCATCTATGATAAAAAAAGAAAATTAATTGAAAACGGTCTTAGCATTAATATTCTTTGTAACTTATGCATCTGAATAGACGCTAACAAGAAGTATTGTATTCTTGATCAGGGAGACGCACCTCAAATGATTAAATAAGTAAAAAAGGCAAGGGATTCATTGATTGATGGATTGAAAATTAATCGTCTTTGACTCATCTGTGTCAGAGCTGTCCTCAGTTTTTGTCTGGTCCTCTTCTTGTCTGTATTCAAAGCGCTGTCATGTTCTAATCGGCTAGTCAGAACAGTTGGCTAATCTCTGTAGGGGTTGGACGCATTTATCATCTTTTTTGTGGAGTGGAATTACCGCTGATCTGATCTAATTTTCGTGTACATACAGACAGAGACGTGAAATTTTAACAAACTAATTTTATTTTTCTTTTATTTTTTAGAGTTCCGTTTTTCAAACGGAATAAAGGAATCCTTATAGGATCGCTTTGCTGTCCGTCCGTCCATCTGTCTGTCAAAACACTTTATCTCAGGAACGCTAGGAGGTTGAAATGAAGACCATATACTCAAGTCCACGATATTTTGAAGCAATGAAAAATTCAAACTACCTAAGTTAACGTAAAAAAGATACATCTGTTTATGAGGCACATAACGTATATTTCGACACACTTTAAGGAATAAAAAATTATAGAGTATTTTCCGTTGATCTAGAATCATAAAATTTGTCATGAAGCAATACCATGTAGCACAAGTAAAGGGAAAAACCGAGAACCGTAAATCTGTTGTTGGATCACAACAAAATGCGATTATAAATTTATTTGTAGTTGGTAAACTAACCGAGATCAATGGCGATGTATGGGGATAACAGTTTTCAAACTGCAATGTTAAGTTTCTCCCTCAATCCGTTATTTTTATGTCCGTGATTAACGAACTATTTAATTAAAATAATTAACTTTAAAAAAAAAATAAAACCGACTTCAAATGCGTGAACACAAAAAAAAAACTAAAAATTAATTCCTAATATCTAATACTATAATTTTCCTAAACTATGTCAAAGTAATGAAAGTTAAACCAGCTAAATATCTTACAATAGTTATACTTATATACCTATTGTTTTTTGGAGTCGGTGCCAGCCGTATTAAGTTTAGCCGCGAACAAGAGTCGTGCGGCGCGGTGGCGGGGGACGCAAGGCCCGAGGCGGGGCCGCGCGGTGCGGCGGGGGACGCGGGCGCGCGTGGCGGGGTGCGCGCGGCTCTTGCTCGAGTGAGCGACCCGAAGGCGGGCAGACACTTGAGGGCAGACTATGATGACGCTCGTGTCAAAAATACTGAATTTTCGGATGCGCAAATTTTCAAATTATTGCTTTCTTTTTTGTTTGTTGTATTCTATTGTATTTGTTATTCTTAGTTGGTATAGGTTTTGTTGTACCAGGCTTAACATACAACTTATTTCTTAATATTTTATGTTTCATTGGGTACTTTTTTCTTATTTCATTAGGTTTAATATTCATTTATTACTGGCACCGACTCCAAAAAACATTAGGTATATAAGTATAACTATTGTAAGATATTTAGCTGGTTTAACTTTCATTACTTTGACATAGTTTAGGAAAATTATAGTATTAGGTAATAGATATTAGGAATTAATTTTTAGTTTTTTTTTTGTGTTCACGCATTTGAAGTCGGTTTTATTTTTTTAAAAAGTTAATTATTTTATTTTAAAATTTTTTGTGTTACTTTTTTGTAGATACCCTTAGTGCATTTAATATGGGTAGGCCTACTAAACGCGCAGCTCTAATGAGACAGCGCCGTTCGTTCAAATTGGTTTATAATCGGCGGAGATATTGAGTATAAAAAAGTTCATCCCCAATTTTCCACCCTTGGGGGTTGTTTTTTTTTATTATTAAATTTAAATGGGACCACCCTTGAGATATTACCTATACGCCGAAAAAAGATTTGTTCAAATCGGTTCATAATTGGCGGAGTTATCGCGTAACAAACATAGAAAAAAAAAACATACGGGTCGAATTGAGAACCTCCTCCTTTTTGAAGTCGGTTGAAAAGTTTGTACGGAACCCTCGGTGCGCGAATCCGACTCACACTTGGCCCATTTTTATTTCGCTGGATTTGTTTCAACTTACGACATAGGATAGGTTTCAATTTAATTTATCATTAAAAAATTGCGTATTATAATAATTGAGCAACACATGGCCGGGTCAGCTAATGTTTTTTGTAAATTCTCTCAATGTACAAACAAAGCTTACTACTGCTTAAGTATATTTTTTTGATTACTTTATCAAATATAACTCATCATAACAAAGATTAAGAAGTGAAATCGCAAACTGATTTAAGTATTACGGTGCAGTATGATTTGTCAACATTAAAATAAAAAAAATGCAATAGAACATTGTATTCCATTCAATAAGCATTGCTTGCAACGGTCATACACTGTATTCATTAATATTCGGAATGGCTCAATTGTCTACACTAGCTGACCAGGTAACGCGTTGCTATGGTAACGCGTTGCTATGGTAACGTGTTGCTATGGTAAGGCGTATACAATGGAAAAAGAGCGGACACACAAACAACTTTGTGTTCTTAGATTATAGACTAGCTGTCCCGGCAACGCGTTGCTATGGTAACGTGTTAATTTATACAATGGAAAAAGAGCGGACAGACAAACACACAAACAACATATTTGTGTTTTTAACAGAATATATTCATCTCCAAACGGAATAAATTTTATTTAAATTATATTTTGATTTGCTGATGACATGGTGCTGCTAGGTTGAACTGTGAAATCAATTAGTTAAATATGCAAGATTATGCAGTAACACTTGGCCTCACATATAAAGTGAAAAAGACTATGTGCTTTTAGAGACCGTCGGTAAATGCCCCGATATATACCATAACCCTTAACGGCTTGCAGATTAATCGCGTGAATAAGTTCACGTATTTGGGGCATTTCCTTACGACCCTAAAGACGATATGGATACTGAAAGGGAGCGTAGGGCACTGGGTGTCCGAGGCAACACGTTCGATTATTTTTCCATTAAAATATTAAGTCAAAATCAGAGTTTTAAAACATACTGTCAGAGTTTGGTGACCTTGATGACAATGGTACACATAAGAACTGGGGCCCTAAATAAACTGTCTAGGTTATCAAGTCGAAATATAGGTATTTGAAAATAATTTAAAGGTACAAAGGTACTAGTTAAGTAAATAAGCAGTAAACCTAAAAGTTTATGCATATATGTATCATATTCTACTACTATAGGTGGACCGCTTAAATCAGTGTTTGCCCGCGCGGTACGGCGACAATGGGGATCGAACGAGGAGCGGGCGGTAGGTGTACATTATAAATTTCTGCGTGGAAAACTGCGTTATTTCCATTAGCGTGGAAAAGTGTTTTAAAACTAGAACCATTCTATTCAAAGAAAAATTTATAAGTTTACATTTAATTTTTATTTAAATTAATGCTATAATACTCCGTTTCGGTTTTAATAAATTATTTAAGTTTAACAAAAATAAATAATAAAAACTACAAGAATAAATAATATTTAGAATATACTATTTGTTAAGTATTAGAATTTACTTTTAAAATTAAAGAACTTTAAATGTATGGTGGGTGAGAGTTTACAGACCTATGATTAGATTTCGGACCGCACCCGAAAAAGAACTGTCAAGGTTATCTCTGGTACTGTTAGTCAATTCAAATTCAATAGAAACCTATTTAAAAGTATTTTCAGATGCGTTCTGAAATTTTGTAAAATTCGAAAGTATAAATATCTAAAATATCCAGCAGCGAAGAAGATACCTATTTAACATTTTATTTCAGCTGTTTTTCTTGCATCTAAAAATTTTCCTCGCTGTAATGAGGAGAAAGATTGTGCGTTTCGCTCGGCACCAAAATGTTTAGTCTCTCGTACCTTTGAAACCTCTGCTACGTCTAAAATTTGATTGATCTTTGAATTCAATTCTAGAATCCTTCGCTTACTCAGAAATCCTCTATCAGCTTTCTATAGAGGTAATTCGCGGCCAAAACTCAACTTTCCAGCCTAGCATAACAAATAACAGTTTTTGCTACATGGCTTACCTACATGTATACAAAAAATAAATTTTAGGATAGAAATGTTTTAAGATTTAAGCATGCGTGCCGCAACGACGCAAAGGGGATTAGCTCAGCGACTTCTTTACTCTGAGAGCAAAGCACAGATTTTTAGCTGCTACTCAGACAATTCTGAAAACTACATATAACAACATAGGCGTGATTTTTTGCAGAATAAGTAACATACCAAAAATATGACTGTTAAATAATGAAAATTAATTAATAAGAGAAAAGTTTAAATTGTTAAATTAAATTAAATTGCATTACCAATAGAATACATTAAAAAACTAGCGATAAATGCCAAGCATAAGGCCGGATCTACAGTTATTCAAGTCTTCAGAATAGCAAAAATAAAAAACCCAAATGTTTTGGCTAATAATCATTGGCACTGAGGCAGTTGTAACTAGCAGTTTGGTAAAAATTATAAATGGCACGTTTAATAACTAGTTCAGCAGTTAAAACTAAGAAGTAAAGTAAACAAAAATGAGAAATAAAGAAATAATGAAGTGGATCAGTGAATATATAATTGAGCAGGAAAATAATTAAATGTGCGGTAAAAATTATTGAACGAGCGGTTACGTGTGAGCAGTAATAAATCGGACTTTGTCGGTAAGAAATCTCATTCTAAGCAATTCTATACCTTGATCTAACCTAACCAACTTGTGATTGGTCGCTTCCGCCACTTCTCTTCTCAATGAATTTGAGTTCGGGTGTCACCGCTCGCTATGATCTGCCGAACTATTTATCGAACCACTCATTCCATCATTTTTACCGCTCATTCAGTTATTGGACTGCTCAATTATGTTTAGAATTTACATTGTATGATAAAATAACCGACTAATTGATTTTTTATTACTGTCCATGTTTTACTGTCGCAATAATTAATCAACCGCCATTAAATTAAATAACTGCTCAATATGTTTTCCAACTGATCATAATGACATCTCGAATATTTAAACAACTGCTCAAAAAATTAGTTCACATAATCATTTAATTTCTGTAATTTTAACATTGTTTAAGTTATCTATTGTAAACTAATTGAGCTTTTCGTTTTGCACCAACTAGACTACTGTTAAATGTTATATGCAATATGTAATTCTTATTATTATTATTAATACAAGCCCCACGCGCTCCCCGAGCTCCGTAATGCGACATGGAGCATCAACCGATGCTAATTTGCCAGTCACATCAGGAGTGTATCAATTGCGGATAGTGTTTTGTTTTTGTAGAAATGCGAAAGCGTGGAAAATCTATTTTTAAATTTATTCTTATTACTGACAATATTGAACCTGTGCGAAGTGGGTGGTAGGGGTAAAGAAAAAGATCACTGCGCTTGTCGCGGTACAAATGTGCAACAAATTGGGCAAGGGAAACAAACAAACTTGTCAATGTTGTTTTGTAATTTTTGAAAATGGGTTATTATTGTTGTTGCATCGTGGACTGCACAAATAACAGCAGAAATAGTCAGTGCAAATTTTATGTTTTATCTAAAGTTTAGTGAAGTTTTTAAGTTAAGAGTGTCCTTAAGTTTAAACTTGTTTTATAGGGTGTTGAGGTCACCGATGTATGACGACTGATGGTGGCTCGTATTAAATAACTATTGCCATTAGTTCTCACTTCTTCTACATTCCTCACATGTTCTGCTAACACCAATTTATTTCCTTTTAGCATAGTTTGGGGCTGGAAACTTATTGTGTGTTTTACACTCTCAAAACTAGTTTTTTTTAATAACGTTTATTGCTCATAATCAGTTTTAATCAAATTCCTTTCAACATACCATTTATTGTCTTTTAAAGTATATTTTATTTACTCTAATCTATAAAAATAAACAAGCTGTTGTTGTTTATTTTTTGACATATGCCCCTTAAAGTTGCGTTTGCAGATGGCGCTACTGTCATGCACGTTCCGAATAGTTACAAACACACACACAAAGTATTGTCATAATATAATTAGGATTGGTTACACTCGACTTTATGCCTGAAATAATATACCTACTTCATAAGAATCTCTACAAGTTATACGATAACAGTAATTATACCGACACGTGGCCCCTTATTTAGTCATAAGAAGGCTCAAGGTCACCCAAAGGGTGAGATGTTATAAAGGATTATGAATATGATTATGCTCGGAGATATGCTTCGCGATCGAATCAGAAATAAGGAGATCCGTAGAACCAAAGTAACCTACATAGCCCGCAGATTTTTTAAAGTAAATTGACAGTGGGGCACATAATTCGTAGAACTGATGGCTGTTGGGACAAAAAGTCCTCAAAGACGATTTCAGCCCGGAAAACGCACTCGAAGGACCGACGATCTGGTGAAGGTCGCGGGAAACACCTGGATGCGCTCAGCGCATGACCGGTCGTTGTGGAGATCCTTGGGGAGGCTTTTGTCCAGCAGTGGACATCATTTGGCTGAAAAGAATTATATGTAAGACAAGACAAAAAAATCATCCAAAACAAAAGATTATTAATAATCATATAATGATCAATTACGTGAAAAATAATATGTTTATATCAATTCAAATTGATTGAGACAATTCTATTGTCCAAGAGGAAAAACATATTTATTACAACTAACTTGTAACTCATTTGTCCTTAATATCATGACGCCGTCGGAACACATTCAATTTTCTCCTTATTGCCTTACAAATTTAAGTCACTTATCCCATAATCGACATTTACCCTAATCCCCCTTGGAATATCGTGAACAATCCCGGATACCGGAATTTGATCGCCGGATTGCGGGACCGTGACGTTCAATACGACCCGTTTCTGCTATCTATTGGTAAGTTAGAGTAGTTAGATGACGGCGTAACTTTTTTTAATGGGCATTTGATGGCTGTCACAGATACAAAAAGCGAAAAGAAGTAGGCAAACTTTTATTGTCACTAATAAGGTCTCCCTTGCAGAGGCTTAGCTAGGTAACATAAAGCCGTAGTGCAAAAAAAACTGGGGCCCTAACTAAACAGTCTAGGTTTGATCAAATCAAAATATAATTATTTGTAAAGTACACAGCTACTAGTTAAGAAAAAATGCAATAAAACGAAGTAAATCAAAAGGTCTACTATACATAATATGTATACAGGTCGCTTAATGAGTCTTCGCCCGCGCGTCATACGTGCCATCAGCAACGAATCGGTTAAGGGTGTCGTAAAAGGCGACTAATGCTACTGAAGGCAATCACCATAGACGTCCTGTAGATCAAAAAATAAGCACCAGCGTTTTCCCAATTATGGTGTTTTACGCCAATCTCCAAGCTACCTGCCAACTTAGGATATGATGGCAAAACCATACCATGAGACCTCCGTGGTAGAGTTGTACAGTTGTTCCGTTTTCATACTGACGCCATTCAGAGGTCCCAGGTTCGATGGAGACAGTAGAAAACGAACTTTTCTATATTGGCTTAGGTTCAGAACAATGCACGTCACGTTATTTAATGTTTACTATTTTATAATGTTTAAAAACCTGATGGAACTGCGCTTAAAGAGTTCGCAAGCAAGATTCGTAGAGTTGGGTCATGATTTGTTAGCTCCCAAGTTAGCCAAGGTTTGTGATCCATTAAGTACAATAATTTAATAAAAACAAAATTTTTTGATAAAAAAATATAAATGATCATAAATCCTAAACGGACATTTCAAATGCAAAATGGTAAAAGAAACTTAAAAAAGATTTTCAAATCCCTATTCAACGGTACCCCATATATAGTACGAAAATCTTCATATTGAATCTTGGATTTTACTCCCGCTTCCCATAGTCCACCAAAGTTTGGTGCATGAGGGGGAATAAAATCCCAGATCTTTCTTTAAGGAACAAAGTCTTTAATTCCCTGGCGGCCCCTACGAAATTGGAGTCATTGTCACTCCAAAGATCTGCACAGTGGCTACGTCTTGCTACAAATCGTTTGAACGCAGCCAAAAAACCCTGAGCCGTCATGTCACTTACAGCCTCCAGATAAATAGCCTTGGTTGCCATAATTAATAAGCATATGTATCCTTTACTGGAATGATGCCTCCTACCTTTGGTAGTACGAATGTTGATAGGACCTGCATAGTCCACCCCTGCCCTAAAGAAAAGTCGACATTGTGTAACCCTTGCTTGTGATAATTGACCCATTAACTGACACTAAGGTTTGGCTGATTGTTGCCACATTGAATTGTAATAACTGTCATATCTTAAGTGACATTTGGAAGATTAAAACAAATCGATTGACTTAAGAATTATTAAAATCAATCTATGCTTTTGGTTTCCAGAGTGCCACATAGGGACAAACATACATATATTTACTGATAAACACATTACCCTCTGTTGTCGCTCAGTCGGGTAAATGGGGGACCTTAGCAGCCAGTGATTACAGGACATTAAACACTTCTTTCTATTTGACATGAAACTCGGCTATTGTAAGCAATCTACTGTACTTTGTGATCAGAGGCGTAGCTGAGGCAACAAAAGATTGGTGCAATAACATTAAGTTGTAATAAACAATGGAAACCACAGTATAAGCGAAATCTCGATGGAGGGAGAATAGAGAGCATTTTTAAGTTTTTTTTTTAATATGACTGTAACAATTTTACCAATTTTTTTTAAAGCTTAAGGTACTTAGACTAATTGCACAGTCACTTGTAGGTGTGCACAGCATGGTTCATACATCCTAAGGGCAAATAGATTTGCTCACCTCTATTAAAGTGCTATACTATATCCTAATATACTTCTATATACATTTTTATACATAAATACATCGATTTTTACCGGTTATTTATAAATTATTACTACCACATGCTCTGAAGCAGTATTTATGAATCTTAAATATTCTATATATTAATTTCTTTCATTTTCTCAATTTTAAATGAAATCTAAACGGTACTTTCATGATATAAAAACTACGATTTCTCATAACCCTTAATGTTAAATGCAAAAAAAAAAATAAGTTCAAACCGTTTTAATGGTTTACTGTAATTTCCAAAAATTTAACTAGATCTTTATTTTATCGTGATATGCCAAATTTGATAAAAATGGTAGGTAGTGTCTGACGGGTTTTTATTTACATTCCAAATGTGAGAGAATTTTTAGCTAGTTCAACAAGCGGTTTGCGGTTTAAGTCCAAGGGTCTAGCCTACGTTATCTAAACCACCGTTTGTGACTCGGCTTTCGGGTAATTATAGTGTAGTTTTCTCTTTACCTACCAATACCAATGTGACCATTTCGTCTAACCATTTATCGAGAAAATTGAACAACAATGTATGCAAAACAACATCTGATTTAAGGCTATGGCAAAACCTTGAAGTTTTCTTCCGTAACAAAGTTAACACAACTGAATAAAAATCCGCAACAATTCCCCCAACTTCGTGTTAATACAACAATTTTGTATCCGTGACATCTTGCTCAACAAATCTGTATTTATAACGTTCAAAGTTAAAATTGTTGCTCAGGGGGTAACTTGAGGCGTTGCGCTTTGAATTTTAGATGGGTTGTCGTAACGTCACCATTATCTTGTAAAAAGAAAAGCCTTCAAATCGAGCCTCAATTTTGTTAACCTTAGGGTCGGTTTCGAAAGAGATTATTTTCTCAAATTCAAGATCTTTACAATTAATCATATTTTTACGCTGTCGAAAAATAAGAATAGATATTTAGTTCTTACACTTCCGCGCACATTACACATTAGAATAAAACACAACAGGATGACCTGTGATCACGGCTCATGTAAAGGAGTCGAAACGTCAGGATTAAATATAAAATAAAACATGCGCAAAGATCCGTAAAAAAAGTGTTTTATTCTAATAAGAATATATAGAAAAACAGATACTGTATCCCTTATGTGAAAGAATTACTTAACAGCTTATAAATTATACTATTACCGCTAGCGAATTCGGGACGAGCAGCTAGTATAAAGTAAAATTACCAGCCCGTTTCGATAACACGTAATTAAATTAATAATGGACGGATGGAACGCAAATGTTTAATTAACATATAGTATTTTTAATTTTGTGAAATGATTATAGTTTTTAATTGAATTTTTATTTAATATCAATGTTTAAAGCCTTAATGCCCGATACAAGAATAATAGATTACCTAGTATGCTACCTTGTGGGACACTATTTCCAGACCTGATGATGTAGTTAGCTCTGTTTGCAAATAGTAACAGTAAGATGGAGGTCGGTCCCCCTGCCTGAGTATTTTACTCTAGTTCTTCTCGGAAGGGCCACCCAATTTCCGAACTGGTAGTAGACTCAGTAGTATACAATGTCATCGTAGTGGGAATTTAATAACTAAATAAAATGTTAAAATAAAACAATTTGATATATACAATTTTAACAATTAAGAATGTGCCCGATTAAAATTTCGTGAAGGTAGTAGAAAATACATCACGACTATAATCTTAGTCATCCTGTAATCACGGCTCCTGTAAAGAAGTCGAAACGTCAGGATTAAATATAAAATAAAATATGCGCAAAATCCGCAAAAAAGTGTTTTATTCAAATGTGTAATGTGCGTGGAAGTGTAAGAACTAAATAAATGCCTTTTCAGTAAGTACTAAATAAATAAACTAAATAAATAATGATAATACTTAATACCCAATAAACAAGCTTTACAGTGCTTACTTTGGACTATTCTAATTGACTGAATGTCCGAAAGATAGTATTATTAATGAAATTTGCGTTCCAATTATCTAGAGAGTAGTCTCAACTGCCTCCACTTGACGAATAGGTAACTATTTGAGTTGGGATCGGTAAGAAGACATTTGATCATATTTGCGCAGACAAAACCAAACCAAATAGCATTTTTTAAGGCTGACCAGTTTATTACGAAGTTCTTTATCAAGTCAAAACAGACTTCAGCATTTATCAATGAGTAGGAATAAAGCAAATAGTACTAGTTACTTTTTAGTTTGCGTGACAGTAAATTCTGAAACAATCCAAGAAACGCAAAGAAGCCATAATCAAACGACTCACCTCAGCAACTTGAGCAGGCCAGCCGAGATTTTTGACCTTGAAGTTGACAGTGATGGCAGAGTTATAGATTTATGTATCCGTTACTCTAGTATCCAAAGCCTGACATGGCTGAGAATGTTAGAAATATTATTATTATATAATAGGGCGAAGGGAACTTTATAAGTTGTTTCAAGCCTATAATGATAGCCTGTCGTTTCATCGGATTGACAGCAAAACCGTAATTTAATTCTAACAACTAAATTACGGTTTTGCTGCCTTTACTGATGTCACCAAGATTCGTGTTTAACAGTGAGATAGCTGAATTGACTTTGTTGTCTGAACATTTTGTTTATTCGACAATGCAAAAATGTTTGCTTCTAACAATTTAAGTTAAATTACTAAAAATGTTATTTATAACAACACTTTTACTGCATAATATTGATACTCATTATTTTTATAGAATAATTTACTCGGAGCTGATGTTTACAGCGTAACGACCTCTAGCGTCTTTTTGTAACTGAATGGCTCATCTCAGCAACTGGAGTAGGCCAGCTATGGGAGGGACTTATGTCCAGCAGTGAACTGGTAACGGCTGATGATGCTAAATAGTCGTCATTGCTTTAAAACAACAAATATTAAGATACTTCTCTAGAATTATTGGCATCTATTTATTTATTTATCGACGAAGAATAACAACAACCTATTTTTATATATTTTTTGTAAATTTCAATGCAATCTTTTATGATACGTTATTCTAATAGAAAATACTAGAAATAAAATCAATTCAGCTCACAATTAAATCAAGAAGAGCCAACTTATTTCTACATTACAAGAAGCATTGGACCCAAATTTATTAGGCATGTGTTAATCATAATTTAACCAAAAAAAAGACAGCAATCTGATAAAATTATAAAATTAATGATCAGTATTACATCCACAACAAAAAATATTTTTATGTACAATAAATAAATATAATATCTTTTTATACCTATATATAATTCTACTGTACGTGTCTATGTCATTCAACTCCTCCTAAACGGCTGGACCGATTTGGATGATTTTTTTTGTATGCGTTTGGGTTTAGATTCACAAATCAGCCCGGTAAATGGCGCTGCAGTCGGCACAGCAACGCGTGGCCGGGTCAGCTAGTATGTAATATAATATACAAATATAGAAATGAAGATACATACATATAAGACATACATACATATAATCACGTCATTTTCCTCACAGATTTCCGCTTACCACGATCCTGACATACATCCCTTCTTCAAGTTATGGTTACTTTTGACCTGGTCTTTTTTTTGGATATACTCTATTTGGTCCCTGAAATTCGCCTTGGTCTGCCGTTACCGACTTGCCCGTGCACATTTGCCTCATATATTTGTCTTGTTAATCTTCTTTCGTCCATCTTCTCTACCATAACTATAACGATATAACCATTGAATAATATAATATAAAAGATGTGTACTTGATCGAGTATAATATGTTAAATGTCATATAAAACTAATTTTGATGAACCTTTTTAAGAATGTTTTTTTTAACTAAATTATAAATTTTTTCCACTGAACAATTTGTTATAAGTGTTAGCTATTGGCCATTACTGCGTTATTTGCATATTTACTGATATGTCGACAAATTTTATCCGAAACTTCAGGATTAAATATAAATTATGCGCAAATGATCGTAAAAAGTTGTTTTATTTAAACGTTTTAATGTCTTGCATTGCCACTTAAATTAGTTTGATAAATTTGCAGTTTTAAGTTTATTATTGGTGACATGACAAAATATCAATAGATAAATACCGTAATACACTACTGAATATATCAAATTAAAAAAACGGAAAGACCAGCCCCACCGCAGCTGCTGAAAAAGGTGCCCAAAAAGTTGGCAGCGTTTCCTCTTTATATACTTAAACGTTTTCCAAAGAAATTGCCAGTTCTTTTGCCCCCAGTCGCTTTAATGGAACTGGCGGACATTTCTTTAAAAAAGAGCTTGGCCTTCTAACCTCTTGAACCCATAGTCCCCAATCAGAAGGGAACAGATGTAACTGCTTGACTGCTTTGATTGCTTGCAAGGGCTGCATACTTTCGAACTTTGCGACTTTCTGGTGCAGAAAGTCCCGGCTTCTTTCGATGTAGCGGCTACATATGATGGCGACAGTGTCGACACAGATAGCTTCCCAAATCAAAGATAGATCTTGTCGTTAAGGGACAAGTGTCATGCCGTCTGGTTTTTCCATTATACCGGAATATCCCACTTGGTTCCAAGACAGCTGGTAAATTTCAGGATTTCTATTAAAGACAAAGTCTTAAATGGTAACAAACTGGTATTTTTAGGAAAAGTTAATGAACTTTGATATCTTGTGAACACTATTCTGGTTGCACGAGTAGCTTATACATTGGTTTAATGGAACACAACGATGGAACTGAAACCACCTACTGTTTGATGCAACGTTAGCGATCCTTCCTTTTGCACCGATGATCGAGGAAAGTAAAAGCAAAGCAATCAAGGAAAGAAAAATTAGTAATAGAAGTCAACCGATACAATCGAATATAACCAAATGTAAACGGACTACACTACTATCTTGATAGTTTTGTTGTCACTGACACAACTCAATTTAATGTAAATGTAATACTAAAAATAACTAACTGCATAAATATTTACTTTCAAATATCTTTAGATCGACTATTTCTTATCAGTACCATGCCAAAAAAAAATTGAAAACACAAGTAATCCGTTTATTCTTGCTTTGTTTCTTAGGATTAGTGTGTTGAGTTTGATCTTTAGTGAAGTGTTTAAAAAAAATATTAATCCTTAACGTAAGTTGTTCCTAACTTTAAAATTAAATTCGTCATGATTTCAATAATAATAAACGATCGCTTTACCTTTTATAAAACACCATTTTTATGTTTTACCCTAAACCCATTACTTTCGGCTTCCATATATGCCCAGTTTTTGTGAAAGCCGAGCTGTCTCTCTTCATTAGAAGCGTTTTCACGTCAATTACATATCCACAAAAATTCAGGGCTTGTAGGAGATATGCACATATTGGAGTGTCAAAAATCGACAATTTCTTGTATTAGCTCCTATTTATTTACTCTTTGTTCGCACCTAATAGTAGGCATGAATATTTGTTACAATTTGGCAATTTAAAAAGATCATTTTTCATCTTGATTGCCTTTTCTTTAATATAACTTTGAGTCATTTATATACAGCGGAACACATTTATCTTGAAGCTTAGTAAAAGAAATGAATAAGTAAATAAATCACTTTTATCTGAGCCTTCTTTTTTCTTACCAAAGACTTTTTAATCTCTGGCTAGAGTTTTTGCTGTAATAATTGATTATAGGACGAAACGGGTATAAAGATGTACAAGAAGAAAGGTATGTCGGGGTCGTAGTGACTGGAAATCTGTGATCTCTGCCTACCTCATGTAGGTTTAGATCATAAAACTAAATCTACAGTGCAATCAGTGCAAAAATCGTGAATTAGGCCAGGAGACCATCGTAGAACAATACAGCTGGATCAGAATACGGAGGTACCTCCAAGAAGACGACCGGCAGATTCCAAGGTGAGTGCCTCTGAGTTCAAATCCAAAATTAAGTAAGAAACGGGTTAAGATAAATCATAAACTAAATTCTCATACATAAAGTCTGGTACGTAAAAAAGTACGTAAGAAGAAAGAAAGGTATAAGGATAAGAATTTAACAGAATCAGATATCACTTGGCGGAAGTCCATATCTATACAATGTGTCCCGTCACCAGTGTCGGGGCCTTTAATGGCGTGAAATATGGCATCGAAAAATCCATGACTTATTTTAATATGAAATACTAGAAAAAGTCGACTCAGGTTATGACATTTTCGCAGACGGGGCTCGAAACCGGATTTCCAAAGGTTGCGGGTTCGATTCCCGCCTGAGAATTCACTTGTGACCCGAGTCGATTTTTTCTAGTATTTTTCTATTATAATAAAGACTTTTCTATCTGTCGGACTGGCTGTTGTGGTACCGACGTTGTTTCTGAATTCCATAATACAAGTGATTTAGCTACCTGAATTGGGTTCAGAATAATGTATGTGATGTTTAATATTTATAATGCGAGGATATTCTTTTCATTGATGCATCAACGCTGGCTTATCCTTACTAATATTATAAATCGGCAAGTGAGTTTGTTTGTTTGTTTGTTCCGCTTTCACGCCGTAACTACTCAACCGATTGCGTTGAAATTTTGCAGACGTAAAGATAAAAGTCCGGATTAAATAAAAGGGTACTTTTTAACCTAGAAAAATTGATATTCCCGAGGAAAAACAAAAATATTGTTTGCTTGATGGATGGATTGTAGATGGCGCTGTGTGTCGTTTAAAACAACGTAAAATATTGCAAACGAATATAAACATGTAAATTTTGAAGCTAAATGATACGAAAATGAATCCTCGAAAATGAGTAATTCTCGAGGGATGACGTACAATTTGTTTTATCGTCTAAATTGTTTTTTTTACATCTACTTATCCTGAAATCACTAAAGTCAACGAATTACTAATTGGTATAAGTATTAGTTACGTTATTTAGTTCTTGAGGCATGCGATAGATGGCGCTGGGTGTTTTTTAAAACACGGCAACGTTGTGTTTTTTAAAATACATAAGAACATGGTACATGGTAACAATCCCGTATATAACTTATATTTCTAAAATATTAGTTACCATGAAAGTTTAAAACAATATAAAATGCTCTTTTAGTTCATACGGCAACTTGTTATAGAGTTTTAAACATATACATAGGAATCTTTTTAAATGTTTCACTAATTTTGGTATTTAATAAAACCACTTCTATCGTATTTTGTAGAGAACAAAGATTTGTTCCTAAAATGGTACGCAAGGCTATTGAAATCAGGAATCATCCTAAATTCAATAGAGATGAGGGTTCGAGCATTCCACCTGCCTGGGATCCTATATTTAATAAATTAATATCTCCAAAGACTTACAATGCGAGATATTGTAATTTATATTAAACATACACCTTTGTTGCTTTCTTAAATTTGTCGTTTATTCCCTGTATGTTATTGCAATGTTGAGGGATACTTTCTTTAAACAGATACTTGTTGACTTTGTTGTCAATGAAATAATGATCTCAAGTCAAGTCAATCTCAAGTCCGATCTTGCATGGAATATTGCAGCCACCTTTGGGATGGCTCAGCAAAATACCAACTTGCTGCACTGGACATGATTAAGCGCAGAGCTGAGAGGGTCATCAGTGACAGCAAATTGATGAAGAGTAAGCTTCACACCTTAGCACATCGCCGCAAAGTTGCCTGTCGGTCGGTACTTTGAAGAGCGTGCTCAAGAGCTGCATTTGCTCATACCGCCATCTCCTATTTTCCATCGGACATCCAGACGCACTGCAGGCTACCACCCTTTCTTGGTTGCTATTCCTATCTGTCGCACCAAGCGCTTTTCAGCATCCTTCATAATGCGCACAGCAAAAGAGTGGAAATCCCTCCCTGCGTTTGTCTTTTTGAGAATTTATAACCCGTCCATTTTCAAAGCCAGGGTGAATAGGCACCTTCTGGGTTAGCTCGTTCCATCGTGGATTTTGTCTTGGCACCCGGGCGTGATTAGGATCAAGAGCTAACTCATCTTAAATTAAAAAATAAATAAAAGGTATGTATGAAAACTATTACTTAGTTGACCTGTAATCACGATTCCTGTAAAGAGTCGAAGCGTTAGGTTTAAAAATAATAATAATATTTTTTACATGCACACCAATTTGCCCAAAATAAGCACTATAGAGGCTTGTAATGGATACTAGGGTAACGGATAGACATACATTTATCATACATAAATAAGTAATATTTATAGAAACATATATAAATACCCATGACTCTGGTACAAATGTTCGTATTCATCACACAAACATCTGTCCTTTCCGGAATTCGAACCCAGGACCATCGGTGCGAAAGGCAGGATCGCTACCCTTGCACCAAACGGTCGTCAAATGGAAATTAAATTAAAATAAATCTATAATCTAAGATCACAGTGGTTTGTGTGTTTGTCTGTCCGCTCTTTTTCCATTGTATATGCGTTACCATTGCAACGCGTTAACCGCAAGTAGTTCGTCTACCGGACGCTAGATGGCGCTAAGAGAAAAATATTTAACAATTGAAACAATTTAAAGAATTTTGTCCACCCGTGCGAAGCCGGGACGGGCCGCTAGTATTTTCAAATACACTTAAAATAAGTTGTTTTGAATCGTCCAACATTTTTACCTACCTATTCAGGACGTATTTTAACTGACAAAAAGAAATGCTTAATTAATCAGGTAAAACTAACTAATTTTATTATGTAAAGTAAACCGAGCCTGTCCATGTTTCGGGCGTGTGCGTGGTACGCACTATTCTAAAGGTCGCGTGGTGTAATCTGGGTATTTAAATGCCGGTACACATGTTTGATGCCATTAACATTTACACTTACAATAGGGTTAAGATATAATATGGCTGGGGAAGATAGCTTTTGAAAGTCAAACTTCCGGTTATTTTATAAAGACAATATATCACAGGTTTATTAATGTTTTCATTACTTAAGTTGGTAAATTTCTAAAAACCAACAGTTTGTTTACACTTTAGTATTGTAGAAGTAAAGCTTTTCATTATAACTAGCCTCTATCTACGAAAAACCGGCCAATTGCGAGTCGGACTCGCGCACCGAGGGTTCCGTACAAACCTGTAGGTATATAAGTCAAAGTTCACCCATCACGACAATCGAGTCATAGTTATGGTATTTTTAATGCAAAATGAAGATATAACAAAAAAAATAAGGTTTTCGGAATTTCATATATCGGATAGGCGTATTTCAAATATTATATTATGTTAACTAATATTATGTTTATTAATATAATTTTATTGAATTGTACAGAGTATGTGTATTTAGTTCTTACACTTCCGCGCACATTACACATCAGAATAAAACAGAACAAAATCGTCATCCTGTGATCACGGCTCCTGTAAAGGAGTCGAAACGTCAGGATTAAATATAAAATAAAACATGCGCAAAAATCCGTAAAAAAGTGTTTTATTCTCAGAGTATGTGTATTAGTAAGTATATTTATGACTAAGTTCAGCTTTCTTTAAGAATATATAGTGGTGTGAATTATATATCATTTCAATATTTAAAGTTACAAAATCTTACCATACAAAAATAGCCAAATAAAGATTTAAGTCTCGAATGTTTATCACTCAAAAATTTACGAATAAAACATTTGTGCAATTCACACGTGGTAGAAGTGAAACCTACAAAAATAATACGTACACGTATACAAAATACCACGGTTGTTGTGATGCCTTCTCTCAAGCTTTATATTACACATGCGCATACAAACACGTATTAACACACATACATAAATAAATAAATAAATAAATACATAATGCTTCCTATCTCATTTTCTTCTACGCTAAATCTTATGAATTTATGTGTCTGTCTCTTTTTACTGTCGCATTTTAGTTTCATCGACTTTCAAATCACAACGATGCTAAAGAAGTTATCACTTTTAAATACGAAGGGTTTATCCGTTCAAATCCAAGATGGACGATGTCTTTGCATGTCAAACACCTTTTCAATGTCCCCAGAGTATTTTGCCTTCGATAACAATCTTAATGTAAAGTCACGAACTGCATTGTAGAACTATGTCACACTAAATAGGCCGAAAGCAAAGAAACAACAGTATACAAATAGATAATTGGTGTAATGGGACATGGTATTACGGTGTATACCGGTGTATTGGGTCGTGACTGTTCATTCGATTAGAATTTCGAGCATTTATAAACTGTAAACAGAAAATATAGAAATTAACTTTACTAAATTAAGTAAAGGCCATTGACTCCTCGCCTTTTAGTCTTTCAAAGAATCATCAATTCTGTAATAGATTTTGCTCATAAATCACAACTTTTTAAATTTCTCTCAAGGCTATGGCTCGTTATTATAAAACGCAATACATTTTACAAACAACAAGTTTATTTTTATTTCTAGTGTTGTATGAATTAAGATTACCACTATTTTAAGAAAAAGTGTTATTATATTTTTTACATACTCGTACATAATATTTTCTCTCACGTATGAGGGGAAGCCCAAGATGTACCCGGACCGAAGGAGATCTAGATCACTACCACCTTTTTAATTTCTTTTTGAAGCGAAGCCTCCATCTATACGCTCGATCGGGCCGCTTGCATATAGGCGGTCGCCACGTGGCCAATTTTTCCGTGCTACGCATCATATTTCTCCGTTACACGAAAGCGTCAGATTTAGTATTTATATATATACGAGATATATTCTCCACCTTAGTGTGCTTTCACTCATGTCAGTGTGCGTGTCTGACGTGGCTTTCTATCTCTTTCTCGCTTTTTACTATAAAGCTTCGCTTCTTTCGGGCGTCCTTAAACGGCACAATTTTTTTGTTTGCGAGAGGAAATACTGTCGAGTGGTCAGCTCGAGCCTTGAACCTGGCTCTACAGTTGCCGTTGAGTTGCCTCTACGGATGAGTAGCGCCAGGAGCGTACCCACTAAAACCCCTCGCTGTACTCCACTCCACCGGTAAGCCTGGTTTTATTTTATTTTATTTAAAAAGCACAATTACAGACAACAGACAATAAAACTTAAAAAATAAACTTACTACATATATAAAAATTACGTGTCACAGTGTTTGACTGCAATGAACTCCGAAACTACTAGACCGATTTTGATGATATTTTTTTCATTTTGCTGGATTAGTTCTAACTTAGGACATCGGATTGGTTTCATTTTATTTATAACCTAGAAAAAATGCAAAATACAATAACTGAACCACTGCAACGCGTCGGGTCAGCTAGTAAACGAATATAACGTTGCATGTGAGCGCCCAATTACAATTACGCACATCATTTTACAAACTTAACCATTTAAACTTACTTAACTTAAAGAAAAACAATTAATTTGTAGGTAACAGAAACAAAATAGGCATACAACATTAAATATTAACTATTTTGGACAAAACTCTAGCAATGTTATTGCAGGTTCATACCAGATTTGGTTTGGCAGGGAGAGAAACACGAGTAGTGTAGGTGAGTGTTGATGTTCATCGGAAAAGGGCCCCCTAAACCTACATCCATGTCACAAGTTTTGGAATCTACTCGGAGTTTCTCTTTTTGTTACACGAGGGACCCGACACCGGCACGGTGAAACCATGAAATGCAAAAAAAGGTTTGTTTCATACATTGTATATGATTCACCGCCTAGGATCACTCCCGCCTAAGTCCCAATGCCGCAACCTCCCTACTACGACTCGGTAGGGGTAGAACGTACAACCCAGATACACAGTTGTTAAAGATACACTCATAAATAAAGGCTATTTCTATATCAGTAATCACCAGACTTACAAATAGGCGCCACCGTTATATGATTGATATACCAAAGAGTCCCACTAAGCATTTTGGTTTAAATTTTGTAATCTGTACCGCTAAAGAGTTGGACTCTTTGCCTGCGTCTGTGTTTCCTGATAATACACAATTTGGGGGTCTTCAAGTCACGAGTGAATAGGTATCTTCTAGGCAAGCGCGCCACATCCTAGATCGCATCGTCGCTTACCAAAAGGGCGAGATAGCTGTCAAGTTATATAGTTTATAGCTTGTTAAGTGTAAACTCAAAATAAGTCTTATTATATCGGCACATTAAAATAAGTTATCGGACTATTTGGTGGGAGTGGGAAGCGTAACTTAAGTGATTTTGATTTTATTGATAAAACTTGTGTTACAATGGATATTACACTTGGCACTTGAAGCAAATAGCCTTTTCACGCTCCTTCAAGAGTCCATAGGGAGTATTTCAGTAAAACCTCACACCTTTCCTGAAACATAGGAAAAGAGATAATTTAATAATCATTCACTGATCATCTATCATTAATAAATCAGCTATAATCATCATCCATTGTCATCTAATGGATTAAAAAATGCTGATCCAGGCCATAAAAAGTTATATTAAAAAAATCATTTGTCAATCGTTATTATTAACCGGGTAACAATATATCTGTTTGCGATATTGTTTACATTATTACTTCCAGGTACTGAAACTAGATGGCGCTACGCTTAAATTATATCGTGCTAATGTTTTAATTTATTTATTGTTTGTTAGATCCTAGGTATTTAAATAAAATTTATTCTGCGTCACCCCGCCACCTGTACAAAAAAAACCTGTTAAGCGTGTACAGCCTCCTCAGGCTAAGGCATCTTCATGGTGGTGTTTAGTCAGTACGAGACTGGCATATCTCCTGGGCCGCCTTGATGTATCCCTGAGGATTCACCACCTCCCTCCCCCGAGTCTGGAGGGAAAGAACTATTTATCTACCTACAGGGTAGATCATATTCTATTTTTTGTTACTTATTCGAGATCCTAGGTCTTCTTAAACATTATATGCTTGATAAATTCTATCCGAGTATTGAAAAATTAATCCTCAGAAATTTTTTATTAATTTGTTTAACCTTAACTTGTGGATATCAGTCCTCGTGAAAGTTCCCGTAAACCTTTTTGAGCTACAACTTCGCTATAGAAAGTATTTTAAAATCTCTTATCGTTAAGGCAGCGATCGTAAAAAAACCATAACAACGAAAGGCCCTTTACTTTAACGAGACAATATATTGCCTATTGCACCTTGAAAGTCAATTCTAAATATAGTCTACACTAATACACTCGGCGTCAAAAAAATCGCACCTCTAAGAAAATCACGTTCAAATGGCATTAACTCTGGATATGCACATGCAGTCGTATTAATTATAATTTTATTTAAAAGGTTACTTAATTAACTTAATAAAAAAACATTATTTTTCATTATCAAATAAAACCTAAAGCAACAAATAAAGGGTCACAAAAATTCTAAGGAAATTTTGCTGCTCGGGAGAGTCGCGAGTTGCGCTAACTTTGTGGGTATAAAGAGGTCAACACGGGTTCAATGTGGGTCATTCGCTATTAAACCGTTGAAGGGGACACACGCACTGATTTTACTGAAGAAAGAACATCTGGAAAATGGACACTACAGCTGATGAGGCCGCTCAAGTGGTTGCACTACTGCAAGCAGGGGTGCGGCAGTGTGATGTCGCCCGGCAACTGAATCTGAGCCGTTTTTCGGTTCGTAGAGTCTACCAGCGCTTTTTAGAGACCGGTGGCTATATCCGGCGACATGGGTCCGGTAGACGTCGCTGCACTTCGGAAAGAGACGACCGGTTCGTTGTGTCGTACTCTTTGAGAAATCGCTTCTCAAACGCTGTTCAGCTGCAACAGGAGCTCCAGGCAGTTCGCAGACGCACCGTGAGTGTATCCACGGTTAGAAGAAGACTGAAGGAGAAGAACATAGCAGCCCGCAGAGCTGCTACAGGTCCAAAATTGACTGCAGCGCACCGACGAGCCCGCTTGCAGTTTGCTCGCGACCACGTCGATTGGACCATTGAGCAGTGGGGAGCTGTTCTCTTCTCAGACGAGACACGAGTGTGTCTTTTCTGCAACGACCGACGAAGAAGAGTATACCGGAGGCAGGGTGAACGTTTCGCTCAAGCCTGCATCCAGGAGACGGTGGAATATGGAGGCGGATCCTGCATGTTCTGGGGCGGTATGTCGGCTGCCGGCAAAACCGACCTGGTCTGCGTCTCCCGGACCGGAGGTGCTCGCGGACAAGGGTCGCTGACTGCGCGCCGCTATATCACAGAGATCCTGGATGTGCATGTGGTCCCTTTTGCCGAATCTTTTGGCGAGGGGTTCACATTAATGCACGACAACGCTCGCGCACACACTGCAGCCATCGTGAACGACTTCCTGCGGAGGTCCCAAATTCCTGTGATGCAGTGGCCAGCGAGAAGTCCTGATCTGAATCCGATAGAGCACCTCTGGGACCATCTTAAACGTAAGGTTCGATCTCGGGATCCGGCTCCTTCGACTCTAGAGGAACTCCAAACCGCGGTGATTGAAGAATGGGGTCTTATCCCTCAAGAAGAGCTCCTGAAGTTGGTGAGGTCTATGAGGGACCGTATGGAAGCCGTCATCAGGGCAAGGGGGGGTAACACTAGATTTTGAGTTAATTTTAAGACACTTTTTGTACATTTTTTTTGTAAATTATCGATTATTAATTAGGACTTAATTAAGATTTTTTATTATTTTTCAAATTTTTATGCTTTTTGTATAATTTTAATTAAAAAAAAGATTGCACTTAATTGTTGTTTGATGCTCCTTTTTGTTACCTTTCTAATGATACCTAACACTATCCTCTATATAAGGTTTAGGAATTTTTGAATAAGATTTTTATAAGGTGCGATTTTTTTGACGCCGAGTTTATTATAAAGAGGAAAGATTTGTATTTTTGTAAGTTTGCAATGAATAAACTCAAAAACTACTAAGCCGATTTCAAAACTTCTTCAACCATTGGATAGCTACATTCACGCTGAGTAACATAGGCTATATTTAAATATTGTCCACCCGTGCGAAGCCGGGACGGGCCGCTAGTATATGATAAGACTGACCTTACAGTCGCACTAAGCGTTTTGGTTTGAATTTAGTGATCCGTACCGCTAAAGAGTGGAACACTTTGTTTGTGTCAAGTCTGTGTTTCCTGATAAATACAATTTAGGGCTATAGTCACAAGTTTAGTTCATTGTAAAAGCTTTGTTTAGTTTGAACAAAATAATATTACTATTTCTTACATCCTCACCAATTAGTATAGCCAAAATTAATCACTGTAAGGTTTCTGTAATGGATACTAGGGTATCGGATAGAATACATATATGGTAAATAGATATTAGATATAAATAGAGCGAGTGAATAGGTACCTTCTAGGCAAGCGCGTCACATCCTAGATCTCATCAGCGCTTACCATCAGGCGAGATAGCGCTCAAGCGCTTTCCTATTTACGATAAAAAATCCAACTCTACAGTTGAAGGGCGGTGGCATCCGATAAAGACTTCTGATCCTTCTCGGTACAAGCCAACCGTAGGTGGTGTTTAGTAAGTAAGAATCTGACATAAACGCTGAGAGGTATCCATGAGGTTTCACCATCTCCCTCCCTCGAGTCCGGAAGGTAACAATTAGGGAAAAATTGCTTTTACTGAGTTCCTGACCGGTTCTTCTTAGGGCAAAAATCTTTCGTTGTAGCTTTTTGAATAGACGGCATAGCATCTGGAACTTCATAATTTTAATAACATTGTTAACAAGGATTAAAAAAGTTTTTGATGTCCAGTCGATCTCTCTTCTAATTGAATTACCGAGCCTTGTGAGCACCCGTTGAAATTTACTAGATTTTTTTTTTATTTGTTAGGCTGTAGGCCAGCGTTGCTTCATCAATGAGAGGAATATCCTTACTCGGATACGAAAGAAACATTTTTACAGATGTTTAACAATCGATAAAGACGAAACAGCCATTTAATTTTTATGATTTTAGATGCTGCATTTTTAATGCTATCTCATGTAATATTTATTTAATAGAAAAATACTAGAAAAAATCGACTCGGCTGACAAGTTATTCTTAAGTGCAAGACAGTATTAGAACCCAGAAACTTTGGATGTTCGGTCGACTGCTCTCCCAGTTGAGCTACCTCAACTTTATTCTTAATATACGTTTTGTTAAAGCAGAGAAATTGTGGGTAATATAAAACGGAGTGTAACAATATTATCGCTCTCATTTTCCTGTTCTAATTATTACCGTGTAACTCTGTCCAAATAAATAGTGATATTACTGTACTGTGTAATCATTACGCCATCTAGACTCACACCTGTTAACATATAATTGTTTGTTTTCTTTACTTTTATTACGAAACAGACGGTCATGATTACACAAATGATTATGAACAAATAAATATAATTTAGTTCTTACACTTCCGCGCACAATACACATCAGAATAAAACACTTTTTTACGGATTTTTGCGCATGTTTTATTTTTCGAAACGTCAGTATTAAATATAAAATAAAATAAAACATGCGCAAAAATCCGTAAAAAAGTGTTTTATTCTGAAATAAATATAAATAGACCCATAGTTTTATTAATTAACAACAAAAAGATATCAGTTATTAGTTTGAAATATTTTGTGGAAAATGATTATCGAACACGTTTTAAACCTTAATCTAGCTGTGCCAGATTCAAAATATTTTATACCTCGTTTCTCAAAAAATCTTTAGATTTACATCACAATATCTCTGCTTCCTGGTATTGATTAATTAAATATAGAAAAAGGCAAAAAAAGATTTTGATTTCATAAATATATCTCAGCACAAAATACTTGAGGACCAAAAGAATGATGGGAGGAATATCGAATAACTTCGCTTAGTATGGAATGAAGGTTTTCTCCGAAATCTTAATCACGATACTGAAATGACCTTTGGGAATCGAACTGTTGTTCCCACTGATCTACACTAATATTACAAAGAGGAAAGATTTGTATTTTAGTATGTTTGCAATGAATAAACTCAAAAACTACTAAGCCGATTTCAAAAATGCTTTCACCATTGGAAAGCTACATTCACGCTCAGTAACATAGGCTATATTTAATGCTAGAAAAAAATCAAAGAATTTTGTCCACCCGTGCGAAGCCGGGACGGGCCGCTAGTAATAAATAAATAAATAAATATCTCATACATTTACAACATCAGCGATGGCTCCATCAGGCTCGTGAACGGGTACTGCCTTGGGAGATGGGTCTGCTTTAATCTTCAGTATTATTGACATATACTTAACATGTTTGTTGCTTTCTTAAAGTCGTTTATTCTCTGTAAATTATTGCAATGTTAAAGGACACTTACTTAAAACAAACACTTGCTGACTTTGTTGTAATCAAAGATGCGATAAAACCATAACACTACTATTATTTTGATAACAGCAAAATTATTTGCTTCTTTTGTGACGACGTATAATATTGTAAAATACTTCTGTTAAACCTGACGAGTTTCTTGCGCCCATTCTCCTTGTTAGTTAAAAGACGTCCTAGCGCCGGCTGTTGTGGATACTAGAGCAATAGATAGACATACTTATATGATATTATTAGATATATATGTAAATACCTATAACTCAGGAATGAATGCTCGTATTCATGGCACAAATGTGTTAACTCGATAACCCAGAACTGTCAGTACGAAAATCAGTCGTTAAAATTGACTTTAAATTGTCAATACAATTATATAATTCAATTAAAAAATATATAATAATATAAGAAAGGCTGGTTAGTAGCTTGCCCAGAGAATAAGTTTGGCGATACAACGAGGTAACGCTGTCGGTCTTTTGGGCACATTACCTACGAGCAAAGATTGAAGATATGCATTTTATTTAGTTTAGTGCCTAGAGTTTTGTTTTTAAGTTTATTAAATGTTTTTGTTGGTTAAATAATACAATATTAATTATATCTAGATATAATAAAGTAACAAAAAAACATTATTTAAGTTAGTTTAATATCAATGTGGCATACATTATATGTTGGCGCAACGGTAGCGATCCTGCCATTCGCACCGACGGTCCTTGGTTCGATTCCCGGAAGGGGCAGATGTTTGTGTGATGAATACGAGCATTTGTACCTGAGTCATGGGTATTTCTATGCGTCTATCCGTTACGCTAGTATCCATAACACAACACTTACAGTGCTTACTTTGAGCGAGCCTAATTGCTGTGAATTTAAGAAATATATTTGTCATTGATCTTTTAGCAGTTTTCCCCTATCTTATATTTTTCCCTTTAAAATGGCACTATTCCATCGCGTGCCAACACCCAATATCCGTTGGAGTTGCTTTCCACCCGTCACAACATCCGATCGCATTTGTTACTGTCACTGCGCTGTATCGAGTGCGGAACCAAGTATTTATAGCCTACGCCGTACTATTTGATGACACTGAAGAGTATCATGTTATCAAACCAGAATGAACTAATGCATTTTTTTTGCATTCACATAGCCAAGTTTTATTTTATATTGAATGGGTTCGCTTTTGATCTCAATCAAGCCCGGAGGCCAGGACAGAATTTACGATGGAACGAACTAACCCACAAGGTGCCTATTCACCCTAGCTTTGAAAACGGACGGGTTAAGCACTCGGAAATAGAGACGCAGGGAGAGAGTTCCACTCCTTTGCTATGCGCATTATGAAAGATATTAAGAAGCGCTTGGTACGACAGGTAGGAATAGCAACCAAGAAAGGGTGGTGGCCCGCAGTGCGCCTGGATGTCCGATGGAAAAAGGGAAATGGCAAAATGAACACATGCAGCTGAGCACACTTTCCTTCTACATTCTGTAGAAGACCGGCAATTCCTTTAAGATATAAAATACACTTTTAAAAAACAACCACGCCTCCACGCCAATCCCACCTGAGGGCTCGGTAGCGTGGTTAATTTCTCGTGAATTAGTTCACGAAGGCTATAAGTTTGAATGTGTCCCGGAAGAGGAATATGTTTGTGTGTTGAATACGACCATTTCTATCTGAGTTAGGATATTTATATATTTCTTTAAATATTACATCTATGTATCATATATGTGTCTATCCGTTATCTTAGTCATAATACAAATCTTACAGTGCTTACTTTGAGATAGCTTATTGGCGTGAAAGTATAAATATTTTTTTTTTTAGTTTTCTACACTTCCGTGCATATAACACATTTAACAGGATTAAATATAAAGTCTTTTTAAATATATTTTAATTTATTATTTTAACTCTTTTAGATGAGATGTAATCAATCTAGAAACCACAGTAGTAGCTTGCTATTTTTTGCTTTAAATCTACTTAAGGATTTCTAAGTCTCAATACCCCTGTGTGGATTTTGACTGTAGAGTAAGCTGGTTGATAAGTCGATAGTAGATAAGTCTTGAAGTTAAAACACTTGATTAGAAGTAGTAAAGTTTATTAAATAAGAAAGTAAAAGGTAACAGTTATTATTAAGTTACGCTAACTAACTATATTTTCATGATTTACTACGAAAGGCCGTGCGCATCAAAGTAGGTGGCATCTACAACCCCGGTTATGATTACAAATCATTTGCAACCGACAGTCGTCCAAAACCACAAAACCTTAGTCACAGTCACAGTATTTCTAATAGTAACAATGTACTATATTCCACCGCATAGTGGGCGGTCGCCTCAGAATAGGGCGCCAAACGATGAAATATCAAAGTACGAGTTGAATCTTATTCATTAAATTATATAGTTAAAGCACTACTAGTGCTCTTTGTTTCATTTATGATATTTCAAGAAACCTTTTTCGAATAAATAAATAAATAAATAAATAAATATTTTCTACATTCACACCAATTAGCCTAGCCCAAAGTAAGCACTATAAGGCTTGTGTTATGGATACTAGGGTAACGGATAGACATACATATATGATACATAGATATGTAATATTCATAGAAATATATATAAACACCCATGACTCAGGTACAAATGCTCGTATTCATCATAAAAACATCTGCCCCTACCGGGATTCGAACCCAGGACCGTCGGTGCGAAAGGCAGGAATGTGTTCATAAGTCTTGTAAAGAGTAGGTTTGGAAACATATGAAAATACTGACTAAGTTTCCTCTACATACTTGTAATATCAAACCAGTTTATTTGTGAAACTATTTATAATATTACTTCTGTCAAGAAGATCAGATATCTTAGATGAAAATGGCAAGGATGTCATAAATATACGAACTGGTTTTAAAGCACCTTTTCCTAAAGACCAAAAAATTTTTTTTTTTTTGAGTTTATAAAATATAGCCAGATTTGGCCAACTTTGGAATCGTGTGTTGCAAGTAAGTTACTAAATATGCTCAATAAATAATTGTAACAGCCAGTGGCCTGTCTTTTTAAGAAAATCACCATTGCATTTACAAAACTTAAAACACCTACCGAAAATGACGAGCAATGCGCAATTTACATTGTACGCATATAATTATGAAAGTATTATTTTGAATAATTTTGAGGGTAAACAAATACATAATTATTATTAAAGTAAGTACCGTTTTGTCTACTTAATATTATTAGATTAATATCTAATAAGCTAATGCTTAAATAAATATAAAAATGACAAGCTAATGCTTGTAGCTCTATTATTACATACGCGTGTGTTAAATTAATAAAGAAGCCATAGAAATAGAAACAATCAAATCGTGATCTGTGTAATAATTTACGTGATAAATAAAATGGCGAATGTGCAGTTAATAAAGTGCAGTGGCATTCTGGGAAAGGTGAGAAGATACCTTACGCCGGAACAGTTGCTCAATCATTACCAAGTGCAAGTTCGATCTTATATGGCACTGTTCTCATCTTTAGGATAGTTCCGCCCAATACATTGAGAGAACGGCAAAAAAACTCATCGGTAATAAAGATATTTTATATAAAAAGCCTTGAGCATAGCGGACGGTAGCTAGTCGAAGATAGTGCAGTAGAATTGCACAGCATTGTTCCGCCGTCCCCATTTTTGCATCGGACAGCCAGATCTCAGTATACGTGACGTGTTTTTCTCATGCCGGACGGAATGGGACGATTTCCTGACATCCTGACAAAATATAGGTACCGAGTAACACGGACAGGCCGGGACGGTACGAGAAAAAATATCGTTAACGGTAAATATTGCCCCATTCTGCACATTTTCGCTTACCATCAGGCGAGAAAGCGCTCAAGCACTTACCTATTCACGATAAAAAAACATTGATTCCACAAGTCGAAATCTATGATAACAAAGAAGTGTGACTGTTTAATTTTTATTTTTACTAGATAAACTAGTTTTTATTAGTATTTACGTTAATATTGTTAACAGATTAATTACTGAAAAATTCCGATCGTATCGTCTCGTAATCGTATTCTAGATTCTTCGTATTTATCGTAAGCAAAACTATACAAAAGTTTTAATTTTTTTTGATTATATGCTTTTTATCATAATAAAAAGATAATAAATATTTTAATACTAAGTATTTATATAAAAAAACTCATATCTACTTACTAAAGTGAAGATTGTAAAATTCTTTTAGTAATATCAATGTATTCTCGTGTCATTTTATTATATTTTTATTTGTCGATTTATTTGTTAGAATTAAGATAAAAACAGCATTTTACTATATGTTTTATTCAATATTCTATACTAATACACAGTTTTAAAGTTTCGTATGAAATATCCGGATTTTTCTACCACGATTTTTAAACCATCAAACAATTTTACAGAACTTTTACACCATTATTAGGCCAATGTCTATAAATTATAAAAACATAATATCAATAAATAGAAAAATGTTATATCCAACAGTAATAAATAAAAAAAGAATATTTATAGACATACCTCATGTCTGCTCTGTCTCTTAGGCGGCCGCCCACTGTGCACCGTATCATTTATTTATTCATCCAATATTACTATCTTCTTCAATATCCACACACTTCCAAAAGACAGTACATCACATAAAATTCCTGACCAATTTATATCGAATGGAAGTAGATTAAAATCTTTCATCAATTTCTTGTAGCAATCTCCGTGATCGAGTGGTTCGCATACCAGTTTTCGTGGTAACGCCACTCCGAGGTTCAAATCCCGTTCGGGTCAATGTGAAAAACGCACTTTTCAATATTGTATCGTGTCTGGGTGTTGTGGTACATTTTATTTATTTTAATAAAATAAAATGTCAAAATAATCCGTAAAAAAGTGTTTTATTCAAGTAAAAAATCTATAAATTATATGACTGACAGATCATGACTTGGGAACAAATACTTATGGTCATCACACAAACACATACCCCTGCTGAGATACGAACCAAGCGGCCGTCACTTATTGTTAATTTATGAGACTCCAATATTCATTCATATAAAATTTAATTTAAACTAATATAAGTGATAATAATAGTTAAAAACAAAATATTGTTTGACATTTTTTGTAGCATATTGTTTAGAATAATTTCGTTCTATTCATAAAAAAAGGAAAATAGAAAAATCTGATTCAGTTCATTATTTTTGGGAGCCTCAATTCCACAGACCGTATAAAAAGATCTCTCCGACCGGAAACAGGAGCTTTGTAACGAATTACAACTGAATATATTTTCTTTCTTATTATATCAATGATACATAAAATTTGGATCATTTCTTCAAAAAAATTTAATGTTAAAATTTTTTGTTCTATACAAATTGAAACAATGTTAAATAAAATACAGATTAAACAAATATATGTTACATTTGAATAAAATACTTTTTTACGGATTTTGCGCATAATTTATTTAATATTTAATCGTGACGTTTCGACTCCTTTACAGGCGCCGTGATCACAGGATGACTAAGATGATGGTTGTCATGTATTTTCTACAACCTTCACAATATCTTAATCGGTCATTTTCTTATTTGTTAAATTATTTTATATATATCAAATTGTTTTTTTTTTACATTTTATGTAGTTGAAAAGTCAGGT
This sequence comes from Calamotropha paludella, assembly GCA_927399485.1. Lineage (NCBI taxonomy): Eukaryota > Metazoa > Arthropoda > Insecta > Lepidoptera > Crambidae > Calamotropha > Calamotropha paludella. The sequence goes on along the minus strand of OV656817.1, from coordinate 23,445,532 downwards.
TTAAATATAAAATAAATTATGCGTAAAATCTGTAAAAAAGTGTTTTATTACAATGAAGTGTAAAAACTGAATAAATATATGTTAATTAAATAGACACTTTATCGGGCTCGGACACATTTACAAAAGTTTACAATAGCGTAAGCTAAAACATTAATCATTACAACTTGAAAGTAATGAAAAAGAACAGTGGTATAAGTACATTAGTTAGAAATGCAATGTGAATTGTAATCTTACAGTCAATTTGAAACATATAAAAATAGTTAAATCAGTTAGCTTTACTGAGCGATTCACGTTGTTAATTTTCTTCTTTTTTTATAAAAAACGCTGTTTGTTAGGCCATCGGTCTCAGAAATATTTGAGATTTGAGATTGAGACACCTTAAAAAAGTATTTTTTTTTAATAATTATTTTTTTAAAATGGTACATTACAAAAGATGTAATTATTAGAGCTTAGGCATTCGATATTTAAATATTTAATCGTCAGCCTATTCTTTTTATATTATTCTTCATTAACAATTTAATGTATTATGTTACACAAAATAAAAAAAAAAATCAATCAAAAAGAATCTCTTAAGAAGAATAAATCAATCAATTGCTATGCATAAAATGTCTTTTTTCCTTTAATAACTCAATTAAGTATTTAGATTTTCCAAAGTTATTGGATATACCTATGATAGATCTGTACCAATTTCGTATATTTAAAAACGGGTATTTGTAATTATTCTATATGTTACTTTCCTTAGTGAATGCTGTGCACAGTTTTTCTAGAAATACAGTTTTAACAAGAAGCTACTAATTAATAGTTAGACTTATATTTTATTACTGTGCTTAGAATATAAATAAATAAATAAAAAAGAATCTCGAGATATAAAAATCTAGGGGTTATATAATTAAATAAATAAAAATAAAAAATTACCAGGGACATTGTTAATTATTTCATTTGAAGTAAAACGCGCAGTTAAACGTAACGCATGAAGTTTATACTTAGGCTTGAAGAACATTAACCGTGCAAGTTAACGTTTACAATTCCGTCATTAACTTGAATTAGGTCACCGGATTAAACGTGAGTGGCTTGATTCAAAAGTTGAGGAGGCAATTTAAAATGTTATTGCTATTATTTGCTTTTAATTATAAAAAAGAAAGAGTATTTTTTGTGTGGAGAGCTATTTTTGGAACCACTTAATTCTTTTTATTAGCCCTTTGATTATAATAATAAAATAAATAAAAATAATTTATTTTTAGACAGAGTCCATAGAAGGTAATAACAATATTTCTTAAGTAATATGTTAGTCTTGATCAATTTAATTTTTTATTTAATACAATTAAATTTCAATATTTTAAAATAAAAGAAAATATTTTTTTTAGATTATATTCAAAATTCACAAAAGTTCGATCCATACCAATTAAAACATTCATATTTAAAAGTAAATTTCGTCGAAAAAAAAATAATAAAAATAAAGTAAAATACTAAATAAATGTTACACAGCATGAAACACAATATATCTGAACTCAATTTAAGTAGCTAAACCCCATGTGTCATGGAAAACAAAAACAATGACAGTATCATTACACCCAGACATCAGTCAATATAGAAATTTTCGTTATTTACATTAATGGAGTCACATCCTAAATCGCATCGTCGCTTACCATCAGGCTAGATAGTGGTCAAGTGTCTGCCAATTACTATAAAAACGGGATTTTAATTAAAAATAAAAAATAAAATTTAAAATTTAAACAAAAAATGAACTCTAAAAACTAACAAATTTATTATGTCCCTTTTTAAAGTAGGTATAAATATTAGGTAGGTACGCAGTGGTAATTTAGCCTAATTGATCCCATTTAATTACCCGCCTTCGAAATCTAAACCTTACACTAAAATGTCATATTTAAAGTCACCTTACCACGTTCTTTCAATATCATTGAAAGTAATACGCTACCAAATTTCGAATCGATAGGACATATGGAAGGTAGTCAGATCCCCTCATCAACTAGAAAAGAGCTGATGATATTCAAACGGCTAAACAGATTTTCATGAAACATAGCTTAGAACACTCGGGATAAAATTATCTATGTCACAAAAAAATTAAAGGAAAATTGGATCATCCGTTTGGGAGCTACGATACAACAGACAGACACGTTAAACTTATAACTCCTCCTCTTTTTTTGCGTCAGGAGTTAAAAACCTTTAATAAGTAGGAATGTATGTTTAAGTTTGCTATACCCAAACCGTGTTCATGTTTGATACTAACATAATTAAGTATAAAATCTTTGTGTACTACATGAAACAATAAATTATTTATGATTTATTCCTTCCTTAGAAGATTCAAACATGTAATGAGTTCATCAAAATACAATTCGAAGATAAAATGTGTTCTATACGATAAGACGGAAAAAATATCGCGTATACATAAATTTGGATGATTTATAGAAGCCTTCTCAGTGTAGTTTAGATTTCAGTTACCAGAATTTAGGGAGCGAAAGGAATTTCCATAAAATAATATTTCTTGTAAGAGACCCCTGAATTTTGGTTATTACAATTTTCCTGTCGGTAAAGAGGGGCATCATTTCTAGTGAATATATATGTTCTTATAACGCACCAGTACCTTTGCTTTTAATATTTCTCATTTAAATCAGTTATCAATAAAAAAATAAAACAGATGAAAATATATTTATCATTCCTAAGAATGAAAAAAATATGTTGGTTTAATTTAATTTGAGATGATACCTATTTTAATCATTGGTTTATTGTTTAACCAAGTTATAACATAAATGCAAAAGAGATATACTTTTTACACCGAGAATAGGTAAGCGCTTAATGTATTTATTTATTTTATTTATTTATTAATAAACAAAGTTTGTACAGCTTTCGTTTACTTATAAATCATATAAAAGTGTAATTCAGTTTCGCAGCCAATTACAGAAACTCATTATGTTAACTATCAATATTATAAAAATACTGGGTACATCAACAATAATCTTAATAAAATTTATCAATTAAACAAAGTGTGAATGTGTGTGTAGGTGTGTGTGTATGCATGCCTCCCTAATATCCGTTTACCCTCAGCTAAGAAATTTGCAAGCGAGCACCGAATGAGTCACGCGCCGCACCCGAATAAGTCGAGCGAACTCGAATTACTGCATGGTTTACATGTCGCACGGTGATAACACAAATAAAACCCGCTCATGCCTACAAAAGCAGAGAATGTCAATTTTTGTAGTAAGTATTGACGACTGTTTGGTGCAACGCAACGGTAGCGATCCTGCCTTTTGCACCGACGACGGGCCTGGGTTCGAATCCCGGAAGGGAGTGAGAATTAATTAAATAATTAAATAATATGTAAAAATTAAAATAAAACCATTTGATTTATATAAAATAATTTAATAATTAGGAACGTGCCCGATCAAAATATTGTGAAGGTAGTAGAAAATACATGACAACCATCATCTTAGTCATCCTGTGATCACGGCCCCTGTAAAGGAGTCGAAACGTCAGAATTAAATATAAAATAAAATAAAACATGCGCAAAAATCCGTAAAAAGTGTTTTATTCTAATGTGTAATGTGCGCGGAAGTGTAAGAACTAAATATGATATAAACTCATTTGCAAAAAAAACGGGCACCTAAGCAATGAACCATTTTAAATGTTAATATTGCTTTGTTTGATAATTATAAGTAGTTTTATCCTCACAATTAGGTAAATTAATAAGAAAATAATCGTTTTCATCAGTATTTCATAAAATTTTGATACAATTTATGGGAAATAATGCTAAACCTCACTAGTAGTGTATGTTCGCTAGTAGTGCATATGCTCATGAAGTAAAAATATAAAAGTTTTTTTTGTTTGTTTTTCTTTAATAAAGTAAAAGCAGTAAATGTTTAGTATCGAGTGTGACCCCCTCTAGCTAAAATCATAGCTTGAATTCGTCTGGGCATTCTAGCGAGTATATCACGGATACTTGCTTGCGGAATACGTTCCCACTCCGCACTAATCACATTCTTCAGCTCTCTGATGGTCTGCGGAGCCGGTTGTACTGATTTCACACGCCGTTTCAGAACGTCCCAGACATGCTCTATGGGATTGAGGTAGGGACTTGGAGCTGGCCAATCCAAATGACGAATGCCGACCTCTTGCACATACGCTTTAACATCGCGAGATCGGTGGGCGCGAGCATTGTTGTCCATAAAAATCGAGTCTTCACCTAGAGCGGCCAATGCGGGTTGTGCATGAGGAATTAGAACTTCCGTTATGTATCGATGCCCAGTCAGTGAGCCGTTTTCAATGAAGACTAACTCTGTACGATCCATTGAATTTATTCCTGCCCAAAACATAACAGAGCCCCCACCATAAGGTGTGATTTCTACGAAACATGCCTCTGCAAAGCGTTCTCCTTGTCTTCTTAGCACTCGCCGACGTCGATCTTCACCGAACAGAGATATCCTGGCTTCATCAGAAAAGAAAACCCTATTCCAATCTTCTTGAGTCCATGATTCACATTTTCTAGCGAACCTAAGCCTGCGAACTCGGTGCTCACGGAGTAATTTTGGGCCGTGGGCCGGGCGGTGACTGCGTATATTGGCAGCGAGAAGCCTCTTCCTGACCGTCCATAGACTAATATGCACATTTCTTACTTCTTGGAGGTTGTTCTTAAGATCCACATTCGAAGATTTGCGATTTCTCAATGCGTGACTCACAAGAAAACGATCATCCTGTGGTTGGGTACATGGTTTTCTTCCAGAACCAGGCCTTCTCTCGACGGAACCAGTCTCCTGATATCGCTGCCAGGTCCTTTGGACCGTCGAGCGACTAACATTTAGCCTCCTAGCCACGAAGCATTGGCTGAAACCCTCTTCAAGCAGCGCGATAATTTTGGTAGCTTTTACCACTTTATCTACCATTTTTGATACAGCCAAACAGCAATAAATAAAGCTTTGACAGTCAAGGATATGTAATTAATCGATGAAAATTGAATAAAAGTTATAAAGGCGATGTTAACTTCTGGAACTTCGCGCCAAAAATGTAGGATAAAAAGGGGTTTTCTTTAAAAATTAGCATCAAATGAAAAATTGAATTTAGAACGTACTTTTTTAAAAACCACGGCATTTTTAAAACCGGCCAGTAACGTGTACAAACGATTAAAAACCTTTTTTGTATTGTATCTTTTTAAAGATGAATGAAAATCAAAACCGCCCGTTTTTTTTGCAAATGAGTGTATGTATGACTATCCGTTACCCTAGTATCCATTACACAAGCCTTAAAAGTGCTTACTTTGGGCTTGGTTAATTGGTGTGAATGTAGGAAATATTTATTTATTATTTATTTATTTATTCTATCATTATTATCATTATTAACCATTATATCGCCTGATGTAAGCGACGATACGACCTAAGTTGTGACGCATTTGCCTAGAAGATACCTAATCTCTCGTGGCTTGAAGACCGGCTGACTTGTGACTTGGCGTTCATGGGACTCACAAATACTTGCATTTCAAATATTTTGGGGAGTGGGGATGTTAAATTGATTGTACATTATAGCATTTGAGTTCACATAGGTATTAATAATAATAAAAAGCAACTTTTTCACGGTTTGTGACTAAAAACGTGGGGCGGTCGGTTTTCAGGCTTTACTAATTCAAATTCACTTGGTGAATTCGTTTTCAGGCGTTTAGCTGAGATGTTTAGTATTTACAAATAACGAGTTAAAAAATGAGTGAATTAAATTAGTTAGCCTGAAAACCGCCTGCCTCACGTATTTAATCGTATTACATCGTAGCACTTAAACATGTATTTATATGTTTGAAATTTTTATCATATCGGAAAAATATTTTTCCATCACAATTCTGGGAAAAAAATGTTTTATTCTTTTTAGTCCGCTTATAAAAAAATTGGTTTTTTAAATTCTTTTTTTACTTCTATTTATTCTCTTGAAGTTAAGTTACTATTGCTTGTTTTGTTTTAATTCAACTTCGATCATATTAAAATAACACCTACTGTATAGGTATAGAAGAGTGAAGTCACTGTTACGGGCATTTTTTGCTTACTAGGTAACTTCACTGATAAAATTGACTGTTAATGAAATAAATTATATTATTATTATTATTGGAACAAAGTTCCTTATGGGGCGTTGCGGAGGGGTATCCTAACCTGGAAAAACGTCCGTAGCGTTTTAAACAAAAAGCGTAAGATTATTATGTATAGTCTATGTGGGATGGCTATACAGTATCAAAAGTATTGTCTACGTGATGACTGTTATTATATATTTTTATAAATCATTGTAAATAAAATAAAGGTATTAAGATAATTTTGTAAAGTAGTTTCTTTGCTTTTTACCGATAAAAAATCATAATAAAAATGTATACCCGAATAGTTATTTTCTTTATACCTCGAATAGAACTTAAAATTAATATTTTTATAAAACTTCGATCCTATCCGGTGTCCCACGACACCACACGACTTTTATTAATTCTTTCAGGAGTCGTGATCACAGGATGGCTAAGGTAATGGTCGTCATATATATTTTACTGCCTTCGCAATAATTTAATCGGCCACGTTTCCAACTGTTAAAATTAATATAAATTAAGTTAATTTTAACATTTAGGAACGCATTTTGCATTTAAAATGCAAACATAACAACTTTGTTTTAAATAAATTTAAACAGTTAGGCTCGTACATAAATGGTGATTATGGCGAAACCCTCCATTTTTAGGGAAGGCTCGCGTCCATATGTCTTTTAGCTGTGATGATAATTGTCTTTTGTTTTGTGATAAGCTTTTGTTCTTAATTACATATGTCTATATGCGGATAACTAAAGATCACAAGATGTGTTTCGTCATGGCATGATTTCTGGCCAACAGTGTTTAAAATTAAATGTAAATAAAAAAGAATTGACAATATCACATTATAAATTATTCAAATAAAAAAAAACACGAAAAATCGAGTCTCACAAGTAAATTCTCAGGCGGGAATCGAACACTTTATACCCTAATTGAGCTACCGAGCCTTATGAACATCCTCTCGTATTCGAAACAAAACGTTTTTACATATGTATGGACAATCAATTAAGTTGAAACGGCCATTTAGTTTTATGATATTTTTGATTTTTTTTCTAGTAATTTTCTATTAAAATACTAGAAGACAATCGTTTGGTGCAATGGTAGCGATCCTGCCTTTCGAACCGACGGTCCTGGGTTCGAATCCCGGAAGGGGCAAATGTTTGTATAATGAATATGAGCATTTGTACCTAAGTTATGGGTGCTTATTTATATTTCTACGAATATTACATATCTATGTATCATATATGTATGTCTATCCGTTACCCTAGTATCCATAATACAAGCCTTATAGTGCTTACTTTGGGCTAGGCTAATTGGTGTGAACGTAAGAAATATTTATTTATGTATTAAAATAAATTATCGTATTAATTATTTAGAACATTAAAAACATTAAAAACATATATAAAAATAAATCATCATAAACATAAATCATAAAGTCGCACACATTGTTCTGAACTCACGTTGAGCTGTATAAAGCACTTGTGTTATGGAATTCAGAAACAACGACGGTACCTCAACACCCAGACCTTAGCCAATATTAAAAAGTAAATTTTCCATATTGACCTGGTGGGATCCAACTCGAGACCTCGGAGTGGCATTACCATGAAAACCGGTATACGAGCCACTCCACCACGTTGGTCGTCAAAAATTTTGGAAAAATTTAAACTCCGATAACGATTATACTCTAAAAAAGAAAGATAATATTTCATTGCATACGATTTCCAAGTTCATTGCCATCTAAACATCGAATACATCTCGATTGGCCGTGGGAAAATCGTCAACAATGTTATCTACAGCGGCAACGCATTAATTATAGCACAATCATTACAAACAATTACTTCTTTCACCTTTGGCTAAAAGTCAAAATGCAGTTTTAATTATACATTACATTCCGGATTTCTCAGTTTACTTAATTTTAATTTATTATCTTTTTAAGACACGTCAAGAGCACACACATTTACATTGTAAACACACAACAGCAGTTTTTTATGTGACGCTCATTACAAGTGTATTATTTATGCATGCTTAAAAACAATTAAAACATTAAAAGTAAAATACCTTTATAAAAAACAAGCTTTTATTTCAATGCGTTAAAAAGAAAAAAAACAGGTTGTCTGTAAAGTCAGTTTACGGACGATAATTTTACGTGATAGCGTCATAAGAAAACATTGATGAAAAATTGCTTGATTTTATTATTTGAATTAAATTATTTTCACTGAATTATCATTATTTTGTGTATAATACAAAAGAGTTAATTAATTTTTCGATAAAGAAACATAAAGTTGTTGTAATAAACAATGGAAACCACATTAACTTTTCACTTCATGAAGTGGAAGAGAGATTGATGCGCCACAAGTCGAACGCTTAGGCCGATCGTGCTTCTCTATCGCTTGTTCCACGCTCTCGCTTGCACGCTCGACTCTGACGGAACGTTACACTTTTTCGTGCATGCAGCCGGTTTTCATCGATTTATAAGACGTTATCACGTCAAAATAACTTTTACTTTATAACTTTTACTATCAACTTATAACATTACACAATTTATATCATAACAACCTGTCGCGGAATTGAAGTACTCGTATTTACTTAGCTTGTTTTTTAAGTAATTCTCAGTAAATCCATATTGGATTTTAAGTAACGTCACTTAACTTAAACTTATTCTCGGCTAGCCCTTTCATTTGATACCCATATTGTAGGAATGCATTGATAAGATTAGTCCGCCATCTTAAGTATTCCGCCATGTTGAATTCAGAATAACGTCACATAGATAACCATGAGTTGTCTATACTGCATGTGTGTACAAAATTTCAGCTCAATCGGTTGAAGATATCTGCTTCAAAATTGAGTTAAAAGTTCTACCCGAATAAATAAAAGTGTGTAAAGTGTGTAAAAGTGTGTAAAGTGTGTAAAAGTGTGTGTAAAAAAGACAGCAAAAACAACAAGCTTTTAAAAAAGTAATGATTGTTATTTCCAAATGATTTTCTTTGTTTTAGACATATAGACTATTTTATTTTTTCTAGTTTCTCAATCATTCGTCTTCGCTTGGTTAATCTCATTGATATAGTGTTTTTTTACAAATAGGCACATCTCTTATATACATCAATATGCAAGAAACCTTAACAAACCCGTTGAATGTGTCCAAGTATAAGTTGACCAGCCTTATCTCTTGATATTTTAGGTACTACCTCTCACACGGATAGCGAGATGTGGGTTTGTCTCCTGCCTGATACCTGAGATGAATTTAATTTTTTCTGGTAATTTTTTTTTAGGAATATAATGGCGACCCCCTTTGTCACCTACCCCCGCGCCCCTGTACCGCGCGGACGAAAACACATTTAATCGGTCTACTTATAACAAACCCTAATAAACACATACTATAAACTTTAATTATTTTAAAACAACCAATTCTTAATGTGTTATTATAATGTTACTAGCTGACCCGGTAAGGCGTTGCTATGGTAACGCGTATACAATGGAAAAAGAGCGGGAAAAGGAGCGGACAGACAAACACACAAACAACAAATGTGTGTTCTTAGAGTATATATTTAAGAAGCTCCATTAACCGTACATACACAAGTAATGAGATACAATTTATATGCGTGTAAGAATATTAAAACGTAAAATTCTCGAAATAATAAACATTCACTTTCGCGCGAAAGCGTGTCTATTACTATTTTAATCGGTACGAAGATCTAATTGACTGACTCGATAAATTACGACGAATATAAATTTCTCTCGTGCGACGCGGTAATCGATACTGTCCCATTTTTCACTCTTCGGTTAATCTGTTATCACTGAGTAATTTAATGTAAATTGCTCTTTTTTGATACTTTATATTATACTTATATTTCTATTCCTGGGGAACAGTTTCATTTTCTGGATAAAAGATACCCTATGTACTTTTCTCTACCCCTGGCAAAGTGTATGTAAAATTTAGTTGAGTAGTTAGGCGTGAAAGTAGAGCAAACAAACTCACTTTCGTATTTATAATGTATGTTGGGACTTTAAGGTTTTTACCTATATGATATGTAGCCTATCATTTTTGAAATTATATTTTCTTATTAAATACTAAATTTCATCATAATCGGTCAACCCGTTCTTGATTTATAGAAGGACATACAGACAAAGAAACAGACAGGCGAAAATTTCAAAAATAGTAGAATTAGTATCAGTGAGTCACAAAACGACGATATATCATAAAATTTGTCAAAAAATAAATGAACAGACAAAACCAACAGATTTATATAGTAGTATATAGATTTTTTATTTGTATAGATATCTTAATTTAGTAATTCTACTACCTTTTAAAACAGTTTCATGACAGGTGTATATTTATTATAATTATTCAACAACCTACAGACGACCTAGTTACCATAATAGTTAGATTGTGAGTTTAACAATGAGAACAAAGGCTTCGAAGTTTAAATCTCTTTAAAGATACTTAAAGTTAAATCAACTTGTAGTTACAGTTAAATACATTTTGATTCACCCTCTTGAATGACTTTGGGTTAATAAGATAATAAAATAATGCCTTTACGATTGAGCGGTCTCTACATTTAAAAACAATTTTTACTTACCATAAAGTGCAAAAAGTTATATCCAAAGAGTTGCTAACAGCTATTTAATAAAATAAAAATAGATAAAAAATACATATAAAATAAAAGGCACTGTGATGAATTAGCTTAAAAACACTTGAAAATATTCAACATGTCTTTCATAGTCTCTGAAACACAATCGGAAGAGATATCGCCCAGTTAATAAAAGGCTACAGGTTCAAATCCCGTCTAATATACGTATTACATTTATATTCAACATTTATAACAATATAAACTAAACACAAATATGTTATAATTTATAAATGACAGCCGTTTTCTAGCTATTCTGGTAAGACAAGGTATATTGTCTTGGAAAGATCTTTTCGAATTCTCTACGATTTGGATTCTGTTTTATTAACTTTCTATATTTATACAAAAATGACTGCTTCATAATATATTGAAATACTTATGCTATATTAAAACACAATCCCACAAAGTATCACTCAACGATAAATAGATGAAAATATGAGTTTTAGTTTTATTTTTGTTTTTATTAGGACAACCAACAAAACATACAGCTTACAAATTAGTGTCACATTTTTAAGGTTACATTAATACGGTGCTTCCTTACTTAAAGCCTCTCACAGAAAGCATAATAAAAAAAATGTGGAGAGCAGAAGACATTAAAAAATACAAAACAAATCGTCTTATCCTATTGATAATAAAAAGTTACAAGGTTAATTATAAAAAAGCACTGAAAAGAAGCTAGCTCAACAATTTTTTCAGGGAATATAAACACTCAAGCAGAATATTAACATTGCCCTAGAGACAAAATAAAAATTACAAACATAAGCAATAGCCCTACGTACCACCGACTTAGCTGGAGTTCAACTAATTTTCTCTCAAAGTAAGATAAGTTAAACTGGAATATGTCAATATCTTCGGTCTTACTCAATGCATTGTAAAGAGATTGTTACTTATTCAGAGGAGAGTTAAGACAAACGTTAAATCTATAATCTATGATCACAGTGGTTTGTCTATCCGCTCTTTTTCCCGCTCTTTTCCCATTGTATATGCGTTACCATAGCAACGCGTTAACCGCAAGTAGTTCGTCTACCGGACGCTAGATGGCGCTAGCGGAAAAATATTTAAAAATATAAAAAAATAAAAGAATTTTGACCACCCGTGCGAAGCCGGACGGGCCGCTAGTATATATAAAAATAGCAAGTAAATGCTAAAATAAAAATAAAATAAAATAACTTAAATTGTTATGTTATCGTCAATTTTATAAGGGTTTTCATAACATTTTTTAACAATGGCTTATAACTTATTTTCTCAGGCCATTGCGTGTGAGAAAATAAATCATATTATCTTTTGTTCAGTATACATTCGACTAAGATGTCTTAAGCGCGTGTGTCATGTTGATACGGTTTTTTTAGTGCAAGAGTGTTTTAAGTGGTTATATGTGTTGTAAAGACACTTTAATGTTAAGTGAATTAAATGTGATTTGTGTTTTAATATCTGTTCTTTTATCAAGGTAAGCACTGAAAAATTGTATTTATATTGGACTATGTATTTGATTTTGTTAGTCAATACTATTCAATTTTGTTAGTTCAATACTATACGGATCGATTATTAAAATAAAATATTATTGCAACGTTCTAACTAATAACTAAAATGATACCAGCCATTTTTTATTTATGATTTTTACATTTTGCATTTTGAATGTAATATTAGGTCGAGGAAAAAATAATTTCGCATATAGTATGAATAGACTTGTAATAAAATATCTTTGGTTGTACTATTTGTGTCTGGGTGCTTTTTATGACATTAAAAAGGTGACATTTATAAAAAAAGAATCAAATTAGGAAAAAATTTGTTTCATACTATTTTTCATTTGTTTTTCTTTCTGTCAAAATTAGAAAATCTTTTGATCAAGTCCCATAATTTCTACTGCAACGGGATCATGGCAACCTATAAGATGGCAGAAAGTCTACGAACGAAAATGGCACATATATATTCTGTAACTAGTGACCCACCCCGGCTTCGCACGGAATGCTCGCAATGCTCTACTATATTATGCATGTATTATACATATAAACCTTCCTCTTGAATTACTCTATCTTTAAAAAAACCGCATCAAAATCCGTTGCGTAGTTTTAAAGCTTTAAGCATACATAGGGATAAAGGGACAGAAAAAGCGACTTTGTTTTATACTATGTAGTGATTAAATGTATATTAACTTTGTAAAAATGTCTTGAATTTTCATATAAAATGCGAAGAAACTTTTTCCCCGACCTAATATATAAAATCGCTTGATCACGATGTATTCCGAAATTATTCCACCGATTTTGATCTTTTTTATTTATTTTTTCTAAATTTGTTCCGACTTAAAAATTGAAACCTAAACCTAAAAAATTGAAACCTATGCTATGTCCTAGCATAGGTTTCAATTTTTTTCAAATTCAGCAATGCGTGATCGGGTCGGCTAGTCACATTATAAATTATGATCGTATCATTCTTCATAAAAACACAGAGAGTTATAGGGTGTTTCATCATAATGAGTTGGATATAAACTGCCTGACTGATAGGAATTCACAAATTTTGAAGAAAGACCTTGTTGGAGTTCTGTATGAACTAAAGGTTAAACATTACCTTTAATAGTGATCTCTATACAAGACATATAGAAGACGGCTCGGGTCTGGGTATTACCGTCTCTGGATTCCATAACACAAGTGCTTTAGCTTCACATATATTGTTCAGAACAATATATGTGATGATGATTAATATAAAATAATATATTTTATCAACTTTTTTTCAAATCAATTTTTATAACATATTTTTTTATAAAATATAAAAAAAATGTCTTTTATTTGGCAGTATATAAATAATATTTGTATTAAGAATGGGTGAAGAAGATATGCGTTATAAAAAAAACCTTATTTGCCTTAATTAAGAACTATCATTAAAAGTGAAACCGTGTACTCTGTTCTGTGTATTATATTCCGTTTTATTCGGTTTTCCAGTGCTAATAGGGCCGGGTTTTAATCTTATTAATAATTCGTGAATTTAGGACGAATGCGCAAATTATCCTAAATACATAAAATGTAACCCCTGTCACTTTTGATTGTGTTATGTTGGCCTATTTTCAAATATGACTCTCTCATGTCTTGGTTAAGGTTTATAATGGCGTATCATATTTTTTCAAAAAGAATGATGTAAAGAGATTATATATAAAAATATCTGAAAACTATACAAATAACCACATATTATTAGCTATTTCTTTAAGAGCGATCACTTCCAGACGCCTTGAATGTGAAAGAGAAACAAAGAGAAAGAGGCAGAAAAAGAAAACTTAAATACTAAAAATCAAAATTTGAAACGGTGGTATATAAATATTATTAATAATAAGCAGCTATATTAAATACATGTCGCAATGTTTCAATTCAATACCGGTAACAATAGTCATTAATCTGTAAGCTAAGATCACAGTAGTTTGTGTCACAGACAAACGTCTGTCCGCTCTTTTTCCATTGTATCAATAACGTTTCCATAGTAACGTGTTAAACGTAAGTAGGTCATCTATCTGACGCTAGATGGCACTAACGGAAAAAATATTTAATAATAGAAAAATTTAAAGAATTTTGTCCATCCGTGCGAAGCCGGGATGGCCCGCCAGTATATACTCTAAGAACACAAATTTGTTGTTTGTGTGTTTGTCTGTCCCCTCTTTTTTCCGCTCTTATAACGTTACCATAGCAACGCGTTACCGGGTCAGCTAGTTAATAATAATTATATTTATTACAAAGGAACGGAAATGATAAGGATAAAGGACTGTAAGGCTTATATTATATACTAGGGTAACGGATAGAAATACATATACTAAACACATAGATATGTAATTCTTCTTCTTAGTCGGTAGAATCTGGTCAGAGTGGTCGTGGTCATCATTATGAATCACGATGAGTGATGATTTTAGTTATACGGCACTATTCATCACTGCGGCCTTTCGGGTACATTCATAAACCGAGCACTTAGTTGCGGCCTTGATCTGGTCTGTTCATCTTATTGGTGATCTACCACATGGTCTGGTGCCCTCAATTTTAATAGTGAACAGAATACTTAGATATGTAATATTAATAGAAATACATATATATGAAAACCAATGTTCGTATTCATCACACAAAAATTTGTCCCTTCCGTACTCGAACCCAAAACCATCGGTGCGAAAGGTGGGATCGCTGCCCTTGTACCAACCGTCGTCGAAATTGGTGTAGACCCGTAGTGATTATCAATGCCAGCATTAAAAGTTGGGTTAAAAATTTTCGTCAAATGATAATTGAGCGAAGCTCTCTTTTAGGCAACTCACAAATTTCGCTGGTCTCCCTCCTGCTACTTAACGGTTTAACCGATTCGAACGAATTTTGGCATGAACATACATGATTATAACCTGGCGGACATAGGCTTTGTCAAAAAAAGAATAGACTTTACCATGGAGGAATAATAACCGAAAGAAAAATTCAAAAGCTGATCACAGCCAAGCCGCTGAGACTACATTGATGAAATTTGGCGCCAAAACTCACATCGTAGTCGTGACTAATGTGCAAAAAGAAGTTTTGAAATCGGACATACCCTCGAGGAATAATCACCCTTCAAAAATCTAATTGCTTCGCTCAGTATTTGCAAACAGCAGCATGTATTGCAGACCTTGTATAGATAATAAGGTAGCTTTCTGAACAATGTGAAAAGCATTTTGTTGCCTGAGAGCCGATAATGGAGTGCTTATCTTATATTTTTATTTATTTCAGTATGTGTCCACAGCACTTTTATTGCTATTATATGTATTTTATTATATTATTCTATATATTAAGTGCTATTAGTAATAATTTTTTACCGTTTGTGTTAATTTGTTATTTACCTACTTTGTTGCCTTAGGCGTATTGTGATTGTTTTTACTGTTGGCAACTTTTTGACCGAAAACGTCATTATCTATATGAGATTGTCTAAGTATAGACTAAAAATTACTGTTTTTGTCACAAAAATAAATAAAATAATGACGAATGTTGTCATAATAATTGAGGATTAATTATTAATTATTATTGAGGACTGATTTGGTTGAACGGAAGTGAAGCTAATTGCTAATTTTGGTTTCTGGAAGTGGCAGATGTTTAAGGCAGTCGTAGCTCATTGGCCAAGATGTCAGCTTTAACCCAAGTGGACGACGTCCACGTGGACGACGTGGTCGACGTGGACCCATGCATTTAGCTTACCACGAGGTGTTAACAGAAATGTTGATAATGTGTTTAGCGCATTGGTAATATTCTATATAAAAAAACATGTTTATATGTTACTGTAAAAGCCCTATTGTTGGTTTAGGTTGGCATAGGTTATACCTGTAAATCTTAGAATTTACCGACATGAGTTGATAAAGGTATGGATTTACAATAGAGACACATGTGGTCAGACTATTACTATCAGAATTAAGTTTTTTTTTTTTTTTTTATTTAGGATGGGTTTGCTCTTGATCCCAATCAAGCCCGGGGGCCATGACAAAATCCACGATGGAACGAGCTAACCCAGAAGGTGCCTATTCACCCTGGCTTTGAATAATTATACTAGATTTAAAAAATCTAAAAATCCTACGTTTTTCAATGTCCTAAAAAGAATAAAATAACCCTGCGGGGCAAAGCGAGGGGCCACTCAAAACGTGGGGGCGCATATTACTAAGAGGAGATTTTAAAGAGATGAATGACATGCATTGATGCCGATTATTGTAAAGATGCGCCCCCACGTTTTGAGTGGCCCCTCGCTTTGCCCCGCAGGGTTATTTTATTCTTTTTAGGACATTGAAAAACGTGGGATTTTTAGATTTTTTAAATCTAGTATAATTATTTTATTCTTTTTAATTATTAACTCAACGAAGTAACCATGTGTTACGCAACAATCGGATAAGCCCCATACAAAAGTGAAAGTTGCCGAAAGTGGACCTGAAAGTGCATCTGGAAAGTTGAAAGTTGCTTTAGAGTGCATTGTCATCGGGTTCTGAACTATCCTGAAAGTTTCAGCTTTCTAGCTTATCGGAAAGTGCCTCAAATTTAAGTTGCAAGATTTTGCCCGGACAGACAAACAAATAAGAAAAGTGAGATAAGAAAAACGTGGTAAAATAGACGGGTTATAAGTTCTCGGAAATACAGACGCAGGGAGGGAGTTCCACTCCTTTGCTGTGCGCGTTATGAAGGATGTTGAAAAGCGCTTGGTGCGACAGAAAGGGATATCAACCAAGAAAGGGTGGTAGCCTGCAGTGCGTCTGGATGTCCGATGAAAAAAAGGAGATGGCGGTATGAGCAGATGCAGCTCTTGAGCGCACTCTCCAAAGTACAGTCTGTAGAAGACCGCCAGACAGGCAACTTTGCGGCGATGAGCTAAGGTGTGAAGCTTGCTCTTCACCAATTTGTTGTCCCCGATGAGCCTCTCAGCTCTGCGCTGAATCGTGTCCAGTGCAGCAAGTTGGTATTTTGCTGAGCCATCCCAAAGGTGGCAGCAATATTCCATGCAAGATCGGACTTGAGCTTTATAGAGTGTTAAAAGCTGTCCTGGCGTGAAATATCGCTTGACCTTATTTAGGACGCCCAGCATTCTGGCTGCAATTTGAGCTTTGGATTCGATGTTGGCGCTGAAGTTAAGGTCTGAAGACAACTCCATGCCAAGAAGCTCGAGGCTGTCGGTCACAGGTACAGATGTACCTCGGAAAGTAGGAGTGAGGTGGAAGGAACTCCTTTTTGCCGTAAAAAGACACGCTTGTGTTTTGGAGGCGTTGAAATTAACAAGGTTACTATCGCCCCACTGGGAAACGTAGTTTAGCCTTTGGTTTATTCGCTCAACCATGGCCTCTCTCATGAACATCACGTCGTCGCCGCTGGCTTTTGCGCTAGACAGGTATCTCTCTACAACAGTACTGTCGTCTGCATACCCAACAATTCCTGGTATTAACAGGTCATTGATATGCAGCAGGAAAAGCGTCGCAGAAAGAACAGACCCCTGGGGAACTCCGGCCTCAATAGGCACTGAGTCAGAGGAGCAGCCATCGACAACAGCTCTGATCGATCGTTCAGTCAGGAAGTCGGCTATCCAACTGCAAAAGTCAGCGGGGATACCGTACGCAGGAAGCTTGCGCAGCAGACTTGCGTGCCAGACCCTGTCATAAGCCTTCGAGATGTCAAGTGACACGACAAGTGCTTCGCCGTGCATCTCAAGGGCCTCGCCCCAGCAATGCGTGACATAAACTAGAAGATCCCCAGTTGAGCGTCCTCGGCGAAAGCCATATTGACGGTCACTGAGGAGATCGTTGTCTTGATCGTGGCCATCAGGACCACTGGCCTTATTCACGTCCAGACCAAGCAAGACTCTACGGACCTGCTTATTGTGAATTGTGATCTCCGTCATCGAAGAATCACAGCGAGGTATGTTTGGTGGTTGTTGAGAGCCGGTGTCAAGACGGGAATTGCTCCCAAATAGAGAGGCAAATAAACTTGCTTTCTCAGCTGCAGAATGGGCCAGTGACCCGTCAGATTTCAGCAATGGCGGCAGCATAGGACGGCAGAAATTCGTTTCGACTCACTTCGAGAGGGACCAGAACTGTTTACTTCCATTCGGATAGGAAGACAGTTTCATCCCTATTCTGCTGATGTGGTCGAATCTCGCCTTTAGTAACACCCTTTTGCATGACTTGGCGGCCGAATTATAGGCTCTCTTCTTCGCTCGAATTCTCCGTGCACGAACCCCGCGATCGCGGATTTGCACCCAGGCTTGGTAAGCAGATTGTTTTCGGGCCTCAGCACGAGCACAGGCCGCATTATACCAAGGTCGGGACTTATAACCGAGCGGGATGTCGGAGAATGGTATAAAATACTCCATTCCCTGCCGAATTACATCCGCGATCGCATCAGCGGTGCACGAAGGGTCGCTTGAAGAGAAGCAAGTTTGCCGCCAGGGGTAAGAAGCAAAGAAAATACGCATCTCGTCCCAATCTGCTGACTCGAAACGCCATACTCGCCTCATGCCCTTAGGGCTATCGTCTGGAGGAGAGCTGATTGATACGGATTTCACCACACAGTGGTCGGACGATCCCAGTGGAGCTGAGACCGATACCGAATGTTTGTGTGGATCAGTTGTCAGCAGTAGGTCAAGACAATTGGGTGTGTGGCCAGCAATATCTGGAATTCGCGTCGCTTGATCCACCAGCTGGGTAAGATTTAGCGCTAGGGCAAATCGTCGCGCTTCTCTCCCAGCATGGTCAGTTTTCTGGTATGGGAACAGCCACTCTTTGTGGTGAGCGTTGAAGTCCCCCAGAAAAACAAGCTCCGCCGCTGGATATCGCTGAGCTGCCAAGTCTGCCGTCTCTGTGAGGTAATCTATGAGCCGAGTCGTCTCCCGGTCACCGCTGTGCGATCGGTAGACACAGATGTAGAGCATCTTCTCTACCCCTGTGTCCACCAGAAGCCAGATAACAGAAAACCCGGATTTTTCAAAGCATCGGAGACGCCTATAGCATATGTCATTGCGGACGAACACACAGACCCCTGCACACATCTTAAACTTATGCTCAAGTGTGTAAGCAGGGTAGTTGAGGTACGCCACGTCCGACGGGGTTGCTATCTGAGTCTCCGTTAAGAAGAATAGGTGCGGCTTCTCGGTCTCCAGATGGTGATGGACCGGATGGAGATTTGAGTGCAGTCCTCTAATGTTAGCAAGGTGCACTTTAAATGGGAGGAAGTGCAGCCGCTGTTTAAAATTCTTCTTATTCTTGTTTTTCATAATGGTGAATGTTGGGGGGTAGGATTTTAGTCGAGGCGCTACTTAGTCGACCAAAGGAAGTTTTCTTGGGCTAAGCTGACCAAAAAAGGGAACTCACCTGGAGACTGCGGGGACGCCCGAACCCCCCCGAAATGGCCACCGGGTCCTCCCGTCCAGTCGCCAACTGGCACGGTGGAGCATTTCGGGATTTTTCGCGAGTTGGCGGGGCAGCCTTTCACGCGTAGCTAGCGCGCTAGTTGGGCCCCCTACTAACTGCGGTCGGCCAGCGGCTTAAACCGTGCTTCGGATCCCGCTACCCTCCAGAATGAGTTACCAGGTACAGCATAGCCAAGATACCAAGACCGGTCCTAAGCTGCGCAACTGACTTATTACCAACCCCCATTGGCACTGGTATTCCCGCCCTCCGACGGAACGCAGCAAAGCTGCTTGGCGCCGGGCTTCGGCAGGATGGTGGTCGCGAGCCAGGCGGCCCCTTGCGGAGCCTACCACCGCCGTTGGGATCATCAGCTGTCACAAAGGGCCGAGTTGGTCCATGATGCCGTTGCCCGGGGTGGACCGCTAGGAGGTAGATCCCAACCACCCCGAAGTACATGCTAGGTTAGGTTAGGTTGGCCACGGGACCCCCACCACTGTGTTGCGGGACGCCGCAGGGTTTTAGTGGGTAGGCCTCCAAGCCTTTACCGGGCACTAGGCCGGGTAGGGGCATGGAGGAAAGTCCCACATATCGTCTCGTGCTCTCCCGGCACGAGCGAAAGCGTAATGCATTTACTGCGAAAACAAAAAAAAAAAAAGAAAAAAGGTTAGGTTAGGTAAGAGGCCAGGATCCAAATGAGAGGTGATAGGGTGGCCTTCAACGAACCGGGTATCTGTTGGAGGTATTGCGCTCACCCCAGTGTCTGGGTCGATGTCTGAAGTGCATTCAGGCATCACCGAATCGTGGAGGGGCCTAAAGCAGGCCAACCAACGGGCCGCAGTGGTGACTCCCAAAAAGGGACAAGGTCACACGGTGGAGTGTAATACAGCGGGGGCTTTTAGTGGGTATGCCCGTCAGCCTTCGTGACGGGTGAGTCCCACATAGCCCCACCGCCCATCCAACGCATACCCCACGGTATGCGTATAGCATTTCCCCTCGAAAAAAAATAAAGGTTAGGTTAGGTTAGATATGCTAAGTTTGCCAAGTGACTAGTGGTAAAAGTTCGAAATGAACGATAATCACAGAACTATTCGGACTTTTACCATTAAGAGTTAGTAAATCTTAGGTTTTACAGGAAAATCTTAGGATTTGCCGTGGTTCGAGGTTTTACAGTAACATATACATCTATCGCACATCCAGTGTCAGAATGTTCCAAAAAGTTATTGGGCATTTGGCATTGTCAATTGAGTTTCGGAAATTTTGTTAATTCTGTCTTTGTAGTTCTGTAGGTGCGATAAATATGTTTTTTTTTATATATTTATTATTTATGTCTTTTCTTGACCCATGTATCCATAACACATGTCTTTGGTCTAGGCCTAAATCAATAAAGACATTTAAAACCAAAAAATCGCATTGATATGCGAGTGGCATCACCATGAAAATCGGTACGCAAATTACTCAACAGCGATGGTCGTGTCTTTGCTATAAATTCACACGTTACATGTGACAAATACATAATAACACGCTCCGAAACTCATTAATGCCCAAACCCTGAATTAATCTCCCGTCTGATTTACCCTCCCCCGTCCTTTCCACCTTCCCACCCAAACTCCTGAAGTGTCAAAGTAAATTTGAACTTTGTACACAATCCACGTTTACTGGATATGTTGACATGGAACATATGAAAGGCTCGTTAGTACAAAATCAATCTTAGATAAAATTATTAGATCAGTTGCTACATCTTAATTTCCTTAACTCTCGTTATTGGATATAGGTTACGATGGAGAAATTAATAAATAATAAATAAATAAATATATCTTACAACCACACCAATTAGCCTAGCTAAAAGTAAGCACTGTAAGGCTTGTATTATGGATACTAGGGTAACAGATAGACTTACATATATAATACATAGATATGTAATATTCATAAAAATATATATAAACACCCATGACGTAGGTAATGCTCGTATTCATCATACAAACATCTGCCCCTTCCGAGATTCGAACCCAGGACCGTCTTGCGAAAGGCAAGAATGCTACCGTTGCACCAAACGGTCGTCAAGAAACACAGAAAGATATGCAATTAGTAGCTCTTATGAATGTCAAATTTAAATGATAAATAGTAGATTATATACGCGAACCGAAAGAAAAACTCAAAGATTATTGCAAAAATATTAATACCAGCCTCACCACTGCTGTTGAGAAAGGTTCCTAAAAGACTGGCACCGTTTTTTTTAAATCATGAATAGGTGAGCGCTTAACCGCTATCTTGCCTGATGGTAAGCGATCTTGGAAGTGATACGCCTGCCAAGAAGATACCTTTTCACTCATAACTTGAAGATCCCAAATTGTATTTATCGGGAAACGCAGGCTCTCATAAAGAGTTCCACCAATAAGCAGTACGGATTACAAAATTGGAACCTAACGCTTAATGCGACTCTTTGGTATATCAATCATATAACGATGGCACCTATTTGTAAGTCTGGTTGTCCGTTGAAAAAATGAGGCGACAGAACAAGGCTATTTCCTCGTCGAATAGCTATTACATGGACCGAAGAAGCTTGAAGCTCTTTTGTTCCAGTCGCTTAAAATAAACGATCAGACATGTCTGTGAAAAATAGCTTGGCATTGTCTCCACATCGAAGGGAACAAAGATATAACCGTTTCAAGGGCTGCATTCTATACGATGCAGATGCTGCAGTAGTCACGGCTTTATCTCGGCTACATGTGATGGTGCGAGAATATCAATACAGTTCCCGTCCCAAATCTAAATAGACCCTGTTGCCAGGGAACATATAAGTTTAAACAAAACAACTTATTTCGGGTTTTGTGCATAATTTATATTTAATATTGACGTTTCGACTCCTTTACATGAACCGTGCCTCAGTCATTCTATGATCACGTCTCCTGTAAGAGTCAAAACGTCAGGATTAAATATAAATCTATAATCTAAGATCACAGTGGTTTGTGAGTTTGTCTGTCCGCTCTTTTTCCATTGTATCAGTAACGTTACCATAGCAACGCGTTAACCGCAAGTAGTTCGTCTACCGGACGCTAGATGGCGCTAACGGAAAAATATTTAATAATAGAAAAAATTTAAAGAATTTTGTCCACCCGTGCGAAGCCGGGACGGGCCGCTAGTCTATTATCAAAGAACACAAATTTGTTGTTTGTGTGTTTGTCTGTCCGCTCTTTTTCCATAGTATCAATTAACGTTACCATAGCAACGCGTTAAACAATTAAGTTGTTCCTTATAGCATCGTGTGACAACGGAATAGGCGGAAGATGTGTTTTTATAGTTAGGTACCTTTTTATCCCATCGCTGGTAAGTTTCACTACAAATCAAACCTACAGCGCGTCTGATAGTAGGTACAGCGACATCTATGTGCAATTTTAACTGTTATATTTCATGATAAAGTCTTACACGTTCATTATTTTGATTAGAAGCATAATTTACAGATGTTGAAGTCAAATTTAAGATAAAACAATCGTAACTTGTAAATGTACAAACTTTTCCAATGCAGGGCAATTAGCGGAACTAATTAACATTCTCGTTTGTCGTTCGTAACTGCGATCCGACTTGAAGTTTGGAGGTCGTGCCACTTAAACTTAGCAGTTGAGACTCAAAATAATGGTGGTAAGGGTTTGCTGTATATTTTGGGACGTCGTGAAGACTCAAGCGCGACTTAGTGTGCCTAATTTCTTTCAGTCACTTTATAATAATAAATTTGTCAAAAGTTTTGTTGTAATATAAATTAGTGGTCGGAGTTTCCTTTTAAGCAAATAAATTCTGTGCTAGGTGCCTACGCTCTACCATTATGACAAATTTACTTAAAAATAGAAAACTTAAAAACTACTTAAAAAGGTTAATGTGTGTGGAATGAGTGAATGAGTGTTCTGCCTCTTCATAATTTAGAGCTGCTTGCCACGTGAGTACTTCTTTTTCACTGTCTATCTAGTTTTTTTAGTAAACATCAAGTTTTTCATTAATTATACTATAAACAACTATATTTTGAAGTAGTAAACAATGTTTTCGTCGGAAGAACTTTAGCTACTTTTTGTCTTCTTCTGCTTTCTTTTTATTTAGACATATGGAAAGTTCTTTTGTTTTTTAAGTACTAAATTTTTAAACATAGTTTTCTTACCGAGAGCAATCCACAATCTAAATAAAGCCGATCAGTAGGGTATATACTGGGTTTAAAAAACATTGTCTTTAAAAGACTTTTGTTTTAAACAACAGCTTATTACGGAAAATGAAAATAAAATATAGTTAACTTAAAACAATACTTGTTGTAGGTAGTAGAACCTAGGACATGAATAAATGGCGTTGGTGTCAGTTAGAGAAATACATGGAAAAATTCGATTGGTTTATTCAGGTATCGGTAGCCTATAAAGGAGTACTCGCCCGGATAGCGAAGGGAGGCGGGTTCGAGTTCCACTTGCCACTTAAAACAAGTAAAAGTCGGTCTTGTTACAATTTTAAGCGGTGCAGGTCGGATGATAACTAGTTTGTTTTTAAGATTTACAGTAATCGCTGCAAACAAATAGTAAGAAATAAGAAAACGATAAAATGAAAAAAACCTTATTCATAATGCACTTATAATAAGTTCGATGTTGAAGGTAGTTAATTTTCAACATTGGTGGAACGATACTAGCTCATATGAGCAGTAGAAGTTAAATACGTACGAAGTAGCTCAGTAGAAGTTGGAATACGCTTGTAAATTTCATCGCGAGTCTCGATAGCTCAGCGGTCAGAGCACACGCCCTGATGGTGAAAGGTCATGAGTTCGAATCCCACCTGAGAGCTCGGTATATATATATATTTTTTGATTGAATAAATGAATCTGATGTTCCAATTTTATTTTTTATTATTTTACTTCATACGTAGCGAAGCACGTACCGGGCCGCTAGCATCTTATAGAAAATATTGCATTGTGAATGCAAATTACGTTAAAATAAGTCATTTTGAATCGTCCAACATTTTTACCTACCACCCATTCAGGACTTTTTTAACTGACAAGAAGAATGGGCTCAAGAAACTTCTGTTAAAGTTGAAGACTTTAACAGAAGTAACGACATTTACAATATTATACGTTACCATACATAATCTTCATTTCGCCGGATGACACATAAATATTTTTGAGATCTCTTGGCTTAGCTCTTAAATTTATTCTTTACCCAACCACTACTCACTCATAATATAAATTATTTTATTAGAAAAATACTAGAAAAACTTGTGAGCAAGTGAATTCTCAGGCGGAAATCGAATCCTCAACCTTTGGAAATCCAGTCCGGTCCGGTAAAATGCTCTCCCAATTTTTCTAATGTTAAGTTAACATTGACATGAATGCAAAAAATATATACTAAAATTATAAAAATACCACTCTCTCAGTGAGATTTACTGCTACAGTTTTACTGCTAATATCTCTTCTAGTACATCAAACAAAACCAATTCTCTCAAAGACAGTCCCTTCTTATGCAGCCACCCATCTAATGTCTTCATTAAATGTTGCATAACTTATTATTTGTTAATTTAATAATTAAGAAAAATACATTCATTTGGCTTATATGTGATTAAACGCTAAATTATATATTTATACAAGGTCATTATATAAACACCATCCAAATTTATAAATGATATTCTTTGAAGAGAGTTACGAAACAAGATTTTTTTCTTTTAATATCACTCAGTACTAAAATATTAAGTTAAGGCTATACAAAGTTATCCGAGGAAAACTACCGATTTACTGTCACAATCACGCTACGCACGGTGTTGGAGCAGATGATTACACAACCCCCGCCCCTCCCCCCGTATTTCATTGATACATTACGCTGCGCACGGTGTTGTAGCAGATGACTACATGACCTCCCCCACCCCCCCGCCGCCGCCGCCGCTCCCGCTCCCCGCTCTCGCATATTTCATTAATACATAACAATAATTGTCATAAGTTCCAAATTTTTCCTTCATACTTGATCGGGCTTAGGACCGTCAAATTGCAGAAGGTATGAGTTGTTTTCTAATAACAGATAAAAACTTTGAACGTAAAAGTAAACCATACTTTTTGCAATAAGGCGTGTTTAAAAAATCTGGAACAACTTAGGTACAAAAATTGGTTGGAGTATAGCAATGGCTGTGCAAGGCGTCTAGAACTTAAGATTTTTTTTGTCTCACTGAAACATACAAAACTAAGAGAACTATTAACAACAGAAACTAAAAAAACACAGGAATCGCATACGCAATACGAAAATCGGTATTAAAAAGCAATAAATTCACTGATAACACATTTCAATACTTTTCCTAGTCCTAAACATTAACATCGCTCATTTAATACTAATCCGAAGCCGGATGAAAAATAGAAAGAGTAAAATTATTATTAGATTTTATAATTTTTATGACTCACCCGGATTGCGAAAGGTCGTGGGTTCGAATCCCACCTTAGGGCTCGGAGACGTAGTTGTTTTTTCATACGTATTTTATATCTTATAGAAATATTGCATCATGAATGCAAAAAATTAAATAAAAAGCACATAATTATAGCTGGTTCCATCTTAATCGATTGTTTAATATTTGTAAAAATATTACTTTCGATGTTGAACTCATAATAGAAGTTGAAATACGTTTGTAAAATTCGACACGTTTGCCAGCGTCTCGGTAGCTCAGTGGTCAGAGCACTTGCCCGGATTGCGAAAGGTCGTGGGTTCGAATCCTACCTGAGGGCTCGGAGGCGTAGTTGTTTTTTACACACGTATTTTATATCTCATAGAAAATATTGCATTGCGAATGCAAAATAATTAAATTAAAAACATATTTTTTGAAGTCTAAACGCCCTGCACACCTTTGCTATACTCAAACCCAATAATAAATAAAAGAACCAATCATAATACACTTACATAAAGTTTGAAAACAATCGTTTTAAGAGTACTTCATTAACTGTTCAAAATGTAGACCATTTCTCTCCAAACAGAGTCTTGCACGTTTACGAACATTGTCTTTAATTTTATTAAGCACTACAGTGTCATTTTTCACTTCGTCAAATGCACGGATTATTTTTATTTTTAAGTCCTCGAGGCTTTGGGCCTCCTCCACATAAACCCGCCGTTTAATTTCGCCCCACAAAAAAAAGTCACAAGGCGTGAGGTCTGGTGATCGGGGCGGCCATGGGACGGGGCCTCCACGACCGATCCAGCGATCACCATGTTCGGTGTTTAAATAATCGCGAACTGCGGCCGCATAATGAGGTGGTGCTCCGTCTTGTTGGAAATAAAACACGCGATTTTGAATAAGCGCGAGTGGTACTTCGTCCATAAAGTCGGATATTACAGTGCGTAACATATCAAGATACGTGCTTCCGGTCAACCGCCCTTCAATAAAGAACGGCCCCAGTACTTGGTTACCGATAATACCCGCCCACACATTTGCACTAAAACGCACTTGATGATGGTTCTCCCTTATCACGTGCGGGTTCCGGAACGACCACCAATGCTCGTTGTGTTGGTTATACAGTCCCACGCGAGTGAATAAAGATTCATCAGTCCATAAAATAACAGCACCAGGATGTTCAATCAGCCACTCACAAAAGGCACGGCGAGGCACGGCATCTGCTTCACTTAAAGACTGCACTTTCTGATAGTGATAAGGATGCATGGTTGCGGCGTTAAGTAATTTCCACACCGCGGGTTGACTTACGCCGAACCGTCTTGCTGCGTCATTCGTACTTGCTCTGGGATTTCGATCAAAGAAATCAAAGATTTCGTCTTCGATTTCAATTGCAAGTCTCCTTCTACCGTGATGGCGTCGTAAATTGTCCGTGGTCAAGTAAGCGTTGATTCGCAGCTAAAATGGTTTGACGATTCGGTGTTGTAGCATTTACGAAACCACTATTTCGAAGACGAGGAAGACTTTCAGCTTCGTACAGTGCACAGGCACCGTTTAAGCTTTCTCCACTTAAAATATAGCACCGTACCATCTCGTAATACTCGCGATTTGAATACATTTTGTTAGGTAGGTATTTATGTGATGTAAGCTCGCGGGAGCACAAGACGTACGTCGCGGGAGGTTCCCGCGTGACTGATTTCATTGCACAGGTGTCGCCACAACTAGGGTTGCCACCCGTACGAAAATACTTTATTTCGAATGATTTGATTTTTTTGGGATTTTGAAAATTTTAGTAGTACAGCTCGACAATAAAGAGTTGACAAAAAATATTCCGCAACTAATGTACACTTTTTGTTGGCAACACTTCCTTATCTGTCAAAACTGTCAAGAGGTTGACTAATTTTTTGCTTAGTTAAGAAGTCAATTGTTATTCTAGTGTGTTTTACGTGATATTTCTTTATCCTGGGTTTCATCATGAACAAAACCTACCGTATCGGTTCTCGCACAGAACAGAACTCTCTCTCGGAACAGATAGTGAATATGTTACACCGAAAAAATGTTTAAAAGAAATGATAGGTCAAAAAGAAAAATAAACGATTGCAGTAAAGTATAAAAGTACGTGGGAAAACGGACATGGTGATTGGTTAATTTATGATCCACAGAACGAATATAATGGAAAATGCAAATTGTGTGGAATTACATTTACAATTGCTTCAGTATAGGAGTAGGACAAGTAAGAAGACAAATTTTCTTTTTCTGTGTGTGTGTGTGAATTGATATGGTTGCATTAAATATCCAAACTAAACTATGCTATGCTAGACTGTAAAGATGCTGTGTTTGCAATTGTTTAATAGAAATACTAATTTGATACAAACTGCAAAAAGCAATAAAAAATATGCTTTTAAACATAATGATAAAGGAAAATAAATTGTACTTTATTTTCATACTATGTACTTTTTTTTCTTACCTATAATAACCAGAGTACTTTAACTACAAAAATAAAAGGTGGCAACCCTAGCCACAACCTGCGCGCGCAGCCACGATCGCGGCTCGCCGCATGCGCTTCGAGTATTTAAATTGAGTAAGTCATTGTTCTAACTTTTTGCAAGTTATAAAAACATCGACTTCAAAGTTATTACGGTTTTCGGCAAAAACAAACAATATTTTATTTCCCTTCATTGTTCTAATAGAAATAGTAGTATTTATAAGGCTATTGAATTATTGATTTTTATTTTTTTCTTTTATGAAATAATCAAAATTTACTATTTCAACGTAACATAACAAATTTACGGTAAACATTATTATTTTAATTTTATACAACTGTCCGTTTTGCAATAAATGGAAAAAAAATATTGATTATTTTTCCTCTTTTAAACAAACAGGCAACAGTATTTTTTTAATTATTTAGCAAGAAATGGTTTAATGCGAAACAAATTCAAATAATTAACAAATTTAAATTGTTAGAATGACATTAATTAATACAAATAAATGAATCGTGGTCAAAAAGTGCACTACACATGTGGACTTATACTGCAGGCAACCGTATTATTGGACTTTTCATTCTTTTTCGAGGTCCAGCTTCAAAACGGTAAGTTGTATAAAAAAATTGTTCAAACAAAAGTCGTTGACAAAATCCTAAGGAACAACTTTTACATTTACATTTTTGCAATAAAAATGTATTTTCAAAGTGAAAAATAAAAAAACACCGTTTGAAGACTTTGGCGCCACCTACTGTGTGCATTTGTTGGTGTACGGGATTGCAGCAATGACATTTTTTGTAGATCTTGACGTCCTCTACATTTTATAATCAATCGATTTTTCTGTGAAATGCATACATTCCGAGAAAAATGCATTTCAATTTTTTTTGGCTCGTTTTTGGAGTTTGCAAAAAGACGCACCAAGATGGCGCGTGGCCACCTTCAAGGTAGATAACTAACACCATTTTACAGCAAATAAAACAACTTTCACCCATTCGGCAATTTTCTCACTCAAACGATTTTTTCTTCGACAGATTGACTTTCTAACAACTCAATTTTGGAAAAAGAAAGTTACGTCGTTCTTTCTTACTGTACCTCGGCATCAACACCCCGCGACCCCACCCCGCTGTTTCATTCAAAACATTTCGGCCGTGTTTGACCTTTCGGGCGACCTTTCTTTTGACCAGTAACCAGCTGTTGTAATAATTCGCTCGGACAAAATAATATTTTTGCGGAAATTTTACCTACCAATTTTTTTTCATAAATGAAGTGTTTGAATGATATCTAATGCCTAGAAAAAATTTGGATGGTGTTTATAAAATAACCTTGTATATATCATAGAGATTGAATTACGAGCATATTACAAGTTGGTAAACGAAATATCGGAAATACTTAGAAAAAAGTATGATGAAAAAATATTAAATTATGAAAAATTTTCTTAATATCTAAACAATAAAAAAACTTTTTTAACGGTTTTTATATTTAATCCTGACGTTTCGACTCCTTTACAGAAGCCGTGATCACACGATGAGTAAGGCAATGGTCGTCATATATTTTCTACTATTTTCTCAATATTTTAGTCGAGCACGTGACTAGCTGTTATTTTTTTTATATAAATAAAAATTGTAAGTGTAAGAACTGAATATATCGAAAGAAGTTATTACTAGACTAGTAATAACGTTAGGAATAAATATAATAAACAAAATAGACGCATCATGAATCTTGTAAAAGAGATCAAAATAAATCATTTTCAGATCGTTTAAAATAACAATTACTCAAAACTCTCTGCTATATTTATACATTTCTACCGCTTGAAAATGAACCATAAACAATACAAATTAAAGCTCATAAACACATCCCAATACATAAAACATGCTAGCAAAACTGTTTGAACTAGCACAGTTTGGCCATAATATTGTACATATAATTCGAACGAACATTAAGGTTGGTACACACTGATTTATTTATTTATAAATAGGATAAATTACAAAACACACAAAGAAACGAATAACACAATTTCTGATAATGTGGCTCGAGAAAAAGTGCTGTTTTCATTACAAACTCCCACGTCATATTATACAGGATACAAGGTATATATGAGTAAGCAACGTTAATGATCCATATTTATCAAATACGTATTTTTTTATGCGCGAAATTTATTGAGCGAAGCTCTCTTTTAGGCAACTCACAAATTTCGCTTGTCTCCCTCCTGCTACTTAACGGTTCAACCGATTCGAACGAATTTTGGCATGAACATACATTATTATAACCTGACGGACATAGGCTATGTATAAAAAATATAGACTTTAACATGGAGGAATAATCACTGAAAGAAAAATTCAAAAGCTGATCACAGCCAAACCGCTGATACTACATTGATGAAATTTGGCGCCGAAACTCACATCGTGGTCGTAATCAATGTGCAAAAAAAGTTTTGAAATCGGACATACCATGGAGGAATAATCATCTAAAGAAAAATTCAAAAGCTGATCACAGCCAAACCGCTGAGACTACATTGATGAAATTTAGGTGAGGTTAGGTAAGGTGTGCTTCGCTCAGTATTTGCAAACAGCAGCAGCATTGCAGACCTAGTATATGATAACTAGCTGATCCGGCCACGCATTGCTGTGTTTTAAATTAAAATGAAACCTATCCTATGTCCTAAGTTGGAACAAATCCAGCAAAATGAAAAAAAAAATCTAAATCGTTTGAGTAGTATCGGAATTCTTCGCGGTCAAACTCTGTGATAGGAAATTTATATATTATTATACAGGGTTAGCCAAAAATACCGGAACACCTAAATAACTCTTGAACCGTAAACATTTTCAAAAAATTTTTCAAACAAAAGTTTCTTTGATGTAAACAAGTTATCGTTTAAAAATATTATGAAAAAACAGGCTTTCCATTTTATTATAGAAACAAGGTAACCAATATTTTTTAAATACAACACCTTGTATACTATAACATTTTCCGGTTTTTTTAGATTAATTTTAAATATTTTTTGTCTAAATTATTTTTTTTACAAAACGCATTTTTAAGTTATAGTTGTATATAGTTTGACATATTTAGTGAGTAAAAAACCTTTAACAAAGCAACCACTAAAAATACAACATAATAATAGTTTATTTCAGACACCTAAATTGTCTAGAGAAATGTTAGTAGGTACCTTATTCTATGTTAGTAGGCTTTCGTTCAAATGGCAATCCATTTTACAGCCCATTCCAGTATAAATAACTGACAGGACTCTGTTGGAGCTGGTTTAACAAAGACTCAATCCGTTTGACTCAATCCGCAAACATGAGTGACACAGTTCAAAGGTGGGGCAATTTTAACAGCGTCCTGACAATATTATTGTATTGCATTTCAAGACCGTTGTAGGGCTTTTTGCCAGAGGCTGCTGGTGTAAGTATCCTCACAATGTAATAAATGTTCGCACTGCTTAGATGCAAACCTTTTTTTATGATCCTTCATGGATGAAAACATCACACAGAGAACGAGCTATGAATTACCTCGAGGATCCTATGCAGATTGGTAAATGCTAATAGTACCAGATACAGCCTGAAACGAAGGGACTATCATGCCTTACAAAGTACAGAGTTAAAATAATAAATCAATTGTCCTCTTAGGCAAATAGATACAATTCCGCATTTTTCCCTTTTTGACCTGGCCTTTTTTTTAGAATTCTTTTATTTGGTATCTGAAAATTCACCTTGTTTGGCCTTTACTGGCTTGCCCAGGCTCATGAGGCGAAAAGAAGCGTTTTACTATTCGCTGGCTGACTTTTAACGGCGAACCGGTTGTAAACTCTTTGTCTAGTTAGCGGTGAACTGTAGCCAATTAGCCTCTCAGTGCGAAGTGAGATGTAGTAGAGTATTTCTATAATAAAACTTCTTGAAACAAACATCAAATAAAACACGACGTAAAAAATACAGCTAACACAAAAACACGCTTCGTTAATCACGTCCTAACTGTAGTCGGTATTTCTCCACTGAAACTGCGCCCGTAATTTGTCGACACCTAATAAGTCGGGCATCGAAACTAAACACTACGTGCAGTACGCGCTGAATGGACACTCCATTTAAAATAAATAGTCCGCCGCCCACTATCCCCTTATGAGGATACTGCTTAAGTTTCTCTAAATATCTTTTTAGACCTTGCCATAACTTTGCGAGGGATCTCTTTCTTCCCATTCTGTTTTTATGACTAATTTACTTTTTGCGTTTAATCAAAAGGGAAAGATATTCATTGCAGATTTGGTTAGGTAAGATATTTATTGATTCATTACCAGCCAGCAAGCTGTATCAAATTATGCCCAACAATATTTTACCAAGGAATTGTATGCCAAAACAATAGTCCTTTGCGAGCGTGGTTCCAGTTTCCCTGACATAGCCTTCATATATTACACATCAAATCAAAATCAATTCAATTATTTGAAAATACAGGTACAAAGGTATAATGGGAGCGGAGTTCCTATAGATCAGCTTTAATGACGCAATATCTGTTACGCCATAACTTCCCGAGTTCTTAACCGATTTTAATAATTATTGTGTGGAATTGAATCAACACATTTAGGACTAGATCGTAACGGATTTTAACGGAGTAATTCGTAACCGACTTTTGAAATTCGCAAAAAAAAATATGACCAAAAACATAGGCTGTATGAGATTTCCTATTGAAACAAAAAGCGCTTTTTAAAAGTTTTCATTCTTATGGAATTTTAAAATTGACTAAACATTATTAATTTTTTTGTTTCAGTATTGCGCTCCGCTTTAATAAATGGTGCTAGCGAAGCTTTATGCTTAACGACTGCATCGACCAGGTATATCTATCATTTATCATTTTAACAACTGATTATGTGATTAGCAGACACAAATCAACTTTTCTTTGTTAATTATCATTGACTATTGAGTGGAGTTTTTCCCCAAAATCAAACTTGCCCATAACTTTGACTAAGTTTTTCACTTCCACGTCTCTAACAAATGAAAGAAAACCATTTTTACCGTACCGGTGGTAGAATCAGCAGTTTACAATTATCGTAGATATATTAACTAATTAAAAAGCAAGGTAAAACCAATTTTTACGTATAAATTTAACAGTTAGCATGAATTCGATCAAAATAACATATTACTTTTGACCATTACCTTAGTCATAGTGATCACGGATCTTATAAAGGAGTCGAAATGTCAGGAATAAATATAAGAAACAAAATCAAACTTGCAACTAATTCTGTAAAAGTTGGTTTATTTTATCTTTGCAGATCACTATTTTAATCTTACTTCACAAATAACGTTAATTTCTATAGTTTTTTTTATGGATTCGCTTCTCTGTGGAAGACAGGATCCACGATGGAACGAGCTAACCCAGAAGGTGCCTATTCACCCTAGGTTTGAAAACGGACGGGTTATAAGTACTTGGAAATACAGACGCAGGGAAGGAGTTTCACTCCTTTGCTGTGCGCATTATAAGAAATGTTGAGAAGCGCTTGGTGCGACAGGGAGGAATAGCAACCAAGAAAGGGTGGTAGCCCGCAGTGGACCTGGATGGCCGTTGGGAAAAGGGAGATAGCGGTATGAGCATGTGCTCATATGCAGCTCCTGAACACACTACAAAGTACATTCTGTAGAAGACCAACAGACAGGCAACTTTGCAGCGTTGAGCTAAGATGTAAAGCTTGTTCTTCTCTTCTATTAATCTTGTCGTATTGTAGGTTTCTTTCTAAATATATAAATTACAAATAAAAATTCTTAATCAACCCATTTTCAATGATTCATATTTCGGCCAAACGCCCAGTACTGTGCGCGCTGGTTCTACAGAACCTACAACAACTACTGGCTCTACAGAAACGTATCCAGTGTGTATTCACCCTAAAATGCTCATAACGTTATAAAATATGGCTGTTCTAGTTGAGGTACATGAAATAGCTAAGTTTACAACTGCTAGTTGGTAAGAATTTAAAGCGTTTTAGTGCTTACCTAAATAACTTATTTTATTTTATTACTATTGGGAATGTTTGTGTTGGGGAAAACAATTTTTATTCATTAAGAGATGTAGACTCTTAAAATATGACTGTAAATTATTAAAGGCGTGATTCAATGTAGTACTTATGTAGATATTAAACTTAAATTTTTTGAGAATCCGTATAGTTTTACCATATTGATAGTACTTAAAAAATATCGATACTTTTACTTATCAGATCGGAACGCAGATTGGTATATTATGTGTGCAGTTTCAATAATAATAATGTTTCTTACAATCACACCAATTAGGCTAGCCCAAAGTAAGCACTGTAAGGCTAGTGTTATGGATACTAGGGTAACGGGTTAACATAGCTGTACGATACTTAGATATTTAATATTTATAGAAATATATATAAATACCCATAACTCAGGTACGAATGCTCGTATTCACTACACAAACATCTGCCCCTTCTGGGACTCGAACCTAGGACCTTCGGTGCAAGAGGCAGGATCGCTACCGTTGCACCAAATGTATCTTTTTAATAAAAGCAATTATAAAATATAATACAAATATATTTTCATGTACAAAAATACAAACAAAGACAGTTTAACAAAAAAATTAATTATAAACACCTGGCAGTACCTACTGTGACCAATCATATCGTAGAAAGCGATTTCCTCAAGATATCCTTTGGATTGAGATAGAAATCGTGTATGTAAAATTTTATAATGTTTCTAAGCTATAGTAACCATTATGAGAAAATGTAATTTACTAAAAGAATACATCAGAATGATCTATAGCAATAACATGATTGATTGATTACTGTTGACTTGTTTACAAAAAACTTCTGAGTTTGTTTGTACAGACTTTTTATGGGAAAAAATAATTTGGCAAAGCTTTATGCTATATAAAAATACTTTATTCAAATACACTTTACAATAGGTCGATATGAGTCGTCCAAATTTTTAACTTCAGGACGTTTTTTAACTGACAAGAAGAATGTGCACAAGAAACTTGTCAGCTTTAACAGAAGTAACGACATTTTTAATTGAAACAACTTATTTAGGGTTGTAAAAAACAACTACGCCTCCGAGCCCTCAGATGGGATTCGAACCCACGACCTTTCGCTATCCGGGCGACTGCTCTGACCGCTGAGCTACCGAGACGCTGGCAAACGTGTCGAATTTTACAAACGTATTTCAACTTCTACTATGAGCTAGTATCTTATAGAAATATTGCATTGTGAATGCAAAAAATTAAAATTAAAAACATTATTTAGGGTTGTTTTAGCACATAATTTAAGGAAATGGAAGGAAAGGAAGGAGTGGAACTCCCTCCCTGCGTCTGTGTTTCCGAGTACTTATAACCCGTCCATTTTCAAAGCCAGGGTGAATAGACACCTTCTGGGTTAGGTCGTTCCGTCGTGGATTCTGTCTTGGCCCCCAGGCTTGATTGGGATCAAGTGCTAACCCATCCTAAATAAAAAAAGTTGCTTATTTATACATCACTATCATTATAATAAAATAAACTGAACTGTAGTATGTCGCAAAATTTTGATTCTTTGCGTGCTGGCGCGCCCCGACACATCCCAACACAGCAATATGAACCTGGCTTAAGTGTCATTCCATCATGTCTTTTTCGATCATCTTCCTTCAAAAAACAGATCCAACAAAAAGGATATGAATAAAAAGGTCTCTAATTCATACGTCATTTGTTTTGAAATATTTAATAACTCGCCCAAAAGTTGAAGTGCAATTTACCCGAATGGCTTCAGAAAATATGTTTATAACGTCAAGGAATAATTAGATACTTTAATAATTTAATAATAATATAGGTACTTTTACTTTAATAATAATATTTCTATTAGGACTACGTCTCCGAGCCCTCAGGTGGGATTCGAACCCACGACCTTTTGCTATCCGGGCGAGTGCTCTGACGGCTGAGCTACCGAGACGCTGGCAAACGTGTCGAATTTTACAAACGTATTTCAACTTCTACTATGAGTTAGTATCGTTACACGAATGTTGAACGCTAACTACCTTCATCATTAATAGTGATATTTTTACAAATATTAAATAGTCGATTATGATGAAACCAGCTATAATTATTTTTATTGACGTGACAACGTCTTATAAATTGGTTTGCCGGGTGACACTTCAAGAAACTGCGTTACGCTCCGCTCACGTTATGCGCTTACAATGAGAGCGAGTGAGAGGCACGCGTCCCTTCCACTCGGGCATGGTTAGCCCGCCTAAGAGCGAGAGAGACAGACATAAAAAGTGGAAGGGACGCGTGCCTATAAATTAATGTTTTAAATATAATTCTTTGTATAAATAAATGTTTTAAATTGTTACTATTATTTCATCCTTCAAAATCAAAAAATCAAAATCAAAATAACTTTATTTCATAGGCCCTTGCGGGCACTTAAAATCGTCAATTTTACATAGAAGAATCAAGATAATATTCTTTTATAATAAAGATAGCCCGTGCGCTAGCGGCAAGTACATCCGCGGAGTTGATGCCGCGCATGTAATCGCCACGAGCGACCCGATTCCGAACGTAGGGGCTAACATGAGAAGAATCGGGCAAGAAACTCATGTGCCAAAACTCTTATAAAATCGCCAAATGTCTTACAAATTGTGCATATTACAAAACGATTCAAAGAACGAGCAATTCATTTCTTTTAGGTCCACGCTGCCTTATCATTCAAAAAATCTTTAACACTATAATAAGCCTTTTTGCATAACTGAGTTTTAATTAAAAATTTAAATTTATTCATTGACAAGTCATGCATGTTACATGGCAGCGTGTTATACATTCGTATACAGTGACCTGCAAAGGAGTTGCTTATTTTATGGAGCCTATGCCTGGGCATTGCTAGCTTGTCTTTATTTCTTAAATTGTAATTATGATTGTCACTATTTTTTCTGAATTTAATATCTTTACACTTATGCGCATACAGTAGGTTTTCATAAATATATTGTGAATGTACAGTCATAATACCAATTTCTTTAAATTTTTCTCTTAAAGACTCTCGGGAGCCCATCCTATAGATCGCCCGAACAGCCCTCTTCTGCAGCACAAAAATGCAGCCAATATCGGCGGCATTTCCCCACAGTAGTATCCCGTACGACATAATACTGTGGAAGTAGCTAAAATAGACCAAGCGTGCAGTTTTTACGTCTGTTAACTGACGAATCATTTTTACGGCGTATGCTGCAGAACTGAGTCTGCTCGATAGGCATTCAATATGAGGACCCCATTGTAACTTAGAATCTAAAGTTATACCCAGAAATACAGTTTGATTGGCCAGCTCTATTTCCTCATCCCTAACCCGGACTTTGGCTTTAGCTAATTGAACATTTGGCATAGTGAATCTAATGCATTTTGTTTTATTTTCATTTAACAACAAATTATTGGCGCCAAACCAGTGAACGACCTTGGAGAGTGCAATGTTTACTTCGTCAATATTAATTTGTCCACGTTTAACTTTAAATATTAAAGACGTGTCATCTGCAAACAAGACTATCTCATGGTCGCGTCTTACAAGGTGAGGGAGGTCATTAATATATACCAGAAATAGAAATGGACCCAATATTGAGCCCTGCGGCACCCCCATTGTTACAAATGATCCAGGCGACTGCTCTCCATTGATGACCACCTTTTGAACTACTATACGAATGAATATTCACATTAAAATTATTTTATCACTCAAAGTCGTTGTCACGTAAAACTTTCGCCCGTATACCGACTTTACAGGCAACCAACCAGTTTTTTTTAGATAGCAAATGGTCGTGGGTTTAAAACTCAAGTGAGGGGTAGGGGGCGTAGTTGTTTTTGACGTGACAACGTCTTATAAATTGGTTTGCCGGGTGACACTTCAAGAAACTGCGTTACGCTCCGCTCACGTTATGCGCTTACAATGAGAGCGAGTGAGAGGCACGCGTCCCTTCCACTCGGGCATGGTTAGCCCGCCTAAGAGCGAGAGAGACAGACATAAAAAGTGGAAGGGACGCGTTCCTATAAATTAATGTTTTAAATATAATTCTTTGTATAAATAAATGTTTTAAATTGTTACTATTATTTCATCCTTCTTCCTACTATACGAATGAATATTCACATTAAAATTATTTTATCACTCAAAGTCGTTGTCACGTAAAACTTTCGCCCGTATACCGACTTTACAGGCAACCAACCAGTTTTTTTTAGATAGCAAATGGTCGTGGGTTTAAAACTCAAGTGAGGGGTAGGGGGCGTAGTTGTTTTTGACGTGACAACGTCTTATAAATTGGTTTGCCGGGTGACACTTCAAGAAACTGCGTTACGCTCCGCTCACGTTATGCGCTTACAATGAGAGCAAGTGAGAGGCACGCGTCCCTTCCACTCGGGCATGGTTAGCCCGCCTAAGAGCGAGAGAGACAGACATAAAAAGTGGAAGGGACGCGTGCCTATAAATTAATGTTTTAAATATAATTCTTTGTATAAATAAATGTTTTAAATTGTTACTATTATTTCATCCTTCTTCCTACTATACGAATGAATATTCACATTAAAATTATTTTACCACTCAAAGTCGTTGTCACGTAAAACTTTCGCCCGTATACCGACTTTACAGGCAACCAACCAGTTTTTTACACGCGCATTTTATATCTTATGGAAATATTACATTGTGAATTCAAAAAATTAAATAAAACATAATAATATACTTTTTAACTTTTCGTGATTTTTATATAATTTAAAAGCCTTTTATCGTTCATTATATAAACTAATTAGCAAAATAGTATTGTGTACATAGACAAAGTTTTTGCGACTGTGGACTGATATGAATTGACAGTTAATTGTTACGTATTTCAACCGCTGTTTTTAATCAATATCATTTAGTAATTCATTAGTAAATTAAAAAAAATACATTCTAGGTGTAGAGAAATGTTTTTGATTCATTTAATATTGTAAAGCATATTTATAAAACCGCATTTCAAGCAATAAGTATGTTATCTTTTGTTTGTTTTTTAATAAACGTACAATCACGCTTTTCAACATAGGGTTAGGCAGAGATGTCAGATTTCCATTTTCCACGATTCTCGCTTCTTCAACTCTCATTAGAACTTTCACACAAGCTCGTCGGTTAAGGATACTTTTGACCTGATGCCCTACCATCACGTCTTTTAGCGATTCAGACGCCACTATAGACCGCTTATATAGCGGTGTCTCACTTTGACAATCGAACTTGCATCGCGCTAACAGAGCATGGTAGGTCCTCTGGTCTTTATTCAGGATATCTTTTGGTGCCTGAAAGTTCGCCTTGATCTGTCAATTTCCTTTATTCATTTCTTTAAAATTGCATTACATGCGATATAGACGGGAGTCAAAATATAATGCGTCATGCTCGTGAACGGGTGCCGCCTTGGGAGATGAGTCTGCTTTAACCTTCAGTATTATTGATTAATACTAAACCAATATCTTGTTGTTTTCTTAAATTTGTCGTTTATTCCCTGAATGTTATTGCAATGTTCAGGGATACTTACTTGAAAGAGATACTTGTTGACTTTGTTGTAATCAATGAATTATTGATATCATAACACTATTAGTATTGTTATAACAAAATAATTTTGTTTTTTTTTTTTGTTTATTGTGTATGGTGACGACGTATTATACTGTAAATGTCGTTACTTCTGTTAAAGCTGACGAGTTTCTTGCGCCCAATCATCTTGTCAGTTAAAAGACGTCCTGAATGAGTGGTGTGTTAAAATTTTGGATGATTCAAAACAACTTAGAAGTGCATTTGAATAAAGTAATTTTCATTTTAATTTTCATTTATATCTTCTTCCACACTATGTTTTAAATAGCGAATATGAAGATTTTGATACATCATTATAAAATATTAAATAAGGCAATTTATTTCCTTTTACTCACTATTTAATACAAGTACCTAACAGCTACATTATTCAAGATTTGATACTCTCCAGTACACGTTTAACTAAACAATATTGAAAGCTATAAATAACTTCCTCCTCTTTGTTATAATATCGGTCATGTTGTTCATAATATGTTGCATTATAAAGTTTACTTAAGGAGTTACAATGAGGTGCAGAATGCAACTTTCCGGTTAATGCAGTACAGTTAATTATATGGATATCTTGAAATGCTTTGTTGTAATCAACAATGTAATGAAACCATAAAACTGCT
The DNA here is from genome assembly GCA_927399485.1 of Calamotropha paludella. NCBI lineage: Eukaryota > Metazoa > Arthropoda > Insecta > Lepidoptera > Crambidae > Calamotropha > Calamotropha paludella. Next base: position 23,405,002 of record OV656817.1, on the reverse strand, counting down.
TTTATTGTTATAAATTATAATATAATGCGCCCGTTCTTCTTATCAGTTAAAAGACGTCCTGAATGGGTGGTAGGTAAAAACCTTGGACTAGTAAAAAAAAAATTACATGCATTTGAATAAAGTTATTTTCTTTATTTTTTTTTTATTGAGCGATTCTCTCTTTTAGGTAACTCACAAATTTCGCTTGTGTCCCTCCTGCTACTTAACGGTTTAACCGATTCGAACGAATTTTGGCATGAACATACATGATTATATCCTGACAGACAAAGGCTATGTAAAAAAAATAGACTTTACAATGGAGAAATAATCACCGAAAGAAAATTTCAAAAGCTGATCACAGCCAAACCGCTGAGACTTCATTGATGAAATTTGGCGCCAAAACTCAGTAGTGCTTCGCTCAGTATTTGCAAACAGAAGCATGCATTGCAGACCTAGTTGATGATATTGAGGTTTTGTAAATATTTTAAGTTATACCGAATAACGTATAAAAATATTTTTAGGTTTTAAAAATCTTACTATATTGTATATTTTATGATTCAACTTCAGTGATTAATACTACAACAGTTAAGTCGAGATGAATATTTATTACAATACGACGATGACCTAAGTCGAGTGGCTCGCATACGGGTTTTCATGGAATAAACCACTCTGAGGTCTCGGGTTCAATCCCGGGCCGGACAATGTAGAAAAAACTTCTATATTGGTACGGTTCTCGGTGTTGTGGTCGTTGTCCCTGAATTTCACGTCACAAGTATTTTAGTTATTTGTGTTCAAAAAAAGGTTTGTGATGTTGTGTAATATTAATTTGATACTGTTTATATTTAAAATATTCAAAATTAGAATAATAAAACTTTCTTGTTTTGTTGTTCTAACATTGTGTAAAATCAAAGTGATATGTGTACCATTATTTGTCCTGTCATTATAAATAGACAGCTTGACAAACAGACGAGCCTGTATGTAAAGGCTAATGAGAGTTGCAGAAGCGAGAGATGTATGTCACGATCGTGGTAAGTAGAAATCTGTGACCTTTGTACATACGAGTTGTAGAATCGCTCATCACTAAGTTTGTTCATAAATGGTAATCTGCGAAACCATTTTTATATTTTAAAAAATAATTTATCGTTTGATTAACATATTATTCCAACCTTATTTCAGTCTAGCTGACCCGCCCACGCGTTGCTGTGTTGTAAATTACACACGAACAACGAAGGTGCTGCCGTCTGGCGTCGTACTCCAATAGTTGACATTGACATTTATAATAACTGACAATATGGTAACAAACACACACACACACAAGGTTGTTGTATATTTTTACATACAAATATGCCTCTCATAGGAATTGAGCACAAACTTAGTGTCTGTAACTTTCAAATATTAGATACTTTAGTATTGGTTAAAAGTTTATAAACAGTCAAAAGTAAAATTATAGTATATACATGTATATATATTGTTTTTCAAAATCTGCATCACATAAATGAAGAGAAAAAAGCTCTTGCTTCTTCCTTTGAAATAAAATGAAATGATCTTTATTTACTGAAAACAAAGTTCAATTTAGGTGTTACTCCATACAAAGATTGTTTATTTTGCCAACAAAGTTAATATGAATGTTATATCGAGTTATTTCAAGCGAATATCATTAGTATCTTTTTTGTAAATAATACAGGGTGTAAATGAAAATAGAACACCTGCTTTAATGGGTTATCATGTATCACAAATGTAACAGATTTGTTGTATCAGTTTTTCAATTAACTAATAAATAACAGAGTTTTGAAAATAAGAAATAAAAAAGAACGGAGCGCATCGCCTTAAATTTAAACGCGTGGGTCACCGCTCACTGACCGCGTTCATTGACCGCGTCACACGCGTAGGTATTTAATATTTTTATTTATCAAAGATGCCTAATTTTTTGAAAATAATTTAATAAATTCTCGCTCAGGTGAGTGAGAATGGACCGTGTGTACGATCTTTAATCAGAGTTCCACAATGTACGGTCAATAGCACGTCACGGTGAATGAAAGCAGCTCGATATTAGCGCTTACGCCTACGAAATAAAGCCGGTGCAAATACCAAAGTGCTTCCTGCTCTTTGCATGATATGCTGTTGACTGTACTAAAAAAATAATAATTAAAACCTACCTATTTAATGTGCCGTTGTTATCACCTCCATTAGAGATCAATATGATTTCCACTTCAATCACCAGACAGCACTAAATACACTTACACTTTCAATTAAATATTCAAAGTTCCTTTCCTGTACGGACACACACAGTCTTGCACGTGCATAGTCCATGCAGCGCTCGTAATCTTCCACCAATAATGCTTGCACCTTTGTAAACTTAAATGTATGTCGCGGCTGTTCATCCATCTTTAGGATTTTGTGTACGGTGGCATTGTAGACTTCAAAAAGTCGACCGGCACTTCTTGCACTGTCCTCAGGATGTACATCAAAATGAGCGAAAATTGAATCCCTAACGTCCACGTCACCTATAGCACCGGAATCGACGTTGCGATTGGAAAAACTGCCACGATCTCTTAAACGCTGAACTACGTTCACAATATTCTACCATGGGAGGGCACATGGGCACAAACGCAATGCTTCACCAGAGTTCCCAACGCCCATTCCATAAGCCAAAACCATATCCGTGTATTGGATATTACTGTACTGATAAAATTAGGCATAATTATCCGTAAATAAACACCACACTAATCACAAAATAGGTAGTACTTATCCAGAAAAGTACACACGAAAAAACTAGCACATACGACACAATAAGCAAATCACGTCCGCGAATTGTGGTTAGTTTCCGTCAGTGTTACCAACTCTTGAAAATATTTAGCCTAAATTAAATTCAAATAACCCCTAAATTTGCCCTCATTACTTGGAAATCCCCCTAAAAATAAATTGTATGATATAATTTTGTTAATTTTTCATTTATAAAAATAAATTACATTTATTACGTCAAATATTATTTCATTTTCTTCTGGCGAATCAGATTTTATAAAGTCATACATGTTGACTTTGAATAAGCCTAATATTTTAGGAGATGGGTTGAATATTGTACAAGATCATTCATCCACCATTTCGTTTGAAAATTCCAAGTACTGTACTTGGATTTTAAGTACACTAGATTTCACTAAGTCCGAGGTCGCTAGGTAAAAAATTAATTTGATTAGCTAGTTAAGGCTGTCCCAGGGCCTATACTTTAAATCTTTAATTTTCTCGATAATTAAAATATTAAAAAATATGAAGGTTCACAAAAATCATAAAAATAACCCTAAACATATAACACCCCCAAAAATCCCATCTCACTTATTTACACCCTAAATTTAGGGGGAAAACTTCTAAGTTGGGAACCCTGGTTTCTGTACACACACTAGCGTGAAATTTTAAACAAAGGTAGGGACTTTACCTACCTAAAGGTGTACACACATTGGAAAAATATTTAATAAAAGAAAATTAATAACGTTTACTACAAACATTAACAATAAATGACTTGTGCCATCAATGTTATAATAATGCAATATTGTTATTTGTAGAATGTAATACATGTTTTTATATTATTTTCTGAGAAAATAAATTTCAAAACAAAAATTAAAAGTATGACCCTTAAGTACCATCAACTTACATCTGTTCTGCTATACTCTCGTATAGCAGAACATATTTTAGTAGTGGTTAATTTCAACAAAAAATCCAGATATTTTCAGAAAAAGGATCTTGTTATCATAAGGGTCCGTTTGTTTTTACTTTTGATGTACGGAATTCTAATAAAAAGTAAAAACTCTTTAATTTCAGGCTCACTTCAACGCGAACTAATACCAGAAACGTTAAATAAATTGATTGAGTCGATTTATTAATAATAAGGACATACCTAGGCACCCAAGTAGGAAAATCAAAACTATGAATAGTAGTTACAAACAACGTCAAATGATATTATTTCTAAGATCCGAATCCAAAAAAACACAAAATTACGTTAAAAACGCGCCTAGTTATCTAGGTATCTACTATCAACAAAATATTTTTCCGATAAAAAAATTATGTATCCACAGCCTAATTTTAACGACCACTGCAAGCTCGACTTTCGGCAAGATAAAAGGTACCTACGACCGCCTTACACGTGCCACTCATTTCGCGGGCTGAACTTAGGAATTAATTTCAAAAGTATGATGTTTTAATTGGGGTAGATTGTTTAAATGTTTTTGTTTATTGCGTTGCTACTGTTTTTGAATTTATTATGTTACGTTTAATGTATTGTAAAGATTTGTGATTTAGAGTATTTTCTGTTGTTATTAGAAACTTATCTAGGAAATCTACTTTTTAAAAACGATAAAGATGAAGATGTGTACATGCTGGTCGTTATGGTAAATTGAATACCATCACGTGTATGGACAAAACAGTCAATAAAATGGTCATAAGGATTTTAATGACATTTCAAAAGTATGTATTTAATAATATTCCAGTTAAGTTCGGCCCTGGATGGAGCTCGGTCCTGTGTAGAGTTGGGAAAAATTACTCGTAAAATGTGAATCAAATCACTAATTCAGACATTGGTATCAGAATCGACTTTTTGATTCGTATGAATATTAGAGCTGTAGCAAATCGTATGTATTCGGTACTGAGTAACGGGTGGGCCATTTAGTACAGAGTAACGAAACGTTACACACAAATGCATTTCGTTACTCGCATTTTTCGTAGTATGGGTACCTACACTATTTCAGTTTACGCAACGTCCGTTGATGCGTGTATTTGTACGTTTGCTGATCGTATATTTTACGCATGCGCGCGCTTATTCAGTGAATTTATAAACGTACGTTACAAAGAACGATGTTTGTTTATGAAGTAAAGTATAATTTGGAAATTCGTCGTCCAAGTTTTTTACTGTTTATAAAATTGTATTGTGTAAGTAGACAAAGTTTGAGATTGTAACAGAAACAAGGTAAGGAAGTATTTTTTACAAATAAGAAATATGTATGTTTTTGTTTTTTATTATCGCGAATATCACGGTTTTTTGTTGTTATCTTAAAAGAGATGTGTCTAAATGAGTCTAATGATATTAAATTGTTTCTTCGATAACAAAAGCTGTTTATCAAAAGTCTGGTTCAAAATACAGAAAACTGAAAAAAAAATACCTGACTCAGCTTGGTATGTAACGTATAAGTATGTTTTCTATAAATCACGAATGTTGCGACGCCGCGACGTCATACTGCACTCGTACGTAATACGATTCAATTCGTTGCTCTAACTTACACATAACATAGCATGTTATAAGGTAACTGAAGTAACGATACGATAGTAATAATTGTTATAGTAACGAATACATACGGGTACACTTTTTTTCGTTACTTTTACAGCTCTAATGAATATCATTGTTGTCAGATCGATTTCGATTTAAGATCAAAATGTGATTCTGACCTTAGTATCTTTCGGACTGACTAAAATTATTAACTCTGCGGACTTGATAAAATTTGAAGGAGTCGATTAGAGAGTCAAGAAATCGAAACATTTCAATTGTTCACTATGCATTTACCCGTCACTAGTTCTTTTAGGTCAGCGATTGTGTGAGTGACACACACACTGAACATCTTGAGGTAGGTAAGTATAGAGTCAAGCTGACGGGTCAAGCACCAGCTGATTTAAGGCGCAGTTTAATTCGGTTTGTCAATAACAAGGAATCGTTTTGGACGTTTATTTCCACAATTAAACGAGCAATTAAAAAAATACCAATTACTGATTGTTAAATATCATTGATTCTATAGGATTTTAATAATTTTATTTTAATTACTGCAACTTAATTATGAAACTTTGAACTGCAATAACTCCGAAACGGAGAGTGATATCGCAAATAAATCATCCGGGCTAGTAAATCTTCAATTCAGCTACCGAAACTTTTACCTCTAATTGCAAACCTATGTAAATTTTACTTTAAAGTAATAATATTCTGTCTATGATATAACAAAAATAAGTTTTTTCGCTCACCTCTGCCATTGTACATGTTGCTTAATTAAGTATTACTAAAGGGTGTATGTTAGGTCGCTGGTGCCTTAGCCCCCGGGCTTGATTGGGATTCAGAGCGAACAAATTCAAAATATAAAGAAATCTCCATATAATTCAAATAACAAAAAACATGCTCTTACATCTTCTTCTAATATACGGGCGATTTCCGCAACTCGACGTCTTGTGCGTCTGTTTTGCGTCCCAGCCATCCTAGCTCTGGCAGGAATGCTCAAAGCGCCTTCACTTTGGTGACGACTTCTCGGAGGCCGCCCGGTGAGCCAAAATGTCTTGCCCGGTAGAGTGCCACTCCCCTGTACTCCATCAATATATGGGTGGCTGTTTCTTTAGCTGCCATGCGTCCTTTGCACAGTGGGCTGTCCGTTACACTTATATTAAAAAGATTTTGGATAAGTTACCGTGACCAGTAATGGCGCAGCTCCGATCTACTTAACTGTAATATAGATCTGGAGAGACGAGCGTCTACCTGCGGTATTGATAGTTTTGCTTGTTTGCATGCTCTTACATAAAATTTTATTTAAACTGGATAAATTACATCTACCGAAAAGGTCAACATTCATTTGCAACGCTGATCTTCCTTGGAGCCAACACATAACGGAAATATAATATACTTATTGATCAATAATTATCATAAATAAAATAAATTATAGATATAGGAACTGAACTGAATATGCATTGTTTCTCATATTTATGTAGTTAGTGGTATGGTCTTTCATTAGGGTGGTAAGTTTACAATGATTTAAGACTTAAAATGGTTACTGTAATTGTTATCACAACATGACTTCTAAACAAATAAGTAGGTACTTTATTTGAGTTGTTGTTTAAGCAAATACTTTTTGAATTGCTTTTTACTTACAATCTCCTTAGCCTAGCTAAAAGGGGATTCTACGTTAGTCCCATAAGTTTTGCCTTACTCAGACACAATAATAAAAGAATTGCTCGTTGAAAAGTCACGCTCTCTTGTTTACTGTTACGTATGCACCCGCCCTTATGCGATTTAAACCGACCAAGTTGAATGTGTAGTAGCGTTTGTGAGTGTCTGTTTACTGTACATCATAAACGAGTCTATAAACATCCAATCTTTGTACAAAACAAAGATTACATTCGGTAGATAAAAGGATTCCAATTGAAACGTTGTGTTTATTTATGGTGAAAAACCAAGTGAAGCTTTAATAAAAATCTGTAGTAAATTTTATATCAAAATATTTTTTTAAAACGGATGTTTAAACGGTCAAGGATGTGCCAAGTAAATGTTTTTTTCCAATCGATATTGAATTCTAGGTGTATGATTTAAGATTCAAAAATAGCCTACTGTTACCCAAAATGTACTACTATGTTTTTTTCAGAACAATTTTAATATACAGATATTCTAATCCGTTGCAGTGATGTTTTACTAGCAAAGCTTATTTTGACCAAATTAAATAAAACTACAGAGTCTGGAGCGAACAAAGAGCGTTTAATTATTTATTGAAACAATCAATATTTTATTCTTACACTTCCGCGCACATTGCGCATTTAAATAAACAATTTATTTACGGTTTTCTGCGCATAATTTATATTTAATCCTGACGTTTCGTCTTCCTAACAAGAGCCGTAATCATAGGATAACTAAGGCAATGGTCGTCATACATTTTCTACTACCTTCTATATATTTTAGATATACTCTTTGTTTTTAAATTGGTGAACGGTCTCGTGGATTGTCCCGAAATCTTAGAACGCTTGAGTTTTTTAGTCCCACGCAGTGCAGGTCGTCTAGAAAATCGAAAGACTTTCTCACTTCCAGTGTGTAAGACTCGACTCGGTCATCACTCTCCGTTGTATCGTATGTGTGAGTTATATAATTCTATACGTTTTAAATTTGATATATTAATCTCTTGCCTCGGCCAAGCATTGTTTAAAAATGGTTATTTTGTTGTTATTATTTGTTCCTCATTTTGGGGTAAAAATTTAATTTTAATTATATTTTTGTAAATTAAAATTAAATTTTTACCCGAATTTCGAAATTCGAAAAAATTCCTATCGAAACAAAACAAAAATTAGGTATTACGCTCCGCTTCAATATATGGTACTAGCGTAGCTTTATGCTTAGCGACTGCATCGTCTAGTCTTTATCCGCAAAACTGTTAGTAGAAACGTTCAAGATAGAAAACGTGCTCAGAAAAAGGTTAAGAACCTCTGGAAATTGAAACGCTCTGAATTACTTAATCCTATTTTCAATAAAATCATAAATTTAAATTTTACGCAAACAAAGATGGACTTTATATCCAAAGAGGTAGCAATCAAAACGTCTAAATACTAAATATCCAAATGCAAATTTAACCGAATTAAGGGATGTTACGGCTGCTTGTGAAGTTGGTGATTAAAATAGTTCCGGGTGGCGGCGCCAGATGGCGTTGAACATCGATGTTCAGTGCGTGTCGAAACCGTCTTAACAGTCTTAAATAATGACTGATAAGCGCTGAACAAACTAATTTAGTAAGCCAAAGTTGATTAGCCAAAGGGCTTGTTTCCAGGCTAGAGCCAGAGTAAACAATCAAAAGTAAATAGATCTTTTTGGCGGGAGCGGGAAGCGTCACTTTGGTGGTTTTTGTTTTTCTTGGTAAAATTTGTGTTGTGTTGGATATAAGTGCGTAATAATAGTGGATTATTAACCATTAAGTGTCTCTGAACATGCAAGTGTTGACAACATAAAAAAGCAGCGGAAGTTGTCTTTTCCTGCTTTTCAGTAAAACCCCACACCTTTTGCTGTAACCTAGGGAAAGGGAAATTTCACTATTCATTCATCATTCATTGATCATCTATCATTCATGCTTATCTTCATTTGTCATCATCTTATGAAGAAAAAATAACTGAAGACTAGGCTGTATGGGCTTTGTATCCTTTGCCTGCCCTTATGGGGAAACTTAACAAAAGAATATATAGTCCTCTTTCACAAAGTCTGAAAATTGATATACCTAACGCATAATTAAATATTAATTCTCTTTCATTTTAAGATTAAATAAGAAGTTAGTTCTTTCCTTACTAAAGATTACGAATTAGGCACTTTATGCCGATTTGTATCAAATAAAGGGCTTTAAGGGTGATAATAAAAATATATACAACTTAAAGAACTTAAAAAAGAAACATTCAAGGGGCCTGTCAAGGCCTTGGTAAATAGCTCAATTGGAAGAACATTCGCCCGGATACCGAGGGGATGTGGTTTCGTGCGCCATCTCTTTCCTGAGTGAGACACGTTAATTTTTTCTAGTAGAAAAATTGTTTGGTAATCAATTTGAGTAAATATTAGTTCAATACATTTTTTAATTTGATTTTTTTATATTGTTTCACAATAAAAAATCATGTTTAATCAAATAAACTTGGAATGAATTATTACTACTATGCATAGTTTTTGAATGTGGACTTACTTCTCATTTAATATAATTTCAGCGCTTATTGTTTCGATTGGAATGCATTTATGCGTTTGTTATACTATTGTATATATACTATATGTGTATATTTCTACCTAACGTACAATATATAGTGGACATTTATTAACTTTGATAAAGAAAGTAGTCAGTGTTAATTTTATTCACCAACTTTTTCATTTCGCTTAAAAACCTTTTAATCCGGACGCCATTGAGTTTATTTCTTTATTTATATAAGTACAGGCCACATGGTACATATTAAAACAATGTAATAAAATTTAATCTATTGTGGGTTCGACATTTATATGTTTTTGATATCGTGAATAGCTAAAGGCTAGACCTCTATCTCGCCTAATGGTAAGCGAGTATCCTCGCTAGGATCAGGATCCCAGGAGCCATCTAGGATGTGACTCGCTTTCCTAGAAGACACCTATTCGCTCGTGACTTGAAGACCTCCTAATTGTATTAATTACGAAACAAAGACTCAGGCTAAGAGTTCCACTCTTAGCGGTACGGATCACAATATTCGAAGCAAAACACTTAGTGCAACTCATTGGTATATCAACCATATATCGGTGGCCCCTATATGTTAGTCTGGTTGTCTGATAAAAAAATGGGGACGGCGGAAGAAGGCTGTGCAATTCTGCTGTACACTCTCCGTATGTATCCTAGAAGAACGGAAAAGCTAGCTACCTTCTGTGTATGCTCAAGGCTTATGAGTTTATATACAAAAAAAAAGTCATTGCCGATGAGCTTCTTGTCTCTCCTCTCAATGGACTCGAACGTCTGGAGCTGGTATTAAGCGGAACCGTCCCAAAATAAGAACAGTACTCCATACACGATTGAATTTGCGGTTAGTTAAGATTGAGCAACTGTTCCGGTGTGAATTACCTTCTCACCTTCGCTAAAATGCCAATAACTGTACTTTTTAAGGTTAGTTACAATATGCGGTCTTGTATATCCAGAGACGCCAGAAGCGAAACTTTTTAGTATAAAGTTCCTACGCTTTAAAAAAGAAATAGAAAGCCACGCTAGCCACGCTAGCCACACGAGAAAGCGAGACAGAAGGCCACGCACACTGAGTTGGGGAGGCATCTGGCTCCTGTATACATCGTAAAGGTACTATATGTGACGCTCTCGTGTAACGGTAAAATCTGACGCTTAGCACAGATAGGGTGGCCTTACGAAGTTTGTCTATATGCGAGCGAACGTAATGAAGCTTCGCTTCAGAACATTGCAGAAATAAATCCGATTACTTTAACGAACGGAAAGAGAAATTAGTAAATAATTCTTCCGTTTATTTTGAAAGGTATGTAATACAATTTTCCTTTGAAAGCTCCCACAAATTTAATAGTGATTTGAAACCGAAGTAGGTTTTCGAAGTAGAAACACCAATGTAATAAGGATCTGATGGCAACTCAATTTCTGCAGCGACTTATAGCAATGTTCCGTAATAAAGTTTGAAACAACCACATTATTTTTAAATCACATCCTCTACGGGGTTGCAATAAATTCTATGACGTAATTTTCTACAAAATTGAAAGCCGATATTATGGATTTAAAAATTTTATGGTTGAATACAACAAAACTTATTAACCTAATTGCGACAATTCTATCTTCGTAATATTGGATTTTAAACATGGTTGGTAGGCGTTTAGGAAATCTGAAACACTCGCAAAATTAAGAAGCCGGCTTATATAAATATGAGTACTAATGCAGAATAGTTGGATCGTGGTCCCCGAGCACAAACACCGAGTTCGGCAGAAATACTTCCCATTTCACTGAGAGAATGGCGAATATAATAATACTAGCTTTCCGCCCGCGGCTTCGCCCGCGTGGAATTCGGTTATATTGCGGTATAAAGCACAACTATAAGAAAACTTCTCATTCCCACGGAAAAATCTAAGAAGCGCGATGTAACGCTGGATACAATATTAGTTGTTAAACCAAAACTGAATGGTACACTATATTATATGTTTTCCCTTGTGGAGAAAAAACATGCAGATTTTGGGCACTGGAAACCCGGGAATACGCTACATAGAGCTGACCATGCGAAAAACAATGTTTTTCCAAGTGTACTCCAGCAACCCTTAGAGTTGGCCTTGTGCTTTATTAATGGTCATTGCAAATGAAACCCTTATAGGAAATTGTAGTCTTTTAAATTGAAATGGGAGGTCTGTTGGAATATTCGGAATCCGAGGAATGAGTCATTTAGTGAATCATTTAGCTTCAAAATTTACATGTTCATATTCGTTTGCAACATATAAGTAGATGTAAAAAAACAGTTTAGAGGATAAAACAAATTGTACGTCATCCCTCGGGAATTCCTCATTTTCGGGGATTCATTATCGTATCATTTAGCTTCTAAATTTACATGTTTATATTCGTTTGCAGTATTTTACCTTGTTTTAAACGACACACAGCGCCATCTACAATCCATCCAGCAAGCAAACAATATTTTTGTTTTTCCTCGGGAATATCAATTTTTTCCAGGATAAAAAGTACCCTATTATTTAATCCGGACTTTTATCTTTACGTCTGCAAAATTTCAAAGCAATCGGTTCAGTAGTTACGGCGTGAAAGCGGAACAAACAAACAAACAAACAAACAAACAAACAAACAAACCTACTTTCCGATTTATAATATTAGTAAGGATTACTTACACTCACACCAATTAGCCTAGCCCAAACTTTCACTCTAAGGCTTGTATTATGGACACTAGGGTAACGGTTTATCATACATAATATTATACATACATAGATATAAATACTCATTGAAATATATATAACTCAGGATGCGCGTATTCATCACACAAACATTTGCCCCATCCAGGATCAGAACCCAGGATCGTTGGTGCGAAAGGCAGGATCGCTAGCGTTACACCAAACGATATCATCATTGATAAAAGAACACTTGTGTGTGTTTGCTTGAGTGTGTGTAAAAAAAGGAGTAAAAATTAAAAAAATATATTAAGGTATTAATTCTTATACGTCCTCACTTACTTAAATGTATCTTTTGTATTAAAACACTGAATAATCCAATATTGACCATAAACCTAGCAATCAAGCATTTTCAATTCTTTTTCCTGTCGTATTTGAGTTGAGGTAAAACAGTGTATTCCAAACTGGAATCACATAGAGAAAAATTGATATGCTTAGAATTATTTTGTGTAAGTGACACATGAAATGCTTAAAATAAATTACTCGTAGCTTTTTCGAGGCAAGGCGGAAGAAGGAACTTTTATAGATAACGACACTTTTGTAGGGAAAAAGATAAAGGAAATATTACATGCCATGAAGATTAAAGAAAATGTGTAGTTTGAGGCTTTTTAGATACTCATATCTAGAAACTTATTAAAAGTAAATATTTATTAATTTAATCCTAAACTACTTATCAAAAAATCAAATAACTTTATTTCATAGGCCCTTGCGGGCACTTAAAATCGTCAATTTTACAAAATCAAGATAATATTCTTCTATAATAAAGATAGCCCGTGCGCTAGCGGCAAGTACATCCGCGGAGTTGATGCCGCACATGTAATCGCCACGAGCGACCCGATTCCGAACGTAGGGGCTAACATGAGAAGAATCGGGCAAGAATTATGTGTACCATTGCTGATGGAAAGCCGTTCCCAAAATATGGGGGAATTTTTTATTTTATTTTGTTTATTTAAGGAAAGCAACAGCATAATACATCATAAACTTAAGAGCTGAAATAGTAGATTATCCTAATTAGTTCCCAAAGCTAGCTAAAAATAATTCAGTCGGCTAAAAGTAAGTAAATTTTCAACAAAAGTATATACAAAAATTAATATACATGTAAGCTGAAAACAATTTAAAATTTAAACAAGTTAGGTATTAAACTTAAAGAGTAAGAACACAAGTACCTATTAGGATCCGGTACCCGAATCATTTAAAATTTTACGAAATCGTGGAAATATCTCATGAAATATGTCGACGGCGCTGTAGATACTATTATATTTGTTAACTTTGTATTTCGGTATGAGAAAATTAATGTCAACAACAAATATGAGGGGAATATGAAGGGGGCACGATACCTTGACCGCCACGTGGTGTGGAGGCTACCGGGGCCTGGTCCCTGGGATTTTCTGTTCCTTATAGTTACGCACACGACGACACCGTCACATAAAACTATAGTTTGTTGTAGGGGTTTGCGGATAGGCCAATAGTTCAATATAAAATTGAGAAACTCGGTGCACGCGCATGAGTAGTCTTTTTTTTTTGCCCGCATGTTAACCAGATTGCGGTATAATTTGCCACCAATAGATGGCGGGGTCCTCTCGCTCTTCAATATCTGTTTTGTTTTTAACAGTTTTGTTACTGTTACTTTTGTTTATAGGCTTTATTTATAACAGTTATTTAACAACTTTTAAAAATTCTTTAAAGACAGTTTGGTAACATGGTGTAACACGTTTTTATAAAAAAATTAAAAACAAATTTGAAGTCTTCAAATCACGAGTGAGGTATCTTCTAGACAAGTGCGTCACATCCTAAATCGCATCGTCGCTTACCATCAGGCGAGATAGCAGTCAAGCGTCTGCCTATTTAATATATATAAAAAAGAACACAATATAATTCTTGATGAGATGAAATGAGCCTCTCGTATTTTGCAATCTGAACCTCGAAACAGGAGAAAAATTAGTTGTAATATTATATATTATACATCCACTCTTCGCCACCTATGATTGTGGAGGGTTGATGCTATTTAGCCATGGCGGACATCATATAACAAAAGTTATATTAGTAGAAAAGGTATTTACTGTAGAAACAACAAAACAGTCAAAATGATAAGTAGTTTTGTTTAGAACCCAACTGCGAAAAGGGACGGAGTAACTATCCACTTTATCTCAGAAACGTGACAAAAATGGAGGATCGAAGTAATCAGGAAGGCCTTACATTATGTGGGATCAGTCTGTAGGATGTCTTCCCCTGCTCGACGATAGTAAATGAGAAGCTCTCTATTCAATGTTGGACAGATTTGGAAGGCTGAAGAATTAATCTTGTTACAATAAAGATCTTAAGGCGAGTTTACAATGACGAGGTGATTCGCTTGCGTTAATGCAGAATACCGTTTAAAAGTTATATTCTATCAGTCGACTGTTTGGTGCAACGGTAGTGATCCTGCCTTTCGCTCCGACGGTCTTCGGTTCGAGTCCCGAATGAGGCAGATGTTTGTGAATACAGGTCAGTTAATTAAAGCTGGCACGATCAACACATTTACACATTGCGCTTGTGTAGCGTCTGTGAATAAGCGTGCGGCGTGACGTCGTACTGCATAGGCATCATGAAAAGTATGCCCGTCTCTTTCGCGCGCGGTCTATCTTATGAGCGTGAAGGGGACAGTTATTGTTTTTGGTTTTCTACTGTTTATAAATACAGCGTGATGTTAGCGCGTTAGTCACGTGTGATCGGTGCGCGGCGCGTGTGTTTATTTACCTATTTAGAGGTTAGAATAAAATGTCTTCGGAAAGAATTGGTTCCGGAAAAACTCTGAAAGGACAATCTCGTGAAATCGTGTACAATGTTTTTAACTATTTCATGCATCACAATAAAAACAGTGATGGTGGATATCTTCCAATGAAAACTTTGTACGATTTGACGTCGGAGGCGACTGGTGTTTCTCAGAGAAGTGTTCAACGAATTGTTTGTGAAGTACGCAATCAAGTAACAGCGGCTGTGAAAGCTGATGCAACATCTCAACCATCTACCTCAAAAGAAGGAGAACCGCAAGCACCGAAAAGATTGGCGCATCAAGTTACTTTCAGAACACCGGGTAAAAAGCGACCAAGGTTAGCAAAAAAATCTACAGTAGATAGTTTTGATCAAGAAGTCATAAGGCGAACTATCTATAACTTCCATCTGGTTCAGCATACATTTCCCACATTGAAAAAATTATTAGAAGTGTTGAAAGAAAGTATCAACTTTGAGGGTGGTGTTTCTTCACTAAGGAAGATCGTTCGGAGGCTAGGTTTCAGATGGAGAAAGACACAAAATAATAAAAAAATACTCATTGAAAAAAGTCACATCAGACTCAAAAGAATATTATATCTTTCGAAACTGCAAGAATATAGATCACAAGGCCGACCTGTAATATATACGGATGAAACTTATATACACAGCTCGCATACATTGCCACGAGCATGGGCCGACGAAACGAGCAAAGGTTGTAAAGTACCTATTTCCAAAGGCGATATGCTAGTGATAGTTCATGCCTGCTCGGAACATGGATTCGTTCCAAGAGCTTTGCTTATCTATCCAGCAAAAAAGCAAACGGGAGATTATCACAGTAATATGAATGCTGGTAACTATCAGAAATGGATTACAGAAAAACTTCTTCCAAATTTACCGCCTCAGTCAGTTTTAGTAGTCGATAATGCATCGTATCACAACGTCGTATCGGATCGAGTGCCCACCTCGAATTCAAAAAAAAGTGACATGTTAGCTTGGTTGGATAAATATAACATATCATACCCAGAAATAAACACAAAACCTATAATATATGATATTATTAAAAGAAATAAGCCAAGCCATGTACAATTTGTACTTGATAAAATACTCGAAGATCACGGACACAGTGTATTACGCCTACCACCCTACCACCCAGAACTGAATCCCATAGAGTTACTGTGGGGTATTATTAAAGGGAAAGTTGCATCACAAAATGTTAAGTTTAACTTGACAACTGTGGAGGAATTGTTTAGAAAAGAAGCCGATTCTATTACTATGGATATGTTTAGTGACATTTGGAGAAAGACGCGAGTACATGAGGAACGATATATTGAACTGGAACCAAAAGTGGATAATTTCACTGACTCATTTATAATAACAGTAGGAAATTCCGACGGCGAAACATCAAGTTCTTCGAGCGATGACAGTTTGAGTGGGGTAGAAGATTTAATTTACGATTCTGATTAAAAGCAATAATGTAATAATCATAATATAAACAAGTAACACGAATATTTGTATTAATTTATTTACAACCCACCCATTTTACTAAAAAACGAACTCTAATTTACCTACATTTATGAATCAAAATCATTTATTTTTAAACATACTGTATAGTGAAATTGCATAAGTGTGAGTACTGTGAACGTGCCAGCTTTAGTTAACTGACCTGTACGAGCAATTGTACCTGAGTAATGGGTATTCATATATATTTCTATAAATGTTACATATCCAAGTATCATATATGTATGTCTATCCGTAACCCTAGTATCCATCACATAAGCTTTACAGTGCTTACTCTGGGCTGGGCTAATTGGTATAAGTATATGAAATATTATTATTATTATCTCGACATAGTTATTGACTTAATAATTTGTGGAATAATGTATTATGACTTTGTTATTATTTGATTATTAAGAATTTGTTTAGTTTATTAACTGTCATTTATAGTAATACAATTAGAATAGTTAAATTATTTCTTGTGTTTTCAATTGTTTGTTTTCTGTCAATAAAAAAAGTTAATTTTACAATTATTGGTAGATATCTGTATAGTTTATTTTTTAGGGTTATTTATTTCAGTGCTGTGTTTTCACATGAATAATTTAAGTATGTAGTGTTTTCAGTTGAATGCCATTTAAGTTTTATAATTTTACATATATTTATTTTTGCATTTTTCAATGCTATCTTATAACATAAATTATTTTAATAGAAAAATACTAGATAAAATCGACTCGGCTCACAAGTGAATTCTCAGGTGGGAATCGAACCAGCAACCTTTGAAAATCCGGTCCAATGCTCTCCCGATTAAGCTACCGAGATTGCGGGTTCGATTCCCGCCTGAGAATTCACTTGTGACCCGAGTCAATATTTTCTAGTACTTTTCTGTTATAATAATTTTGTTCTCTTGTTTAAATTAGTTTTAATTAAATTCAAATTCAGGAATCTGGTGGAACTCTTTGCCTGAGTGTTTCCTGACAAATAAAATTTAGGGGTCTTCAAGTCACGAGTGAATAGGTATCTTCTAGGCAAGCGCGTCACATCCTAGATCGCATCGTTGCTTACCATCAGGCGAGATAGTGGTCAAGCGCATGCCTATTTTCTATAAAATCTCTGGCTCAACCTGACAATGAGTCAACAAAGCTAAGGTAAGAGTCCATTACGGGAACAAATCCGAATCTAAAAATACCACCAAGGGAAGGTGCCTCTCAAAGAATAATGAACCATTTCATACCTCAGCAATACAGATAAGCTTTTTGAAATCAGCCTACTTCGCAAGAAGCAGGCAAACAGCATTTTTCAAATTCCATTACTCGGCATTATAAGCCCCTATTTACAAATGCCCCAAATTATTTAACACACCTTCACAAGAGGGGCTTATTTGCTGTGTCGGACCGAATCCTGTATTCTGAAAGTGATGTTTGATACTCGAAAATGTTTAGGAATAGATTTGTTGGCGACATAAGCCGAAATTTTTAGGTATTTTAATAGAAACAGTTCAATCCATTTAATTCATAAAATTGTACAAACTGTGTAAACATTAAAACAAAACAAAGATAATTTACATTAATATATAGGAGAAAGGTAATCTCTGATTATTTTTGAAATTACGGAATTGGGCACAGAAGGTGGCAATCAGCGTCAACTAGAATTTTGACATTGTAATAACCTATGTTTTTTAGTTTTTTTTTTCATAATATTGATTGTTTAATTAATTAAATTTTAGCACAACATTATTGTATACCTTGTAAAAGATGGAAATGTAGTGAGACATTCTAAACCTCTCAACAATCTTTGTACAAAAATCAACCTACGTTTCACAAAAAAGATATTTGATTTGATTTGCTTTGAAACAATACAGACAAAGTACAAAGCTTTAGCTGTGACTAATCCCAAATAATGGCTTCTATTGCAAAATATATAAGTGTTATAGTTTACCAAACACTATCTTGGCAGTCGCATATAGACAATACATTTAAGGTTTCGAAATTATTTGTATGTTTAAATCACTTATTTATATAACAAGAACAGACGCCTTGAGCGTGTGCATGGGTAGGTCGGTAACGTCAGACTAAGGCGAACTTTCAGGGACCAAATAGAGGATGTCCTGAAAACAGGCCAGGTCAAAAGTCAAAAGTACCCTTAACCGACGAGCTTGTATGAAACGGCTGATGAGTGTTGAAGAAGCTAGAGATGTATGTCGGGATCGTAGTTAGTGGGAATCTGTGATTTCTGCCTAACCCTGCGGGAAAGGAAGATTTTATGTAGATGCCTTGAGCTTGAAAAAGCAAAAAGAAGCTTTATCAAGTTTTTTAGTTTTTTTTTCTTTATTTATCAGCCGCAAAGTTGCCTGTCTGGCGGTTTTCTACAGACTGTACTTTGGAGAGTGTGCTCAAGAGCTGCATCTGCTCATACTGCCATCTCCTTTTTTCCATCGGACATCCAGACGCACTGCAGGCTACCACCCTTTCTTGGTTGATATTCCTACCTGTCGCACCAAGCGCTTTTCAACATCCTTCATAACGCGCACAGCAAAGGAGTGGAACTCCCTCCCTGCGTCTGTATTTCCGAGAACTTATAACCCGTCTATTTTCAAAGCCAGGGTGAATAGGCACCTTCTGGGTTAGCTCGTTCCATCGTGGATTCTGTCATGGCCCCCGGGCTTGATTGGGATCAAGAGCAAACCCATCCTAAATAAAAAATCACTATAAATGCTTATACAATAAAACTTATTGACTATAGTCAACACAAAGGAAACCACTAGGGTATGTATATGTGTCTGGATTTTACATCGGGAATCCCAACATTTTACAATTGTATTATTTACAACATTCAGGAGTGCTTATGTGATAATTATTTTCTACAAACTATGTATCTATAATATCCAGTAATCATGTTTTATGTTTTAATTATATGTTTTACATCATATGTTTAAGCTCTTTTTTATTACGCATATTCCGCCGCGGGTAAACGGCACAGTTAGGTAGGACTTTCCTTTATCCCTCTACCCGGCCTAGTCCCTGGGAAAGTTTTGAAGACATACTCATTAAAAATCCGTGTATGTACCCTCAACTCTACCATAGATCCAGTAATGACCACAAATGTTCTACAAGCTCTAAATTTTCTGACACTGAAGTCTATTTGTGTGCTATTTATTTTTAGTAAAAAAGTGTGTGTGTGGAGTTTACTTCTTACGAACGATTGTCTTTGAACATGCACAGAAAATAATAAAACAAAACTTATAAATAAAAGTCAGAGGTGCACACGATAGGTTGCACACAAATTCAATAACGCTGTCATTCGATCACAAATATTAGTCTCCATATGTTTTTCATACCGGACGTACTATATGAAAATTGATTCTTAAAGAGTAAAATCCTAAAATAGTTTGGTTGCAGTTTAAAACTTAACAAATCCTTATTCTGACAACAATTAAAAGACGAAGAAAACACAAAATACTCTTACCTTGTTTCATTTGATTCTGTTTACATGTAAACATTCGTACTCTCGTTCGATCTATTTATACAATAAAATTAACAAGGAAACCAACATTGAAATACTATGACAGTGAAAGAGCGCCAACAGATTTGTTAAACAAACCAAAATAATACTTGAAATTAACTGGCTTTTTTTTACTCTTTTTCTATTCATCGTATCGTCAGAAAAGTCCTGTATTATGGGTTTTTAAACTTTTTTCAATGCAGCAATTCGTTTGCTAGATATTGAGCTGCAAAATGTAAAATTTTGTGAGAGATATTCTAAGTCTCTCCAACTAAATGGTTTGATTTAAAACCGCGAAAAAATTCACACCACTACCAATAAATAGGTTTTATTTATTTTTTGCGTAGAAACTTTTTTTTTTTTAACAGTTTTAGTTTCTCCAATAACAAAATAGGTCAGACAAACAAATGTGTGTATTTATTAATAAGTATTTTATTAAAATAAAACCAATTTAACCGAATTAATAACGCATAAAAAATATTTTTATCTATGTTTAGTTGCGAAAACTTCTCTAGCATCGGTGTGATTTGTAAGTCGATGAAACGAAAAAGCGACAATAAAAGAGACAGACACATAAATTCATAAGATTTAACGTAGGAGAAAATGAGATAGGAAGCATTATGTACGTGTGTTAATACGTGTTGGTGTGCGCATGTGTAGTACAAAGCTTTCAAGGCTTCATAACAACCGTGGTATTTTGTATACGTGTAAGTATAATTTTTGAAGGTTTCACTTCAACGTGTAAATTGCACACATGCTTTTTTTAATCTTGACGTTTGGACTATTTTACAAAAAAATAAAATAATTGTAATAATTTTAAAATTTTAGTGAATGTTTTTTTATTCTAATTATAATATTTAATTTTTAAATATAAAAGACAATTAAAAGCGTTGTGGCGTAATAGAGGTTTTAGCGTATTTATTCATTTTTTTGCATATGAAATGCCATATTTCTATAAGATTTAAAATACGCCAGTAAAAAAACAACGCCATCTTTGAACCATTAGGCATTATTGTAGCTGGTTCCATCTTAATCAATTCTTAGATATATATAAAAATATTACTTTCGATGTTAACATTGATGCTAGCTCATAGTAGAATTTAAATGCCGTTGTATATTTCTCTCTCGGTAGCTCAACGATCTGAGTACTCGCCCAGATAGCGAAAGGTAGGTTCCAATCCTATCTGAGGGCACGGAAATGTGCTTATTTCCTATGGGCGTATTTTAAATGTTAAAAAGGTTTCATCTTAAAGTGTTTAGGCACAGAAGTGTAAAAGCTGAGCTGTTATTTCGACATTACAAAAGATACTTCAATTTCAAATTGAAGAAAATTCAAGTTAATATATGAGTTTATTTCAGATTAGATCACGATTGTGAATTTTCGACATAAAAGAGTAATTTCGGGGACCAATTTAATTTTGGACGAGTTGTCATTTGACTTGTAAAATGGGCCATAAACCACCGTTCGGATCTAATACAGATTGAGGAGTGAAATATTGTTTTTAAGACCATCTGCTTTCTTCGATAAATTCAATTCCTATCAAGATATCCGGATTTACGGTTCAAAATATTCAATATAGAATTTATACTTTATTATAGTAATATTTCTTATTTTGAGAATAAATTCGAGTGCCTGTGTAGTGGCTTGTGTACAACGTCCTAAAAAAGGTGAAATAAAACTTTTTTGATAGAGCTTTATGAAGGTTAAATTGAACAAAAAATTCTTTTGGTATTAATAGAAATCAGCGAAGGTAAACCATAGCGCGTTTTACACAAGTATAGTGACATCTAGTAATACTATTTAGAAATAATAATGTATGAACATTATTTACATTAGTTTAAACAGCTTGCATGCATGTTCGATCTCTGGCCGGATCAATGGAGAAAACGAGCTTTTCAAAATAACTCTTGTCTGAGAGTTGTAGTACAATAGTTGTTTCTGTAACTAGGAATGTACTCGATTAAAATATTGTGAAGATGCATGACGACCATTAGCTTAGTCATCCTGTGATCACGGCTCCTGTAAAGGAGTCGAAATGTTATTAATTATAAAATATGCGCCAATATCCGATAAAAAGTTATTTTATTTATATTCTAGAAAATATACATATTATATGAGTAACCAACAGCACAAACTTGTTAAACTAGTTTAATTATCTATCTTAACTACTATATTTATCTGTAGGCTTGTCTGTTTGGTCTATCTGGTAAGGTCTGTTTTATGATTTATTGATACCATTTCTAATAGTTTTAAATTTTCTGTCTGTTTGTCTGTATGTTCTTCTATGAGTCAAGAACTACTTAATCTGTTACAATCAAATTAAGTACATAGTAAGAACAAGTAATGGCGCAAATGATAGGCTATATATATATATATATATATATATATATATATATCGTATCAGTAAAAACATTGCAGTCCTAGCTAATACTATAAATACGAAAGTTTGTTTGTTACACTTTCACGACCTAACTTCTCTATCGATTATCATGAAAATTTCCATACTCTTTGCCAGGGGTACAGAAAAGTACATGGGGTATCGTTTGGCCAATAAAGTAGGGTTCGAGAGGGATAGTAATATAACTTTAAAACATTAACACCAGCGAAGCCGTTGGTAAAAGCTGGTATAATAAATAATATTTTAATATGGGACAACATGACAATCATTGTTCTGAATTGTAAACAAGTTGAGTTCTTAATAAAACAGAATAATAAAAAAAAGTTGTGTGCAATTCACACCTGATAGAAGTAAAATATTCAAAAATAAATACGTACACGTATACAAAATACTACGGTTGTTGTGATGCCTTCTCTCAACCTTTGTACACAAACACGTATTGACACACGTACATAATGCTTCCTATCTCATTTTCTCCTTCGTTAAATCTTATGAATTTATATGTCTGTCTCTTTTTAATGTCGCTTTTCCGTTTTATCGATATTCAAATCACAATGATGCTAACAAAAAAAAAGTTTTTAACGTGCCACTAATTTGAAATGTTGCATGCAAGATATAATAGACGGTTGTAGACAGCACTTTAAAAATCTTAAAATTTTGACCATACCCTCACTATAAATATTGGAAATTTAAAAATTCGTCAGAAATAACGTGCACTCTCCCAAAATAATATATTGTTACACCGGAACAATAAATCTAAGACATAAAAACCGCTTCACCTTACCACAATCTAATCTGAAACTCCATAGATAAACACACTTAAACGCTATAAAAAATTGTAATAAATTTCCAAAATATATTGAAGATAAAAGTAATAAATTTTTTGTTTTAAAGAAAATTAAAGAAGTATTTATTGGAAAACTGTATTTTTAGGAGTTTTCGACTGTCGTAAACGGTGATAAATATATTGAAAAAAATATTGTTCCTAAGTATATTTTAAAAAGTAAAGTTTGACTTTAAACATTTCTTTCCCCTAACGGCTTTAACAATAAACATATTTGTACTATTTGTATTTGTGTTTTTTATACAAAAACACGTCAACTTTTTTGAAAAAATTTATGATTTTTTTAATATATTTTCGAGATACAATATTATTCTGTGTTACTACATAAGATATTTTTTATTATGGGGGAACGGGGACTTTCCGTGGTGACCTATTTTACAACGCCGAAAACAAGCTTATTGGTAAAATATTCAAATACATTCTCAAACTCAAAATATTCTCTAAAAATAAGTCTGAGATGATATTCTAACAGATATTTTATTAAAAAATATTCTATATTCTCCCATGGATCAGCTTCAATGGCTCAATGTCTGTTATCTTATAATTTCCCAAGTTCTTAACCGATTTTAAATTGTAATTTTTGTAGGGAATCGAATCAACACATTGAGGACCAGATTGTGACCCAGCCCGAATGTTGAAATTCACAAAAATAAAAAACTATGACCAAAAACATTGGCACTATGGGATTTCCCATTGAAACAGAAAGCGCGCGCTTTTTGAAGTGTTTCATTCTTATGGAATTTTAAAATTTACTAAACATGATTGTATTTTTTTTAGTATTACGCTTCGCTCCAATATATGATAGCGAAGCTTTATGCTAGCGACTGCACCGACCTAGTATTTAACTGTATGATTTTTATACCTAAAGAAAAATAAGAAGAAACAATGAACTTGTCTCAAGGTTGTGGAGGCACTCGAACTAACATCTCCTCACTATCCCGTCGAGTACTATTCCAAGCAAGTTGAATTTTTCTCTGTTATATTTTTTTTATATAACTCACGTCGATATTTTTTAATTAATAATCGAGCGAAACTCTCTTTTAGGCAACTCACAAATTTCGCTTGCCTCCATCCTGCTACTTAACGGTTCAACCGATTCGAACGAATATTGGCATGAACATACATGATTATAACCTGACGGACATAAGCTATATAAAAAAATATAGACTTTACCATGGAGGAATAATAACCGAAAGAAAAATTCAAAAGGTGATCACAGCCAAACCGTTGAGATTACATTGATGAAATTTGGCGCCAAAACTCACATCGTGGTCGTGACTAATGTGCAAAAAAAAGATTTGTAATTGGACATACCATCGAGGAATAATCACCCTTCAAAAATCTAATTGCTTCGCTCAGTATTTGCAAACAGCAGCATGTATTGCATACCTAGTTTATATTTAACATATAAAAATCTCACAGTTAAATAAATACTTAAAAACAAAAAAACTGTATTAAATTTAAAATAAATGATTTTCTGCGAGGTGTTTTTATTCTCTTTAAAAGAGTTATCTCTCTTTCAAAATTACTGTCATATCATTAGTATTACCGTATTTCCTTTACGGATGTTATTAAAATATTAATTTAACAGTATTAATTTATATTCTCCCACCTGTAAACATAACTGGTAACCGTCATATGAATTATGTAGCCAAGCGTTATGTATAATTAAATTGGATCGCGAATATTAAGTTTGGCATCGCCCGTCAGAGCAAGTTTATCACCATCCAAATTGTGGATAACTCAACTCAAAGTTTCGTCAACATTTGATATTTTAAGTAAATTGTTATGTAAACCATGATAAATCAATAAAGCTAGTTATTTAAATTTAAATGCAATGACTATTTTTTTTTTTAATACTAGCCAGCCACGCGTTGCTGTGGCACAGTAATTTTAATTTTATATTTTTATATTATTTATTTATATTTTATATACAGTAATATTTATTTTTCTTAAATAAAAGTAACCTAAGTTACTCCTTATTACATCAGCTACCTGCCAATAAAAGTCCCTTCAAAATCGGTCAAGTCATTTCAGAGATTAGCCGAAACAAACAGACAGACAGACAAAAATTGTAAGAAACGTTATTTTGGTGTATGTACCGTATATATATATTCATATGCAGGTAGAAAAAACGGTTATTTCAATATTACAAACAGACACTCCAATTTTATTTATATGTATAGATGTCATGTAAAAATAGAAAATTCATAAATGAATGGCTGTTTCTTGTTAAACGTTTATAAAAATGTTACTTTCGAATGCGAGTGTTTTCCTCTAATTAATGAAGCAACGCTAGCCTACAGAGTAAAAAAATACTAGGCGATGCAGTCGCTAAGCATAAAGCTACGCTAGCATCATATGTTGGAGCGGAGTGTAATACCTAAAAGATTTTTTTTTATTCGATGGGAATTTTTGCGAATTTCAAAATTCGGGCTCCGTCACAATCTGGTCCTAAGCCTGTTGATTCGATTCTACACAAAAATATTAAAATTGGTTAAGAACTTGGGAAGTTATGGCGTAACAGACATTGCGCCATTGAAGCTGATCCATGGGAGCTTCGCTTGTTCCGCTCGCTCCGCTCCAAAAAAAGTACAATAAAATTTCGAAGAACTCACAAGGCTCGATAGCTCAATTGGGAGAGCAGTGGATCGACATCAAAATGTAGCGAGTTGAAGTCCCGCTGAATAACTTTTGAGTCGACTCGATTTTCTATGAAAATTAATCTTATCACATAAGATTTGACGACCGTTTGGTGCAACGGTAGCGATCCTGCCATTCGCACCGAAGGTTCCAATCCCGGAGGGGCAGATGTTTGTGTGATGAATACGAATATTTGTATCTGAGTCTTGGATATTTATATATATATTTCTATTATTATTACATATCTATGTATCATATATGTATGTGTATCCGTTGCCCTAGTATCCATAACACAAACCTGACAGTGCTTACCTTGAGCTAGGCTAATTGGTGTGAATATAAGAAATATTATTATAAAAATAGCCTTGAAAATCTCAAAGACGAGATTAATACCTTGTTTTAATTTATTTTTGAGGCTTTATTTATATTATTAAAATCAATGTTTGTATGTTTATTCCCTATGCGTTCCGAAACCATTAATCAGATTGTGATCAAACTTTCACAGAGTGTTCTAAACACGCCCGCTACAGTTCCTGGTCCAAAAAATCTATATATAAATGAATTTAGTTCTAACATTTCCGCGCACTTAAAATTTCGAATAAAACACTGTTTTTACGCATAATTTATTTTAATATTTAATCCTGACCTTTCCACTCGTTTACAGGAGCCGTGATCAAATTCAAATTCAAAGGACAAGTATTGAGAACAAAAGATATACCTCTATATAAATAAAAGCAGTTCCCATTTTACCTAATCACAGACTTTTTATCTATTTATTGCATTGAAAACCACACAACGATCTCAATATTTACTATCCATTTAAAAAATAGCAAATTATATTAATAAAAACTATTGTTGAACACAGTCGTCATTTTTTTCGTTTCATCATAAATTAAATATTAATGTCATCTTAATCGATTATTAAACATTTGTAAATATGTTTCTTTCAATGGCAGGACATTCCTTCCCTTGAAGAGGCAACGCTGGCCTACATCGTAAAATAATAAAAATTTCGAAGGCTGCTTACAAAGCTCGGTAGCTCAATTGGGAGAGCAGTAAATCCAAAGGTTGCAGGTTCGAGACTCGCTTTAGAATAACTTGTACTGAATTCTTTTTTTCTCATATTTTTCTATTAAAGTTTATCACATCATATAAGATAATATTGAAAATGCAAAAAATATAAAAATTAAACCACTTTTCACGACCTCTTGATTATTATTTACTTTTTTTATGACATAGCATTAAATGCATAGATAAATAATATTATTGAAGTGAATGACATAATTATGCATATAATATATGAATATGCAATCCTATATCATAATCATACTGAGTCATTCTTATTGTTTAGTTTTTAATCAGTATGTAACTAAATTATCAATTATTGTACTTTAGTAATAAATAAATAAATATTTTTTACATTCACACCAATTAGCCTAGCCCAAAGTAAGCACTATAAGGCTTGTGTTATGGATGCTAGGGTAACGGATAAACATACATATATAACACATAGATATGTAATATTCATATAAATATATATAAATATCCATGACTCAGGTACAAATGCTCGTATTCATCATACAAACATCTGCCCCTACCGGGATTCGAACCCGGACCGTCGGTGCGAAAGGCAGGATCGCTACCGTTGCACCAAACGGTCGTCTTCAATAATATTGCTTATTTTGATATTATTATTAACGCAATTTGATATTATATTTAATTCTTATTTATTATGGACTATAATATGAATGTTGTAATTTGTGTTTTTTTATCAATTTATTGAAATGCTTTGATATGCATGTCGGACCTCCAGCGAAATATGCTGAGCTCCTTATAATTTTAATGATATTTTTATAATGAAACCATATTTCAGGCAATAAAATATCTTTACCTTTGTCTCTTGATAAATATGATATTGACTAATATTTAGATAACCTGTTTTTTGTTATCTTTTTTATAATTTACTAATTTCGCCGAACAAATATAGAATATCGATTTGTATTATTTGTCAACTGTATTTACTACCATATTGTCGGAAGTATAAGCTTATCTTATCCTATCTTTTGAAGCTCCTATATCATATAACATTCACCTGCAAAAAACGTGACCATGGTGCATGCAACTGCACCGAACTCTTGAAGCTTCGATACTTACTCTTGATACTTTTTATTCAAAAATATTTCCGTAAAAAAATCGATCGAATGTAAATAATACCAAGAATATGGTATTATTACGAAGAAGGTCATAAATATCTTGCAATTTTAAATTGGGCACTTTTTAAGCTACAAAATTTATATGGAAATTGTTATATAATCCATTCGCACTTTTAAGCAAAACCTTAAACGACATATTTTTGAACAGCAAATATCCTACACCTAGGCCAACTGCCTAAAACTAACTCTTTGTTAAAGAAAATGCTAAGTTATTAATAAATTCATCATCATCATCATCATATCAGCCGTACGACGCCCACTGTTGGACATAGGCCTCCCCCAAGGATCTCCACAACGATCGGTCCTGTGCTGCCCGCATCCAGCGTTTTCCCGCGACCTTAACCAGATCGTCGGTCACGTCGTAGTGGGCCTACCCACTGAGCGTCGTCCGGCACGCGGTCGCCATTCGAGAACCTTTCCGCCCCAACGGCCATCAGTCCTCCTTGCTATGTGTCCTGCCCATTGCCATTTCAGCTTCGCAATTCTTTGAGCTATGTCGGCGGTTTTTGTTCTCCTACGGATCTTATTTATATTTAGATTTATTTTTTAGATTTATAAATAATAAATTATACCTATAAAATTAAAAATAATTCCCACTGCTTCATCATTGTTTAAATATTTTAAAAGTGTAACAGTTTGTATATTGTTTTATGCGCCCCTCTCTAACGGGTTCCCCATAACACCAGCGCCATGGCAGTAACATGCTGTGGCATTATGCTGAGTGGAGGCCGATTCGGTAGCATATTAATAACTTCTACCTATAAAAATGTACTTTATTATAGACTAGCGGCCCATCCCGGCTTCGCATGGGTGGACAAAATTCTTTAAATTTTTTCTAGCATTAAATATAGCCTATGACACTCAGCAATAATGTGCCTTTCTATTGGTGAAAGAATTTTTAAAATCGGTTCAGTAGATCCCGAGATTACCCCTTACAATTTAACAAATATACAAACACACAAACTTTACTTCTTTATAATATTAGTATAGATAAGTGTATTATGCTTCGAATTAATAATTTTTCTTTCTTTCTTTCTTTCTTTCTTTCTAATTTCAGATAAGTAAACGAAACATATTTAAACAGAGACAAATATAACAATAATACTATTTCTTACATTCACATAAATTAAGGCTTTAATTATCTATACATATAAATAAAATTGGAGTCTGTTTTTAATTTTGAAATAAACTTTTTTTACTACGTGCATATGAATATATATACGGTACATACACCAAAATAACATTTTTTACAATTTTTGTCTGTCTGTCTGTCTGTCTGTTTGTTCCGGCTAATCTCTGAAATGGCTGGATCGATTTTGACGGGAATTTTATTGTCAGGTAGCTGATGTAATAAGGAGTAACCTAGGCTACTTTTATTTTAGAAAAATAAAATTACTGTGCCACAGCAATGCGTGGCTGGGTCAGCTAGTATCAAATAAATTGTTCTGAATCCAAGTTAAATAGTTAAAGCACTTGTGTCATTAAATGAAACAATAACTGGCAATACCCAGACCAGATCCCATATAAAAAAATGTTTCTCTGCAGTCATTCAGCCGGGTTCGATACCCGGGATTTGGAGTGGTAGATACCATATGTTCGAGCCACTCGACCACAATTTTGACTTTAACGTGTAAATAAATATAACTTTCCTTGTAAGATATATTATTTCCCTTGTTAAGAATGTTTAGCTTATCTTTGAGTCTCGTATACAGTAATCCTGACAGCGGAACTGTATCTTACTTAACCGAAAGCCTTGATGAAACTGGGCACGTTTCCCTTGTGCCTACGTCATACGTTTGAGTGAACGGGCGAAAGGGACGGTCATATTTTCAGTCGAACGAAAGAAAGGGATGAGTGGAAAAGCCTCGCCAAAGAGTAGATATGGGCATTTCGTTTGTAGAATGGATTGGGAAATGGTTTCTCTCAGAGGCATTATAAGTTAATAGTTCAATTTAGCTTAAATTACTTTTGGTAATAGTATTGCTATTAATTTGATTAATATGTTTACTATAAATTATTATTATAATCCAATCAAATAGTAACATAGTTTGTCAGTACTAAATTGTTACTTACAATTATATATATATATATATTTATAAATAAATCATATTTTGCATACCGGTTTTCTTGGTATGGCCACTTTAAGTCCCGAATTTGATTCCCGGCCAGGTCAATATAGAAAATGAACTTTTCTATATTGGTCCGGGTTTGAAGTTAAATAAAAAGAATCCATTTTTATGAATATCATTCCTATGGTGATCATTTTAACAAATCGTAGTCATATTTCTGTTTGAATTATCTCTATATAAATTGTTAAAATCCTATTTTATGATAACATTGTTTGTAGCTTTAAGTATATCACTAAAACCATGATAAGACAACTCATCTGGTGGGTACGCTTGTTAAAAACGAAAAATTTGTCGATTAAACTTTTTATTAATAAAATCATTATTACCTAATAATAAAATGAAGTATCTTATCTTTTGATTCTTAACTAATGTTTTATGAATATAGCAAAATGGCGTCTAGTACCTGAGAAGTGTTTCGTATTTTCAATATTAAAAAACTTGTACTACAAAACATATAAAAGTTTGGTTTCTTTACCCTAATTGCACTATTTTGATGGTACTGAAAAAATATCCAAGACTACTGGTAATAAAATCTATGATGATATAAGAATGTTTAAGAAAACGCAATGAAAGTAGAGTTAGAAGAAAATTATATAGATGCCTAAATAATTACTTAAATTATTGTCAAGGCGGCAATAAGAGTGAGACAAAGAAAACAATGAAGCAATAATTGATTGTAAACTTATGTCTGCTATTGTTCTCGTCAGAGTTTGGAGATAATTATCTGTAACATAGGAGAGTAACAATATTAATGTATTTTGTTCTTCTGATCATAAACTTAGGATATTGAGATTTCAATTCACAGTTATTTTTAAGAATAATTTATAATTCTTCAATTACATTATTGATAATAATAATACATGTAATATAATATTTCTTTTCATTCATACCGATCACCCTAGTCCAAAGTAAGCTTGTGTTACGGATATTAAGTTAACGGATAAACATACATATCTATACATATAAATAAAATTGGAGTGTCTGTTTGTAATATTGAAATAACCCTTTTGTACCGTATATATATGAATATATATACGGTACATACACCAAAATAACATTTTTTACCATTTTTGTCTGTCTGTCTGTTTGTTCCGGCTAATCTCTGTAACGGCTGGACCGATTTTGACGGGACTTTTATTGGCAGGTAGCTGATATAATAAGGATTAACTTAGGCTTCTTTTATTTTTAGAAAAATCTTTCATTTTAGAAAAATAAAATTACTGTGCCACAGCAACGCGTGGCTGGGTCAGCTAGTATGATATATAGATATGTAATATAAATAGAAATATCTGTAAATACCCATTACCGCTAAGGAGTGGAACTCTTTGCCTGAGTCTCTGTTTCCTGATAAAAACAATTAAGGGGTTTCCAAGTCACTGGTGAATAGACATCTATAATATCATCAAATAATATCTTCTAGGCAGGCGCGTCACATCGCTCGCATCGTCGCTTACCATCGCGATAGTGATCAAGAGACTGCCTAGTTAGTATAAAAAAACGTCATTCGTAATACAAAAGAAAGATTTCGATGCAGACTGCTTTGTTCAAGATCTACGGTCTGAACTAATAGGTTATGACAGATATTTATGACTCAGTTAAATTTATACATTTCTTAAGACGATGTTGAATAATTCCTCAATGAAAATATAATAAGAAAGCTTGGATTTTGGTACTCATAATAAAAAACAATATTTTTTGGCGCTTCAATCTTCTTTTGGCGTGAAATTTTTCATGTAACGGAAGTTATGCACGCAGCATGCAACATTAAAGCGACACCATGAAGTTAGCTGTTAAATCGAACAGGCTAACTTCAAGATATTCATTTCGAAATTAAATTAAATAACTTGTACCGTACACTCACGATTTTTTCATCGCCAGAACGTGGTTTATTACCTTATCAATAAAGAAAAAACGAACGCAAAACATTTTGACGACCGTGCAACGATAGTTATCCTATCTTTCGCACGGTCCTGAGTTCGAGTCTCAGAAGGAACAAATGTTTGTGTTATGAATACGAGCATTTGTACCTGACTCATGGGTTATATATTTATTTCTATGTATCTATATGTATATCTATCCGTTACCCTAGTATCCGTAACACAAGCCTTATATTGCTTACTTTGGAATAGACTAATAGGTGTGAATGTAAAATTATTATTTCTTTGCTAAAAAAATTGTAATAGATTTCAACGTCTGACAGAAATAAAAAGGTCATATTATAATTTACCTAATTTACACAACAACGCGTCTGCGGAGTTTTCTCACGGCGCATAATCTTTGACATTATCAGAGATTCAAGCTCAGTCTGGCTCGCGGCGTCTTTCAGTGCGCATCTGTGTTATTTTTCATATAATTGTATGAAATATGAGGCCGTGTGTGTGTGTGTAGTGTACTGTGTTTGTATAAGCAAGTCTGGGATTATCTGTGTTTGTAGGTAAGGTCACTACAATATATACCTTTACGTTTTCGTAACAACTCTTTGTTTTTCAAAGGATATATTCGATTCTTTACACGTTTTTTTTTATTGAGGACTGATTTAACAACCCGTTAAATACGCTGAAAGCGTTTGTTATTTTATACGCTTTATTTTTTGTATACAGTTTTGTTACAAAAAATAAGCCTGATTGTAATTATTTATTTAATACGATTATCATTCATGGTGACGTTGGTAAATATTGATTTGGACGATTTAATAACACATTTTATTAAAACCTTATTATACACGGTCTGTAGAATTTTTTATATATTTTTTGTATTTTGGGCCTTTCATCCATATGGTTGTATTCCATTGTATCTTCTAACAATAAGATGCCAAGGTTGCATTTAGTATGTAAAACATAATATGACGTTTTTTTATAGGTTTATATGCTGAAATATGTGCTTCTTTACTAATGAGGTACTTCAGTTGATATTAAAATATTATATAATTAATGATTTTCAGTTAATTAAGGCCATGTAATAAATAAATTAAAAACTAAATGATTTCTTTATATGGTAGTATATTCTTACAATATATAGTGTGTATATTAGTTCATAGATTTATTATATATGAACTAATATTATATTATATTACGTAACTTTAATAATTGGTAAAAGATTGTAAAAAAATTAACGAAATAAATTATATTATTATTATTTTTTGTATAGAAAAAGATACATTATGTATTTACAGATTTCCAAATAGAACAATTATAAATGTCCTTTTTTAAATTTATAATGAAATAATTAAATGATTTTTCTTAAACTTTCACCAGTTAGGCAAACCGAAAGAAAACACTGTCAGACTTGTGTCATGGATACTAAAGTTACGGAATTCCTTACATATATTATACATAAATAAGTAATGTTTATAGAAATATATATAAATACCAATGACACCAATATAAATGCTCGTATTCACCACACAAACATCACCAACCGAGACTCGAACCCAGAACCGTCTACGCGAAAGGCAGGATGGTTACCATTCCATCAAACGGTCGCTAAATGTACAAAGCATTATTAATTTCAAAACAATAAGTGTATCTAGTAAATGTTTTGGAAGATAGTAGAGTATATGACGAATATTACTTTAGTTATCCTATGAGCAGGGCTCCTGTCTAAAAGTCAAGATTAAATACATTAAAAAACACGAAATAATGCGAAGTAGTAAGAACAATAAAATAATGGTTAAAAAGATTTTATTTCATTGTTCTTTTTTATCAAAAATTAATAAAAAAATCTAACAATCCAATTCCAGTAAATAATAATATCTCTTCCATTCACACCAATAAGCCTAGCCCAAAGTAAGCACTGTAAGGCTTGTGTTATGGATACTAGGGTAACGGATAGACATACATATATGACTAGGCGATGCAGTCGCTAAGCATAAAGCTACGCTAGCACCATATATTGGAGCGGAGCGTAATACCAAAAAAAGAAAAAAAAATTTTTTTTTCCGATGGGAATTTTTGCGAATTTGATTAAACTACCTAAGCGTGTTGATTTAATTTAATCGGTTAAAAACTCGGGAAGTTATGGCGTAACAGACATTGCGCTATTGAAGCTGATCCATGGGAGCTTCGCTTCGCTCCGCTCCAATAAATAAATAGATAATATTTATAGCAATATATAAAAATACCCATGCTTCAAATACCAATGCTCGTATTCATCACATAAACATTACCATTCGTGACTCGAAACCAGGACAGTCAATGGGAAAGGCAGGACAGGCAGTTACAACTGTCTTGAATATAACACAGTATAATTTAACCTGAGTATTATTATTATAAAATGATAATTATTAGTAGTAATAAACTATAATATATAATCTAAGATCACAGTTGCTTATGTGTTTGTCTGTCCGCTCTTTTTCCATTGTATCAATAACGTTATCATAGCAACGCGTTAACCGCAAGTAGTTCGTCTACCGGACGCTAGATGGCGCTAACTAAAAAATATTTCATAATAGAAAAAAATTAAGATTTTTTGTCCATACACTATAAACATAAAAAAACTACTCTAACCTTATAAATGAGGCGTTTATTTTGTTATATATAACTAACTGACCCAGTCACGCGTTGCTGTGTTATAAATTAAAATGAAACCTTTTTTGTCCTAAGTAGGACCAAATTCAGCAAAATAAAAAAAAATCGGTAAGGCTGTTTCGGAGTTCGTCGCGGTCAAACACTGTGTCAGGGATTTTTTATGTATATGGAACTCTTTCCCTGAGTCTGTGTTTCCTAATAAATATAATTTAGAGGTCTTCACGTCACGAGTAAACAGGTATCTTCTAGCGAGATAGCGGTCAAGCGCTTTCCTATTCACGATAAAAAAATAAAAGGCTCCTTTACAAGCCGTGATCACAGGATGACAGCACCAAATGCTTTTGTTACCCTATAGATATGTTAATGGTATTGTGACAGCTAGTTTTCTAGTAGTAATAGATAGTACTTTGAATATTTAAAAGCACGTATCCATTTATCTAAATAAATAATAATAAAAATATTTTTTACATTCACATCAATCAGCCTATCCCAAAGTAAGCACTTTAAGGCTTGTGTTATCGATACTAGGGAAACGAATAGACATACATATATGATACATAGATGTGTAATATTCATAGAAATATACATAAATGACTTAGGTACAAATGTTCGTATTCATCACACAAACATCTGCCCCTTCCGGGACTCGAACGTAGGACCGTCGATGCGCAAGGCAGAATCGCTACCGTATATAAATATTTTTTGATTGTTCAACTTAAAATACAACTCAGTATATAATAGTTGGAGTGAACATAGTTTATCTTTTGCTATGAAAAGTTAAACGATCTAAGGAAAGATATCTTTAACACAACAGGAGTATTATGTTACGAAGCGTTTGATAGAAAACGTGGGAGTTCGTCGATTTTGTATGTATAATATCCTTAAATCAATGGTGTAGGTGTAACACTTTAGTGATTTCCATGAAAAACTTCAATATCCTATATATTTTTATAGAACTATAGAAGAATAAATCGAGTTGGCTCCCATTCTCAAGCGGGAGTCGAATCCGCAACTTTGACTAAACGAGAAATGAAACTTAATAACTCCTTATGATATCATAAAAAAAAATATTTTTATAATAACCAATGTTGGAATGCATTAAAGTTCCATTATTATATATTTAACTTTTATATTTTAAGTAATTATGACTAGGAAGTATTCAAATTGTCTCAGTTTTCAGGCGGGACATGAACCTTTATACTTTCTCTCTCCAGTAGAAATTTTTTACTCTTCCAGTTAATAAGACTTGAATAAACGATGGATGTAATAAGTTAATACGTTACCACTTCATGTATTTTTCTTATTAAAAATAAATTCCAGACAAATTCCAGACAGCTCACAACTATCATTTAGTACTAAACTAAGCTGAGCTTGTACTATGGGTACTAAATAATGTATATGTTAACGGGACATACAAATGTACAAAAAAAAAAGTAGGAATTATATATAATGATGGATTTGTAATCCATCATTATATGTAATTCCTGGCAAATGTATGTAATTCCTAAAATCGCACGGAAATGTGTGAAATAAATTATATTATACACGTTTCCTAGGAAATCTATATATTTCCTAAATAGCAATCGGAAATGTAAAACATTTGAGATATTGATGGGTACGCGGGGACAGCGGGACGAGGGGAGGGTATTGCTTTAGGTTAGGTTAGGTTATAAGAATAATATAAGTTGATTTTGTGATACGTTAAAAGTTAATAGATAGTTGATTTTTGAAGCATTAATCAGTAAGATAATATGAACATATTATATTTTACGGTATGACTGTTACCCGATTGTCTCAATGAGTGCTAAAATAAAAATTATTATTCTCATTTTAACAACGTGTTTTTACACGACAACCACAACAACATAGCATTTATTTTATAAATTCCCTATTACGATATTGGTATTATATACAATTCCGAGGAAATTTACACATTTCCTAGGAAATCTATCCATTAAATAGTATTTCAAACAATATTTTATACATTTCCTTAATAATATCGGAATTGTACACATTTCCTAGGATTTGTATACAATTCCTTGATTTCATACATTTCCGGTAACATATACAATACATAAATAGGTATGTAAACGACCATGACTTGATGACAAATGCTTATGTTCATTACACAAACATATGCCCCTACCGGGATACGAAGCCGGGACCTTTGGCGCAGAAGGTAGGATCGCTGCCATTGCACCAAGCAGTCTCCCAATATAATGGACGTTCTTTAAGTCGGTCATATTATGGTTGAGATAAACTTTAGTCGAGCCACTGTCTGTGATTTGCGATCGCATTTGTGAATCTGTATGCGGATTGCGTAACTCTCTTGCTTACAATTCTCGTTTAAAATCAATGAAACAGTTTGTGATTATAAATTACGATTTAACTTAATATAAAAGAATTAACAGACAGTTTAAAAATCTAAAAATTTTGACCCTAACTTCACAGCAAATTCCTCAAAAATAACATTCATTTATTCAAGCAAAAGACAGCTACTCGGGAACAATGAATCTAAGACATAAAAACTGTTTATCCTTACAGCAATCTCATCTAAAACTCCGTAGTTCGGGAACACGAGTAAACGCCATAAAAATTATAATAAACTTCCAAAATTTTATTTAAAATGAATTTACTAAGATACATTTATAAGAAATTAAAGGAGTATTCGCTAGAAAGCTGTTTCTACGCTATGCAGGAGATCTAGTGTCGTAATTAATAATTAAACAATATATATACTGAAAAAAATATACCTTATTATATCTTATAAATTACTTTAACTTGAAATATTGTAGTGCCCTAAATAAAATGAAAATAACTTTATTCAAATGCACTTAAAATAAGTTGTTTTGAATCGTTTAACATTTTTAACTACCACCCATTTAACTGACAAGAAGAATAGGCGCAAGAAACTCTTCAGTTTTAACAGAAGTAACGACATTTACAATATAATACGTCGTCACCAGGCATAATCCACAAAATAAAAAAAAAGCAAAATTATTTTCTTATTACAATAATAGTAGTGTTATGATATCATTATTTATTAGATTACAACAAAGTCAACAAGCATCTGTTTTAAGTAAGTGTCCCTGAACATTGCAATAACATACAGAGAATAAACGACTTTGAGAAAGCAACAAGATGTGTATTTAGTGTAAAGGGGTTCATGATGATACTTCCGCTAATATTACCACTATTAGTATTTGTATTTGACAGTTTCAGAGTTCCTCTGATAGCAACCCGTTAGCAACTAAAACTGTCAAACTAATCCATAATAGCAAAAGAAACAATCATTGATTTTAAACAAGTATTGGTAGCAACAGAGTAACGTTATTATTCTGCTGTAATTCGAATGTTTGACAATAAAATTAAGTATACATTTTCAATATTCATTGTGATAATTTGCTTTGCAACGTTTAAATAAGTATTTGACTAACATCCGAACTATTATTCAGTGGTTAACACATTAAAATATTAAATCACACCTCTGATCTGAGGTAAGTAGTCAGATAAATACGAACATAACTTATTTCTTTCATCTGTTGTTAACCGATTTTCTTTTTTTTTTTTAGCTACTAGCCGTCACCTAATAGGCTAAGAATTATTTTTTTCATTAGTGTTTCATGTTTTATTAATAAATTGATTTGATTGTCATTAATCAACCAATTATTTCAGATTTTTTGCAAAAAATACGCATCCTAGTCCTGTCCTAATACTCGGCAAAGCGGACGGGTGACGGCTAGTCAGTATATAAACGTAGTTTCTACACTTAACTGTTGGACTGCCAAGTTCAATTTTCTTTTTTAACTTTCCACGCTCTTATTTAGTTCTTACACTTCCGAGCACATTACACATTTGAATAAAACACTTTTATACGGATTTTGCGCATATTTTATTTTATATTTAATCCTGACGTTTCGACTCCTTTGCAGAAGTCGGATGACTAAGATAATGGTTGTCATGTATTTTATACTACCTTCACAATATTTTAATCGGGCACGTTCTTAATTGTTATTATATAAATCAAATTGTTTTATTTTTACATTTTATTTAGTTATTAAATTCTCATTACGATTACATTGTATACTACCGAGTCTACTACCAGTTCGGAAATTGGGAGGCCCTTCCGAGAAGAACTGGCGAAAGAAACTCGGGCAGGGGGACCGACCTCCATCTTACTGTTATTATTTGCAAAAAGAGCTAACTACATCATCAGGTCTTGCAATGTGTGTTTTTAGAGGTATTAATTTAAAAATTATTGGATCCCAAGCAGGTTGAACGCTCCAACCTTCGTCTCTATTGAAATTATAATGTTTCCTGATTTCAATAGCCTCGCGTAGCATCCTAGGAACAAATCTTTGTTCTTTAGCGAGAATTTTAGGTTTATCGAAACGAATGTAGTGGCTTGGCCATTCAAAACGTTCCACGTTCTTATTTTGAAGTTAAAGAATTAATTATTTTAGTTAAATACAAAAAAATATCCGTTACCATAGCAACCCACCGAATAAAATAAATCCATTTATGTTTATAAAAGAAAATCCAAAAAAAAATAAAGGGTCCCTCCAATCCAAAAAGTAAGCAGCTAAACCATCAAAAGATTTTCCCGCGTCGATTGGGCATGGTTCCATACCGATAGGTTTAGTAGTTTTGATGTGATTGCGTGACTAAGAGAAGCATTTTCATAGATATATACATATATACATACTATATATATACATTACCGTTTCGTCAATATATTATCGTATCTACCACAATTTTCTTTTATTTAATCCAAACCGCTCGTGTAAAGGAGTCGTAAACTCCTTTACTGGCCATCGTGAATCAAGTAATATTAGTTTTACGGCTTCTGTAAAGAAATCGAAAAATCGAAACGTCGGGATTAAAAAAAAGAATAAACTAGACGTGAATCTCGCAAAAGTGTGAAATTGTTTTTGTAGAGTCGACGATCTGTTCAATGTTATAATACGAACCTTTTCACAGAGAATCTAGATTTCTTGAAGAACTAAAGTCACGTATTTGATTCTATTACCGTGAAGATTTTATTATACGATACAACACCTGGAAAATAGGAAGTAATGGAGTTATCGACGAGCATGAAAATGTAGGGAGAACCAATTTCTAAAAATGAAATGTACTATAAATAGCTATATAGCTCTTTCGTCCGCCATATATTATAAATTTCATTGGAATGATTACAGCTCATTTCGTTGCCTGTGTTATTAACGATGTAGTTTATGTTAAAATGTGAAGTGTGATAGCGCAGTGGTTTTGGCATTCGGCCTATAATAATGGTAGCTAAGCACCTTTTGCAAAGGCCGGTTAACGGATGGGTGACCAACATTTTTTTTACAAACCTTCGTATAAAGAATTAAATATAGCATACAAAAATGTTATATTAAATTAAAAATTAATATAAATTATAAATAAATAAATAGTAGAGTTATAAACCCAAGTAGCTAAAGCAATAATATTATGGAATTCAGATATCGCTGTACTTCAGCACCCAGACCCCAGCTAATATAGAAAAGTTCGTTTATTACATTGACCCGGCCGGGGATCGTACCCGGGACCTCGGAGTGGCTCTTACCATGAAAACGGTATGCGAGCCAATCGACCACGGAAGTCTTCAAAAAGTTATTTAAAGGAGACCAATGTTGATTATCTTACAAAATTATGAAGTTTTAGATTTATATCCCTCTGTATTTGTACTATTTTCTGGATAACATATAGCCTATGTATGTACTTTTCTGTACAGAAAAGTGTATGCAAAATCGAGATGATTGATTAATTAAGGGTGTAAGTGTTACAAACAAACTCACTTTAGATTTTTAGCGATATTACATATAGCCTATCATTTGCGCTATTATCTGTTCTTAACAGATACCAAATTTTATTGCAATCGGTCAACCCGTTTTTGACTTATATAAGAACATACAGACAGACAGACAAAATTTTAAATATATTAAAATTAGTATCAGTGAGTCATAAGACGAATATTTATCATAAAATTAATCTAAAAAAAAATTACAACAGAGCTTGCAGATTTATCTAAGAGTATAGGTGTATACTTAATGTAACTCTGGCACCGAGGAGGCAAAATATGTACAAGTTGAAGATACAAAGACCAGACAATTAATAACCGATTTTCACACTCATTACTGTATATAGAGTTACTTGGTTCATAATGATATTTATACTTTCGACTACACTACAAAACTCCGCCATATTACATATTATACCGCTTAAGTATACCGCTAGGGAGTGGAACTCTGCCTGAATCTGATTCCTGGCAAATACATTTTAGGGGTCTTCACGTCACTAGTGAATATGTATCTTCTAGGCAAGCGCGTCATATCCTAGCTCACTATAGTACCGTACAATAGTAATTTTGGTCACCCATCCGTAAACTCGCCTTCGCAAAGATTGCTTAACTTTCGTAATAGTTAACCTAAGTGTTTATTTGGAAAGCCTCTTAGGCAGGTGATTTGTTACCATTAGCTCGATGAATGGTCTTGATAGATATCCCTCTTTTTCCTTTTCTGTAATAATATCGTGATGGATCACCTCATGATTTTGTCTCACTTGAATGTGAAATTGCGTTTTTCGTGGTCCTGATCTTATTATGTTTTATAGTGATGTTATATATTACAAAAATATGTTAATTGTGTACATGAATGCCTCCTTGATCGAGTGGTACACTGGTTTCTATGGTATCACCACTCCAAAGTCCCCGGATCGATAAAGAAATCGAACTTTTTCAAACAGAATCGTGTCTGGTTTTCGTGGTACAGTCGTTGTTTCTGGATTCCATAACACAAATTCCATCAGCTATTTAGGTTCAAAGCAATGTACGTGATGTTTCCTTTTTTATTTTTTTATTTTTTACTTGATTTGTGCATATAGCCAGTGTCAAGTAAATATAATTGACAGTTATTGAGTAATTTCTTTTCTTAATTTCATGACGATGACTGAACAGTAAAATATCCCTCCTCCCCCTAGGTTTCAGTAAATGTGTAGGGTTTTACTGTGGATTTCTTGAGAGTGCAGGAAAAGTCAACTTCCGCTGCTTTGTTACACTTGCCAACACTCTTGCATGTTCAGAAACTTAGTGCTACGCGAGGATTGGGACGGATTTTACGCGAGGACTTTGTTCCTAGGATGCTACGCGAGGCTATTGAAATCAGGAAACATCCTAATTTCAATAGAGACGAAGGTTGGAGCGTTCCACCTGCTTGGGACCCCATAATTAATAAATTAATACCTACAAAAACACACATTGCAAGACCTGATGATGTAGTAAGCTCTTTTTGCAAATAATTAAACAGTAAGATGGAGGTCGGTCCCCCTGCCCGAGTTTCTTTCGCCAGTTCTTCTCGGAAGGCTCTCCCAATTTCCGAACTGGTAGTAGACTCGGTAGTATACAATGTAATCGTAGTGAGAATAAATTAAATAACTTAATAATATGTAAAAATAAAACAATTTGATTTATATAAAATAATTTAATAATTAGGAACGTGCCCGATTAAAATATTGTGAAGGTAGTAGAAAATACATGACAACCATCATCTTAGTCATCCTGTGATCACGGCTCCTGTAAAGGAGTCGAAACGTCAGGATTAAATATAAAATAAAACATGCGCAAAAATCCGTAAAAAAGTGTTTTATTCTGATGTGTAATGTGCGCGGAAGTGTAAGAACTAAATAAGAAACTTAGTGGTTAATAATCCACCATTATTACGCACTAAAAGCCACAACAACATAAATTTTAACATGAGAAACAAAACCACCAACGTGACGCTTCCCGCTGCTGCCAAAAAGTTCGTAATGTTATCTTATATTTATAAACTTTTCGACAGCGGTTGTTAATGGAAGCCGTAGGTAACTTCTAGATATTCCATTAAAATATCTCTTTTTTTGGTTTATTATTTTATATTGATTTGTTCCTTAGACGTCGACCTCTTAAATGCATCTTCGCCTGCGCGGTACAGGGGCACGAGGATACGAGGCGACAAGGGGGGGTATGAAACAAGGGGGGAGCTGCACTATGCGCGCCTGCCGCCCGCTACCCCCGCGCCTCTATACCGCGCAGGCGAAGAACAATATAATTTGTTAATATTTATAATTCGTTTTTTAATTTCTACCATCAAGTATCATTTAAATAATCACAATAAACCAATACATAATTATAATGAAATAACCAATACATAATCACAATAAATACATATTACAAATACAATTAAAATTAAATTTAATTACTAAAATAAATAAATTAAGCAAGCTCACCAGAAGGGAAGCCGTTGGCAGCTGTGACCAAGACTATACTTGGTTACAATAAATACTGGTGTCAAACAGGACCCATATCTCCTAGCTATACAGGCAAATACTCTTGCAATTAAGCTACGGAAACCACGATAGACCCGTTGAATCTCTTCAAGTATATCTTAAGTTGATGCGTCATCTGTTCATATTCTATGCACTAATACCCACAACATCGAATGTAATACTTTTACTGGTATCAAACAAACCATAAAGCCGAAACAGCTTATTATAAGTAGGCTGTTTAAATGACTCTTAGGCCGCGCGGTACAGGGGCGCGGGGGTACGGTGACAAAGGGGGGTACCGAGACAAAGGGGGGTTCGGAAAAAGGGGGGAGGCTGCGCACTTTGCGCGCCTCCCGTATACACTCCACTCGATCCACTTTGTTGCCGTACCCCCGCTCCCTGTACCGCGCAGGCGAAGTCTCATTTAAGCAGTCTACCAATAAATGTAAAAAATTAAAACATGTTTCATTAATAAGACATGAAGAAGTACTTTAATAAATGAAATATTAAATAAATAAGTAATAAAAATTTAATTAACCCTCCATAATAAGCTAAACAAAGACCCCATCTTTAGTACGTCATTGAGGCTTAAAATCGGTCCACTCCTTTAAGAGAACATCTCGGCCGAACAACATTAAAATGTCTATTCAAAAACACTTAAAATAAGTTGTTTCGATCGTCCAACGTTTTCACCTACCCATTCAGGATTCTTTTCACTGACAAAAACAAACGTTCAAGAAACTCGTCAGCTTTAACAATTGTTTTGACTTAACAGTAATTTCTTGCCCCCATTCTTCTTGTCAGTTAAACAACTTATTTTAAGTGTATTTGAATAAAGTTATTTTTCAATTCATTTATTTAATTGATAACGGTTGCAATATTTATACATCTTAATAATAAATAACGCAAAAAATATTATTCTATTATCACAGTTGTATGTGTTATGCTTCCATAATATCGTTGATTACAACAAAGTCAACAAGTATCTGTTTTAACAAGCATATTCAAACATTGCCATGACAGATGATAAGATTAAAAAAGTTAGAAAACCAAATAGAGGTAACTTATTAAGTAAAGGCTGTTTTCAAAGGTATATAATAGCTTTATTTATTTCTCGCACTCACAATATTAATAAAAATTCTTTAAGTATGACGTTATATCATCAGTTCTATATTTAACATCAATATCTACCATCACCAATGTACGTTCTATAATACTTCTTTAGGTTACCCAATAGTATTCAACCCATTTTCAACTTCATTGCAATGGCTTATTGCATAAAAATTGTTTTACAGTGGAATCTCTATTACTCGAACCTCGTTAAGTCGAAAGCCTCAGTAAGTCGAAAAAAAATGCCATTCCCTTCCGCTGAATACCTAAATACGCGA
Source organism: Calamotropha paludella (assembly GCA_927399485.1). NCBI lineage: Eukaryota > Metazoa > Arthropoda > Insecta > Lepidoptera > Crambidae > Calamotropha > Calamotropha paludella. The sequence continues at coordinate 23,360,662 of OV656817.1, read as the reverse complement.
TATCTCGAATTATTCGAACAAAATGTTATTTCCCTACGAAGTATTGATGATACATATTTATACTCTATAACTCGAATTTCAAAAAGGAGACTCCGTAAGTCGTAGTTAGTAAAATGTAATGACGCCTTACTTGGAATTCCCCGAAATAATAGCAATAAAATCCAAAATGATGTTCGGGGTTCGGGGCTTCTAATCTATTGTTTTTGTCTTGTACACGTGCAATGAATGAATACATTCATGAAACTTTCTAAGTAACACAGCTGTGAACGTGATGTATGTTCCTTGTCGACACAGGACACGATTACTGTTGTAAGTTGAATTATTTTTCAAATTCGACTCTACAAATCGAAATATACACTTAGGAATCTCGCCTCTGTAAGTCGAAATTTCAGCAGATAAGTCATATGTATCTCGAAGTTCTTGTTAAGTCGAAAACTCGTTAACTCGATTTTTTTTGCATTTCCCTTGATATTCGAGTTATAGAGATTCCACTGTAATAAATTGGGAAATGTAAGATACATGCACGCCTATCACACGTTTAAATTAACAGGATTTATATCTCAGCCAAAATTCTAACAAAAGCAAAATCTTATATATAAAATTCTCGTGTCACAGTTTTCGTTCCCATACTCCTCCGAAACGGCTTGACCGATTCTCATGAAATTTTGTGAGCGTATTGAGTAGGTCTGAGAATCGGCCAACATCTATTTTTCATCCCCCTAAATGTTAGGGGTAGTCCACCCCTAAATTTATTTTTTTATTTTTTAGACAAAATTTTTAGTTTCTATTTTTTTATGATACAACATATAAAAATACATACAACCCTAAATTTTCACCCCTCTACGATCAACCCCTATTTTTTATTAATTAATTAAAAACTTTTCCTAGAAATAATATACATGGCAAAACAACGTTTGCCGGGTTAGCTAGTAATATATAATATTTACTACATATATATATATATATATATATATATATTTACATGTATGTCAGAATCGTAGAAAGTGAAAATATATGATCTCCGCCTACCCTTGAGCGAAAATGGCGTGATTATATGTATGTATAATTATTTACTGTCGTCTTGACTTTTGATAAAATTTGACAACTTCAAACTCAAGTTCCTGTACACTTGTTAAATATTAAGGCATTTTGTCATCAGCTTTCTATATTTTGTCAATAGTTGGCATCTAAGTTTACAATACTTCTATAGGTTACCTAATAGTTTTGAACCAATTTAATACCTAATGCCAAATAATTGAAAATAAATGTTATTCATAAATTGAGAAATATTTCACAAAAAAGGAGATGCTTAGATGGTTTTTAAATGTAGAGAGGATGGATGGAAGAATATTGACAAGACAGGTTTGCAAATGTGCATGGGCAAGATGATAAAGACAGACCAAGACGAACTTTCAGGCATCAAATAGGAGATGTCCTTAATAAAGGCCAGATCAAATGCACTCTTAACTGACGGGTTTAAGGTCTAAAGAGAGTTGAAGAAGCGAGGGATATATGTTGGGATCGTGGAAAGTTTAAATCTGTGATCTCTACCTTAGAGAAAAAGACGTTATTTTACATTTTTAAATAAAATTACTTTAACCGGATTTATTATCTCAATCAAAAGACGTCAGTTTATGGAAGCAAGTCTTAACCAAAAATGGAAGCACGTTGCCTAATCGCAGTAAAATACCATAATTAGGAAAATGCTGCATCATTTTCGTGATCTACAGGTACTAGCCTTGTATCATTAGTCGAATTTTACACTTTTAAGTTGACAGAAAAGTACAATTTTGTCAATCACTAAATTTTATTACGTTGTAGTATAATCGCATAAATAAATTATAATTTATTTGTTAAAACTTATGTCTAATAATTCCTAATTTCACGTATACAAAAACTTCATACTCAAATAAAACAAGGTTTGATGAATATTAAACATACAATTTTGTAAATCACTAAATCTTATTACGTTGTATTATACTCGCATAATGCCAACCCATATCAACTTACCAAAAAGCATCAAACTTTACCAATTTGTATTGAAGTATGTTCTACTTTAAGTTGGAAATCGATTACGGATTAAGGATTGGAAGGGTCGAGTAGGTTTTTCGATTGGCTATACGTAAATAGAGGTTATTTTTGTATGGCAAGTGAATTAGCTTCCACTATTTAAAGATACGAGCTACATACGGGTTTATGTTACAATGAAAAACAATACGTGTATTAACAAAACGGTTTTATTTAGCTTGCGTTGTTTGCGTCAAATTGAGTAATTAAAATTTTAAACCATTCCTAAAGATTGATTTGGATTTGGTAGACAACTTTGATTCTGATAACAATACAGTAATGTTAAGTTAATTTAAATACAAAATGGCCGCCATAAAATGAAATAAAAAATATCCAATTCAATTCAATTCTTTTATTGCACACCATAATGTTACTTAAAGATATTACATAAAAATATTTTGAACCAATTATGGGCACTGTTGGGCACGGCAGTTTGATAGGAGAGAGGTAGTAAATTCTAAAACTATTAAGTTTGATTTTCGTTTGAATTTAATTAGATACTTTTAACTTTTTCACTTTTTTATGATTTTTATAATATTATGTACCGTTTTGATTCATATTACCAATAATTTTTAGGTTATTGGAAATTCAATATATTATGTATTTATTTTAAATTCTGTAAATAATTATTCAAATGCACATAAAATAAGTTGTTTTGAATCGTCCAACATTTTTATCTACCACCCATTCATCTTTAAATTGACAAGAATAATGGGCGCAAGAAACTCGTCATCTTTAACAGAGGTAACGACATTTACAATATTATACGTCGTCACCATACAAAACCCACAGAAAATAATATTATTATGTTATGCCAATAACCGTAGTGCCATGGTTTCATTATATAGTTGATAACAACAAAATTACCAAGTATCTGTTATGTAAGTATCCTTAAACATTGCTGATTACATGGTTTTGAACTGCCTCAATATGGGCAGCAAATGAAAGTGCTTTACTAGAATATAGTAAATTATGATAAACCTAATTCAAAATGGCCGCCACCATAAAATGACAGATTTTATGAATGTTTCATCACCTTTAATATCGATAATGGATAGAAATTTAGCGCCCCACGATTTTATTTTTGCCTCTGCTCAATTCCCTAGATTAATGAGAGGAGTGGTGTGATGATTGATGCCTAGGACCTTCTTAATTATTTTTAAGCTTTTAGTATCTATCTATCATTATCTTTCTTTCAAATAAAACCGTTTAATTTATATATCTACGGCGAAGTGCCAATAACTCCTAACTGCTAAATTCAAAATAATACACAAGCTGAACAAAACGTTTAATTTCTTGACAAACTAAAATTGGTTGAAAAATTTGTTTATTTATTTTTTTACTTGATACGCTTGCGACTGAAAATACGCTTAGGAAATTTCATTAAACATTCAAATAAAATGACAAAAAAGTTAATTTCTCGACGAATTTCAGTAAGGAGGTATTGGCACTTCGCCGTCGATATATATTTTTTGCATACACAATACCATAAATTTCAATGAGGTTTAAAATACGTTTTGTAAAAAACAATCTCCAAGCCCTCAAGTGGGATACGAACGCACGACCTCTAGCTATCCGGGGAAATGTTCTGACCACTGAGTTACCGAGACGCTGGCAGGCGCGACAAAATTGATGAATTTCTTGAAATCGAGGACATGGAAAATTTATAATAACTGAGAGTTCATATATAGGTACAAGTTGACTCAGCCACATGGGACTCAGTTATTATAACTTACAATAAAAAAACTTTTTCATTATAAATTCAAATGAAACCTATCCTATGTCTTAACTCGAAACAATTCCAGTTAAATAAAAAAAAAACATCAAAATCAACTGAGTAAGTAGTTTCGGAGTTCATCGCAGTCAAACATTGTGACAGGTAATATTAATATATATAAATGAGGTGTGATTTAATATTTTAAAGGACTTAATAATTAAATTAGCACGATTTCGTGTGCGTGACATTTTTGAATGACGTCTTTTCGTGTTTTAAATTAAATAAAGGCGGAATTGCTTTAACCGCGCCAGACGCCTCCATCGTTATAACTGGAAAAAACGTGGCATGATTCTGTTACTTTGATTTCTAAAGTTGTAACAAAGTTTCAAAAGGCAATACGAGTTCGCAACAACTTCAAAGAATCAATTTAAAAATTGTCAAACCTTTTCATTCCTTTGCTTTCACATATAAACTTTATGAGGTCTTTTACGACATAGAAAGCGAATAATTTCTATTGATTTAAAAGAGAGTTAAATTCTTTGTGATTTGACAGTTAAAACTTTCCCCTCTTGTTAGAAAAAGCGGATTTGAGGCCGGTTCTAAGATGATTTTTTTCTTTTAATAAGTTTATCTTTACTAATACATGTAAAACTATTGCTTATAACCACTCGTCAGTCTCCTACCGCGTACCCCACCCCTCTCAACAGTCAGAATGCAGTGCGGATTACAAAAAAAATGTCGGATGCCTAGATAAAAATGCTATTTTCTCGCTAAATAATGATGATACTACAGTAAAGCTGATTAAATTAAGAATCCACCACAGAATCTTTGAATTTCTGTAACTCACAAATTATAAGTAATTTAAATGAACAGCAGGCCACCCGGAAACTTGAATACGATAGCAATTGCTACCAGGGATTGATGAGGGGTTTTGGCTATCGGTAGCGATTGCTACCGTGGACTGACAAGTGGTTACATTATTTACAATTAAATATTTATATAAAAAAACTATTAATAAGGCGATAAACATATTCCAATTTACCCGAGTCACCTCAGGGTAAATTGGAATATGTTTTAATGATTAATTAATTTATTATTAATAGTCTTATCATTAATTTATGAAAATAATATTTGATTTCATCAATATATACGGTACGATAATTAAATATACACCATTTGACGACGGTTTCGTTTAACGGTAGAGATACTGTCTCTCGCGACGGTCCTGGGTTCACCCATGCCTCAGGTAGAGTCCTGACTCTATTTATCTACTATTAAATGTATATGAGCGTTTGAAAGTCATGTAATTCATAAGTCCTACGACAGGAGACATTATACCGAGAAGAAGCCGCAAGAAACTCGGCAAAGTTAGTTTCTTACACATCTACGTATATCATTAGGTATGTCTATCATTTACCCTGGTATCCATACCACAAGCCTTACGTGCTTAATTCCGGATAGGTGAATCGATGTGAAAGTAAAAAGTATTATCAAATATTATTATAGTCTATATTACTATATAAATCTGTATGGTCCGTCTGTACATTTATTTATTGGATAAATTACTAAGAAACTAGCTGACCTGGCAACGCATCGCTGTGGCTCGGTTATTATAATTTGCATTAAAAAAATGTTATGGATTAAAATGAAACCTATCCTATGTCCAAAGTTGAAACAAATCCAGCAATTTAAAAAAAAAAACATCAAAATCGGTCGAATAATTTCGGAGTGCACTGCGGTCAAACACTGTGACACGGTATTTTTATATAAATAGAAATTCATGCTTTGACTCACTGATACTAATTCTATCATTAAATGTTTTTATGTCTATCTGTATGTCCTTTTATAAGATAAGAACATTTTGACTGATTGGTATGTGTTAAGAACATGTGACTGCGCAAATGGCAGGCTATATATCATATCGGTAAAACCTTTTAGTCCTAACTAATATTATTAACACGAAAGTTTGTTTGCTGGTTAAACTTTCACGCCTTAACTACTTAATCGATCATTATGGAATTTTGCATACATTTTGCTAGGGTTCAGAAAAGTAGTTATACCTATGTTTATCCTTATTATATTATGACAATACTTTGTGTATGTGTTACCATATTGTCAGTAAGAGCCTAAGAATAACATCCAAGAAAGCTAAGAACAGTTAGCTATATGTGTAGTCGTAGAACCCAAACGTTAGCGCGATTCATTTAGGTACAGCGTCATCTATTATAATAACTGAGAAACAGTAACGTGTGGACCTGTCAGCTAGTTTTAATAAAACTAGATAGTGAAGTCACCCCATCCTCAAAGCACTACTGGAAGACACTCTATTTTCCGACCCGTTGGTCGACAGAAATGCTAGAATCACAGATGTTTGTAAGCTCTAGCGAATACAACTTTAATATAAACAGATGCTTGCTTTAATTAAGAAATGCCAATTAATAACTTGAAGACAATTTGTAATGGAGGTACTTGGTTAATTGTTGTTTTGATTAACATTCAAAGTAAACATAGAACGTTTCGTTTGAGTAATGTTAGTTGATACCAGGGTAATAACGATATTGCTTACAATGTACCAATTTAAAGTATGCACTATAAAGCTTGTGGTTTCGATACTAGGGTAACGTCTAGACATACATATATCATACAAGTAATATTAATAGAAATATATAATAGACTAGAACCCAGGACAGTCGGTGTGAAAGAAAGGATAGCTACCGTTGCACCAAACGGTCATCAAATATATAGATCTTAAAAAATACTAGCGGCCCGTCCCGCCTTCGCACGGGTGGACAAAATTCTTTGAATTTTTTTATTTTATTAAATATTTTTCCGTTAGCGCCATCTAGCGTCCGGTAGACGAACTACTTGCGGTAAACGCGTTGCTATGGTAACGTTATTGATGCAATGGAAAAAGAGCGGACAGACAAACACACAAACCACTGTGATCTTAGATTATAGATTTACATGAAACAAATACATGAGCCCCATTGGGCATTGCAAAATTTGGTTGCATGACAAACATATACTAAAGTAACAGAATTCAATAAAATACACACAAAAACTACTACTACTACTACTAATTAAATATTCCTTCAATTTTAAATTATTTATTTTTAAGACTAAGAATTTTATTCATTAAATACACCTTACATATTTTTTTGCATTTCTATGTGTTTTGCCGAATAATCAACATGCAAAAATAAAATTGACAGCTTTATTTAATCCAAAACACATCACTATATATTATGGCAATATTTAAATTCCAGTATAAAGTTAATTAAAAAATTACTTAATAAAAATTGAATACATCCAATCGTCATTTAAATAAAATTACAATTCAGTCATCAATATGCTTTTAATTAAAATTTCTTGTAGCAAACAAAGACAATATTAGTTCCTATGCCTCCGTATGTAAAATAAGATTCTTATCTGTTGTTGAAACAGCAAGAATGTTTATTTCAGCAACTTCAGCAACAGCCGCCCTGTTTACCCTCAATAAATAGCAATGCACGCTATTTATTTCTTAAGGTGTATGGATTCTCTTCTAGAATTATTTAAGGAAATTCATATAATTACTGTTATGTGTGTAGCTATTAAATTAAGCATTTACATAATAGGAAGGAATATTAAGTAACATCTAAACCCTGAAAAAAATTAATCAATTTTCTAAGGGTAAGGTCCAATCAACGATGTAATGAAACCATAACACTAATATTATTGTGCTTTTTTCACTGTCATTTAATGCCAGTTCACCATAGTTTTATGGTGAACTGGCAGATTTTATTGAAGCTACGTAAATTAAATTAAATGGTTTGACAATAATCCATAAATAGTATACACAACATATTAAATTCATAAAAATGGATATATACACACATTACATAAAATAAAGAAAAAAATATTTTTTTTTATTGAAAATAGGCATGCGCTTGACCACTATCTCGCCTGATGGTAAGCGACGATGCGATCTAGGATGTGACGTGCTTGCCTAGAGTATGCCTATTCACTAGTGACTTGAAGACCCCTAAATTGTATTTGTCAGGAAACACAGACTCAGGCAAAGGGTTCCACTCCTAACGGGACGTATCACAAAATTGGAACTAAAACACTTAGTGCGACTCTTTGGTATATCTAGCATATAATGGTGTCGCCTATTGGTGAGTCTGGTTGTGCGATGAAAAAATGGGGACGGCGGAACAAGGTTGTGCAATTCAGCTGCACACTCTCCGAAATGTATCCCAAAAAATACGTATAAGCTTGCTACCTTCCGTCTATGCTGAACCTTTTGGCCCTCCTCTCAATGGATGCAAGTGCAATTAATTATTTAAAGAGAAGAAGACTATTAGTTTTTGAAAAATCTGTAAAAAAAAATTCTCTGCGCAAAGTTGAAATATCAATGTATTTGCTACTTCGTGCTAATTTGTTATAAGAATAATTCTAACCAAAGAGCTGTAGTAGTACGTGTTGTTAATGTACTTTCTTATTGTGCTTACCCTCTTCCCATAAAACAGTATTCATTTATTTAAGCAACGCTGACATTGTATTAACATTTATAAATGGGGGATATTGGATGTGGAATATTAAAACAAAAATTTTAAGTGTTGACGATATTTGATAATATCTTCATTACTTAAGTTGAAAATATTAGTATTATTATTCACATATCATATAAAAAAAGATAATAACACATTAAAAATAAAATTACAAAATAAATCAATCGCATTAAAATTCCATAAAATTAAGTTTAAATTATAAGTATTCACAAAGCATTGTGCCACCCAGCTATCGTCATATAGACATCTCCTTCAAAGTCCTAAGCCAATAGTATCATTTAAATTTAAATTTAAAAGCACTTTTTAAAATGAAACTCTCTGATACGACCACCCTTTGTAATAAATTATCCGCCACTTTTTATTCCCATTTCAAACTTAAAATAATAGCATAAGGTTTAATTTTGAACGAAATTTTCGTTTTAAATGCATCGTTTAGTTAAAAGCTTAGAAAGAGTAACCCTATACTGAGATGAAAGGGAAATGTAATAGCGCCATTTGCAAATGAATATTTTAACGTGTGGTTCGAATTAAGCCATTATATGAGTTAAGTAGACGTGTCAGAATTTATAATTGTTAAGCAGTAGATAAAATAAAGATCAAAATTTTAAATCACTTGTGTTTAAAAGAATATAAGTAAATAACTGTTATTATACCTCTCTCTCCCTCAACAAGTCAACTGAAAACATGAAAACAGGACAACGGTGGTCGTGCCTGGAAAAGTTATAAATATCTATACATAAAAAATTCACAGTGTTTGACCGCGATAAACTACGAAGCTACTCAACCGTTTTTGACAATTTTTGTTTTCATTTTGCTGTATATTTATATATGTTAACGGAGATGTATGTAATCCGTCATTGTATACAATTCCTGGGAAATGTATGTAATCCTAAAATCGCACGGAAATGTGTGAAATAAATTATATTATACACATTTCCTAGGAAATCTATATATTGCCTTAATAGCAATCGGAAATGTAAAACATTTGAGATAGTGAAGGGTACGCGGGGACAGCGGGACGAGGGGAGGGTACTGCTTTAGGTTAGGTTAGGTTTGGTAAAAAAAAGGTTAGGTTAGGTTAGGTTATAAGAATAATATAAGTTGATTTTGTGATACGTTAAAAGTTAATAGATAGTTGATTTTTGAAGCATTAATTAGTGAGATAATATGAACATATTATATTTTACGGTATGACTGTTACTCGATTGTCTCAATGAGTGCTTTAATAAATTTTATTATTCTCATTTTAACAACGTGTTTTATTACAGAAAGCATTTATTTTATAAATTTCCTAATACGATATTGGAATTATATACAATTCCGAGGAAATTTACACATTTCCTAGGATATCTATGCATTAAATAGTTTTTCAAACAACATTCCATACATTTCCTAAATAATATCGGAATTGTACACATTTCCTAGGATTTGTATACAATTCCTTGATTTCATACATTTCCGGTAACATATACATATATATAAATACTCATAAATCAGGTACAAGTACCCATCACGCAAACATCTGTCCCTTTTATAAATCGAAATAAATAGATGCTATATTTTTTCCATAAGATACTTCAAAGAGCTTTTACCTGTCGTAATAAATGTAATTAATCAACAACCATTTTGTTTCCCTGTTGTATCAAATTCATAATGTATATTTTATAGACACTGAGAAAAGATAGTGATCGATGCGACATGGTAGTATTCATTTGCTAGTCTTTGGAAAGTGATGAATGCTATCTTTTGTGGGAGGACGCTTATTCCAGACGACGTACTTGTTATATGTATCTGTTAATAACTTGGGATCGTGTATCGAGTATTTTTCACATAAGTAATATCTTTGTTTTAGAGTTAAGACATGAAGGGAGGATGGATGCAAGATTGGTAAGACAAATATATAAGGCAAATGTACATGGGCAAGTAGGTACAGAGAGACCAAGGCGAACTTTCACTGACCAAATAGAAGATGTCCTGAAAAAAGGCCAGGTCTAAAGTAGCCTTAACCGAAGACCTTGAAAGGTCTGATGACAGTTGAAGAAGCGAGATCGTGGAGAGTGGAAATCTGTGATCTCTGTATGTAGTTTTAACCAATAAAATAGTATTATTACTTAAATACTAGAAAAAAAACTCGCCTCAAAAGTTATTTTTAAGGCGGAATACGAACCTTAACCATCTCTACCGGTGACTGATCTTCCAATTGAGCTACAGAGGGCAGTGGACCAAAAAACCAAAGGTTGCTAGTTCCGAATCCTGCTTAAAAATAATTGTGTGCCGAGTTGATTGTTTTCCAATCGACTTTTGTGATAATTGATTAAATTAGCTGACCCGGTAAAGCGTTGCTATGGTAACGTGTATACAGTGGAAAAAGAGCGGGAAAAAGAGCGGACAGACAAACACACAAACAACGAATCTGTGTTCTTAGAGTATTTTTTCCCCAATAGTTGACGACCTTCGTGGTCGAGTGGCTCGTATACCGGTTTTTATGATATCACCACTTCGGTGTCCCGAGTTCAGTTTCCGGCCGAGTCAATGTAGAAAACGAACTTTTATATTAAAATATAAAATCGACACCCAGACTCGATCTAAAGATCGAGTCTGGGTGTTGTGGTACCGTCGTTGTTATGAAATCCACAACACAATTGCTTTCGCTAATTAACTTGGATTCCAAACAAAGAATATGATGGTATCGAATATTTATTTATTTTTACCCAGATGGGTTTGTTTGTTTGTGAAATTTCTTTATTGACATAAAATTAATACAATGTTTATCAAATACAGATTAAATAAATTCTTTATTTATTTATTCATTTATATAAGGCTTACCAACTAAACACATACATGGCATTAGTAAATATAAAAAAAAACAAACAATAATTATATATATGCGTTTAAATTAAAGGTATGCACAGCATTTCAAATTTAAAACCCATTAAACAAAACAAAAGAAATTAAATACAAAAAATTGAAAAAAAAAAATTAAAGATTCGGAGAAACTACAGTTATTAATTTATAATTTACTTAAATGATCACAATTAACAAAAACCTAAATAAACATATCTAATTAACTATTATATAGTACTTGTGTAAAAAGACAGTATTTTTCTTTTTAAAGCACCCAGACTATCACAAAAAACATCAATGTCACAGTTTGCCGACAGTTCATTGTAACTTTTCATTATACTACAAAGAGGAGAATGGCTACCAAAATTCCTTCTTCTGTAACTGATACTGAATGGTCTAAAATTACACAATCTCGCCGAGACCCTGGGTACCTTCAGATTAATTTGAAACAGGAGAGACGGACAATCCACTTGACCATTCAATAGCTTATGTAAAAAGCATATTTCTAGTTGATTTTTACGCTGCTCCAATGACAAAAGCCCGAAATAGATCAACCTATCAGCGTAGCTTCGAATTCTACCGTGAACCCCACCAACATATGAAATGTTATTTAAAAACCTCTTCTGGATTCTTTCCATACGCTGGATATTGTTTTGGTAGGTCGGATACCACACAAGGCTACAGTAGTCCACATGACTACGCACCAAGGCAAAATATAGAACTTTTAATGCTAGAACGGACTTAAAATCTTTGGTGTTTCTAATGATAAAAGCTAACATTCTTAATGACTTATTTAAAGTAACGTGGTTGGTAAAACGCATTTCAAAGTCAATAACAATTCCCAAATCCTTCACTTCATCAACGTTTGTTAAAACTACTCCATTAATTTTGTAACTGCTTTGAAACTTGTTATGCTTACGGGAAAACTTTATATGATAGCATTTATTGGTATTAAGAAACAGCATTGTGTTGGCACCATTTGGCGATTCTGTCTATATCATCCTGAAGTTGTATTTGATCATGTTTATTGTTTACAATTTTCGATACCTTTAGGTCATCTGCATATAGTTCAAAATCTGAGTTACGAATACAATATTTTATGTCATCAATAAACATGATAAAAAGTAGTGGACCAAGATGCGAACCCTGCGGCACTCCAGAAGTGGGTATGACTTCCCTGGAAACAAAACCGCTAACTGATACTCTTTGTGTTCGATCACTTAGGTATGAAACAAACCAATCCAACAAACTCCCATGGATGCCAAATAATTTGTCAAGTTTCTTTATTAAAATTGAGTGATCTACTGTATCGAACGCTTTACTAAAGTCATTATAAATAGCATCCACTTCATCCCCTGAACTCATTCTGGTTAATGTTCTATCAACAAATGTAATAAGGTTAGATGAAGTGGAACGCTTTTTGAAAAAACCGTGTTGTTGATCTGCTATGATCTGTTTTATATGCCAAGTCAAAAATGGACAAAGAAGCAATTCGAATACTTTACCCAAAACTGGAAGTATACTTATCGGTCTGTAATTTCGAACATTGCTTTTATCGCCAGATTTATGCAAGGGAATAATAATAGCGTCCTTCCAAAGTTTAGGGAATACACCCTCTGCCAACGATCTATTAAAAAGTATGTGTAACGGTTCTGTTAGCGTCAGTACGCACATTCCTTCAAAAATACAGGATGGACTCCATCACTTCCCGCACCCTTACTAATGTCTAAAGCTTTTAAGGACTTCTCAATGCTATCTCTAGATATATTAATATTTTCCATGGGAATTGCGGGTATCGGCGAATCAACAATAACGAAAGGTGAGTTATTAATGGGATTGTAAACCGATTCAAAATTTTCCGCAAACAGATCCGAAATGTTTTCACCATTATTAGCTTCTTTATCTCCAAATTTCATATTACACGGAATGCAACATTTATTTTTGCGTTTATTATTAATATAAGTCCAAAAAAAATTTGGATTTTGAATAACACTATGAACAACACTTTGAATATATCTATCATAACATTTTTTTATCAGTAATTTAGTCCTATCCTCTAAAATATTGTATTCGAACTCGTCCAGTCCATTCTTAAACTTTTTCATTTTTTGGCGAGCTTTTTCTTTTTTCCCGTAACAGCTTTATAAGATTAGATTAATACCATGGAGGATAAGAATCTCTATTTACTCTGTGACACGGTACATAATTAGTTATTATTTGCTTTAGAATTAAATAGAATTTAGAAACTGCATCATCAACAGAAGAACAATTTTCAAATTCGGAGGTCCAATTGAATACAGATAAACGTGCTCGTATGGTATCATAATTCGCTAAAAAGTATTTATACTTAGTTGTTGGCTTAGAATGTAGCATTTTTGTTCTATTTAAAGCTAATTCTACTTCTATAGGGGGATGATAATTATCTACTCGAGACATTATATTGTTTGATTTTCTAACAGAAATATCGCAGGTTGTGGTGTTGCTCAGCACAAGATCTAGAATTCGGTCCTGGTGGTTTAATACTTGATTATATTGCTTCAGATCATAGCTAGAGAAAAAGTCAATAAGTTCACAACTGATCAAATCACCATAGTTACTAGGTTCAAGATTAGAATGGATGCGAGATGGTGTCCATATAATATCTCGTTGGTTGAAATCACCCAGTATTAGAATATCACCGTTAGTATTAGCCATTATTTTACCAGTGTTATCTGTAAAATGTTTAACATGCATGTGCTTAAGAGGAGAACGCAAATATACTGAGCAAATTTGTAATTTATAACTACCCAGATCTAAGGTTACCCATAGATCCTCACAGCGTGATTCGAGACTGCAGTCTCTGTAAGCATTAAATGTCTTTTTCACAGCTATAGCAACACCCCCACCATCAGAAACCTCATCAAAAGTGTTGGATGATCTGTCCCTCCTAAACACCTGATACCTGTTATCGAAAATTTCGTTATCGTGTATACCGTCATTAAGCCAAGTCTCTGTAAATACTATTAAATCAAAATCATTAGAAGTAATTTCAGAAAAAACATTCATTAACTTTGTCCGCAAGCCACGTATGTTCTGATAATAAATAGAGAGAGTGAATTTAATAAACGCTTTATCGGGCTAAACACGCCTACAACAGCTTACAATAATGTAAGCTAAAAAATATTACTCATTACAACTTGAAATTAATGACAAAGAAGCAATATACAATAATTAAATTTTCTTGTGTGAGTTACTTGGTGGTAAAATCACTTAATTCATGAGCGGGTAATAAAAAGTTAATAGCGGGTAACGAATAAGATACCTAAGTAGGAATTTATTGAAGCAGAGGCAGAGATTACAGATTTAATTCTACGACCCTGAGATACATATCTCGCTTCTACTCTTTACCACACCGTTCACACAACCTCGTCGTTTAAGGGTGCTTGTGACTTGGCCTTTTTCCAGGACATCTATTTCTTCCTTGAAAGTTCGCCTAGGTCTGCTTTTATCGACTATTATCGATTACATATATTTATATCAAATATATATTTGTTTAGAGCAGGGATGGCGAACCTTTACATATTAACGTGCCATTTTTCTAAAGAAATGTTTAATTTGATCATAGACGTGCCATCAAATAATTTTGACTGTGTGATTATTGGGACACTAATAATAATGAATAAAAAACTCAAAACTCTTTATTTACTATAAATAATAGGTACATTTTGCAATGTAATTATTACATAGTACTCGTAATTTTAATAAAATTAGTGTGGCTTCTGTTGTTGCAGATTAGATGATAAATAACATATGTTAGGGTTGTAAGATGTTACTTTTAGCAGAATGCATGCTGAACTGGAGTCATCTGTCAAACGGTTTCTAACTGAGTCTTTAATGTTATTCATCTCTGAAAATAATGACTCGCAGGCATAGGTAGATGAAAATATTGTTAAAAGCGTAGGTATTATTTGGTCTAGACAAATTGATCTGAATGTAGTAATTATTATTAGTATTAGTGTGATCTATTAGGTCACAAACTCTTGTGAAAATGCCTAACCTCCTCAAATAGACCAACCAAACGCGTAGACGATATTCAATGCACTCTTTCTTCTACTGCATCATATGACTTCATTTCTTAAAAGCATTTTAAAACTTTTTTGTTAACCTCTTTTCTGTAAGTATGCCGTTCAACTCATGCCGTTGATCGATATTTAATATTTTATTTATCATCGAAACCGACAAATGGTTTTGTCCCTGGGGAAATTTGAGCTTGAATCGATGCGAACAGTCCGATAACGGTTTCCATTATAGGAAAGATGGAAATGAAATAAGGGGGAGCTCGATAACGCATCGGTTAATGAATGTTAAGCAACTCTTGAAATGATTGGTTATTGGATGGGTGGGCAGAATTTAATTATTTGAGCTCTAGTGTCTAATAATCAGTGTAGATGGGGTATTGTGTATTCTCTAAACAATGTGTCCATCGACAGGGGAGGCTCTTACCCCAATTATTACATCTATGGGCTGGTGCTTATGATTATAATTTATTCTTTACACAAAACATTAATGTTATCTTTTTCTTTTTTTTCCTATTCTGCCCAGCTGTGAATGACACAGAGGTAAAGTGCTGAGGCAGGGTATCTGTTGATCCCACACATTGGATTATCATTTTTTTCTTTTGTTCACATCGTTTGTCCCTTATTTTTTGTTTCTTCTCCTATCCTTGTTTTCTGTGTGTGTGTGTGTGTCAATAAATGTTTTTTCTTTCTTTATTTTTTTTCTTTCAGACATTAGATTTTTTATATCTTACATTCACACCAATTGGCCTAGCCCAAATTAAGCACTGTAAGGCTTGTATAAAAGATACTAAGGTAACGGATAGACATACATATAACATACATAAATAGGTAATACCCATGACTCCGGTACCAATGCTCGTATTCATCACACAAACATCTGCGCCTTCCGGGATTCGAACCCAGGACTGTGTCGGTGCAAAAGGCAGGGTCGTCACCGTTGCACCAAACGGTCATCTATCTAATTCTTAGTCTATTTTATATAAATAAAAATCAAGTTTGTTTGTTTGTTCCCTTTACGTTCCGAAACCATTGATTAGATTACCATGAAACTTAGTTAAATTATTGTATACATGCTAAAGAAGGTTTATATGTATAATAAGCAGAAGAAACTGTAGGTGTGATGCTCATCTTCTTCTTCGGCCTCGCCTCTTCCCGTTACGCGGGGTCGGTTTTCTTAATCATTCGGCGCCATTCATTTCGCTGGTAAGCATCGTCATTCTTCAGACCAAGCTTTAGCATGTCTTTCCGGACATTTGTCATCCAGGTAATTTGTGGTCTACCTCTCCCTCTCTTTTTTGTGGCCATGGAAAGGCACTTTTTCACCACGTGGTCATCTGGTCTGCGCACAACATGTCCTTACCACCTTAGCCTGGACTCTGTTATCTTCTCGGTAATAGGCGTTATTTTGAAACTCCCCCTTACGTGGACGTTACGCACTTTGTCTTTGAGGGTTACTCCACCTGCCCAGCGTTACATGCGCATTTCAGTGGTATGAAGTTTTTCCTCATGGATTTTCTTTGAGGCCCATGTTTCGCTGCCATATAGTAGAGCAGGTCTTACAGCTGTTTTGTAGACTTTGCCTTTCGTTCTTATTGGCATTTTGGGATCGCAGAGAACTCCTGTTAGCGTCCGCCACTTACCACGTCCACCCAGACACCGTTCTGTGTATAACGTCGGCTGTGATCATCATCTGTAATTACTGAACTAGGTATTTAAACTGGTGTGCCCTAGGTAGGGCGACACCATCCAGTTTGACCTCCACACTTGATAATATAGGTTCGTCGGGAATGAAGTAGTGAAGTATTGATTGTAGGTGTGATGCTCATATCAAAATTAAAACCAACAACACAGTTATTACCCAAATAACATTTTAGAAAGAAAGAAAAGATCGCTGAACACATTCAAAATAAACAATGCAGCACCGCACACACAGGTTGACATTTAGTGTAACAGATGGCGTAAGCTTCATATCGTACATACAAAAGCAAGAATAAGTATACAACGCGCATTCGCAGTATTGAAGATAAGAAATATTTGATAAGTTTATAGCTTTATTTATGTTAGGTCAATGATTTTTAATAGTATTTATCCTATGAGCGAAGTCGCAAATCCAGCAAATTTAAAAAAAAAATTAACCGTATCAAATACGGTTCAGTAGTTTCGGAGTTCATCGCGGTCAAACACTGTGACAGGAAATTTTGAAGTGAAAACTTCTTTACCATCTTTGTGATTTAAAAGTCGATGAAACGAAAAAGCAACTGTAAAAAGAGACAGACACATAAATTCATAAGATTTAACGTAGGAGAAAATGAGATAGGAAGCATTATGTACGTGTGTTAATAAGTGTTTGTGTGCGCATGCATAGTACAAAGCTTGAAAGAAGGCATCACAACAACCGTGGTAGTTTGTATACGTGTACGTATGATTTTTCCCACGTTTTTCTTAGGTCGCTTTCTTGTCTGTCGTCTTGTCTGTCCGGTTGGAATCTTGTATCTCAATTTTGAGGCACTTCCCGACCACCTAGCGAGTTGAAATTTTCAGGGTAGCTCAGAACCCGATGACATTGCACGTTTAAACAACTTTCAACTTTCTAGGTGCACTTTCAGGTTAAATTTCGGCAACTTTCATGGGGCTTATCCGATTGTTGCGTAACACATGGTTACTTCGTTGAGTTAATAATTGAAAAGAATAAAATAATAGTAATAAAATAATAATAGTAATAGTATTATATTGAAGGTTTCACTTCTACCACGTGTGAATTGGAAACATGCTTTTTTATATTTATTATTATTTAATAGTCAAATTTTTTTATATATAGATAGTATTTTGTGTTTTTGAATTAAAGCTGGTAACTTTTACTTCAGGGGGGAGAGAAGGTACTCTGAGATCTTGCTTTGCTCAGATACCAGTCTATCCAATCTAATTACAATGTCACTTTAAAATTTGAAATTGCAATGTATATTTTTTCAGATTAACATACCGTAACATATAATCGCGTCTTTTTCCCGCAGGGGAAAACAGAGATCAAATATTTCCACTGTCCACGATCCTGATCTTTCGCTTCTTCAACCATCATCAGTCCTTTCACACAAGCTTGTCGGTAAAGAGAACTTTTCACCTGGCCTTTTTTCAGGTCATCTTCTATTTCGTCCCTGAAAGTTCGCCTTGTTCTGCCTTTACCGACGTGCTCTGGCACATTTTTTCAGATTGTGAAAGAAAATAATTATTATTATACCATAGAAAATTTTACCCCAGGCAAAGTCCTAGAAAAGGGAAGGTTTTCCCTTTAGCGTTTAAGGAATGGTTTCTATTAATCCCTTGTGACACAAAGGAGTAAATTCACTGTAATGGCGACGTTTATATTCGATAATCCGTAGTATTAAATAAGATTTGACTCTATTGCTTTTCAATACATGCCTTTGAGAAATTCTAAATGGAAAAGGGTATTTGACAGGTTCTACGAAAATATGTTAAATTGTTTTAAATCTTAAATATAAACTTAAATCAAACAACTTTGAAATCTTAAATATGTCATCGTGAATGCGAAACATAAAATACAAGAGATGTAAGTCACTCTACATTCGTCAGAGGTCTTTCGTGGACGTGAAAGAAAACAAGATGACCAACATCCTGCCACAATTATCCCACTTGCTAACTAATCTATAATCTAAAATTACAAATTTGTTGTTTGTCTGTCCGACCTTTTTTCCATTGTATACGCGTTACCATAGCAACGCGTTAACCGCAAGTAGTTCGTCTACCGGAAGCTAGATGGCGCCAGCGGAAAAATATATAATAATAGAAAAAATTTAAAGAATTTTGTCCACCCGCGCGAAGCCGGGTCGGGCCGCTAGTTTAGTTATTAGAATCAAAAAGGAGTAAAGAACTATAAACGCACAATTCTTTTTAGCTATCTGTGTGCTATTACAAGTTTTTAATTATTGTTGAGTTTAAATTTTCAAACTTTTACATTAATTATGTTAGTAGGATTGAACCGAGAAAACGTGTTAAATAAATAAAATTAATGTTTGTCAACTAGATGAAAACACAATCATAAACTAACTTTACCACTTTAGAAATTAGAAATAGAAATAATGTAATAGTACGGCAACTTAACTACATTTTTTTTTATTTGGAATACATACAGTATGAGTATCAAAGATAAGGATAAAATAGTTTTTTTTCAACATAAGCAGTTACAATGCGTGTATCGAACGTCAAAGCTACGACGTAGCTACGTCAGATAAAACTTCGTAGGCGACGGGAGACGTATAACTAACATCATAACAACCTTTACAACAATATACAGTTTTCTGTTATATATAACAATTATACACGATCTACTTCCTTTTATATCCCTTTTTTCATCGGACATCCAGACGCACTTCGGGCTACTACCCTTTCTTGGTTGCTATACCTACCTGTCGCACCAGGAGCTTTTCAACATCTTTCATAATTCCCACAGCAAAGGAGTGGAATCCCCTCCCGGCGTCTGTATTTCCGAGTACTTCCGTCCGTTTTCAAAGTCAGGGTGAATAGGCGCCTTCTGGGTTAGCATGATCCATCGTGGATTCCGTATAGACCCCCACGCTTGATTGGGATCAGGAGCAAACCCATTCCAAATAAATAATAAAAAAAATGATGACACTTTAGCTTAGGCACAGACTAACAGACAGACAGAAAGTTGTTAAAATAAACAATTAAGAGAAACAGAAAGATGTGAATAAAGAGTTATTAACAAATTAATTGAACACATTGAACCAATCATCACTCACGATTTGTTCGAAATGGTTTGGTTTAGAATTAAATAATATTGTGTTCAAATAATAGTAATAAAAAAGTGGAAAATGATTTTTAATAGCCATTTTACTATGAATATCCCGAACTGTCGAACATAGCGTTCAGTCGTCCAAACCAGCGGAGTTTTATAAACTTTTTAATAAAAAACTTAGTTCGTAACTCCGAACCAGCGGTGTTTGTTCGGAGCTACTTAATTATTTAATACCTTTTTCGTGATAACTGAACAAGAAACAGTGGTGTGAAAAAGCTTCTATTTTATATTAATTCGCTTTGATCTTGATTCAAAACCCTTTTGTGGAAAATGACCTTCGGTTATTAAAATTTTGTTCTCATACTAGAAAGAGGTGAGCATTAATAGAAGTACTTTACGTTTTACTAATCTCGATGATACCGCTTTTAGCCTTGTGGAGTTAGTAAAGTACAATCGATTCATGGCATTTTTTTTTTAATTGTAAATGGATTTGCTTTTGATCCTAAACATGCCCGGGGTCAAGACAGGACCTACGACACCTACGACAGCGCCCTCTCCCCTTTTCTTCAGTACCTTCCTTTTGTTGTCGTAGTTTAATTGTAATTTGTAAGTACTTTATTATCTTTCACGCTGTAGGCCAGCGTTATCTCATTAATAAGAGGGACATCCTCTCTTATTCGAAAGAAACATTTTCACAAATGTTTGGACAAATGACTAAGGTGAAACAGCCCTTTAGTTTTATGATTTTTATATTATTTTTTGTTTTTTTTTCAATGTTGTCTGAAATGAAAAATTATTTTAATAGAAACATACTAGCACAAGACTCGGCTCACAAGTAAATTTTCAGACGGTACAAATATATTGTTAATATTAGCCGCTGACCCATACAGCAATAGTCCTGCGGACATTAGACTGTGAAAGTAGCTGAAGTAAACCATCTTTTGTCAGATATGAACCTTATAGTTTTGAAATTAGCCTTCAAATCAACTTATATTATTTCCAACCTAATATGTTTATTTTATTTTACATATTTTATTGAGTTTTATTAGAAAATTAAAATCATTATATTCACATCACGACACGCTAAGCCTTCAGAGAATATAAAGGCTTCTGTAATTCTTATTGTAATTACGAGTCACTGTAGTGTAATCAACGTTTTCTTAGCGAAGATGATATCACCCAGTAGATATGGATTAGAAGCGTGAAACGCAATAACACTTGTCACAGTACTTAAGCCACTATAATATGTCATAGTTCTATAGAGCTTACATATAATTGCTCGTATACTTTATAACCCAGAAAATTAAAATTCTCATCATTAATATGATTCAAATAGAGTTAATGATTAAAGTTTCTAGAAATTCGCAGATTACATATCTAATGACAACTTGGAATCCCGAGTATCTCATTTACTTTGAATCGTCATTACTTAGAGAGGTTTCTGACGACATGAGTACTTTAGGGTGGGGCAGCAGTATCAACGTGGAGCGGAACTATATAAAAGTGTTAATAAAATATTACAAAAAAAAATCTATTTGTGTCAGGCGGCATTTGAGATAAGATATTTTTTTTAATATAAAACAATTCTTGCATCATTAGGCATTAGTTAACGCGAATGACAAGCCACTGCGGAGGTTAAACAATTTCAGCAAGGATATTGGATGTGTAACTTTAAAATTTATTATGTTATAATACTACTTACTTACCTGCTTTAATTTAATTTTAATATTTTGCATATAAATGTACAGTGGACAATGGGTAGTGTTATAATTTTATTTTATTGCATTTTGCTGCCACGCTACTGGCGTTTTTACGGGTAATCTCAAAACCGTTCCGCTGCTCTTATCGCTGTTATCTTCAACGTACCTTATAGAGCTCTCCGAAATATTTTGATCGAAGATATTTTTCGAAATTAATCGACTTTGTCAATATAATTATAAGAAAGTTCTTTCCTTATACGGAAACACTACTTTCATTAGATGATTGCTCAACATCCTTTGTGCAGTTATGTTTGTGTCTATCTCTTATTGTTTTTAAGATCTACATAACAATATGGCGTAATAAAGAACTTTGAACTATGAATGGTTTTTTATAGTTATATTTTGAATTGTAGTATTTTTAATAGGGTTATTAACAATATCTATGAATAAATATAACATTGATAAAGGTCTAAAATGATAACTATACTTTAGTAAACTATAATAAACAAAGTTTGATATTGCTAATTTTTGAAGTGAAAACTTCTTTAGCGGCTTTGTGACTTTTTGGGATGGGTAAAAAATGTTTAACTCGCGTCAGGACACGAGACCTGATCGAAAATTTGCAAGACATAGGGAGAGTATACCGCCGGCGCGGCGTAGGAGAAGAAGTAATATCCCCCTCTCTTTCTACCGCGCGGCGAAAATGTATGCCTGCTCCTGCTGTTTCGTTTAAGCGGCGCAGGGCGCTTGCGCGAGTGTGCGTGTGTGTTTGTTGTCATGTTTGTGTACGATAGCGCAATAAATGAATATTGTATTTTACCACATAAATGATAGTACTTTTATACGGATAATTAAAGTAATTCGTTCCCTAACCATTCCAAAATATCGAAAATGCACAACGTTAATGTTTATGTTCTTCTGCTGGCACTCCCGGAGTGCAACACGTTGTTTTTTTTTCATTTACGTATTGATAATAGAATAACTACAAGAATAAATATTAGGCAATATTTCTTAGATTATAATAAAATAACCTACATATAATGGAAGACTACAGTGAAAGAAGAAAAAATGGAAATAATGCTTCAAGCGACATCTTTTTAATTACAACATTACGACAATTTAATGTATGTCGCGATACGAAAAAAATAATTTAAAACATAACCTTTTTGTACTTGTGACTTTTTTTAATAACTGCTTAGTTAATATTTGAAATAATGGGATTAAAATAAAATTTAATTCTGCTCAGAAGACGCCTGACGTCCGATAATTTGATAAAAGTAATTTTTTAATAATAAATTTCTTTACATATAAAAATCTAATAATTATAATGATTTATTTAAATAAAAATACTTTATATTTGTTATTTCGAACTCGCAAAGTAATTTTCCTTTGCTGTTGGTTTTGGGGCGAATGACGTATGGATTTATAACAATGTCCTTTTCTTTACAGCTTTCTTTTAGAAAAGCAATTCCATTCAGTACGAACAAAACATATCAATACTCTTTTCCGAATACCTGAAAGAAATCAAAGGAACACCAAAAGTTGTATGGAACTGACTGCTATTATCAAAGAGTTTCTAATTAAATTCGTGTTGTTTCTAGTGGTTAGCATGTTCGGCCTACGATCGTGGAAGTTAAGCAACTATCGCAATGGTCGGTCGTTGGATGGGTGACCAAAAACCTATTATCTTGAATTTCTCCGTGCTTAAACGGTTAAACCGTTGGTCGCGGCTGCATCTGAAGTCGTTAACAACCACCAATCCACAGTGGGCCTGCGTGGTGGGTCATGGCCCAATAATGTGAAATAGGGATATTCCAGACATAAGGAAGGCCTGTGATCCAGCAGTAGGGACATTAATAGGCCGATGATAATGATGATGATGTTGGTGTCTTATAGAGGTGACTATAATTGAGGTAATGACTATACACCATTGGTGGATGGCAGCTATCTTTACGTATCTTTTTCATATCCCAAGAAAAACTTTACGATTTCAATCCACCATGAGTGGGCGGCAGGGATATGTGCGGACTCCTCGATACCACACTTAAACCCCTGGAACGTTCCTCTCCAGTCCATGGAGGTCCGGTGGGGTCGTGGCTTAACGCTCACCACCATTGACCACGATGGTAGGCCCTTGAGGCCCCCACACTACGAGTTTTTTTTTTATTTGAAAGGGTTCGCTCTTGATCCCAATAAAGCCCGGAGATCAAGACAGGATCTACGTTGGAACGGGCTAACCCAGAAGGTGCCTATTCACCCTGGCTTTAAAAACGAACGGTTTATAAGTACTTGGAAATACAGACGCAGGGAGGGAGTTCCATTCCTTTGCTGTGCGCATTATGCCCGGGTACGTGACGGGCGTCCCGCAAACGTGTAAGGTATATGCAAAGCCGATGGTAGGACCACCCATCCACCGCAAGCCATCCCCCTTCTGCTCACTCAGAGTCGGTCAAGGACCTCCCCTATCTCAACGACTCCAGAGGCGTCCAGACCCCTCTTAGAACTCTCTTCTCCTTGAGGGGGGCAAAAGCGGCTAACTCCCCCAATCTATCCTATTTAACCTAACCTAACCTTAAATTTGATTGATAAAATAAGGAATTATGTGATAAAAGGTGTGGTGTGGAAGAAGACAAAGATAGAAAAAGGGATGGTTTGGACATATAAGAGGACGGACGAAAGGAGATCGACAAAACCAGTATATTAGGCAAATGTGCATGGCAATTCGGTAAAGCAGACCAAGGCGAACTTTCAGAGGTTGCCATAGGAACTCCGCAATAAAACGTCACAACCCTATCGAGTTTGGGCTTTTTAACTTTTTAGTTCGTTTTATTAACGAGTGATAAAAGCTATTTATTCAAAAGGTACTTTTAAACTTATATCATGTTAAATTCTCCTATTTTCAACCATGTATAATAGTTTCATCGCATCATATATAATATGTGCACCGTTCTAAATCCAATTTGAGTGCAAGCATTAAGCACGTAATTAAATAATTTTGTTGCATCCTCTTGCATACTAAATGCTGCAACTTTGTGTCTAAATGTGACCCAAATAATATATGTGTTAACATTCTATTTTTGCACTTTTATGTGAAGAGAGTAGAATTGTATGTATTTGTCTGTTGGTGTCTATTACATTTTATTTCTATTGCATACTACAAATTTACCAAAATTTTGGTTTAACCAAACTTACAGAATTAACAAAATTAATGGTTATGTTTCTCCCATGGATCAGCTATAATGACGAGATGTATGCGACGCCATAACTTTATGAGTTCTAAGCCGATTTTCGTATTTTTTGAAATCAATCGACCAACAGATTCAGGACTAGATCGTGACGGAATTTTAAAAATGTTGTGACCAGAAAACATTGGTCATCTATGAGATAAGCAAAAACCAAATTTCAAGATTCAGCATATGTACACCAAACACTAAAGCTTATATTTTTTAAACCACCATTCCGCTCCGCTCGAATATAGTGAAGCTTTATGCTTAGCGACTGCATCAACCTAGTATGCTTTGAATAAAATTGCAACATGGTCTTATGTTTTCTAGATAACCTATTCAGACCTTTCTGAGCTAGTATTAAATGATATTTACTCTATAATAGTCTATTCTACACGGCACCGAATATAAATCACTATATTTATACCATGGTTGACTGCTGGGCATTTTACGATTTATTTATGTAAACAGGTAGACCGTTTGGGTAAGCAACAGTTAAAAGGAAATCAATTTATGATTATTATGATAAACTATCCAATGAAATGTAAGTAAGCGATATAAAAACTATCTTGCCTTATCGCCGGAAACTGAAATAATGGATAAAAGACATTAAGCCAAATATTTTTGAAGTTTACTTCTTTTAGCGAAATCAATGAAATATTAATCGTTTTCATTTGAGTTTTTTAGTTTCGGAAGGAATAAGCACTTATGTTGAATTTTAAATTTATTTGACAACTGGTTTTTTTTATTGCATCGCTTTATACACCCTTTTTCGGTTGGCTGGTACAGAATATCGCGAGGCATAATGTTTAGTTTTGTTGTGTTTGTTGTAACAATGACATTTGACGTACACACACACACACACACATACACACACACATTGATTTACGAGCATTTGTACCTTAGCCATGGTTATATTTATATATTCATACACGTATGTTTAATCATAGCTATATGACTCAACATTGGTGACTTTTATAGTAACAATGATAAAGTAAATAAGTTTACGAAAAATATTGTCCAACAATTCTTCTTTGCGAAGTGTGAAAGATATACATTTCCTTTAGTAACTCGATTCCTCATTTATTTGGAAGAGAAAAGATACCGCAAGTAACTTTGAAACATGAAACTTTGTTTAACTTAATATTTGTGAGGACTTGAAAGAAAGATAACAATGTCAACTGTGATATTACTCGGTTATTGCAGAAATATGAAAATAACTTTATTCAAATGCACTTAAAAATAAGTTGTTTGAATCTTCCAACATTTTTACCTACCACCCATTCAGGAGGTCTTTTAACTGACAAGAAGAATGAGCGCAAATTACTCGTCAGCTTTAACAGAAGTCACGACATTTACAATATACGTCGTCACCATACATAATCCACAAAAAAAAAAACAAATTATTCTGTTATCACAATAAAATTAGTATTATGATTTCATTATTTAGTTGATTACAACAAAATCAATAACTATCTGTTTTAAGTAAGTATCCTTAACATTGTAATAATATACATAGAATAATCGACTTTAAGAAAAAGCAACGATATAATACTGAAGGTTAAAGCAGACCCATCTCTCAAGGCAGCACTCGTTCACGAGCATGACGCACCAATTCTATCAATTGTGTTTATCAGTTTTATTATTATGGGATCCCAAGCAGGTGGAACGTTCCAACCTTCACCCCGAATTAAATTAGGTTTTTTGCTAATCTCAATAGCCTTGCGTAGCATTCTAGGAACAAATCTCTGTTCTCTAGCGAGAATATGTGGTTAACCAAATTTAATGTTGTGGTAACGTGAAACTCTTCACTAAGACCAAACACGACGTTTGAAACAATGGAAAAGAAAAATATAATATATCTATACTAATATTATAAAGCTGCAGAGTTTGTTTGTTTATTTAAACGCGCTAATCTCTGGAACTACTGGTCCGATTTGAATGATTCTTTGAGTGTTAGGTAGTCCATTTATCGAGGAAGGCTATAGGCTAAATTTCTTTTTTTCAAAATTAGGGATCCATAATAAAATTGCTATTTTGTAACACAAGGTGTAAAATCGAAAACCTATTTTTGCGTGCGCTGCAAAAACAATAGGACAAAATGATGTACAACGGGTTTGTAGATGCCATTAAGACCTACAAAAAGTCTGCAAGAACATATATCTAGCTATCATGGTTTAATCACAATAACCGATTTTGTGTTCAAAATAATTATTAAATCGTCTGAAGAAAAAAAAACTACGTTAAATATGTATCGTAATATTAATCTTTATCGAAATTAAGCATTATGTTATCAAGAGTATTTATGTAGAAGTAAAATACTTTTTGTTTCATCTCAATCGGATATTTCGTTTAAAAGTTATCACGTGTGTAAGATGTTAAGTTTTGGTACCTATTAATGAGTTATGGGCCATAGAGTTTTTTATCAACATAAAATCCTGTAATAATCTTTTTCGAAATAAATTTGGTGATGATTGTAAGTATAAGATCTTTGAAGAGTATAATAAATACATTTCTAAAATAACTCTGCTAAGGAAATCCACGCGCGCTTGATGCAAGCAAGACAAGACGCATGCAAAATTGTCGGGATCTCATTGTTATCTACACTAATATTATAAGGAGGAAAGATTTGTATTTTTGTATGTTTGAAATAAACTCAAAAACTACTAAGCCGATTTTAAAAATTCTTTTCTTTCACAATTGGAAAGCTACATTCACGCTGAGTAACATAGGCTATATTTAATGCTAAAAAAATTTAAAGAATGTTTTCCACCCGTGCGAAGCCGGGACGGGCCGCTAGTCCTTTATAAAGCTCTTGCTATATTAAAAACTGTTAATTACAAGCTTATGATACATTTTTTTAATATTTTTTGTATTTCGTATGCTATGTTGTTTGAAAAATTTAACTCAGCTCACAAGTAATTCTCAGGCAGCACTCGTACCCACAACCTTTAGATATCCGGTCCACTGCTGCTCAAAACGGTTGAAGGTAGCCCCGTTGGAGAGCACGGACAGGACTGGACATTCAAAGGTTGCGGGTTGGAATCCCGCCGGAGAATAACGTATGAGCCATGTAGATTTTTTTGTATGTATTTTATTCAAATTTATCATATAAACTTTTTATTACTAAACAAATCCTAAATTAATAATTATTATAATAGTTGGTTGAACAAAGATTGATATTGTAAATTAAATTAACAATATTACCCGAAATTGTAATCATATATGGAACAATATATTTACCTACACAGAACTAGGGTAATTTTGATTAATTACCACACAAATACAGTGTTCGTTTTGTTAACTATATTGAAAATGATGGTTTGAATATGAGCTCAGCTTAATTCATGAAACATGCACGATCATAGTCTCGCTTATTTATATTAAAGATAAGATTAAGATAACATGCTTTTTATTTATTATGAGCATTTTTAAAATAGTTTTTAAATATACTTTTTAAAGCAAAAGGCCATTAACTCCACGCAGTTTTGTGCTTTAAATAATCATCTTTATCTGTAATAGCTTAATTAAAGCCAGTTCAGTTATATGGTGTGGCACCTAATTATAAAACACAATACATCTTCCTTAAATTCTCATTTTCTGGTCCAATGAATTTATATTTATATTTTTTTAGTAAATAGTTTAGCATTTGACAAAGATTTCGCCTGATGTTAGGCGACGATGCAATCTAGGATGTGACGCGCTTGCCTAGAACATACCTGCTCCCTTGTGACTTGAAGACCCCTTAATTGTATTTATCAGGAAACACAGTCAAGCAAAGAGTTTCACTTCTTAACTTAATCTCAAAATTGGAACCAAAACGCTTAGTACAACTCTTCGGTATATCAACCATATAACGGTGGCGCCTATTTGTAGGTTTTATTTTATTGTTAGATAACAATAATGGCATAGTATAACCTATTTGACCTAAGATAGTATAAAAATACTATTTCTTACATTCACACCAATTAGTCTAGCCCAAAATAAGCGCTGAAAGGCCTGGTTAATATATACTAGGGTAATATATAGACGTACATAGAGAAGTTATATTTATACAATTATATATAAACACCCATTGCTCAGATAGAAATGCTTGTATTCATCACATATCTGCCGGAACTCTAATCCGGAACCGTGAGATGAAGGAAAACTCTCGCTTTGCCAAACAGTTAGTTGGAAATACAAAACATATTTTTTTTAATGAAGATTTAACTTGGCTCAGGCTACAGCCAGGACTTTTATTAAAAAATAATAAAGCGTTTTTATTTTCATCATTTGTACTAGCTGACCCAGTAACACGTTGTTATGGTAACACGTATACAATGGAAAAAGAGCGGGAAAAAGAGCGGACAGACAAACACACAAACAACAAATTTGTGTTCTTAGATTATAGATTTATTTTCTCAGAATATAGTTTATAACTTGGTACAAGATAGCAACCATCATATTTTACTATATCTATGTAATATATTTATACTATTTAATTGAATATCCTCAGTAATATCACATAATAAATAAAAATTAAATGTGTCAATTAATTATAAGCAACTGACAATCGTTTGGTGCAACGGAAGCGATCCTGCCTTTGACACCGACAGTCCTGGGTTCGAGTCCCGGAAGGGCCCATGGTCATGTGATGAATACGAACCACAAACCTTTGACGATACCGGGATTCAATCCTGGAACCTTTTGGGCGAAAGGTAGCATCGCTATCACTAATAATACATCTGTAAGGAATACCGAATAAGAAGGTATTTGCTTATCGAAGAGTAAATCATACCAAACAGATATGTATAAAGTTCTTGAGAGTTCATTTAGTTAGTAACTTAGTTCGGCGCAAGCATTATCAAGTTAATTGAATGCGAAACTACAAATTAACTGCGAATTCAGGTATTATTAAGTTCATATGGCTCTGCTGAATTAGCGATGCTGTATGTTAGCGAGCTAGACATTCAGACATGCTTCAAACAAAACATAACTATGATTGATATGATTTTAATTTAAATTTAAAATATCTTAAATGCACTCGTACCTTGTGTGAAGTCACAATGTAACTAGGTCGCTGCACTCGCTAAGCATAAAGCTTCGCTAGCACCGTATATTGGAGTGAGGCGTAATACTAAAAAAAAAAAAAAAAAAATCAATAATGTTTAGTGAATTTTAAAATTTTATAAGAATGAAAAGCTTTCATATAAGTGGACTAAAATAGATTTTTTTTTCCTAGAATTATGGTGGCAAATTCTTTTCCCGGAATGATAAAAATTTGAGATATATATTCAAGTACTATGATGTAATATGACTAAAAACGTGGGACGCGCGGTTTTCAGGCTTAAATAATACAATTCACTCATTTTCTAACTCCTTATTTGTAAATACTAAACAATACAGCCAAACGCCTGAAAAGGAATTCACCAAGTGAATTTGAATTGGTTGAGCCTGAAAACCGCCCGCCCACGTTTTTAGTTTTTTTTTTGTTGTAAGTAAACACTTTTCCAAACTTTATTGAGAAAAATCGACAAAATATCCTTTTAAGGGTGACTTTTCTTTATTTTAATAATTCAATTGAAATTGTTTCTAATAGCCATCGTCTTAAGGTTTACTATTGTCAAATGAATACATACTTGCTTTACATAGATATCCAAGTTGTCATCAAATAGTGAAAGTAACGGTTTTATAGTGAAACAAGAACTAAAAGATCTCTGTCACGCAATAATAAAAATTTACTGCCTCAGAAATCTAAATATTATTTTCAATAATTGGAAAAGTAAGTAAAATACGCTTTCATTTTCTTAACTTTTATACGAAAGAAATTATTTCTTTTATGATTTTTATTTTTTAACACTTTCGATTATGTATTGATTTTTTTATATAAGACCGAGCTTTTGTGAGCATCCGTCGTTCGTGTTCCTCAGTCTCGTCTGAGTTAGCTATCCATAGCTGGTTACGTCCAGCTACAGACTTAGTGTAACGGAAAATAAAATAAATAATTTCTAATAGGTTTATGCAACGTATACGCAAGTAAAATATATACCTCTATATAAGTAAAAACAATTTCCATTTTACCTAATTACATATTTATTTCATTTATTTATTGCTAAACATTTAAAATTAGCAAATTATATTATTTAAAAGTATTGTTAAAAACGGTTATCTGTCAAGATTTGGCGACAAAGCAAATATTTCTTTAAATTTACGGTGAAATGAACAAACTGATACCGGAAGTTTGATTGGTGGTGGAATATTATTCCAGTATTTCGTGGCTGCTTGCATTTTCATGGTTTAATAATCTTAAATGATGTTGTTGGTTGACACCGATAACTGTTATCAGTATTGAACAGCCACTCTTTTTATGTCATATTTATCACAATTAAATATACAGTGACAAAGATAGAAAAAGGGATGCCTAGATGATTAAGGCATGTAGAAAGGATGGATAAATAAGATTAATAAGTTAATGGGCCAAATGTGAAGGGGCAAGTCGGTAAAAGGACAAAGCGAACTTGCAGTGACCAAATAGAAGATGTCCTAAAAAGGCCAGCGAAACAGTTATAAGAATAATAGTAATATTTCATTTATTACAAAAATTAGCCTAGCCCAATGTAAGCACTGACTGTAAGGCTGTTATGGATACTAGGCTACAGATAGACATACATATACAGTGTGACCCGTCACCAGTGTCGGAGCCTTTGATTGTGTGAAATATGGCATTTTTTATCGACAAATTGCCCCTCACGTTTTACTCAAAAAGCCAATAATTAAAAAATACACAAAAAAGAATCTATTTGTTTTTTTTTAATTATTTTTTTCTATTTTTTATTCCATGACAATTGAAACATGATGGCTGTGTAACTATTGTCTACGTGTTTAGCTATCAAATGACACCTTTTTAATGTTGATAGGACATTTACATGAGTAGTGGTGGTCGGATTAGTATGAGAGCCCAGGTCTTGGTTAAGAAAACAAAATGGCGGCCGTAAGAGAAAACCTAAATTTGAGGGGCAATTTGTCGATAATTGCCATATTTCACACCATTAAAGGCTAATAAATAATAATAAAAAATACACTGGTGACGGGACACATTGTATGTTACATAGATTTGTAATATCCAAAGAAATACATAAAAATACCCATGACTCAGGTACATGTGTTTATCACACAAACATCTGGCCCTTCCGGGACTCGAACCCAGGACTGTCGGAGCGAAAGACAGTATCGCTACCGTTGCACCAAACGGTCGTCAATAATTAAACATTTAATATATTTACGCATACCAATGGAGGGGCTTATTTTGAATTCGAGAAACGCACTATGACCATTCATATCAACGTTTCCTATTCTCAGTATCTTCATATGTTTCCCTCTGTTATTCCTCTTATTCGTAGAGCATTTTCTAACGACCATCACCATTTTTCAAGAGTCGCTTGTAACGCAAGCTCATAAATCAGGATAATATGGTTTGCATAAATAATACACCAGAATGCCGGCTGCTGTATTTCAGCCGTCACGTAGTTTATCGCAAGGTTGAAAAGCAATTCTATAATAGTAAATAACAAACAAAAGTCCATTATTTTATGAAAAATCGCTTCAACAACACGGACTAGCGTATACAATGTGTTCCGTCACCAGTGTCTTCAATTTTGAATATCAAATTAATTAAATAAATGGCAATACAAGAAATATCTATTATTAGCAGATCATGTCAAACTTATATTCTATCTATTTTATCATTTAAAAAAGTGTTTATGTCATAATAAACTTTTTTAGCAAGGAAGCCATTGAGTGCAGTTTTAAATCTTTTATTGTGATTGATCGCTCTAATAGCTAATGGGATTTTATTATAGATTATAGGTGCCATGCAATTGACACTCATTCTTCTGAGAAGAGTTTTGCACCCATGAGCTACTTTAACTGTTCCTTCACGACGACTACCAATAGGATTAATTTCAAAATTGTTTGGGTTTTCACGGACAAAGTTTGCTATCTCAGATATATACATAGAAGGCAGTGTAAGAATTTTATGTTTACGAAAGTAGGGTTCACATGAATCATCTTGCATTAGACCAAACATGGATCTGAGACATTTCTTTTGAGCTTTAAAGACACTTTGCTTATCAGTAGTATTGGCCCAGAACATTATCCCATATCTCAAAGCTGATGCGACATACCCGTGATAGGCTGTCAAAAGCGTCTTAACACTGGCAACTTTCCTCAATTTGTGAAGAGCATAGGAAAATTGATTTAATTTCTTTATTAAATTGTCAATGTGAGGTTTCCATGTAAGCTTGTTATCTATAGTCAGACCTAAGAATTTGGTAGTCTCTACCTCCATCACTGAGTTATCAGAATATTTTATGTCAAAATTTAATGGATAGTAATTTCTTTGCTTAAAGTTAATTAAATGTGTTTTCGTCAAATTAATTGTCAAATTATTTATTGTAAGCCAATTAATTAAAGATGTCAATGTATTATTTATGTCAAATTGAATATTCTTAAAATGGTCATAGGTAAATAAAACAGTACTGTCGTCAGCAAAAACAGTCATGTGATGATTGGTAACATTGGGAAAGTCATTTATATAAATGATAAAAAGAAGAGGACCTAAAACACTTCCTTGTGGTACACCGTAGCATACCGGCCTCTCTTTCGATGCATTAGTAGTATTGACACCAATTTCTGTGTCAATTCTGTTTATGTGCGTAATTTGTCTTTTATTACTTAAATAACTTTCAATAAGTTTAAGGGCATTGCCTCTCACACCATATTTTTCTAGTTTAGCGAGTAATGTTCTATGATGAATATTGTCAAATGCTTTAGTCATGTCTATAAATAAAGCCAGTGTGGGATTTCGCTTATCCACGTTACTCACAATCTTTTCAAAAAATTCATGTAATGCCAAGTTTATTGATTTGTCTTTCCGAAAGCCATATTGATGGTTTGTAAATAAATTATTAGTTTCAAAGTAATTGTTAATTTTTTTATATATGATGTATTCAATGATCTTTGAAAATATAGATATCAACGCAATGGGGCGATAGTTCTTTAAAACCTTTTTATCATCTTTTTTAAATACCGGAATAGTTATTGTCAATTTTAATATATCTGGAAATGTTCCTTGCTCTAAACATAAATTTATAATATGACATAAGATATTATATTTCCTACTGCTTTAACAATCCTAGTAGAAATATCTTCAAAACCCACACAGTATTTTTAAGTGAATGTATAGATTTGAGAACATCAAACGAAACAATCGGTGCAAGAAACATGGAATTTGGTTGACTATGCAAAATAGAATTTATTTTTTGTTTTTCATCATCAACTGTCTTTATTGACTTTGTGAAAAAATCGTTAAATGCATTCGCAATTTCTGTCGGTTCAGTTATCTCTCTGTTATCGTTAATTATCACACTGGTAATGTGCTGCCTTGGTAAGCTATTATTATATTTATTAATTATTTTCCATGTTGCTTTAGATTTATTTTTGGACTGAGTTATAAAATAGTCGTTTTGTGCCTTTTGCGTGAGATTTATTATTCTCTTGTAGCGTCTGCTATAGTTGTCAAACGTTGATTTATTAGTTATTGTTGGAGATAAACGATATTTCCATAAGAGATAACGACGTCTTTTACTGCAGGACTTAATACCTTTTGAAATCCATTTAGGTTTATTTTTTGTGGGAACTTTTACTCTGACTTGTGGGAAACATAGCTTATAAAAAAGTGTAAAAAGGTTGTGAAACAATTTAAATGCAATATTTGGACAGTTTGATTCATAAACTTCATTAAAACTCAGGCTTTTTATACAGTTAGTAAATTTTCTTATATTATCTTGGGAGAAATCTCGCCGGTAAGTAAACCAGTATTTTAGTCGACATGCTTTTTTGATGGGTACCTTAAGCGTTTGAGCAGAGTGATCGGAAAATGCTAATTCTACTACCTCCCCCCTTGCACCGCGTATGTTATGTATAATATTATCTAAACATGTTTTACTTTTGGGTCTGGTGGGTTCATTAAACTGGCATTTTATATTATATTTGGATAATAGCTGTTTAAAGTCTCTAGATGTTTTATTATTTGTTAACATGTCAATATTAAAGTCGCCGCATAAAATTAATTTATAATTGTTCTTGTCACTTAGGGATTTTAATATTTTTTCAAGTCTACAAAAAAATAAGGTAAGTAATTCTGACTTCGATCGAGGAGGTCTGTAAATACATACTATGTAGAGCTTATGTTGTGGTAATTTTATTGCCGTACACTCTATTACACCAGATATTGATTGACTGCTTACACTTGTTACATCAAAGAAGTAGTCCAGATTTCTATAGAAATAAATCTAAAATACGACTGATCCAAAGCGAATGAAAATCGGAAGAATGTAAAACGCAGAACTAGTATTAATGAAAATAAAGTCGTCAAATTTTCACACAAGTTAAATGAAAATAGATTTAAAATTTTCAATTTTAGACTGTCGTTATTTAAGTCTATGGCAACACTTACGCAAGCCTTAGAGCCTATATAAAGATTATGACATTTGTTTTTTTTTTTAAATATTAAAAATCAAAACAAAAGTCGTCCACTGGCATTGCCAATTTGAAAATAATAGACCAACACTTTTTTTAATCGGCTGTTCTTTTTTCATGTGTCCGAACACAATTAGAAATATTTATAGAAATATATATCAAAACTTGGCTATGGAATGATGCGACAAGAGAGTTGTGTGGTGTGAAAGAAGATATCGATAAAGAAAGAAAAAGGGATACTTAGATGGTTTGGATATGTAGAGAAAATGGACGAGAGAAGATTGACAAATTTAGGAGGCAAATGTGCATGGGCTAGTCAAATAAATCAGGCCAAAGCGAATTTTTAGAGACCTGAAAAAAGGGCAGGTGAAAAGTATACTTAATCGACAAGCTCATGATGATGATGATGATGATCATGATGAGAAAAAATGTATTTCAGGATCATGGAAAATGGAAATGGAAGGCGTAACTGGTTTTATGTATGCATGTAAAACGTGGCTAGCTTTAGAGACGAAAGGACATAACATAGCAATACAATTTTCAATGCGATCTTATAAGATTCCCGCCTGAGAATTCACTTGTGACCCGAGTCGATTTTTTCTAGTATTTTTCTATTATAATAATAACAATATGTTTTATATGCTTAATCGATTATAATTCTCATCAAAACAGCTGTTTTATTTCGTCTCCTTTGACCTCGTTACGCTCTCCTGTTACATAGCGTGTCAAACAATTTCCCCACTCAACCTTAATCATTCATGGTTTTACTTTGTGGATGTGTGTCATCATTATGGGTATCCCCAAAATATTCCTTTGTAGAAGACACGGCACGAATCAATTATCAAAACATTACTGACCATTAAGCCGAAGCTATACAATCTATGAAAATACCCCATCGAATTGTGGCATTATTAATGGTGACAGGTGGGTATTCTGAAATACGTTTATGTCGAATGACATTAAGAGGCTATATGACGATAATATCAGCGATTACGACTGTGAATACAATAAACTAGGTTGATGCAGTCGCTAAGCATAAAGCTTTGCTAGCACCATATATTGGAGCGGAGCATAACACTAAAAAAAATCAGTAATGTTTAGTACATTTTTAAATTCCATAAGAATGAAAACTTTAAAAAAAGCGCCCGCTGTTTATTTCAATGGGAAATCCAATAGAGCTAATGTTTTTTGGTTATAACTTTTTTACTTTTGCGAATTTCAGAACTCTGTCACAATCTAATCCTAAATGTGTTGATTCGATTCCACACAGAAAATATTAAAATCGGTTAAGAACTCGGGAAGTTATGGCGTAACAGATATTGCGTCATTGAAGCTGATCCATGGGAGCTCTGCTCGTTTTCCTTGCTCCGCTCCGAAAATAACTTATAAATAAAAACCCTTTTACTGAAATAAACGCGCGATTAACTCGTCCTACATATATACGGGCCATTTGGGATGAGTTGCAGAAAATAAAAAATAAATAATATTTTATTCTGCCATTCGCTGAAATTGAAATAGGCTTCTTTTTGACAAGAAGAACGGGCGCAAGAAACTAGTCAGCTTTAATAGGAGTAACGATATTTAAAATTTTATATATAGTTACCATACATAGGTAATCCACAAAAAAATGATCACAATAATAGCACTTTCATAACATCGTTTATATTAAAGAAGTCAAAAATTTTCTGTTTTAAATAAAGTACATTTGAAAACTTTTTATTAACATTTAAGAACGAAATCCAAGTTATTTAGCAAATATTACGAACAGTACTGAAACGCCAGAATTCCGTCATATAAAATCAGCATTTTGGTATTAAAAATTCTGGTCATTTTTGTACACAAAGTTGAGATAAGGTAATATTTTTTTGCCAATGAACATAACAGTAAGATGCTACATACTGAAAAACAAGCTGAGCCAACAAGATGGTATGCAAAATATACTCCCATTTGCGAGTAGGCAGACTTAATATTAAATGTAAATTGAAATAAAACACATTTTCAATAATAAAAAAGTAAGTGATATGGTAATCAATGTTAATTATTACTGTCTCATATAAAAGAATTCCTTCAATTCAAGAATATAGATTTTCCGAGCTTTAATTAATGAGGAATGAGAATGTAGTGTCGTCACTTAATGTACAGCTTTAACATTGTCATATAATAGTAAAGAAATTCTCGATTTGACATTCAAAGTTTGCAACTAGATACAGAAGTTTTAATTAAAGTCTTTATTCCATCTATTTTACTTTAAAACCTCATCAAAAAATACTACGCACCATACGCGCCTAAAGAAGCATAACTTCAATAATCAAAATGTTTTGACACCTTTGACCAGTTGATTTTTTTCTTATGTTTTTTGTAAATCAATAAAAATAACAAACTCATTTATATTTTGTAATATAAGTACCATTCATTCAAAATATTATTCCGTGTTCAAAGGTGGAAAAGCGAGTTTTCTGGCTTCGAAAAGTATTTTATTTCAAGTTGAGATGCGAAACGTTCGCTGGAAATATCTCTGAGCGAGATCTGTCAATCGCAAGTTGCCATTATATATACCTATAATAGAAATCAGTGTGTAGGATGGCGAATTCCTTATAAAAACCTCAAATAAGAGACCTCCAATACATCTGAAATTAGATTTCAGGGAAAGATGGGAAGTTCTGTTGTCGATAATAACTTATATAATTTGATAAGTTAAAATAATATATTATAATATTAATAAAAAACGAGTGTATTTTAGACCACATGACTGAAGTAAAACTTCTTTATCTCCATCTATACAATGTGTCCCGTCATCAGTGTCGGAGCCTTTAATAGTGTGAAATATAGCATTTTTCCCCTCAAATTTCCCCTCAAATTTTGTTTTTCTCTTACGGCCGCCATTTTGTTTTCTTGGTAACCAAGACCTAGGCTCTCATACTAATTCGACCACCAATACTCATGTAAATGTCCTATCAACATTAAAAAGGTGTCATTTGATAGCTAAACATGTAAACAACAGTTGCACAGCCATCATGTTTCAATTGTCATGGAATTAAAAACATAAAAAAATAATTAAAGAAAAACAAATAGATTCCTTTTTGTGTATTTTTTATTACTTTTTGAGAAAATCCAAATTTGAGGGGCAATTTGTCGATAAAAAATGCCATATTTCACACCAATAAAGGCTCTGACACTGGTGACGCGACACATTGTATATTAGCTATACGAAACTTTACTGGCTATGAGAGAAAGAGAGAAAGAAAATGTGTGCTCGCATCTCTCTCTTACCCCTACAGTAATATACGAAACGTAACTCTCTCTTTCTATCTTTACTAACTTATATCTCCCTCTCAAATTCCGTTCGCCTCGCCCAATCACACTTTTCGTAACGCTCTTGTCACGCATTCACCAGCTTACTCCGCAAGTCAAGCGTGCGTAAAGAAGTTTTTCTTCAAGTATTCTTACATGCATACCAATTAGCCTAGCCCAAAGTAAGGATTGTCAGGCTTTTGTTATAAATGCTAGCATAACTACATAATTAATATTCATAGAAATATATATAAATACACAAAATCTCAACTGCAAATGCTCGTATTCATCACACCAACATCTGCCCCTTTCGGGACTCGAATCCAGGACTGTCAGTGCTAAAGGCAGGATCGCTGCCACAGTTGTCATATATAATAGACATGGTTAGTTGGAATTTCTTTAACCCCTTAAAACCCGCGAGCAACATGCGCGCGACACTGATACCTAAAATCCGCGAGCATTATATAATGCTTTATAGCGCGCAGTCTGATTTAATCGTTATTACGGCTTTGGTAATGGTTCTTTTTGAATGATATTTTACCCAATAGAGTGAGAAATAACGCATTAACTCAAAGTGTGGGTTTTGAGGGGTTAATAACAAAATTATTTTTTAATTATCAAAATATTCACCGCCAGCAATATTCCGAAATATTGCGCTATGACACTTATTAGCTTAAGAACATCTGAGGAAACTAGATAACGCTAACTACTACTAGTAGTTGGAGTATAACTGTCAGCAATTTTTTTTTTAAATTGTAAATAGGTAAGCGCTTAATCTCTATCTCGCCTCATGGTAAGCGAAGATGCGATCTAGGATGTGATGTGCTTACCTAGACGATACTTATTCATGCGAGACTTGAAGAACCCTAAATTGTATTACCGAAACGCTTAGTGCGACCATAACAACTAGTATTACAAATAATTATTTACGTACTACATTGTCCAAAACTGGCTTAAGGTGGACAAGGTGCTCAGCAAAAACAATTTAACTATAAATTCATATTTATTTTTAGACGAAATTTGGTGACCTTATAGTTGTATCGAAGTGCCCTTATAATAATACAAGTCTTAGGGAAAAATATGCCAATATCCTGCCGTCACTGGTCTCCATTTGAATTCTGGTGTTGCCATTATACAATTACATCCAATGAAAATCGATTCAATAATAGTATGTACATTTTTTTTAACAGTTCCTGAGAACTATTTCCAAATCATGGTTATTATTTCATAAGTTTGCTTTATGGGAAACTACAAAAGAAATCAAGAACTATAAATGCGCACAAAAACATTATTTGTAAAACAATTTATTGTAGTCGATGTTGATAAAATGCTTACTCTAAATGGCGCTTTCACTTACATACTCTGTGTCGCTCTACGTGTTGATGCGTAGTAGTAGCTGTCAATAGCATTTTAAACAATCTTCGACATTCGTTTTTAGGTTGAGCAAGGCACCAGGATAATTTGTCTCCACCAGTTTTTAGATAAGAATTTGTTAATTGCGACTCTGATTTATAGAGATATGTAGGAAAATGGTCGTTTTATTGTCTCTAATGTCACTGCCTTAAACAAATCGAAAAGATTTCTTTTAGGAATATTAAAACAAACCAAATACGATAAGTACTTTCTTGATGGTACACCATACAAACTAATATAGTTATACTGTTATAAATATATATCCATGTTAAGCTAAACCGCCTAAGTGGACAATGTCCTATATTATATTATATTGTAGTCGATGTTAATAAAATGCATTACTCTAAATGGCGCTTTCACTTACATACTCTGTGTCGCTCTACGTGTAGATGCGTAGTAGTAGCTGTCAATAGCATTTTAAACAATCTTCGACATTCGTTTTTAGGTTGAGCAAGGCACCAGGATAATTTGTCTCCACCAGTTTTTAGATAAGAATTTGTTAATTGCGACTCTGATTTATAGAGATATGTAGGAAAATGGTCGTATCTAATGTCACTGCCTTAAACAAATCGAAAAGATTTCTTTTAGGAATATTGACACAAACCAAATACGATAAGCATTTTCTTAGTGGTGTAAACTTACAAACTTATATAGTTATACTGTTATAAATATATATCCATATTAAGCTAAACCGCCTAAGTGGACAATGTCCTTTGTCTTTAAATACTCTGTATGTCGGAGCAA
Source organism: Calamotropha paludella (assembly GCA_927399485.1). NCBI lineage: Eukaryota > Metazoa > Arthropoda > Insecta > Lepidoptera > Crambidae > Calamotropha > Calamotropha paludella. The sequence continues at coordinate 23,319,759 of OV656817.1, read as the reverse complement.
TGCTTAAGTATATTTTTTTAAACAGATACTTGTTCTTAACAACGATGTAATGAAACCATAACACCATATTATTGTGATAATAAAATATTGTATTTTTGTGGATCATTGTTGATGCTGTATAGTGACGATGTAAAGTATTGTAAATGTCGTTACTTCTGTTAAAACTGACCAGTTTCTTGCGCCCATTCTTGTAAAAGACGCCCTGAATGAGTGGTATAGATCAAAATGTGAGACGATTTAATACAACTGAATACATTTCAATAAAGTTATTTTCGATTTATTTCACTAGAAAAGCCTAAGCTGTATTTCAGAATAATGTCGTTTTCTCCAACCACTTCGAGGCTTTAATGAGTTCAAAAGTTTGTCTACTTACAGAATACCTCTGCGGGAGTGAATCGATCAACCTTCATTCTCGACTTTGTACAGACAATACGGTAGGGAAACGGCATTGTGTAAATGAAAAATGACTTTGATATCAATAACAATGAAGAGACTGTATATAAAATAAGTTTTTAGCAACCGGCTGAATCATTTATAAAAAAAAACATTTATTTCTATCAACGTGCACCGTAACATTTCATTTAGATTAATGATTTTTATATTTTGCATAGAAGAAAATCTCAACTCACAAGTTATTACAAGCGGGACTCAAACCTACCTTTGGATGTCCGGTTCACTGCTCTTGCTATTGAGCTATCTAGCCTTGCTAGTACTCGTCTAAATTTTTCTATTTTTAAACTTTTGCTTGTTGCTTTATCAATATGAAAATTATCCTTGCATTTGATAAAAAAAAACATTTTTGCGAATATTATGACAATCGATTAATACGAAATCGTCATTAAATTTATGAATGTATTTTCTTTGATAATATTTTTTTCAAGTATTTTTTATTTATTTAAATTTATCAGTTCATTTAGATTCTAATAATAACATTTAATAAGAAACAAACATAAAATAAAAACAATAAAAAGAAACCGTTGTGTGTATATTTCCCGGCATTTAAGTTGAACATGATTTTGAAATCACGTGACATGCACAGTAGTGAATAATGTACCTAAACTTGCTACTGCGCATGTCACGTGATTTCAAAATCATGTTCAACTTAAATGCCGGGGATTATACTTATGTAAGCACGTACGAAGTTATACTTATTTAGCGTAACTTAACAAAGATACGAGTATCAAAAAATTTCCTCTCGTGTGCCAGTACTCTTTGTTTGTGAAAAGAAAGTAAAATTTAAAAATTATATAATGATCAGTAAGAAGCATCAAAAGATTGATAAATTTTCTATATATCTGTATACAGAGTCAAGTAATTTATCAAAAACAATAGAAATAAACTGTTCAACCAATAATAATGTAAAGATAATAATAATTTGTATTATAAACATTTATAAAAAATACATACCGACAGTTAACCTCATATCAATAAACGCATCTAAAAAAGTTTATAAAATAAAAATCACTTTTAAGTATAATTATTATATTTTTTCTATATAATATAAAATTGTTAATATAATATCATATAAATTATTGTCAACCACCATATATAATTTAAAATCTCACACGCACACACACATACACACACATTCATAGTTAGCGGCCAACTTCATCCTACTGTTTTATTTCATGTCGCTTTTGCAACTTCAACCTTCAACCTGTTACTTTTGTATATTACAGTTGCGCGCGCGCGTCTTAAAATTTCACCCTCATCATTTTTTCATAACGCGCCTAAAGAATTATAACAGCAAAAACAAACATAAAATAAAAACAATAAACAAAATATCTCTTAGATGAGAGATAAAATGTTATAATTTTATCAATTGCTTTTTGGCTGGGGTGTCAAGCGTCACATTACTACAGAGGTCTTATTCAACTTACAAATAAATACTAGAGAACTATAATAACCCTTGTAACCATATTCTGGGTGATAAATATATTGATTGATGTTAACAATTAAGTTCTCGTAAACATGTATGACATCACATACTTAGTACTCCTATATTGCTAGTAGGGGTCTAGAAAAATATAGATCGCCCTAGTAAATAATATTAATAAATACTAGTCACTACACTTACTAAACAATATTGAAAAACAAAAAAATACCCGAAAGATCTTTGTTATATGGGAATACACGGGATACGCGATAATCGAATGACCACAATAAAATGTCGTATTCACACATTTCCTGCCATCGGGATTTTTTTCCTTTCATCGTTTTCCAATCCCAGAACGGAAAAGGATCACTTGTGTATTTTAATTATTAAAAGCTTTTATTTAACTTGCTCTGTATGTTTGTTCGGGTGTCTTGCAACTTAATTTTGAAGCAGATATTTTCAACCGATTGAGCTGAAATTTCGTGTACACGTGCAGTTCGGATGACAATGCATGATTCACTGTGTGACGTCGTTCTAAATCCAACATGGCGGCGTTCGCAAAATGGCGGACCAATAATTTATAATGGATCCCTACAATATGGGTATCAAATGAAAGGGCACGCTGAGTAGAACTCGAAAAAAATGTGACTTTGCTATAAATCCAATATGGTGGACTTATGAAGTTCAAAAATCATTTTCGAAGCATAAGGTCTAGTCAACGGTGCCATTGGGCATATCACAGAAATCATTTGGCCCTGCTTCCGGAGAGCACAAATGTATGACACCGATATACCATCCGTTCAGATAGATTTCGGCAAAGACGGTGTTCATACTATTCAACCCAAGTCTGTGCAATTCCCAGCGAAATATGGTCACGGCACTGCAGAACGGAGAATGCTAGCAATCATATTATGTTGGGCTTGCACAGTGCACAAAATGCAGGGTAGTACTGTCGACCATGCCGTTGTGTACTTAGGCTCGAAGCTCTTCGCTGCTGGTCAAGCGTACGTAGCATTGAGTAGGGTAAAATCATTAGAAGGTCTCCTAATCGAAGAGTTAGACTGTTCAAAGCTTACCGGCAAACGACCTTGTAACAATGAGGCTTTGGATGAGATGAACAGACTGAGAAACCTATCCGGTCATGACTAAAAAGTAAAAAATAAAATCAATGTAAAAAAAAACTTTTAAAAAAAGCTTTTATTTCAATGCGCTAAAAAGAAAAAATCAATGTAAAAAAAAACTTTTAAAAATCAATGTAAAAAAAAACTTTTAAAAAAAGCTTTTATTTCAATGCGCTAAAAAGAATAAAATAAACTTTTAATCTGGAACCTTTATTCACAATTTATACAAGCCATAAGATACCTACATAAAATATTAACTTTTTACTCTAAGCAACTGATGTGACATAAAAGCTTGTCGCGAGATCTATCTAGTAAGCATTCTAGCTATCGTAATTCCAGGTTCATAAAGGTTCCAGATTAAAAGTTTATTTTATTCTTTTTAGCGCATTGAAATAAAAGCTTTTTTTAAAAGTTTTTTTTTACATTGATTTTTTTTATTCACAACAGGGATGCTTGACCTTTATCACTACTGGTGTTAAGTGCTAATAAGGCAACAAAATTGTCAGACGAAATAAAAACAGTTTAAAATAAACTATTGGGATATATACCTTTGTTTCAACAATTTTCACAGGAACTTATTTAATTAAAATTCAAAAAAAGACAGAAATGTCATTTTGTTTATTTCTTACTTTTCATTTGGCGTTACCAACACTTTGTTTTAGGTACTTTTAAGCCTTACCTGTAGTGTGATAATTGGTTATTTAAAACCATCGTTTGTAAGCTATGCTAGAAATAGTTCAGTAATTATTATTATGAAAATGAAATTATGAATATGAGTACAATTATTAAATGAGTATCACGGTGTTTGAAAGTCACTAAACTATGTATGAAACATTGTATGAAATGTCATGCGTAACAGTGATACATTACAACGTAACTAAGTAGTAATACATAACAAACATAACTATATATTAAAACCTAGAGCCAGCGACTATGTGATTTATTAAAACAATAAGACGTGGAACTCACGTTTACCACAACTGTTTTGTTCGAGTAGCGTAAGAAGTCTTTATAGAATAAAATCAATAGAAACAGATTTCCTCGTTGAATGACATAACAAGCCTTTGTCAAGTATCTCCGTTTTGTCATCATCTTAAGGTTTTCCTATGAATGAGAACACAAATCAAATTTCTTTGTCTATTCTAACAATAATAATGTTTCCAACATTCGCACCAATTAGCCTAACCCAAATAAACTCTGTAAGGCTTATGTTATGGATACTAGGGTAACATAGATATGTAATAATTATAGATATATATGTCGCAGTAAGATAGATAAAGCCGTAATATAGTTATATCCCTAGGGATATAATAAATACCGTAACATAGTTATTCGAAAGCGATTCATTACTATCTCACTAGGAATATAGTTATAAAACGGTCCAAGTTTAGTGATATACTTATATTACTAGATTAAGTTTAGTGAAATAGCTTTCGGAGTGGTTCGTTGTGTTTATACCAAATGAAAACTAGTCACTGAGAGAAATATGCCAAAATTGTCGCGCTTTGGTGGTCAAGGTTATTTAAAATGTTCCTGTAAATATCGAATATACAGTGTTCTACTAAAAGATGTGCCTGTAAGAAGCATTCAGTGCTATGTAATTCTAAATGTCATGATTCCTCTTCTTGTCTGAACAAAAATTAAAAAATACTTTTAAAAAAACCAAGATCTCAACTTAGTGGATAAGAAGTAAAGAAATCTCATAACTGTTGATTAGCTTTATAAGATTTTTAATGTTTGATTAGTTTTAATTGTATTGTTAATGTTTAAATTCCAAAAAATATGATCGTTTTAATTATAATTGAAATTATTTTAATACGTGTTAATGTCACAAAGTATTTTTTTTTTTTTTAATTTATTGCTGAAAGTTGGCAAACAAGCAAACTGCCCACCTGATGGTAAGTGGTAACAGTCACCTATAATACATGTGGCTCTTGTGAGATTCGCAGCAAAACTGCAACCCCCACAAGAACCACAGTGTACGTTGCCAACTTGTGACATAAGATGTAAAGTCACTGTACCCAGTAATTTCACTGCCATATCTTACCCTTCAAACCGGAACACAGCAATGCAAGCACTGCCGCTTTGCGGCAGAAATAGGTAAGACGGAGGTACCTAAGCAGACGACCCTGGTACAGAGTCTCCCTCCAGTATTGTAACTAACTGCAGGATACATAAAGTTGATTTTTTAATAAAGATTATTTAATTATATATGGTAGCTTTCTTTTTCTCTAAGCTTAATCTAGTAATATCAGTATATCACTAAACTTGGACCGTTTTATAACTATATTCCTAGTGAGATAGTAATAAATCGCTTTCGTATAACAATGTTACGGTATATAATTATATTTCTAGGGATATAACTATATTACGGCTTTATCTATCTTACTGCGACATATATATAAATACCAATGACTCAGGTACTAATGCTCGTATTCCTCAAACAAACATTTCTGGGTTCGAACCCAGTTCGAACGTTCGTCAGATCGCATTGAAAATGCAAAAATATAGACAATCATATACTAAATGTGGGTTAATTTAATAATGGCTTTAATAAATACCTGGAGTACTTAAGAAAGTGCCCTATTAAATAAGTGTTCATTAAAAACTGAAGAGCAGGTCCCTTTATTAAGGTTAATTCATATACTAAGTGATAATAGCAATGACGCCGACCTTTTATCGTCGAGTCCTTAAAAAGAGAATGGCGAATTAGGAAGCACATTATTCAATAAAAAAGTCGTCAAAAATATGGCCCTTGCAAGTAGTTACATCTTTTTAGGGTTCCGTACCTCGAAAAGAAAAAACGGAACCCTTATAGGATCACTTTGTTGTACGTCCGTCGGTCGGGCCATCTGTTTGTCTGTCAAGATCCTTTTTCTCAGGAATGCGTGGAGGTATCAAGCTGGAATTTATATCAAATACTCAGGTCAGGTCATTATATTTACCTAGGACATACAATACAGTTAGGTAAGTCCAACTTCGAGAAAGAGATCTCTCGTCGAATCCAACTCGGGTGGGCAGCGTTCGGGAAGCTGCGATACATTTTCGCGTCCAAAATACCTCAGTGCCTTAAGACGAAAGTCTTTAACCAGTGTGTGTTGCCAGTGATGACTTATGGCAGTGAAACGTGGTCGTTCACTATGGGTCTTGTAAGAAGGCTCAAGGTCGCCCAGCGGGCAATGGAGAGAGCTATGCTTGGTGTTTCCCTACGCGATCGAATCAGAAATGAGGAGATCCGTAGGAGAACAAAAACCGCCGACATAGCTCAAAGAATTACGAAGCTGAAATGGCAATGGGCAGGACACATAGCAAGGAGAACCGATGGCCGTTGGGGCGGAAAGGTTCTCGAATGGCGACCGCGTGCCGGACGACGCTCAGTGGGTAGGCCCGCTACGAGGTGGACCGACGATCTGGTTAAGGTCGCGGGAAAACGCTGGATGCGGGCAGCACAGGACCGATCGTTGTGGAGATCCTTGGGGGAGGCCTATGTCCAGCAGTGGGCGTCGTACGGCTGATATGATGATGATGACTCAGGTCTGGTCAGGTCCCTTGAGCTGTGAAAAAATCAAACTTCTAAGCCAACGCTATCAAAAGATACAGCCGTTTATGCCGCAAATTTTTGTCACTCGCAAGGGAATGAAAACGTACAGGGTACTTCCCGTGAACTTAGTATCTTGAAATTTGGTACGCACAGGTAAAGGAAAAATTGCAAGAAGCGTAAATTTTAATTTCTATCATAATATTTATTAAATATTTTAAAGAATTGACTTTTACTTTTATACCTACACGTTTGTACGGTCACGAGTCCGACTCGCACTTGGCCTGCTTTTTTATTTATAAATAAATATTAGCCAACTCAAATCAATGGCTTTGAACTCAAGTTAAGTAGGTAGCTAAAGCACCTGTTTTATGTAATTCAGAAACAATGATGATGCTGCAACACCCAGACCCAAGACAATAATGACAAAATTTTCTGTCCAGGAATATTGAACCCGGGAAGCTTGGTGCCGTTACCATGAAAACCGGTATGGGAGCCACTCGACACCGTCATTTTCTTTGTTTTTTGTATGAGCGAGGCTACACGATGCGGTGCGGTTCCTGAACGGTGCCGCTGCGTCATCCTACATACAAATCACTATACCATGTCAGACGACGCGTTAGGTCGCCGTGCGGCCTCGCACCGCAAGCGCGCCGGACGCAGTGCAACGCTGTTCACCGCGGTGCGGTGCGGCGCCGCACGCCCCGTGTGGCACCCTATTCCTCGAATTCTTTACGATGCGGTGCCGCTCCGCACCGTTAACGCATAGCGTGTCCTTGCTCTATGAGTTCATGGGGTACAAAAGCCAAGCTCTTTTTTTTTATTTTCCGACTATTTAATTAAAACTACTGGTGACATAAAATATGGCAGTTTATTCAGCTAGCTTATAAGTATAGCTATCCAACAAAATGCGGCCAGACTTTTGAGCTTTTCGCACCCCTGAGTTCGTGTCCCAGACAGGGCAGATGTTTGTGTGATGAATATAAGCATTTGTACCTGAGTCATGGTTATTTATATATGTTTCTATGAACGTTAATTATTTATGTGTGTTATATGTATCTCTATTCGTTACCCTAGTATCCATAATACAAGTCTTGCTGTGCTTACTTTGGGATAGGCTAATTGTAAGAAATATTAATAGTATGGGTATTTTTTTAAATCGGCTTTTAATGCTGACAAATATAGTCGCTAAGAGTCTAAAACAAGTAATGACTATTATTTTCCTGGTATTGAACTGTAATTCAGTTGATTGGCCGGTTGATAGATTTTCTAAAAAAATCCGAACTATGCGACATGTATTCAAAATGGCTTCTTCCTGCAGTTTAATGTATAATTATGATTTATATTTAATAAATTAAAGCCATGGTGCAAGTGGCTTGGTATAAGCCCGGTAGTCGATAGCACTATTGGAACTATAAAAACTTTATTCTGTGTTCATATTTTAGAAACTTCCTCCTTTACATCTCCTTAACAACTGGTCAGTCCACGGTAGCAATTGCTACCATATATCCGCGTGGCCTGCTGTTTATTTTTAAATTACGATTATATTTTGAGTTACAGATACCAAATATTCTGTGGTGGAATCTTTATTTAATCAGTTTTACGGTAGCATTTCTTATTTGGTCCTAGCTTCATTATTTAGCGATAAAATGGCATATTTACCTAAGAGTCCGACATTTTTTTTTCACAAGTCGCGCAACAATGGGATTGTCGAAAGTGGTGAGGCACGCGGTAGCAGACTGACGAGTGGATATTTATGTAATTTTATTATTATTTTGAGTATTTTTTTAACTCTCCTTTTTATGCTGGCATTGATAGTTACTACGGGTCTTCTTTATTATATTTATTATTTCCTTTTTTCATAGCGGCGATGAAACTCATTTACGCTTAATAATAATCTGAAATAAGAATACCATAGAAGTTGCAATGAAATATGTGCTCAAATTGAACTTTACACACTTTCAAACAATTTATCTATTACCCACAAGTGCTTCCATCCAAACTTAGGGCACCATTATCACAAGAAGTCGCATCTTGAAAACTCGTCGAACTTCTAAAAAGTTTCAGTTTCGTAAACGACTTTCAAACGATTTTGCTGCAAAAATATATTTGAGAAAATTTTTAAGAATTTATTTATTAATTTCATCAATGAGACATAGCCACTTGGTATTTTTTTATTAATTTAAACGTAAACTTTGGTGTTAAAAGATAAACAATACATTATTAAATTAAATAATATCCGAGAGCCGAAAAAGTATTATTAAATACTTAATTTATTTATGAAAAAAGAAATTATGACAACCGTTTGGTGCAACGGTAGCGATCCTACCTTTCGCATCAACGGTCTTGGCTTCGAGTCCCGGAGAAGCAAATTTTTGTGTGATGAATACAAAGATTTGTACCTGAGTCATAGGTATTCATGTATATCTCTTCTATATAAAAGAAGGACTTTGTGGGTTTGTTACCATATATAGTTGCCATAAACCTAAGAATAATAGTTTTTATAATCAATTAACGTTACCATAGCAACGAGTGGCCGGGTTAGCCAGTTTATATAAATATTAAATATCTGTTTATCATATATGTATTAGCCCAGTATCCATAACACAAGCCTTTCAGAGTTCATTTTGGGTTAGGCTAATTGGTGTGAATGTTGGAAATATTATAATTGTTAGAATAGACAAAGAAATTTGATTTGTTTTCATTCATAGGAGAACCTTAAGATGATGACGAAACGGAGATATTTGACAAAGGCTTGTCTTGTCATTCAACGAGGAAATCTGCTAGTAATGTTTCTATTGATATTATTCTATAAAGACTTCCATATGATACTTATGCTACTCGATCAAAACAGTTGTGGCAAACGTGAGTTTCACGTCTTATTGTTTTAATAAATCACATAGTCGCTGGCTCTAAAGGTCTTAAGATATAGTTATGTTTGTTAAGAGCTACGTTGTAATGTATAACTGTTTGTTGCTTCAAATAAAAAGAAAAAAATAGATACTCAAAGGCGTTATATGCATGACATCTCATACTAATCTCGAAGTTTAATTATTTTAAAATAAGGATACCTAATATTATTATTTATTATACAGTTAAGGAAGGTGAATAAGTCTCTGATAATATTCTTTAGACTTATGAAAGAGTCATAAAGAGATAACTTTGGATAATATTATTTTTACTAAAAATTGGTTGTCTGTAAAGTCAGTTTACGGACGATAATTTTACGCGATAGCATCATAAGAAAACATTGATGAAAAATTGCATACTTTTATGAATTGAATTGAATTATTATCACTGAATTATCATTATTTTGTATAATACAAAGGAGTTAAATGAAAAAAAAAAAATAGCGATAAATTAACATTAAGTTGTTGTTATAAACAATGGAAACCACATTAACTTTTCACTTCATGAAGTGGAAGAGAGATACATGCACCACAAGTCGAACGCTTAGACCGATTGTGCCTCTCTATCGCTTGTTCCGCGCTCTCACTTGCACGCTCGGCTCAGGCGGATCGTTACACTTTTTCGTGCATGCAGCCGGTGTTCATCTATTTATAAGACGTTATCACGTCAAAAATATGAGCAGTTTTCCGATTTATATAGCAATTAAATATTAATTTAATAATTTTCATATAAAATAATTCAATTAAATTATTTATTAGTACATAAACATGGTAGTTACAAGATTTTAGGAACAGAGCGTCGTAAAATACAGCCATAATTTACGTTACAGGTATATTCACATGCGTTAAATTTATTATAGCCATAATAAACGAGACGAAATAAATATCCTCTTAAAGTAACTGACATAATGAGAGTTATAATCGGTTAAGCCTATAAAATACGTAATGTCCTTACATAATTATTTAATTTCTAAAGCAAGCCAATTTTTATAATTCTTTTTGGAGTTTAAGCCATAAGAATTGATTTTCATATAAGGCGCCCGGTATGAAAAATACAAAAAGTCCTGTGGTGTCGTGGGACAATGGATAGAAACGAAGTTCCTTATTATAAAAATATTAATTTTAAGTTCTATTCGAGGTATAAAGAAAATAATTATTCGGGTATACATTTTTTTTTATGTTTTTGTATCGATAAAAAGCAAAGAAACTACTTTACAAAATTATAATAACACCTTTACTTTATTTACAATGATTTATAAAAATATATAATAACAGTCATCACGTAGACTATACATTAGACACTTTATAGCCATCCCACATAGACTATACATAAAAATCTTACACTTTTTTTAACGTCATGGCTAGGGTACCCCTCCGCAACGCCCATAAGGTACTTCGTTCCAAATATGAAGAGTAAAATTTTGTGAGCGAATGACAGCGTTACGTTTTTTGTGCGCAACTTATCGTGCGCACTTTTCGTTTTTATTTTGAAGTTTTGTTTTATTATTTTCTGTTCCTGGTCAAAGACAATCGTTCCTAAGGACTAAACTCCAGTCGTGCGTCGGAGATGACACACACAATTTTGTTAAATACATATTACTTAATACGTCATTAAACCAACTTTCACATTTTTGTTATGAAAATAAGAAAACAGCCGTTATAAAAGTATAGTAATTGTCAAATTGACAATGTCAGTGATGAATTTTTGTTTCGACTTCTATTTATAAAATGCGAATTAATAAATAAATTTCGTTAAACAGTGAATGCAACATTTTCTTACATTCAGTTGGTAGTAATAATATAAGTTGGCACCACTGTTCTTCATATTAAATGTCACGTTTTTTGCCGCCTTAATTTTGCATCAAAAACTTATTCATTTATTACTTACTAGCGACCCGCCCCGGCTTCGCACGGATGCAATCCTCTACTATATTATGGATGGTTATACATATAAACCTTCACCTTGAATTACTCTATCTATTAAAAAAACCGCATCAAAATCCGTTGCGTAGTTTTAAAGATTTAAGCATACATAGGGATATAGGGACAGAGAAAGCGACTTTGTTTTATACTATGTAGTGAAGTAATCAAAAATCTTACGAATCTATTATATACACTTTCGGTCTACATTTTCCAGTCTTGTCATAAACCTAAACAAATTAGTTTTGTGTCATGAAGATCTAAAATTCTTTAATTTACAGAAAACAATTGTGAAAAATTCGCTTGGCTTTGGCTCAACACATACGGGTACTGCGTTTTACAATCTTCTGATTTTCACAATTGTCACTTAAGACCAGCTGCATTTTATTGTAGACATTCTATAGAAGTCTAGACTGTCTGTTCTAGCATATAGATTTTATAATTGAAAAAACTAGAAAAAATCGACTAAGCCAACAAGTGAATTCTCAGGCGGGAATCGAGCCCGCAACCTTTGGAAGCCCGGTACAAAGCTTCTTCCAATTGAGCTACCGAGCTTTGTAAACACCCGTCGAAATTATCTGGTTCCTTTCTAATTTTACGCTGTAGATCATCAATGAAAGGAACAGTATTCGAAAGAAACATTTTTACAAATGTTTGGGCAATCGATTAAGATGAAATAACCATTTAGTTCCATAATTTTACATATTTTTTACATTTTTACAATGCTATCTTATAAGATAAATTATTAATAGAAAAACAGGCTTGGTAGCTCAATTGGGAGAGCATTGGACCGGATTTCCAAGGGTTCGTACGATTGAATTCTTGCTTTGTAACGTTGCCACTTACAGGAACTAGCAATATAGGAATATATGCAAACACCCTATTCAGCTTTCTGTCTTCATATTATTAGCATAGACAATTACTCTTTGTTTATTTTCTTCTCAAATGGATTTTTATACAGATCACTCAAGCAAAATGTTTTGTGTCTATCCCACTGTGACATATAGCAGACATATAAATTTCCGCATCAATCTGTTTTCACATATCTTTGATCTTATAATAGATATGGAATTGCTAAACCGATGTGTGTTTCTGTTAAGAAATCATTGTAAATTTACGAGAAATCCAATTTATCTGAATACAAAAAAGTGTTGGTTTTCAATAAGTATAATTATGTTTTATTAAGGATGAATTTTCTATATTTTTATTTTTAAGTGTGTTTAGTAAATTTTAAAATTTCGTAAGAATGAAATCTTTCAAAAAGCGCGCGTTTTTTATTTGAATGAGAAAGCCCATAGAACTAATGTTTTTTTTTTATCGAATTTCAAAATTCGAGTCTATGTCATAATCTACTCCCAAATGTGTTGATTCGATTTCATACAAAAATTATCAAAATAGGTTAAGAACTCTGGAAGTTATGGCGTATTTGCGTTACCGACATTGCGTCATTGAAGCTGATCCATGGGAGCTCCGCTCGCTTCGCTCCAATAATATTTCTTACTTTCACACTAGTTAACCTAACCCAAAGTAAGCACTGTAAGGCTTGTGATATGGATACTAGGGTAACGGATAGACATACATATATGATACATAGGTATTATAATCTATAGGAAAATATATAAATACTTATGACTATAGGTATATTTGCTTATATTCACCACACAAAAATTAGCCCCCTCCAGGACTCGAACCAAGGATCGTTGGTAAGAAACTTCAGGATAGCTACCGTTGTACCAAACGACCGTCAATCTTGATCTAAAAAGATAATCTTAACGTGCCTTGGACCGGACTTCCAAAGGTTGCGGGTTCGATTTTCTAGTATTTTTCTATTAATATAATTTATCTTACTAGCGGCCCGTCCCGGCTCCGCACGGTTGGACAAAATTCTTTAAATTTTTCTACTATTAAATATTTTCCGTTTTCGCCATCTAGCGTCCGGTAGACGAACTACTTGCGATTAAGTCGTTGCTATGGTAACGTTAATTGATACAATGAAAAAAGAGCGGGGAAAAGAGCGGACAGACAAACACACAAACCACTGTGATCTTAGATTATAGATTAGCCTAATTAGTTTCCAAAGCTAAAAACATAACGTTGTTGACTAAAACATAATCTTCCTTACCTTTAAGTTCCGCAGCATCCACCGACATCTTTTCATCTTTGCTATTTACTGTACTCTCGTTTATGGTACTCACTGCCAGATTATATCAAAAAGAGTCAAACACTTACATCTTTTCGCGACGGAGTTAAAAAGGTTTTTTTACCTCTAATCCTCTTTGATTCTTATACTTTGTGATAAGTTGTACTTTTTTTGTTGTGTGTTGAAAGTGTAACGTCTTAACTACTGAACTGATCATCATGAAATCACTTGCTAAGGTTACAGAAGAGGATATAGGATACATTTTATTTAGAAAAATTTAGTTCCCGCAAGATAGAAATATAATTTTCAATCGGTAGTCTACACTAATGAGAGCGAAGCCGCGGCTAAAAGCTAGTATCTAATAATGGTATATCTACTATTATCTAAAACAAATTATATATCTATTATAATTATTTTAATTTTATTCATTATTACACTAAAAATTGCCTAGAAGAGATTGTTGTGTAGCAATAAGACTGTTTGTATGCTTTTCTTTATTATATCTTTTTCTGTATCCCATCTGTATGAGCAATAATGCGTATGATAAAGCTATAGAGCTATAATAAATAAAGAAATCACATTTATTCCTAACAAGGAGACGAGTATTTACACCAGGAGGGAGTGATACTGAGTTCGAAGCCAAACGGATCTGGATTCGAGGTTGATGCTCGCGTGTATTTCACCTGTAAAGCAAGTTCGATTTATGCCAAAGAAAATTGTTAAAAAAATATTAAAATAATAATAATATTTCATAGGAATATTAGTAATAATATTCCATATACTTACATCAATTAGCTTAGCCCAAAGTAAGCACTGTAAGGCATATGTTATAAATACTAGAGTAACTAATTATTAATAAATAACTATTAATAAATAAATAATATACATAAAAGTATTTATAAATACCCATTATTCAGATACAAATTGTCGTATTCATAACACAAATATCTGCTTCTTTCTTCTTCTGTCTTTTTCATATGTACCTGAGTCATGGTTATTAATATTATTATTATATTTCTATAAATATTGCATATATATGTATTATGTCTATCCTCTACCCTAGTATCCATAACACAAGCCTTACAGTGCTTACTTTGGGCTAGGCTAATGGTGTGATTCTGAGAAATTATTTTTATAAAAGTGTTCAGGACTGTGTTTGACAGTCAAATGCCAATTTCAAAACACTATAGGTAGGTAGGTACACCGTTTACTTAGATAAAAAATAAACTCTTGTTTTGAGATAAATGTACCACTTAAATATTTTGTTTACAACGTCGGTTTTCGACACTTTGTATCTTTACAACAGCTGTCAGTATCAACAGAAAAAAAACGATCAAGCAAAAACACTGAATTTTGACGTAACACAAATATACCAAGATTCCACACGTATGTTGCGTCCAAAATAACTTTGTTTTGGTTACCGGCCGACTAGATTACAGCGAGTTTCTCAAACGACCGGAATTAACATTATAATACTCACAACTGTTAAATATATACATATTTTAAATAAAGATATTGATTCCTATAAAATTTTACTATAAAATTTTTTCACTCCAGAAACACACAAAAGTCCTAATTTTAGATTATGGAATGGGTATAAAAAATAAGTATATTTCGGGTAACAAAATTATACATCAAAAAATAAAAAAATTATAAATCATTTTTTTTAACTAAACTAATTCGGTTCGGTTCGGTTAATAATAGAAATAAAAATAAACTTGCTGGTTCAAGCTTCAGATTGCAAAAAACGAATGGCTTACTTTTAGGTAGATTGTATAATGAGGTGCCAAAGAACTGAACAGCCTTTAGAGAAATTAAAAAAAACTGATGATTACACAACTCTACATAAAAAAATGTCTTTGTCCATTCACTTTGCTTTTAAATAAAGAAAAAATACTCAAATTCCTTTAAAAGTTTGCTTTTGCGGGAGTTATGATAATAAATCCCTGTTCTTGAGTTGCTATTGTTATTGCAAAAAAGTATTCAATAGTCATGATATTTTTAAAAAATTAGGACAAAAATTAAGATGACCTAACTGTCACACAACATTTACTGATGTCACTTATTTAATAAACAACAATTAACTATTTTTTAGAAGACTCGAAGAGGTTATTATGTCATCTAGAAAGTGTAAATATGATGCTGATGCATTTTGTTATATATGTGATACATTTATTAAAGTACGAGTTATAAAATCTTATTTAAATGCGTGTGAAAAACTTTGCGAAGCCTACGAAGCTTATTTTAAATGCCCTGTCCGTAGATAAACCGCGGGCTCCACATGTTGCTTGCAGTAATTTCAAAAGATGTTTAGAAGGTATGTAAAATTTTTTTTGTAAAAAAAAATCTTTTTTTGTAAACAATTTTTTTTATTGTTATCTTATACTAGCGGTCCGTCCTGGCTTCGCACGGTGGACATAATTCTTTAATTTTTTTCCTATTATTTAATATTTTTCCGTTAGCGCCATCTAGCGTCCGGTAGACGAACTACTTGCGGTTAATATAGTAACAAACACACACAAAGTATTGTCATAATATAATTAGGGTTTATACAATATATTTTTACAAGCGCAAAAGTTTCTTTCATTTAAAAAATTGTAACACATTAGCGAGAAAAAAACAGCCCTTGCCGAGTTCTTCTTCTTCTTCTCTCTCCCGTCGTAGGACTTACGGAGCCAAGGCATAGTTTTTGACTTTCCATAAATGCATTAAAAATGTTCTCATTGAACAAAAAGCATCTTTACTTTCATTAATGTAAAGCTGTATCAACAGTATTAAGTGAGACACTGTTATCCCATGTGATAATATTAAGCCAATCTTTGGCGGTGTCACGTAATCTAATAGAACGGTGCCTTAAGTGGCTGGATGAGGTAGCAGAAATAGGATTTACTTTGACAAAGGCCCTTACGTAAATACTACGTATAGTCACCCGATGTCACTATGGAATCTTTTCACATTAAACCAGTAAAATATGTCATGTTATGTATGTTGTATACAGTTTCTTTAGGTAATCGAAGCGATACGATTTTATAGTGATCTAGTAATCTAGTATTTCTGGGGTACTGTCTATATCGCTTAAAAATGGCATCCCCTTTAAAATAAAAGAACTTCATATTTCTGCCGTTATACGAAAAACGCAGTAAGAAGTAGTGACATGATTTGGAGAAAATGGCGGGCAGGGTTTTTTTTAGATTTTTTTACAATTTAAAAAAAAACTTTGAAATTTTCTAGTACCTTCCTGATTTTACGCTGTAGGCCAGCGTTGTTTCATCAATAAGAGGCCTACAGCGTAAAATCAGAAAGGAACTAGAAAATTTCGACGAGTGTTCACAACGCTCGGCAGCTCAATTGGAAGAGCATTGGACCGGATTTCCAAAGGTTGCGGGTTCGATTCCCACCCTAGAATTCACTTGTCACCCGAGTCGATTTTTGCTAGTATTTTTCTATTATAATAATTTTTCTTTTAAATACTAGTCAAAAAGCACCAAGGACAGTCAAGGACGGTAGATTTAATATTTAACCCTCACGTTTTGACTACTTCACAGGTGCCGTGATCACAGGATGACTGAAGTAATGGTCGTCATGCATACATTAAAAAGATACAATAAAATTACTTACTAAAATAATTTTTGTTTACTAAAAATTTTAACAGTTAGGAAAGTGCCCAATTAAAATCACCCTATGATCACGTCTCCTGTAAGGAGTCGTAACATCAGGATTAAATATAGAAGATGCGCTTGTATCCGACTAAAAATTGATAAGAACGAAATATCTCTCTCTCTCTCACACACACACTCTATCTATCTTTCACTAAGACCACTAAATTGTATAAGGAAACAAAGATTTAGGCAGAGTTCCAGTCTTTAGTGGTACGGATTACAAAATTGGAACTAAAACGCGAAGTGCCACTCTTTGGTATATCAACTATATAACGATGGCGCCTATTTGTAAGTCTGGTTATCCGATTAAAAAATGGGGACTGTGGAACAATGCTGTGCAATTCTGCTGTACACTCTCCGAAATGTATCCTATAAAAACGCTACCCGTTTTTAGCTAGCTACCCTCTGTCTATGTTCAAAGTTTACTGTTAAAAAGGTCTTCATTGGTCATGGTGATTTTATTGTTGATGCACACTTTTATAAGGCAAGAACTAAAAAAAGGAATTTCAACTCCTACAAAAAAGTGCCACCTGCTGGCAAAACTGTGAAGTAAAACTAAAATGTAGCACGTGTTTAATTTTCTTTATATTTCAAAAAATACGCCTCTGAAGTTTCCTTATAAAAAAAATATTAAAATAATTTTGAACTCATTTTCATTGGAAAAGTTAAAAGAACTAGAAAATTTTGACAAGTGCTCAATAAGCTCGGTAGCTCAATCGGGAGAGCAGTTGCGGGTTCAAGTCCAGCTTGAAAATAATTTATGAGCTACCGGTTCTTTCTTTTATATTTCTCCTAAAATGCATCAAATTTGAATGTACATTAACGCTATATATCACTGATTGGTATTTTAACTCGACAATATAATACACACATCGTTATCTTAAATAACAAGATTAGATTTCAATCATAATTATTTAACTCGCAAGATTTAGTTAGGGCGGGCGGACTAGTTACGGTCCGCCTAACGTTTAAACGAGACAAATTACCGGTTTCCACGGCAACTGAAATTTAATATGCGGTGATAAAGCTATTAAATCAATCCATTAAAGTTGATTGATACCAAATTGAAATTAATTTTAAAATACATTTATTAAATTATACTATTAAATGAAAATTCCCTGTTTGATCACGGTGAAATAAAAAACTTCTCAACCGATTTTGATGATGGTTTTTTTTTGCTTTATTGTTCCAATTTAGGACATAGGATAGGTTTTAGTTAAATTTATAACACGGAAACGTGGCCAGGTCGGCTACTATTTAGCAAATTACATTTATTTTAATTATTTTGTAATGAGAGATGGTAACTATGTACAACCCGTTCACTGTAATAGTAAATTTTTCTTATAAATACGTCTTGGTGTTACACGAAATTTTACCTTATTGTTGTATAACTATGTAACATAATTAGAGACAAAAAAATATCTCTTGCCGAGTTTCTTGCAGCTTCTTGTTTCGATAAAAGTTCTCTCGACGTTGGACTTTTGAAGCCAACGCTTCGCTTTCACGTTCAACACGCATTTTAAATACTCGTATTGAATTTTTTATCTATCTAATTTATTTATATTGCAAATAAGTATTTAGATTAGTAAGATATTAATATACGAACTCCTACATTGAAGCAAGAAGCGTTTTAAAAGTCAAAGAATACAATTAGAACGAAAACAATTTGTACTAAAAAATCAGTCACGATGTTGGAAATTCTGCCCTTAAAATTTTTAGGGAAATGTACAACAATAGTACACCCCTTGGGTTAGGGTTAATACGATATTAACTAAGTTCTTCCCCTGTAGAAAATAATTAATATCGTATGAAAAATTCAGCAATTATGCAATGAGAACCACAAAAACCTCGTCTTTGGTGAACATGTAATTGTCAGGTTATTTTTTATGAAAATATTTAGCAGGTATGTAAACCGCGGATGATACAACATCTGCCAGAACCGCTATAAAATTATAAACAAAACAAGCAAAATATTTATTTTTGATAATTTTTTTTATTGATTTATTATATGTATATATTCAAACGGAAACTTTGTCATGAGTACTTCTACGAAGATGTTATAAGAAAATATGTTAAATTAACCCAAAATCACCTGAGCTTGCCTCTAATGTGAATCGCGGAACGGGTCGTTTGTACCCCTAAGGATTGAAATATCTTTGAGCTTACTACAAAATTATACAAGGGTGGGATTAACTTTTGAGTTTGAACCTTTAGTTGTTGAACCATATCTTAATTCAAGTATGAAAGTTCATTTAATAAATTGGCAACTAAAAAGGTTGTTTATTCAAAAAAACAATGAAAAATCAAGCCGCTCTCTTTAAAGCTCGTGCACACCACATTTTTTAAACGCGCCGTTTGGCGATCAACTCGTATGTAATCGCGATATTCACGCAAGTCAAACGCAGATTAACTAAAAATTTATGTAGATGATCGAAGATCTACCTTTGAATAACTTTCAATATTTTCAGTCTCGCGTTTGAATCAGTACAGATCATCTTAGCTGTAAATAGTAAAACATTTACTACGACATCGTCTTATAAATTATTTATGACAAACTTTTGGTGTAACGTTAACGATCCTGCCTTTCGTACCGACGTTCCTCGGTTCGAATCCCGGAAGGTGTTTGTGTAATGAATACGAGTATTTGTATCTGAGCCATAGAAACTTATATATATTTCTATAAATATTACATATTTATGTATCATGTGTTTATATCTATCCATTACCCTAGTATCCTAATTTTCTTTGAGCTAGGCTAATTTTTGTGAATGTAAAAAAGAAATTATTATTTTATTATTAACACCACTCCTCATTTTTCCCGTGAAATTTACACGCTTGTGTACATTGTCTCATCAGCAATTTTTAATATAAATATCAATAGAAACAAAATAAAACAAAGACAAGATGAGCAATACTTAACACTATTTAGGTAATTTTAAACACAATTTAATTAATTATTTTTATACATGTGTTTTGTAGTTACCAAGTAATGAAAACAGCGTCAGAACGACTATCATTGGGTTAGTTTCGTGCATTAATTTTCCCTTACTAGTTGACCCGGCCATGCGATGCTGTAGCTCTGTTATTATAATTTGCATATTTTCTTTTGGTCTTGAATAAAATGAAACCTATCTTTTGTTCTAAGTTTGAAGAAATCCAGGAAAATGAAAAATAATCATCGAAATCGATCGAGTAGTTTGGGATATATATATTTAAACTCGGAAAGGGCTGGTTTTTCATTTTAATTATGTGTTACATTACATTGAGATTTTATATTATAATTTATTTTTAAGTTGTTAGTTCAGTTTACTATAAAAGCGTGTTTTTTTATAAACTATAATTTATTTTCCATTTCTAAGTTCAATCTACCATAGAAGCGCGATTTTTAACAAGCTTTTACTACTTTCACCTGTCCCGGTGTCTGTAATGAAATCTTGCAAGTTAAATTTGAGCCACTTCCCAGTTTTCCATTGAGTTGAAATATGGCATGCATGTGTATATCGCGTGACAATGCAATATTATGATGGCATGGAGCTGATCTGATGCTAAAACTGGAAGGTGATCATAGGAACTGCGCAATAAAACGACACAACCCCATCGAGTTTGAGCTCGATTGATTCGTATTGACGAGTACCAGTTTTAGTTCATTTTATTTACAAGTAATAATAAAAGCTTGATTTAAAAAAGTTTTTTTTCCATTAATTATATCATAATTCATGTCATTTATTACAATTTTTCAGTTCTTCGCATTTTGAAATGTATTTCAAAATTTCACCGATGAAATTATAAACAAAATTATTCTATTTTCATATGTTTCTGATGAGTGAGTAACATTTTCAAATTAATCTGACATTTTGAAGCGGAAAGGCGGAAAAATCGCGTTACAAACAAATAAACAAACATACAAGTTAATAAAAGCATGCTTAAAATAAAATCCGAAACAATGATTACACTTTAAGTATCTTTGATCACTCAAGATCGCCTTCAGAAGTTCAATTTTTGTAAGTCAACCCTCCAAATAGGTCAGAGGTCACATAACACTTCGCACACGATGAGCGCCCGTCATCGATTACGAACGACCTCGCGCCCATAGCCGAAGATAATCACTAATGAATATGATTGCTTCACATAGGGCATAAAATCGATATATCATACACAGAGACTCAGAAAGCGAAACGCGTACAATAGAGTTGGTCTGGTCTAATAGAGAGTATATTTGAGTTGAGTCGTCCATAAAATGCATTCTCAAATAAGGGACGGGGGAGGTGTTGGCAGTTAAAAAAAAAATAACTGGAGGATTCCCAGTTTATTTTTCTTAACTTTACAGACAATTCTTAAAATGATTGAAATTTTGAACTGAATTTAGACTCGTCTATAAAATACGTTCGCAAATAAATATAGGGGGTTGCTTGGCGTAATGAGATATGTCAAAGGGGGAAGGTATAAGGAAAGGGGGAATTCCCAGTCAATTTATTATTCTTTTTTTCCATAACTTACTAGACAGTTCTTAAAATTATTGAAATTTTCAACTGAATTTAGTCTCGTTCATAAAATACGAGGGGGGGGGGGGGGTTGCTACGCGTAATGAGATATGCTTCGATATCAAGGGGGAAGGACATTCCGAGTTAATTCATTTTTCTTGTTTTTCATAATTTACTAGACACTTAATACATGATTGAAATTTTAAACTGAATTTTAATTATACACATGCAGGAAAAGATAGGTTAGTGCCGATTTAAGTAGTTTCTAATCATCTAAAGAATCCTTGAATTTTTTAATGATAAATGCCATGGCAACCGTGCTACTAGACATTCATGTTACAAGTGTTGTGCAGTGTTCGTACGTTTGTATTGTTAGTTTAACATTTCATATGTCTTATTTCTTTCCCTTTTGCGCCTACAGAATGTACGGGTTACCGAACAGCAAGAATGTGTTGCACATGTAATGTCAACGACTTCCTATTTTTGAAGACTAAACAAATACTTCACAAATTTCTTTATTTCTTGTAAAAAGTATTAATATACGTTCGTTGAAGCCTTAGTTTTTTCTGCTCAGGAAACAGTCGTTGCCAAAAAACCCAATCAAATCAAAATCAAACGATCACTCTGCCTTTTTTGACGTGACAACGTCTTATAAATTGGTTTGCCGGGTGACACTTCAAGAAACTGCGTTACGCTCCGCTCACGTTATGCGCTTACAATGAGAGCGAGTGAGAGGCACGCGTCCCTTCCACTCGGGCATGGTTAGCCCGCCTAAGAGCGAGAGAGACAGACATAAAAAGTGGAAGGGACGCGTGCCTATAAATTAATGTTTTAAATATAATTCTTTGTATAAATAAATGTTTTAAATTGTTACTATTATTTCATCCTTCTTCCTACTATACGAATGAATATTCACATTAAAATTATTTTACCACTCAAAGTCGTTGTCACGTAAAACTTTCGCCCGTATACCGACTTTTTTCTTTTCAGATTAGTCAGTGACGAGTTATGTTCACAGATTAACTAGATTACTTATCTACTAAGAACGTTTCGTTTTACTAAGATAGTAAACTATTGCAATAACAATAAAACAAGAATCAATTTTTACATGAATTGAAACATTTTCCAACTTTATAATTAATATAACTTACAAAAATCACAGGTTATAACATTAAGTGACAACTATTTGGTATAAATATCAATAGAAACAAAATAAAACAAAGACAAGATGAGCAATACTTAACACTATTTAGGTAATTTTAAACACTATTTAATTAATTATTTTTATACATCTATTTTGTAGTTACCAAGTAATGAAAACAGCGTCAGAACGACTATCATTGGGTTAGTTTCGTGCATTAATTTTCCCTTACTAGTTGACCCGGCCATGCGATGCTGTAGCTCTGTTATTATAATTTGCATATTTTCTTTTGGTCTTGAATAAAATGAAACCTATCTTTTGTTCTAAGTTTGAAGAAATCCAGGAAAATGAAAAATAATCATCGAAATCGATCGAGTAGTTTGGGATATATATATTTAAACTCGGAAAGGGCTGGTTTTTCATTTTAATTATGTGTTACATTACATTGAGATTTTATATTATAATTTATTTTTAAGTTGTTAGTTCAGTTTACTATAAAAGCGTGTTTTTTTATAAACTATAATTTATTTTCCATTTCTAAGTTCAATCTACCATAGAAGCGCGATTTTTAACAAGCTTTTACTACTTTCACCTGTCCCGGTGTCTGTAATGAAATCTTGCAAGTTAAATTTGAGCCACTTCCCAGTTTTCCATTGAGTTGAAATATGGCATGCATGTGTATATCGCGTGACAATGCAATATTATGATGGCATGGAGCTGATCTGATGCTAAAACTGGAAGGTGATCATAGGAACTGCGCAATAAAACGACACAACCCCATCGAGTTTGAGCTCGATTGATTCGTATTGACGAGTACCAGTTTTAGTTCATTTTATTTACAAGTAATAATAAAAGCTTGATTTAAAAAAGTTTTTTTTCCATTAATTATATCATAATTCATGTCATTTATTACAATTTTTCAGTTCTTCGCATTTTGAAATGTATTTCAAAATTTCACCGATGAAATTATAAACAAAATTATTCTATTTTCATATGTTTCTGATGAGTGAGTAACATTTTCAAATTAATCTGACATTTTGAAGCGGAAAGGCGGAAAAATCGCGTTACAAACAAATAAACAAACATACAAGTTAATAAAAGCATGCTTAAAATAAAATCCGAAACAATGATTACACTTTAAGTATCTTTGATCACTCAAGATCGCCTTCAGAAGTTCAATTTTTGTAAGTCAACCCTCCAAATAGGTCAGAGGTCACATAACACTTCGCACACGATGAGCGCCCGTCATCGATTACGAACGACCTCGCGCCCATAGCCGAAGATAATCACTAATGAATATGATTGCTTCACATAGGGCATAAAATCGATATATCATACACAGAGACTCAGAAAGCGAAACGCGTACAATAGAGTTGGTCTGGTCTAATAGAGAGTATATTTGAGTTGAGTCGTCCATAAAATGCATTCTCAAATAAGGGACGGGGGAGGTGTTGGCAGTTAAAAAAAAAATAACTGGAGGATTCCCAGTTTATTTTTCTTAACTTTACAGACAATTCTTAAAATGATTGAAATTTTGAACTGAATTTAGACTCGTCTATAAAATACGTTCGCAAATAAATATAGGGGGTTGCTTGGCGTAATGAGATATGTCAAAGGGGGAAGGTATAAGGAAATGGGGAATTCCCAGTCAATTTATTATTCTTTTTTTCCATAACTTACTAGACAGTTCTTAAAATTATTGAAATTTTCAACTGAATTTAGTCTCGTTCATAAAATACGAGGGGGGGGGGGGGTTGCTACGCGTAATGAGATATGCTTCGATATCAAGGGGGAAGGACATTCCGAGTTAATTCATTTTTCTTGTTTTTCATAATTTACTAGACACTTAATACATGATTGAAATTTTAAACTGAATTTTAATTATACACATGCAGGAAAAGATAGGTTAGTGCCGATTTAAGTAGTTTCTAATCATCTAAAGAATCCTTGAATTTTTTAATGATAAATGCCATGGCAACCGTGCTACTAGACATTCATGTTACAAGTGTTGTGCAGTGTTCGTACGTTTGTATTGTTAGTTTAACATTTCATATGTCTTATTTCTTTCCCTTTTGCGCCTACAGAATGTACGGGTTACCGAACAGCAAGAATGTGTTGCACATGTAATGTCAACGACTTCCTATTTTTGAAGACTAAACAAATACTTCACAAATTTCTTTATTTCTTGTAAAAAGTATTAATATACGTTCGTTGAAGCCTTAGTTTTTTCTGCTCAGGAAACAGTCGTTGCCAAAAAACCCAATCAAATCAAAATCAAACGATCACTCTGCCTTTTTTGACGTGACAACGTCTTATAAATTGGTTTGCCGGGTGACACTTCAAGAAACTGCGTTACGCTCCGCTCACGTTATGCGCTTACAATGAGAGCGAGTGAGAGGCACGCGTCCCTTCCACTCGGGCATGGTTAGCCCGCCTAAGAGCGAGAGAGACAGACATAAAAAGTGGAAGGGACGCGTGCCTATAAATTAATGTTTTAAATATAATTCTTTGTATAAATAAATGTTTTAAATTGTTACTATTATTTCATCCTTCTTCCTACTATACGAATGAATATTCACATTAAAATTATTTTACCACTCAAAGTCGTTGTCACGTAAAACTTTCGCCCGTATACCGACTTTTTTCTTTTCAGATTAGTCAGTGACGAGTTATGTTCACAGATTAACTAGATTACTTATCTACTAAGAACGTTTCGTTTTACTAAGATAGTAAACTATTGCAATAACAATAAAACAAGAATCAATTTTTACATGAATTGAAACATTTTCCAACTTTATAATTAATATTACTTACAAAAATCACAGGTTATAACATTAAGTGACAACTATTTGGTATAAATATCAATAGAAACAAAATAAAACAAAGACAAGATGAGCAATACTTAACACTATTTAGGTAATTTTAAACACTATTTAATTAATTATTTTTATACATCTATTTTGTAGTTACCAAGTAATGAAAACAGCGTCAGAACGACTATCATTGGGTTAGTTTCGTGCATTAATTTTCCCTTACTAGTTGACCCGGCCATGCGATGCTGTAGCTCAGTTATTATAATTTGCATATTTTCTTATGGTCATTAATAAAATGAAACCTATCCTTTGTTCTAAGTTTGAACAAATCCAGCACAATGAAAAATAAACATCGAAATCGATCGAGTAGTTTCGGATATATATACTTAAACTCGGAAAGGGTTGGTTTTTCGTTTTAATTATGTGTTACATTACATTGTTTTAAAACATCTTAGAAAACTTTTATTCTACTACTGAGACGTATAAGAAAAAATACTATTACAAATAAATCAATTTTATAAATGAATAGTACTTTAATTGCAAAAAAAAAACAAGGCCATTGACCCTACGCGTTCTAGTCTTTTAAATAAATCACCGATATTATAACAACCTTTGTTCATAAGGGTATTTTTAACATTTTAAAATTTCCCGCAAGCTTAAGTGAGCTCAAGTGGAACTTTGTTATAAAAAGTAAAACCTCTACCTAAAAATAAGCCTCTTATTTTTTCGAGCTTGAAGTTTGTACAGGGAGTTTTATTTTCAGTAGGAATTACATTTTTTTTTTTGATGGAATCATGTGTTACTTAAAGGAAGTTCATACCCATTAGTAAAACAAAAATATGTAGCTAAGAGCCTTAGCACACGGCGTATTTTGAACGCGCAGACGCCGCGCGTTTCAGAAACGGGCGTTTTCTGCACCGTAAATGCCCCGATTTTCGTTTGCATTATTCAAACGTGCTTAAAACGCGATACAGACGCGCGCGTAAAGCGCGTTCGAAACTCGTTTGAAGCGCATACAAAGGGGCGGAGGTGGTGCGCGCGCTCACGCCACCTCACCGCCCGCGCCGCATTTGCAATAATAAAACGCGAAAGGTACGAGCGGCTACAGCGCGTCTGTATCGCTATATCTGCGCGTTTACGCGCAGTAGACGAGCGGTTCACGATCGCTCCGTGTGATTAGATTACAAGATTGCTTTCGAATCTCGATTGAAGCGCGTATAGGCGCGTCATCTGCTCGTCGTCTGCGCGTTTAAAAATACGGCGTGTGCTAGGGGCCTTACTTCCGCAAAATCTATCTGCAAAGTACACCGCCCGCAAATAAATGTAGAAACTAAGTCTTACATTAGACTTAGTACTCGGTGTTGCACGGTCTTACAGCTCCTGATGATGCTCCTTGTGGGGGCGAAACACGTGAAGGTAGCGGTGGTTGTGATTTCTGCATTTATTTGCAGACGGGCGAGCGGTACACTTTGCTTGGATTTTGGGGAAGTAAGGTATACATTTGTATTTTACTTACGTATTTTTGTTAGTATTGTGTATTTTTAAACAAATACTGTTTGATTAAACATAACTTTGTGACTACTTGACGTCAACCATCTACCAAGGATAGCACCTAAAGATAACCTTGAGAAATTTAAATCTATCGAATCCGGGACTATTAAGGATTAAGACGTGTTAAGATTTTATTTACATATTAAAAGCTATGGTATTTAGAACTTAACCATGCTTACATAATACTACAGCCATTTATCGTTACGGGATTATTATGGAGTTTAATAAATGTTGATATAAAATTTATTGACATGGTTATTATAACAGATATCATACTCGCTGACCCGGCCACGCGTTGCTGTGTTATAAAAAAGCTATGGTATTTGGAACTTAACTATGCTTACATACTACTACAGGCATTTATCATTACGGGATTATTATGGAATTTAATAAATGTTGATATAAAATTTATTGACATTTTTATTATATCATACTAGCTGACCCCGCGTTGCTGTGTTATAAATTAAAATGAAACCTGTCCTAAGCTGGAACAAATCCAGAAAAATGCAAAAAAAAATCAAGATCGATTGAGTAGTTTCGGAGTTCATCTACATCAAACAAAGTGACAGGGAATTTTTACATTTATATATAAGATGATATTTATGAATGTAAGATTAATGTAATGAAAAGAGAGCTTTAAGAAGACGGAGTGAATTTCATGGATAAAGTAAGGAATGATGTTTAGATTAAAAACTTGTTCATTATTTCTGCGCATAATTTATATTCAATCCTGACGTGATAAGAGAGTAGTGTGGTGTGGAAGAAGATATAGTCATAAAGATAGTACTGTCATGTACCAAATAGAAGACGTCTTAAAAACAGTCGAGCTTGTGTGAAAAAGCGAGAAATCTAGGCCACGAGTGTATAGGTATCTTCGAAGTAAACGCGTCACATCCTAGATCGCATCGTTGCTTATCATCAGGCAAGATAATGGTTAAGCGCCTACTTATCTTTATATATATAATTCTTCTGTGAGTGTGTATGTCACTGAACTCCTCCTAAACGGCTGGACCGACTTGAATGAATTTTTTTGTGTGTGTTCAAGGGGATCTGAGAATGGTTTAGATTCACAAATCAGTCCGGCAGATGGCACTGCAGTCGGCACAGCAACGCGTGGCCGGGACAGCTAGTATACGATAAAAAAACAACGGATTGCACTCCGGGAGTGCCGGCAGAAGTAAAAATATGAACATTTACGTTGTGCATTTTTGATATTTTGGAATGGTTAGGGAATAATTTCGCACAAATTGATTTAATTATCAGTATAAAAGTACTATCATTTATATGGTAAAATACAATATTCATTTATTCAGCTATCGTACATAAACATGACAACAAACACACACGCACACTCGCGCAAGCGTCCTGCGCCGTGTAAACGAAACAGCAGGAGCAGGCATACATTTTCGCCGCGTGGTAGAAAGAGAGGGGTCATTACTTCATCTCCTACGTCGCGCCAGCGGTCTACTCTCCCTCCGTCTTACGAATTTTCGATCAATTAGGTTAGGTGTCCTGACGCGAGTTTAACATTTTTTACCCATCCAAAAAAATGCACAACGCCGCTAAAGAAGTTTTCACTTCAAAAAACACTCACAAGAATGAACTAATTAAGTAATGGGATACCTTCAAGGAGTGGGTGTATAACAAACAAACGATTATCGATTAGGTGGGTGTGAATCGAATGATACTAATGACCGACAAGGGTTAGCCGGCATTTAATGTGTAAAAATAGTAGTTCTCATAATTATACTTATTGGTTAGAAGTGTATAGTTTATTTCTAGGCTCCGTAGATCAAAAGGATAAAACGGAACTTTTATTTCCATTTTCATCCGTCTGTCTATCAAGACACTTTATCTCCGGAACGCGTGGCGGTATCAAGTTGAAATTAAAATCATATACTCAGGTCTACAGTGTCATGGAGCTGTAAAATTATCAAACCTGTGAACTAAAGTAAAAAAAGATATTGCCGTTTAGTCCGCACTCTCGAGGGAAACACTCATACTAATAAGCCTGGTCCAAGGCCTGTGTCATGGATACTAGGGTAAAGGATAGACTATAATACATTTAATATTTAAAGATATATACATAAACTAGTGGACCCGACAGACGTTGTCCTGCCTGTTATTTTTGCAGTATAGATAAATAACCTAGATACCGTCTGCAGCGCCATCTGCCGGGCTGATTTGTGAATCTAAACCATTCTCAGATCCCCTTGAACACACACAAAAAAAATTATTCAAATCGGTCCAGCCGTTTAGGAGGAGTTCAGTGACATACACACTCACAGAAGAATTATATATATAAAGATATCCAAAACTCAGGTACCTATACTCGTATTCATCACACAAACCCAGAAGCGTCGTTGGATAAGGCAAGATCTCTACCGTTGCTCTACCGCTTCAAATAAAACTGTTTTATCCTCAATAAATTCTTTCGGCATAGGTCAGGTAAAGCTTCAAAATAAAAATTATGCCCTAACCCTTCCCACTCGACCCTCGCAACAAAGAGTATGGGGTCGAAGATCACCCCTCTTAGCTTTTTTTATTCGTGCAAACATTTAGACTGTACTGAAAGCGACAGCTTTTAGGTACATTTGTCAAAAATTGTCGTTATGTAAAACTGTAAGGTTCTTTTCTTATTCCGTATCGGTGAAATTATTGTGAGAAAATAAGAATTAACGTTTCATGGCGTTGAGTTTGTAAGCTATCGATAAAGGAAGTATTTTACAATATACGCCATTTTTTATTTTTTAAACTCTCAAATATTTATAATGTAATAATAATAATAATAGCATTCCTCACAATCACACCACTCAGCCTAACCCAAAGTGAGCACTATAAGGCTTGTATTACGGATGCTAGGGTAACGGATAAACATAGATAAATGATACATAGATATGTAATATTAATAGAAATATATATAAAACACCCATGACTCAGGTATTAGCTTGTATTCATCACACAAATATCTGCCTGCCTGATCTTCAAGAAATCTGTAGGCTCTGTCTGTACATTTACTATTGGACAAATTTCATGATAAATAGACTCACTGACACCAAATTTATTATATTTTTAATTTTTGTCTATTTGTCTGTATGTTTTTCGATAAGTTAACAACGGGTTGACTGATTTCAATGACATTTGGTATGTGATAAGAAAAAGTGATTGTACAAATGATAGGCTATTTATTATATCGGTAAAGACAATATAGTCTTAACTAATATTATAAATACGATAGTGAATTTGTTTGTTACACTTTCACGTCTTAACTACTCAATCGATTACAATGAAATTTTGCATACACTTTGCCAGCGGTACAGACAAGTAAAAAGAGTACCTTTTATTCAGAAAAAAATACAGTTCTCGAGGGATATAAAAAGAACTTCTTATTAGTAGTCTACATTACCGCGAGCGAAGCTTCGGGTAAACGCTAGTATTTAAATAAAAATATTTTTACCGAATCCACGACACGTTTATTTTTGTTTTTTTTTTTTATAATCCTGAAGTCTCCTTTAGAGGAGCCATGATCATAAGATGACTAAGGTAATGGTCGTCATGTGTCAATTTCAATATTCTAATTGGAAATTATAATTCAAATTTTGAATTGCAACTGTTATTCAAAATAAAACAAACAATATTGATATATTAAAAAAATAGTGGCACTCCGGGAGTGCGAACAGAAATAAAAACTTGAATAACAGGATTTCTTTTTCTATTCGAAAAGTTCCGTCATGAATATATATCTATGTTGTACATACATATACAATATATGATTATAATTATAGTTATATTATCAATGTTCTACAACCCTAACTCAACTCTAGTGTTATACAGAGTTATCGATTACGGTAACAGTGTCGCGAGTTCAATGAAATGACCAACGCACCTAAAGAAGTTTTCACTTCAAAAATTAACCTATAGATTCGCTATTCACATGTACAAGCGTGTTTAATCACGGCATCTAGCTTCTGATACACCATAAAATCGTCCATCTCTGTTGCTTTCAACATCAAGGGTGCTTTATTCCTCATCGAGATTAACTGTGGTTATATGTACCTAGTAAATATTCATTCACAGATAAGTAGGTTAAGCCATGCTTCATGGAGTGCGAAACGTGAGCGCTTTGTCCATATTAGTGTGGCCAGATTATTGATAGTATTTCTATCGATTTTTTCAACTGAAAAAATAACATAGTATCGATAGCCTAAAGCATGTCCATACTATTGAAAGTGTGCATTACTATTAATTCTTAACAAACTATCGAAAATATCGATAGTATGGATACTATCTATGTTCTTGATAACAATACTATCGTTATGTAATGAAACGGAAACGCTTCTACATTATTACCGATCTGTGCTACTCACGTAAATTTGAAAGTACCATTTGAAATTATTTGTTCTATAATCCTTATTGTTGACTACTATGCCTTAAAATTGTAAGCAACACTATCGCAAATTGAGAAACTATCGACTGTCCATAACAATCGATAGTCTCGATACTATCGATAGTATTGCTACCAAGAATATAGCTATTACCGATACTATCGATAGCTTCTTATTAACGTGCAACAATACTATAGCTAGTATTGCACTCCATCAATAGTATTGACAAGTACCAATACATCGATAGTCCTGCCATCTATCCCCTATCGATAGACTATCGATTAATTATCGATAGTCCGTTATCGGTCGTCAACACTAGTCCATATAGGTCTTGTTGTTTGCACAAAGCGAACTGATATATCTCGTCCAGGGCAATGGTTCGCAACAAACCGATATTAAGTCTACGGCTACTATCACCGTAAGGGTTATGGGCTATTATATAAATTGCAATTGATGGTAAAGGGTTAATTATTATTTGAGAACATGTTATTAAATGTAATAGTGTTTGAGGATATTAGGGTGATGATAGTAGAAGGTGAAATAGGAGTTTGTATAAGGCTTTTACGCGCTTTTTACGCAAGACTCGCATCCATGAAAAAACAAGTACGCAGAAGAACCAATAGCATTTTTAACGTTTTGGCCTTTAGATTTATGCACGTGTAAAAAAATGTGCAAATTAAAGGAAATAATTAAATAAAATAAAATAATATATTTAGTTCTTACACTTCCGCGCACATTACACATTAGAATAAAATAATAATTAAAATTCATAAAAATAAAATGATCTTATTGGAGCGGAGCGAGCGAAGCTCCCATGGATTGTCATCAATGGCGCATTGTCATAACTTCCTGAGTTCTTAACCGATTTTAATATTTTTTGTGTGGAATCGAATCAACAGGTTTAGGGTCAGATTATGACGGATTTTAAAATTCGCAAAAAATCCCATCGAACAAATAAAAAATTCTTTTTTTAGGTATTACGCTCCGCTTCAATATATGTTGCTAGCGTAGCTTCATGCTTAGCGACTGCATCGGCTAGTTTTTTGTTGTTATACGTTTTAATCAAATTCAACTAAAATATAAAAAGACAGCCCTGACAGTCACTGGGTTGTAGTGCATCTAACATCATATACCTGAAACATACGATTTTAATTAACTTGACTTTAATGATTTTATTTGTTAAAACGTTTTTAATGATTTTGATTGGTTTGATTGATATTAGTTCTTGCACTTCCGAGTACGTCACACATTTAAATAAAACTACTATTACCGTATAAATTACGTTTCGACTGTTTTACAGGAGGACGTGATCACAAAATATAATTCACCATGAATTTGTTTTTTTCCTAATAGGTATATATTTGTATGTACTAATCTAATAAACGATTCTTTCTCTCTTCTTTTCGTTGCATTATTTTATGCAAAAAATTATGAATAAGCTCTTTACTTCATAAGAACGAAAATGGAAAAGAATTTTAAACAGAACACTCATATTTCATCACGATTATTTTCATTTGAATATTATTCTATGTAGAACCTGGTTTGCCGTACACACAAATAGCGTTGCTGTATTATAAATTAAAATGGAACCTATTCTATGTCCTAAGTCGGAATAAATCCAGCAAAATGAAAAAACGATCGTCAAAATCGGTAGTAGTTTCGGAGTTCATCGAGGTCAAACACTGTGACACGGAATTTTTATATAATAACTAGTTTATACCCGCGGCTTCGCCCGCAATTTTTTTTTCAATAAAAAGTATCCTAAGTTACTTCTAATACCTCTAAAAATAAATTTACGGAGTTTCATGATAATCGGTATAGTAGTTATTGCGTGAAAGCATAACAAACAAACTTACATTCACATTTATAATACACTCGAGAGCAATGAATCCGGGTCACTTAAAGAATGTTAAAAATCTCGGAAACTAAAAATGATAGGTTAATGCAATAATTTGTATTTAATAGACAATGTAATACTCCTTAAATGAAAGTAAAAAAAATATGAGTCACCATACATTTTATTAACACAAAATTACATAAAGAAAAAAACTGCTGATCTCTCCTTAAAACAAAAATAGGAAACATGAAATGTTTGAACTTTATTACGATTTTCTTGAATTTTAATACTTCGTATTGCCTCCTCGTGCTTCCATTACTGCGTTTACGCGGTTTGGCATGCTGTACACCAAGTTCCTTATACGATTTTGGGGAATATTCTCCCATTCCTCTGTGAGAGCAATTTTGAGCTCACGAAGCGTGATTGGGGGAGGGTTTCGCTGTTTTACGCATCTGCCTAGCTCGTCCCAAGCATGCTCGATCGGGTTGATATCCGGGCTGCGCGCTGGCCACTCCATACGAGTAATGTTCATCTCTTGAAGGTAGTCATTCACAATCCTACCTGTATGAGGTCGGGCATTGTCATGCATAAATATAGCATCCTCACCTAAATTGACCATAAATGGACCAACGTGATCATTGAGGATTTCTTCCACATATCTTACGCTAGTTAAAGAGCCGTTTTCTATGATCACCAGCTCCGTGCGACTTTCAGAAGAAATTCCGGCCCACACAAGTACAGACCCACCACCGTAGGCTACTTTTTCTTCGATGCATGCTTGCTTGAATCTTTCCCCTGGTCTTCGCTACACTCTGTGTCTTCCATCGTGCTTGTAGAGCATAAATTTTGATTCGTCGGAGAACATAACTTTTGACCAATCTTCAATACTCCAATTTACGTGGCTCTGGGCATATCTTAGTCTTGAAATACGATGCCCACGCTCCAGTTTAGGGCAGTTTGCAGGTCTAAGGGGTTTTAAGTTAGATTCAGCAAGCCGATGTCTTACTGTCCATGCACTTGGGTTACTTCCTCCGAGGCGTCGAAACTGATTGGTGAGTTCAGTTCCTGTGAGAAAGCGATTTCGAAGCATGGTGTTCACCAAGTATCGGTCTTCTCGTGCTGTGGTACACCTGGTTCTGCCCGTTCCTGGTCTGCGTAGGTTAGAACCAGTTTCTTCGTAACGTCGGAGAACTCTTTGTACTGTTGACAGCGACACACCGACAGTCCTGGCTGTATCGCGCTGACTCCGGCCGGTTTCCAGCATTGTAAGTATTCTGGTGCATTCTTCAGGCGTAAGCGACATAATTTCAGCTTGAATAATTAATATAGAGCACTATCAACATGGTTTATGTACCCACATAAATGACAGATTACAAACAAAAGCAAAACCAAATGCTGTAATTTCGTAGTTCCATCTTCGAAAGTGGCCCTTTTTCAAATTTGATTTTTTTATGATATAACTTTACAATAACTAAGAAGTTTTAATACCTTCATTTAAGGAGTATTACATTGTCTATTAAATACAATTTATTGCATTAACCTAGCATTTTTAGTTTCCGAGATTTTTAGGATTCTTTAAGTGACCCGGATTCATTGCTCTCGAGTGTATTAGTAGTCCAGTCATCCTGGCTCAAAAATGGCCATATTTCACTTTTTTTTCCGGTAGCGGATTTTTCACTATACTTATGTATTTTTCGCCGCTGATTACGATGGTGGTCCAAATCTGTTCAAAACCTGGGCTAAAAAAGTTATGGACAAAGGCATCAAAACTAATGGACAGAATTTTGAATTTTATGGATAGCTCACCACCATCGTAATCAGCGGCGAAAAATACATAAGTATAGTGAAAAATCCGCTACCGGAAAAAAAAGCATGAAAAATGCCAGGATGACTGGCCTATAGTAGGGATATATTATTGGTAATCACACGTATGGAACGTATAGCACGTAACAGCCCTGATTTAATTGTTAGCCAAGAAATAATTGTGGGTTTCCTGCTTCGTGTGTTTCCAGGGTAATAACAGTCTTTCCCTCCAGTATTTTTCCTATATGTACTTGTTATTTAGTTTTGTAATTTATAAGCACAGAAGGCTACGAATAAACTTTTATTTTATCACCGTTACTCGTGTATTATTTATGCATCAAGTTCGTAATACCTGACATTGGTCTCTCTATACTATACAATACAAAAAAACACTTTATTGATTACAACACAAAAAGGGATACATAAACACAGATAATTGCTTAAAAATAAGCTGTAACAATCGGCGGCCTTATCGCTAAGCGCGATCTCTTTCAGACAACCTTAGGATGGGGAGGAAAATAAGGAGGCTAGAACTATGGTGGTGTAACTTCAAAGAAAAAGAAATAATTAGGGAGATATCCTTACTAATATTATATGTAAATATATATAGTAATGTGAATGTAAGTTTGTTTGTTATGCTTTCACGCAAAAACTACTAAACCGATTATCATGAAACTTCGTACATATATTCTTGGATACATTTTATTGAAAAATAAAATTTGCGGGCAAAGCCGCGGGTAAAAGCTAGTACTATATATAATTAAGGAGATATAGTAATTAAGATTAACCGTATAGTAACCAAAGATGCCATCTTGCTGCAATGGTCACGATTCAACGCAGTGCTGAGAGGCTCATTACTGACAGCAAATTGGTAAAGTGCAAGCTTCAAACCTTAGCTCACTGCCGCAAAGTTGCCTGTCTGTCGTTCTTCTGCAGAATGGATAAGTGCGACGGGTGTTCACAAGGCTCGGTATCTTGATTGGAAGAACATTGGATCGGACTTCCAAAGGTTGCGGGTTCGATTCCCGCCTCAGAATTCACTTGTGACGGAGTCGATTTTTTCAAGTATTTTCTATTAAAATACAGCATTAATAAATGCAAAAACCATATCCCTACTAATATTATAAATGTGAATGTAAGTTTGTTTGTTATGCTTTCACGCAATAACTGCTAAACCGATCATCATGAAACTTCGTACATATATTCTTGGAGGTATTAGAAGTAACATAGGATACTTTTATTGAAAAAAAAAATTGCGGGCGAAGCCGCGGGTAAAAGCTAGTATAAAATATAATAATGTTTCAGACCTAAATATGAGACATAATTTATAGAATGGAACCAGAGTACCAGTTAACACTAACCTAGTTTTGAAACTTCAGACGATGTTCTCTCGCCGGTCTTGAAATGTCGATGTAGAGTAATGGCCATGAATGATAGAACTTTTAATAACTTGTAACTGATACAATTACTTACTGATATTACATCTTTCTGAATGCGCATTGAAGCGGTTGTATGTGGCAAAATTTAATGGAGATCACTGTTATAATGTTTAACAATGTTGAATCATCATTTAATAATAATATTTAATAATGTTTAATAATAATTTATATTGTTTTATAGTATTTATCTTAAAAATATCTATTGTTTAGTTAACGATTAAATGAAAGGTAAAAGCTGTATTCACCTTTAAAGGCATGTCTTTTAGTCTAGTCACGTTTGTATGTTAATAATTCAGTGTTTAGAGATATGTTGTTGGTGGATCATTTTCAATAAATATATAAATAAAACTGGATGAAGAGCCGGTGAACTGGCGAAATTGATATATCTATATTAAATCTATAATCTTTTTATAGAAAAATTTTTTCATCAAGAAATTTTTTTAAAAATTCCAGTTCTAAGTATGGGGAACCCGCAAAATTTATTGTTTTTTACTATTTTCGTGTGAAAATCTTAATGCGGTTTACAGAATATATCTACTTACCAAGTTTCAACAGTATAGTTCTAATAGTTTCGGAAAAAGTGGCTGTGACACACGGACGGACAGACAGACAGACAGGTTCCGTTTTTGCCACTTGGCTACCGAACGCTAAAAATAAATATAACAACAAAAGGAAATCTCTCAAATCTTTGAATTCTATCACTATTTCAAAATTGCTTTTTATGATCATAAGCCGTATATTTCTATATTGGTACGGATCTGGGTATCGTAGAACCGTCGATATTTCTACTTTAAAGTTGTTTTAAAATTTAATTATTTTTTTTATTTGTGATAACAAACAGTCATACATGATAACGTAGTTCTTAACAAACATAATTATATCTTAACTATTGTCTAATATTTATTTATACTAGCTAACCCGGCCACGCGTTGCTGGTGTAACCCGGCCACGCGTTGTTATGGTAACGTTAATTGATTATAAAAATTGTTATTCTTAGGCTTATGGTAACTATGGTAACCATATATGGTAACAAACCCACAAAGTCCTTCTTTTATATAATAGAGACTATGTAGGTATACATCTTGCTTAACCCGAGCGAGATTTAGTTAAAAACACAATTTTTTGCATAGAGGATTTCCGTTTCTTAGAAAAATTCCGAAAATATCCGGTAGTACAGGAAGTACCGTGTAAAAAGTACTCAAGGGATTCTTAAAATTTTGATAGCTACTTTCCTTCTTGAGTAAATTTATCTCGGTCGTAAAAACAATATGACACGTCACAACATAAACACTAGGGTTTTATTCCATTAGCAATGTTGTGAAAAATATAATAATAATAATATTTCTTACATGTAAGTACTGTAAATCTTTTGTTACTATGGTAACGAATAGACATACATATATAATACATAGATAAGTAATATTAATAATGACCGTTGGGTGCAACGGTAGCGATCCTGCCTTTCGCACCAACGTCCTGGGTTCGAATCCCGGAAGGGGCAGATGTTTGTATGATGAATACGAGCATTTGTACCTGAGTCATGGATATTTGTATATATTTCTATAAATATTACATTTTTATGTATCATATATGTATGTCTATCTGTTACCCTAGTGTCTATAATCCAAGCCAAGTGTTTACTATGGGCTAGACAAATTGGTGTGAATGTAAAAATTATTATATTTATTAATACAAATATATATAAATATCTCCGGTACAAATGCTCGTATTCATTTCCCTCCGGGATTTGAGCCCAGGACCTTGCGAAAGGCAGGATTGCTTCATTTGCACCAAGCGGTCGCTAAGGCATAACGTAGGTACCGTCGCTGGGAGTGGGACGGGAGTTATGTGGGAGACCTGCAGACCTATCTGACGATAAAAGCTCGTCAGATTGGTGTGCAGGGGCCTACCCACTAAAAACTCCACGATGTACCCGCTCTACTCCGTCGCAATCCGGTGGGACCAATTTTGGTAATCACCACCGTAGAGCGACGGGTTGGCCCAGAGGCCTTCTCACGATCGGGGGACTATTAATTACCTTACTACCTAAGTATTAAGTAAGTGAAATACTGATGATTAGGGCAGGAACCTGCAATATGTTACTCCTCATTCTTCACAGCATGTCTTCTCATTCAACAAAATAGGCGTCCAGCTGTTATAAAAATAACGTGTTTTGTCTTCAATCGATTTCCAACTTAATATTAAACACTTAGAGTTGAATTTCTATTATCAAATTTAGAATTATTTTTGTAGGTTCTTGCGGTTGAGTATTTTTAATAATAAATATTAGACAACATCACATACATTATTCTGAAACAAAGAAGCTGGAGCACTTGTGTTATGAAATTTAAAAACAACTACGGTATCACAACACCCAGAATCGAGCCAATATAGAAAATTTTAATTTCTTTACGCACCCGGCTGGGGAAGTAATATAAATATCATTTTCTTAACCCCTTAAAACCCGAGAGCATTATATCATGCGCGCGACAACAATACCCAAAATCTGCGAGCATTATATAATGCTCTATAGCGCGCAGTCTGATTTAATCCTTATCACGGCTTTGGTAATGTTTCTTTTTGATTGAATGATATTTTTCCCCGATTGAGAGAAATAACGCATTTAACACATAGCTGGGCGTCAAGGGGTTAATATAAAACTGATTTTGGCCGAGTTTCTATTTCGCACATCATTATGTAAAGGAAGAAAACAGCCGAGCTCAGTATAAGGAACTATGTAATGTAGGCTAGTATTAAACATTAATCATTAAACTGAGTTACAAACCTTTCTGTTGTTATTGGAGCGGAGTGAGCGAAGGGAGCGTAGCTACAATGGATCAGCTATAATGACGAAATGTCTGTTACGTCATAACTTCCCGAATTCTTAACCGATTTTAATATTTTTTGTGTGGAATCGAAGCAACAAATTTATGACCAGATTGTGACAGATCACAAAAATAAAAAAGTTATGAACAAAAAACATTGGCTCTATGGGAAATCCATTGAAAAACATTGGCACTATGGGAAATCTTTGAAAGTTTTCTTTCCTATGAAATTTTAAAATATACTTAACATTATTGATTTTTTTTATTTTTTTTTTAGTATGACGCTTCGCTCCAATATATGTTGCTAGCGAGGCTTTATGCTTAGCGACTGCATCGCCTAGTTTTGATGAATTAACTACTTCTTTATTTTACAGTAAAAGTTCCTTATTTCTGCGCGCTTTCATTATTCGCAAGTGAAAAAATTGTAACCCAGTTGCCGTATTCGCGGATGCAATCGGTAATCAGAGAGAGATTCGGTGTCATTTATTAAAGTAACGAAATCACAAGTGCTGGTACGTGCCGAGGCAACTTTTATTAAAGATGTAACCAAGTTGACTAATGTCAAACTAAAACAAACTTAACCGTCACTACATAAAAGCAAAGCAAAAATATTTAAAATGCGTTACATTACTAATATTATTTCTGTTAACTCCTTTTGGTAATAGAGTTCGTACTATGTTCGTAGTTCTTTTATTATCGATCGATATTAAAACTCATTATCGATCTAAATTAAAAGACATTTTAAAAACGGCAAAGCAAGAAAAGAAAATCTAATTCTTTAAACCCTTACTTGCTTTAAATGGCGATTGATTTTAATTGCAAATTCCTAAATAAATTGATTTTATTTTGATATATACTTGTTTTATTTTGGAAACTTGGAATGCATCCCTTATGATTCTATACTAATTACCATTCCATATCCACAGTTTCTGTATTCGCTGCATATTTTCAGAACATATACTCTGCGAATATAGAGATTTTACTGTATTGTTATTTCTTATATGTTTAGCAGCAGAAATTGAAAGCAAACGGGTGCATTTTATTATTAGAAATTTCCAAACAATCCATCCCATGCAGTTTAAAACAATTCAAAAACATTATACGCTTTAGTATTTAGTTTTAAGTCATAATAATTTTTTTTTACCCATTCACACGAGCACCGATTCAAGAGTCCATTATAACAAATGTAACGTTTTAAACATGTAGGTACTTCCATGTTTGCTTTTACATTATTTTACTCTGTCTTTAAAATCTGTCTTGAATTGAAATTGAACTCTAAGAGTAAGTAATTCATTATTTTTATTAACATTCAAACTTCATCTTTTAATAAATAGCAAAGCTTAGCGACGAAAAAAGTCCCATTTGAAAAATAAGATGACTAACACCAACAGACAATCGAGGTGAGCCACAATCGCACCATCATCCGTAACGCAATTGCAAAAACAAGGTAAATATTATCCTGGCAATTTAAATTGAACCCCCAGTCCCTGTACAAACATTAATTTACCATGCCTACAACGGGTAAGAATTATTAAAATTAATCAGGCGGTCCAGCGATTAAACTGTGTGGATGTAGGCAAGTGGATGAGATTAAAACTTTGTGGAGACGCATAACATGTCATATGACGTCACACACTTGTTTGAGTACAGTCACGAGTAATGATATGTATACATCGTAGAACTATTTCAGATTACATCAATTATTTATTAAAAGAAAACAACTTTTTTACGGTTTTTATACATAATTTGTACACAAGCTACACCTTTATATTAAAACTAGCGACCCACCCCGGCTTCGCACGGATGCAATGCTCTACTATATTATGCATGTATTATACATATACACCTTCCTCTTGAATTACTCTATCTATTAAAAAAAACGCATCAAAATCCGTTGCGTAGTTTTAAAGATTTAAGCATACATAGGGATATAGGGACAGGGAAAGCGACCTTGTTTTATACTATGTAGTGATATCAAAATAAAATTTGTTTAAAAGAAACCTTAAGAAATGACTGAATGAGAAATATTTTTATAGTGTAAAAGAATACATATATTTTGAAAAATAATTTTGATTGTTGTTTATGTCATGTTAAAGGTTTATTATTTAATTGTGATTTTTATATGTTTTATATTATTAATTTGAGGATGAATTTCACATTTTTATACTGACATTTTATTTACAATTTGTATTTCTACAAATAAAAATTTTGATTTGATTAATCCTGACGTTTCGATTTTTTTACCGGAGCAGTGGTCACAAGATGACTAAGGCAATTTTCGTCATATATTTTCTATTACCTTCATAATATTTTAATAGGACACGTTCCTAACTGTTATAATTTAAATAAATCAAAATTGTGAAAATTTTATAACTAAATAAAAGGCAAATTAAACAGCAAAAGCGGTTCCAATCTCATTTTTCAATCCAAGATTAGCTTCTAACCATTTTTGTGTATGTCGGGCCTTTAATTAAGGCGTCATATTGAAATGTATCTTATATAATTATGTATATGCTTGTAATAAATGACCCACAAATATGTGAGTTTTGTCCTGATAGAGAACTGTGGTCACTGCGACCTGGAAAATCTATTCTATCTCGTCTCCATGTAAAAATAGCTATTTTAGCTACTCTTGGAAGTTTCTTGGAAACCTATATTTTTTTTAAGTCTTAACCACCTTGAGTGCGAAACCAGGTCTAAACATCTTGTATATGTCTCGCTTACAGTGCGGCTAAGAAAAATATAGCATTCCTTGTCGTGCGGAAGGCATAACTTCAATTTGGTTCGGTGTAGGAAAAAGATGAATATATATCTAAGATGTATTATTAAAATAGAATCCAATGGTGTACCTACCTTAATACCAGGTTTAGACACCTAGCACCGCACGGAAGCCAAAAAAGGTTTTAAGTTTCTTAAATGATACAGGGCCTAAAAGCCTTGTGCCGCCACAATGGATGTTTTATTACCAGGCGTATTGGCCTTGTACCGAAGTAATGGAAAGTTACTGCCGCATCGTACGTGTTAAAAGATCTCATTTCCTCCCTATTCGTCCCAAGTGGATGATACGTTTGTGGATTAAGAATTCACAATCACACAGAGAATGTTTGGGTGTTTCTTTGGCATCTTTACTGTACATTCATACATAAAATCACGCCATTTTTCCCGCACGGGTAGAAAGGGATCACAGATTTCCAGTAACAAAACTTCAACTCTCATCAGTCTTTTCATACAAGCTCGTCGATTAAGGGTACTGTTGATCTGGCCTTTTTTCAGGACACCTCTATTTGGTCCCTAAAAGTTCGCCTTAGTCTGCCGTTACCGACTAGCCCATGCACATTTGCCTTATTTGTCTTTTTAATCTTCTTTCGTCCATCTTCTATATATATCCAAACTATCTAAGCATCCCTTTTTCTATCTCTTTCTTTACAGTATCTGCAAATATCAATATCACTTAAGTTTATATCCAGTTAAAGCTTTAACAATCGCGCTAGTGTTTGCCCGGCTGAACTGTATATACTAGCTTTTACCCACTACCGATTGAAAATTCTATCACTCAGGAAAAGTACATTTTTCTGTATAAAATGTAGTCTATGTACATTTCTGCACCCCTGAATTTAGTAGTTAAGGCGTGAAAGTGTAGCAAACAAACTCACTTTTGTAGTTATAATATTGGTTAGGACTATTAGGTTATTAGCGATATGATATATAGTCTATCACTTGCGTAATCACATGTTCTTATCATATACTAAATTTCATGGAAATCGGTCAACCCGTTTTTGACACATAGAAGAACATGCAGATAGATAGACAGACAAAAATTTTAAAAAATTGGTATTAGTGAGTCATAAAACGTATATCTATCATAAAATTTGTCTAAACAAATAATTGTTCAGAAGGAACCTACAGATTTATATATGTAGTAGTGTAGATATCCTAATTATATTATGACAATACTTTGTGTGTGTTTGTTACCATAAATAGTTACCATAGTTACCATAAGCCTAAGAATAACAGTTTTTATTTTTTTTATAATACAGTAATGCTTGGCCGGGTCAGCTAGTAGATTATAAAAATAAAGTGCATATTTGTTTTCAGTCTTAGTAATAAAATGACTTTACAATGGTGTGTTTAAAAACTTGTTAAAAACTAATTAGAGTTCGACAAAAATATTTCACAGTAATTAAAAGCTTTTCCAGTCACATTTTTTGTCTAAATTCAGAAAAAAAATTGGTCTCCCATCCGTAGTCAAACCATAGCGAAGGTTGCTTAACATTCACAATAAATTCTGCGCTGTTAAATATATTTAAACAGTACTTACAAAATCAATATGCTGATATGACAAATGTCAACATTCAATATTATGGTACACGTCTCACCGATCATAACCAAGTCAATAGGAGTTACCAATCAAAGCGTCGATTTGTCGTCTCGCATTAATTCAGCTCGAGTCTGTTTGCCTCCAAGTTATTTACCCTTCAAAGCTTTACGTTGAACAAAGATACGCTAAAGTTCAAGCGATCCCTGAATGCCTTTGAAGTGGAGGACAAACGAATTCATCTGAACCCCTCGAAGGATTAATCAACAATGAAAACTACTGTATCCTTACGACCGTTTGGTGTAACGGTAGCGATCCTGCTTTTCGCACCGATAATCCTCAGTTCGAATCCTAGAAGTGGCAGATGTTTGTATGATGAATACGAGCATCTGTACCTGACTCATGGGTGTTTATATATATATTTCTGTTGGCAGAACCGGCCACACTTTACTGTGTTTTAAATTAAAATAAAATCTATCCTATCTTCTAAGTAAAAACAAATAACAGATAGTGACGAAGTTTGATCAAAATAGGTTCAGTAGTTTAAAAGTTTATCCCGAACACACATCGTGACACGAGATTTTTATATTTTTACTAGCTGTCCTGGGCACGCGTTGCTGTGTTATAAATTAAAATAAAACCTATCCTATCTTTTAAGTTAGATCAAATAACAGATAGTTACGAAGTTAGATCAAAATCAGTTAAGTAGTTTAAGAGTCCATTGCGGACAAATAACGTGACACGTAATTTATATATATTAAGATGTTGAATATAACATATCTATGTATCATGTCAATCCGTTACCCTAGTATCCATAACTTGTGTTAT
The DNA here is from genome assembly GCA_927399485.1 of Calamotropha paludella. Taxonomy (NCBI): domain Eukaryota; kingdom Metazoa; phylum Arthropoda; class Insecta; order Lepidoptera; family Crambidae; genus Calamotropha; species Calamotropha paludella. The sequence continues at coordinate 23,275,178 of OV656817.1, read as the reverse complement.
GGAACTGTAAGGCTTGTGCCTTACAGTGCTTACTGAAGAAATCTGGCAGATTTTAATTATTATATGAAGAAATCTGGCAGATTTTAATGGGTTCACTCTTGATCCAAATCAAGCCCGAGGGCCGAGACAGGATCCACGATGAAATGAGCTAACCCAGAAGGCCGTCTTACCAAAACAAACACTTAAAAAATATGAAAATAAAAATATCTCGCTTACCTATATCCGCGAAAACAAGCGTCACTCGTGTTTAATATGCACGGTCTAGCAACTCCTGACGATGCTCCGTAAGGGGGCGAAACTACACTCGAGAGCAATGAATCCGGGTCACTTAAAGAATGTTAAAAATCTCGGAAACTAAAAATGATAGGTTAATGCAATAAATTGTATTTAATAGACAATGTAATACTCCTTAAATGAAAGTAAAAAAAAATATGAGTCACCATACATTTTATTAACACAAAATTACATAAAGAAAAAAACTGCTGATCTCTCCTTAAAACAAAAATAGGAAACATGAAATGTTTGAACTTTATTACGATTTTCTTGAATTTTAATACTTCGTATTGCCTCCTCGTGCTTCCATTACTGCGTTTACGCGGTTTGGCATGCTGTACACCAAGTTCCTTATACGATTTTGGGGAATATTCTCCCATTCCTCTGTGAGAGCAATTTTGAGCTCACGAAGCGTGATTGGGGGAGGGTTTCGTTGTTTTACGCATCTGCCTAGCTCGTCCCAAGCATGCTCGATCGGGTTGATATCCGGGCTGCGCGCTGGCCACTCCATACGAGTAATGTTCATCTCTTGAAGGTAGTCATTCACAATCCTACCTGTATGAGGTCGGGCATTGTCATGCATAAATATAGCATCCTCACCTAAATTGACCATAAATGGACCAACGTGATCATTGAGGATTTCTTCCACATATCTTACGCTAGTTAAAGAGCCGTTTTCTATGATCACCAGCTCTGTGCGACTTTCAGAAGAAATTCCGGCCCACACAAGTACAGACCCACCACCGTAGGCTATTTTTTCTTCGATGCATGCTTGCTTGAATCTTTCCCCTGGTCTTCGATACACTCTGTGTCTTCCATCGTGCTTGTAGAGCATAAATTTTGATTCGTCGGAGAACATAACTTTTGACCAATCTTCAATACTCCAATTTACGTGGCTCTGGGCATATCTAAGTCTTGAAATACGATGCCCACGCTCCAGTTTAGGGCCGTTTGCAGGTCTAAGGGATTTTAAGTTAGATTCAGCAAGCCGACGTCTTACTGTCCATGCACTTGGGTTACTTCCTCCGAGGCGTCGAAACTGATTGGTGAGTTCAGTTCCTGTGAGAAAGCGATTTCGAAGCATGGTGTTCACCAAGTATCGGTCTTCTCGTGCTGTGGTACACCTGGTTCTGCCCGTTCCTGGTCTGCGTAGGTTAGAACCAGTTTCTTCGTAACGTCGGAGAACTCTTTGTACTGTTGACAGCGACACACCGACAGTCCTGGCTGTATCGCGCTGACTCCGGCCGGTTTCCAGCATTGTAAGTATTCTGGTGCATTCTTCAGGCGTAAGCGACATAATTTCAGCTTGAATAATGAATATAGAGCACTATCAACATGGTTTATGTACCCACATAAATGACAGATTACAAACAAAAGCAAAACCAAATGCTGTAATTTCGTAGTTCCATCTTCGAAAGTGGCCCTTTTTCAAATTTGATTTTTTTATGATATAACTTTACAATAACTAAGAAGTTTTAATACCTTCATTTAAGGAGTATTACATTGTCTATTAAATACAATTTATTGCATTAACCTAGCATTTTTAGTTTCCGAGATTTTTAGGATTCTTTAAGTGACCCGGATTCATTGCTCTCGAGTGTACTATAAAGAACTTAATGAAGATGCAACGTGTGTCGGTTAACTTAAGAAAATTCACCCTTATAGGTAAAGGTAGCAAGATTGAGTTCCATTTAACACCTGAGTTATATTTTTCTACTGAATATTATTATTAAAACCACATAACTGCTATCATTCCTACATTTACCATTAACTGGATTGCTATGATTTTATTTTTCAACTTTTTCCTCCTATGTTACCCGTTCTTCTGTTTTTTTATATATGTATGTCGAGATAATTATTATGATTCTATATCCATTCAAAAGGTATATTCTAAATATTAATGAAAGAATTATCTTTATTTTGATAATAGTTCCGAAATCTAATTCCAACATACAAACATAATTTTTTTATCATGTTAATAATTACAGATTGCCCCTGACATTAAGTTTTCTCACTGAAAATTGATATTAGTATAGTTAACGATACATATTAAATTAAAAAAGTAAAATGTTATCATAAAGTAAATAAAAATTACGTTTGTTACTATTGCGTTTTAAATTCCTATCTTATTTCCGTAGTATTAAAGTTTAATATAAAAATTAATTACTCAAACATGATAGTCACGTTTGATAATTGAATATACATTTAACCTATGGTCATTGCAATTACTTAATGTCCATAGTAGCACATCAAATCAGCAAGTCACTGCAATGAATCGCCGATAAACAGATAAAAGTATACAAAGCAATTAAGATGATACTATAGCTCTATACACTATTGTCCCGAAAGTAATTTTTGTTCACATGTGTGTATCTCTGAATCCAATAACGTACGTGATCCCGTTACGAGGTATAACATGAAATATCATGTGACGCAATAAATCTCCCCTGCATAAACGCTTTTTAGGCCAAAGCAATCCTAAACAAATTGAATATGAAATTCCACTCAGAAAATAATATGAATCGGCTTCAGATTTTATAATACAGCTTATGTATTAACAACACTACGTAAACATACCTTGAAAAGTTACATTTGATTTTGATCTCTATCTACAAGCCTTACAGTGTTTACTTTTTATCGTTAATAGTTATCTCGCCTGATGGTAAGCGACGATGCGATCTAGATTGTACCGCGCCTGCCTAAAAGATACTTATTCAGTCATGACCTCAAGACCCCTAAATTGAATTTATCAGAAAACACAGACTCAGGCAAAGAGTTCCACCCTATAGCGGTTCGGATTTCAAATTTGAAACCAAAACTCTTAGTGGGACTCTTTGGTATATCAACCATATAACGGTGGCGCCTATTTGTAAGTCTGGTTGTCCGATGAAAAAATGGGAACGATGGAACAAGGCTGCGCAAATTTGCTTTGGGCTAGGCTAATTGGTGTGGTATGGTAATATGAAGAAAAAAAAAGAACACAGCGAAACAAACACATAATCTATATATATAAAATTTTCCTATAGTGTAATGTGTAATTCCTAATAGTGTTTGACCGCGATGAACTCCGAAATTACTCAACCGATTTTGTGATTTTTTAGTTTTGCTGGATTTGTTCCAACTAAGGACATAGTATGAGCTGCATTTTAATTTAGAATAATAAAATTGCAAATTATAATAAATGATCCACAGGAATGCGTAGCAGAGTTAGTTCGTAAAATTATAAAATCAAACCATCTAACTCACCTATATCTGCAAAAACTTAATACTTAATATGCACGGTTTATACTCTTGAAAAACAAGAGTAAAGTACAAGCTAAAAGATTGGTTGGAGACGTCCTAAGTATCCAGCAAAATAAAAAAAAGAATCATTAAAATCGGTTGAGTATCTTCCGAGTTCATCGTGATCAAACATTGTGACAGGGAATTTTCACACACACACATATATATACTAGCTGACCCGGCCACGCGTTCCTGGGGCTCAGTTATTATAACTTGCAATAAATAAATAAAAAACGATTATAAATTAAAATTAAACCTATCCTATGTCTTAAGTGGGAACAAGCAAAATGAAAAAAGATCGTCAAAATCGGTCGAATAGTTTCGGAGTTCATCTCGGCCCAAGACTGTGATAGGGAATTTTTATATATAAAGATATAATACTCGTAGAGGATTATAATTTGAATTGTTCTTTAAATAATCAAGCTCGTACTGGCGAATAGACACTTTCTCGTACTTCTAAAATCAGTTAATTGTTTATCTGTCTCTTAAGATCCTTTTGTCTGAAATGTGTAGCGTCGCAGAGTCTGTTGACAGAGAAATACTAAAAACGGAGAATAACAAATGAATGTAAAACGCCATGTTAGGAAGGTACTCCTCTACAGACTCTTCTGGGGCTCTAGAAAGTATAATTTTTATCAGTACATTATATAATAATAATACTTTGTGTGTTTGTTACCGTACATAGTTACCATAAGCCTAAGTATAACAGTTTTTATAATCAATTAACGTTACCATAGCAACGCTTGGCCGGGTCAGCTAGTAAATATGAATAAAAAAAAAAACAGTATTTTAAGCCCTTATCAAACATAGAATTTATTTAAAGGAATCGCTTTTGTGAATGCAACGCTTAAAACTTAAGTATTTGTCTTTTTATTTAAATATTTTATTGTAATTGTTAATGCGATTTATAGTATAACAAGCACACCCGGCCACGCGTTGCTGTGGCCTAGTTATTATAATTAGCAATTCAAACATTTTTTCATTGTAAATTAAAATAAAACCTATCCTATGTCCTAAGTAGGAACAGATTCAGCAAAATGAATACAAAAAACATCAAAATCGGTTGAGTAGTTTCGGTGTTCGTCGCGGTCAAACATTTAATTTTTAAATATACAGATTTATCAATCTAAATAACCTTTTTTTATTCTTTATATATATTAAGATTAATTGCACGCTGTGGTTTTAATTGGAGGAGCACACAAATGTAACCATTATCTTTCGTATCGTATTTTAAGCATGTGCCGTATATTCTCTGTTCGATATCCTTAAATAAATAGGGTCAAGTGGGTAAATATAACACACTCAATATTTTAGGTAATAATAAGACACGGTTGATAACACTCAAAAACTCTCTAATAAATCATTTCTATTTCATTTAAAACCTTATTTACTAATCTTCAATGTTAGAAATTTTTGAAATATTTTGATTAAAAAGTAAAAAAATTTCAAAAAAATGTTTTATCCCTACTCTGTATCAAAATGACATAGTTCAAGAACACTTACTGCTTAGAAAATTGTTGGCTGTCTTATTTTTAAACAACACTGTTTCATATTTACCCGAAATCAATGGAAAAAAATGAGACACATATTTTGTATTGAAATACTAACATTATATAGATTCATAGTTAAATTAATAGTAGTGTGCGAAAGTTAGTCCAAGATAGAACATTTCGATACATCCAAAACATTATTACCTACCTTTATAGAAGCATGAAAATCTCAAACTTGTTATTTTTGTCCCATATTTACCCACTTCACCCTAAATATATATGTATATATTGTTGTTGATAGTAATGAGAAAAAAAATATACTTTTTTATTTTTTTTAACCTTCCTATACCCGCGTATTGGTCTGCTAGACCGACAAAATATTTATTTTAATTTCTTGAATTTTTCGGAAATACTGGCGAGTTGAGGTATTTGCTAGCTGCCGGATTTGTTACTTACTTCAATTTAGTGCACAGCATGCGTTTGTTCTCAACGTACGTGTAGGTGTATTTGGTGCTAATTGGTCCGTGAGACCGACGCGGGTATAGACGCAACTTTAGTGGAAGTATAAAATTACTACATTATTTATTGTTCACTGTTAAAAGATGACCCATGGTGATGGTATAGCCTGATGAACGTAGCAGGTATTAACACCTACGTAATATACTTGTAAAACAACCACAGCAAGAAAATTAGTCACAGGGTTTTTAGTGCTGTGTCCTACGATCTCCTCAACTCGAACTGCGAAAACGAGCTCTCAGCACATCCTTGCCTTGCCATCAAGTTGAGACTCCCCGAAATACGTCGATTGGATGGTCTCGAGTCTGCAGTAACATCTAACAGAAATAAAATTGGACACTGTGGATATTAAAACGCGCTACAACTGCAAAATACACTTTTGTATGGAACATGCTATTATAGTATGCTCTGATTGTTATGGTATGGCTAATAACTAAGTCAACCAATTATTTATATGTCGTACGATAAGAGATTTTTAATATGTAAAAGTTATTTTTTTTTATTTAGAAGAAAAAAATGTTTAAGTTCTGTTTTTGAAGTACCTAAGCAAAAACTTGCAATTTTGAAGGCTGTTTTGTGATAGACTGATAGATAGTTAAATAATTAATAATAAAGATCTTGCGAAGCTTAATCTTTTTCATTATATCCCCTTATTTAAAAATAAAATAATATCTAAGTAAGTTTTCTTAGAAAAAATATATAAAAGAGGACTCTAAATATTCGGTCTGTGGCACCACGCGCGGGTAAAGGTGTTACAAAAATTGGCGCGGGTATACGAAGGTTAAGAACGTACATAGTAAGATTGTCCGCTACCGTAGTTTATCGGTTAAGATATCAGTTTTAACCCAAACGAACCGAGTTTGATCCTCGCCCAAGTACTACAGACGTGGACCCACTCGTCACAGACGTTAAGTTTTTTTTTTGGTGGTCTTTTTTGCACATATAAACCTTCCCTGGCATGCCTACAACAACTCAACAAAGTTTCAACACAATTTAATCAACGGTTTCGGAACGCATAGAGAACAAACATATAAACAATTGATTTTTTTATCTAAAAGAATAAACATATCTTACCGAATTCCAATTCAGAACCATTTTCTTTTTTTCAAGTCACTTATAATTATCATATACATATTTATATAAAAATACCCTGTCACAGTGTTTGACTGCGATGAACGCTGAAACTACTCAACCAATTTAATTCATTTTGCTGAATTTGTTCCCATTTAGGATAAAGGATAGGTTTTATTTTAATATATAATAAAATATGATTGTAAATTATAATAACTGACCCACAGCAATGTGTGACTAGACTATATATATATATATATATATATATATATATATATAAACAATAATAATACGTAATAAAGAAGAACCCAGTTTTATCTTTATAAGTACAATAAGCTATTCTGTGCATGAAGTACATACTCAAATATTCTCAAGTAAACAGCAACAGACATTACTTATTCAGTCAAAGAGATCGTAACAAATTGTTAAAGGATGTCAAATTAAAATGAGCGTCGCTGACAATATTACAATAGGCATTCATTCAAAGATGACGAACAATGAGCTCGCTTCTCCTTGAATCTCCCGAATTCCTTAGAGGAAGGTGTGAGTAAACAAGTACTCAATATTTCATGTTATTTCATTACAATTACACACAAACAGTGCCTTGTTTTTGTATAAACTTTTATGGCATAATATATAAAGGTATATTTTAAAACGCATAACTGCGAACCTTGCTAAGGTAAGTTAAGTTGATTCTGCTTGTTTTCGAATAAAATGTTTTGGCATAAAAATGGCCTATTAAAAATTAGGCATAACTTGACATAACTAGTTGGTTAATAATAACCTAACCGATCCCTTTTTTCGCAAAATGTTTTTATTCCTAATGTTTTGGCATAAAATTATAAGGAATAAATTGTTATTCATTGTGTTGTTAGAATAGATTTTTCATCTATGCATCATATTTGTATGTCTATCCGTTACCCTTGTATCCATAACACATGCCTTAGAGTGTTAACTTTGAGCTAGGCTAATTGGTGTCAGTGTAAGAAATATTATATTTAGTATAAAGGTTACGGGGGAAATGAACCCTACCCTACCCTTTACTCTATGAAAGCGTAACAAACAAACAAACTCACTGGCGTATACAATATTAGGAGAACAAATTATAGCAAGAATGAACGTATTGTGATATTCACTAATGACACTACGGGAACCAACTTTTCAGTATCTTCGTTTTGTTTGTTTCATCTATCGTGAGATGTCACGAAGCAAGCAAAAGTTTTAGAAAACTTACCAAACTTGCTGAACATCCCCGATTGCATGCAACATTAACCACTACACCAAAAAGATCCTCGCGTATTTTATATACAAATTGTATTACTCTTAACGTTAATAAACGCAGCCCTACACATGAGAACGTTGAGAACTCATTAAACTCATTTCAAAGGGAACTAATGAAATTGAAAAAGGGGGCATGACTGTGGCGAAATTAAAAGCGTCCAACACGGTGTAGTCAATTTATATCGATAACAATACGTAAGGGATGACTGACGAAGACCAATTACTATGACCCTTACCGGGTGGTGCTTAGCAAGTGCAACCCAACCGCAGGTGGTGTTTCGTCAGTAAGAATCGGACAGAACCGCACAGCTGGCTGTGGGGTAAATTGGGAATCCTTATTGAATTTGCGTTAACGCCTGAATGAGAGTACTGCACCAGGACTTCTATCACCAAATAGGTACAGCAGAATCACCAAATTAGTAATGACTTTTTTGCGCCTGGCACTTTTCTGTCTCGGGGGAGAGAGGTGGTGAATCCTTATGGATACCCCACATCCAGCTGTGCGGCAACTAAACACCACCTGCGGTTGGCTTGCACTTCCTAAGCATCACCCGGTAAGGGTAAGGGTCAGACCTTGTCAACCTTGCCAGCTTGTCAGACCTTCGTCGGTTGTGACAGGAGAAAGATTTAAATATAAATAATAAGGAAAACATTTAAACTACATATACGTATAACATGAAATTTGTTAATCTAACACTAATAAAAATATAATGATAGCCACGTGAATATAAAAAGTCATAGAGACGTTGAATATATTTTTACACAAGGTTATATTATAAAGCATTCTACACCCTCTATTTCACTGGAGTGAAAAATGCATCACGCGTACTCTTTCGCCGAGAAACGAAGAGGTTATATAGGACTTTTCCACCAGCTAGTCCAGCAGGTCTTTCCTCTAAAAACTGTGCTTCGTGTCGATATCTGCCTCTGTCACGGAAAAGCCGTAACAAACACTCACCTAGGCTTCACCACCACCAACTTGGACGTTCGCCAGAACAGGCCCACCGTGAGATGCAGAAATGACTTCTGCTATGCAAGGGATTTCTCCCAACCACCCGCTAAAAAGCGAACTGCACATAAGCGCACCGAACTAGCTATGAGACTGACAATCTTCAAAGCAAGGATTTCTAACTAAAACTCATAATCCAAGGGTTCTTTATCCAAATCGTCCTTCAAACTTCCAGAGATCCAGTATCCGAGATCTTTCAATTAACCCTTCTCATGCAACTTTTTATAAACTTTTCTCCATTGTGATCCGTCATCCCATGAATTGGCGGTTGCGTAACAAGGTTACTTCTAAAATTGAACTAATGGTTTTTTTGGCAGCCAATCTTTTTACAAAGAGATAACAATGTAAATTCAGACGGCTTCCGGAACGTACATCTAGTTACAAAGTAATTCTGATGAGTGGAACAACATTTGACAGACATTGAATTCGTTATGGTTTTTCTTTGAAGAAAGATTTCATTGCGAAAGCTGTAAAATGAATTTTCTGTCTATCGTTTGAGTCTGCCTTTTATCTGTCGTAGATTTTTGAGATGATACAGGTTGAAAGGGACACAATGTATTTAGTTGAGATTTTTTTGCGACTACCAGGCCACTCATAAAGTTTTTCAATAAATAAATATGTAAGATATTGACCGATTGCAGGGTTTATTGGAATGAGCGGGAAGTGTCACTTTAACGGTTTTGGTTCTGTTGTTAAAATTTGTGTTATGATGGATATTGGTGTGTAATAATGGTGGATTAGAATTTTTAAACGTGCAAAAGTATTGGCATTTTAATATTGGCAAGTATACCAAAGAAGCGGTAGTTGTCTTTTCCTGCTCTCTTGAGATAACTACGGAGAGGTTTCGGTAAACCTACACACAATTATTAAAACTAACATCGGAACTTTATTGTTATTTCTTCAATCAATGATCATCTTTAATTTATGTATCACTCTCAACATCATTCATCGTCATTTAATTAAAGAAAGAAATTACTGAATATGAAGACATGGATTAAAAGGCATGCATCTCGGTCATAAAATTTCATAAAAAATTACCAATTACAATTATAAATTATCTAAATATATTATTATGTAAAAATATTTTAATCGATTGTCCAAACATTTGTAAATATGTTCCTTTCGAATATGAGAGGATGTTCCTCTCATTGATGAGACAACGCTGGCCTACAGCGTCAAATTAGAAAGGTACTGCAAAATTTCGACGGGCGTTTACAAGGCTCGGTAGCTCAATTGGGAGAACATTGGACCGGATTTCCAAAGGTTGCGGGTTCGATTCCCGCCTCAGAATTCACTTGTGAGCCGAGTCGAATTTTTCCAGTATTTTTCTATTAAAATAATTTATCTTATAAGATTAAAAAATACATAAAAATCATAAAATAACAATTATTAAAAAAAACTTTTACAACTGAAAGAGCGATCGTTCGATTTTCGAATTTCCCTTTACATTTTTTTCAGAGCTAAATTGAATTATCGTGTCTCATTGAAAAATGGATTTCCATCAGAAACATGTTCGTGCTATGATTTTTTATGATTTCAAATGTAGCCCAAAACTGGACGAGGATCGGCTTCAAATGGCAATTATGAATGAAGGCCTTTTCAAAGCAACCTTCTGCAGTTGGCATAACGAATTCAAGCGCGGTCGTCTAACTTTGCGGGATAAAGAAAAGAGTGGTCACCCTTCGGTGGCTGTTACCGAGGAAATCGTCCAAGAATGGTGCCGTGACAAGCTCGTTTATCATTTACAACATTGTGACAAGTGACAACGCCTGGATTTATCAATACGATCCAGAAATAAAACCCCAGTTGACAGTTTGGCTGTTTTAAAACAAACAGACATGTAATAAAATGCCTACTTCTGCTTTTTGTAATGATAGTGTAGAAAGTCATATTTAAACTTATATTCAGTTTGTGAGAGGAGCAACGTATAGAAAGTTAAACCTCTATCCAACAATTGCGAGTTAAACGCGCGCATAAAGGGTTCTGTATGATGAAAATGTTATAGATATGCCAAGTTCTTAATCTAACCCAAAAACAAACTTGTTTTAGTAGTTGAAATATATAAACTCCTATACGTTTCAACTGTGTAAGTAAGTTTGCATTCATAAGAAATAGTTTTATGTGATTTTATGAGTTTATTTGTGCTAGTAAACCTTGCTTGACACCAAATTTCATGATTCTAGGTCAAAGGGAAATATCCTATAAATTTTGATTCCCTTGAGAGTGTCGAAATATACGTCTTTTTCGGCATAAGCATCCGTATCTTTTTTACGTTAACCTAGTAGTTTGATTTTATCATAGTTTTCAAAGACTCTTAACTGAATTATATGATTTATTTCAACACGATACCTCCGCGCGTTCCTGAAATAAAGCATCTTGACAGGCAGTTTGATCCTATAAGAGTTTCCTTTTCTGTTTTGAGGTATGGAATGGAACCCTAAAAATTAAACAATTGTTTTTCAGTGAGATATTTGCGTAACTGTCTTTTTATTACCTTTACATTTGATAATATATTAATGTTAGACCATACAGTATGAAAATACTAGGCGATGCAGTCGCTAAGCATAAAGCTACGCTATCACCATATATTGGAGCGGAGCGTAATACCTAAAAAAATTTTTTTTTTGTTACGATGGGAATTTTTGCAAATTTCAAAATTCCGTCACCATCTGGTCCTAAACCTGTTGATTCGATTTCACACAAAAAATATTAAAATCGATTAAGAACTCAGGAAGTTATGGCGTAACAGACATTGCGCCATTGAAGCTGATCCATGGGAGCTTCGCTCGCTCCGCTCCAATAATACCCTATAATTTGAAATAAAGCGTTTTAGACTTAATTTAATGAAGTTTTTAAACATATTTATTTTTGTCATCTTATATTTACTTTGTTAAGGTCCATATCTTTTTTAAACATCCAAACCTTATTTTAAAAACAGTTCATAAGTCACACGACGTGAGCCTAGAATAGATTAGAGATTTTGACCGCAAATGTACTAAAGATTTAATACGGTCACTGACCTTTTTCCAAGCTGGTTAATCGCTATAATAAAATAGAAGTAAAAAAAGATTTTTAAAAATCACGTTTTTATAAGTGGACAAAAAAGAAGAAAATGTTTTTTCCCAGAATTGTTATTCTTTTCCCGAAATGATACAAATTTCTAAGATATATGTTCCTCTAATATGAATAAACACGTGGGACGGGCTGTTTTCAAATTTGGAGTTCTTTAGTAACATCAGAAGGCGTCTAATTAAACGGTTTTATTTAGCTCACCCCGTTTGTTTTATTTATTCTTGGGTCAAATTTAGTAATTCAAATTTCACCCTCTTTCCGTCAACCGATTAATCTGAAATTTTATATACACTTTGGGTTTTGGTGACAATACAATTATGTTTATTCATTATCATTATACATTCAAGATGGCCGCCGCTACAAAATGACGGATAACGTAGGTTTTATCAATCCCATCAATATGGGTATCAAATGAAAGGGCTCAACAAGCAGAATACAATATACTATAAAAAATTGAAATCCAAGATGGCGGCCGCTACAAAATGGCGGATAACGTAGGTTTTATCAATCCCATCAATATGGGTATCAAATGAAAGTGCTCAACCAGTAGAATACAATGTACTATATAAAATTAAAATCCAAGATGGCGGCCTCTACAAAATGGCGGATAACTTAACTACGTATAGAGGAGTTGGACTGCAATAAACTAACGGGCAAGAAACCTTGCAATAATGAAGCACTAAATGAATTAAACAGAATGCGAAATAAAAACTAAAAACTAGAAAATAAAAATAGGTAAAAAAACTTTTTAAGTTAAACGGTTTTATGTTAAACATACATTGCAATGTTTAAGATAAATGTACTAAAAACCAAAAAAAAAAAAAAATAGATACAGTCGTGGGAATTATAAACATATGCATAGACTAGACTAAAATAAAACCATGGGGCACGTCAATTGTCTACAATAAAAACAAAATTAAAACAAACATTAAAATCAACGATTGTAGACAATTGACGTGCCCCACGGTTTTATTTTAGTCTAGTCTATGCATATGTTTATAATTCCCACGACTGTATCTATTTTTTTTTTTTTGGTTTTTAGTACATTTATCTTAAACATTGCAATGTATGTTTAACATAAAACCGTTTAACTTAAAAAGTTTTTTTACCTATTTTTATTTTTGAGTTATAAGATTAGAAAATTTTGTGGATAGACAGAAGGACAGAAATGAACGAAAGTAATTTAATAAAAAGGCGGTAAAAAAGACACGCATGTGCCATTGAGATTCAATTTTGTAAACGTTTAAATATACTTGTATGTTACTAGCGATTGTTAATTTTAGAAATAAATTACTTTTTGGGTTAATATCGCGAGCCCTATACTATATATACCTTTGCATATTTGTGGCATATTTTGTGAAAAACTACAACACTTCTAGACTTGTATTTTAGCATAGTTATCAAAAGTCATGTCCATATGCACTATCTTATATTACAATATCTTTTTAATTAGTAAAAAAAAAATCTTAAAGCAACTTAATATTTTATCGATTAGAATGTTTTAACAACGCCATCTGTTAGAAAACTATGAAGTTAACGTCGTTGTTATTGAAGTTGTGATATGTCCTGTCAATTTTGACATAAATTTTATATATTGAATGTTATTTAAACACCACAGTAAAATACAAAAAGCATGGTTTTGTGAGGTATGTTTTAACGTAGTCATAATTTATCCGAAAATATTTCTGTTTGTTTTTATCTTATCGACAGAATAAATATATTAATGAATTGTTCGACATATAAGTACTTTGTCGATTTCGTATTGGTGAATTACTATACATTCACCAATACGAAATCGACAAAGTACTTACGACGTAGTATACAAAAAAATCAATGTTTTTGAAGCGAAGCTTCTATACAGACATTCGGACCGCTCGCATATCTCACTCTCACTGGCGCTCACCGCGTGGCCACTCTATACGCGATAAGCGCCAGATTTTACCGTTACACGAGAGCGTCAGATTTTTTATCGTTACCAAAGAGTTCTATAGATAATATAGAACTCTTCGACCGTTACACGATATATATTGGAGCCAGCTGCCTCCCCACCTCAATGTGTGTAGCCTTCTGTCTCATTTTCACTCATGTAAGTGTGCGTGGCTGGCATGGCTTTTAACTCTTTTTTTACCCTGTTTTTAACGTTTATCGAGAGCGATAGTACGCTATCAAAAGTTTTACAATGGTTCACCAGTAACAATTTATCACTAAATTCAAAGAAAACAAAGTGCATACAATTTACGTTACCGAATGTAAGGAGGGTTGACCTACATGTAAAGTTGAATGATGAAGTAGTCGAATTTGTTGAAAAGACAAAATTTCTGGGTATAACATTAGATTCACGACTACAATGGGACCCTCACATTGAGGCCTTGTCAAGTAGACTCAGTTCTGCGGCATATGCTGTAAAAAAAATAAGGCTTTTAACTAATGTTGAAACGGCAAGGTTAATTTATTTTAGTTATTTTCATAGTGTAATGTCTTATGGGTTGTTGTTGTGGGGCTCAGCTGCTAATATTGAAAGCATTTTTGTATTACAGAAAAGAGCTGTCCGTGCAATATACAGCCTTCGGCCTCGGTATTCTCTCAGAGATTTTTTTAAGGAAATTAATATTCTTACTGTGGCGGGACAGTACATTTATGAGAATATAATTTATGTACGAAAACACTACAATACTTTTGTCAAAAATAGCGACGTACATTGCTTTAACACCAGAAATAAGAATAGACTTGCCGTTCCAAGATTTAGACTTCAAAAGACAGGAGGCTCTTTCTTGGGGAAAGGTATAGCACTGTTTAATAAAGTTCCACAAAGTATAGTAGATTTGCCTTATCATAAGTTTAAAATGTATGTTAAAAATAAGCTCATGTCCAAAGGTTATTACAAGGTCAACGACTATTTAATAGATCGCGATGCATGGAAGTAATATGTGTCATTTCAACATGACACTATTTATTACAGGTTGTAACATACAGCATTAGCATTTTTTAATTTTTTAAAACTAATTTATTACTGGTAGATAAGAGTATGACATGCTCTCTTAATACATTTCTTGGGTGGTGGCATGTGGTGCGGATCGTTACGTTCCCTAAGATATGGTTGAGCGAAGCGATGGCTGTATCATGCGTCATGCTCGTGAACGGGTGCTGCCTTGGGAAATGGGTCTGCTCTAACCTTCAGTATTCAGTATTGGCTAAAACTAAACATAAATCTTGTTGTTTTCTTAAATTTGTCGTTTATTCCCTGTATGTTATTGCAATGTTTTGGGATACTTACTTTAAGTAAGTACAGATACTTGTTGACTTTGTTGTAATCAACGAAACAACGAAATAATGATATCATAACACTATTAGTATTGTCATAACAAAATAATTTTGTTTTTTTTTTTTTTTGTGGATTGTATATGGTGACGACGTATTATATTGTAAATGTCGTTACTTCTGTTAAAGCTGACGAGTTTCTTGCGCCCATTCTTCTTGTCAGTTAAAAGACGTCCTGAATGGGTGGTAGGAAAAAATGTTGGACGATTCAAAACTACTTATTTTTAAGTGCATTTGAATAAAGTTATTTTCATTTTTTATTGCTTACGCTTTATACTTTAAACCTTCACTTCTTTCGGGCGTCCCTAGACTGCACTGTTCTTTTTTTTTTCAATGTTACAAAGTCATGTTTTTGTTAGATTAATCCTGAGTTTCAACTCCTTTTCTGGAGTCGTTCACAAGTTGATTTCGTTAAGTGGACGCTAAAGTGTAAGAACGAAATACACTCGAGAGCAATGAATCCGGGTCACTTAAAGAATCCTAAAAATCTCGAAAACTAAAAATGCTAGGTTAATGCAATAAATTGTATTTAATAGACAATGTAATACTCCTTAAATGAAGGTATTAAAACTTCTTAGTTATTGTAAAGTTATATCATAAAAAAATCAAATTTGAAAAAGGGCCACTTTCGAAGATGGAACTACGAAATTACAGCATTTGGTTTTGCTTTTGTTTGTAATTTGTCATTTATGTGGGTACATAAACCATGTTGATAGTGCTCTATATTCATTATTCAAGCTGAAATTATGTCGCTTACGCCTGAAGAATGCACCAGAATACTTACAATGCTGGAAACCGGCCGGAGTCAGCGCGATACAGCCAGGACTGTCGGTGTGTCGCTGTCAACAGTACAAAGAGTTCTCCGACGTTACGAAGAAACTGGTTCTAACCTACGCAGACCAGGAACGGGCAGAACCAGGTGTACCACAGCACGAGAAGACCGATACTTGGTGAACACCATGCTTCGAAATCGCTTTCTCACAGGAACTGAACTCACCAATCAGTTTCGACGCCTCGGAGGAAGTAACCCAAGTGCATGGACAGTAAGACGTCGGCTTGCTGAATCTAACTTAAAACCCCTTAGACCTGCAAACGGCCCTAAACTGGAGCGTGGGCATCGTATTTCAAGACTAAGATATGCCCAGAGCCACGTAAATTGGAGTATTGAAGATTGGTCAAAAGTTATGTTCTCCGACGAATCAAAATTTATCCTCTACAAGCACGATGGAAGACACAGAGTGTATCGAAGACCAGGGGAAAGATTCAAGCAAGCATGCATCGAAGAAAAAGTAGCCTACGGTGGTGGGTCTGTACTTGTGTGGGCCGGAATTTCTTCTGAAAGTCGCACAGAGCTGGTGATCATAGAAAACGGCTCTTTAACTAGCGTAAGATATGTGGAAGAAATCCTCAATGATCACGTTGGTCCATTTATGGTCAATTTAGGTGAGGATGCTATATTTATGCATGACAATGCCCGACCTCATACAGGTAGGATTGTGAATGACTACCTTCAAGAGATGAACATTACTCGTATGGAGTGGCCAGCGCGCAGCCCGGATATCAACCCGATCGAGCATGCTTGGGACGAGCTAGGCAGATGCGTAAAACAACGAAACCCTCCCCCAATCACGCTTCGTGAGCTCAAAATTGCTCTCACAGAGGAATGGGAGAATATTCCCCAAAATCGTATAAGGAACTTGGTGTACAGCATGCCAAACCGCGTAAACGCAGTAATGGAAGCACGAGGAGGCAATACGAAGTATTAAAATTCAAGAAAATCGTAATAAAGTTCAAACATTTCATGTTTCCTATTTTTGTTTTAAGGAGAGATCAGCAGTTTTTTTCTTTATGTAATTTTTGTGTTAATAAAATGTATGGTGACTCATATTTTTTTTACTTTCATTTAAGGAGTATTACATTGTCTATTAAATACAATTTATTGCATTAACCTATCATTTTTAGTTTCCGAGATTTTTAACATTCTTTAAGTGACCCGGATTCATTGCTCTCGAGTGTATGTAGAAATGTTTTTCGCACATTTCATTACATTAGAAAATGGTTTTGTGATAGTAGAAAGTAATATAGAGATCACTAACGTTTTTGAGCGAAAGTTTTCATTGTTAATCTTTTTATAAATAACAAACAATTATATATTATAATTAATTATCAATCTATAATCTAAGATCACAAATTTGTTGTTTGTCTGTCCGCTCTTTTCCCCATTCTTTTTCCATTTTATATGTGTTACCATAGCAACACGTTAACCGCAAGTAGTTCGTCTACCGGACGCTAGATGGCGCTAATGGAAAATTATTTAATAATGGAAAAAAATCAAAGAATTTTGTCCACCCGTGCGAAGCCGGGACTGGCCGCTAGTATAGTAAAAAGAATAATATAACTAAATGTAGAACCAACGACGTAATCATTCTTACTAATATTATAAATACGATAGTGTGTTTGTTTCACGCCTCAATTACTCAACCGATCATCATGAAATTTGGCATACACTTTACCAGGGATACGAAAAGAATTCACAGGGTACTTATCATCCCGAAAAAATAACTGTTCCTGAGCAATGGAAATATAACTTTTGTCGGTAATTAACTCGAGCAAAGTCCCGGGTAAAAGCTAGAAAACATAGTCCATTTACAGTGCTGTTATTGGCAGAGCTGGATTTGGGGGAGGGCAGGCGGGGCTACTGCCCTGGGGCCTCCACAAGAGAGATAAAAAATACAAATTTCGACGGTTTACTTTCGAATATCAAGTTTTGCCAATAATTTTCTTTTTGTAGAATATAGAAGAACTTTTAACATAGTTATAAAAACTGTATCATATCGCAACACTCATATTCGCAATAAACGATTTTGATTTTTTTATTCGAATATATTTAGAGACCTATGTTGCCACATGTCCAGATCCGGGCCTGGTTATTGGTAACAATTATTGTTATGATTATAATAGATACTTCGTATAAGGATCCTAAAAGAAGACGTTAATTTTACTTCTTTAATTCTTCTCCTTTGATCGGACATCCAGACGCAATGCGGGCTACCACACTTTCCTGGTTGCTATTCCTAACTGACGCACCAAGCGCTACTCAACATCTTTTATAAAACGCACAGTAAATGAGTGGAACTTCCTCCCTGCATCTGTATTTCCGAGTACTTATAAACCCGTTCGTATTCCAAGCCAAGGTGAAAGCATCTTTTAGGTACCTCCTGGGTAAGCTCACACCGTCTAGGTTAGCTCGCTCCTTCGTGCATCACGTCTAGGCCCCCGGACTTGATTAAGATCAAGAGTGAACCCATTCAAAATAAAATAAAGTATTCGTAGTTATTTTTATTTATTTGAATTGAAAATGGCAGAAGCCTACATATTTCAAGAACCACATAAAGGCTTAGCGTTTCATGAAGTACCTAAACATTAGGATTTCAATATTTCTAGAAACCTTTATAACATATATAATGGTAAGATACTGTATGTAATGGTACTTATAAGTTGGATATAAAATTGATTTTTAAAATCAAACCTCAAAACTGTTCAACGTAAATGTAATTGTTAGGCACTTTAGGTACCGGCTTAATAACTAAATGAATTCGCTTGCTTAATCGCTTCGCCCCTTGATAAACTTATCCATTGATGTGTTATAACAATTGTCTTAAAATATTTTTTATTTTATTTCTACGCAAAACAGAGTTACAGAACACATATTAAATTGAAACATGTATCTCCACTAATATGTGTAAACAGCTTGAGTAATCATAAATACAGCGCTATAAAATTAATACGACTGTAAGTTTCTACAAATTATAATGTTGTTATTAATTTTTCTTATGTTTTAAAACACAAAAAATACAATAATGTGTTAAAATAAAAAAATACATTAAACAAATACTTTAAAAGATGATAAAAATTAATTATATTAAAAAAATATTGGTCTTTGGAAATACAGATCGTCATCGTCAATTTTATACACAATACACTGTAAAACAAGAAGTGTTTTTATTTTCACCAAAATATCCTGGTAGATTAGAGTCTTGCTTCAGCAAATAAAATATAACAATAAGTTTCTTTCTTATAATTATTACCAACTTCTATAAACATATTCAAACCAAGAAATTAATTAACTAATGACCGTATCGGTTAAAGATAGTTTAGTAATTTATTTTCACCTACGAAACGTACAATTGAGATATTTTCAACAAATTTTATATTTATCTTAAAATAGATACCACAAAAAGATACGAGTATGAACCAAAACATAATTAAAACAAAAGAAATATTGCAAAAAATATAAAATAAAGTGAAATTCAGTTTCACCGATGCTGTTGAAAAACGTGCTCACAAGGCTGGATACCATATCTACAGGTCAACCGCAGAAACTGTCATCTTTTTGTCTCCAGACACTTCAGTAAAATGGTCGGAGATTTAAAAAAAAGAGCTTGGCTTTCGTACCTTATGAACCCAAAGTCCAAATCGAAGGAACAAAGATGTTGCTACTAAAAAGGGCCATATTTTTGACGACTTTCTTATTAGATAATGTGCTTCCTAATTCGCCATTTTCTTTTTAAGGACTCGACGATAAAAGGTCGACGTCATTGATATTATCATTTAATATATGCATTAACCTTAATAAACCCGCTCTTCAGCTTTTAATGTACACTTATTAAATACCATGTATTAAATTAACCCACATTTAGAATATAATATTTATATTTTTGAAATTTCAATGTTATCTTACATGATAAATTTTAAAAGAAAACAATTTTTCTACCACTTACACGTAATTCTTAAGCGGTTCCCACCTCATATTAAGTCGATTTTTTCTAGTTTTTTTTTAATAAAGACTCCTTTTCTGCCGTCAATAGCATAGTTACAGTAAGTACGCTCTCGATAATTTCGAGAAAAACGTGCTAAAACTTTTGGTACGAAAATATATAGTTGCTAAGGTCCTCTTTCATTTTAAGCTACAGTCACCATGATCCGATTACAAACAAATTATTTATGGAAGATTTTCGTACCAAAACTTTTAGCCCATTTTTCTTGAAACCGCCGAGAGTGGTCTTCAAGTCACGAGTAAATAGGTATCTTCTAGGCAGGCGCGTCCTAGACAGTCCTAGACATCCTAGATCGCATCGACGCTTACCATCAGGCGAGATAGTGGTCAAGCGCATGCCAATTTTCAATAAAAAAAAAATAAAAAAAAGTGTACTTACTGTCACTATGCTATTGACGGCAGTTTTAGTATCCGTATTTATTTTATTTTTAGCATTCACAGTGCTTATTTCTATAAGATTAAAAATGCACCTATTAAAATCAAACACATCTCTGAGCCTATCTCTATCTATCATACCTGAGGGCTCGGAGATATGATTGTTTTATATGCGAATTTTTTAATCTTACTTTTAATATTACTTGTTCTATTTTGATTTACGTATTATCAAATACCTAGTTGCATCACAAGTGTGTTAAAAAAAGCTCTGGTAGGTTGACGAAGAAAAACAAAGGAAAAGTTCTAATCTTTCTTGTGAGCGAGACAGTGAAAGATCATTTTCGCTTGGCTAAGCAGTTGATGGAAAGCCTCCAGAGTTACTTCTCCGTGTAATTTAGTTTATCATGAAACATTCCCTCGGAATATTAGGAGATTTAATAGAAAATAGTTATCTAATAATATAATCTATATATATGTCTATAAGCTAAATCTAATGCAAGTACTGTTAGCTAATGCATGTCACTGATTTTCTTGTTAAGATTTTAAGCATTTTGTAAAACCAATAACATATGCTACAAATTTTTACTACCAAAATTCTTAACACACAAAACTTATTTGATAGAATCAGGCGTTACTGGGAAGAAGTCCATAGTGCGGCAGAGCAGAGCACCTAAAATCATTAAGTCCTCAATTTCGCACGTTCTAATAACTCCTGATGATGCTCCGTATGGAAACACGTATAGAGTATTTGGTGAAAGTGCCAGATGCGTCGTTGTTTAAGTGTGTGCAGTATTTATATTTACTTGAAGACAGGGCGTTGCATTTTGCTTGTTTTCTATGTCAGTAAATTAGATATTTATGTTTTTGAAAATATAAATCTTGATATTGAAGAATCGTGTAGTCATTAAGAGACATTACAAAATATAAGCAAAGGAATCGTTTCAAGAACATATAACTATGATCTGAATAACTGTTTATCTCTCAATAAAAAAATGGCTGTACAAATCGGTAGTTTCAAGCGTACTTACTTAATATTTAGTTTATTGAAAAAGCGATGTCGATTAATTTATTTAAGTACTTGAATATTTCTTATTAAAAAGCCAGGAGTATTTACACTTCTCATATTAAAAAAGACCCCCATATTTCATCCATATTAATTAAGGAGAGAGCTTGCAACCGCGGAGTCCAGTGCAAATGTCGTGATGGCACCGCGTGCGACAGACGCTATTTACCACTCCTTATATACGTGTGATTATTTATTTAAAATGAAACTCCATTTTCAGTGTTAACTTTTGTAGACATTTGATCGACATAAAAAAACAGAAATAATACCGAGATAACAATTTTTATACATATGTTGAGTAGATTTTATCAATATTTATTTATTTAGATACACGGAAGATAAACAGAAAGATAATGGACAGCTGTTAGACGCAACTATTAAATACATTAAGAATATTTTTCATTAACATCAATCTGATTTAGTTTCAACTTAAGTAACTACTACTCAAGTATATTTGAAAATTGTTTGTCCAATAACGGCTATGTTAGTTTAGTATATATAAGTTCTTAGTACTTAATAGATGGCACTGTACGTTTGTGAATTGCGGTATAGTTTCATATCGCGGCAGTACTATATATAGTATAGTATGAAACTATAACTCACCAACTACATCAATTAGAGCATTAATTAGAGCTGTAGCTATAGCCTGCGCTGCACCACCACGGTTCCCCCGATGCGGTCGCTTAGATTCTTCTAGCCTAGGCTTCTAGGCTTGAGGTCTATTTAAGGATCTCGCCGTTCCTAAACCCGGTACCGTTGTTGAGGTCATATGCGACCAACAGCAATCACATGTAAAAAAATTAAATTGTCTATGCGTTCCAGAGTGTATTGTTTAACTTCACTCTTGGCTTAGGTATTGTTAGTTCAACTTAAGACAGAATGTAAGAATTTATTTTAAGATATTTTGATTTCTGATTTCCTCTTTTAGAATGATTTATAGGTTAACATATTACTAATTCCCTTGAAAATAACAAGCTTTATAAGTACTTAATTTACAACAACTTGATGCTTAAGTGTTTCTTTCCAGGATGTCGCAAGATTGTACTTCCTTGTACCTTTTGTAGCGCTATGTCAAAAAAGGCTTTCCACCTTAATTTCCAACATTTCGTCTCCTAAATTAATTGCAACCCTGGTGAAAGGCACTCAGCAATTTTCCGTCGAAGATGTCCTCCACAAATTCCAAAGACGTACAGAATTCTAAAGGTGTCCGGCTTACAATCTCATTATAAAGCAATTTTCTTGTTTCCACAGGTAGCCGAAATGGCGTGCGATTAGATTAGATAGGGAAGTTGAAGCCAGTGACAAGAAAAATACACAATAAAATGACATCGGCGGACGAGAACGCGATAAAAATAAGATAGCAGAAGTAAATGTGCTTATAATAAAACAAACGTACTGTTATAAAAGTGTCGAAATAACTGAAATCAAAGCGACAAGTGTAATTATAGAAGTTAAAAGTAAAAATGATGATCTTAATGTACATACAGTGAAAATTAAGAGTGATGAATGAAATAAATAGAATTTAGCCGCTAAAATTTGTGTTCAGCTAGTACCATATTCGTAAATATGGTAGTCAATCTGTGAGCTATTTGGTGAAAGGTGAGAAGCGCACAACTGTTTTGTGATACTAGATGAGGGAACAGTGAATAACCATGGGTTGTAAGTTGGGAAAGATGGTTGCTTCGGAGAGGCAGCGCGCTGGTAATGTCAACCAAGACTTGGGCGGTGCCCCTCCACCGGCGACGGATCCTCGGCTGCCGCTGACAGCGAAACAAAAATACTCCATGCTTGCGTCATGGAAAGGGATATCCAGGGCGATGGAGAAAACCGGCATCTGCATGTTCATCAAGTAAGTCATAGTTCTTTCTCATCCTGAAATAATTCTCTAATGGTGCTAATTTTTTTATCTATATTTTTATAATCAAATGCTATTTTTACCCTCAATCAATTTATTTTTAAAGTTTTTCAACTTTAAATCTTTCTTCTATGCTTAAGTGAGTCTTGTATTTTTAAACACAAACATCATTTAAAATAGCCGTAAACTTATTGTGTTGTTAAATCGTGTTTAATCCTTTATATAAAAATAAGAAAAGACTGTATTAGCGAGAAATATTGAAATTTTTAACGTAATTCTACTCCATTTTGCTTTATCCTATACCAGGCAAAACACAAAACGAAAATTAAACTGATCACACGAAAGTGTCGGATGCAGCATCCGAAAGCAAAATGAAAACCTGTGCAGCGTTTCGCATTTCATTCGACGCACGTATAGTCAATTTCGTAATACGCATACACGAGTACAACACGAGGCTAAGCATTCAGAGATAACCTTCAAATACAGTCACAATTTCCATTTTTACAGATGCAAATTTCATACGCCGGTTGTAACATCACTCGTTAGAATTGCTAAACGGCTTATAGTCACAGCGTATTGTGGAGCCACTAATATTTTGTTGGCAGAACAACAAAAAGTATATGACCATTTACTTGTTTATTCACGAATTCGTGAAGGCTGAATTTGCGTGTTTCATTATCATTCTGGGAATTGAACAGCAAATCTGCCTCTGTAAGATGAATTTTAAGTATCTCGGCGACATTACGATTGCTCAATTTTATTTTTGTCATTATTTTGTAATAGGCTGATGTTTTGTTATCGAGTTTTGTATGATCGGAGATATCAGTAATACTCAATATTCAATATTTATTGCTTCTTGATATTGTATGTTGCCTTTTTGTCAGTTCTCATAAATGCTTATGGTTAAGGTTTGCCTTAATTATTCTGTGAAAACGATCAAACAAAACGTCAGGATATGTCAATGAATGCGTTTCGGAATGCGATAGAACTGTTTATTCTCATTGCAAGAACTACACAATAATTATCAATTTAAAAACTACGATTTCATAACTTTCTTGGTTATTGTTCAATTTTGACACCGCATGTCATATGGTACTTAATTGTGATTTTTGGTTTACCCATCCTTAACATGAAGAGAACACACACTTCTTTTTATGGATTTGGTACTTCAGAAGAATGTCTAAAGAGCAAATTAATAAAGCAGGTTTTAGTTTAAATCTAATAAGTTTTTGCTTTATTGTGAATGTTTAAGAATAAAAATTAATCTTGATGAGAGTAGGTGATTTTTTTTATTTACTTAGGATGGGTTAGCTCTTGATCCCAATCAAGCCCGGGGGCCAAGATCGAACGAGCTAACCCAGAAGGTGCCTATTCATCCTGGCTTTGAAAATGGATGAGATTATTATTATTCTTATTAATATTATTTTTATTATTATTATTTACTAATTACCTCCGATATCTTTTATTTTACCTATATAGTTTATTATAAGATCTTAATTTGTTGAAATGACTTCCGTTGCTTGTAATTTTGTCATGCAGTATGTTATGAATCTTATAATCAAGTTAAGTTTCCTATAAAATTAAATATTTATTACTACACATTATAAAACTAATTGTTAACTTAAATAAAATAAAAAAACGTCATTCGATACCTTAAACAAGTAATATTTTTTATTTTTGCCTGTATTGGCATACAGTTAGCTACTAAGTCAATTCCATGAAACCGATGGTAGAACGATAAAACTGAACTTACGCCGTTTATAAAAAATAACGGCTTCTAATAGATATTTTACTTCCAAACTTGGGTAATGGATAATAAAAGTCTGCTGAAAAAAACTAATCAAACATGTCTGGCAAGATACTGAAACTTCCCGCCCGCCCTCGTTATGGCTTTATATTATCAGGGTCTTCCAGCTAAAGAGATTCATACTATATCTTTTTATATACAACTGAAGAGGGTCATTAAGCATACGACTCGTTCAATGGTCGGTTAGGCCACGCGGGATGACAACAGATCTTTTATTATACGATTATACGCACTACTTTGTTTTATTATTACAACTTATAATTTATACCAACACATTATTCGTTGTTTCTGTTTTATTTGATATTCAAATTTTAGTTAAATAATATGCTAATAGATGGCGCTGTGCCTAATTACATCTCGCTATGGTTTGGTAGCACTGATTGTACTTAACAGATATATCTTTTTGTCACCTTGAAGTTAAAAGCCGTGCAATACAGATAAGTTAATTATTGCTTAAGTGGAAAATGAATAGTGTTTATCTACCTGCCAGAAATATCAATAGGAAATTAAACTCAAAAGTATTATAATCTGTGATTGTGGACTTTACCTACCAAAGAATTGATATCTTAATGGGCGTCAAGTTGTGTAGACAAAACTGAAATCTATAATCTCAGATCACAGTGGTTTGTGTGTTTGTCTGTCCGCTCTTTTTCCATTGTATTAATAACGTTACCATAGCAACGCGTTAACCGGTGTACCGGACGCTAGATGGCGCTAACGGAAAAATATTTAATAATAATAAAAAAAAAGAATTTTGTCCATCCGTGCGAAGCCGGGAGGGGCCGCTAGTGTATTTATAAGAACATATGACATGCTTAAACAAATTTACAACAGAATTCTTTTTTTTCTCTACCACAAGGTATGTTATAAATACAATATTTTAAATGTTAATAGTCGAGCTATTTACTCACAGCAAATAATTTATGATCTATTGAACCTCACCATTTTACTTGATGCGCTGTAGACTGTCCCAAATTAAACCCAAACAAGACATTTTTCACGAATACACGAAATCTGATAAAGTTAAAAATAGTACCTTTCTTTAACTAAAATACCATAAATATTGTGTCATAATTTAAATCGAAATCGGACGGAAGGCTCCTCCAAAAATGTGGGCGGGGGGATTTGCTATAATCAACACGCTTTGCCCGCAGATTGCACTAAGATACCTTAATTCTGAAAACGCTGCTCCCTTTTTCGTGGTCTTCGGAAGGTATTTGGTGTATCTCCAGTTATATTAATCGTGAAACCTGTTACGACACTCTTAAGTGTAAATGGTGAGTACTATTCTACTCGCGGGACACTATATATCATTATCAAATAAATATTAAAATAAAACTTTCGGTGACAGAGTTTTAAGGCACTAAAAATAGCAAGACCACAATCATATACTTAAAATAGCTTTAAAAAGGGTTAAAATTGCAACTTTTTTCTGTTTGAACACGAAATTCTCTGGGGATACAAAAATCCCTTAAATTTTATAGCCTAACTATGAAGGAGGTTTATACACTAAGCCTTTTATATAACTTTGTTTAGTATGCTATAAAAAGGGAGACAAGAAAAATATAGGACTGTGAAAGCTTTGTAGAAGTACCATTGTTCTTTTAATAACACACATATCTACATTCAAAGTTTATTACACTTTAAACAACATTTTCTAAACTTAACATCAGTACATTATATTATGACAATACTTTGTGTGTTTGTTACCCTATATAGTTACCATAGTTACCATAAGCCTGATAATAACAGTTTTTATAATCAATTATCGTTACCATAGCAACGCGTGGCCGGGTCAGCTAGTCAGTACATTATAAAATAATAATACTTTGTGTGTTTGTTAACATATATAGTTACCATAAGCCTAAGAATAACAGTTTTTATAATCAATTATCGTTGCCAAAGCAACGCATGGCCGGGTCATCAATTAACGTTACCATAGCAACGCGTGGCCGGGTCATCAATTAACGTTACCATAGCAACGTGTGGCGGGGAAGCTAGTTTTAATAAAAAAGTAAAGCAGTGGTCTTATAAAAGGGCGTTGATAAACAGAACTACTCTGAAAACCAGTTTATCACTTTTCTTTTATGAAAAGAGGCTTCTTAATTCGATTTGTAACTAAATAAGGTTTGCGAATTTATCTCCAGTTTTGACGGTTCGTTTACATTTTTACTGTTACTTTTTGATATCTACACACTTTGCATTCGAAAGCAATATTATTTACAAGATAACTTTTTTTTAGAAAAGGAGTTCGAATCACTTAAGTTTTCTATTTGACTCAGGTGATTTTTCAAAGGAATACGTTTTCGTTTGGCAATTCACCTCAACCGTTTTGCCTCCTAATTCACTCAGCTCAATTATTTGAAAGAAAAAGGGTATCCATTTTCAGCATTTCAGCTGATGTTACTTACTTTTAGAGGATTTGAAATTTAGAATTCTACTATAAAAGGATATTTAACATGCCAGTTATTCAATGAAGGTTGTACAAGGTTTTTTGTAAAAGGTTTATAAGAGAAATTAATATTTCAGCTCAGAGGCAATTTAAGTTTGGGTGCTGTAAAAACTATACTGCTAATTATTGTTTTTGTAAAGTTAATTTTTCTAAGCATTTATATTAGCGCTAGAAACTAGAAACTGTAACACATTAAAGGGATGATTGCTGCTTCTTCTCGGTATAAAGGCTTCCGTTCTTTGACTTTAAATTAATGCACCGTAAATGACGAGATTGAATGATAATCGTTTTATCTTTCTCTATCGGTTAAGATGTCAACGGATCAGGATCGCTTTCTTTCTTTCTTTATTTTCTTTGGCATAAAATTGAAGGCATTTGAATTTAGGTTACATATTACTATCCAGTCAGTTATAGCAAATTATGCCTTTTAAAATAATAACAAGGCGAACACGGCGGATCGACGCCGTAACTGCGAATTATTTCAGCGGTTAAGGTGGCACTGTTAACTATACAAAATTTCTGTTGTCTATTTTTTTGTCTTGTCTATGTGACAAGTATCTACATGCAGAATACCGACTTCTTTTCTTATTCCTTTACTGTTCACGCTGTCCATTTATGAAAAGCTTTACCATAGGATATAAGAAAGGCTCAAAATCTTCGATCCTTTTGCGACAGAGTTAGGGGTTATTTTCGTTGTTTCAATAGTCATTCACTATATTTTATCTTATAGTCATTCATTCTATTTTATCTTTATTTCTCTCTTATCTTAACATTTATATCTACCATTAGCCATATCAAATTATATGTTCACACTTATCTTTTCCATATGGACGCCCACTCCCCTACTGTCTCTTTATTTTTTTATTCTTTTCACCTAAGGTTGCTTGGAAGATATTGATGTTTAACAATAAGGCCGCCTGTTATCTCTATACTATCTGTGTGTAAAATAATTAATTCTTATTAAATATAACCTACCCCAATTTATGATAATAATGTTTTCTACATTCAAGGCACTATAAGGCTTGTGTTATGGATACTGTGGTAACGGATAGACATTGTGCGACGTGTATCGTATCATAATCATCAATAATCATTTCAAGGATTCACGGATATTAAATAACTTTTGATATATTTTATAGATTAGTTCTTATATCAACAATCTTTCATCATTACTTGTCTTATCTTCACTTTTATCGTGCTTATGTGAAATATTTAAGTACTTGTTCATGTAAACAGTTAATTATCCACTTAATAAACTTAGTCCTTTTTCTTGGCCGGAATATGTACGATACACATAGCACATATCCCCCATCAGCAGTTTCATACATTTAAATTATATTTAATTTATTTGCTTTAGTAAACAATATCGAAATATTTAACTTAATTTAAGTCAGTTCGCTATAAGTCGTTCTCCTAGCTAGATCATTATACCTTGGTTCAAATAAATATAATATTATCAGTTCGATCAGTGTTTTTATCATAATCATCATCATTTAAAGGTGTATGGATCATTAAGACATACAATATTTAATAAAGATATGTAACATCCATTGAAACATATATATAAATAAACATGACTCTGCTACAAATTCAACGTATTCATCGTACAAACATCTGCTCCTAACGGAACTTGAACCCAGAACCGTCGGTTCGAAAGGCAGGATCGCTGCCGTTGCACCAAATGGTCGTTGTATATTAATATACTAGCTAACTAGTAATAGTTGTGTATTTATTTATTTTTTATCATTCACAATGCTATATTTCTATGATATTTTTAAATATAAAAACAAATACATCTCCGAGCCTACGTGAGGGCTTGGAGATATGGTTGTTTTTATTGGCTCATTTAAATCTTGCAGTAAATTTGTATTGCTTCTTATCCTAATCGTATTTCTGATCCCACGAGATTTCAATTTATGATCACATTTCACTTTCCGACATATTTGAGTTATTTAATCGCAAAGTTTTTACAACTCCTTATTTTTCTTCATTATTCAGTAATATTATATCTACTATATAAAAGAAGGACTTTGTGGGCTTGTTACCATATATAGTTACCATAAGCCTAAGAATAACAGTTTTTATAATCAATTAACGTTACCATAGCAACGCGTGGCCGGGTTATATCAGTAACGCGTGGCCGGGTTAGCTAGTTAATTATAGTATTACTTCTGACGACCTCAGTTCAATATTTATTTATTAAAAATGTAACCCACTTAACATTAAGAAAAAATACTTTTTATACAATAATTTTTAATAATTTATTAAGTTTGTATTGAATATCAATAACTATGTTATGGCTTTGTAACTCCTACCTTTCGCTTCAAGAGACGATGTACCAAAAGAAGCCGCAAGAAACTTGGGATGGGCGGTTTTTTCACCTTTATTATGTGATAAGGAACCTTTAAGTTCCTAGCTAAGTTAATAAAAGTTAATAAAACATACTTTTCAATTAAAATGTACCTTTTGTTTCTTTTTAATAAGATTTTTTATGCGTATAAATATAGTATTCTGTAATTCTTCTAGTAATAATGACGAATTAATAACTGTGGGCAAATGTTTGTGTGATGAATACGAGGATTGGTACCAAAGTCATGGGTATTTATATTTATTTCTGTAAATATAACTTATCTATTTATCGTAAATGTATGTCTATCTGTCAATCTAGTACCTACGACTATAACACAAGCCTTACAGCGTTTACTTTGGGCTAGGCTAATTGGTAATAATAAATTATTATAATAGAAAAATACTAGAAAAAATCGATTCGGGTCACAAGTGAATTCTCAGGCGGGAATCGAACCCGTAACCTTTGGAAATCCGGTCCAATACTCTTCCAATTGATGGTGGCATTGATAATCATTACGGGTCTAAACTAAGTAATAACTATTATTTTTACTCATATTATATTGCATTACTGTTAGTTTGCCGAATTTTCATCTTTTTCCAGAAACTTTTTTGAATATGCGACATATATTCAATAGGGCTGCTTTCTGCAATCAAATAT
Source organism: Calamotropha paludella (assembly GCA_927399485.1). Lineage (NCBI taxonomy): Eukaryota > Metazoa > Arthropoda > Insecta > Lepidoptera > Crambidae > Calamotropha > Calamotropha paludella. The sequence goes on along the minus strand of OV656817.1, from coordinate 23,244,470 downwards.
ATGAATAAACGTTTATAATTTTTTTATTTATATAAAAATATTCCAGTGAATATAAAATTACGTTAAAGATTTTTTGGAAAAACCTCACAAATATTCAGCTCATAACTACGAAAGGTCGATTACTTTTCTCGAAGAAATGGTGTAATAAGCACTTGACCCACTTCTACGTGCCACAACGCGTGAATAATGTTAGGAATGCCTAGAGCTTAAGTGAGCCTTCCGAGTTTCAATTTTCTTACTTATTTCATCCTATTACGACGCTTTTACTGTTGAAATGGAGATAATTTTCCATATTTTTCATAAAAAAAATCATTTTAAAAATTTTATAAGGATAAATTAAATTGTTAAGTACTTGTATTAAGGAATAATCAGCAATTTTTCTTTAATTGCTAATTGATAATTAATTATTGTTGTAAATTGTAGTAGTAATAAGTGTAGTCTTACCTAGTCTTTGTTTTAGTGTAGTCTTAATTACTGCCGTTTGGTGACGACCGTTTGTTGCAACGGTAGCGATCCTGTCTTTCTTACCGACGGTCCTGAGTTCGAATCCCGGAAGGGACAGATGCTTGTATTATGAATACGAGCATTTGTACCTGAATCATGGACGTTTGTATATATTTCTATTAATATAATATAATACTTACCCGTTACCCTAGTATCCATAACACAAGCCTTGAAAGTGCTTACTTTGGGCTAGGCTAATTGGTGTGAATGTAGGAAATATTTATTTTTTTAATTTCTTAAGTTTAATAATATTGTCATAGACTGGTCGACGGTTGATTTTCGAAGTCAATTTGATCACTGAGAAGATCCCATTCTTTTGCATAATACTCGTATATAAATTTGGCATAAAATCAAAATGCATAAATTAATGGTTAGGTTAGGTAAGATACTTTTTGATCCATAATATCAAATTATCCTTTTTAAAATTATACCTTACAATATCCTACCAATTTTTTTGCTTAACAAGAATAAAGAAGCCACAAGTAAGTAAATCATCAAACTTCATTATAAACATGACAGTTAATAATGATATTGACTGGCTGACAACCTTTATATACGGTGAATAGAATAGTATAATCTTTATTTCCTTTTGAATAGGATACGTAATGTAGTAATCTTACAAGTCATTCATTGCCTATTGAGCTGTCAAGAATAGCATGTATACAGATTTCTTTTAGTATTAAATTGTCACTAATCCTTACTAATATTATAAATCGGAAAGTGAGTTTGTTTGTTTGTTTGTTTGTTCCGCTTTCACGCCGTAACTACTGAACCGATTGCTTTGAAATTTTGCAGACGTAAAGATAAAAGTCCGGATTAAATAATAGGGTACTTTTTATCCTGAAAAAAATTGATATTCCCGAGGAAAAACAAAAATATTGTTTGCTTGATGGATGGATTGTAGATGGCGCTGTGTGTCGTTTAAAACAACGTAAAATATTGCAAACGAATATAAACATGTAAATTTAGAAGCTAAATGATACGATAATGAATCCCCGAAAATGAGGAATTCCCGAGGTACAATTACGTACAATTTGTTTTATCGTCTAAACTGTTTTTTTACATCTACTTATCCTGAAATCACTAAAGTCAACGAATTACTAATTGGTATAAGTATTAGTTACGTTATTTAGTTCTTGAGGTATGCGATAGATGGCGTCGGGTGTTTTTTAAAACATGGTAACGATGTGTTTTTTAAAATACATAAGAAGTGGAATGATAGCTTACGCTATTTAGTTCTTGAGGTATGCGATAGATGGCGCTGGGTGTTTTTTAAAACATAGTAACGATGTGTTTTTTAAAATACGTAAGAAGTGGAATGATAGCTTACGTTATTTAGTTCTAGAGGTATGCGAAAGATGGCGCTGGGTGTTTTTTAAAACGTGGTAACGAAGTGTTTTTTTAAGATACGTAAGAAGTGGAATGAATTATATGAATTTTGTATCCAGCGTTACATCGCGCTTCTTAGATTATTCCGTGGGAATGAGAAGTTTTCTTATAGTTGTGCTTTATACCGCAATATAACCGAATTATAATATAAACAGATTAAGAACACTAATTACGGTCACCAAAACAGTGCGAATCCAATCAAATTCTCATAAAATTGTTAATTCTTCAGTTGGGCTTATGCAGAACTACAGTAAAAGAGTACTAAAATAAAAAAAAACTGAGTCTGCGAGCTTATCTGCATAAAACAGAGCATATTTTATGAGTGTCTGAAAAAATTACGGCTCGTGAGAACCCATTGTTGAGGCGGAATGCACGAGAAGATACTACGAAAGCCTTTTTCCAAACGATAAAATGTTCAACGTTATTAATGGTAAAAACACAGTTGAAAGTAGCATTCCAATGTTGGCAACTGAGTCTGGCAACCGTGACAGGCAAACGCAACTGAGAAGCGATCAATAATAACAATTATATCTCTTACATTCACACCAATTACCCTTTTTTTGACCCAGGGGAAAACTTTGACCCAGGGGACTTCAACCCACACCGCACTAAAACCCCTGGGATGTACCTCTGCAGTCCGGCGAAGTCCGGTGGGGTCGTGAATACCCCTCTCCACCAATTGACCACAACGTTTTGGCCCATGAGCATCCCCCAAAACACACACCAATTACTCTAGAAGCACGGTAAGGCTTGGGTTATGGATAACGGATAGACATACTTATACGATACATTAATATCAAAAATATTATAGATATTCAAGACTCAGGTACAATTGCTCATATTCATCAAACAGTCATCAGCCATTTTGGGGTCTATAACACAGGACCGTCGGTGCGAGAGGCAGTATTTTACCGTTGCACCAAACTGTCATTACAGTTGGATTAAACTGAGTATAAAATGATACTGATTTTAACACCTTGAGTGCGAAACCAGGTCTAAACATCTTGTTTATGTCTCGCTTACAGTGCAGCTAAGAAAAGTATAGCATTCCTTGTCGTGCGGAAGGCATAACTTCAATTTGGTTCGGTGTCGGAAAAAGATGAATATATATCTAAGATGTATTATTAAAATAGAATCCAATGGTGTACCTACCTTAATAACAGGTTTAGACACCTGGCACCGCACGAAAGCCAAAAAAAGGATTTAATTTCCTAAATGATACAAGGTCTATAAGCCTTGTACCGCCACAATGGAAGCTTTATTACCAGGTGTATTGGCCTTGTACCGAAGGAATGGAAAGTATTGGAAAGTTACTGCCGCAGCGAACGTGTTAATGTTATCTACAATATTTTCTAAATATCTCTTTTTCATAATTCAAATAAAGTTTTATTAGTGTTTGTACAAACAATCCTTGTCTTGTAGTGATCTGTAGATAGAGCAAATATTTTTTCTCCTAGTCACGTATAAAATATCAGATATTATTATATTGAACACTGGAACACAACCGTTTACAATTATATAAGAGTCGCTTGTTAATATCGGTCTCGGTTGCCTATAACGGACTCGGTTACCAATATCGGAATGCTACTGGTCGCAAGGCGACAAATTTAACAAGGGTCGCGGCCCACATGTCGCAGTCGTCTGTAGCCCTGATAGCGGTTTCGCCTCTATTAGTTTAATAATAACGTACTTTAGTCACTTATGTAAATAAATAAGTAAATATAGTGCTTTGGTTTAATTATTATATTATATCAAACTTCATACTTTTATTTGCTTACTAAGTGTAACATGGTTCTTAGTATTAATAAAAAGTAATTATAACTTAGACACCTTGTACAGGTATGGCAAATTAAATAGATTATTAAAATAAATTAAAATATTAAAGATAAGGCAATTATATGAGGATATTTACATTAACATTTTACAGTATAGTTTACAATACAATTAATTACTTAAACATATTTGATTACCTAAATTAATTCCTGATGTCTGTCCCTATGTACGCAACTGATTTTGATGCGGTTTTTGAAGTGATTTTTTTTTTAAGCGGCATTGTGCAATTTTTGGGATAGGTAAAAAACGTTAAACTCGCGTGAGGACACGTGACCTGATCGAAAATTCGTAAGACGGAGGGACAGTAGACCGCCGGTGCGGCGTAGGAGAGGAAGTAACATCTCCTTCTCTTTCTAACGCAGGGCGAAAAATGTATGCCTGCTCCTGCTGTTTCGTTTAAGCGGCGCAGGGCGCTTGCGCGAGTGTGCATGTGTGTGTGTTTGTTATCGTGTTTATGTACAATAGCGCAATGAATGAATATTATGTTTTACCAAATAAATGATAGTTATTTTATACTGATAATTAAAATATCAAAAATGCACAACGTTAATGTTCATGTTTTCACTTCTGCCGGCACTCCCGGAGTGCAATCCGTTGTTTTTTAGATAGATAGAGTGATTCAAAAGGAAGATTTCTACGTACATATATTACATGTATAATATAGTAGAACATTGCACCCGTGCGAAGCCGGGGCGAGTCGCTTTACCGGAAAGAATTAACAGATTCAACGATTCATTTCCGTTTTGAGAAAGAGTTTGAGAAAAAAATAAAATCTAGTAAATAAAACTGCAATAAAACACATTCTTAACCGTCATGATAAAATGATTAATTACATTTTTCTTAAGCAGTTTTTTTTTCATATTAAGCAATGAAATGGAAATAATATTAAGTATGGAATACAAAGAGTATAACATGATTCATCTCCGTCATTATCTCAGCCAGTTCAATGTTATAAATATTAAGAATACTACAGTATTGAATACTAAATTGAATATTAACAAAGGCTATGTCTACAACAGTGAAGTAGGCTTGTTTCAAGGATCTGGCGCAGTCATTATCCTCTATGATTAATGGTTTCTCTCCTAGTAAGATATTCAGGTCAACTTGAAGTAATTTCTTGCGGCTTCATTGCCCAAAATGTTACTTTTGTAATATTTTATGTTACTTCTGACCTTCTTATGTCACTTGTATATTACACGACTCCTTTAGAATAGATGAAAGTTAGCTAACCTATCCGTTTTTATAGGATACATTTCTGAAAATTTGCAGCAGAAATACACAGCTTTGGTCCATTGTCCCCATTTTTTCATTGGACCACCAGACTACCAAATAGCGCCACCATTATATTTGATAAACCAAAGAGTCGCATTAAACGATCCAATCTTGTGAAAGCTAAAGAATAGAACGCCTTTCCTGAGTCTGTGTTTCCTGGTACATGCAAGTTAGGGGTCTTCAAGTCACAAGTGTATAGGTGTCTTCTAGGCAAGCGTGTCACATCCTAGATTGCATCATCGCTTACCATTAGGCGAGATGGTGGTCAAGAGATTACCTTTTTACTATAAAAAAGAATGTGTGCAATTCACACGTGGTAGAAGTGAAACCTTGAAAAATAATACGTACACGTATACAAAATACCACGGTTTTTGTGATGCCTACTCTCAAGCTTTGTACTGCGAATGCGTACACAAGCACGTATTAATTCAAATTCAAATTCATTTATTTATGTCGACCAACAAGGATCATTACATAACATTTAAACATATTACATTTTATAAATAAATAACATTGCATTTTTAAAATCATAATAATACTAATAATAATAATAATAATAATATAATAATAATATAATAACAATAATAATAATAATGTGCATAATCTTCATTAAACTTTGTTAGTCAGTACATGTATCATATAGCAATGGTTCATGTACTGACAGTCAAAACGATCGGAAAATAATTTCAGGATGGTGTTTGGGCTCGCCCGCACCCTGCGCACCAGGGATGCACACCGCTTGCGAATGGCTGTATAAAAACAGTCCACATGGCATTCGGCAAACATACCCGATGCACTGCAATAGGGAGGCAGACCCAGCAGCATCCTGAATGCATTATTGAACTGGACACGCAGGGCACTGTACTGCTTTTCGGTGTAGTTTATCCATAAGCTGCTCGTGTAGAAGGACGTACAAAACGCTCTGAACAGAGTGATTTTGACATCCCTCGAACAACGAGCAAACCTACGGGCGATCATGTTGGCTCTAACAGACAGCGCCCTACGTTCCCTCTCAATATCAGCATCGTCCTTCAGGTCAGATGTCACTAAATGTCCGAGATATTTAAATTGCTCTACTCTATTCAAAGGCGTACCATTAAGTTTTATTGATGGGATATTATCAACAGACTTCCCTCTAGCCCGAAAGACCATCCTTTCACTTTTCTTCACGTTGTATATAAGACCGTGGCTAAGGGCATACCGCTCGCATATAGCTATAGGCTGCGACAACCCACAGACAGAAGCGCTCAGCAGTACCATGTCATCAGCATAAGTTATATTATTTAAACAGACACCGTCGATGTGGCAGCCCAAATGAGTACCGCTGAGCTCCCCCATTAATGCATCTACATAAAGATTGAAAAGTTTGGGAGAGGTCAGCCCCCCCTGCCTCACTCCACACTCCAATCTGTACGGCTCTGAGTACTCCCCCGACCACCGAACTACGTTGACCTGGTTTAAGTACCAGAATTTTATCACATGTACAAGGTCACGTGGCATTGAAATATTGGCCAGTTTTTGCCATAAGATGTCATAGCTAACAAGGTCAAACGCCCTCGACAGGTCGAGGAAGCAAGCATATACGGCTGTATTACGGTCTGTGTAATACTTCACGGTCTGCTTCAAACTTAATATTGCAGTCTCTGTAGACAACCCCATTCTAAATCCAAATTGATTATCGTTGCTTGTAATATATTTATCAATTTGAGCACCAAGCAGACCGTCAAGCACTTTTGCTATAACAGTTGCAAGCGAAATAGGACGATAATTGCCCTTGCCACTAGTGTCATCAGTCTTACATTTCACAATTGGCACCACCACAGTCCTCATCATGCTAGAAGGTAAGTACGAGTGTCCAATACAAAGATTATAAAATATCGCCAGTAATCTAGCCAAATGTTCTCCAGCGTTCTTAAGATGCTCAATACTTAGTTCGTCATGACCAGGAGATTTTCCTCGAGACATTGATTTAATTACTTCTCTGACACTCTGAGATGTTATTATGGTACTCAGCTCCTGACCATGATATCCCTCCACACTCCGAGACTGCGGAGGCCCCAAGGGAGATTTGACTGTGAAATGATCTTTAAACATGTTTGCTATACACCGTGTATCACTAACGCCCTCAACGCTCACAGGAACGCCCGGCTTACTGTTTAGCTTATTAGTACTTTTCCAAAAATTACTAAAATCATTATAAGCGTGATGAGAAGCAAGTATGTCCATTTTTATTTGTTCCTTATTATTCTGGCACCATTTTAGCCGACTCTTAAACATTTTGCGACTTTCTTGCATTTCATCCCAAATCCAACCAGATTTAGGTTTTCCATAGAATACCCAGTTATTAAATTTACTCCTTGCGTTTCTGTGAGCCTCGCTTACGTGTTTATCCCAGCCTATCACTGACTTTTTCTTAGTAACGTGTTTGTGAGCGTAGCTATCAGCAGCTGCGCGCGTTAATGCATCTACAATTTTATTATATAAGTCATCAATAACACATCTATGGGTCAAATCATTACAAATATAGTCAGAACATGTACTTAATTCACTAGGAAAGTCAATGAGCCTCAAACAATCATGACACAATTTTCTATATAATTCAATCTGGTGCGGTTGTCTCTCCCCCCACCGTACTTTACTATATAATTTATTAATATTACAATGCATAGGTTTAACGAAGTCTAATTTAATTTGCACAAATAAAGGAAAGTGATCAGACCACAGAATGTCATGTTTAACATAAATATTAGTAATAGTCTGCATAGCAGACTTCGTCACAACACAATGGTCTAGCCATCGCCTCGCCCCGTTAGCTTCGCTTATAAAGGTAAACGTGTCCGAGGATGTACCTAATATATCCATGTCCGCACAAATCCAGTCTAGCTCAGCGCAAAAGGATAGCAATTCACGACAAAAAAGTTCGTTTGGATGCGCGTTATAGTCACCTAGGACATATACAAATTCTACATTTTCCGTAGAGGTAATAGCACTCACCATACCGAGGCAATCCGTAAATTCAATCAAGTTTACAGCACTATCCGTAGGCATGTATACACTGCACACTATAAATGACCTTTGACCTATCGACACTTTTATAGCACACACTCGCGAACTGGTGCTCCGTATTATTGACACATTTTGGAACAGGCATTTCCTCCAAAGCAGTGCGACGCCACCGTACGGACGACCCCGGAGCATGCCGGCTGCTGTATCCACTGCTGAGATCCCGGTGCATCCAAACTCGTCACTAATTGTGTCCAAAAAGTTTATGTCGTCAGGCAGCAACCATGTCTCTTGTAAAGCAATTATGTCCGCTATTCCACATAGCTGCCTTATGTGCTCCACGGAACGTTTTACGCTTTTACAGTTAAAAGTAACAAAGCTATATGTGTTATTATTATTAATTATTTTGTCCATTATTTTGTCTTGGATTAGAGCCGAATGCAGATTTTCCGCTATCGCTACTTATAGTTTTTGTCTGTAAATAACAAATCTGCGAAATATTATACCCTGCGGCCATAGTTTACTATCTAAAAATATAGAAAGTTTGTGTTCGTTAACAAAAAATTTATAGGCATTGTATTCTCTTTCATATTTGGAAGTGATTTTTTCCAACGTAACCATTTCCTGCGTATTGCTGTGGATATATTCCGTTATGTCCGTTTCAGACGTATCCTTATGTACTTTTGTTATAAATATCGGTACCAAATTTTCGGCCGCCTTAAACTTTCCATCATTATTTTTATTAATACCTGAAATGCCTCTGTAACGATATTTGTTAGGTTTCCTTCGATAAGACACCTTTTTCCAACCTTCTTCATTGACATTATTTGCTAAGCCGCTTGGTAGCAACATTTCCCTCTCATCAGTTTTCTTTAAAGTATCGCGGCTCCATACAGCGCTGCCGCCTTCGGTATCGTGCGATGACGTCACCGCAAGCGGCCTTTGAACAGCTGATTGTAGTTGTGATTGCGTCACGGTGGCTTGGTTCATGCAACCCGCGCTGCTCGGTGTGTGTTGTACCGGTTCACCGCCGGCGCCGACATCTACCCTCGTTATGTCACGATATTGATTTAAATTATTTTTCTTGCGTGTTGATATTCCATCGTCATCGTTACTATTAATACTTTCGTTCATTAATAGCCCAGAAGGCCCGCTATCTAATGCCCAAGCTCCTCTAGTCATATTCACTTTACACGCAGAGGCAGGCAAAATGGAATCATTTCTCATTTGTTGTAGCAATTCCGACTTTAACTGACTTAGTTCATTGCGTGTTACACACGAAGATTGCATTTCTTTTATTTCATTTTGTATGCTCACCAAATCCTTTAGCAACTTTGTACAATCCAGGTGGTCAAATAAAATTGGAGGTAATTTCTCCAGTTTTCTAGCACAAAAAATAGGAATTAAGTCTGGCGCGGTTGACTTAAAAACGTTCACTATGTCTGCTATATCCCTTTCTTCCTTTCCTTTATTTTTACGTTTGATTTTCACCTTGTCTGTCGCAATAGAATCAAACAGTGGTGATTTCGAATTCTCGATTTCATTCTTTGTAAACGACGAAACACAAATTCGCGTCAACGTATCTTCATCGATTACTGACACCTTATTTTGAATATACGATAACAGTTCGTCAATTACTATATTACAAACGTTACACTTAACAGTTTTCGACATTATTATTATACTACACTAATAGCGTAAGTACCGAGCAAGCAACGCACGACAGCACGGAAGGATGCGCGCGCGCAACTGACTTAACACACGTGCATAATGCTTCCTATCTCATTTTCTCTCACGTTAAATCTTATGAATTTATGTGTATGTCCTTTTTACTGTCGCTTTTTCGTTTCATCGACTTTCAAATCACAACGATGCTAAAGAAGTTTTCACTTCAAAAATACTTTTAGATAACTATTATTGATTCAAAAGAAATAAACTTATATTTTTCAGCTAAACAATTTTGAAAGGTATATTTTCTTAAATTGCTGTATGGTAATAAATAAAAAAATATAACCTAACCTAATCTACAGTGTCATCCATTTGGTACAAAGGTAGCGATCCTGCCTTTCACACCGCCGGTCCTGGGTTCGAGTTGCAGAAGGGGTAGATGTTTGTATGATGAATGATGATGTATTTCTATAAATATTTAATATCTATATAGCATATAATATCTATATTTCTGTCCATTGCCCTTGTATCCATGAGACAAGCCTAACGGTGCTTATTTTAGGATAGGCTAATTGGTGTGAGTAAATTATATATATATATAAAATTTATTTGATTATTTATATTACATCACTAATCATCATATTTTTAGTACCGATCGATACAGGCGTAGAATTTGGTTTTAATTTGTTGTCTTTACGTTACAAGTTGAATTTAGCGAAGTTTACTTTTAAAGTCGTTTTTTATACGAAAATTGCCTGATACAAATTTAAATTACAAGGTTGCCTGTTTTTAGCGACCGCTTCTACTTTATCTCTATGTTTGGCACTTCTATTTCTTTATATACAATGTGTCCCGTCACCAGTGGCGGCGACTTTAATGGTGTGAAATATGGCATTTTTATCGACAAATTATCCCTCAATATTGGTTTTTCTCAAAAAGTCAATAATTAAAATATACACAAATAAGAATCTATTTGTTTTTCTTTAATTATTTTTTTCTATTTTTTATTCCATGACAATTGAAACATGATGGCTGTGTAACTGTTGTCTACATGTTTAGCTATCGAATGACACCTTTTTAATGTTGATAGGACATTTACATGAGTAGTGGTGGTGGAATTAGTGGTTACCATGAAAACAAAATGGCGGCCGTAAGAGAAAAACAAAATTTGAGGGGCAATTTGTCGATGAAAAATGCCATATTTTACACCATTAAAGGCTCCGACACTGGTGACGGGACACATTGTATAATGTATAGTGTATAATAAACAAAATTATAATATTATCGCATCAATTAGAAAATATATCCCTGAACATACTGTTGCCTATCTACCGGACAGTCCAAAGCAGAAGCTTCATTGTTTCCGAGCAGCAATGTAAGCTCGTTCGGACGGCCCACTGACACACTTCGGGACAAAAGTCTGTCAACTATGAAATGAGGGCTCTGGGTGCTTCCAGTTAGGTACTATTTAGGTAGGGTTGCCTACTTTTTTTCTACAATAAAAGCTGTATGTTAAGGTATTTATATGATTTTTTTTGGGAGAAATACTTAATTTTAGACTTATACACAACACATATTGAATACACATTTAACAATAAAGTTTCCACAGATATTGTTTGGTGGACTGAATAAGTTATCTGTTCTGAATGTTGGAAATGGGGTTACTAAGTTGATTGACCCGAGTTAGACAATCCTAACAAAGAAACCAAGGGAGTACGACTCACCGAAATTAGTCTGCAACAGCTGTATTTCTTCTTCTGTGTTAGGAATGACAACACAGAAGAAGAAAAACAAGTCTCCACAACCGGTTGCACCTCTCAACACTCATGAAAACTTGTTTTTTTTTCTTAATATTTTAACGCACGGCGTTAACACGTTTCTTGCGTTTTACTAGGGGGCGCTGCTTGTCGAGAATGGCAGCGGATACGGGGTACCTACTGTGCGACAGCACGGAAGTCGCATCAAGTGATTTAAATGCTAGAATGTCCAATTAAGGGTATTTTAGTACTCAACAGATATATAACACAATAACATTTGAAAAACTGTAGCAATCATTTTTTTTTGCGTTAACAACAACTTGTTTTTCTTTGCTTAACTTATAAGCAAAGAAAAAACAACAAAAAAGCATTAAAAATTAATGTAGACTGTTTTCTAATACTCATTCTAATCTAAGATTAAAAATACATTTATAAAACAACCACATCTCCGAGCCCTCGGGTAAGCTCCTACCTAAGGGTTCGGAGATGTGGTTGCTTTTTATAAAGCTTTTTTATTCTTTTCCAAATGGAAATAGGTTGAAACCAAAATAACATAGTTAAAACAGATACTTGTTTGTTGTTATCAACGAAATAATGAAATCATAACACTACTATTATTGTGATAACTGAATATTTTTTTTGTGAGTCATGTATGGTGACGACGTATAATATTGTAAATGTCGTTACTTCTGTTAAAGCTGACGAGTTTCCTGCGCCCATTCTTCTTGTCAGTTAAAAGACGTTCTGAATGGGTAGTAGATGAAAATGTTGGATAATTCAAAACAACTTATATTAAGTGTATTTGAATAAAGTTATTTTTCATTTCATAAACATATTTCTAAATTTACACTATAATACTGCTTGAATAGTACAGTTGACAACCCTATATTTATGTTCACCATGTACTGTAGTAACACAACAGTAGTAAACTCTGAAAGATATATGTCACGGGTTTTTGATGGAACCAATTTATGGAATATAAATAGAATTTTGTGAGACTGATTTTTTGACTATCGTTTGGTGCAAAGGTTCGAAACCCGATAGGGACAGATGTTTGTGTGGTGAATCATATTATTATCAGTCATATATAAATTTCTATTAATATAAAATGTCTATGTATCATATGTGTATGTTTATTTGTTTCCCTAATATCCATAGCACAAGACTTATAGTGCTTATTTTAGGGTAGGTTAATTGGTGTGAATATAAAAAAATATAACATAATTATAGCCAATTTCTTAAAATGTTATGGATGAAATTTGTTTAAATATTTAAACTATCTTTAACTCACCTTTTGCTTAAGAAAAAAAGAAGCTACCATCTAAAAAAAGCATGTATGCAATTCACACGTGGTAGAAGAGAAACCTTCAAAAATTTTAGTTACAAGATAATGAGACGAATGTAAAATTTCGGGAAGAGGATAATTGTAGGTTTTAGTAATGATCATAGTGATACAAAGTTAGATAATTATTTTACATTTTATTCGTATATATTACATAGATTCATTCAGACTCAAAGTTTACATTTTCGATAAATGAAACAAGCGGCTTATGGTAACTAAAGTACATACCACGAACATAAGAGACACTGTATACTGCTTCCTATCTCATTTTCTCCTACGTTAAATCTTATGAATTTATTTGTCTGTCTCTTTTTACTGTCGCTTTTTCGTTTATCGACTTTCAAATCACAATGATGCTAAAGAAGTTTTCACTTCAAAAATATTACAAAAAAAAACAACTTTTCTCTGGTGGTAGGCGAGACTCGAATTTCCGCTCAAGAGAGAGAATATGTAGGTTCGAGTCCCTATATTCGGGACAATTATATTTTTTTTTTATTATTTTATACCTGTAAATATAAAAAGTTGTGCTTAAATAACAAAAAAATATAATAAAGCTATCATCTCTTAAATTATGAGAAATAACTTATCAACAATTTTATTATTAGCGCCTAGAAAAAATATTAAATCCCATTAAAATTTCCATTTTGCATTTGCAATGATCTGTTTGTTGAGGGAAAGTGATTGTTTCCTATTTTTTTAATATACAACGCGAATTGATTTTTTATAAAATAAATTGAGATTCCAAATCTCTAAATAAGATCATAAGTACTGTAAAAACTCAAGTAAATATTATTGTAGCGAAATTAAAGAGACAAGAAGAATTATTTTCAAAGAAAAATACTATATAAAATCGACTCGGCTCATAAGTAAATTCTGAAGTGGGAATCAAACCGCGCCTTTGGTTGTCCGGACCAATGCTTTCCCAATTAAGCTACCGAGCCTTGTGAACTATTTTAACAAGTTAATGTAATCAATGATCTACAATTAATTTGGATCATTATTTTCAACGTTTAAATGAGTTATGTTACCAGTAAATGTTTAGCAAAATTAATAGGATTTTTAGCATTTGATTGCCATATAAATTGGTATGTCTAATTAATATTAATTCTAATAAAAATGGCTAATTATAATAATAATAAATAATAATAATAAATAAATATTTCCTACATTCACACCAATTATCCTAGCCCAAAGTAAGCACTTTCAAGGCTTGTGTTATGGATACTAGGGTAACGGATACACATACATATATGATATATAGATATGTAATATTCATAGAAATATATATCAACACCCATGACTCAGGTACAAATGCTCGTATTCATCATAAAAACATCTGCCCCTACCGGGATTCGAACCCGGACCGTCGGTGCGAAAGGCAGGATCGCTACCGTTGCACCAAACGGTCGTCTGGTTGGTATGTATAATTCATATTAATTCTTATTAAATGGCTAATTTTCAAGTATTTTTAGGCACAAGAAAATAGTTAGTAGGATTTTGAGGATAGTATGTAAAATGAGATTATTTTAATTGGCTGTAAGTTTTATGAGTTCTGATATAGGATTTGCTTATCATTAGATTGTAAAATAATTAGTACGTCTACCTAGCAGGTTGATCACATGACCTTAAAATGATTCTACCTAGCCGTTATAATAATATGCGTTTATGTAAAAAAATTGATTTGGCAAGTTTATGAGGCAAATCTGCATGATCAAATCGGTTAAGGCAGACAAGGGGAACGTTCTGAAAAAACACCAGGTCCTCATCCTCAACCGACGAGCTTTAATGAAAGATATGATGAGAGTAGAAACGAGTGATGTATGTCAGGATCGTGGAAAGTGATAATCTATGAATCTCTGACTACCGCTGCGTGAAAAAAACGCGTTTGCATGGATGTCTGCCGATTTGATTTGATTTTATCCAATTTCTGCTGTCATAATTCATTATCACGCTCTACTAACAAATAAAGCACTTCAATTTTATCATAATCCTAAATTATATCACGATATTACATAAATGTCTTAAAATTATGTCATTTTTACAATCTATAATCTAAGATCACAAAATTTTTGTTTGTCTGTCCGCTCTTTTTCCCGCTCTTTTTCCATTGTATATGCGTTACCATAGCAACTCGTTCACTGCAAGTAGTTCGTCTACCGGACGCTAGATGGCGCTAACGGAAAAATATTTAATAATAGAAAAAATGTACACAATTTTGTCCACCCGTGCGAAGCCGGGATGGGCCGATAGTTTATTTCCATTATTCTATTCTAATATTTATAAGATTGTATCGGACGGTATAAATGAAAATGGCTTTTTCTCTGTTTTTGTTTTGTATAAATCTTTGTTTTAGCTAAGATTTATCTATAGTTTAGCCTCGAATGTTGGCAGGCGTGAAATTGAATAAGCAAGAGCGGAGATAACTCCGTTTCATTATGGTTATGGATCTGGGGGCACGGCAGTGCCCCCGCCAAGTCAAGCAAAAAAGCGGCACGGACGTACCATCCTTTTTCTCGAAGCAATTCAGGCCATTTTCGACCCCCTGTAACTTCGTTGTGGATAAAACTAGAAGACTGAATTTTCAGTAACCATGCAGGCATTCTAAAGACACGGTATATTTCAAATTTCATTCAATTTGAACTAGTAGTTTAAGAATTATAACGGGTCAAATTTCTCAATTTTGTCACTCACTGACTCACCGATCATCAAAATTCTAAGACACTTCTAGCAGACCTAGAAGCTTCAAATTTGGAATATAAATAGTGTTTGGTGTATGAATCAAGGAAAAACTAAAAAAACCTACAAAAATAAGAAAAGTTCATAAGTCAGAGAGAGGGCTTTAAGAAAATTCGTTGCTGGTAGATATACATACATATATACAATAAGTAGAAGGTACCGAAAAGGAAAAAGTAGACTGTCTACAAAATACAAAAAGCAATGAGATCCCATCAAAAACAATACTTGTCAAAAAAACCAAGTCTCGCAACTCAGTTGTTCTACGGTAAAAAGTTGTGAGATCCATGTAATACCAAGTCGGTTATTAATTTATTCAGTCCCTACTTAAGCGAATTTCTGTCTTAATACGTCCAGTCCCTAAGACCACGATCGTGGTCCATAACAATTGAAAATCAATTGTGTCTGGAATCTCCGTACTCGAAGCATTAAGTTGTTACGTAATAACTAACAGCATCTTATAGTGACGCAAATTAAAAATCTTTATTGTTTAATATAAATATATTGACTCGGCCATCGCACTAAATAATTTAATTTACATGTGTTTTCATGCGATGGCCGAGTCAATATATTTATATAAAACAATAAAGATTTTTAATATTGATATGCGTCACTATAAGATGCTGTTAATTATTACGTAACAACTTAATGCTTCGAGTACGGAGATTCCAGACACAATTGATTTTCAATTGTTATGGACCACGATCGTGGTCTTAGGGACTGGACGTATTAAGACAGAAATTCGCTTAAGTAGGGACTGAATAAATTAATAACCGACTTGGTATTACATGGATCTCACAACTTTTTACCGTAGAACAACTGAGTTGCGAGACTTTGTTTTTTTGACAAGTATTGTTTTTGATGGGATAATATATTGAGTTCAGTATTGAATAAATAGCAGAATCTATTTGTTTAAACAACTGACAATCACTTTATAGTTTCAAATTAATCATTGTCTATATTATAATATTACAAAAGCATAAAAAAAAAAAATCATGACTCGAGATATAAGTTTATGCTTATTAAACAAATAATAATAATAATATTTCTTACAATTACACCAATTAGCCTAGCCCAAAGTAAGCACTATAAACACTTGTGTTATGGATACTATATCATAGACATACATACATATATCATAAATAAATAAGTAATATTTATGGAAATATATATAAATAGCCATGACTCAGGTACAAATGCTCGTATTCATCACACAAACATCTGCCCCTTCCGGGACTTGAACCCAGGACCGTCGGTGCGAAAGGCAGGATCGCTAACGTTGCACCAAACGGTCGTCAAACAAACAAACGCGTGAATGAATGAATGAATGAAATTATCTATTTAAGTCAACAACTTGTAGAAGCTGCAAGAATCTCGGCAAGAGTTTTAATATGTTACAGTTTCATTTATCAAAGAAACTTTACTAGTGCTTGTTAAATTTTGAAAAAATAACAAAAAAATTAATTAGCAACATAATGATTAAAGTGAAGAACATTAACTACATGCCTTTTTGTCCTTAAAATAATCATCAATTCTGTAATAGCCTTTGCTCTTAAGAGTTTTTTAACAACTTTTTAAATTTCTCTATAGGCAGATCAGACAAATAGTGTGGTACCTTATTATGAAATACATATCTTATACATACATTATATTGAAATGTAATGATTTATGTTATCATCTTCTTCCTGGTCTATTATCCCGTTTCATTTGGGTTCGACCAATGGTCAATTAGATCAACTCCATTCTGTCATGGCATATCTCTTTTGTAAGACCTAGTAACTTAATATCATTTTTATGGTCCCCAGGACCTTAATATCATTTGTTATAGACCACCTGTAACCTGTACAGTCCAGGTTACAGGTGGTCTACCTCGGCCCTTCTTTCCACCTTCAATATCCAGCACCTGTCTTGTCATGTGGTATGGTTCTCTTCGCATTACGAGACTGTACCACTTTGAACGGTTTTCTTTAGTCTTGTCTCTTATATCCACAATTTTAAAAGTTTATGGAATGAAATTTTTAATTTGCGATAAAACACCGTAAAAATTTGTGACAGTGTGTACAAAATACAAGCGTATTTTGTCAAATTTCGACATGCAAAACTTACTTATAATAAATACACCTTTCTAAAAATGAGCTTGTGATTTTTTGCTCAATATTATTAATAACACATACTTTTACCGAGTAAGAAAACAAAAGAGATAACAAATAACGTGTCACAAACATGAGAAGGTGGTAACACTGAGAATATCGTTACATCAATCATCCTATGAGCAAGGCCACTGGAAAGGAAGCGAAGCGTCAGGATTAAATAACGTAAGCAAACGCCTTTGTTATCCGTTTAAGGGTGATCAATTTCAATGAGTCAACGAGAAAGTTTAAAACTGTTTATTTATTACTAAAATTATAACAAATATTTGTTTATACTAGCGGCCCGTCCCGGCTTCGCACGGGTGGACAAAATTCTTTAATATTTTTCTATTATTATTTTTTTCCGTTAGCGCCATCTAGCGTCCGGTAGACGAACTACTTGCGGTTAACGCGTTGCTATGGTAACGTCATTGATACAATGGAAAAAGAGCGGGGAAAAAGAGCGCACAGACAAACACACAAACAACTGTGATCTTAGATTATAGATAACGGGAAAAAATCGATTCGGGTCACAAGTAAATTCTCAGACGGGAATCCAACCCGCAACCTTTGGATGTCCTATGCTCTCGCAATCAAGCTACCGAGCCTTGTGAACCCCCGTGAAATTTTCTAGTACCGTTCTACTTTTTACGCTGTAAGCCAGCTGTTTCATCAAGGAACATCCTCTCGTATTCGAAAGAAAAATTTTTATAAATATTTGGACGATCGATTAAGATGAAACAGCCATCAAGTTTTAGTGATTTTTGAGTCGATTTTTACTAGTAATCTTCTATTACAATAACTTATCGTATAAGATTGCATTGAAAATGCAAAATATATTTAAAAATCATTAAACTTAAGAGTAATGTTAAAAGCTTAATAAATCATACTTGAACTATTTGGTCAAGGATGTATTTATTTATTTTTTTTGCATTTACAATGACATATTTCTATAAGACATAGAATACGCCTGTAAAAAACAACCAAGGGCTCGAAGGCTTTCTTTATCTCATTTATCAAGTTAAAAATCTTTTGTAATTTCCTTATCGGCGTGTTAATGCCTAAATTGCTTCGTCATAGCCCCAAGGAGAATAGAGAATACCTAAATTTCAAAGGAGATAATAACTCCGGCAGTTAATTAAGCCATTAGCAATTTAAGGAGGAAGATCTGATCAGTGATCTGTCGACACCCTTTTATACTATAATTATAAACAATGTCATGTACTTATTATAAACTGTAAAGTTCTTTTTTTCACTATTAATAATTTAAATCACTATTTTTAGACAATTTTTATTACGGAGACGATGTTTATATGGCTGCGCCCTCTAGCGGTGATATTAATTATTAAGAGTTTAAAACTTTACTTTGTAACCTTGTTGATAAGCGAAATTGATTTGTTTTGTTAGACTATACTATATATTACATTCAGTATCTAATCAATATTATATTTTATGCATACTTATTATGACAACAACAACAACATTCTAACTCGTGCATGTGTTAGAATTAGGAATAATTCGGAGTGTATTAATTGTGTTACTTAATATTTAAATGATTATTTATTGATGACCTAATTTGATTTATTTATTGATTTAATTATGTACACTTTTTAGTACAATATTTTTCATCATTGTCTTTGATCTAACGTGTTACCTGTCATAGCATAGACAACACGATCGGTCCACGTCACCTCCCCGCCAGGCGGTGGAGTGACGCGGTGCCTTTATAATGCCTCGCACTGAGTCAGACGGTCTCTTTCTTTGCTTGACGCTCGGAGCCGGCGGACGGCCGGCAGTCCTTATCGGATTATATTCAGCTGATTGTATTACGACAAATCGTTGTGCCAAAGATAAGTATATATTGGTAAAGTGTGAATATTAATTGTTGAATCATCATACAATATAAATTTAGAGCATTTGAATATTTAGTTTTCCATTTTGATGGCAAATACATGACCTAGATGAATAAACTGATTTTGGCCACTTAATAAATACTTTATTATCTACCCTCTTTTGATATTTCATTTGATCAAAAGAAATATTATATTTCCTCTTTTCCGTTTGATAACACATGCATATCTTAAAATTGGATTATTTCTCTTACTCGTTTTGTCACACGGGCAATTTAAAAGGGATATAAAAATTGTAATAGAAAACAGCCAAAATTAATGTTTGGTCCTTTTTTGTTGTTTTTATTTTACTTAACTTTCGTTGTAATCGCCAAAGTATTCATTGCTAGTGTTTGTTAGTTATCGTTGTGTTATAATATGATACACAAAGAGTATTTACTTATATGTTTCAGCGTTTTTGAATGAACTTCATAAATAAGTGGCTATAACTGTTGAGTCCAGATATAAATATTGATCGATGTGTTTTTAAATTATTATTAATTGTTTGTCAATGATTGTTACAAAGCAAGTAAAAAGCAGTAAAACGGAAGTGGGTCTTTTTATAGCAAATGGTTAGCGCTTGACCACTATCTCGCCTGATGGTAAGCGACGATGCGATATGACCCATTCAGTCGTGACTTGAAGACCCCTATTACTTACCAGGCAAATATCGTCACTGTTATAGATAGGGAGTACTTGTTCCTGTTCTTAATGAAGTATTGAGTATTTCGAACAGTGACTTATACTGACCGGACAGTATATCGTCGGGACCGGGGCCTTTATTTGTACTCAATGTTCGAAGTATTGTGATAAAAAAGGACGAAAAAATCGACTCAGCTCATTTTTTCCCAGGTGGGACTTTACAATTTTCATGTCAGTGTTATGTTGACTATTAATGAAAATAGATAAAACCAATAGTTAAACGTTTCTTGGAAACCTGTTTAAACATCGATTTCTATGAGAATGTATTATGCGTCGTAACGTGATGATGGCGCAGATAATTACACTGCAATTTTGCAACGAGAAGAACGCGAAACGCGATAAAGGTTATATCACACCTATTATAAGAATGTGAACATGATTCCATAAAAAAAATACTTTTTAAAAAACAAGCTTATATTGTTACTAGTTAATAAATCGAACTAAAAAGTTAAAAGACCCAAACTCGATGGGGTTGTGTCGTTTTCCGTTTGGAGTGGAATCGATTTGTTAGTCCATATAGTAGATAATTTTTTTTTTAATTTTTAGGTAAAAAATGAGAGGGCCCAAAAACCCGTCTTATTGACCCTCCTCCTTTATCTTGCAAGACATAACAGACACCGGGACAGGTGAAAGAAAATAAAAGCTTGTCAAAACGTGGTAATTATTGTTTAATAATTAGTATGAATATAAGTGTCCTGAAAGGTTAAAACAATATTTTTGCAGATAAATTATTATAATAGAAAAATACTAGAAAAAATCGACTCGGGTCACAAGTGAATTCTCAGGCGGGAATCGAACCCGCAACCTTTGGAAATCCGGTCCAATGCTCTCCCAATTGAGCTACCGAGCCTTGTGAACACTCACCGAAATTTTCTAGTACCTTTCTGATTTTACGCTGTAGGCCAGCGTTGTTTCATCAATGAGAGGAACATCCTCTCGTATTCGAAAGAAACATTTTTACAAATGTTTGGTCAATCGATTAAGATGAAACAGCCTTTTTAGTTTTATAATTTTTATATATTTTCTGCATTTTCAATGCGATCTTATGAGATAAATTATTATAATAGAAAAATACTAGAAAAAAAATATTTTTGCAGTTTAAAGCAATAAAAAGTGTTATGTCACACCTATTGTAAGAGTGGAACCTTTGCCTGTGTTTCCTGATAAATACAATTTAAGGGTCAAGTCACGAGTAAATCTTTTAGGCAGGCGAGTCACATCCTAGATCGTAACGTCGCTTACCATCAGGCGAGATAGCGGTCAAGCGCTTACCAATTCACAGTAAAAAAAGTCTGAAATAAACGCATAACATCCACTTAATCTATAATCTGAGATCACAATTGTTTGTGTGTTTGTCTGTCCGCTCTTTTTCCCGCTCTTTTTCCATTGTATCAATAACGTTACCATAGCAACGCGTTAACCGCAAGTAGTTCGTCTACCGTACGCTAGATGGCGCTAGCGGAAAAATATTTAATAATAGAAAAAAATTAAAGAATTTTGTCCACCCGTGCGAAGCCGGGACGGGCCGCTAATTATATACTAAGAAAACAAATTTGTTGTTTATGTGTTTGTCTGCCCGCTCTTTTTCTCGCTCTTTTTCATTGTATACGCGTTATCATAGCAACGCGTTACCGGGTCAGCTAGTATAGGGTGTCCCAAAATTAACTCAAGATTTGAATTGATTAGAAAACAAAGTTTTTAGTCTTTTGATTGTAATTTTTTTATTGATTCATAAAGTACATAAGATAGGGTTATTTATGGAATAACACATCGGGCAAATGGATTCAACGTTGAATCACCTCTTTTAATGCACGCGTGGTTGTAAGCTTGTTGACGTAGATCTTTGATTTTAAATAACCCCATCAAAAGAAATCTAATGGTGTTAAATCACACGATCTAGAGGGCCAATTATGATCACCGAAACGAGAGAGTACACGACGAAATGTCTCATGCAGTAATGCAAGTGTCTCGCTGGCTGTATGGCATGTGGCACCATCTTGTTGAAACCACATATTGCCCACATCAATATCATCCAATTTTGGCAAGAAGAACTGTGTTCTCTTGTCGCGATATTGAGCACCAGTAACAGCCACATTTATGCAGAATGGTCGTAGAAAATTTCGACAAACCAGTGCGTATGTGTATGCAAAGCCGCGGAGGCCATTTGCCCGATGTGTTATTTCATAAATAACCCTATCCTATGTACTTTATGAATCAATAAAAAAATTACAATCAAAAGACTTAAAAACTTTTTTTTCTAATCAATTCAAATCTTGCGTTAATTTTGGGACACCCTTTATAATCTTAATAACAAAAACATTTTGTAAAATTATTTCCCGCCGTCTCTTGCGGGCTAACTGAATTAGGTCATTTTAACTGTTAAAGGTGAACGGCCGACGTTACATTCTGGCTGTTAACAGATAATATTTGTTCAGTAAACGGTGCCGGTGGCTTTTAAAATGTCACGACTAGCAAACATTTAGTTTAGGCCATTTTGGATAAGAAATTTTTGGCGGGAATGTAGAGCGTCATTTTAAGTCTTGTTCTACTTGTTTACATGTGTTTTGTTGAATATTAACGTGTTATAATGGTCGATTATTATTATAATATGTTCACGAACATACAATACGAACAAGCCAAAAAGTGTTGGCAAGTTAAGCTAAAATATTTTTAAGTTTCCCTTGAATTTTGTGAAGATTTGAAATTTTACCATATCATATATCATTTGTAAGTCCGATTTCGTTCATCAAAATAAAAAAAGAACATTATAGCAATATACCATTATTATTATTGATCGTTTAATTTATTTTCCTATAAATATTCTTTTAATAATATATAATATTGAGTAAGCAAAATAAGCAATATCAGGCTTGTGTTATGGATACTAGGGTAACGGATAGACATACTCATACGACACTTAAATATTAAATATTAATATAAATAGCCAGGACTCAGAAACAAATTCTCGGATTCATCACACAAACATCTGCCCCTTCTGAACTCAAACCCAGACCCTTCAGTGCGAAAGGCAGGATCGCTACCGTTACACCAAACGGTCATCGAAATGTCAAACATATGTCCATTAAAAAAGCGTTTAATTATTATGTATATATGAATATACAGTCAAATTTTAATGCTTCAAAGAACAAAGTTCTTCGCTGAGGGAATTTGAAATTCTGAAAACTTTTGCAGGTTGCTGAATATTCAATGGAAGCAGGGTCACCCTTCACTGCTTTTTAATTTACCTCTCAAAGCCTTAACTGTCACTTTAAAAACAGAATAGTGGTTTGTTATGGAGACTTAATATGTATTTTCTTATTTTGTGTGTTTTATGTTAATTATAAAAGAAATTTGTTTTCTTTATTACTTTCATGATTGTAATTATTTTTATTAATAACAAGCTATACATCTTTTGTTGTTGTGTATTTGATTAAAAATAAATGTTTATTTCTTTATAAATTAGAATGTTTGTAAATTTAGTTTTCAACTTTTATAAATCTAAGCACTATCAGAATCTTAATCAAGTCAACCGAAACTGACAAAGACGTAGATTTATCGTGACAAAAGCAATTAATTCAACTGAACTATTACGGATTCAATTTCGTGACCGCAGAGGCCAGTCTGTCGGTATATCCCGACTGAATGTACTAAATTATTAAGACATTGTGAGAACCATAATTTTGAACCCTGCTGTACAAGTTTCGAGTACCTACTTGTGTTTAGAATTTCGTCACAGTCAATACTTAGTTAAATCAGGATCGAAACTCTATTTGTTGATTAAATTAATTAAAGCTGGTGCTTTAATATGGGGTGGTACTATTCTTTTTTCGAAAAAAAACATATTTTATAAGAACAATTATTTGATAAATTATTATAATAGAAAAATACTAGAAAAAATATACTCGGGTCACAAGTGAATTCTCAGGCGGGAATCGAACCCGCAACCTTTGGATATCCGGTCCAATGCTCTCCCAATTGAGCTACCGAGCCTTGCGAACACTCGTCGAAATTTTCTAGTACCTTCCTGATTTTACGCTGTAGGCCAGCGTTGTTTCATCAATGAGAGGAACATCCTCTCGTATTCGAAAGAAACATTTTTACAAATGTTTGGTCAATCGATTAAGATGAAACAGCCATGTTAGATTTATAATTTTTATATTTTATGCATTTTCAATGCGATCTTATAAGATACATTATTATAATAGAAAAATACTAGAAAAAATCGACTCGGGTCACAAGTGAATTCTCAGGCGGGAATCGAACCCGCAACCTTTGGAAATCCGGGTCAATGCTCTCCCAATTGATTACGTTTATTATATTATTTGGATACGTTTACGTTTACGTTACACAATATTTTTATCGGGCTCGTTCGTAGCTGTTAGTCGCTCTATCTATATAAATCAAAATAATTTTATTTTTATATTTATAACGTTTTTAACTGTTAGGAACGTGCCCGATTAAAATATTGTGAATATAGTAGAAAATATATAACGACCATTGCCTTAGTCAACCTGTGATCACGGCTCCTGTAAAGGAGTCGAAACGTCAGGATTGAATATAAATTATGCTCAGAACACCCTAAATCAGCTGTTTTATTTAAATTGTGTTATATGCGCGGAAGTCAAGACCTAAACACAATTATTTGAGTTCTATAATGAATAATATGAATTGAAAGAACCAACTAGATAATAAATAAAATTGAGTATAAAAAAGCATGTGTGCAATTCAAAGGTGTTAAAAGTGAAACCTTACAAATAATACGTACACGTATACAAAATAAATAAATAAATAAATAAATAAATAAATAAATAAATAAATAAATAAATAAATAAATAAATAAATAAATAAATAAATAAATAAATAAATAAATAAATAAATAAATAAATAAATAAATAAATAAATAAATATTTCTTACATTCACACCAATTAGCCTAGCCCAAAGTAAGCTGTGTAAGGCTTGTGTTATGGATACTAGGGTAACGGATAGACATACATATATGATACATAGATATGTAATACTCATAGAAATATATATAAACATCCATGACTCAGGTACAAATGCTCGAATTCATCATAAAAACATCTGCCCCTTCCGGGATTCGAACCCAGGACCGTCGGTGCGAAAGGCAGGATCGCTACCGTTGCACCAAACGGTCGTCTAAACATCGTCTAAAAATACCATCATTGTTGTGATACCTTCTCTCAAGCTTTGTACTACTCATGCGCACACAAACACGTATTAACACACATACATAATGCTTTCTATCTCATTTTCTAATACGTTAAGTCTTATGAATTTATGTGTCTCTCTTTTTACTGTCGCTTTTCCGTTTCAACGACTTTCAATACACAACGATGCTCAAGAAGTTTTCACTTCGAAAACATTAACATTTTAAGAAGTTTTTATTCTACGTTATTACAATTAGATAAGATATATAAATTTTGCCTATTTATCTACATGGGTAGGCAGAGATCACAGATTTTCACAATCCTGACATAAGGGTCGTTCTACTTTTTTACCGACAATGGTCTGTCCTTAGTCTTATTATGGCATCTTGTTGGAGTATTGATATTTACGGTTTTTTAATTCGGTTCAAATAAACGTCCATATTTTTCTTATCTATTAATATTATGTAATTTTTCATTTTCTCCAACCAACATATTTTTTCGTTAGTTTTCCGTAGAATGCCGTGACAGAGTGGTAAACCGAAATGTGGTCTCCACAGAAAAGACCACTCTGTCACATATTTTTTAAAAAACCAACATTAATAAGAATTAATATTTGCCGCAAAGGAAACTTTAATTAGTCCTAATGACAACACAGATGCAATTTCTTTTAAATTCCACACAGAAACCACAATTATGGATAGTTAGAAAACCAAAAAAACAGAAAAACGTCGATAAAATAGAAGAACGACCCATAAATCTCTCGCTTCTTCAACACTAATCAAACCCTACAAATTGGTGAATGAAAATGATTTATTCTACTACGACACGTTCGAAATAGATAACAGTTTTCTTAACAGACACACACATTATTTACAAAACTTTTATTCAGAATATTTTGGAGAAGAAAACAAAATCGGCTGCTTAACAAAAATGTTTGTGTGTGCCATAGCACTACGCTAGGGTCACAGCTCAGCATCGTATTTACTCGCGTCACGAGTAAAATGATTTTCAGCGTCAACCAAGACTACGACCAGCTACATCTGTGTATGTAATATATTAAAACACTAGGAGATCAATAATAAAGTTCTAAATCTATAATCTAAGATCACAAATTTGTTGTTTGTCTGTCCGCTCTTTTTCCATTGTATATGCGTTACCATAGCAACGCGTTAACCGCAAGCAGTGCGTCTACAGGACGCTAGATGGCGCTAACGGAAAAAAATTTAATAATAGAGTAAAATTTAAGAATTTTGTCCACCCGTGAGAATCCGGAACGGGCCGCTAGTCTATAATCTAGGATCACAGTGGTTTGTGTGTTTACCTGTCCGCTCTTTTTCCATTGTATCAATTACGTTACCATAGCAACTCGTTTCGTTTTCGTTTTCGAGTTCGTCTACCGGACGCTAGATGGCGCTAACGGAAAAATATTTAATAATAAAAAAAAATTTATAGAATTTTGTCCACCCGTGCGAAGACGGGACGAGTAATAATAAATATGATTATAAATGCTGAATATTTCATAGTGTAAAAAATCCTCATTCAAACGAGTAGCAACAAAGATAAACGTACAAACGTAACCCCTCGTTTCTAATATGTGATTGACTTACAGAATTGCTGGAAGTTCAGATAGCTATAAAGTTAAATTTCAGTTCAATTAGAAAATAGTTCTTAATAGCAGTAAACTTGTGGCACTTAAGAAAGTTATTTAGTTCTTACACTTCCGCGCACATTACACATTTGAATAAAACACTTTTTTACGGATTATGCGCAAATTTTATTTTATATTTAATCCTGACGTATCGACTCCTTTACAGGTGCCGTGATCACAGGATTGTTAAAATAGTTTTGTATAAATCAAATTGTTTTATTTTTTACAATTGTGTAAAAAATATATATTTTTTTTGATATTGTGAAGTGAAACAACAACTGTCATGACAACCATTATCTTAGTCATCCCGTGATCAAGGCTCCTGTAAAGGAGTCGAAACGTCAGGATTAAATACAAAATAAAATATGCGCAAAATCCGTAAAAAAGTGTTTTATTCAAATTTAGAAAGTTATTTAATTTTTTTTTAAGATTTCACAAGACAAAGAGAAAAGAGTGACTCTTTTAGTTCTTATGACAGACAGGTAACAGAAGTTGGTAACATAGCAACTAAGATATAACCATAAAGTGAATAAATTACTTTTTATTTATTACTAATGCTATTAAACTTAACAATTTCGACGACTGACAGCACTGCGACGTTCGCTTTGACGCCTTATTGAAACGTGCGTCTGTGTAAGTGCGTACGTTTCGATCGGTTGTAAATACCCTACTGCTATAACTATTTATTTTCTGTGGTTTCGTGGTTCATTCAAAGTAATTCTACTGGTGTGTTGAATGCTTATGTTATTGGTTATTACTCCTATAAATACTAGTCTATGCAGTCGCTAAGTATAAAGCTACGCTAGCACCATATAATGAAGCGGAGCGTAATACCAAAAAAAATTTTTTGTTTCGATGGGAATTTTTGCTAATTTCAAAATTTGGGTCCATCACAATCTGGTCCTTAACCCGTTGATTCGATTCCATACAAAAAATATTAAAATCGGTTAAGAACTAGGGAAGTTATGGCGTAACAGACATTGCGCCATTGAAGCTGATCCATGGGAGCTTCGCTCACTTCGTTCGCTCTGCTCCAATTATAGCGGTGCGTCTTGATAATTAATTACGAGTATTGAAACAAAATAAAATGAGATGATAATAACTTTATTCAAATGCACTTAAAATAAGTTGTTTTGAATCGTCCAACATTTTTACTTACCACCTATTCAGGTCGTCTTTTAACTGACAAGAAGAATGGGCGCAGAAGTAACGACATTTACAATATAATACGTCGTCACCAAGCATAACCCACAAAATAAAAAATAAAAAATATTCTGTTATTGCAATAATACTAGTGTTATGATATCATTATTTCGTTGATTACACTTTTGAGACAAACAACGCTTATAAGCAAGTGGATCTTACAAATATAAATGTTAACTTTCTTCATTGGTGAAACGATACTAGCTCATAGTAGAAGTTGAAATACGTTTGTAAATTACTCGTCGGCCAGCGTCTCGGTAGCTCAGCGGTCAGAGCACTCGCCAGGACAACGAAAGGGGTCGAATCCCACTTGAGGTCGGAGGCGAGATTAATAATGGAAAATATAGTATATAGCGTGGACATATAGCATTGTGAAAAATAATAAAATGAAATACATGAATATAAACGTTTCGTCGAATAGTTTTATTTGTGTGCAGTTAAACATTCTTCAATCTAGCTGAAAATGTTTTTAGGGATCCGTATCTCAAGTGGGAAATGAAAAAAGTTTTAGGATCACTTAGTATCCATCTGTTTGTCTTTAAGTGTTATTTTTTCCACGAAAGAATATCCAGTTGAAACTAATATCAAATACTATTAAGTCTTTGGAGATGAAAAAAAACAAGTTTCTACATTAAACGAACAAGTTAAACGAACGCATGGGACAAATTGAATTCGTTTTATTTCAAATTTCCTTATACAAGGTCATTTTATAAACACCATCCAAATTTATATATTATATTCTTTGAAGAAAATAACGAAACAAGATTTTTTTCTTTTAATATCACTCAGTACTAAAATATTAAGTTAAGCCTACACAAAGTTATCCGAGGAAAACTACCGATTGCTGTCACAGTCACGCTACGCACGGTGTTGTAGCAGATGATTACACGACCCCCGCCCCGCCCTCCCGTATTTCATTGATACATTACAATGATTTTCATAAGTTGCAAATTTAAACGAAAAAAAATAGGAACGTCAAATTGAAGAAGAGATAAGTTGATTTGTTCTTTGATTATAACAATATTAATCGATAACACTTTTAATAAATAAAAAATGAACATAAAAGTAAACCACACCTTAGGCACTTACGTCGCATTTTTTTAAATTTAATCAACTTATGTAGAATAATTGGTTGGAGTAAAGCAAAGGGTGTTTATTAACCACAGAATCTAAAAAAACACAGGGATCGCAAAGGCAATTCGAAAATCGCAAAAACAAATGCAGTGCCAAAACCTTAGTACCTACCTACCTAAGTTATTTTTGTCTATTTTACACGATAGGATAAAGAAATGTATAATTAATAGTTCTATATTTTTGTGAAAAATTTCACAAGTCTTAGCCGCCCTGCACACATTTTGCTTTACTCCAACAAAATAATTAATTAAAAATCCAAAAAAAATACACTTACATGAAGTTTGAAAACAATCACTTTACCTTAAAGTGTAGGTAATTTCTCTCTAAACAGTCTTGCACGTTTATGAACATTGTCTTTTATTGTATTACTTGTTTTTTCACTTTGTCACTTCGTTAAATGCACGGATTATATTTATATTAAGTTCTCGAGGCTTTGGGCCTTCTTCACATAAACCCGTCGTTCAATTTCGCCCTCGATTTCAATTGCAAGTGTGAACACATTTCGTTAGGTAGATAATTATGCGACGTAAATGCGTGAACGCAACATTGTACATCGCGGAAAGCCCGCGGCTGACTGATTTCATTGCGCCGATGTAGTTACAACTTGCGCGCGCAGCTCGGTGAGGCGCTTCGGGCGGTCGGTCGTTCAACTGTAAGTACCTATTTTGCCAGTAACCAACTGTTGTAATAATTCGCTCGGACAAAATTTTTTTTTGCGGAAATTTTACCTACCAATTTTTTTTCATAAATGAAGTGTTTGAATGATATCTAATGCCTAGAAAAAATTTGGATGGTGTTTATAAAATAACCTTGTATATAAAATTTCAGGGCAAAATATTTTTAAAACTAAAAATATCTATTTGTACTTAAATATTCTTACTTTTCCTTAACCGATTCGTTGCGACATACAATTACCAGAAACGACGGCTACGAGCTTGATTTACGTGAAAAATAAAGATTATTTTATTCTGGGTGGATTTCCCTAAAACTTAATTTAAAGAAGTTATCATCGATTTAAAAAATGACACGGCTCTCGTGGCAAACGCCACACGCAAAAAAGGTAATGGCACGGCAGACATGCCATCCGCAACAAATCGCTTACCATGTAAATCTGTGTTATTGTAATGCTATTGGTTTTATTTTTTGTATTACATATCGTTGTCACCTCTTATTAAGGTTTTACCTAATCAAGTAATTATTATGTTTGTTTGTGTTTGTTTTAGTGCAACCTTGTTGGTGATCTGTTTATTAAATAAATATTATATTTAATTTTGTCTATCAATGTACCTCAGTTTTTCTTAAAAGTCTTTTCAGATTTTATTTATTTAATTTAAGAACAACTGAATTTATATTCGGAACCTTCAGTGTAAAACAGACTCGCAATAGACCGTTTGCGATAACCTACAACCTTTTCGCTATTGGAGAATGAACCGTAACACAAATTAATGTATGGGTGGATTTCCTTTACTACAAAGTTTATCTTACATTGTACGTTAAAATTTTTGTTGTTTCGCGAGGCATTTTTGTTTTCTTATTTTACCTTTCAGCTTCACAATTCAATTTAATTTTGTTGAGAATAATTTAGTTTTCAATTTTACCTTCTTCACCCTATTCATGTTTATTAAAATCTTGTAAATGTAATAGAAATATAATGGGAAAATGGCTTTGTAATTTTGAAAATTTAATTTATTATAAGAATACATTTCCCCATTTTGTTCTTTATAGAACAAATTTAAAAAACACTTCAATATTTCTTTTCTTTTTGGGTTTTATTTAATTTTTATTAACGTAGGAGTTATTTGTACGTCTGGTTGTGCAAATAAAAAAAATGGGGATGTTGGAATAAGGCTGTGCAATTCTGCTGCAAATTCTACGAAATATAGAGTGTAGAGTCACCTGAAGTGAAACAAACTACAGACTTATGATTGTGCCTATGTTTTAGGCTACATGTTTTTTAACTCGCGTCCATACATTCCTCTTTTTTGCTTAATTCCACATATTGTTGGCACAATTACTTTCCTTTTACGTACGTTCTTACGTTCACTGATATAGCTTTCAGTCGGTGGTATGTAAAAAATCAATATACCTAACTGTAATGGCCCATAAAACGGGTGATTTAAACCACCCATTTTATGAGCAAGGATATCTAAGGTAGCCCTGCTAGCCGTAACTTGGGAAGGTTAATTTACTTATTCTTAAGTAACCTGCTTTAGTAATGAAACACAGTTACGAACAGACAAAATTTTGTTTTTTTTTCCGTGTCGACCCCTTCACGAGAGCTGTGTTCACATGACTTAATAAGTAGATGCGTAAATAAAAGAATTAAAAATATAATAATTTAATTGTAATACTAATAGTAGATACGGCATGCTATATTTACCTATAAGTGTCATTTATTTCTTTCTCGTCACAAACTTGCATGATTTATTTATTTATTTATTTAATCAGTACTGCCACATGGTACATATTAATACATTGTTAATTAAATATACATTGTTTTTCGTCCGATATGCACCACAGTTAAGGCGTACATAACATTCATTATATTACACAATCATCATCAGAAATATAAACAAAAATATAAAAAAGAATGAATTAAAAAGTTAATAATAAAATTAAAAATTCATGAGACATTATTGGGAAACAAATTACAAATATCATCATAAAAAAAATAAAGCACATTACATAAAAAATACAGTTACACACAAAATTATAATAAAAATAAATAAAACACAATGATTAACACAAAGCATGACTAGTCAAAGCTATTCAAAATTTTTTTCTTAAATAGATTAAAACCATCGCCAAACACATCGAGATCTTCAATTTTATTTGTTAGGAGGTTATACGTGTTACAGATTCGCGCCAAGGGCGATGACTGACTGCCCAGATTTGTCCTCGCGAATGGAAGGGCAAACGTCTTGGCCAACCGATGTCTCGGGTACCTATACGGGACAGACAAAGATATGCGTGACAAGAAACTGCTACAGTGCGCTTGTCCATTTAAAACTTTATGCAGAAAACAAACGTCAAACAAAAGTCTACGATTACGAAGACTGGTCAATCCAAATTTAGTAAGTCGCTGACAGTACGGTTGCCGATGAGAAAAACCACTACAAGAGAAAGCAAGATATCGAGTAAAGGCTCGCTGTATGCCTTCGACTCGCTGTGAGTGCACAGCGTACAAAGGATTCCAGACCGAGGAGGCGAATTCAAGGTGGCTACGCACTAGAGCATTAAACAATAAAATCTTGGTGCTGGTGTTCTTAAATCCTTTGGTATTGCGTTTGACAAAACCTAACATTTGCGCTGATTTTGTTACAATTGATTCAACATGTAAATTAAATTTCAGTTGGCTGTCAATAACAACACCAAGGTCACGAACAGATTTTACTTCAGCCAGGGTTTCGCAACCTATTTTATATTTAGTATGTAAGGGTTTTCTCTTTTTGGAATATTTGATATGAAAGCATTTATTAATATTGAGAGCCATGCCGTTAGTTTCACACCATGCTGCAATCCCATCAAGATCATTCTGGAGGAGTTCAGCATCACAAGGCGTGGCAATCTCTCTATATATTTTTAAATCATCAGCAAAGATCGAAACCCTACTATTATTAACGTTAACTGTTATATCATTGATAAATATCTGAAAGAGTAGTGGTCCCAAATGCGATCCCTGGGGGACGCCTGTTTCAGCGAAATACCAATCAGACCGAAACCCGCCTATGACAACACGCTGAGGCCTTTGTTTTAAATAAGAATTAAACCATCTCAACAAAGGACCACCTATACCAAGAGCGTTCAATTTATTGACCAGTACAGAATGATCGACTCTGTCAAAAGCGCTCTTGAAATCAGTGTAAATAGCACCTACTTCAAAGCCTCTATCAACCGCTTCTGATAACTCTGAAACAAAGGGAACTAAGTTAGTATTGACAGAGCGGCCAGTCGTGAAAGTTGGCTATCAGAAAGACGGCTTTTGATAAAGTCAGAGATAATTGGGCACAAAAGAGCCTCGAAAATCTTTGCGAAACATGAGAGAATCGAAATGGGACGGTAATTAGACACACAAGCATTGTCACCCTTTTTGAAAACCGGAACGATTCGAGCCTTCTTCCACTCTTCCGGAAAAATTCCAATTTCAAGAGATTTATTGAATATAACTTTCAAAGGCAAAACCAAACCATGCATAGATCTCTTTATGAATAATGGAGGAATAGAATCAGGACCAGCACCCTTATTTATGTCCAGCTTTTTAATTATTTTTAAAACGTCTAATTCAGTAAATTTTAGTCGCGCCATATAATTGTTATCATTTTTAAGGGATAATGATGCAATACTGTTAGCGTGATCTGAGGAGTACACTGATGAGAAGTGACGGGCAAATAAACCGACAATTTCTGAACCAGTCTCGACTATGACATCATTTAAATGGACTTTCGCAGGAATGGAGCTGCCGCCACGTTTTCCTTTAATAAAACCAAATATTTTTTTTGTGTTCCTAGAAACATCATCCTCTATTCTTTGCATATAATCCCCGTAACACTTATCATGCAGCTTGTGGAATCGAGCTCGCAGTAGTACAAACTCAGCCTGGTCTCTAGGATTATAATATTTCAAATACCTCCTTCTTACTTTATTTTTTTCTGACAACACTTTAATAAGAGCCTGACTATACCAGGGAGGGTATTTCGTTTTAGATATCATACGCTTCGACACGAATCTGTCCCTAATCTGATTGAGAATATTGTAAAATTTAGAGATCATCTCATTAACATCACAGTTGAAAAAACATTCATTCCAATCTACTGCTTTTAAACTATTTAAGATATTGTGATAATCAGCTTTGTAATAGTTGAAAACGGAATCCCTTCTCTGTTTCAACAAATCTGTACTAGAACACGGGATATTGACTAGCAGCTCAGGGTGTATTTGGTATCGCTTGCTTAACAATTCAAGAGGTTTTGTGACATAAGCATTATCAATACTACTAATGACCAAATCCAAATGTCGATCATCACTATTACTAATGTTATTAAGTTGGTACAAATTATTAATACACAGAAAATCGACAAACGTGTATCCCAGAGTAGACCCGTAATTAGAAGGTAAAATTTTGTTATATTTTTGCTCAAAATTCCAGCGAATAAAACTAAGATTAAAATCACCAACTATTACAAGATCGTCAGAGTGGCTTAAAGCAATTTCAACACTGTTTAAGAATTGCCTTACAGACTCCAATTTAACTGGTGGTGGTAAGTATACTACACAAATTATTAAAGACTTAATGGAATAATTGATTTTAACTCGTAATTTGACCCAAACACATTCAGAGTCACCTTCCAAATTTACTAAACGACTAGAAGGGATTTCACGCGAAACAGCAAGAAGAACTCCACCACCGTCTTTTTTGGTATTCTCTGTACATAGCCGATCTTAGCGATATACAACATATCTATCATCAATTATTTCTGCAGATGATATTCTGGAATTGAGCCAAGTCTCAGTGAAAGCTATAGATTTATAATTGCAGCCAAGAATATTATTATAAACTTCATTTGTTTTTGTACGCAGTCCCTGAACATTCTGATAATATATATCTAACATTTTTAAAAATATACACAACATATCATTCACAGTAATACATAAAAATAAAACATGAAGTTATTAATTTTAGTCCCTCAAGTGATTTTATCAAAATAGCCTGACTACTTTCATTTTTTCTTACGTATATACGGCCCTTCCGAACCCAAAAAAATTTGTATGTCTTTTCTTTGGCTTTTTTCCGTATCGCTGCATGCAAGGATTTGGTTGCAGGACTAAGGTGCTCGTTGACATAGACAGGACTGCGTGGGCCTCCAATACCAAGGTGATGTGACGCCAACTTTTCTTGTGAGTTTTTCTTATTAAATTTTGAAACTGCCGCAAGGACAGCATCACGCTGGCGCATATTTCGTAGTTTAACAATGACTGCTCTGGGTCTTATATCATCTTTGCGCAATTTAGCAACCCTTGTGACGTGCTGAATGTCATCTGCTGATACAAGATTGTCAACTACTTTCGTGAGATGTATCACTGTTTCAATCAAGTTTTCGGACCTATGCTCTGGGATTCCATTTATTTCAATATTATTCTCTCTCATGTGTAATTCAATTGCGTTTAGTCGGTTGGTAAGGTCCGCAACAGATGATGTTAATTGCTCGTTATCTGACTGCAATCTGGTGATTGTGGTTGTTTTTTCATTTAGTAATAATTGCATCTCTTCAAATTTTGTGTTAAAAAAAGATATCGAATCATTGAAACTTGAAATCTGGTCCTTTAGGCCTCTCAATTCATTTGAAACAAACTCTGTCATCGTGAGTTTAAGGGTCGCGGCAAGTTCTTGTTGAATGATTTTTCGTAACGTATCTTCAGACACACAGCAATGACCACCCTGTGTTGTCTCAGTCTTCTTCGGTCGCAAAGTAACATTGCTATTACTGGGAGAATGATTATCAGGACTCTTGAGATTGTCACCTGAAGCAGACTGTGTTTGTCGAATGGGCGTGTTTGTATTGCCAGTTTTAGGCATTTTACTGTTGCACTCAGGGCATTTCCATGCATTTTTATGAGATGCATCCATAATGGCAAAACGTTTAAAGCCAATATTAGCACAATCGACATCGTATTTAAGTTTGCAGACGCAACATGTCATATGTTCGTTTTTCCTAGGTATCGGATTACGACAGCCCGCACAAATAATATTAGTAGGTGCCATAGCGATTACCTCCAAAATGAGGTTTAAAAGTTTGTCATAAATACAACACGGCAACCACAAAGTTTATAATTATAAGCCACGTTAAAAAAAAGCAGGAATTTAAATCTAATATAGCGGTATATTACAAAATAATTGAATTTGAGAAAAAAAATGAATAAAAAAAGGTTAAGCATATAAAACAAAAAGTTAAAAAAAAAATCTTTCTTTTCTCAATCCGAGGATCGAACTCCAACTTGTCATGTGAATAGTTCATTTATTTACGTTCTACCATAGTAGCAATAATTTCAATGACGAAAATTCACATATGATTTTACGTTGAGTTATGTTTGTTCAAGCTTAGCCACTTATACCGTTATGAGTTTTTTCATGAATACCGACCACACTCGCTTTAAAAATCAATAACACACTCAAAAAATGCACATTCAAGTTTTTTTTTTTATTATTTCACCATAACAGTATCTTCGGGAATGTCTTTATAAATAAATGAATCCAGAACAAGCGTTTTGCAAACATAAAGAAGCCAAGTTCACACACTGCACGTAAAAGAGTTCGACCTCAGTAATGTCTTAATATTTATAGGAGATAACACTTGTCCACAACAATCACCGCTAAAATCACTGAACTATAACAACAATACGATTAAACACGAAGATGCTACTTTTTTAATCAAATTAAAATGCAGAGACGATGTGATTATGATGTTGATATATTCGCTATATTTAGGATATTATACATTTCTTGGTGTATTTAATGTTTGTGCGAGACTGATGCCTGTGCTTGGAAAAGCCTGAAAATGCTTATATTCATTGTATC
The DNA here is from genome assembly GCA_927399485.1 of Calamotropha paludella. Taxonomy (NCBI): domain Eukaryota; kingdom Metazoa; phylum Arthropoda; class Insecta; order Lepidoptera; family Crambidae; genus Calamotropha; species Calamotropha paludella. The sequence continues at coordinate 23,207,522 of OV656817.1, read as the reverse complement.
ATTTTTATTTTATAATTATTTTATAATAACTCATAAGACGGCATCTCAAGTAAACAATAACATTTATTAATCAAACAACAAGATCGAAGTGTTAGTAAATTAAAAAATAGCTTTATATGTGTTAGTAATTAACAATAAAAGAAATATGTTAGTAATTTGTACGAAGAAAATTTTACTAGAAAATATTCGACGTATCTTAAGAGTCAGACAAGACTCAAACCTTACCGGACAAGTGTTTATTCATTGGATCTACCGAGACATTGAAAGACCCGTTGAATTCTTCCAGTGCTTCTCAAGTTATCCAGAGCAATCTCTTTGATTTTAATATTTTGCATTTTTATATTTTGCCTTTTCAAAGGAAAATGTTATATATATCTCTTATATAATAAATCTATAATCTAAGATCACAGTGGTTTGTGTGTTTGTCTGTCCGTTCTTTTTCCATTGTATTAATTAACGTTACCATAGCAACGCGTTAACCGCAAGTAGTTCGTCTACCGGACGCTAGATGGCGCTAACAGAAAAAATATTTAATAATAGAAAAATTAAAGAATTTTGTCCACCCGTGCGAAGCCGGGACGGGCCGCTTGTTTTAATAGGAAAATACCAGAAAAAAATGTATCGGCTCAAAAGTTATGCTGAGGTGGCGAACCCGAATACTTTCAGGTCCACTGCACTTTCCAAACCGAAAGTGCAGTGGACCGGACATCCAAAGATAGCATTGTTACTATTAACTTTTTAACCATATTTTAGTACAATAAATTAATTTGATAGTATTTCAGTAAGAAGCATAATGAGGACGATATCTTGCAAATCACACTTATAATTTTTTGCAGATCACTGTTTTAACGTAACCAATAGGAAATACGCATGTTTTTTTTTTATTTTGAATGGGTTAGCTCTTGGTGAAGCCCCAATAAAGCTCGGGGGCCAAGACAGGATCCGCGATGGAACGAGCTAACCCAGAAGATGCCTATTTACCGTGCCTCTGAAACCGGACGGGTTATATGTACTCGGAAATACACTTCCTTGCTATACGTATTATAAAATATGCCTAGAAGCGTTTGTTGAGACAGGTAGAAATAGCAACCAAAAAAGGGTGGTAGCCCGCAGTGCGCATGCAGGCGTTATGAAAGTACATTCTGTAGAAGACCGACAGACAGGCATATGATTAATATCAAATTTACCTTCATCGATATTTTTTATTAAAATTTATCTTTAAGAACTTGTGGCAGAGCCCAACATACTAGGCCAGATCAAGGCTCACAGGCTGCGCTGGCTTGGCTACGTTGAGAGCATGGGGGAGGATCGGGCGGTGAAGAGACCGGTCGGACGTCCCAGGTACCGCTGGAGAGACCAAGTGGAGGAGGATCGTCGCACTACAGGCCACCCAGTGGCAGGAGAAGGCGCAGAACCGTACCGAATGGCGTCTCGTGGTATCCGATGCCAAGTCCCAATTTGGGTGGCTGTGCCATCTTAGTTAGTTTAAGAAAGAACACAAGAAAGAAGTAAGTTTTATAAAAGCGTGATATCGCCGGGGAGATAACAAATATTTGAAAAGTGATGCCATTCGTCAATGCGTATATGTCGTAAAAGTATGTGACAGCAAATGTCAATATCACTGAGTGAGAAGTGTTCTCACACCTAACCTCTCCACTTGTTTGTTTGTTGTCATAGACTGTGTCGTCACACTTAAACGCCCGCCATTTTGGCGCGCTTTGTGTGCCCGGTTCGGTAGGATATTTTTATTAATTTTTTTCTACAGGTACTTTGTTTTATTGGCGTTAAATATTTTTTAACATTAATAATGATTTAAAGCATGTGTTAGATTTATTAACTATAAAGTATGATAATTAAGTATTTTACACATGTTTTCTTGTTTACCTTAAAGAAAAGCATCTTTTGCTTGATAGTTTGAGTGATTTTCTTGTATGTAAATGACAAATTGTTTTCAATAAGAATCATATAATTTACCAAAGCAAAAACCAACCTTTAAGTAATCTAAACTCTGTTTTCATATATCCATTAATATCTCCAATTTAATCAATGTGTGTTGTATACATAACCCTACAATTTGTTCCTATTAAGTTATTTTTGCAATTAAAAGCTTAATATCCTAGTTAACCTCCTTTAAATCTCTTTTGATATAATTAATTCATAGTCAATTTGAAAGATATTGTTAAATAGAGACAAATGAATGACGTCAGAGAATATCGTCCGATGTGACTCACTTGTTTGTCACCGCCTATAAAAGACTGTGCTCCGGTCGTACTCGGCCCACTTGCTTCGCAGCAGCCGCACCGCACGGACCTAAGCTAAGTATACAATTATTTAGTATATGTCAGGAAGACATACTATGTACCGCTTGTGTGTTGGTGGTTATAGGTACAATGTGTTCTTATTATCGAACCCTGAATTATAGTAGTTTATGATACTGTTGCATAATAAGGGTTCTTATAACATGAGTGTGTTTTAAAAAAACGAGCCGTAGGCGAGTTTTTTTATAGTATCACACGAGTGTTATAAGACCAAGTTATGTACAGTGTCATACACTACTTTATCTAATCTCATACTATAATACGTAAAACAATATTGCAAATAAAACGCTGAATATAACAACAAATTTATTTAAATGTCAAATGTTGGCGCCAAGGTGCAAACATCGATTGCGCATGCGTGTTGCGGATTCGTTCATTGAAACCTTTTTAAAGTAGAGGTTCAACCTCCTTGGTCCAGCTGGAGGTTGTATAGGTGTATCGTTATGATTAAAAAGTTATATTATGTTACAGGTGTCCATACAAGACCTGTATCGTAATTAAACTTTTTTTTTTATTATTTTTGGCCTGTACGTAATGTTTGTCATAAGCATTTTGTTTTCAATTTTAGAATCTTTGTATTATAGTATCAGAGTAGATAAAATTAGTAAAGTGTATACCTTGTTTTGTTACTTGATATTTAAAAATGTTTTAATAAGGTTATTTTGGATAGCTCCACACTATTTTACTAAATGTTTAAGTAAATGAAGTTATTGTGGGTAGTTTTATGTTCAACTAAATTATGTTGATAAATGTTATAATAAATGTTATTCCATGACATTCTTCTTATTTGCTTAGATCATTCTATGATTATGATGATGAGAATTATGATATGATGAGATTAAATGAGATTAAAATACTTTTTTTTAGTATTCTGCCTTTCTCTCTTCTCTATTTTTTTTAACTTAATCTCACACATGCATATTCAAAATGCTAATATATCATAATTTGTATCGACGACCGTTTGGTGCGATGGTAGCGATCCTGGCTTTCGACGGTCCTGGGTTCGGATCCCGGAAGGGGCAGATGTTTGTGCGATGAATACGAGCATTTGTGTCAGAGTCATGGGTATTTATGTATATTTCTGTAAATATAACTTATTTATGTATGATATATAACTATCCATTATCCTAGTATCCATAACACAAGCCTTATAGTGCTTACTTTGGGCTAGGTTAATTGGTGTGAATGTAAGAAATATTATTATTATACATACTAGCGGCCCGTCCCGACTTCACACGGGTGGTCAAAATTCTTTAAATTTGTTCTATTATTAAGTATTTTTCCGTTAACGCCATCTAGCGTCCGGTAGACGAACTACTTGCGGTTAACGCGTTGCTATAGTAACGTTATTGATACAATGGAAAAAGAGCGGGAAAAGGGGCGGACAGACAAACACAAACCACTGTGATCTTAGATTATAGACTAGCGGCCCGTCCCGGCTTCGCACGGGTGGACAAAATTCTTTAATTTTATTAATAGAATTTTATTAAATATTTTTCCGTTAGCGCCATCTAGCGTCCGGTAGACGAACTATTTGCCGGTAACGCGTTGCTATGGTAACGCATATACAATGGTAAAAGAGCGAACAGACAAACAACAAATTTGTGATCTTAGATTATAGATTGCTATTAATAATAATCTTTTTATAATGACGCCTTTTTCCTCAGGGTTAGGCAGAGATAACAGATTTCCACTTTACACGATCCTGACATACATTTCACAAAAGCTCGTCGGTTGAGGGTACTTCTGACCTGGTCTTTTTAGGACATCTTTTATTTGGTCCCTAAAAGTCCACCTTGGTCTGCCTTTATCAACGTGCCCATGCATATTTGCATCATAAATTCGTTACTATAATGACTTACAATAACTTGGTAAGGCAAAGTTCCACTGCTTTCTCAATTGAGCTATTTATTAACGAAAAGTTTAATAAATTATTTTAATAGAAAAATACAAATTAATGTCGACCCGCAACCTTTGGAAGTCCGGTCCAATGCTCTCCCAATTGAGGTACCGAGCCTTGTGAACACCCGTCAAAATTTCTAATTTTACGCTGTAGGCCAGCGTTGTCTCATTAATGAGAGGAACATCCTCTCGTATTTGAAAGAAACATTTTTACAAATGTTTGGGCAAGCGATTAAGATGAAACAGCCATTTTTTTTTTTTCAGTGCTATATATGTTAGGAAAAGTGGAAAAAATATATAAAATTATAAAAACAGTGAAATAACACAAACTATAATAGTCATCTTTGTGGGTTACTATGCCGACGGTACCGTATCGAGCGGGCAGCGCTCTTGACCCGCTTCTGAGCAAGTAAACCGCCCCTTACCTGGAGTAGCCTATATCTGTAGCCCTTGCAGTGAAACTATATATAGACAAGCTTTTACAGGAAATTGTTATTTTACTTTATATTTCTTACTTTCACACCAAAGGTGACAGATAGACATACATATATGTTACATCTACGAGGCGTGTTTTTCAAGTAAGTACCGTTTTGAAATTAAAAAAAGACGTGCTAAGATATCTCAATAATTATATTTTTACATGAAAGCCTGTACCTTCATCTACTTTTCTACATGATTTCCGTCAATATTGAGGCACTTGTCATAACGTTGTACCAGTTTTTGAATGCCCTCATCATAAAAGTCTGCCGGCTGACTTTTTAACCACTGCATCACAACTGTTTTGACTTCGTCATCGTCTTGAAGACGCTGACCTCCCAGGTGTTTCTTCAAGTGCAGGAACAGATGGTAGTCACTGGGCGCCAGATCAGGGCTGTACGGAGGATGATCTAGAGTTTCCCATCGAAAAGATGTGATGAGATCTTTGATCTGGTTAGTCACATACGGACGGGCATTGTCATGCAGCAAAAAGATGCCCTTGCTCAACTTGCCACGTCTTTTGTTCTCGATTGAACGGCGCAGATTGTGCAAAGTCTTACAATAAGCTGCTGCATTGATTATCTCATTACGAGGCAGAAATTCCACAAGCGATACTCCTTCGCCGGCAGACTTTTATGAGGAGGGCATTCAAAAACTGGTATAACGTTATGACAAGTGCTTCAATATTTAAAACTAGATTAAGGTACAGGCTTTCATGTAAAAATAAAATTATTGAGATATTTTAGTACATCCTTTTTAAATTTAAAAACGGTACTTACTTAAAAAACACGCCTCGTATATGTAATATTTACAGAAATACATATATATGAATATCCATGACTAAAGTGCAAATGCTCGTGTTTTCATCACACAAACATTTGCCCCTTCAGTGATTCGAACCCAGGACCATCGGTGCGAATCGGTCGTCTCAATAATATTGATAATATTTCTTACTTTACAAATTATCCTAGCTCAAAGTAAGCACTATAAGGCTTTTATTGTGGATAATAGGGTAGGCGTTATTTCTCTAGTCACAGTTCATCATAGACAGAATTCATCGAGTAATACTGATTTATATAATATTTGCGTTATTTACCCATAGTACAACCTCCGATTCATTATCTCCGCAGATTTTTTCCGGTATTTTTTTATTAAAATGTATCATATAAGAAAGCTTAGAAAATGCAATACATCAAAAATATTTTTACTAGAAAAAATTCAACTTACTCAAGAGATGAAGCGAGGAGAAAAAATGTGTATTTCGCTTGGCTGTAAAGTTTTTAGCATCTCCTACCTTTGAAACCCTCGCTTCACTTAGGCTTCTATCTTTGAGCCACGAGAATAACGAGTGGTTCAATCCTAGAATCCCTCTCTGGCTTAAGTTTCAGTATAGGTAACTCGCGGCCGAATCTAAACTTTGCAGCCTTGTTTAAAAAAATAACTATTGAACGTGCCCGATTAAAATATTGTGAAGGTAGTTGAAAATATATGACGACTATTGCCTTAGTAATCCTGTGATCACTGCTCCTGTATTCGAAACGTCACGATTAAATATAAATTTTGCGCAAAAAACCCTTAATAAGTATTTTGATTTAAATATTTGTTTTTGTTGTTGAAGGTAGTTTACATCTAGACTGAAGCTTCCCCCGATGGTTACCCTTTATCTGGCAGACTCTTGTTGCGCTGAAAGTCACTTGGCATACTAATCAAAAGGCCTAAATTGACATACATTGCAGGTTAGGTTAGGTTGGGTATTTTTTTATTCATAACCAGCCAGCAAGCTATTTCAAATTATGCTAAAGAATTAGTATGCATTCTAAAATTATGAATTTTAAATTTCTGCGAAAAAGGTAAACCCTCCCCCTATAGCTGTTACCCATTTATTGGTCTATGGGATATGTATGGTATTTACTGATTACCTCCAGTATCATTACTTGCCTCGAGTTACTCTTAAAGAGTTATCTGGAATGTAGTCAAGTTTCTTTATTTTTTAAGAAACGAGCGGTCATATAAAATGATATTTTTTGAAGTGAAAACTTCTTTAGCGGCGTTGTGCAATTATTGGGATGGTTAAAAAAAATAAACCCGTCAGGACACGTGACCTGAACGAAAATTCGTAAGACGAAGGGAGAGTAGACCGCCGGCGCGGCGTAGGAAAGTAATGTCCCCCTCTCTTTCTACCGCGCGGCGAAAATGTATCCCTGCTCCTGCTATTTCATTTAAGCAGCATTTGCCTGCTATGTCATGTTAGTGTACGATAGCGCAATAAATGAATATTGTATTTTACCACATAAATGACAGTTGCATCGAGCCAAGACCCTATTCTTGCTGCTGCATACATGTTATACTACCTATGTTGACTGTGTGATGAAACTATTAATTTGATTTTGACTTCTAATATTTGAATAAAACATTTTTTTTACGGATTTTGAATATAATTTATTTATATTTAATCCTGTCGTTTCGACTCCTTTACAGCTGTGATAATAGGATGACTAAGTGCGAGGCCACACGAAGCGTTAGCAGTGCGGTGCGGCACCGCATCGTAATGAATTCGAGGTATAGGGTGCCACACGGGTGGTGCGGCGCCGCACCGCATCGCGGTGAACAGCATTGCGCTGCGGGCGCATTGCCCCTCCCCGCTTCGTCTCTCAGGTCCAAAGTCCGGCGCGCTTGCGGTGCGACGCCGCATAACGCGTCATCTGACATGGTATAGTGATTTGTATGCAGGATGACGCAGCGGCACCGCTCAGGCACCACACCGTTAACGCATCGTGTGGCCTCGCTCTAAGGCAACGGTCGTCGTCGTCGTATATTTTCTACTACCTTCACAATATTTTAATCAGGCACGTTCCTAGTTTTTAATTTTTTTTATACAAAAAAGTTGTTTTATTCCAAAGTGTAACGTGCGCGGATGTGAAATAACTAAATATGTATAATGTGTTTACAAATGGAATTAAACATATCCATCCATCCATCTATCCATCAATAGAGTATGTCAGAAACAACAATAAAAGGAAGCTATTAATTAACGAACTCAATTTAAATACTCTTAACTTTGGGCTTCATCATCGTGTTTTTTTGAAACCATCGTCAGAATCTGCTAAAAGGCTGTAGCTTAATTACGGTTTTGTAATAGTTACCTCTCATTTAACGGAAGAGGGAAACAATGAGGTTGGCATGTCTGACAAGACAAAAACTCCAGTCTCTTTCTTTAGATAAAAAAAAAGTATTTTTAGTAAAGAAAGTAAAAACACAATAATAAGTAACATATAAGTGAACAAAATGTTAACATTGTCAAACAGCTAAATTATAGTTTTCATTACCAAGTATTAAATACATGTTTTCTAGTGTTTACAGTTCAACAAAAAATATCCATACAAATACATATTTGCATTATAAAGTTTACAGGCGCGCTTCATAAACTTATTTTTGTAGTAACACAATAATACAATAATAATATTTCTTACAATCACATCAATTCCCCTCGCCCAAAGTAAGCACTTTAAGGCTTGTGGGTAATTTTTTGACCCTTTTGAAAAAGGCTGGGTACATAAAAAAGGTCGATATTTGGGTGCCACACGAGCTCACTGAAAGAAACCTAATGAACCGTGTACTCATTTGTGATTTTTTATTGAGACGTAATGAAACCGAACCGTTTTTGAAGAGATTGATAACTGGTGTTGAAAAGTGGATCACTATAAAGTGCGAAGAAACTTTTTCCCCAACCTATTATAAGCTTTCCTTGGTAAGCATACAACAGCTAAACAAAGTTTCATCCTAATCTGATCAATGGTTTCGAAAGGCATAGTGAACAAACATACAAACATTGGTTTTTATTTATATAAAAATTATTGTGAGCAACCAAATGCAATTCCATATAATATTAAATAATTATAAATGTAAATACAATATGTACACTCGACAACACATTAAATTATACCGAAGTAGGTACTGTTCGGTGAACACTCATTTCGCCGAATAATGTAATTTTGGTTTTTCAGTATTTTCCAACTCTCCGGATAGATGTAGTTTAAAATAAAAACGGTCTATATCTGAGTTAAATTTCATTTTTCATATAAAAAATGACATTCTAAGGGTTAAGTTTATTTGATATTATAATAATTCGACTATAAGTTATAATTATTATCGTAAAATTGACAAAATAATTGAATAGATAAAATTGTATTAGGTTCTTGTTTTAATAATTTTCTACCATCTTTAAATGTACCACATTCTTTTTAAATAAATTCATTTCCATTCCATGATACGGTAAATCATAAAAAAATGATCCGTTTTGGTTACGGATACACTTTATCGCTATTGGTATACGAGCGAACTCTACAATCAATCTATCAATGCACCATCCGTAATATAGAGTGCTTACTCTTACTTATTTTAATAACTTATTGGATACATACAATACATTATATACATTAATCTTGATCGTGAAATTTAAAACATAAGCGTTCGGCGAAGAAAACTCCAGTAAACAGTTCGGAATTTCGACGACCGTTTGATGCAACAGTCGATTCCCGGAAGAGGTAATTTTTTTTTTTTTTTTTACTTAGAATGGGTTTGGTCTTAATCCCAATCAAGCCCGGAGGCCGAGACAGGATCCACGATGGAACGCGCTAACCCAGAAGGTGCCTACTCATTCTGGCTTTGAAAATGGACGGGTTATAAGTACTCGGAAATACAAACGCAAGGAGGGATTTCCACTCCTTTGCTGGGCGTATTATGTTTGTGTGGTAATACGAACATGCATAATACACGTATGTTTATCTGTTACCCTAGTATCCATAACACAAGCCTTACAGTACTTACTTTGGGCTAGGCAAATTGGAATAAATGAAAGAAATATTTTTTTTATATATGAAAATATTGAAAATAACATTTTCTAATCCAACATCAAAACTGGAATTCTATATGTACATTACAAGTACATCCTTTTCCGGTTTGTGGGCAGGTAAGCGAACTCACTAACTGAGCGGACTTTTTATGGATCGGGTAATACAATATTAGCTTTATGAAGCTACTTCACTTTGAGAGTTCGTTAAAAATGGAGTACTCATAATATTTCATATCGAATGTTGGCTACTTTTATAACAGGGAAAAGCATTTCTTATATTTTATTTACATCAACGTCTAATCAATTCAATCTGTGTGATTCTATGGAATTAATTAACTTTGTATAGAAATTGACTGCAAAGTTTGGTTATTCTAACTTTTTGAAGTTATAAAATCTTAATTTAGTTAATATTATTAAGTTGCTGATAGATGTGCATATATATTTATAGAAATATATAATATACCCATGACTCAGGTACAAATGCTCGTATTCATCACACAAACATCTGCCCCTACCTCTCGAGTCGTCGTTGAGCATATAAGAGTGGGAAAAATCTATATAAAGTATATATAAGGTAAATACTGTAGACCTTAAAAACTTCTCTTTCAGTCTTAACTATGAGGTTTGAGTCTTTTTTTATATCCCGCATATAGCCTTACGATTTATGAGTCTTTTGAGTTCTTTCTTCAAGTCTTTTCACTCAATTCAAACCACTAGATCTATTTTTGAGACTCGTGCTCTTTAAATTCTCTGAAAGCTTATTGACTTTTGAGCTTTAAAGGAGAGTGCGATTTAATAGACATAAAACTCATTGATGTCGGCTGTGGTGTAATAATGCTAATATTTTTATTATTTTGTTTATATTGCTTATATGCCTTAACGAATTTTCATCGCTATAAACATTCAGTTGAGATAAAAGTACTAATGGATTTTGCTCTACAACTTGCTTTTGTTTCCAATTAATATATAATATATATATAAAGCCACGGTGTCCTTATCAGGATGGTCCATTTTTTTATTATAGGCGCGAGTTGTAGGGAGAGGAGACGGTATTTCAATTAAATAACGACTTAGATAATTATAATAATTGTTATTAAATCAATTACACTTGCCCGTTACAAATTTCAACAAAGGATGCTACTGATAGATATCGATTCAAATTAACGTCCACCAAGCACGTGGAAGCGTGCGCGCTCCACAACGACTCAATCCGAACTGACACTTTGTCAAGATGGCCGCCTGTCCAGTGCTTGGTGTTCGTTCATTCGTTCTGTAGTTTAAAGCAATCAACTATAGACGGCGCTGTTCACGATAATTTGTCTATGCGCCGTCATATATATATGTGACTGATTCTATAATATTGACCTTGTTTGGAGCCCTGTTCCTTGGTAGAGCTTAATAAAACTTAAGTTTAATAAATAGTGATTAAAGCTAAGTTAAAAAAAGTTATTTGTGTGGTATACAGTAAAACAAAGTGTTACTTAATAATATCTTTCCTTCATTTATCCAGTAAATATTTCACCCACCTTACTAGAGACAACAAATTACAAATAACATGCTGACGTTACAAATACTGTGCTAACCACAGTAGAACTTCAAACTTCTTTACATAATGTCAATGACAAAATTGGGAATATTCTGAAAGGGGTATCCATCAATTCCCATCAATTCCCTTCAAAACGCCCATGGGGACTTGTCAAATATATTATACATAAGTAGCGAGTATACCCTTTCAAGTAGCGAGTGAGTACAAAATAGCTTGTGACTATGCATAATTACGAGTATTCTCCTGCTACACAATTTAAACTTTTGGCTTAATATTTTTTCTTCGTTTCCTCTTCTCTACTCATTTTATGAATTTTGAACTTTTAATGATATCTTATATGATAAACTGTAATAGAAAAAATCTACTTTTCTCACAAGCCATTCATTGAGACAGTCAATTGTGCTCCGCAAATAAAAACATAAACAAGTGCAAAAGTGCTAAATTATAGTGTTTCAACGCAAAATTAACCTTATTAGACTATACAAAACAATATTATAAAGTAGTAACTGTATAAAACACATTCGTTCCGCAAATACTATTGCAAATAAGTGAACTTACTTACCTTAGCTCCGTATATAATTTCATGAAATTTATCTGAAATTTGCTTTAAATCGCTTCCAAGTGTTCAAAAGTATAGTTGACTCAAACAGGATTGTACGAAATCGTTATTGGGATTTTTCGACGGCTGTGAAACGAACAATTCTTCAAAGAATTATAACAAGATAAGTCTGCATTATTTACTTTCATATTCATAAAACGAAAAAAACATAGATACCCGCAAAGACATCAACAAATAAATATCAAAATCAACTGACAGTTACAACATCGATTTTGACAAGCGTCAACAGTTGGTAAAGTGTTGCCACTCTAAAAAATTTACCCTAATTACGGATATTCTCCAGAAAGTTGGTTTACACAACGTGAACTAATGAAATCAGTTAATTGCAACCCAATCATTGTATACAGGCGCTTGTAGTAGAATTTAAATATAAAAGGATGTCATCTTCTAAGACAAAGTCTTCGGAACTACAAAATCATTCCATATGCGTTTGTAAACAAATTATTAAACGCAAATCATTTATAACGTGTAGGTTGTGTAAAATTAAATTCCACTTAGACTGCGCCAACGTTTCTGAGAAAAGATTTCTGCTTATGACCCGAGAAAATAAACTTAACTGGAGATGTGATACCTGTAGCATGAAGAATAAACATATTAACAAAAATAATAAAACAAGTACCCCAATAAAACCTGTCACTGAGCTAATCTTAGATGAAAGTGTCAGCGTTCAGTCTCCATTAGATAATATAACAAAAAGAATACCTAAAATAGCCAAAAAAATGTCATTTTGCAGTGCAGATATTAAAAATGACTCCTTAAGTATTAATGACACTTTGTTATCAAACCAATCAATTTTGAGGATCTTTCTACACGAGACAATGAAAGTATTTCTGAATTAAAGGTAATCCTTTGGTCCTTTTTGGTCTTTAATTAATTTGGTCCTTTTCCAATCTGCCCTATTCCATTGTTTAAGTATATTAAAGAATTCTAATGTGCTGTTTGGACGTATAAATAGAAATGTATATTATAATAAAATAAATTAAAAAGAAATGTTGCAGGTGATAAGTTCAAATATTAATAATTTCCTATATTCTGAATTGTACTATTTAAGAAATAATAAATTAGATAAGAACAATGCATGCAGAACACTGATGATGGATATAATTTTGTTAAGTTATAAAAATAGAGTGACTCAAGTAAATAACGACAAGAATTTCACAGATAGTCATGTACAGACTGAAAGTGGGTTTTTTCATGCCTAAACAATTGAATAAGAAGAGAGATGTTTTAATGACAACTAATAATGAGACCAATTACAGTGGGTCTTCTAAATATTTGTATATCTATCACCAGAATGTGTGGTGTTAGCACTAAAAAACATGAAATAGATTTTTATTTGAATGAAAATGTTAATATTAGACCACACTATGTTTGCTTTATAGAACACTTTCTTAACAGTAAAAATGTCGATTTCTTGACCTTGACAAATTATAAATTAGTTTCGCATAATACCAGAAAAAATATGAAAAGAGGTGGTAGTCGTATACTTAGTTTAGTGAATGTAAAAGTGAGCCTTTATTGATCTGTAATAAATTGTACAAAAGAGAATTCTTTGAGATATGTGGTCTGAAAGACATCGATTCTAATTTGTGTATTTTTTGTATATATAGAAATGATAAAAAGAATTTTTTTGACGATTTTATAATACAATTAATTGGAAAGGTTATTGGAATGTTTTTTTGACAAGAAGTGCTTGATATGTGGTGATTTTAATGTGGACATACTGACCGACGATAAATATAAAACTGAATTTTTAAATCTGTTAACGCGTTACTACTTTAGACCGTTAGTTTCCTCAATCACATATGTAAGCGGAGAAGCGAAATCGTGTCTTGATAACTTTCTAACGAATATACCTGAAACTGATGTTGCTTCTACTGAAATTGACCATAATGGTCTTTCAGACGGTCACGCAGGACTTTTCTGTAAGATACATTTACCTGACTCTAAACAAAATAAAAAAAAGTTTATAATAAAACGACAAAGAATATTTAATAAAGTAAATAACGACAAATTTAGACAAAATATTATAGATAATGATTTGACTGAAACTGGCATTAACACATTTTTAAATAAGTTATATCATATTTTTGATAAGAGTTTTAAGAAGGTAAACCGTAAATTCAAAATAATCAGAGAAAATAAAATAAAATGGCTCACAAGAGGTATTAGAACTGCTAGTAAAATGAAGCGCTTCATAATATCAGCACATAAAGCCACATGTGATCAAAACTTTTTGGAGTACAGAAATAACTATATTCACATTTATAGACGTGTAGTTAGACATGCACGAAAATTAGCAGTACAAGCTGAAATAAGAGAGGCTAAGATTTCTACGAAGGCTATATGGGGTGTTGTCAATAAACATAGAAATAAAATGGTTTCTCATCAAGCAGAAAAAATTTGCCTTAAAGTTAATAATAGAATAGTTTCCAAACCTAAAGAAGTAGTAAACATTTTTTCCACGAAATTTGAAATCATTGATGAAATTGATGTAGATGATAATAATAAAGAAGGAGCTGTGTTGTTTTTGAAAGAGAATACACAATCTATTTGCAACAATATTCAATGGAAAAGTATAAGGGTCATACACAAAAAGGGGGAAAAAAGTGTTCAGGCTCCTTAAATCTAATTTGAAAATATTTTTTACGGCGAAGTGTTCTAATTTTATTTTTTGATGTTAAATACTAATATGTTTTGGACACAGTTTGCATCTTAGACATATCATTAAATTTTTTTTTATCATTAAAAACAGATAATATCTCCTCCTGTAGACTGTTCGGATGCCGAATGTAAAAATTAGAAAGATAATTAAAAATATATTTAAATGCTTTTGGAACTTTTATTACATTACATGTAACTGTTGTATAAAGTAGTATATGATCCAGTTTAAGAGCAAAAATCTACGGCTATTGTTTAGGACTTATAACTTTTACAAATGTTGTTCACAGATTGTTGGTCCCCTCATGTGGACGCATTAACCAGCTAAAATATTACGTGAGTTGAACGCATCGTAAACCTTTGCTTTTTTGTGTTGGCAGCACTGCATTCCCTGCCATTTGTACGTGCGTGAATTTGACAGCAAGTCCGTGAGTCATTACAAAAAAAAGTTTTATTACATTACACGGGTTTTTCGTCGAGATCAGTGAGTCTTTCCTGTGCAAAGTGTACTTGGGTAAGTACTGTTTGAAAAAAAACAAAATTATTGAGGCGCTATGCGTGTTTGGAACCGCTATACATATATTGATTACGTTGTCTTCTAACCTCAAAAATGAGCCCGCTCTCTTGAATTTATAACTGACATATCCCTTCTGTAGACATCTTTTCAGTAGACAGGCTGTCTACAGAAAGGATGTATGTCAACAGAAGTGACGTTGCATAGAATATATTTTATCTATTGGAAAAGCTGATGAAAGAAAGACTAATGGCACATTTAAATTCCAATAATGTTATAAGTGGGAAACAGTTTGGATACCAAGCAAATATAGGCACTAGTGAAGCAGTTATTACTCTTATTGACGATGTATTGACAAATTTAAATAATAAATATAAAGTTGCAGGAATATTCTTAGACCTGAGTACAGCTTTCGACTTGGTTGATCATAGAATTCTATTACATAAACTTTTTCATTATGGAATTAGAGGCAACACACTAAAACTCTTTAAGTCATATTTAGAGAACAGGTATCAATTTTTTGAACTCAAAAACACTGAATTGGGGTGGGAGAAGCCGTGTAAATCAAAATTGACCAAAATTAAAAAGGGCGTTCCTCAAGGATCAATCTTGGGACCAATTTTGTTTATATTATATATAAATGACCTTGCTGATTATATGAATAAAAATGTGCAGGATATTAAATTAACGGTTTTTGCTGATGATACGAACGCAATTATTACGGCTGATAACACAAATACTTTGTCAATAAAAACCAGTAGCGCACTTACAGCCTTCCAAAAATGGTTTGACGCTAACAATCTAATCTTGAATACTAGTAAGACAAAATTAATGCTATTTAGACTTACAGCAAGAGCAAAGGAATCTCTGGAAATAAATTTAAGTAATTCAAAACTCGCCACAGTGGAATCCACAAAATTCTTAGGAATTCATATTGACTCCTATTTAAGTTGGAAAGAAGAATTACAGAAAATTAATAGCAGAATTAGTTCAGCCTGTTATGCCCTACGAAGCATGCGTGAGGAAATTACTCTAAATCAACTTAAGACTGTATATTTTGCACTGGTCGAGTCGCACCTTCAGTATAGTATAATGTTTTGGGGGAATAGTTATGCTTATAATATTAGACAAGCCTTTGTTTTGCAGAAAAGGGCCACACGGACTGTGGTCCGCATTCCTCAATGGGAATCGTGCAAAGAACACTTCAGTAAGCTGGGTATATTAACAGTCCCGAGTTTATATATTTATGTAGTGCTTGTTCACCTTGTAAAATGGCCAGATCAGTATGAAACTCCAGAGCAAAGAGTAATAAGACTGGAAACTCGGCGAAAGAACATTCAGTCAACTATCATTCCTAAATTTAAAGTCGTTGAGCACAGTGTGAGACATCAGGCTGTGAGAATGTTTAATTGTCTTCCCAACCGACTGAAATCTATACATAATGTTAATCTCTTTAAAAAGCAACTAAAGTGCTTCTTGTTAGAAAAATGCTTTTATGATATTAAAGAATTTTATGGCTATATTTAAATAATGAATAATTATTATATAAATGATATTTTAGTAATTATATAGACTTAATTTTAAGATAATTTGACATTAATTTATTCAATTTTTTGACATTACATTGTTTATAATTTCATTACTATTGCCAAGGTTATTATATCACTATTAAATTACATCATCATCATCAGTTTCCCATACAATTGTTATTGTTTAAGAAACAAACAAAATAAATAAAAAATAAAATAAATAAATAAAATCAATAGCGAAATTAAAACAAAACTTGAAAGTGCTCACGCCGAAATAGAAAACCTTACCATGGAAAAAAACACTCTGCAGAAATTAGTATCTGAGCAACGTCGGAAAATTGAGATGTTGTTAAAAATATGTTCTTTAACAAACATTAATGAAATAAATAACTTTAATGATGCAGGTAGTGACGAAATTCAGATACCTCAAACTGTACCAGATTCTCAATCGAATTTAGAAAATAGTATTTTATGGGAGAACAGAAAGAAAATGATATCTAACACTTTAGTAAATGATCCTGAGTCAAATACGCCAAAAATAACAATAATAGGTACTCAGCAATGTGTTGGGTTAGCGGCTGCCCTAATTGATTCCAGGATTGATTCGAAATACGCAACACACGAGATCTACGCATGTACCAAACCATATGCAACAACTGAAGAAGTCCTGAAAAATTGCAATAATATACTTAAAGAAGCTGATAAAGTGGTTATTTGTGTGGGTGAAAATGACACTAATATAATAAATATATATTGGCAGAATTATGTGTTGTCCTAAAAAAATTTAAAAACTGTAATGTTTTAATTCTTAATGTTTTAAATAATAATTATTTGAATGAAAATAAGATAAACAATAATATTAAATTGTTGTGTAAAAATTATAATAACTGTCACTTTATAGAAAATAACACTGAGAGTATAAATAGACTTGACGATACTGGTAGAAAAATTAACTTCATTGTAGATTGCCTAGATTATGACCGAATTTTCCTGAATTATGCTTCATTAAGAAAAGTCTACAAATAAGCAAGCATAGACGATTCGATGTCCCTCGATGCAAGTCCAGACATATACAGAAAACAATCACCGATTATTTTTCAAATATTAATGTTGAGAAAGGCATCATTAAAATTCCTAATATGAAACAAAAATCCATCTTGGACTACTTTTTTAAACGACCTAATGCGTGTTTATTGGCTTCAAAACCTCTAGAGCAGGAGAATTCTAATGATCTGTTTTTTCGAGCAGCCCACTAGTGAACATTTATTAACAGTTTTACATCAGAATATAGCAGGTATCTTGAGTAAAAAGGATCTTGTAGAAATTACTCTTCAGGAGCTGTCTAACTCAGGTAAGAAAGATGTCGATATCTTGTGCTTGTCGGAAACTTTCTTGAAACATGGAGATGAACCTAATCTTCGCCTTAATGGCTATCAGCTGGCAAGTTGGTACTCTAGAACTAAGCAAAGACGCGGTGGTGTTTGCATATTGTGTCGAGATTATTTGAACTTTAAAGTATTACCTTATCTGTCAGACTTCAACTCAGATTATACATTTGAGTCGTGTGGAATTGAAATTCTAGAATATAAATGTATCATCATTTGTTTATATAGAGTCCCAAAAAGTAACCCTATTATCCTTCTAGAAAAGCTTGAGTTATTAATGACAAAACTAAAAAGAAAAACTAAATATAGAATCGTTATCACCGGTGATTTCAACATCGATATTTTAACACCATCTAACACAGTGGTGAATTTTACTAGATTGGTGAAAAATTATAATTACATAATGCACATTAAGCAACCCACAAGACTAAAGTCATGTATTGATCAAATATTAAGTAATGTTCCGAACGCAAAAGTTGAAGTCTTACCATTGTATCTCTCTGACCACAATACGGCGCAACTACTCGCAATACCGATTGCAAATAAACACATACCTCCTCGATTTATTAACGTATATAAGCGTGATTTCAATGCAGAAAATACAAAAAAAATTTGCGATTGCATTAATAGTTTATCGTGGTCGGAGGTCCTTCAGACAACTGATACTAATGAAGCATTTAACATGTTTCACGACACTTTGAAATTATTTTTTGACTTATGTTTCCCTTTTTATATTATTAAGATTAAAACAGGTGCAAAGCCTCAACGGTGGATAACAAAAGGTATTAAAATTGGAGCAAAAGTAAAGCGAACGTTAAGGTATCAATACTACAGAAAATGATCTCTACGGAATAAAAACACGTATAAGAACTATACAAAAATTTACAAGCAATGTATTATAGCGTCCCACAAAATCAATAATGCCAAATTTTTGATAAATGCCAAAAACATTGGGTTAGCGTCATGGCAAGTTATAAAATCTAATACTAGTGGAATAAATACAAATAGTTATAATAATAATTGCATTAATGAAATAAAACAAAACGACATATTTTATGATAATCCAATTGACATTGCTAATTTATTTAATAACCATTTAATTAATAATCATCTTGAAAATAAAAAATCCATTAATATTATCACTGAGGGTATTCATTGTGTTGAGCAGAGTATGTTTTTATTTCCAGCCACTAATGAAGAAATTTCTGATACTATTAAAAGTCTTAGAGGTACTTCTGCTGTAGGGTTTGATCAAATTCCTACAAAATTAATTAAATCATGCTCGAAATATCTTACTCCAGTACTCACTTACTTGATTAATCTGTCGTTTCTTAATGGTGAATTTCCGGACCGACTTAAGTTATCAACGATCAAACCATTGTATAAAAAGGGTAGCAGACTTGATATGAATAGTTTTAGACCTATTTCGCTTATGTCGATTTTATCAAAAATACCTGAAAAAGTAATGTCAAACAGAATTCTGTCTTTTTTAAATAAATTCAACATAATTAATACAAATCAATATGGATTTCAAAAAGAAAAATCCACAACACTAGCAGCTTTTATGTTAATGAGAAAAGTAATAGAAAATGTAAACAAAAGGATACCAACTACTTCTTCGATATAAGTAAAGCATTTGATTGCGTTTCCCACGAAACACTATTGAAAAAATGCGAATTGTATGGATTGCGTGGGCAAACTTATGATTGGATAAAAAGTTACTTATCAAATCGAAAACAATACGTTGAGATAACATCTATTGATAAAAATATGAAAATAAACCTAACTCAATCGAATACAAATGTAAATAAGTTAGGCGTGCCACAGGGCAGCATACTGGGACCACTTTTGTTCCTCCTATATGTGAATGACTTGCCAAATTACACAAAGTATCATTGTACTCTTTTTGCAGATGACATTTCGTTAGTCATTCCCAAAGATCCACTATCAGATTATCAGAATGATGTAAATCAGGCAATTGCTAATATAGTTCAATGGATGGAAAATAATAATTTAAGAGTCAACATTGACAAAACAAAATGCATTCAGTTCAGAAATCGAGGTGGTGCTATCCAGAATCTTGAGCTAAAATGCAATAGTCAAAATATTAAAATAGTTAGTGAAACAATGTTTTTGGGTTTAATGCTAGACTATTGTTGCTCTTGGAAGGGTCATATCGATAAGGTTTGCTCGAAAATAAATCGTTTCGCATATGCGCTATGGCGCCTTACTAAAGTTACTAATAAACAAACTGCCCTTAAAGCGTATCATGGATATGTTATGTCGAATTTGCGATATGGACTTGTACTATGGGGCAATTCGGTAAACATCAATCGAGCATTTATAGCCCAGAAGCAATGTGTTCGTGCAATCTGCGATGTGCCACCAATGACGTCCTGCAGACCTCTTTTCATGGAAATGAAATTATTGAGTCTTCCAAGCTTATATATTTTCGAGGCTGCAACCTTTGTTAAAACTCATATGAGTCTATTCTCGACAAAAAAGCAGGCTTGCAATTTTAATATGCATATCCAAATAAATTGATATTGCCAAACATTAGAACG
Organism: Calamotropha paludella; assembly: GCA_927399485.1. Classification (NCBI taxonomy): domain Eukaryota; kingdom Metazoa; phylum Arthropoda; class Insecta; order Lepidoptera; family Crambidae; genus Calamotropha; species Calamotropha paludella. The sequence goes on along the minus strand of OV656817.1, from coordinate 23,187,155 downwards.
GATATATGTAAGAGAAACTCGTATGCTATGTGTGTTGAAATATTTAACAACTTGCCCAAAATTTTGCAGAATTTGCCTGTGAAAAAATTTAAGTGCAAATTACATGAATGGCTTCAGAAAATGTGTTTTTATAATGTTAAGGACTATTTAGATAAGAGAAATAATATTTAATTTATATATTGACATTCTAATATACTTATTCGTTATTATTTTATTGGTTACAAGACTGTTATCGTCCATTATTTAAACTAATTGGCCAAATAATATTGTGTACCTAGACTAAGTTAAATTGAAAACTGTGAAATTGGTATAAAGTGACGGTTAATTTTAATTTTAAAGTATTCTAATAGTATTCATTAACTATCTTTAATTAATATAACTTTGTAAATTAAAATAAACACAAAAAATTTGCATGCTACATGTAGCGAAATGTGTCTGTGCTATTTAATATTGTATACCATAATGTATTAAACCGCATTTCAGGCAAATAAATATATTATCTTATCTTATCTAAGTTATTCTCAGGCGGGACCCGAACCCGCAACCTTTGGATGTCCGGTCCATTACTCTCCCAGTTAAGTTACCGAGCATTGTGAGCACAAGTCGAAATTTACTAGTACTTTTTACTTTTTTACGGTGTAGGCCAGTGTTTCTTTTATTTTTTCTATTAAAATTGTAAACTTATTTGTTAATCATTGCGACTTTGCATGTTTTATCTTAAATAACAATAATATTTCTTATATTCATATCAATCAGCCTAGTCCAAATTAAGCACTATAAATCTGTGGTATGGGTATTAGGGTAACAGATAAGCAGACACATATGATACACAGAGACTCAGGTACAAATGCCCGTATTCATCACACAAGTATTTGTCCCTTACGGATCTCAAACCCAGGACTGTCGGTACGAAAGACAGGATCCCTACCCTACCGCCAAACGGTCATCAAACGTCGCTTATAAAGTAGAGGTATAGGTAACATATACTAGGATGCATAACAACCTTATTCAATACTTGCTTACTCGGTCATGCATCGCTGTGGCTCAGTTTTTATAATCTTCATAAAAAAACATTTAGGTTATAAATTAAAATGAAACCTATTTTATGCCCTAAGTTGGAAAAGATCCAGCGAAATTAAAAAGAAATCATAGAAATTGGTTGAGTAGTTTCTGAATTCATTGCGGTCAAACAAACACAAAATGTTTAAATATATTGATATAATTTTTTTACTTTCATAGTCAGTAACATTAGTAAACGGGATTTTTAAAGTGTTTTATTTTTTATTTTTGAGAGTATTTTGGTGCGATTACAATCGCCATCATGACGAACTAATTGCATTTTTTGCGGGTCGGTGTTATGGGCAGATGTGTCGATCTACCCTGCATCGTACTTCTTAATTACAATGGGTATCGGTACCATTATCTGTAAACTCACTAATCACTAGGCTTTAGTGCGAGTTTGCGTATTCGATACTGGTTATCGAGCGCGTTACTGATTTCTATAAAGATTCGTAGTTCCTGATGGTTACCGGAAGGTTAGGGATGCTTTTACAACTAGGTTGATGCATTCGTTAAGCATAAAGCTTCGCTAGCATCATATATTGGAGCGGATCGTAATACTAAAAAAAATAAACAAAATCAGTAATGTTTAGTAAATTTTAAAATTCCATATGAATGAAAACTTTCAAAGAGCGCGCGGTTTTTGTTTCAATGGGAAATCCCATAGAGCCAATGATTTTTGGCCATAACTTTTTTATTTTTGTGAATTTCGAAATTCAGGTCCGTTACAATCTTCAAAACTCCGTTCAAAACTCCGACAATATCTGGCTCTAAATGTGTTGATTCGATTCCACACAAAAATTATTAAAATCGATTAAGAACTCGGGAAGTTATGGCGTGACAGTCATTGCTTTATTGAAGCTGATCCTTGGGAGTTCCGCTCCAAAAATCCATATCAATATATTACGCAGACGATATCGAGTATCGAAGCGTAAACTCTCACTAAGGCTTCTGTTCACGACACACGACACTCACTTTTTTGCCGCAAAACAGAACTTTTTGCGTTATGTTGTTTTTAAACAAAGGGACTACAGAATTCCAGATATTCCACAGTGTAAACGCGTCTTCACGATTGAAATAGTTATATTGAGATAATCTGTAAATTATTTGAACAAAAAAGTAGTCGGTTTGTTATGTTATTGGTGATAACAAAAAATAATTTTTCTTAAGCTCAGTGTGCTTTGGAAGTCATTATAAGTCATGTTGCCAGCTGATTCATCCAACTAATCCGCACTGATCTGGTGAGTTAAAACCTATCTTTTAATAAGTCATTTTTTATTAATGACTTCAACCGTTGCTCTCTTAAGCTCTAATGATAGCATATGCTGTCGATTCTTCCGCTGTCTGTTTCATTCGTTATTACATTAGAGTTAAGGCTTAATTTGCACTGTAGATTTTTGTAAAGCGTGACTGATTCTTCTTTCATGCATACCACGGACTATAAAGGACCAAGATTTGTAGACAAATGATTATAATTTTCCTGACAAATACAATATAGGGGTCTTCAAGTAACGAGTGAATAGGTCACTAACCTTCTAGGTCAGCACGTCACATCCTAGATCGCTTCGTCACTTACCGTCAGGCGACCACGATGTGAGTTTTGGCGCCAAATTTCATTAGTGTAATCTCAATGGTTTGGCTGTGATCAGCTTTTGTATTTTTCTTTCGGTGATTACTCCTCCATGGTATGTCCGATTTCAAAACATTTTTTGCACATTATTCACAACCACGATGTGAGTTTTGGCGCCAAATTTCATCAATGTAGGATCAGCGGTTTGGCTGTGATCAGCTTTTGAATTTTTCTTTCAGTGATTATTTCTCCATGGTAAAGTCTATATGTTTTTTATATAGCCTATGTCTGTCAGGTTATAATCATGTATGTTCATGCCAAAATTCGTTCGAATCGGTTGAACCATTAAGTAGCAGGAGGGAGACAAGCGAAATTTGTGTGTTGCCTAAAAGAGAGCTTCGCTCAATAAAACATCATAAGAGCATGTTCACTAAGCATGAAATATTTTTCGCATATTAAATTTATCCTAGTACTAGTTTATTTTACTAATTTACTTATGACCGATTTTGTGACAATACAGGGGCTCAAAAATCTTTAAAGGTGTTTTTTCAACAATTATCTTTTTCGAATTGTGCCCCTATAGTATTAAAGCTGCGATATATTTTGCTATATTCAATGCTATCTTATGTGATAAATTATTTTAATATAAAAATACTAGAAAAATCTACTCACATATTTATTTATTCGATCAAAGTCGATTCATTCTAGTATTTTGCTATTAATAACACAATATTATTAAAAGATTTTTTGTGTCTGTTCTCTAGATTTTATCTGTGATTAACGCAACATTAATTTATCATTTGAAACGCGTAGGTGCGAAAAATGTAATTAGGTTAGCACGGTGATTGATGGCATGTGTATGATGGTGGTAAAACTGTTATTATAACAGTATTATACTCATATCAGAGCTTAAGTTTTTGTGCCTACATATCTATTTAAGGGTTTAATCAAAAAGCTGTCTTCAAAACGCCTTTCTTTATAGAACTTAGTGAAAAAAAAATGCTTAACGAAACATGTTTATAAAAAGTGTAGGTACATGAAATTAATTAATTTTATTTATATGAAAATTCCGTAACACAGTGTTTAACCGCGATGAACTTAGAAAGTACTCAACCGATATTGATGTCTTTTTTCATTTTCCGTGATTTGTTGCGACTTAGGACATGAGATAGATTCATAGCCAGCGTCTCAGTCGCTCAGCGGTCACTTGCCCGGATAGAGAAAGGTGGCAGATTCGAATCCTATACAGTATATATATATATATATATATATATATATATATATATATTTTAAAACTTACAAAATCAATTACTTTTTTGCTGATGTTAGTTGGTTAAAATGCTTTTTTTCTCCCCCATTCCAAGGGACGGTAATGGTCATTGGGTACATTTTTATTGCGAATTTTTTTATACATAAATGGAGTACCGTGAACCATATGTCAAACAAGTCACTTTATAGGGCTAAGTGGCACTTGAAACCCTTTCATAATATGAGCTTTCAACGTTGATATTTGTTTTCGTACTCTGTTAAAAGGGCATAAAGACCACATTACTTTGGCTGTGATCACGAAATTACTTTGTTTTTTTATATGGCTGTTATAAAAGGTTTTATTGGGATTATAGAGGCAGTTTCGAGTTGCTGTGACCCTAATACTTCCATATTAGAGTTATTTTCAAGGAAAATGGAATTTCCTTAAACGGTTTCTTTTATTTGCAAATGTTTTTTGTGGCTAAGGCTAAGGTATTTTTAACGTTGGAATATTTGAATGAAAACCGTTAAGAAATTAATAACGTTGTTTCAGTTTAATTCATAAATGAATCTGTCATTTTTTATAATTTTATCAATGTTTTAGTGTATTACAATGTAACTGTTTGCCTGAATCTGTGTTTCCAGACAAATACAGTTTAGGGGTCTTCAGGTCATGGGCGAATAGGTATCTTCTAGGCAGGCGCGTCACATCCTAGATCGCATCGTCACTTACCATCAGGCGAGATAGTGGTCAAGCGCAAGCCTAATTTTTCATTTATTTAACATAATGAAACGGACTTAAAAATAAAAATTCTTACATTTACCGAAGCATAAAAAAGTAAAAATTACTAGAAGATTTCGACGGCTATTCACAAGGCTCGGTAAATCAATTGCATTGGATAGAACATACAACGGTTGCAGGTTCTAATCCCACCTAAGAATGTCTTGTGAGCCGAGTTGATTTTTTCTAGTATTTTAGTACAAAATTGTAAATGTCGTTACTTCTGCTAAAGCAACGACATTTACGTGTCTAAATAAATAAATAAAACACGAAGTGATATCGATTCAGCTTATGAATCCAACGGGGTTCTTAAAGCCTCACCCCAAAGAGATGCTTAAAACAGCATCCACCGATCGTGAGAGCCGAAATGATGCCTGCCGGAGTCCATGGTGGTAATTACCATTACTGAACTAATCCATGGCAGAATTAACGATCAAACACGAGATTTTAGTGAACTCCAAACCTTTACTGGCTCGAGTAGGGGATTGGAGAAGTGTCCCATATAGGCACCGTCCACCCGTAGCGAAGTATGCATAATGCATTTTTCGAGGGTATCATAAGAGGGATCTAGAGGACTCTAGAGGATGGGCAGCAGCATCCTATCGCGTATCATGACATCACACTAAAATCGACAACCCGTCGGCAAGCGTGGCGATTATTACAGAAAATCCCTCATCATAAATAAACCTATAGCACGGCCCCTCTATCCCGGACTATGGTAGCATCACGGTAACGGTGGAGCAGGGGGTGCGAAGAATCCCCGGCGTATGTCAGGCTACCAGTCCCAACGACACATTTTAAGAACTAGAATAAACAAATAAAGTAAATAAACAAGGTATCAGAGTTTTTATTGAAAATCAATAGCAAAATAGATAATCTTTTATTTAAATGGGGTGATTCACACATAATTAAAATTATCTAAGCGTGCTGAAATTGGAGAGCCCTTTTTTGGGCGAGAGTAGAGTAGCTTCGAGCATGGAAAAGCTAATAAGCAAGTCGATAATATAGTCGCTAATTGAGATTCGATTTACCCTAATTAAATAAGTTTTTCATTAATAAATGTCGGTATTCCTTTCGTGATCTGGCAGGAACCCTGGGTTCACTCAGCACAAACTTTCAATAAAAAAAATATAAGCTGACCTGGCCACGCGTTATACACGTTTCAGTCTCAATGCAAAAGGTATAATACAATTTTGAATTTTTTTAGTGTTAAAGGAACTGTATTTCGGTGAACATGGCTTCTAAAAAAGTATCGAAACGTCAAGATTATTTTATCATTATCATCACAGCCTAAATACGAACATTGTACGGAAGCCTCCCCGGAAAGGTGGTGTTGTTATAATCTTCACCCTCGACAGGCGGTTTGAAGATCGCAACAAAATGCCATAATTCGGGAAACGTCGCTGTCCATTTTTGGTCCACGAGAAGTCTATATTGTTCTCCTCCAGTACAATTAATTATGTCGGTATAACGACATTAAGGGCCTTTGCACACTTCGTTCTGTTTTTTACGGATTTTGGGCATAATTTGTTTTATATTTAATCATGACGTTTCGTCTCCTTTACAGGAATCGTAATCTCAGGATGACTAAAGCAAAGATCGTTATACATTTTCTACTACGTTGACAATATTTAAATCGGGCTCGTTCCTAACTGTTAAAATTATTATAAAAATGAAGTTATTTTATTTTGCATTTGTTTTAGTTATTAAATTCTCACTACGATAACACTATAATTTCTGAACAGGTGATAGACTCAGTCTACCTAGTCCAGTCATTACGTCGGAAAAATCGGAAAATAAATGAAAATGAACCGAGAAAGCCAAATTTTGGATATTACGTGGGGGATGGCAAGAAAAGCTTAAGTTCAAATTGTCGACCAAAATAACCTTGTGCAATTTCCACCATCTTGAAAAACCCTTAAATTCAGTTTTTTCATCATAACTCGGTTCCCCGTTGAGATACGAAAATTTTTATAGAATACTTTTTTGTTGCTCTTCTCGCGATCTACAATTAAGGTCCCATGCATTTTTCACGTATCGATCGTCGTTTTCGAGATATCGATCAAAAAAACAATAGGTATATAAGTATAACTATTGTAAGATATTTAGCTGGTTTAACTTTAATTACATTGACATAGTTTAGGAAAATTATAGTATTAGGTAATAGATGATGATGGCTTTCTCGGTTCATTTTCACTTTTAAATGTATATAATGACTGGACTAACCACCGTTTCGGGAATTCGGAATTTGGAGAACTGGCGAAAAAGCTAGGGACCGACCTTCATCCTACGTCGAAACGTCAGGATTAAATATAAAATAAATTATGCTCAAAATCCATAAAAAGGTTGTATTATTCAATTGAATTATTCCTTTTATGCCTTAGTCGATACAAAATACAGAAACTGGTTCAAACACGAGACTGAATATATACAGGTATTCAAAAGGTTCTTGGAGCTTTTGCACACAACGTTTTTGAAACGCGCCGTCTACGCGCACTTAGTCAAACGCAGCTAAAAATTAAAATGTGCTTGTAAATTATCAGGCGTCTACTAAAGTCTTAGTAGGTATTTCAGAGATCATAGCATACACCCGGATAGAAAAGGGTCGTGGGTTCGTACCAAGAGGTCGGAGATGTAGTTGTTTTTATAGACTTTTTAAATTGTATAGAAATATGGCATTGTGTCTAAAAAAATACATTGCATTTATACTGCTTATAAAAGAGATAGTGGGACATACATATATAATAACAAAAAAGCAAAATCAGTGCTTTTAACTATCACAACAGCAAATTATCGGATACGTTACCAACTTATTTTGTTTGAGCTACTTCCTGCTTCGTAATCCATTAATACGGGTTACGACCGCACCAGCGATCGATATCGTATCAACAGTTAATTATTATGAATAATGAATATTAGATAACATCGCATACATTATTCTGAACCCTAGTTAAGTAACTAAAACACTTGTGTTATGGAAATCAGAAATAACGACGAAATCAGAACACCCAAAGGTCCCTTCACCAGTGTCGGAGCCTTTAATGGTGTGAAAATGGCATTTTTTATCGACAAATTGCCCCTCAAATTTTGTTTCTCTCTTACGGCCGTCATTTTGTTTTCTTGGTAACCAAGGCCTGGGCTCTCATACTAATTCGACCACCACTACTCATGTAAATGTCCTATTAACATTAAAAAGGTATCATTTGACAGCTAAACATGTAGACAACAGTTACACAGCCTTCATGTTTCAATTGTCATGGAATAAAAAATAGAAAAAAATAAATAAATAAAAAGATTATCTTTTGTGTAATTTTTTATTATTGGCTTTTTGAGAAAAAACAAATTTGAGGGGCAATTTGTCGATAAAAAAATGCCATATTTTACACCATTAAAGGCTCTGACACTGGTGACGGGACATATTGTATATGATCTTTTGTTTTTGTTCAAATTGTGGTATGCAATAAAAGATTGAGTAATAATATAAATTTCTGAAAAATAGCTGTCTCCATTGCTATTTCAATCAATAAAAAAGCTATAAAACTTCCGACAACTTTATTCTTGAAAATATTAGAAGCTGTTTAGGCCTGCTTGACGGCTTCCTAATAGCAATCCATTTGGTTATCAATTTGAGCAGCGATATATTTTTTTTGTATTATATCCCTACCGCCACTTATTTTATCGACACATCTACGAGAACGTCTGTCTCTGATATATTTGCATTTTAAAATATATGACATCGATTGTCAAGAAAACCTTGACTTGTGTTTCCACATTTATGTCGCAACGAACAGTAGCAATTTCTTTTTGTTATTAGGACATTAACTGCTAAATTTTATCTCTAAAAAAACATTCAATTTGTCTTAGAAGTCAGGCGGGAAACCCTTATCATTACGCTGACCTGTCGAGTGCTGTTGTAGCTCAATTACCTTGACAGACGCTTTCAATTTCTTCAAGTGTTTTTTAGCTGAATACTAACGCCATCTCTTCGTTATTTAGTTAACTACATTGTACGGTACAGTTGACCGCACAATAAAAATTAAATCACTATAAATGCACTTTTTTTTTAGTTTAATTAAAGGACTTTAAACCTTATTCTATGTTATTCAGATTTAACTACCTAATTTTAACTAAAGTATCAGGTTCTTGGCTGAATATAACAATAATTCGACCAGAGTAGCATGGAAGGTGTTTAAACCTAAACGAAATTGCTAAGTAATACATATTTTGTGTAAAGATGATATGGGTTCGAATCCCGCCAGCCCTGATCCCTAAAATAAGTCGATTTTTCCAGTAAATATTCTTCAGATAATTGTATATTTAATTAGTTACGTGAATTGGTTAAATATTAAACAGCATCAGGCACTTAAAGTACTTGTGTTATGGAATTTAAAAAAAATACGTCAGTAAAACTAAACCTAGACCAAGCCAACACAGAAAAGTTGTTGCAGCCGTGAATACCGGCCAGATTAGCTCTCGAATATTCATTTGGTATTGCAAGAGAAATATCTATTAAAAACTTTAAGAAAAAAAAACTGGTCTATTGGATATTGGTTTTATTATTGATATTGGATATGAGATTACTAGAATAGCGTCCGTGGGAAAATCGTCGCGATAGAGGCCGCCCCTATGAGATGGGTCGATGAAATATCCAAAACAGCTGGACCGAATTGGATGAGAGTGGCAAGAAGTAGACAGAGATGGAAAGATTTGGCGGAGGCCTACGTGCGAAGACTGACAAACGAAGGGCCATGATGATAGATATGAGATATTAGATCGTAAATATGATGAGGTACCTTAAAAAGAAATATCTATTTACGGTCCTGAGGCCCATTAAATATGTAAGGATTTAAAAAGCAATGTGGAAATGTCAAGTGAAAGCTATACCACTACTGGCCCCACAGACCCCATGGCAAGACGCAATACATCGACGAGTATTTAGTTCACTTAAGTTAAAGTTGCCATCTTTACTTTGCCCTCTTTGGACATGTTTGTGTGATGAATACTGTATTTGTGTCTATATCATGAGAATTATACTTTGTCCAATGTAGGATGATACTTTTGACAGTTGACACCTGTATAGAGGGTACAAAGTTGCTATTGCAATGTCAATCCAAACACAAGGAAACAAACGCAACCTTAGTACGTAGCAATAAGGAAGTGACACCTGTCAAAAGTATCATCCTACATTGGACAAAGTATAATGGATATTTCTATTAATATATAAATTTTAATTAATTGAACTCTGTGGGTTTGATAACAAGCCTAATATTGAATGGGGAAATTTGATAGTTTTGTTTAGGTTAAAGTGCTTTTGATTTTATATGTGGGAATTGTAGGTAATAATAATTAACAGTTTTATCTTTCTGTTACTGAGTAAAATACAGATAAGAAATACATTCTCTCTGTATCCCTGAAAAAGTGTTCGAAAACACTTTTGTTTAAAAACTTTTCTTTATTCATTTGTTATTTGCAGATCGTACTCCGCGAACTCGTATGTTATGAACATTAATTCCATGTGTGCGTGGTTGAGAGACAAGAAACAATATTTAAAGCAATATCTAAACCTCGTGTTTTAAACATTTTCGAGTTATAGGATGGCTGTGTGCGTTTGGAATAAAATGAACTACTTGTTTAAATATTCTGAACAAGGAATTATTGACAAATAGGACATTGTAACATCATTAAAATTTAATAAAAAAACCCGTGTTTGTTAAAATAATAAACGTTCTAAGATGCTTAGAAATCAAACTAGCGGCCCGTCCTGGCTTTGCACGGGTGGACAAAATTCTTTAATTTTTTTCTATTATTAAATATTTTTCCGTTAGCGCCTTCTAGCGTCCGGTAGACGAACTACTTGCGGTTGCTATGGTAACGCATATACAATGGAAAAAAGCGGGAAAAAGAGCGGACAGACAAACACTCAAACAACAAATTTGTGTTCTTAGATTATAGATTTACTCTGATAGTTAAAGTAGGCGCTTTTTACTTTGACTAGTTCGGGAACAAACCTGGGACCTTCCTGGGACCACGAATACCATTATGCAAGTCACTAGACCATGGAGGTCCTCAAATAAAGCCGTTGACCCCAGTATGCAGATTATTTAACTCTTTTGCAACTAATTCTCGTTTGAAATCAAGGAAATTGTTACTTTGATAATTACGGTTGAACGATTCGACAGTTTCAGAGTGCCTCTTTTAGCAACCCCTTTTTAATCGGACGGGACCAACGGCAGTGCGGGGGTATATTTAGGTCTTTAGTGGGTAAGCCTCCAATCTTCCATCGGGCACTAGGCCGGATTAAAAAAAAAGAGTCTTCAAGTCAGGAGTGAATAGGTATCTTCTAGGCAGGCGTGTCAAATCCTAGATCACATCTTCGCTTAAAAAACTGAAACTGTCTAATCTTCCATTCATAATTGCAAAAGTAACAATTCCATTGATTTCAAACTGGAATTGTTAGCAACAGATTTACGTTATTAGACTGTTAGTAACTATATTAATACTTGATTACACATAGTACCCATTTTACGATGCTTACACATTCAATTCGATCAAAACGAATAAAATAGAGTAATTAAATACTTCTTCAACACTATAAGGCTTATGTTATAGATACAAGGGTCACTAGGGTAATACCTATAATGAAAATGAAAACGAAAATGAAAATAACTTTATTCAAATGCACTTAAAAATAAGTAGTTTTGAATCGTCCAACATTTTTTCCTACCACCCATTCAGGACGTCTTTTAACTGACAAGAAGAATGGGCGCAAGAAACTCGGCAGCTTTAACAGAAGTAACGACATTTACAATATAATACGTCGTCACCATAGACAATCCACAAAAAAAAAACAAAATTATTTTGTTATGACAATACTAATAGTGTTATGATATCATTATTTCGTTGTTTCGTTCATTACAACAAAGTCAACAAGTATCTGTACTTACTTAAAGTAAGTATCCCTGAACATTGCAATAACATACAGGGAATAAACGAGAAATTTAAGAAAACAACAAGATTTATGTTTAGTATTAGTCAATACTGAATACTGAAGGTTAAAGCAGACCCATTTAATAAAGTACAAATGCTCGTTTTCATCACACAAACATCTGCCCCTTTCGGGATTCAAACCGAGGATCGTTGCGAAAGGCAGGTTCGCTTCCGTTGCACCAAACGGTCGTCAAAATGACAAATGGAGTAGAAAAATGGGTGTCTATGAATGATCATAGACACCCATTTTTCTACTCCATTCAACATAACATACGCGACTTACTTTGACGTTGGAAAATGACATGAAACGAGAGCTGGCATTTGTTTCAAGAGAAAGAAATAGCATATTCAGATATGGGAAGTAACTTGTCTAAAGAATTTACGAGACTTATACTACTTATTTAAAATTTATTTACCGTTTGGTGCAACGGTAGTGATCCTGCCTTTCGTACTGAATGTGTTTGATATGAATTCCGGAAATGGTAGATGTTTATGTGATGAATACGAGGCACATGTACCTGAGTTATGGGTCCCGGTTTCGAATCCTGGTAAAGACATATATTTGTAACTTAAATGAGTACAAGCATTTTTTTTCTACTCATGGTCGTTTCTATAATTATTTCATCATTCTATACGTTATTTATTATCCATAGTACAAGCTCTGCTCAGTTTGGGCCTAAATAATTGTCGTGAATGGTCCGAAATTTATAATATGCTAAACTAGCTTTACTTAACTGATAACCTTGTACCTAGAAGAAGCCGCAAGAAACTCGGCAAGGGCTATTTCTTTTCCCCTTCATGTGTTACAGAATTTTCAATATTAGGAAAATTTTCTAGCGTTTTTAAAAATGCATTTGAAAAATTAACTTTACAAAACTTTAATTAGAAGTACAGTTTTCTAAAGCAAATGCCATTAACTCCACGCCTTCTTCCTTTCTTCAAATAATTTAATTCTTAACAGTACCAAATTACTTAATTTAACTCTTCGGTTTTAAATTTAGAAATTTTATAGTAAAAAATGGGAAATTAAACTTTTCACTTAAGCTTTTTTGTAAACAGAGAATTCTGTTTAATGGCGAAAATTTCCCTGAATTGCTATTGTTAAGCTAAGAAGTAAACAGCGAAATTTTACCAAGGCGAGGTTATCTTTGAGAAGAGTTGACAGTCTTTTAATAAAGTAATTGTGGACAATAAGCACCACTTAAAAGCCAGTGTTGGATTATTTCATTTAAAAGTTGTCGTCTTAGTTTGAAGGACTTTATATTAAATCCTCCTACTTTCCGAGGTGAATCTGTGCCGATCACAGACTATGTGCCCCTTTCGGTAACTTCTCGGTATGTCATTGTTACCAACTCTCAATTTTGTCTCTTCAATTCAGAGTAAGACTCAATAAGCTTCAAAAAAACTTGGCATTCTGGCAAAGCTGAGAGGGTACTTCACGCCGGAACTGTTTCTCAATCTTTACCAAGCGCAAGTTCGATCGTGTATGGAGTTCTGTTCTCATCCTTCGGTCAATTCTGGCTCAAGACGTTTGAATTCATTTAGAGGAGGGCCAAGACGCTCATCGGCAATGACGATCTTTCTTATAAAAAGATCAAAAGCCTTGAGCATAGACGGAAGGTAGATAAGGTATCCGGTTTTTATGAGATACATTTAGGAGTGTGCAGCAGAATTCCTCAACCTTGTTCGGCTGTCTCCATTTTTTCACTGGACAACCAGACTTATAAATAAGCGCTACCATTATATGGTTGATATACCAAAGAGTCACAATAAGCGTTTTGGTTCCGATTTTGTGATATGTACCTCTAAGAGTAGAATTCTTTGCCTGAGTCTTTGTTTCCTGACAAATACAATTTAGGGCCAGTCAGTGAATAGGTGTCTTTTAGGCTAGCGCGTCCCATCCTAGACATATATATATGAATTCCGTGTCACAATGGTTGACTACAATGAACTCCGGTACTACTCAACCGATTTCGATGATTTTTCTTTTCATTTTGCTGGATTTGTTCCAACTTAGGACATAGGATAGTTTGCATTTTAATTCACAATAAATAAAAATATGCAAATTATACTATAAAATAGTATTCAAAATCCGCCTTTCGCTTTCACAGACATCTTTCATTGGAGCGATAAATCAATACTGCCAATACAATTGGTAAAACAATCGCAATCATTCAAATAATTGAGTCGACGAGTGTGCTTGTGATTGCCATCAGTAAACAAGGACAAATTGCTCAAAAACCCCGGATTTTCAAGCGAACAATACGGACATAACTGTCCATGTTTTTGAAAATGAAATAGAAAATATATTTATTTTACTTTAAAACATGTTGTAGACAATGTATTGGTTGATGAATCCCTTTAAGCTTATAAAGCCTGTGTTAGGAGGCATCGCTCTTCCGTAATGTTAATACAATTCTATATTACAAATCGTCTGTCCTATAATTTCATAAACTTAAAATTACAAATTGTCAATGTGACAAAAGATTTATGTGTGCATCTGTGTGTTCGCAAGGGTGTGATTGCGTGTGTGTGTGTACATACATTTATTGCAACCGTAATGTGATAAAGATTTAAAAGAAATACGATTTATGGAACCTTTTGGGTATCTCATTACAAAATAAAAGGTGAATTTTCCAATAGTTAAAAATAAAAATAAGTTGTTTAAGACTACATTAAGACCGTATAAAGCTAAAGTTCCTTTTTTATTGTATTGTATGCTGTATTCTATCTGTAAAGTATTATTGGAGATTTTAATAGTTTTTTTTTATTTAGAAGTGGTTCGCTCTTGATCTCAATCAAGCCCGGGGGCCAAGACAGCATCTACGATGGAACGAGCTGACCCAGAAGGTGCCTTTTCACCCTGGCTTTGAAAACGGGCGGGTTTTAAGAACTACTTAATACTGTGGACTACCTAAAACATTTTCTTAATTGCTATTCCTACCTGTCGCACCAAGCGCTTCTAAATATCTTTTATAATGCGCACAGCGAATGAGAGGAACTCCCTCCTTGCGTCTCTATTTCCGACTACTTATAACCCGTCTGTTTTTAAAGTCAAGGTGAATAGGCACCTTCTGGGTTAGCTCGTTCCATCGTAAATCCTATCTTGGCCTCCGGGCTTGATCCGAGCGAACCCATATATAGTTTTTTTGACATAGAGTCACGTAATAAAAGACGCCAGACTTAAAAACTAATGATCGTAGCAAAAGTTAGTTCGACGACCGTTTGTTGTTGATGAGGATTGCTACGATCACACCGATGGTCCTGGTTTCGAGTCCCGGAATCGGCAGATGTTTGTGTGATGAATACGAGTATTAGTACCTGAGTCATTGTTAATTATATATATTTCTGTGAATATTACTTATTTATGTATCATTAATGTATGTCTACGGTATTACGGTGCTTAATTTGGGCTAGGCTGATTGATGTGATCGAGATAAATATTATTATTCAGAGAACCTCACTTTTAAAGAAAACTTTATTTTACGGTCATAAGTCAAAATTCAAAAGAGACATCGTTATTTCTTCGAACGGTCTTGTAAAAAGGACAAGTTTGCAATCTCCTAAATAATAACTTTTTAATAAACTCACACTCAGTTCAGAAAAGAAGTAAAATTATTAAAGGTATTCTTACATCACGGCCCTAAGGGGCTTACATACGGAGCGACTAATATGTAATTGTCAGCACGTAAATGAAGCTTTAATTATACGCACTTATTCTTCTCGGGACTGGGTTTTTGTTATACCGCCGTTGTTCCTGAACTCCATAAGACAAGTGTTTTACCTATTTGAGTTCAGAATAATGTGTATGATTTCTAATATATATTGTCCTCAAATTCTCTACAACACTTGAAATGTACCATTTTCTTTTAAAAAATAAAAATATGACTAATGCTTTTCCTTGTGACGAACTTCTAACGGGGTAAAAAGATCCACAAATAGTTGGATCCAAACTATTTTTGTTTTGCTATCGTTGGTAAAAATCCGGCCTCAAATGTAATAGAAAACCTATCAAAGTCACCTCCTGAACGCTCTGTTAGCGTATTCAATAAATCTGAATCCAACTCGATAGCTTTGTTGAATATTAATGACATTGAAATTGAACAAATCCTTTTAGGATTGAGACAGAATTGAGCAACAGGCTAGGATAACATTCCTTATACATTTTTAAGAGACGCAAGATACGTAGAATTTCCATTCTATTCGGAATTGTATAACTAATATTTCTTGTCTGGTAAAGATGCTGAGATGGTTTGGACATGTGTAGAGGATGATTTCCTCATGTGTAGAGGATGACGTCCGTCCTCATGACAACCAAACTTACAAATAGGCGCCACCGTTATATGGCATTTTTGCTCCAAATTTGTGATCCGTACTGCCTGCCGTTAAGAATGGAACTCTGCCTCAGTCTGTGTTTTCTGACAAATACGATTTTGGGGTCTTCAAATCATGAGTGAAAAGGTATCTTCTAAACGCGTCACTTACCATCAGGCAAGATAGCGATCAAGTGCCAACCTATTTACTATATAAAAAAAGTTATCACCTTTACTCCATAAATTTCCTTGTAGCCGGATCAAACATTTACCTTAACTGAACCTATATCAGAAATCTGAGTGTGACTGTTGACAGCCTGATGCTCTGCTCGAACACGTCAGATCGATTACAGTTTTAATCTTTAGCTGACACGGAATTGTTTATAGGAGTACTGTTCGCCGAAAGCACGTAGCGCCGAAAAATAAGAAATATTATTTAAAATTCACGATAGGTTTAGCTTAAAATAAAAACTGGTTGGTTGCCTGTAAAGTCGGTATACGGGCGAAAGTTTTACGTGACAACGACTTTGAGTGGTAAAATAATTTTAATGTGAATATTCATTCGTATAGTAGGAAGAAGGATGAAATAATAGTAACAATTTAAAACATTTATTTATACAAAGAATTATATTTAAAACATTAATTTATAGGCACGCGTCCCTTCCACTTTTTATGTCTGTCTCTCTCGCTCTTAGGCGGGCTAACCATGCCCGAGTGGAAGGGACCCGTGCCTCTCACTCGCTCTCATTGTAAGCGCATAACGTGAGCGGAGCGTAACGCAGTTTCTTGAAGTGTCACCCGGCAAACCAATTTATAAGACGTTGTCACGTCAAAACAAACTAGGTCTAAGATCAATTTAATACGGTTAGGTTATGTTAGAACATAGTTATAAACATTAAGGATCATAAGACACAAAACGTAATCATACCGCTAAGAAAACTTCGATATACAATTTAAAATTCGCTTTTAGTAGATTGGAACTTCCTCCCTGCGTCTTTATTTTCGAGTTCCTTTCACCCGTCCATTTTCAAAGCCAGAGTGAAGAGGCACCTTCTGAAAAAGCTCGTTCCATTGTGGATCATATCTTTACTCCCGGGCTTGATTGGGATCAAGAGTGAATCCCTTCAAAATAAAATAAAAAATTAAGAGCTTTTGTCGATTCTGCCACTCTCAGAACTGCATATCTTTTTAGCGCAATCCATCATCTCGTATTGTATTTCGATCTAAAGGGTTGCACCGAAAAGACCAAGATGTTGGAACTTGATCAGAAGTAGAGATCTATCCGTAAGCTTATGCCAAACAACTGGCAAAATACAAAAAGACCAAAATGTTGGAACTTGAGCAGGCGCAGAGCAGCCACCAAACAACCTCAGCAAACTACTGACAAGAAAACATAAAATCTCTCACATTCGTAAATTCAGAATCATACCCACAATAAGAAAGGAAGCAAAATCTATTATTATAAACATAAATTGTTGTCTTCGGCAGAGTAACGTAGCACCAACTCTTCACGCTTAAGGGTATCGGAAAAGGTCACTAATGATGCTGGGGATAATCACCATACACCTCCCGTTCGTCCCAAAATGAGCAGCAGCCCCCTATAGTGTTAAGATTATGGTAACCATCTTTTCGAGGGAGACTTTCGTCCACGGTGAAAATCATGAAAAAATACACGCAATTTCAGTATTCGTAAAAACGGGTTAATTTCAAGTGGAATGGACATGTAAGGATTTTCATGGTAAGGCCACTTCGAGGTTCGATTACCGGCCGAATCAATCTAGAAAACTAACTTTTTTTATGGGCTCGGGTCGGGATATTGTGGTACAGTCATCCTTTCTGAATTCCATAACAGAAGTGCTTTAGATATTTAACTTGGTTTCAATGTAAAGTGGTCTCATACTCATCAATTAGGTGGGTAGAAAACCGAATCCAAAGGTAACGGGTTCGCGCCCCACCTGAGAATAACTTGAGTCCAGTTGGTGTTTTTAGTATTTTTCTGTATAAGTTCCTGAGAAATGTCAGCATAATACACGTCAGCATAATCAAGGATAGGAAATATGGTTGATTGGACCAGAAGGATATTGCTAGAAATAGGAAGGAAGTTCTTCAGGTGATAAAATGGTCTTAGTGCGCCGATAATTTTGCGACTTAAGGAGTCCACCTGAACCCTCCAGTTCAACGCCCTATCTATATTTAAACTCAAATTCACCACATGAGGCACTTATTCGATCATGTTGTTGTCGTATAAGAGAAGTGGAACAGAACGTAAGTCAAGACTAGACAACGTGCTTGAGCTACCCACAATAATACCCTGGCACTTTATCATTATTTACTTTTTTATTTATAAACAATACCCATTAATAATTTTGACGGCTGTTTGGTGCAACGGTAGTGATCCTGCCTTTCGCACCGTCGGTCCTGGGTTCAAATCCCGGAAGGGGCAAATGTTTGTATGATGAATACGAGCATTTGAACCTGAGTCATGGGTGTTTTTATATATTTCTATGAATATTATATATCTATGTATCATATATGTATGTCTATCCGTTAACCTAGTATCCATAACACAAGCCTTACAGTGCTTACTTTGGGCTAGGCTAATTGGTGTGAATGTAATTAACATTTATTTATTTATTTAATAAAATTTAAAACATCATATATACACGCGTGAACCTTTGCTAGTGTGTGAGATCTATACATCGCCCGTCACTTTATTTCAGGCACCAAAATGAGCAGTGTTCAGTGGGTAACTACCCTAATGCCAGTGTCGATTTACGTGGGAGTCACAGAGTTATTACGCCGTGTAAAAGGAGCACTGTGATTTTATATATAGGCGAACGTTCCTAAGTGGTTGGCGTTTTATTGAATGTGAAGTTGATCTATAAACATACTTTTTTTATATTTTGGCACTTTTGCTTATCTTCATCAATAGGGAAAGTTAAGATTATATTACATTCAAGGTCAAATAGAGATTTATAGTAGTTTATGATACTGTTGCATAATAAGGGTTCTTATAACATGAGTGTGTTTTAAAAAAACGAGCCGTAGGCGAGTTTTTTTATAGCATCACACGAGTGTTATAAGACCAAGTTATGTACAGTGTCATACACTACTTTATCTACTCTCATACTATAATATGTAAAACAATATTGCAAATAAAACGCTGAATATAACAACAAATTTATTTAAATGTCAAATGTTGGCGCCAAGGTGCAAACATCAATTGCGCATGCGTGTTGCGTCGGTCGTCGAGGACTCGTTCATTGAAACCTTTTTAAAGTAGAGGTTCAACCTCCTTGGTCCAGCTGGAGGTTGTATAGGTGTATCGTTATGATAAAAAAGTTATATTATGTTACAGGTGTCCATACAAGACCTGTATCGTAATGAAACTTTTTTTTTATTATTTTTGGCCTGTACGTAATGTTTGTCATAAGCATTTTGTTTTCAGTTTTAGAATCTTTGTATTATAGTATTAGAGTAGATAAAATTTATTAACTCACAAGATAAACTGTATAACCAATACAGATGATATGATAAAATATTAATGTTCAAAAAAATGTTTTGCCAATTTGTCATACAAGTTTTATATTATTGTTCTTTTTTGTGGCTTTTCCGTTTATTATTGAATTAAAGGGTACGTCCGGAAGGGGCGAATGTGCCCCCCTCGAGCTGCAATAACTGCAATTGTGTAGTGCGCACCTTACGCAAGGCTTGCATAGTGCAGCTCACATGCAGTTCAGGACAGAAATCAACAGTATGAACTGTTTATCTCAGTTAGTGCTGGGTTCAAGGCGCGGCCGGGCCGTAATTACAGTGTCTTTTCCGAGATGGAAAAGACACTGTAATGACGCATTCGCCAGATTAGGATGCAACCTTAAAAATTACAATAAATATCAGTGTCTGGAAGAAAGTCAAATAATGATATATTTTTGATAAATAAAATCAATATTAAAATATAATTTATTTCACCAGTGAAAGAAAACCATAGCGAAGCTTACACAGAGCATAGCGACATATTTACATTAGTTTAAACTCTGTCAAATTTGTACTTCAACCTCCATCAAAATTTCTGACTTTGGGATCCTATTATGCTCTAACAAAACTATTGTATAGAAATAACCAGGAATGCTATTTTAGAAAAGTCCCTACTCTGACATAATATAAACTCTAACATTCTAAATGCCTTAGCTTTAAGTATATCCGATGACAACGACAACTCACTATCTTCTGTCACTCCCAAGTCACTCACATCGGAAACACGCAAGTTCCCTGTCAAGAAGTTGGTATTTTAATAAGATTGGATACTTTTCTCTTGAGTAGGAGATAGCGCAATATCTACATTAAGGACATTTTATTCATGTAGCAGTACTAGCACAATCTAATTAGGTCAATCAAAACAAGCAAACACTGTCTTGACATGGTATTTAATTATTTATCAGCGAGGTCTAAAAATAATTTGTTAGTATTTTATATTAAACTAGCGGCCCGTCCCGGCTTCGCACGGGTGGACAAAATTATTTAAATTTTTCTAGCATTAAATATAGCCTATGATACTCAGCGTGAATGTAGCTTTCCAATGGCGAAAGAATTTTTGAAATCGGCTTAGTAGTTTTTGAGTTAATTCATTACAAACATACAAAAATACAAATCTTTCCTCTTTATAATATTAGTGTAGATTAATGACAATTGTCATCTTTGAAATCTTTGTACAGTATATGTTACCTATAATGACATACAGGATTAAAAAAAGTCGGTTTTTTTTTTTTTTTTTTTTTTTTTTTTTTTTTTTTTTTTTTTTTTTTTGCCTGTAAAGTCGGTTTTACGGGCGAAGATTTTACGTGACAACGTCTTTTTCTCGGTAGAATATTTATTGATATGAATATAATTAAATTGCACAATGCGCGCGGCAGACCGATCATAGTTGAGTGGGAGAGAGACGCAAGGCATTCGGCGGGCCTCTCTCTCGTTCGGTGACTCATCGTAACGTTACCGAGCGTTACACTTTTTCATAAGTGACTCCCAGCCGCAACCAATTTATAAGACGTTATCACGTCAAAACGTGGATACATGATCTCATATTAGGGAATGGGGAGCTGCAAGGCATTTTTTCCTTTGTAATAGAATCAGAAATTTAAGGAATCCACAAGAAAATTAATGTATTCGTATTCAAAACATTGTTGAGTTGAGCAAATAGCAGTGGGCCGGACAATAGCAAGAAGAACTCTCTTCGAGTTCTTGAATGGCGACTGCCAACTGAATGAAGTTCCTGGTGAAATTAAACTACCTTTTCTTCAATAAGACCACAATTTTTTACACTTTGATGTACTGACGGAAATAGATAATAACGTAACTCTTCAGAAGACTACAACTACTTGCTGACTCTCCTAACTGATGGCGTCGTCTATCTCCACCACTCTAACCAATGTCGAAGTGATTACATAATAAACACTTTATTATATATTTCCAATGTCATTGCCATAATAAAACCAAAGACAATTATTATCGTGGGTAAGCCCCAACAAGGTAAGGTGGTGAATACCGCATATCGCCCCATCCAACGATTGGCAAAGTTGGAGGTACCATCCCAGGGTTTTTTTTTAATTATTTTATTTATTAAATTTAAGGTATGACTGATTCAGATTTTTAGAGATTTTTTTTATAAAAGTGCAAGTATTTATTATGTATGGTTTATTGAGGCTAGAGATACCTCTCAGCCAGGAGCAATAACGAGCAAAGAGAAAATTAGTAGACAGAAAGAGTGACAGAAGTGATAGGAAAGAAGGAGGAAGAACAAAAAAAACATCCCAGGGGTTGTGGTATCCCTCGATTACACTCCGTCCGCTATAGCAGAGGGGAGTCTTCACATATTCCCACTGACTCCCCGCGGCGGGTCGAAGCCATAAGGTTTCCCCCGGAAAAAAAGTGTCCCTCTATTAAGGTAGACCCATTATCTGATCATGTTAGCAATTTAAAATAATAGATATGGAGCTCGGTTTCTTGATTTATTTATTAAAGTATATGAAAGAACAATAGAAAAATGACAACAGTACCTACTCTTATAAGCAAAGGCTGTTACGGAATTAGATTTAGTTTACTGAGCCACGGGTAGTTCATGTCAGATATAACTGGGACAATACCCCTTAACCCTTGCGAAGTTAGCAGTCATCTAATAATGTTCTTTTTAAGACAAAAGCTGTCAAGTCCAACACAGACTAAGAGATAATGAAAAACTTTCCGCGACTTGTTCCAACTTAACTCAATCTTTCTTATTACCTATTTAGCGTGGAACAACAACTTTCCTTTTGAAAACTTCTCTCAAATAGAAATATATTTATAGTCACTGCTTTAATTAAAAATTCTTGAAGTAAACATTTTTTATTACGCAACAAAGATACGACATGACTTGGTCATTGATTACCCAAGCTCACTGAGTCGAAAAGACTAACTAATTCTCTTTATATTAGAATTGTTTGTTTTAGAAACAGGAAAATTAAGGTTTTATGAATATACCTTGCAGACAGAATAAATCAGAAAAATCAATAAACTTACATAAAAGGATCTCTCGCTAGTATGGTTTTGGGATTCTCGACATTTCACAGTCCCGGGACACGAGACAACCTATAATCAAAGTCCCGGTTCGTCCCGGGACTAAGAGATTTTTAAGAATAAAATTTGTATTGTGTTAATTTCTGGTGAAACGTATTATAAAAAGGCAATATTTAATAAAAATCAACATAAAATGATATCCTAATAATTTTAACGTTAATTTCAGTCTTAATAATTGGTAGATATGTTTATTTCCTATATTCGCACACAGATTCACTTTTGAGCAATTAAATCTTATTGTTCTAATTATGAAACAAACTTAGTAATAGTCATATTAATTCTTAATAATTCTCATATAATTTGTTTATTAATAAAATAATCTAAATATACAACAGTCTTATTAATACCTCATCAAATAACAAATAAGACTTACCTATTTGGTGATGCCGTGTTCTGAGTAGTTACGTAGTAGACCAAGTAATTATTCATTTAACTAACAGATGGCGCTAGGCTCTATCAATGAAAATAAATATGATTAAATTACAATTTCGACAATTGTGTCTTGTCTCGAGTCTCGACCCTAAACTCGACAACTAATCTTACAAAAAGTCCCGGGACTTCGAGAAACGAGACGTCCCGGGACCCAAACCTAGCTAGCTATTGTAGCTAAGGCTATGCTGATTACCTAGAGATCGTGGGAGGCAGCGTTCCATTTCCGCGAAGATGTTACCTCGCTACTTTTTACAATTCTATACCTCTAAATGAATCAATTTAGAAACAGTAATGAGAGTACAGTACAGTAATTATATTTTCACCGAATACGAATGTTTTGACAGAAAACGCTATTTGTCTATTGCTTACTATATATAAAATCAAATTTGGGATAAATTTTATTTGGTTTGTGGTAAGCTGTTATTTTGTAGTAAAAGAAATTTTAAAACTTGTTTAGAAATATAAGGATTTTGTAAACTTACTTTGTAAATTCAATAGGTATAAAAAACCCTTAGGATTTATTGAAAATATTTATGTATGCAAGAGGTCTTTCAATTGCTTTTTAAAAATCTTACTCCACCTAAATTGTGGAATGGGACTCGACTCCAAGATTTGTAAAGGAAATTCATTGACCGTTTGGTGCAACGGTAGCGATCCTGCCTTTCGTACCGACGGTCCTGGGTTCAAATCCAGATGTTTGTATGATAAGTACGAGCATTTTGTACCCGAGTCATGGGTGTTTATTAATATTTGTATGCATATTACATATCTATGTATCATATATGTATGTCTATCTGTTACCCTTGTATCTATAACACAAGCCTTAAAGTGCTTACTGTGGGCTAGGCTGATTTATTTATTGAATCTGAGATTCTCACTGAACGTGGATCTGGCAAAACTGTGTACATACAACGAATTTCTTGTTGCTGTGCCTATCAAGATAAGTAATTCCATAAGTATATTGAGAAATATTTTCAGACGCCCATATTATCGCATTTAATTGTAAATATATAAATACCACTGATCCTGATCATATCCTATCCTAGTTCCAACGCACATAAGATCCCGTAACCACTTGCTCCACGATGAACATTAATAGGTCTCAGGGGCAAACCCTACAGATTGTTCTTTCGACCTGTGGTCTAAATCCAAATTGTCTCCCAAATCATTAGAACTCAACAATCTGTTTATATTATTCCAAACAGAGAAAATTGTTAATGTCGTTTATAAAGAGATTATAATGGAACATTAACGAATTCTGTTGCTAAGCTGCCTGATTTTTTGCGATTTGTCAAACCAGGGAGCGAACGTAATAAAATTAAATCTCTCGAAGACAAAATCGCGAGCATTCAGCTTGTTACAAAATATAATGTTAAATTATCTTCTAATGTAGGGTCAAGGCGGCAACAGTGGTTATAGCGGCAACAGTGGCGCACTGGTCGTTGTATCAAAAGTATTATAGGTATCTTTTTCTATCTGTCACTCTTCGGAAGGTCTCCTGATAGATACTGGTCACAACCAGTTTCCCTGGGTCAACCATGTAACAAACCCGTGTTTAAGTGATTTCTTTGTTTTGACGAAAGAAAAAGTGAATTTTCAGGTGAGATATACTTGGTATTTTTTCACAAACCTTTTGTTTCACTAATGGACTTATATTTTTGCTAAGTAACAAACTTCTTTGAGGTCATTTTGGCGTATACTGCACTTCGATTTACGTAAAACCATCACACGTGGAATGAGTTAAATCCAAAATGGCAGTTTTGTACACAGTGGCTCAAATCATTTGAGTTCACATTGGTTCAGGATCCACTGTGTACTACTGGTACTGGATAATAACTACCCGGACATTAGTTTAGCAAAAATCAAGACGTAATATTTTTTCTTAATTTTCCCTTTTAGGATGACTTGACCATCAAGGCCCCGTAAAATAGGGAAACACATAGCTGACATGAAAAAAAGCAAAATTATATTTCTTATGAGTGAATGAAAAGTCACTTTGAGACTGAAGTAGTCAAAAAGTTACCTGATTATTCATTTTAAGGATAAAAATTTATTTTGTTTGATAGTTTATGCAAGATACAGAAAAAGTTTTCTGTTGATGATTAACTAAGTCAAAAAAAAAAAAAGATAATTTAGTAAATTTTAAATGTGTAAGACTGAACAGTCACTTTGAAGTGAAGTAGTAAAAAAAAACTCTTTTTCGATGTAAAACTTATTGTTTGATTAAAACAAAAAATAAAGATCGATAAAAAGCAAAAAAAAAAATTTTTTATTTGAGTTATATTATAGATGATCCACTGTGAACTTGCCTGATTCACTGTAAACTGGGGGCCGATTCACTGTATCCCACCCCCAGTACACAGTGGCTCAAATGAGATTTTTTTTTAAATGCTGTTTATTTTCTAAAATATTACCTTGTTTAACTAAATCGATTGGAATAATCAATATACATTAGTTACGCTATAATTCTAATCCTTTTACATCTTTCCAACACTCACCCACATCAAGTTACATCACTGGAAAAAAAAAGTGACCCACTGTTGCCGCCTTGACCCTATATACATAATAATCATTTTACTTAATATCTTAATAAGTAATTTTCGTATATATAATCGCAAATTTTATGATTAATTTTGTTATAACGTTATAATATATGTAATTACTTACAATCACACCAATTAGCCTAGCCCAAAGTTAGCACTATAAGATTTGTGTTACAGATATCAGGGTGGATAAACATACAGATAAATGATTCAGGTACAAATGATCGTATTCATCACAGAAACGTCTGCACCTTCCGGGATTCGAACCCAAGACCGTCGGTGCAAAAGGCAGGATCGCTGCCATTAAACATACAAATTATTACTAGCCACCTTAAACACATGGTATTGACCAGACCAGAATGGGTATATTGTTAAAAACCAATTCTTTAATCTTTAACAACCTTGTACTATGTATTTATCTTATTTTCCCATTCACAATACCAGTTTATTTCTATAATTTTGAAAACACGTCTGTCAAAACAGCCATAACTAAACCTTCTAGGCTATCTGAAGGTTCGGAGATGTAGATTGTTTTTACAAGCTTTTATTTAGTTTCACCAGTCCCGGTGTCAATAATAAAATCTTGCGAGTTAAATTCGACCCACTTCCGTGTCTGATTGAGGTGAATTTTGGCATTCATATGTATTTCGCGTGACAATACAATATTATGATATGGAGTTGGAAGGTGACCATAGGAACTCCGCAATAATCCGATACAACCACTACGAGCATCACCATTTTAGTTCATTTTTTTAACAATTAATAAAAAAAGCTGATTTAAAAAAAATGCTTTTTAATTTATATCTTGTTTAAAAGCAAATTTCAAATCTTATACATTTTTCCAGTTCAAGCGGCTCCAATTCTAAAGAATAGATCCGCTGTGCACTTTTCTTTATTACATATAAAAGTTAAGTGTGAGAATTTTACCTTTAGTATACCCTAAGATATCCTTTAAAAATCTTACTTAATATTTTTCCAAGAGATTTATAGAAAAATAAATAGATACGTTTAATTCCATTTGTACACACTTTAAATATAGCCATTTAAAGAAAATAACTAAATCAAAGCAAAAGCAAATAAAGAGTATTCTAAAAGGAAGTAATAAATTCATCAGACAACCAACATTAGCAGGTACCGGAGTAGGAATAGGGTCAAGGTTCGATGCAACAAAATTTCACCCGGCAATAGGTGACGCGCCGATTTTCAGCCATCACCCTGGCTGATGAGGGCGCAGGTGTTAAGAACGGAAGATAGTGTTATATACAATTTAATTATCAAGTAGAGTGGTATTACAAGAAATAAGGAAAATTGCTTCAAAAAATTAGATAACACAATGAATGGGGGCAGAATGTCAAAAAAACCGGCCAAGTGCGAGTCGGACTCGCGCAAGAACGATTCATTACAAATAATACGAAAATCGGCTAAGAACTCATAGAGTAACAGCGACACAATTTATCATTGAAACTGATCCATGGGAGCTTCGGTCGCTCTTTTCCAAAAAAGATTTGCTATTCTTTTCTCGTCGATTCTAATTATTTCATTCCATTTATATTGTTTGTTTAATAACGAACCACAATCGAAATACAGCCTCTGTTAATTTAAATTACATGTATCAACTGGTCTCATTCGCCTTATTTGCGTATGAAGCTTTGTATTACAGACTTATTCAAGCATTCGTTTTGTTAAAATACATTCGAGTTTTTGTAGCGTGATTGAGTCAATATTGAACATTAATTTTCTTTTCAATGGTTATTTCTCTTGTTGAGTAAAATGTTGTCATTTTCAAAAGATTTTACAACTGTATGAAATAACGATTTCAAAGATAAAGTAATAAAATATTGGATTAACGCTTTACGTAGGGATATCAATATTCTAAGTGATTTTTAATTTACAATCAAACATTCGGAATTTTATTTTAATAAATTTAAAACATTTCAGAACCTATGTTACTTGATGAGCTGTTAACTCTTATTATATACTCGGATATTAGAAAAACATTTCAATATTTCATATATGTAGTAAAATTTACTTTGTGCGTGTCTACTGGCAAACCAGGCCTAAAGTCAAATTCATTAAACCACTGAGACTTGTCTATTTTAAAAAAACCTTTTTATGTATTTACAAGTTTTTTTATATAAAAAAATATATTTAAAAAAAAAACGGCCAAGTGCGAGTCGGATTCGCGCACGAAGGGTTCTACAAACTTTTAGTAAAGTAAAAAAATCACGTTTGTTGTATGGGAGCCCCCCCCAAAATATTTATTTTATTTTAATTTTATTATTATAGTAAAAATACAACTGAGTATTTTGTGAATATTTCAAGTGCCTACCTGATGATATTATTGATATAGCTCATCTTAAATATTTATTTTATTTTGATTTTAGTATTTTTTATGGCGGCAACAGAAATACATAATTTGTGAAAATTTCAACTGTCTAGCTAGATCTTGAGATACAGCCTGGTGATAGACAGACGGACGGTCAGACAGCGAAGTCTTAGTAATAGGGTCCCGTTTTTACCCTTTGGGTACGGAACCCTTAAAAGATGAAGTCTTGAAAAAATATACTCGAGTCGAATTTTATGAACAACTTTAGCAAAATTTTACATAATTATAAAAGAATTCTTAATTGCACAAAAAAATATTGAATGGAAATAAAAACGGATGATAATTATCAATTTGGCGACCTCCGTAGGCTGGCTTGAACTAATTTCCATAACAAAAGTACTCGTGCTATATAAAGGGAATTCATAGTATAAAAAAACTTCCAAATGTATCAACGCAAAAACAGTCAAATCCGATACATTTAAACAATATTCTTTCTTTCCAGATTGTTCGAAGAGAACCAAGATCTTCTGAACATGTTCGAGAAGTTTCGTCAGTACCGAACTAAAGAGGAGCAAATCAACTCGATGGAGTTAGCTGAACATGCGAACAACGTGATGAACACGTTAGATGAAGGCATCAAAGGTTTAGACGATCTGGACAACTTTTTCGAATACATTCACCAAGTCGGGGCTAGCCATAGGAAAATACCAGGGTTCAAAGTGGAGTATTTTTGGGTAAGTTAGATTTATTTTTTGAATAACCTAAAAGACCATCACTTATTACAGGCTGGCACATTATTGGAAACTGACTGGTCAGCAGACCATTTTTATATTTCTTTTTTATACATCCTTCTTTATTGTTATTGTCGATTATATACCTTTTCTTTTTTTGGACGATAAATGCGCCTGCGTGGGTTGACAACGGAGTTACGTGGGGCTCTCCTTCATTCACTCATCCGACAACGAGGAAGTCCGGTGGGTGATCGAAGGCATACCCACTAAAACTCGTCGTTGTGCCTTCACACTGTCCTGCAGCCTTGTAGGACCTTTTTTCGGAAACACCACTCTGGCTGGACAGCCAGCCCGCTAAGGACCCCTTCTCCGCCGGACGATGCCTAGGCACAATTAGGCATCATCCGACTTCCTCCGGTAGCGCTGAACGGCGGACCTGCCCGTCTACACCGTAGTGCTTTCCGGCTTATTCGGTAGGTCTCCGGTCCTCCCTCCGTTGAGGGCTATGACCCCTACCGGACTGCATCAATCATACCTAATACCCCTATATTGCTAGTGGCAGCGTTGCTGATAGTTCTTCTCACTCGTTTATATTTGACGACTTATGCGTATGCGTTAGGACATTAGTGGGGAAACATGACATCTTGTGCACAACGTTCAAAGTTTAAATGAGGGAGATAAACATATATATGTCTGCATTGTTGGGTCGTCATCTTTTTCTAGACACCTACTAGCAATATAGGAGTACTAAGTATATGTTGTTGGTGGCCTTTTGTCGTCTTTGGGCTGTCGTTGTACACTTGTTCAACTAGTAGTCTTGCCAAATTACTTATAACTAAGATTTAAGACTTTAAGATTCTGTGATTCCATCAGTTACCCATACAGTACATTTTCCCTCACTAGCTAACACACATAAAACTATGAGACACATTTCAAAGTGACGTCTTAATTAAAGGTTGTCTCGACATGCACAAAAATGGTTAAACAAGAAAGTATAATCTGAAAATGTATTAGAAATAAAAACGACACGGTACGCACTATCCGGGCTAGTACTCTTGCAATTGAATACTAAGACGTTGACAGGCAATTTTTTTTATGTATTTTATTAAATTTTTTATGTATTATTTTTATGTAATTTTTTTCTATTATTAAATAATTTTGAAAATAATGTGACGAACTACTTGCGGTTAACGCGTTGCAATGGTAACGTTATTGATACAATGGAAAAAGAGCGGGGAAAAGGGCGGACAGACAATCACACAAACCACTGTGATCTAAGATCATATAATATACCATATTCGGGATTATAAGTACAGGTATTTCTGCAAAAAGAAATTTGGTAAATAAAATGATTTTTCCATTACTTTGAAGTTATTTCAATATATTCCTGCCAAGGTGTAAAAACTATATACGTAATGGGATAGAGTACTTGATATCAGATGCTTTTAAGGAAATTGAATTAGCTTATTGGTTACTCGTTCTACTACGAATGTAACAACGTAAGGTATATCACCCATAAGTTGAAATGATTATTCGAATTGGATCCATGTTGTAAATGGCCCAAATCAAAGTCGCTCATAATATTGGTTATTTTTTGCATATTTTAATAAAACAATTTGAAGAACGGATCTATTTTGCACATACAGGCAGTCCTCGTACTTACGGCACGATAGGTTCTCGAAATACGCGACGTAAGTCGAGACATATTTTTTCATATGATTACATGTAAAACTCAAGGGTTAGGATCCATACAGACTCAAAATAAAAAAAAATGCATTTATAACAAAGGATATACACACTTTATTATCAAAAGTAAGTCCTTAAAATAATTAGATATGTACCTACTTATCAAATTTCTAGTTATTTTTGGTATTTGTGTGTTATTAATTTTAATACATATTACGTCTTGATTGTCCGTTGTCCCTGAATGAACTAAACAAAATCAGCAGCATGTGCGGGGTAATCCCCGCTCGCCGACACCGCACCCCGCTAGCCCCACTGAAATTGACCTCGCTACAAGTGAATTCTCCTATGCCGGAAATCGAAACAATTGACGTATGCTTGAGGAATAGTGTCAAAATATTGTTCCACGTAACTTGAAACGATGTAAGTCGAGGACCGCCTGTACTTTATATTTAATACTGAAATTTCGACGCCTTTACAGGAGTGATCACAGAATGACTCAGGTAATGGTCGTCATGCGTAACGCAATATTAGAATATATTACGGTGCAGAATATACTTTAAAAGATAAAGCCATTTTTCCACTTAATTCGTTAATGTATTTTAGGTATATTCAGATTTATTAAATATGTCAAAAACGTACTATACGACATTTTTGTCGTTTGCTTTTTTAATACGCTTTGTTTGGGATAAAAATGCAATATAAAATTAAATCCATATATTTTAATAATCATAATTTGATACAGCTTGCTGGCTGATATGAATAAAAAAATATCTAACCTAACTTTTAATGCATAGCAATTTATAAATTTTGATTAGTATATAAAATGATTTTATGGCGATCGTAATTATGCGTTACGAAAAGGTTTCCGTTGAAATTACAACCTCCTTACAAAGAACAATCACCAAAATTTTAATGAAATAGAGTCTCATTTTTAGGAAGATTTATTGCATTTTGTTATTAGGTGTTAGTGAACTGCCTATAGAGAAAGTTAAAAAGTTATTAAAAAACCATTACCTACGAGCACAAGCTTTTACAGAATTGATGGTTATTTGAAGGACAAAAAGGCGTCGAATTAATGGCCTTTGCTTCAAGAACTATACTATTAATTTATTTTTTGTGAAGTTAATTTTCTAATGCATTTTTACAAGCTGGTACCCTTGCCACCCAGACACGGTACCCTTAACACCCAGACACGATAAATTACTATTCACATTAAATTAGCGGCCAACTTCATCCTGCTGGTTTATTCCATGTCGCTTTTGCGGCCAACTTCAACATGATAATTTTGTGTCACAACTTCAATATGATAATTTTGTGTCACAGTGATGCGCGCGCATCTTAAAATTTCACTCTCATAATTTTTCTTAAAGAAGTATAACTTCAAAAATCTGTAACACATTAAAGGGAGAAAAAAAACAGCTCCTGCCGAGTTTCTTTCAACATCTTATCGGTACAAGGTCTCCCGTCGTAGGACTTACGAACCTAACTTTCAATAAATGCATTGTGAATACTCATATTGAACAAAAAACATTTTTTATCTTTATCTTATGCTCCTATATTATATCTTTATCTTTATGATGTTGAAGTATTCCGCAATATGTTACGCGATACAGTCGCTAAGCATAAAGCTTTGCTAGCACCATATATTGAAGTGGAGCGTAATACTAAAAAAAATAAAAAAATCTACAAGGTTTTAAAATTCAATAAGAATGAAAACTTCCAATAAGCGTGCTTTTTGTTTCATTGGGAAATTCCATAGAGCCAATGTTTTTTGGTTATAACTTTTTTATTTTTGCGTATTAAAAAATTCGAGCTCAATTCCGTAAGAATTTGGTCCTAAATGTGTTGAGTCGATTTCACAGAAAAATTATCAAAATCGGTTAAGAGCTCGGGAAATTATGGCTTAACAGACATTGCGTCATTGAAGCTGATACCTGAATCAAGGAGCAAAGCAATTAAGCAAACTGATTTACTTAAATGTTCAAAGATTTATTCCGCTCGCTTCGCTCCAATAATACTGGCCAGCGTGTTGACTTCAGAAATCGACGCCATATTTAAAATAGTATGAGAGCAAGAGAGAGGCAAATAAATCCGGCGTGATACGTCACACTTGACACAATGACACGTGATACTGACCAGTACAAAATGCCGACGGATCCATAACGTCATTACGACTGTCCAGTATAATGATATTTATTTCGGGATACAGCCTTTATACAGTAAAAGACCTTGGTTTAACCATGACTCCTTCAAATAGAATAGTTTTTATTTGTTTAACCCTGACTCCTATAAATAGAATAGTTTTTGTGTTTAAAACTTAACTATTCCACCGGTTACGTCGATAGTGGTCAATAAAGAGTGTTATATAAATGTCCAAATCTATGGGTAAATATATAGTTCTTATTTTTGACGTCAAATCAGATAAGTTTGTGGCACTGTAATTGATTGTTATAATCTGAATCAACACAACCATTTATATTGGCGTCTGAAGGCTGAAATGGGTTTTTAACTTAACCCACTTTTTACTTCTTGAAGGTCAAGGATTAAACTTAAACCAGCTACAAATTCCAAAGCAAATTTGTGGGTTCAATTCAAACCCACGCTTAATACCTAAGTCAAGATTAATTTTATTCTAGCAATAATTTCTT
The DNA here is from genome assembly GCA_927399485.1 of Calamotropha paludella. Lineage (NCBI taxonomy): Eukaryota > Metazoa > Arthropoda > Insecta > Lepidoptera > Crambidae > Calamotropha > Calamotropha paludella. Next base: position 23,154,225 of record OV656817.1, on the reverse strand, counting down.
TAAATATAAAAAAAATACAGTTGAACTTTTAAATAACAGAAATATAATACTTGTTTCTTCTTAATCGTGTTCTATGCTTGTAAAAGTATAACATTAGATTTCTATGTAAGTCTCTAGCAACAGTTTCTTTGGTATGGGTACTAAAATATTCAATAAAGTCCCGAATACTATAACAAATTTTACCAATTAAACAAATGCACTGCACTGCGGGCTACCACCCTTTATTGGTTGCTATTCCTTCCTGTCGGATAAACGCTTTTTAACGTCTTTCATAATGCGCACAGCAAAATCGGTCCGGATCGCGGCCGATTCCGCTAAGGGGCCACGCGACCCCCACCAATGTGTTGTGGGACGCCGCATATTTAGTGGGTAGGCCTCCAAGCCTTTACCGGGCACTAGGCCGGGTAAGGGCACGGAGGAGAGTCTCATGCTCTCCCGGCACGAGCGAATGCCTAATGCATTTCCTGCTAAAAAAAAAATCAAGTCAGCCTGACACTTGAGACAAATTGATTTTTTGTAGTAATATATTTTTTTAATACAGCTGTTATATGATCGACTAAATATACTAAGCCGTCAGTCGCTAAGCATGGAACTTCGCTAGCACCATCTATTGGAGCGGAGCGTAATACTAAAAAAAACAATAATGTTTGTAAATTTTAAAATTCCATAACAATGAAAATTTTCAAAAAGCGCGCGTTTTTTGTTTCAATGAGAATTAGAGCCAATGTTTTTGGTTATAATAATTTTTTTGCGAATTTCTAAATTCGGGCTATCGGGCATATTCGGGCTAAAACGATCTAGTCCTAAACCTTTTAGTTCGATGCATTACAAAAAATACGAAAATCGGCTAAGAATTCATAGATGGCGTCACATAGATTTCGTCATTGAAGCTGATAGACGCAGTGCTTACCTTGAGCTAGGGGAATTGGTGTGAATGTAAGAAATATTATTACTTATTTTTACTGTTTTTTAATGGGTTCACTCTTGATCCCAATCAAGCCAGAGGGCCAAGACAGAATCTACGATGGAACGAGTTAACCCAGAAGTTGCCTATTTATCCTGGCGTTGAAAACAAAACAAATAATATTTATTATTATTGCCTGGTTTTGTTAGTTTTTAACTGTCTGTCTGTTACGCCGTAGCTCTAAAACGTGTAAACCGATTTAGATGCATTTTTTTTATTTGAATGCAGGTTTCTAGAGTGGTTTTAATGTCATTAGCAGTTTTGTCTTTGGGATTTTTTTGAATTTTAATTTGATTAAACTCATCCAATGTATATTTTGCGTGTTATGTCCAGTCTCTATAACATGAAATTTCTACAGAAAGTACTTTATTGTCACCTAATCTACTTTGCTTGTTGAAGCGACAGTAATCACTATTTTAGATACAAAAAATACGGTTAAATGCTCTTTAAGCTTAAGTTAAGAAAATATGTAATAAATGATGGTGGTTTTCTAGTTTAATCAATTAGAATCATTTTATAATCTCGATAACACTCAGTAGTTGCTTCTTCCGATGACTATCACGGAACGCGAAGGTCGGGAAACGCCGCTTAAGTAAGTTACGATCTTATCTCAGAGCAATAAAGTTTATATTTAACTGGATGAAATAACCGTGACCCAATTCACGCAATTTTTAAAAATATCGACTTCAGTACCAACATTTCTTTCTTAAACTGTTTATTCTTATCGATATTCATATTGTGAAGGCGTAAAACTCAAACCATATTAAAAAGGGTGACTTAGAGAAAAAGGCGTATTCAATATAATATACTACTAGCTTTTTCCGCGGCGTCGCTCGCGTTAATATAGACTATCGATTAAAAGTTCTATTTCTATCCCTCAGAAACAGTACTTATTTCTGGATAAAAAGTACCCTATATAATTTTCTGTACCCCTGACAAAGTGTATACAAAATTTCATGATGATTGATCATCATGCGCTAAAGCGCGTTAAAGCGCGAAAGTGTAAGCAACAAACTCACTTTCGTATTTATAATATTAGTCAAAACTTTAAGGTTTTTACCAATACGATTTATAGCCTACTATTTGCGCAAATAGATGTTCTTACCATATACTAAATTTCATCGAAATTGGTAAAATAGGTTTTGACTTATAGAAGGACTGACAGACAAAACGACGAAAAATATAAATAGTATAATTGCTATCAGTGAGTTATATTTATCATAATTTTTTTCCAAAGAAACAGACAGAATCTAGAGATTTATATAGTTGTACAAAGAATATAGATGATAGGGTTACACAGCATGTTTTTTTGCCTACAATATTATATAGTTGACGAACATGCAGGTAAAAGTAAAAACAATTTGTAAACATCAATCTATATTTTCTTTGCATTAGAATGAACAAATCATATTAAGAGCTTTAAGACGGTATTACGTTTCATACAAACTTTGAATAAAAAATATTTTATAAGAAAAATAATTTATCATATAAGCTAACATTGGAAAATGCATTTCATTGAAGTATATATGTTACGGCCCGCCTGGCGTCTTCCTAATAGCAATTCATGTGCTTTATCAATTGCGCAGCAATACCTTTTTTTGTATTATATCCCTACCGCCACTCTTTTTATAGACTCAACTACGAGAACGTCCGTCTCTTATATATTTGCCTTAAAAAAACATTTTACAAAGTTATTTTATTGTGATTTGGTATAAAACAAGATTACATCGACTGTCAAGAAACCTGGGTTTTTTATTTCCGCATTTATGTCGCAACGAACAATATAAAAATCATAAAAGAAACTTTAAAGTTAAAATACATTAAAATATTGAAACTGATGGTTATTTCATTAAATACCCTCAAGGAAGATACAAAAGTGTAAAAGTTAATATAAAACTTAAAACAGATACAGAAAAATAATTATATCATCACATTTTATTATTGTAATAACAGAATAATTTTGTTTTTTCTTGTGGATTATGTATGGTGACCACGTATTATATTGTAAATGTCGTTACTTCTGGTAAAGCTGACGAGTTTCTTCAGCCCATTCTTCTTGTCAGTTAAATGGGTGGTAGATAAAAATGTTGGACGATTCAAAACAACTTATTTTAAGTGCATTTGAATAAAGTTATTTTCATTCATTTTCATTTAAAAACATCTAGGATAAGAATATTATAATTTAAATAAAAACAACAATTGTTTATTATACGACGAGTCCTGAGTGTAGCGAGGGATTTAAGTTCACCCAAGACTAAGACAGCTTTATCACCTAGGTAAATACTCTACTTTTCGTACCATTTGCGAAAAAATTAACACAATAATAATATGAGATAAGCATTTATTAAAAATAATGACAATTAAAAGTAGAAGTTAACATTCGAAACATTGGTCCAATTATTCTTCATAAGTTTTTAAATAATTTTCCTTGGATTTTGTTGGAAGTAAATTATTTATAATTGCGGCAGCATTTGCACTGATGGAATCCGACAATTCACTGTCACTGTCGCTTTGATTTAACATCGTAACGTATTTTTAGAACATTAACTTTTTTATTAAAATAAACTTAACGTTTATGTATTTGAAGAAAACAAAAACCCGGCAAATTCCTAGACTAATATTTTATTGTCGGAAAAGCAAAATCATCAAGCTCATACGGCCTCGTCGGTTTTCGTAATTTTATTTGATAATCATAACTGCATAACAAATGCGTATTCCTTTTTCAAAAAGATGTGTTATGCTTTATATACAAACTCAATGGTGTAAACACAGATGTAATTCAGTATAAATTTCGGTAAGTATTCCAAATTTAAATCACATTCTCCCCCTAGAGGATGAATGAAATTCAATAGGTACAATTTTCTTTTTTTTTATAAGGGGTTTTGGCTTGGTTACAAAGACCTTTGAGCCATTTCTTCATATTATGTCCATTCTTGTTTAAAGAGTTGATTTATGAATGATATGAATGATAGATTATCAATGGATGATGAATGAAAAGTGAAATACCTTAACCTAGGTTTCAGTAAAGATGTGGGGTTTTGCTAAAAAGGTCTCGTGGACTTCTTGAGAGAGCGAAAAGACACCATCCATTGTTTGGTTTCACTTGCAAACACCCGTGCATATACAGAAATACTTAGTGGTTAATAACCCACCATTATTACACACTAATATCAACCACAACACAAATTTTAACAAGAAAAACAAGACCACCATAGTGACGCTTCCCGCTCCCGCCAAAAAGTCCCGGGACTCAGGTACAATTTTCTTTCCCTGTTTTAACAGATTAAAAATGACTATTGTTATGTTCGCTTTTTGTGGCATAGAATGTCACTTTTTTGAGCAAGTAGTACGAAAAAACCTTTTAAGGCCGAATATGATGATATTGTAAAATCTATCTACTATTCGCAACTCACATTACTTGTATGGGCTTCGGGATTATCGCTGATGATAAATATGTCGTTTTATTAAAACAATACGTTACGGTGGCGCAGATTAGATAGCTGGTCTGTAATCTGTGATTTATGACGTGAACAGGACGTTTTGGCGGGAGCGGGAAGCGTCACTTTACTGGTAATTTTTGTATGGTGCTGAATATTAATGTGAAATAATTGTGGAATATTAACCACAAAGCATTTGTAGACATGCACGAGTATTGGCTAGTGAAACAAAACAGTAGAAGGTTTTCACGTTTACTCAAGACGTCAATGATTGAAACCCCACACCTGTACTGAAATAATTTAATTAGGCAGAAATATTATTTCATTAATCATTCAAGAATCAACTCCCATCAGTGTTCGACTTGATTTAATTATGAATAGAATTTACTCAGGCTGTATGGTTTTTGTACCCTTTGCTTTACCGTATGGCAAAAAAATAACATATAGATATTTAATGTTGCACCAAATGGCCATGGAATATTGTATTAAACTTTTAAGTTTTCCTTTTATATCTGAACTTATATGCACTGGAATGAACACTCGTTTTATTCTCATGTGAGACGGTCCTGAAATACGGTCACCCTTACTTACGTTCCAGTTTACGCAATTATAATTTTGTAAATGTACCTTTGTGCGAATTTTGTTCAGTAACTACAGGAACCTTCCAAAATGAGAGATTAATAAACTGATGCTTCAATTTTTTTTAACTTCTGCAAAAGAAATATTCACCTTAAGCTATTAAAATATAACCTCTATTCACGTGATCCTTTTATTATAATAAACATTCATTGTTTTATAAATTATTATACTCTCATACTCATTAAATTTTATTAAGTATATTTGGTATTTATTTAATTTATATTCATACATTTTATATTCTTATTGAAATTACAATTAACTAATATATTAATATTTTTAATGATTATTTTTCTTTGGCATATGTTATGTGTGTGATTAGTGATAATACTTTATGTTCTCAGTGTATACCTACCCTAAACCTTCATAGTGTGTCCCTAGCCTTAAGTTGATATTTTGCAATATTCCAATTAAATTGTTTTTAACACACACACATAAAGATGTGTGTCGCAGCGTCAGCAGTAAAAATACGTCATGCGCGGAAATGATGACACTGCAACACGCATCCGTTGCATTTTAATTTACCTATTTTAATTATTATATTTTTAGCCGGCATCCATCGCGGAGCTACCATTTATTTGTAATAGTAGTTAAGTTTATAAAATAAAGATTTTTTTTAAATCCTTATTCGGCTGCTGTATTAATTCATATATGTATAATAGTGAAGCGCACGGCCAGTTTCTTTACCCGGTCTTTCTACGGGCAAAAGCTGAAAAACAGCGTTTCGCTCTATTAATGCAAATATATCGATGGAAAGTACTTTATCTATCTATCGATATCGACATGTCGCTGAACTTTAGTTATTTAATAAATAAATAATTATTTCAACAATAGGCCTATCCCAAAGTAAGCACTATAAGGCTTGTGTATAGGTACTAGGGTACCCATACACAAGCTCCTAATATGTATGTCTATGATAGACATACATTTTAGGAGCTTGTGTATTGTGTGTACATTTATAATCGATGTATTATAAATGTATGATAGACATACATTTATAATACATCGATGTGTTATATTCATTGAAAAATATATAAACATCTATGACTCAGGTACAAATGCTCGTATTCATCATACAAATATCTATCTCTTCCGGGATTCGAACTCAGAACCGTCGGTGCGCAAGGCAGGATCGCTACCGTTGCATCAAACGGTCGTGACACGCTTGCTTAATGATTATGTCAGTAGAGTTTACTTTGCTGTGTTTTTGTATGTGTGTTCTTTTAATGCAAATAAATAATGTATCTTTTTATCTATTATATATTTCAAAAGCTTTTCGATCAAAGGATAGTCATCGACAAAGGAATGGAATGTTAGGTACTACAGATTTTCAGTGGCCTTTATTATATTATCGAATATACGAACCCAGTTACGCCTGAAAGATGCAAAAAAGCTGGCAATCGCATTACACAAAAGCCTTTTGTATCTTATTGAACAGATAAAGTATCTAACTTTTGTCACGATTATCTGATATTGTTAATATTGTTCCACAATAAACCAAAATTTGTTAATTTCAACATTTACCACTCGTACGTGGTAGATTCTGGTTACGGTATCATAAAACGTAGTTAACGGTCTCTGCAAACAGCATGCTACGAAAAGGAGACACCATGAATGATGAAAGATGTAAATAGGCTAACTTTAAGTATTTTTATTATAAATGTCCATATAATAATATTATTATTTTCTTTTCACACTTACACCACTGCCACTTACGCTTCCTTCCTGTCCTGTCCATCTAAAGGTTATCTGGAGTGATGGCTTTGAACAATAAGAACAGCCATTGTAACACTATTTTTAGTTTTCTTTAGTTTTTAAATTTTCACAATGTTGTGTTTTCAATAAAGTGTTTAGAATTGTATTGTGTCACCTCAGCCCCAAATATCCACAACAGGATAGAAGCCCCCTCGAAAGATGAAAAGGTTTTGCCATGATGCCCACGCTTGGCAGGAGAGTTGGAGATCTTAGTATAATTCAGAAAAAATGCTTATGCAGGTTTTGTGGTTTATATAAAGGTATATTGTGATTAACTTCCGTATTATTAAACATCCTTAAGTATATTTACTAAACGACCAAACGTCTGAACTGATAATAACACACATTTTACTTTAATCGCCTACAAGACGATGTTAAAATGTACACCTAGTATCAAATATGTTACTACTAGCGCCATCTAGTTTCGTGCATGTGAATCTTTGTTAAATAAAAGTCAGTCTGCCGTTGTAAGTCGAGTCATTTTAATTAAGAGACGAGTGGCTAAGAGCTTTTTAAAAAGCGTTAAAAAACTACGATTTAAACGGTTTATTTATAATCGACAGAAAGGATAAACGGAACAGCTAATCGTAACGGATATTCAAAAGTGACAGGCGTGGATACATAGAAAAAAGAGATAGAATACTACGCCAGCCACGCACACTGTCATGACTGAAAGCGAGACAGCAGGCCAAGAACACTGATGTAGGGAGGCAGCTGGCTCCTATATATACTGTATAACGGTACTAAATCTGACGCTCTCGTGTAACGGTTAAGACTGACGCTTAGCTCATATATAGCCGCAGCGAGCGGCTTGCTTGGAAGCTTCATTCTCGTTGACAATCCTGATTATTATAATATAATTTCGTGACATTGTAAAATTCTAATTACTTAAATATCTAAATACCTACATCATTTTTATTTGACTTTGATTAATTTATTTTTGTGTGATTTGACTGATGTATTTGTGTTCATGTGATTTAATTATTGTCTTGCTTTTATCTTTAATCTCGTGACATTGTAACTAAAAAAATTAAAGTTTATGTATCGTATTTGCATGCCTTCAAATATAAGGCGAAAACTCTTGATTCACAAAATGCTATGTAATATCACGTCATTGTAAGACACGGTATTAGCAAATAAATACTTATATTATTTTTTTTTCATAGATAATACACTGAAAAATAAAACAACCAAAACGAAACTAAGAAATTAACACCTATTTATTTCATTTCAGAAAATCGAGACGCCCTTCCTAGCAGCCGTCGAGTCAACACTAGGCGACCGCTACACGCCTAATGTCGAAAACATCTACAAAATAACCATTAAATTCATATTAGAAACACTCGTAGAAGGATTCGAGAAGGCGGGCATACCCAATTCTACGTGAGCTCAGTGCTACGATTAAGAATTTAAAACTAGACCCGCGAGAACTGACGCGCCAGAATTTAAATATAGAACTTGAGACAAGAACGAATCGAGATCCAAAACTTTGAAATTGGAACGCCCTTTCGATTTCAAAGTTTCAAAACGAGTGGGTAAGGAATTTATTAAATGTCAATTTTAAAGTGAGTTCGACGAAACAGTTTTTGAACGAATCATTGAAAAATGGAGTGTGTCGAGTGATTAATAATTATTTTTGGGTTGTAATTATTGAGTATGCTTTTTCAATATGAGGAATTAAAATGATAAACGGACTGGTTCGCTTGCAATAAGGAAAATCATTTGTTATTATAATAAAAAAACATAATTTCATAGATTAGAAATTGGAAAAAAATCGTCAATAATATAGCTATATATATATAGAGCAAAAGATGTGCGTGTGTGTTAAATTTAAGTGAATTTAAACCAAACTATTTTAAATATATTAAATGTCATTACAGCTTGTTGTATTAATTATTATTTTAATTCGTTAACTATTAATTGTTATTGCATTGTTGCATTAAAATGTCGCAATGGCTGGTCCAGTTAAATTTAAATTTTAAACTTAAATGTGCTTTAATATTGGCTAATATGTTTCAATAAAAATTATGTCTTCCGGTATTAATATATCTGAATCTCTTTGCTTAACTTCGATAAATTAACATCTTATGATTTTTAAATTTAAAATTTAAATTAATGTTTAATATGTATAAAATAAAATGTTTTTTTAAGCTTCCATTAATTTTACTGATATATGGTAAATAACAATTTTTATTTGGATCTACTAATGATGTCAGCTATAATATCACAATACTATTCGTTTTAAAAATACAGTATAACAAATAACTTCAAAATAGAATTTTAGATTGTTGACAAATCAGTATAAACGAAATGATGACGTCATAGTTCACAAAATTATTCCTTTAAAAAAACTGACAATTAGAATTAGACTTAATTACTATACAGTACGTACCACTGTTATTTATCATAGTAAGTTATTACAAAAAAAGGTTTGCAATCCATGTTTTTGCAGTTATAATTTTATTCATATAAAATATACAACAGTTTTAAATTTAATATATTATCCAAATAACTATCACGCGCAACTCTTAAAGCACAAAAACAATATTCAGAATTTTGTATCAAATTTACTGAAATATTTTTTTAAAAACTGTATTTTATAAAAACATATATTTGGAGTCAACCAACAAAACCTCCTTTGTACTGCATAAAATTTTAAAAAAGCTTTTTTTTTCTTAATATTAAATGTGTATGTATTGCTGTACAGTCTATTCATCCTAACTTGTCCTATTTGGTAAACAATCTTGGCACTCCTTTTTATTGAAAATGCAGCATTATAAATCAACTGATAACTAGATTCAATAGGTTTCAGTCTATAATAACGATTTATTGTAATAGATTATTGACTTTGTTATTATTTTATTTTTAAATGGGTGATTTTGTTAAAAAGTTGTGCCAAGATTGTTTACAAAATAGGACAAGTTAGAAAGAACAGACTTTATAATTCAAACTTGACACAGATGAAATTTATCAAAAAAAAGGAGCAATTTATTGTGTAAATCATTCGATGGGCCAAGAGCTGTATTGTAGATATCATAAAATTATACATTTTCTACTCAAAGTGTTGCTATATCTGATCTAAATTAGCTTGTAATATCTATAGATATAGTATTTTATTAAAATTATGAAGATATAGTCATTACTTTGCCATACGTAGAAAATCTATGTGTGCTTACTTACTATATTCTTTTAATCATTATGTATTTGGTCACATTTAAATCTACTGACAACTACGTGCTATCCTTCGTCAGTGGAAAGTGATGCGACGCAATACAACCCACAGCTAATGATATTTAGTTTTTACGAAAAGTTAAAGATTTTATTTTTAAAATACAAAATACATAGTCAGATTAGAGTGTGCCTATTAAATCGCGATTTAAAAAACAAGTGTTGCCACTAAAGAGATAAATAAACAATATTAAATATGACAACATTTTTTTTCTATTTTTGTTGCGTGTCACGTTTTTATGGCGTTTGAGTTACTATTTGTATGATAGACCTTATCACTCAGAAAATAAAGTCTGAATTTTTTTTTAATCAACCGCGATTGAAACCAATATTGGTCTGCTCTGGTCAAAGAAATTAATATGATTTGAGACCACACACCATGATCCGCATTGGATAAAATTGCAGCGCGTTTTAATAGTGTGATTCCGCCTTTCCAAAAGTAATAGGGACGCCTTGATATCGATACTTTTATCGATGAAAAACTATTATTATTTAAAACTTTTACTGTTGCAAGTGGGAAGTGTTTTCGCGTCTCGTTATTTTTATTCTAACGAAGGACACAGCTTCAATGATAATTGCGGATGGTGCCCGTCACATGAAATAAAATTTATATACAATTATTTTGTAGCTAACTGTACATCATTTCAAGTTTATTGTGCCCTTAGTCTCATTCATTGCACATAAGTATTTTTTTTTTTTTTTTTTTATTGCTGAAAGTTGGCAAACAAGCAAACTGCCCACCTGATGGTAAGTGGTAACAGTCACCTATAATACATGTGGCTCTTGGAGATTCGCAGCAAAACTGCAATCCCCACAAGAACCACAGTGTACGTTGCCAACTTGTGACACAAGATGTAAAGTCACTGTACCCAGTTATTTCACTGCCATATCTTCCCTTCAAACCGGAACACAGCAATGCAAGCACTGCTGCTTAGCGGCAGAAATAGGTAAGACGGAGGTACCTAAGCAGACGACCCTGGTACAGAGTCTCCCTCCAGTGAATATATATGATTCTTTTCTATTTTTTACCACAACAATTTACGCATACAACTATATTAAATACGAGAGATGAATGTAACAAGGCCAGAAACAGTGAATTTCAATATATATATACATATGTTTATATCTTGTCAGTATTTAAAGTATATGGTTGATTGGCAACTCATACAAATGCTTGTATGAGTGATCCAAACTTACCTAATTGTACAGATGGCAGCATAAAATACCTATGTTTATTTTAAATTTCAATTAAAATACTTACTACCACTAAAATGTCAATATATTTCTGTGTGTAATTTAAAGACGTCATAATAGGTGGATATTTTCTAGCTCTGCAATAAATCAGGAAAAGTAAAAATAGTTATTAAATGTTTCTGACAGCGATGAAATCGTCATCTACAACCGAATTATATAATTTAACTCTGTTTACTTATTCGAATTTTAATATTAAATAAAATAACAAAATCTGTGGTTTCATATATTTATTTCAGAGACCGATAGCCAGTCAGTTAGTATTCTTCTAGTTATAATTGCGATATATATAAAAAAGCAGCAATTAAATGCTAAAATAACAATAAATATATTTAAAAAGGATATTTAATGACCTATATAATAACTATTCTTTTGTCTGCAGCACAATACATATCTCTTGGGGCATAAATACTAGTTCTTTCAGTTCACACGTTTTATTTACATTGTTATCAATTATAAGAAGACCCTTTCTTAACGTTCAATATTACACTGTAGCCGTATGATTTATGATCGTCAATTGTTTTCCCAGATTTGCTTTGCGTGCAAAACGTCAACTTGTAATAATATATTATCTAATTTAAATGTTTCAAATTATTTTCTTGAGCTCCTATACTCCTGAGAATGTGATTTCCCATGGTGAAACGCAAAATAGCCATAGTCAAGCCAAATTATGGAAAGGATGTTTGTTAACAAAACAAAACACATTTTTTGTCTTAGGGATAGAAATATACTCATTTTGATAAAGCAAGTTTAACATTTCAAAGTCTGAAAACGTAATAAAATAGTTACAAGTAGCATTAATTATAAAAACATGAAATAAAAAGTCGGTTTTTTTTTTTTTTTTTTTTTTTTTTTTTTTTTTTTTTTTTTTTTTTTTTTTGCCTGTAAAGTCGGTTTTACGGGCGAAGATTTTACGTGACAACGTCTTTTTCTCGGTAGAATATTTATTGATATGAATATAATTAAATTGCACAATGCGCGCGGCAGACCGATCATAGTTGAGTGGGAGAGAGACGCAAGGCATTCGGCGGGCCTCTCTCTCGTTCGGTGACTCATCGTAACGTTACCGAGCGTTACACTTTTTCATAAGTGACTCCCAGCCGCAACCAATTTATAAGACGTTATCACGTCAAAAAGTATTTTTCCGGTTATGTTTGAGTAGTTTGTTAACAAACTTTCTATTTGTAAATTGGCACAAGTATAGACTACTTTTTAAATAAGTAAAAGTTGCCCGTTATCCAAAAAAAGTCACTTAGAGTTGTCACTTGACAGTAGAATATCGATACTGGCCGATAGTGAGACTATTGATAGTTATATCGATATTGGAGTAATCGGAACGTTACAACACTAACAGTAGGGCGGCTGGCTCATAAAACTGATATATCGTTTGAAAGATCAGTTCCAGTTCTAACTTAATAACGTAAAAGGGCAATTTTGATATCTTGCAGTTTTAATAAAATTAGGATCAAAAAATCTTTTTGTTTCTTCCCTCATGTTCCCATATATTTTTCTATTAAAGATAAAAGATTTTTTTTATTCAATATATGAACATTTACAACGCATTTATTGAAAAAGTCAATTTTGCAATGGCTTCGTAAGTCCTACGACGGGAGAGTTGTACCGAGAAGAAACCGCAAAAAAACTCAGCAAGGGATATTTTTAATAATTATGTTATATAATTAGTAAAAATTACTTTTTTACCATGTTTAATGCAAATAAATCTCTTGATTCTTACTTTTCAAAAAATTTCAACAACCAAATATGGAGATGTTTGTTATGCTGTCACCTGTACGTAAGGACGTATCATAAGAAAAAGTCAAAGAAATTTAAGACATCTGATTTTTTACCTAAAGTTCAACATTGCTTAACTTTTCAGTAGGTGGTCGACATCGCAGTGGTTAACGGAGGTTGCTTATCTTTCGCACGGCCAATAATCGGATGGGGTTAAAAAAATCTAGAAGCTTACATTAAGCCGTTGGTCTCGACTGCACTTGGAGTCATTAACACCCATTCCCTATACAATATTCTCATCTATAGCGAACATTTTAATTAAGAGGCTGGCTATTGTCAAATTGGACTTTGAAGTTTAAAATCTGGTGCAAATTATTAACATTTTTGGGGTAAATTGATGTGCTGTTCATTGTACACGAAACCTGTAATTATCTAGTATTTAAGATGTATCTATAGTAAGAGGTAAATATTGTTGTAAAACGATGTCGTATAAGATTGATGTAATAAAGTGTTAATTTGATTTTAAATAAATATTATTTAAAATTAAACAGTTTTTTTATACGTTCAGTGATTACCTATCGCACGTATAAATAACTTCACTTTTTCCAAGTATTCCTTCAGCCGATGCAAGCGTCGTCTCTTCCTTTTCTAGCTATAACTTCCTACAACATTGTAATTTTTCTACCTACAACATCTTAAGTTTTTTTACATACAACATCGAAAATTTTCTACCTACAACTTCTCAAGTTTTTTCCTACAACATCGAAAGTTTTTACCTACAACATCTCAAGTTTTCTACCTAAAAAATCTCAAGTTTTCTACCTGCAACATTGAAAGTTTTCTACCTACAACATCAAAGTTTTCTACCTACAACATCGAAAGTTTTCTACCTACAACATCAAAGTTTTCCTCCTTCAGCATCGAGTGCAATACTTTTATAAGTATCGAACAATCGATAAAGAAGAAACAACTGCGTAATTATTTATTGATTGTTATTTTAGTATATTTAAATTCTGGATTTTTATGTCTAACGAAATCCAATCTGATTTCTGAGACAAGTATAAGTAGATTTTTATAAATTATAAATCTATTTCTTATATATCTATTTATATCTTTATTTCTTAATAATATTTATATTTCTAGTATTTTAATTCTAGTTTAAAAGTTTTACATGTCGAAATACGATAAAATACTCTTGTACTTTATATACACTGTGTCAGCTTTTTACAGTATTTTACAGAAAATTGTAAGCCTTGCCCAAAGTAAGTACTGTAAGGCTTGTGTTATGGATACTAGGGTAACGGATAGACATACATATAAAGTACATATAGAAGTAATATTTATATATACTAGCTAACAGAACCTATCCTATGTCCTAAGTTGGAAGAGATCCAGCAAAATGAAAAAAAAATATCATAATTGGTTGAGTAATTTCGGAGTTCATCGTGGTGACAGGGAATTTTTATATACATATATACAAGGTGTTACAAAAATATCAGTAAAGCGGAAATGAGGTTAAATGGTCCCTTATAAAGAGTCAATTTACAATATTTGAAAACCGTAGTATCGCAGTATAACTAACGGCCAAAATTAGAAAAAAAAAATTATGTGCCAACCCTATTTCCATATAAATAAAGAGTAAATAACACAGAATGTTTACGTACATATTTACCTTATATCCGTGGAACGACAGAGTCAATAATAAAATGTACAGAAGCCGCTGATCGATATTACAAGTCAAAGAAAATGTTAAAAACCTGACATAGGTACTTTATGTTAGGTCTCTTTCAACCTAAACTAACACTTACTTTTTCGTAACGAATAACAAATTTACAAAATGGGCTCCGTCTTTCTCAATGCACAACCTCGCTCGCCGGGATATGGATTGTGTGGCATTTCGCACGTCTTTTCTAAAATAGTTGAGCAATCGGTGGAATGAAGGAGTCTTGACATGTTGAGAAAGCATTGGTACGAAGGTAGCCGTCGCTGTTTAACGGAGGTTCTACTTACCACGAATAAATCGTTGCCGATATAGTACGAGCACGATTTAAGTTGCCATCTTCATGGCCTACGCATAACATCATATCGTAATATTCAGATTTAGAAAACATAGCCATTTTTCACTTTATAAATATTGCTGGTTAAAACACTAAATAATTGTAAGATATCGATTAGATTAGAAATTGACAACATAACGTTTTATTTTCGACTTGACGTTTTTCTAAGCCATTAATTCCCATTATTAAGTTTGCAAACCTTTTTGAATGAAAAACTTAAAATCCGTTAAAAAGTACACTCTGTATAATCTATGATAACTTCAGTTCTCTGCAATGACAGCTTACTAGGGTTGATAATATTTTTGGCTTTGATATTTTATTACATTTTACTGTCACAGCGTTTGACTGCGATGAACTCCAAAAGTACTCAACCGATTTCGATTATTTTTTTCATTTTGCTGGACTTGATCCAACTTAAGACATAGGATAGGTTTCATTTTAATTTATAACACAGCAACGCGTGGCCGGGTCAGCTCGTATATAACTAACTAATAATCAATGATATTGATAGTGTATGACATACCAACGACAGGTATGTTTCAATACTTAAAAAGCAATAAGTGACTAATTGAGACACCAATAAACTGTGTCAAACTTCACAGTCTATTTTCTGTAAACAATAATATGATGATGAAACAAAGAATTCAGTTCAAAACATCATTAACCTGTTTTTATATTTAATTTGTCATTTTTTGTAGAACAATATTTATTCTAGATCAAAAGATTACCAGAGACCATTACCAGAAGATCTGAGAAATTTCATCTTAATCGACTGTACAAACATTTTTGAAAATGTTTCTTTCGAATACGAGAAGACGTTCCTCTCAATGATGAGATGAAAATTAGAAAGGTACTAGAAAAGTTGCGGGTAGTTTCCCGCTTGATAATTTACTTCTGAGGCGAGTCGATTAGTTCAAATATTTTTCTATTTAAATAAATTATAATGAAAAAAATGATCTGTGTATGTGCGAAATTCACACGTGGTAGAAGTGAAACCTTCAAAAATAATACGTACACGTATACAAAATACCACGGTTGTTGTGATGCCTTCTCTCAAGCTTTGTACTACGCATGCGCACACAAACACGTATTACCACACGTACATAATACTTCTTATCTCATTTTCTCCTACGTTAAATCTTATGAACTTATCTCTCTGTCTCTTTTTACTGTCGCTTTTTCATTTCGTTGCGATACACAACAGGTTCAATAATTTGTACCGTTTTTATTAATAGATTTGCTCTTGATCCCAATCAAGCCCGGAGGCTAAGACAGGATCCACGATAGAGCAAGCTAACCCAGAGGGTGACTATTCACCTTGGCACTAAAGGCGAATTGGCTATAAGTACTCGGAAATACAGACACAGGGAGAGAGTTACACTACTTCTTTTAAATGTAACATCTATATAACATTATGGTTGTAATGAGTATAGAGTTGTAATTGTGTTATGATTCTGTGCTTCTACCCTTCGCACTGAAGATCCTGGGTTCGAGTCTCGGAAGTGGCAGATGTTTGCGTGATAAATATGAGCATTTGTACTCAAGTCATGGGTTTTTATATATACAGTAGAATCTCACTAATCCGACACTTCAATAGACCGACACGTCCAATACCTTCCACCTTGCACAAGTATTGGAGCCACCAACTACTACAATTGTAAAAGTGAAACCAGATACAGTGTTTAATTGTTTCAATAACTTAATAACATGCGAGAAGAGAAGTTTCACAAAAACAGACCTCAGTTAAAAATTAGTTAATTGTCCATGTTACAGTTATAAAAAAAACTTTAACACAAATACACTTGTGAATTCACTTTTGCTTATTATTTTAACATACATCACAATACAAAATTAAAGTAATATAAGTAATTAAAATAAGATACAAAATTCACACTTAATAATATGATTTTTTGTTACATTTGAAAAATAGACCTGTTACTGAGTAGGTAAATTGGAAATATTATTTTCTAACTACGTCGGCGTTGTACACTCCACACACTGTATTCCCTTTATAAAATGCTTTATTTTATTTATTATGATATTTTCTATACAACTCTGTAATCCGAAAATTCCATTAATCCGGCACCCTCTGATTTTAATAGTGCCGGATTAGTAAGATTCTACTGTATTTCTATAAATATTAAATATCTAAACCTCGTATATATGTTTATCCGTTACAAAAGTAGCCAGTCTTACATTGCTTACTTTAGTCTAGGCTAATTGGTGTGAATGTGAGAAATATTATTATTATTTATATATTTTACATTTTGCATTCAAAATTCCATATCGTCCCTTAGCTAACAACACCACATAAATTATTATAATAGAAAAATACTAGAAAAAATCGACTCGGGTCACAAGTGAATTCTCAGGCGGGGAATTCACTTGTGACCCGAGTCGATTTTTTCTAGTATTTTTCTATTATAATAATTTATCTAATAAGATTGCATTGAAAATGCATAAAATATATAAAAAAATATATAAAACACCACATAAGTCATTTTTACCAACTTTACAGGAGACGATGAAAACAGTCTATTTAAAAAAAACGGTGTAATTTTAACTAAAGTATATATAATAAATTTATTAGAATAATACGTATATTATAATAATACTTATATTATAATAAGTGTTATATATACACTTTGGTTAAAATTCCACCAATTTTTTCGTCTCCTGTAAAGTTAGTAAAAATTACTTATGCTGTGTTGTTAGCTAAGGCACGATATTTTTTATAAGATTTGAAATACGCCTATAAGAACAACTATATCTCCGAGCCCTCGGGTAGGAGAAATCGAATGTTAGATTTATGTAAAAATATTACTTTCGATGTTGAAGGTTGTTAACGTTAAAAACTGGAACGATACTAGCTCATAGTAAAAGTTGAAATACGTTTGTAATCGACGCATCTGCCAGCATCTCAGTAGCTGAGCAATCACACTCGCCCGGGTAGCAAAAAGCCATATGTTCAAATATATATCTTCGAACCTTCAGGTATAATACATACCTGAAGGTTCGGAGATACTTTCACAGGACTATTATAAATCTTATAAACACGACATCTTACGAACGTTTGGTTCAAAGGTAGCGATCCTGATATATACAGATAGCAGTCCTAGGTTCGAATCCTGGAAGTGGCAGATGTTCGTGTGATGTAAACTAACATTTTTACCTAAGTCATGGGTATTTATATATATTTCTATAAATAATAAAATATTTAAGTATCATATATGTATACCTTACCCTAGTATCCATTACACAAGTCCAACAGTGCTTACTTGGCAAATAGTAATTATAACATTTCTTACATTCAAACCAAGCCTTAGCCTAGCCCAATTTATGCACTATATGGTTTGTATTATGGAGACATACATATATGATAAATAGATATTTCATATTTATAGAAATATATATAAAATATCCATGACTCGGAACGATGTGTTCTTGTTTATTACACAAACCTTCCGGAACCATAGCCCTTTAAAAACTATGTATTAAAAAATTACATTTAGTACTTTAAACAGCCAATTGAGGTGTTTATATAGAAGCTTATCAAGTTAACTGTGACCTATGAGTGTGTGTGTAGTATGTAATGTATGATTTGCATTAATGGTGTGCAGTGTAATGTAATTTATATATTTATAAAATCCTTGCTGATTCAGCCACACGTTGCTGTGTTATAAATTGAAACCTATGCTATGTCCATGTATGTTGGAACAAATCCAACAAAATGAAAAAAAACATCAAAATCGATTCAGTAGTTTCGGAGTTCATTGCGGTCAAACTCTGTGGCACATATTTTTTATATATAAAGATAATATGTACTTTTGTTATCTTATTTAATCTTTAAAGAACATTTCAGAAATAGCCAAATCTGTCAAGTAATTGCAAAGAAATATGCTTCTCAATAAACGCATTAAATTGTCGATAAAAAAATATTGTATTTATTATATTTTTTGTTTATTTTAGTAATTCATTGATTTTTTCTAAAGATTTTTGGGTGGATGGATGGGTCAAGTACCGCATAAGACAAGTCAATTTTATTAATTGTATTACTCATATTACTCATTGAAAAGAATCCCACATCCATATTAATTATTTAACACATTTCATAGACGTCTGCCTTCAGTCGTATAAAAATTACATGCGAAAATTTCAGTTGGAAAATAAACTTTATTCCCTAATCATTGTAGGTTGAAAGAACAAGCCAAGATATAAAAGATGTAATGACGTAAGTCGTCCATAGTTTTCAAAAAAGGACTCTTTATTATCATACAATTGCGTGAGCGTCATAAAATCGTATGATACTATATTAGATGCGTAGTGATGTGACTCGTACTGTTAATAAATTAAAATAACGCAAAAAAACTATATAATTATTTTTCCATATTAAAAAAAACAATAGCTTTATTGTCTTTACTGATAGGACAGTAGTCTTTTGACGTGACAACGTCTTATAAATTGGTTTGCCGGGTGACACTTTAAGAAACTGCGTTACGCTCCGCTCACGTTATGCGCTCACAATGAGAGCGAGTGAGAGGCACGCGTCCCTTCCACTCGGGCATGGTTAGCCCGCCTAAGAACGAGAGAGACAGACATAAAAAGTGGAAGGGACGCGTGCCTATAAATTAATGTTTTAAATATAATTCTTTGTATAAATAAATGTTTTAAATTGTTACTATTATTTCATCCTTCTTCCTACTATACGAATGAATATTCACATTTAAATTATTTTACCACTCAAAGTCGTTGTCACGTAAAACTTTCGCCCGTATACCGACTTTACAGGCAACCAATTTTTTCTATCTAAACTTACATGTAAGGATTATTTAATAAAAAACAATCAGTTGATTTCAGTGATTCTAAATTATACTTATGTGGACCATTGTTTTTTGTTGACCATACACAAAAAATAACCTAAATTATTATCTACAAAATAAACAAAGTTCCTATTTTGGAATTATATAGAAAGTATAGATATACAACGTTTCCTTAAAAATTCGGCGATTTTATTTTTTCTATCAAACATTATTTAAATATGTAGTAATAAATGTTCCAAATATTTTATGTACCCGATATTTCATTTACCCTTGTAAAATAATATTGCTACCTGTTGTTAAAATTTAATAGTGTACAAAACTTTCTTACAAATTCACTGTAATTCGTTGTAGGAAGTTATACTAATATCAAAGCTCACATTTCAAACTGACGAGTTATGATTTCATAAAAGTTTTGTTTCATAACTGGTCTCCTAAATCGGTAACAAAACGATGCTAAACTTTCAAAATTGCTCGCGTCCTCCGCTATAAGTATTATTTAAAAATTAACACATGACTTTTTTTAACGTTTTGTCTCCAACAAATGCTAATAAACTGATCACATCACTACGACTGTTACTTTCGCAACACTCGTCAGTCTTGAAAAGTTCTCCGCTCAATATACTAGTCGAAAATATTTTAATATCGGAAAATAACCAGACATTCTTATCGTCAATAAGCGAACTATTAATAGCATTCTACAAGAAATCGATTATGCCATCATGAATTAACGAAATCTATTTAAGAGATACGATAAAACGAGTTGTGTTAATTGAAATTAGTGTTGCATCGTTATTTCCGAACGGGATTGCACAAGGAGCAATACTAGGGCTAAAATGATTTATAACAAAAATCAGTACTATTAATTTTGAACCATAAATATCTATTATTAGTATACAGAATTGACTGCAATTGATTCTATAGTAATAAAATATTCACGTTGGTGTATTCTCTGAGTGCGGATGATAAGTGTTGATGGTTTTAAAAGTGTGTAGTGTATAAATAAAAATGGGTTGCGAACTGTCCAAATTGGCAGCATCAGAACTGAACCAGGATCCAATGGATAGACCACCTCCACCGTCTGATCCTCGGTCTCCATTGACGGCGAAACAGCAGTACTGTATGCTGGCATCGTGGAAGGGAATCTTTAGGCAGATAGAGAAGACGGGAATCATTTTATTCGTCAAGTAAGTGCATTAATTTTTATGTACTGTTAGAATTTAGTGAGATAAATGAAATTGTTTCAAAAAACAGCTTTAAATAAAACAATTTTAAATATTTTATTTAAATCAAAATTATAAACATAATTGTTATATATCTTTTCAATGCTATCTTATAAGATATATTATTTTTCTATTAAAATAATTTATCTTACAACTTTTTAAAGTTTCTTTTTTTCTTTTTTTGTTTCCCCTCCGGATTCGGGGGAGGGATGTGGTGAATCCTACATGGATACATCAGCCGGCCGACAGGTTATATCAGACTCGTACTGACTAAACTCCACCTGAAGGTGCCTTAGCCTTAGGGAAGGTTATACAGGCTTAATGTAAGCGATTACACTCAGGATGATGGGGCGACGCAGTCTTTTTAAAGTTCTTTCCTCATAATTTAATTTAATCCTGACGTTTCGACTTCTTTACAGGAGTCGTGATCACAGGATAACTAAAGCCTTAGTCATAGGGGCAAAAAACCCTAAATAAGTTCTTTTACTTAAATGTGTAATGTAAGAACTAAATATTCCTTATTAAATATATAAGCATATATAATATAAGTATATATAAGCAGATGATAATATATTGATGTGACCGCTTATATTAATAAATCAGTATAATATTTCTATTAAATATAGAAAAATACAGATAATACAGCTTCTTTTCATCGTGATTAACTTTTAAAGTTTTTCTCTATTTTTATACCTCCTTTTTATGACCGGTTTATACTCGACGACCTTGTATGACAAGGCTGATGAGAATTGAAGAAGCTAGAGATGTATGTCGAGATTGTAGATATACATATATATATAAATATATATATATATATATAGACAATGTGTCCCGTCACCAGTGACGGAGCCTTTAATGGTGTGAAATATGGCACTTTTTATCGACATGTATCAACATTAAAAAGGTGTCATTTGATAGCTAAACATGTAGACAACAGTTATACAGTCATCATGTTCCAATTGTCATGAAATAAAAAAATAGAAAAAAATAATTATAGAAAAACAAATAGATTCTTTTTTGTGTATTTTTTAATTATTGATTTTTTGAGAATAACCAAATTTGAGGAGCAATTTGAGGAGCGACAAACATCTGTCCCTTTCGAGTTCGAGTCTCGGAAGGGACAGATGTTTGTGTATTTATATATATTACTATAAAGATTACTTATCTATGTATCATATATGTGTATCTCACCGTTACCCTAGTATCCATAACACAAGCCTTACAGTGTTTACTTTGGGCAAGGCTAATTGGTGTAGTAAGAAACATTATTATTAAAATGTTGATATGATATAATAATATTACATTACAAACATCTGCCCCTTCAGGGACTCGAACCCAGGACCGTCGTCGGAGCGAAAGGCATGTTCGCTACCGTTGCACTTCATTATTATTAATAATGTGGTTAGGTTGGATTCGAACACAATAATAAACATAAATTATCATAAATTATTATAATATAAAAATACTAAAAAAAATCGACTCGGGTCACAAGTGAATTCTCAGGCGGGAAATGCCCTGAGAATTCACTTGTGACCCGAGTCGATTTTTTCTAGTATTTTTCTATTATAATAATTTATCTTATAAGATCGCATTGAAAATGCATAAAAATATATAAAAATTATAAAAATAAATGATCATGTGATATAAGCAATCATTCGGAGAAGCGATCTTTCGGCGAAGAAAACTTCGACAAATAATTTCAAACTTGTTTGTGAGATATTGAATAAATTAATAATAATGTGTTCATTTATATTTATGAAATTATATTATTCTACTCATATAATGGTTAATTTACGTTAATTTATGTATGTTAAGGTTGTTTTCTCAAAATCACGTGTCTCACTTACGCAAGGTGTCACTCACAATCTACAGAATGTGCTGTTGTAACTTGGGTGGTCACAACTTATACTTAGCGGTGGCTTATTTGGTACTAAGCTGTAGGTTATTTATTTCTATATCTTATTGCTTATCTTTTTTCTTATTGCTGACCCGACCACGCGTAGCTGCGGCTCAGTTATTATCATCTACAATATTTTTTTATTATTATAGCAAAATGAAAAAAAAAAATCATTAAAGGCGTTTGAGTATTTTCAAAGTTCATCGCGATCAAACACTGTGACAGGGAATAGGTTTCTTGTGCCGGCCTAGGCAGGGCCGGGCACTAGGCCGGTTAGGGGCATGGAGGAGAGTCCCACATATCGTCTCGTGCTCTCCCGGCACGAGCGAATGCCTAATGCATTTACTGCAAAAACTAAAAAAATGTACTAGCTTAACTGATAGTTTTGATGTAATTCTTAAATCCGCGTTGCAGAGAAGATAATTTAAAACTGTGACGGACAGAAGTAATAACGGAAATTAACTCTATAGTTGGCACCGCCGTTTTCTAAAATCCCAAATACAAGAGCTTAAGCTACTTGGGTTCATAAGAATATATGTAAAGCTGTTTAATTTTTTTTTTTATTTACAGTTGCCATTTTTTAGAAATAAAAATACTCTATGGATTGTTTAGAAATATTATCATAACGACTACCCCTTATAAAATTTAACCCTCACTATAAAGAAATAAACCTTCATACGTCAAAATAAATCCATCAATCAGAGAATATTTAAGCTTCACGAAAATTATTTGGCGCGAATGTCGTTAGTGCTGTCAGTAAAATGATTTATCGCCATCGATTTTATCGACAAAGTTTGAAAAGCTTAGATGTTTCCTATTAAAGTAGCAATCATATTTATAAAAATATTACTTGACGACCATTTGATGCAATGATAGAGAACCTGCCTTTGCACTAACGGTCCTGGGCTCGAATCCCGGAAAGGGCAGATCATTGTGTGATAAATACGAGCATTTGTAGCTATCATAGTGATTGACAGCGATAAACTTCGAAACTACTCAAATTTTGATCATATTTTTTTCATTTTCCTGAATTTATTCCAACATAGGACATAGGATAGGTTTCATTTATAACACAGCAACACGGGGTCGGGTCAGCTAGTATTTATATTAATATAACATATCCATGTTGTACTCTGTATGCCATAGCAGTGTTTATATATACTTGTTTAACTAGCCGATGCAGTCGCTAAGCATAAAGCTACGCTAGCACCATATATTGGAGCGGAGCGTAATACCTTAAAAAAAGAAAAAACAATCTTGTTTCGATGGGAACTTTTCGAATTTCAAAATTCGGGCTCCGTCACAATCTGATCCTAAACCTATTGAATCGATTCCACTCAAAAAACATTAAAATCGGTTAAGAACTCGGGAAATTATGGCGTAACAGACATTGCACCATTGAAGCTGATCCATGGGAGCTTCGCTCGCTCCGCTCCAAAAAGATGCTTGTTGATTTGTTAATCAACGATGTAATAAAACCATAACACTACTATTATTGTGATAAAAGTAAGATATTGTTTTGTAGATTCCGATAGTTTAATAAAAGTCGTGACTTCTGTTAAAGCTGGTGAATTTCTTGAGCCCTCCATGAAAAACGTCCTAAGTTTGTAGGACTTCCTGGTGGCATTTGAATAAAGTTATCCTCATCATATCATTTATTGGCCTAGCCTGTAAGGCTTGTCTTATGGATACTAGGGTAACGGATAGACATACACATATATAAATATTTATTATTTATAGAAATATATATAAATAACCATTACTCAGGTACAAATCGCAGCTTTAATACTATAGGGGCACAATTCGAAAAAGATGATTGTTGGAAAAACACCTTTAAAAATTTTTGAACCCTTGTATTGTCACAAAATCGGTCATAAGTAAATTAGTAAAATAAACTAGTACTAGGATAAATTTAATATGCGATAAATATTTCACGCTTAGTGAACATGCTCTTATGATGTTTTATGATTTTGCTTTCAATAGTTTAATTTACTTATGTTATGACCGATTTTGTGACAATACAGGGGCTCAAAAATCTTTAAAGGTGTTTTTCCAACAATCATCTTTTTCGAATTGTGCCCCTATAGTATTAAAGCTGCGAAATGCTCGTATTCATCATACAAACATCTGCTCCTTCCGGGACTCGAACCCAGGACCATCGGTGCGAAAGGATCGCTACCGTTGCACCAAATGGTCGTCAAATACTCTGTGTTTGTAAAAACCTTTAGATATAAGCCTATTTTTAAAATTAGTAATCGTTGAAACATTACGAAAGATCGGTAAATCTCCACTTGAAATCCCGGTGTATTTATTCTTATTATAGGTACCTGCAAAAAATATAATTTGGGTTACAAAAATATTAAATGAATGGCCAGCTGTGACGTTTCAATGTTTTGAACGCTCTCTGTAATTACTTATGAACCGGTAATTTGAATTACCGGTTATTTAAAGCTGATATTAATAAATATTCGAGTGACCTAATTTCTATTTGGGTGACCATGTTACCTCCACAATTAAATATTCGTCATTAAGATTATTAATTGTGAAAAATTTTTTTTACAAGAAGACGGTGGAAAGTTTACCTAACTAAGAGTAAATAAGTGAAATTTAAATTATTCATTTTAATAAATATGATATTTGTTATCGGTTTTATGTGCAATAAAGCTTTATTGAGAAAATCAACACCGTTATTTTACTCAAAAACAAATAATCTAAATCTCTTATTTTTGAATATTTGTGAGTTTACCATTTATTTTGTTATTTTGAGGCTATTCTCGAAATCATTATGAGTTTTTGACCCATAATTCGCCAATAGTCATCCTTTGAACTCAATATTATCAGGATACGAAATATTGTTTATCACATGGTAGTTGCAGCAAAAAGTTGCAGGATCAACGAGTAATTTGACAAGTTTTAATTTACTTTTTTTAAATATAACATAGTAATTGAACATGTAAAGTTATTCAAATCGTCCCACCCAATTATTGATTTACAGGTTCACTGCCGATATCTCAAGTAAGGGGCCATTTTGTTTGTGTTTTATTTGATTTGAAATTGTTAAAGATTTAGTACTATTAATGGTTTTTAGGGATATATATATATATATATATATATAAAAAATCAAAAATATCTCACCGTGAGACCGGCAGTCAAGTTGTTAAGATCGACTTACCTTTTTTTTTTTCAAAAGAAGGATACGCCATAATTCTTCATCCTAGAGATTAACATCATAAGTAAAAAAAGGAGTTGCCAAAAATGACCAACCAATGGCACATAATGAAAAGCACTCCTTATCATAGTTTTCCAAATGTGTATTTCTCAAGTAAAACTTAATTAAATCATTTCTCATACCACTTTAGTCTTCTTGACAGTATTTTTAGTCGTCCATTTTGGTTATTGAAAAGCACCCCTTATATTATAAAATGCATTATAAATGATATTTCGTAACGTTTTATAAAAAATAACGAGTGCTTTTTACCTATAAGTAGTCATGTTTATTATGATACTAAACTTAGCTAATGTAAATAGTAACATTTAGCTATATATATATTTTTTTTTATTGGTTAGCTCTTGGTCCCAATCAAGCCAGGACAAGACAGGATCCACGATGGAACGAGCTAATCTAGAAGGTGCCTATTTACCCTGGCTTCAAAAATGAACGGGTTGTAAGTACTCGAATATAGGCAGGCAGGGAGTTCCAGTCCTTTGCTGTGTGCATTATGAAAGACGTTGAGAAGCGCTTAGTGCGACAGGTAGGAAAAGAAACCAAGAAAGGGTGGTAGACGTGCGTCTGGATGTCCAATGAAAAAGGGAGATGGCGGTATGAGCATATGCAACTCCTGAGCACATTCTAGTTTATTAGGATCGACAGTTTTGTAATATGCTCTAGACTGTCATCCACAGATTGATGAATTATAAGTTAATTGAGAGCATACTTATGGTCTCTACAGTAGAAAATAAGATAAAAAAAACAAAAAACGAAACAGTCGCTGTTAGAAGAGGAATAGCTTGTTTTAAATACGTGTAAATTAACAAAGTTTATGTTCACGTCACGCAACGTCATCAAACGTCACAATATGCATATTTTCTGACTCTGACAGACAAGGTTAGGTACCTCAGAACAATAACTTAGCTTTAGTTATTGTTCTGCGTTAGGTCCCTTCGTTATGCGGACTTCTGTTGTTATGTTTATTTTAGTTTTATGTTCATCTTTTTTCTAGTGTTTTATGTAAAAACTCTGATTGTTATTCGTTGTTTTAAACATGTATATATATAAAATATATTCAATTTTCCATCTTCCGCGCTACCGAACCAGGTCCCATCAGAATACCAAGGTTACCGTGACACGCAATTATGTCGTAACAACACAATCTGAGGCGGGTACCTGATAGACCTGTTGTGCTTTTTCATGTCATTTTTATTTTGCCTTTTTGATGTACTGTAATTTTTGTTTGTTCATTTATTTCATGTGTTGTTCAATAAATCTCTCTCTCTCCCTCTTTCTCTCTTATAAGAGTCACCAAGAAGTGTTAATTTAGTAATATAATAAAACATAAGACGTATTAAATTATTTAAATAGAAAAAGTACTAGAAAAATCAGACTCGGTTCACAAGTGAATTCTCAGGCGGGAATCGAACCCGCAACCTTTGGAAGTCCGGTCCAATGCTCTCCCAATTGAGCTACCGAGCCTTGTGAACGCCCGTCGAAATTTCCTACTAACTTTCTATTTACGCTGTAGGCCAGCGTTGTCTCACCAATGAGGGGAATATTCTATCGTATTCGAAAAAAAAACATTTTTACCAATGTTTGGGCAGTCGATTAAGATGAAACAGCTATTTAGTTTTATAATGTTATATATTTGTTGCATTTTTTCAATGCTACCTTATAAGATAAATAATTTTAATGAACAAAAAACTAGACTAATTGAAAAAATCTCACTTGTGAGCAAAGTCGATTTTTCATAGTATTGTAAAAAATGCAAAAAAATATATAATATTACATAAATGAGACATATTGTTAAAAAAAATATGTAAACTACTGCTGGTCTACTTAGGTGTACTTTATCTATTACATCTAAATATTCGTTAATAAATAATGAAAAAAATTACAATAATTATGTATTGATTATAAATGAATTATTCCAATTATATTTTAATGTCAATTATAAGTTTTAATATGTAATGATAATTTGGCGATTGTTACTGCAACAGTAGCGATCTTGCCTTTGGCACCGAAGATCCCGGATTCGACTCCCGGAGGAAGCATATGTTTGTGTGATGAATACGAGCATTTGTATCCGATTCATGGATATTCATTTATTTCTATGATTTTTACATATTTATCTATCATATATGTATGTGTATTTGTTACCGTAGTATCCATAACACAAGCCTTACAGTGCTCACTATGGGCTAGGCTAATTGTTGGGAATGTAAGAAATATTATTATTGAAGTGAAAACTTCTTTAGTAAAAATAACATTTTCTTTAGTAAACGTGAAAATAGACACACAAATTCTTAAGATTTAACTCAGGAGAAAATGAGATAAGAAGCATTATACAGTGTCTCTTTTAAACGAAAAAGCGACAGTAGAAAGAGACAGACATAAATTCATAAGATTTAACGTAGGAGAAAATGAGATAGGAAGAATTATGTAGGTACGTGTGTTAATACATATTTGTGTGCGCATGCGTAGTACAAATCTTAAGAAGAAGCCATCACCACAACCGCGGTATTTTGTATACGTGTACGTATTATTTTTGAAGGTTTCATTTCTACCACATATTAATTGCGCACATGCTTTTTATTATTATGAATTAAATAAATAATAAATGTAAATATATATAAAAAGGCAAACATACTTGTATGTGAATGTGGGAGACGCCCCTCGATATAATAATCCGCGTTACAAGGATAATCTAGTGAAAATAACGTTTAAATTAAAACCACATAGTTCCGGACCATATTCAATGTTCATAATAAATTATCAAAATATTTAAAAGCTGAGACCAATATAAATAAAATTTACAAATACTTTTAAAAAGGTCTTAATTACAAAATGCTATTACTCCAACGAATATTTTAAAGATAAATTTTAACGAAATGTCTGCCCCTCTCTCTTCCTTGTTGATGTGCCTATCAAAGTACATGCGATTTTTAAAGCTGCGAATTGACGATCAGTTTTTCGCATCAGTTGACCTGACGTCCATCCAAAATTTGATCGTGAGTGTCGAATCATCACTCCAGAATTTTAACTGAAGACGGACGCGCCACGTATTTCCAAGACCATCATAAATTCGATTCGATCGATTGAAAACTGAAGAGCCGGAGTGACGCCAGTGAATGCGGAAATCGAGTTGGTCAAAAACCATTTGGAGTGACGCCACAGTTTTACGTCTGGACTAACGCGAAAAACTGATCGTCAATGCCCACTTTAAGAGCCTTGAAGAAACGTATTTGAACTTCTATCAATATCGCATATAATGCAATAAAATCTTTAGATATAAATTAAATAATAAATTTAATATAAGTTAAATAAAAAAATATCAAAACCTAGATCCGCTTTATGGATATTGTCTGAAAAGTTTCGTTTTTCTTACAATCGCCTTTTTTAATATTCTACGTAACTACACAATCTTTCCCTTCTAAATTGTATATTTTATCGGTCGTCGTCTAGACAGATAAAAGTAAATTAAATATAAAAAAAACAATCGCTCATTTTAAAAGTCACAAAGTATTAAAACAATTCTTGCAAAACCAAAAAGATTCCTTATTTTATAACATCAACTGTTTAATGTTCGTTATTAATAATTGTTATGTTTTTGGCGACCGTTTGGTGCAACGGCAGCGATCCTACCCTTAACACTGACAGTCCTGGGTTTGGATCCCGGAAGGGGCAGATGTTGTGTTGTGAATACGAGCATTTGTAATGGAGTCATGGGTATTTCTATATCTATATATAAAAAACCGGCCAAGCGAGAGTCGTACTTGCGCACCGAGGGTTCCGTAAAATATTTGACTTATATAATATAACTAAAAATGTACGGCTTTCGCAAATTTTCTTTATCGGTGCTAGAAGACGTTGCTTCGTACCAAATTACAAGATTCTGAGTTCACGGGAAGGACCCTGTAGGTTTTGATTCCCTTGCGAGTGTCGATAATTTGCGGAAATTTGCGGCGTAAACAGCTGTATCTTTTGATTGCGTTGGCTTAGAAGTATGATTTTTTAACAGCTCCAAGGAACAGTAGACCTGAGTATTTGATATAAATTCCAGCTTGATACCTCTACGCGTTCCTGAGAAAAGAGACGGATGGACGGACAACAAAGTGATCCTATAAGAGTTCCGTTTTTTCCTTTCGAGGAACGGAACCCTAAAAACTACCTGTCATAGTGTTTGACCGCGATGATCTCCGAAACTACTCAACCGATATTGATGACTCTTTTTCATTTTACCAGATTTATTCCGACTTAGGACATAGAATAAGTTGCATTTTACTTTTAAAAAAAAATATTGCAAATTATAATAACTGAACTACGCGTAGCGAGGTCAGCTAGTATTTCTATAAAATTAACATATCCATGTATCATACTTTATAACTATTTCCGAAAATAACAATTAAGAATGACTCTCGCCGATATATTTATATTAATAAACAGGTTTTAGTTCAAAGGCCATGATATTTCATTATATTAAGAGGTTTACTAAACCCACCACTACGCTATAAGCGAATTCCATTCTTTTTAATTTCATATAAAATGGACTTTATTCATTTCGACGGCCAGACGGTTAAATATACTCCTTTAAAATGCGAAAACTTATTTAATAGAACTACAAAAGAACAGAGTGAAATAACTATTTATGTTGAGCTTATGGAAAAATATCACTTTCCATTAATTATTGTTGCCCTATACAGGGTATATAATGTCCACTATTGTTATATTATATAATATTTATTTTAGTACAGCCACATGGCAAACATTAATACATCCATGTTATAAACCAGTTAGGCGTAGATAAGTTCTGATGCATGCCACAATAACGGCGTACATAACATTCGCAGATAAATATCAAATAAGTACTTTAAGAGAAATATAAGTTATAAAAACATTTCTAAAATCGTATACATGTAAAACAATCACTACATAGTATAAAACAAAGTCGCTTTCTCTGTCCCTATATCCTTATGTATGCTTAAATCTTTAAAACTACGCAACGGATTTTGATGCGTTTTTTTTTAATAGATAGAGTAATTCAAGGCGAAGGTTTATATGTATAACTCATGCATAATATAGTAGAGCATTGCATCCGTGCAAAGCCGGGGCGGGTCGCTAGTTAATTGATAAACGAGAGTATAATAAATTAAACTTTAACCTGAACTGAATTTTAGTTATGAAAAAATAAATTAAATTGAATAGATTAAAAAAAAAAAATAAATGACATTAGTGGAATTAATATTTCTATTATTTCTTTTCATTGGCATATGATTTGTCGAATTATTGTTTTGTTTGTTATTAATACACCCATTTTTTTTTAAATTAAAGCAAAAATTAACGCTCAGCATAGCGGGCGGGTCACTCGCTTTTGGTGCGATGCTCTTCTATTTGAGTTGCCGAGACTTTGACAGAACCGTCGTAAATTTCCAAGTATTTCTTAAGTTAAACAACTAAAAAACAACTGAACACCTACAACATCGAAAGTAATACATTTGCAAGTATCCAACAATCGATAAGAATGTTATTTTTAACCGACTCCAAAAAAGGAGGAGGTTCTCAATACGGCTGTAATGTTTTTTAATGTTTGTTACTTCATAACTCTGTCAATTATAAACCGATTTTGAAAAAACTTTTTTTATTTGAAAGAGTATATCTTCAGATTGGTCCGATTTTATTTTCATATCATAAAATTTAGTTCTTATATCATAGGTAACATATAACGATTTCGGTGTTTATAGCAAACTAAATAATAAATAAAAATAAAAAATTCTTCAAAAAACTAGTTGCAAAATAAGGCACTAAAAAGCAAGAAATAAAGAAAATAACAAATAAAACCATCTCCAAAAATTACTCTAGAATTGCAAGCACCACTAAAAAGTTAAAAATAAAATTTTATTGTCTATTCTATGCTTTTACTATTATACATTAATATTAATAGTTATTTTTGGAGTCGGTGCCAGCAATAATTTACAAATATATATAATTGTATTCTTCTCAAATATTTTGTTGTATTTGTTGTTAGTTAATTAATACTTAAATTCTTTGAATACTATAGGTTTATAATGATAATTTGCTAGCACCGACTCCAAAAATAACTATAAGTATTTATGTAGTAAATGCATAGAATAGACAAAAGAAATATTATTTTTAACTTAATGGTGCTTGCAATTGTAGAGTAATTTTTGGAGTCGGTTTTTTATTTTTTTTTATTAAGCATTTAACTGTCAACTTGTAATATCTAAAGATATTGTTATTAAAAAAAACACCTTGTCTCAGGTATCATATGGGACTCGAAACCATATTCCCTCGCTAACCGATTGAGTTACCGACACCTCGACAGACCCGTCGAATTTTTCCAAGAATTTCTAAAGTAGACGCCAGCACTGTCTCTTTATTTTCTAAGTACTAGTACCTACAACATCGAATAGAATACTTTTGCAAGTATCCAACATTCGATGAATAAGAAACAGCTGTATAATTATTTTATTGTTAGTTAACTCTCTTCACTTTTAGAAGCTTTTATTTGCTTTCACCTGTCTCGGTGTCTGTAATGAAATCTTGCAAGTTAAATTTGACCTACTTCTCGGTTTCTTATTGCGCTGAAATTTTGCATGCATATATACATTACAATGTTATGATGACATGGAGCCGATCTAATGCTAAAGCTGGAAGGGGCCATGGGAACTCTACAATAAAACGACACAACCACATCGAGTTTGGGCTCCTTTGATTGGTCTTGATGAGTTCTTTGGTCCTAGATAATATCCGTATAACAACCCATCAAATTTGGGAAAATAAGTGGATTCTGTGTGATTAGTTTTCAACTTTTTAGTTCGATTAGTTAGTTTTTAAAAAAGTTTTTTTAATATTTATTTTTGCGATTGGTTATTTTTTCTTCTTTGTTGATTGTCAATATATAAATGAAAAACTAAATCGGGAACATCAAAGCCGGTATTCAATTCAATATCGTTAATAGATTCCGACATTTCTAACACTAAATTAGTTTTGGCAAGCCACATTCGATTCACTCTTTAGTTCATAGTGAGATTAAACAGCTAAATCTATATCTATAACTATTATAATATAATATTTAGCTTTGACCTATTTCGATCAAAGAAAAACTATTCGGAATTCCATATGTTTCCTTATTTTATATCAATGTAGCTCGTTTTTGCGAATTATTTTTTTATGTTTTAATTTTTTTCCCATATTTTTGATAGATTTAGCTAATAATAGAAACGAAGTTGGTCTAAGTTCTTAGGTTAGAACATATCTATTTACATTAAGGATCTCTCGGCGAAACGAAGAAAACTTCAACAATTTTAAGCTCTGTTATCTTGATATACATAAATTACGTGTCATGTTGTTTGTCCGCGATGGACTCCTAAACTACTTAACCGATTTTAATCAAATTTGTACACCGTGTGCAGTTTGATCCAACTTGAAAGATATCATAGATATCATTTTAATTTATAACACAGCAACGCGTGGATGGGTCAGCTAGTTTAGTAAATATTATTATGAAAAATGTAATTTCTTAAAATCGACATCAAACGATATGCGTAATAATTCATAGAACTCACCTTCGTGTTAGTTTCCTCACCTGAAATAAATACAATAAAATTAGTATTTTAGAAATAAAACTCACGTTCATATTCTTTGAAAGGGTAGACAGAATTTGACCGCTGAATCCCCGAAGTCACTTTTATCATTCTATGATATCGATACTCACCATTTAATGGATTATCTTGGTATTAAAGTGATAGCCATCGTCTCCTCGCCAAAACATCAACGAGTATTGCAACATATCATATGAACGGTGTGTTTCATATATTATTTTTAGTATTGCGACGTGTAAGCATAATATCGCCAACAATCAGAATTGCTACTTCATCTATTGTTGAAGCGTAAAATGTGCGTTCGTGTGTTCCAGCTGGTCGTTTATCCGCTCTGATCACAACTTTGTCTTGAACAGACTGGCCAATGCATGATGTTCATGAAGCAGTTGCTGTAGATCTTGAAGAATTGCTCTTTTCATTGCTGTGTTGATCTCTTGACACCAATCAATTTGCTCCTCCATATTGCCCATGAAGTATATTTGTAAGAATTTATGTTGGGCAAATTCAAGAGGTTGTAATTCGATAGTGAATCTGGCCTTGAATCTGTAAGTCGAGAGCAAAGACAGTACTGATTTAAAACCACATGTTTTAATGATGCTATTCCTTTTTTAGAAACAAATACAAATACTTAACCAACTACCTACATTTTAGCCAATTTTTATCATAGTAGAAAATGAACATTTACTATTCAACATAATTTACCTTGAATGTTGCAATAAATCAGTGTTCTTCTGTTTTAAAAACAGCCATTTTATTTTTGAGTGTTCGCTAGAAAATATCTCTGGTGTTTCGCCACGAAGCAAGGAATGCAATGGCCCTGGTGGCGAACCTTTATGCCAATTTCACTTTGTCATTAAGGCAGCACAGTTCAGGCGTTTCTCCAGCAAACTGCAATGTCCCACAATGCTCGCGAACTACGTTAATTAGACCAATGTTAAAGAAAGGATGCGAGCTGTAGTCAATTGTGCAATCGTATAGAAACGCTGCTCGATTTAAATCAACACTTGAAGTTTTTCTTCTTGCATTTCGAAGACTATGTCGTTGTTGATCTGTGCGATTAGCTCTACGATTTTTAGTTTCTAATCTAGCCGTTTCACGGGCTGCCTCTCTTTGTTTTTTTGTTTGAGAAGCACGAAGTAGGGCCTTCCTTCATACCCACAAACGCGGTGCTCATCTCGTGCAATTTGTCGTTCTTCGTCAGCTAATTGATTCGCAATTTCCGTAGCCTAATTGCATTACGGCTCCGTTGGGAAAGATTAGATCTTCTTGGTCGCGGCATTATTAATAATAATACTCGCACATAATAAATTAAATATATTACACTTAATATAATATAGGTACTGACTTTGATGCAAAAATATTTGACAACCAATAAATATGACAATCCTTTTTCATTACAGACATTATTCTACATTTTTTTAATTTAAAATATATGCATATGCCATTATTAAATTTTGTAAATACAGTAGAACACCGATTATCCGAACGCCGATTAACCGAATCGCCAAATATCCGAATCGGTCCTTAGGGTAATATAAAAAATTAAAACCAAGTAACTTTTGTTTTGTTTTGTTGTAACAAGTTGGAACTCGCTGGAGTCCCGATATACTCGTATTTCAACTGTTATGGTCGAAAGCTAGAGGCAAGACACTACATGTTACATACTCTGATCGAGATGTTCAAGTAAGCGTTATTGTAGAACTGTGTTTGTTAAACCTAATAAAGTTTATTCTATGTGTGACAGTTCGTTTTTCTTTTTTACCAGTCTACGTCCGATTATCCGAATTTTCGGTTATCCGAATCGACCCCGGTCACAATTAATTCGGATGATCGGCGTTCTACTGTAGGTATATCTTATCGATTCGAAACCTTTATTTATATACGTTCTTTGATATGAAGGAAGAGTTTACCGTAGCGACGGGATGAACATTAAATGTTTGCCAGTTACGAAACCCATGAACATTTTGTATGGATAACCGTTTTCCTTTTTTTTCATCAATTTTCCAATATGTTTAATAGTTATGCTACCATTTGGGACGGAGACAAAAAACCATAAAATCGGTCCAGCCGTTCTGGAGTTATAAGTGTTCGAACAAACCCGACTTTGTTTGTTATATTAAGATTATACATATATTGTGCATTTAAATAAGCAATAATAATTATTAATTAAAAGAAAAGTGTCTGTAGGTATGTGTGAGATCCGACATACGATTGTCTTTGAAAAGCACAGAAAATAAAAAAACAAAACTTCAAAGTAAAAAACCATAGGTTGCGCACAAAAAACGTAACGCTGTCATGCATAAATTTTACTCTTCAAATCTTTTTCATACCGGGCGCCTTATATGAAAATCAATTCTTATGGAGTGA
The DNA here is from genome assembly GCA_927399485.1 of Calamotropha paludella. NCBI lineage: Eukaryota > Metazoa > Arthropoda > Insecta > Lepidoptera > Crambidae > Calamotropha > Calamotropha paludella. Next base: position 23,118,029 of record OV656817.1, on the reverse strand, counting down.
ACTCCAAAAATGAACAGAGGTTTTTTTAGAAAGAATATTAACTACAACACATTCATTAATATTCTCGTTAACCGCTCGTGCTAAACTAAATGCTTGTTAAATTGTTATAATAGGAAAATACTAGAAAAAATTGACTCGGGTCACAAGTGAATCTCAGGCGGGAACCGAACCCGCAACCTTTGGAAATCCGTCCAATACTCTCCTAATTGAGCTACCGAGCCTTGTGAACACTCGTCGAAATTTTCTAGTACCTTTCTGATTTTACGCTGTAGGCTAGCGTTGTTTCATCAATGAGAGGAACATCCTCTCGTATTCGAAAGAAACATTTTTACAAATGTTTGGGCAATCGATTAAGATGAAACAGCCATTTAGTTTTATTTATTCTTATAGATATTTTATGCATTTTTCAATGCGATCTTATAAGATATATTGTTATAATAATAAAAAAGATCGATCATAAAAAATATATAAAAATTATAAAACTAAATGCTTGTGTTACGAATAGGTCTATAGTACTTAGGCGAGGATCGAACGTGGTCTGTTTGAGCTCAAGCTAACATCTCAACCGCTCCCTGTTTGACTGTTGTGTGTGTTTTGGCCCTACCACAAAGTAGATAATATGCCCTACCTTCCCAGCCGCAGTCTCGAGTGTGAGTGCCGGAAGGAACAGTTGGATGATTGCATCAGAAATGCGAACATTTGGGCCTGACTCATGGGCATTTATATATTTTTCTATGAGTAATACTTATTTATATATAGTCTAAAAGTCGTTTAGTGTATGGCACAGATGAATAGCATCAACATTTACCACTGAAAGGTCTTGTAAAGGGCAACTAATGATAATAATAATAATTCTTACGCTCACACTAACTAACATATCCCAAAGTAAGCACTATAAGGCTTTAGTTATGGAAATTGATAAGTATAAGGGTAAGTATACTTCAATGAAACATGATCACATTAGAGAAGTAGTTAGGCGTAAATAAGATCATGATGTGTTAAAATGCTATTTTATTAAATTACTGTACTCCAACAGACAGACCTTTATACGAACGCAAGCTCTCTCAGTTTCGCAGATCAGCATACTGAATTTGTTTGGAAAATTGCTTGGGAATTGTGTTCAGTCACTTCAACTACTCTTTTTCAAAGCAGTTCTAAAAGATTTTATCTTTTGATATAATAGTCTAGCAGGTAAATTTTTTAAATAACAAATATATTTTATTTTTTTACAAAATAATATTGTGGAGAGAACTGAACTAAACCACAGACTGTATCTTAAAAACAATAGAGGGCCTATAATGGCGTCTCTTTTCAACAGCTAAACTTGAATCGGGACAAGACGTGACGGGCCTCTATACTCTTAAACGCTGGTACTTGTAATATAATTATACAATGTTGATCTGAAATAATATTTAAGCGAAAACGAGGAGAGAGATGCAAACAACTGCGCCTAAACATTAACAGCGGACAAATTTACTTTTAATGTAAATAACAATCATGTCCGGTATGTGTGAGTGTATATTTTTGTGTGAGTAATCTCATAGCTGTTTCTACTTTATCGATTGTTCGATACTTGTAAAAGATTTACATTCGATGTTGATGGTAGAAAACTTTCAATGTTGTAGGTGGTAATATCTAGAACGTTAACTTAAGAATGACCTGGAAAAATTCAACGGGTCTAGGTCTAGGGCCCGGATAGCGAGACATGTGGTTTCGAATTCCGGTGTCTGTAATGAAATCTAGTAAGTTATTCTATCGATCTATCTAGTGTTGTACCCTCTTCCGTGTTTCCGATTAAACTGAAATTTTGCATGCATATTTATATTGCGTGACAGGTAATATTATGATGACATGGAGCTGTTCTGAAGCTGGAAGGTGGCCAAAGGAATAAAACGACCGCTCTTTAACTTTTTAGTTTATTTTATTAACAAGTTTATTTTAACAGTTTTTTTACTTATAAGTAACACATATAAGAACGCTATTTTAATTGTCGCCCGTAAAAAAAAACCTGGAACCCGTATTATGACGCTGGTAACCCTTAAATAATGAAGTGGCAGTTGGCAACCCTTATTAGAATTGTGCTAGAACAGAACCTCCCAAAATTTCATTGCCGCACAAAATGGCCGCAACAGAAGAACATAAAAAGTTGAACAATGATATTGTTTTGTACACATAATAATGGTGCCTTTTAACACGATCTTACCAAAAGACCCGCACTTTTATTTCACTAAAGTATAAAGTCATTACGCGAGGCTTTGTCTCGAGAGCAGAGGCAGAATGCCCTTTGTTAACGAGTACAAGAAACGAAATGTTTAACCTAACATCAAAAACCTTTAATGAGTAAACAGTAAGGATTAAAATCGTTTAAATCATTTTAATGGTTATACCGTGTACCGGTAATATATTTCTATTTCATATCCTATTTTGAACTGTGACTATTGTTTTGGTAAATTCGGTTCGTATAATATGAATAATAAAATTTGTTTAGAGTTTTGACAGTCGTATTTCCTGCTCATAAGAGTTAGAATTGAATAATAAAAGTTATACTTGAAATGAATTTATATTTAATACAACAATGCATATTTTGTTTTTATTATTAACTAGCGACCCGCCCCGGCTTCGCACGGGTGCAATGCTCTACTATATTATGCATGTATTATACGTATAAACCTTCCTCTTGAATTACTCTATCTATTAAAAAAACCGCATCAAAATCCGTTGGGTAGTTTTAAAGATTTAAGCATACATAGGGATATAGGGACAGAGAAAGCGACTTTGTTTTATACTATGTTAAGTGATAGTAATTTAATTTTATATTGTTATTTAAATGTATTCAATTATGTTGTTTTTGGTGCCGTCAACTGTGACGACTTTACCATAATTCTTCACATTTCTGTACACTGTAAGTTATATCAAGAAATTACATTAATATACTAGCTGACTCGGCCACGCGTTGCTGTGTTATAAATTAAAATAAAAACTATCCTATCTCTTCAGTTGGACCAAATTACACATAAATACCAAATTTCATCAATATCGGTTGAGTTGGTGAAGAGTTCACTGGGAACATACATAGTAAGGAATTTTATATATTAAGATTTACTTCTAAATCTAATAAGTAATAATCAGTTAGTTTATCCAAAATTATAAAACGACTTGTAAGATTATAAAAATGTGGTTACAAGTAAAGTTGTCTCATTTTTGGCAACTTTACAATAAACAAATTATTTTTTTTCGTATTTCAGAAGATACTTTGAATCAATCTTTGTTGCATTTGCAGTCAAATAACGAGGTTATTTATTTTTTATTTATCAATTTTTACCACCAAAATTAATAGGTGCAACCAATCCAATACTATTTAGTTCTTCCACTTGGGCGCACATTAGACATTAGAATAAAACACTTTTTTACGGATTTAATCCTGACGTTTCGACTCCTTTACAGATTGAAATATTGTGAAGGTAGTAGAAAATACATGACAACTATTATCTTAGTCATCCTGTGATCACGGCTCCTGTAAAGGAGTCGAAACGTCAGGATTAAATATAAAATAAAATATGCGCAAAATCCGTAAAAAAAGTGATTTATTCCAATCCAATAATGTTCATATTCTCCAAAAGCTTAATTCAAAATTGTTTTCAATACTATTTCTCTAACACAATTAACGAAGACAATGTTCAGGAAATCTTATCCGAGCTACTTTGAAGTTTCAAGGGTCGTATCTCGATGCCAGTTGAGAAGTATATTCGGATGCTTCTCACGTTTCCATCGATTACGAAATTGCTTTGAATCCACAAGTTAAATGTGCTTGTATTGTTTATTCAGCGCTTACATTGGAAGCATTCAATATATATTACATTATTTCCTTCCAAATAAATAAATAGAAAATATTCTTTCCATTTTTATTTTGTATATCTTATCTATCTTTATTCTATCTCCTATGATAAATTTCAATAGATAAAATTACTAGAATTCCTTTAAAATTTGTCATATAAGATAAGATTGAAATAAAAAACATATAAAAATTAAGTAATAAACCATCCAGGGCCCAATCAAATACAATTATCAAAGTGCCTCAGTTACCATAATTTTTATTTTATTTTACTATAAATATACCTAATGAAACCTATTTAAACCGATTTTAATGATTTTTTTCATTTTGCTGGATCTGTTCCATTTTAGGACATAAGATAGGTGATGAAATGAAATCAAATGAAATAACAATAACTTTATTCAAATACGCTTAGAATAAGTTGTTTTAAAGCGTCCAACATTTTTACCCAATCAGAAGTAAAGAAATTTATAATTTAGCAATGTAATATGGTTTCATTACATCGTTGATTACAACAAAGTCGATAAATATCTATTTTAAATAAATGTAATTTAATTATTTTTTTCTTTTTTATGACATACAAAGTAAAAAAGTTTTTAAACATGTGGGACAAGATGGTGTAATGATTACACAGTACTGTAATATTAATCACTATTTATATGTGTAGAGTTACCCCGTAACAATTAGAACAATTATTATTTAACTATAACAACTATTAAAATGTGATATGCCTATATAATTTTTACAGAAAACACTGACATAAAGAAATAAAAATTATATTTTAACAATTTAATGTGATTTGACGTCACTAATTCAATTTATAATTATTTGCGGAAGTGACATAGCCGAAGCGCGATGTTTCACCGGAAATGATCTGTAACACTAACAACGGTAATATAAATAAGATAAGCCGCTATTAAAAAAATAACAATATTTTATTTCTTAATTTACACTAATTTCGTGAACATTTTGATTAACTCAGTAACGCTTAAGGACTTCAATCTCGGGTCAGCATAAAATTGTCAAAATTCCTCCGCCCAAAATAGTTTAAATTCTCCCGCCTCTGCAATCATTCCCCTGGAATTTATTTATAACTCAAATCTAGCTCTTCTTGTCTACAAGGAAAACTATTCAAAAGAATAATCTTAATCAATTTTTGTTTAATAATTTCGTCAATACTGCAGTTTAAATGACGCGCAATTTTTATTTAATATATAATTTAAAAAAATACATACACACCAATTACCCTAGCCCAAAGTACGCATTGTAAGGCTTGTGCTATAGACAGTAGGGTATCAAATAGACATATATATATCATATATAAATATTTATAGAAATAAAAATACCCATGATTCTCACACTCTTATTATTCACGTATTTATAACACAACTGCCCCTTCCGGGACTCGAACACGTGGCACCGTGTGATATTAAGTAAATGTTGAGGGTCATAACTTAAATAAATTTGAATGATAGAAAAAACTTTAACAAAAACCGTTTACCTAATTGTTTTAAAGAAAACTTGAATACTGCCATTCGGTGCTAAAAAGATATTTCTTTTTTTACAATTTGTAAGTTAATTTTACCACTGGCGAAGAATAAGATAAGATAATTCTTAACTGATGAGAATTATCAATCGTATTCAATCAGATAAATATGTTAAATTATCAAGATGAATTCAATATTTTCAAGAAAAAAATGTAGTTACGCGGTTTACAATTTGCTTTTACGCGTTTCTTCACCCGCAACACCAAAAAATATTTCTGGTCCCAAAAAAATGGCGCTTTTCTGAATCTCATATAATATGTTCTATTGAATTTACAGCACATAATATCATATGGTCGCGGGGCGAACATTTACATAATTTATTAAAGTAAAGAGTAAGACCTGAGTTTATGTGATGAATACGAGCATTTGTTCCAGAGTCATGGGTATGGTATTTTTATATATTAATATATAAAAACTAGCTGACTCGGTAACGCGTTGCTATGGTAACGTTATTGATATAATGGATAAAGAGCGGGAAAACGAGCGGACAGATAAACATACAAACAACAAATTTGTGTTCTTAGATTATAGATTCCCTGTCACAGTGTTTGACCGCGATGAACTCCGAAACCACTCAACCGATTTTGATGATTTTTTTTTTCCTTTTTGCTGGACGTGTTCCGACTTAGGATGTAGGATAGATTTCATTTTAATTTATATTTATAAAATACAGCAAATTTTAATAATTGAGCCACAGCAACTCGTGGTCGGGTCAGCAAATATTCCAAGCATTAAAAAAACTTTAAACGCAATTTCCTAAAAAACGTGATTTTGGTTTTGTGACGGTTTGGTTATCAAGGTGCGATATGTTAACGTACTGTTCCATTACTTTATAAGTGCAATAAAGAGTATCCTAGAATTTACTCCATTCTGTTGCTTAAAATTTGTAAGTTATTACAAAGTTAACCGTTTGGTGCAATGAAAAACGTAGATATTTTTGTGATGGTTACGAGCGTTTGTACCTGATTTATGTATATTAATATATATTTCAATTAATTTTATTCACTTTTATCGTTTATATGTATGTCTATCCGTTACCCTAGTACTTGGTGTGATTGTTAGAAACATAATTATTTTTTCGGACTTCTGATCTCCTATAAAAAGGCTCATTAAGATCATTAGTTTAACAAAAAGTATCTTTTTCATCATGACTGGGTAATTACTGGGCTTTTCAGAAAACTTTCTTATAAATATCTTTTTTGTTTGGAAGTTTATTATACATTTTGATGGCGTTCACTTGTGTTCCCAAACTTTAGAATTTTAGATGAGATTTCGGTAAGGCTAAACTATTCGTTAATTAGATACATTCCATTTCAAATAGTTGTGGAGTTAATTTTGCATGCTTTTATCTCCTTAATAATCCCGGTATTTAAGCTGTCTCTCATAAGCCTGTTCACACGATAACTAAGATAATGGAGTTTGAATCCATTACAATGACATTGACGGATTTGGTTGTGTAGAGTTAGCCTACTTTAATAATTATGTCGCTTTCAAAGAAAATATATTTATTAAGTATAAAATACAATAACTATATTTAGTACTTTTTGAAGTGAAAACTTCTTTAGCGACGTAGTGCACTTTTTGGGATGGGTAAAAAACGTTAAACTCGCGTCAGGTCACGTGACCTGATCGAAAATTCGTAAGACGGAGGGCAGGGCGCTTGCACGAGTGTGCGTGTGTGCTTGTTGTCATATTTGTGTACGATAGCGCAATAAATGAATATTGTATTTAACTATATAAATGAGAGTAGATACTTTTATACTGATAACTGAAGCAATCCGTGCGAAATTATTCCCTAACCATTACAAAATATCAAAAATGCACAACGTCAATGTTCATGTTTTCACTTCTGCCGGCACTCTCGTTTTTTTATTAAAAGATGAAGAACCTCTTAATAAAAAATTACATCACCGATTAGAAAAATGTTTAACCAAAAGTTTTGATCAAATTTTGCTCCTTTTCATTAGTCATGAGAATGTCAAATAATAATTATTTTTTATATATTAATAAATTAATAAAGGATTTAGGTTATGTGTCACATTATTGAAACAATATATTAATAATTAATCTAGAAATACTTTTGTTTAAAATTGATAAAGTTTAGAATAATGCTTTATTTTTTATTTTATTTTTTTAGAAAGGAATTTTTATTGCTGTATAAAATTAAATACGACTGTTTGCTACAAGGGTAGCTATCCTAATTGCCAACGGTCCTTGGTTCGAATCCCGAAAAGGGCAGAGGTTTGTGTAATAAATACGAGCATTTGTACCTCACTCATGGGTATTTATACATTATTTTATGGAAATTACATATCTATGTATCATATATGTATGTCTATCCGTTAGCCTGGTATCCAAAGCTAAGGCTTTGGATACCTAGCCCAAAGTAAGCACTTCTTAAAGTGCAAAGTCAATTGATGAGAATGTAATAAATACTTTTGGGTAGATGGCGGATTATAACATTAAATTAATCTTAGCCCAGCTCGCTTATTTCGAGACGCATCCATCACAAATAATATGGAATTCTAATTCAATTTGAAGATCTCCGTAGTAAAGTGGCTTACGTATTGGTTTCTATGGTAACGCCACTCTGAGATCACGATTTCGATCCCCTGCCGGGCCAACGTAGAAATACGCACTTTACTTTATTAGCTTGGTAATAAAAATTCCCATTACTCAGGTTAAAACGCTCGTATACACTACACAAATATTTGTATTGTCCGGGACTTACACCCGGCACCGTTTGGCTTTGAAGTTAGGGCGACTCTCGCTCGGCTAATCCGGTCATCAAAAGAATAAAAGTAAAATAAAAATATGTACGAGCACTTAGTGCTCGTTATTGCACGGTCTAACAGCTCCTGATGATGCTCCGTGTGGGGGTGAAACACGTGTAGAGTAGTTGGTGAAGGTGCCGGTGTCTGCGGTTTCTGCATTTATTTGCGGGCGGGCGGGCGGTGCACACTGCTTGAGGTTTGCGGAAGTAAGCTACATATTTTTATTTTACTAATGTATATGGACTTCCGCCAAGTAACGCCTAATTCTATCAAATAATAAAAATAAAATTTTATTGAAATTCAACGACATATTTAGACGAACATTCGGGTGGCTCCCATGTCGATTTTCATGGTAAGATCGAATTCGTTGCTCTACCGAATTAATGTAGGAAGCTAACTTTTCAGTATTAACTCAGGTTGAGAGTTGTGCTTTACCTACTTAACTTGGCTTCAGATCAATGTATCTGATGCTGACTTATCCACGTTCATTTCGCAAAAGACATTCATATGTATGTAAGACTAATTTTTACTAGCACCCTGGACACTGTTTCTGAATTAAATTTATTTTATTTTATTTAAACTTCTGCAAAACATGCAATATGAGTCACCACTCTTACATCATCATCTCTTGGTGAAGAGTTAGTACTTACTCTTCATCGTATTACATCATTAATAACTGTTCATCAAGTAATGCTTTATTGACTTAAGTTTAATCAAATCTATCTAACCTCGAACAATATATTCGAAAGATCCTAATATTGTCAGCTCTTTTTGTACAGTAATAAAAATAAGATGGAGGTCGGTCCCCTGTCCAAGTTTCGTAGTTCTACCAATTTTTATTAAATAACGCAAAGATTAATAAAGAATCTAAATAGATTACGAAATATAACAAGAATTAAAATTACTTTTATTGATTTCCATTTAAATAAATAGTAAGTCGTGGGCGTACAAAATGGGAGTAAAGTGAGGGTAGCTTCCCCCCTGGATTTTGTGCGCTTATATACTTACTGCTGGCGAAAAAAGTCAAGTTAATCATTTAAAAGGTATGTATTACAATAAATAAACCGGCAAAGTGCGAGTCTGACCAAGGGTTCCGTAAAATATTTTAATTATATAATGTAATTAAAAATTTACGATTTTCGCAATTTTTCCTTAATGTGCTATAAGAAGTTGCTTCGTACCAAATTTCAAGAGTCTGAGTTAACGGGAAGTACCCTGTAGCTTTTGATTCCCTTGCGAGTGTCGAAAATTTGCGGCACGGACGGCTGTATCTTTTGATTGCGTTGGCTTAGAAATTTAATTTTTTCAGAGCTCCAAGGGACAGTAGACCTAAGTATTTGATAAAAAATTCCAGCTTGATACCTCCATGCGTTCCTGAGAAAAAGGGTCTTGACAGACAGATAGACGGACGGACGGACAACAAAGTGATCCTATAAGGGAACCCTAAAAAGTTATATTTTTATTTAAATAGTTCAACTTTTTCAAGGATTATTGCGCATACATTGTGTAGGTATTATTATATATGTATAATTATTATCTGTGTAATAGTAAAATTTTCTTATACATCTTTGGTAGTACAAGAAAAGTTTACTTTAATGTATAAAAATGTATGTGTCGCAGCCAACTGGTTAAAATAGCCGTTCAATCAAACAGCTAGCCCTTTGACTGAACAACGCCATTCAATCACACGGCTATACGTCGTTTAGCCGACTTGTTGACTGCAACGTTCAACACTACAGCTAGACGACGCTTAGCCAACTGGTTAAATGGCAAATTAACTAAGGTGACCATTACTTTAGTAGGTATGTAATTTGAGAGAATAGGAAAACTTTTTGTAATTTCTTGTGATATTATTCTTGGATTAAGTTTAACCTAACCTTTTTTTTAAAGTTTAACCTAACCTAACCTAATCAACTTCACTCGTATCACTCGTAAGTGCCCCCATAATTTCTGTCTCTTTGATATGATAAATGATAAATGATATTTATTTTGCTCAGAACATGGTAAAATATTACCAGATATAGTGTTTACAATAATGTTCAGCATGTTTTTTAGCTTTAATAATACTAGTAACGTATATTTACTACTTTCTTTCCGAAAAATATCTTGAAACAATCACAAAAAACGGCTAGTTGAGGCCATATTGAAAACAAAACGCACCTAGCGCCGCGGTGGTGAGCGCTGAACTAATTCAATTAGACGGCGGCTTTTCATTCAGCTGCAGTGTTGAACGTTTTGAGCGACTCAAATATTCAATTAAAAATCTAGACGAGTGGTTGAATGGCGTTGTTCAGTCAAAGGGCTAGCTGTTTGATTGAACGGCTATTTTAACCAGTTGGCTGCGACATATGTATTATAACATATAAATAAGGGAGAAAAATACAGACTTTGCCGCGTTTCTTGCGTGTTCTTATCGGTACAAGATCTCCCGACTGGCTTTGACGTTCAATACACGCATTGTTAAGCTCATATTAAATAAAAATATTTTTATTTATTTAATCCTGACGTTTCGACTCCTTAATAGGAGCCGTGATCACAGGATGACTTAGGGTAATAATAATTCGTGAAAAAAATGTGTTATTTTAATATATAATGTACGCGGAAGTGTAAGAACTAAATATTATATTTTTTTACTAAAAAAACAGATAATTTAATTCTTTGTAAATTTAAATAAAAATAATATTAGTCAATTCCATTTCCATAAAAAAATTGCCACGTTTTTATAGGTATAGATAATACGTATTCTCTGTCACAATGTTTGACCGCGATGAACTCCGAAATAACTTAACCGATTTTGATGATTTCTTTTTCATTTTACTGGATTTGTTTCAACTTAGGACATAAGATAGGTTTCAATTTAATTCATAACAAAAAAATATACAAATTAAAATAACTGAGCCACAGCGATGCGTGGCAGGGTCAGGTAGTAGATATATGTTTTTATTTTTATTTATTTAAGGAACACAAACAGCGTATTGTACAAAAGTTATCTTAGAAACTAATATGCTAAAATGTATAGATCTAGTACATACACAAATGACACGTGTCCACAACATCTTCCATTCCATTATTTCGTCTTACTGAACTACCTACAGCGACTTATATGACATAACAGAATATTTGAGCATCAATTATATTTTATCAATTATAATTATGTATTTATTACAATACAAACAGCATCATCGTTACTCTGTTTTACATTTGCTTCCAAACACAACAACACAATGTGAGTTTTATAATAAACTACAAAATGTTTTGTAGATTAAATATCGATATTAAAATAACTAAACAAACGTTGTTTCCAAGAAACTCATACACCTGCTCATGAAAGCCTTCTCACACCTACGTCACGCTCAGTTGATCGAATTTCAGGGTCTAGGGTGCGGTATGATAATGACATAGTTTGGTTTAGCCCCAAGCCCAGGGAAATGCGTGTAAAAGGATTTTGCTGGCACTTTACGATTACAGAATGCAGATACAAATTTCATAAAACATATTTACAAGTTACTGCTATTTTGGATAATAATTTTGTGTTCAAAGAATTCAGTCTATTTATTTTGATATTTGAATTTTTTAATATATACTAGCGGCCCGTCCCGGCTTCGCACGGGTGGACAAAATTCTTTTAATTTTTTCTTTTATTAAATATTTTTCCGTTAGCGCCATCTAGCGTCCGGTAAACGAGCTACTTGCGGTTATCGCGTTGCTATGGTAACGCATATATAATGGAAAAAGAGCAGAAAGACAAACACAAACCACTGTGATCTTAGATTATAGATTTACAAGTAACTGTTATTTAGGATAATAATTTTGTGTTAACAGAATACAATCTATATATATTAATATTTGAATTTTTTAATATATATCAAAAAAATCCCTGTCAAAGTGCTTGACCGCGATGAACACCGAAAAATTCTTATTTTACTAGATTTGTTCCCACTTAGGACATAGGCTATGTTTCATTTTAATTTATAACATAGCAACGCGTGGGCGGGTCAGTTAATTTGGTATGAAAATCTACACTAATATTATAAAGAGAAAAGATTTGTATTTTTGTATGTTTGCAATGAATAGGACTCAAAAACTACTAAATCGATTTCAAAAATTCTTTCACCATATGAAAGCTACATTCACGCTGAGTAACATAGGCTATATTTAATACTAGAAAAAAAAACAAAGAATTTTGTCTACCTGTGCGAAGCCGGAACGGGCCGCTAGTATTATATATAGTTTTTACACTTTCGCGCTTATTTTTATAATTAATCGGTATAATAATTTTATTTTTAATATAATTACCTATTTAATAGCTTTACCTTAGTCATCTTATCATCACGGCTTTTGTAAAGGATTAAATATATTAACACAATGTAAACACACGATAAATGTAGTAACATACAGTCTATCTGGTCACCGGTTTCTGTCTCTACTATTTTAAAATGAAGACCTTTTTAAATATTTTATTTACTAAGTTCTGGTGGGTTCATTTATTTAGCCATGTCTACCGATGTAGAGATCCTGCAGGCATAAATAGGTTTCGTTCAACAACTACAAAAGAAGCAATAAATTGGCAGTAAATGTTTCATCAAAAACTCCCACTCATCTTTGGGACGGTTCCGCCCAATACCAACTCCTGTCGCTAAGTCCATTGTTCGGAAGGCCAAGAAGCTCATCGGCAATGACGATCTTTTAATAACAAGCTGAAAAGCCTTCAACATATACGGAAGGTAGCGAGCCTATCCGTTTTTTATAGAATACATTTCAGAAAGTGTGTAGCAGAATTGCACAGCCTTGTTCCGCCGTCCCTTTGTTTTATCGGACAATCAGGCTTACAAATAGGCCACACCGTTACATGGTTGATATACAAAAAAATTGCACTAAGCGTTTTAGTTCCAATCCTGTAATACGAACCGCTAAAAACTGGAATTCCTTGCCTGAGTCTGTGTTTCCTGATAAATACAATTTGGGGGTCTTCAAGTCACGAGTGAATAGGTATCTTCTAGGCAAGCGCGTCACATCCTAAATCGCATCATCGCTTACCATCAGGCGAGAGAGCGGACAAGCGCTTACCTATTTACAATTAAAAAAAAAACACCCGTCTATGCACAGCCAGTCGTTTTTTTGACACTTTCTGGCTGCTTAGAAAAGCGTGCAGAGCCCCATTCACTTGATTTCCTGAATTTTGACGTGACAACGTCTTATAAATTGGTTTGCCGGGTGACACTTCAAGAAACTGCGTTACGCTCCGCTCACGTTATGCGCTCACAATGAGAGCGAGTGAGAGGCACGCGTCCCTTCCACTCGGGCATGGTTAGCCCGCCTAAGAGCGAGAGAGACAGACATAAAAAGTGGAAGGGACGCGTGCCTATAAATTAATGTTTTAAATATAATTCTTTGTATAAATAAATGTTTTAAATTGTTACTATTATTTCATCCTTCTTCCTACTATACGAATGAATATTCACATTTAAATTATTTTACCACTCAAAGTCGTTGTCACGTAAAACTTTCGCCCGTATACCGACTTTACAGGCAACCAATTTTTTTCTTTCAATATCATTCATATTTTCCATCCTTTGTAAACATTGATCCAATGTTCACAAACTCTTCCACTTGAACGACTTTTTCTCTGCCTATCGTAATCGCTTTGTTTTTTAATAATATGACGACCGCTTGGTAGCGATCCTGCCTTTCGCACCGACGGTCCTGGGTTCGGATCCTGAAAGGGGCAGATATTTGTATGATCTGTTAATATATATATTTTTTATGAATATTTTATATTTGTAATTCATATATGTATAGCTATATCGTTACCCTAGTATCCATAACACAAGCCTTACAGTGCTTACTTTGAGTTAAGCTAATTGGTGTGAATGTAAGAAAGATTTATTTTATATAAATTATGTTACAAGAAATATCCACTTATTCACGTAAGAAGAAAACCAAATGGTAATGATTCTGTGTATATTCACTTCAAAAACATGTTATATGCACTAGATGAGCACAAATTCAAGCGAGCAGTTGATTCACAGTGAATAATGATTGTAATGAAACACACAATGTAAGAACACATTTGCATTAGACAAAGGACGCTCCCACTTCAAGGGTTTCGAGAAATAGTACCGACTCACATTATTAATAACAATGAGAACATGTTACAGTGACAAATACTGAACACAAACGCGTCTGGTTTAATTTGTTGTTTGAGAGATAGAGAATAGGGATGCGAAGTCCAATAATATAAACAATATTGATATTATCATAGGAAATAAAATACTAGATATTTCTTGGTCGATACAGTCGCATAAAGCTTCGCTAGCAGCATATGTTGGAGCGGAGCTTAATACAAAAAAAACAATAATATTAAGCAAATTTTAAAACTCCATAATAACGAAAACTTTCAAAAAGTGTGTGATTTTTATTTCAATGGGAAATCCCATAGAGCCAATGTATTTTTTATCATAACTTTTTTATTTTTGTGAATTTCAAAACAAACAATCTGGTTCTAAATGTGTTGATTCGATTCCAAACAAAAATTATTAAAATCGGTTAGAACCAGGGAAGTTATGGCGTAAGAGACAGTGCGTCATTGAAGCTGATCCATGGGATCCATCCGCTCCAATTAAGTATTGTGCTGGTGTGGCTCACATACTGGTTTTTGTTGTAAAGCCACTCAAAAGTCCCAAGTTTGATCCCCGGCCGAGTCGGGTCTGAGTGTTGTGGTACCGTTATTGGGTGCTCTAACTATTAAACTTGGGTTCAGAACAATGTTATGATATTCTCTCATATATATTTTATCATTATTATAAGTGTGTCATATAACCGTTTATAGTTAACAGTATGTTAGAAATACACGAGCAAAAATGAACATTGTTATGCATAAAAGTATCAACTAACATTTTGTCACTTTCGAGTTTAAGTTTAAATGCAATTATTTCTGCATGACTTAATCACCAGGACAGTTATTAAGACAATAAGTCTAATATTTAACTGTATTATTACAACAGTTACAATCAATCAATTCAATCAATACGAGAAAACCTTTTAATTGAGATAAAAAAATGGATGGAAAAAATTGTCGCTTAGATCTTTTATGCATAGCAGGGTCCAAATTATCCTCTATATCACTTTTTAAAGACCCATCTCTAATATTTCTAATAAAGACAGATTAACAAAATAATAACTTTAAGAAAAGAAATATATCTTGATAATATAAAAAAAATCTCATCTTCTTCTGGTTCCATCTTAGTCTGGTTCTCCTAAGTTTTGGGCAATCTCATTTTCAAACCACATTGGTATCATCATATGGGTGTTTCCCAATCGAATGAATGATGCGATTCATATGTGCCCTTAACTGCAACATTATCTGACATACTACTTATTTATTGTTTATATATGGAACACAAACAGCGTATGGTACAAAAGTTATCTTAGAAACTTACATACGCAAACTGCCATTCTATCATTTTGTCATACTTAACTACATATATCGACTTACATGAAAATACATAATATATTTGAGCATCAATTACATATATCTATTTAGATCTACCTTTTTTCGCAGAAATTTAATATGCATAATTTTAGAACGCATACTAATCATTCGGCATAATTTGAAATGGCTTGTTGGCTAGTAATGAATAGAAAAAGTACCTAACCCAACCTGCAACGTATGTCAATTTATGCCTTTTCATTAGTATGCCAAGTGACTTTATGTCAATTGAAATTATGCCTTATGAATGGCTCCCATCTATCTAGTTATTACAATACACACATCATCATCGTTACTCTAGTTTACATTTGCTTACAATACACTTAAATTGTGCTTGTTTTCTACAAAATATATCTTAATAAGCTTCGTTCAAACTACTTCGAAAAGTGACTCTATCATATTCAAAAGTTAGCGCTTGGCAAGCTCTGAAGTTCTTGGAGACAAAATAATAGAAATCCTATTAAAAGCAATAAAATACTTTAACTGTAAACTGTTAACAGCATCGGGAATATGTCTGCCATAACGCACAGAGCGTAGGCAGAAGTATACCCAAAAACCTATACCTCTTTGATGTACCCTTTGCTCCTTTAGAGAAATTTAAAAAAGTTGTTAATACGACCCTTATCAGCAAAAGGCTTTTAAAGAATTGATGATTATTTGAAAGACAAAAAGGCGTGAAGTTAATGGCCTTTGCTTTAAGAGCTATACTTTTAAATAATATTTTGAAAAGTTAATTTTTCTAATGCATTTTTAGAAGCGATAGAACAGTTTCCTTAATTTAAAAAATCTACATATTAAAGGGAGAAAAAAAGCCCTTGCTGAGTTTCTTGCGGCTTCTTCTCAGTACAAGGTTGTTGTCTTTCAAAAAATGCATTGTAAATGCTCAAATTGAATGAAAAGTATGTTATCTTTTATCTTATCTCCCATTGAGTCCAATTGAGGGGACGTTGCGGCATTCATCACATGAGACATCGGTGGGGGCGGTGGTTTTTATATGGACGATCACTATGATATCTCAATAGCCCTTTTACAAGTAAGTGACGTAATCATAGAATCGTTTTTAAAGATCAAAGGTGAAAAGGTGGGTAGCTCGTTTCATCATCGATCCTGACTTGGCCCCCGGGCTTGATTGGGATCAAGAGCGAACCCATTAAAATAAAACCTTTTTTTTTTAATTAAAGCTTTTTATTAAACATATGTATTAAGAATGTGTGTATTGAACCTTTTATAATGATATACGAAATACGTGATTTATCCCTATTTCATTGACGTCGCTTCTCACTGAATTTATTTGACTTATACCGGCGTCCGTAATTTGATTAAAGCTACGGTTTTTGAGCAAATAAAATACATTTTCTTCTTTAACGTAAAAAAATAAATATAAGATGTAAAATCCATTAATCTAATTCACTTACTAAAGAATTTACTCACTCCGTCGGATTTAGCGAAAAATTTGAAATCTTTCAAATGTTAAGTATCAAGAAATGGGATTTAGTTACGTGTTAAGTAAATAAAACTGTATTTATCCACAGAAAACTGTACAAATGGAGGACTTAATACCATTAGGCATTCTCTCCCAAACAACGCAGTATTTTATTTAAATTATTATGACCAATCAAATGAAATGAAATGAGAATAAATGAAATGAAAATAACTTTATTCAATCGCACTTAAAAATAAGTTGTTTTGAATCGTACAACATTTTTACCTACCACACATTCAGGACGTCTTTTAACTAAGAGCTCTTATACACGGGCGGCACGTATAAAACGACAGTGCCAACTGCAGCCGTCGACACGCGTCGGCGGCAGCCGCTGACGCTATAGACAGGGAGCTAGGCTAGTTCTAAAATGGATTCGGAAGAAGAAACACTGTTATTATCTTTACTACATCGTCGCCGACAGAAACGAAAAAGAAGAACGCGTTCGTTGTGATTTGGCCTAGCTCCCTGTCTATAGCGTCAACGACTGCCGCCGATGCGTATCGAAGGCTGCCGCCGACGCGTTGACGGTTGTTGTCGACGAGTGTCGACGGCTGCAGTTGGCACTGTCGTTTTAAACGTGCCGCCCGTGTATAAGAGCTCTTAACAAAAGTAACTACATTTACAATATAATATGTCACCATACATAATCCACATTATGTTTGGTATGGTATGGTGTTATGGATTCATTATACGTTGATTACCACATAATCAACAAGTATCTGTTGCTGTGGCTCAGTTATTATGATTTGCAATATTTTTGTCTTAAGTTGGAAAAAATCCCGCAAAATGAAAAAAAACCATCAAAATCGGTTGAATAGTTCCGGAATTCATCGCGGTCAAACACTATGAAAGGGAATTTTTATGTATATAGATATAGGTAGATTTATTATATAGACAAGTATATCCGTTACCCTAGTATCTATGACACAAGTTGTACAGTGCTAACTTTGGGCTGGGCTTATTGGAGTGAATGTAAAAAATAATATTATTTTTATATTGTTTTGTTTATTAAACAAAGCGGTGCAATTGTTTGATTATGAAAAAAGATCTATACATCTTCATGTAATACACTGTTCGCCTTAAGATAAGAATAAAATGTACGAAAATGTATTATAAATTCACTTCGCGTATCCGACACAAATTCGAGCGACAACTGTAATGGACTAGAATGCATACATAATCGTTCTTTCTTAAAAACAATGCAATACGACCCTTACGTTGTTGTGTTAAGAGCTCTCCCGCGACACGTGTGTGTGGTCACGTCGTCGCTTCAATATTTGGAGTCGACAATGGCTGACGGAACCATTGATAATATTATGGTCATGTTCCTTTAAGCAAGTGAATTCTTGTTTGACATTATGCCACATACATCGACAAATAATAATACTGTTTCTTTTCTTACATTCTGTCCAAAGTTGTACTAAGCCAAGAATGAATTCAAACACCTCAATGCGGAACGTATAGACCATTAATTAAGATTTTAATAACAAATATATAGTACTGTCGCAATGTGAAAAAATTTCGCGATTCACAAAGATACAGCGCCATCTATTGACTTATACATTCACACGAATTAACCTAGCTCAAAGTAAGCACTGTAAGGCTAGTGCTATGGATATTAGGGTAACGGATAGACATTAATATATGATACACTAATACTTAATATTTATAGAATTATAAATAACGCTCATGACCTAGGTACAAATGGTTGTATTCATCACATAAACATCTGCCCCATTCGGGACTTGAACACAGGAACGATAGTGCGAAAGGCAGGATTGCTACAGTTACACCAAACGGTCGTATTGTTTCTGGTCATTGTTCCAACAAAACAAAGCACGGATTAAATTTTATAACAAATAAGTTGTAACAATTTTCTTTCTTTATCCTAATCAGCCAGTTAATATCCTTATTAGTAGACCACCAATGGAAAAAACGGATCCAGAGGACCTACCATGATCTCTTAGCACTATCAAAGTTCGATTGTCAAAGTGAGACACCGCTATACGCAGTCAATCGTGGCGTCTCTTTTCGACAGCTCATCTTGAATCGCTAAAGGTCGTGATGATAGAGCCTCATTGCGGATTAAAATTAAATAAAAATAACCTTTATAATTTTAACATATTTTATGTATTTTTAAAGTATTATAATTATCTATTATAATAATTTATTTTATAAAAATAACCTTTTTCAAACGGTCTTATGTTGTTTATAACGAATCATATTTCGGCAGTCACGGAAATAAAAAAAAAAGAATAATTACAAGTTTACTTTAGAAATGTTCTTCATGACTAAAATTTATTCGAATACATTATTAGAAGAAATTTATAGCTAAATAAGCATATTTGTTTCTACACAAATTGAGTTACATGCGACTCAGTGACTTAACAGAACATGCGAGTACTAATTATCACATGCACCTTGAATGGCGTACCAATGAAAAGTAGGGCAGACATCCAGAAATTTTTGCTCAAAATATTCATTGATAAAATAGTAACTTTTATAGTAAATTATTAGCCCATTAATGTCCTTATTAGTGGTGGTCACCATTAGATAAAATGCGGGTACAGTGCGAATTAAAAAAAAATAAAAATAACCTTTTTCAAACGTACTTAGCTTGTTTAAAACCGAGTTGTGATTCGGCAATAAAGGAAACAAAAAATTATAGTTACTTACATTATTTAGTTCTTACACTTCCGCGCACATTACACATTAGAATAAAACACTTTTTACGGATTTTTGCGCATGTTTTATTTTTTATTTAATCCTGACCTGATGAAGTAGTTAGCTCTTTTTGCAAATAATAATAGTAAGATGGAGGTCGGTCCCCCTGCCCGAGTTTCTTTCGCCAGTTCTTCTCGAAGTGCCTCCCAATTTCCGAACTGGTAGTAGACTGAGTAGTATACAATGTAATCGTAGTGAGAATTTAATAACTAAATAAAACGTAAAAATAAAAATAAAAAAATATAATAATAACATAAGTATTAATAATTAGGAACGTGCCCGATTAAAATATTGTGAAGGTACATATATACATGACAACCATCATCTTAGTCATCCTGTGATCACGGCTCCCGTAAAGGAGTCGAAACGTCAGGATTTAATAAAAAAATAAAACATGCGCAGAAATCCGTACAAAAGTGTTTAATATAGTTACATGTTCAATTTAGAAATATTCTACATAACTAAAAGTCATTTGAATACATTATTATAAGAAAGATATTAGAAGATACATTATGAAAAGAAATTTTCACCTTAGCAGCTCAAACATACTGTGTTCCCTGCTTAAAAAGAGTGAGGGAAATGCGTTTTCCCTCACTGAGTGAGGAAAATTGATTTGAATTTAGAATGCTGCGAATTATCATTATGTACGAAACACGTCATTCGAAATTCGATTTATTAAATGTCAAAAAATAAGTCGTTCGGAAACTAATAAACCTTTAAAATGAAAATTATTCGGTAACGTTGTAATTAAATATATAATTAAATTATAAAATGAAATGAATACACTAAAGTAAAGAAAAAAATAAAGAATATGTTTTACAAAATAATACACAAATAATTTATAGTTTTAAAAATCTTTATTGGTACAACAGAATACTACGGATACAGTTTCAGAACGTAACTTTAAAAAAATACCGGGAAACAAAAATCAATTTTTTTTCTGCTTCTTTTGTTTTTCGGTAGATAACAACTTACAATTAGTGTTGCATATCACAAATTCATAAAATATGAGTGAGTCTAGTCACGAAAACAGTAACTTAACACCTGAAGAATTAAAACAACAAGTGTTGAATGCTGAATTCAGTTTTCTTCCTCAGAAATCATGTGATAGATATCTAAAAACCTATGATGTTTTCAATAAATGGAGACTTGAAAAGGGCGCGAACACTTTCTCGGAGAATGTAATATTGTCGTACTTTATTGAATTATCACAAACGAAACAATCACCTACAATATGGAGTATGTATTCGATGTTAAAAGCTACAATAAAGACAAAACATAATGTTCATATTGAAACTTATCCCAAACTTATTGCATTTTTGAAAAGAAAGTCAGTAGGACACAAATCGAAAAAGTCCAAAATTTTTTTAATATCTAATATTGAAAAATTTCTTAATGAAGCTCCGGACTGCAATTTTCTCGCTGCAAAAGTAAGTTACTACCTATATGTCTATACTTAATTAGTAATATATGTGCACGTACGCTAACCATTTTCGCTAATATTTACTAAATACGAGTTACTTATGTAAAGAAAGTGGCTAAATACTAGGTTTTGTTTGTTATACATTTTAATTACTAACATTTTACATAAATAATATTATGTTTATTTATTACAGGTTATCCTCATTATTGGAATAAATGGAGCTTGCCGCTCGAACGAACTGTTAAATCTGACTGTTAATGCCATCGAAAAACATTCTGACAAACTGCTTTTAGTCAACCTACCCAACACAAAGACAAACATTGACAGGTCCTTTGTTATTCGCGACGAATATGTCAAAATTGTCGAGAAATATAAGGCATTACGACCTGATAATACGAAAACAGATCGATTTTTCTTGCAGTATCGTAATGACAAGTGTTCAAAACAGCCTATGGGAATCAATAAAATAGGCGGGACACCACAACAAATAGCCAATTTTTTAAAATTACAAGAGCCTCACCTTTACACTGGACATTGCTTTAGGCGAACTTCGGCCACGCTTTTGGCTGATTCAGGAGCAAACCTCACAACATTAAAACGTCATGGTGGCTGGAAGTCAAACACGGTCGCGGAAGGATATATTGAAGATTCGATCGAAAATAAGTCTAAAACCTGTAAACGCATAATACAAAGTATAAACTTTAAACCTGATCCCTATGCAAACCCGCGCCCCTCTACATCCAAAGAAACAAATACTATTGAAAATTCGCTAAGAAGCCGCACCGAGTCGCCAACGTTCACTAACAGTATTGTCTCGTCACAGTCCAAAGAAATAGAAACGGACTCGAGTCAAAATCGAATCGCAAACTCCACGGTGTCACTTCCTAATAAAACTATACATTTTCAAAATGTAACTTTTAATAACTGTAATTTTAAATTTTAATAGATACTTAGTTTTTGCAAATATATGTGGTTTCATTTTAATTCATATTGTTTCATTTATATCTCTAATAATGTTCTCACCGCTAAGGTGAAAAGTTGTATGTGTCACGCGAGAGAAAAGTTATTTCCATCTCGTGCCTTTGAATCCCTCGCGAAGCTCAGGATTCTAATGTAGAATCACTCGCTGACGCTCGTGATTCAATTATTAGAATCCTTCGCTTACTCGGGATTCAAAATTAGCACTCGCTTGAAAAAACCAACTTTCCTCTCTAGTTGAACAAATAACTATTTTGGTCATAGTATTCATTGATAAAATAGTACTTTTTTGTAATCAAAATTGTTTTCAAAGACCTTATGAATTCATTTATAATATTTGTCCTTTATTCCGGCAGTTTATTATAAATTTGAATGAAATAGATTTATAAAATTAATGAAAAATACTTCACATAACAATAAAATTTTATTTAAAATGGTAACGATGCACCAACGGGAAGGTATACAGAAATATATCAAAGAAAAATAGAGGTTGGGTTTATAAAAAAAAATATGAAATTCGTGTGTCGCAATTTTTGGGTGTCCCATGAGGAATGATATTTTATATTTATTTCTTACTGATTCTCTCCTATCTATTATAAAGGCGAAAGTTTGTAAGTAAATATGCTTATTTAGCGATAAGTTTCTTATAATGTATGTAATGTATTAACATAAGTGATAGTCGTTGTATTAAAATTTTAAAGTAAACTTGTGTTTTTTTATTATTTCCTTGATTGTCGAAACAAAACTTGATACAAAACAACTTAAGTGCATTAAAAAAAAACATTTTTATTCCATTTCAATCCGCACCGGACCCGCGTTTTATACATTGGTGGTCTAATTATAAGGATATTAGTGAGCTGATTAGGATATAAAAAAACTGTTTATAACTGTCTATATTAACTCATGAAATCATTTAAAAAACCACAAGCAAAAAGCCTGCGAGCAATCTAATCTAACATCTTACACTTCAACCGGAATGAAAATTTAATGAAATTCACAAAGAATGGGAAAAATATACATTTTGCTTCGCTTGCCGAAATAATAAAGGCGGAGGAATTAAAAAAAACCGGCCAAGTGCGAGTCGGATGCGCGCACCGAGGGTACCGTACACGATTATAGTATTTTTTGAATTGTAATTACAAATTTATGGTTTTTGATTTTTTCCGTATCTTTCGCTGTATCAAAGAAAGAAAGATTATTATTGGCGTGTATGGAGTACTGTTCTCAGCTTTAGGACGGTTCAGACGCTTAAAACTGCATCCAAATCGGTTCACCCGTTTAAGAACTAAGGTGCCACAGACAGACACATACATAGCGGTCAAATTTGTAATACCCCTCTTTTTGAGGGGGTTAAAGATACCATAGAAATAAAAGTAATTGATGAGGTTAGAAAAACAATGATCTGCAAATAATAATCATAATTATTGGTGATTTTAATTTGGGAAATATTAAACCCGTTAGCTTCTTACCGAAATTCCAACATAATTATTTTTTTAGTTAGAAACCCGATAGTTAAATTAATATCGTGATGCGATATAAAATATCTGTGTTGCTCTGAAAAGAGAAACTACATTTAAAGTTAATTATTCGCAAAAACCTGTAAAGGTCTCTCACAATTACATAGCCGCAAAATTCCTCTCATTTCAATTGACAGTTCCTATTGTACCGTCCGATCCGAATTATATTATTTCCAACTTATACCGTTCCCTGTGAAACATTAAAGACGCTGCGCGACAAATCAAATTGAATGAAGGGTGCTGAACTTCATTTACATACATTTAACATTAACACCAATGCTAAAATATTAGATATTTATAACAATAATATTTCTTACATTCACACCAATAAGCCAAGCCCAAAATAAGCATCCTAAAGCTTATATTAGGGGTTAAAGTATGAAATTGCCGATTTGTACTGAAAATCTATATTGTTTATTTTTTAAATTTTTAACAAATTTATTTAATCAAAATAGTTGCCATTATTATCTATACATTGCTGCCATCTAATGGGAAGGTCATTAATGCCTTTGCGATAGAATTCCGACGATCTAGACTGCACAAACTGTGTGAAAGCATTTTGTACTGCCTCCTGGGAAGAAAACTTCTTGTCACGTAGATAATTGTCCAAATCACGAAAAAAATGGTAGTCCGTTGGAGCAAGGTCTGGTGAATACGGAGGATGACGAATGGTTTCTAACTGCAGTTCCTGAAGGGTCAAAATGGTTTCTCGTGCTGTGTGAGGTCTCGCGTTGTCGTGGAGCAATAATGGTGAAGATCGATTCATGAGTCGGGGCTGTTTTACTGCTAGTTTTGTCAACATGGTTCGGAGTTCGGCACAATAGACATCTGCCGTTATTGCTTGACCAGATCGGAGAAAACTATAGTGAATAACACCATGCTGAGACCACCAAACAGTTACCATTACCTTTTTATTGGTAAGTTTTGCTTTAGGACACTGTTGTGGCATTTGACCTGGGGTCAGCCATTGCATTTTTCTTTTCCGGTTATCATAAAGAATCCACTTTTCATCACATGTTACAATTCGATCCAATATTCCTTCATTTCTGTACCGGTTCAACAAGGCAACACAAGTTTCAACACGCGTTTCTTTCTGCAGATCAGTCAAATCATGAGGCACCCATTTTTCGTATTTTTTTATTTTATTGATTTGACGCAAGTGAGTCAATATTGTGGGTAAGGTAACGTTAAACCATGCCGCTAATTCCTGGGTACTTTGACTAGTATCGGCTTCCACTATCTCTCTTAATTCATCGTTATTTACCTGTGTGGGCGGTCTTCCTCGTGGCTCGTTCTTTAAGTCGAAATTTCCATCACGAAAGCGTTTAAACCAAAATCGCACGGTGCGTTCATTAGTAGACCCCTCTCCAAACGCAGCATTGATATTGCGGGCTGTTTCTGCCGCGTTAGTTCCGCGTCGGAACTCGTATTCAAAAATAACTCGAATTTTCGCAGTATCCATCTTTCTTGTCTAAATTGAATAACAAAAACAATTGAAAGTCGATATTCAAATGTTTTACATTTTTTAAAAAAAGAACATCATAGAAACCATTTAAAAAAAGTTTCATTCGAAAACCTCAAACCATGAAGATTCTATGTCAATTCAAAGAACCTATTGCAATAAAACGGCAATTTCATACTTTAACCCCTATTATTATGGAATACAATAATGTAAAAATATTTCTTTCGAATACGAGGATGTTCCTATCATGGAAGACGCAACTCTGGCATACAGTGTAATAAGTAAATAGTACTAGAAAATATAGACAAGTGCTTAGAAGGCTCAATAGCTCAATTGAGAGAGCAGTGGGCCGGAAACCCAAAGATTGCGAATTCGCTTCTCACCTTAAATAACTTGTGAGAAAAGTCGAATTTTTTTCTAGTATGTTCTACTGAGCTTTATAAAATGTCAATTTTTTTATTTCAGTTTTGAAAATTCATGTCATGACATGTTTATCGTATTTGAATAAAACAACTTTTTTCAGTTCTTACACTACCGCGCACATTACACATTTGAATAAAACACTTTTTTACGGATTTTGCGCATATTTTATTTATATTATATTTAATCCTGACGTTTCGACTCCTTTACAGAAGCCGTGATCACAGGATGACGAAGCTAATGGATGTCATGTATTTTCTACTCCCTTCACAATATTTTAATCGGGCACGTTCCTAATTGTCAAAATTGTTTTATATAAATCAAATTGTTTTATTTTACATTTTATTTAGTTATTAAATTATCACTACGATTACATTGTATACTACTGAGTCTACTACCAGTTCTGAAATTGGGAGGCCCTTCCGAGAAGAGCTGTCGAAAGAAACTCGGGCAGGTGAACCGACCTCCATCTAACTGTTATTATTTGCAAAAAGAGCTAACTACGTCATTAGGTCTTGCAATATGTGTTTTCAATCCAATAATTAATAAATTAATACCTACAAAAAGTGTTTTATTCAAGATTTATTCAGATTTTGCTCATAATTTATTTTATATTGTATCCTGACGTTTCTTCTCCTTTACAGGAGCCGTGATCACAGGATGGCTAAGGCAATGGTCGTCATATATTATCTACTACCTTCACAATATTTTAATAGCACACGTTCCAAACTGTTTTTTTTATATATAAACAGTTAGGAACGTGAAAAGTTGTTTTATTCTAATGTGTAATGTGCTCGTGTAAGACTGTAATATGTTCATTGCAATTTTGTAATATGGTGGCGATTGTACCTAAATGGTAAAATTGAAACATACAAAGCAAGTACAACATACGGAAAGTTAATAAGGCGACCGCATCGTCTGAAGAATGTTTTGTATACAAATTTTCCGGGCCCTAATTAATACGCATGTACTTACACATACAGCAACGACAAACGAACCAACCTAAAACCGTCTAATTTCCCAATAAGTTTTCGACTTTAAGTCTTTCAATTAAAGCACAATATCATATGTGTAATTTTATCATTTAGCTGTTGATTACTCTATGACATAAATAAGTGAACCCAACGATAATAACACAGACAGTAATGATATTGGGATTAGTACTTCCCTTCTCATTAAGTTGGTAAATTCTGTATAACAAAGAGATATGTATCTAAAAAGAATTATGACGTTTTTAAATAGAAGAACAAATATAGGGTTTAATAATATGAGACAACATCACATACAGTTCTGAATTTAAGCTAAGTAGCTAAAACATTTGTAGAATTCAGGAACAATGACTGGATCGAACCCCGAACCTCGGAGTGGCTTAACTAGCGATGTGCCGAGTACGGCTTTACTCGAGTCAGACTCGATTCCTGCTTTGGACTCGCCTATTCGAATACCAATTTATTTTGACTGTACTCGCCGTCTCGAATCTATTATGCGAGTCCAACTGACTCGAGTCTAGTATTCGAGTTAGCTTGACTCGCTCGTACTCGATTCTGTTTACTTAAACAATGAAGTGAACCTAAAATAAAAGTACATAGGTACTAACTAATAGAACAAACACTGGTTTAGAACCTAAAATTAGGAACTAGTCGATGACAGAATAATGACGGTTAACCTGACCTTTTTTCAGGACAGCCTCTATTCGGTCCCTGAAAATATTAGTCTGCCATTACCGACTTGCCCACGCACATTTGTCTCATACATTTTCTTGGCAATCTTCTTTCGTCCATCCTCTCTACACGTCCAAACCATCTAAGCATACCTTTTTCTGTATTTAACACTATATTTTCTTCCACACCATACCACTCTCTTAACACATCATTCCTTATTTTATCAATCAAATTCACTCCAGCTATAATTCTGAAAGCTCTCATTTCCATTGCATCAATCTTACATTCGGGCATATTCTGCCAAACCCAAGATTCACTTCTATACATTAGAGTCAGTACCAACACGCCTCTATGCACAGACTGTCGGGTCTTCTTGACATCTTCTGACTGCACCAAAAGGGGTGCAAAGTCCCATTCACTCGATTTCCTGCATTCACTCTTCTTTCATTATCAGTTTTATATCTTCCATTCCTTGTAAATTTAACTATTAAGTAATAAGGTCTAATGGTAATAATATAGCAAAACTATTTCGATTATCCTACTTTACATACACAGAGAGAGCACATAAACTATCTTTAGTGTCTGAACTTTGTCTGTCTGTTTGTAGTGTCCCATCTAACTAAGTCTGGCACTGCAATGTTAAGGGTTGTCTACTTAAATTAAATATAATATTTTAAAACTTACTTCGCTACTGATTTTCCATTCCTCCATTTTATTCCGTCCTAAAGCAGTTCCGATGATTAAAATTTGTTGGTCTTCTTCAGGTCTTTGGTGGCTTCATCCTTCGAAGTACTTATACTTCGAACGGCTTACCTGAGGGCGCAGATTTTAATGCCCCAGACATGCTCTTTTGTCAGCTCGATCCTCTCCTGTTTCTTCCATATGTCAAAAGTAAAAAGTACAAATATTTTAACCTAACAAGTTTGTTATAAAATAAGTTTTGAATATTAATTACCATAAAAAGTTTGCATAAAGTATAACATTACAAACTTAGTAAATAGGAATCCATATATATAAAAAAGCATGTTTGCAATTCACACGTGGTAGAAGTGAAACCTTCAAAAATAATACGCACACGTATACAAAATACCACGGTTGTTGTGATGTCTTTTCTTAAGCTTTGTGCTACGCATGCGCACACAAACATTAGTATTAACACAAGTACATAATGCTTCCTATCTCATTTTCTCCTACGTTAAATTTTATGAATTTATGTGTCTGTCTCTTATTACTGTCGCTTTTTCGCTCAAAGAGACACTGTATAATGCTTCCTATCTCATTTTCTCCTACTTCAAATCTTATGAATTTATATGTTTGTCTCTTTTTACTGTCGGCTTTTCGTTTCATCGACTTTAAGATCACATGATGCTAAATAAGTTTTACTTCAAAAACAAAACTAAAATTACTTATCATGTAACGAAATTTTTGTACTTATTTGAAAAGAAAATGACTTACTAATTTAGTTTAGGTATCGCTTGTAAACTTTGGCGGGAAAATCTTTAACACTTTGATAATACTTTATATTCTACATCAATAGTTATATAATTCTCTTAAATACTGCAAAGACTAAATACATCTTCGTATAACGAAATGGAAAAGCTGGAGAAATTCTTTAATATTTATTTCTCTTAGCGTAAGCATCAGTTGTCTTTATCTCAGCGTCAGCCTTTAAGCTGACGTAATCTGAATCGGTCACTCATTTGATGAGAATACTAACTCTTTAGCTATAAGTAATTTATTAATGTTAAAATTGTATTATTTTCTTTTATCACCTTTTTCAGTCGTTTTGTTTTTTTTTCATTCTACCTATGTATATATTTGCCCATTCCTGTTTTTGTTGACTGGTTATATGTCTTAATACGAACCAAAAAATGTTTTATTTTATTTATTTTTCTTAAAATTTCAAACAATAAACTAATATGGTAACCCGTAATCTAATATTATTTACAAAAAACATATTCATGCTAAGTGTATCAAGAAAAGTAATAAATGTATGCCATATATTTGTCAGAAGTTCAGCAATAATAATGAAATTCAAAGCCCATAAAGCTCGTATGAATTAATATTTGTATCGAAGGAGACAACCCTGTGAGACGTTTGCATGCATAATTCCGAAGGGGTCTTGTCTGTTTGAATTCTATATCGAACTTCGATAACTATGTTTGCCGTCAAGTGTATTTCTGTTTTGTTGAATCAAATCTTCTATAGCACATGTATGATGACCATTACCTTAGACATTCTGTGATCATCGAAATGCCAGAATTAAATATATAAAAAAAAACTTGTGAGCCGTCACGGGACGCCTGGCAGATGTGAAACATCGACATTATTTTGTGAAAGTAATATGCAGAGAAAAACAGATTGCGATAGGAACTAAAGAAAACATAATTATAAAATAAAATATTACGACTATTTTTCATAAAATGATGACTGTTTATTTAATAAACATTTATTTTCTTTAAATACAAAAATTTAAGAAATTATTTTAAATCGTGACAACTTAATTCTTCTAATCAGTGACTTCGGTAATAGTTATATTTTATGTTGCCTCTGACGACGGTATTACTGTGATAGTTGGTCGATGGTAACTGAAGTATGTTACAAAAGTATTGGACATAACATTATCAAGATATCTAGTAAATACAGCATCTATTGTTGTTCCGTATCTGGTAGTAGGTTCTCTTGGATTGTTGTTAATTTGCAATTGAAATTCTTCTTGAAGTTTGCGTTTTCTTCTTTCCGCTTCACGCTGTTTCAATTTGTCTCTGTTCTGCTCCCTGTATCGTTTTTGACGTTCTTTTTTATTATTATTAACTCTAAAACAAATATATATATTTACACTTATATATAAGTGTTAAAAGAAGCTAAAATAAAAATAAGTATATTCTGGTACTATTAAATTAATAAAATCTTACGTAACACTAATAGTATGTCTTGTGTTTAACTGATCTTGGTGATGTCCAGTTTCAATAACAATATTTTGTGACTCTTGTGATGATTTTTGGCTACTGAAATATTTATAAAGAATATGTTATTAAAATATACATAAAAATTTTGATTGGCTGTAATATATTAGTAAACTCAATAATCTTAGATAGTTATTGCAATATATTACTAAAGATCGTAAATTATAAATATTAATAATAAATGTTTTAATATAAATTCCACCATGATTAGAAAAAAAATTAATTAATTAATTAATTAATTTTTATATGTTCATATTAATAACAAATAAGAGAAAAAAACATTCCTGCTCTACACTCCATCAGTTGATTTTGAAATACAATTTTGTCAGTCTTAATAAATTTATTCTTTAAGCAATTGTGTTCATGCATTAGTTTTAATTAGATTGAAATCAAAATTAATTAAAATTAATAATTAATTTAAAAACATTATATGCAATGAAATTAATCTGAATATTAATTTACTAAGAGAGTAGATTTTACATTTACTTGCGCTTTAAATACACCAAATATACGCGTGCTTAACATACAGATAATTGCACACTTTAATTACAAAAATATGATTAACTTACTGATGACTTGATAGTGTGTCATAGTGTAATTTTGCTTTCTTTGCAGGAGGCTGATCACTGTCACTCTCTAAATTATCACTGTCAGACATATCTTATTATTTTATGAGAAAAAGAATTTGTTTTCAAGTAAAACACAGGTTATGTGTGTCGTAGTGAACAACACTGTACACACTATGGAGTATATACTACGGTATCCAAGCTCAGTGTGGCGAGTGAGATAGCTCAACGCCACACGAAGGGGATCGCAGTCGGTTGCGCATGGCGACGCGTCGTCATTCCGTACACACTACGTCATATAGACTGTATATATATACCATCATATAGCGTGGCGACGCGTCCCCACTCCATACACACTACGTCATATAGACTGTATATATATACCATCATATAGCGTGGCGACGCGTCCCCACTCCATACACACTACGTCATATGGACTGTGTATATATACCATCATATAGCGTGGCGACGCATGCCGTGGCGACGCGTCGCCATGCCAGAAATCGGTTTTACGTGCGGCTATAGATGTTTCACATCAAAAATTGGTTGTCTGTAAAGTCAGTTTACGGACATTAATTTTACGTGATAGCGTCATATGAAAACATTGATGAAAAATTGCATACTTTTATGAATTGAATTGTATTGTTATCACTGAATTATCATTATATTGTATAATACAAAGAAGGACATAATTGATTTTTTTTTTTTGGTAAACTAACATTAAGTTGTTGTAATAAACAAGGGAAACCTCATTAACTTTTCACTTCTTGAAGTGGAAGTCACTTGTTCCGCGCTCTCGCTTTCACGCTCGGCTCAGGCGGAACGTTACACTTTTTCGTGCGTGGCTCAATTTATAAGACGTAATCACATCAATAATTTATCATATATTATGTATCGTTGGTAACTGTTACTGGAGGGAGACTCTGTACCAGGGTCGTCTGCTTAGGTACCTCCGTCTTACCTATTTCTGCCTCAAAGCAGCAGTGCTTGCATTGCTGTGTTCCGGTTTGAAGAGTAAGATATGGCAGTGAAATTACTGGGTACAGTGACTTTACATCTTATGTCACAAGTTGGCAACGTACACTGTGGTTCTTGTGGGGGTTGCAGTTTTGCTGCGAATCTCACCACATGTATTATAGGTGACTGTTACCACTTACCATCAGATGGGCAGTTTGCTTCTTTGCCAACTTTCTGCAATAAAAAAAAAATAAAAATTACCTTAGTCATTCTGTGATCATCGAAATGCCAGAATTAAATATATAAAAAAAATTGGTTGTCTGTAAAGTCAATTTTACGTGATAGCGCTATGGCATCGATGAAAAATTGCATACTTTTATGAATTGAATTGTATTGTTATCACTGAATTATCATTATTTTGTATAATACAAAGAAGAAGTTATTTGAAAATTATTATTTTTTTTCGATATATTAACATTTAGTTATTGTAATAAACAATGGAAACCTCATAAACTTTTCACTTCTTGAAGTGGAAGTCGCTTGTTCCGCGCTCTCGCTTTCACGCTCGGCTCAGGCGGAACATTACACTTTTTCGTGCATGCAGCCGGCGTTCATCGATTTATAAGACGTAATCACATCAAGAATTTATCATATATTATGTATCGTTTCTAACTCTTTCATTTGATATAAATCAAAATTGTTTCATTTAAATAGTATGCGGGAGTGTACTAACTAAATATGTTTTTTAACAAATGTTTTAAATACTACACGTATCAATTAATTAGTCATAATGGATGTATGTTGAATATAATGGATGCATAGATTAAGACCGGTTGGCCTAGTTTTTTACTAACGAATATCGTAATTAAAATACAATTAGAACATTTAACGTGTTTTTGTAAAGAATTAAAATTTACTTGTATATTTTTAGAATGCTGTTATAGCAAATAGGCTTTAAACTAAAACCAAAGTGTAACAAAAACCTTCTTTAAATTTTATTGTATGACTTAGATATTAATTGGCGTTTCCTCCTCAAGAATTTATTTGCATATAAGGCGCCCGGTATGAAAAAAATTTGGTTGTCTGTAAAGTCACTTTACGGACGATAATTTTACATTGATGAAAAATTACATACTTTTATGAATTGAATTGAATTATTATCACTGAAATATCATTATTTTTTATTAAACAAAGAAGGAGTTAATTGAAAATGATTTTTATTTTCGATAAATTAACATTTAGTTGTTGTAATAAACAATGGAAATAACATTGACTTTTCACTTCATGAAGTGGAAGAGAGATAGATTCGTCACAAGCCGAACGCTTAGGCCGATCGTACCTCTCTTTCGCTTGTTCCGCGCTCTCGCTTGTACAGGCGGAACGTTACACTTTTTCGTGCCTGCAGCCGGTGTTCATCGATTTATAAGACATTATTACTACAAAAATATAAAGAATAAAATTTAGTGATAGAATGACAGCGTTGCGTTTTTTGTGCGCAACCTATCGTGCGCACCGTTAATTTTTATTTTGAAGTTTTGTTATTTTATTTACAATCGTAAAGAGTAAATTCCAGTCGTGCGTCGAAGATGACACACTTTTGACTTTTTATGTAGATTGTTGCAGTTATTTGTTTCAATATTATTAATATTTATTTAAATTGTCATTTGTATTTATTATTGTCATTAAAATCATAATGATTACGGCGAGCCCTAAATAACTACGTCTTTACTCGCAGCGGAGTTTGCGTAACAGACTATCCCGTGTATAACAAAAAGTTGATGTACTGTCCACAATACTATTTTCTTAAATTAAATTAAAGTTTAAATTATATTTGTTTAAATACACTACATAAAAAATCTTAATGTCGTATCCAGACCAACGAGGCTTCGTGTATTTTCATACTTAGCCAGATATGTTATGCCTAGTAACGTACAGTATGACGAACGCACTATATCTTATTTAACTTAAACGAATTACCTAGTAATATTCACGATACACAATCCTTAATATTGTAAGTTTATATATATATATATATATATATATATATGTATATATACCGATTTTGATGCTTCCTTTTTCATTTTGTTGGATTTGTTTCGACTTAGGACAAAGGATAGGTTTCATGTCAAATTATTAATAAAAAAACATTATTGCAATTTATAATTACTGAGCCACAACAACGCATGGGCGGGTCAGCTAGTTGCATATAAAAAGTTAAAGTCTTGGTTTTTAAAATGTTGCATGCGCACTACTGACATAAATGTATTTATAACTTTCATCTTGTGATTATAATAATATATTGCAGTTTAAATCTTTAGCATAAAATGTTTAGTTTAGTTAGTTAGTTAATGCAAACAATCACTTATGTAGTTGATATGAATAAGCGAAGGCAACGAAACATAAATCTTTAAGATTTTTTCCGGTGTTACTTGTATTAAAATAAAAAATGCATGTGTGCAATTCACACGTGGTAGAAGTGCAACCTTTAAAAATATACAAAATACCACGGTTGTTGTGATGCCTTCACACACGTACATAATGCTTCCTATCTCATTTTCACCTACGTTAAATCTTATGAATTTATGTGTCTGTCTCTTTTTACTGTCGCTTTTTCGTTTCATTGACTTTCAAATCATAACGATGCTAAATAAGTTTTCACTTCAAAAATAAATATTTTAATCTTATATGTGAGAATAAAACCATTTGTTTAAAACGATTAAGTATACTATTTGACGATCTTTAGGTGCAATGGTAGAATTTCTGACTTTCGCCCCAATTGTACCAGGTTCGAATGGCAGATGTTCGTATGATGAATACTAGCAAGTCATGGGTATTTATTTATATATATTTTATTATTATATTATATTTATATATATTTATATTTATTATTATATTATAGGAGAATATTTAACAAGATCGCTAGAAATAAGTTGCAACACAAAATACTCCAATAAAAACATAAAGTGAACGAAATATTAGCAATTGAACCTCATCCAAAGTTATTTCTCAGAACTGGGCATTAAAAATTAAAATTACCGCTTACCTTCAACGATAATACTTTAAATTTATACGTAGCCTATGCTAGTAATATTATGAATGTTGAAGTTTAGTTATTTGTTTGTTATTTAATCACTTAAGAAACCGGACAAGTGCGAGTTAAACTTGCGCGGAAAG
The DNA here is from genome assembly GCA_927399485.1 of Calamotropha paludella. NCBI lineage: Eukaryota > Metazoa > Arthropoda > Insecta > Lepidoptera > Crambidae > Calamotropha > Calamotropha paludella. Next base: position 23,083,056 of record OV656817.1, on the reverse strand, counting down.
GGTCTCAGAAACAGAAACTCAGAATCAAACTTAATTTTATAGTTGAAATATATAAACTCCCATACATTTTAACTACAAATGGAATGTTTGCATTCATAAAAAATATTGTTTATGTGATATTATGACAAATCAACGGTTTTCGGATAATTTCTTTACTTGTGCTATAAGAGGTTGCTTCATTCCAAATTTTATAGTTCTAGAACAACAAAAAATACCCTATGAATTTTGAAGCCCTTGAGAGTGTCGACATATACATTTTTGCAGCATAAACGGCCATATTAGACCAGGGTCGATAATTTTTGAGACCAAAAAAATTATAGTAGTATTTATTAATGTAGCATTAGCAATGAGTTTCATTGCAAAAGGTAGAGAATATAACAAAAATTAAAGGAAAAATAATTTACGGACGATCTGAGTCGGGAAGGGGAAGAGGTGAGCTTTTAAGAGGAAAAAACGGTTTATCTCGATTTCCGGCAAAACTACAAGTCCTATGAAAAAAAGTCAAATTGAAAAGGTCAAAAAAAAGGTCTAAACCTTTGTATTTACTTTTTTTTTACTTTTCACAATTTTAATTTTATTTATTAGTTTTTTATTTTTTTCTTTTGCTAAATAAAATATTTTTTCACGAATTCGGTGAAAACCTCCCTTTTTATGTCTCAAACACACAGTAATTTTTACATGACTTAGAAGTTTGATTTTTTCACAGTTTCAAGTGACTGTAGACTTGAGTATATGGTTTTGATTTCAACTCGATACCTCTACGTTTTCCCGAGATAAAGGGTCGCAACATACAGTCGGACGGACGGAAAACAAAGTGATCCTATAATTTCCTTTTGAAGTATGAAACCCTTAAAACGGCTATACGGTGGTATAATTTAGCACTATCGCAATTTCATACTTTACCTTTTTACCAAATAGGAGATGTATTGAAATAAGTGCGAGTCAGAATCGCACACGAAGGGTTCCGTACAAACTTTTAGATAAACAAAAAATCACTTTTGTTGTATAGGAGCCCCCCTTAAATATTAATTTTATTTTTATTCTATTATTTATTATTAAAGTAAAAATACAACTGAATATTTTGTGAATATTTCCTACCATTTGCCATTGTTGATATCGAGAAAAAAGGCCAAAAAAATCTTGTTTGTTGAATGGGAACCCCCCTTGAATATTTATTTTATTTTGTTTTTAATATTTGTTGTTATAGCGGCAACAGAAATACATAATTTAAGAAAATTTCAACTGTCAAGCTATCGCGGCTCTTGTAATACAGCCTGGTGATAGACAGACGGACAGCGAAGTCTTAGTAATAGGGTCCCGTTTTTACCCTTTGGGTACGGAACCCTAAAAAGGCCAAGTCAAAAGTACCCTTAACCTATGAGCTTATTTGAAAGGTCTAATGAAAGTTGAAGTACTATCTGCCGTCCCTCATTTAAAACGTCACTAGGTCACAAAACCATTTTTTGAGAAAAAAGTGAAATATATGGAATATATTTAATTATTGATGTTTTAGCTAGAACTATTACAAAAACTATAAGTAATAGAAATATAATTCCAAGACAGATTGAAAGAGATTTTTGGACATTTTTTTTAACATGAATCAACATTTTTAAAAAATAAAAATATTTCTAACATTCACACCAATTAGCCTAGCCCAAAGTAAGCTCTGTAAGACTTGTGTTATGGATACTAGGGTAACGGATAGACATACATATATGATACATAGATATGTAATACTCATAGAAATAATTATATAAACACATTATATATTAATTACAACTAGAGTTCGCTCAGAGATTAATTCATCTACAATCAGCCTGCAATGTTTTTAATTAAAAAAGAAGCGGCAAGCTGCTTTTGTTTAGTGACAGCACTAAGAACCTTTGCGCACCACGTATTTGTAATGCGCTGTCACATAGTAAGAAAAAATCGCCGCGAGAGAATAGAGAATTTGCAAAAATCGACTTCGAGTCTGACGAATTTTGATAAAAATCACAAAACCATTTGATTATTACTTTTTCTAATAAAGCATAATGAACAATACGATAGCGTGTTTTTACGCGCTACAGCGCCATCTAGTTATTGATAACAACATACAAGGACTTTATTGTTACTCAATACTTAACTACGGACGGATGGTTGCTACAAAAATGCTACATATGAACTATCTACGAAAACATCATGCATGACCATCAATGATAACGAATAATTGCAATAACAAATTATCATCAGAAAACAATTTGCAGTAATACTGTGATGGTAATCATTTATGAAATATACCAACAACGAAAAAAATATAATAACTTAAAATTAGCCCAGTTGAGTTGGTCAGGGTTTTGATGATAACTCAAAGCCCAGTGGCAAATCACAATAACAGTATCTATATTCTACTATAGAAAAGAATTAACAAAAAAACAATTAAAAAATATGCGTTGAAAAGTTCACACATAACACAACACACAATGTTTTTTTTATATTTGAATGATTATTCACTTTTGCTTGGTTTACTCTTAGAAATGAAATAACTTTATACGGATCATTAAACGCATCACTTTTTTAATGTTTTTAAAGTGTAATCCCTGACTTTTTGACTCCATTGCAGGGGATCCTTGTTCACAAAAAAAACAGAATAGTATATTTTAAAAAAGATCATCAAGATCACAAGTATTAAAACCGTAAATGTTTGAAAAAATGAATTATACAAAATATAAAAAAATAAATTTTTAAATGCAGTTTTATGTAATGCGTATTCGTACTACGAAATTTCCAAAACAACTCACAATAACTTTATGAAGTCAAAGAAACATCAAGCATAAACATTCCACATCCCAAAAATACAATTTTGTCTGCTTTTATGATTCTGAAATGGGGCAAACCATTTTTTTTATATATAAGATGGAATCAAATTAACTGCCAGGACTTCGTGGAGTGGTTGGGTCAAGTGTAAAGAATATGCTTAAATAGGATTTTATATTGTAAAAAAATAAAAGCTTTTTTCGTTTTTTTCATACCATGACTTCATTTTATCACTTTCACTGTCATTTCCTATACCTAATCTGTTTTTCAGTTCACCTATTAACTATAAAATGATAAAAACATCTGCCCCTTCCGGGATTCGAACCCAGGACCATCGGTGCGAAAGGCAGGATCGCTACCGTTGCACCAAACGGTCATAAAATATAAATATAAATAAAAAATATTTAAGGCATTTTAGGTTTAATTTTTAGTTATTTGTTAGTATATCCTCTGTGATATATCCTCTATGAGTATATCCTCCATTAAATAAAAAAATAAAGTATTCTCTAGGCAAGCGCGATAGAGACATTCTGTAAGAAACACCGTACGGGTGAAACCGCGAGCAAAAGCTAGTATCTCATAATCGGCATTCAATTATTTGATATAGTATTTCAAAATCGACCGACTGGACGGACGAGTTGGTATGGTGTCTGGGCATTATCTTGTCTTGTCTTTAATATAACAGCTGTTCTAAAACAGTCATTCAATCAATCCAGATGGCCAGTCCTTACGCATTCTAAACGCAATCCCACAATGATGTAATAAGAAAAATGTAAAAATATTTGAATAAAACAGCTTTTTGACGCGCATAATCTATTTTATATTTAATCCTAACGTTCGACTCCTTTACAGGAGCTGAGATCACAGGATGACTAAGGAATTGGTCGTCATATATTTTTCTAGACCCTTCACAATATTTGACCTAATTGTTTGAATCGTCAGAATTAAATATAAAATAAATCATGAGCAAAATCCCTAAATAAGTTGTATTGTTCAAATGTGCAATATGCGCGGAAATGTAAGAACTAAAAATGTAAAAATATTTCTTCTTAAACCACTTTACCTATAAAGAATGTTTAAATATAGTTACTAACCTATATAAGTATAAAATACTTTTATGGAAGAGTGGAGTCTCCTGACACACTTCTATGAACTTAAAAAGGGATTCCAATTCATAAAATTATTGTTATTAGTTTTTGAAAATAAAATATTTTGAATTTTTTGTAATATTGTATTTTTGATTACATTTTCCTTTCGAAAAGAACCAAACAATTATTTTTATAACTTAATATATTAAAGTTTATGCCCATCGATAGTATAATGTTTTGTCCAAATTGTGAGATATTCTTGAAATAGATCCTATTTTCGAAACCACTAGGAACCATTATATATGGCGTCACTAAAACAGTCTTTTAGATAAATGATAACATTGTTTTATTAATTATATTTTTTAATTAGTTTATTTAGTCATATTGTGATAACATATTTATTTAGAAATGAATTTCAATCACTATGCTGAAATATATTTTATGAAAAACTAGGATACCCCTAAATTTATAAATCTAGGGGTGTCCTAGTTTTTCATAAAATGTACCACGAGCGTAAATTAGTTGTGGAATAGTGTAGATAATATATATAGTTTGTCATACATTTAGGCTTGCCAGGTGACCCGTATTTTATGAGTTACCCTTTTTTGGCTATAAGTTTATAGGAACCTTTAATTAGGTAAATCGGGTAACAAAATTATCTTATTTTTATCTTTGGCTGAACAAAATTGAGGTTTTTTTTAAAACATTACGACTAAAAATTAACATACATATATATAAAAAAATCACAATACAATCCTTTTTTTATTGTCTCCCGTGAAGAAGTCGTGAAGGACTCAAAAAACATAAAATTCACAAAACCCAAATTGTAACAAGAAAAACAAAACCAATAAAGTGACGCTTCCCGTTCCCGAAAAAAAAATCCCTTTGCAAAAGTTTTTTTTTACTGACCATAATTTAACCTTCTCTAGCATGCGTTAAAGAACTTACCAAAGTTTCATCGCAATCCATCGATTACTTTCCGAGCTTTTGCTACACTAATTGATGTAGGGTTGCCACCTGCCACTGCGTGATTTAATGGTTATCTAAAGTTGGTGATCTAAGGGTTACCAACATCTAAAAACGGATTTGAGTTCTTCACGACTTCTTCGCGGGAGACAATAATAAAACATTGTATAATGATGTCTTTTTGATTTATATTAATTGTTAGTCGTAATGTTTAAAAAAAACTCAATTTTGCTCAGCCAATGGATAAAAATACGGCATCTTTGTTACTCGATTTATCTTATTAAGGGTTCCTAAACTTATACCGAAAGATACGGGTCACCTGGCAAGCCTAAATGAATGACAAACTGTATTATCTACACTATTCCACAATTTATTTACGCTCGTGGTACATTTTATGAAAAAACTACAACACCCCTAGTATTTCAGCATAGTAATTGAAATTTATTTTTAAATATATCTGTTATCACAATATGCCATAATAAACTTATTAAAAAACAACTAATAAAACAATGTTACAATTTATCAGATTGTTTTAATAACGCCATCTGTTGCAAAACTACAGAGTTACTGAAAATGAAGGGTTGCGTTCCAAGGTTAAACAACTTTGGATGTGTTCCGGAAATTTTGTCATAAATTCATATAATCGATGTCGTTATTTAAACGTCAGAACAAAAAGCAAAAAGCATGGCTCTATGAGGACTTGCGAAGTTTTTTAACCTAATAAATAATGTATACATATAAATATTCCCTGTCACAGTGTTTGACCGCGATGAACTCTGAAACTACTCAACCGATATTGAAGTTTTTTTTTTTCATTTTGTCGGATTTGTTTCGACTGAGGACATAGAATAGTTTTATTTAATTTATAACACAGCATCGCGTCGCCGGGTCAGCTAGTCTTCTATAAAAATAAAAATCAATCCTTGTATGTTTGTCCCTTATGTTGTTCCTTATGCGTTCCGAAATCATTCATCAGATTCTGATGAAATTTTGTTTAGTTGTTGTATGCTTGTCAGGGAATGTTTTTACGTATAGTTAGCGAAAAAGTGTATTGCAAAGCATGCTGAGTGCTGCTAGTAATTTATAAAACAGAATATTAATATAGTTATTTATACTAGCTGACCCGCGTTGCTATGCGTAACGCGTGTAACGCGTTGCTATGGTAACGATATTGATACAATGGGAAAAAAAGAGGGAAAAAGAGCGGACAGACAAACACACAAACAACTGTGATATTACATTATAGATTAATTATATACAAATATTTCTTCAATATTATAGGTGCGAATAAAATTAATAACATCTGCATAAGAAATACTCAACCATTAACACTTTTTTGCAGACTGTTCGAAGAAAACGAAGATCTTCTTCACTTGTTTGAGAAATTCGGTGAACTCCATACCTTGGAAGAGCAAGCTACTTCCACAGAACTAGCTGAACACGCCACGAAGGTGATGCGCACCCTGGACGAAGGCATCAAAGTGCTAAAGGACATCGACGGGTTCTACGCTTACGTCAGACACATAGGAGCCACACATCATCAGGTGCCTGGTTTCAAAGCCGAGAATTTTTGGGTCAGTATAATATTCTTAGTTTTCATGTAACATTTATATCTATATATTGTCAGAATAAAGTATTATATGTTATTTCTATTTAGAAAACAAACAGAGATAAGATACAGTATTTATTTATTTATTTATTACCAAAATAACACACATTGACAAACTCAATTATATTTACAGGTAAGTTTAGTTGAGTGTAATATAATTACAGTTATAAGTGACGACAACAATCATTATTGAAGTAAAACCAAACATTTTCGATTTAATTAAATTTATATGAAGAAAGATAAACACTGAAAAAGAACATCTTTTCTGTTGAGGATAGACGAAATATAATAAAAAAGTAACTTTTTAAACATGTGTAAGCCATCAGTGTAGATGTCCAAATCTCTGGTCTTGGCTAAGATGTTGAACTCTCTGATGAGACGGTTTAAAAGTTGGATCTACTAGAACAAGTAACAAGAAGGTTGAACCTCGAAGCGCAAGGGCGTTTTTAAGGATGTTGAAAAAGTCAGAGTTCTTAGCAGTTCGGGAGCCTCAAGGATGCCATTCGCCAGCATGTACAAATAAGTCATACAAGTGTCTTCGATCCGACAGAGGTGCAATTTTGAAATAATTTAGTCTTCCATCATATTTTTGAGTAGTCTTTCCCAAATTACATGGGTATATAAGGTGCCTTTAAAATGCTTTTGGATACTTTCCATCGTAAAATCTCAATTACAATCTCATCTAATAACTAAACGAAACGCTTACTCATTAGGGTACTTAGAAGATAAAAAGCAAAATCACAGTAAATGATGATCTAAGTGGATACGATAAAATATCATGTCTCACTACAATGAGACCGACTCAAACCAGTGCTCAGATAATGTTGAATTGAACTAGGGCTTGAAGTAAACATATTTAGATTTGAACTTCAGCTGATTAAAAACACTCAGATCTGTTGAGATACGGGTTATGCCTATAGTTTTTAACAAAACCTAAAGAATTTCATTCACTCATTTTCTAACTCGTTATTTGTAAATACTAAACATCGCAGCCAAACGCCTGAAAACGAATTCACCAAGTGAATTTGAATTATATAAGCCTGAAAACCAACCGCCCACATTTTTTGTCATATTATCTTTGAAAAGATATATGTTCAAGTACTATTTCCGGGAAAAGAATTTTCCATCAGAATTCTGGGAAAAAAATATATTTTCTTCTTCTTCTTATAAAAACGTGGTTTTTATAAATATTTTTTTACTTTATATTATTATACTATTTATTTTAACGTAAATTCCAGGATTAATCTGAGGACTTATTGAAATTCTTCAAGGATTATATAGGTGTTTTAATTAACTATTAAGTTTATGTTGGTGATGACTGAATAATGAACTGTCATCCATGATCTACGTGTGGTAAAATTTTGAGTTCTTTTAGATCATCAAAGTGATCTAATTTTGAGTTATAAGATTAGAAAATTTTGTCGACAGAGACACGAACAAAAGCAATTTCATAAAAACGTGGTCAAAAGATGCAGATATAGATACGGGTTATGTCTATAGTATTAAACACAACCAGAAGAAATATTGCAGACATCAGTCTGCCAGGCCCAATTTGGTTTTCGTAAATACCAAAGTACCGAATCAACCCTTCTATGCGTGACTTGGAATATTCTAGATGTAGGCAATTCATACTATTTTGATCCTGCTTGACTTTTCTCGTGCTTTTGAAACCTAAAATATCTCTTTGTTATATCTCCACGTTATTATATTACGGATTTGCTGTTAGTTATCTGTTGCGATTAGTCAATCGTTCTCAATATGTTGCGGAACGTAATAGTGACAGTTACTAAATATTTTCCTCAAAATCACCAGTTTCACAAGGTGTACCTCAGGGCTCAGTCCTAGGGTCACACCTCTTCATTATTTATAATGCAGATAACCAGCGGGGTATAAAGTATCGCAAATTTCATTTATATGCAGACGGCCTACAGATTTTCATCCCTTGCTATCTTCACAACATAGATACAGCAATTGAAAATACCAATGAAGCTCTAACAAATATTTCTAACTGGGCTAATATTAACGGTATTGTTCTAAGCCCCACTAAATCTAAATTCTTGTTTCCAGGCTCAAAGCGACAAGTAATAAAGATGGAGGCTACAAATCCTATGATTAAATAGGGAAACGAAATCTTGCAACTGTTCAAGGAGGCTTGTAATCTGGGATTAGTATTGGACTTAGCATTTATATTCAGGAGTTAGTTCGTAACTGTTTTCATCACCTGAAACTGCTCTGCCATATCTGAAATTACCTAAGTACATTTTGCGTGTTAGACTCGTTAATTCATTGATTCTTTCTATTTTTTTTTAAACTACTTAGACCATTTTTATGGTTAGAGACATCTTTCGAAAACTTAATCCTTGATTCAGCGTGTGCGAAACGCTTGGGGTAGTTAGTATATAGGGCTAAGATACTAACATGGATGCAAGCCTGCATGCATATTCACTTCGTAACTATATTCTTTGGTGTCATAAAAAAATTCAAGCCTTCCAACTTTTATGATAAACGTAAACGACCCTTTAGCGCCTCTCAACTCATCTTGCTGTTCCTCCTCATAATACATTATGCATTATAAACTGTGATGAATCTATTCCTACAAAAATTGTAATTTTAAACCCGTCTTTTTTATTTTTCGGAAGAACGGGGAAGAGAATCTTCCTCTTACATGACAACGACCCACACATACAGTATATTCTGTCAGAGAATATCTCATACAAAAGGTCTGTGTAAGTTCCTCACTAACCTGCAAATCATCCCGATTGAAACCCCATAAAGAAATTATTCAAAGTAAAGAAGAAAGTTGCAACTCAACGTTTCGGAACGATACATCAGCTCTCTGACGTGCCGTAATTTAATAGCATCCATGCCCCGTCAATGCCAAAGAGTTTTCAACAATGGTAATCTCACGCATTACTAAAATGTTTTTCGAATATATGTATTTAACAAAATAAATTACTAATCTTAATATGATTTCTGTTATAATTCTTCAAAGACAAAGAACGACCAAGGCGAACTTTCAGGAACCAAATAGACGTCTTGAAAAAAAAAGGTAAAAAGCAAACCGACGAGGTTTTATGAAAGGTCTTATGAGAGTTGAAGAAGCAAGAGATGTTTGTTAGGACCGTAAAAAGTGGAGAGGTGTGATATCTACCTCTACGCGAAAAAGGCGTAATTGTATGTTTGTATGATTGTTTTTTTATTGTCCATATTTTCATAAAGCCTGCCTTTTTCAAGACAGCCATTATTAATTTTTGTCAATATCTTGGTTTCTTCTTTAGGTATTTTCAGGGTTATGCTAATATTTAAATTTCAAGATAAGCATCAAAGCTTTACAAATATACTCGTAATACAGACTTAAAAAAACTATTTACTCACACAGAACTATTATGGCGGCCGCTTGGTACTGTAGCGATCCTACCTTCTGCGCCAAAAGGTCCTGGTTCGAATCCCGGAATGGGCATATGTTTGTGTGAAGAACATAAGCATTTGTTCCCGAGTCATGGTCTTTTATATACTAATGTATTCTTTACATTTAAATTTTCTATACTGTGTCGGAAATTGTTTTTTTTTTAATAATTGAATAAATAACATCACTGCAATTTGTGTTTTACTAATTAGGTACCATTCCTATAATATAATTACCATTCTAAAATTCTCTTTACCATTTGTTTAATTTCCCATTACCGTTTGCACAATAATTTCAGATCCAAATTGTGACGTATATAAAGGCTTATTTTTTGGTCTCATGCATTTTTTTGTATGTGTATGCTATCAGCTTTGCTTTGAATATCTAAAGAATTGTTTTGTAAGATAAATTATTATAATAGCAAAATACTAGAAAAAATCGACTCGGGTTAAAATGGCTGTTTCATCTGAATCGATTGATCAAACATTTGTAAAAATGTTTCTTTCGAATTCGAGAGGATGTTCCTCTCATTGATGAAACAACGCTGGCCTACAGCGTAAAATCAGGAAGGTACTAGAAAATTTCGACGAGTGTTCACAAGGCTCGGTAGCTTAATTGGGAGAGCATTGGACCGGATTTCCAAAGATTGCGGGTTCGATTCCCGCCTGAGAATTCACTTGTGACCCGAGTCGATATTTTCTAGTATTTTTCTATTATAATAATTTATCTTATAAGATCGCATTGACAGTGCATAAAATATATAAAAAATATAAAACAGTTTTGTAAGTACTATTTTTTCATTCTTTAAAATTGTCTAATATGTTCATTTGCAAATATTCACCCAACTATATGATGTAAATGTAAGACATATTATTATTATTGTTCACCCAAAGTACGAACAAATTTCTAGTTTAATAATAAGACTGTCTTACGTTTGTTCAATTTCGCCAACACCTCAGAGTCTTTAGACAAATAATTACAAACAACTTTACCACAAAAGCTTACCTCTAAGCCAACAAAGCTCCCAAAATCGCGAAATCAGACGAAGCAAATAAAACGACGACTTTAAAGTTTAATTTTATTTAGAAATTCTTTGGACAATCATTACATGATGAATAATTATTATCGATGTTATATTCTCGTTATATAATAGTAATTTTCTCTTATAGTACATGAAAGGTCTTACGTACAAATTACGGCAAAACTATAGTCACGTTTGAAGCATAATTTTATAATAAAATACCTTCACGTATAAAAAGTGAAGGCTCGTTTAACGTATTTAAGAAAAAAACTTACTCATTACATAATAGACAATGAATAAATTGAATAAAAATAATGCGTTAAACGAGTCTTTCTATTATTTTAATTAATAATAATAAAAATATTTATAATAATATTTCTTACACTCACACCAATTAACCTAGCCCAAAGTAAGCTTTAAAGCTTGCTTTGGGCTAGGTTACTTTAAGGCGTGTGTTATGTATACTAGGTTAAAGGATAGACATACATATATCATACATAAATAAGTGATATTAATAGAAATTACATAAATACCCATGACTCAAGTACAAATGCTCGTATTCACACCATTATTCTCCCCCTTTTTGGGACTCGAACACAGGACCGACCGACTCGGACCGACCGACCGAGGTAGGATCGCTACCGCTACACCTTTCTTCTTCAATCTTTTGTTTTGCTTTTGCGACCGTGAATTTATAAGTTTTGTTAACGTGTTCCCATGTATGAGACAATATGTATAAACGGTTACTTAAATATTATATAACTATAAAATGTAACATATAAAAAAGAAGAAAAAAACAGCTCTTGCCGAGTTTCTTGCAGCTTTTTCTCGGTACAAGTTCTCCCGATGTAGGACTCAAACCCCTCTTTCCCACTGGACACTCTGGGCAAATGCCCAGGGCCCCCTAGTTCCTCCCAGATAACTAAATCAATACCGACATTTATTACTGAAATGACTTATTTAATAAGTGTAAACCGAACCTCTTTTAGGGATTATATTATCGACTTGCTTATTAGCTATTGCATGCGCGAAGCTATTCTACTCTCGCCCAAAATAAGGCTATCGAGTTTCAATATGCTAAGATAACTTTAAATATGTGAGAATCGCCCCATTTAAATTAAAGATTTATCTATTCATCTATTGACTGTCAATAAAAAATCTGAAACCATGTTTATCTACTTTCTTTGACTATTGTAGTTATAAAAAAGTGTTCTGTCAAAGTCATAGGGGCCCCATTATTCTTATATGCCCAGGGCCTCCCATAGCTTAAAGACGGTCCTGTAAGAGCCAGTTGAACATAAAAGCCGGGCAGTACTTGTATAGACACAGTGGTACTTTTATAAATCTTCTTAAACTGCTTTAAACATATTTTTTCCTTCGTATATTGATTTTATTAATTATGGTACATACCTCAACATATTCTTTAAAAAAAATATAACAAAGAGGTTACACAAAACGTTTCGTTCACCAATTAAAAGAAAAAGGTTTCCGCTTTGCTAATTCAGGGCCTTTTCTCACAAGAGAATTTCTTATAGAGATATCTCCGACATTCCCGCTCTCACTTTGAAGTTGATGCAAGAGGCAGATGACTTTCGCAATCCAATTTACCCTGCGACCGTACCTTTTATATTTTTTCATTCGATTGTCTTTGAAGCTTCAGGTTATTTAAAAAAGTATTGACTTCAACACAATTGGAACAGGAAATGATATTAAATCTTTTTTATACGAATTTCTTTTTTTTTGGGTTTCCCCTGACACCTAACACACTTAATCATTTAATTATTAACTAGCTGACCCGGCCACGCGATGCTGTGTTATAAATTAAAATGAGAATCTACCCTATGTCCTAAGTCGGAACAAATCCAGCAAAATGAAAAAGAAACAAAATTAGAGTAAGCAGTTTTGTAATTCTTCATAGTCACGCTTTATTATTATATATACACAAAACAGTACAAATGGCGGATTTAATGGCTTTAGGCATTCTCTACCAGTCAATCAGAGAGCTGAATACAAAAACAGTAAAAGGCGGTGCATACTTGTTTCATTTAAATTATTGCAATAAACCGAATACAATTCAATACTACAAAATAGATACATATATACTATGCATTATGACGACCGTTTGGTGCAACGGTAGCGATCCTACCTTTCGCACCGACACGGTCCTAGATTCGAATCCCGGAAGGGGCAGATGTTTGTATGATCAATACGAACATTTGAACCTGAGTTCTAGATATTTATATATATTTCTATGAATATTACATATCTATGTATCGTATAAGTATGTCTATCCGTTACCCTAGTATCCTATAACACAAGCCTTAAAGTGCTTTGGGCTAGGCTAATTGGTGTGACTGTCGGAAATATTATTATTATAATAACTATGTAACAACTAAAATAAAGAAATAATTAAGTTAAAACTATTAAGTCTAAACCACAAAACCTTAAAAAATATATTATAATATCTAAAATATATTACTAAAAGGAGTCCCTTTAGGCAAGGTTCCAAAGATACTGGCAGCATTCCCCCTTTAAATAGCTAAACTAATTCTTTGTCCAAGGTAGCTGCCAGCTCTTCGGTCTCCTGTGATGTCGACTAACCTTTTTGATATTTCTTTAATAAGCCTTATTGCGCTAGGACCCCACGGACCAAGGGTCTCGACACCAAATTATTATTATACTTGCAGATAGGAGATACTGTATAAGTACAACTATATATATAAATATATTTTAATTTATTCCAGTAATAATAAGACATAATAATAGTTCTCAGAGAATTAAAAACAATATTCTAGAAAATGACATCTCCATTGTATATGAGTGAAAGATATTCAGTATTCACAATTTATACCATTCAAAATGGTCATACGATTGTTTATTAATAAATAAAATATGGGACAAGTTAAGTAGCTAAAGCACTTGTGTTATGGAATTCAGAAACAACGGCGGTACCACAACACCCAGACCCGGCCCAATATAGAAAAGTTCGTTCTCATAATTAGTTTTTTTCGTTTTAGTTCATGTTTATTTTAGATAAACGACTGTCTATACAAAATATTGAGGAGGACAAAATCTGAAATGCAATGATAATTTTTCATTATTAATAATTTCCTTAAATCTATTTAAATACCAATGAACTTGTCATTTGAGATTTTCTATATTGGCTTCGCTTATAGTATTTTGATACCGTCATTATTTCTGAGTTCCGTAAGACACCAACCAAAAGATGGTTTTCAGATGTTCCTACGATGAAGAACTTAGAAAATTCACTCCAAACCGACTATAATAATAAAGGCATTCACAAAATTTAATCCATCCAACGCAGAAAAAAGCCATATAAAAATTTATCCAGATTCAAAAGAGACAGTAACAGGCTTTCAGCATTTTTTCCTCTTGTTATTTCTCATCTTGTTCACAATGTAATAAGAATTCCTTGGAGAGCAGCCGACAGTTTTTGGTATTCGCAATCTTTTACCGTTTCTTCAAATAAAAATATCTCAAAAATCACATATGTAGTGAACTAAAAAATCTCTAATATCCCCTTTGTAGCAACCCCTTAACTATAAGTGAATCTCTATTTTTACAAGCTTTTATTTTTTTTCACCTGTCTCGATGTCAGTGATGAAATCTTGCAAGTTAAATTTGATCCACTTCCCGGTTTGTGCTGAAATTTTGCATGCATATGTATATCGCGTGACAATGCTATATTATAATGACATGGAACTGATCTGATGCTGGAGCTAGAAGGGGGCTATAGGAACTCCGCAATAAAACGACACAACATCATTAAGTTTGGGCTCATTTGATTCGTATTGAAGAGTACTTTGATCATTTAACCTTTTTAGTGCCTAATTGTGAAAAATCCCAGCGTCGCGATAGCGCTCCTTTTGACAGTTCACTTTTGGCGTTTGGAGCGCGCAGCTGACGGCCGTGTTCGTATTTTTATTCATTATATTGCATTCTATCTTCGATCGCATATTATTTGTATAAACATCGCTCATATAACTGTTGTTCATATAAATTATCTATAAAAATGCACTTTTTTACTGGCATTTTAGCATATATTGGTAAAATCTGTATGGCACTAAAAGAGTTAAGGTAACCAGGGTCTGATGCTGGAGCTGGAGGATAGGAATTCCGCAATAAACACAAACCCATCGAGTTTGAGATTTTTAAAATTTTAGTTAGTTTTATTAACAAAAAAGGTTTATATAATATATTTATTTCAATATGCACATCGAGCAAACACAGTAACACAAGCTAATTAGTAAATTTTAAATATCTTTCATTTATTATTGACTAGCTTTTGCCCTCGCTTCGCATTAATGTAGACTACCAATTAAATGTTATATGTATTTCCCTCGAAAACAGTTCTTTTATTTCTGGATGAAGGGATATATGTCCTTGTCTGTAACCCTGACAAATGTATGTATTTTTGTTGATCTTGTTGCGACTTAGGCCATTGGGTAGGTTTCATTTTAATTTATAACACAGCATCGCGTGGCCAGGTCAGCTAGTGTCTGTGGCTCAGTTATTTTAATTAGCTTTTTTATTATAAATTAAAATGAAACCTATCTTATGTCGTAAGTCGGAAAAAATCCAGCAAAATAAAAAAAAATACATCGAAGTCCAGCAACATTTGACGGCCGTTTGGTGCATCGGTAACGATCCTGCCTTTCGCACCGACGGTCCTGGGTTCGCGTCCCGAGAGGGGTAGTTTTTTGTATGAAAAATATGAGCATTTGCACTGGGTGTTGGGTGTTTATATATATTTCTATGAATATTACATATCTGTGGTTCATATAAGTATGCCAATCCGTTACCCTAGTATCCATAATACAATTCTGATTTATAAAATTGGATGAGTAGTTTCGGAGTTCATCGTGGTCAAACACTGTGACACGGAAGTTATGTATATATATACAAATATATAATGAAAATAACTTTTCTTATTGTTTTTGTTTCATCCCAAATGTTGTTACAACAGTAAACTTATGAAAATTACCAAAAAATCCTCTTAGCAGTTTCGAATGTTAGCGGATATAAACCCCTTTAAATGACAAAAACTTTGTTCAGTATCATTTGATTTCAACCAAACAAAGCCTGAATGTTACACCAAGCTAAGCTTAGTCCCTAAATCCGACAGAAAATCCATTCATTGCTTTCGGAGATAAGCGTATTACAGACAGACAAATACGAAAAAAAGGGTTCTTTACTCTTCATTTATCAGCCACACATTTTACTCAATGTACTCATACGGAATTCTACTGATTTAATATCTGTATAGACTAGATTTATACCTGCGGCTTCGCTTGCGTTAATGTAGACTGTCAATTAAAAGTTATTGTTTTATCCAATAGGAACAGTACTATTTTTCTGGATTAAAGATACTCTTTACTCTACTTTTCTGGATTATAGAGACACTGCAAAAAGGAGTTCCTTCAACCTCACCTACTTTCCGAGATACATCTGTACCTGTGACCGACAGCCTAGAGCTTCTTGGCATGGAGTTGTCGTCGGATCTCAACTTCGGCGCCATCATCGAGTCCAGACTGCAGCTAAAAAGCTGGGCGTCCTAAATAAGGACAAGCGATATTTCACGCCGGGACAGCTTTCTTCTCTCTATAAAGCTCAAGTTCGATCTTGCATGGAATATTGTTGCCACCAATGGGATGGCTCAGCAAAATACCAACTTGCTGCACTGGACACGATTCAGCGCAGAGCTGAGAGGCTAATTAGTGACAACAAATTGGCGAAGAGCAAGCTTCACACCTTAGCTCACCGCCGCAAAGTTGCCTGTCTGTCGGTCTTCTACAGATTGTATTTTGGAGAGTGTGCTCAGGAGCTACATATGCTCATACCGCCATCACCTTTCTTCCATCGGACTTCCAGACGCACTGCGGGCTACCACCCTTTCTTGGTCGCTATTCCTGCCTGTCGCACCAAGCGCTTCTCGACTTCTTTTATAATGCGCACAGCAAAGGAGTGGAACTCCCTCCCTGCGTCTGTATTTCCGAGTACATATAACCCGTCTGTTTTCAGGGCCAGGGTGAATAGGCACCTTCTGGGTTAGCTCGTTCCATCATGGATTCTGTCTTTGCCCCCGGGCTTGATTGGGATCAAGAGCGAACCCATTCTAAAAACAAAAACACTGCAGGCACCTGTTAAAATTGGCACTTTGCTCTAAGTTTTTGACTCATTATTACACATTAAAAGTATCATTCGTAATTTTATGACAAACAATCAATTTTCAGTCAATGATTTTGAAGTGATGACTTCTTATGGGAGGGTAAACCACTTCGTTACGTAAAGCGTTACGGCGCCAGTCTGTCTGGTTTCCCTTCCTCTATCGCAGCGGTAGGCAGGCTTCTCCTCTCTCAGTCTAACCCGCAGCGCATGTAAAATTTGCTTATTATAGCTACCATAAACCAATCGTTACTTTTATAGAATTCAATAATGACACTAATAATGTACATGCACAAAATTCTAATTTTAAATATTCAAGAATTGTAACTAAAAATAAAATATATTTTATTATCAATATTAGATTTTATTAATAAATGACCTTTTCTTACATTATCACATTAATATATATAAAATTCAAGTAATAACCTAAGCTTTTCTCAAGTTAAACAATTTTAATATATTTCAACTTAAATTAGTTTAAGTTATCACTTTTTAATTTAATTATGGTATACATATGTCATACATCTTTAATTTGATGACAAAAATTTTTAAATTATGTTTTTTTTTCAGAAAATTGAGCAGCCATTCCTGCAAGCAGCGAAGACGACTTTGGGTGACAGATATACTCCAAACATAGAAAATATATACAAACTGACAATAAGATTCATATTAGAAAACTTGGTGATAGGATACGAGGCGTCTGCGCCTGAGAATATTAACGGGCAAACATGACAGCAAATGCAACCAAAAACAGTCCTTATTGTTATTTCTTAATTTTATTTGTATACAATTTTCAAGTTCAAATTTAATTATTATTATTTTAGACTAGAAAAAGTTAAAGATAAGTTTTAAAATTACAAAAAAGAGGCATAATACTCAGAAACATATTTTTATTATTTTAAAAAAATTAACTTCACTTAATACTTGTATAGATACAATGGTATTTAAGCTCCAAAAGGCTCCATTGAAAGCATTCGTAAGCAGTGAAAACCATTACAATTTAAAGATATTTAATTTTATTTTATACATTTGTGGTCATACTTACTGAGGTATATGGTTGTATTAAAAATAAGCATAAACTTAAGTATTTTTTGTATAATTATACCTAAATATAAAAACAGATTTTGAGCTCTTCGAAACCAATAGATTTACTATCCAATAATTCTCTTATAATATATAATAGAGTTTAAAATCTTATTTTTTACTTGCACGCTTGGATTTATGATCACGCCTCTAAAATAAATTATTATGGAGCAATAAATATTAGATCGCCAGAATTTTTTTACTTTTTTATATAATCACGTAAAGGATGTGATTATTGTACATTCCTATCAATAAACCCCCATGCTATTGTTTGGTCTTTCATAACATTATTTGCAAAAATATTTTTTATGTACTCTAATGATAATCGGTCATAAGTCATAGTATTCCTTTGAATTGTTGTCATTTGTATTCATAAAATAACAACTTGTTATCAATACCTCTTAATAGCCATATGTTACGTAATGGCAGGGTTTATAATTATTATATTTTCCATAAATATTATTTTACGAAAGTGATACTAGATCTATTGTAACGTAGTTCTTACCTAAACGTAATTACACGGGGATTTCTAATTAAGCAAAACCTAGTACATGCACCGAAAAAGCCTCAAAAAATGCAGATAAGTGAATAAATAACAGGGACGCCCGAAATAAGTGAAGCTTTATACTATAAAGCGAAACAGAGATAGAAAGACACGCCAGCCACGCACATTAACATGAGTGAAAGCGAGACAAAAGGCCACGCACACTTTGGTGGAGAGGCAGATGGCTGGTAACGTTACTGAATCTGACGCTTAACACGAATAAAGTGACCGTGTGGCGAGCACCTATATGCGAGCGGCTCGAACGTCCGTAAGAGCTTCGCTTCAAAAACCTAACGGCTAAGTTATTTTGGAACTGTTATTAGCCAACAACAAAAAAGCGCAGGCCAAGCGAGCGTAGCAAGCAATACCAAATAGGAAGGCGCTAGATCTCTATCTCGCCTAATAGTAAAGGTAACGACGGATGGAAGTATAATAATATATAATATTATTATGAAAACTATGAATTAAGAATATGAAGTTAAATCCTTATGACCAATGATATAAGTATTAAAAATAATAATTTCTGTGTTAATAAAAAATATAATTATGACGAAAGTATGACTAACAAAATTTTTGGAAATATATTCTGGAAAACATTTCCAATTTTTTCAGTAATCTTAATATTCAGTGTTATGGTATTCTTACCATACAGTTTCACGTACCGATACTTTTTATATGTCGTCTCCGTTAATCGTCTTATCTGTTTCATTATGAGGTGTTGTTATAAGTCCCTAAATAATAGACACTGACTGTACCATACAGTGAGTGTCTATTATTTAGGAACTTTAGGGACATTACATTACAATCGTATATCCAAACAACAATATTCTAGATATTGAAAGCGTTTTGTATGTACAAAGTTTTATCTAATTTAAATACATTGCCTTTTCCGGTATTAATTCCGGTGCTTACAAAGGATAGAAGACTGGCGAACTCCTATGTATTTTCAGACTTCTATTTAAAGAACACGTTCATGGAAGAAATTGAATAATACTTGAAGAACTCCGTTAGGCTTATAAAAAGTTGATTGTTTTTACATTATTAAAGATGGAGTTACAGAGATATGTAATAAATAACATCAAAATATTGAGGTTAGGATTTGAATAGTAAGTTTTTAGAAACTATTTTTAAGGTTTTAGCGTTACGTTTTTTGCGCGCATCCTATCGTGTACAGTTTACTCCTTAAGAATTGATTTTCAAATAAGGCACTCGGTATGAAAAAATATATGAAGAGTAAAACTTAGTGATCGAATGACAGCGCAGCGTTACGCTTTTTGTGTGCAGCCTATCGTGTACAGTTTACTCCTTAAGAATTGATTTTCATATAAGGCGCCCGGTATGAAAAAATATATGAAGAGTAAAATTTAGTGATCGAATGACAGCGCAGCGTTACGCTTTTTGTGTGCAGCCTATCGTGTACAGTTTACTCCTTATGAATTGATTTTCATACAAGGCGCTCGGTATGAAAAAATATATGAAGAGTAAAATTTTGTGATCGAATGACAACTTCATGTTTTTGTGCGCAACTTATCGTGTACTGTTTACTCCTTGAGAATTGATTTTCATATAAGGCGCCCGGTATGAAAAAATATATGTAGACTAAAATTTTGTATTTGAATGACAGCGTTACGTTTTTGTGCGCAGCTTTCTTTTTTATTTTGAAGTTTTGTTTTTTTTTCTGTTGCTGTTCAGACAATCGTTCTTATGAAGTAAACTCCGATTGTGCGTCGATGCTGACATACATTTTTTTTAATATATGTATTTTATTTTTTGCTTGCACTATGCCAAATTTCTATAAAATTTAAAAGCCCGGATATCGACAGGTCGTAGTTTCAAATCCTACCTGAGAGCTCGGGGATGAGGTTGTTTTTAATAGGTGTATTTTAAATGTCCTAGTAATTTTCTTTTTTTTTGTAACCTTTATTAAATAACAATCATTTAACAACAACACTACGTCAACAGACCATAAAGTATCACATTTTCTCTATTGATATTTATCTGTATGTATCGCATTTAAAGTTGAAAGTCGTTTGTAGAAATTTTTGTATAGATATGTAATAAAGAAATGGAGTTTAATAACTTATGTATAAGTGTAGTAATAGTTCGTGTAAATAAAATTATTATATTTTTAAATATTTAAAGTAAAAGTTACTTATAGCGGATAATATTTAATAAGTATTATCATAATTTTTTTGTAGTTAAGCTTAATTAATTATTAAACGCTATATGTTAGAATTAAAGTTTTTATATGATTGTATGATGTCGACTGTACACATAATAAAAAAAATGTATATTTTTTTGTATTTTTTGTAATATTTGTGTATGAAGAATAACAACGATATTTTTTATTGCTAGTAAATGTATTTAATCAGTTCTTTGTGTTTTATTTTCTTTAAAAATCTGAATCTGTTATCTATTTATCCATAAAACTTTATTGACTGACTTAATGCATATAGTATTTTCTTTGTTATTTTTGCGAATTTCAATCTAGATTGAATCCGATCCGATCTAGTCCTAAATGTGTTGATTTAATTTCAAACGAAATATAAAATCGGTTAAGAACTCGGGTAGTTATGGCGTCACAGACATCGCGTCATTGAAGCTGATCCATGGGAGCTTCGCTCCAATCAAATTAAGGAGAAAAGCAATCAAGCAAACTAATTTACTTAAATATTGAAAGATTTATTTCTAAAAAAAAAACAAGTTGTCTAAGTAGCCAAGCGGGACTCGAACGCACATCCCCTCGCTATCAGGGCGAATACTCTTTCATTTGAGAAACCTTGACAAATCCGTTGAATTTTCCCTATTTTTCTTTATATTGATGGTACCGCCTGATAAATAAATAAATGTTTTGTTTACAATCTATTAGTGAACAAAAAACTATAAATCATAAACACACAAGATAAATAATCAGAAATTAGAAACTTGATTATATTATTTTATTTAAAGGAAAAAGAGACTTATTATTTTAACAAATTTTGAAATATATACTTCAGATTCCGATTATTATAGAGTATAGACTATAAAAAAAATCAATTCCATACCATAGTCATCACAGAACTTTTGAAAAGGGTCCTAATGGGATTTTAATAATATAAGTGAACTGTATCTTAATAAGGCTGGGTTATTAGCCGTAATGTAATAAGACTCCGCGACATAGTCAGCCCAAGCGAATGTCGTGGCAAAACGGCAGAGGCCGCGGGCGCGATGGTGGTAGTAATATCGTCGGAACCCTCCCGCTCGTCTCTTCCCGTGGGAAGAAACCGGTCCACAACACCTTTCCTATTAATGAAAACTAGGGGTCTTATTGCAGTTTGATAGGAACCAAGTACTATAGATGTACCTGAGAACAACTGAGCGAAGCACGGGTTTGGTCACCCATCCGTTACCCGTCCTATGCGAAAGTAACTTAACCTGCGTAATTGCATTCCGAACACAGTAACCATCATCGAGAAACTCAAACATGTAACAGTAATATTGCCAAAGGATTTATTGAGGATAAACAAACAAATCCCAAGTTAGAAAAATCCCCATAATTTCCCTTTTGGCAACCCTTAGCAATTTTAGTTCCAAAGAACGAAAATGACATAGCATATCCTTACTAATATTATAAATCGGAAAGTTAGTGTGTTTGTTTTTGTTTGTTCCGCTTTCACGCCGTAACTACTGAACCGATTGCTTTGAAAGATAAAAGTCTGGATTAAATAATAGGGTACTTTTTATCCGGGAAAAAATTGATATTCCCGAGGAAAAACAAAAATATTGTTTGCTTGATGAATGGATTATAGATGGCGCTGTGTGTCGTTTAAAACAAGGTAAAATATTGCAAACGAACATAAACATGTAAATTTAGAAGCTAAATGATACGATAATTCATTATCGTATCATTTAGCTTCTCGGGGATTCATCCCCGAAAATGAGGAATTCCCGGGGGATGACGTCCAATTTGTTTTATCATCTAAACTGTTTTTTTTACATCTACTTATCCTGAAATCACTAAAGTCAACGAATTACTAATTGGTATAAGTATTAGTTACGTTATTAAGTTCTCGAGGTATGCGATAGACGGCGCTGGGTGTTTTTTAAAACATGGTAACGATGTGTTGTGCAATATTAGCACCAAAAAATGAAACGGTCACTAAAATAAATGAAAATATTTTGAATGAAGTAATGGGAGAAAATACTGAATATTTATCTGTAGACACAGTGATAGAAACAGAATATAGTACCTCATATCCTGTGGAGTTCTTAAATTCTTTGGAATTATCTGGGGTGCCTTCTTATAAGTTAAAACTAAAAGTAGGTGTTCCGGTGATGCTCATGCGTAATCTCAATGCCCCTAGACTGTGTAATGGTACTAGGCTGCGAGTCACTCAGCTTGGGCGGAACATTATTACAGCCACTATTTTAACTGGCGCAGCAAAGGGTGAAAGTGTACTCATTCCTCGGATTCCGATTATTCCAACAGACCTCCCATCTCAATTTAAAAGACTACAATTTCCTATAAGGGTTTCATTTGCAATGACCATTAATAAAGCACAAGGCCAAACTCTAAGGGTTGCTGGAGTACACTTGGAAAAACATTGTTTTTCGCATGGTCAGCTCTATGTAGCGTGTTCCCGGGTTTCCAGTGCCCAAAATCTGCATGTTTTTGCTCCACAAGGGAAAACATAAAATATAGTGTACCATTCAGTTTTGGTTTAACAACTAATTGTATCCAGCGTTACATCGCGCTTCTTAGATTTTTCCGTGTGTTATAATAGTATCTATGATTTAATCTGTGTTATGTCTGTTGATTAATCTATGGTATCTGTCAATGATCTGTGGTATCAATCTTTAGATTATATTGTGTGTGTTAAACTGAAATAAAGAAATCCAAATAATTCATGCTTTATTTTAATATAACATGGTGACAGCGGTATATTCTAGCAGTTTTGTATAAGATTGAATTGAAGTTTGAAAGTGAATTGAAATTTGTATATTGTTTCACTTGCTAAAATGGCGGCTCCGCAACTTATAATGGAAACCTTTGTAGTTGGACATTCCTCGGAAACTGCTACTCAATGGAAGAAATTTAAAAATAGGTTTATACAATTTTTAACGGCGTACTACGAGGATATTTCTGATACAAGGAAAATTGCAATGCTATTGCATGCCGGAGGGGATGAATTGACCTCAATATACGATTCGTTTGGTGAAAAGCCGGAAGATTTGGCAGCCGTATTGCAAAACTTTGACGAACACTTTATACCAAAGAAAAACTTAACCTATGAAAGGTTTAAGTTCTTAAATAGAAAACAAAGTCCAGATGAAACTTTTGAACAATATGTAGTAGTCTTAAAAAATTTAGCGGAGCCATGTGAATTGGAGAATTTGAAAGAAGATCTTGTAAAAGATATATTTGTCAGTGGTATAAATGATAAAATGCTGCAGCAAAAACTTTTGAATACAAGTAATTTGACGTTAGAAACTGCACTCGATGTATGTAGAACGGCATCAGTTATTGCTGAAAGAGTAGAGCAAATGATTACCATAAAGGAAGAAAGTAATATTACAGACCACATAAAAAAAGAAGTGGATATTGATTTAATTAAGAAAAACAGAAAGAAAATGTTAAAGAAGTGTACCTATTGCAATTTACAACATGACTATGG
This sequence comes from Calamotropha paludella, assembly GCA_927399485.1. Taxonomy (NCBI): domain Eukaryota; kingdom Metazoa; phylum Arthropoda; class Insecta; order Lepidoptera; family Crambidae; genus Calamotropha; species Calamotropha paludella. The sequence continues at coordinate 23,058,703 of OV656817.1, read as the reverse complement.
AAGGTGTCCAGCATATGGGAAGCAATGCAATCATTGCAAGAAGTTAAATCATTTCGCCAGTGCCTGTAGGAAAGTTGACAGTATTCAAATGGAAAATGAAAAGGAGATCTTAGATATTGGTAAGAGTGGGCAGAAATGTTTAAGTGACTGGTATAAAGTGATATTAAATATTAATGAACAAAATGTTAATTTCAAGGTGGATACGGGGGCAGCTTGTAATATTTTAAGCCTGCAGTCATACTTGTCATTAGGGTTGCACAAGAAGAATCTTTTAAGAAATAATGCCATTGTAAGCTCATTTACAAAAAATGTTGTTGATATTGCTGGGCGCTGCTATATTAATTGTAAGTACAAAGATAAAGTTTATAAGTTGGAATTTTTTGTTTCTAAGGATAATCTAGACAATATTATAGGACTAAGATCAATTGAAGACTTAAATTTAATAAAAATGATTAATGTAATATCAAAAACAAATTGCTTGTTTCATGACTATATTCCAAAAAAGTATTTTGATCTCTTTGATGGAAGTGTAGGGCTAGTTTCTCAAATAGTTAAAATTCATGTAGACCAATCAATCCAACCAGTTATTTCCCCGGCTCGGAGATTGCCATATGCTCTACAAGACGAAGTAAAAAAAGAACTTGACTTTATGGAGTCTCATGGTATAATTAAAAAGGTAACCGAACCCACTGATTGGGTCAGTCAAATGGTGGTTGTAGTCAAAAAAGATAAGTCATTGCGTATCTGTTTGGATCCTATTCCTTTAAACATGGCAATAAAAAGAGAACATTATCCATTTCCAAAGCTCGATGAAATTTCTGTTAAATTAAAGAATGCTAAATACTTTTGTAAACTTGATGCACAATCTAGTTTTTGGATGTTACCTCTAGATAAACCGAGCATTAAACTGTGTACATTCCAAACTAGCTGGGGAAGGTATTCATTTCAAATACTTCCATTTGGCTTAAATTGTGCTCCAGAAATTTGTCACAGAATTATATCTCAAACGTTTGAGGGTATAAACAATGTTGCAACCTATCAAGATGATATTTTAATTTGGGCTGAGGACCAAGAGACATTGAGAGATAAAGTGTTACAAGTGCTGGAGGTTGCTAAAAATGCAGGTATTAAATTTAATCCAAAAAAATGTATTTTTAATACTAGACAAGTTGAGTTTTTAGGACATATGTTCGATGATAAAGGTATAACAATAACCCAGGATAAAATAATGGCTATTAAGGAAATGAATAGTCCAAAAAATAAAAAAGCCTTACAAAGATTATTAGGAGTGTTTAATTACTTGTCAAAATTTATTCCAAATTATAGCAATAAAACTGCTTTGCTGAGGGATCTCTTAAAAGAAGATGTCCTTTTTATATGGAACTCAGAGCATGATAAAGCTTTAGAGAACTTAAAGTTAGCTATAACTAATGAGCCTGTGCTTGGTTTATATGATAGCTCGAAAGAGTTGACGTTAAGTGTAGATGCTAGTTCTAATGGTTTAGGGGCAACACTGATTCAAGAAGGTAAACCCATTGGCTATGCTTCTCGGGCTTTGACTGAAGTACAAACTCGATACTCACAAATTGAGAAAGAGTTATTAGCCGTTTGTTTTGGAATTGAGAAATATAAATTATATATTTTGGGCAGACTTCAACTAACAATAGAAACCGATCATAAACCATTGCTAGGATTGGTGAAAAAACCATTATGCAAAGTACCTGTAAGATTACAGAGAATGTTATTAAGACTACAACCATATAAATTTGAATTAGTGTATACACCAGGGAAATTTATGTATATAGCAGATAGTTTATCAAGGGATTTTACAAATAAAAGTTGTGATACTGTAAAAAGAGATTTTGATGAAGATCTCGAGTTACAAGTAGCAATATTAAACAAACAGTTGATTGTGAATCAAAGGGATTTAAATACTTTTAAGGATCATTATAAACATGACAAAATATTAGAAAAGGTGAGAAATTTTGTACTAAAAGGCTGGCCAAGATATCTTAAGGATCTTGATGATGAAGTCAAGCCGTATTACCATTTTAAAAGTGAGTTGTTAGTAATTAATGATATCCTGTTTAAAGGTAATAGAATAATAGTTCCTAGTAGTCTAAAGGTTAAAATGTTAAAGGAACTTCACATTGGACATCCAGGGATAAGTAGAATGATTAGCAAAGCAGAATCGAGTTTATTTTGGATAGGTGTTAATCAGGATATAAAAAGCTTTGTAAAGTCATGTTATATTTGTTTAAAATATCAAAGAAATAATTGTAGATCTAAATTGTTAAGTAAATCTATCCCTGCTCTACCTTGGATGGAAGTAGGCTGTGATGTATTTGAGTTGTATGGAAAATATTATATAGTGTTAGTAGATGCTTTAAGCAATTTTGTTGAAGTGTGTAATCTAGTTAATTTAAAAAGTAACACTGTTATTGAGAAAATTAAGAGTATTTTCTCAAGACATGGCATACCAAAAATTCTATATACTGATGGAGCTCTGTATTTTAATTCTGAACAATTCAAACAATTTAGTAGTCAATGGAATTTTTTGCATGTCAAGTCTAGTCCGCACTACCCAAGATCTAATGGTCTGGCTGAAAGTGCTGTTAAATCAATGAAAACTTTGTTTAAGAAAACTTTAGATGCTAAGGAAGATTTATATCTAGCTCTTTTAAATTTTAGAAACACTCCTAGAGGTGTTGTTGATTCACCAGCATCAATACTTATGAGTAGAAATTTAAAAAGTAATGTGCCATGTACTTTAGATTATTTAAAACCTAGAATTACTTATTTTAAAAATATGAAAACTTTGTCTAAATTAAGACTTCAGACAAATTATTATTATAATCAGCATTCACATAGAAAGTGTAATTTTAAAATTGGAGATAAAGTAATGTTTAAGAAATTGCCACAATCAGTTTGGGAACCAGCTATTATAATGGAAAAGGGAGATAATCCAAGAATGTTCAAAATTGAAAGCAGTAAAGGTAAACAGTACAATAGAAATGAATTCTATTTACTATCCAGGCATGATCGTGTTGAAACTGATAGTTATCAAGGTTGCTCTGAAGTTGTAAATGATAACAAGGACAATTTTAATGAAGAGGCAGGTGAAGTTAATTTAGATCAAAGTGCAATTAAAGAAAATGAAAGTTCTGTAATGAATATGTCTGATATGAAACTAGTAACAAGATCAGGTAGGGCAATTAAAATACCTACTAGATATCTAGAGTAGTATTGTTTATTAAATGGGAAGATGTTATAATAGTATCTATGATTTAATCTGTGTTATGTCTGTTGATTAATCTATGGTATCTGTCAATGATCTGTGGTATCAATCTTTAGATTATATTGTGTGTGTTAAACTGAAATAAAGAAATCCAAATAATTCATGCTTTATTTTAATATAACACCGTGGGAATGAGAAGTTTTCTTATAGTTGTGCTTTATACCGCAATATAACCGAATTCCACGCGGGCGAAGCCGCGGGCGGAAAGCTAGTCTCATATAAAACAAAGTCTTGGAAGTTTTTATTATCTAAACTTGAATTTCGAAAGTACATCTTCGAGAAAGAAGCACAATGATTTCGAGATCGTTAAAATATTCTGTAAATATTTTTTTATCTCTATATCTTATTTCTTGACGAACTCGGGACTACGTATTTACTGTTTGTAGGGTTGTCAACAAGGTTAATGTTACTTTAAAAAAATCGTTTCGAACAATCAAAGGTCATGTGCTCCAGTTTGGACCAACATTTTTAAGAACGAATGGAATACTTTATTTGCTTCAATTTAGAGTCCAAAATATTGTATTTAAAGATATCAGTCCCACTCAAAATCTACTTATAACTAAGCATGGTAACAAATTGGATTACAATATCACATTAATTATAAATTAATATGTCATATAAATAATATAAACCTAATAATTGTTATTATTATTATTATTTCATTTATTTTGGGCTAAGCCCATAGAATGAGTTAGTAAGTAATTAATAATCTTAAACTAGGGTGAGTATAATACAATAAAACAGACAAAAAGAGACATGAAAACAGACATATAAAATAAATTAACCATAAATTAAGCTGTGTGCAGCTGAACCCAACCCCGTGGCAGTGGGAACTCCCATCTGTCTATAATACATTTCAATACAATATAAAGATACAGATAGGTTTACGAAAATAATTATTTAGTATAGAACATGAATATTCGTTTTACTAGTAAATATTTATGTTCACGCCAATTCAACCGTGTAGAATAGCAATAACTGTAAATTGTATAAAAAAATACAAACAATTTTTTTATTAATTATTTACACAAAACATCTGCCCCTTCCGGGACTCGAACCCAGGACAGTGTGTGCAAAAGGCAGGATCTCTACCGTTGCATCAAACGGTCGTCTGACGGTTTATTTTCAATAATTAACAGAAACGTAGGCTAAGCGAGTTTCTTTGCATGTTAATATAAGACATAAAATCACGAAATTTTGAATTCTATTTCGATGATGTTAGAATTTAATATAAATTTTGACAAAACGAGAAAAGGCTTATTAGATACATTCAAAGAAATAAACGACATTATAGATGATAAACAAGGTACATATAGCTCATAAAGGTTAATACAGAGAGTCTTTATATTCTTTGTTATAGCAACGAATAAAATTCATTAAGGTCATAAGAAGTTCTGGAGAGGAATGAGTCATAAGGGACGGGAAATAAATAGAAAGAGGGATACATAATTCAGTGACGCGTGAAGATCAAGAGAAGGAAAATTATTGGAGGAAATAAAAAATATGTTCTAAACTACTCTTGTCCAGGCGACACTCCCAATGGAAGAGTCGTTAACTGGAATTTTATGGAAAATACATGAGAATAGCATTGACCGATACGAAGAAGACAAAGGACAGTAAAATGATTTGAAAACTTTTTGTATTTTTAAATCTATGGCTTTGTGGCTGCCACTGGCTAGATAGATAAAAAAATTTTTCGTACAATCACACCAATTAGCCTACCCCAAAGTAAGCACTGTAAGGATTGTGTTATGGACACTAGGTTAACGGATATACATACATATTATGATACATAGATATGTAATATTCATAGAAATACATATAAACATCCATGACTCAGGTACAAATGTTCGTATTCATCATACAAATATCTGCCCCTTCCGGGATTCGAACCCAGGACCGTCGGTGCGAAAGGCAGGATCGCTACCGTTGCACCAAACGGTCGGCTAATATATAATCGTTGTTTGAAATATTTTACCACTTTTATAAAACAACAATAACTTTTGAAAAATAGGAAATAGCAATTTAAAATTTTATTTAATTCGTTATTTAAAGTGCAAAATAAGATATTAAATAAATTCACTGAATTTACTTATATCCACTAATTGACAGCCCTGAGAGCCAATGAGAATATTAACTGTCAAAATCTTCTTCAAGAAGTCGCTAATAAATGAGCAAAATTTTTATTTGCCGAACAATGATTACTTGTTTGAGTTTTTAAATTACATTTTGCATTATTATAATTCCGTTTTTTAGACATTTTAAACCTTCTGTATCAATTTTAACTTCAATATTGCATAGTACAATTTTTTACAATACCAAATCGCAGACATCCATTACAATGGTAGCGATCCTGACTATATATATATTTCCATGAATATTACTTATTTTTCTACCATATCTGTATGTATAACTGTTTCCCTTGCTTATGTTCTTTTCACAAAAATATAAAGAACTTACAAAGTTAATTAATTATATGTAAAACTTCTGACTACCTTGATTTATGTGTTTTAATAAAATCCTCAGTTAATTTTATCCTACGACTGTAATAATTCTATGTCACTAATAAGGTACGTTTTCAGGGCTACTGTTCCCTTTAAATGAAAAGGAGATTACAGTTTGGACTATTTTTATACGGTTAATAAAATATACTAAAAAACACTTTCAAAAAAAAAATAAATTATTTTGGTGTCTTTTTCGTGTATGCTTCGATTAAGATGCATTCGACTACTATAACATGCATAGGTTCTTTGTCTAACTAGTCTGGCCATAAATACTGTTACATGTAACCCTTTTTCGTTTTTTTACTTTTTAATGATTTTGAATTTGGAACACGTTTATTATTTTAAAAATATTTCTTTCGATTTCGCGCAATTTTTGAGGTTAGGAAAGTCTGAGTGGGCCCAAATTACAGATATCGTTGAAATGCTCAAAAATAAAGGATTTTACCGAAGCATATTTTTTTGTCTGTACAGGCACTCAACAAAACTCGAAAAATGTGTTTTGGGCCCTACAGTGTCCATTTTGGCCCTTATCGAGAAAAAATCTTCGCGACATGGTAGAAGACCCTTTCAAATAGCTGGGATTGAACCTTCAAACTCCCATAGGTCTTTTGGCCAAAATTATCGACAAATTACCAAAAAAAAATTTTCCGCGATTTCTCTTTTATTCTTACATTGTACAGAAAGTTTTTATTTTTAGTTTCAAATTGGGCCTAAAAATTATTATATATCAATCAAGAATTTAAAAAAATGAAAAAATCAAGCATTAAAAAAGTCCATATAAAAATACGTGTATTCTGAATACCGTTGTGTCAATTATGTGTCTAATTTGCAGGTGTCAAATTCACAATGGTGAATTTGTCTATTTAATATTAATTATATTTAAATATATTAACATTTTTGACGACCGTTTAGTGCAACGGTAGCGATCCTGCCTTTCGCACCGATGGTCCTGGGCTCGAATTCCGGTCGGGGCAGATACAAATATCTATAAGGGCACATTAGAAAAGCGATTTTGTTTCTTTTTTTATTGTTTCAAGATTAGGTGTAATCAATATACAATTCCTTGAGAAATAGAGAATTAGTAAAATAAATAAGAAAAACAAATTTGCTATCATTATTTTATGAATATTTTTCATTGTTCCGTTCACTTTTTTGCAAAGAAAATCTGGAAAAAATGGGTTGATTAATAACAATAAAAACAATTATTCAACAAAAAATTTAAAACAATGAAAATAAATAATTATTTCCTCAGCGAAGCGGGCGGGTGACGGCTAGTGTCATATAAAACAATAAGTCTTGTCGAAAATAAAAAAGGCTAAAAATATTCAATAAATACACGCTTTAATAAACTTTATATCAACAAAAACCAACCTTGATTTACAGATCTAAGTTGTATCAACGTGAAAAGCTATCACAAAAATGTTGAGCTTTATCTCAAATCTTTAATTTGTGCAGTTGTTCTTTTTTTTTTGATGCGAAGCTTGTATACTAACGTTCGGGCCGTTCACATATAGGTGTCGCCGCGCGGCCACTATATCCATGCTAAACGTCAGATTTAGAACCGTTACACGATTTTTATATAAGAGCTACCTGCCTTCCCACCCCAGTGTGCAAGGCTTGCTGTCTCGCTTTCACTCATGTCAGTGTGCGTGGCTGACGTGGCTTTCTATCTCTTTTTCTACTCTATGCATCCATGCCAGTCACTTTAGAATATCCGTTGCGTTCAGCTGTTTCGTTTATCTTACCGATTATAAATAATCCGTGTAAATCGTAGTTTTTTTAACGCTTAGTTCCTACTCTTTATACCATAAAGCTTCCCTTCTTTCGGGCCTCCCTAAACGGCACTGTTTTTTTTTTCTTCAAAGGGCAGGTCTTTACTAGTTTTGGAACTAAAACAACATCGGGATTAGGTCTGGGAATTGATAAGAAGCTTACAACCAACTAACTTCCCCGCTTAACTGGTTTACCGTCGTGTCTACATATGAACTTTGTAAAAATATTTGCACAAAACATTTATATGGCATATTTTCTCGGGAAATACGCTGATACTTGTACAAGAACTGAAGGTAAAGTGTAAGTTAATATCGCGTTTGAGTTAATATTTTAAATTCAGACTTTATTTCCCTTGTTTTAAGGTGTATAATGCAAAAAATAACTTAAATGCGAACCGCTTTTTCACATTTATAAGAATTACTCTCAGGCCACTGATCAGAATGTACGTCTTTATTGTCTAACTAGCGGCCGCCCGCGACTTCGTCCGCGTGGAATATTGCAACATTATTTTTCTAAAGTAAAAGTAGCCTAAGTTACTCCTTATTACATCAGCTACCTGCCAATAAAAGTCCCATGAAATTCGGTCCAGCCGTTTCAGAGATTAGCCGGAACAAACAGACAGACAGACAGACAAAAATTGAAAAAAAAATGTTATTTTGTTGTATGTACCGTATATATATTCATATGCATGTAGTAAAAAACGGGTATTTCAATATTAAAAACAGACACTCCAATTTTATTTATATGTATAGATAAATATGCAGGAGGTAAAAGTAAGCTGCTAATTTCTTTTTTTAGCTTATTCCTTAAGTATTGGTTATCATATAAGGCACCCGCTATAAATCTATAATCTAAGATCGCAGTGGTTTGTGTGTTTGTCTGTCCGCTCTTTTTCCATTGTATCAATAACGTTACCATAGCAATGCGTTAACCGCAAGTAGTTCGTCTACCGGACGCTAGATGGCGCTAACGGAAAAATATTTGATAACAGAAAAAAATTAAAGAATTTTGTCCACTCGTATATACCCCGGAAGGGCGGCTAGTATATACTCTAAGAACACAAATTTGTTGTTTGTGTGTTTGTCTGTCCGCTCTTTTTCCATTGTATCAATTAAGGTTACCCTAGCAACGCGTTACCATAGCAATGCGTTACCGGGTCAGCTAGTAAAAAATATTAAAAGTAAAATTAAGTGATCGATTAAAAGCGCTACGTTTTTTGGCGCAACCTATCGTGTGCATTTTTTACTTTTAATTGATGTTTTTTTTTCTGTGCCTGTTCAAGGACAGATTTTCCTTAAGGAGTAAACTCCAGTCGTGCGTCGACACACACTTATGTTTATTTTAAACTTTTAAAACTTAATATTTTTTTGTACTAAAGTTTGAATAGGTAATATTAAGTTTTAGTTGATCTGGATGCATGTCTTCATATTCAGTATTGTTTCCCTTATTAAACAATGATGAATGACTAAGCTGATTACTCAATGATAGAGGATCAGTAAAAGATGAATGAATAATGAAATACGCTTTTCATAAGGTTTCAGTAAAGGTTTTACAAAGGATTTTACTAAAACCTCCCCGTGAACTTCTTGAGAGAGCGTGACATGACAACTCCCGCTATTTTGCAAAAAAACACTTAGTGGTTAATAAATTCATAATTATTAAACACTAACATCTTCCAAAACACAAATTTTAACAAGAAAAGCAAAACCACAAAAGTGACGCTTCCCTCACCCGCCAAAAAGTCAAAAATTTAATACTTAACATAAATAACAATAGCGCTATTTTGCCAACAAACACTTAGTGGTTAATAAATTTATCTTTATTAAACACTAAGATCTTCTAAAACACAAATTTTAACAAGCAAAGTAAAACCATAAAAATGACGCCTTCCTCACCCGCCAAAAAGTCAAAAATTTAATACTAAACATAAATAACAATAACCAAAAAGTTCTTATTTCAAAATTTGAAGAAATGATAACGGCCGCTTTTTTTTTGAATAGATACTATTTCGAATTTTAAAAAATAAGAATAACTCGATGATTAGTTGGCTAAATGTTTTTTTTTTCATATCGTCTATGTTACTATACATACTCATATACATTATATTATGACAATACTTTGTGTGTGTGTTTGTTACCATACCAGCAACGCATGGCCGGGTTAGCTAGTTAGTGATAATAACAATTTCAAAATGAGCCGCCAAGACTAAAAGATCCCGCCGAAGCACTCATTGATAATCTCCTAAAGTCTAGAAAGAAGTTAATACACTAAAGTAGATCACGAGGTCGGGCACCGCTCTCCAGAAAAGAAATTAAAATTTCAATAAATAAATATTATACTTCGTGAATACATATTAAGACGAGTATTAAAGCGGCAGCTTTTTTAGGTAAAAATACAAAAAATGTATGGGGATCTATTCATTTTATTCTATTAAACACGGTATTATTTTCCTTAAAAAGTCACTAATTTGAGATTTATTTTGCATTTTACATCTGTAATAAACTTTTATAAATTTCATGTAATGGAAAAGTGAGAAAAATGCGCCTTAATTTTCATAAACACTAAGATTTTAGAAGTGAAAACTTCTTTAGCATCATTGTGATTTGAAAGTCGATGAAACGAAAAATCGACAGTAAAAAGAGACAGACACATAAATTCATAAGATTAAACGTAGGAGAAAATGAGATAGGAAGCTTTATGTGCTTGTGTTAATACGTGTTTATTTTACTCGTAATTGTAGTATAAAGTTCTTCAAGAAAGTCTCGGAAGCTTTCAAATAGTGGTGACATCGAAATTCAGTCACTTTGTCCCCTCGATTAACAATGTACTGTTTTTCCATTGTTATTGCAAACAACGCAGAATAATTAGGCAAGCACATCAAAAGGTTTTGAATTTTAACAAAAAATATCTGTCATCCATAGAGAAAAAGAGTTTTGAGAGATCACGACGTCGGGCACCGCTCTCCAGAACAGAAATTAAAATTTCATTAAATATTATACTTCGTGAATACATATTAAGTATTAATACGAGTTTTAAAGCGACAGCTTTTTCAGGTAAAAATACAAAAAAAATGTATGGAGATCTATTCATTTTATTCTATTAAAGATGGTATTATTTTCCATAAAAAGCTAGTAATTTGAGATTTATTTTGCATTTTACATCTGTAATAAACTTTTATTTTATAATACAGCTTCATCCCCTTGCCTATAACTATGAATATCCGTAGAATAGGAGCATTAGCGGCCTAGCCAATTTTTTATTGTGATGTGTGTATTTAATTAGTTACTAACCTAAGATTTTCAAGTAACTAATAACTTCTTTATGTCCGAATTAAATATTGATGTTTTAACATATGTCGACAAGAGCTTATTCTTAAAAGTTATTCTCGGTCTTAGTTTTTAACTATCAGTACCGCTAGACGGCGCTTGCTTTCCAGAACAACTTTAAAATAATCGTAATCATGACTGCCTACGACAGAGGGCGCTAAGGCATATTGCGATGGAGCTCTTCCGTTTTGTTTACAATACCTTCTTATTTTTATAATATATACCTAAATAAAATTGGTGATTATATGTATACTACGGCCTTTTTATTCTATTTTTAATCATTAATATAAAAATAATCGTTCATGAAAATTTCATGACATAAATCATCATATGACAAGCCATTAACAAAAAAAAAAAATTTTTGACATCTGTCGACTAACTAACAAACTTGTCACCTTTGCTAGTCACATAAAATTTTATTGTTTAAGGTGTTAAATTTTTGTGCATTGTTGTTTTTTTTGGTCATTTTTAGCTTTTAAAAATGGCTTGTACATTATGTATGGATCCCGATAAGAAACCTGTCAAATTTGTAAGTTAATTTAAAACATATCCATCTCAAAAATATTTACCTACAGCAGTTATAATAACAAGAATATTTCCTACATTCTCTCTAAATAGCTTAACCTAAAGTAAGTTCTTCAGGGTTTGTGTTATGGATACTAGGGTAACGGTTATTTATTATGCTTGTATCACACAAACATCTGCCCTTTCCGGAACTCGAACCCAGGACCGTCGGTGCGAAAAGCAGGATTGCTACCGTTGTACCAAACGGTCGACGAATAAGATTACAAGGTTTTTTTTTGTCGATTGGGTCATTGTTAACAACTCGTTGACTAGATAAATACTGTATCTTTCTATAATATTGGAAAAAGGGCACCACCATTATAACGTGATATAAGTGATAACACGCACCCAATGAACCTCGACGGAAGTGGTGGTACGTCGCAGTGGTTATTTAGTTCGGGTAAGCTTCGCCTACTTTCCGAGCGCCAAGATATATGAGAGATCAACATAAAATCTCCGCTGCCAACCCACGTAGGGTCGAATCAAGGGTAGCATATCGTAAAATAATTTATATTCTCCAGCGAAAAGAACGAGACACATTTGGCGAGTTGGACGTGCCAGACGACAAGCTGTATGGAGCCCAGACGCTCAGGTGTATCATGAACTTTCCCATCGGAGGAATGGAGGAAAGGATGCCGGTTAGTTTGTCCACTCGCTATACAACATAAAAATTAATTTATTTCAGACAACAAAGCAGGTATCTTTTTTATTTAGAATGGGTTCGCTCTTGATCCCAAACAAGCCATTGCCAAGACAGGATCTAGGATGGAGCGAGCTAACCCAGAAGGTGCCTTCGCCCTGGCTTTGAAGAAGGACGCGTTATAAGTACTCCAAAATACAGACGACGAAAGTGAGTTCCACTCCTTTGCTGAGGGCATTATAAATGATGTTGAGAAGTGCTTGATGAGACAGTTGGGAATAGCAACCAAGAAAGGGTAATAGCCCACAGTGCGTCTGGAAGTCTGATAGAAATAAGGGGCGGTATAAGCGTTGTAGGATGTTCGCTTAGTTGACCACGAACACCGTACAGGTAGATGTTGTAGTTGTTTTGTTGCGTGTTAGTCACGTGGTAAGTGGTGGCTGGCACAACGTTGAAAGTTGTGTTGTTGCGGAGATAAAAAGGAAGGATTTCTTCACTTAGTTTATTAAAGTAGTTTGGTAAAGTTACAGATAAAAAGGTAGTTGAAAGATGGGACCTTCCTTGACTGTGACCGATAGTAATCTCATAATGTTTAATTACAGCAGATAAAGATTAAAGTTAAAATGCTGACGCGAAACCTAATTTAAGCGTATCGAACTGAAGTAAAGAATGTGCGGTGTGAGGCCGTACAAGCGTATCTTAATTAAAACTTTTCTAACCTTAATCTATGTTAGTAGGCTTTCTAATAAAGATATAAGAACACAATGAATAACAAGAAGCTGTTTGCTGGAAGCTGATTGAACAAAAACATAATCCATTTGCGGCAAATAGCATAGAAATCGTCAGTATGATGAAATGAAATCTTAATAACCCTACCAATCTTTCCGGCTATCTGTCAAGACTGACAGGATCTAGAATCTACAAGCAAAAGATTTTCTTGCTTTTTATGGCAAGCAAGAATCCTATCCTTAGGTAAAGATAGGACTTTAAGTTTTGTTGGTAGGACATTCTTGCTATGTGATATGAAATTAATGGTTGAAAAATGAAAGGTTGACTAGTATAATGAATCAAAGTAGGCCGAGATTGGGAATAGGACTAATTTTTCAATCCCCATAGAAACATATCAGTCAAATATCAGACTCACGTCAAATTAAAAAAAGATATTTTATATTTGAGGTCTTTTTACATTAGCCTGCTTTGTCGTGCAAATAGTGTAACTCACCCATGTCTACGTTTGGGTTGACAAAAAGAGCACCACTAATAATCAACAAGCTTTCTCGGCTCCTCTAAACTCTGGCGATCATTATTAAAAAAAAATCGTTTATTTCGGGAATCACCCATATTGTGTTAGTAACAGTAATCAAATCTTATCATATGTTAGTACAATTAAATTAATTAAAAACCAATTAAAATCTTAAATCAATGTGATTCATAAGTTAATTCAAAACAATCAAAATCATTAAAACTATATATATAATATCCCAATAAATAAAATCATTAACACTATTAAAATCAATAAAATTGTCAATTATCATTCAAAAGTTTCGGGCGTATGGTGTTAGATGCACCACAACCCAGTGAAGTAAAATGGGGCTGTCCTCTCTCAGGGCCACTAAGTTCAGAATTATGTTTCTACTAAACTGTTTTCCCTTCAGATCGATCTCTGGAAATATAAAAGTGTATCGGTTCAATTAGAAAAGTACAATATGTTCAAATGACCTGAATCATCCCATTTAGAACAACTGGCATTTAGAACAGTGGCATTAAAATTTGATGTGATGAAAATTGGAAAAAGCTTGACTTATGAAATCTTAAACTTCATAATATTATCCTCGTCGAGATATAGTAAAAAAGCTTAACACTATTTTCCCTTGTATGCTTGTTTTAGTATCCTGTAGTCGTGGCATTTGGTATTCTGAAGAAAGCGGCTGCCAAAGTGAACATAGAATACGGCCTAGATAGAAAAATTGGTAATATCATTAACTGTATATATTTTTTTATATACTCATAATAACAGAATAGGTTTCCGAAATTCGCATTTAATTTTTTTATTATTATTTACATCAGTATCATGTTGAATGAGATTTTGACCATGTTATTCACTACTATTGAATTTATCTGTGACGTTCGAAAATATAAGAGCCTCAATAACTTTGAAAACCAAGATTAAAATGCCTACTCACAAAATACTGTTTCAGGACAATTTTTTTCGTTACAATCATAATATATGAGAATGAGATATTAATCGCAATTAATACTAATAAAGGTTTTGATAACAGCTGAAGCTATAATGCAAGCTTCTGAGGATGTCATATCAGGCAAACTGTACCGAGAGGGACATTTTCCACTCGTCATCTGGCAGACTGGATCTGGTACCCATTCAAACATGAACGCCAATGAGGTACATTTAATTCATTATTATATAAAATAAAGATAGATATAAAGAATAGAAGCTTTGTAGAGAGAGTAGTTGTGATAGGCGTTAGAGATCACTGTCTATCTTTCAGAATAATCTGCTCAATTGCATACAATTTACTATGCCGTTTATAAGTTAGTTTTAAGATTATATTTGAAGTTATAATTTTGCTATGTGGTTCTTCTAAATTTACTTTTGCTAATAAACCTGCTCAGAAATAAGAACAAAATAAACAGAAAAAAATATAGTCGTAGAATTTAAAATGGAGTTAAAACATTTTGTCATAATATAGCTATAATGTTTCGCGCCTCACTGTCACCTTTATTGGTTGTTTATATCTTCAGGTAATAGCAAACCGCGCGATTCAACTACTAGGCGGAAAATTGGGCAGCAAGACTCCAGTTCATCCCAACGATCATGTAAACAAATCTCAGAGTACCAACGACACATTTCCGACAGCAATGCACATAGCTGTTGCCATGGAACTTAGGGATCGACTAATTCCAGGGCTTGTTGCCCTCAGAGACACTATTGAGGCCAAATCAAGAGAATTTGACAAGATAATCAAAATCGGCAGGTTTGGTACTAGATTATAATTAAGAGACCATTATGATTCCTTCAAGGACTCATCAACAGCACCATAGATTACATAATAATAAAGCGCTTATTAAATATTAAGTCTTTCAGTTCAAAAGATTGTAGATATGCCACATATTATAATTCCTTGCAAAAGAGTTAGAGCAAATCACTTTATTTATTTAGTTAGAATTTTTAGGAATATTTTAATAAAACTATGCTATTGGGTAGTTAGATAAATAGTTACAACAGGAGCTTTTATAAATCTAACCCATATTTTATTCATTAATGTTCCTTGTAGTCCAGAAATCATTTTATGATTTCACGGTTTCTTCATCTTCCTTTCTTCTGCATTCAGGACACATTTGATGGATGCTGTCCCCTTAACACTGGGACAAGAGTTTAGTGGGTACAGCACTCAACTGGCATTCGCTATAGAACGCATTTGTAGTACACTGCCGCACCTACACTATCTGGCATTGGGTGGCACTGCAGTCGGCACAGGACTCAACACTCGCATTGGATTCGCGGAGAAGTGCGCCGCTGAAATTGCTAAACTTACTGGTACGTGTAGGCTAGGAACAATGAGTATATGACTCATATTAAAATACAGATCATGGAGTTGAAGTGTATCTGTGCCCACCGTTTTGATTTCCCATTACCATATAGGGATAAAAAGTATACTATGTTCATCTTAAACGTCCATTCTAGGACGTGTCTTGAATAGGAATAGTTGTTCCGGAGATCTTCTGTTACACCCAAACAGCATCTCATTAAAAATATTATAATTTTATCTCAGTTCGGTTCATTTGATTTGGCATTAAGGGTTCATTCCAAGTTAACTACGGTATCTCAAACTTTTAAATATCTGAATGAAAGTAATGAAATTTTGAGATCGTAAAATAGCTCTAGTTTAACAACTTTTAAATCATTCTATCGCTTATTATTCAGGCATACCCTTTGAAACTGCACCAAACAAGTTCGAAGCACTGGCTTGCCACGACGCCATGGTTGAAGTGTCTGGTGCTCTTAATACAGTGGCGTGTTCCCTGATGAAGATTGCCAACGATATCCAGTTACTTGCATCGGGTCCGCGCTGCGGCCTCGGCGAGCTGATACTTCCTGAAAACGAACCTGGCTCTTCCATCATGCCTGGTAAGTACCGTCTAACCAATATTGCCTTGGTAAACCACACAAATGATTCTGGTAACGTAGTCGTTTCCGACTTTCGTACAAACTAGGTTTTACTGGGTTTCATAAAAACCGTTTCTTTTTCGGTTTTTTTTTAATATATCTCTCTAAACATACTTCAAAACCTTGAACGCTCTTATTTTTAACCAAAATTCTTTTTTTTTGGGAGACGCGTTATAATTATTCTCGTTTTCTGTTAACAATGTTTCGAAAGAGTTAAATAGTTATCATAATAGCGTCAAGGATTTTGGAAGCGACACACGGACATGTGATGTCCGAGGACTAACTAGAAACAGAGCATATTTTTGTAAAACATTTAATCTGAAGAGCTGGAACGTTAGCGTCTTTGGAGCTCTCCATTATTATCTCAAGCTCGTGTGAGCTTCGAAAGGTGCAATAATCCGTTGATGCTACGTGTATCTGCATTCAAGAGCACACACCAATCAGCAATGTGCCCGCATAGTGGGTTATTTATAGGTCATTCTACTTACATTGCTTTACCGTTTGGTGCAACGGTAGCGATCCTGCCTTTCGTATCGACGGTCCTCGGTTCAAGTTCCAAAAGGGGCAGATGTTTGTGTGTAAATATAAGCATTTGTGCCATGACACAAGCCTTACGGTGCTGACTTTGGGCTAGGCTAACTATGATTAAATTCGATTAATTTATTTACAAACAGGCAAAGTAAACCCTACTCAATGCGAGTCTCTATTGATGATTGCGGTACAAGTGATGGGCAATCACGTGGCGTGCACAGTCGGAGGCAGCAATGGATACTTCGAGTTGAACGTGTACAAACCATTGATTGTTACAAACGTTTTAAGATCTATAAGACTTATGGGTCAGTATTTATACCACAAGATTTATTCCCGCCTGAGATATATGATTATTTATCAAATTACCACTTTTTATTTTTTTTATTTAAAATTAGTTTGAAGTTTTCACGTATCCCGAGTTCTAGTTAGAGTAGGTGATTTTAGTTACGCATTTGTAGTGTTTTGTAAGAGTATAGAATAGTAACTGCAGCGTTTGGAATTTGACCGCATAAGTGAAGTAAAAATATTAAAAAATGGTCTTGAGAGAACCGAACAATTATTATCAGATAGCTCCTTTTTCATGAGAAGGCATGTTAACAAGTTCCCCATTACTATGTCATGCATACTAATCTTTCTCTCAAGTTGCTCATTCCAAGCGGAAGAGCAGTGCCCGGAAGACAATCATTAGGGTCTGATAAACGTTGTTGCAGTTTTATATAAACAGGCATTGTCAAAATTAAGAGTACGAGTCGTAATATTAGAACTATTTAATAAAGCAAAAGCGTTTGTTTGTTGAACTTATATAAACTTTTCCAACTGTTCTAAGACGTGTTCTATAAAATCTTGATGTTTATTACCACAACATAATGTTACGGATATATTAATCATGAATAGATTCTTAGATGCATATCCTTTCACTTCTAGTTCTTGCACTAATAAGTAATGTGTTGCTCCACCATTTAAAAGCTCAAGGAGGAGTCCCCCATTGACAACTACCAAATATCTGAAATTTATTTCTTGCTTTTATATCTGACATGTTGACAAGGTGATGGATGTCAGACTTTCAACAAGAACTGTGCGATGGGAATCAAGGCTAACGAAGAGAAGATCGGCAAGATAATGCTAGAATCGCTTATGTTGGTCACAGCACTGAATCCGCATATCGGATACGACAAGGTAATATCTCGTTTTAGACCATCGTTTTTCAATCCTCATGTTTCACCTTTCAAGGAAGGCTTTACAGGATTATACCTACAGGACTATGTCATACTAACAATACGACTTAATTGGAGTTAGTTTAGTTGGTGATGAAAATTGGTTCATGTCTATATATCCAGCAACCACTATCTTATCATCAGAATATGTCGCAACAGTAACATCTTCATGTTCCGCCAATCAGATATAAGCCAGACAGTTCCATCAATATCTAATTGGGTATTCCTAATCTTTGTTAAGAATATCGGATTTAGCGAGAAATTCTTATCCATATTTTCATTATCACACTATACTCTGAAGTGACATTTTACCACCTATCAGTGGAGAGTTCTAGTATACAAACCTTGTTAAGTAGCGTGCAGGTGGTATATCATAAGTAAACTTTAAAATATTTAGAGTACTAAAAGCAAGCTTTTTTATATTCCATTTATGATTTTTATATATTATTGCATTGCATATATTATTTTCGTAGACCTTTAGTAGGCATGAATCATGCCTTTTGCCAACCGATTTATTTATCAAATCACTCAATTGTCGCCATCCTGGCAAAAGAAAATTGTAACGGTTTTGTTCAACTTTAACTCATGTATGTGGTACACGTATAGACATCAGGATCGCCACCTTTGTTGTATGTAAAAAACTGGATAAGCTTTCTTATCCCAACAAAAATCTAAAACGAACTCTTGTTTCTCCTCCCAGGCGGCGCAAATAGCGCAAACGGCCCACAAAGAAGGGGCTAATCTGAAAGAAACTGCTGTCAAACTTGGAATCCTCACTCCAGAGCAGTTTGACCAATGGGTACGGGCAGAAGATATGTTGGGACCAAAGTAACTTTAGACAAACAGCAATGAAAACTCTTTTGACTACTGCAAAACAAAGGTTGGACCTCATTACATAAACCTGGCAAAGATCGTGATTACCCCACTTCAGTCGTTTGTAATCCATGAGCTTTCATACATCCGTGCACACATGTTAACTCTGTAATATCACTGAACCGCTTACAATTCTTAAGGCGTTGTAATGAGTTTCAACCTTTAAACTGAAATATATAAACACATTTTCAAAGTGAGTGTAGGAAATTATACACCTCTTCATTCGTAGAAAGGAAACTCCAGCAAAGGGAACTGTATGAAAATTAAAGGAGGTCGATTTTATGTATTTTCGTGGAATTCTGTTTTAAATATTGGGAAGGTGATTAGTTATTTTCAACGTATCTTGTCCTGACGCTCACTTCATCAGTTTGTTTGTATCTACAAAATTTGCACCTTGTTTTCTCTACGTAGATACTTTTCTTTTTAAACTATTTTCTACTTACTATTTGAATTAGAAAAGTGCATTTTTATGTGTACACAGTGTCGTTTTGTGTTTTGTTTGAACTCTGTGAACTTCCAGGGATATATTAAATCTTGGTAAGATTTGTTTATGTCTTTGCTACTGTCTTTACAATAAATTTGTAAATTTATCTTTGCAAGTGTATAGAAAAAAAACAGCTAGCATAGTTGATTTAAAAATAAATCATCTTCATTTACAACTTGATGTTTTAATGAATTCTTCTAAAAAATGTTTTTTTACTCATGGCACAACAGAGCCACACCGCCATTAGTGCCTTGAGGAACTGCTATTCCAGCACTCGATATGTCAGAAATATATTCCAATGATACAAAAGACGAAAGTGGGTCCTTTGTGAAAAGTTCTTTTAGGGTTACCAGAGGTACCAAAAGAAAGTTTTTCGACCCTTTTCCTGTGAAAAGGAGGTCGGTGAAAGGAGAGTGACGTTAACATATTAAAGTAAATATAATTATTTATTTTTTACTTATCGGACGATCAACAGCTATATAATAAAGAAATAATTTACATACATAGCAACACAAAGCCAATTACAAATCATCATCACAAATAATATCATACTACATAATAATAATCAATCAATTTATTTAATCAAGAAACAATGTCTCTTTATGATTAGTATCAAAGTAACTTAAAACTTTGTTAGTATGTAATATTTTAATTATTATCAAATTAATAAATAAAGGTTAATAATCAAAAAAAAATTAAATCAAATCATCAAAATAAATTATCAAAAATTAATATATCGTAGTCATATATTACTAAAATTGCAAAACAATTCATCGCTTTCATTATGCTTCCGTTCAGTTCCGTAAATAAATAAAAAAAGAACAATATAACGAGTACTATTATAAATAATAACGTAGTCGAGATACATGGATAATTTTAGGTGTCGTCAAAGAATATTAAACTCATAATTTGCCATATCGAAGCTTTACTTGTTGCAAACTGATCCAAGTTGGCCCGACCCGATGCTGAGTTAAAGCTATTACACGCACGCCACAAGAATGAATTCCTACTTGAATTTTAGGATATATGGGGGACGTACAACAGATTATTAAATTTAACAGATTTAGTGGGAGGGAAATTTAGTTTAGAAAATTCTGGACAGTTTACATTATCTGTCACTAAATGTTAATAGGTCGATGCAGTCGCTTAGCATAAAGCTTCGTTAGCACCATATATTGGAGCAGATTGGATTGATGGTTTCAAAAATATAAGCTCTAGAGAGTTCGGTGATTATATGCTGAAGCTTTAAAATTTTTTTTTGCTATTCCAATAGAGTTAAAGTTTTGTGGCCATCACTTTTTTATATTTGAAAATTTCAAAATTCGAGCGAAACCGAAAATCGGCTAAGAACTCGTAGGATTATGACGTCACATATATTTCGACATTGAAGCTGATCCATGGGAGCTTGGCTCACTCCGCTCCAATAACATCTGTATGTAATTATATTAATCGACAGGTATTTACTTCAGTAGTATCAAATTGTAAATAACATTTAAAGTGTCGCGTAAATAATTTAATATGAATCACCAATGAGATTTGTTATCAATCCCAGGGGAGTCATGGAAAACACCTTTTGCACAACAGTTACCGCATAAGGGAGTTAACTTTTAAAGGCATAACTGGTTTCCCTCTAACACAACAGTTAGTGCTTAACTAGGAATTCCCCAGGGCACTAATGGTAAACACACATCACGAGTGTAAAACATGGCCATATGTGTAGTCAACAAATATAGTTAATGTAATGAAAAATATATTTTCATTCATATGATATTTAAATTTAAATTAATCAGTTTCTTACAAAGAGTGAAATCTTCCATAAATAATTCTAGTGACATTATATGTAACAGCCAGTAGCATTTGCTGGGCATTAAACTGTGTAATAGTATATCGTTTTGAATTTTACTTACATTAGTATAAATCAGGACGGGATTTGTACCATGTTTTTTCCATCGTCATTCGAAATCTTCACGTCTTCCGTGTCGATGGCGCATGCAAATTAATACAGCAGCCGAATAAGGATTTAAAAAAAATCTTTATTTTATAAACTTAACTACTGTTACAAATAAATGGCAGCTCCGCGATGGATGACAGTTAAAAATATAATAATTAAAATAGGTAAAGTAAAATGCAACGGATGCGTGTTGCAGTGTCATCATTTCCGCGCATGTCGTATTTTTACTGCTGACGCTGCGACACACATAAAGTTAAAAACAATTTAATTAGAATATTGCAAAATATTAACTTAAGGCTAGGGACACACTATGAAGGTTTAGGGCAGGTACACACTGATAGTTTATAGTATTATCACTAATCACACACATAACATTCAACTGCGGCGAAATATCGGTGCCTTAAATATTATCATAAAAAATGATGTTCGTATTCATCACGCAAACATCTGCCCCTTCCGGGATTCAAATCCAGGACCGACTGTTCGAAAGGCAGGTTCGTTACCGTTGCACCGAACGATCATCAAGGCGTATCGAAAATTATTACTAGATGAAATTCAACTTTTTTTTTTTTTTTTTTATTAAGGATGGGTTTGCTCTTGATCCCAATCAAGCCCGGGGGCCATGACAGAATCCACGATGGAACGAGCTAACCCAGAAGGTGCCTATTCACCCTGGCTTTGAAAATAGACGGGTTATAAGTTGTCGGAAATACAGACGCAGGGAGGGAGTTCCACTCCTTTGCTGTGCGCGTTATGAAGGATGTTGAAAAGCGCTTGGTGCGACAGGTAGGAATATCAACCAAGAAAGGGTGGTAGCCTGCAGTGCGTCTGGATGTCCGATGGAAAAAAGGAGATGGCGGTATGAGCAGATGCAGCTCTTGAGCACACTCTCCAAAGTACAGTCTGTAGAAGACCGCCAGACAGGCAACTTTGCGGCGATGAGCTAAGGTGTGAAGCTTGCTCTTAACCAATTTGTTGTCCCCGATGAGCCTCTCAGCTCTGCGCTGAATCGTGTCCAGTGCAGCAAGTTGGTATTTTGCTGAGCCATCCCAAAGGTGGCAGCAATATTCCATGCAAGATCGGACTTGAGCTTTATAGAGTGTTAAAAGCTGTCCTGGCGTGAAATATCGCTTGACCTTATTTAGGACGCCCAGCATTCTGGCTGCAATTTGAGCTTTGGATTCGATGTTGGCGCCGAAGTTAAGGTCTGAAGACAACTCCATGCTAAGAAGCTCGAGGCTGTCGGTCACAGGTACAGATGTACCTCGGAAAGTAGGAGTGTGGTGGAAGGAACTCCTTTTTGCCGTGAAAAGACACGCTTGTGTTTTGGAGGCGTTGAAATTAACGAGGTTACTATCGCCCCACTGGGAAACGTAGTTTAGCCTCTGGTTTATTCGCTCAACCATGGTCTCTCTCATGAACATCACGTCGTCGCCGCTGGCTTTTGCGCTAGACAGGTATCTCTCTACAACAGTACTGTCGTCTGCATACCCAACAATTCCTGGTATTGCTGTTAACAGTTCATTGATGTGTAGCGGGAAAAGAATAGACCCCTGAGGAACTCCGGATCAATAGCCACTAAGTCAGAGGAGCAGCCATCGACAACTACTCTGATCAATGGTTCAGTCATGAAATCGACTATCCAACTGCAAAAGTCAGCGAGGATACCGTACGCAGGAAGCTTGCACAGCAGACTTGCGTGCCAGACCCTGTCATAAGCCTTCGAGATGTCAAGTGACACGGCAAGTGCTTCGCCGTGCATCTCGAGGGCCTCGCCCCAGCAATGCGTGACATAAACTAGAAGATCCCCAGTTGAGCGTCCTCGGCGAAAGCCATATTGACGGTCACTGAGGAGATCGTTGTCTTCTAGGTATGAGAGCAACTTGCTGTTCAGCACTCTTTCCATAACCTTACAGAGTATGGACGTGATGGCGATCGGTCGGTAATTGCATGGGTCGGCACGACTACCCTTTTTGGGTATTGGTTGCACATTGGCAAGCTTCCAGGATTTTGGGACGGTTTTTGTGTTGAGAGAGAGGCGATACAAGCGTGTTAGCACAGGAGACAACTCAGGCGCACAGTACCTCAGCACCCTTGCTGGTATGCCATCAGGACCACTGGCCTTATTCACGTCCAGACTAAGTAAGACTCTACGGACCTGCTTATTGTGAATTGTGATCTCCGACATCGAAGAATCACAGCGAGGTATGTTTGGTGGTTGTTGAGAGCCGGTGTCAAGACGGGAATTGCTCGCAAACAGAGAGGCAAATAAACTTGCTTTCTCAGCTGCAGAATGGGCCAGTGACCCGTCAGATTTCAGCAATGGCGGTAGCATAGGACGGCAGAAATTCGTTTCGACTGACTTCGAGAGGGACCAGAACTGTTTACTTCCATTCGGATAGGAAGACAGTTTCATCCCTATTCTGCTGATGTGGTCGAATCTCGCCTTTAGTAACACCCTTTTGCATGACTTGGCGGCCGAATTATAGGCTCTCTTCTTCGCTCGAATTCTCCGTGCACGAACCCCGCGATCGCGGATTTGCACCCAGGCTTGGTAAGCAGATTGTTTTCGGACCTCAGCACGAGCACAGGCCGCATTATACCAAGGTCGGGACTTGTAACCGAGCGGGATGTCGGAGAATGGAATAAAATACTCCATTCCCTGCCGAATTACATCCGCGATCGCATCAGCGGTGCACGAAGGGTCGCTTGAAGAGAAGCAAGTTTGCCGCCAGAGGTAAGAAGCAAAGAAAATACGCATCTCGTCCCAATCTGCTGACTCGTAACGCCATACTCGCCTCATGCCCTTAGGGCTATCATCTGGAGGAGAGCAGATTGATACGGATTTCACCACACAGTGGTCGGACGATCCCAGTGGAGCTGAGACCGATACCGAATGTTTGTGTGGATCAGTTGTCAGCAGTAGGTCAAGACAATTGGGTGTGTGGCCAGCAATATCTGGAATTCGCGTCGCTTGATCCACCAGCTGGGTAAGATTTAGCGCTAGGGCAAATCGTCGCGCTTCTCTCCCAGCATGGTCAGTTTTCTGGTATGGGAACAGCCACTCTTTGTGGTGAGCGTTGAAGTCCCCCAGAAAAACAAGCTCCGCCGCTGGATATCGCTGAGCTGCCAAGTCTGCCGTCTCTGTGAGGTAATCTATGAGCCGAGTCGTCTCCCGGTCACCGCTGTGCGATCGGTAGACACAGATGTAGAGCATCTTCTCTACCCCTGTGTCCACCAGAAGCCAGATAACAGAAAACCCGGATTTTTCAAAGCATCGGAGACGCCTATAGCATATGTCATTGCGGACGAACACACAGACCCCTGCACACATCTTAAACTTATGCTCAAGTGTGTAAGCAGGGTAGTTGAGGTACGCCACGTCCGACGGGGTTGCTATCTGAGTCTCCGTCAAGAAGAATAGGTGCGGCTTCTCGGTCTCCAGATGGTGATGGACCGGATGGAGATTTGAGTGCAGTCCTCTAATGTTCGCAAGGTGCACTTTAAATGGGAGGAAGTGCAGCCGCTGTTTTAGATTCTTCCTATTCTTACTTTTCATAATGGTGAATGTTGGGGGGAAG
This sequence comes from Calamotropha paludella, assembly GCA_927399485.1. Classification (NCBI taxonomy): domain Eukaryota; kingdom Metazoa; phylum Arthropoda; class Insecta; order Lepidoptera; family Crambidae; genus Calamotropha; species Calamotropha paludella. The sequence goes on along the minus strand of OV656817.1, from coordinate 23,033,778 downwards.
GATTTTAGTCGAGACGCTACTTAGTTGACCAAAGGAAGTTTTCTTGGGCTAAGCTGACCAAAAAAGGGAACTCACCTGGAGACTGCGGGGACGCCCGAACCCCCCCGAAATGGCCACCGGGTCCTCCCGTCCAGTCGCCAACTGGCACGGTGGAGCATTTCGGGATTTTTCGCGAGTTGGCGGGGCAGCCTTTCACGCGTAGCTAGCGCGCTAGTTGGGCCCCCTACTAACTGCGGTCGGCCAGCGGCTTAAACCGTGCTTCGGATCCCGCTACCCTCCAGAATGAGTTACCAGGTACAGCATAGCCAAGATATCAAGACCGGTCCTAAGCTGCGCAACTGACTTATTACCAACCCCCATTGGCACTGGTATTCCCGCCCTCCGACGGAACGCAGCAAAGCTGCTTGGCGGCGGACTTCGGCAGGATGGTGGTCGCGAGCCAGGCGGCCCCTTGCGGAGCCTACCACCGCCGTTGGGATCATCAGCCGTCACCAAGGGCCGAGTTGGTCCATGATGCCGTTGCCCGGGGTGGACCGCTAGGAGGTAGATCCCAACCACCCCACTTATCTTACGTCAGGCGAGACACGAACCCACATACCTGATATTCTTCGCGAGTAGTTTTCTAATTTAGCTTACGAGACTTGTCCCGTCGATTTTTTCCAAGGACAGGCGGGACAAATGACACAAGTTGATTTTTTTCTAATAATAGTTATATATAAAAATCCAGCAGTTGATTGCTTGATTGACAAATCCTTGAATTATCTTGGACATGTTTCTTTTTAAATATTTCAGATACATAATAAACATAACATGCCATATTCTTAAATTTGTTATTATATAATATTTTGGACATATATTAATTTTATTGACTATTTATTTAATTTTATTCAAGAATTTGTTTTGATTTTTGTAAAGATAATTGTATGTTTATTCCATTTTCTATTTAGATACCTTACCCCAAGGTAGAAATGTAGTGAACCTACATTTCACAAATAAATATTCTGATTCAATAAATAAAAATATATTAATACTTATACAAAAAATATTTATGCGTTTTATAAATAATCTTCCTGACTCAACTTAGTACTGATAAATGCATGTCAGTGATTTTGAATACTTTAATCTTAGAGGAATGTTGTTTACTGGGAACCTATGTTTATCTGCGTATCTCTTTTATCTGACGGCTATACTGAGACAAAGAATGATACGTGGGCTGATTATTCTCTTTGCCTTTTGTATTCACTGCACAGTCGAGTCTATATGAAAGCATCTCTGTAAAGGTAGCTTTCACAGCGTCAAGAATTGTACTATGTCGTGACCCGAAAGCCAATAAAACACACTCTTTCTAACGCTCAAATAGATGTATATGTATAGTATGCCTAACACAGGAAGCTAAAGCACTCGCTTACGGCCAGTAAGCGACTGACATATCGATGCGCTTCGCATACACTACATACTCCATTTTTATTTGTCAGTTTAGATTTTTAAATCTTAAAGAATATAATTCTTTTTCATCGGACCACACTTGCAAATAGGCGCCACCATTATATGGTTGGTAAAACAAAGAGTCGCACAAAGCGTTTTGGTTCCAATTTTTTTCATCCTAAAGAGAGAAACTCCTTGCCAGAGTCTGTGTTTCCTGACACATACAATTTAGGGGTCTTCAAGTCACGCTTGAATAGGTGCCTTTTAGGCAAGCGGATCACATCCTAGATCGCATCGTCGCTTACCATCAGGCGAGAGAGTGGTCAAGCGCTTACCTATTACTATAAAAATATTGCTAGTAAATAATCTTATAAAGATTTCTATAATCAAAGAAGTAGTATCATAGTGATAGTACAGCGATGAAATTTGTCAGAGTTATAAGGTTTGCTATATCCCTATTCCAAGCCTTTCATTGATGTATAAGTTGTAATTCTTGAGTTGTACAAATGTTCGTCGAAGACAGCTTGTGTGGGCACGATCTACTGTGCGGAGTCGTGCTGCTTTATCATTGTATATTGTATATGAAAAATAAATTATGGGCTCTACAAACTTCTCGACCTCTGCAGCAATCCTATACGAAACGCCTAAATTGAAAGCACCCTAAGAGACCTCGCCCATGGCGACTTTTTGTAGCGATGTTGTCGCGCATTTGGTATTGCACGATTATCGCATTTGTAACGTGCGACAGAAATAATGCAAACGCGCGATACATACGCGACAGCATCGCGACTATACCGATGTAAACGCGCGACCGTTCCTGACATCGGGGGAACGAAGAGTAGAGAACGGAGGAAGAGGAGCTGAGGAATTTGCAGTGTCAAGCGACTTAACCAATTTTAACTTGACTGAGACTGAACTGAGTCTACCATGCAACTATAACGTTAACAGGCAGCGCTTTCACATTTCTATGTTTGCGACGAGTGTGTATAAAGAAGCGCCACAGCATCACGATAGTAGCGAGTAGTCTAGGCGAAAGTACTCAGCTAGGGAGAGCATCGCGACTGTATCACTACAAAAGGTCGCCGTGGATGAGGCCTCAGGCTGATGATAAAGAGATACAATTTTATTAATTTGTTTTGCGTCAGACCTTGTACCGAGAAGAAGTCCTGCACGTGCTGTTTTTCCCTTTAACACCTTGAGTGCGAAACCAGATCTAAACATCTTGTATATGTCTCGCTTACAGTGCGGCTGAGAAAAGTATAGCATTCCTTGTCGTGCGGAAGGCATAACTTCAATTTGGTTTGTGAAGATTTGGTAAGATGTATTATTCAAATAGAATCCAATGGTGTACATACCATAATACCAGGTTTAGTCACCTGGCACCGCACGGAAGCCAAAAAAGGGATTTAAGTTTCTTAAATTATACAGGGCCTATATGCCTTGTGCCGCCACAATGGAAGTTTTATTACCAGGTGTATTGGCCTTGTACCGTAGGAATGGAAAGTATTGGAAAGTTACTGCCGCAGCGAACGTGTTAATGTATAAATTAATAAAGTTAATGTGACGACCACATAACAACGGCAATCATCTAATGGGAGGGTGCAATTACTCCTCTTAATTTGTTCTTTTACGAGATCATAAATCATTTATCGATTGAAATAAACATTTATTGTAGCATTAAGTCCCAATATGTGTAGCTGTGACTTAGCTTGTCTACTTATTATGTCTACCGAGACTATTGTTGGTAGATGAGTTGAGAGTCATTTGAAAGTAAAGTTTATTTCAAACTAAAACGGAGTCAGCTGGTTTAGCAACCAGCACAACTGTTCTAACCCGTTCTCCAAATTGGCTTCACCAGACTTCAACATTTGAACACAATCGGTGGGGACCGCTTGGCAGTATTGTATTACTCTAGTGGATGGCAACATGCCGCGCGCGAAGCCTTAAGCCCACGGGCCACGTGTGGACATCGAGGACATCTTTAGGATTCATTAAATATTATTAAATACCGGTCCTTAATTATCCAATGGGCATTTCTTTGAGGTTTTACACACTTGTAAAAAAGGTTTACGACTAAACTAATTGTAGATTTAGAAATTATCAAACATAACGTTGATAAAACCATGTAGGAACAAATTAATGTTTCTTCCACCATCATAGCGCTTTGTGCGACAGTTTAGAATAGAAACCATAAAAGAGTGATAGCCTGCAGTGCGTCTAGATGTTCGATCTAAGAAAGGTGTGAGCTCGTGAAGATCCTGAGCACACTCTTCAAAGTATCACCTGTAAAAGACCGACAGACAGGCAACTTTGCGGCGGTCAGCTAAGGTGTAGCTTGCTCTTCACAAAATTGCTATTACTAATGAGCCTTTCAGCTCTGCACTGAATCATGTCCAATGCAGCTAGTTAGTTTGTTGCTTAGCCATCCCAGAGGATTTATTTTAGTTATTTATTTTGAATGGGTTCACGTTTTATCCCAATCAAGATCAGGGGCCAAGACAGGATCCACGATGGAGCAAGTTAACCCAGAAGATGTCTATTCATCCTGGCTCTGGAGACAGACGGGGTTATAAGTACACGGAAATACAAACGCGGGGAGGGATTTCCACGCCTTTGCTATGCGCATTATAAAAGATATATCTGTTTCTGTACTCAGCTCTTCGGTAGACTGGTATAGATGTCAAAGGACATCAAGTCCGCTATTTGTATAAATAAATAAGTATTGAACGAAACACGTATTGGACATGACGCATTTTGGAGAAAACGCATAATTGACTTTATGGTAATATGACACAATGCGTTGAGACTACCTTACTATCAGTATTCTACTAGACTGGAGCTACTGGGATTCGGAGGACATACTTGCATGTAACGGATAATTTTGATAACGTATTTTAAGGGTTAATCAATGTTCTAAATATATTTGGACAGAAAATTTGGCATTCTTTCTTCTCTTTGTTTGTAGATTTTTGTCTAAAAAGACAAAAGTTATTATTGTTCCATAACACTTAAACTTATAAGATAACTAGCTGACCCGGTAACGCGTTGCTATGGTAACGTTAATTGATACAATGAAAAAAGAGCGGGAAAAGGAGCGGACAGACAAACACACAAACAACAAATTTGTGTTCTTAGATTATAGACTAGCGGCCCGTCCCGGCTTCGCACGGGTGGACAAAATTATTTAAATTTTTTCTATTTTTAAATATTTTCCGCTAGCGCCATCTAGCGTTCGGTAGGCGAACTACTTGCGGTTAACACGTTGCTATGGTAACGCATATACAATGGAAAAAGAACGGGAACAAGAGCGGACAGACAAACACACAAACCACTGTGATCTTAGATTATAGATTTGTCAGTAATCTAGCCATCTCATGAAACATATTATATCTAATTCCTCACAGTAAGATTCCCACAATACAGGTCTAGGCTAGTGTGGAAATTTTAGTTTCAAACCTACTGTAAGCATTTTTATGGAATAAAGAATTTATTTATTTATACAATTCTTAGGGCGATTTTACTGGTAGTAGCCACATAATATTTCGTAAGGTATTATAAGGTACCTGGGTCGAATATGGCCACCTTAAGGTTTGGTATGCTTTTTTAATAATAATAAAGCTAAAACAAGAAAGTTTTAGCACTCATTTCTAAAGAGTGGTTATTTATCTTTACAAAAAAGGCAAAAAAATGTAAAGACTTCAAATGATAAAAAAGTATTTGCAACATTTTTAAAAATATAGAAATTGGCCATATTTCCGACGGGGGAGGTAAATATGCCCATACATGTGGCCATATTTACTGTATGAATTAGTTAGTTTAAAAAACTTCTAAATAAAATGAAATAAAAATAGTTATTATATTTTAATAGAAGATTTATTTAAAAGATATTCTTTGGGCGATATTCACTACAAATAAGGAACTAAGTACCTTTACAAAAATTTAAATTAAAAGATAAAGTCAACAATGAAACTCAACAAGTCTTTCTTAATTTTAAACTTAAAATGCTAAGTATATTATACTTATAGATAATCAACAAAATTATTAAAAATAAAACGTAAACTTTGAGATCCTTGATAGATAAATCACATTGATATGTTAAACTAGAAAAAAGTAGGTAAATCTAATGAAATAAATATTTAGAATTAGTCCTGACTGCACCGAGTGCAAATAAATTTATCAGTGTCTTCTTTTGTTAAACCAACACAGTCTTCATGGACGTATGTTTGACATAAAAAGCATATTCTCATATCTGCTATTCTATCCTCATCGCAAACGTAACAATACCAAGAGTTTTTAGATTTTTTAGTATGTCCTTTGCCTTTTTGATTAACCTTAGAAGTGACTGCTTCAGTCTTGTTCATTTTAGTAGAATATTGTTTCCTTTTTTGAGAAGACGCTCTAGATGGACCTGGCTTATTTTCAATTTTTTGTTTACTTGCATTGGATGGTCCTGGCTTATTATTTTTCTCTGTAAACATTGATTTTGTTAGCATCTGTGCCAGACTATTAATAGCTTTTGCTCTAGTTTTAGTTTTTGGACTTGACGTCTTCTTTGGGGGTTTTAAAATTTCACAAAAAGATGAATATGACTCATTAAGTGTAGTGGAGCAGACTTTTGATTCAGTTTTCGAGTCTCTATTATTCTTGTGCTGTTTTAACTTGGATAAAGGAATCTCTTCGCTACTATCGAAATCATCATAAACTCTATCTACTTGAGTTGGGTGCTTTGAATTATTATTAGAACGATTTGCAGTGTTTGGCAATAGATGTCCACGTGTCTGGGAATCTTTTTGATCTGGATGCAGTATAGGCACCGGGTTTTCAACAGAGAAAGAAATGATTGCCACTGACATCAAAAGGGGTGCTGTCATTGGGATTATCATTTACATGAGCAGGAATGACCAGATTTTTGCCAGCAACAGCATCATTGCTTTCAGTGTGATCGTCTTTTCTTTGAGGAGGAATTAAGATACTTTCGCTAGCATTAGTAGCATCGCTGTCAAAAGGATCTTCATTTCCACGAGAAGGAATCAACACATTTTCGCTAGCATTAGTATCGTGGCTGTCAATGATATCTTCATTTTGTTGAGGAGGAATTGACAAATTTTCACTAGCATTTGTAGCATCGCTGTCAATATTATTTTCATTTCCTTGAGAAGGAATCAACAGATTCTCACTAGTAATACTATCGCTATCATTGGGATCATTATTTTCTTGATTTTGAGAAGGGCCCGGTATTGTGGAATCAAAGGTAGGTATGCTAGGAGCGTATGCCTCTTCGGGTATCCTTTCTGGATTAAAAGGGAAAATTCCGGTGGCTTCAAATCCAGATTTGATATTAGCAGGTGTTGCAGCTTTATCCCACGCCTTGGAAAATAACATCCCAAAACGTTGTTTTGTTATTTTCCTGTCTTCGTGTACTGACCAGTACTTTAAGACTTCCTCGTCCCAGTAATATTCAAAGGATCGAAATACCGATTTGTCCATCGGCTGTAATTCATGCGTGGTGTTACTAGGAAGGCAAAAAAGCTTGATTTCAAATTTTTCTGCTGCTTCCACAATCGAATAGTCCAGGTGGCATTTGGCTCCATCGAAGATAAGTAAACAAGGTCCGGGCAATTTAAATTTCGAAAAATGATGAATCCAGTTTACAAACGTTTCAGAGTTCATGCTCCCTTTGGGTGTCATTTGGGCTATTGAGCTGGTTGGTAAGGAATCTATCCATTCTGGCTTCATGCGTTTGCCTTTGAAGAGAATCATAGGCAGAATCGCATGGCCTAAGGCATTGCCACATGAAACTATTGTAACATTCTCGCCGTGTTCTGATGCTACTAAATGTACTCTCTTAGATCCACGTTCAGCCAAAACTTCTGGTGATTTGTGCAATTTAAGTTGGCAACCTTTTTCGTCAATGTTAAATATGATATTTCGTGATTTTTTATGGACCCCTCCCCTTCCCCTATTGAGCCACACGTGATTAATGGACAGCCCCATTCCGAAGCGTTAATTACGGAACATAAATGGGTTACAACAATGAGTTATACATGAAAAGAAACCGACAGTATTCAAGATTGACGTCCATATTATAGATGTTCAATATGTGCATCTGCAAAACTGTATTTAATGAGATATTATCAGTGCTGACTTTACACATTTACCGCCCCAAAGCTATAAAATTTTTGCCGCCCCTACTGACCTCTATAATAAGATTCACTGTTCACAATAACGTTAATTCCTTTTTTAGGGAATAATCTAGTTTCAAGATTATTTTTACAACTTTTTGGGTATATTTTTAAGCTAAGAAAAGCAAAGCTTTGTTTTTACTGCACTATTACTTACTTTTTTCTGTACCAATTTTCTGGGCAAATTTTGCCGCCCTAAGCTTCAGCTTTTTCAGCTTCTATGGTAAATCCGGCACTGGATATTATTATAATAGAAATATATTTATGTGATATATGTAAACTTAATCAAAAATCTGAGGATGAATGTAAATATTGTTATTGACTATGATATCTTATATTCGTTTCATTTTCCAGATTCTGGATTATTGAATGAATTTTCTGTGGTTTTACGTTACACGGTAATTACTCAATTAATACAAATATAATATGTTTATTATTTCATGAATTTCACATGGTGATAATATTAACGGAAGTATTATCATGAACCCCGTTAAAGTACTACAATATTTATAGTTAAAGTAACTTATAAAATATAATTAGTTACATTTTATTTTAGTATGTACCTATATATATGAATATTAAAAAAAAATTGCCCGATAGACAGTATTCAAAAAAATGATTGCATTATTTAATACTAAATCCAAAAGCGTCAAACGTAAATAATATTAACGGACCCTTTTGATAGGAGCGTAAAGTAAATTTACTTAGGTTTTTGGATTTCTGTTTTTTATTTAGGATGGGTTCGCTCTTGATCCTAATCAAGCCCGGGGCAAGACAGGATCCACGATGGACCGAGCTAAGAAGGTGGCTAATGACCCTGACTTTAAAAACGGACGGGTTATAAATACTTGAAAATACGAGGATTGTTAACCACCAAGTGCTCGTGAAAATGCACGGCTGTTTGCATTTGGAATCATAACAGTAATACCCATAATATTTCTAACATGTTTTTTATACTAAATAGGCAGGCGCTTAACCTCCATCTCGCCTGATGGTAAGCGACGATGCGATCTAGGATATGACGCGCTTGCCTAGAAGATACCTATTCACTCGTGACTTGAAGACCCCTAAATTGCATTTGTCAGGAAACACAGACTCATGCAAAGAGTTCCACTCCTTAGAGGTACGTATCACAAAATTGGAAACAAAACGTTTAGTGCGATTCTTTGGAATATCAACCATATAATGGTGGCGCCTATTTCACACTAATTATCCTAGCCCAAAGCAAGCACTGTAAGGCTTCTGTTATGGATGTTAAGGTAACGAATAGACATACATATATGACACGTACATATGTAATATCCATTGAAATATATATAAATACCCATGACTTATATATCACACGAATATCTGCCCTTCCCGGACTTGAACCCGGGATTCGAACCCAGGACCGTGGGTACGAAAGACAGGATCGCTACCGTTGCATCAGTCAGCTGAGTCATCAGAGTCAGCTAGTCTATAATCTAAGAACACAAATTTGTTGTTTGTGTATTTGTCTGTCGGCTCTTTTTCTATTGTATCAACTAGCGGCCTGTCCCAACTTCGCACGGGTGGACAAAATTCTTTAAATTTTATCTATTTTTAAATATTTTTCCGTTAGTAGCGTCCGGTAGACGAACTACTTGCGGTTAACGCTTTGCTATGGTAACGTTATTAATACAATGGAAAAAGAGCGGGAAAAAGAGCGGACAAACAAACACACAAACCACTGTGATTATAGATTAACGTTATCATAGCAACGCGTTACCATAGCAACGCGTTATCGGGTCAGCTAGTAGTCATCATATATAAAATACAATATTTACGTATTTACAGACACCTGTCAATTTTCAAAAATGTCCTACTTCCACTCGTAGTGTAAGCACGAGTTCGTAACTTACCACGTCCATTACTTTTTATTTTTGGTGTCTGTATCTCAGCATATCGGTGCCGTTCAAACTTTCCCAATTATAAAGTTTACAAACGATTTGTTGTACCGTCAGTCTGTACTTACAGATATAAGATTAACTCCTTTGGATAACACTTTTGTTTACGATAACGACTAATGTTTACGAAATGTTTACGATACTGAGTGATAAATATTTTTAATGCAGCAACACCGATGACACTTCGGTGCACATTACACATTTGATCGAATTAGTTTTTTTACCAATTTTGCGAATAATTTATTTTATATTTAGTCCTGACGTTTCGACTCCTTTACAGGAGTCGTGATCACGGGACTGTTAATATAAAAGTTAGGAACGTGCCCCATTCAAATATTGTGAAGGTAGTAGAACAAATATGACGACCATTGCCTTAATGAGATCCTGTGTTGAACGTCAGGATTAAATAAAATATATATTATGAGCAAAATCCGTAAAAAATTTTTTATTCAGACTTTGGTGATTTTTTTAATAAAATAAAAATAAGAAACACCTTTTTAAGTAGGACCGTTTGGTACCACGGTATCGATCCTGCTTTTCGCACCAACATTTATTTAATCAATAAGCCACACTTACATTGCGTTAATAGAACATTTCTAGAGAATTGATAATAAGTAATATACCTATAAACACAACAATTACAAGAGTAGAAAGTATTCTAAAAATCAGGGAACTAAACTAAAATCGCGGCTTAAAAATTAAAATGAATAATACCTACTTATTCAACAACTTACAATCATAATTTACTTATCAGCTCATCCTTATACAAATTATATTGAATTACATTAATGTCCAATGATAATAAAATTGAAAAAAATAAATAATTTAAGTACATATAACAAAATAAATTTAATAAACTTAAATAAAAAAAAAACAAATTAATATGGAATAAACAACATTATTTTGACAACTTTTGTTTAAAATATGAGTGACTATCGCAAAACAAATCAAGATCCACATTTCGCTTACAAAGGTCGTATTATGCTCTACATATTCTTACAAGAGGCGAGTGGTGTCCGATGTATATCTATCCGTTAAACTAGTGTCCATAACACAAGCCTTACAGTGCTTACTTTGGGCTAGGCTAATTGGTAATTATAAGAAATATTATTATTACCTTGAGTATCATATGTCGTCATCTATGAAACCCTTATGACATGCGAAGGTTCGGTGATATTATTCTCTGCCAGACAATACACAGTTTAGGAACGATAAATAAGTAAGGGAGTAATTAAATATTATGGTAATATAAAAAATTGTGCGTGTCAGCTCTTAAAGTGCGAGTTTACTCCTTAAAAACAATTATCTTAAAATATATACAATAGGCAAAGGAAGTAAATAAATTCATATATTTATTCATATTTATTTGATATTTTTTTATTATTTATGATATTTTACATGTATACTGAATGAGAAGGAAGACAGAGAGGGTAAATGTGTATCTACTTGGGACTAAGGAGCGGGGAGCGCTATAAGATGTGCGAGTATGTTACGCAGAGGAAATGTGACCGTTCATTTTTTGTTAACGTTTGATTTTATTACCCATCTATTTTTCATACCATGCGCTATATATGAAACGATTGTTTAGGAGTCCTCCAAAAAAATATTGGTTGTCTGTAAAGTCAGTTTACGGACTATAATTTTACGTGATAGCGTCATAAGAAAACATTAATGAAGAATTGCATACTTTTTATGAATTGAATCGAATTATTATCATTACTTTGTATAATACAAAGGAGTTAATTGAAAAAAAAAATATTTTTGATAAATTAACATTAGGTTGTTGTAACAAACAATGGAAGCCACATTAACTTTTCACTTCATGAAGTGGAAGAGAGATAGATGCGCCACAAGTTGATCGTGCCTCTCTATCGCTTGTTCCGCGCTCTCGCTTGCACGCTCGGCTCAGGCGGAACGTTACACTTTTTCGTGCATGCAGCCGGTGTTCACCGCTTTATAAGACGTTATCACGTCAAAAATTTGACATTGTATTGAATTCATTATTGATTTTACATATATTGGATATATACAGATCTTAAACAATGTTCATAAATTGTTTTGGATGTATAAAAAAATTTTCTTAGTTAATTCGCATGTTATTAATTTCTTGGTTATTTGGTGTGTAACTAGTGGATATCTTCTTCGCTCATATTTTCATTTAAAAGACGTCCTGAAGGACTGATGGGCAAAAATGTTGGAATAATGTTATTTACATTTTTATAGTCACTTTTTTTATTTCACCTACCAACAACAACCAACAGTTACCTACATAGATACTGTGCGTAAAAAACGACATACTCCCAAAATTACATCGTAATGTACTTACATTACTTAGCCATAGATATGTGAAAAATTTCTGTTATAGAACTACAATGAGTTCCCTACACTCTTGCATTGAAATACCTCTGTTCCTGGGAATTTTGAGATCTTGTTAACTGAGCATAGATTTCATAGATTATTTCAATATATACCTCTGTAATTCGGACTTTGTGGCTCAATTATCCGTATAAGTGAGACAATTTATTAGGTTTAGATAAATTATGACATATTTGTTTATAATCAGCCTAATTTCCATGAGTGTAGAGTAAAGTGGGATCCTCTATAACTAAGACTACTATTATATGTTAACCTGCCTATTTGGTAAAATGGGGAAATGAAAAACCCTCCATAAGTTATAAATAATTATAGTTCCCTAGAGGTCCCAGTTATACAGGTTTTAATGTACATCCAAATCAATCAAATAATAAATCATAGTCAAATAATAAACATCAGATACCTTCCGTAGATCTCCAACCCATCTGTCAAGAGCGAGGATGATGGCAAAACCTACCCTTTCTTTCCAGTCTTTTGTCCAAAACTGGAGGCCTTTTAGCTGAGATGCGTTTTAATTCTATGGTTTTCTCAATAGAAAACGAGACGATAGACGATATTAGTCTAACGCCATCTAGTAATTGACATGAACAACAAATTGACGAAAGATAAACTTTCACGCGGAATTCAGTTACATACTGTAAAATTACACGATCTTAATTAAAGCAGATTAAGTAAGATTAAAAACAATGCAAAAAACAATCAAATCTCCGAACTCTCAAGTAGGAGCCCCCACCTGATGCCTCGGAGATGTGGTTGTTTTTTACAGGCCAATTTTAAATCTTATAGAACCGTGTCACTGTGAATGCAAAAAATAATATAAATTCAAATGTTTCGGTTTATAATATTTTACTCATAAAATGTTTATATTATATTACTATTTATTTGCTCTGTGATATTACTTAATGCTTTTTAAAACAGCATATAAATATTAGTGCTGCCATCTACCGATATCCTGCGCACTTCGTACGGTGATTCTGTAAGGAGCAGCTTGAATAGAAAATACACACAACCGCAAGACGAACTCTTGCCTAACAAAAAATCTTCTAAAGGTGCCACCAGATGGCGAATCATATTTTTAGGCGAAATACGGTTTTGACTACAATGAAAATATAGATCAAACTGTACTATGTACCGTGTACTTTAATGTACTATGTACTGTACTCAGCTTAACTGTATTTTTTAGACTATATATATATACCTATATTAAATCAATAATAAAATAATAAATTTTCATGTTCGCACGTGTTTGAAAATGCATAGAATGTGCTAAATTGGTGGTGACGTCACCTGCTAGTTTAGATATAGTAAATGTCAGTCTGTCATAGAGTCTTTTTATATATACGGTCTAAGTATCAAAATTTGTCATCAAGTAACCTGCATAAAGGTGTCTTTAGCGTTTTGCCAGGTTTTTATTAATTTAAACTTTAATGGTGGTTTTTATAAAAAACAGAGACATTTACAAGAAATTAAGGGAAACGGGAAATAATTAAAGGAATGCAGGAATAAAGGAATCCTGGATTAAAGTCCAGGCAGGTACAGATGCTTGTGTGATGAATACGACGATGTACCAGAGTAATAGATTTTACATATTTATGTAATGTGCACTCAAAGTCATTATGTATATCTCATATTTATAAAAACATAATTTTCTTTAATTCATCTAACTTCGGAAATTATTTTTAAGGCTTCTAATTAACAGACTAGAGAATCAAATTGTAGATGGTAATTTAATTAACTATTTACAAATTTATTTTATAAAATACAGCATAATCAAATGAATAAAGCCGATTAAAAGAGATGGGGTATTCTTTTGTAAATATACGATACTAACGAAACGAACCAAAACGTGTTTATTTTTTCCTCCAATATGCCGTCTGAGTGTTCCATACTTTACTTATATCTACTTATATATACTTCGTATAAAGACAGATGGTATCCAAAATCGTTAAATGTTTTTTACTTTAATTTAACATATCTTCTGCTTTTATAAAGGTCATACTTTAATAAATATCATGCATCGTTCATATGTAGGGTAGATGTGATTTTGTGCGACGGCTTTAAGCAACTACCCTCACAAGTTCTTACATTTAAGGTTTCTTTAAAATTTAGATTCATCAGACGCGACAACGTAACATTACATTTTATTGTAGTTTTTTGGTGCAACATTACAATAATAAGTATTTTGTGGTGGTAAATACACATTTTATCTCAGATTTAGCAATTGTTTTATTTTTTGACTAAATCTTTAATTTTTCTTAAGAATGAAGAGAGGATTACTCAATCTACATGCACATAGCTATGTAACATATATGTATGCCTATTCGTTACTCTAGTATCCATAACACAAGCATTATAGCGCTTACTTTGGGCAAGACTAATTGTTTAATATCTTAGTGAAAAATAATACAAATTATGTTCATATGAAATTTATTTTTATCACTAAGGCAATACATAATCAATAATAATGATCGATACAATCACCACATATAAGTGTATGCAAACATTAATAAACATAATCGACATTTTTTAAAAAAGCTAATATGAAAAAGTTTGTTAAAAAAGATAAACGATAGATCTTTGTGCATTAATATAGCTTTTGATCTAATAAAAGACAATATAAAAAAATAGGTCTCAATCGGGAATCGAAAAAGGAGATAAATGATATAATGTTAAATTTTCACGTTCATTCACAGTCAGGCTTCTAGTAATCCGTTTGTGTAAAAAAAAAGTGCTGTTCCACGTTCGGATACAAATTCGTGTGAATAGTGAGTTTACAAAAAACTAATATTAAGGGTAGATGCGCCTGCCAAATACATCTACCCGCAAAAAAATCAGTTCTTCCATAAGATGGCGAATACAACTACGCCGAAATCAGTCTCATTTTTTTTTAAAACATGTTTTATCAATACTATTGGGCCAAATGAACTGACATCTAAGTAATATATAATAATCAAACCATCTAGTATTGGAAATCCAAAGTATAAAGAACTTATAACTATTTAAATGAGATAGATGGTTTTCTAAATTTAACTTAAACACTAATGAGATAAAATTCAAAATGGCACCGCTTTAAGACAAAATTATAAGTCCACTATGATTTAAGTCAAAACTCTAACAAAGAAGTTTGGTTATAAAAATAGTTTCGAGAATATTCTCGATAATAACAATCCTTCAGTTGTTACTACTCTTATAGCTGTAGTTTTAGAAATATGGATTTGTAAAAAATTCAAATGTAAAACAAATTGACAAAGACTTTCGAAGTCCAAAAATTTACAATCAAAATTACTAACGCTCAAGGCGGACTTCGTTCGATTCTGTTCTATTATCATTTATTATTCAAATTAACAATCTTTAATCGTGTATCTTACTCAATACACTGCGCCAAAAGATAGGTATATTCGTAAAAAGTATTACAGAATTTAAATTAAGGGCTTAAAAAAATATTAAGAAAGAGCTTCAAAAACAAACTGACAAAAAAATACAGTTCATAGACTGCACACTTAAAACTATTAATAATCCTTCAAAACAAATAACGAAATTAATCCAAAACGTTATGTACAGTCGGTTACACGTCAATACTATCTGTATTCTTGATATTACAATAGGGATATGCATGATTTTCATTTGCTTTATACGTCACTATCATAATGGTAAAAAATATTTAACACCAAAAAAGTGATATAAAATATTTTTTTAAAAATAACTACCGAACCGGGCACTTTATACGTCCGCCATTCCATTGTTGTCATAGACTATATAGCATATTCTATACTATTATAGTCTATGACAACAAATAAGTAAAGAAGTTATTTCAGATATTTTTATCCATCTTACAATCACAAAAGAACAATCATATTAAATTTTGTGTTATCTAAATAGTAATAATACTATTTAGATAACACAATTATTATACAATAACATATTATTATAAAATAAATGCGTGTTTATGAAAAAAGAATTGAAATATTTATTTGAATAGCGTTTCCATATTATATACATTTGTGAATTCTTTAAGTCTATCGTTTTTCCCAAGGGTTAAATGCTGCAAGGTCGAAGAACACTACGCACTCAGTGATATTGACATTTATTGTCATAGATGTTTGTTTAGATCATATTCGCTTTGACTATACCCCAGGCAATATCGCACTTTTATAAAATTAAATTCTTGCAATGAAGGCAAAATTATGAAATAATTGTTTCTTAAAAACTATCTGACTTTTATTTCAAATACATGCATATTCCCTATTGTAATGAAATGACGTATACACGATTGTACTTTACTTATTATTATAACAGTAACGCGGTGAATATGTAATTATCATCATGTACTTTGCACTCTAAATAGTTTAATATTCAAGCAAGGTCGAGTTGGATATAGTAGGCAAAAGCAACTACAGTCTGTTCATCCTAACTTGTCCTATTTGGTAAACAATCTTGGCACTCCTTTTTGTTAAAAATGCAGCATTAAAAATCAACTGATATCTAGATTCAATAGGTTTAAATAAAGATTTATTGTAATAGATTATTGACTTTATTAATATTTTATTTTTAAATGGGCGATTTCGTTAATTTGCCACGTTGTACCAAGATTGTTAACCAAATAGGACAAGTTAAAATGAACAGACTTTATCTTACTAATTTTCCTATTCATCACTCATGGACATTTATCAAGTTAATTGGATAAATCCTCATCCGTCCCGTTGTAATTCCTTTCGCTCTTCATTCCCTATGGTAGGTCTAACAATTATTATTTATTTAACAATTATATATTTTCAAAGAATAAGTTTATTATCTAAATGCAACTTTAGATGTGCTATCAAAAATATGTATCCATTCTTATATCTTTTTTTTATGTTTTTGTTTGACCGAATCAAACATTCCGTTTTTTTTAATCAAAATATATTAGAAAAATCCATAATTAAATGCCGTTAACAATTAAGAGAAGCTTATATTATATTTTTACTATAATAATGTAAGTAAATATATACAAATTGTATATTCATCAAAAATTGTGGAAGATTTTCTTTATTAAAAATGTTCGTGGTATTAAAGGTAAATGCCTTAAGCGGTTACATTTAGGTATAATTTTAAAACGCATACTAATTACAAGGCATTATTTGATATTCATTCCTTGTGTTTGGCGGAAAAAAGCGCTTGCGAGCGCTTGTAAGCAAAATGACGGATTGTGTCAGGGCAACTGAAGTTAGCAAACGTGTCCTGGCCGAAAACTGTATAGTTTGTTTATCAGCGGTAAGCTGATAAGCGCTCGCAAGCGATTTTGTCTGCCAAACACAAGGGTTGCTGGTAAAGTTTGGATCAATATTTATATCCATTACCGATAATTAAGTTACATCAAATAATCAGCATGAGTTTTAAAATTAAACCACCATAAATGCTATTTGTATGCATTTTGAAAATACAAAATATGTTAATTTGTCTATGTTAAAGGCTCACTATTAGGACAGTACATTCTCAGCATTTTTATATGAAAAACGTTGCAATTCAGCAACATCTATAATTATCTTAATTACTAATAATGAATCATTCAGCGAAACAAAACCATGTAGTTTATCATGCAACATTAGGCTGGCTACATTAAATTAATGAATTCAAAAAAATAAATTTTCTTTTTCGGAGTCGACACCCCTAGCGAGGACGTCGGATACTTGACTTGCATGAATATTTGTAATTCAGTGTCGTATCCGCTAGAGCCGCTGGCACAAATATTCATACAAATATTCACACATACTGTGGTGTCAATAAGGTGCGCTGAACCATACAAATTGCTTGGACTCATTGAGTCACTAATAAGCTTATCTGGATAATAACACATGTTACATTTGATCATACTACTTTTACTTTCATCACCTAAGGATTAAATTTTTGTTATACGAAGCATATCCAGAAAGTAAGTGTACTGAATTTATGTAGGTTACAATTTTTTTTATTTAAACGAAAAGATTACATGGTTACCGTAATACATATGTAAGCTATTTTTCAATATAGTCGCCTTTCCTCTCAATGCAGGTGGTGAAGCGGGGTAACAACTTTTTGTTGCCTTCCTCGAAGTAGTTTCCCGCCAACCCCTTCGTCCACTTCTCCATCTACTCTTTTACCTCCTCGTCTGTTGAAACCTTTTTCCACCCATGTGCAGCTTCAGGGAGGTAAAGAGATAATAATCTGAAGGTGCTAGGTCAGGGGAATGCGCGGGGTGGTTCAGGACATCCCATTTATACGAGGCAAGCAGTTCCTTCGTGGCGTTGGCCGAGTGGCACTTGGCGGGAGATTGGATGGCGGGAGATTGGATTAACATTTTTCACGAAACGTGTTGTTGCGTCGACACTTCTCAACGTACTAACCTTGAACTGGTCTCGTTGCGGAGGGGAGTCAGGCTACACGTAAGTGTAGCCAACATGTCGAAAATAATGATTCATTCGGTCGTGAGAGACTTACTTTCTGGATACGCCTCGTATTTGCATATAGGGTTGAGTTGAACTTTTTAAGTTGTCTGTTGAGTTGATTTATTGAAGTGTTCAGTGACTGGGAGTACAATGAATTATATTTTAACAAGTGCTGTAGATGGCTGGTTGACGGCTTACGTCGTGCATTCTGTAGTAGTAGCTTCGGACGATGAGGTAGAAATACCCGTTCAATACTGGAAAAACAAAACAGTGAGTCAGTAAAATAAATTTAATTGCTAATCCGATAAAAACTTTAATTGTTGTTTATTATAAGTGTTCCGTACTTTCGTTATAATTCAGTTTATCATAGCACAAACAATACTACATCCATTCTTCCTTTTTTTTTTTCAATAATATCAGAGGCACAATCCCTTTGGCTCAAAGCCGTAACAAAGCCAGCCATCAGTGCTGCCATCTTGAACATTCTCACTTGAACTATACACTGCGATCGAACCGTTCCCCGCGGCGCGCAGCCCAATAAATTATATTTCTCATAAAACTAAATCTACAGTGCAATCAGTGCAAAAATCGTGAATTAGGCCAGGAGACCATCGTAAAACAATACAGCTGGATCAAGGACACGGAGGTACCTCCAAGAAGACGACCGGCAGATACCAAGGTGAGTGCCTCTGAGTTCAAATCCAAAATTAACTAAGAAACGGGTAAGGATATAACATAAACTAAATTCTCATACAATAAGTATTTTTTTTTATATCTTAAGCGTAAATTTCAATCAGTACAATCTTTATTTTTACTTCTATATGTACATTTTTTTTTCACAATTTTTTATTTGATTGTTATTTGTTTTGACTTACTGACATAAATTCTACGGATTGACCGATTTCGATAGAATTTGGTATGTGGTAAGAACATGCGATTGTGCAAATGATAGGCTATATATCATATCGGTAAAAGCCTTATAGTCATAACTTATATTATAAATACGAAAGTGAGTTTATTTCTTACACTTTAAACGCCCTGACTACTTTATCGATCATAATTAAACTTTGCATACTTTGGTAGAGAAAACTATGTAGGTTAGGTTAGGTTAGGTTAGGTTAGGTTAGGGATAGAAATATAACTTTGATCGGTAGTCTTGTTAGTTGGTCGATCGATTTTAGTGGAATAAGTGTCACATAAAAATAAGATTTGATTCCATTTCTAACACTTTTATACAGATAACATAAAAAACCTTATAGATACACCATAAATTGAAGTTTAGTCTTGTAGTCAGTTGGAATCTTGAAAAAACTCAATAACTGAGATTTGAGATTGTAAATTTTTTACAGATGTTTACAAATATGAAAAATAATCACGAGCTTTTAGACCACACGACTGAAGAAAAACTTCTTTAGTTCCATGTCCTCTTAACTACCGTTCGCCTCACCCGATTACACTTTTCGTAACGCTCTCGTCACGCATTCACCAGCTTACTCCCCAAGTCAAGCGTAAAGAAGTATTACTTCAAAAATACAGTAGGTATTACAAAATTAGATGACGTAAGTATTGTACAATAGTGAGCGCATTGAACTGAATACTGACTTCGCGGTATGTGTGGTGTATACAGATTATAGTGTAACGAGGCGCCATAGCTATATTGGCGACTCGTTGCTGTCATTGCGCTCTTCTCTGGCCATTTTTCATATTTTCTTTTTTCTCTTGGTTTCGGTTTTTAAATTTACTGTCTGTCTCTTTTTATTTGTTTTGTTCTCGAAGTTCATTCTTACCAGAGTCAGCGCGTAGAGCGGTTGACTCACCGCTGACAATTATTTAAATATATTTATAGTGCTGATGAGTTATATATAATAAGCTCACACTAACTTTCTGTATAATTCACAAGATTCTGTATCACCAGTTCCTGATAATAACAGTTTATAAGTTTCTTTAAGGCACTATTGTAAGTAGCCCTACCTTTTATAATATGTTTTAGTGTTAAATGTGAAATTGTTTTTGTGGTCAGTGTAATTTACCTTTTTTATATAATTGTTTCAGTTGTGCCTTAATTCCATAATTATAAAAACATAAGTGACGACCCAGCCTTTTATTATTTCCTGGCCTCACCCCGTCACACTGGCGCCTCAACGTGTATAGAACACCAGTCAATCACCAACCAGTCAACCAGTACCGGCGAACCGAAAGAAGAAGAAGATTTTGAAGATCGTTGTGTGTTGTGTGTGTTTTCTTTTTCCAGATTCTAAAAGGCTTAGTCGCCCCACACTATTTTATCGGCCATATTTGACAAGTAGCTTAATCATCTCATCTCATCCCAATCTTCGATCATATATTTCTGTAGATGCACTGTTGCCGCTGAAAAAGTGGCACCAATAAAAGAAGGCATAAATCAAAAATATGCCTTGTTTCGCTCTCATTCGCTCAGTGTCCGCGCGTGGCATGTGACATCAACAATGCCAAAGTGCGTAGTGAAAAATTGTAAAAATTACACTTTAAAGGTAAAAAAGAAGGATGGAGTGTCATATTTTCAGTAAGTATAATTTTATTTTAACTTATTGACGCATTTTTCTCATGGTTTAAGTCTAATTTCATTAATATTTTAATAAAATTTGTTTTTTGTCGACTTATATGACATGCCGGTTGCTAGGTAAATAATATTCGTCTATCCCTTTCACACTCGAGTAGGCCGCTCATAAGATAAAACAATATGAATTGCAAGTGCTTGCGAACAAAGTCAATAGGAAAAAGTTGGAGTCGTCGTTAATATTTTTTGTATTAAATTTTAATTAAAAGTTTGTTATTGTTTCAGTTTTCCGAAAGATGAAATTCAGAGAGAAAAGTGGAGGTGTATTATCGCCCTAGATAGAAAATAGGAATTTTATAAACCGAATGCATTTAATGTGGTTTGTTCAAACCATAACTTCAACTTTGATCATAAAGTAGCGCTGTTGAAAGCTGTAATTGAAAAGTATATTGACATACGACTTCATTATGCCGGGAAACTAAAAACTGCTGAAATAAGAAACAAATCAAAAAGACAATTGTACAATAAGTTAAATTTGTTCCAAGGCACCTAAATCTTGAAATATGTTATTTGAGATGTCTTTAAATCCATGAGCAATCTTTCAAATAAAGGCTTACTGTGTAGGATTGATCCAGGTATTTAATCGGGAAATATGAATTAAAACGAGGAGCTCCCGTAAAAGTGACCGTGTATATTCACTATGCAAAAAAGATAATAAAAAAGGTGGGTCGACAAATAACGCGAAAGGCTTCCTGTCGAAATTTTAAAGGCAATGTCCAGTGTAGGCGAATTTGCGTTAACATTCCCCCGGGCGTTGAAAGCACTGTCTTTCAACCACAATCTTCTGACCCGGAGAAAACAGGCAGCGGACAGATCTTGCTGAATGATCTGCGTAACAGACCACCAGAAGTCTTCACGTCTGCAACACGAACCACGCCGTCTGTCCCTGGATACGTAGCCACAATCCGACCCAATTTCCATTTAGTGGGGGGAGGTTATCCTCTTTCAGTAGGACCAAGGAGTTCAGTTTCAATGAACCTTTACAAGTTCGCCATTTCGCCCGAAGCTGAAGTTCTGAGATGTACTCTTTGCTCCATCTTTTCCAAAAATGTTGTCGGAGACATTCGATGCGTTGGAATCGGGTCAAAGAGTTCATAGGTGGATCTCCATACTCAGGTGTCGGCAGTGACGTCATGGGACGACCAATTAAGAAATGTCCGGGTGTGAGTGGCAATAAATCTTCCAGATTCGAGGATAAAGGCGTCAGTGGTCTGGAATTTAATATGGCTTCAACTTGAACCATCATGGTGTATAGTTCCTCGTACGTGAGATGACAATTTCCCAACACTCGGATTAAATGGTGTTTGGTTGATTTAACACCAGCTTCCGCAAGACCAGCAAAATGAGGAGAATAGGCTGGGATGAAATGGAAATTGATACCAACTTTAGCCATTTCTTCGGAAACCGCATCGCAACTCGATTTCAAAAACTTCGAGATATCATTGAACGCACCAACAAATGAGGTACCATTATCTGAGTAGATATTTTTCGGTTTTCCTCGACGAGAAATGAACCTATTTAACGCCATGATAAAGGTTTTACTTGTTAAGTCACCGACTAGTTCAAGATGAATACATTTGGTAGAAAAACAAACGAATATCGCAATGTAAACCTTGACAATTTTGCAACCGCGACCTTGTCGAACAGCTGATTGAATTGGACCTGCGTAGTCCAAGCCTATATTTTCAAACGGATGACTAGCAAGAAGGCGCTGCTGTGGTAAATCACCCATGATCGGACTAACAGTTTTACCTTTAAAACGGCAACAAAGTACACATTGCCGACAGCACATTCTAGCCAAATTGCGACCTCTTATAGGCCAATATTCTTCTCGAATGGACGCCAGCAGTAGCTGAGGTCCAGGATGAAACAATCTTTTATGCTCACAATCAAAAAGTAACTTAGAAAAATAATGATGAGATTGAATAAGTATCGGGTGTTTTTTGTTAAAAGGATAGTCTGAATGTTCTAACCTACCACGAATACGCATTATCTTATTCTCATCTAGGAAAACGTTAAATTTATTCAATTCACTTTTCTTTGGTAACTGTTTACCGTGAAGCAGTAACTTGTAGTCTGTAAAAGATTGGTTCTGAGAAATACGTATAATTAAATTTAAAGCCCTTTCCAATTCATTAACATTGAGAGGACCATATATAGGTTGTTTCTTACAAGCCGCAACAAATCGTAGGACATAGGCTACTGTTCGCTGAAGTCTTAACAGGTTTGAAAAACGTGTAAAATCAATCAATTCGTTAAATTTATCATCATTTAAGAAAACATGTAAGGTAACGTTTGATTTTAACTCAGGTAACAAATCATTAAAATTTACTAATTTTGAAGGCCAGAATGATATTTCGTTTGTTAAAAATCTTGGACCAGACCACCAGTCCTCTAAGGTAGGTAATAAACTAATATCTACTCCACGTGACAAATAATCAGCAGGATTTTGGTCAGTTGGAACATGTCTCCACTCACAGCCACTAGTCTTATCCAGTATCTCGGCAGCTCTGTTGCGAACGAAAGGCTGCAGTTTACTAGGTAGCATTTTGAGCCACCCCAAGACTATAGTGGAGTCTGTCCAAAAGAATGTGCGGCGCGGGCTAACTCGTATAGCAGCACGGACTTTCTCATAAAGACGAACCCCTGCAAGAGCACCGCACAGTTCGAGTCTGGGAATAGTCGTTGGCTTAAGCGGCGATACTCTACTTTTTGCCGACAATAAGCGGACTAAAACTTGACCTTGACTATTAGCGCTACGGACATAAATACAAGCGCCGTATGCGCGTTCAGATGCGTCAGTAAAGATATGAAATTCAAAGAACTCATACGAATCAATTAAAACACGACGCGGAATACAAATTTCATGTAATTGGGGCATATTTATCATCATATCGTTCCACAGCTTACTGATGTCCGGTGATAGTTATTCATCCCAAGAAAGCCTCTGTAACCATAATTTTTGAAGTAACATTTTCATAGAAACTACATAAGGGGCTAATAATCCGAGCGGATCAAAGACTTGTGAGACGATTGAAAGCATGTCACGTTTGGTGTTTTTAAAGTTAACTGGATGATTGTACGGAAAACAAAGGTAATCTGGCACCGGTTTCCAACCCAGGCCTAATGTTTTGGTTGACTCAAATCCACCAATGTTCAAGTCCAGTGAAGATTGGGGAACGTCAGAACCAATCACCAGTTGGTTTTCATTCGACTTCCACTTCCTTAGATACATCTGCGCTGAAGCGAGAGTTGAAGTGACTTTATGACGCAACGCTCTGACCTCATCAAGGTCGTCTCCTCCTGTCAACAGGTCATCGACATAAAAGTCGTGTAAAATGACCTCGGAGACCCTTTTATCAAGACACGCTGCATCTAAACCTAACTGCCGAAGACAACGAGTCGCTAGGTATGGCGCGCTAGCAGTACCGTACGTCACGGTATTAAGCTGATAAGCTTGAAGCGGGGATGATGGATTATCTCGCCAAATAATTTGCTGAAGAAATCTGTCATCAGGATGAACAACTATCTGCCGATACATTTTTTCAACATCAGCAGCAACTATATACTTATGTAGTCTAAATCGCAACAAAATCGATAAAAGATCGTCCTGTACCACAGGCCCGACCATCTGAATATTATTCTTTGATATTCCAGTACTAGTCAAACTGCTAGCATTGAACACTACTCTTAATTTAGTAGTGGTGCTGCTCTCGCGCAGAACACCATGATGTGGAATATAAAAGGCTTGACCATCAGCAACACTACATTTAGACATGTGACCTAAAGATTCATACTCTAACATAAACTCTTTGTACATTCTACTAAACTCAATTTTAGACTCAAATTTGCGTTCCAAGGAAGAAAAACAATGCTTCGCTCTTGACCAAGATTCACCCAAATGCTCGGTGGAACTCTTCAATGGTATCCTAACACAAAATTGACCGTTATCTAAGCGTGTTGTATTTTTTATAAAATGTTCCTCGCATTGTTTCTCCTCTGTGGAATACGGTGATGAAGAGCATACCTCTTCCAACTGCCAAAACTTAGTAAGTTGTTGATCAATATTAAAATTCAATTCATCATCGCAACCGTTACACACACTTCCAAAATAACAATTCACTACCTTAGACATGAAACATCGCCTTTGATTGGGCCGGACACCAACCAACCTAGTTTAGTCTCACAAAGTATTGGTTGACCTTCACCTAATTTTATTCGTTGCGGTTCCAATAAATCCCAGAAGATGTCAGCACCAAGGAGCATGTCTACCGGAGCTGGTGAATGAAAGTTGGGATCCGCAAGACAAATATGAGATGGGATATTTAATTTTAATAAATTAACTTGTGAGCCCGGAACCTTATCTGTAATGGAAGGCAGAACGAAACAATTGATATTAACATTAAAATTATTAATTAAAGATTTTATTGAAACAGAACACATTTTATTAATTGACGATGATGAATTGTTAATACCCAGAATTGAATAGTTGTTTATTTGCTCTGCTGATAAACCCAATTGACGATAAAGCCTTTCAGTCATGAGGCATGATGTACTACCACTGTCAAGCACAGCGCGAACAACATGTCGCTGACCGTTCGACCCCATGACCTTGACTAACGCGGTGGACAGCAACACATCGCCTCGTTTAGCGCTCAGCTGACTGCCTGCAAGCTGCAGCTGACTGAGTGGAGACATCATTATTACTCTTCGCATCGTTCATACTTATAGCGGTGTCAACCAAGTTTGACCTTGAGGGCTTAGGTGGATTTTCAACATGTAATAAAGTATTATGTTTGCGACGGCATACTTTACAACCAACCTTTTTGCAATTATTGGCATAATGTCCAGAGTTAAAGCAATTAAAACAAATTTTATATTTAGGTATCAACTGTAAACGCGCTTCATTACTTAATGATAAAAACTGAGGGCAATTACTAAACTTATGATCACCGTTACACTTAACGCAATTCTTAGATTTATATGAAGTACTATTGTTTAGTGTAGTAATATCATTATGATGGGTTTTGCTAAAATCTTGTGCTATCATTGTCTTAACATGCTTAAATTGTTTACCAGAGTGTTTAGTAGTCGCAGATGTCGCCAATTCCAACGTTTCTAATATCTCAGCACGGTTTTTAATAAAGGAAGTAAACAAAGTAAATGTAATTTTGGAATCCTTAGACTGGCAACCTTTATACTCTTCCCATTCTCGATAAGTCTTATTGTCCAGCTTATGGGTGATAATATAAATAAGTAAAGTATCCCAATAAGAAACTGGTTCTCCGAGAGATTCAAGGGCACGTAAATTTCTATTAATTAGGTCTAGTAGACCTTTTAAATTAGCAGATGATTCCCTTTGAACCGTGTCAATTTGAAACAACGATGAAACGTGATGTTGTATGAGCAGGTGTTTATTATCAAACCGTTCGCATAACAGGTTCCAAGCAACTGAATAATTGGCAGCAGAAAACTGAATGGAGTTTATTACCACAGCAGCAGAACCCTCTAAAGACGATCTCAAATAATGAAATTTATTTATTTCATTCATGTCGGCATTAGAATGTATTAGACTAACAAATGTGTCGTGAAACTCTAACCAATTTGTGTATGAACCATTAAATTTTGGCAACTGAATAGTCGGTAACTTAACAAAGTTATGATTGCCAGAACGCGAACTAACCTCATCGGAATTTTTAGCGCTGTCTTTGATGTTATAATCAAGTATTTTTTGAGCTTGAGATAAGGTTTTGTAGTAAAGAGATTCAAACTCCCCACGTTCCAACATTTGACTTTCCAAATTATCAGTACTTGATTCCAATAATGATTGTACCTCATCATATTGGTCATACAATGCCTCGAGTCTTACAAACCGTAATTGCAACTCGCTTACCTCTGTAGGGCTCAAAGAAGGCTGCAAAGTATTTAAATAATTTAAAAATACTGTGACTTTTCCCTTGACAGTCGCACGTTTTCTGATTAATTCCTTATCCTCTGGCATTGCGAAAGCCGATATTATCAACCTGGAATTGATACAAAGAACAATTTAAATAGGTTTCAATTACAAAACAAAATTAAATTAACGTAGCGAATGAAAATGTATCTATTTTTAAACTTAAATTATGACAAGATTAATTAAGTAATAATTTGCTGTAAAGCATACGTTTTACTATAATTTGTAACCAAACTTTAATTATTTAATTAGAACAATAATATTGGATAATTTTTATTACAATATTTTATTGTCAATCTGTGCAAAATGTGATTACCTAACTGTCTCAGCGTATATTTTATAAAATGTACATTGCAAAGCAAAAATAATGTAGCACTAACTTTTGATTACTACTCTTTGACAATGCAAAATTATAATTAAATTGAATAATGACTACTGATCAGTTTATATTTGTTCATAGTGAAACAAATTATAACCACTCACAAATGAAAGTAAATGACAATAGGTTATAAATGTACTAACCTGGTAAATTATACGGCTAACTTACACATTACACACTAAATATACCTGTAAAGAGTGTTGGGTGGACAAACTTAACAATAAATAAGTCTTCTTGAAGTAATTACGTAGACCCAGCCCATAGAAAATTCCAGTACCACACCCGGACACGTTGAAGATGATATTTATCCACCAATTCTCTTAAAATCCATGAATAAATTTGCTGGTTGAAGTAAAAATTCTTGAAAACTCTTCATCCGGCTCGAAGGACCATGTGTAGGATTGATCCAGGTATTTAATCGGGAATTATGAATTAAAACGAGGAGCTCCCGTAAAAGTGACCGTGTATATTCACTATGCAAAAAAAGATAATAAAAAAGGTGGGTCGACAAATAACGCGAAAGGCTTCCTGTCGAAATTTTAAAGGCAATGTCCAGTGTAGGCGAATTTGCGTTAACACTTACGATTCAAAAGATTTTCACATTTCATGGCACACACACACACACAAACACAAGCACGCACTCGCACTTACTAACTGAGCGTATAGCCTTGTTTTTCTCAAAATACTACATCATAAAAAGTATCCTATTTCTTAAGTCTAGCTGTGCACTAAATTTCATCAAAAACCATTTATTACTTTTTGCGTGTAAAAGTAATAATAAAGAAAATTGTATTAAGTTCCTTTTTTTACCTCCATCCAGGTATCGTATTTAAAATTTAAAAAAAGTAAGCAACTCATTTCTGTCTATGATCCAAGTGACTGCGATAAGACGAGGACGCAAAATGCAATGTCACATAGAATGTAACTCCTATTATTGTTTATACGATTAAGTACTTTATTGTCATACATTAAGCTTAGTTTTTTAATACACTTGTGTTTGGATATGTGCTGTTTTAATTCTGCTTTTTTTGAGAGTCATACAATTTTACGTCTGTAAATCCACAAGGTATTATGTATTGAACCTAAAATGGATTTATTTCTATAGTAACGTTTATCAATTAAGATCTAAATTAGATTAAACCGTACGATATTTTAAGATGTTTTTTGCTATACTTCAAGTGGTATACATCTACCTAAGGACGTATTGATGCGGGGACAATATTTTGTTTAGTTTTGCATGGAACTGTGCATCTACAGAAATATATGATCGAAGATCCCAATCCTCATTTTATTTAATTTATAGTAGTTGACAATACAACTACACCACTACACAAAACACTTACAGAACACTTTACCCAACATTTACTACATCTTACAGACAAGAAACTATACCGACACAAAATTGTTGCTGATTCTGAGCGTCAATATATCACTCAGATCAGTGCAATTAACACTTACGGGCAGTGCTGAGAGGGAGTACCTCTAGTGTATCCCACATACAAGTCTTAGGCTTGGCTAGGCACTTTCCTGGGGGCAATCCGTGCCGACTATCCAGAGGTTCATACCAGTCTAAACTTGAACACTACACCTACCTAACACTAGTTTTATTAAATTTATTTTAAATCATAACTAGTTTTTAAATAGCTAGGAAAATTAAACACCTCTTGTTTTGAAACACAATAATTTATTTTTAATAACACTATGAATCATCACTTTTAAATAAACCTGAGCTTGCTTATGAACTTAGTCTCCGCTCAATTGAATTTCCATCTGTCGCAACCGCTGAGGAATTACGACAATTACTAAATCCAATAATAGACTCACATTGTTCATTTTTTTCCAGTCCTTACTCCATTGAACGTGATCTTGACGAAATCATTTAGATTAGATTCTTCTTATGGTTTCTTCATGATTCATTTATCAAACCGTTTAAATAGATTAGAGGTTACCACAGAAACATAAATGACACTTTTGTAAAACTTCAAACAAAATTTTTATCCATGACATCCTGTCAATCAAATTATCACTCAACCTCTTCTGTCCAACAGTTACCTAACTATGAACTTCTTGCACAAAAATTTACTCAAAATAACTCTTTAGACCTGAAAAGATTTTCTTTTAAACCGGACTTATTATAACTTTTATTAATTATTAATTTTATTTTATTTATTTTAATTATTAATTTTATTTTATCAATTTTAATTATTAATTTTATATTAATTATTACTTTTTGTCCCAACTAGAATTCTCTATCGTTATTACTTTTCCAAAAGTAATTATTCTTTTATATTACTTTTATACATACTACTATTTACAACTCATTCATTCACTCATTCTATAACAACACATATTAATTACTATACATTAACTGTCTTCATAGAAGACATACTTAATTATACAGTCTTCACAGAAGACCTATCTAATTTTACAGTCTCCATAGAAGGCATTTTTAATTTTTCAGTCTTCATGGAAGACATATTTAATTTCTCAGCCGAGACTAGAACCTCTAAGTCTATTGGAATAGTCTTGAGGGAAATTTTTCTTCCAGCGGGTTGTGACTGGCTAAATAAGCCTACACTAATTTTTATTTTTCATCCAGCGGGTTGTGACTGGTTAGATAAGCCTGTAACGAGGCGCCATAGCTATATTGGCGACTCGTTGCTTTAATTGCGCTCTTCTCTGGCCATTTCTCATATTTTCTTTTTTTTGGTTTCCTATTTTAAATTTACTGTCCGTCTCTTTTTATTTGTTTTGTTCTCGA
Source organism: Calamotropha paludella (assembly GCA_927399485.1). NCBI lineage: Eukaryota > Metazoa > Arthropoda > Insecta > Lepidoptera > Crambidae > Calamotropha > Calamotropha paludella. Next base: position 23,003,783 of record OV656817.1, on the reverse strand, counting down.
AGTTCATTCTTACCAGAGTCAGCGCGTAGAGCGGTTGACTCACCGATAACAATTATTTAAATATATTTATAGTGCTGAGCAGTTATAATAAGCTCACAAGTATAATAAGCTCATAAGCATAATTCACAAGTTTTCCTGTATCTGTATTCTGTACCTGTTCCTGTTATATAAGTCTATAAGTTTCTTTAAGGCCCTATTTTGTGCCTTAATTCCATAAATATTAAAAACATAAGTGACCTTGAGTGCTTTTATTTCTCCGGCTGCACCCCGTCACAAGCCTATACTGATTTTTATTTTTCATCCAGCGGGTTGTGACTGGTTAAATAAGCCTACACTCATTTTTATTTTTATCCAGCGGGTTGTGACTGGTTAGATAAGCCTATACTAATTTTTATTTTTCATCTAGCGGGTTGTGACTGGTTAAATAAGCCTACACTCATTTTTATTTTTCATCCAGCGGGTTGTGACTGGTTAAGCAAGCCTACACTGTTTTATTTTTTCATCCAGCGGGTTGTGACTGGTTAAATAAGCCTACACTTATTTTTATTTTTCATCCAGCGGGTTGTGACTGGTTAAATAAGCCTACACTAATTTTTATTTTTCATCTAGCGGGTTGTGACTGGTTAAGCAAGCCTACACTGTTTTATTTTTTCATCCAGCGGGTTGTGACTGGTTAAATAAGCCTTCACTAATTTAGGGAGCCAACTGGCTCCCTAAATTATCCAAAATTTATTGAACTACTCAACTGAGTAGTTCAATAAATTTTGGATACTCTACCGCGTGGAGTCTGGTTATCTTGTTAAATCAACCATGACCGTTGACTGAAGTATGTTCTGGAAGTATGAAAGTGATGCATGTAATGAAGCTGGTCTCCTTATTCCTTTTCATTTTACAATTCTCACCTCATCCATTTTTATTAAAGATATTTGTTTTTATATAAAAATGGTTACTTATTTTTACAAAGTTTTATGAAAAAAAATTATACCCAGGATTTTTTCTTCCAGGGGGGAGCGGGTATTGTAACGAGGCGCCATAGCTATATTGGCGACTCGTTGCTGTCATTGCGCTCTTCTCTGGCCATTTGTCATATTTTCTTTTTTCTCTTGGTTTCCGTTTTTAAATTTACTGTCTGTCTCTTTTTATTTGTTTTGTTCTCGAAGTTCATTCTTACCAGAGTCAGCGCGTAGAGCGGTTGACTCACCGCTGACAATTATTTAAATATATTTATAGTGCTGATGAGTTATAATAAGCTCACACTAACTTTCTGTATAATTCACAAGATTCTGTATCACCAGTTCCTGATAATAACAGTTTATAAGTTTCTTTAAGGCACTATTGTAAGTAGCCCTACCTTTTATAATATGTTTTAGTGTTAAATGTGAAATTGTTTTTGTGTTCAGTGTAATTTACCTTTTTTTATATAATTGTTTCGGTTGTGCCTTAATTCCATAATTATAAAAACATAAGTGACGACCCAGCCTTTTATTATTTCCTGGCCTCACCCCGTCCCAATAGTATACAGATATATTACATTCTAAAACAACACTTAAAAATATTTTTAAATTTACTTCCCATTAAACATTATTCTATTTCAAACATACTATTTTGGATAAAATATAAAAATCGCCCGTAAAAAATAACCACGCCTCCACGCGTAAAAATTTACAAACGCATTTCAACATCTACTATGAGCTAGTATCATGCCACCAATGTTGAAAGCTCCGCCGAAACATCGAAAGTAATATTTTTACAAATATTAAACATTCGACTAAGATAGAACCAGCCACCACCATCCTTAAGATATAAAATGCGCATGTAAAAAAGCATTGTGAATGCTAAAATTAAAACTAAATACAAAACTTTTTGGAGTTAAGACAATATAGTTCCAAGTTATCTTCTGTTAAAGGTAGGCTAGCCAGATGCCTCGTATTTTTCAGCTACAAGTTTATAGGAGCCCTTAATTGGTTTTATTAAGTACGGGATAACCAAAGTAACCGTATTTTAATCAATTGTAGTACAAAATGGAGAATGTTTTAAAACATAATTATTTGCCATAAAATAATGCTTTTTAATTGTCTCCCGTGTTTTTATGTTGGCAACACTTAAATCATGCAGTGGCAAGTGGCAACCCTTGTCGATGGTATGATACTTACGAATGGTGAGAAGTGTTGTAGACACTTCGCCAGCATTGATCCGCGTGTTGGCGAAACTGGCGAAGAACGTGACTATGGAGATCACCAGGAATATGACGAGGAACACCATGAACGCTTTCACGTAAGCTCTCCTATCCTGTAAGAGGAATTACGTCATTGATTAAACAAGACAAATGGTTACATCGTTATTGCTTGTTGATCTGTAAAGCCTGAAGAATTCATGATTTCCGGACAACTTGCTATATTTTTTACGGTTGCGTACTCCTCCGTACCAAAAACGGGACCCTTATAGAATCACTTCGTCGTCCGTCTGTCAAGGACCTTTTTCCCAGGAACGCGTGAAGGTATCAAGTTGAAATTAATATGAAATACTAAAAACACGGTCCCTTGGTGGTGTAAAAAAAAGTGCGTGCGTACAAAGTACACATGTCAGAAGTGAAACTTCTTTGTTGCATTGATAAAAAGACTCCAGTCTCTGCACCCCTCCTACAGGATGAGCGTGAGCTGTATGTATGCATGTAACAAGACTCAAGTATGTACCTACGGGAAACCATTACATTGTACGATGAATAATTATTAGTTTAATAATGGATAAAAACTAGGATAGATATACAGGCAGTCCTCGTACTTACGGCACGTTAGGTTCTCGAAATACGCGACGTAAATCGAAACGACGTAAGTCGAGACATATTTTTTCATATGTTTACACGTAAAACTCGAGGGCTAGGATCCACACAGACTCAAAATTAAAAAAAAAATATTTATAACAAAGGAAATACACACTTTATTATCAGAAGTAAGTTCTTAAAATAATTAGATGTGTACCTACTTATGAAATTTCTAGTTATTTTTGGTATTTGTGTGTTATTAATTTTAACACATATTACGTCTTGATTGTCCGTTGTCCCTGAACTAACTAAACAAAATCAGCAGCATGTGCGACAGTGGGTCCAAACAGCAATTTGTGTGACTTAGGGTCCAAAGTTAATGCAGATGTATAGAGCTCATTGACCTTAATAATTGTTGAAATGGACGCTTTTTTCTAATCCTTGTAGTTAGGACGAAAAATAATAGTTTGTTATTATTCGTATGGAGCGGAACAAATAAAATTACATTCTTACCTAGCCATAGCAGATGTTCCTTTGAAACTTTTTCTCCATATAGCTTGTGTAGTCTACTATCGAGTAATGCTATGAACTGACGCAGTTAGTTGCAGTTCTGTCATAATTAGCCAATGTAGTGGGTCGAAAATGCAATTTGTGTGAGTTAGAGACCTATTTCTCTTTCTACATTTTTGCTAATGCAAACAGATAGAGCTCATTAATCTAGATAATAGTTGCCCAATACACTTTTTTCTATTTTTTATGGTTTGGACAAAAAAAATTGTTTGTTCTTTTTTGTGAAATGAAATTATATTCCTCTAAAGCCCTTACTTTCCCCGCTTTGAAACTTTATTTTACTTATACTTAGTATAGTAAGCTACCGAATGATGCTATAAACATTTGCGTCTTTTTGCGACTTTTAGAGAAAAATGGATCGGAAGTATGAAAAATAATCCTTAGTAATCTTTTTACTTCAGTAATATATTTTATGTCAAATTTAACTACTACATTTACACCTCGAAAACCTTTTGAAGATCTGGGCTATAAACAAAAAAAAAGACGTGTCGTAACTTTAAATAAGTCTATGTCATTATCCCCGGGAGAACTGAATACTGTTACTGTTGCGAGTTTGAGTAGCTGCGGGAAAGAAGATGTTGGAAAAATTATGAACCATTTATTAAATCACCCAGAAGATCTAAAAAAAATTAAGGAGTGTTTAAGCTCAAGTAAAAGAAAATATACTGAATATTCACCTGACAAAGCACTGGCTTTAATAGTTTCACTGAAATTAAGTAAATGGCAGTATATCAATTTAGGAGAGTCAGCAAGTGAAAGTGGGTCCCATTTATACCCCTCATATTACAAAATCAAACAAGTGAAGTCAAAATGTTATCCAGCAAAAGAAGATGTCATTATTAAAGAAGACGGAGCAACTATTAAACTGCAAGCTTTACTCAACTTGACGGTCACAAGACTTTTGGATGTAATAGCTTTAGACTTGGATTCGTCAACAGATTTATTGCTTTTTAGCAAGTGGGGATTTGATGGAGCTTCAGGTCAAAGCAAGTACAAACAAAAGTCTGAAACAGAATTGGACGATTCTAGTGTTATCATGGCTAGTTTAGTTCCAATAAGACTACAACAACGTGATGGAACAATTGTTTGGGAAAACGATCGACCCTCATCAACGTTTTTCTGCCGACCAATTATGTTCAAATTTAAAAAGGTAACCAAGTCAACAGTAGCAGCCATAAAAGTTGCAGTTCTGCCAGAATGAGCCAATGTAGTGGGTCAAAAATGCAATATGGGTGAGTTAGAGACCTATTTCTCTTTTTACATTTTTGCTAATGCAAACAGATAGAGCTCATTAATCTAGATAATAGTTGCCCAATACACTTTTTTCTAATTTTAATAGTTTGGACAAAAAAAAATAGTTTGTTCTTTTTTGTGAAATGAAATTATATTCCTCTAAAGCCCTTACTTTCCCCGCTTTGAAACTTTATTTTACTTATACTTAGTATAGTAAGCTACCGAATGATGCTATAAACATTTGAGACTTTTTGCGACTTTTAGAGAGAAATGGATCGGAAGTATGAAAAATAATCCTTAGTAATCTTTTTACTTCAGTAAGATATTTTGTGTCAAATTTAACTGTGCTTTCGGGTTTAAAACCATGTATAGTAAATAATTTGATGTCGAAAACATGCAATAAAATGTTATGTTTTGATGCTATGAATATATGCATAAAGTTACAAATCTTGTAGGAAAATTGATCGGAGAATTATTTAAAAACAAATTTGAATCAAAAACGTATTTATTCAATCTAGCATGCACAACCATTCCTATCTCAGAACAATAACTAAAGCTATAGAAGCCGTGTGTTACAATATTGCCGTATTGCCTAAAATAACAACACAATACGTTAGTTCGTACTATTTTGTCTTATACAGTTGTAAATGTGTAAGAAAGAAATAAGTATACTGATTTTGTTTCGTAATTTATAAGGTTGTCACTAGTTTCCCTTACGTCAGTTATGTAACGGCATCGATATAACTATCGATAAAAATAAAAACATTAAAACCTTTTTTTATGCTGTTGGTATGTCAATGATACTAGAACGGACGGTAATGTATCATAATAAACACGTGTAGAATCTGCAATATGAACATTTTATAATGCAGTATTCATGGGTAGAATTTTGGACCCGAACCAATTTATTTATTAGATTTGCTGTCTTCAGTATCTAGAGAAACCAGGTATTTACAGTTAAAAAATTGCACCTTGTATAGGTATATCATATTAGGCTACGTGTTTCTATTATAAGTTAGACCTCTAGCAGTACATTGGTGAACACTGCATTCAACATTATATTTTATAGGTATAGATTAAAAAAGAAGAAAAATTTTAAAAGAATATTAATCGATTATTTAAATTAAATTAACCAACTATTATTTTATGCATATTTAGTTATTATTTTCATATTTTTATATACTACTCTGTCAAGAAAGTACCGGGAAAAGTTGAATAATATACAAAATGTTTGTTATTCATCCAAATTTATTTTATCACCTTCAAAGTATGCTTCTTCAGAAACGATACACTTACGCCAACTTTCTTACTCTTTTTTTAATATTCCAATTTGGTTTTTATAATCTGCTACAATTTTCTGTAAATTAGATATCAGTTCAGAGATATCGGAATCAGTATTTGTTTCAACTGTGGTCATAGATTTGGGGCGTTTAGTTGGTGGTTCATAATTCCTTCTGAATCCGATAGTGGTTTCTGAAACACAAAAATATTATTGTAAATAAACTATCATTATTATTTGGAATACACGGTACCAAAATGTTAATTAAAAATCTGAATATTTATTGGTAGGATCGAGAAAATTATATGACAAAGCAAGACTAAGATAATGTTTGGAATAAAAAAGGAGCAATTTCATGTTCTGTAAATGTAATGTGGGTATAGCATTTGCTTTCAGTCACCGAAATTTAATGTTTTTATGTGGCTCACATGACTGTAGTCTAAAATGTTTCGAACAAATGTGACTGTGCGCTTTCGGTGTCCGATTGATCCTTGATATACAGTGTATCCATTCATTTAAATAGTTTCATCTTTAGGAAATCTAAAGCAAAAAGTAAAAACCAAAAATGTTGACATCGATAACAAAAAACACATCACTATCATATACAAAACAGAAAGCATGAAAATAAGACAATTTAAACCAAAACTCATGGAGAAATCTATTTGAAATAATAATTTACTAAAATTTTCTGAAAATACCGTTGTTATATTGTCAAAAATATGAGAATTTTGAAACAAAACTCACCTATGAAATGATAACACCTCATCCGTATTTACTTTCCGTGATATATTAGACTTGCAGTCTGGAACAACACAAGCCATTCTGGACGTGGACTCCAAAATGTCTAAAGCGTCTGTATGCACACTTTCCTGTTGTTTTATCATCAAATTCCTTGTAAAATAATGTAATTTCACGCTAGCCGCTAACAAAGCTGTTCGGCCACTATAATACGACCGCATTGAATTTGGTCTTACTTCAGAAACATCGTTCATCAAACACGTATTTTTAATTTGGTAGTATTAAATTACAACCAAATTACAACCATTTGACATTTGTACTTTGAGGGTTTGTGACAATGCCGAGAAAATAAAACCTTGCAATTGTTGTCTATTTCGCTCTTACCCATGTATGTTAGATTACTTTAAGTGAATACGAGAGCTGTTATACAGTTTTTATTTAAGCACGGCTTCTATAGCTTTAGTTATTGTTCTGAGATTCCTATAGTTAAACACAATGCCATTGGTTCGTAAAGTTGAAATTTTGGAATAAAATAATAAGAACATAGTAATAGAAATATAAATAATTAAAATACACAAATATACTTAAAACGAATTATATAAATGCTTCTAACTTTTTAATGAGATCGTGAAATTGCGTCATAAGAGTATATCAAATATGAATAGATTACAGACCTGATAGATGCCGACCAGAAACACAACAGTGAGAGCGAACAAGAAGATCATCACTATGCTGAGGATTACGGCGGTGACCGTGACGGCTGTGGTGACAGCTGCAATTGCATGCGGATCATGCGGTTTGTTATTGAGTAGTACTTTGAGATCATCATCGGTCAGGGCCGCGCTTGACCCAACAGCTAGCATTACAGCCATCACAAGACCGATAATCGCTTCGATCTAAAAAACCAAATTAAAACATATTTGTTGACTTTGTTGTAATCAACGATGTAATGAAACAAAACACTACTATTTTTGTGATAGCAGAATAATGATAATACATGATAGCAAGATAATGCATGGTGAAGATGTATAATATTCTAAATGTTATTTCTGTTAAAGCTGAAGAGTTTCTTGCGCCCATTCTTCTTGGCAGTCAAAAAACGTCCTGAATAGAGTGGTAGGACAAAAATGTTGAACGATTCAAAACAACTTATTTTAAATACATTTGCATAAAGTTAAGTTCCTTTTTTATATTATATATTATTTATCTTGCTTTATTTTTTGTAAACAATATTAATAATGCTTCATATATGTCTTCTTCATATATAAAAAGTCACTGTCGCACTGTTTGACCACGATGAACTCCGAAACTACTTAACCCGATTTTTATTCCGACTTAAAAAATATGATAGCTTTCCATTGAAATTATTCAGTAAGTTATGTCTATACATTTATTTTTTTGGACAAATTTTATGATAAAAATATTAGTTTTTTTTAACTCCCTTATAGAAATTCTACTATATTTTTTAAATTTTGTCTATCTGTCTGTGTACTGTATGACTGTATGTCCTTCTATAAGTCAAGACCGAGTTCATCGATTTCTATAATATTTGGTACATGATAAGAAAATGTCATTGCGGAAATTATAACTTATAATGAAAAATCATTCGTAACTAACTAATCGTTGAAAACCTTGAAGTCCTAATCAACAATACGAAAGTATGTTTGATACACTTTCATAATTTAACTACTTAAACGATCATCATGATAGGAGGAGGGTTGATAAGACGCATTTTTCACCGATTTCGCACTCAAAAAAAAAGTGTCTCGTTCTGGTAATTTTTAAATGGATTTGTATAGTTAGATATATATTTATTTATTTAGAGACATTTACGAAATAATTAATATTAAGTCTAAGAAATTATTCCTCAAACAGTGTTTCTTCTTTTTTACACATTTTTGTAGATTTTTCAACATTTAAGTTATTATTTCTTAAACATGCGCTCCATGTACCATATTCATTTTGACGCAGCATGATACTGCTCTTTATAACTTATATATTTTTATTAAAATAAATTATATCAATCTTTCTGATATTATTTTCGATTGTTGATTATTATCCATATTTATAACATTGAACTCATAGAATAACAACTTACTTTCATCTTGCTTAATCTTACATTTACAAAGCTAATTATAATTGATTATTGTGCTAAAACAAATGACAGAAATATTCGTCTCTACTATATTAAAGAAGGACTTTGTGGGTTTGTTACCATATATAGTAACGATAAGCCGAAGAATAACAGTTTTTATAATCAATTAACGTTACCATAGCAACGCGTGGCCGGGTTATACCAGCAACGCGTGGCGGGGTTAGCTAGTTTAAATAAATGCTTAAACCTACATAAATATTAGTTTTATTTATTCAATTATTACCCGATTTTTTATTTAAACTAGTTCCTTTACAAATTTGTTACGTTATATGCTATTAAATAAAATTGGTATCACATCAAGTTGCCGATGGCCGAAAATTGCCTCTTCTCAACCCTCCTACTTTGCATACACTGTACCAGGGATACTATAGCCTAGCCTAGCCCAAAGTAAACATCGTAAGGCTTGTGTTATGGATACCAGGGTAACGGATAGACATACATATAGAATAACTTAGGTACAAATGCTTGTTTCATCATACAAACATCTACCCCTGCCGGGATTCGAACCCAGGATCGTCGGGGCGAAAAACAGGATCGCTATCGTTGCACCAAACAAAATCCAGAAAAGTTGAGTCCACGTTTTATTTTATTTTTAATTAAAAAAAATATAACTCGAGAGCTTTAAATTCATGAACAATATTATACATATAACATTACCAAATTTATGTAGCCTATAATGAGACAACCGGTCTTCAGCTCTATGCAGCCGCAGCACTGATCCATAAGATACCTCGTCATTGTTTATCTGAAACAATAAAAATGCAAATTGATTTATAATTTTAGTGGAAGTTTATAATCATATACACACAATCGTAGATGTAGTTGCGCTAATTGGTGGAGATGTCATTTGTAAATACTATTTGAATAGGTTGTTTATCGTCAGTGCTATGTAATGCACGAGTATTTGGTATTATATATCGTTAGTGTACAACGGAAAGAGGACGGGTCCAAGATAAATTTTCACAGTCCCTGTGTGACTCCGGACTCGATTGTTTGATCGTCTGAGCAATGAGGCTTGACGCAAACCGCCTAATATCTATTTTTAAGTAAGATTATATACATCGCAGAAGGCTGCAATGCACACCAGCCCTCCAAAGCTTCTCTAAAAATTTAATCTATAAGTTTAATTTTGTCGAAAGCTAAGAACAAATCAGTGTACATAGGGATAAGATATCGAAACCTAAAGTATCGATACCTTTTAAGTAGCGGCATCACAACCAAAGTATCTATTGAGTAAAAGTATCGTAAATAAAGTATCGGTATAAGTATCGGTTGATGTATTAAGATGGGTCACAAGCATTGAATCTGTCTCTGTCTCACTAAATGTAATAAACTCGAATGAATATTTTTTTATTAAAATGTTGACATTACCAAGTGGAACCTAGGGTTAAACTTAAATATTCAACACTTCATCAGTACGGAGCTTTGCTCGACGATCGAACAAATCACAGACGAAACTCTAACAGTGGGAAGATTTATAATAAAACACTCAAAATGGCTATTGCTGATATCAGTTTAGACGCGTTCATAAACTAGCCTCTGTGGCTGCGTTGCGTTCAGTTATAGAATATAGTCGCTTGGTTGAATTGATTCGACACTTTAATGCTTTCTTATTTGGGCCACATAAATAATAATAATAATAATTAAAAACATTTATTTTCTCTACAATTGGGTACATGAAAACTTAAGCTATGTACAATTAAATTGACACTACTAAAACCCGAAGATTGTGAGGAACTGGAGTCTGAAATAGTTTTCCAAAGAGAAACATGCAACTACAGGTCACCAGGCCCCCACCCGCAGATGGATCTATCTGTTTCATGGGCAGTTAGTTGTTACTAATGATATTTAATTTTAAGTAATCATTAAAAATCATAAAAAAAAAATATTTTATATATAGTTGCTTTTTTTATCAGAACAGTTTCTTAGATCTTTGGTAAGCCATTTATTTTTTATTTATTTTTTTGGAAATAAGGAAAACATAGAAAAACAATTAAATCTTTATAAAAACGATTGAAAGAGTTTTCAGTGCTAGTCTTCTTAAGAACACAATTTAATGACAGCGGTGACAGACAATTGTTTTTTTATCTTTTTATTGGACATTTTTGTTCTTTTTACAAACCTGAAATAAGTATTTGAGTGACGGTTTTGTTTTGTTTGTAATCGAAAAGGAAATGCTTTGTCCAGTTCCATGATCAGATAAAGTTAATAAGTGAATACTGGGCTTAATATTTACAATAAGTATATCTTTTTTGTCGGTTTATTAATGTGAGACGTCAAATTATAGTTGAATAGCAACCCTAATAACTGTTGAGATATTATTATGTTTCACAATATCCCCACTTAATATGCTTATTTTACTTTAATCGCTTCATAAAAAACAATTCATCGTCAAAGAAGGGAGTTCTTAAATTACATACAATAATAACATTCTAAGAATTAACTTGTACTGTCCTATATTTAAAATGGTACTGCACTGAATTCGTGAAATCATTGGGACATGTATATTTCAAATGTTTTTTTAAGTAAAATGCAGATTTCACCCCTAATTTCTTTATCTCCATAATATTAAGAAAAAGGGTATATTTGCTAAAGTGCAGATTGCCCTTATATACCCGTTTTATGAAACCTTAACACAGAAATACGTCTTTTAATTGCTTGTTTTTAAAAAAAATACTTTTTCAAGTTCAAACCAACTTCATTATTTTGATGATAAAGCATAATGATTTTGTAATCATTATTAAATTCGATAAAGATCATTACGTCATTATTAGAGTCATAAAGATCATTATAAGTAATGTCCTTGATTAAATCTAAAATGTCATTAAATATAGTACGTAAGCCGATTTTATTTAAACAAGGTGCTTCCATGAAATATGTAAGTACTCTAAAATTAAAAGAGTCTAAAAGATATGCATAATGATAAGTAATTGTATCGCTATGCAAATAAAGTTCAATTTCAGTTCATTGTTCAAATGACAACACGTACAGGGTGGAGGTATAACATGACGGATGCTGGCGTCAGATGAAGCGTAGCATTCCAGGAACAAATCTTTGTTCTCTAACAATCATTTTTTGTTTATCGTTTATGCAAATTTTGGCAGGCACAAGGCACAATTACAGACAATAAAAACTTAATAAATAAACTAAAAATTATATAATGTTGCATGTCTGCGCCCAATTACAATTACGTACATAATTTTACAAATGAACCATTTAAACTACGTAAAAATTAAAGAAGAACAATTAATTGGTAGGTAATAAACACAAAATAGGCATATAACGATGAATATTTACAATTTTGGACAGGACTCTAATTTAAATAATGAATTTTTAAAAGATGATCTTTAAACATAATGTCAACATCTGAACAAATATTGTAAAACATACACATTCTATGTATTGGATTGTTCTTGGTCTGATCAAGGACATTTGGACATTTGGACAAACTGTGATTTACGCACTGACCTAGTAGAAATCTTAAACTTCAGTTACTATAGTAAACCGCCCGCCGTCGGATTGTCAATTGGCAATCCGATGAAGCGTGCACAAGTCACTCATCCACCTACGCTTTTCAAGGGTCCTTTAAGCCATATCGAAAAAATTTAAGCCATCTTGAAAAGAAATCGATTTTAAGAATTTGCTGACAATGTACGTCAAGAAACAATGCTTTCTTCCGTAGCTAAAGCCTCAGGAGGTTGATTTTGATTTCAAAATGATCTATTTAAGAATCGTTTATTTACTATTACCTGTCCCGGTGTCTGTGATGAAATCTTGTAAGTTAAATTCGACCCACTTCTCGGTGTCCGATTGAGCTGAAATTATGCATATTGCGTGATAATGCAACATTATGATGACATGGAGCTGATCTGTTGCTGGAGCTGGAAGATGGCCATAGGAACTCCGCAATAAAACGGCACAACCCCATCGAGTTTGGGTTTTTTAACTTTTTAGGTTGTTTAATTAAAAAGTAATAATAAAAGCATTTTTTTTTAAAGTTTTTTAAACTTTTATCTTGTTGAAATAGCTCGTACAAAAACATTATTTTAAATACACTCGAGAGCAATGAATCCGGGTCACTTAAAGAATGTTAAAAATCTCGGAAACTAAAAATGATAGGTTAATGCAATAAATTGTATTTAATAGACAATGTAATACTCCTTAAATGAAAGTAAAAAAAATATGAGTCACCATACATTTTATTAACACAAAATTACATAAAGAAAAAAACTGCTGATCTCTCCTTAAAACAAAAATAGGAAACATGAAATGTTTGAACTTTATTACGATTTTCTTGAATTTTAATATTTCGTATTGCCTCCTCGTGCTTCCATTACTGCGTTTACGCGGTTTGGCATGCTGTACACCAAGTTCCTTATACGATTTTGGGGAATATTCTCCCATTCCTCTGTGAGAGCAATTTTGAGCTCACGAAGCGTGATTGGGGGAGGGTTTCGTTGTTTTACGCATCTGCCTAGCTCGTCCCAAGCATGCTCGATCGGGTTGATATCCGGGCTGCGCGCTGGCCACTCCATACGAGTAATGTTCATCTCTTGAAGGTAGTCATTCACAATCCTACCTGTATGAGGTCGGGCATTGTCATGCATAAATATAGCATCCTCACCTAAATTGACCATAAATGGACCAACGTGATCATTGAGGATTTCTTCCACATATCTTACGCTAGTTAAAGAGCCGTTTTCTATGATCACCAGCTCTGTGCGACTTTCAGAAGAAATTCCGGCCCACACAAGTACAGACCCACCACCGTAGGCTACTTTTTCTTCGATGCATGCTTGCTTGAATCTTTATCCTGGTCTTCGATACACTCTGTGTCTTCCATCGTGCTTGTAGAGCATAAATTTTGATTCGTCGGAGAACATAACTTTTGACCAATCTTCAATACTCCAATTTACGTGGCTCTGGGCATATCTTAGTCTTGAAATACGATGCCCACGCTCCAGTTTAGGGCCGTTTGCAGGTCTAAGGGGTTTTAAGTTAGATTCAGCAAGCCGACGTCTTACTGTCCATGCACTTGGGCTACTTCCTCCGAGGCGTCGAAACTGATTGGTGAGTTCAGTTCCTGTGAGAAAGCGATTTCGAAGCATGGTGTTCACCAAGTATCGGTCTTCTCGTGCTGTGGTACACCTGGTTCTGCCCGTTCCTGGTCTGCGTAGGTTAGAACCAGTTTCTTCGTAACGTCGGAGAACTCTTTGTACTGTTGACAGCGACACACCGACAGTCCTGGCTGTATCGCGCTGACTCCGGCCGGTTTCCAGCATTGTAAGTATTCTGGTGCATTCTTCAGGCGTAAGCGACATAATTTCAGCTTGAATAATGAATATAGAGCACTATCAACATGGTTTATGTACCCACATAAATGACAGATTACAAACAAAAGCAAAACCAAATGCTGTAATTTCGTAGTTCCATCTTCGAAAGTGGCCCTTGTTCAAATTTGATTTTTTTATGATATAACTTTACAATAACTAAGAAGTTTTAATACCTTCATTTAAGGAGTATTACATTGTCTATTTAATACAATTTATTGCATTAACCTAGCATTTTTAGTTTCCGAGATTTTTAGGATTCTTTAAGTGACCCGGATTCATTGCTCTCGAGTGTATTAAATATATCAAAAAATATTTTTTGGTTCAGCGACATTTTATTTATAGCTCACGAACGGCAGAATGTAAGAGTCTAGAATATATAAGATTATCTGAAATAATAAAAAGTATGGCTGACTTTAACACGAGTCTTGTTTACATTGGAACCAGGTGTTTCATGTCGAGTAATTATTTATTATTGCCGACATTATGTGGACTATTTCGCCGAAGTTACAACTCTCAGATTCAAAACAACACGATGTTATTAAAAAACGAACTTAAAAAAATAAAAAATTAACTTCAATATAACAATTAAGTTATTAACGTTATTGTAAAATAAGCGTGGGGTTCTTCATAACTATTGTTGTATTATTTTTATGAATTTATTAAACAAGATACCCTATTTTTTTATTTCGAAATGAAGAATACGTGTAAAGAGAATGTAGTACAAAGTTTAGTTACATCTACTATACTACTAGCGTGATTTTATTCATAATTCGTGTCATTTATTATAATTTTTCAGTTCTTCGTATTTCGAAATTTTTCTTCGAAATATCTCTGATGATTATTTTTTTTTGCCTTTTTTATTTATTGTATTGTCATCGGTCTCTGATAAGTGTGCAAAATTTCGAATGAATCTGATGTTGATTTTATTTTTTTTATCATTCACAATGTCATATTTCTATAAGATATAAGAGATATTATAGCTGGTTCCATCTTAATCGATTGTTTAATATTTGTAAAAATATTACTTTCGATGTTGAAGGTAGTTAGCGTTCAAAATTGGTGGAACGATACTAGCTCATAGTAGAAGTTGAAATAAGTTTGTAAATTTAGACATGTTTGCCAGCGTCTCGGTAGCTCAGAGGTCAGAGCATTCGCCCGGATAGCGAAAAATCTTGGGTTCGAATCCTACCTCGGCTCGGAGGCGTGGTCGTTTTTTACTTGGGTAGTTTATATCTTATTTAAATAAATAAATAAATATTTCCTACATTCACACCAATTAACCTAGCCCAAAGTAAGCACTTTTAAGGCTTGTGTTATGGATACTAGGGTGACGGATAGACATACATATATCATACATAAATAAGTAATATTCATAGAAATATATAAAAACATCCATGACTCAGGTACAAATGCTCGTATTCATCATATTAACATCTGCCCCTTCCGGGATTCGAACCCAGGACCGTCGGTGCGAAAGACAGGATCGCTACCGCTGCACCAAACGGTCGTCGAACATTTGACATTTTGAAGTAGGTAAGAATCACGTTAAAAGATTCCGCTACAAACAAACATACAGGTGAAGTTAATAAAAATAAATTATTTATAATTTATCTAAATCTATACATCACGAGACAATTTTTTTTTAAGTTTCCCATGAAATTAGACAGTGTTTCTACTGTTTCGCCATAAGATCGGGATTTTTTGTGAGCTATGCTATTTGACACGATGGGGCATAGCGAAGAAATGAGGTGACCCAAAAAACATCATTTAACTAGAGAAATGTGTGCTTATTGTAAGTGATAGTTCGTTTACAGGCAACGCCCCTTATGGTGTATCCACACGATACAGATTTAAGTAGATTTAAAGCTGTGAAACTTAGCAGGTACAGATAAAAAGTCAGAGGTCTGTATGAAAGTTGAAAAAATGTGATGTCACACACACACATATATATATATGTGTGTGAACATATACATATATTACACTAGCGGCCCGTCCCGGCTTCGCACGGGTGGACAAAATTCTTTAAATTTTTTATAGAATTCAATATAGCCTATGACACTCAGCAATAATGTGCCTTCCTATTGGTGAAAGAATTTTTAAAATCGGTTCAGTAGATCCCGAGATTACCCCTTACAATTTAACAAATATACAAACACACAAACTTTACTTCTTTTTAATATTAGTATAGATTACCGATAATAAGCTTTTAAAACCCTATTTTTTATAAAGTAAGTTCTGTATCCTTACTTCCGGTCTAGTTGGCAGTCATTTCCTCTTCTACGGTCTATAGAATGAACGTTGACGGATCGTTCCGGTCGCCATCTTGTTGGTCATTCGAAAAAGTCATGAATTAAGGTGTGAAGTATTAACGAATATGGTGATACAATAATTTGTTGTTATGTAAAATTGTTTTTTCTTCTGAGCGTTTCAGAAAACAAAAATAACACAAGTCAACAAAATTTGACAAAGTTTCTTACCCAGACACCTGAGTATATTTTCCCGAAGGATTTTGGTGTGCTGAATCCAAATCCGGTCGCAGAATTGCTCTATCACGTCAGGTTTATGAGATCTGAATCTAATCTAAACTAAACTAATGACAGTGTAGGTAGTATGAAGAAAAAATGAACTTCATAATACGATATATCAGCAAAAAGAAATAAAAGAATTTGTAAACAAACTCAACGCCATTTGAAAGTTCAAGACTTGTACTTTAAGATTACCCCTGTAGTTTCTTAGGTATACTAAAAACTAAAGGATCACATAACCTCAAAAATGGGCGAAAACGGCGTTTTTTGCACTTTTAGGTTAGAATATCTCAAAAACCTGACGTGATAGAGCAATTCTGCTACGGGATTTGGGTTCAGCACACCAAAATCCTTCGGAAAAGTATACTCACGTCTCTGGGTAAAATCTTTGTTGACCTGTGTAATTCAATCCTAAATTTCGGTAGTCCGTTTATGTAAAAACAACAGTTTCGCGATCTGTTATTGTAAACATCGTATGCCGTGACCAGTTTCAAGTGAATAATGACTTAATGACCTTATCATTCTTTTAAACTCGTTTTATTGCGTAATATATGCACCCGTATGCACAGACAGGTAATATATTCCCAAGGTATAGTTCCCGGCATTTTAGTTGAACATGATTTTGAAATCACGTGACATGCGCAGTAGTGAATAATGCACCTAAACTTGCTACCGCGCATGTCACGTGATTTCAAAATCAGGTTCAACTTAAATGCCGGGGATTATATGTTCCATTTTTAAAAACTGGTAACCTTGGGAGTAATTTATTCGGTTTGTATTAATCGTTTCGAAAGACAATTACAGACCAAAAACTGTTATTTGTTTATGGTCCATTTTTAACAACTGGTAACCTTCGGAGTATTTTATTAGGTTAGTATTGTCGTTTCGAAAGACAATTACAGACCAAAAATATTTATTTGTTTACCTGTAAGGTTACAAGCGTCTATCACATAATCTACTTATATATGTTTCTTCTAAAATAACTTAAAAAAATTGTAGCAAAAAGTATCTACATCGTTTTTACCAAACAAATGGAAAAAAATCACACGAAATATAATCGTTTGTATACTTTTTAATTTCTGCCGTCCAAAATCATGTTTTAGGATATAAGCGAAAAATATTTTAAAATGATATGTTTTTGCAAGAACTATTTAATAAACTACAATTAATAGAAATACGGTTTCTAGACGTATCGAAAGACTGACAATGACATTATGCTAGCATTAAAAAAACTTAAAAAAATATATTGTGAATAATTTCAATTAAAAATATAATAATAATGATTTATTTCCAGTAACAATTAAAAATTAAGTAAATATTGAATTTGTACAAAATAAGGGTAAAAATTTGTTTACTGGCTTAATGGGCCAAATTTTATAACTTTTAGCAAAGCCAGGGTTTCAAGTTTTTAACAAGCTTAGTTTTTGCCAGTATTAATGTATCCGATTCTTGAGTAACACTAAATACTATCATTCAATAATTCAAAGCATGTTTTTTAATCTATAACAGAACCATTGTACAAATTCTGTTTTGTTATTTCTCATTTAAACTGTCGAGTAAGTTATAAAGCAGGTAATTGTTTTAATCATCAGAATGCTGCGATAACAAAACGCTTTTACATGTTGTAATCGTTAGGAGAATCGTTAAGATAACAGTATAGTCGAATTGATGAAATAAATGAGTTACAATATCACCACGGCAAAGTAGCGCGCGCAATGTCTATGCGACGAGTTTGTGTAAGGTCTCTCTCTCTCGCCTCTGACGTTTACGCAGTCGTATTTGTTGTAATAATTTAATTCTTTAAAATAAAACCCATTGCTAAAAGTTCAAACTATCGTTTAATTCCATCACGAATACTAGTAAGTTAATTGTTAAAACAAGGAGATTGTAGAAATTCTACGAATTTTAAATTTAATTAAACCATCTTACCGGTTTAATGGCGCACTGTGCAGTGTACGTATTTTTTTTTTTAAATAACCTACTCACGTCCTTTTAGAATTCCAGTCAGTGTAAGTTGTCAACTACGTAAACGTCACTATCGCGTTTGAGTTAAATTTGCAAAACCAGACCATATTTAAAGAAATAAAGTAAAAGTAAATATTTCTTACACTCACACCAATTAGCCTAGCCAAAAGTTAACACTGTAAGGCTTGTGTTTTAGATACTAGGGTAACGGATAGACATACATATATGATACATAGATATCTAATATTCATAGAAATATGTATATATAAACGCCCATGACTCAGGTACAAATGCTCGTATTCATCATACAAACATCTGCCCCTTCCGGGATTCGAACTCCTAACCGTCGGTGCTAAAAGGCAGGATCGCTACCGTTGCACCAAACGGTCGTCCAAATTCCTATTTCCTTAGTATTAAAGTCTATCAATTATTAACTTAAACCCAAGCGTAACTTTGGTACATCTAAAAACTTACACTAAGACCTCGAGCACAGTAAGGCGGTTAACACACTGCACCGCGCCCCGTCGCGTAGAGCGTGGCCGCAGATTTTATTGTTGTATGCAAGTATCTCAATTAATATAGAAAACACGCCTATGACAACACACTGCCGACGCGGGAACGCGCTCCCGCGCAGATTCTGCGCGGGAGCGCGGGGCGTGAAGAAGTAGGGTCAACTTGTATTGGAAATCTGCGCGGTAAGCAGATTAACCGCTAAGTTAGGCAGATCTGCGCCTCCGCGCGGGGGCGCGTTTTCTGTCGCTACGCGCACCGCGGCGGGACGCATCTCTAGTGTGTGAACCGCCTAAAGAACAGTAAAATATCTTCATACAAACGTGCCGCTCTCGGTTTGAATGTGTGCGTGCGCGCCGCGCGCCGTGTCGGCACGCGATTTCACGCACACGCTAGCATAATATATGGGGGAATAAGGTAGCGGCAGTACCAGGGGGGGTCAACTTCCTTAGGAGCCAATGCAAACATATGGAACGATTTGCAAATAGAGATGGGTTTACGTGAAAGAAAGAGATAGAGCAATGTATCTGACAATAAGAATAATGACAAGACCACGGCCTCCATACAGCCAAATCCTTAGTTATAGTTTCTTCATAACGTTAGTCAAATGCTGCAGAATTAAGTCTGCCCGATAGGTGTTCAATATATGAGGCCTCATTGTAATCCACTTGCAATCCAAAGGCTCTTTTGAGTATGGCCTATTCGGAAAAAAATGTTACTTTTAACTTTTTGGCTGTATATGATCACCTCTTTGCTTTCCCTAAAATTAAAGGAATAAAAAAAAAGAAATAAAATAGCTACCTGTTTCTACCCAATTGTTATCATCATTGTTTTTCTTTAAATCCCTGACTTTGTATTGGCCTCTTACGCGAAATTGGCAGAATTGTGCGAAAAGCGCAACAGAGCTATTAATCCAAAAGAAGAAGTAGAACTTTTTTGCAATGGTTGCGAAAAAAAATGCTGTAAGTGCGGCATCACTTCTAAAGAAGATACTCCCTAAAACTTTCATAGATTTCCTCGCCCGTCAATGCATGGGTCACTCAAGTAAGTACCTATCTATACTACATAATTTTATGATACTGCCAAATCAACTCACCCCACCTCCCATTGAACAACAATGGGCTGTCGCTGGTGTGTTTGTGCGTGTAGTTTCAAACCCTATAGTTAGTGTTTAACTATAATTTGTCATAAAATTGAGATTCCCAGGTATACAGGTATTTTTGACATTACTGGCAATCACAAAAATTGGGTTGAATAAAAATATGATGCATAATACTTGTTTTGTTTTAGGGCTAAAGTATGGGCCACATCCTGTTTTCTTAATCAAGATTGGTCCACTGAAGAATCATTGTCAAGGCTATATGCACAGCATAAGGTGCTCTGCAGCAAGCATTTCGATGCAACATCATATACCAGCGGCAATATGAAAAGTTTGCATAAATTTGCTATACCAACTGGAGCTGAAAATATACTGTCCCAGTTACCAGAGGAACAATTAAAAGCAAACCACCAAGTAGAAGTAACACGGGTAAGATTTTGAATCATTCCTTAAATCCCTAATACAGGATAGCACAATCATTTTTGTACTGGAGTTGTTATTAGTTAGTTGATTTAATTCATAAGTTTGGATTCTTTTCAGAGTCCTTACCTCAAGAAGCTATTGGCACAGGAATTATAGCTTCCAACATGGACAAGCTCTTTGGTGCTGTCAATGAAAATACAGCAGATAGAAAAAGAGGGAACCATTTCTTACAAATTTATCCGAAAATAGTTTGCATTTGAAGATTTTAAAAAAAATGAAATTGTTTTTTAATGAAATGTAATGTATGCCTAAAACGTTTCTGCAGATTAAAGAACTTAGAGTTTGTTGAGGAAGCCTCCAAAAAAACTCTCATGAACAAAATTAATTTATTAAAACACGTGTAAATTTTAAAATCTTGTTTTATTTCTTTTTTCAATATTGCAGTTTTTGTTTTGCAGCTAATTTTGACTGTACCTAGCTTGGTATGTACCCCTATATGTAGTTTTTATTTCGCAACCAATTTTATGTAAAATTGGTTGCGAAATAGAAACTACATTAATTTTTGTACCTAACCAAGAAATTAAATAGTATTTAAAATTCGCGCCCTATTTTAGTTCTGGTGGAACAAACTGGAGCGCTAGTGAGCTTCCATGTTTGCAATTTTTTTGTATGAAGTTGACGTTCTTGGACCTAGATGTATTCTATGGGCAGTACGGGCTGTGCCGCGCGACTGTGAGCATGCGCGTACGTCACATGACCGCTCGCGATCGTCAACTCTCGCCGGCCACTTACCATAATATTAATTATTACGAGTATCATGACTTCAAAAAGGGGAAAAATATATTGTAGTGTTTTCGGGTGCCTCAATAACGATTTCGCAAACAAATATTAGATCATAATATGCTTTTTATTACATAAATTTAGATCAAGTGCTGCTTGTTCGAAAATATTAACTAAAAGTAAAAGTCACAACCCTGGGGATCAACGCAAGAGTAGGCTAATAACTCGGCGGGCGGCCTTAGATAACCTACTGTTCTGTACTGTGCCTCGAGTCAAGAGAATGTAGAAAAACTATTTTTCTTTACAATTTTTCGATTACAGTGGAAAAAGCTAACTTTGTCAACGTCCCGTTAAAAAATTAACTTTTTTCGATTACTTATGATGCCAATAAAAATATATGTATAACAATATTTTTTCATTAGACAACCAACAAGACCATTACTTATAAGAAGCTTATACATCATTATTATAAAACACAATTCAAGGTGACACCTTAATTAAAGGCTGCCTCGACATGGACAAAAATGTTTCGCGAGCTAACTAGTTCAAAAAAGAGACCATAAAACTACTGATTAACAAATTGAAAACATCGTGCACAAAGTGTCCTGAACCGATCCATGGCTGCTCAGCTATGATGCAGTCATCTGGGGATCCAGCTAAACTCACTAATGCAACTGGCATGGTCTCACATCATACTTACGACTTAAGTGATACAGCCTTAGGAAAAAAACAACGGGTTGCACTCCGGGAGTGCCGGTGGAAGTGAAAATATGAACATTAACGTTGTGCATTTTTGATATTTTGGAATGGTTAGGGAATAATTTCGCAGGAATTGCTTTAATTATGAGTATAAAAGTACTTTCATTAATGTGGTAAAATACAATATTCATTTATTGCGCTATCGTACACAAACATGACAACAAACACACACGCCCACTCGCGCAAGTGCCCTGCGCCGTCTTACGAATTTCCGATCAGGTCACGTGGTCAGGCCACGTCCCAAAAAGTGCACAAGGCCGCTAAAGAACTTTTCGCTTCAAAAATAATAATTATAAAAACTCGAATTATATATATTTAATATCGATAAATTGTAACGTAAAATATTACCTTGCAGTTGTTTCTCACTGTATACTATCCATAAAACTTAAAGCGTCCGAGATTCAATTATAAAGTGTAGTTCGTTACGCAGCAACGTGTAAGGTCACGAGCAGTAAGACATCGTAGAACCAAATCACACTAAATAGGCCGAAAGCCCAGAGACAACAGTATAGAATTAATTGGAGGATCAGCTTCAATGGCGAAATGTCTGTTACGCCATAACTTCCCGAGTTCTTAACCGATGTTAATATTTTTTGTGTGGAATCGATTCAACAGGTTTAGGACCAGATTGTGACGAAGCCCGAATTTTGAAATTCGCAAAAAAAATTTTTTTTTGTATTACGCTCGGCTCCAATATATGGTGTTAGCGGAGCTTTATGCTTAGCGATTGCATCGCCTAGTTAATTTTAATTGGAAGCTCCCATGGATCAGCTTCAATGCCGCAATGTCTGTTACGCCATAACTTCCCGAGTTCTTAACCGATTTTAATATTTTTTGTGTGGAATTGAATCAACAGGCTTAGGACCAAATTGTGTCCGAATTTTGAAATTCGCAAAAATTCCCATCGAAAAAAATTTTTTTTTTCTTTTTTTTGGTATTACGCTCCGCTCCAATATTATGGTGCTAGCGTAGCTTTATGCTTAGCGACTGCATCGCCTAGTAATTGATGTAATGTGACATGGTTCTACGGTCGTCGTACAGTCGATCATCAGCAGGGTTAAAGAATATCTTCCTCAAAATACATAAGCGTTATTCGTAAATACTTAAAATGTTATTTAAGTATTGAATCAATTTGTGAATTAAATAAAAACATAATCCTGACGTTTCGACTCAAACCTACGAAAGTAAGATGGAGGTCGATCCGGTGTCCGAGTTTGTTTCGCCAGTTCTTCTCCGAAGTCTACCACCGATAATGTACAGGGAGTCAGTAACTAAATAAAATGCAAATAAAAACAATTTCGACTTGTATAAATTTAAACAGAAACGTGCACAATTCAAATATTATGCGGGTAGTAGAATATATATAAATAAATAAAATAAATATTTTCTACATTCACACCAATTAGCCTAGCCCAAAGTAAGCACTATAAGGCTGGTGTTATGGATTCTAGGGTAACGGATAGACATACATATATGATAAATAGATATGTAATATTGATAGAAATATATATAAACACCCATGACTCAGGTACAAATGCTCGTATTCATCATAAAAACATCTGCCCCTACCGGGATTCGAACCCAGGACCGTCGGTGCGAAAGGCAGGATTGCTACCGTTGCACCAAACGGTCGTCTAAGGTAAGACTATTGCCTTAGCCATCCTGTGATCACGGCTCCTATAAAAGAGTCTAAACGTCAAGACTATATACAATGTGTCCCGTCACCAGTATCCTTTAATGGTGTGAAATATGGCATTTTTATGACAAATTGCCCCTCAAATTTTGTTTTTCTCTTACGGCCGCCATTTTGTTTTCTTGGTAACCAAGACCTGGGCTCTCATACTAATTCGACCACCACTACTCATGTAAATGTCCTATCAACATAAAATAGGTGTCATTTGATAGCTAAACATGTATACAACATTTACACAGTCATCATGTTTCAATTGTCATGGAATAAAAAATAGAAAAAAATAATTAAAGAAAAACGAATAGATTCTTTTTGTGTATTTTTTAATTATTGGTTTTTTGAGAAAAACTAAATTTGAGGGGCAATTTGTCGATAAAAAATTCCATATTTCACACCATTGAAGGCTCCGACACTGGTG
This sequence comes from Calamotropha paludella, assembly GCA_927399485.1. Lineage (NCBI taxonomy): Eukaryota > Metazoa > Arthropoda > Insecta > Lepidoptera > Crambidae > Calamotropha > Calamotropha paludella. The sequence goes on along the minus strand of OV656817.1, from coordinate 22,979,545 downwards.
ACGGGACACATTGTACTTATATAAAATAGAAATAAATATCCGTTAACAGTTGTTTTATTTTAATGGTTATGTGCTCGTAAGTGTAGAAACTAAATTGGTGAATTGTTCGCAATTACAAGGAAGAATAAACCATTGTTGATTGCTACCGCAATAAATTTAGGCAATTCGTTTGCGATCTTAGCGGCTACATAGCCTTTGTGCATTCCTAACAATGGCCCGCCCGCCGTCGCATGACATCACTGATATATCTGGCGCGATTGTAGCGTAGCTGTAATAAAAACTAACAATATAATTCGTTGCTTGAATCGCTAATTGCCAGATTCCTATAAAAATAATTTAATTAGTAAAATGGGAAAATATTTTTAATTCATTATGAACATTCACAATGCGTGTATTGAACGAAGAACATAGAATGAAGGTCATTTGTCGTTACATAGCTACTACAGTCCAATATTTTATTCGGCCACGTTCCTTACGACACAGTTTATTTAAGTTTAATTTTGCATTTTATTCAGTTCTTATATATTATGTAATAGTTAACTATATATATTAACAAATCATGTTGACCCAACACTAGATTGAAACTCAAGTTTCCAAAAAATAATTTTCGTTTTTAATTTTATCAGCAGTCAACAGCAATATTCAACTCCTTAATAAAGAATGGAAAGCGATAGCGGAGAGCGTGCCCTTGAAACCAGTTTTTACCGGTTGAAATAAAAATCACGCTTCTTTTCACTGCTCACTGTGAGAATCTTATACATACGAAAAAAAATTACCACAGTAAAAGAGAAAGTCAGTAAGTTACACCATATACCGAATAAATATCAAACTGTGACTATGCTGTATCATGACATAACTGTAAAAGTAAATAATTAAGATTTTTTATATCTTTTATTTTTTGCATTTACCATGCCATATTTCTAAAAGTGATAAAAATTCGCAAAGAGCAACCACGTCACTGAGGTCTCCTACCTGACAGGCTATATTAACTAAGATTTTATTGCCTAATTTATCTTTATCATTGAAATCACCTAACCCTTACGATTAAAGTAATGTGTAATTATTTACCCTAATTGAATAAATTCACCTTTTCCTAACTACAACCATAAAATACACTGTACATTTTAGCTAGAATATAAACTTCACACTCAAATATGTACTAGGTCTGCAATACATGCTGCTGTTTGCAAATACTGAGCGAAGCAATTAGATTTTTGAAGGGTAATTATTCGTCGATGGTATGTCCAATTTCAAAACTTTTTTTTGCACATTAGCCACGACCACGATGTGAGTTTTGGCGCCAAATTTCATCAATATAGTATTAACGGTTTGGCTGTGATCAGCTTTTGAATTTTTCTTTCGGTGATTATTCCTCCATGCTATGTCCGATTTCAAAACTTTTTTTTGCACATTAGTCACAACCACGATGAGAGTTTTGGCGTCAAATTTCATCAATGTAGTATCAGCGGTTTGGCTATGATCAGCTTTTGAATTTTTCTGTCGGTGATTATTCCTCCATAGTAAAGTCTATATTTTTTTTATATAGCCTATGTCCGTCAGGTTATAATCATGTATGTTCATGCCAAAATTCGTTCGAATCGGTTGAACCGTTAAATAGCAGGAGGGAGACAAGCGAAATTTGTGGGTTGCCTAAAAGAGAGCCTTTCTCAATAAAGTCAAATTTGACCTTCTTCCCGTCAGCAGTAGAAAGAATTAAAACTGAAAATGTTTAACTTCCTCAATCTATTTTGCATTGAATCGATAACTGTTTACTTTTGGTAGTATTTTGATGTGACACTTGTTATACTATATGACCTCAAAGTCGCTGGATTCAGTAAATAATCTAAGTATATATAACGCTTTTTAAGAAATAATTTTGGAAAAATCTACCCCTAAGGAGGGGAAATGGGGAATGAATTGTTATACTAAACAGGACCCGTCAGAATAATTAAGAACACTAATTTGTTGTTTGTGTGTTTGTCTGTCCGCTCATTTTCCCGCTCTTTTTCCATTGTATCAATGAACGTTACCGTAGTAACGCGTAACCGGGTCAGCTAGTTTAAAATAAAGTTAGTAAATATTATATAATTTTGATAAAATTAAAGCTTTTTGTTAACTATAGAATTTTTCCGAGGTTTATCATGTAAACCATTTCTTAATAGAATTATATTTTAATACGCACAGGTCATTTTTTGCTCTCAAACGAATAATTAAACACGAACGTTAAAAATACTCTGGTAATGAGTTTCTGTGTATGATTTTGCTGTGGCTGTTTAGTGGCGGTCGATATTTTATTTTAGGATTTGTTGTCAGACGTCTGCATCTCAAGGTGAGCCTCTCCTTGCCTCGTTATGTTATATGTATATGTATACTAGGCGATGTAGTCGCTAAGCATAAAGCATCGCTTGCGCCATATATTTTTAATTTTTCAATGGGAAGTTTTTGTACATGACATTTTTATTTTAGTGAATTTCAAAATTTGGTCCTTCGTCACAATCTGGTCCTGAATATGTGGATTCGATTACACACAAAATTATTAAAATCGGTTAAGGAATCTGGAAGTTATGGCGTAACAGACAATCCAATTAACGTAATCGTTATACCACGTCTGCTATTTCGAATTTTGTTCACTTAAACCGGTCACGTAAGGTATATTACAAGACAATTATGATTTATGGAAATATCAGTTTTCCTTATCCAAAGATGCTAATTATCACCATACATTTACAGCTAGATTTTAAAACTAAACGTCAATGTTGGACGTGAGCCAGTATTAAACATTCAATAATTATTTTTTGATTTGGTTTACGTTTAAAATGAAACCTATCTTACGTCCTGAGTTGGAACAAATCCAGCTAAATGAAAAAAAAAACATCCCAATCCGTCGATTAGTTTCGGAGTTCATAGAGGTCAAGTTCATAGAGGTCAAACACGGTTACACGAATTTTTTATACATATCAGTTTAATTTATAACACCGCAACGCGTGGCCGGGTCAGCTAGTAAATTAATAAAAGGTTTTTATCAGTGCTTTATTTAATAACATCATAAATGCAACGACATTTTAAGTACGCTGCGGAATAGAAGTTTGAGCCGCTGTAGATTCTGGGGAGACATGTAGTCAACTGTTTTGTTTGTTAATGGCTAGCTGACCCGGTAACGCGTTGCTATGGTAACGCGTATACAATGGAAAAAGAGCGGACACACACACAAACAACAAATTTGAGTTCTCAGATTATAGATTACACACTTTATTTGTGATGATGTTGAATAGAACAGTTGTTAAGGTCGTGATGATAACTCTTTTGTTTTATATTTTCTATTGGTCGCCAACGATTTTCTGAACCAGTTTCTACGTCAAATATATTTCAAATGCTGACATGTCACTGAGTAACAAAGTATGATTCCAAACTAACAGGAAAAAAAATAAATTGATTGTAGTTGCAATTCATTTGAATTCTTAGTTTCTATATGATTTTTATCATGCACAAACTAAGAAATAATAAAATAATAATAATATTACACTGATAACCTTTGCATTGGTTAACAATATTTTCCTTATCGACGACGACGAACGAATAAACGAGAAAAAAAAGATAATTAGTTATATTCATCATATTTATTTTGCCTGATACTCTTACTGTCACTCGATAAACTAGTAATGTGTAGGTTAAAAATATCTTTCTATAAAAGTTTCTAATAAATAAATATTTCTTACATTTACACCAATTAGCCTAGTCCAAAGTAAGCACTGTAAGGCTTGTGTTATGGATACTAGGGTAACGGATAGACATACATATATGATCCATAAATATGTAATATTCATAGAAATATATATAAACACCCATGACTCAGGTACAAATGCTCGTATTCATCATACAAACATCTGCCCCTTCCGGGATTTGAACCCAGGACCGTCGGTGTGAAAGGCAGGATCGCTACCGTTGCACCAAACGGTCGTCAAATTCTCTAATCAATCAATCAATCAAAAAATCTAATGAGCTCCCTCATTATAATCACATATCATTAAATAATAAACAGAATTAAAGAAATAAATATTAGAAAACATCACATAAATTGTTCTGAACTCAAGTTAAGTAGCTGAAGCACTTGTGTTATGGAATTCAGAAACAACGACGGTACCACAACACCCAGACCCGAGACAATATAGACAAGTTCATTTTCCACATTAACCAGACGGGGTATCGAACCCAGGGCCACGGAGTAGCGTTACCATAAAAACCGATATAGTCACTCGATCACGAAGGTCGTCAAAAAGAAAGGAGAATAAGGAACATAAAAACAGGCATTTACGTCGGTATACATTTATCTAATTTAAAAAAAAATAATAAGAAGGAAAGATATGGTATCAAATCAGACGAAGACAAAGCAATAAAAGTAACTTGCAACTATAATAAAAAATAATACCAAATAATTGGAATCAATATGACTCCGAGTTCAAGGTTAGATCATATTAGCCTCTATTATGGTGATTGCCACGTCGCCCCTCACAGAACTTCGACGGAACTGAGGATACACCAATGATTAAGGAGTTTTTAGCGGGTAGTCTTTCATCGTTGGGAATCAAGTCCTAGCTAGGCAAATCATTCACCGGTAGGGGCTGATAAAACAAATTTCTCTTAGTAAAAAGGGTCATATTCGGTCCAGTTAGAATACCAGAGTTTAGATAAAATATGAAGATTTTTATTCAACGTGTATTTTCAAACGCCTTGGCTTCTTAAGACCTACGTCTGGAGACCTTGTACCGAGAAGAAGCCGCAGGAAATACGAGGGCTTTTTTTTCTAGGTTTTATTTTTTTACATTACAAAGTTTTAAAAACATTTCAGAAAACTTGTCTTGTACTACCAAGATAAATGAATAAATAATAATAAATTTTTAATGTTTAGTCAATAGATATCTCTCTCTATCTCTAGCGTGTACAACGGTATTGGTAAACAAATGCTTTGTATACATTTTTTATAATAAATATAAAAAATGTATACAAAGCATTTGTTTAAAGCATTCGTTATAATATACTTTATATAGGGTTAAGAATACGCCGGCGATAAAGCCTGCAAAGATTTAAGATGTTATTCCACTAACTTTATTAGGAACTAGCGGCCCGTCCCGGCTTCGCACGGGTGGACAAAATTCTTTAAATTTTTTCTAGCATTAAATATAGCCTACATATGTTACTCAGCGCGAATGTAGCTTTCCAATGGTGAAAAAATATTTGAAATCGACTTATTAGTTTTTGAGTTTATTCATTGCAAACATACAAAAATACAAATCTTTCCTCTTTATAATATTAGTGTAGATATAAGACAAAATGGTTGAGCCATCGTGTAGTCTCTAGTCCCTGTAAGTGGCAGCATTGCAGATATTTTTTCTCACTCGTTTACACTTGTTAACTCTCCATTACCCAGCGGGCAATGGAGAGAGCTACGCTTGGTTTTTCCCTACGCGACCAAATGAGAAATGAGGAGATCCGTAGGAGAACAAAAACCGCCGACATAGCTCAAAGAATTGCGAAGCTGAAGTGGTAATGGGCAGGACACATAGCAAGGAGAACTGATGGCCGTTGGGGCGGAAAGGTTCTCGAATGGCGACCACGTGCCGGACGACGCTCAGTGGGTAGGCCCGCTACGAGGTGGACCGACGATCTGGTCAAGGTCGCGGGAAAACGCTGGATGCGGGCAGCACAGGATCGATCGTTGTGGAGATCCTTGGGGGAGGCCTATGTCCAGCAGTAGGCGTCGTACGGCTGATATGATGATGATGATGAGGATGTTTACACTTGACGAGTTATGCGCATGCGTTGCGTCAGTAATAGTCGTGTTCGTTTCCTTTTTATGTGCGCTTGTGCGGAGTTTTGCACATGAATAAAATCAGTTGAACGCATGCGTTCTCATGACATTACCTGCCATTTTTAAATTTGATAATGACAGTTTTATTATTATCTTTAAAAAAGCTGTCATTATAAAATTTAAAAATGGTAGGTAATGACATGAGAACGCATGCGTTTAACTGATTTTATTCAATGCGCATGTGCAAAATCCCGCACATGCGCATAAAACAATGTAACGAACACGACTCATATCTCAAACATGACATCTCTCGGACATGCGCACAACGTTCAAAGTTTAAATGAGGGTTCTCTGCGTCGTTTTGGGTCGTCATCTTTTTCTAGACCCCTATAGTTCCCGGCATATAGCCCGGCCTGCGCAGTAGCAACTTTAGGTACATTATTCACTACAGCACATTTCACGTGATTTTAACCAATTTAACTTATATGCCGGGGACTATACAAGCAATATAGGAGTATTAGGTATATGAAAATAATACAATGCAAATTTCTCCTTTATGGCAATCCGAATAATAAATAGAATTCCGACCGATATAAGAAATTAACAACTCAATTCTTTTAAAGAAAACTTCCTAAATTTATCGTAGACGAGAGTTTTTACACGTAAATGAATTTCTGACAATGTAATACATAATTATTATTTTAAGTGTTGACATTGTGATATTGACTTTATTTTATGTGCTATAAGAATTCTTTAATCATAGAATATTCTAATTATTTTATTATTTCAATTTATATTGACTTAATTGAATTAATGAGCACTGTAATTATAATGATTTAACTGTAACTTAACTGTTTTGACACTTTTAATTCAGTTTGAGTGATACATTTAAATGATCAAATTAAATTTAATTAATCTATTAATACTATTTTTTCATGCTGATTACTCGGTAAAATATGTAGAGCTATCAACTTTTTATGTGACATGCATTTATGAACGGTGTTTCGAGCAATTATTAGCTTTGTATTAGCTTATTAGTAAATATCCCCTTATCGTGTCTTTGATTACACATTGCTTTCACTTGCGGAGAATCACCATTGCTCTTAATAACTTACAGACATTCTGTGATCAAGGTTACTGTAAATGAGTAAAACGTCAGGATTAAATATAATAAACATGAATAATTACGACGTGGATTCGGTAAATTAAAATGACCAGAGGCCCTACCAACATCTCTTATTGCGATTCGAGTTAAGCTGTTGAAGAGAGACGCCGCTATAGACCACGTATAGCACTGTTTCACTTTGACAATCAAACTTCAATCGCGCTAAAAGATGATGTTAGGCCCTCTGTAGGGAAGAAAGTGTAAGAATGTAGCTGTTAATTTATTTTTCCTGTTGTCTTAAAATAGTTAAATGATATTAGACAAAAGAACAGGAAAATTAGTGTAGGCGTTAACTACAAGGTAAAATTAAGCCAACGTCTTTATAAAGTAAACAGCTAACAGGGAAATGCTTGCTCTTTGCTTACGCTAGACTATGTAATAGGGTTTCTGCTCGAAGTTCTCTAGACTAGAATTCTCGAGAAATTGGTCTTCAGTCTAACTTATTTTGACATCAACATATTTTAACTTTATAAACCTACTTTTTTTCTATTTTAATACTAGCGGCTCGTCCCGGCTTCGCACGGTTGAAAAAATTCTTTAATTTTTTTTCTAGCATTAAATATAGCCTATGTTACTCAGCGTGAATGTAGCTTTCCAATGGTGAAAATAATTTTTGAAATCTGCTTAGTAGTTTTTGAGTTTGTTCATTGCAAACATACAAAAATACAAACGTACAAAAATACAAATCTTTCCTGTTTATAATATTAGTGTAGATATAATCTTGATTGTTAATTTATTTATATTTCTTTATATTAATTTAAGTACAGCATTTTTGTATTACCTTGTAAGAGGTAGAAGTGTAGTGAGACTTTAAACAGAACAATCTTTGTATAATAACCTAAATTTCACAATAAAAACATTTGATTCAATTCGAGAAAGGAATTCTGTCCGCTAAATTACTAACAGAACACGTGTTTCAACACGACGAGTTTAAACGAAAGACTCTGATATAATTGACATAATAGTTTATAAATATAACAAGAATGTTTTGTTTAAATTGGTGGCAAAATGTTTGTTTTGTTAAACAAGTTTTGATAGTTATGTAAATATTTGTTTATATATTTTTTGCATTTTTCAATGCTATTTTTTTATGATAAATTATTGTTATGGAAAGATAATAGAGAAAAACACGACTTCTTCGAAGTTTTTCTTGGGCGGGAATAGCTTGTGAGCCGATTCGATTTTTCAGTATTTTTATATTAAAACAAATTAATTATTTGATATTTTTATAAAGACTGTTGTATATTTGGTAGGGGCCAAATAATTATTAAAAAATAAATAACTTTTTATTTACCAACAGTAAATAATTTGATTGATTTGTTGTTAGTTTTGTAAATTATTTAGTGCAATTTAGGGTTACTAAAAATTTACTATTTATTTTAATTGATCTCATGTATCAATTGAATTTGTAGAAACAAAAATAACATGGTTTATTGAAAATTCAAAACGCTACTACGTAAATAATATATTTTTAATTTCAGCGTCGGACACAGTACATTTAATCAAAATATTACCTACTTTTTCAAGGTTAGCCATAATAAATTAGGTACCTATAAATAACAATACTAAATCTACAACATTCTATGTCCGTCAAAGGATTTCTGCTGTTAATGTTGCATTCAGTATTATGTCACGCAAAGATAACCACACACATTGAATGATAATGTAGTACGACCTTTTTCAGCGATAAATATTTGAATATAAACGTAGTTTACAATTAACTGATGATCGTTTGGTGCAACGGTTGCGATCCTGCCTTTAGCACCGACGGTACTAGGTTCGAATCCCGGCAGGGGCAGATGTTTGTATGATGAATGCGAGCATTTGTACCTGAGTCATGGATGTTTATATATATTTCTATGAATATTACATATCTATGTATCATATATGAATGTCTATCCGTTACCCTAGTATCCATAACATAAGCCTTACAGTGCTGACTTAGGGCTATGCTAATTGGTGTGAATGTAAGAAATATTTATTATTTATTGAGCTAATAGCTACAGATTACAACACTATAGTATGATTTCGCGTCGACATTGCTTAATCATTTTTATTTTATCCTGATTAAAATAAAATAGAATTAAATAAAAATTATCGGTCAGTCGGTCACAGGTACAGATGTACCTCGGAAAATAGAAGTGAGGTTGATAAAACTTCTTTTTAGACCTGTGTCAATCGTTCATTTGGCGTAACCCGGGTCGATCATGACCCACTCGTGTGGTGATCCGGTTAAAATGATTCGGTCTTTTCGGTCATTTCGGTCACAGTTCGTTTGTTTAGTTTGTACGACAGAGTAGGTTGTCGTGCGAACTGCGAGCCACGAGTCACGAGTCACAAACCCGTTCATCGAGAAAGAGTAGGAACGAACGTGGTTTAAAATATAAGTAAACGAGAGAGATGGAAAATTTTATTTGTTACGTCTCATTGCGTGATTGAATGCACGACTGGGTCATTTGTACAAGCTAATGAAGCAAGCAATTAGTTACTATTATAGTATGGGAATACAGTGCAATTTCGTTTGTTTTGTTACCGGATCAATTATGACCGAATCTTTTAAAGATCTGTGATTCGGTCATTCGTTCTCAGGTTGCGAACGAATCTAAACGATTTGGTCAATCGCGAACGACACAGGTCTACTTCTTTTTGTAGAAAAATATCATGCTTGCGTTTGGGAGGCGTTGAAATAGAACATTACGCTTATGGAGTGTGAAATTTGGCAAAGTTAACGTGCAGAAAGTTAATGCAATATTTTTTTGTATTCACTACTGGGTCTATATTTTCTTTAAATTTTTAATATAATTTATTTACGTTAACAAAATAAACCTTAATAATGTAAAAAATGATTGAGGGTCGAAAACTACCAGGCGACCAATAAGAGTACCTACGAATAAAATAACTAAAAACTACGTAATATAATAAATTAAAATAGTGCAACAGGATTCAATGGAACAAAACAAAACTTCAAAATATAACTGAAAGAAGCGCACGATAGGTGCCGCAAACGACCCCACAGAGCCTAGGCAGTCAGGTGATACATACGTCCCAGTGGTTTTTAGTTCGGGTATGCCCCGCCTACGCTCCATGCGCTAAGGTGTGGGAGAGTCCCACATATCCCCGCCATCAACCCGTGGCGGGTCGAATCCATAAAGGATTTTCCACTGGGAAAAGAAAAAAAAAAGGTATGTTGAGCACAAAAAACGTAACGCTGTCATTCGATCACAAAATTTTACTCTCCATATTTTTTATATTAGGCGGCTTATATGATAATCAATTCTTAAAAAAACGGTACATCGATTCGTAATAATTCCATAAATGCGACAATAAGTAAAGCTATCAGTTAATTTTGTACGTCATTAATAATTCTTATAACCCATTTAAAACAATAGTGATAACAATAATTGCTTCAAATCCATGCTAATTTATCAACGGAACAGTAAAAAATAGAGACGCCACGCTCGCCTGTGCAATTTTGTTTTGCCACCATTTGCTTCGTCACACTTCCGCGTTATATCATTAATGTACGCTTTTTTAGAGGAACAAAAAAATGTCTACGTTATTTATAAAACAAATGGATTGGCAGTCTAGTCGGTGTTTTGTCGTGTTTATTATTCTGTTTTATGGGTTTGCTCTTGATCCTAACGAAGCCCGGGGGACAGGACCAACTATGAAGCTTACTCAGGTGCCTATTCACCCTGGCTCTGAAGACGGTCGGGTTATATGTACTCGGAAATACAGACGCAGGGAGGGAGTTCCACTCTTTTGCCGTACGCGTTATAATTGATGTTGAGTAGCGCTTGATGCGACAATTAGGAATGGCTAGCAATAAAAAATGGTTCATGAGAAATCGAACGAAGTGCCCAAAAACTTAACCTCTGGGATGTACCCTTGACCCCCATCGAGTCGTAGAGTCGGGTCGTTGCGACATTCACCTTATGGAACTAAGACCTCTCGGTTGGGGTTACCCGAGTACATCTTAGGCATCCCCCCAGACGTGTAGTGGCAATGCTGACGGTAGGATATACGATTCACTTCGCAATTACACATGGAGGGTAATCAGAGGTATACCCAAAAACTTAACCTCTGGGATGTAACCTTGACCCCCCTCGAGTCGTAGAGTCGGGACGTTGCGACATTCACCTTATGGAACTAAGACCTCTCGGTTAGGGTTACCCGAGTACATCTTGGGCATCCCCCCAGATGTGTAGTGGCAATGCTGACGGTAGGATCAACCCAACCGCCGTCGGCAAGCCTCATTAAACTATTCTGGCCTGCGGTTCTATTTTGGCAATATATTTTTCCATTCCATAACATTACTTAATTTGCTCAATATCTACTCCTGACATTGTTTTACAATCACGATTATTATTGTAACTTCAATATGTATAAGTAACTTCATTTGAAACGTGATCTTGCTACAAATTGTAAGAACAGAATTGCCTGATTGTTTTATATTTAGTAATTATGTATTTCTATATTTTTTCACTTTGTAAACCTGTACATAATTGTTTAATTTATATGTGCAGCTTGAAATGTTATCAGGAAACGCCTACACGCAGTGGCAAATGATATTGCTCTGAAGGACAAATAAAGAACATTTTATTTTTGATTGATTAATGTAATAACTCTTTACATATAGATTTGCAGAAATAATAAAATTTTGTAGCAAATTGAACTTTAAGACAAAGCAATTGCAATCTAAATTGTTAAAAAAAATGATTGACAAAGTTTTACTTCAAAAACATAAGCCCTCGGAAAGCAACCTTTACAGCCAGCAGTTTTTTTTTTAAATATAGGTAAAATTAAATTTGGCTGTATGCATCACCAGATGAATATCGTATTAGCTTTTAGGGTTTGTGATCTTTGTTAATACATAAATAAACTAGGTCTGCAATGCAATGCTGCTGATTGCAAATACTGAGCGAAGCACTACCTTACCTAACCTCCTCACCTTAATCATTCCTCCATGGTAAAGCCTATATTTTTTTTATATAGCCTATGTCCGTCAGGTTATAATCATGTATGTTCATGCCAAAATTCGTTCGAATCGGTTGAACCGTTAAGTAGCAGGAGGGAGACAAGCGAAATTTGTGAGTTGCCTAAAAGAGAGCTTCGCTCAATAAATAATGTTGTATGGATAATATCACCATTAAATTAATTAATTCAGCTAAATGAATTGACCTAACTGTGCCTTTGTCATACTAGACAGCTATAATCTGACTAGTTAGTTAGTTAGCGGTTAGGCAATCACTATATTGACGGTGTAAAGCACCCAAATGTATCGAAAACACGCAGTTTGTAAAATAAAGAATTAGTAAGTTAAACATAGATTATTATTTGTTGTTTATACCTAAAAATGGTAGTCCGTGGAATTAAAACGTAAACGTAACATATAAATTGTATATATTAATTTATTTACTAGTGGCCCGTCCCGGCTTCGCACGGGTGGACAAAATTCGTTAAATTTTTCTAGCATTAAATATAGCCTATGTTACTCAGCGTCAATGTAGCTTTCCAATGGTGAAAGAATTTTTGAAATCGGCTTAGTAGTTTTTGTGTATATTCATTGCAAACATACAAAAATACAAATCTTTCCTCTTTATAATATTAGTGTACATATATTAAAGGACAATGAACAAAATATAGACCGGTGCAATATTCATATACATTCTCCTACTTAGGTGCTATTTTAAATAAAGTTAAACAAGATATAATTTTTAAATATATTAAAATTCACTACTACTTGTATGTCATGTAAGGTGTAGGAAAAATTAGATAATACACTTTTGCATTGATGACTTTGTATGGAAGTCTACCTGTATTGACAAGGACAAAAAATAGTTCTTAGTTTCGTCTCAGTACCAAGACGACTTGACTGCACTGCCAGAAAAGAATTTAAAAAAAAATGGTTGTCTGTAAAGTCAGTTTACGGACGATAATTTTACGTGATAGCGTCATAAGAAAACATTGATGAAAAATTGCACACTTTTATGAATTGAATTGAATTATTATCACTGAATTATCATTATTTTGTATAATACGAGGAAGGAGTTAAATGAAAATTATTATTATTTTTTCGATAAATTTACATTAAGTTGTTGTTAATAAACAATGGAAACCACATTAACTTTTCACTTCTTGAAATGGAAGAGAGATAGATGCGCCACTAGTCGAACGCTTAGGCCGATCGTGCCTCTCTATCGCTTGTTCCGCGCTCTCGCTTGCACGCTCGGCTCAGGCGGGACGTGCGTGCAGCCGGCGTTCATCTATTTAAAAGACGTTATCTCACGTCAAAAAATAAAAAACTTAAGAGTAAAATTACAGATTTGATAATTTTTTTTTTTTTTTTTTTTTTTTTTTTTTAGGTAAAAAAACAGTATTGAAATAAAAAGTTGTTTACAAATCCTCTTAGAAACTTAAACTTATTTCAACACCAGCAACATTTACCACAGCTTTATTATATAAAATTAATTAACAAACACGTGCTGAGAGAGGGAGTAGGTATAAAAATAATAAGTCATATTTCGTACATGCAAAAAAATAATTAAAATCTACTAATTAAAATCTACTAATCAAAATCTACTAATTAAGATCTAATTTCAGGGCAAGATCTTTATATGTTTTAAAATTATAAAACAAAATTTAAAGCAAAAACATAATAAGCAGATATTCAAGAATTGTATTAAAGGTATATAACATTTTTAGGAGCTATATGAGGTAACATAAATGAAGTTTTTATATTTAAATTCAATAAATTTTCCTATATTTCTTTTATCTAACTTACGTCTTAGTTAAGGTTCATATTTGTTTCTTTTATGTTGTATCTAATATCAGTTTATTATAATTACTTTTTCAATATATGGGAAATTAAAATCAATCGATGTCAGCGGGCACTGAGGAAACTTTTAATGATTAGTCTTTTGAAAGTATTTGACCCTACTGCTAGAATGTCAATAGTATTAAAGTATTTATTATAAGAATTTACTAGTCGAAAAAGTGGTGAACGTTCACCAGCGTTTGTGCGGCAATAGGAAGTGGCAAAGAGCTGACAAAGTTTACGGCAGTGAGTACTTTTAGGGACTTTATAATGCAGCTTATTTATGATAGGGATACAATCATATCTGTTATGGCAAATGTCATATAATAACATAGCCTCAAGTTGTTGGCGTCTATGTTGGAGATTTAGAAGCTTGTACCTGTTAAGTAGCTGTGAATAGTGCAAACGATTACGAAAGCATCTGAAATGCATAGCGCGTAGGTATCTCCTTTGAACCATCTCCAAAGCTTCGATATACTTTTGATAAAAAGGATTCCAAATGGGCACAGCGTATTCGAGTTGAGATCTAATAAGAGCATTGTATAAGCATAAAAACGTAGTATGTTTATTGAATTCTGTACTTGATCGCATAACGAAGCCGTACATTTGAAAAGATTTACTAATAATGTTATCAACATGTAGATCAAGATGCAATTTGCTATCTAATGTCACTCCTAGGTCTTTAATGGAACTAACGTTTTCAATTTGTGCGCCACTTAGACTATAATTGTAGTTGTATTTTGTTCGTTTTTTGGTGAAAGTAATATATTTACATTTATTTATACTGAGACTCAGTTTGTTATCGACACAATAGGTTGAAAAACGATCAAGATCAGATTGAAATTTGATTTGGTCTTCCGTATTTTCTATGATATTGTAAATTTTCAGGTCATCTGCGTACAATATAAAATTACAAAATTTAAAGCAGTAATGTACGTCATTTATGAATAGAGTGAATAGAAGCGGACCCAAAATAGAGCCCTGTGGCACGCCGGAACTTATTGTTACGAAATCTGACTCATAGCCTTTTATGACTACTTTTTGGGTGCGGTTTGTAATATATGATTTAAACCAACGCCACAAATTACCACGAATGCCATTGAATGCAATCTTGTCAAGTAGTATTTTATGATCCACCCTGTCGAATGCCTTTCTAAAGTCTGTATAAACACTATCAATTTGCTTATTACTATCAATACCTTCAAAGAGGTATGAGGTATATACTAAGAGATTAGTTGTAGTGGATCTACGTTTTATAAAACCATGTTGTTGTGAAATGATTATATTATGCAGAGAGGGATATATAATGTTATGTACTAACCTCTCGAAGAGCTTAGACAGACTAGAGAGTATGGATATAGGGCGATAATTTTCAACCTCCGACCTCTTTCCACATTTGAAGACAGGCACTATACGTGCGGCCTTCCAGATGGTTGGAAAAACACCTTCCCGTAGGCATTTATTAAATATGAGCTGCACTGGCCGGTAGATAGTCATGGCAGTGAGCCTGAGAAAAATTGGTGGCAAGTTGTCTACTCCTGGGCCCTTTGAGATGTCCAATGTGCGTAGTTCTTTCAATAGGCTTTCTTTTGTAATGAATACATCACTAATAATTAGATTTGATGTGTGGTTATTATCATGACTTTCACTTGCATCATTGGTATTAGTTACATCTGATGGTTGAAAGACCGATTGAAAAAACGAGGAGAAAAGATGACATACTTCGCTTGGACCATCCGCGACCAGATCACCATACGTCACTTTATCAGGGATATCACCAGTCATTTTTCTGTTCTTTAAATATCGCCAGAAGTGTTTAATATTATCTTGAATATTACTCTCAACTGATTTAATGTAATTATTATAGCATTTATGTGACTCCTTTTTAAATCTAGTTCTGTATATAGAAAAAGTCTCGTAGTCAGATAAATTTTTATATTTTTTCCATTTTATCCACGATTTATTTTTGTTTTTAAAGATATGTATCAGAGCTGGCGTAAACCAAACGGGAAACTTTGATGATTTTATTAATTTAGTGGGTATATGTTTTTTTATTATTTTATAAATTTTTTCGTAAAAAAGTGAAACTGAATTTTCAGAGTCACAGTTCGAGAGTAAGCAATCCCAATCAATACTCGAGATTTCGCTATTTATTGTGTCATAATTGGCCTTATTAAAATTAAATTGTATACTCGGTTTTTTAGTAAAATGTATATTATTAACAAGATTATTTATTGGAATTAAGCCATAGAAAGGGGGATGGTTTTCATCTGGATGCACCAAGGGTGAGGCAATATTCGTAGTAGAATCACCAACATTCGTGATAAATAGGTCTAATATCTTGTTTTTTGAGTTTTTGAATTTATTAATTTGATAGCCGTTTAAAAAAGACATTAAATGTATGAGATGTTTGTTAGGTAAGCAGTAAGAACTAGACATAACAGGGTCCAAATAATGTGCGCTGGTTTCGCGCCATTCTAGTGTCGGTAGGTTGTAATCGCCAACAATCATGAATTCATTTATATTAAATCTTGAACATTCTAGTAATTGGGAAAGAAAATTAAAATGTGATATGTATATTTCCGAACTTGTATTAGGAGGAATATATGCGGCACTAATTACGCAACAATAATTACGTGAACGCAGCTCTAAAAGTACGTGATCAACAAGCGGCAAGTGCGGAGCGGCAACGGCGGTGCGGGTTAAGGGCGCCGCAGGCAACTCGCGGCGCACCGCCACCAGCACCCCGCCGCCGTCCCGCCTACCGCTGCTAGCACGGTCTCTGTCACATCGAAATACTCGATATCGTGTATCTATGAACTCAGTATCCGATATTTCCCCATGTAACCAAGTTTCTGTCAAAATAATTATATCATAGTGATTACTTAAAATATTTATGTATAATGTATGCAATTTTGTTCTTAAGCCTCGGCAGTTTTGATAAAAAACTGTTATTTTGGTATTATCCATGAAGCAAAATAAAATAAAATAAATATGTTATTGTTATAAAAGTTTGGGGATTCATGATATACGGAAAAAAAGCCGTCAAACACGACAAACAACGAATATACTACTCGTAATTTATTTTTATTAAATGAGTACTTGAAACCGTTTAAGGAGAATAAATACTTGTGTGCCCATTTGGAATATAATTCATGTAAGTGAAAATCTTTAATTAAACCATAACAATTAAATAATAAGGTTATCATAGGTTTCACTGACCTTATATGCAAGTGTGCTTTATAGGAAAAAATAATATATTGACAACATAATCGACTAAATATAAATATCTGTCTAATTAATAAATGTACAAGTAAACTGATTAACACGAACATAGGGTTTGCCACAGCCCATACATTAAAAAAAGGTAAATTAATTAAATATTTGCTTAAGTCATAGTCATACCAACAGAGAGTAGTGCTTACTTGCTTATACGATAGGTAGCAAAACAAAAACAAACGCTGCGCGGTGTCCGATCTCATAATAACACCTTGATAGTTAGAAGCAAAAAGATAGCTACGAACATCACTTAATCCTCGCGATTTCCGCCGCGCTTCGGATGGCAATAACTGGGGAGGTGTCCGATTTGCGAGCCAGGATAGTACCGTGTTTGACCCACACGTATTTATATGCTTGTTTTTTAGCTGTTTCCCTGCACTGGCGAAATAAAAGTTTGTTGTTAATTGTCAAATGTTCATTGACATAAATTTTAGCCGGCGATCCGCTTATGGAAAGTTTAGTTGAGTCCAACCCTTTAGTAGAACGGAAGGCGGCGATAACATTATCACGTAGCATTCTGTTGGTAAGCTTGACAATTACATTCTTCGGGCGTTTATTGTTAGGGTCGGCGTGCGGTACGCGATGAGTTGAGACAATATCTGAGGCACGAATAGGACATGCGATTACGTCACCCAAGCATTCAACGATATTTACGAGATTTTCACCTCGTCGTTCGGGCATATTACATATTTCAATATTACATTGCCTGGCATTTTGTTCTAGCGACGAAATTTTTTGTTCTAGCGAGTGGATTTGTGACTCTAAAGCCGAACAGGATGTCATCTTCTCTTCAATCTCTTTCAGGCGGTTGTCAAATAAATCCTGGCGCTCAGATGAGAAATTTAGCGATTTCTCCAGTTCGCCGAGACGAGTATTGGTTTCATGTAAAGATTTTGTGATGTTGACATTGTCGGCATTAAGCTTCATCATGTTAGTATTAATTTGACCCAAAGCGTCTGAAATTTTTGACATCTCAGTGGAGAGGGCCGAACTAACTGCTGACGCAATGCTATCGGTGATTTTTGCATCCCAAATTAATAGTTGTTTGTTGAATTTTTGTTCGAGACATACCCAATCGTCTATTTGTCTATCATCTGGTTGTTTGCGTTTACGGGCATTTGACCAAGCGGCACTCTCTCCGTCCAGTGACGTAGGTATGTTGGTGTCCGAGGAGAACTTATTCGGAGGTGTGTGTTGCAAGGACATTGTGCGTGTGCGTAGCCCGTTACGTTAACTGAGTGCGAGGGAGTTAAAAAATAAGTTGTTGTCTTTTAGCCTGGCGGTGAGGTATGAGGTATCCCCGCTGTAACGACCGATAGATGCGACGCCAGAAAGAGAGGTAACAGTAAACTTATTGCTCTCACACTTTCGTAGCTAATGACTCAATGCCTTACTTGCGCACGATTATGACACTAACTGACTATTGCACTTCACTATATACAGGTGTTTTTCGTATAATAACAATTAATGCAAAATAAAAGTAAAATGATGACACTGCCACTCTCAACACTAGCCCAACGATGAATGAATGTTTAATAAATTATTTAAAAGACAAAAAGCGGTGGCGTTAATGGCCATTACTTTGAAACTAAACTGCTAATTAATATTTTGTAAAGTTATCTTTTCTAATGCATTTTTATAAGTAATAGAAAAAGTTTGTTTAATTAAAAAAAATCTGGAACACTACCAAAAACAACCATTGCCGAGTTTCTTTCGGCTTCTCGGTACAAGATCTCGTGGTAGGACTAAAGAAACCATGTTGTTGACTTTTAATAAATGCATCGTAAATGCTCATATTGAATAAATAAATAAATATTTCTTACATTCATAACAATTAACCTAAGCCATAGGCCACTGTAAGGCTTGTGTTATGGATACTAGGGTAACGGATAGACATACATATGCGATACATAGGTATGTAATATGCATAGAAATATAAATACGCATGACTAAGGCACAAATGCTCGTTTTCATCGTACAAACATTTACCCCTTCTGGGATTCGAACCCAGGACCGTCGGTGCGAAGGCAGGATTGCTACCGTTGGACCAAACGATCGTCACTAAAAAGCATTTTATCTTTATCTTATCGAATCTGATAAGGTATCCGAAGTGATGGTGAAGCTTTCGTCCTTCATAAGCCATGGTAAATCAGTTTAAAACAGAATCAATATCTTTGAATTATGTCCTATAACTGGTTTCATTTACGTGCGACTTACATTTGACCTAGAATCTAGAAATAGACTTCACACTAGCACCTAGAAAATTCAAAATACACATTCGTGCACACTATTCTAGCTCTTATTTACGTGTCGTTGCAAAGCGGTTGGTTTATACATCACATTATGCACAAGTGTTACAGAATCTTGATGATCCGACAAAAATGTAAACAAACGTCTCATTATTATTCTATGAAAAGCTTTTATTTAGTTTCGCCTGTCCTAAGGCCTTACATCTTCTTGCGATTCAAGTTTAGCTGTTAAAAAGAGACGCCGCTATAGGCCGCGTATAGCGGTGTCTCACTTTGACAATCGAACTTGCATCGCACTAAGAGGTCATGGTAGGCCCTCAGGTGACTGTAAAGAAATCTTGCAAGTTAAAGACCCACTTTCCGGTTTCCGATTGAGCTGAAATTTTGCATGCATATGTATAACGCGTGATAATGCAATATTATGATGACATGGAGCTAAACTGATGCTGGAGCTCGAAGATGGCAGGGAACTCCGCAATAAAACGACACAACCCCATCGAGATTTGGCTGTTTTTAATTTTTAGTTTGTATTATTTACAATTTATAATAAGTGCTTGTTTTTCAAAAGTTTTTGAAGTTTATTAGAGTTTAACTCCTTAAGAACCGTTTCATATATAGCGCACGGTATGAAAAATAGATGGGTAGTAAAATCAAACGTTAACAAAAGGTGATGAGTCACATTTCGTCAGCTTAAAATACTAACACATCTCAGTTTGGCATTACAAAGAGGTAAATAATGCTGTCGGTCTTTTGGGCACATTACCAATGAGCCAAGATTTAGGGGATTTTTTTTAGTTAGTTAAATTTTAGTGCACTGCAATATTATTTTAAAGTTACGACTGTGTTTTGTGTCTAGTATCGTGAAAAATAAAAATAAACTACAATACAAGGTCAGTCTGTAACTATAGTTGGTAATGTTTATAGTATTTCAATAGTTGAGTGTAATAGGCGGCATTAAAAGATTATTTGTCATTTTGTCTGTCTTAGCCACTTGACAGTCCGCTACCGCACGCCCCACCCCTATCAACGATCCCGATGCTACACGAATTGTGAAAAAAATAGTCGGCCATCGGACTCTTAGGACATTTTCTCGCTAAATAATGAAGCTAGGAGCAAACAAAAAATACTACCGTAAAGCTGATTAAATAAAGAATCCACCACAGAATATTTGGATCTGTGTAACTCAAAAATTAATCGTAATTTAAAAAAAAGCAGCAGGCTACGCGGAAATTTGAATATGGCAGCAATTGCTGCCAGAGACTGGCGAGGGGTGTTGGCTATCGGTAGCGATTGCAACCGTGGACTAACAAATGGTTATTGAGGACTTCACTGTACAATACTTATGAGTAGTGACTATTCGT
Source organism: Calamotropha paludella (assembly GCA_927399485.1). Classification (NCBI taxonomy): domain Eukaryota; kingdom Metazoa; phylum Arthropoda; class Insecta; order Lepidoptera; family Crambidae; genus Calamotropha; species Calamotropha paludella. The sequence continues at coordinate 22,958,868 of OV656817.1, read as the reverse complement.
TTAACTAATCAACCAAGCAACTGTATATCATCATGCTTGAAATTCGACTGTTATTTGCTTCGTTCGTACCTGCCCATTTAATCCAGCACCAATGCCGGCGCCGTTTACACAACATCTTTTTTTAACCCAAGTAGCTAAAGCACTTGTGTTATGGAATTTATAAACAACGTACCACAACACAAAGACCCGAGGTAATATAGAAGATCGTTTTTTACATTTACCCGGCCGGGGATCGAACCCGGGACTTCGGAGTGGCGTTACCATAAAAACCGGTATGCGAGCCACTCGACCGCGGAAATTGTCAAAATCGGTAGCGATACTGCCTTTCTCACCAAAGCGGCGGTTCTGGGTTCGAGTCCCGGAAGGAGCATATTTTTGTGTGATTAATACGAGTATTTGTATCAGAGACACTATTTTAGACATTCTTTCAACTTATAGAGGTTTTATTTGCACGATAGGCCATTAGGAACTAAAATATTTCACAAAATAAATCCTTACACTGTTATATGTATCTATTTGAAGTGCAAACTTCTTTAAGCGCGTTAGGCATTTTTTGAGATTTTTTGATTTTTGAAATGCTCTAATTTTGTTATTTGACTTTTTCACTTCTGTCGGCGCTCCCGGAGTGCCACTGTTTTTTGTATTCATATTAGGTACCATAGAATAACAATTTAAGTCAATTATTTGATTTCTTTTACAATCACCAAATAGTCAATCAATAACACGCTTATAGCGTTTTCCAGACCAGACAGTGACGTCATTCCAATAAATTGCAGACGAAGTAAGTACGCAGTTTCGTCGTCCTAGACTTTTCAGATGTGTCGAATTAGGTCAAGGACGAAGCCGGATGGTAATATTATCATCAACCTTGTTAACAAAAACTTGTACAGAACAGATATGGTAGGTAGTTATCAGTCATGGTTTTCAACATTTAAATGTAAGTACACTTCGATCTCTACTATACAAAAGAAGGACTTTGTGGGTTTGTTACCATATATAGTTACCATAAGCCTAAGAATAACAGTTTTTATAATTAAATCAATGAATCGGTTAACGTTACTATAGCAACGCGTGGCCGGGTTATAACAGCAACGCGTGGCAAGGCTATACTAGCAACGCGTGGCCGGGTTAGCTAGTTTAAATATAAAAATGTTATACCTTAGCTACTGATATAGGAACACGCAGTTTTTTCCAGTTTACGAAAGAGTTCTTATATTTGTTTTAAATTTATTTATTAGGTAAACAAACATCATTAAATGGAGCATTGTTAATAAAACAGAATTTTAGTTCATAAGCCAAGGGTTTCCATCACTCATTAATACATAATGTTGAACACAAAAAGTTCTACCAACTATGTATTATTCGTCACAATTTATAATAATGTAGTTATGACTGTATGACGAATAAAAATAAACACACGAACGCAGTCTAGCTTTTTTTTGCGTGTGGCGCTATCCACTGGTGCCGTGTCATTTTTAAATCGATGATAACTCCTTCTTATTAAGTTTTAGGGAAGAGACCACCCCTATATCAGGTATGAAGCCGACCTGAGGGGTGGATCTGGCGGGCGCCCAGGTGGGGGAACACAGTCACGTTTCCCCAGATGGGCCCTCGCCAGGTTAAACAGGGACCTGGCGGAGGAGGCGGCGGTGGTGGAGGCCTGGCGGCTGCAGGTCGAGAATCGATGCCGCACTCATTGCCGCGAGGGGGACGACCTACCTCGGGGCGCGCCGCCGGTCCAAGAAGGTGGCGGAGGTGGCCATAGCGCGCATCCGGGCCATGTGACTGGATGACTCGGTAGATAAGACTGAGTGCTTCTACTTCCATGGCCCGAGGAGAGCCCCACCGGTTTGGGCTAGGGAGGTTGTACTTGAGGGGGTAAGGCTTCCAGTGCTTCGCCACATCAAGTACCTGGGGCTGCTACTGGACACTCGCTGGGACTTCAGCGAGCACTTCAAGCAGCTAGCCCCCAAGTTGGTGAAGGCCTCCCGGGCCCTAGGAAAGCTCTTGCCAAACGTCGGCGGCCCAGGGACCACTTGCCGCCGACTCTTCGCAGGGGTGATCCATAGCATGGCCCTATACGGGGCACCGGTGTGGGCAGAAGCCGCAGGGACCAAGGGGATGGCAGATCTCCGACGGTCCCAAAGGGCGATCGCGACCCGCCTTCTACGAGGGTTCATGAGGGTATCGCGATCGGCGGCTTGCGCGCTCGCAGATACATCTCCATGGGAGCTGGAGGCACGCGTCCTACGGGAGGTGTACCTGCGAAAGGTGGAGGCCCGGGTGCGGGGAGATAGGCTCGCATCCGAGGAGGCGCGGCAAGTAAGGAGGGATGCCCAAGAACGGCTGATGAGGGAGTGGGAGGAGTCTTTCATCGACCCACCATTCGGGAAGCGCACCCTCGAGCGCACTGAGACCAGTGCTTCGGTAGTAGTGCGCTCGGCGCCAAGGCTCAGTGACCTTTAGACTGGCGCAGGTGTTTACCGGGCACGGGTGCTTCGGTAAATACCTGCACCGGATTAGAATTAGAAGGGAGCTGACCCCGTCGTGCCATCATAGCGGCGCTGCGGAGGACACCGCCCAGCACACCCTGGAGGTGTGTCCGGCGTGGTCTCCTCAGCGCGGCAATCTTGTCGCGACGATTGGGAGTGACCTCTCGCTCGCCTCCGTGGCGCGAGCCATGGTGACGAGCGACGGGTCCTGGGGTGTGGGGGCCTCCGGCGAGGACGTCCTCTCGCAGAAGGAGGCCGCCGAGAGGCGGAGGGAGGAGGACATAAACTCCTCCCTCATAAGGCACAGGCGTCGGGGGAAAAGGTGGCGGCGTTTTGCCACCCGCATCCCCATCTTGAGGATGGAAAGTCAGTCACCTTGCTGTTTTCTTTAAAAAAAAAGGACAACAACAAAGCAATAAACATTACTAATTCTCCCGTTAATAGCTATCGCTTGTACTATAAATCCGTTGTACATCGGCAAAGACCGAACTCAGTCCGGTTGGGTAAAAGCTGATATTTAGGTACTACGGCTAAGTCGCCTTAAATCAATTAATCTTTAGTTTATATTATAAGCTACTATATTATTCAGGTGACAGTGTAGCGTATTTCTGAGTTCTTACGGAAAGAAAGCACTTTCCTTTGTATAATTTTGTACAACAAAATCCATTGTTATTAAGTACTATTATCTACCATTGTTAACATTACCAACTCAGTTTTATTATATCAATGCAATATAGACATTACGTCCACATACTGTTTTTTACACATTCTTTAATATTTAGACATTAAACTACAGACTCCTTAATTCGTAACACTGTAGATAAAAATACCATGTGTTGGAAATCCCCGCTCGTTTTTACTTTTCATCAAACATAATTATAGAACAGCTCGATTTCGATAGAAATTTTTATACATTGAAAGCTAAAAAATTTTTTTTTCATTCAAAACACTGTTTTTTGAAGTTCAAAGGCTTCCAATCGCTAAAATAAAATGGCGGGCATTTTCCACTAACGCATCTCGCATTACCCCTGACCCAATTAAACGTAGCAAAAACCTTATTTACATAGATACACAATTGTTGCATATGTATGTTTATGTATGAAGAGTTTAACCAGCTGGGAATCAAACCCGCAAACCCTCGAGTAAAAGCACGATCCCTGATTAATTTTGAAATACTTAAAAATATGGAGTAGCAAATCAAATTTAAAAAATGATCACGTCGTAAAATATGCATATACTAAGCCAGTTCAATTTGGCATTTAAATGTCGATTTCGGCGTCATTGTATTTTTTTTTCGTCTTCCCGCCTAAATGAAAAAAAGAAAAAAGATTCTCCGAAATCAACGAGAACATATTCGAGTTAAAATTAAAACAATTTAAACAAATAAGTATCAAAGATAAAAATTAGGTTTCTACTCACCCTTTTGTGGAGTTGCAAGTACACAAATTTCACTATTTCACTCAGCAGTGTTAAGTACGCACCGAAGCAACAAGCGGACTGCAGTGGCTGGGGCCAGTGTTACCAACTCTTAAAAATATTTAACCCTAAATTAAATTCAAAAACCCCTAAATTTGCTCTCATAACTTGAAGATCCTCCTAAAAATAAATTGTATGATATAATTTTGTTAATGTTTTATTTATAAAAATAAATTAAATTTATTACGTCAAATATTATGTCATTTTCTTCTGACGAATCAGATTTTATAAAGTCATACATGTTGACTTTGCATAAGCCCAATATTTGAGGAGATGGGTTAAATATTGTACAAGATCATTTCATCCACCATTTCGATTTAAAATTCCAAGTACTGTACTGGGATTTTAAGTACACTAGATGTTACTAAGTCCGAGGTTGCTAGGTAAAAAATAAATTTGATTAGCTAGTTAAGACTGTCCCAGGGCCTATACTTTACATCTTTATTTTTCTCGATAAATAAAATATAAAAAAATATGAAGATTCACAAGCACCCTAAAAATAACCCTAAACATATAACACCCCTAAATATGTTCTATCTCACTTATTTAACCCCTAAGTTTAGGGGGAAGTTGAGAACCCTGACTGGGGCTGGCTGGCTACAAAAACAACCCACCACGCTAGATTTGAGTTGCCAGTAGCCGATAGTCAAAAGTAACATTTGACAGCTTAAAAAGTAAGTTTCGTGCGAAAAATAATATTATTTTCTTTAGAAAAAAATTGTAATTCTGAAAGCAAAGGGAACGCTAAGCAAAACCAAATTCTACGGCTGTACTGGCTGGTACTCAGCTTGGACATTATTTTTTAATTCTTGATTTTCTAAATAAACTTACGTATAATATTTACTTAGGTACCAATTATTGTTAGCACACATACGTCGATAGAAAATAAACCAACCATTTTAAATAAAACATTTAAAATATATAAAATAAATACAAATTTAAATCTTATGATATATACATATATTATTTTATATTATTTTTGTGTTCAAATCGATATGTGTAGATAGTTTTTTCACTTTTTAATAAATTCTTTCTATTTATGTTAAAGTAAAATTTTCAGTCGTGTAATGTGAAAGTAACATGAGAAGGACAAAAGTAACCTAAAATGTTACAAAATTAACTTTCTGGCAACACAGCGCTAGAGACCGGCCGGCCGGTGTATAGAATGGATGACTGGTGATGTCACGCATGTACAAAACAAACTCAAACGTTCGGGGAAAACTTCGTAAACCAATAGCTTTATTTATTGGTAACTTGTGAGTGTATTATTTTGATTTTTTCGCAGAATCCGAATGATTTATTTTTCGTGTGTACAATAATAACAATATATTTACATTCACTCTTATGTGCCTAGCCCAAAATTAGCACAGTGAGAATTATATACTAGGGTAGGGATACATTATATAGTATATAAATAAATGCTTTTTTGAGCGAAACTCTCAAATTTACTTATTAGGCAACTCACAAATTTTGCTTGTATCCCTCTTGCTACTTAGCGGTTCAACCGATTCGAACGAATTTTGGCATGAACATACATGATTACAACCTGACGGACATAGACTATGTAAAAAAATTTAGACTTTACCATGGAGGAATAATCACCGAAAGAAAAATTCAAAAGCTGATCACAGCCAAACCGCTGATACTAAATTGATGAAATTTGGCGCCAAAACTCACATCGTGGTCGTGACTAATGTGCAAAAAAAATTGAAATCGGACATACCATGGAGGAATAATCACTGAAAGAAAAATTCAAATATTGGTCACAACCAAACCGCTGAGACTACATTGGTGAAATTTTGCTCTGCACGTTTCACATAATTTGAAATAATAATCAATTTTTGTTTATGGTCGTAAATCATCATTTAAAAAATACACAATCAATCTAAGTCATCATACAATTAATTCACACACACAATCAACAAAAATTGTTTTTAGACATCGTGCTCAAAATAATGAAAACTTTAAAAGATATTAATATTTTACTGCAGTTTTCCGGTTACGTTCTATAGTTATATTTTTACTTTTTTACATAGTGACGTGACTAAAAAAATCGTATAAAATCGATTATAGACACATTCTTTTCGCGAATGAAACTATGTCAACACTGCGTCCACCTCGTGATCACGACTGACTCGCCATTTTGTTTGTCTCTTCAGTACGAGTGCAGAAGCCTTGTATGCGACTGACTATATACAGAAGACTTGGATTCGTCAACAGATTTATTGCTTATTAGCAAGTGGAGCTTTGATGGAGCTTCAGGTCAAAGGAATTACAAACAAAAACCTGAAACTGAATTGGACGATTCTAGTGTTATCATGGCTAGTTTAGTTCCAATAAGACTACAACAACGTGATGGAACAATTGTTTGGGAAAACGATCGACCCTCATCAACATTTTTCTGCCGACCAATTATGTTCAAATTTACAAAGGAAACCAAGTCAACAGGAGCAGCCATAAAAGATAGTATAACAGAAGAAATTGGAAGCTTGCAGCCATCAAGAATCCAGCAAGTAAAAGTTGAGCATCAGTTACACATGACAATGATTGACGGCAAAATAACATCAATTTTGTCGGATAAACCTTCAGCAGTTTGCGATATTTGTAAAGCAAAGCCATCTGACATGAACAACCTAGAATCCATTGTCCGAAGGGAGAAGAATGAAGATATATTCCAGTACGGATTATCGTCACTACATGCCTGGATAAGATGTATGGACCTACCTCCTCCTCCTCCATATCGGTAAGAACTATTTTCATTAAATTAGTCATCTTTATATAATCACGTGACATTTTCTGTTAGATTGTTGATAAACATTTTAGATGACGTTTAATTTTCTTTTCTTTTGACAGCTTATCGCTTGGATTTCAAAAAATGGAGCTGTAGAGGCGAGGATAAAGAAAAAATGTCGACCAAAAAGTGTGCCATACAGCAAGCTTTTAAGAAGGACTGTGGCTTACTCATAGATGTCGTCAAGCAAGGAGTAGGCACGACTAATGATGGCAATACGGCCAGAAGATTTTTCAGAGATGCGGACTCAACAGCCCGTATCACAGGTATAGATAAGGATTGGATCTGGAGAACGCGTGGAGCTGACTAAGTTCTCCGAATTTTCTAAGGATACCGCAGAGTTTTATGTAAAATTATATCCTTGGTACTATATGCCTTCCAGTGTGCATAAATTGTTGGTACATGCAACGGATATAATACAATATTTTGGTGTTATACCTATCGGTAAATTGTCGGAAGAGGCAGCAGAAACTCGTCGTTCCGAAAATTTAGAGAGAGCCAATCTAGAAAAGTAAGTAGAATATCGACAAATGAGGATATTTTAAATAACTTGCTATTGTCGTCTGATCCGAAGATCACTTGTCTTAGACCTCGAATGGTTAACAAAACCCCAATGGTTCTCTCGCCAAAAGTCAGAGAGCTTCTGGTGAGTTTTCCTACAGAATCCTAAGTAGAGTTTATTGATGTAGATGATTTAGAAGATAGTCATAGCGATAGTGAATAAGTTTGTTTTAGATTTTAAGTTAGTTGTCATTCTGTATGTTTTCTATGAATTTATATACAATATGTACATAGTTATAAGTTCTTTGTTTAAAATTTCACGATCTCATTAAAAAGTTAGAAGCAGTATTTTTATAATTAGTTTAAAGTATATTTGTGTATTTTAATTATTAATATTTCTGTTACTATGTTCTTATTATTTTATATCCAGATCATCGACATTTCTGGTACAGAATTTATATCTCACCAGCAAGTCTAGGGTTCGGCTAGAGGACGATCTTTCACACCCTTTTCATCCAGAAAGAGGAGTCCGTCAAGGATGTAATTTATCACCTCAATTGTTCAATCTAGTCGGTGAACACATAATGAGAAGGGCTTTGGACAATTGGAAAAGGGGCATCCGCGTTGGTGGCCACTTAATAAACAACCTGCGCTTTGCTGATGACACCACAATAATAGGCTCCTCCGAGGCAGAGCTAGCTGAACTCTTGTCCAGAATAACTATCATCAGTCGAGAGTATGGTCTGCTGATCAACAGAGCAAAAACCAAACTAATGTTTGTGGATAGAACGGGTATCCTACAACGAATTTACGAACTTCGTGACTTGCAGGTGGTGCAGAAGTTCGTATACCTAGGATCGCAGATCAATGACGACGGTGATTGCGAACAGGAAGTTATCAGGAGAGCACAAATGGCGAAAAGTGCGGTAAAAAGATTGGAGCGATTATGGCGGGACAGGGGTATTAGCCGCAACACCAAAAAGAAGCTAATGCAGACGCTCATATTTTCTATCTTTTTATATGCTTCTGAAACCTGGACACTAAAAGCAAGGGTGAGATCGAGGATTGACGCGTTCGAAATGTGGTGCTGGCGCAGAATGTTGAGAATATCCTGGACGGAACGTCGCACAAACGAATCAATCCTCAAACAGTTGAATATACCTACACGGCTCTCAACAATCTGTAGGCAGAGAGTCCTCAAGTTCTTCGGACACACGGTCAGGCGAGACCCAGACAGTCTGGAAAGGCTGATTATTACTGGTTGTGTGGAAGGAAAGAGAGCAAGAGGGCGGTCTCCTACAAGATGGACACACACAACTCAGGACGCTACGGGAGCTACCCTACAATCATCCATCCAAATGACGCAATACAGAAATGTCTGGAAAGAAATGGTGGCCAGGGCAACGCACCATAGTCACGTCCCTCAGTCATGAGGTTATGACAAAGAAGAAGATTATTTTATTCAAAAATTTCAAATTTACGAACCAATGGCATTGTGTTTAACTATAGGAATGGTTGTGCATGCTAGATTGAATAAATACGTTTTTGATTCAAATTTGTTTTTAAATAATTCTCCGATAAATTTTCCTACAAGATTTGTAACTTTATGCATATATTCATAGCATCAAAACAACATTTTATTGCAAGCTTGCGACATCAAATTGCTTACTATACATGATTTTAAACCCGAAAGCACAGTTAAATTTGACATAAAATATCTTACTAAAGTAAAAAGATTACTAAGGATTATTTTTCATACTTCCGATCCATTTTTCTCAAAAAGTCGCAAAAAGTCGCAAGTGTTTATAGCATCATTCGGTAGCTGACTATACTAAGTATAAGTAAAATAAAGTTTCAAAGCGGGGAAAGTAAAGGCTTTAGAGGAATATAATTTCATTTCACAAAAAAGAACAAACTATATTTTTTTTGTCCAAACTATAAAAATTTGAAAAAAGTGTATTTGGCAACTATGATCTAGATTAATGAGCTCTATCTGTTTGCATTAGCAAAAATGTAAAAAGAGAAATAGGTGTTTAACTCACCTAAATTGCATTTTCGACCCACTACATTGGCTAATTCTGTCAGAACTGCAACTAATTGCAATAGTAGACTACACAAGCTATATGGAGAAAAAGTTTCAAAGGAACATCTGCTATGGCTAGGCAAGAATGTAATTTTACTTGTTCCGCTCCATACAAAAAACAACAAACTATTATTTTTCGTCATAACTACACTCGAGAGCAGGGATGTTGCGGATGCCGATTTTTTCACATCCGCGGATGTGAATGCGGATGCGGATTTTAAAAGTCTCACATCCGCGGATGCGGATGCGGATGCGGATGTTTAAGATGTTATAAAAAGTATATGATTTAAGAATTAAAATAATGAAAGTGTAATTGTTAACATTTTTATTAATTACAATTAATACATGAAGTTAAAAATAGGTGCATTATACTTAATAAAAAGTAATATTGCCGCCTTCTCTGATTCAAGCCGGTTACGCAGAGGCTCATAAATTAAACCCGCGCTACTTAATAATTGTTCGCTAGGAACGCTGCCTGGTGGAGTGGATAAAAATCTTCGTGCTATTGGTGATAATACCTTAAATTCTTCTCGATGAACACTCCACCATTTAAGGGGATTTTCATCCACATTGACTCTTTTTTTAGTGCGGTACGAAAGTAATTCCTTTTTGAGTACAGCTTCAATGCTACCATTTTCTGAAATTTCTTGACTCTCATCTTCACTTGACGAATCTAGCATCATAGCAAGGTCGTTCTTTAAGCTTGGCTTTCTGACAAAACTTGATGTCCCTGGTCCTAATTGTTCCATATACTTTTCCGTGGAGTCCGTCCTTCTCATTCTTGTAGCCCCTTCGGAATTGGCATTAAGAGAGCCAGAACCATCATTCTCAATTTTTGTCATCATTAAAATGTCTTCTTTAATTTTTTCCTCGGTCACCGGTGTAAAAAATTTGTGCTTATAATGAGGATCTAAGTAGGTGGCGATAATGTATAAATTGTTTTCTCCCAAGCTGGAAAATTTTGTTGAAAGTTCACTTTTCAGAGACGTGACGGCCTGTCGAATCAGATCAAACTCGTGTGATCTTGTTAAATAGTCGTCAACTTTTTTTTCAAGCATTTGAATTATTGGAATTACTGATGAAATAATAGCGTGAGAGCTGCTCAGTTCTCGTGTGGCTTCCTCAAAAGGTCTTAATAATTCAATAAAACTTTCAATGATTTTCCATTCGTCTGGCAAAATAGGGTTAATCTCATTATCATTGATGTAAATACTTAGGGCATCCTTTACCTTTAAAAAACGTTCAAACATGTAAAACGTACTGTTCCATCGCGTTACACATTCTTGGAAAACTTTGAGATGAGGTTGATTTAGTCTGTCTTGAATTGTTTGCAGTTGTTTCTGAGCGATGGTAGAATGATTGAAATGAGTCGAAATTCTTTTACACTTTTGTTTGAGTATTTTTATGTTTTCTTGCGAACTTAAGCTACTGCGGATAGCCAGTTGTATCTTATGAATGGTACAGTCTATGTCATTCAATGCTGCTAATCGCACGGCTCGTTTCATATTAGATCCTTCATCTCTTATTAGGCAATGCACTTGTTCTTTTTTAATATTAAATTCAGAAAGCATTATGTTAAATTTTTCGGAAATTACGTCGCCGGTGTGACGGCCATCGAAGGTCTCACATTTCAATATAATCGATGATCTATCAAAGTTTTCTGCAATTCCATGGCAAGTCAGGCTAAGCAGAGAAGCGTTTGAGCTTGGATCCGACCAAATGTCAGACGTAAACGACATGTAATCAAATTTTTCTATTAATTCTTTAACTTTTTGGGCAACTCTGCCATATAATTCTTTGCATACAAAATCGGTAAAAAAATTGCGTCCCCTAAAATTATATCTTGGTGCTAATTCTTGTATTAACCTTCGAAAACCCAGTCCATCCACAAAGTTAAACGGTAAATTTTGAAGAGCAAGCATTTCGCCAATCAGTTTATCAATTTTTTTTGAATTTAAATGATTGGTGTCCCACTTCTTTTCTTTTAAAATTACTTCTTCTAACGAGAGTTGTTTTTTTGCTGCTTGAAGAGGAGTGACAACTTTATCTGAAAAAAATAAACACAAATTAATTACACACATAATTAGAGAAGCTCGGTGGCGCAGAAGTTAGTGCGTTCCAGCGCCGATAGTGAAAGTAAAGCAACTTTCGCTGCGACCGGTCATCGGATGGGTGACCAAAAAATTATTATCTCGAGCTCGGCCGCGCTTCAGAAGGCACGTTGAGCCGTAGGTCCCGGCTGCTTCGGCAATCGTTAGAACCGACCAATCGGCATTGGGCCCGCGTGGTGGATTACAGCCCGTTCTTCCCATATACTGTGTGCAAATCCATCTATGGGGAAGGCCTGTGCCCAGCAGTGGGATGTTATAGGCTTATGATGATGAAATTAAAATTATTGTTAATAAAAAACCACCTATACAAAAGAAACGAATAAGCAAAGGACGTGTTTCATTTTTTAAATCAAAAAGTACACGTTAAGTACGTGTACTTTTATATTTTTGATACGTGTACTTGATATATTTTATAAATTATTATAATAGAAAAATACTAGAAAAAATCGACTCGGATCACAAGTGAATTCTCAGGCGGGAAACGAACCCGCAACTTTTGGAAATCCACTTTGGAAATTCACTTGTGATCCGAGTCGATTTTTCTCGTATTTTTCTATTATAATAATTTAAATTATAAGATCGCATTGAAAATGCATAAAATATATAAAAATTATAAAACGATATATTTTTTTAAATAACTCAAAATCTAGATTGTAAAAGAAACAATTTTTCCAACCTACATTATATTGCAAAAAATACAAATTAGATATAACAGAATAACGCCAAAGGGACCGGGTTTTTTAATTATTATTGATCAAGAAATGTGAAATGAAACAAAAAAACAATTGACATAAGAACTGTTTTTTTATTTAATTTTGCATTCATAATGCAATATTTCTATAAGATATAAAATACGTGTGTAAAAAGCAACTACGCCTCCAAGACCTCAGGAGGGATTCGAACCCTCGACCTTTCGCTATCAACGGAGGCGTTGTTGTTTTTTTAACACAATTATAGCTGGTTCCATCTTAATCGATTGTTTAATATTTGTAAAAATATTACTTTCTATGTTGAAAGCAGTTAGCGTTCAACATTGGTGGAACGATACTAGCTCATAGTAGAAGTTGAAATACGTTTGTAAAATTCGACACGTTTGCCAGCGTCTTGGTAGCTCAGTGGTCAGAGCACTCGCCCGAATAGCGATTGGTCGTGGATTCGAATCCCACCTGAGGGCTCGGAGGCGTAGTTGTTTTTTACACACGTGTTTTATATCTGACATAAAAATTGTCAATATCATGTCAAACCGACAAATGACTGTCTAACATCAAGACAGCTAGCTAAGACTAACGAAATGCTGGGAAATGCAGAAAGAAATTTCTAGCGTAATTATTTGCTAAAAAAGGAAATATGTTATTTTGGTACCATGTCATATTTTTTCTAGAATTTTGGCTAAACAAAAATTACTGAACCGATTTTAATAAAATTTCTATAACACTATCAAATAGACAATTAATTTTCTAATCACTTTACAAGTGACGTAGTTATGTGGCAAAAATAATAATTATAATGAGCGGAAACATCACCTAAACAACCTAACTAAACTATGAAAGTAAACAATGCCACAAGAAAAACGAATTAATTAACATTTTATATGATAAAACTTACCTGTCTCAGATTTGATCTTCTGCAGCTGTTTTTCTTTACTTATGCTCTCCAACATGGTAAATTATTTTGGGTGCATCGACTTTAAATGACTTTTTAAAGACGAGGTGGTACGGCCCTTGCGAGAGTAGCTTTTTTGGCAAATTTTACAATCAGCCTTTTCGGTGTCTTTTACGTTCGGTTCAAAATAATTCCAAATATTGCTTTGTGTTGGTGGTGACATTGTTAATTAACTATAAAATCTATTAATAACGGGAACCTCGCTGGAAAATTGAAGAATTTTGTTATAAAACGATAAACGTTACATAAAATAAAAAATATTACAGGTGTAAAATAATTAAATTTACCTGGTAATATAACAATTATTTACACACAATTTAATCACAACAACAATATACTCTACTCAACACTTTACCCTAAGTACCTATTCCACAGCGCATGCAAACACGTAATGATTTGTTTACATAAACAAATGACGCACAACAAGAAACACGTCGGATCTTGTAACCAAGATTTTCGCTCCCATTGGTTGAGGTCAAGTGCCAACGGCACGCGCCATTCGCCGGCTCCACCCAATTTCTTTCTTGTCGCAGCTTGTCTTACATCCGCATCCGCATGATTATACGCAATAATTATTGCGGATGCGGATGCGGATGCAGATGTCCAAAACCATGCGGAACCTCCGCATTTGCGGATGCGGATGCGAATATCCGCAACATCCCTGCTCGAGAGCAATGAATCCGGGTCACTTAAAGAATGTTAAAAATCTCGGAAACTAAAAATGATAGGTTAATGCAATAAATTGTATTTAATAGACAATGTAATACTCCTTAAATGAAGGTATTAAAACTTCTTAGTTATTGTAAAGTTATATCATAAAAAAATCAAATTTGAAAAAGGGCCACTTTCGAAGATGGAACTACGAAATTACAGCATTTGGTTTTGCTTTTGTTTGTAATCTGTCATTTATGTGGGTACATAAACCATGTTGATAGTGCTCTATATTCATTATTCAAGCTGAAATTATGTCGCTTACGCCTGAAGAATGCACCAGAATACTTACAATGCTGGAAACCGGCCGGAGTCAGCGCGATACAGCCAGGACTGTCGGTGTGTCGCTGTCAACAGTACAAAGAGTTCTCCGACGTTACGAAGAAACTGGTTCTTACCTACGCAGACCAGGAACGGGCAGGACCAGGTGTACCACAGCACGAGAAGACCGATACTTGGTGAACACCATGCTTCGAAATCGCTTTCTCACAGGAACTGAACTCACCAATCAGTTTCGACGCCTCGGAGGAAGTAACCCAAGTGCATGGACAGTAAGACGTCGGCTTGCTGAATCTAACTTAAAACCCCTTAGACCTGCAAACGGCCCTAAACTGGAGCGTGGGCATCGTATTTCAAGACTAAGATATGCCCAGAGCCACGTAAATTGGAGTATTGAAGATTGGTCAAAAGTTATGTTCTCCGACGAATCAAAATTTATGCTCTACAAGCACGATGGAAGACACAGAGTGTATCGAAGACCAGGGGAAAGATTCAAGCAAGCATGCATCGAAGAAAAAGTAGCTTACGGTGGTGGGTCTGTACTTGTGTGGGCCGGAATTTCTTCTGAAAGTCGCACAGAGCTGGTGATCATAGAAAACGGCTCTTTAACTAGCGTAAGATATGTGGAAGAAATCCTCAATGATCACGTTGGTCCATTTATGGTCAATTTAGGTGAGGATGCTATATTTATGCATGACAATGCCCGACCTCATACAGGTAGGATTGTGAATGACTACCTTCAAGAGATGAACATTACTCGTATGGAGTGGCCAGCGCGCAGCCCGGATATCAACCCGATCGAGCATGCTTGGGACGAGCTAGGCAGATGCGTAAAACAACGAAACCCTCCCCCAATCACGCTTCGTGAGCTCAAAATTGCTCTCACAGAGGAATGGGAGAATATTCCCCAAAATCGTATAAGGAACTTGGTGTACAGCATGCCAAACCGCGTAAACGCACTAATGGAAGCACGAGGAGGCAATACGAAGTATTAAAATTCAAGAAAATCGTAATAAAGTTCAAACATTTCATGTTTCCTATTTTTGTTTTAAGGAGAGATCAGCAGTTTTTTTCTTTATGTAATTTTGTGTTAATAAAATGTATGGCGACTCATATTTTTTTTACTTTCATTTAAGGAGTATTACATTGTCTATTAAATACAATTTATTGCATTAACCTATCATTTTTAGTTTCCGAGATTTTTAACATTCTTTAAGTGACCCGGATTCATTGCTCTCGCTCGAGTGTATAAGGATTAGAAAAAAGCGCCCATATCAAAAATTATTAAGGTCAATGAGCTCTATACATCTGCATTAACTTTGGACCCTAAGGGCCGGCGCCCACTGCCGGC
The DNA here is from genome assembly GCA_927399485.1 of Calamotropha paludella. NCBI lineage: Eukaryota > Metazoa > Arthropoda > Insecta > Lepidoptera > Crambidae > Calamotropha > Calamotropha paludella. The sequence continues at coordinate 22,943,411 of OV656817.1, read as the reverse complement.
ACGGCACGGTGTGTCATGGCAAAGGATTTTAATACTAATTAAGTTATTTTGAAACTTATTTCAATGAGTTTAGAATTTATGTTACTTTATTTTGATACCACGATGCCGCGACGTGCCGCAGGATGCTGCGGCATGACACGACACGCCGCAGGATGCGGCGGTATGTCGAGTCTTGCTTTTTCATTCCACGGGATGCAGCGGCGCGCCATTGCATCCCGCGAGACATATGGGTCACTTTGGGGTCGAGGAATTATGATTGCTAGCTTGTTGAAATAAGATTGAAACTTGTGCAGCATTTCGGTGGGGCGCAGTCCGATCGGTGCGCGGGGGCAAAGGAGGAAGAAAACGCACTGGCGCGCGCGATTTTTGTCTCTCACTCTCACACTGACTGAGCGTGGCAAGTGATTAGTACGTGCGTACGCGATATAGTAATATTACTTTCACGTAAAATACGGAAAAATGGATGAAGAGAAACTGATTAATCTGGTTCGTTCACACGAGTGTATATACAATGTGTCCTCCCGTTTCTACATGGATCAACATATGAAAAGGAACGCATGGCAGAAAATTTCAGAAGAAATGAATAAAACCCGTAAGTTATTTTTTTACTTATTTATTGTCAGAAATAGAAACTAACATCTATTAACAATTGCATTTTGCCAGTACACGCTACCAACATTAGAAAAATATTCCGTAAAACAATCTCTTACAACCATCCCTTCCAGATTGTTGAAAACTGTATCATTGGTTCTATCGATTGCATTATTAGTATTAGAGCTAAGTGCCTCCATAGAATGACTATTAATGATAAAGTTATGCAAACACGTGCTTGCTAGTATAATGTTGTTAATGTACTTTGGTTGAACTTTTATACCTTTTTGAAATAATTCAAATCTTTCTTGTAACATTCCAAAAGCATTTTCTACAATACGCCGTGCTCTACTTAAGCGATAATTGAATATTCTTTTTTTTTCATCATTTAAAAGATGTGAGGGGTATGGTCTCATAATATTTTCTGTTAGTGGAAAGGCTTCATCGGCGACAAATACGTGGGTTAATTTTTGAGTTGAATGTGGTAAAGCCTTTTCCGGTGGTATGCATAAAGAACCATTAAGTAGTTTCGAACCAAATTTAGAACTTTGAAGTATACCACCATCGCTATTTCGACCATATGCTCCGACATCTACAATCACAAATTTGTATTTTGCATCCACGACAGCTAATAAAACGATGCTAAAGAACTTCTTGTAGTTAATATACATACTTCCACTGTTATTAGGAGATCTAATCTTGAAATGCTTACCATCTATGGCCCCAATGCAGTTAGGAAAATTCCAAAATTTATCAAAGTCGGTTGCAATTGAATGCCATTGTTGGCTCGTGGGTTTCGGCAATGTAGTAGACCTTAATACAGTAAATATTGCTTGACAGGTTTCGTGGACTATATTACGCACAGTAGTGAATCCTATACGATAGCTAAAAGCTAAAGACTTAAAAGAAGCTCCTGTAATTAAATACCTGTAACAAAACAAAAAAAAACATTAGTAGACGATTTAAAAGCGTGTGTTATTTGAAATACTTCATTCTTGTTATAATAATAATAATATAATATAATAATAATTTATTTCTTTTTACAACTTTCATCTTAACTTATTGATTGATTGATTGTTACAGATGAAGAATGCCAGAAGGCGTGGAGCTGCCTTCGTAACAATTATAGAAAAGCCTTAAAAAACAGGGTGTACAAAAGCGGTGACGCTGCCAAAAAGAGGCGACCAATTAAATTTGAAAAAGGAACTTGAATTTCTTCAAAAGTTTTTTCAAGATAGACCTCAGCTCTCAAATTTAGACTCTTCTTCCGAAGATACACAGCTTTCCGAAGAAACGCAGCATATCGAAAATACACAACCTCCCGAAACAGCATCAACTGTTCCTTTTCCTGAAGCACAATCGCCTGTATCTCAAATGTCGTTTTCATCACATGCATCAGATTCTAGACCAGCTAGATATGTTCGTCGGCAATCATACATGTCATCGGAAGCACAGCATACGGAAACAACAGCAGAAGTATTAAAAAAATACATTGAAAACCAAAAGAAGGAACAACATCCTATGGAGATATTTTTTCAGGCAATGGCGGCAACAGCGAAGACTTTGTCACCAAAATTACAAGCTGAAATAAAACGCGATGTTTTACGTATTGTTACTGATGCAGAAATAAAGCATTTGGAAAATGTGGAGTTAACTTCAGTTGTGCAGCAAAGTCGTCCTTCTACATCAAGTTCAGGAATCGATATTTCAAATGAATGTCATTCATCTCAGCAATACGCACCAACTACTGCTGCCAGAACCCATAATACAATAATCGAAAGAACAAATCCTTTACACAATTTATCTTCATTTAATAAGCCCGAACAACAATATAACACCGAACCAAACTATGGTACTACACATATAGAATACATACCTACTCCTATATCCAGACGTTATAATATTATTGATATATATGACAATAACTCCAATACTGAATTGCCGGACTATGAACACTAAAAATTTTCTAATACTTTCACTTTTTGTCATACTGTAGGTACAACTGGATTGATGGTCATATGCCACCAAGTAGCAGTTATGGTAGATAGCTGATTATAAAAATAAATAATTACTGAATACTAAATATATCAAGACTTTTAATTTAATATTAGTAAACGCTCCGTGGTGTCACCCGCCGCTCAAAAATTTGTAAAGTTATTCCGCTAAACTGTTTCGACCAAGGTGGTTAAGTTTATCTTGCCTAATACTATGCCCCATCGCATTAGAACTCCCAAGCCCGCTCGTATTTACATGCCACAAGATAATATAACCTACTGCTTTTTTCTTCAACAATATTATGTATAAACATCACATAGCTTTTGGGCACTAGGTTAAGGTTTTGACATGTAATTACGAGCGGCAGATCGAACTTAGAACTATTTAATCTAAAATTAAAATACATTTACTGGGGAATTCTAGTTTATACATAGGCATTATTAAAGGCAAAATTAGTAAAATAAAAACTATTTTTACCCAAGGAAAACGAGTTTGTACTAAAAATGGGATTTACCTTAATGACAAACAGCTATCCACAAACCATAACTTAGATTTTAATATATAATAGCTAGAACAAGCTAGCTGGGAAGCTGTATGTATATGTACGTGTTGGTAGGTATATGAACACTTACCTTAAACATACAGACAATCTCTCTGTAACAGGTATAGGCGATCGAAAATTAGTTTTGATTTTCTTTATATGCGATTTTAGCAAATCACTTAACTTTTCAAATTTTTCATAGTCCATTCTGTAATAATCATAGAATTTTCGCATGTCGTATCTCAAATCATTAAACAAGTTGCTGAATTCACCATTTGTAGATCTTGTTCTCCATAAATTATTCACCCAAAATTGTCTTTTCATCAAATTAGCAGTTCTTATTTGTCTCTCTTCATCTTCAGCTAGAAGTGCTATTAATACTAAATCCCAGTCTACCATAACGACACAACAAATGTTCTCTATGCGACACAATCAACTTCGAATACGCGCGGAGCAAAACTGATGGATGCCAGAGTGGCTGGGCGTTCAGCAGGATGCCACGGCATGCCACGGAACGCCGCGGGATACCGCAGCATGCCATTGCACAACCTGCCGTGCCATGCCGTGCCACGCCGTCAGTGAGCGCCGGCCCTAAGTCCCACAAATTGCTGTTTGGATCCACTGTGGGTCGGTTAGGTTTAAAAAAAAATTAAAACAAAAAGAAGGTTGGTTAGGTTAGGTTAGTTTAGGTAAGGTTAGGTTTTTTTTTTTTTTTTTTTAAACTTATTTATTAAAATAAAGTGAAACTGATTAAATACTGTTAAAGTTTTTGCGTAAGGGTTTTGTTATAGTGCGAGCTTACACACCAGGGTTGAGGCCAGGGGCGTGCATTGGTTTTCCAGCGCGGTAGGCACTGTAGATCTAACAAGTCGTAGTTGCGCTTATCATTTAAAAATTCCTAATATTTGGTAGGTAATATGGATATAAATTCACTTACCACTTTTTTTGCAGGTTTTTTCAGGCTTTTAGAAAAGCCGTTGTTGTTGTTATAAGTTTTTTGTCACTTCACATCATCACTCACGATTTACGAATACCGGGTATAAATAATTATACGAGTAATAATACACTGACTGAGGTAAATTGAGTAAAAAAAAAAAATGTTGTTGCAGTTTGTGTCGATTCGATCGAACCTTTTCGTATTACTTATGTATTATATTTCTAAATTTTATTTTATTTATAAACAAGATCAACTCATCTGTCTTTTTGTAAATAAATTTCTAGTACGTCATTTACTAATGCTTGTCGTATTGATCATGTTTCTTAGCAAGGTTTGTTAAATTATTAAAATCACCGTAACCAGTATCATTCCACACCGTCTTTGTTGTAGAAAACAAAAGACAGGGAAAGCAAAACAATAATTTCGAATGGCGGCAACCAGCTAGCCAAGTATAACTGTCGTAATATTTGGTATTGAAATGTCTGATATTTTTACCTTTCCGTTGAATAAGCTCGATATTTGGAGTTGGTCTAGTAAAAGAAACGATTTCTAATTTATCTATGAACGTAAATTGTCCGAAAGGATAGGTACGTAGTTTTTGTACACAAATCGAATCCTTACAATCGGCACACTGTAATTTCTCCATTATTAAATACCTTCGATATTAAATACCTTCGAATAACTTCGATACTTATTCTTAACAAAAAACACTCATCAACATCTTTTTTCTTTACACACAGTACACTACAAACACTCACACAGGAAATTAACAAAAAACAACAAAAAAATGCTATCTTAATAGATAATATTGTAATGATATTACTAATGTAATTAAATTATCGGTCGCGCGCGCGTGATAAAGCCAACTATAATACAAAAACACGAACTAAAGGAAGGAGGCACTTTTCGGCGGCATTGTTACATTTTTCATCACTGAAAAAAATAATGGGTTGGAATAATCAAAATTATGTTAGAGGGTATCAAGAAACTTGTTTATATACGAGCGCACAAAGCAACATGATTCTAGCAATAAGTTGTGCTTGATTAAGCGACGTGAACAAGCAATCTTATTGAAATCAAACAAGTATTTGTCAACTGCATCAAGTATGGTTATTATGGCTATCACAAAAGCTTTATGGATTTTACAAAGGCTTTATAATATTTATTACGCTTTAGTCGTCCCTATCATGTCATACATTTCATTTTATAAATTAATTTGTGCCATTTACAAAGCACTTGATAGTTTTTAATAAGTATATGATTGATTGGCTAATGTTTGGTAATGAATGCAAACAACTATTTATTAAAATTAACAATATTTTACATTTAAGTTAATATTTATCTTTTTTATAACAATCAAGTTATTTTTATAGAATTAACCAAGATCATATTCAATTCAGTTATTATACCTAATTATTGAGCTTTAGGTACTTCATGTGGATTAGGTACTGTAATATAGCTAGCTATAGATATGGTTGAGTAATTTTAATGTTCAAATAATTTGTATAAGACACTTTTTAAAGTCTTATCAGCTTATGACATTTGTTTATTTGGACATTTCTATTGCTCAACAAATCTAGCGCTTTCAATACTTAAAAACAAACTATGACTGTCATAATAATTTATTTAATAAATATATTTTAAACATAACACTTACACTACACTTTAAACATGTATTTGTCTTATAGCTACTAATTAGCCCAGCAAACATCTCGAATAATTTATCAGTAGGTACCATGACGTTAGTTGAGCAGAAAATAAATGTCTTTTTATTCTGTTGGATAAGGTTTCTTTTGCAATTAAACAAATTGGTACAACTTCAATAAATTCATGTTGTTTACCGGATTCTGTAATTCACATTTAAAAATAAACACTGCAATATATCTATTATTCTTAAGTAAGCTAGGTACTAATATAAATCTATAAGTGGTGCCATCAAAATGTTTATATGATTGCTATTTTTACAACACAAACTTAACACTATTAATTATATTAATCCTATTTAGTCTCGTGACTAATGCAACAATCAACAATACAAAAAAAACGAAGTCTGATTTCAAATTAATAATTACAAAAATATCTCTTATTATAAAAAAGCTACCAATTGATTTAAGGTGATGGTATAGGGGAGTAGTGTGTAGAGCTTGTTGAAGAAGACTTGCCGGGCAATGCAACAATACTTGGGATGATTAATTCTGGTAAACTCAATACAGCTGCAAGCTTTTTCTCTTTTCTATCTAAATCTGAAATTAAAAAATATTTTTATTTTCACTTATAAAACACAAGCACCAACATTAATTATCCTTATGATATTGACATTCTGTATGATGATTTTTCATATTTTAAGAATTCTTATAATGTAATTATTGTACATAAAAGAGTCAAAACTCACCATCTCCTAAATGAATGATGTCATTGTGATAATAATTTTAGATTTTTTCTTTCTCAAAAGTTCAGTTAATTTGTTTTTACACTGGGAATATACAAATATATTTGTTCATGTATTTTGAATGTAGATTATTGAAGTTGTCTACAAGCTGAAACAAAAGAATAGTAAATGTACACAGTATGCAAGTACATATCATTTGAAATAACCATATATCAAAATTCATTTTAATTAATGTAATCTAGTGTAAATAGTATAATATATTTATGGTTGTTGGAGTTGAAGGAGGAAATGTAAGCTAGTTCAAACATTTTACTAGAAATAAAAGAGAAAAAGCAATTGAGTGATGAGTACTAAAAAAGTATTAAAATCGGACCAGTTCAGCAAAAGCTTTCATGTGTCGAAATAATCGAAAGAATACATAATAAATAAGGGAATTCCCTTTATGTTCAATTGATCATAAGATACACTTATGTTACTAGTTTAGGTAAAACACACTTTTAAGACAAATAATCATTGAACATAAAGCATCAATCTTATATACCTACTACTTATTTATTTCATTTCAATGGTTTCATAATTATATAATAATTCTTAATATGTTGTTAGTTTATAAGGAATATCTTTATATGCCATATTGTTTGCTAAACATGTTTGGCTAGTTATATTATTTAAATGACTATTACACATTCTATGTTTAAAAACAAAAAATATATCATAATAGATACTCACCAATTTATATCCATGAGGTTTTCATAAGGCAGAATAGTCCAAACTATTGTTCAACTGAATATTCCGCCAAATATTTAAATCGTTTCGTTAAACAGCAAGAACAGCATTTAAGCCATACAAAGTTTCTTCTTTTTATCACTAGTATTTCGCATAATAATACTGAATAAAGGTTGGTCTGGATTTTTCTGCCACTTGAATGGTCTCTGCAGCTTAATTGCCTTCAGTTAATACTTTACTATCCTGCAATAAGATAGGCCTTACAATCTTGGATCCTTGATAGGTTAAAAACATTGATGATGAAAGAGCTTAGCATGTAAGTAATTACGCTTAGAGAAAAATCTGCTGAAATATTCAAATTACCGATGGTAGCATTACATGGTAATATCTGCTTGCTACACTTTCCAGGATCTTAAAAAAGGTCTCTTGGTCCTGGTTGAGGAATAAGAAATAGGAATGCTTGAATGTTTATTCCATTTAGTGCAAAATTATATTATTAGATTTTCTTACCTACTTCTGATTTATATGGTACAAAACACTTAAGAAATCGACAATTGCAGATTAATAGAGATATGATTTAGTGCGTATAAAAATATAGGTAGGTACTTACTAACGACGACAGCTCGAAATTCCGGGAGACCCCAAGCCTGGGGAAGATCTAGCACGTCATCCACGATAAAAAAGCAGTAAACACAGTCCACAAACCTTCGAAAACGACATCAAACACATTAACAGAACAATTATCTCTAATAAATTAGTATAGGTAGTTAGATTTCGGCTCCGCATATGAGCGAACGACTTCTGAATGAAGTGAAAAATAACGGTCTTGATTAGCGGTCATTTTTTTCAGTAGGTATACGTCTCAAGTCATAGTCATAAGTGATGACATCGCCATAAAGTCGAAACTTGTTCAACTTATCCGCTCTCGTGCGGTAGCGTATCCATCTCATCTATTGCGTATAGAACCGAGTGAGACAGATATAGGATCGGGGGTCGTCGGTTTATCTCGCTCGGCAGGTAAGCTTGCTTACCTAGGAAACTAAAATACTTTTAAATTGCGTAGCTCATGTTTTAGAACGTTACACGGACAAAGAGCGCACTTTATATTGCGGCCGTATAATATTGACCAATACTTTTATTAATTATGTTGTATGAAACGCTGCTCGCTTCGAATAGGCAATCTTTAGACTGCCTACCGTTACTGTACGTAGTAAAGAAAAACTTACCGGGCGGGTGCTCAATAGAAGTTTGGTTGAGTATAGAATTACGGAACCAATTAAACTAAATTAACTTTAATACTAGTAGTATATTATTTAGGTTCTTAATGAGGTAGGCACTGCCTAATTGCCTATATGGTATGCACGCCCCTGGTTGAGGCTAAGGATACCTCTCGCCTAGGGTGCAAGTGCAAAGATAGAAAGAGTTTGTAGGCAGAGAGAACCTACAAACTGAAAAGAATAAGATCATGACAGAAAGGAAAGGAAAATAAAAATAATATAGAGTGGCTATGAAGCTTAAAGTTATTTTAGTGATAAATGTTGTTAAGATTATAAAAATTAGATTAGTCGCAGTGTTATTGTTACAGATATTTATATTATTTATTGGTTGTTATTTATTTATTTAATGATTATTATTATTTGCTGAATTAAATTTGATTTATAAATTTTGTGTTAGGAGTTTGGTGACTATTGGTCGGAGCCATAGTCAATTTTGTCCTCGATACGGCGCTGCATAGCCCGGACTCTGGGGCAGGATTGTGCTAAGGCAGAATGTTTACTATCTTGTGATAGCTTAAATTTTTCATTGTGGAATGTACAGTTGTAGCAGGATGGGGCTTCACTTTTTTGTGGACAGGTCTCACCAGAGTGGGAGGTGTTACCGCAGTGGCTGCAGCGCCGTTCAATTTTACAGTGGGATTCTGTATGTCCGAAGCCGAGGCAGTTTCGGCACTGTTTGAATGGTGAGAAGTTTTCTAGGAAGACCCTTTGAAATTCTATTTTGACGCGGTCTAGCTTGAGCAGCGTCCTCCAAACTTGGGGGGAGACTGATAGAACCGCGTTATAAAGATTTGGGTTGCGGTTGTTTTGGGTGAACCGTATGGATAAGTCAGCCTCGGTGAATTTATCAAGTTCTGCATTGCAGCGTAAGATGGTGGAGAGGAGTTCGTCCTTTTTTGTGTCACTATGGATGCCCTTGATGATTACCATAGGTTTTATTTTGTGTTCTACGGCTGCAGTCACTCCAGAGGAGGAGGCGTTGTTAATCCTGCCCAAGGCGTCCTCCATGTTGGATTTGTTATCGAATTCTATCTTGGTTTTACCCTTGGATAGGTTCGTTACCTTGGCGACCGTATATTTGGTGGTTTTGGAATTTATAATTTCCTTCAGAGCCTTAACCGTTTGCTCACGTGGGGAACCCTCAGCGTTGCATGTAACGATTAAGGCCGGGCGTGAAGTTTCAATTTTGCGGCGTAATGGGGGACGTTTAGACGTGGAAGCTATTTGGGCATAAGTGGGATTGTTTGGAGTAATTGGGATTTGTGTGATTGTTGGGTTGGTTGGGACCGTTCTTCCGAGTTCGGTCCTAACGGTTTGTTGTACTATGGACTTTATGTCGTCAGTGGTAATTGAACTGCAGCATTGATGCTGGATCGGGCGTGGTTCTTGAGAGTGGTTGAAGTCGACATTTGTGTTTTTAAAAGTGGTTATGATAGAATTCAGACCCTTTAACACAAGATCAATAGACTTTAATTTGTTCTCTCTCGTGACGCTGTGGGCGCTTTGTAGAAGAACTGGCACCTCAGCAAGAGTTGAGTATATGTCCTCGATGGTGTTTTTATGGGGACTATTTTTATAGTTCGGAAACATCACCGCCAAAGGTTCGGCGAAAATGGGAGTAACCGATTTGCTTTTGGTTTTCTTGGTGCTTCTGGATTGGGAAAAAGGAGTATTTGGAGTAATTAGTGGTTCTGTCCGAGGTGTTAGTGGTGTTTGTGATAGGGGTAAGGGGTTATCGGGTATCATAGATTCATGTGGGGATTCAATTTGTGGAGTTTGATGAACTAAGGAGTCGTCATAATGCAGACGTCCATAAGGAGAATTAGATGGGTTAAGAATTTCGTCGAAGTCGTCGGATTCTACGTCACCAATGAGATCATTCATTTCTGCAAGGAGTCTAGAGGGTGTCTCCCTACAAGTTGCGCCCTTTGATCGGAGATCCATGTTAGACATGATGGGTTTTATAAATTAAATCAATAATAAGTAATTTTTAAAATTTATGAAATAAAGTGAAGATTTTAAGAAAAACTATGATATTTACAGAAAAAAGTTATTAAAATAAAATGTTTATAAGCCTAAAAACTAGCTAAAATAATGAATTAAGAGAGTAAATAACTTAAACTTATGATCTAGGATGAATTTAAAACTAGTGAAATTTTGAGTGAAAAAAAGTGATAATTAAATTGTCAATAGAAAAAATATTTATTGATGGAGTGATTCGGTGCAATAGTATATTATAGAACTAAAGGAGTTCTACAATGTATTTAAGACAGATTAGAAAAATATTTTGTGGTTAGTAAAATATAAGGTTTTGTTAATGTCGTGAAAAGAAATGTTAGGTAAGGTTAGGTTTACAAAAAAGAGAAAAAAAGCTAGGTTAGGTTAAGTGCGGAGCCGGTTTTCAGTGTAAAAAGACGTTTTTAAGCAACTTTTATATTTGACCGCTGCGGACCTTGATGGTTATGCCAATCGACTATATAGCCGTGCCCTCTACCGGCTGTAGGTTTATGAATTTTGACCTACGGCCAATGGCTTGTTTATTATTTGTACAATATCGTCAGTGGGCCGGCCGGTATCATTCATTTACCCTTGACAACGTGAATGGAATTGTGGATGCAGTCCTGCCATAGACAAAATAATAAGTTATTAAGAGAAAATTAAACAATAAATTCCCATGCCAAATAGATGTCTTTAAATTCTACTAAATTAAGGTGTCCTTATTTTATATTCCCGCCTTTAAACTTACAACCAGGGGCGTGCATTGGTTTTCCAGCGCGGTAGGCACTGTAGATCTAACAAGTCGTAGTTGCGCTTATCATTTAAAAATTCCTAATATTTGGTAGGTAATATGGATATAAATTCACTTACCACTTTTTTTGCAGGTTTTTTCAGGCTTTTAGAAAAGCCGTTGTTGTTGTTATAAGTTTTTTGTCACTTCACATCATCACTCACGATTTACGAATACCGGGTATAAATAATTATACGAGTAATAATACACTGACTGAGGTAAATTGAGTAAAAAAAAAAAATGTTGTTGCAGTTTGTGTCGATTCGATCGAACCTTTTCGTATTACTTATGTATTATATTTCTAAATTTTATTTTATTTATAAACAAGATCAACTCATCTGTCTTTTTGTAAATAAATTTCTAGTACGTCATTTACTAATGCTTGTCGTATTGATCATGTTTCTTAGCAAGGTTTGTTAAATTATTAAAATCACCGTAACCAGTATCATTCCACACCGTCTTTGTTGTAGAAAACAAAAGACAGGGAAAGCAAAACAATAATTTCGAATGGCGGCAACCAGCTAGCCAAGTATAACTGTCGTAATATTTGGTATTGAAATGTCTGATATTTTTACCTTTCCGTTGAATAAGCTCGATATTTGGAGTTGGTCTAGTAAAAGAAACGATTTCTAATTTATCTATGAACGTAAATTGTCCGAAAGGATAGGTACGTAGTTTTTGTACACAAATCGAATCCTTACAATCGGCACACTGTAATTTCTCCATTATTAAATACCTTCGATATTAAATACCTTCGAATAACTTCGATACTTATTCTTAACAAAAAACACTCATCAACATCTTTTTTCTTTACACACAGTACACTACAAACACTCACACAGGAAATTAACAAAAAACAACAAAAAAATGCTATCTTAATAGATAATATTGTAATGATATTACTAATGTAATTAAATTATCGGTCGCGCGCGCGTGATAAAGCCAACTATAATACAAAAACACGAACTAAAGGAAGGAGGCACTTTTCGGCGGCATTGTTACATTTTTCATCACTGAAAAAAATAATGGGTTGGAATAATCAAAATTATGTTAGAGGGTATCAAGAAACTTGTTTATATACGAGCGCACAAAGCAACATGATTCTAGCAATAAGTTGTGCTTGATTAAGCGACGTGAACAAGCAATCTTATTGAAATCAAACAAGTATTTGTCAACTGCATCAAGTATGGTTATTATGGCTATCACAAAAGCTTTATGGATTTTACAAAGGCTTTATAATATTTATTACGCTTTAGTCGTCCCTATCATGTCATACATTTCATTTTATAAATTAATTTGTGCCATTTACAAAGCACTTGATAGTTTTTAATAAGTATATGATTGATTGGCTAATGTTTGGTAATGAATGCAAACAACTATTTATTAAAATTAACAATATTTTACATTTAAGTTAATATTTATCTTTTTTATAACAATCAAGTTATTTTTATAGAATTAACCAAGATCATATTCAATTCAGTTATTATACCTAATTATTGAGCTTTAGGTACTTCATGTGGATTAGGTACTGTAATATAGCTAGCTATAGATATGGTTGAGTAATTTTAATGTTCAAATAATTTGTATAAGACACTTTTTAAAGTCTTATCAGCTTATGACATTTGTTTATTTGGACATTTCTATTGCTCAACAAATCTAGCGCTTTCAATACTTAAAAACAAACTATGACTGTCATAATAATTTATTTAATAAATATATTTTAAACATAACACTTACACTACACTTTAAACATGTATTTGTCTTATAGCTACTAATTAGCCCAGCAAACATCTCGAATAATTTATCAGTAGGTACCATGACGTTAGTTGAGCAGAAAATAAATGTCTTTTTATTCTGTTGGATAAGGTTTCTTTTGCAATTAAACAAATTGGTACAACTTCAATAAATTCATGTTGTTTACCGGATTCTGTAATTCACATTTAAAAATAAACACTGCAATATATCTATTATTCTTAAGTAAGCTAGGTACTAATATAAATCTATAAGTGGTGCCATCAAAATGTTTATATGATTGCTATTTTTACAACACAAACTTAACACTATTAATTATATTAATCCTATTTAGTCTCGTGACTAATGCAACAATCAACAATACAAAAAAAACGAAGTCTGATTTCAAATTAATAATTACAAAAATATCTCTTATTATAAAAAAGCTACCAATTGATTTAAGGTGATGGTATAGGGGAGTAGTGTGTAGAGCTTGTTGAAGAAGACTTGCCGGGCAATGCAACAATACTTGGGATGATTAATTCTGGTAAACTCAATACAGCTGCAAGCTTTTTCTCTTTTCTATCTAAATCTGAAATTAAAAAATATTTTTATTTTCACTTATAAAACACAAGCACCAACATTAATTATCCTTATGATATTGACATTCTGTATGATGATTTTTCATATTTTAAGAATTCTTATAATGTAATTATTGTACATAAAAGAGTCAAAACTCACCATCTCCTAAATGAATGATGTCATTGTGATAATAATTTTAGATTTTTTCTTTCTCAAAAGTTCAGTTAATTTGTTTTTACACTGGGAATATACAAATATATTTGTTCATGTATTTTGAATGTAGATTATTGAAGTTGTCTACAAGCTGAAACAAAAGAATAGTAAATGTACACAGTATGCAAGTACATATCATTTGAAATAACCATATATCAAAATTCATTTTAATTAATGTAATCTAGTGTAAATAGTATAATATATTTATGGTTGTTGGAGTTGAAGGAGGAAATGTAAGCTAGTTCAAACATTTTACTAGAAATAAAAGAGAAAAAGCAATTGAGTGATGAGTACTAAAAAAGTATTAAAATCGGACCAGTTCAGCAAAAGCTTTCATGTGTCGAAATAATCGAAAGAATACATAATAAATAAGGGAATTCCCTTTATGTTCAATTGATCATAAGATACACTTATGTTACTAGTTTAGGTAAAACACACTTTTAAGACAAATAATCATTGAACATAAAGCATCAATCTTATATACCTACTACTTATTTATTTCATTTCAATGGTTTCATAATTATATAATAATTCTTAATATGTTGTTAGTTTATAAGGAATATCTTTATATGCCATATTGTTTGCTAAACATGTTTGGCTAGTTATATTATTTAAATGACTATTACACATTCTATGTTTAAAAACAAAAAATATATCATAATAGATACTCACCAATTTATATCCATGAGGTTTTCATAAGGCAGAATAGTCCAAACTATTGTTCAACTGAATATTCCGCCAAATATTTAAATCGTTTCGTTAAACAGCAAGAACAGCATTTAAGCCATACAAAGTTTCTTCTTTTTATCACTAGTATTTCGCATAATAATACTGAATAAAGGTTGGTCTGGATTTTTCTGCCACTTGAATGGTCTCTGCAGCTTAATTGCCTTCAGTTAATACTTTACTATCCTGCAATAAGATAGGCCTTACAATCTTGGATCCTTGATAGGTTAAAAACATTGATGATGAAAGAGCTTAGCATGTAAGTAATTACGCTTAGAGAAAAATCTGCTGAAATATTCAAATTACCGATGGTAGCATTACATGGTAATATCTGCTTGCTACACTTTCCAGGATCTTAAAAAAGGTCTCTTGGTCCTGGTTGAGGAATAAGAAATAGGAATGCTTGAATGTTTATTCCATTTAGTGCAAAATTATATTATTAGATTTTCTTACCTACTTCTGATTTATATGGTACAAAACACTTAAGAAATCGACAATTGCAGATTAATAGAGATATGATTTAGTGCGTATAAAAATATAGGTAGGTACTTACTAACGACGACAGCTCGAAATTCCGGGAGACCCCAAGCCTGGGGAAGATCTAGCACGTCATCCACGATAAAAAAGCAGTAAACACAGTCCACAAACCTTCGAAAACGACATCAAACACATTAACAGAACAATTATCTCTAATAAATTAGTATAGGTAGTTAGATTTCGGCTCCGCATATGAGCGAACGACTTCTGAATGAAGTGAAAAATAACGGTCTTGATTAGCGGTCATTTTTTTCAGTAGGTATACGTCTCAAGTCATAGTCATAAGTGATGACATCGCCATAAAGTCGAAACTTGTTCAACTTATCCGCTCTCGTGCGGTAGCGTATCCATCTCATCTATTGCGTATAGAACCGAGTGAGACAGATATAGGATCGGGGGTCGTCGGTTTATCTCGCTCGGCAGGTAAGCTTGCTTACCTAGGAAACTAAAATACTTTTAAATTGCGTAGCTCATGTTTTAGAACGTTACACGGACAAAGAGCGCACTTTATATTGCGGCCGTATAATATTGACCAATACTTTTATTAATTATGTTGTATGAAACGCTGCTCGCTTCGAATAGGCAATCTTTAGACTGCCTACCGTTACTGTACGTAGTAAAGAAAAACTTACCGGGCGGGTGCTCAATAGAAGTTTGGTTGAGTATAGAATTACGGAACCAATTAAACTAAATTAACTTTAATACTAGTAGTATATTATTTAGGTTCTTAATGAGGTAGGCACTGCCTAATTGCCTATATGGTATGCACGCCCCTGCTTACAACTTACTTTACTTAAAACTTTTTCCGTTTGTCATAAGAAAAAATGCAAAAACGGTGATTTATTATTCAAATACTGTAATGTCTTTAGTTTATACAAAATAAAATTAAAGTTGCAATTATATCGGATGAAATACAAAACATCAAAAATCTTAATGTGTCCAGACCAACGAGGCTTCTTATATTATCATACCTGGATAGTTTAAACCCAGCTGCAATAATGTGTATGGCGAACGCATTATCTGATTAATTACCAAAATATCTTACCAAATTACCTTGTCACGATAAAATTTTGCTAATTAAATGTAGGCTTAGTTTTTTTAGTAATTTAGCACATTGTTTAGTAATTTATTGTAAAGAATCACATGTGTAGTTGATATAAATGAGCGATATTCGCGTAACTTATATCTTCAACATTTTTTATCGTTGTTACTATTAAAATAAAAGATTGTTATGATTGTAAAAACAGTTTATGATATGGAAAGAGAATCACGGTTCAAATTTCTATAAATATTATTTATTTATATACCATATAATGTATCCGTTACCCACCCTAGTATCCATAACATAATTCTCAACTTTGGGCTAGGCACATTAGTGTGAATGTAATAGTTATTTATTATACAAGAGTGGAAAGTTCCTTTTTAACCGCGTGCTCGATTTGGATGACCGAGCAAGCGAAGGATTCTAAAGTTGAATCACGAGCGCAGCGAGTGATTCTAAATTAGAATCCTGAGCGTCAGCGAGGGAAACAAACGAGCACAAGGTGAAAAATCTTTCCACTCGAGTGCAATACGTAACTTTTCATCCCACCTCAGCGAGGAAATGACAAAATGAAAAAGAAAACAATTTATAATGACAAAATATTTTTATTTCAATTAAAACACATTAAGATAATCTATAAATTGAAGAAAATAATAAGAAGTAGAAAATAATTAGGAAATATTAAATGTAACGTTGCTACAGTTACTTATGTTAAGTTTAATATTTTTGTTAGGTAATGTTATGTTGGTGTTTGTGAATTGTGCGCTGTTTTGTGGTAAACTATCAGTAATTTTAAATAGTTGTGCCGATTCATTGGATTCTATTGGCGTAAATGTTGGCGAGAGAGGGCTATTGTTTCCAATCTTATGGGGGCTCATTTTAGATGTAGAAGGGCGAGACCAAGAATCTGACAGAGGTTCTTTCAGCGTTATGGCCTCCACGATACTATTACAAATTTTTGATTTACTTTGGATTGAATCCTCTATGTATCCCTCTACAACCGAATTAGACTTCCAGCCTCCATGGCGCTTAAGCGATAGAAGATCAGCCCCTGATTCGGCCAAAAGTGTGGCTGAGGTTCTTCTAAAACAGTGACCGGTGTATAACGGGGGTTCTAAAAGTCCGAGAAAAGTTGCTATTTCTCGTGGAATACTGCCAATTTTATTCTGACCCATAGGTTGTCGGATACACTTTCCGTTGCGATATTGTAGAAAAAATCGTTCAATTGGGGTGTTAGAAGGACGTAAAGCTTGATATTTCTGAACAATGTTTACATATTCCTTGCGAATAACGAAGTTGCGGTCTTTTTTTGTCTTGGTATTTAGTACATTAATTAATAGCAATTCATCAGAATTATGAGAATATTTTGATACGTTATTGACATTAAGTAGTGTAAGTTCATTTGTTCGACATGCTCCGGTTATACCAATAATAAGAACAACCTGTAACAAAAGAAGTATTTATAATCGTAAATAAATTAATCAAATTAAAAATATTGTAAGTACTATGTACAATTTTATCAACAACAAAAAATTACACGTATTGACTTACTTTTGCCGCTAAATATACGGAATCAGGTGCTTTATTAATAAACTTTGCAATTTCAGATGCTGTGAAAACCTTCGATTTTTTTGGCTTATAACCAGATGAGGCTCTTTTTAAAAATGCCACTAATTTATGATAGGTGTCGATATGAACGTCTTTCTTCATCTTAATTGTTAATTTTAGCATTGAATACGTACTCCATAGCGTGCTTGCTTTCTTGGTCTCAGATAATTCTATAAAATATGCCAGCAAAACGTTTTCGGAGAAAGTTTTTGCTCCTTTAGCTAGTCGCCACATGTTAAATATATCGTACTGTTTCAAATACTTCTCTCGTGATTGCTGAGGGAGAAGGCTCATTTGCGCATTATTAACTGTTTCAGTTAACTCAGTTGGCGTTAGATAAACTTCATCGTCGCTAATGTCACTCATTTTAGTTGATTTTTTTGTACAGTTTTTAGGTTATGTTAATTATATTAAGCAATAAAACGTGAAAAACTAGAATGGCGCGAAGCACGCAAATAAAACAAAGAAACCAAGAAGGTTCCAAATTTAAATTTTTTCACAATTTAAAAAGTTCTTATCATAAATTTGGCACCATAGAGGTTACATTAAATAGGTTTAATGACGTTTTGAATTTACAATTATATTGAGTACTCATTATATGTGATGTTCTAAATTCAAATCTACTTTGCCGCTCAAGCGAATAAAATAGAATTTTCCAGCCAGATTTCGAAGCGCAAAATAACACTTTCCGAGGTGGTGGGATGAAAAATATATTGTTATTATTGTACACACGAAAAATAATTCATTCAGATTCTGCGAAAAAATCAAAATAATACAGACACAAGTTAACAAATAAATAAGTTTACGAAGTTTTCCCCGAACCTTTCGAGTTTGTTTTGTACATTCGTGACATCACCAATCATCCATTCTATACACCGGCTGGCCGGTCTCTAGGGCTGTGTTGCCAGAAAGTTAATTTTGTAACATTTTAGGTTACTTTTGACCTTCTCATGTTACTTTCATTTTACACGACTGAAAATTTTACTTTACCATAAATAGAAAGAATTATTCAAAAGTGAAAAAACTATCTACACATATCGATTCGAACGCAAAAATAATATAATCAGTGATTTAAATTTGTATTTATTTTATATATTTCAAATGTTTTAATTAAAATGGTTGGTTTATATGCTATCGACGTTTGTGTGCTAACAACAATCGGTACCTAAGTAAATATTATAGGAAAGTACATATTTAAGAAATCAAGAATTTTAAAAAAATGTCCAAGCTGAGTACCAGCCAGTACAGCCGTAGAATTTGGTTTTGCTTAGCGTTCTCTTTGCTTTTCAGTCTTACAGTGTTTTTCTAAATAAAATAATATTATTTTTCTCACGAAACTCTTATTTTTTAAGCTGTCAAATGAAGGGTCCACTGCAATAATTATGAATGTCCTTTGTCTTTTGTTTTAAGATAATTGGGTTTTAAATTAATAAACGGTGTAAAAAGAAACTCAAACCTGAAAATAATAAAATGTTGTTTATTAAAGTTAAATTATATATATCATTTATTATTTCTTTGGAAAATAATAATTCTTACGGTATTATAAACCAACCAAATGGCATTATTGGTTAAGAAATAAATGTTTTTGGACATTCATCATTATTGCAGTGGACCCTTCAAATGTTACTTTTGACTATCGGCTACTGGCAACTCAAATCTAGCGTGGTGGTTTGTTTTTGTAGCCAGCCGGCCGGCGGGCCAGTCTGCTTGTTGCTTCGGTGGGTATTTGACGCTACTGAGTGAAATAGTGAATTTTGTGTACTAACAACTCCTCAAAAAAGTGAGTAAAAACCTTATTTTTATCTTTGATACTTATTTGTTTTTAAATGTTTCAATCTTTACTCGATATGTTCTCGTTGATTTCGCAGAATCTTTCTTTATTTAGGCGGGAAGTGGTAAAAATACAATGACGCCAAAATCGACATATAAATGCCAAATTGAACTTTCTAAGAATATGCATATTTTACGACGTGATCATTTTAAATTTGATTTGCTACTTAATAGTTTTTATAATTTCAAAATTAATCAGCGATCGTGCTTTTACTTGAGGGTTTGCGAGTTTGATTCCCCGCTTGATAACTTGTCGTACATAATATGACAATTATTATTGTGTATCCATGTAAATAAGGTTTTTGCCACGTTTAATTGGGCCAGGGGTAATGCGAGATGCGTTGGTGGGAAACGCCCGCCATTTTAATTTAGCGATTGGAAGCCATGACCTTCAAAAAACAGTGTTTTGAATGAAAAAAAAAATTTTTAGCCTTCAATGTATAAAAATTTCTATCGAAATCGACATGTTCTATAATTATGTTTGATGAAAAGTAAAAACAAGCGGGGATTTCAAACACATGGTATTTTTATCTAGGTACAGTGTTACGGATTAAGGAGTCTGTATTTAAATGTCTAAACATGAAAAGAATTTGTAAAAAACAATATGTGGACGTAATGTCTATATGTATGGTATTGAAATAATAAAACTGAGTAGGTAATGTTTATAATGGTAGATAATAGTAGTAATTAATAACAATGGATTTTGTTGTACAAAATTATACAATGGAAAGTGCTTTCTTTCCGTGAGAACTCAGAAATACGCTACACTGTCACCTGAATAATATAGTAGCTTATAATATAAACTAGAGATTTATTGATTTAAGGCGGTCCTAGCCGTAGTAAATATCAGCTTTTACCCAACCCCAACCCAAGTCAGTCAGAGTTCGGTCTTTGCCGATGTACAACGGAGTTTTAGTACAAGCGTTAGCTATTAAGGATTAGTATAACTATAATGTGTTTATCGCTTTGTTATTGCACTTTTTTAAAGAAAAAAACAAGGTGAATAGATGTCTCGCCATTTTGTTGAAATTACATTACGATTCGGAACGCACGGAGCGTACTTACTTTAAAAAAAAATGCCACACCAAGAGACTGACTCTAAAATGTATTTTCTTTTTCAATTGAAATTGACTTGTAAGTCTTGGTTATTAACTTACAAAATGATTTAATAAAGTTGTCGGGTAATTGAATATCTCGGTAATTTGAAAAAAGGGGAGGAAAGATATAGTTCCCGTTATGTAAGTTCAATCTGGTTTTGAAATCACGTGTGATGCGCAGTAGTGAATAAAGTATCTAAACTTGTTTGTTGAGATTTGTTGTTGCATCAACATCGTTACAAAACTGTAATTTGCAATAAACACATAAATCGCTTTTTCTTCAGCATCGGACTGACAGCTAGTTTTATTTATTAAAAAATATTTGCTGGGTTTTAATAAATCAATTCTATATACGTTTGTCATATTACGTACAAGTTAGTATGTACACTTAATATTTACTTATCAAAATTAAAAAAATATTATTTCAGTGACGTCTTAAAAGCTTAAAAACTGTAACTGACCGCTGTGCACGCATTTCGCTTCTTTCTCATTCACTCGCGTTTTTCCGTTCGTCGTTGCGCATCGCATCGGTCGAGATAATCGAGTTCCATATTATGATACATTTTATACCGGGCAACTGTTCCGAATATTCGGATCACATTTATATTTCAGTAAGCAGTATTCCAGTAAGTTAATTTTACATAAACCTAACCTTCAAACGTCGTTTGAGTTTTAACTCAAATCATTTCGCCTTTCTGTGGCGTCCTGTCTTCTAAATCAATGGACGAATTTGTTGCGTTTATTTTTCACAGTTTTTAGAAATAATTTATGAAGATTTCTATAGGCGTTTGATCTTCAGCTCGTTTTCATAGTTGATGAACGGAGCTCAAAGTATATGTAGGGACCTATTAAAGTTTTCATTATTATAACTATTTGATTATTGATTTATAATATAATACTAATTGGGAATTATTTTGATTAATTATTATTTTAATGTTTATTCTCTTTTGCATGCCACATTTGCAGAATGTACTGGATAAAAAAGTGTAACCCAATTACATATGTATTAACTCAAATATTGTCCCCGGCAAATAAGTTGAACATGATTTTGAAATCACGTGACATGCGCAGTAGACTTATTTGCCGGAGACTATACTAATCTCAGAACAAAAACTAAAGCTATAGAAGCCGCGCTAAAATAACAACACAATACGTTAGTTCGTACTATTTTTACTTATACAGTTGCAAATGTGTAAGAAAGAAATAAGTATACAGATTTTGTTTCGTAATTTACAAGGTCGTCACTAGTTTCCCTTACGTCAGTGATGCAATGGCATCGATATTACTATCGATAAAAATAAAATCAAAAACATACTTACAAACATACTCTTATGCGGTTGGTATGTCAATGACACTAGAACGGACGGTAATGAGTCATAATAAACACGTGTAGAATCTTAAATATGAACATTTTATAATGCATTATTAATGGGTAGAATTTTTGACCCGTACCAATTTATTTATTAGAATTTGCGTGTATCTAGAGAAACCAGGTAGGTATAGTTAAAAAATTGCACCTTGTATAGGCATATCCTATTAGGCTACATGTTTATATTTTAGGTTAGACCTCTAGCTCTAGTACATTGGTGAACACTGCATTTAAAATTATATTTTTTATAGGTATAGATTAAAAAGAGGATAAAAAAAGAAAATTAATCGATTATTTAAATTAACAAACTATTATTTTTTACATATTTACTTATTGTTTACCTTTTTTTATATACCACTCTGTCGAGAAAGTATCGGGAAAAGATCAATAATATACAAAATGTTTGTTATTCATCCAAATTTATTTAATCAACTTCAAAGTATGCTCCTTCAGAAACAAAAAACAAACGCCAACGAATAATCTAATCAACATAACATTTTTTAAACGCTGTTTCCGGAACTGACTTCAGTTCTCGCCGCGAATTCTCCTTTATGTCTTCTACCGATTAAAAACGGGTAAATTAGATATTAGTTCAGATATATCGGAATCAGTATTTGTTTCAACTGTGGTTATAGATTTGGGGCGTTTACTTGGTGGTTTATAATTCCTTCTGAATGCGATAGTGGTTTCTGAAACACAAAAATATTATTGCAAATAAGCTATCATTATTTTTTGGGATACACGCTGCCACATTGTTAATTAACAATCTGAATATTTATTGGTAGGATCGAAATAATTATATGACAAATCAAGACTAAGATAATGTTTGGA
Source organism: Calamotropha paludella (assembly GCA_927399485.1). Taxonomy (NCBI): domain Eukaryota; kingdom Metazoa; phylum Arthropoda; class Insecta; order Lepidoptera; family Crambidae; genus Calamotropha; species Calamotropha paludella. The sequence goes on along the minus strand of OV656817.1, from coordinate 22,920,601 downwards.
ATAAAAAAGGAGCAATTTCATGTTCTGTAAATGTAATGTGGGTATAGCATTTGCTTTCAGCCGCCGAAATTTAATGTTTTCATGTGACTGAAATGACTGCAGTCTAAAATGTTTCAAATAAATATGACTGTGCGCTTTCGGTGTCCAATTGTTCCTTGATATACGGCGTATCCATTCAGTTCTAATAGGTTCATCTTTGGGAAAACTAAAGCAAAAAGTAAAAACCAAATAATGTTGACATCGATAACAAAAAACACATCACTATCATACTATCATATACAAAACAAAAGGCATGAAAATAAGACAATTTAAACCAAAACTCATGGAGAAATCTATTTGTAATATTAATTTACTACAATTTTCTGAATATACCGTTGTTATATTGTCAAAATATGAGAATTTAGAAACAAAACTCACCGATGAAATGATAACACCTCATCCGTATTTTCTTTTCGTGATGTGTAAGACTTGCAGTCTGGAACAACACAAGCCATCCTGGACGCGGACTCTAAGATGTCTGAAGCGTCTATATGCACACTTTCCTGTTATTTTATCACGAATTTCCTTGTAAAATAATATAATTTCACGCTAGCCGCTCACAAAGCTGTTCGGCCACTGTAATACGACCGCATTGAATTTGGTCTTACTTCAGAAACCACGTTCATCAAAGACGTACTTTTAATTTAGTAGTATAATATACAACCAAATTACAATCATTTGACATTTGTACTTTGAGAGTTTGTGACAATGACGTGAAAATAAAACCTTACAATTGTTGTTTATTTCGCTCTTACCCATGTATGTTAGATTATTTTAAGTGAATACGAGAGCTGTTATACAGTTTTTATTTTAGCGCTCCTTCTATAGCTTTAGTTATTGTTCTGAGATACTAATAAGCCGATTTCAAAAATTCTTTCACCATTGGAAAGCTACATTCACGCTGAGTAACATAGGTTATATTTAATGCTAGAAAAAATTTAAAGAATTTTTTCCACCCGTGCGAAGCCGGGACGGGCCGCTAGTAGCAAATAAAATTATTGATATGATTTTCAATTGATTTGAACGTTAGAATAATATAGCAATAAAATGATACTGTTAAATGTTTTAATAATTAAATTGGTTCTCTGTACACTTATAACTTATTCTATCACGTACTTAGTCATCAATCAATGTGACAGTTTTACTGACCCTATGTAATCATAGACGTGAACGATGTCAACACGAAATTATGTGACTATTTATTTCGCGATAAAACATAGATTATAATCAAATGATGTCACTTATTCCAATAGTGTTTCGTATTGTCAGTGTTGTAATTATTGTTGCATGGGCGTACATGTTCTGTATCTAATTACAAATTGGTTCCTATAATATTTCAATGGGCTTTTGTAATCATTAAGTGTTAAGAAAATGTATTAATACCTATTATTACCATTACCTCTCCATCCTAAGGTTGTCTGGAAGAGATCGCTTTTAGCGATAAGGCCGCCGTAATACACGTTAGATTTAAGCAATTATCTGTGTTAGTGTATTGTTCTGTTTTGTGGTGTAATCAATAAAGTGTTTTTGTATTGTATTGTATTACGCTTTATTGCTTATCACCCATATAATCTTTTTACCGGATTAATTATGCGTTTAATTTTGTTTTTTTTTTTCTTTTTATATATGCATAATTTCAACGTTTCGACTCCTTTACAGGGGCTGTGGTCACAGGTGACTCAAAATTGGTTGTGTTATTGTTTGTTGTCAATGTTTTATTTGAAATTATTTATCAGTATATTTTATGTTATCTAGGTATACACGCGCATACGCACGTATACACGCACACACGCACGTATACACGCCACACGCACGTATACACGCACACACGCACGTATACACGCCACACGCACACCCGCACCTATACACGCACACGCGCGCACGCACACACACACACACACTCGCACACACGTACATATTGTTTTTTTCATTCTGCTGAATTTGTTTCAACTTAGGTCATAAGACAGGTTTTAATATTATTTTTAACTAAAAAAAATACAATAATAGAGCCACAGCGACGTTTGGCCAGGTCAGATAGTATTATTATATAAAACATTTAATTTTTAATTTTAAAAATTGAGTTTTAAAGGCTCTCTTATACAATATATCCGCCAAGATAAGAAAGTACTATAATATTATTATAGTATATAATATCATTGTAGATGGTAATCTCGTGAAGTTTATTACTAAGAATCATTGAGGTACTTAATAGTTACAGGCAACAGCTGTCTACCTCATGGACCAACGAAATGCGACAGGAAGACTGTTTTTCGCTAACCATAGGACGTGGACGTAGGCCTATATAAATAACTTTATGGCTCAAAAAGTACCGTAATTTCTGTACTAAATTTCTCAAGTTATCAGCAACGAATCGGTTAAATATTCTGGAGCTAGATTGCGTTCGTGTGTTTTGTTATTGTTTTTTTTCATACAGTCATTAGTACATTATTATTAATTGTCACGAATAATACATAGTTGGTAGAACTTTTTGTGTTCAACATTATGTATTAATGAGTGATGGAAACCCTTGGCTTATGAACTAAAATTATGTTTTATTAACAATGCTCCATTTAATGATGTTTGTTTTCCTAATAAATAAATTTAAAACATAGGAACTCTTTCGTAAACTGTAAAAAAATGCGTGTTCTTATATCAGTAGCTAAGGTATAACATTTTACTATTTAAATCGAAGTGTAGCTATCAATTACTTACATTTAAATGTTGAAAATAATGACTCATAACTACCATATCTGTTACAAGTTTTTTGTTAACAAGGTTGATGATAATATTAGGCTTCGTCCTTGACCTAATTCGACACATCTGAAAAGTCTAGGACGACGAAACTGCGTACTTACTTCGTCTGCAATTTATTGGAATGACGTCACTGTCTGGTCTGGAAAACGCTATAAGCGTGTTATTGATTGACTATTTGGTGATTGTAAAAGAAATCTTAATTATATTGTTTAATAAAAATAATTGACTATAATTGTTATTCTATGGTAATATGAATAAAAAAAACAGTGGCACTCCGGGAGCGCCTACAGAAGTGAAAAAAGTCAACCAACAAAGGAGTTTGAAGGTTTTGGCCCTAACGTCAGCCGCCATTTTGATTTTTTTTTTCAAAATGGCGGTGCACAATAAATGTCATATATTTTGATAGGCGACACTTATACTAGCATAAAATGTTATATAACATAACATCATAAAGCGTCACGTTTCTGAGTTGTTCAAAGATAAAAATGACAGTTGTTATAACGAATCTACTTATTTATTTTGTAGTTATTTCATGTTATTTAAGTTTTTACTTTTAATCTGAATCAGACAAAGAAAGAAAACAAATACTTTAATACAAATAATAGATTTTGTTCCTTAATAACTTTTTAATACAATTCAGTATGGTAATCAGATATAAATGTGTTTAATTATAATGATTTGTTGTGTTACCTATACCTTTATTTTGGTGAATAACTCCCAAACGTGACGCTTTAGGATATCATGTTATATAACATTTTTATATAAGTGTCCTGCATCTAAATACCTATGTAACTTCCGTTGTGCACCGCGATTTTGAAAAAAAATAAAAATGGCGGCTGACGTTTAGGGCCACCCTCCATACAAAAATCTTCAACCCCTTAGCGCATTTCTTACTTTTTAAATGTAGAATAGGTTAAAGATCGACTTAATAGAAAATAAACGGCCAATATCTTTGGTCTGATTTTTCCGAGATACAGGCTGCGGTCTAGTTCAGATACCAGTTCCTCCATTCTTTATTAACGTTATATTTGTTAACATTACTTCATGGCAGCAATTACTTTCATTTGTAAAGAGATTGTGTGGAGAAGAAAAATAAAACTTAATTATTATTAGTCTTTGAATTTAGAGATAAAAAAAAAATAGTGCGTTTTTAATTTAATTTTTTGCATTCACAATGCAATATTTCTATAAGATATAAAATACGTGTGTAAAAAAAACAACTACGCCTCCGAGCCCTCAGATGGGATTCGAACCCACGACCTTTCGCTATCCGGGCGACTGCTCTGACCGCTGAGCTACCGAGACGCTGGCAAACGTGTCGAATTTTACAAACGTATTTCAACTTCTACTATGAGCTAGTATCGTTCCACCAATGTTGAACGCTAACTACCTTCAACATCGAAAGTAATATTTTTGCAAATATTAAACAATCGATTAAGATGGAACCAGCTATAATAATGTTTTTAATTTAATTGTTTGCATTCACAATGCAATATTTCTATAAGATATAATAAATAGTGCGTGTCAGCTCCGACGCGTGACTGGATATCACTCCTTAAAAACGATTTTCTAAAATCTATATAAAAAGCAAAGGAAATAAATTAATTCATATATTTATTCATATTAATTTGACAAAGTATATTACTTTAGATAAATTATTGTAATAGAAAAAGACTACAAAAAATCGACTAGGCTCAAGTGAATTCTCAGGCGGGAATCGAACCCGCAACCTTTGGAAATCCGGTCCAATGCTCTCCCAATTGAGCTACCCAGCCTTGTACACACCCGTCGAAATTTTCTAGGTCCATTCTAATTTTGCGCCATAGGCCAGCATTGTCTCATCATCATCTCGTATTCGAAAAAGAATAACAACTTAAAAAAGAAATACATATAAAATAGTAAAATCAAATAATAAATACAAATATGGTGTGTCTGAGGCCAAAAAGGACCCTGTCTCAGCATAAAAGCTTCTGCGTCGTTCGGAGATGGAAAGAACGAACACAGAGGCGCTGTTATTCTGACAGGGCCCTTGATTAGAAAGGGCCTTGAGTAACCCTTTAAAAAAAATACAAAAAAAGAAAAAATAACTTTTACAAACAAAAACAAATTACATACACAACAACAATCATTCTAATAATCATAAACTACCACACAACATAAAAAAAATAGAAATATAAATACTTAAAAATTTACTAAAAGAAAAAAAAAAAGAAAAAGACTGAAGTCCCGGGTTCTATCCCCGGCCGGGTAAATGTAAAAAGCGATCTTCTATATTAGCTCGGGTCTTTGTGTTGTGGTACGTTGTTTATAAATTCCATAACACAAGTGCTTTAGCTACTTGGGTTAAAAAAAGATGTTGTGTAAACGGCGCCGCCATTGGTGCTGGACTAAATGGGTAGGTACGAACGAAGCAAATAACAGTCGAATTTCAAGCAAGATGATATACAGTTGCTTGGTTGATTAGTTAAACAAATGGTCACCACTCATAACTATTACTTATACAGTAAAGTCCTCAATAACCTCTTGTTAGTTAACAATTGCCACCGATAGCCAACAACACCCCTCGTCAGTCTCTGGCAGCAATTGCTGCCATATTCAAATTTCCGCGTGGCCTGCTGTTTTTTTTTTATTATGATAAATTTTTGAGTTGCACAGATCCAAATATTCTGTGATGGATTCTTTATAAAATCAGCTTTACGGTAGTATTTTTTGTTTGCTCCTAGCTTCATTATTTAGCAAGAAAATGTCCTAAGAGTCCGACGGCCGACTATTTTTTTCACAATTCGTGAAGCACTGTTGATAGGGGTGGGGCGTGCGGTAGCAGACTGACAAGTGGCTAAGACTGACAAAATGACAAACAATCTTTTGATGCCGCCTATCACACTATTACTTTAAACATTACCAACTATCGTTACAGACTGACCTTGCATTGTAATTTATTTTTATTTTCAGTCGTAACTTAAAAATAATATTGAAGTGCACTAAAAAAATCTTGGCTCATTGGTAATGTGCCCAAAAGATTGATAGCGTTAGTTACCTCTTTGTAATGCCAAACTTTTTAGCTTTTTTTGAAGCCCTTAAATATTTGGTAGGCTCCACCCCACGGGCCCATTGTAAATACTTTAAAATAATTGCTTTTATTGAATAATAAACATTTGACAAAGTGATAATGGTTTTATTTATAACAAGAAATAAGTTAAAAAAAACTTTTAAAAAACAAGCATTTATTTTTACTCGTTATTAAACAAATAAAAAATAGAGCTGGAATAGTGTGCACGAATGTGTATTTTGAATTTTCTAGGTGCTAAGTCTATTTCTAGTTTCTAGGTCAAATGTAAATCGCACGTAAATGAAACCAGTTATAGGACATAATTCAAAGATATTGATTCTGTTTTAAACTGATTACCATGGCTTATGAAGGACGAAAGCTTCACCATCAATTCGGATACCTTATCAGATTCGAATAGATAAAGATAAAATGCTTTTTACTGACGATCGTTTGGTGCAACGGTAGCAATCCTGTCTTCGAACCGACTGCCCTGGGTTCGAATCCCAGAAGGTTAAATGTTTGTACGATGAATACGAGCATTTGTACTTGAGTTATGGGTGTTTATATATATTTTTATGAATATTACATATCTATGTATCATACATGTGTCTATCCGTTATCCTAGTATCCATAACACACGCCTTAGAGTGCTTCTTCTTCTTCATCCAATACGGGCGGTATCCGCAACTCGAAGACTTGTTTATTCCAGCCATCCCAGCTCCGCCAGGAATGCTCCAAGTGCCTTCACCTTGGTTAGAACCTTCCGGAGACCGCCCATGGAGCCGAGATGTTTTGCCCGGTAGTGTGCCACTCTTTTACATTCCATTATGAGATGGGTGGCTGTTTCTTCCACTTCCATGCATCCTCTGCATAGACCTAAATGAAAAAGGTGCCTGTTAAAGTTGCCTTACCAGTGCTTCCTTTGGGCTATGCTAATTGGTGTGAATGTAAGAAATATTTATTTATTTATTCAATATGAGCATTTACGATTCATTTATTGAAAGTCAACAACTATGCCATGGTTTCTTTAGTTCTACGTGGAGATCTTGTACCGAGAAGCCGAAAGAAACACGGCATTGGTTGTTTTTGGTAATGTGTTACAGATTTTTTTTTTAATTAAAGAAAATTTTTCTATTGCTTGTAAAAAAAGTTAATTTTAAAAATATTAATTAGCAGTATAGTTTTAATGTAAAGGCCATTAACGCCACAACTTTTTGTCCTTTAAATTATCATCTATTCTACCTTTGCTCTTAACCCTAGAAAGATAATCATATTTTGTAGTACGGAAAAGATACTCATGCGTAAAATTGACGCATGTATTTGAAATAGCTGTAGGTCTAGGTTTATTAGTTTATTTGAATGAATTGTATGTTATTTTATTATACACATATATTAAAATAATTAATACTGCAGATAATTTTTTATACTCATTTATTTATATTAATAAAAAACAAAACTTTAACCTTCTTTTATAAATCAATGAAATTTTATAACACTTACTCTTTCCAATGAAAACTTATTCTTTATTCTAATAATCAGTCTCTTTTTTAGTAGAAAATCAACAGTTAGCTTATCTTATTATTTATGTACACAAATTTATATAAAAATAAGTTACAAACAGCTGTGGCACATATCAACGTTAGGCTCAGGACATATCACTTTTTTGCATTTTTTACAGGACGCATTTGCCTTCCGCCTTTTTTTAGAAGGGCAAAAAGAAGTTTTTTTGCTACTGGCTCATTATTACTCTCTTCGGATGTATCAGGTACTTCATTTGGCAAAATATTAGAGATATTATCTCGCAAATATCTCTTCAAAGTAGGTGCTTCTAAACGTCTACGCATAAACGAAGAAGACAGACCCAAGCTATGATTTTTCATAAATGCTTTACGACTTTTTTATTATTATTAATATTATGGCTGTAAATTAGATATGCGTTTATGCAGGCAATGTTTATCATTCCATACAATAATCAGCACGTCATCTTCACTCTCGTGGTCCGCTACTTCACTGTCGGTGTCCTCACACGGAAACTCGTCGTCACTATGTATAAGAGCGGCCAGGATATGGTCTTCGTCGAGATTTCTACTCCCCATTGTGTTATATATTTGCCTCAAGATCTATAAAAATTAAATTATAATATTAATTATGATATAAAGTACTGAAAGATACGAAACACAATAAAACTGTCATATAAGCAAAAATCATATAAGTCACGTTAAAGATAATCATGCGTAATTTTGACTCACGCGGTCGTTATATTTCAAAATCGGTGACACTTACCTTATTGAAACGTATACCACGCGACAGCTCCTACTGACGAATGAGATGTCCTTAACGCACAGCTATGGATTCGCGCTAATTAGAAAGAGACAGCAATTATTCGAAAACGCTTGCGTAAATTTTACGCAGACTATCTTTCTAGGGTTAAGGGTTTAAAAAAAGGTTCTCTAATGGCACTTCAGTCATGGTGTTACACCTTATTATAAACTCAAGACATCCTACTAAAGTCGTCTTGGTACTGAGATGAAACTCAGAACTATTTTTTGTCCTTGTCAATACAGGTAGACTTCCATACAAAGTCATCAATGGAAAAGTGTATTAGTGTGTGTACACATTTTTTCTACCTTAAACCTTACACGACATACTAGTAGTAGTTAATTTTAATTTATTTAATGATTATATCATGCGTGACTATATTAAAAATAGCACCAAGTAGTACTGGAGAATGTATATGAATATTGCACCGCTCTATATTTTGTTGGTTGTCCTTAAATATATATAAATAAATAAATATTAGAGATGTGCCGACTAGTCGGTAAAGCCGACTATTCGGCCACTCTCGTAATCGGCGCCTGGTCGGCGACTATTCGGCAAAGAACGCCGAACATCCGGCTTCTTACTTTTTTTGTATTTATTAATAAAATGTATGTAGGGGCGAATTATATAAACAAATAAATAATAAATATAAATAAATATTTCCTACATTCACACCAATTAGCCTAGCCCAAAGTAAGCACTGTAAGGCTTGTGTTATGGATACTAGGGTAACGGATAGACATACATATATGATACATAGATATGTAATATTCATAGAAATGTATATAAACACCCATGACTCAGGTACAAATGTTCGTATTCATCATAAAAACATCTGCCCCTACCGGGATTCGAACCCAGGACCGTCGGTGCGAAAGGCAGGATCGCTACCGTTGCACCAAACGGTCGTCAAAAAAATATAAATTGTAAATCAAATAATAGTCCTACTTGGATTTGCGACTGGGAGGAATATTCTGTGGTCGAACATTTTATCGCAGAACCTAACTGAGGAGGTATCAGGGTTGGCGGTCGGTACATATTTTGCCTTTTTTCCCTGTCCACCACAAGAAGTTATCTTTTTCATTAGTTACACTTAACTTTACAGAACTCATTGTCCAATTGTTTAAAAAAAATTCTACACCTGACTTTATTTTTGACATTATTAAATTTTAATTGAGCTCTTACACTTTTATATAAAATCACCGCTGTGACCCGTACAAAATCAAAAATCAAGAAACAATGCGAATTAAACTAAACATCTGTAAACGAAGCGTCACGGAATCCCCCGATACCGTAATCAGCTTGGCAGACTAGTCGGCCACTTTACAACCGACCAAAGCAGGGATTTTAGCGGTATCCGAATAGAGTGTTTTGAACACTGTTTTTCATTTCTGTTTTAAAAGTTAAACAGAAAGAAACTGTAACACTTTGAATCTGTTTTAGAAAATACCGGTTCATAAGTGTTAATATCTGTTACAGTCAATAAGGTTCACTTTGTCATAACTATGCGACAGCTCATTAATGATTTGGGTACTTTGAAATGCCTATGTTGGTGTACTGTGTATACACATAGACAGTTAAACGTAAAACAGTTTCTAACAGATTGGTAACAGAAAACATTATATCTGTTACACTTTTATAAGTGTTCGACGCAAAACAGGTTCAAAACACCCAAATAAGTGATACAGGAATAATTCTGTTACAGATTCAATGTGTAACCCTTATGAAAGTGTATCCTTATAAAGGTGTTATTGAATACCTGGACCAAAGTCATAATCGGCACATCTCTAATAAATATATATGTATAATTTATATGTAACATTTAGGTTTTAATTCCACGGACTACCATTTTTATAAACAAGAAATAGTAATTTATGTTCAACTTTACTAATTCTTTATGTGCTAACACCGTTTGGGTGCTTTACACCGTCAATATAGTGATTGCCTAACCGCGCCCTAGTCAGATTATAGCTGTTAGTATGACAAAGGCACAGTTAAGGTCAATTTTAATTAAGGTTAGCTAGATTATATTATCCACACAACAACAATTATAGAAATCTAATACTAGGTCGCGTTTGGTTGACGACAAATGGTTTTGTGATGAATACGAGCATTTGTACCTGAGACATCACTACATTGTATAAAACAAAGTCGCTTTCTCTGTCCCTATATCTCTATGTATGCTTAAATCTTTAAAACTACGCAACGGATTTTGATGCGGTTTTTTTTTAATAGATAGAGTAATTCAAGAGGAAGGTTTATATGTATAATACATGCATAATATGGTAGAGCATTGCATCCGTGCGAAGCCGGGGCGGGTCGCTAGTGTATTTATATATATTTACATTAGATACTAGCGGCCCGTTCCGGCTTCGCACGGGTGGCCAAATTCTTATTTTTTTTTATTATTTAAATATTTTTCCGTTAGCGCCATCTAGCGTTCGGTAGACAAACTACTTGCGGTTAACGCGTTGCTATGGTAACGTTAATTGATACAATGGAAAAAGAGCGGATAGACAAACACACAAACCACTGTGGTCTTAGATTATAGATTTATGTATTGAATACTATGTATGTACGTTACCGTACGTTACCGTTGTTATCATAACACAAGCCTTACAGTGCTTACTTAGGGCTAGGTTAATTGGTGTAAATAATTGCCAAGCGAAAAATCCCACCCAAGCCTTTTGATGGCCATAACAGAGCATTATCCCAATCAAGCCCGGGAGCCAAGACAGAATCCATCGGTCACTCGGTCACAGGTACAAATGAACCTCAGAAAATAGGAGCGAGGTTGAAAAAAACTCCTTTTTGTACTGAAAAGACACGCTTGCGTGTAGGAAGCGTTGAAATAGAAAATTACGCTGATGGAGTGTGATATTTGGCAAAGTTAATGTGCAGAAAGTCAATAAGTATTATAATTTTTTTGTGTTCACTACTGGGTTTATTACTTTCTTTAAATTTTTAATTTCTAATAACGTAAAAAAAAGTAATGATTGACGGTTGAAAACCACCAGGCGACCAATAAGAGTACCTACGAATAAAATAACTAACAAATACGTAATAAAATAAATTTAAATAGTGCAACAGGATTCAATGGAATAAAACAAAATTTCAAAATAAAATCTGAAAGAAGCGCACGATATGTTTAGCACAAAAAAACGTAACGCTGTCATTCGATCACAAAAATTTTATTCTCCATATTTTTTCATACCGGCGGCTTATATGGTAATCAATTAACATTACTTAATGTGCTAAATATCTACTCATGGCATTGTTTTACAATCACGATTATTATTGTAATTTCAATATGTATAAGTAACTTCATTTGAAACGTGATCTTACTACAAATTGTAAGAACAGAATTGCCTGATTGTTTTATATTTAGTAATTATGATTTCTATATTTTTTCCAGTTTGTAAACTTGTACATAATTGTTTAATTTATATGTGCAGCTTGAAATGTTATCAGGAAACGCCTACACGCAATGTCAAATGATATTGCTCTGAAGGACAAATAAAGAACATTTTATTTTTGATTAATTACTGTAATAACTTTTTACATATAGTTTTGCAGAAACAATAATTTTTTTTACCAAATTGAACATTAAGACAAAGCAATTACAATCGAAATTATAAAAAAAATATTAACAAAAACTCCAATAGCATGAGCCCTCGGAAAGCAACCTTTCGCAGCCAGCAGTATATTTTTATTAAATATAGGTAAAATTAAATTTGGCTGTATTCATCACCAGATCAATATTGTATTAGTTTTTAAGGGTGGTCTTTGTAAATACATAAAAAAATAATGCTCTGTTACGGCCATCAAAAGGTTTGGGTGGGATTTTTCGCTTGGCAATTATTTACACCAATTAACCTAGCCCTAAGTATTATTATTATTATAAAAAGTTATTTATTTTTGAATAATTATTTGGCCCCTATCAAATATACAACAGTCTTTATAAAAATATAAAATAATTAATTTGTTTTAATAGAAAAATACTGAAAAATCGAATCGGCTCACAAGCTATTCCCCCCGGAGAAAAACTTCGAAGAAGTCGTGTTTTTCTCTATTATCTTTCCATTAAATAATTTATCATAAAAAAATAGCATTGAAAAATCCAAAAAATATATTAAAATATTTACATAACTATAAAAACTTGTTTAACAAAACAAATATTTTGCTACCAATGTAAATAAAAAATTCTTATAAGATAAATTATTATAATAGAAAAATACTAGAAAAAATCGACTCGCGTCACAAGTAAATTCTAAGGCGGGAATCGAACCCGCAACCTTTGGAAATCCGGTCCAATGATCTCCCAATTGAGCTACCGAGCCTTGTGAACACTGTTATAGTTTATAAATATAAAAAAATCTTGTTATATTTATAAACTATTATGTCAATTATATCAGAGTCTTTCGTTTAAACTCGTCGTGTTTATACACGTGTTCTGTTAGTAATTTAGCGGACAGAATTCCGGTCTCGAATTAAATCAAATGTTTTTATTGAGAAATGTACGTTATTATACAAAAGATTGTTGTGTTTAAAGTCTCACTACACTTCTACCTCTTACAAAGTAATACAAAAATGCTGTACTTAGATTAATATAAAAAAATATAATTAAATTAACAATCAAGATTATATATTAAAATAGCAAAAAGTAAGTTTATAAAGTTAAAATATGTTGATGTCAAAATTAGTTAAAGACCAATTTCTTGCGAATTCTAGTCTAAGAGAACTTCGGGTAGAAACCCTTCTACATAGTTTAGCGTAAGCAAAGAGCAAGCATTTTCCTCTTAGCTGCTTACTTTATATGGATACTAATGACGTTAGCTTAATTTTACCTTGTAGTAACACAACAATTATTTTCCTGTTCTTTTATCTAATATCATTTAACTATTTTAAGACAACAGGAAAAATAAATTAACAGCTACATTCTTACACCGTCTTATTTATTTATTTATTTATTTATTTATTTATTAGGCTAACCAACACCTGTACACAATAATACTAGGTACAAAAAAAAAACATTCTTAACAAATTGGCTAAATGTTACAGATACTTATAGGTTAACTCAACATGCACAAATGAAATTTAATTTATATATAATATACATATGAATCGATATGAATGTCAACTAGATCACTGCAAGAGTTTAAACATTTCGCAAGCCTGCACACTGGAGAGTTTACACCTAATACTGTTCTTCGTAAGGGAGGGCATAAGGGTGTTATGGGACCGCGAGGCATTCTAGAAGGGGCACGAAACTTAAAAAGACTTAATAGACTAGCACTGTCCAATTTACCTCTCATTATTTTATATAGGTAAAGGAAATCTATGAGATCTCTGCGTAGTGCCAGTGAATTGATCCCAAAATATTGCAGTCGAGACTGATATGAACGAATTCGCTTAGCTTTACCTATGGCATAGGCAAGGTGCCAAAGAAATCGTTTTTGTACGCGTTCAAGTCTTAAGGAGTGTGTTGAGTAGTGAGGTCTCCAAATCACACTGCAATATTCCAGGATACCTCTGACTAGACTATTGTAAACTAAGATCTTTGTGGCCGAGTGACGAAAATCCCTAACATTTCTTATGACAAATCGCAATGCCCTAGATGCTTTACTCACTACACTATCTTTATGTGTCTTCCCTATAGAGGATGCCCTATAGAGGATGCCCTATAGAGGATGCCCTTCCCTGCCATGACCTCTTAGCGTGATGTTAGTTCGATTGTCAAAGTGAAACAGTGCTATACGTGGTCTATAGCGGCGTCTCTCTTCAACAGCTTAACTTGATTCGCAATAAGAGATGATGGTAGGGCCTCTGGTCATAATATACCGAATCAACGTCGTAATTATTCCTGTTTATTATATTTAATCCTGACGTTCTACTCATTAACAGTAACCTTGATCACAGAATGACTGTAAGTTATTAAGAGCAATGGTGATTCTCCGCAAGTGAAAGCAATGTGTAATCAAAGATACGATAAGGGGATATTTACAAATAAGCTAATACAAAGCTAATAATTGCTCGAAACACCGTTCATAAATGCATGTTACAAAAAAAGTTGATAGTTCTACATAATTTACCGAGTAATCAGCATGAAAAAATAATATTAATTAATGTGTAATAAAATTTAAATACATCATTTAAATTTATCACTCAAACTGAATTAAAAGTGTCAAAACAGTTACGTTACAGTTAACTCATTATAATTACAGTGCTCATTAATTCAATTAAGTCAATATAAATTGAAATAACATAATTAGAATGAAAAAAAAAATCTATGATTAAAGAATTCTTATAGCACACAAAATAAAGTCAATATTGTCATTGTAGACAAAACTATAAAACTAATGATTATGCATTACATATAACTTATAACTCGTCAAGTATAAACGAGTGATTAAAAGTATCGACAGCGCTCCAGACTGTTTCCAATGTTTAGTTTAGTTGACGTAATCCAATTGTACTACTAGACGATGGATCAACCATGAAAAATTTTGTATTATATTCCTAATAAAGTTAGTGAAATAACAGTGATACAAGTCGACTTTCATCGAATTTGATATTATTCATGCACGTTCATCAAAAAAATATCCTCTATTTTTACCACTCAAAGTCGTTGTCACGTAAAACTTTCGCCCCTATACCGACTTTACAGGCAACCAACCAGTTTTTTTTCTCGTTTATTCGTTCGTCGTCGTCGATAAGGAAAATATTGTTAACCAATGCATAGGTTATCTGTATAATTTTATTATTATGTTGTTATTTCATAGTTTGTGCATGATAAAAATCATATAGAAACTAAGAATTCAAATGAATTGCAACTACAATCAACTTCTTTTTTGTAACCTTTGTAAGAATTGTACCTTAGTATATTAAAAAAAAAAAACTGTCAACGCCATCTGTCAATTTGTGTTGCCTTACCCAAAGAGTATGTAATCACTACGTTTTAAGAGACGGCACTCTAGTACTTCAGGCTGAGCTCACTCGAACTGTACCGGAACTAATACCAATATCATAACACTAACTTGCCAGCCTCTGAGCCAGTATGGCCAACTTGACTATTTGGCACCTTAGTGATGGCAGATTTATCGACTAATTATCGAAAATAGTGTTGTAGCTCCATATCGATAACCTCCATTTCGTGGACCGGCTTTAGAAAATAATTTCAGATAAGAGGTAAGGTAAGAACATGGAAGACAGAAAGATACGAATAAGGATATTGTACATAATATAATTATTCTAAAATCTATGATCGATCTTCCGTCTGCCATATTGTGTACAAAAAATAATACTATGTATAATATAATTACTTTTCTTTATTTTGTTGTTGTGCTTTTTTAATTTTATCTGTAGTATCGCTCTCAGATTTAACAAAGTCATCATTGATAACTTTACATGATTTTCTAATGAACAATTTACTTAAAAAGTTAAATAAATATTCATTTACTAATTTCGAATGAATATTGCATTTAAACCACTTCATACTGCAGCAGATGCTTAGTTGCAAGGTACAATATTGAGCAATATGCTGTTGGTGTAACTCAGGCAAAATTTTAGTTTCGTACATTTGCTTTGCTTCATTAACTACAACACACAATTCTTTCTTGGGATAAGTTAATGATATCTTATCTTGCCACCATTCTTTAAGAGAAATTAATTTATATAATGGATCATCTAGATTTGGATTTTCTTCTTTTAAAGAAAGCTTACAATCTTCACAGTTAAATTTATCAAGAACTCTTGCAGCTAAATATCCACTAACATATACAATTGGTTGTTGTTCAAAGTTACAAAAAGAACTTTCAATATATTCAATTTCCGATTCGTCAGGCAAAGACAGCACAGGGTAACAAACATCAGTGTCAATGTTGGAATTCTGTTTCTGTTGTATAGCTTTCTGTTCAGATGCACACTTCGCATTTTTATTTAATTCTTGATGACTTATGAGCAACTTATTATAATCAGTTTCACAATTCGAGCCATGGATGTGTGGGTCTGTTAAACCAGATATTATACTAGATTTTAAAGCTGCATTAAAATGAGTACATGTTGGATTTCTGTTTGTTGCGCTGTGCTGTCTAATGTTCCCGAATAGATTTTCTAAGGAATCTTGGTTAAGTTGGCGTAAATTCAAATATTTAAAATTTGCTTTTTCATTCAAAAGATTCCAAATACTTTTTAATGATTTCAAAGATATTTCCATACCCTTAATGCAACGTACATTTTTTAAACGTAATTGGGAATCTGACTTCAAAAAATTTTATTGTGGGAATATACTTTAAATAATAATTCCAAGATTCCTCATGTTTAGTCTTTTTTGATACATTTTCTCGGATTCCTTTTTTTACATCTTTTGGTGACGCTGGTCCATTAGTGCAGTCGAAAAGTTTGTCCATTTCTTCAACAACAAAAGCTGTTTCCATGATTTCTTCTGAATGAGAATTGTTCCACGCCATCATCTTCAAGACTGCAGCCATCGTGTTGCTTAATGCGTGAGCTGCAAATTTAACACGCATTTTAGTTTTATATGTTGGGTTAACAACTGTTTGATTGATTTTCTTAAAGTTTAAAAAGTTCCTATTTCTCTCTTCCGCTTCTTTTAAATATTGCCATTTGGCCTTTTTTCCTTTATATTCCATAACACCAGCTTGAAAAAAATTATTTCGGACTGATTTAAAAAGATGAGGAATATCAAACATTATAAAAACTTTTTTCTCCTCAACAAAAAAGTAGTTTGCTTCTATAGACAGACCATCAAACTTTTTTAATAAATTCAGGGCACCTATGTTAGTAGGTCCTTGGTCACAAACGGTTGAAACAACAATAAATCCAGCTTCATATATACTTCTCACAATGTTTTTTATCAGTACTACTAATTTTTCACTTTCTATAGTACCTTCAACAAAATAATGAGCCACTGGCTGTTTGAATTTTTGTTTTAAACCTTGGATCATAAAAACTAAAGCATGTCCAGCAATTTTATTTTTTCTGCCCATACTTTCTTCAGATCCAAGATCAACAAATCCTTCAACTTTATCCAGTGATTCATTATATATCAACCGTTTTTTCAAGGCAATCTCATCAAATAATAAGACACAATACTTATCTTTATCATCCATTTCTTGAGCTTT
Source organism: Calamotropha paludella (assembly GCA_927399485.1). Lineage (NCBI taxonomy): Eukaryota > Metazoa > Arthropoda > Insecta > Lepidoptera > Crambidae > Calamotropha > Calamotropha paludella. The sequence continues at coordinate 22,903,297 of OV656817.1, read as the reverse complement.
CTTCCTTAAAACATCTATTACCATGGCATGAATACCTGGTTCCATAGGAATTTCTTTTAACATCCTTTGAAGTGTTCTCGTGCTAGGCAATGGTAACATTTGTTGCATGTAGCGGTATGCCTTAGGAGAGCGCTTGAAAATCGAGAGAGCATAGATTTTGTTTCTTAGATCCCAACGATTGCCACGAGGTGCTTTTTTTAAGTTTTTCACTGCATTTTCTACAATTGATTTAAGGACTTTGGAGTCTAACTTGTCAAAATCTAACTTTAAATTTGCCATCCTCCTTAAAGTGACTTTAGACTCCTCTAGTCGTTTTACTAATTTTTCTTCCCTCTTTGTTAAAGGCCTTAAATCTGAAAAAATATAATCCATTTATAATGTAATTCTACTTAATAAGTAGTATAATAATTTAAAGTGGCTATTTCGCTAGTCTACAAGATCTCAGGTATATATATACCTACATATATATCTCATAAATCACACTGAAAAAAGAGCTAGTACTTCAGACTGAAACGAAGTGCTCTTTCACTATCAGGATGGTCTTAAGTATAATATGGGCTACCAGTATTGCTTCATCTATCGTATTTGCCAGTTCTTGGTGCTCACATTATTTACAAATAGTAGTAAAAGAAGCAAACAATATATTTGAAAAAAAAAACAATAAAGACAATAAATATACAAATGAATTAATATATAACAATCTCAGATTATTAAAACCAATTATTTGAGAAAATGTTGAAGTGCTATGTGAATCTAAAATACAAAGAAAAAATGTTATTCAGGAATGCAAGCACCAAGTGTTGACAAAATTTCAATAGTAAAAGTGAGCCCAAATGGCAAAATAGCACAGATAAGTGTTACAATTGCATTCTAAAATACTTTCTTTGTCACAAGGTTACATAAATTTCAATTTACTTACCAATTGCATTATTTGTTTTTTTAAATCTCTTATAGCTCTGAACAAATACTTCATCAGCATCTGGCCTAGATCTTTTCTCTGCAAAATTAAATCTAAGCTTAATATAGATATTTATTTTAGATCTCATCATAATAATATAAATTACTGTTCCATCCAATAAATTCCTTCAACATACATTATGATTAAAGAAATATTATTTCTGTGGTGTTTTCTGTTAAAGTCAACTACATATATGCTATAATTATCAATAAACATTATGCATAGGTACACTATTTTATGCTGTAACATGTCATTTGTCTCAGGGTTTGACTCGTGACTATTGCAGGGGTCGCCAGCAGTATAGCATTTTGATTAATTGCTATTTTTACCCCCTTGAACCAAAAACAGGGGTTTATAGCATTTTCACTTGAGTATTAGCTATTTTAACCCCCTCGACGCAAAAACAGGGGATTACAAATTCTTTGCTGTACCTAGCTAAATAGTCAGATCATTCCACAGAGTATATACTGTTTTTATAACACAGTTTTCCCAGTGCTAACAACAGCATCCCAAATAGCCATTATGTATTAAATGTTGGAGCTAATTGAATTACATAGTTTCTTTTACCTTCTTTTATTTTATATGTGAGATGTGAGGGAGCTTTAGAAGTTGATGGCATTGGTATTACTTCATTAACACTGCATGGATTGTGATCAGTTGACCGGACTGATTCCCCTGAAAGTTTATAAATATATTATTCATAAAATGCACCAACATAACTATATAATTTATAATACAGTGACATGATTGTTATTGTTACCTAAAATACTCAACCGAGATACTTTTTGGTATGTTATAATAAAGATAAAAACATTATTTATAAAAAAAACTGTAGAAAAAAACTGAACAAAGGGCTTTTAGACCAAAATCAAATAACATAACTTTCGCTTTCCAGGTGGTCTGCATTAAACATTAATTAGGCTACCAGTATTGATTTCCCCATCATATTTGGTGGCTGTTGGTGAATATTTATTACTAGATTTGGCTCATGTTAATATAGACTACCAATTAAAAGTTTTATTTCTATCTCTTGAATAGTACTTTTTTATCTGGATAAAAGGTACCATATGTACCCTTGGCAAAGTGTATGCAAAATTTAATGATTATGAATTAAGTAGTTAAGGCGTGAAAGTTTAAAAAACTCACTTTGGGTTTATAATATTATTTAGGACTAAAAGATTTTTAGCAATATGATATCGACGGCGAAGTGCCAGTACCTCCTAACTGAAATTCATCGAGAAATTCACTTTTTTGTCATTTTGAATTAAAATTCGTTATTTGCATGTTTTAATGAAATATCCTAAGCATAGTTTTAGTTGCAAGCGCTTCAAGTTAAAAAATAAACAAATTTAACAAACAATTTTTAACTTGTCAAGAAATTAAACATTTTATTTAGCTTGTGTATTATTTTGAATTTAGCAATTAGGAGTTATTGGTACTTCGACGTCGATATATGGGCTATCATTTGCACAATCACATGTTCTTACAATATACCAAATTTCATTAATTGCAATCAATGAACCCGTTCTTAACTTATAGAAGGACATACAGATTTGAAATAATTATTTGTATATACCTTGTAATGTTTTATCCTTTTCTTCATTTTCTGCAGTGATAGTTTTAACTGCCAACTTGGAACTACCAATTAGTTCACCTGAAAAATTAAATTTAGAATATTTTTTATAGATACTTTTATGCTAGCACACCTACTACATATGGATAACAATAACTTATTATTAATAACTCTAATAACAGTTATTACATTCACATTACATTTTTTATAAAAAATGTGAAGACAATGGGGATAATCTTAAAAAATGATTATTTAGTTTTTGGAGTGGAACTTTTTTAGAACCATTGTGATTTATAATGATCAGATTTCTGTGATTATTCTATGTCATATACTGTATTGTACACATGTAAAAAAAATGTGATATACCTATATACATAAATACTGAATTTTTCAATTGTTACTAACCTGACTTCTTTTCATAATATGTTTTCACATGCAAAGGAAACTCGGTTAAAATGTCATCAGATAAATATGGTCTAGTAAGTTTTTCAGTTGGCACAGCAGAGTTAAGCAACCGATTTCCTTTTTCGTTGAAGCATTCACTGGCAAAGTGAGTACCACAAATAAACTTATTTTGGTGTAATTTCTCAATTGGCACATAAGCAAAGTCTTCAATGCCTGATGCCTTAACCCACAATCGGCATCTGAAAAAAAGTTCGTCAATTTCTATTACGTTCTTTCTATAAAGAATGACTTAGATGAAAATAATTGTTCTTTATTTACATGAAAGTTAGAATGACAATAATATTAGACAAATATAAAGCTTGCTTTCAAATCAATAATTTGTCAATCATGTGGGTTGAATGGGTAACTTGTTACTAAAATTATATATGATATGACTGAACTACAGTAATTTAAGAAAGTTCAGATAGATAGTTACTACCCAGTTTAGACTTACCGATCAGGGTCGAGAGGAAAACTTGCAAAAAGTATGCCCGACTTGGGTAACTGTTGCATACCACAAATCGTACACTTTCTGTAACGCTTAACTTCCATGTTACCTTCAGTATCTCACCAATTTACACGCAAGTAAAGCGAGATTACCGGTATGATATTAGGTTATTAACAGAGACGGAGAAAATAATATTTACACAACAATCTCTGCACAACACAAGACAATGTAACAGGAAAAGCACAAAATAAAATAGGTGCAATGGTCTCTAAATCACACATAAAGTGAAATAGCGAATATTCATCAGTTTGAACTTTTGAATAAGTTATCTCAAAACCAAACGTCAGATAATGAGATATCGGCCATTTTTTCCAGTACCGCCATCATTAAAATGTTAAAATGTTCGTTATTTTAGGTTGGTATTATTCATGTTTCAGGTCTTGACGAAACCTCTTCAATGAAATAGAGACCTTAATTACAAAACAATAAGAGAGTATTTTAAATAAACTAATTTCCCGAGGATTCGTTTCAAGGCAGTGTCGACCCACTGGCCTTACCTTTTTACGTTCTTATTTCTTCATGGCTGTGATCGAATGCAGAGATTCGCTGTACACAAGATTATTGTACCAAAATAACTTGATTAATAAATAAGTGACCTATCGCTATTGCGTTTTATTAGGTTATGGGCCCAGGTCACCCATACTCAGTCAGATGGACAAAGATTAGTACAGTTTACTTTTCAGATTCCTTTTTTCCCTTGTCAAAAGAACATGGCGTCTCATACAGGAAATGTGGCGTCTATACCTCAATTAGATGGAATAAACTTTCAGAACTGGTTATTCCGAATAGAACTGTTTTTAGAAGAGCATGGTTGCAAGGATGCTGTAGTAAATGACCTAAATCAACAAGATATCACAAACCTCGTGGTCAAGGATGATAAATTTAAGAAAAAGGACACAAGGGCTTAGAGTATCATAGTACAAGGTCTAAAAGATAAACATCTACAATATATAAAAGATTGCAAAAATGCAAAACAGATGATAGATAGTTTGAAAAGAAAAGTACTCTGAGCAAACTATACTTAAAAAAGAAATTGCTCACAATGAGACACAATTCAAAGTCTAATCTTGAAGAGCACTTCAATGAATTTGACTCAATAATAAGAGATTTAGAGTATGATGAGAGGTTAAGTGAGTCGGACAAGGTTTGCCACTTACTACTCACTATGGAGGGTGCAGGGTACAATGAAACAATAACTGCTTTAGAAAATACAAATGCTGAATTAACCCTTGAATATACAAAAAGAAAACTATTAGATGCTGAACTAAAAATGGAAAATGTGGGAGAAAAAGGTTCAGAAGCATACTTGTTCGACACCACATCAACCACAAGAAGTACATTCAAATGTTTTATATGTGGAAAACTTGGTCATTTTGCCAAAAATTGCAGATATAAAAATAGAAACAGAGCTCGAGGAGGACGAACACGTGCCTCCAACCATAGAAAGCCAAGCACAAGTACTGATCTCGCTTTTTTAGCTTACTCTGCATATGCAAACAGCAGCTCAGATGAAATTGTATTTGTCATTGACTCTGGTGCCACTTATAATATGATTAGTGATCAACATTTAACCAAAATGACTGAAGTTCATGAAATAGAGCCAATAAGTATAAGAGTTGCAAATGGTGATATCATCACAGTGAATAAAAAAGGAAATATAAAATTGACTGTTGGCAAAATATCATTCTCTTTGGAAGCACTAATAATAGAAAAGCTATCACACAATTTGATTTCAGTTCACAGACTAAATAATAAAAATTGCATAGTTACATTCAAAAATAATTTCACATACATTAATACACCGAAAGGAACACTGATAGGAAAATCAAATGGAAGCTTGTATTTATTGAAATGTTCTATATCAAACAAAACCAATGCTTTGATAGCAGAAAATAGTAATACATGGCACAAACGACTAGGGCATTTAAATCATGCTGGAATGAGAATTTTAGGATTACCTTTATCTAAAGAGAAATGTGAAATATGCATGAAGGCAAAGTCCACAAGAATACCTTTTGACAGCAAAAGTATACCAAGAACAAATAAAATAGGAGAGAGGATATATTGTGATATTGCAGGGCCAATGCCTACAACAGGCTTAAATGAAGAAAAGTACTATCTTTCAATAATAGATGATTATTCACATTACACAGAAGTATATCCTATAAAAGTAAAAAGTCAAGCTAAAGATTACCTTATACAGTATATAAATAGAATGAAGGCAAATGGTATTAATATATTAAATATAAGATCTGATAATGGTGGTGAATTTTCAAGTGAAGAGTTTAAGAAGTACTCATCTCAAGTCATAATTTGGGCATAAGACAAGAATTTACATGTAGCTATACTCCTCAGCAAAATGGTGTAGCTGAACGCCTAAATCGCACCTTAATGAATAAGGTTCGTGCCTTACTCCAAGAGAGCAATCTACCAAAATATCTATGGACAGAAGCTGTGAAATGTGCCACTTATCAATTAAATAGATCACCCACAGTAGCCCTAAGAGGGGGCATTCCTATAGAAAAGATGCATGGAAACAGTAATATCAAAAATATGATAATTTTTGGAAGCAAAGCATGGGTAGTAAACTTACCCAAAAGAAATAAACTAGAGCCAAGAGCAAGTGAAATGTATATGGTTGGCTATGCTGGCAGTGGATATAGACTATGGAACCCAGAAACCAAAAATATTGTGATCTCTAGAGGTGTTCGTTTTAATGAAAATATGTATAAATATAACACTATGTTAGATAAACAAGTACAAAATTGCATAAACAATGATGAATTTGAGCAAATAGAATATTTAGAAAATTTAGAAGAAGAGGAAGAGAATAACAAATCAAGCAGCTCAGAAGAAGTTTTGAATATAAATGAAAAAGACCAGACAAGTAGAAGTCAAAGACATATAAAAGTACCTAGGAAATTTGAAGATTATGATCTATATTTAGCATATGCACTTATTGCAGAAGACAACCCACAGACATATGAACAAGCACTTGAACAAGGACAAGAATGGATTGATGCAATAAACATGGAAGTAAATGCCTTACAAAACCAAAATGTATGGACACCATGTACGCTACCAAATAATAAAAAAGCCTTGGAGACAAAATGGGTATTTCGTACCAAACAAGATGGTGTGAAAAAAGCACGACTGGTAGTTAAAGGTTTTCAGCAGGACTTAATAAGTCAAGAAATATATTCACCAGTTGCCAGAATGTCAACAATAAGACTAATATTGTCACAAGCATTCAGTAAAGATTGGAATATCAGACAACTTGATATTCCAGCTGCCTTTTTAAATGGAAAATTGGATACAGAAGTGTATATAAAAATACCACAAGGTGTCAAAAATATTAGAAAGAATAATAGAACAGTCCTGAAGTTAAATAAAGCTCTATATGGATTGAAAGAATCTCCACTATGTTGGAATAAATGCATAAATGATTTCTGTATAAAATGTGGTATGAAGAGATCAAAACATGATGTATGCCTATATACTGGAATAGCCATATGGCTGCTTATTTTTGTTGATGACATTTTATTAATTGGAAGTAATGTCAACATAGAGAATATGGTAGAAAAATTAAAAATAGAATTTTCAGCAAAAGATATGGGATGTGTTAAAAGTTTTCTAGCAATTGATATAGAGAAAAATGAAACAACATTGACATTATCACAAGAAAAATTTATTGATAAATTATTACAACAGTTTAATATGGCTGAATGCAATGTAGTCTCCACACCGATGATAACTGGATACCAACCTGAAACAGGATCAAAAATCAAAGAATTACCATATAGAAATCTAATAGGAAGTCTTACTTACCTCTCAATGATGACACGCCCGGATATAACATATGCCACCAGTTATCTCAGTAGATATCTGGACAATCACACTGAAGATCTATGGAAAGCTGGCAAGAGAATCCTGAAGTACCTAAAAGGAACAAAAACACTGAAACTCACATACAAAAAGAATGAAGAAAATAATAAAATTATAGCCTTTTCAGATGCAGACTGGGCTGGCGATAAATCCGATAGAAAAAGTACTAGTGGGATGGCAATATTTCATGGATATAATCTGATTTCATGGTCATCTAAGAAGCAAGTTTCAGTTGCTCTGTCGACAGCTGAAGCGGAGTACTTGGCTGCTGCTATGTGTGCCACAGAAGGAACATGTGAAGGGGTTGTGTAGTGAATTTGAACAGTGTAGTGTCACTATGTACATGGACAATAACAGTGCTATAAAAATGATGAAAAATTACGAAAACACCAAACGTTCAAAACACATTGACATTAAATTCCATTTTCTAAAAGACATTGTTGCAAAGAATATTTTAAGTGTTAATTATGTTTCCAGTGATAAAAACATTGCGGATGCTATGACAAAACCACTGTGTAGTGAAAAATTTAAATTTTTTAGGGAAAGATTGAGGATTTGTTAAAACTTTTTTGTTGTGACAATCAATGATGGTTGACGTTAACAGTGTTGCCATTGCGATTGTGTAAATTACTAAAGAGGAAATTAAGTACTATTTCAAACTGATTTCACATATTGAAATAGAGAGGGGGTGTAAGAATTGTACCTTAGTATATTAAAAAAAAAACTGTCAACGCCATCTGTCAATTTGTGTTGCCTTACCTTTTTACGTTCTTATTTCTTCATGGCTGTGATCGAATGCAGAGATTCGCTGTACACAAGATTATTGTACCAAAATAACTTGATTAATAAATAAGTGACCTATCGCTATTGCGTTTTATTAACCTTGTGTTCTTTTTCCCTGCTAGTTTGTAATCATACTTTGTTCATAATGATCTTTATCGAATTTAATAATGATTATAAAATCATTATGCTTTATCATCAAAATATCGCAAGTGGTTTGAACAAAAAGTTTGAACTTGAAAACGTATTTTTTGGGTAAAAACAAGCAAATGGAATTATAGAAGTATTTGAGTGTTAATGTTTCATAAAACGGGAATGTAAGGGCTATCTGCATCTTAGAAAATATAGACTTGTTTCTTAATATTATAAAGATAAAGAAATTTGGGATGAAAGCTGTATTTTACTTAACAAGCATGTGGAATATACACGTCTCAATGATTTGACGAATCCAGCTCAGTACCATTTTGAATATAGGGCATTACAAGTTATATATTTGAATGTTATTATTGTATGTATTTTAAGAACCCTCTTCTTTGACGTTGAATTGTTTTTTATGAAGCGATTAAAGCAAAATAAGCATATTAAGTGGAGATATTGTGAAAAATAATAATATATCTATATCTAACAGTTATAAGGGTTGCTATTCAACTATAATATGACGTCTCACATTAATAAACCGACAAAAAAGATATACTTATTGTAAATATTAAGCGCAGTATTCACTTATTAACTTTATCTGATCATGGAACTGAACAAAGCATTTCCTTTTCGATTACAAACGAAACAAAACCGTCACTCAAATACTTATTTCAGGTTTGTAAAAAGACCAATAATATCCAATAAAAAAAATAAAAAAACAATTATCTGTCACCGCTGTCATTAAATTATGTTCTTAAGAAGACTAGCACTGAAAACTCTTTCAATCGTTTTTATAAAGATTTAATTATTTTCCTGTTTTCCTGTTTCCAAATAGGAAAGCATTTAAGTGTCGGATCAACTCAATCAAGCGACTATATTCTATAACTGAACGCAACGCAGCCACAGGGGCTAGTTTATGAACGCGTCTAAACTTATATCAGCAATAGCCATTTTGTGTGTTTTATTATAAATCTTCCCACTGTTAGAGTTTCGTCTGTGATTTGTTCGATCGTCGAGCAAAGCTCCGTACTGATGAAGTGTTGAATATTTAAGTTTAACCCTAGGTTCCACTTGGTAATGTCAACATTTTAATAAAAAAATATTCATTCGAGTTTATTACATTTAGTGAGACAGAGACAGATTCAATGCTTGTGACCCATCTTAATACATCAACCGATACTTATACCGATACTTTATTTACGATACTTTTACTCAATAGATACTTTGGTTGTGATGCCGCTACTTAAAAGGTATCGATACTTTAGGTTTCGATATCTTATCCCTATACACTGATTTGTATTTGTGTTAGTGCACTTCCACCAAAATTGCACTAACGCAATCTCTGTTGCTCCCTATTCTAGACTATGCCGACGTCTGCTATCTTGACATCACGGAGGAACCGCTTAATAAGCTTGAGCGTCTTCAAAATTTTTGTGTTCGTTTCATATTTGGCCTACGCAAATATGATCACATATCTCAGTTTCGTTCTCAGCTCAAATGGCTTCCCATTCGTCTTCGCCGGAATACTCACATACTTACTCTGCTCTACAACATACTATTTAATCCTTCAGCCCCTCACTATCTTAAAGAACGTTTTAAGTTTCTTCATACATCAAACACGTTTTCCTTGAGGTCATCAGATAATCTTGGCCTTTATATTCCCGCACATAGTTCCACGTTCTATGACTCTTCCTTTACTGTTCAAGCAGCTCGTCTTTGGAACTCCCTCCCGGTTTCTATAAGGCGTGCACAATCCATTGGCGTCTTTAAGAATCTCGTAAGGGAATATTTTCTGTCAATTTAGGCGAGCAACGTATGGATGATGTATCCTACTAACTAGACGTTATGTATGTGTATTATATACGTATGTATGTATTTTTAATTTAGGTATATGTGTTTGTATGCTATGTATTTATGTGTATGTGTGTATATGTATGTATGTATACGTATGTATGTATATGTGAATATATATTTATCGTTTACACCGCCGCCTCTTACGCTTCCTTCCAGTCCTATCCATCCAAAGGTTGTCTGGAAGAGATCGCTCTGAGCGATAAGACCGCCCATTGTAACACTATTTTAAGTTTTCTCTTGTTATCTTATTATTTCAATGTGGTGTTATCAATAAAGTGTTTTGTATTGTATTGTACACTGATTTGTTCTTAGCCTTCGACAAAATTAAACTTATAGATTAAATTTTTAGAGAAGCTTTGGAGGGGTGGTGTGCATTGCAGCCTTCTGCGATGTATATAATCTTACTCAAAAATAGATATTAGGCGGTTTGCGTCAAGACTCATTGCTCAGATGATCAAACAATCGAGTCCGGAGTCTCACAGGGCTTCTATCTTGGACCCGTCCTCTTCCCGTTGTACACTAACGATATATAATACCAAATACTCGTGCATTACTTAGCACTGACGATAAACAACCTATCCAAATAGTTTTTACAAATGACATCTCCACCAACGCAACTACATCTACGATTGTGTGTATATGATAATAAACTTCCACTAAAATTATAAATCAATTTGCATTTTTATTGTTTCAGATAAACAATGACAAAGTGTCTATTTGATCAGTGCTGCGGCTGCATAGAACTGAAGACCGGTTGTCTCATTATAGGCTACCTAAATTTGGTAATGTTATATGTATAATATTGTTCATGAATTTTAAGCTCTCGGGTTATAGATTTTTTAATTTAAAATAAAATAAAACGTGGACTCAACTTTTCTGGATTTTGTTTGGTGCAACGATAGCGATCCTGTTTTTCGCACCGACGGTCCTGGGTTCGAATCCCGGAAGGGGTAGATGTATGTATGATGAAACAAGCATTTTTACCCGAGTCATTCTATATGTTTGTTTATCCGTTACCGTAGTATCCATAACACAAGCCTTACGATGCTTTTTTTGGGCTAGGCTAATTGGTGTGAATGTAAGAAAAATATTTACTACGTACTTTTCTGTACCTCTGGTACAGTGTATGTAAAGGAGGAGGGTTGAGAATAGGGAATTTTCGGCCATCGGCAATTAGATGTGATACAATTTTATTTAATAGCATATAACTTAACAAATTTGTAAAGGAACTAGTTTAAATAAAAAATCGGGTAATAATGAAATAAAAAAAAACAATATTTATGTAGGTTTAAGCATTAATATATAATAATAATAATTTCTTTATTTCTTCTCTCGCATAGAGAGATTTATTTAAACTCCACGCGTTGCTATGGTAACGTTAGGCGCCATTCATTTATTACGTAAGACTATTTTCGCTACTTTTTGACCCCCTCCCCCCCTATTATAAGAAAAAATAAGAATAAGTCGACCCCCTTCCCTCCTGTTTAATATTTATAACGTAAGAATCTAAAGGCAAATGAATACACGTTTGGTTTGTTTTAATAGGTATTTATTTTCCAAAGTAACAATTTTTAGAAATGTTTTTTTTGTACTTACAAAGGTACTAATAATTTTAATCTTTTTAATTCTCTTTCAGTATTTGAAATACGGCCATGAAGTTTTTACCCATACGCATCCGAGCGAACCTCGGCACTCGCGAGGTTGCCCGTGCTTTTTAAAAGTATAATTTTAACTTTGCGCATTTTTGTGATCTTACGTTCTTACGTAAGATCACAAACAATCGAGACATCCTCCCACCCCTTGTAAGAAAAAATAAGACATGGTCGACACCTACCCCCCTAAATCGTCTTACGTAATAAATGAATGCCCCTTAATTGATTATAAAAACTGTTATTCTTCGGCTTATGGTAACAAACCCACAAAGTCCTTCTTTAATATAGTAGAGACGAATACTTCTGTCATTTGTTTTAGCACAATAATCAATTATAATTAGCTTTGTAAATGTAAGATTAAGCAAGATGAAAGTAAGTTGTAATTCTATGAGTTCAATGTTATAAATATGGATAATAATCAACAATCGAAAATAATATCAGAAAGATTGGTATAATTTATTTTAATAAAAATATATAAGTTATTAAGAGCAGTATCATTCTGCGTCAAAATGAATATGGTACATGGAGCGCATGTTTAAGAAATAATAACTTAAATTATAGTAATATAAGTTATTTACGGGATTGCTACCATGTACCTTGTTATTGAGTTTCCGATATTTCGGCACTGTTGCAAGGCGGGTAGGCTGTTATGGGCAGAAATATCGGTCTACCCTCCGACGAAGTCTCTTATTGCGTTCGTTACCCGTACAACGTAGTGTACGTGATCATGGGCACTTGCAACAGTGCCGAAATATCGGAAACACAATAACAAGGTACATAGTAGCAATCCCGTAAATAACTGTTATTACTATAATGTTTGTGGCCATGAAAGTTTAAAGCAATATAATAACTTAAATGTTGAAAAATCTACAAAAATGTGTAAAAAAGAAGACATATTTCGTAAATGTCTCCTAATAAATAAATATATATCTAACTAAGCAAATCCATTTAAAAATTGCCAGAAGGAGACACTTTTTTTTTAGTGCGAAATCGGTGAAACATGCGTCTTATCACCCTCCTCCTATCATGATGATCGTTTAAGTAGTAAAATTGTGAAAGTGTATCAAACTGACTTTCGTATTGTTGATTAGGACTTTAAGGTTTTCAACGATTACTTAGTTACGAAAGATTTTCACTGATATTATTTATAAGTTATAATTTCCGCACTGACATTTTGTTATCACATACCAAATATTACAGAAATCGATGAACTAGGTCTTGACTTATAGAAGGACATACAGTCATACAGTACAGACATACAGTACACAGACAGATGAACAAAATTTATAAAAAAAAAATAGTAGAATTTATATAAGGGAGTTAAAAAACGAATATTTCTATCATAAAACTTGTCGAAAAAAATAAATGTAATTATAGACAGAGCTTACTGAATAATTTCAAAGGAAAGCTATCCTATGTCCTAAGTCGAAATAAAAGAAAAACAATCATCATAATCGGTTGAGAAGTTTCGGAGTTCATCGTGGTCAAACACTGGGACAGACACTGACTTTTTAAATATGTAGAAGACATATATGAAGCATTGTTAATATTGTTTACAAGAAATAAAGCAAGCAAAATAATGATAATTTAAAAAAGGAACATAACTTTATGCAAATGCACTTAAAATAAGTTGTTTTGAATCGTACATTTTTGTCCACCACCTACCTACCACTCTATTCAGTACGTTTTTTATTCAGGACCTTTTGTCTACCATTCTATTCAGGACGTTTTTTGACTGACAAGAAGAATGGGCGCAAAAAACTCTTCAGCTTTAACAAAAATAACTTTTAGAATATTATACATCTTCACCATGCATACTCCACAAAGAACAATATTTTTCTGTTATCACAATAATAGTAGTGTTATGTTTCATTACATCATTGATTACAACAAAGTCAACAAATATCTGTTTTGATTTGGTTTTATAGATCGGATCGATCATCGGTCTTGCGATGGCTGTAGTGGTAGCTGTTGGGGCAGGCGCGGTCTTGACCGATGATAAATTCAGAGAACATCTCAATAAGAGTGCGCATGATCCGCATGCAGCTGATGCTATCACGACAGTCGTCGTGATCACCGCCGTGATCCTCAGCATAGTGATGATCTTCTTGTTCGCTCTCACTATTGTGTTTCTGGTCGGCATCCATAAGGTCTGTAATCTGCTCATATTTGATATACTCTAATGACGCAATGTTTGTTACGCCATAACTTCCCCAGTTCTAAACCGACTTTAATATTTTTTGTGTGGAATCGAATCAACACATTTAGGACCACGTGGAACCTGATTTAAAATTCACACAAACAAAAAAGTTATAACCAAAAAACCATGGCTCTATGGAATTTTCAAATTGAAATAAAAAAGCGCGCCTTTTTCAAGTTTTCATTCTTATAGAATTTCAAAATTAACTAAACATTATTGATTTTTTTTAGTACACTCCGTACACTCCGCTCCAATATATGGTGCTAGCGAAGCTCTAGAGCGACTGCATCGACCTAGTTGTTTATTAAACGACTGTAACAATTTTACAAAAATGTTTTTAAACTTATGCTACTTTAATTAATTCTAGTCACTTATAGGTGTACACAGCATGCTTCATACATCCTAAGTGCAAATAGATTTGCCTATATCTATGTTAAGGTGCTATAACAATATACTAATATATGTATAAATCACAATACCCTAAATACACTGACTAAACAATAGTTATTTGTTATGCAAGGCTGGAAAGTTGAGGTTTGGCCGCTAGTTACCTCTATTGAAACCTGAGCCAGCGAAGAAATTTAGGATTGTCAACGATAGAATTCTAAGCGTAGCGAGGGTTTCAGAGGTACTGGACGCTAAAAACTTTCCTGTCGAGCGAAACACAATTTTTTTTTACCTCACTAACAAAAACAAATGGCGTAGTAGTCTAAAAGATTGTTTAAAATGATATTGACAGCTACCATTACGCATCTACAGGCAGAACGACACAGAGTATGAGTGACAGCGCCATTTAGAAAGAGCTTTATGTCAACAATCGATAAAATATCGATTACAATAAATTGTTTTATAAATAACTAGCTTTCCGCCCGCGGCTTCGCCCGCGTGGAATTCGGTTATATTGCGGTATAAAGCACAAATATAAGAAAACTTCTCATTCCCACGGAAAAATCAAAGAAGCGCGATGTAACGCTGGATACAAAATTCCTATACATAATTCATACCACTTCTTACGTATCTTAAAAAAACACTTCGTTACCACATTTTAAAAAACACCCAGCGCCATCTTTCGCATACCTCTAGAACTAAATATCGTAAGCTATCATTCCACTCCTTACGTTTTTAAAAAACATCGTTACCATGTTTTAAAAAACACCCAGCGCCGTCTATCGCATACCTCAAGAACTAAATAACGTAACTAATACTTATACCAATTAGTAATTCGTTGACTTTAGTGATTTCAGGATAAGTAGATGTAAAAAAAAACAGTTTAGACGATAAAACAAATTACACGTCATCCCTCGGGAATTCCTCATTTTCGGGGATTCATTATCGTATCATTTAGCTTCTAAATTTACATGTTTATATTCGTTTGCAATATTTTACGTTGTTTTAAGCGCCATCTACAATCCATTCATCAAGCAAACAATATTTTTGTTTTTCCTCGGGACTATCAATTTTTCCAGGATAAAAAGTACCCTATTATTTAATCCGGACTTTTATCTTTACGTCCGCAAAATTTCAAAGCAATCGGTTCAGTAGTTACGGCGTGAAAGCGGAACAAACAAACAAACAAACAAACTCACTTTCCGATTTATAATATTAGTAAGGATGTATTTGTGCGCATTCATAGTTGTCAATTTGTTTTTTAGTTTCGCGTAAAGCAATCTCATAAAATAATAACCATGAGTTGGAAATAAATCGCAATAACTGTTTAATAAAAATTAATTTATAAACTATTAATAAATCGATTTTAATTGGATCGAATGTAATTGTACAACTATATAATGGCAACACCAGAATTAAAATGAAGACTAGTGACTGCAGGAAGTAGGAATATTATTTCCCTCAAGATTTATATTATGATAAGGGAAAGCGATACAACTATATGGTCACCAAAATTTTTCTAAAATTAAATAAGAATTTATAGTTGTTGTTTTTTGCGGAGCACCTTCTCCACGCCAAGCCAGTTCTGGACAATGTCCTTTCATGATTCTAGGTCAACGGAAAGTACCCTATAGGTTTTGATTCCCTTGCGAAGGTCAAAATTTGCTGCGTTAATGATCCTCTTTTGATTGCCTTAACTTAGAAGTTTTGTTTTTTTACACCACCAAGGGACCGTGTTTTTAGTATTTCATATTATTTTCAACTTGATACCTCCACGTGTTCCTGGGAAAAAAGTCCTTGACAGACGGACGACGAAGTGATCCTATAAGGGCTCCGTTTTTGGTACAGCGGAGTACGGAACCCTAAAAAATGTAGAAAGTTGTCCGGAAATCATTAATTCTTCAGGCTTTACAGCTCAACAAGCAATAACGATGTAACCATTTGTCTTTTTTAATCATTTACGTAATTCCTCTTACAGAATAGGAGAGGTTACGTGAAAGCGTTCATGGTGTTCCTCGTCATATTCCTGGTGATCTCCATAGTCATGTTCTTCGCCAGTTTCGCCAACCCGCAGATCAACGCTGGCGATGTGTCTACAAGACTTCTCACCATTTGTAAGTATCATACCATCGACAAGGATTGCCTGCCACTGCATGATTTAAGTGTTGCCAAAATAAAAAATGGGAGACATTAAAAATAGCATTATTTTATAACAAATACATAATTATGTTTTAAAACATTCTCTATTTTGCTCTACAATTGATGCTTAATTTATGCTTATTATATAAAAAATAACTTATAATAAACAAAAGTTAAGTTTTTATCGCATTAGTAATTAAAATTATTTAACTGACTCACTGTTTTTTTTCCAGCATTGAACACGTATTTCTTCCTCGTCATCCGAAGCTACTACTACAGAATGGACGACGTAAGCCGTCAACCAGCCATCTACAACACTTGTTAAAATATAATTCACTGTACTTCCAGTCGCTGGACACTTCATTAGATCAACTCAACAGACGACTAAAGTTTCAACCCTATATGCAAATACGAGGCATATCCAGAAAGTAAGTTTATTGAGGCTCTCACGACCGAATGAATCATTATTTTCGACATATTGGCTACACTTGCGTGTAGCCTGACTCTTCCCTTCCGCAATGAGACCGGTTCAAGGTTGAGAAGTGACGACGCGACAACACGTTTCGTGGAATATGTTAATCCATTCTCCCGCCAAGTGCGAAACACGCGGCGCCATCCTTTATCTCGTTTGAAAGGGAAATCCTCCGGTTGAGGTTTATAATGAGGTAAAAACTGCATATGGTGATAAAGCTATGAATCGTACGCGTGTGTACAAGTGGTATCGCGAGTTTAAAATGCCAGAACACACTCGGCCAACGCCACGAAGGAACTGCTTACCTCGTTTAAATGGGATGTCCTGAACCACCCCACGCATTCCCCTCACCAAGCACCTTCAGATTATTATTTCTTTACCTCCCTGAAGCTGCACATGGGTGGAAAAAGGTTTTCAACAGACGAGAAGGTAAAGGAGTAGGTGGAGAAGTGGACGAAGGGGTTGGCGGAAAACTACTTCGAGGAAGGCATCAAAAAGTTGTTACCTCGCTTCACCACCTGCATTGAGAGGAATGGCGACTATGTCGAAATAAAGCTTACATATGTACTACGGTAACCATGTAATATTTTTGTTTCAATAAAAAAATTAGTAACCTACACAAATTCAGTACACTTATATTCTGGATATGCATGCCTCGTATAACAAAAATTTAATCCTAAGGTGATGAAAATAAAAGTAGTATGATCAAATGTAACATGTGTTATTATCCATATAAGCTTATTACACCACAGTATGTGTGAATATTTGTATGAATAGTTGTGCCAGCGGCTCTAGCGGATACAACACTGAATTACAAATATTCATGCAAGTCTAGTATAGTATCCGACGTCCTCGCTAGGGGTGTCGACACCGAAAAAGAATTTTTTTTTTTAATTAATTATTTTAATGTAGCCAGCTTAATGTTGCATGATAAACAACATGGTTTTGTTTCGCTGAATGATTAATTATTAGTAAGTAAGTTAATTATAATGATAGATGTTGATGAATTGAAACGTTTTTCATATAAAAATGTTGAGAATGTACTGTCCTAATTGTGTGCCTTTAACATAGACAAATGAACATATTTTGTATTTTCAAAATTGCTACTATTTGTATGTATTTATGGTTTAATTTTAAAACTCATGCTGATTATTTGATGTAACTTAATTGTCGGTAATGGATATAAAAATATTGAACCAAATTTCACCAGCAATGAATATGAAATGATGCCTCATATTATAGTAGGCTTTTTAAAATTATACCTACTTGTAACCGCTTAAGGCATTTACCTTTTATAATACGAACATTTTTACTAAAGAAAATCTTCCACAATATTTGATGAGTATACAATTTGAATATATTTACTTACATTATTACAGTCAAAATATAATATAAGCTTTTCTTAATCGTTAATTGCATTTAATAATGATTTTTTGTAATCTATTTTGATTAAAAAAAAAACGGAATGTTTCATTCGGTCAAACAAAAACATGAAAAAAAGATATAAGAATGGATATATATTTTTAATAGCACATCTAATGTTGCATTTAGATAGGAAACTTATTCTTTGAATATATTTAATTGTTAATTCAATAATTATTGTTAGATCTACCACAGGGAATGAAGAGCGAAAGGAATTACAACGGGACGGATGATTATTTATCCAATTAACTTGATAAATGTCCATGAGTGATGAATAGGAAAATTAGTAAGATAAAGTCTGTTAATTCTAACTTGTCGTATTTGGTAAACAATCTTGGTACAACGTGGCAAAGTAACGAAATCGCCCATTTAAAAATAAAATATTAACAAAGTCAATAATCTATTACAACAAATCTTTATTTAAACCTATTGAATCTAGATATCTGTTGATTTTTAATGCTGCATTTTTAACAAAAAGGAGTGCCAAGATCGTTTACCAAATAGGACAAGTTAGGATGAACAGACTGTAGTTGCTTTTGCCTACTATATCCAACTCGACCTTGCTTGAATATTAAACTATGTAGAGTGCAAAGTACATGATTATAATTACATATTCACCGCGTTACTGTTATAATAATAAGTAGAGTACAATCGTGTATACGTCATTTCATTACAATAGGGAATATGCATGTATTTGAAATAAAAGTCAAATTGTTTTTAAGAAACAATTATTTCATAATTTTGTCTTCATTGCAAGAATTCAATATTATAAAAGTGCGATATTGCCTGGGGTATAGTCAAAGCGAATATGATCTAAACAAACATCTATGACACTAAATGTCAATATCACTGAGTGCGTAGTGTTCTTCAACCTTGCAGCATTTAACCCTTGGGAAAAACGATAGACTCAAAGAATTCACATATATGTATATATATTTATATATAATATTTAAACGCTATTCATATCAATATTTCAATTCTTTTTTCAAAAACACGATTATTTTATAATAATATGTTATTGTATAATAATTGTGTTATAATAATTGTTGAGTTATCTAAATAGTAATGATACTATTTAGACAACTCAATATTTAATATGATTGTTCTTTTATGATTGTAAAATGGATAAAAATATCTGAAATAACTTCTTTACTTCAGGATCGCTACCGTTGCACCAAACGGTCTCGACGACCGTTTGGTGCAACGGTAGCGATCCTGCCTTTCGCACCGACGGTCCTGGGTTCGAATCCTGGAAGGGGCAGATGTTTGTATGATGAATACGAGCATTTGTACCTAAGTCATGGGTGTTTATATATTTCTATGAATATTACATATCTATGTATCATATATGTATGTCTATCCGTTACCCTAGTATCCATAATACAAGCCTTACAGTGCTTACTTTGGGCTAGGCTAATTGGTGTGAGTGTAAGAAATATTTATTTATTTATTTTATTTATTTACTTGTTTGTTGTCATAGATTATAATAGTATAGAATATGCTATATAGTCTATGACAACAATGGAATGGCGGACGTCTAAAGTGCCCGGTTCGGTTATTTTTTAAAAATATTTTATATCACTTTTTTGGTGTTAAATATTTTTTACCATTATGATAGTAGAGGATTATTAATAGTTTTAAGTGTGTGAACTGTATTTTTTGTCAGTTTGTTTTTGAAGCTCTTTCTTAATATTTTTTCAAGCCCTTTATTTAAAATCTGTAATACTTTTTGCGAATATATCTTTTGGCGCAGTGTATTAAGTAAGATACACGATTGAAGATTGTTAATTTGAATAATAAATGATAATAGAACAAAATCGAACGAAGTCCGCCTTGAGTGTTCGGAATTTTGATTGTAAATTTTTGTTCTTCGAAAGTCTTTGTCAATTTGTTTTACATGTGAATTTTCACAAATCCATATTTCTAAAACTACAGCTATAAGAGTAGTAATAACTGAAGGACTGTTATAATCGAGAATATTCTCGAAACTATTTTTATAACCAAACTTCTTTGTTAGCGTTTTGTCTTAAAGCGGTGCCATTTTGAATTTTATCTCATTAGTGTTTAAGTTAAATTTAGAAAACCATCTATCTCATTTAAATAGTTATTAGGTTCTATATATTTTGGATTTCCAATACAAGATGCTTTGATTTTTATATATTACTTAGATGTCAGTTCATTTGGCCCAATAGTATTAATTAAAACATGTTTTAAAAAAAATTGAGACTGATTTCGGCGTAGTAGTATTCGCCATCTTATGGAAGAACTGATTTTTTTTGCGGGTCTACCCTCAATCTTAGTTTTTTATTACACTTTACCGGTACCACTGTCTGTAAACTCACTATTCGCACGAATTTGTATCCGAACGCGGAACAGCACTTTTATGTTGTTTTTTTTTACACAAATGGATGAATGAATGAATGAACACGAAAATTTAACATTATATCATTTATCTCCTTTTTCGAGTCCCGATTGAGAACTATTTTTTTTATATTGTCTTTTATTAGATCAAAAGCTATATTAATGCACAAAGATCTATCGTTTTTCTTTTTTAACAAGACTTTTTCATATAAGATTAGTTAAGAAATGTCAATTTTGTTAATTAATATTTGCAGACACTTAAACATTGTAATTTAACATGATTATGTATGCCTTTGTGAGAAAATAAATTTCATATGAACGTAATTTGTATTATTTTTCATTAAGATATTAAAAGAATGCAATATACAGTGTGTCCTGGTCATGGACTAGCTATATTCTAAAGTCTGTTAGAACAACTATTCTAATACACTACATAGTTAAGTCCAAACTACTTATCAGCTATGTGGCAGCCATTTTGTTTTTTTTTCTTGAAATATTCCCTTCTTGGACACAAAAAAAAATCATATCCCCCAAAGTGTAGGCGTTAATGGTATAAAAATTATACTAGATTTAAAAAATTTAAAAATCCCACGTTTTTCAATGTCCTAAAAAGAATAAAATAACCCTGCGGGGCAAAGCGAGGGGCCACTCAAAACGTGGGGGCGCATATTACTAAGAGGAGATTTTAAAGAGATGAATGACATGCATTGATGCCGATTATTGTAAAGATGCGCCCCCACGTTTTGAGTTGCCCCTCGCTTTGCCCCGCAGGGTTATTTTATTCTTTTTAGGACATTGAAAAACGTAGGATTTTTAGATTTTTTAAATCTAGTATAATTATTTTATTCTTTTTCGCTTTCTCGTATGTTTTTTTGTTGTTTGCTGAATTAAATCATAATCACACACTGCATTAATTAATCATGAACGCAGCAAACATATCGAGAGAAAGAAGTGACATAAAGTCTCATATAAAAGCGAAAGTTGTCGAAATTTGACCTGAAAGTGCATCTGGAAAGTTGAAAGTTGCTTTAGAGTGCATTGTCATCGGGTTCTGAACTATCCTGAAAGTTTCAGCTTTCTAGCTTATCGGAAAGTGCCTCAAATTTAAGTTGCAAGATTTTGCCCGGACAGACAAACAAATAAGAAAAGTGAGATAAGAAAAACGTGGTAAAATAGTCTTATTCGAAGCGCAAAACTCTAGTCTATCGTATAAAAATTGGGAGATATAAGAAACAGGGAGTTGATACATTGATGACCGCTGAAAAAGGAAAGAAAAGAATCTTTCGCGGGAGATGCAAACGATCCTTTCCTCCGCAGGAGAAGATTGGGAGAAGGAGGCAATATGCCCGCCTTATCCCAATATCAGTGTCAGCGCCACAACCGTGCAGTATCGTGTGCCTCCTAATAGTACCTAGGCATCGCCCGACGGAGTAGGGGCCCATAGCCGGCTGACTCATTATATATTTTGATCATATCCATATTAACTGACAGAAATATCAACTCTCTATAAATCTTGGTTGACGTGCACAATTCGTTTAAATTCATTTAATCTAATTATGAGGTAATTTATGATATACAATAATAATAAATTAAAAACTATAATAAAGAAATAATTAAGTTAAAACTACTATGTCTAAAACTACTATGTCTAAACCTAAAAACTAAAAACCTTAAAAAATATAATATAATATCTAAAATATATTACTAAAAGGAGTCCCTTTAGGCAAGGTTCCAAAGATACTGGCAGCATTCCCCCTTTGAACAGCTAAACTAATTCTTTGTCCGAGGTAGCTGCCAGCTCTCGGTCTCCTGTGCTGTCGACTAACCTTTTTGATATTTCTTTATAAAGCCTCATTGCGCTAGGACCCTACGGACCAAGGGTCTCGACACCAAATGGGACAAAATCATATTCGGAGCCTAGACCCCTGTATTTGCATGCTTTAGCTTTTTCAGCCGCTTCACATGCCGCACCAGCTCTGTTGTTGGTTCCATGTAGATGGGAAGGGGCCAGCGTGTCTGAACAGGTTGCATCCCATACAAGCACCCGGCCCATCTTCCATGGAATCAAACTCATACCGTCCGGTCTCTTGCAATACCAGACGGCTCAAGTAGACCTGGCACGTTGACGGTGGCAAGGGACCGTCGTATGATATCGTTAAGTGCGGCATGTCTCGAGAAGCGGCCTGCACTTTTTTGGCATGACAGTCCGTGATGTCCTAGCTTGTCGACATCACTGCCACAGGGACATTTATGAGGAGCGCAGACCGGAACCCCAAGCCGTAGACAGGTTGCGATTCGGAGCGTGTCAGGCTCAAGAAATGTTCCTGTATTTGACGAAGGGTACGCGTGAAGCCAGTAACCGGCCTCATGCGCACCCACGGCCAAAAGCCTAGCACGCGCCGAACCTGTACTACAGCTTAAAAGATTGTCAAAAGTAAATTTACAGTTTATGTCGTCCCAGCTCCTCTGTGAATTTGGAGAATCTGGAAAATTTTGACCTGGGCATACAATAGAGAAAGCGTTTCTAGCTTCTTCCAAGCCAGCAATCTCAAAGTTTGAAGGCAATGCCCTTAAAATTTTACTTATGAGATTTGCTGAACTATGGACAGAAGATAGGAAGGCTGGTAAAGCGACACTGGAAATTTTGCGAATCCCTAAACCACCATAACGGATGGACAGGGATGCTTGGGTCCAAGATTGCTCGTTCAGCTGCATATTAAGAATCGATTCTAAGCTAATTTTGATTAAATCGTCTACTTGTGTCAAAAGATCTGGGTGATTCCAAAAGGAGCAGCAGCAGAGCACATACGTAGATTTTGGGACGAAAAGACAGAATTTTAAGATGCAAAGTGCATAATGTGGGCTAATTTCGAGGAGACGGTAAGCAGAATTTTGAAATTTAGTAATTGAATTATTAAATTTTCAGAAATAGATTCATAAAAAATTGGAGAACCTAAAAGGTAAAGGGAATTATTGTTAACTATTTTAATATTTGGAGCTAAAATATCAAATTTTTGTTTTACATCGTTTAAATTGAAGTCGCAGTTATTTATAAAAAGTTCGCATTTGCTAAAATTAAGCTCCAAACCAATGGCTTCAAATTTATTTTTGATTAAAGAAAGGTCCGAAAACACAGTATCCACATCACCTCCTAGGGTTCCGTCGTCCAAATACCAAACGTTGAATTTAGAATTTAAATTTTTGATTATCGGATTTATAGCCCAACTAAAAATTGCAGGCCCAAGGGGATCACCCTGTTGACAACCTACTTCTGAGGACAGTTCATTAGAACGATATAACAATTTTGTTGGGTCAGCGTAACTGAGAAGAAGATAATTGTATATTTCCGGTATGTGTTGTTTTATTTCCGACAGCAGGGTATCCCTATTTACCGAATTGAATGCATTTTTGACATCAATTTTGAGCAACACGTCAGGCTGTCCGTAAGTTAGGAAAGAGCGTAGGGCATGGACGGCTGCCTCACACCCTCCTTTTACACCGAAGCCTAACTGTACGGGTTCAAATTCGGAATTTAATTTTGGTAAAATAAATCGAACAGCAATTTTGGAGGCCAGACGTCGTAGTGTAGATCCAACAGCAATTGGTCTCACCCCTCCGTCCTTTTTGGTGAGGGCAATGAGGTTCGCGCCGAAAAGAATGGGGAGAATTTCTGGATTTACATTACCGGAATACATAAAGTTGATTAATTTAGTGATCGAATTAACAAGTTGCTCGCCTGCATCACCCACAGAATGCGATGTTAAGTCTTTCAAATGTTGGGGTAGATTCCATCCAAACCTGCAGCCGAACCTGGTTTAAAAGATAAAATGGCAACCATAACATCTTTGTTTTGAATTTGAAGACATGCTTGCCCTGCTGTTGGAGGGTCGAGAAAAAATGGGTTAACTGGAGCTGGAGGATGTTTTGTCCGTAAGGCCTGAAGGGTGTCAGGGGTATCTGGTGATAGCACGTCGTTGGAGAACAAAAGGCGAGTGGCACCTTTGAGATCTCCGTCACAGATTTTGTTTTCGATGAGTTTGTTGCGATTACGAGGTGCATCATGTTTGATTTAAAGGTGCGGGAGAAGGGGAGGAGCTTACAGCACAGTTATTCTTAATCTTTTGTGTCACGGATAAATTCGGTTCAACAGTTTTTGATATATGTAGTGTACTGTATGAAAATAAAAATAGGTTCTGCCAGTCTTGAGTACAATTGCTTATGTAACATTTCTGGATTAATTGAGACAAATGTGAAGCAACGGTTATTCGGGCTCCTCGAGGGATTCTTTTCACTATGGGAATGCTACTTTTCAAATGGCTAAGATATGAGTGGAAAGGAGTTGGAACTTGAGCTACATAAGTAGGCGCACTCGGAATAATGGGATGGATGTCTAAAGGTGAACTGTTTTGGCTAATACATTTCCTGTGAGTTTTTGTAGTGTGTATGTTGAGGCCTTTCAAAGATTTGAACGATTTGTTGCACTGTGTACATGTATGGGTCGCGTTCGACGTGCCATCACAAGATTGGGTCACGGACTGCATCCACAACAGTTAAAAACATTCACAAAAAATAATAACTTAAAACAAATTTAAAAACACAATAATATGCCTTAAAATCTACACTGAAATCATAAAAAAGTCAAAGTCCAAATATGACGGCTGCTTGTTTTGGTAACAAGACGCATGCGTCGTTATGAAGGTGCGTCACATGATGAACTTGCAATTGGACGCTGCAGAGCTCAGAACAATAACTAAAGCTATAGAAGGAGTGCTAAAATAACAACACAATACGTTAGTTCGTACTATTTTGACTTATACAGTTGTAAATGTGTAAGAAAGAAATAAGTATACAAATTTTGTTTCGTAATTTATAAGGTAGTCACTAGTTTCCCTTACGTCAATGATGTAACGGCATCGATATTACTATCGATAAAAATAAAACTAAAAACATGTAAAAAAAAATATGCTGTTGGTATGTCTATGACACTAAAATGGACGGTAATGTGTCATAATAAACGTGTAGAATCTGCAATATGAACGTTTTATATTGCAGTATTCATGAGTAGAATTTTGGACCCGAACCAATTTATTTATTAGATTTACAGTCTTCAGTATCTAGAGAAACCAGGTAGGTACAGTTAAAAAATTGCACTTTGTATAGGTATATCATATTAGGCTACATGTTTCTATTTTAAGTTAGACCTCTAGCAGTACATTAGTGAACACTGCATTCAACATTAAATTTTTAATAGGTATAGATTAAAAAAGAGGAAAAATTTTAAAAGAAAATTAATCGTCTATTTAAATTAAACTAACCAACTATTATTTTATACATATTTACTTATTATTTTTATATTTTTATATACTACTCTGTCAAGAAAGTACCGGGAAAAGATCAATAATATACACAATGTTTGTTATTCATCCAAATTTATTTTATCACCTTCAAAGTATGCTCCTTCAGAAACGATACACTTACGCTAACTTAATCCAATCATCAAAACATTTTTTAAACGCTGTTTCCGGAATTGAGTTCAGTTCTCGCCGCGAATTTTTGTCATTTTTGTTTACACACTCTAAAAGTGCTAGGTATTCGGCTTGAACATATTCTTGTTTCAATTTTTCTATCAATATGTTATAGAGTTGAGATTTCTTCGCGTTGCTCCTTAATGTTCTCTTTGTTAGTGTTTATTTTGCGAAGACGTCACTTGCTGGTCTTTTTAATCCTTTCTAACTCCTTTTTTAATATTCCAATTTGGTTTTTTATAATCTGCTATAATTTTCTGTAAATTAGATATCAGTTCAGAGATATCGGAATCAGTATTTGTTTCAACTGTGGTCATAGATTTGGGGCGTTTACTTGGTGGTTCATAATTCCTTCTTAATGCGATAGTGGTTTCTGAAACACAAAAATATTATTGTAAATAAGCTATCATTATTATTTGGGATACACGCTGCCAAAATGTTAATTGAAAATCTGAATATTTATTGGTAGGATCGAAATAATTATATGACAAAGCAAGACTAAGATAATGTTTGGAATAAAAAAAGAGCAATTGAATGTTCTGTAAATGTAATGTGGGTATAGCATTTGCTTTCAGCCGCCGAAATCAAATGTTTTCATGTGGCTCAAATGAATGTAGTCTAAAATGTTTCGAACAAATGTGACTGTGCGCTTTCGGTTTCCAATTGATCCTTGATATACGGCGTATCCAATCAGTTCTAATAGGTTCATCTTTGGGAAAACTAAAGTAAAAACCAAAAATTTTGACATCGATAACAAAGAACACATCACTATCATATTATCATATACAAAACAGAAGGCATGAAAATAAGACAATTTAAACCAAAACTCATGGAGAAATCTATTTGTAATATTAATTTACTACAATTTTCTGAATATACCGTTGTTATATTGTCAAAATATGAGAATTTACAAACCAAACTCACCGATGAAATGATAACACCTCATCCGTATTTTCTTTTCGTGATATATGAGACTTGCAGTCTGGAACAACATAAGCCATCCTGGACGCGGACTCTAAGATGTCTGAAGCGTCTATATGCACACTTTCCTGATATTTTATCACGAACTTCCTTGTAAAATAATATAATTTCACGCTAGCCGCTCACAAAGCTGTTCGGCCACTGTAATACGACCGCATTGAATTTGGTCTTACTTCAGAAACCACGTTCATCAAAGACGTACTTTTAATTTAGTAGTATAATATACAACCAAATTACAACCATTTGACATTTGTACTTTGAGAGTTTGTGACAATGACGTGAAAATAAAACCTTACAATTGTGGTCTATGTCGCTCTTACCCATGTATGTTAGATTACTTTAAGTGAATACGAGAGCTGTTATACAGTTTTTATTTTAGCGCTCCTTCTATTCGCTGTGTGCGCGATGACAGCGCCTCTAGTGACCACAATTATTGTGGACTTGAGTTCTGTCAAATAATGGCAACTGGATTGTTTGATAACGATTTCCGGATTGTTTTTCAGCGAAATTAAATAAAAATATCTAAAAAAGTTGGTGCATATTAATAACCGATTTTCCTACCTTAACAAAAAAATGGTATGTTATAATACGTACGGGATTTGAATCGCTAGAACATGATATATATTTCCAACCTCAAACTATGCAAAAAGGAAAAAATAGTATTAGAACAGCATGTGAGAAACGTTGAAGAGCTTAGAACCAACGGACAAAGCTACTTAATATAAGCTCTGATAGACAAACGTCTTTACTGTTACACATAATCCCTTCGAAACATCATTTAAAGTGAGTTCATATCTACTTATTGAAATTGTATTTTTGACATTTCAATAAAACACTTTTTTCCGGATTTTGCGCATATTTTATTTTATTTTATATTTAATCCTTAAAATAATTATTAAATTCTCACTATGATTACATTGTATACTACTCGGAAATTGGGGCCCTTCCGAGAAGAACTGGCGAAAGAAACTCGGGCAGGGGGACCAACCTCCATCTTACTGTTATTATTTGCAAAAAGAGCTAACTTCATCATCAGGTCTTGCAATGTGTGTAATTTACACACATTGTTACTCAGTTACATACAATATAATCGTAGTGAGAATTTAATAACTAAATAAAATGTAAAAATAAAACAATTTGATATGCATAAAACAATTTTAACAATTAGGAACGTGCTCGATTAAAATATTGTGAACATGACAACCATTATAAAAAATATGTGCAAAATCCGTAAAAAGTGTTTTATGCAAATGCGTAATGTGCGCGGAAGTGTACGAACTAAGTATTGTATTTTTGAGTTAGTGCACCTCAACTTATATTAATTAATTTAATGTTAATTTTAATTCCAGATAAATGATGAACGTGTCGTTACGAATGTTAAGTGCGAGAGTGTTTATATTCAAAGTGGCAAGTGCAAACATATTGCTGCTTTGATACATTATATCAACACAGAAGAAAGTTTATCAAAAACAAGTAGCGAACAACAATGGGAAAAACTTTTCCCGCCTGTTTCTACACTTTATAACACTGTGACCCATATCGCGAATTTTAACGTTTTTTCTCAAAAATTCTTAATAGCGTTAGTATGAAATTGTATGAAAATATTGCAATTTGATACATGACAGTCCAGAGTTATTTCACATTTCTGTCACATCGCGCGCTGCGATCGATTTGACGGTCCCCACCACCCACTTTGCACATAGCGAATAGCTTTAGTTATTGTTCTGAGCTGCAGAGGAAGAGACCTAGCGACGCGTGTCGTCGCTAGGACAACCGATGGCGGCCTTAGCAACCGCGTCTTGAATTGTCACTTTCTATCTTTAATTCATAGTTGAAGAAGAATTTAATCACTCTTTTATGTTATATTTGCTGCAGATTTTTAGCGGAAAATGATAACGCTTGCAAATTGCACTGTGGTTTAACAAATTGTAATGTTTTTATAGTTGATAATGGACAGTATTCAATTTAAAAATTAAAAAAGTACAGAGCCGATGTTTACTATGTGACGTTTTTTAATCTAATTTAAATAACGGTCTTTTATTAAACATGATAAATTCTGGTCACCCTACAACATTACGTCCTTTAAAAAAATCTAAATGGATTTTCTCTTAAAGTATATGGTTTATAGCAACGGACGATATTTCATGTTTCAATAAAAAAAATGTAAAAAACATTGATCTAAATTGCTTCAAAGGAAGAGGTTTATATTAATCTGTAAAGCCGCATATAAGGAACACTCAGTTCAAACGTTTCAAAAAAATCTCCTTTCGTTTATTTTTCAAGGTTAAGCTTTTTGAGCCGTTATTTCTATTATACGAATTCGCGAAAGAGTCAAACTACAAGATAACAATGTTATATTTTGTTAGATATTGATTTAATATGCTCAAAATGTACATTGCAGAATGTATCTTTAAAAGTATTTATAATTTTCCATATTATTAGAACGCATCCTTTACTCTATGACCAACTTTCTGTCTGTTTTGTCTGTGTAACTTTTTCTTCTATTAATGATGAGTCATGTTAATAAAATCAGTTCTTTCTAAGAAACTTTTATTTTGTAAAGCCCATAATCTTAACAGGTTATGGGCCCAGTCGAATTCCACAGTATTAAATATAATATAATAAACAGTGATTGATTATGGCTTTAAGTCGACATTCTTCTTCAGTGAATATCACCGATGGAGTTGGCGCGAACAGTGTTCGTGACCATGCCGACAACGTTGTCTCTCAATCTTCGCGTATCTCGCAAAGCTCAGGCTTACTACTACTTTGCCTATAGATAAATTGGAAGGGTCTACCCATTATTCAACATGGAAATTTCAAATGAAAATGTTACTAGTTGATGTTGGGCTATGGCATTGTGTCAAACCATCGTCTGAATGTAGCCAAGCTGAAGATGAACGCGCCTTAGCAAAAATATGTCTCAATGCAAAAGTATATCCTTATGTCATACATGCCAAGTCAGCAAGAGAGGCATGGAATAACTTAGTAAATGCCTATGAAAATAGGGGCATAAGTCGACGTTTATCTCTGAAAAGAGAACTTTATAAAAGCAATTTGTCGGATTTTTTTTTTATTTTTTTTTTTATATTCTTTATTGACATAAAATGAATACAATGTTTATCAAATACAGATTAAACAAATACATATCAGTTAATAAACGCTTTATCGGGCTAAATACGCCTACAAAAGTTTACAATAGTGTAAGCTAAAAAATACTACTCATTACAACTTGAATTTAATACAATATAGCAATATACAATAATTAAATTTTGTAGTGTGAGTTACTTGAAGGTATATTCACTTAATTCATGAGCGGGTAATAAAACGTTAATAGCGGGTAACTGATAAGATACCTAACTATGAATCTATTGAAGCGACCAGTTACTAGTAAGCTAATAGAACTTCCCCACCGCCCGCGCCCATATTAAGTATGGACGACAGAGGGGAGAGCTGTAAGACCGCTAAGTTGCATTGGATTGGTCAAGCGCATGCTCATCGCTGGATTGTCTTCGCCGATAAGACCGGTTCGCGGGAACAATAGATAGTGATGAGGCAAGCGGTACGCACCGTACTTATCGATATATTTGAGGTCTGAAATTAAGGTATTACATAAATTGAGTATGAGAGGATTATTAGACATTTTGTTCTTTTTGTGAAAGTTAATTGATAATTTTAAAATAAATTTAATGATTTAGGGATATTTTATCTTGGAATGAAGATTCTTTAGATTAGTTTTAAAAGGTGTATTAAAAGCTATTTTCAGGGCTTTATTCTGGATTGATTGAAGTATATCATAATTTGTTAAACACGTGCTGCTCCAGGCAGGACATGCATATGTGATACAAGGTCTGACAAGCGTAGAATAAATTCTGAGCTTAGTTTTAGGACTGAGATTGCTTTTACGGTTCAATATTGGGCTTAAAGCACCGAGCGCTTGTGCACCCTTGACACGTAAGTTGGCTACGTGCTTAGACCCGTTTAGCTTACTATCCATCGTGACACCAAGATATTTTACTGAGCTAGTCCAAGGTATAGGATGATCACCAATTTTTAATAAACGTTTGGGCAGGTTTCGATGTCTTGTGAATATAATAGCTTCTGTTTTGGAGGCGTTTAACTTTAATTTCCATTTAATTAGGTAATCTCTCAAAAGATCAATGGAGAACTGTAGGCGGCCCACTATGAGATCGAGGTCTTTAGCAGTAGTATAAGAGGCAGTATCATCAGCAAAACAAGCTAGGTGTGTGCGGGGTTGTTTTGGTATATCGTTAAGATATAGTAAAAATAAGTAAGGGCCCAAAATGGATCCTTGCGGTACGCCAGCAGGGACATTCTGTTCAGAAGATTTAGTGTCTCCAATATGGACTCTAAATTTACGATCCTTAAGATATGATTGGATAAGTTTTACCAAGGAAACCGGTAGACCAGCTTTTAAAAGCTTGAAAAGGAGCCCTTCGTGCCAGACGGTGTCAAATGCCTTCTCTATATCTAAAATTAACATACCAGTAGACTCGCCAAGGTTTAAATGATGTGAAATGTGTTCAGAAACTCTAACAAGCTGCTGTGCGGTGGAATGAGAACAACGAAAACCGAATTGCTCATGAATGAGAACGTCCTTTGTTGATTTCAACAGACGTTTCAGAACGTGATTTTCAAAAAGTTTACCCAATTGACGTTTCAGAACGTGATTTTCAAAAAGTTTACCCAAAGATGGCAAGAGACTAATTGGGCGATGGTTAATAGGTAATCTAGCGTCCTTGCCAGGTTTTTTTAAGGCAATGACTTTAGCTGTTTTCCAAGCTGTTGGAAAATAACCCATGAACAGACAACTATTAAAAATCTTTGTGAGATAAACTAGTGCTTTTTGTGAAAGATTTTTAAGCAAAACATTATTTATACCATCGTCCCCAGCAGCCTTACGAGTCTTCAGCGAACTGAGTGTTCTACGTATTTCAGCTGGGCGTATAAGATGGACCAATTCGGAACTTACAGAATGGTTGTCAATTATTGCCAAGTATTTTCGAACATCAGACTCGAGAGATAAGTCTGACCAGTTGGATGTGAGTTTCATATTTTCATGAAAGACAACAGTATCGCACTGCTGTTCGACGCTGGTTGTTAAAGTGCCATCGGAACGCTTAAGAGGTGGATAATGAGTGGAATTTGGTTTTATAGATTTACAAAGTTTTCACAACTCTGAGGTCGGATTATCAACTTTCGACAACCTTTTGTTCCAAGCAGTATCCAGATGTCGCCTAATTTCATGTTTTATACGATCACACAAGTGATTAATGCACGTGCGAACATATTTTTTGTAATGCCCGTTCTGTAAGCCTCTGTCCAGCCTACGTAAATTATTTTTATATTGGATAAGTCTTCGAATATAATGAGGAAGCCTTTTTACATCAGACCTAGAAGTTACAACAGGGACCGACAAATCCCTAGCTTTATGAATAGTAGATTGTAGGTCGCAAATAGCTGTATCTATTTCGTCAGGCGAATTGAAAGTCTTTGGCGTTAGGAATATGTTGTTATCCAGTATCGAACGATAGCGTTTCCAGTTTGCATGTTGGTATTGAAATAGCTTAAGTTTCGAATGACGGACCAATTGTCCACCAATACAAAGATATAAGGGAAAATGATTAGACGACAAGGCCACAAAAACTTCCGGTTCGCTGACATTGTAAATATTAGAGCAGAGAATTAAGTCAGGATTAGTAGGTTTTTTGATGAAGAGTAGTTAACCTGAGTTGAAATTGTGGAATAATGAATTGTATAATCATGCAGTAACATGTGACGCAAAAGTGCTCTGCCCCGAGTGTTAATATAACTGCTATACCAGTAGCTATGATTAGCATTGAAATCGCCAGCTATGAGGACGTGATGTGCTACTTTTAATAAAATATCAAGATCACTGTGTAAGAGTGGCAAGTTGTCGGATTACTCTTCAATGGAAGAATATATTACCCACATATTAGATCTTTCACAGCAACAGCAGGACATGGGTTCTGTTATAGAGGATGAAGAATTAGCAGAAATTTTATTAATTGGATTACCTGAAGAGTTTGACGCCTTAACTATGGCCATGGAAGGGTCTGAGGCTAAACTGTCATCAGATTTGTTGATTAGAAGACTAAAACAAGGTGATTTTAGAAAAAAGGAGCAGCAAGGAGTTTGTAATGCCATGGTGTCAGCCAAATTAAGAAGGAAGATTATATGTCATCATTGCTCAAAAGAGGGTCACATTAGACCAAAATGTCCTTTATTAAAATCTGTACACAAACACAATACTACAAAAGCTGATCCTGATCTAGCAATGGCAGTAACGGCTGCTATGTCTTCACGTCCATCGGGGACTGTGTGTAATCCTGAAGAATGGTTAGTAGACTCTGGGTGCAGTACTCATATGACAATGCGTAAAGATTGGATATCAAATTTTTCTCAATATTCTACTTCTACTGTAACTGTTGCTAATAACGATAAACTACAAGGCAGTGGTCAGGGTAATATTAATGTTACTTTAAACAATAATTCACAAAAAACTACAGCTGATGTTATTTATGTACCTGGCATAGCTGCAAATTTACTCTCTGTTAGTAAAATTACTAAAAAGGGATATGTGCTAGTGTTTGATGACAAGCAATGTAAAGCTTTCGCAAAATGCAATGTTGTAACTAAAGGTGATTATTTATTTTCAGCATCTAATAAAGATGGTTTATACAGTGTTTTCTTCTGATAAGTTTGCAAGTCCTGCCCTGTCAATTCCAACTGCCCAGTGTGTCGCAGACAGGAATTGTGTTGAATCTGATGAAGTACAATCTTTAAATAATAATGTTTAATTATGGCATAAAAGAATGGGTCATCTTAGTTATAAAGGTTTACTATTACTTAGAAATGGACTTGCTAAGGGTATTAACTTTAAAGAATCTTGTTTATTGCAATGTATTCCTTGCATTGAGGGCAAGCAAAAAACTTTTTCCTTTCCTAAAGGTTCTTCCAGAAGAGCTACTCAAAAGTTAGAGTTAATTCATTCAGATCTTTGTGGTCCAATGCCTGTTCCAAGCTGGAGTGGTAAGCGTTACATTTTAACTTTAACGGATGATTTTTCTCGTAAAACATTTGTATTTTTTCTTAAAACTAAAAGTCAATCTGAAATTGTTGAGAAATTAATTGAATTTCAAAAATTTGTTGAAAATTAAACAGGATTAAAAATAAAAAAAAGAGTTAGGACAGATAATGGTAGAGAATATTGCAATGAAGTTTGAAACCTTTTTTTTTGTAATAATGGTATAGTTCATGAAACCACCATTCCGTATTCTCCTCAACAAAATGGAGTTGCAGAACGTTTAAATCGTACTATTATTGAAAAAGCTCGTACTATGTTACAAGATTCTGGCTTGGATCAACGATACTGGGGTAAAGCTGTTATGACAGCTGTATATTTAAAAAATATAAGTCCTACAGCAGCTTTGAGGAATTCCTTACCAGAAGAGTTATGGTCTGGTTCTAAAGGTGGATCTAAGCAATTTGAGGGTGTTTGGATGTAAAGCATATGCTTTAATTCCAAAAGAGCAACGTCGCAAGTTAGATGAAAAATCTAAATCTTACATAATGATTGGTTATTGTGAACATTCAAAAGGATATAGATTAGCTGATCCTTTACAGCCAGGAAAATTTATTAAAGCTCGTAATGTTGTGTTCTTAGAGAATATTGCAGGAATCTCTAGTTTAGATAATAAACAAATTAATGTCATAAATAGTTTAATAATTAAAAATGAATGTGATAAAGAACCAATTTGCAATAATTTTAATGAGTCTATAACTATTGATAGAGAATGTATTGCTTCAGGGCAAGATAGAAGTTTTGATTTATCCAAAGATATTAGTGCTACGGATTTTGAAAATGGTGATGATAATATTACTGTTAGCAATACTAGCGAAAGTAGTTCGACTCTTCAATCGCCACTGAACAATGATGATACTGTAGAAAATATCCAGGTTGAAGATGTAACTCTTGGTAGGACTGGACGAACTCGTACACTTCCTATTTGGATGAAGGATTATGTAATTGATAATTATGATGAGGCAGTGTTTTTAAGGACATTGAACATATTGATGTTAGTACAGCTTTTTTAAATGGAGAACTACAAGAGACTATTTATATGGAACAGCCTATTGGATATGAAAATAAAGATAAAAATACAGTGTGTTTATTAAAAAAGGGAATTTACGGATTAAAACAAGCTAGCCAGTCTTGGTATAAAAAGGTTGATAGTATATTAACATCCATTGGATTTAGGCGTGCTAAATGCGAAAATTGTGTGTACACAAAGAAGTGTGATGGTAGATACGTTATTATAGCTTTGTATGTAGATGATTTTTTTATTTTTAGTGTACATAATATAGAAAAACAAAAACTGATTAAGACACTGCAATTGAATTTTGAAATCAAAGAACTAGGAGAATTAAGGAGTTGTCTAGGTATCAAAATAGAAAGGGATAGAAATAATGGTACTTTAAAGATATCTCAACCAGAGTATATTAAACAACTTTTAGAATCATATGGAATGACACAATGTAAGACAGCAGCTACCCCAATGGAATTGAGTTTTGGTCTTAAAAAGGTAGATAAATGCGATAAAAGATATCCTTATCAGGAGTTGATAGGTGCATTAATGTATTTA
Organism: Calamotropha paludella; assembly: GCA_927399485.1. NCBI lineage: Eukaryota > Metazoa > Arthropoda > Insecta > Lepidoptera > Crambidae > Calamotropha > Calamotropha paludella. The sequence continues at coordinate 22,867,331 of OV656817.1, read as the reverse complement.
TGTGTTTGTACTAGACCCGATGTAGTAAATTGGGGCAATTTAATAACGGCTACGATGCGACACACTGGCAGGCAGTAAAGAGAGTGCTGAGGTATTTAGCAGGGACAGCATCTCATGGGTTGCTTTATAAGAAGAGTGATAAAGACATAGAAATTTATGCAGATGCTGATTGGGCAAACGATGTTATAGATCGAAAGTCATACACTGGTATTTGTACTATACAAGGTTATTTTATAAACACCATCCAAATTTTTTCTAGGCATTAGATATCATTCAAACACTTCATTTATGAAAAAAAATTGGTAGGTAAAATTTCCGCAAAAAAAAATTTTGTCCGAGCGAATTATTACAACAGCTGGTTACTGGCAAAATAGGTACTTACAGTTGAACGACCGACCGCCCGAAGCGCCCCACCGAGCTGCGCGCGCAAGTTGTAACGACATCGGCGCAATGAAATCAGACAGCCGCGGACTTTCCGCGATGTACAATGTTGCGTTCACGCATTTACGTCGCATAATTATCTACCTAACGAAATGTGTTCACACTTGCAATTGAAATCGAGGGCGAAATTGATCGACGGGTTTATGTGAAGAAGGCCCAAAGCCTCGAGAACTTAATATAAATATAATCCGTGCATTTAACGAAGTGACAAAGTGAAAAAACAAGTAATACAATAAAAGACAATGTTCATAAACGTGCAAGACTGTTTAGAGAGAAATTACCTACACTTTAAGGTAGTGATTGTTTTCAAACTTCATGTAAGTGTATTTTGTTTGGATTTTTAATTAATTATTTTGTTGGAGTAAAGCAAAATGTGTGCAGGGCGGCTAAGACTTGTGAAATTTTTCACAAAAATATAGAACTATTAATTATACATTTCTTTATCCTATCGTGTAAAATAGACAAAAATAACTTAGGTAGGTAGGTACTAAGGTTTTGGCACTGCATTTGTTTTTGCGATTTTCGAATTGCCTTTGCGATCCCTGTGTTTTTTTAGATTCTGTGGTTAATAAACACCCTTTGCTTTACTCCAACCAATTATTCTACATAAGTTGATTAAATTTTAAAAAATGCGACGTAAGTGCCTAATGTGTGGTTTACTTTTATGTTCATTTTTTATTTATTAAAAGTGTTATCGATTAATATTGTTATAATCAAAGAACAAATCAACTTATCTCTTCTTCAATTTGACGTTCCTATTTTTTTTCGTTTAAATTTGCAACTTATGAAAATCATTGTAATGTATCAATGAAATACGGGAGGGCGGGGCGGGGGTCGTGTAATCATCTGCTACAACACCGTGCGTAGCGTGACTGTGACAGCAATCGGTAGTTTTCCTCGGATAACTTTGTGTAGGCTTAACTTAATATTTTAGTACTGAGTGATATTAAAAGAAAAAAATCTTGTTTCGTTATTTTCTTAAAAGAATATAATATATAAATTTGGATAGTGTTTATAAAATGGCCTTGTATATGCTGATTGTTCGATTAATTGGGAAGCTCGTAAGCAACACACCGTTGCTTATTCAAGTGCTGAGGCTGAGTATTACAGTCTAGGAGAGGCTGTAAAAGAAAGTAAATACATAAAGAATTTTTTCATTGATATTTTTGACTGCAATTTGAAACCAATTGTTGTATTTAATGATAATTTGAGTACTCATAAAATTGCTCAGAATGAACAGAATCATAGAAGATCAAAGCACATTGATGTCCGACATCACTTCATCAAAGATGCGGTTGCTGATCAGTTAATAGAATTAAGATATAAAACTACTGATGAAATGACGGCGGACATTTTAACAAAACCCCTAGGTAGTATAAAACAAAAAGTTTGTCTCCTATCTCAATGTAATTGACTGTAATTTTTGACACCTGAAATGTACATTTACGCAAGGGCAAGTGTTAGATATTGATTTAATATGCTCAAAATGTACATTGCAGAATGTATCTTTAAAAGTATTTATAATTTTCCATATTATTAGAACGCATCCTTTACTCTATGACCAACTTTCTGTCTGTTTTGTCTGTGTAACTTTTTCTTCTATTAATGATGAGTCATGTTAATAAAACCAGTTCTTTCTAAGAAACTTTTATTTTGTAAAGCCCATAATCTTAACATATTTAAGAAATTTTTCGATCATACGCACATTTTGTAGACCACTCCGTTCAGACAAGTAATGAATTGAGTGATCCGTTTAAACCGCCATTAATCTGCAAAATATGTCATCCTAGCGAATTGGCAATTTCTTAAAAGATTTAAGAAATTCTTTATTAAATTCTTAAATAATAATTGTTATCACAGAGTTAGTACTTTCTGAGATTTAAGGTGTGTTGGGGTAAGAGCGGACGAAATTCGCAAAAAAATTACTAGTGCTCGAAAAAAAACAATTTTTCGACATTAGTTGTATATAAATCATTTAAATGTGGTGTAGGTGTTCATTTATTAAACGTTACTTAGCTTTACATATCACTTGTTCTTGTGAGTTCAACAGTTTCTGTGTTATATGCATGCAAAAATAAGACTTACTTTTTAATGGCCATTGTAATTAAAAATCCTTGGGGGGTAAGTTCGGAATGAAAAAATTAGTTCATAATATCTTTTAATAATAGTGTTCTAACATTTATTTATTTTTTCACCTATTCGCATCCGATCTTACCCCATATTATATTTTTTTACATTTTGTGAATCATTCTGTGATTCTCAAACAATGTGTAATAAAAAAATATTTAGCATGATTAAAATTAAAAAAGTTGCTCAATAAATGGGTTTTTAAATAACTATTACAGATTTATTTTACTAATAGGATATCAATTGTTTTTACATATTATTTATATTATAAACTTGGTAAAGTTTCTGTCACAGAAGAGTTTTAAAACTAAAAATATAGATAACAGAAAACCATTAAATATGATGAATTTTGTTTAACGATAATAGTAATTTAATAATTACTGTACTCCTGTAACATACAAAAAGAAAAAATACTGTTTCGACTACGTTTCTTAAGACGGCAAAATAAAGCCAGTAATAAAAATCAATCTGGTTGAAAAAGTTATTATAAAGGAATAAAATAAATCTTTACATTAAAGTTTGACAACCACTGCTTAGATTTATGCTGGGGAAGACCGGATGATTTTTGTTCGATCTTTCCCCGTGAGGGGTAACACCGGATATCAGCTAATAGACATCCTAAGATTATATCAATTAGATCAATATAATTATTGCTACTCAAAAACAAGTATTAAGACGAAATATCTGTAAAACTAGATATATTTACGAAACAATATTGAAATAAAAGTGCAAGGGAAAGATCGGATAAAAGAAAAAACTACGAAATTTACATTATTTTTTTATAACCGCCATAACATATGTTCGGTTCGTCGGAGCGACAGACGAGAACTGATGGTCGGTCCAAAACAGAATGGCGTCGCCCACAATGTTGCCTACATTAAAAAATTCGATCGCATTAGGGAGTATTTTAATTCATACGGTCCTACCCCCTTTCCGGTCTTACCCCAACGCACCTTAGACTATGCAAATTTATTGACATGTCTGGATGGAGTGTTCCAGTTTTTTGGTCATAACAAATTTAACTCAAGTTTTAGAAATTTGTGACCCCATGCTATAAGTTTTTACTATTGTTTACTATATTTCCTATAAATCTCCCTTCTTTTACTAAAAGTTGAAAAAAAGAACACTCGGTGCAGATGCACATGTTGGTGGAACACGACTCACTACAGGACTCCTGCCGTGGTGGCTAATGACTGAGGACTGTACGCGCCAGCTCTCAGTTTCGGTGTGCTAAGCAGCGGCCAGGAAAGTGAAGCCACACTAAAACTAAACAGTAAATAAATGGTGTACCTACACTTTTAAAGATTAAGGGGGTCCGCCATAATCACATAAAACACTTGTAAAATGAACATAAAAAAGGACATCGTCGAAAATCACACTAGACATAACAATTAATTGACTTGAATCATAATTATTAAAGTAATTAAAATAATATACTGGTTCCGAATATCTGTACAATCCGTGTTAAACATTTCTCATAAGAGACAGCGCCATCTTTGAAAAACTAATTGATTTCAATCTGCATCGTTGGCATTGAATTTGCACAATATGGCATGTAAGAATATTTATTTCTAAACTTAAAATTTGAATAACGTTATATAACCTTAATTCAGTAAAAGACTTAGTGAATGGTGTAAAAACGGAAACAGTGCTGCAAGCGACATCTACAATATTAAAACAGGACGAGTCGTCCTACAACAGGAGAATAGATGTCGCCCTAAGTATGGCGATAGTAGAAGATTAATAATTAAAAATATGACTTTCTTGAGTGTATGGAAAATGTGTATAGAAATATGAGTACTTGTTGCCTATTCAATTTATTAATAACTGTTTAGTGTATAATATAAAGGGAATAAAGGGCTTTATTAAATTGCTCTTACACTAAGTACAAGATTTTATAAGAGTTGGTTTTTACTAAAAATAACTTTAAAATTCTTAGGTACTGAATTAAAATGAAACCTATCCTATGTCTTTAGTCGGAATAAATGCAGCAAAATGAAAAAATAATCATCAAAATTTACTGAGTAGTTTTGGACTTCATCGCGGTCAAACACTGTAACTGTTTATATATAAAGATGGATTAATGTTAACTGTTAATGACTATGTTTACAATAAAGAATATTCATTTATTCATAATGGTAAAACGCCCCTTTTTCGGTGGAGGTGTTAGTTTGGGAAAGCATTGGACGTCTTTCGGTTGAGATGATGATATGTCTAAAAAAGTGATGATCTCGAAGCGCAGATATGTTTTGCTTTACCTGCAGCCATTAACACCCAACATTCCGCAGTGGGCCTGCGTGATTCAGTGCTCATTGCCTCTGCAAAAATGCAACGTGCATTTTTCATTTTCGGTTTCATGCATAGAAAAACCCTATTAAGGTCCCTTAATAGACGATTATGATAATTATCAAAATTCTTCTTAATAAGGTTATAAATTAAAAAGTTTCTTTATAAAGAAACCAATTTGATTCCTACAATGTCCCTACACCAACTTAGAACTATATCGCTTTAACTGTTATTTGACTCAAATTTCTGCCTTCTGTGTTGACAAGTTATATGTCACAATTGTGTGATTTATTGTGTTAAGGTTGCTGATAAACCTGAAAGTGTAATTCCTCACACATAAAATTTAAGGTTTTTCAAGCCACACAGATAGCGGTCAAGCGCTCACCTAATTATTAAAAAAAAGTTTAAGAGTGGCATAGGAACCAAATTGGCTGTATGCGTCATTTGCCAATGAAAAAAATAAAGGTACATATGTTGTTTCATTTGCAGCATAGCAACTTGTGATCTTCTAGTGACGTCCAACGACGTTTATCGATTCACTTGCCACAGACGTATCACAGACATTTCGGCGCCTACGTATTTCCAAAGGGCAAGGAAATACAGAACCGAAACACGGGCAGAAAACTAAGGTCGAGTTAAATCGGAGGCGCTTATCAAAATTAATTGTTATTAATTGTTTTTTTTTTCAAGTAAATTGTATCATAAAACGATGTGCAATATTTTGTTCAGTTTAATTTCCTATTGGCATTAATTTCAGTTCATTTAACACTATTCTGCTGATTGAAAGCTAGAAGGTCGCTAAGTAACATAATTATTATTTGAGATATGAGTGAAAAACCTTTAACATCGATATTTTTGCTAGAATCAAACAAGTGCAAGTAATAGAAATCTGATTTTTAGGCGAATCGAAATAGTTTTTTTTTACACATGCCAGCATTTTAAATAAAAAACCCTATGAGGCTTAGCGACGTTAGAGCTAACGGACAGAAGTATTTTATATTTATACGCAAAAGAAATGATATTACAAAAAGATACAGCAGCTAAAGAGGTTGAACAGAAATTAGCCTAAAACTTTCTAAACACGACTATAGCTTGTATAATCAACAAATCAGTCAAACAAAATTGTATTTTTGCTAATAAAAGGTTTTTTTATATAGTACCTAAATATTAAATTCTTAGTTAGTTTATGAGTAATATTAAGATAGTAAGATTCAAAATTATTTCCCCCTTTGTTTATTATTAATACAGTCAAAGGGATTTATTAAAACTTTTGGGAAATTCCTCATACAATCCTAAATTAATTTTTGTTTGTCAATTTTTAATTTATAAAAATAATATAATTGAGACAAAAAATATATTTATTATTTAATATATGTATACAAATTGCGAATGTCGCACTTTACGAAATAACTTTCTTCAGATATGTAATACTTACCTTTATTGGAGCGGAGCGAACGAAGTGAGCGAAGCTCCCATGGATCAGCTTCAATGGCACAATGTCTGTTACGCCATAACTTCCAGAGTTCTTAACCGATTTTAATATTTTTTGTGTGGAATAGAATCAATAGCTTTAGGACCAGATTTTGACGAAGCCAGAATTTTGAAATTCGCAAAAATTTCCATCGAATTTTTTTTTTATTTTTTTATTTTTTTAGCTATTACGCTCCGCTCCAATATATGGTGCTAGCGTTATGCTTTATGCTTAGGGACTGCATCGCCTAGTTGGAGCGGAGCGAAGCGAAGCTCCCATGGATTAGCTTCAATAGCGCAATGTCTGTTACGCCATAACTTCCCGAGTTCTTAACCGATTTTAATATCTTTTGTGTGGAATCGAATCAACAGGTTTAGGACCAGATTGTGACGATGCCCGAATTCAGAAATTAAAAAAAAAAAAAAATTTTTTTAAGTATTACGTTCCGCTCTAATATATGGTGCTAGCGTAGCTTTATGCTTAGCGACTGCATCGCCTAGTTATTATATTATATGAAGTCTTTTGACCCAGGCTTATTTTATATTCTTTGATCACCCGAGATGCGTTGATCCAGCTTCCCTTAGTTCAAATCAGTATTGTGATGCGCTCTTAACTGAAATTATATTTTATACAGTTCTCTTTTATACAAAGTAGATTTTTGTTTTATAAGTGAACGAAGAGAAAGATAAGTGAGTTATGTTTTTCTTTCTACTACAGTTTTACGTGAAATATTTACGCCTTGCTTTATATACTTTTTGATACTGAAACAGGGAAAGAAGCCATAGTAATGATAGAATCTAGAATAATTTGAGTTTATGCGTGCGGTAGCTGTGTTCATTTTTCATCTTGTCTGTTTAAGATAAATTAAGAATCATCTAGGTACAATTTGATTTTAATACAGTTTTTATTACTAAGTTGCTTAAACTTGTGTATAAACCGATAGTGAAATCGGTATTCATTTAAATGTACATGCTATTTTATTAATCCCCGTTTCAAAAAGAGAGTATTATAAGTTTAACCGTTATGTGTGCGTGTCTATCTGTGTATTTGTCTGTTGCACTATTCTTTTTTAATTGAAAGCAGGTGTTTTATCAGTGTTTCTTAGACTGATTTTTGAATCGGTTCAGCTGTTTCAAAGTTATCAGCTCTTTTGTAAGCTGCATTAAGAATCTTAGACGTAAAATGGGTATAAATTATTTATCTTTCTCACTTTTGCGCGACTTCAAACTAGCACGGTAGTTACTTTATTTTTGTAATAAACATTATAAAACACAAAATGTTTTAATATGCTATCAAACTATTAAATATACGACCGACGATAATAAACTTCTGTTGTACCTAAGTACAACAGAAGTTTATTTTATTTAGAAGTTTATTATTTGTGACTTTTAAAATTTAATAATTTATTAATACTTATAAGACATAATTACAAAGGAATTCACATTAAAAAGGACTTTTAAAACCACTAAGCTTACAGTAAGTGTTTTTGAAGTCTACACATTTGATATAATAATTAAAAGCGTAAGAAAAAAAGAAAAGCAATAACAAACTTTACATTTACATATTCGCTACTTAACACTTACATAATTACCACAGACTTTTTTGAGTTGTGGCTTTTCTTTTTTAGTTGTGACTTTCTATATCTTTTATTTAAATTTACTTGCAAATAAATCAGTGACTACTCAGTGATTTTAACATATTTGTTTTTATTTAGGTAAAAATGGGTCTGCCTCAGTTAACGACGTGTTGTTTCATCTTCGACTTGAAAACCGGGAATACCATACTCGGTGTTATAAATGCGGTAAGTCATATCTTAAGTTCTTATATTTCGAACGAACGAGCATGGGATGGGTGTCCAAAATATAATTTTGCACGTGATATCACGCATTGACGAAGTAAGAAATAGCATTCAACAAATATTATTCAACATCAATATTCTTATAAGTTAAACTATTTTAATAGAATAGAATTATTCCCCAACGTTTCCCAATATCATTTAATGGTAGGCTTAATTATTATATAATACTCATTTATAAATACAACGATTTATCGAAGTTGAGTACTAAGCTTAAACGGACACGTGTGTATGGACAAAAGAAGCTTGAGTTTTTAAATGTGTCAAAATTACTAACGTGTTTGAGTTAAGATTTTAGATTCATACCGTATTATTGTAGAGTTAAGGTCTATGATAGAAGGTACAAACTCAAACTTTTGTCACGTTTGTTTATTGAAAAATATAAACTTATAGGTAGTTGCTGGTTATCTACATAAGATCTGATAAAATAAAATAGTATTTGCATGACCCTGTACAGGTATTGAATCTTAGATGTAAATGATTTTGACTTAAAATTAAATAAATTAAGGGTTTTTAGGTACCTAACAGAAACTAAAATATTAATTATTTTTATATTTAACATAATTAGGTAACGAACATAGAAAATCTGGAAAAAACTATGTTTTTAAATTTGCAAACGTTAATTATTATATTATTCTCTAATATAAAAAAAATAATACTAGACCTGAACCCTAAGAAAAAAGGGTCACAAACCCGAATATGATGGATAGGGTAAAATGATTAGAAACCCCGAAAAATCATGGCATGATTGAAAAAATTGATTTTTTATTTACATAGAAAACGGCAAAGTGACAACCCAATTTAACTTAAAATTTAGGTCCTTCAAATTATAGTGAGCATTATACGATGTTTTGTAGATTTGTAATAGTTTAATTAGAACACATGTACTGACTCTACAAAGAGTGCAAAACTTTCATTACTATTAAATCTATTACCTATCCCTAATAATAGATGTCAGTGATTCTAAAGTCCTGATGTAACGTTTCTGTAGGTGATGCATTCATGTAATAAAATAATTTAGAAAGAGTAGTTAAACAAAACAATCTAACGAGGAACATTCCGTTAGGTAAAGTTTTACTTTACCTCGTGTGTCTATAAGTTAACAATGAACTAAAAAATATATATTATTATGTTCCAGATCCTCTCGTTCATAATGTTTGTGGTGCTGATAGTGATAGCAGCTATGGTGGGTAGCCTGCAGAGTAACGAGCTGGTGGAAGAAGACCCTGATGCGGAGGCGGCGATCACCGGCTTGTACGTCATCTGCATCATCCTCGTGCTCATGTACCTGGTCAAGTTTCTTGCTGACCTGATGTTCGTTTACGCGGTACAGTCGGTAAGTTGATATGGCTTTGTCCGTATTTGTTCCAATAATAGAAACACAATACTCACATAAAGTCATATACTTAATACATCTATATTGCTAGTAGGAGACTAGAAAAATATATATGTCTGTCTCCGTCATTTAAACTTTGAACGATGAGCGCATGTCCGAGAGATGTCATGTACATGTTTGAGAGATGAGGGCTTTCCCCACCTCAGAACAATAATTAGTTATTGTTCTGAGTTCCCCACTACGTATGCCGTTTACGTGTCGCTCGATTGCGAGAATATAGACGCAACTCAATAATCTGTCAAATTGAACTAAATATGCCAAACAATCTTAAGGCGGTTAACACACTGCACCGCGGTGATACGCCCCGTAGCGTAGCGCGTGGCCGCAGATTTTATCATTGTATGCAAGAATCTCAATTAATATAGAAAACACGCCTATGACAACACACTGCCGACGCGGGAACGCGCGGGTAGGCGCCCCGCGCGCAGATTCTGCGCGGGGGCGCGGGGCGTGAAGAAGTAGGGTCAACTTGTATCGCGCGGGGAAGCAGATTACATCGCTAAGTTAGGCAGATCTGCGCCTCCGCGCGGGGGCGCGTTTTCTGTCGCTACGCGCACCGCGGCGGGACGCATCTCTAGTGTGTGAACCGCCTAAATATTTGATATTCTATAGTGAACAGAGTCAACGCAGATATCGCGCCACCGTTCGCTGGAAAGAGATACAATTAATTTTTTTTGTATGTGACAAAAGATTTAATAATAAATTTGAAAACCTTATTCTATTAAATCAAAAGTTTTTAGTTCCGTCACTATTCTCGCAAACCAGCGATATGTAAACGGCCGTCTCTCTTGCTCGGCAACGCTGCCACTCACAGGGATTAACAATATAGGTAGCATAAAGTACTGTTCAAGTGCTTGACATTTTTGACTCAGATCTTGATTAAAGATATTATATGTCAGTGGATAAGTTGATAAAGGCAGTTAAGGCGAAATTTCAGAGACCGAATAGAAAAGCAAAAGCACCGATGAACTTGTATGAAAGGTCGCTGAAGAAACGAGAGATATCTTAGAAATTGGGTATCTGAGAGCTCTGCCTACCCCTAAGGAAAAATAGGTTATTGTATGTACATGTGTATGACAATATTACTTTAAAAACTATAATAAAGAAATAATTAAGTACTAATAATAATACTTTTGTGGTTATTTCTAAAGCATCCCATTCTCAGCACATACACTAAGATCACACAAAATTATTTGTACACACAAAAACAAAAAATCATGTGTTGCAAAATACTAGCAAAGTGAAAAAAAAAAGCTAATTACACACAGAATTGAAGAGCTTCTTACAAAAACAACATATGTCAATTTTTCGTTCAGTTGCAATTTTGATGCCATCTATGAGGGTGATTGCTAGGCTTTCTCACTGTGTACTGCGTTTCCACAAAAACATCATATGTACAGAGTTATTCTACTTTAAAGTTAGTTTGATTCCTCCAAAAACAGCATAAGTCAACAATGTTTCTGCAAAAAAAACACATGTCAAGTGACATATGTAGTTTTTGAATGAAACTGGCCTCAGAAAACGTCTTTGTCACAACGGATCGGATCTTTTACTGATTTATCATTTCTGCTGAGGATAATAATTGGAAAAGAAAACGTATCCGGAAGGAAAAGAAAGACGATGCAGTTAAAAGGAATTATTTTGATTCTTTGCAAGTTGATGGAAATGACCATGTGGACAACGAACTGAATGTGGAATAGTCTAATATATAGCATTGGGGATGAAGACCTGTGAACATTTTTCTTTTCTTTCTGTATTTATCTCAATATAATACATAAATTCTTTGTCTTATTTCTTACAAAAACAACATTTGTCCCATGTTTTGTCATTTATTTCTCACAAAAACTACATATGTCAAGGACCTGGTCTCTTTGAAGCATTTTTTTAGTAGCAAAGCAAACAGGTAGATGTAGATTGAGTAGCACATTAAAATCCCTGTATCCTGTTACAAAATATAATAGCATTATTATCTACAGAAACATGAAAAAAGTGGAGAAATATAGTTTTTTTGATCTACTGAAAAACTGCTTATTTTGACATGTGCTGTTTTTGTAAAAAGGTTTTCAATTATGATTTGAGTTATAAAATATTTTTAACATTTTAACAATAAGAGATAGCCAAATAGGTCCAGCTGTTCTCGAGTGGTGCGTTCAACAACGAAAAAGCATCAGTTTTAGATAAACAATATTAAAAGGTTACATTAATGGAATTGGTTGGACTTCTATAGTACCATAGATTAAAGATAAAATTTCTATGCAGGATAAAATCTATTTGAGCATCGGATGCTCAGGCTGAGATTCGAACCCGCATAAAGATAATAAAATAAAGCATTGTAAATGTAAAAAAAATAATAACAAAAAACCACTCCATTGTTGAAATCGTATAGGTATATAAGTAAAAGATTATATAAAAGCTTTCATTACTTTATTTCTAGACATATTAGGTCGAGGAAAAAGTTTTTTTTTTAACATAGTATGTATAAACTTGTAATAAAATATCTTTGGGTGTACTATTTGTATCTGGCCGGTTTTATGACATTAAAAAGGTGACATTTCAAAAAAAGAATCAAATTAGGTAAATTTTGTTTCCCACTATTTTTCATTTGTTTTTCTTTCTATCAAAATTTTATTACAAAAAAGAAAAAATGCAGCGCAAGCCGCGAAAAAAAATTGTGACGTTTATAAACCTAATGTAGCGTCAGTAAGAGTAGCACAAAGTTGGTTTAAGCGTATTCAATCCGGGAATTTTGATGTCAAAGATAACTTATGATTATGACTTTGGGCCTCAAACCCGGCGCCATAAGAGTCAGCGCCGGCCGGAAGCCTTCCCAATAAAATGCCCGCTGTACTCCACTTTGGGCTTCGCCACTCTAGCCCACTTCGGGCACCTTCACAGATCGGTGGTGCCTGAGTACAGTCAGAAACCACCACAAACGATAAGGCGAGTGCAATGCCACCAACGGTCGGCTGTTAACCGCCCTTCTGTGTTTAATCTGGTTCTGATTTTTGTTTTGTTTACAGGATAAAGCCGGCATGATCAAAGGCTACCTGATCCTGTGGCTTGTGTTCTTCTTTCTATCGAGTTTTCTATTTTTCCTTCACGTTATGGACTTCAGCGCCTATACCATAGTCTCACAGTTGACTTACATGGGTAAGTCTATGTACAAATAATTTTATTCATTTGTATGGTAAATTATTGTAATTGAGAAACCGAAATATGATCATATAACAATCATAACTGGTAATCTAAAAACTGTACGTTTACTAGTTGTAACTATAAATTAATGGTGACATTATTTTTCATCATCATTATTTAATCGAAAGCGTCTTCGTGCAAGGATAATCAACATAACAAATTGTAACAGTATGATTTTTTATTTCAACGAGTCAAGAGATTCAGCCTATCTAGAGATTAGCCTGTCCATGAAGTCCTAAAGTATCTATAACATATAAAATACGCATGTGAAGAACAACCACGCTTCCGAGCCCTCAGGTCGGATCCGAACCCACGGCATTTCGCTATCCGTGCGAGTGCTCTGACCGCTGAGCTACCGAGACGCTGGCAGATGAGTCGTAATTTACAAATTTATTTCAACTTCTACTATGGTTCCACCAATGTTGAAAGTTAAATACCTTCAACATCGAAAGTAATATTTTTTACAAATATAAACATTCGATTAAGATGGAACCAGCTATAATGTATTTAATTTTATTGTTTTTGTATTCACAATGCCCATATTTCTATATGATATAAAATACGCATGTAAAAAACAACTACGCCTTCGAGCCCTCAGGTGGGATCCTAAAGTATCTTCTGCAACAGTGATATTGCGCTGTTCAAAATATATCTGTACTAATCAATAATATAATTGAATACTTACCTGCATTAATAAATTATTTGTACTTATTTCTCTATTTATTCTTAAGCTTGTATTAAAGATCTTCTTTTACATTTTCAGGTCTCAACGTGTATGCGATACTTGTGGCTTACAACTTCTACAAACAACTGAACATACGTGAAGAATTGTAAAGAGCATTATCATAAATTCGTATTACGATTCTCATAAGTTGACCATAATTTATAGATATAGTAAGTGACAACTTATAAAGGATACTACTCTCTTTTTCACCGTGACCACTTATTTGAACCAGTGTGTAAATTGTATTTGGCTGTCTTTGGCACAATCTAAGTTTTAGTTAATCACAAAATACACTAGGTTTACAATACAATAGATAAAAATAGCACAACACTATTAATGTAACTCTAAGAGCCTGTCCGCATTGCGATATTTCACCGCGCGTTTTTCTTCTCGCAATTCTGTAACATATTGAATTTTTATAGGATTAGCCGCACTGGCGGAAAAAAATCCGAGCGCTATAAAAATCTGTGAATTGATGAACGTGATGCGATGCGAATATATTTCCGCGCGAATGTTTTGTACAGTATGAAATAGCTATGGCTATGGCCGCATTGCGTAATAAAATTCGCGCGAATCGCTCAGTCGTGCATCAAAGTGTGTGTAATCATTACGCTTCATCGTGCTCTGGTGCTATTGATAGGATGTCGCGCGCTTCTTCCTTCGTCCTCTCGGCAGCCGCGCAGCCGTTAACAGAAAATGAGGACATTGTTAATCAAGCTGATGCATAGGAGACCTCCCCTGTGGGACAAATTTGACTATAATACGCGCGAAAAAATATCGCGCGGTGAAATATCGTAGTGCGGACAAACCCTAAGTCTCAGTCATGACCAACTGACAGCATTACGCATTATAACTATAATACCCATCGTAAATATATATAAAGTTTATGCTAAATATTTATTTAGAATAAACTTTAGGCCGAGTTCTGATTGCGAATAAAATAAATGCTAAGCCTTCTATATAGTATCAGTGGGAATCTGTGAGGATGTTTATTGTTGAAAATTTGTATGAAAATTATATTGCCTAAATAATAGTTTTTTCAAACTTTAAAGACTAAGAATTCGTACCTGTACGTAAAAAAAGTATTCTGTAAGAGTATCTTTAACTTATTTGAACAATCGGTTAAAAATTAGAACCTAGGGAGCGTTTTTGCTTCTATTACGGTAGATCATTATACATATAGTAGTATAAATGAGTATGATATAAATTGTTACAATAATTTAGAAAGTTTATATACCTACTTAACTAATTTGAAACGTATAAATGTTGTAAAAAAAATAAAAATAATTAAATTATCGAGCTTTTTATTAAACACCTGGGTATGACATTATTATCGAATTGAAAGCATTTGATTTTATGTAAAACCATATTATTATATAGCTACGAGGGGAGATCAAAAAGTTCGCGGAATGGGTGGGAAGAAGGTTGTAATTAAACACCAAATTATTTTTCTTTTTCCATGTATTCCCTCTTAACCCTAATACATTACTCAGATAGTTTAAATAATTTGATAATACCATCACAAAAAAATGATTTGTTCTTAGCGTCAAAAAAGACCGAAATTGCCTCTTCATCGTCGACAAATTTCATACCGAACAGCTCTTTTTTCATTTTTGGAAATAAATAATAATCACTGGGGGCCAGGTCTGAACTATAAGGAGGGTGGTGGAGTTGTTCGAAGCCGCACCGGTAAATAGCAGAAGTTGCAACATGACTCGTGTGCAGAGGTGCATTGTCATGCAAAAGGACCACTCCTTTGGTCAATTTTCCTCTTAATTTTTCTTTAATGGCCTCCTTTAACTGTTCTAATATTGAAGGGTAGTATTGTCCCGTTATATTAACACCGCGTTCTTTATAGTCGATCAGTAAAATACCTTCTGCATCCCAAAATATAGTCGCCATGATCTTTCCAGCCAATTGAGACTCGGTAATTCTTGGGAGGCGGGGTGCCTTTTTTATGCCACTGCATCGACTCTTACTTCGACTCGGGTTCATAGTGGTGAACCCAGATTTCATCTCCAGTAACAATCAGGGCCATAACTTCTTCCCTGTTATCGCCACAGAGCTCCAAAAACTGACGAGAACATTTGACACGTTATCGTTTTTGAAGGGAAGAAAGCATTTTCAGAACCCACCGTGCGCTGACCTTTGTCATTCGATGATGTAGAATGTTCAAAATGGTTGTATCGGATACTCCAACTATTGCTGCTAGCTGCTTCTTCTTCAGACGGGTATCTCCCAATACAATTTTTTCTACTTTCTTGATGAGTTCGGGTGTGGTGGACTCCAATTTGCCGTCCAGAACGTGGGTCGTCATTAATTGAGTCTCTTCCTTGCTTGACAAGGCCATGCCACTTATAAACCATTGTTTTACCAGGGACAGAGTCCCTGTGAACCGCCAACATCTCTTGAAAAATTGTCTGAGTGGATTTTCTTTGTTTGGTAAGGAATTTAATAACGGCGCGATATTCAATTTTTTCCATACTTCTTGATTTCTTCCCGATTAACTTGTTTGCACGTTGATAACTCAAAGGTTAATGACCCGATTAGGTTCGAATTTGGAATATATACTAATGGTGAGATGCTCAATTAGTATCTATCTGGACACATGAACCTATCCCCACCATCCCCTCTATTCCGCGAACTTTTTGACCTCCCCTCGTATATAGCACAGGCTCCTGTCGTATCTAGAAGAAAATGACCTCCTTAGTGACCGGCAATATGGGATTCGCCGAAACCGGTCTACTGGAGATGAGTGAAGTCATCGAGAGGCATGGTGAGGCGCTTGCCGTCTCTCTTGATATCTCAAAGGGTTTTGGTAGGGTGTGGCATGAAGGCCTTATTAGCAAGCTTCCGTCATATGGTCTTCCGACTGGCTTGTGTGTCTGGATATCGGACTTCCTGGCAGATTGAGTTGTCATTGACGGTTGGACCATTTGGCTATCAATGCCGGGTTCCGTCCTCTATGCAACACTTTTTCTGGTACATATAAATGACCTGCTTTTGCCCGGTATTTTGGGGTACGCAGATGACAGCACGGTTGTAGTGACCTATATGTCTGATGCACAAGCCAGTGCTGAACAGATCCAGCGTCATAGAGAGGTGATGGTCAGCCGCATGAACCTACTGTAGGCTGTCTCTGAATGGGGCGATGCCAACATAGTAAGGTTCAATCCGTCAAAGACACAGGCGGGCGTGTCTTTTCTCCGCTAAAAGGAGTTGACTTGACTCCTACTTTCCAAGGTGTATCCGTGACCGATCACTGACCATCTTGAGCTTCTCGGTATTTCTTTGTCGCCAACTCTCAATTTTGGCTCTTTCATTGAGACCAAGGCTCAAGTAGCTTCAAAAAACATGGCATTTTGGCGAAGGTGAGAAAATACTTCACACCGGAACAGTTGCTCATACTTTACCAAGCACAAGTTCGATCGTGTATGGAGTATTGTTATTTAGTGCTTACACTTCCGCGCACATTACACATTAGAATAAAACACTTTTTTACGGATTTTTGCGCATGTTTTATTTTATATTTAATCCTGACGTTTCGACTCCTTTACAGGAGCTGTGATCACAGGATGACTATCTTAGTCATCCTATGACTATCTTAGTCATCCTGTGATCACAGCTCCTGTAAAGGAAAAATCCGTAAAAAAGTGTTTTATTCTAATGGAGTATTGTTCTCATCTTTGGGACGGTACCAGCTCCAGACGCTTGACTCCATTGAGAGGAGGGCCAAGAGGCTCATCGGCAATGACGATATTTTTTATAAAAGTCGTCTATGCTCAAAAGCCTTGAGCATAGACGAAAGGTAGCAAGCCTATCCGTCTTCCAACTTAATGATACGTACTCTTTTAGGAGCGGAACTCTACCTGAATCTGTGTTTCCTGACAAATACAATTAAGAGGTCTTCAAGTCACAAGTGAATAGGTATCTTCTAGGCAAGCGTGTCACATCCTAGATCACATCGTCGCTTACCATCAGGCGAGACAGTCAAAAAATCAAAATCAAAATAACTTTATTTCATAGGCCCTTGCGGGCACTTAAAATCGTCAATTTTACAAAATCAAGAAAATATTCTTCTATAATAAAGATAGCCCGTGCGCTAGCGGCAAGTACATCCGCGGAGTTTAGGCCGCGCATGTAATCGCCACGAGCGACCCGATTCCGAACGCAGGGGCTAACATGAGAAGAATCGGGCACGAAACTCATGTGCCAAAACTCTTATAAAATCGCCAAATGTCTTTCAAATTGTGTATATTACAAAACGATTCAGAGAACAAGCAATTCATTTCTTTTAGGTCCACGCTGCCTTATCATTAAAAAAATCTTTAACACTGTAATAAGCCTTTTTGCATAACTGAGTTTTAATTAAAAATTTAAATTTATTCATTGACAAGTCATGCATGTTACATTGCAGCGTGTTGTACATTCGTATACAGTGACCTGCAAAGGAGTTGCTTATTTTATGGAGCCTATACCTGGGCATTGCTAGCTTTTTTTTATGTCTTTGTCTTTTATCTTGTCAGTAGTCAAGCGCATGCCTATTTTCTATATAAAAAAAATTAATTGCATTTCGAAAAATATCGGAAATACTGCTCGTAATTAATTAATATGAGTAACATTCAGGAAGCGATAGTTTTAAAATAAGATTTTATGGTTAGGATTTGTGTCCTTTTAGCCACGTCTTATTATATTCAGTCGTTTATTTTACTAATAAAATAATGATAAATGATAATGAAAGTTAATTTATGAATAATAGATGATCAATAAATGAACAATGAAATAAGCCCTAGGTTTTAATACAGGTGTGGGGTTTTACTGAAAGCTCCCAAGAAACTTTTTGTACCGTGCAGGCGAAGACTCATTTAAGCGATCTACCTATAGATAATACACAATTTTAACAATGAAACCAAAACCACTATTTGATGTATCGGTAAAAACAAGAAGGTAAAACAAATTACTTAAAATAGGTACCTATATATTGAAACTCTTGTCGACCATGTCGAAAAGGAGAAACATTATTAACCTATTCTTGCTATTCATAACTATCGATCCATGAGTTTTTGCCAGAAGCGAGAATCGTCACATAGTAGTTTTGGTTTTCTTAATTCTAATGGTTAATTTTTAAAAACTTACAGATCCATAGCTATTAATGTCAGCTATGGAAAGTGATTTATTTATACATATTCTGATTTTATAAACAATTTGCTTGTGGCCTGTTGGAGACGGAACTGCTAAGATGGGCTTTCAGCGACCAGTTGGGCTGAAAAGACTAAAGCCGTTCCGGCACCCAAAATAAATAAAAAAGGATATACTTGCCAAAAAGTATTAATACCAAACAAAACTATTAACAATACTAACTGTGGGGTAATGGGCGAGCGGAACCTGGCTCACGCAAATTTCAGCCTTATTTGGACATGCTGCACCCTGCGAGCGATTGATGCCGCGATATAATATATCCAAATTGGTTAAGTTAAATGGCAAGCCGGTGCTGGTCAGCAGCGTCGCTTATTTTAGACTCTCAACCTCTACGATCACCAACTCGCCTGATCAACGTGGTAATCCTGAACACAATCCCTAAATGCAGAATAATGTCTCTCAATAAGTGAGCTTGAAATGAATTTGGTCAAAACGAAAGTCATATTTAACACAAAGGTAATCCCAGACCCAATGCCTTAGGACTCCATCAGTGCGTCAGTCATGACTTATGCTGCGGAAACGTGGATACCCACCATAATACTAGTCTACAAGTAGAGGGCTATGCTCGGTATCTTGTAAAAAGACCTGTCTCTTTCGTAGTACGAAAGGAGTATATTCGTCGTTGGACGAAATTGGACAAAGGGTTAGCGCTGGTAAGTAACAGTGTGCTGATCTTGCCTGCCGTAGAACCGAGTGTCGTTGGAGAAGACCGGCCAAAAGAGCGGAGACCGCGTTGGACAAGCATAGTTTAGGATGCATCTGCAACCTATTAGACTAATATCCCGAAGAGAACTACTGGATAGGGGATACCTAGGATTGAGATTCATGTTGCCGCATTAAGAATGCCATAGTCCGTCCTGCGTCCAGCAGTGGACGGACTATGGCCGTTGAATGCACACTTACCATACTTACCTAAAAATACATTCCTGTACCTACCCCCAAATTATAGACTACAAGTTGGATATTGAAAGAACAATTTCTTGCTACCAACTAATATAATAAGTATCGATATCTTGTCCCTAGAAGTAAGAAGTCGATATAACGAACAGAGGGAACGAAACTATAAGGGTTTCTGGTTGTTCTTTTACCTATTCTAAAAATATTAGGCCTTAGTAGAGCAGACGAATTCGCTGGCTCACTCAAATAGGCCTTTTGGGTGGCCTAACTACCTAACCCATGAATTATATTAGGCAATGACTCGGCACAATTATGAGTTTTAAGATTCGTGACTCACTGGACCATTTGGCATTTTCGAAACGCTGTCTAAAACCTATTTATATCATTAGGAAAGAAAGGTGAGGTGCAAGGTTAAGTATGAAAAACAGCATGTCAGTCAACCTATCACAAACTGATATATTTTCTCACGTGATATTGGATTTCATGTGATGGACTTTAATCTGAAAATCAGAATAGATAGATGTGCTGCTGCCAGTAAATACTTTAGTGATTAATTATAAATTATGATTAAGATTCAGTGTGATGCATCATGATTGGTATCA
Organism: Calamotropha paludella; assembly: GCA_927399485.1. Classification (NCBI taxonomy): domain Eukaryota; kingdom Metazoa; phylum Arthropoda; class Insecta; order Lepidoptera; family Crambidae; genus Calamotropha; species Calamotropha paludella. The sequence goes on along the minus strand of OV656817.1, from coordinate 22,847,138 downwards.
ATCAATCATCAATAAAATATCAAATTATATTTTGCAGGTTTTAATCTTGTAAATATCGCAATAAGTTTTATTGAATGTCCCTCACAGCTACTGAAACCTTGTTTGCATACATTTTTCTTAAAAACTCCATTTAATTCCCTCCTCCCATAATTGATATTAAGGTCGTTTGTGGGCTGAATCAAATACATGGTTGCTATTTAAAATTCCGCAATAAAAAATATTGTTCGCTTTGGCTGTACGTCACTAGCTCATTTGTCGTCGTGAAAAAAAAAAAACAATCAAGGATTTTGTTTTTTTGTTTTTCAGCGCGAAGTTCAGTGATCTGAAAGTTTGTTCAAAAATTGTTTTCTTCAAAATATTAATTAATAAATGGATCACAACATCCAAATAAGACAAAAGAAAGAAGCTGTGACCCATGAACTTAAATAAGATAATAATTTCTCGAGATTAATGCAATAATTGTGAAACAATCGATCCAGCTATAATTGTGAGTAGAGCCGTTATATTTGTGCCACGCTAAAAAGATATTACATTTGTAATGGACACGGCGTTTTCTTGTAAGTTATAATTAAGATTACTTGTGTTTTAACCAAAAACTTCAACATCTCTATGTAAGTAGGTACCTTTTAAAATCACAAATTGTTTCTGTTAAAAAAATATGCGAATCGTTCCAGTGTTTATGTGAAGTATAAGTTGCATAAAATTATAAAACTTTGAATAAATAAGTACCTAGTTAATATTGTAGACAGTAACATTGTATGGTATGTAAAAATATTGAATACAAAATCATTATACATTCAAAAGACTGAAATAAAGTTCATTAGGTTTTTGTAAATTAATAGAAGTACTAGGAAATACAGGAGGTACATAGGAAATTTAATAGCAATAACTTTTAATTTAATAAGTAGGTATGTTCACAAAGTACATATTTAGCAAATAATTTTTGGTTTTGGTTTGTTTTGGTTACATCTTTATTATAATTAATATGTTTTAATTGTTTAAAGACTGACTGGTGATCTTTTAATATCATTTAAATTATCTATCCATAGACAATATGTTGAAGAAACTCACCTCGTTAGGAAATTAATTTCTTTATATTCCTAGTTCAAACTGTTATTTCTCATCATTTAACAGAAATATCAAGGCATATTTATTGTAAATATAGATAAGTGATACTGACTTTTGTCACATTTATTAATTATATTGTTAACAAGTTTAGACAACTCTGTCCTATAATCAGCATTGCAAGGCTAGTAACACTTAAATATATTTGTTCCAGTTTTCCAGAAAATAAGATTTTAATTTAGAATGAAATATGAAATTTTAATAATAACAGCATCTATTGCATGGGTGTTAGACAGCATTGTTTATAATAATTTCCCATCAATTTAATCTTGATTTTTAAATATATTAATAAAAGAAAACAAGCTTTTGTGAAGATGCCAGAGTCAAATCCCGGACTGTTGGTGCAGGAAGCAGGTTCGCCATATTTGCACCAACCTGTGTTATGAATTTTTGCTTGCATAAGACATCTGTGGCTTTGCAAAGAGTGGTTGTAAAATTGATTTAATTAGCAAGCGCTTCGCAACATCCTTCATAATGCGCACAGCAAAGGAGTGGAACTCCCTCCCTACGTCTGCATTTCCGAGAACTTATAACCAGTCCATTTTTAAAGCCAGGGTTATTAAGCATCTTCTGCGTTAGCTCATTCTATCTTGTATTCTGTCTTGATTCTGGGCTCGATTTGAATCAAGAGTGATTCGTGATCAAAGACCCATAAATAAAAAAAACAGAAAAGTAGATAATATAAGACAACCGTTTGGTGCTATCATGCCTTTCACACCAAATGTTGTGGGTTCAAATCTCGGAAGGGGCAGATGTTTGTGTGAATTTTTACCTGAGTCATGGGTATTGATATATATTTCCATTAATATTACATATCTATGTATCATATATGTATGTCTTATTGTTTTTACTTTGGGCTAGGCTTATTGATGTGAATATAAGATAGACTTGGGATAATTTTAAATAGGATTAAAATTAAAGATAAGCTAATGTATAACTGCCATTGCGAGTCCTTTTCAAGTTAATGCCCACGAGAAGAGTATGTTTTACTCTTTCATCCAGTATTACAAAAAAAATATTAATTAGAATTACATATAGCTTATGTCACTCAGGAATAATGTAGTTTTCTAATAGTGAAAAAATTTGCCAAATCTGTTCAGTAGCTCCAGACATAACTTCCTACAAACAAATTCACAAACTTAACCATATTTTAATATTAGTTATTAACGTTTAGCGCATTCGGCTTACTAGTGCAAAGGTCAAAACAGCTACAGCAAAGATTTATAGGTTGATTGAATGTGTACCTTCTGGCGATGTGTCGGATTGTTAATAATGTATATCGCGGATACGGATCCGAATACGGATATATGGTATCATGGATAACTTTTTTACTCAATCGGTTACGATGAGCGTGACCTTGAGAAGATAATTGACGCCACTTGACGCATTTCTTGACAGGACATAATTCGACTTGCATTGCGCGGGTATTTCCTTTATTTTAGGGGCCGTCCATTAAGCACGTGATGTTTTTTTTGGCATTTTTTGACCCCCCCTCCCCCTTAGTGATACATGGTTAGGTTTAAGACTGTGAATGGTGATATTTCGTGATTTTTATGGACCCCTCCCCCCCCTTTCGAGCCTCACGTGATTAATGGACAGCCCCTTATGTGTCACGAAGTATTAATGAACTTTCTTAAAATTAAAAATATTACTAATGTTACAGTTATAATTAATATTTTTAAAAACTTCCTATAATAAATTATTAAATATATCATTCTTTTAATAAACTTTATACAAAGATTTGTGATTGAGCTCATTATAAATATAGTTGATTTAGTACCTTTGAGTTACGTGCTATTGGAATGATAAGTCACTATGATAAATGTTTGCAATATAACGGAGCCAAATATTCGATTATAAGAAATAGAAAATAATCTGAATGGAATTTAATAATGTTTTATGGTGTTATTATATACATATATAATGTCATCTATATAAATTAATAATAGAAAAGATTTTTTATAGTATTTTTCTATTAAAATAATTTTTATTATATGTTAGCATTGAAAAAATGCAAAAAACATTTAAAATGATATAAATATAAAAGAACCGTCAAAAAAGTAACATATACGAATCTTTCTTTTCCCTCGGATATCCGCGGATATGGATATGGATGTACGGCACATCACTAGTACGTACCTTCGTAAGGTATGTTAGGGCATTGCTCTCAGTATTAACAGGTTATTTAGAAGTGGCAGGGCCTCTAAATATTCTAATAAAACCTGTAATTAATCAATACGTAGGCTTCCCAGGGTACCCCGTTTTTTCAGCTACAAATTTAAAGAAATCCTTAATTAGCTAAATTGAATACGGGGTAAGCAAAGTTACCTATTTTTATCATTTAGCTAAACAAAACGGAGATATTTTTTTAAAGTTTTCGACTAACAATTAATATGAATTAAAAGATATGCGTTTTTAATTGTCTCCCGTAAAAAAACTGAAACCCGTTTTTTATGTTGGTAAACCTTATTAAAAACAGTATTTTTAACTATACATATAACATTCTAAACGATTCTATAAAATGTATTCTATCCTCAGAATAAAAATAAATACAGTTAAATCAAACCATTTGTCGACTTTAAACACAATTTATTTAAACGAGCTGTGCATCTTGTAATTTTTAAAAGTAATCGAAATGATAATTATATTTTATATTAGCTTATGTTTAGTCTATTTGTCGACAACTTTTCGCACCGAAACCTTGGGTTCGAATCCCGTAATTGTGTGATGAATACGAGCATTTGTACCTGAGTCGTGGATATTTATATATATTTCTACAAATACTAGGCGATGCAGTCGTTAAGCATAAAGCTTCGCGAGCACCATATATTGGAGTGGAGCGTAAAACTTAAAAAAAAATTGGTTGCCTGTAAAGTCGGTATACGGGCGAAAGTTTTACGTGACAACGACTTTGAGTGGTAAAATAATTTAAATGTGAATATTCATTCGTATAGTAGGAAGAAGGATGAAATAATAGTAACAATTTAAAACATTTATTTATACAAAGAATTATATTTAAAACATTAATTTATAGGCACGCGTCCCTTCCACTTTTTATGTCTGTCTCTCTCGCTCTTAGGCGGGCTAACCATGCCCGAGTGGAAGGGACGCGTGCCTCTCACTCGCTCTCATTGTGAGCGCATAACGTGAGCGGAGCGTAACGCAGTTTCTTGAAGTGTCACCCGGCAAACCAATTTATAAGACGTTGTCACGTCAAAAGTTAAGTAATTTTTAAAACTCCATAAGAATGAAAACTTTCAAAAAGCGTGCGCTTTTTGTTTCAATGGGAAATCCCATAGAGCTAATTTTTTTTGGTCATAACTTTTTATTTTTGCGAATTTCAAAATTCGGGCTCTGTCACAATCTAGTCCTAAATGTGTGATTCGATTCCACACAAAAATATTAAAATTGATTAAGAACTCGGGAAGTTATGGCGTAACAGACATCGCGTCATTGAAGCTGATCCATGGGAGCTCCGCTCGTTTCGCTCGCTCCGCTACAATTAAATATATTTGTATCGTATATATGTATATGTATGTCTATCCGTTACACTAGAATGCATAACACAAGCCTTATAGAGTGCTTACATTGGGCTAGGCTAATAGGTAGGTGTATGAAATATTACATTATATATTATACTAGCTGACCCAGCCACGCGTTGCTGTGTTATAAATTAAAATAAAACCTATCCTATCTTTTAAGTTAGATACGAAGTTTAATCAAAATCGGTTAAGTAGTTTAGGAGTCCATCGCGAACAAACAACGTGACACGTAATTAATATATATTAGTTTAAGGGCATTGACTTCCATCATATTTTTTACTTTAGCAAATAATGTTATATGATGAATATTCATGTTACAAATCTCATTAGCTATTAGTAAACTCGCATAATAATAAGATACCTACCATATTCTTATCGCAAAAAATAAACTTATTTTAATAACAACCTGTCTTAACCACGACTTAACTGTAAAACCAGCTCACATATATAGATTTAGCTAGTAGGTGTTTTATTTCAACGTAAAATCGTCATTTATCGCCAATGCTAATCGTAGTTATGCTATTCTTTATTTATTATTAACATTCGAGTAAAAAAGTATTTAGGGTTCCGCCTCAGATGTATAATATATTAATAATATTTCTTACATTAATTTAGCCTAGTCCAAAGTTAGGACTGTAAGGCTTGTGTTATGGATACTAGGGTTACGGATAGACATACATAGATGGTACATAGAGATGTAATATTTATAGAAATATCCATGACTCAGTTAAAAATGTTAGTATTATCATGCAAACATCTGGCCCATCCGGAATATGAACCCAGGACCTTAGCTGCGACAGGCTTGATCGCTACCATTGCACCAAACGGTTGTCAAGAATCGTGAATGTAAGTATTATGTCAGGAAAAATATGTAAACTACAAAAAAATATATAAACCATAACATTTATTTATTACTTAAAGATTCAATATAGATCAAATCTATAAGTTTATATAGATATGTTTTCTATTTAAAAAATCAACACTTTAAAAATATATATTCAAAACAGCTGCAGTGCCGTATTTGTCGGTAGTATATAAGACATTAAAAAAATTCGCCTCAGCCAAGATAAGGACTCGCCCCGGCGTCTTCTAGCAAGCCGGAACAAAAGCCATGAACCGATAAACACAAGAGGCGATTTTTCTCATAATCGTCATCTCAACTAAAAGACGTACACTGGTGTATACGGTAGGTAGCTACCCTCAAAAAGAAGACAATTTGGCAACAATCTCCTATCTTGCCAGGCGGGTTGATCGTGTCCACCTATTTCTAACCAGAAGCGTATTCTCGTGTCAAATGGCATGCTTCTACTTTAAATGAAAAACTTACTAAATAATAATCCATATGAATAAAATTCTTAGCGTCTACTAATTTGCAATATTTCTTAAATTATTATAAATTAAAATGTCCTATGTCCTTAGTCGGAACAAATCCAGCAAAATGATAAAAAAGTCATCTAAATCTGTTAAGTAGTTTTGGAGTTCATCGCGGTCAAATACTGTGTCAAGGAATTTTTATATATAAAGATTACACCATAATTCGTATTGTTCTTGAAAATCTCTTGGGCCTGATGCTTAGTGTTTCTAGTCTGGTCCTTGGTGTCGTTAAGTCAGAGGTTCCAGTTTAACTGATAGGTATTGTTAAAAGATAGGTATAAAAGCTAACAATTTTTCGGGTTTAGCTATTTGTGTTCTATTAAACAGTGATTTATTTACAATAACATAAAATTTTACGTAACACTTTACAATATGGAATAATCAAAAAAGAAGAATCTACAACTATGTAAATATTATATTTTTCCAGTAAAAATTCCTTAGATATAAAAACCTAGCAGAAATTACAGAAAATATAATGAAAATAAGATACAGATCCCAAGACAAGCGCCCACAAATCTAAGTAGGTTTTATATTCGTTCGTTTGACGTAAAAAAGCGGTTGTTATAAAAAACAACTTTCACTGATCATCACCCATACTTTATATTTAATCCTGACGTTTGTTTTTTGTCTAATTTATACCATTGAGTAAACCTAAGTACCCAAATAAAAGTAAACTACGGAACCCATTTGCAGTCTGCGCGTGTCGTATATCACGCACTTCTGATTTTTTTACAAACATAAATTTACATACACAGTTTTCCTCTTAACGTTGTCTAGTAAAGATGTGGACATGCAGTGAGGATCTATTTGTGTAAAAGTTATTCACTTAAATTCTTTTATTTGTAAATTGTGAACAGGAACTTTGTCATTGTGTCAAGGTTACAGAAATAGCAGTTTTTTCGTTACGTCAAACTTTTGTTTGGGTCCTGAATATGTTGTATTTCCTTTCGTTAATAAACTAATTAATGTAAGTTGACTGTGTAATCAGGGCCGTCTTTACCAGGGGGTGCAAGGGGTGCGGTGCACCCGGGCGCGGAGCGCCCGGGGGCGCCTGTCGGGCGCTGAACTTTTTTATATTTCATCGAACTTAACGCCATTTAATTGCACAGTTTTATATACTTGTTACTCACGACAAATATGTATGCGCAAGCAAAAAAAGGTCATGTGTGCAATTCACACGTGGTGGAAGTGAAACCTTCACAAATATTGGTTTCAAAATAATGAGACGAATGTAAAATTTTGGGAAGAAGATGATTGTAGGTTTTAGTAATGATCATAGTGATACCAAGTTTGATAATTATTTTACATTTTGCTCGTATATATTACATGAATTTATTGAGACTCAGAGCTTTCCTTTTCGATAAATGATACAAGAGGTTCATGGTAACTAAAGTATGAAATGAATACTTTGACAAATGCTTTTAGTATGAAATAAATAATTAAAGTAACACAGTAATTGACGCACTATTACAAATATATATTGACCATATTAAAACCAAAGTATTTATTTCATATTTTAGTTATAAGCTTCTTGTATCATTTATAAAAAATGTAAACTTTGAATCTGAATAAATTTATGAAATAATTACGAATAAAATGTCAAATAATTATCATACTTTGTATCACTATGATCATTACTAAAACCTACGATTATCCTCTTCCCGAAATTTTTTTATTCGCCTCATTATCTTGAAGTTAAAATTTCAGAAGCTTTCCTTTCTGCCACGTGTGCCCGTGTAGAAATGAATATATTTTTAAGTATATATAAATTATATATTTTTATAAATATTATAAATAATATATGAAATTTTTATTTAAATTATATAAAATTTGTATATCCAATGCAAACTTGATATATCGTCATTTTTTCATTGGAAGTGATATAATATTCATAATTTGAATATATTCGAAACATATTTCATTACTTCTACGTATAGAAAAATGTATTTCATTTATCAATATAGTATATCAAATCGAATATATTGTATCTTTACATTGAAATAAAATTTTGTAATATGAATAGCACTGACGTTTTTCGAAAATCTTTTACAAATAGGTTTCTCTTTATTTAATGAGTATGAAAAAAGTAAACAACCGAATATTTCTGAGCAATTTATAAGCAATATTTGAATGTTAAAGAATGACTAATATAAATGAATACACATTTTCATGACAACAATTCATCATGATTAGAATAGGTAAATACATATGATAAAATCTGTTTGACCGTCTATTTCAATTAATATGACTTTTTTCAATATTCAAGACAACTACTGCTGCAAAATGGAGGACTTTTTTTCCTTAAATAGATAAGATGTTGTATTTTGAGTATGAATTTCTGTATATATTTTTTAAATAAAGGAAATATATTTTAGACATTTTTTACTGAATATAATAATAATATTTTAGTCATTTTTCACTGCATATAATAATAATAATAATAATGTAATAAAATATATGAAAAACAGCAAATCAAAATCTTTTTTTTTTTCAATCTAAAAAATAAAATTTATATATTTTGTATTTTCTATTTTTTTTAATCTATACACTTCCGTGCGGATGAATTGCACACATGACCTTTTTCTATAATCGCGACCACATTCTGAATATGTTTTCGGCATATTTGAAGAATCATTATATTATAAGAATATGATAATCGAAAACGAAATCTCTCGAAAGAGTTTGATTATCATCTCTTTTTTTATATAGTGTACGATTCCGCACATTTATAAATTGCAATATTGCACCTTTACTTGCACGCGCACATTTTAATTTAATTAAATCAGTCGAATTTACGTAAGCACTCGACACGGTTGTATCATTTCGGCTCCCTTACATCATTTTACCCGAACATCCTTCTTATCATAAATATCATCTTAAGTGTGTAGGACTAACCCCTACATATTTTGGTCCTTCGTTCCTATCTTACCTATCTACCTATTGATCATTACCTTCCGCTTTTATCACGCACACATACCGCGTTTGTCGAGTGCAAACCTATCGATATCAGTATCAGTGAAAGTTTTAGTCATTTACTACATATTCATCAAGCGACTATCAGTTAATCAGTGAACTTTTTATCAGTTGAACATCTATCATTAATTTTAACTATTAAAAAAAAAAACTAATTATCAGTGACAAATAGTGACAGTGTGGTAAAGTGAACTCCACGGCTCGGATTTGATTCTTTGCTTGTGGGCCCAAGGCTGCACGGCAGAGGCACCTTCGCTACATAGCAGCAGCAGTCAACTTCATCGGGAGCATACTAATCATAACTAAATTAGTATTTAGTTATCAGCATCAGCAGTTATCAGTAAGCTTGTTCCTTTTTTTTTACTAACTCATTAAGATGGAAGCATTAATGAAGCGCCAACAAGACATTTTAGAAGCGATGAACCAACTAAAGGTTAATTTTAGCAAGGATTCTTCGAGCAGAAAGACACCAGAATATGTTCAAAGACGCAAAGACACGCTTCAGAATCTTTGGTCAGAGTTTGAACATAATCATAAGCAGTTATTAGAGGGTACCTCGAGAGATGCGAAATATTTCCAAGATAATGTTTACGAAAAAGTACGGCAATTGTATATGGATGTTTATCAGGCATTACATTCATTTAAGCAGACATCTACCGCCGAGTCTAAGGTAGCGGGAGACAGTCAATTAGATACGTTGTTATCAAAGCAAAAAACTAACTTTAGAGCATTTAAGCGATTATTGAAAGGAATCAACCTTGACCTTTTATCCGAAAGATGGGAGATCGAGGATGAGTTACGTAATCTGCAATCAAGATGGAATGCGATTGAAGTCCTGCATTTGGACATTGATAACATCACTCAGGGTGACAACGGCGAGTATGAGATCGTATTTGATGAACATGAAACTTTATGCAAGGACATCAAGCGTAGATTAAATAAAAAATTATCATCAGCAAGTCATCTCCAGCAGTCAACCCCACGATTAGAAATTCCAATATTCACCGGAAACTACATTCATTGGCCAACCTTTTTTGATTTATATTCTGCCGCCATCCATGATAATAACCTGTTAACCAAATCACAAAAAATGCAGCACTTAAAGGGAAAAATTAAGGGCGAAGCGGAAAGACTAATACATCATTTAAATATCTCCGAAGAAAACTATGATACTGCTTGGGAAATACTCGTTCATCGTAACAACAACCCTCAACTTATTTTCACCAAACACATAGAAATTCTTCTTAATCAGCCTAATATTCAAAGACAGACAGCATCAGAGATAAAGCGCCTGCACGATGTCACGGCCGAATGCATTCATGCCATACGTAACTTGGGAGTGGATACAAATACGTGGGACCCGCTCATTGTGTACTTAGTTTCAAAAAAATTAGACCCTGAAACGTTTACTGAGTATAAAGAGGCTCGAGCGTCACCAAGAGAATTACCAACGTTGACCGAATTTATGAATTTTATAGAGGGAAAGTTTATAGCCCTCGAACCTATTCATAGAAGAGAAAGAGAGTCACCGAAGCCTAATCAACAGCAGCTTATAAGACGATTTCCAAATCAAGATAATACCTTCAAAAGATCAACATTTCATCCTAATCAGCAGAAGCCATTATCATATTCTAAGAAATTAAATACAAGTTACCAATCTAATGCAACATACACACGTCGTTGTCCACTTTGTAACCAGGGCCACGATTTATTTCAGTGCGGAAACTTTAATTCAATGACCCCGGATGCTAAATTGAGTACAATTACGAAAATCAAAGTATGTAAAAATTGTTTGTATCATCATTTTAATAATGTGTGCATTTCACAAAAACGATGTAAGCATTGCAACGGTGAGCATAATACGAAACTTCACGACGCCTTTGCGCAATCGCCGTCGGAAAATATGTCAAGCTCCAAACTCACCACGAATTCAACTTCAAATCAGTCAACATCAACAAATATTCAACAAAAACAATTCAACACGCATCACGTAGCCCAAGATAATGAAGAAATTTTACTTACCACGACTTTAATTCAAATAAAATCTTACGATGGTACTTATGTTACATTGCGTGCCCTCTTAGATCAGGGTTCGCAGATTTCGTTAATTACTGAAAGGGCAGTTCAGATGCTACAGTTACCTAGAAACAAATATCGTGCTTCGATTTTGGGGATCGGTAACGACTCAAAGCAAAGCAAAGGATCAGTTTTATTAGAATGCAAATCTATTTATAACGACTACGACTTTTCTACACAGGCGTTAATTATATCATCTCTTATCAATAACTTACCTACTATATCATTTAAAAAGCAGTCATGGCAGTACCTTCAACATATAAGTTTAGCTGACCCAGAATATAATCTTTCCAAACCCATAGATCTTCTCTTGGATGCAAGTGTGTACTCTGAAATATTAATGAATGGCCTTATTAAAGGCCCGCCTCACGCACCCATAGCACAGCAGACCAAGTTAGGCTGGGTTCTATCAGGAAACATTCGTACTTTTCACTGCAATGTAGTTGTCAAAGAATTATCTGATTTATCAAAATATTGGGAGGTTGAAGATATCAGCAGCGTCGCATCAGAACTATCAAATGATGATCAATATTGCGAAGATCTTTATAAATCAACTACTATTCGTCTAGATAGCGGCAGATACCAAGTGAGCCTGTCGATGAAAAACGGTTTTGAAAACGAGTTGGGTACGTCGAAATCTAAAGCCTTCGCTCAATTTAGACAGTTAGAACGAAAAATGGAAAATAAATCAGTTTTTGCACAGAGTTACAAGTTATTTATGAGAGAATATGAAGAATTAGGTCACATGCGTCCAGCACCCCCTACCAAGGAACTGACGTATTACCTTCCACATCACGGCATCGAGAAACCGGACTCCACCACAACCAAGCTCCGCGTCGTATTCAACGCCTCCTCTATCACAAGCTCGGGCAAAAGTCTTAATGATCTCATGCATTGTGGACCAAATCTACAACAAGACCTACAAACTTTGATCTTAAAATGGCGACAGTACAACTATGTATTTACGGCGGATATTGAAAAAGCATTCCGCAACTTATTTATTAATAAATCACATCAAAATTTACAGCGTGTTCTTTGGAGGGAATCACCGAGTTCAGAAATTCAAGAGTACTGTCTCACCACGGTCACATACGGAACTAAGGCCGCTCCGTACCTAACCATGCGGACCCTTAGACAGCTAGCTATAGATGACGGCGAAAATTATCCGTTAGCCGCAATAGAGTTACAAAAATCATTTTATATGGACGATTTGTTATCAGGCCATAACTGTGAAGCGACAGCAAAATTATTAATAAAACAATTAATTGACATTTTGAAAGGAGCAGGCATGAATTTGAGAAAATGGTCCAGTAATCAATCTTCAATTTTATCAGATTTATCAGAAGATCAATTAAATTCTACATTCGAGTTTAAATGTAAAGAGTCGAGAAAAACTCTCGGATTACAATGGAACCCCGTAAATGATGTTTTTACATATCAAAATAAATTAAGTCATGAAATAAACATAAAGCAAACTAAACGTCAAGTTCTAGCAGAAATTTCTCGGATTTTCGACCCCATAGGGTGGCTATCGCCTATTACTATCAGAGCAAAGTTATTTTTTCAAAAGCTGTGGAAGGAAGAAATATCATGGGACAGTGAATTAGTCAATGATTATCAAGTGGAATGGAATCAGATTAGACGAGATTTAAATAATATTTATCAGTTTAAAATACCAAGACAGGTTGGAAATACAGAAAAATCTATCATATTGCATGGTTTCGCAGACGCTTCCGAAAAGGCATACTCCTGTTGTGTTTATGTTGTATCCGAACATAAAGGCGAGCACACATCACGTCTATTCACTGCTAAAACAAAGGTAGCGCCCTTAAATAAAAAAGTTTCGTTACCGCGCCTTGAGTTGTGCGCCGCAGTTCTGTTAACACAGTTATTAAAAAAGATTAAAGAAACCTTAATTACAGACGATGTTACTATTTACGCCTGGACTGACTCAATGGTTGTTCTCGGTTGGCTGAAAGGTGACATATCTAAATGGAAGCAGTTCGTAGCTAATCGCGTGCAATTTATTAATGACGTCATTCCAGCTACACACTGGCATCATGTATCAACTAAAGATAACGCAGCAGACTGCGCGACGCGTGGAATATCAGCATCACAGCTACTTGGGCATGATTTATGGTGGTCAGGTCCAAAATGGTTGTTAAATTTTAATCCTAGAAACATGAAAACAATTAATTATAGCACTCCAAAAATAGAAATAAGAGCACACGCAAACGTTGCCTTACAATCAAGTGGATCAGAGTCATTTATTAATAATTTAATAAATACATATAGCTCTCTCACTCACGCTACAAGAGTGTTATCATGGGTGTTACGTTTCGTGGGTCGCGTGCGCAATGACTGTAATGTGACTCCTGCCGTAACATTGACCGCCTTGGAAATAAATAATGCATTTAATTTAATTATCAGGACAGTACAAAAACAAGATTTTGATAAGGAATTAAAGGAAATTAAAAAATTTAATCACGTTGGAAAGAACAGCAGCATCTTGAATCTTAATCCCTTTATTGACAGAAATGGAATATTAAGAGTAGGCGGTCGGTTAAGTAATTTTAATATTAGTAGCAGTGCAAAGCATCCAATAATTCTACCAAATAAGAATCGTCTTACGCAATTAGTCATTAATAAAGCCCATCTAGCAACTTTACACGGAGGTCCCAAATTAACATTGTCATTAGTTAGAGAACAGTTTTGGATTATAAGTGGCCTTAGAACGGTAAAACATCAGTTACGCAACTGTATTACGTGCCGTCGATTCAGTAAAGAGAACCGACATCAAATTATGGCGGACCTCCCTGGCCCAAGAGTACAGCCGTCTCGTCCATTTACTCATACGGGCGTAGACTTCACTGGTCACGTTGAACTGAAGGCGAACAAAGGCCGTGGTATAAAAACCTTGAAGGGCTACGTAGCAGTATTTGTTTGTCTCACAACAACAAAGGCTATACACCTAGAATTGGTATCGGACTTGAGTACTCAGGGATTTCTTGCAGCATTCCGTAGATTCATAAGTCGTCGAGGGACACCACGGCACGTGTATAGCGACAACGGAACCAACTTCGTTGGTGCAAGCAAAGTTTTAAAAGCAGAATACAAAGAAATCATTAACAGCCTAGACTCGCAATTTTTCGACAATATTCAGGACATGGACATAGATTGGCATTATAACGCTCCCGCATGGCCCAGTGCTGGGGGACTGTGGGAGGCGGCTGTGAAGAGCACAAAACATCACCTTTTACGTATAGTCGGACACCAGCTATTTACCTTTGAAGAGTACAGCACTCTTCTGCACCAAGTAGAAGCGTGCCTGAACTCGAGGCCTCTCTGCGCACTTACTGAAAATGTAGAAGATATAATTTTAACACCAGGTCACTTTTTGATCGGCGGACCCTTATTGTCCCGTCCACAGTCTGAAACAGAAAACATTACCTTATCACAACGTTGGAGCCTTGTACAAAATTTAAATAAGCAGTTTTGGAAAGCATGGTCGCGCGAGTATCTTCAGCAGCTACAAACACGATCAAAATGGATGACACCGACTCCGAACCTGAAAATAAATGATATTGTATTAATAAAGGAGGAAAATTTACCACCCGGCAAATGGGCCTTTGGCAAGGTGTGCGAGTTGCACCCCGGCAAAGATGGCTACGTACGAGTGGTATCACTGAAAACTAAAAATAACTGTATTAAACGTCCTATAAACAAATTAGTTTTATTACCCGTCCAAAATGATAACGTAGCACTAGACAGAGAAAGTAATTCAAGACCGCAACGTCGCTCTATTACGAAGACAAATAATCCTAAGATAAATTTATTTCACAAATTATTTTATACTTTTATGATATTTACATGTATAATACCAAGTTATCAATCACTTACCGCAAGCCCATACAATATTACCGCACTGCCAGAAAATCAAACGTTATATTTCGATAAAACGTCAGATCTTCAATATATTAGAGATGACTGGAAACTTATCATTTATTATAATATGACGTCGTACTGGAACGGAGTTTCAGATATCAGAAACTATGTCACCCATATAAAAGAAATTTGTATGGACACTAAATATCAACATACGCAATATAGAACATTATCACTACAATTAGAACAACAGCTTAACGATATAGATCATTATAATAGCATCATCATCATCATCATCATATCAGCCGTACGACGCCCACTGCTGGACATAGGCCTCCCCCAAGGATCTCCACAACGATCGGTCCTGTGCTGTCCTAATAGCATATTGCTTCGAAATTTTAATCATAAAAGACAACGACGCGGGCTTATCAACGGAATAGGCTACGCATCAAATTACCTGTTTGGCGTTTTAGATGACAGGTTTGCGCAGCAGTATGAACAAGACATTGAAAAAATTACACAGCATGAAAATCATTTACAAAACTTGATTAAAAATCAAACAAGTATAATTGAAGCGGAATACAACATTATACAGCGAAATGAAAAGATGATGAGGCAGCAGTTTGAAAGCATCAAACAATATATCACCACATTAACATTAGAAGTAGAAAGGGTCCAAGTAAGCAACAGTAATAATTTATACATAGTGTCATCGTCATTAGCAGCAAACGTTATTTTGACAAATCTTCAACGCATACAAAGCACGCTCTTGAACACCGTGACTGATATCAACCATGGCAGATTAGATACACATATGCTGTCCCCGGAACAATTACAATATCAACTTGACGTCATAGCAGGTCATTTAAGCAGCGATCTCGCCTTACCTATCAAAGAAAATATTATGGACATTTACAAGTTATTACGTGTGTTTACAAGGGTTACAAATAACTACCTAATAATAGAAGTTAAAATACCTATCGTTAGTAACGAAGTCTTTGAATTGGACCGATTAATTAGCATTCCTCAAATACGAAAACACCATATGTACCAAATTGTCCCAGCAGTATCATACATCGCCTATAACTTAAGAAAGGATATAGCACTTTTTTTGACAGAAAATGACCTTCACACATGTTTTGAGTTGCCAACATCCCTACTGTGTCATCTATCTCAGCCATTTTATAATATGAAGCTTGAACAATCTCTATGCAATATTAAATTCATTAACGCCGTAGCTAATAAGGATCGGTCTCTCTGTAAACCGCTAGTTACGCCATGTAAACAAACGTGGATCAAGTTGCAAGCCGATAACACGTGGATCTTCATATGTTGTCCCGAATGCAATGTACGCATTTTATGCCCGTCAGGTGTAACAATGAAACAGTTGAATGGCCGAGGTATTATTAATATAGGTCAAGGTTGCACGCTTAAAAGCAATGAACTAACTATATTTGCTCATAATCACTTTTTAAATCATATAAATATAAATCAAGCTATCTCTGTACCAGAAGTGTCGTCTATGCTAAATCATATCATGAAGGATACCACCATCAACTTTACGAAAATCGAAGACCATATGACTTATTATAACAAATTAAGCAGACAGTTAAATGAGTTAAAGGAACAAGCTGATAATAAATTCACCGTACACGAGTACCATCATTATGCAATGTACGGTATCTATGTCTCCATCATAATAATATTTTTTGCCATCGTCTTTGTCTTCGTTCTGCGCAAGATTAAGCAACGTCGTCTGCTAGATGCAGGCCACAACCAGCAGCAGCCTCGGGCCGCGGCCGGGGTGGAGACGCCCCGGACGGGCGCGGTCGACCACGGCAGCAACAGTGATGTGGTTAGTGAAGTGGTCGTATCGGATGAACCGCGAGTGAGAGTGCGACATAATTATGCGGTCGTGAGTGAATCCAAAATAGCCCCTAAACTTACAAGGTTCAGACTGGACAGTGATAGTCAGTAATAATAGTTATATTATATACTTTTAAAAAAGTAATGTTAATTAGGTTTAAGTGAATTGGTATCACCTTGTATCATTATCACCATTTTATATCATTTAATAATTATTTCATCATCCGGCTCGAAGGACCAAAATATGTAGGGGTTAGTCCTACACACTTAAGATGATATTTATGATAATTAACGTAAATTCGACTGATTTAATTAAATTAAAATGTGCGCGTGCAAGTAAAGGTGCAATATTGCAATTTATAAATGTGCGGAATCGTACATATAGGATAACGAAAAGACTCTCCAAACGTATAATACGTACACGCAAACAAAACACCACGGTTCTGTGATGCCTTTCGCCAGCTTTGTACTACGCATGCACGCACAAACATGTATTAATACACGTACGACGCTGAGGCCTAAGTAAAATCCCACTCTGTTTTAGAAAACACGAGTGGAAGGGATACGAACCATAGCACAAAGAGGAATGCGAATATAGGAAACACTGTGTAATGTTTCCTATCTCATTTTCTCCCACGTTAAATTTTATGTGTGGCTTTTTATTTCGTATCCCTTTTTCGCTTCAATTTTCAAATCACAAATGGCGCCTATGTAAGTGTCGGTCTTTGATTTATCTGATTTTCTTCTTTTAAGTAATTGAATTCGTTAGCTCATTTTGTTTGCGACAACCGGCGAATAAGCACGGA
The DNA here is from genome assembly GCA_927399485.1 of Calamotropha paludella. Classification (NCBI taxonomy): domain Eukaryota; kingdom Metazoa; phylum Arthropoda; class Insecta; order Lepidoptera; family Crambidae; genus Calamotropha; species Calamotropha paludella. The sequence goes on along the minus strand of OV656817.1, from coordinate 22,829,491 downwards.
AGTTATTAGAGTAAAAATATAAAGGTAAGTCAATTTTATTTTTCAAGTGTTAGTATTAGGTACATTACAATCATTATCATCACATCATCATCGTCATATCATTTGTTTATGAAAGAGAGTCATGACTGTTTTGTTTATTTGTTTATAATTGCAAAAATACAAATTCTTAATGTTTGTGATTGATAAAAAACTACTTACTTTATTAAGAATGAAAAGAGAAAAATTAAATACTTAATTGAAATTTGATTTTATTGTAGATGGCCGAATTGGGAAATAAAAAGAAACTATCGGGTGCTCAAAATAGAAAAAGAAAACTGGAGCAAGAAGAACAAATTAAAAAGCTAACTTCTCCGATTGACTCTTTCTTTCGACCTAGTAAGTTCCATCAGTTGGTACTATAAATAAAACATCTGAAGTGGCATAAACCCGTGACAGAAGTCGCTAGTGTATCCTGCCTGGCTTCGATCCCTAAGTTCCCACCTACTTATTATTATTACACTTCTTATTTTTTGTATAAGTTACCTGTAACTGTATACCTAATGAGTCTCAGCTAAAGGAGGTTTTTATGATTATTACAATATCTAATTAATTGTTTTTTTGCGGATTGCGCAATGGTTAGTAACTAACACTCACTCTTGTGCCCAAGGTCTCGGGTTCGAATCCCGGCCGGTGCAATATTCGTTTGAATACATACTTTCTCAGACCTTGTGTTAAATTTTTGTATTGTGCGATATGTCCAACACGCGTTCTGATCGTGGAGATTATGGTAATAAATAACCCCATAGTTTTTGAGGCTTGTGTCTAACAGTGGACTGGACTGTCTGTACTCATATCTGTACTTATATGGCTTGTGTGTTTTTAATTTGTTTTTGAAGATTATGAATTGTTTTTTCATGAAATAGCCGCAGCCGAGATCCGCCAATCGCAACTAAAGTAATTGAATCTCTTACTTTTTACGCATAGAGCGTGTGTAAGCGCCTCGCCAATTCCACACTGAGTGCGATCGCCCGGACTAACGGATTAGACTATACCCGATTGCCCGCCTTAACTTTAAGGCGCTGTTTTTAATTTCTCGGAATTTTATTGCGTGGCCCTGTTACCAGACTTGGTTACACAAATTGTTGACTATCTTATGTTTTTTTAGGTACATCTTCGTCAACATCCACCCGACAGTTAGAAGAGACAGTCACCTTGGAAGAGAAAACTTCTACAAGTATTTCACAAGCTCATACTAGTACCAGTACCTCGTCTGGCTCGCTTACTCCAAGTGAACCAATTCCAATTGTTAACCAACCAGCAACAGAACCAGATGTACGATTTTGTGAAAATGTCGCGAATGATCCTGCTCTCTGGCCGCAAGCAATACCCGATAGTTTAAGATCATTTTTAACAGAACGTGGACCGATCCAGATAAAAAAAATCAACTATCCTTCAGATAGTAACATGAGGTCGTTTTCAGATACATATTACAGCAAAAAGTTACAAAACAACGAAATTATTCATCGAGCTTGGCTTGTATATTCCACATCTACTGATTCTGTATTTTGTTTTCACTGTAAGCTTTTCAATAATAATGTCACTGCATTTAATGCCCCCACTGGTTACAAAGACTGGGGGCATTTGTCGAGAAATATAGAACGACATGAAAAGAGTTCAGGGCACATATGTTCTTTAAAAAAATATTTGGATCTAAAAGATGACTCATTGAAAAGGCAAACAGTAGACTCGGTAAATCAAACTGAAATAGACCGTGAAAAAAAGAGGTGGACGGCAGTTTTGGAAAGGATAATCGAAATTATAAAATTTTTGGCAGGTCAAAATATGGCATTTAGGGGCTCAACCGAGAAGTTGTATGACCCAAATAACGGTAATTTTCTAAAGTTGGTGGAGAGTATATCTAATTTTGATAGTACACTATCAGAGCACATTGCTCGAATTCAAAGAGCTCAGCATCGCATGCCACATTATCTTGGCCATAACATTCAAAATGAACTGATTAATATAATTGCTGAAAAAATTAAAACGACCATAATTAGTCTTCTGAAACAATGTAAATACTACTCTGTAATTCTAGATTGCACTCCTGATATTTCACACCAAGAACAACTTACTGTTGTTGTGAGGTTTATTTATTTAAATCCATCGACAAAACGCGCTGAGGTACGAGAACATTTTTTAGGTTTTTTACCTGTAACTGATACTACCGGGCAAGGGTTGGCGACATATTTGTTAGATTTCTTAAAATCATGCGATGTTGAATTAGATGATATGCGAGGCCAAGGATATGATAATGGGGCCAATATGAGGGGGAAAAATATAGGTCTCCAAAAAAAAATATTGGACATGAATCCTCGTGCTTTTTACGTACCGTGTGCTGCTCACTCCCTTAATTTAGTAGTAAATGACGCCGCTAAAAGCTCGTTGGAAATTACAAACTTTTCTGTATTGTCCAAGAAATCTATAATTTTTTTTCAGCATCCACATTACGCTGGGATGTAATTATGAAACAGATACCTACTTTGACATTAAAACCTCTTTCAAATACGCGTTGGGAAAGCAGATTTGATGCTCTTAGAGCACTCCGTTTTAACATGGATAAAATTTACGATGCATTATACTATATTTTTACAAATAACAAGTTTGATAGCGACACAAAAAACATAGCGAGTTCATTAATAGCCAAATTGAAGTCTTATAGATTTATATGTTCAGTAGTTATATGGTACAATATTTTACTGAAGATTAATATTGTAAGCAAAAATTTGCAAAAATCGGACGTTATTATTTCAGAAGCTATCAAAATGATTAATCAGGTTAAAAAAGATTTGGAGAAATACCGCACCGATAGCGCGTTTCAACAGTTGTTATCTGATGCAAAATTAATTGCTGAAGAATTAGAATGCGAAAAAGAATTTAAAGATACTGCACGTCCACGTCCTTGAAAAAGGCATTTTGATTACGAGGCGGCAGATGAGCCCATTTTAGACCCAACCAACAAATTTAAAGTATGTTTTTATTTTTTTCTACTGGACACTGCTGTCTCGAAATTGAATGAGAGATTCGATTTGCTGACAGAACACAATTCAGTTTTTTCACTCTTCCAAAACATTGAATGCTGGAATAAATTGAAGATGCATGAAAAAAAATCTCAGTGTTATGGGCTCCAAGAAAAACTAACATTTAAAAATAGATATGATATTGACGGGGAGGATTTATATAATGAATTAGAATTGTTGCCAATATTTTTCCCCAATGCATCAACAAGTACTCCCACTGATATTTTAAGCTATATATATTGTAATAATTTAATTTCCTCATTCCCTAATATCTCAAAAGCTCTGCGTATATATTCAACACTGCCTGTTACAGTAGCAGGAGGTGAAAGATCCTTTTCAAATTAAAATTAATCAAAAATTATCTTCGTTCAACCATGATCCAAGACTGACTGACAAACTTAGCCATTATAAGTATAGAATCCAAAATTGACATAAAAATGAATGATTTAATTAAAATCTTTGCCAACTCAAAATCAAGAAAAATTGAGTTTGTTTGATGTATGTGTATGTACTTGTAATAAATAGATATTTAGTAATCGAAGTTTTAAGTTTCATTGTGTTTTTTAGAGTGATGAAAAAATAAATTATCAAAATTACATGTATTGTGTTTTTTTGGTTGACTAGGACCCCTTTCATACTGCAGTGTGTCGTCGGTCACGTGCCACGCTGCAGTGTAAAAAAAACGAGGGCGCAGGCTGAGTCCCGCACCCCGGCGCCGAATAGGCTTAAGACGGCCCTGTGTGTAATTAACATAACTATAATAATACTTTTAATTTTTACTAAAATGCCGAAGAGTTTGTATGTGTAAACGTGCTAATCTGTGTTCCACAGAGTCAGAATTGAAATATTATGTTTGCATTTGACATTTACATTCTCGGGAAAGGTAATGAGCTGTTTAATATCAGGCTACGACCCTTAAAATACTTGCAGAAAACGGCAGGAAACTACGAGATGCAACTAGTTTTGTGCTAAACAGTGATGGTCATATCGTCAAAGTATCGATGAAAAGGTTATTAAAGGTAAGTTCAATTTAAAAAGGTATTCGTTATCTGCTTTTTTTTCCTTTGCAATGTAAAATACGGTATTTGCCAACAACTTTTACAACCAACGATTTCTCAAATAGTGAACCAGTTTCAAGGTTCGCTTCTCGTTGTGGTAATCTGTGTAATGACTTATTGCTTGTGATTATGACCGTTTTAAAATTGTAGATATAAAATGATTGACGTGTGACTTATATGGGAATTCGTAATTGCCAATGAATGCATTCAATTCAATTCCTGTATGATTGCAAAAAAATTATTACATATTAATATAGTCATTATAATATCACATCCACCTGGAAAAAAAGTGATAAATTATCTTTTCACATTGAAATAAAATTCCCTAAATCGGATCCATAACGGTTTTTTTTTTATAATTATTCCTGATGCATATTTAGTTCTTACACTTTCGCCCATATAACACATTTAAATAAAACAACTTATTTACGGTTTTTTTGTGCATAATTTATATTTAATCCTGACGTTTACTCCTTTACAAGAGCCGTGATCACAGGATGATAAATTTTGGCCACTTATCCGCTGGTACCTTCGCAAGTTCAAACGCGCTAACAACTGTGTCACTGAGCCACCGCCAATTATTGTCTGTCGGTCGGAAACAGTTAACTGCCGTCCTTACGATAAGTGCAATAAGTAGTTTCAGCTACTTTCGAAATAATTGCGATTAAAGATTTATTTTTTGTGTTTTTTTATGTATCATGGTAACTATAAAAGTTGTTGACTTTAAACTTTAACTATACGACTATAAAATGAAGCAGAATTTTATGTAGTATATTATATTTGTTCATACAATTAGTACGTAAATTGTACTTAAGTCAATTTGCCCAAAAACTCGACTTATTGCACTTATCGTAAGGACGGCAGAGTAGTGGGACATTTAAAAAAATTACTCCTTTTTCCAAAACAAACTGAGAATCTGTTATTGATTAATTATAGATAAAAATTATAGATAAATCATTCATATAAAGGCCGATAAATTGTAATTAAATATTTTTACACAAAGTATAAAAATAAATGTCATTTTTAATTGCTCAGAACAACCATTTTGAAATGTTCCACTACGGTTTTCGACCGACGATATTTTAGTGTATCGTTGGTCGGAAATCGTAGTATTTAGTGAAGTGTATTTAAGATTGTAACATTTTATTATTCTGACCCCCCCTAAATTTTAAAACTTAATCGCATTTTTTGGTTTTCACTTTTATTGTATTCGTGTTTTTAATATTTAAATAAAATTAAGGATCTTCAATCACACCATTGTTTTGCTTTTGTATCTGTCTGAATTGTCGTTGTCATGCCAAAGTGACGTTTTTCTGAATAAGACAAAGGGGCTGTCCATTAATCACGTGAGGCTCGAAAGGGGGGGGGGGGAGGGGTCCATAAAAAATCACGAAATATCACAAGGGAGGAGGGGGGGTGTAGTAATATACCACGTGTATTTATTTTTTCACCAAACGCGCGATACTGAACTGAAAAGCGGCGTGACGTGTATTTATTTTTTCGTCAAACGCGTACAAAACAAGAGCGGCTTACTACCATACTTCTGTACAAAGAAAAAAGCTAAGGCACATGTGAATCCTTGTCACAAACAATTGAATCCGACCTATAATAGTCTAGATATGCACAATGTTCGTCCTTCCCGCATCCTCACGCGACGATCGAACGGTAAATCGAGAGAGATACTCTGCGTAGTGCGCGAAAATGATGACGCCGAGTGGCTTGATGAAACCGATGTTGATCTTCAACAAAGCATTGTGCCAACAACTGACTTGCAAAATGCTTATCCAGTTTTTGGTTTTAAAGAAAGTTTTGCTAATTCGTGGTTCGAGGATACTGTACTGTACTGTAAATTATGTTCATGTATTAGTACAAAAAAAGCTTTTCCGCATTTCTTTCATTATTCTTATGTCAGTCAAAACCAACCTGCAACCTTTCTGTATACCTCTAAACGTTATTATTGTAGTCTTTAATAGGGATGTTGCGGATGCATTTTTTTTCACATCTGCGAATGCGGATGCGGATCTGTACAAAAAACTTAAGTGTTGGTTTGGTAGGGTAAAAAAACAGTAATATTTATCCTTTCTTTATTTAATAATGAAGAAGTAAGTGAATTAGTATAACTGATTAATTATTTAAGTAATTAAATTTAAATGTTGGAGCATTATATTTAATGAAAAGTGAATGGCCGCCTTTTCGGACTCCGGTCTGTTTCGTAGGGTTCCTATATTAATCCTGCGCTACTAAATAACTGTTCACTTGGAACACTGGCTGGTGGCGCTGATAAGAATTTGCGTGTTATTTTAGATAACAGTTTGAACCCACTTTGATAAACACTTCACCATTTAAGAGGGCTCTCATTTAAATTAATTCATATTTTATTGCGGAAAGTAAGTTACTCCTTCTCGAGAATTGCGTCAGGGCTGAAAATTTCTGGTGTTTCCTGACACGTTGAGGACAACATCACTTGATGAATCGAGCATCATGGCAAGATCACTAATTAAACAGGACTGACGTCCTGTGCCTAAGGTCCCTGGTCGTTCCTTATCTATTTCCATGGAATCTGTCATTCTCATTTTCTTCGCTCTTTCGGTACTTGGAGATATTGTTCGAGAAGCCAAGGTGTCTTCGGTGTTTCTGCTAATTTTTAATATATCATCTTTAATCTTTTACTCGGTCGACACGCGCCACTCGACGGCCCCTCCTTTCTTTCTTGTCGCGACCTGCTACACATCCGCATCCGCATCAGCTCCGCATAAGCCCCGCATCGATTTATACGTATGCGGATGCAGTTGCGCATGTTTAAATCGATGCGGATGCGAATATTCGCAACACCCCTAGTCTTTCAAACGAGAAAAATAGAGTTCATTTTTGCAATATTTTTATAAAAACATCGGAAAGTATTATTTTTTTCAATTATCTCTTATACGTTATCTGTGCGCGCAATAACTTGATCACGCAATTTTATTACAAAAATTAATACAAACCTCTCACTTCGATTATTCGTTTTTGTCATTACTGTTACATAATGCTAACAATTCTCGTTGGAAATCAATCTCAAGCTGTGGATTGACGGTCAGTTTTTCGCATCAGTTGAACTGACGTCAATCCAAAATTTGATCGTGAGTGTCGAATCATCACTCCAGAGTTTTAACTGACGACGCGCCACGTATTTCCGAGATTATCATAAATCCAACTCGGCACGTCCGTCGCGCCAAACTTTCGTTAATCGTGGTTATGCCGATGATTATACGTATAAGTTAAAAAATTCCAAAGGTTCTAATATTTACGGGAATATTCCCTGTAAATTTACAATTTTCCCGTAAATATTACCATAGTAAAAAAAGACAAAGCATCAGAAATTATATTTTCTTAAACATTTTTAATCACAATGGTTTCTTAACACAATTTTACAATCAGATTCTGAGAGTTATAAACTTTTTAATAAAATTATCAATTTTAATGAACTACGGAATCAATACACTTTTATATTTGTTTAAATTTAAAAAGTATCTATCTTTAAAGACTAAATATTATCATATAATGACCACCATTGAAACATTGCACTTGTAATTTTTACAAATTTACCCACCGACAAAAATATGTTGACAAGACTTTAACTTTGGTAAAAAATCAACAAGTTCTTAATACCTATCGTTTAAAGAAAAGGATGAAGTTTAAGATTGATAAAAAAAATATATTGAAATGTATAATCATCATCATTGGCAAGAAATCATAGCTATTACAAATGAGCATTTAAACCAATATTCAATACCTATGAGCTAGCCTGAGGTTCTTAAGCAGGCGTGGTATTTTTTCGCGTCAGATCTTCACTCATCGAGTTTTGACACTATCACACATTTTCATTGTGACATTGTCACATTTTTTTAAACGAAGAACAAATTTTGTTGCATTTTTATACTTGTAAACAGTTTTACAAAATGAACACAAATATCGTGTCTGTTCATTAACAGTGTTTATTAAAATATTGGGTCTCATCGTGTCACACGTCTTATGCATTTGATACATAAAGCAAACCTGCGCGCGCCAACATACTGCTTGTTTTACAAGGGGTGGGGGCAATCGCTATGCCGCGGCGCGAGCTAGTGCAGGAGAAAATAGGTAACGTCATGTGCAGTTATGCAATATATACGAAAAATGTATTAAATACATATTTGGAAACTTTGAGAATACTGACGGGAATATTCCTGACAATGGGAAAGTTCCCGTAAAATTTCAATATTTACAATGGCACATCACTAGGTAGTACACTTCCTAACAGCCCGGCCGATCGAAAACTGAAGAGCCGGAGTGACGCCAGTGACTGCGGAAATCGAGTTGGCCTAAAACCGATCGTCAATGCCTACTATTATCGTTACTTTTGTGATTATGGACGAACGATTTGAGAATGTCAGAATGACTGTTAACAACTGAAACTGTCAAATCGCAAATCCATAATCGTAAAAGTAATCATTTCATTGATTTTAAACGAGAATTGTTAGCAAGAGAATTACCTAATTACCCGGCTGGAGTACAGTCGACAGCACATCGAGCTTATTCATTTTAACTTTGGATCTACCTTAAGCCATTGTAATAGAGGTTATTTTTTATCTTTAGAGTGTATATCTTGATGTATCGTCAATACAGTTAGGTAGTATTACTTCATGCTATCTTTATGCAGTCCCGATAATTTTTGTTTTATGTCTTGTGTGTCAGCTGCACATTAAATTGTTGCTTGGTTACAGATTTTCCGGGTTAATAATTCTTTAATTAGAAGGAATTTCCAAGATGGACAAAATATATTTCAGTGTAAATGGAGAGCAGTTTTCTATATGTAAGTTAGCTAATATGAATTATTAAGAGATCATTTTCTGTTATTACTATAGATCACTGATTTGAAAGGTGATTTGTAATAATCCGGCTAGAAGTTATTTGATTTATCGACAAAACCTCACTATTCTTTCGGCGCCATGTTTTTGGTTGTAATGACAATGACTATGTGAATAATGACGTCACGTAACAGTAAACAACCTAATCGAATTAATGTACTAGCGCTTTCAAACTTTCGTGAGACGTATATGAAAGCGGATTTGAGCAATTAAACTTTACTACTAAACTAACCTCCTTTATCATCATATCTTTATTTATTACGGCTTAACGTTCCTTTCAAAGCACGAAGAAGCTTCGGGCTAGGCTAATTGGTATGCATGTCATACATATTATAATAATTATTTTAAGTGTGCAAAAATGATTGATGTTACTAACACTTATTAAAATAAACGCCTTACATTTTAGCGGGTTCTGAGGTGAGTCCGATGACGTCACTAAACGATTATCTTCGTAATTACCTCCAACTTCACGGTACTAAGGCGATGTGTCGAGAGGGTGGATGCGGTGCGTGCATAGTGTCGGTTACTCAGACCCATCCTGTCACTAAAGAGAAGCAAACCTTCGCTGTCAACTCTGTAAGTAATCGCATGGCAAAAAAGTCGTTTACCCTTAAAAACATTAAAAAATTTCTCCAACCGATTTTCAGCTTAAATTCCAACATATAGAGTTCAATTTTTTCATGATATTATTTATATGTATTCTTTAGACCTTTGTGCGAGTTTACGCGTTGAAACTCGATACAGTCTGCGTAAAATATTACTATGGAATTTTGTATTAGCGCCCCTAGCGGTAACCATCAGGAACTGCGAATCTTCAAAGAAATCTGTAACGTGCTCGATAACGAGTATTGAATGAACTCGCACAAAGGCCTTTGTTAACCCCTCTAGTAAGCTAAACGCTTTTGTTACGAGTGGGTTCCATGTCCGTAGTACTTAGATTACAGATGACATCTCAACCATTAGGCTAATACCGTCTTTATAATAATGATTGATAAATCGTAATGGTTTGTGATAAGCTTACACATTGTTGTAAACGGCAGCTTCTCTGTGATTACACTAAAGGTCATGCATCCTGGTAGGAGCATATGTTTCTATGATGTGTGAGTGAGTCCAAGAACCTTTTTAGCGTTCCGTACCCAAAGGGTAAAAACGGGACCCTATTACTAAGACTTCGCGGTCTGCCCGTCCGTCTGTCCGTCACCGGGCTGTATCTCAAGAACCGCGATAGCTAGACTGTAATTATGTATTTCTGTTGCCGCTAAAACAAAATATACTAAAAAAAATAATTAAATATTTAAGGGGGGCTTCCATATAACAAATGCGATTTTTTTTGCCCTTTTTGCTCGATATAGATAATGGCAACAGCCTACCTGTTGTACTACACTTGAAATATTTACAAAATACTCAGTTGTATTTTTACTTAAATAATAAAATTAAAGTAAAATAAATATTTAAGGGGGGTTCCCATACAACAAACGTGATTTTTTTACTTAACTAAAAGATTGTACGGAACCCTTCGTGCGCGAGTCCGACTTTCTATTGGCCGGCTATTTATATAATGGAAGTGTGTGAAATAGATTATTTCAAGAATCTACCACTTCTTCAACCTACGGTTGAATTCTAAACGCTTTAAAGCAAGGCTTTACAACAAGCCAACCTTATTTCTATATTCATTTGGTCTAACTACAAATTTGTTATCGCCAGTGTTTAGTCCACGTGCTGTCCTGTCACCAATGGGAAATAACTACGGTGGAAGGGGTGGGCAACCGAAAAGACGGTTATCACGCTATACAGAGCCGTCTGGCGGCGTTTAACGGAACTCAATGTGGGTACTGCACCCCTGGGTGGGTCATGAATATGTACAGGTAATTGAAATGAAATTAAAATTTGTTTTTGAGTCAAATAGATGTAGATGCATAGTCTCTGTAGAACCTGGCATAGCTTTCTACTTCTACTACGATAAAATTATAATTTAATAATAACCGAACCGTATATTGACTAAGAACTGAAGTTACAATAACAATAAAAGTATATATACAAACCAACAAGAAATTATTATTGCGCGATTGACAAGCGACATCTAGTAACAAAAAATGAAACTATATATTACGTTTGATACAACATCTTAAAATGTGTCGCTGTGTACAGTATCAAATGAATTTTATTTAAATTACTGTAAAAAAATATATATAAATGTCTGAATTACTATTAGGTTAACAACAGTTTGATCTAAATTTTAATTCTAGTCAAATACCCTACTTTTTTTATTTTTGCAACGTATATTATTTACCTGATTTAGAAATAATATCAAGTACTTAAAAATTTAATGTTTATGTGACAAATTTAACATCTGATGCACTGTATACTGTACCTACCTTTATTCAATTTAATAACACATTATTTTGCAGTTTATACGAGAGTTCGAAAACAAAGTTGTCAGTACAACAACTGGAGAAGTCCTTTGGTGGTAATTTGTGCCGATGCACTGGATATAGACCAATATTGGATGCCTTCAAAAGCTTCGCCAACGACGCTGACCCTGCTCTGAAGACTAAACTACAGGTAGTTTTGTACTAATTTAAAAAAACAACTTATTTAGTGTGTTTTTTAGATGGAGGTTGGTCCCCCTGTCGACAATTCTACATATTCGCTTTTCTGGTAGAATGGCATTTCGAGTACAGTTTTTCACTATACTTTGTCCAATGTAGGATGATACTTTTGACAGGTGTCACTTCCTTATTGCTACGTACTAAGTTTGCGTTTGTTTCCTTATGTTTGGCTTGACATTGCAATAGCAACTTTATACCCTCTATATAGGTGTCAACTGTCATAAGTATCATCCTATATTGGACAAAGTATAAATTGGATTGTCACAGTTATATAAAGCGACACCATATAGATTATTACGCCATCAACAACTAAATTTTCGAAAAAACTGGTATTGTTACATCATTCCACCGGATATATTTAAAAGTAATTTACTTACAATTCGTTTCAAAACTGAGCTGATTTTAAATTGTAATTCAAGATTTGTTATTTTCATGTTTTGTTCCGTTTAAAGTGATAACTGTTTCGTGATTTCAAGGTTAATACTTCGTTTAGTCAAAATCATAATATTATTTAGCTATATTTCATTATGTAAGACAACCGTTTCCAAAACGGTAGCGATCCTGCCTTTCGCACCAACAGTACTAGGCAGATTTTGTCATGGGTATTTACATATAAAATTATATTTTTTTACATTCACACCAATTAGCCTAGCCCAAAGTAAGCACTGTAAGGCTTGTATTTTGGATGCTAGGCTAACAGATAGACATACATATATGATAAATAAGTAATATTAATAGAAATATATATAAATACCCATGACTCAGTTGCAAATGCTCGTAATTATCACACAAACATCTGCAAAATAATCAACAAAATTAACATATATTTCTATGAATATTACATATCCATATAAGTATGTCTATCCGTTATCCTACACAAGCCTTGCAGTGCTTATTTTAGGCTAGGCTAATTGGTATAAAAGTGAGAAACATTATTATAATTATAATGTAATAGTTTGTCTACCTTAATTTTTTCTCGTCAAAATAGTTAGTTTTTAGTAGTCTTCGGAAGTTTCCGTTCATCATCAGGAGGTTTCTCAATTCGACCGTATATATGTTTTTTTTTATTTATTTTTTATATGTTCGCGGATAACTTCGTCGTTTAAGAACTATTCTTTTTTTGTTGGATAGAAGATATTTCAAAGGTGGTCCCATGATAAGGAAATCAGGGTTTGATGATGGAAGACCAGAGAAATCGAGGGGAACTTGCAAAAATCGTAGGGGCGACTTGTGCGTTTTTTTTTTCATTAAAATTAATTAATAAGTATTTTTATCGTAGGACGTAGAAGATCTACATGAAATGAAATGCTTGAAAAAATGTGAGAGGCGATGTAGTGTTGTTGACGAGGATTGGTGCGTGATACACAACAAGCAGGATCGTTTGCTGGAGGTGGGCGGTCAGGCCAGCCGATGGTACAAAGCCTTCACACTTTCAGATGTCTTCAAGGTATGATATTAAAAAAAATATATGAATAAACTTTGTAATTGCTCGGTATCGATTTTACAGGTCAGAGGAGCTAAATTAAAATACGGAATTATGATGGAAAATAATAATTATATTTTGTTACATTATTTTCACTATGAAGCCAATATGTCTGACTTCTAGCACAGCAGAATACAAAGTGAGAAAAAAACAAGCGATTTGAATGGAACGTGTAAATGAATGAAGATTGAATGAGTGGGGATCGAAAAAACAAGTTTACTTTGGCAGTCGTTGTTACTTTCTTTAAATAAATAATTATACTGTAATGTATATTACATGTTATGTAAAATTCCACACCCACTAATGTATTACTACTGTTAAGAGTTTTATTTCAAACCCCTTAGCGTGTCTGTCCGAACAGACAAAAGTATTGCAAGCTTACTTTGCTTAATCCTAGCAGTCATATATCGAAGTGTCAATTATTTTGTGGTCAATAAGTTATTTTAAAGTCCATTTCAATCAATAATGTTTAAAAAGTTAAAAAATCTTATATTGTCTTTTTACTGTTTTTACGGTTTTTTTAAATTTTGTCAACCAAAAACGTTGCACAGTTCATTTTATTTCATAAGTTTAGTATAAAGTACACCACCTGTAGGGAATTATAACTAAGGTTTTCTTTAGCACCTGCAACTTATAAGGCGTTAATAGAACAATTTTCATTAAACTAATCATTTTTACTACCTCAACTACCACGAATACCAAGATTATTTACTTTTAAACATTTTTTTAATTTAAATGGGCTGTATGTCTCTGACTATTGGTTTATTATGTAATCTGTATTTACAGGTTTTAAGTAAAGAAGGCTTGGATAACTACAAATTGGTGGCTGGCAACACAGGAGTAGGTAATTCTGATATTTTATTTTATAATATCATATATATATTTTTTTATGTAATTTACATTATTGATTATGTATTTTTCGTTTTTAATGTTTCAGCGGTATTTGATCCATATTGGTCTCCACCCCCAAGGGTGTTCATAGACATATCATCAATAGAGGCCTTGAAAGATTCTTTATTAGATGTTAATTTAGTGATTGGTGCGGGCATCTCTCTTACTGACTTTATGAAGATCTGCGAGATAAGAGCAAAAAAAGATGACTTCAAATATTTAGAAGAATTTTATAATCATCTGGATTTGGTGGCTCACGTGCCGGTTAGAAATGTAAGGGATATAAAAAGTTATAGTACTACTTTATACTTCAAGAATTTTTAATTGGTTTGTTCCTTGATAAATAATTTTGAAACTGTGAAATTATGTGCATGTAAGTAAATATGTAAATTGTTAACACGAAGCGTTTTAAGAATTTAAATTTATGTTTTAAAATTATTCTATCACTAAGTTAAACGTTTTCTAGATATTTACTAGAATTTCTTTAAATATAAAAATCTAGCAATTAAAAGGCTTAAATAAAATAAAATAAAATATTTTATTTTGCTATGAAGCTCGAAGGACCAATATTCTAATTCACAATTTGTTACAAAATATTGGTCCAATTAAATTCGTAAATGAATAAATATCTCATATTTAATTCCCAATAACATTTATATGACGATAGTAAATAAATAAATCTATATATATTATAATTCCCTGTCACAGTGTTTGACCGCGATAAACTCCGAATATACTCAACCGATTTTGATTTTTTTTAAAGTATGCTGGATCTGTTCCGACTTAGTACATAGGTTAGGTTTCATTTTAATTTATAATAAAATAAATATTCCAAATTATTATAACTGAACCCCAGCAACGAGTAGCCGGGTCAGCTAGTTATTATATAAATTATTATGTTTAGATTGGCACCGTTGGAGGTAACTTGGCTATGAAGAATGCACACAATGAATTCCCTTCCGATATCTTCTTATTGCTAGAGACTGTGGGAGCTATGGTAACTATAGGTAAGAACGCAGTAATCAAAACCAGTCGTTTTAATAAATTATCTTACTTTTTATTGTGATTTAAATTAAGTGTATTTTATTATATTGCACGTGTAGTTTCGGTATAAAAGTATTATAAATCGGTATAATTTTAGGCAACAGCAGGAAACACCATTTTATCTATACTAATATTATAAAGCTGACGAGTTTGTTTATTTGAACGCGTAAATCTCAGGAACTACTGGTTCGAATTGAAAAAATATTTTTGTGTTGGATAGTCAATTTACCGAGGAAGGCTATAGCTTATATAACATCATGCTGCGACCAGTAGGAGCGAAACATCAGTGAAGAATCATAATAACAGAAATTGACGCAGACCAAGTCGCGGGCAACAGCTAGTCTTCTATATAAATGAAAATCAATGTTTGTTTGTTATATGCATGCCAGGAAAGGTTTTTATGTATAGTCAGGAAGAAAAGAGCATAACTAAGTATGCCGAGTGCAGCTAGTAAAAAATGAAAGCCGACAAGTTCGTAGATTTTGTTAAATTATTTGCCTAAATCGGGGAAAAAAAAAATCCTATATCACTTTTTCGATAAATAAACATTAAATTATTGTAATTAACAATGGAAACCACATTAACTTTTCACTTTATGATCTGGAAGAGAGATAGATGCGTCACAAATCGAACGCTCAGGCCGATCGTGCCTCTCTATCGCTTGTTCTGCACTCTCGCTTGCACGCTCGGCTCAGGCGGAACGTTACACTTTTTCGTGCATGCAGCCGGTGTTCATCGATTTTTAAGACATTATCACGTCAAAAACTAAAGTATATTTTAGTATATATACCCGAAGGAGGTGTTCATAATAATGTGATTTCAATTCATAATTCAGATTTATAATGAAGATATAATAAATGTTTCTGTTTTAGTGAATCAAGATTTGAATGAGACCACCAAGAATATGCAAGAGTTTTTAAAAACAGACTTGAAAAATAAGCTGATTGCTTCAGTCAAGCTGCCGCCTCTGTCTTCACGCTGTTTGATGCGCAGTTTCAAGGTAATTTCATACTTATGTCTATGTGCCTACAGTCGAAAGCAAAGTCGCTGTTTGGGTCTCCACTAACTTCATGTAGACCACGCAATTGATTTTAAAACGTTTTCTACTATCATTTAGAGATTTTTTTAAGATTTTAATGTATATTTAATTTTCTCTGCTATAATATATGCATATTGTAGCAGAGAAAATTCAAGTTATGAAAGATATAACTATTAATATATTAATATGTATGTACAACGGAAATATATATCTTAAAAAGTTCTACAGAAAAGTCTGTAGTCGTATCGTATCGTAATCGTAATCGTATATGTCTATTTTCTAAGCATAACCCCTAGTATAGATTACTTAAAAAATAATAACATATTTACGAAGCTATTTTGACAAATGGAGTATAAGAGACGTTTCGTGTCGGACCGCTGAGGTACCGAAACGTCTAAATTGAAAGCGCCCTTAATCTATATCACACTGTTTATGTGTACTTAGTGTACTAAATCTATAATCTAAGATCACAGTGGTGTTTGTCTGTCCGCTCTTTTTCCCGCTCTTTTTCCATTGTATATGCGTTACCATAGCAACGCGTTAACTGCAAGTAGTTCGTCTACCGGACGCTAGATGGCGCTTACGGAAAATATAAAAAAAAAAAAAAATAATAGAAAAAAATTAAAGAATTTTGCCCACCCGTGCGAAGCCGGGACGGGCCGCTAGTGTTAATATATCAATATTGCTCAATAAGAGCATATCTTTAAAATCGATATCTTAGACGATATCACAGATATAAATTCATT
This sequence comes from Calamotropha paludella, assembly GCA_927399485.1. Lineage (NCBI taxonomy): Eukaryota > Metazoa > Arthropoda > Insecta > Lepidoptera > Crambidae > Calamotropha > Calamotropha paludella. The sequence continues at coordinate 22,812,679 of OV656817.1, read as the reverse complement.
AATCGGTTGCGTTGAGTATTTTTCACACGGAAAACTAAATGTAGCTTTCATGCGAGTAACATAATTACATAGTTATTCAATATTTTTTTTACAGAAAATTACTTCACGCGTCTCATTTTAAAGTAGTTTTTCATATTTAAATATTTTTTTTAGTTTATTTCTAAACTAACTATATTTATTTCTAGATAATGCCAAGAGCACAAAACGCATTGGCCATTGTAAACGGAGGATTTTATTTCAAACTCGACTCCAACAACACTATAGAAAACGCTCGCATTGCATACGGCAATATCTCGCCTTTATTCGTACGTGCGACAGACACGGAGAATGCAATAATTGGTAAAGACTTGTATAGTGAAGTTACACTTCAAAAGGCTCTGATGATGCTGAATGAGGAGCTGGTACCAGAAAATAAGCCTCCTGATGCATCGCCTTTGTGTAAGAAAACAATTGCTTTGGGGTTGTTTTATAGGGTAAGCATTATTTTTTTTTGTACTTTAAATGCTATCTTACTTTAAATGATAAAGTAGAAAATAAAGCATGATTATATGATAAATTATTTTAATAGAAAAATACTAGAACAAAGCGAGTAAGCTCACATCCCGCCTGAAAATAACTTTTGGGCCGATTCGATTTTTTCTAGTATTTTGCTATTAAAATAATTTATCATTATGCCTGTTTTATTTTCTATTTTGAAAGATAACCAGCGCAAATAACCTCATTTGAAAGATAACCATTGTTTTTTATTTTTTTTATTTAATTTTTTTGCATTCACAAAGCAATATTTCTATAAGATATAAAATACGTGTGTAAAAAATAACCATTGTAGTGTGGGAGTCTCCACCTCATACAAGTCCAAGACAGGGTTGCCATAACCCATAACTAAAAGGTCATAACTATAAAAGATTTGTTAATATAGTTAAAATAATACGACCCATTTTTTGGATTTTTATCTTATGTTTGTTGTTTCGTTTAGGCAGCATGATTGTTTGCCTTTGTCTTTCTCTGGAAAGTAAAAAATAACCTAATGTGTTGACAAAGTGACGTTTCTGTGACTAAGACAAAGGAATAAAAATGTGCAGCTGCTTAATGACAAAAATAACCCTTTGTAAAAAAACCATACAATACAAAAATTAAAGCAAAAAAATATCGGTCACTTAATTCAACTATATTTTATATGTGCCAATAAAAGTGGTAAGAGAATATAAAAGTTGTCACATTTGTTTGCAGTCAGTACTATCACTTGTACCGTCAGCATCTCTAAGCGCTCGCTACAGATCGGGCGCGTTTGAGCTAAATCGCGGTGTGTCACGGGGAACTCAAACATTTGACACTGACAAAAATGTATGGCCATTAAACAAGCCCATACCTAAAGTAGAGGCGCTAACACAGGTAAGCATTTAATTTGGTTAAATATACGAGTAAATAACTTTACTTACTAATCAACTTTGATTTTATATTAATTAATTAATCTATAATCTAAGAACACAAATTTGATGTTTGTTCGTTTGTCTGTCCGGTCTTTTTCCATTGTATCAATAAACGTTAACATAGCAACGCGTTACAGGGTCAACTAGTCTATAATCTAAGAACACAAATTTGTTGTTTGTGTGTTTGTCTGTCCGCTCTTTTTTCCGCTTGTTTTTCATTATATACGCGTTACCGGGTCGGCTAGTCTTGTATAAAAAGGTAAATAGAGAGATATCAATATAAAATGTAGAGAGGATGGACGAAAGAAGATTAACAAGACAAATATATGAGACAAATGTGCATGGGCAAGTCAGTAAAGGCAGACTAAGGCGAACTTTCAGGCACCAAATAGGTGTCCTAAAAAAAGGCCAGATCAAAAGTACCTTTAACCGACGAGCTTGTATGAAAAGGCTGATGAGTGTTGAAGAAGCAAGAGATGTATGTCGGGATCGTAGTCAGGACATTTCAGATGTTTATGATTGTTATTAGATTGTTTTAATTGGAGTTATATTTTTGCATTTTTATAGCTATTTTATATGATAAATAATAAAAAAATACTAGAGAGTTTTAATTGGAGTATGCTTAATTAAAAATATCTATGGACATATTCTGATAGGCAAGACAATTACTGCGTATTTGTTTATAAATAATACGTACATATTTTTCAACTGTATCCTGTACTAATAGTGTGTGTATAATAGTAATTGTATATAATAATATTATGCGTATAACGCCACACGTCCTGATGAAGTCGGTTAGGATTTGAATTTTTGAATGCGTGTCCACCCTGTTTTGCTTTTGATAAACTTTTTAGATTTTATTTGTTACTTAGCTACGCCTCTGCTGATCCTCTATGTTTATGTGTCGGCAGTGTTCCGGTGAAGTTAAGTACTCGTGTGACGTTGTAGCATCGCGACGCGAAGTACACGTGGCTTTCGTATTGTCCACCATATGCCTTGGTGAGATCGAGAAGTTCGACGCTACTGAAGCTTTGGTAAGCAATTATATTTATTAATTTTTATTTTATTTTAATCGGTATACTGACAACGTGTTTTATACAACTAAAGTTGTGTAATTAGCATAATGTAGATATGCTTGTTGAATATAAAATCCCGGTAAATCCCAGAATCAAAAGGTCAAAAGTTTACCTAGGTATAGTAAAATACTTATATTGTGTTATGCAAATCAAAAATTACAAATATGCCACAACACCCAGACCCTAACCAGTAAAGTTCGTTTTCTACATTGAATCGGCTAGTGATAGAATCAGAGTGGCGACACTATGAAAAGCGGAATACAAAGAAATAGTTAAAACAACATCCGTCACTCACCGGTATATTTTTTTAGAGTGCTCCAGGAGTCGTCGCCTTTTTCACAGCGAAAGACATACCAGGGAAAAACAGTTTCATTCCAACCAACGTGCCCTGGATGGATTTTGAAGAGGAACTTCTAGCCAGCAAGGTATATAATTCACAAATATAGGTTAATAACAATATTAGTCTAGGTCTGTGTCGCAAGTATTAATGCCCACCTCTAACATTATCTAAAAAGTAACAAGACTTTTTGGCGGGAGCGGGAAGCATCACGTTGCTGGTTTTGTTTCTCTGGTTAAAATTTGTGTTGTTGTGGATATTAGTGTTTAATAATGGTGGATTATTAACCACTGAGTGCTTAACTTTTGTATGTTCACAAAAGTTTTGCAAAGTGTTACAAAGCAGCGGAAGTTGTCTTTTCCTGCTCTCTCAAGAAATCCACGGAGAGGTTTCAGTAAAACCCCACACATTTAGTGAAACCTAGGGGGGAAAAATATATTTTACTGTTCAGTCATTAACATGAAATTAAGAAAAGGAATTACTCAAGAACTGGCAATTATATTTACTTGACACTGGCTAAATGCACAAATCGTGCAAGCCACAAATAAAGACAAATAAAAAGTAACAAATAACACAAATAAGTGCGTGCGGGTGTGTGTTTGCGTGCGTGGTGCGTGCATGTGTGTGCGTGCGTGTACATACGGCAAAAGTGGCTTCTATTAAACTAAAATTTTAACAAAAAACAAAAATTAACTTTTTGTGATTCCATTTATGGTGAAGCCATCTTTTGCAGCCAGCCTCGCCAATATTTCACCCAATGATTGTATCGGTGGAGTTTTGAAGTTTAGTTTCCGTTGCTGCATACTTTCATACCCAGGCCTGCTTTTTTTCGGTGCACTCACATCTGAATTTATAGATGCTTCAGATTCGGATTCTTCTTGGGTCCCGCATTTAGTAATATTGATTTTATGCACATGTGCTAAATGTCTTACCAACCCGCTAGTATTTAAACCTTTGCAAGCAATGGTTTTTGGGCACTTTAGGCATTGCGCATTTGCGGATTCCTTATTTTTTTTTAAATATTTCCATACTTTTGGTGCTTCCATCTTTACTGTTATAGTGACGTTTCGGTAAAATCTATAACAAACACAATTCAAATTAATAATAAGCCCTTGGTGATATGTGATACACACACAACACAACTGGCAATATTGTCTCACAAATTTAAATGACACATTAATTAATTTAGAATTACTTACATAAAAAAAACATATCACAATAATTAAAAACTAAGCTTATGTGTTGTTGTTTTACAAAAATAGGAAATTTAATTAGACTAAGTTGTATACTTAATGTATCTTTAGTTATTTTATGTATTAAAGTTTGACTAAAAAATAATAGAAAAGAACAGATAGGTACTCGTACCTAGTAAAATTTAAGATCATATTTAGCTTATATTATTGATAAAAATAATATGAATAAAAAGCCATGATGTGTCAATAAAAGTCAAAATACTTACCTGTTTGATTTCAATTTATCACTGTGAAACACTCACTGCGTAAACTATACTTGGCTAGAGTCGAAACACGAATGAACGCGTAAAAATGACGCCGCAGAGCGTTTGCAGTGAGATCAAAGGATGCCGCTGCGCTTTGGCCTGCGTCCCCACGCAACACAACAAACGGAATTTTAATTTCTATATAGGTACATGATTTCTCGAGTTCTCGACTTTTATCGAGCTTGATTTTCCGGGAACAAAGCCCAACGATTTCCCGGGAATTCTCGGCTCGAGAATTCCCGGGAATGAACCCTAGTTAAAACTGACATCTCAACCGATCGGCTACAGTAATTTTAATTATTTCTTGTAAATGTATTATGTACACTAACATATTTATTATTTATTTCTATTGGTACGTGTACTTTCGTACGTTAAGTCTTGAGGCCATGTCAGAATTCCACCGCGTTCATCTTGGAATGACGCAGGCCATTATGCTGAGACTGTACTCTTTGTTTCTAATGTTATATTTGTTTAAAAAAAATAAATAAAGGTTGTATAATTCTTTTTTTGCATTCATAATGCCATGTTTCTGTAAGATATAAAATACGATACTATCTTATAGAAGAAATTAAAATGCATTTGTAAATTTCGACGCGTTTGCCAGCGTCTCGTGAGCTCAGCGGTCAGAGTAGTCGCCCCGATAACGAAAGTTCGTGAGTTAGAATCCCACCTGAGGGCTCGTAGACGTAGTTCTATTTTACAGGCGTATTTTATATATTATATAATTATAAATGTTTATTTTCTATTAAGTTATAAATTATAAAATATGTTAATGTGCTGTAATGTTGAGAAGACAATAAATGTGTGTCTTTCTTCTTTCATATTATTTTTTTTTCTACAAGACAATATCTTATTACGGACAACCTATCGCCCTGGTCGCTGCAAACACGCATACCTTGGCGCTAGCTGCAGCTGACCTCGTGAAGGTGTTTTACAAGAAGAGTGATGCTAAACCAGTATTAACTATACAGCAAGCTTTGGTCGCACCGGACAAGGATCGGCGAGTAAGTAATCTTGAACAAAGTTTTATTCCACGACCATTTGGTTCAACGGAAGCCATCTTGCCTTTCGTAAAGGCAGTTCTGGTTTCGTGTATTTTTGTGTAACGAATACGAGCATTTGTACCTGAGTCATACGTCAGTCATATTTCTATGAAAATTATATTAAATATCTGTGTATCGTATATCCGTTTCCGTTACCCTAGTATTCATAACACAAGCTTAAAAGTGATTACTTTGGGCTAGGCTAATTGGTGTGAATGTAAAAAAAATATTATTAGTATACAAATAAAAGGCGTCCTTCGGACTTTTAGGCGAGAATAGGTAGTGTCAGTTTGGTGGTTATGGTTTTCTTAATAAAATTAGTGTTGTCGTGGATAGAAGTGGTAATAATGGTGGATTATTAATCATTAAGTATTTTTGAACATGCAAGATTGTTGGTATGTGAAACGAAACAGCGAGAATTGTCTTTTCACGCTTTGAAGAAGTCTACAGGGAGGTTTCAGTGAAACCCCACACCTTTACTGAAAGCTTGGAATCATTTTATTATTTATTCATCATCCATTGGTCGTGTAATCAACTGTAATTATCATTCATAATTATCTAATTAAAGAAAGAAATTACTGAAGACTAGGCTGTATGAGCTTAGTTCCTTTTGCCTTCCCTTATAAGAAATGTCTTGAACTGGTGATAGATTAAAAATTTCAAACAATTTAAAATAAGCCTTTTAAGTGTTTTTGAATAATGGTTTTGCATTTCAAACCCCTTAAAACCCGGAAGCATGTATAAATGCTCGTAACTGATACGTTAAATCCGGATAGCATTCCAGAATGCTCTCCGCACTTGTTTCATTAGTTTTTCGAAAATACAATTCAGAAGGTCCTAAAGTATAACAAAAACAAAAGACGAGCGGCGTGTGTACTCGTAAAAAAAAATCCGAATGTTTGGGATATGCCACGGGTTAACAACAACATTACGCGCAAACTTTCAAGTCCAAAAATCATTAAACACAACTCTACGTAGTTGGTTTCTAAATAGTCAGTGTAAATTTTATTTTAATTCCATAAGAAAACGGTGCTTTTTTCCAGATCCGCGAAGAAGCGAACGTGAAAGCGAAGACCAAAGGCAATAATAATACGCACGTGATAAAAGATACCTACTGTATTCCGTCCCAATATCACTTCACTATGGAGACGCAGAGTTGCAGAGTTTCTCATTCCGATAACGGCTTACTTGTCAGATCGGCGACTCAATGGATGGATCTAGTCCACGTGGCCGTAGCTGGGCTACTTGGGATCGATCAAAATAGGTAATTCTATTTAGTAAAAATAGGGACATAAAAACACTTAAAATTAATGAAGCTTGGCCATGAGAAACCAATGTGGAATGGTATTGTAGCAATTAATTGCACGTCAGAGTTCTGTTGGGCTCAATGGGTCAAACGCTGAATAATGGAGAAATGCGCGTAGTGATAAAATATACCTGAAGTTCATCGTACCAAGGTCCAAAATCAAAGATGTGCCGAATTGTGTCACGTCGGTCCTTCAGGTGATCACATCATATACGGAAATGTGTAGGATTGAAATCTTACAACAGCGGAGCAAATTGAACTCCAGCATTAAAATTAAGGAATGTAGGGGTGTTTAAGGAAGGGCCACTGGTGTGGTTGTATAATTCCATGAGACGTAAAGGAAAGTCACCTAATCTTCAGGCAAATTAGGTGGAGCCTACAACGTGATCAAGAAAATTAATGACGTTACATATCGCACACAAAAAGTGTCCAAAAGAACTCCGAAGATCGTGCATGTAAATTGACTAGACCGATTTAATAGATCAAACAATTCTCGCGACTAGAATAGGGTAGGATAAGGTAGTGTTACGACGCAGGAATGTGACGTATCGCTGACAATAGTTTGTTTATTAAAATTTACTTACTTGCCGCGCAGGCGGGCTACGTTCCTTCACAGCGTCTTCTTTACTAACTTTCTATAAATACAGTTTATATGAACAAAGGTTAGAGTGCGAAACATCACAGTTTTATATCGTAACAATATACACGTTATTATAACAAAAAATATTAGTAATTCAATTGTCTTCCCTTGAGTAATGTTAAGGTTATGATACATTAGTGTTAATTTTTTAAACATTAAAAATAATATGTTTTTAATTTAATTTTTTTTGCATTCACAATGCAATATTTCTGTAAGATCGGAGGCGTAGTTGTTTTTTACACACGTATTTTATATCTTACAGAAATATTGCATTGTGAATGCAAAAAAAAATAAATTAAAAACATAATTATAGCTAGTTCCATCTTAATCGATTGTTTAATATTTGTAAAAAAAAAATATTACTTTCGATGTTGAAGGTAGTTAGCGTTCAACATTGGTGGAACGATACTAGCTCATAGTAGAAGTTGAAATACGTTTGTAAAATTCGACACGTTTGCCAGCGTCTCGGTAGCTCAGCGGTCAGAGCAGTCGCCCGGATAGCGAAAGGTCGTGGGTTCGAATCCCATCTGAGGGCTCGGAGGCGTAGTTGTTTTTTACACACGTATTTTATATCTTATTAAAAATAATAGGTTAGATGTTCCTAAAGGGCTTACAAAATTGAAAATTAAAAAATGGGGTGAAATAGAACAACGCTGTTTTAAGTAAATAAATTTTGTTCGGATCAGGGTGGTGGTATCGGTGGGGCGCGTGGGCGGCGGGTACGGTGGCAAGGCATCGCGCTCGGCGTTGGCGGCGTGCGCGTGCGCTCTGGCCGCGCACGCTCTGGGCAGGGACGCCGCGCTCGTGATGCCGCTGGCGCACAACACGTCCGCCCTGGGCAAGCGGCAGGAGTGCTACGCCATCTACGAGGTGACTCACTCGTGCTATATCTGTAGCGAACGAGTCCGCACTAGCCTAAAAACAAAGTTCAAATTGATTTTTTTTCTTACCTTTATTGATAATCACAAAAATGCTTTTACAACTTATTTAAATAAATAGAAAACCAACAGCTATATTAACAGACAAACAAAAAAACTAAAGACCGACAGTCAATATGCGATGGGTTCTCGCTGATCAATATCAGAATAACACTTATACCAAAACGGGACGTTTAAAAACTAAGTTCTATCACAATCGAAATCATTTTGCTATTTTTACAAAAAATATTTTATATTTTTAATATAAAACTTTATAAAAGTGTTATATTAACCTTATGTTGCCCGTCGAAACTGCTTAGTTTCTCAATATAATTGTTTTTAAAAACAAGATTTATCTTTAACAGCTGGGCGTAAACGACGACGGCCTCATCCAATACATGGACATAATATACTATACGGATTGCGGGTACAATTACAACGACACGTCCGGTGCGGGCATCGCGAGCGTGCTCGCCAACTTGTACGCTAGTGACACTTGGAACGTGCGCGGATACAGTGTACTCACTGACAAGGCCGGAAATACTTGGTGTCGGGCTCCAGGTACGCATTTTTTATATTCCATAGTATATAATCTATAACCTAAGATCACAGTGGTTTGTGTGTTTGTCTGTCCGCTCTTTTTCCCCGCTCTTTGTCCATTGTATACGCGTAACCATAGTGCCTAAAATAACATTCAAGAAGGCTTAGAAGAACGGTTAGCTATATGTGTAGTCGTAGAACCGAAACGTTAGCGCGATTCATTTCGGTACAGCGACATCTATAACTGAGACACAACAACGCGTGGCCGGGTCAGAAGCAACGCGTTAACTGCAAGTCGTTCGTCTACCTGACGCTAGATGGCGCTAACGGAAAAATATTTAAGAATAGAAAAAATTAAAGAATTTTGTCCACCCGTGCGTAGCCGGGAAGGGCCGCTAGTCTATAATCTAAGTTCACAAATTTGTTGTTTCTGTCCGCTCTTTTTCCATTGTATACGCGTTACCATAGCAACGCGTTAACCGCAAGTAGTTCGTCTACCGGACGCTAGATGGCGCTAACGGAAAAATATTTAATAATAGAAAAAAAATAAAGTATTTTGTCCACCCGTGCGAAGCCGGGACGGGCCGCTAGTATTTATACTAATATTATAAGGAAATTAATTATAAGGATAAGAAAGTATGACGGAATGTGCAATTACGATGGAAAGAGAAAAAGTGGATTAAATTTAAAGATTTTGTTGACCTTGGGTCAAGAAATGTTGAATGTCATTTTTTTGGAACTGTTCTGCTTGTGTTTGTGACTTCTGAACTAATGCTGGTAAAAACGGAAATTGGTTTTCACCTCACACGCTCGGAATAGTTTGTCATTCAATTTCTGCGTGGAAAATTGCGTTTTATCCGCTAGCGTGAAAAAGTGTTTTAAAATTAGAACCTTCCTATTCATAGAAAAATACACGTGGTACGTTCCAAATCGTTATTAGTTTTTGTAAGTTACATTTTATGCTTATTTAAATTAATACTATAATATTCCGTTTTGGTTTATTAAATTATTTTAGTTTCTTAAATCATGAAAACAACAAGAATAAATAATATTTGGATAGTATAATCTAAAGTTTGTTAAGTATAAGAATTTTAAATATGTGGTGGGTGGGAAAAAGAACTGTTAAAGTGTACAAAGCAAAAAAATTCTACGTATTTTTAGTCAATTCACATTTATAACAAAACCAATTAAAAAAAATTACATTCAACATTACTAATTGTAGCAATTCACTATTTTGTTTAAGCTGTTCTTCTTGAACCTAAAAATTTTCCTCGCTGTAGTGGGGCGAAAAATTGTGTGTTTCGCTCGGCAGCAAAGTTTTTGGCGTCTCGCACATTTGAGATCTCGCATCTCGCACTCTTGCTTGCAAAACTCACTTTTGCAGCCTTTCATAACAAATAACTACTAAGTGTCTTTGACTAGTTGACTTTGACAGTTCTTTTTTGGGTGCGGTCTGAAATCCAATTATATGTTATAAAATATCATCCAACGTACATTTAAAATACTTATACTTAGTTTTACAAAAGGTATATTTTTGCTGTTTTTATGATTAAAGGAACTAAAATAGTTTAATAAAACGAAAACGTAGTATTATAGCATTAATTTAAATAAGAATAAAATGTAACTTATAAAGACTATAATGACAATTCGGAACGTTATATGTGTGTTTTTCTTTGAAAAGAGTGATGATCTAATTTTAAAACACTTTTCCACGCTAACGAATAAAACACAATTATAATGGTTATATGTGGGTTTCATATAGACAGACTAAATACTATATACATTATGTTAATATGTCCGTATGGTCAGCCCAAGAAACAGAATAATATTAAGTACTATTGGATTAATTTTTAATAATTTTTATACTTACCAGGTACTACAGAAGCCATAGCCATATTAGAACACATAATGGAACAGATCGCACACATCACCAAAAAGGATCCCATCGATGTTCGAATAACGAACTTAGACCGAAAGCACCTCGGCATTAAAGATTTGATCGACTCATTCGAACAAGACACTAATTACATTGAACGTAAAGCTCAAATTGCAAAGTACAATTCCGATAACGCGTGGAAGAAGAAAGGTCTAAAATTAGCTATTATGTGTTACCCCATAGAATACTTTTGGAATATTCCTGTAACTATATCAGTTTACCATGGCGATGGTACAATATCTATATCCCATGGTGGGATTGAAATGGGTCAAGGGATAAACACTAAAGTGGCACAAGTGTGCGCTTACATTTTGAAAGTTCCTATGGAGAAAATAACCGTATTGGGAAGTGATAGTTTCACATCGCCGAACGCTATAGCGAGTAGTGGGAGCGTTACTAGCGAATGTGTAGCGTACGCTACAGTGAAGGCGTGTAGCGAACTTTTGAGGAGATTGGAACCAGTTACGAATGGGCAAAGTGGCCCTTGGGAGGAAGTTGTGAAGAAAGCTTATGAAAAAGGTAAATATATAACCATTAAAATCTGTGACACATCAAAGAGAGGGAAAAACAGCCTTTGCCGAGTTCCTTTGGGTTACTTTTCGGTACAAGGTCTCCCGTCGTAGGACTTACGAAGTCATGGCATAGTTGACTTTCAATAAATGCACTGTAAATACTCATGTTAGTAAAAATATTTTTTTTATCTCATCAAAATAATGAAAATAAAAAATATATTAATAATAATAATATTTGTGAAAGTAGTCACTGTGACCAGATCGTTTTTAGAATTAGTTTTCTTAAATTATTAATTTATTTTACACATAATTAAAGGAAGAGATACGATGTAGAATTTATGAAGCTGGCTTAGCTTAGGTTGATGTTCAATATTTTATTTGTTTTTATCTTCATATTTTTTTTACATTCACACCAATTAACCTAGCCCAGAGTAAGCACTGTAAGATTAGTGTTATCGATAATATGGTAACGGATAGACATATGATACATTTATATGTTATTACATATCTATATAGAAATATGTATAAATACCCATGACTCAGTTGCATGTCAGGAATTCACATGTGAGCCGAGTCGATTTTTTATAGTATTTTTCTATTAAAATAATTTATCTTATATCTTAACTAAATGTTGCATTCTAGGCATAAGTCTCCAGAGCAGCTACATGATGTCTCAAACGACGGATTGTCTAAAATCCTACAATGTTTACGGCGTGTGCATCGCCGAAGTGGAGCTGGACGTATTGACTGGGAAACACGAAGTCACCAGGGTGGACTTCCTTGAGGACACCGGGGTCAGTTTAAGCCCGGATATAGACGTCGGACAGGTCAGTAATGTGAAGTTCCTCCTGGATACGAAGCCCTCAGTATTTTGTAAATTATTTGTTGAAGTTGTCTTTAGAAGTCCATGGGGTGGTTTCAGTAAAACTTCTCACCTTCATTGAAACATACCTTCCTAGGAATCCCTTAGTTCATTATTCATCAGTGGATCATGTATTGTTCATAAATTCGCTCTCGCCTAATAGGTGATTTTTATGATTTTTTCGATAATTTTATTTGATTATTTACATCACTATATAATGGTATAAAATATTAAACACCAAAAAGTAATTTAAATTTGACCGCCATTACGGCGCGTTTTGTGTGACGTCATAGTCTATTACAACAAACAAACAATTGGACAAGTTAGGTTGAAGCACACTACGCACTCATATTTGTTATCATAGACTTTTAAGTCATATTCGCTTTGAGTAGTGACGTCGCGTTTCAATTATTTGAAATTCCCTCGGTAACATCGCACTCTTCAAAAATAGTTTTTTTAACTATAAAATTAATTTTAACCAAAAATATCCTAAAGTAATAATTTCTAAATAAAAACTGTTATTTGAATCATACTGACAGTAATTGATTCTTTCTTTGCTAACCAACCCGAGTGTGATGCGTTTGCGGATATTTGGCAGGTTATTTTAAAACTTTGTCTTTTCTATTTTTTATTTCTTTCTTTTGTTTTTTTCTAATATATTTTGTTTTGTCACTATTTTTAATTACTCTAAGTGGTGCTGCCGTTGTAATTAAATAAATAAATAAATACCCTATTGAGAAAATATATTACTAAATATCAAGACATGCCTCCAAAGACACGCAAATCATAAAATCTTTAAAAAATCAGATAGAAGGCGCCTTCGTGATGGGATTGGGCATGTGGACGAGCGAACAACTATCATACGCGGAATCTGGTAGACCTTTGGCGACCACCACGTGGAACTACCATCCTCCTGGTGCGAGGGACGTGCCCGTCGATTTCCGCGTCACTTTCAGAAGGGGGGCGCCCAATCCTGCTGGGGTCTTGCGCTCCAAAGGTAAGCAAAATAAAAAAAAGAAATTAAATAAAACAATTTATTTAGGGTTTTTACGCATAATTAGAGCCAAGCTCTCATGGATCAGCTTCAATTTCGCAATTTCTGTTACGGCATAACTTCCCGAGTTCTAAACCGATTTCAATATATTTTGTGTGGAATCGAATCAACAGGTTTAGAACCAGATTATGACGGAGCCCGAATTTTGTAATTCGCAAAAATTCCCATCGGAAAAATTTTATTTTTCTTTTTTAGGTATTACGCTCCGCTCCAATATATCGTGCTAGCGAAACTTTATGCTTAGCGACTGCATCGACCTAGTATACAGGGCGTCCCAAACTTATGGGACATGAAGGGGAAGTACCTTAAATATCGTAGATAGTGAATTTTGCTCAAAGAAGACTTTATGTTATTTTTAAAAGTTAGTAATTCTGCATTTATAGATTTTCTAAAAATTACTTGCTTCGTCTGGGAATCGAACCGACTTAAATGTCAAAAAAAATCACCCTACTTTTATGATGCCAATCGAAAAAATAGCTAAAAAATAATAACTATGCTTAAGTTACATGGTTTTTTAAAAGAAAGGAACAACGTGAAATTAATATTTTAATCAAATTAAAAACATACATGAAACTGCCGTAGTCAATTAAGTAGGTATTTTTTTGTAAATTAATTAATTAAATGCTCAAAATGTGATCCCTCTTGTCTTACGCAAATCTCCAATCTTTTAATGAGTCCGCTGCCTGTTGATTTTCTTATCATTTTATGGTGAACACTCGATGTGATATGGCACAATTCTGTTTGCAACTCGCCCACGTTCTCGTATCGCTTTTTGTATAGCATATCTTTCACGTATCCCCAAAAGAAGAAATCTAATGGTGTAAGGTCCGGGGATCTGGCCGGCCATCTAATCGGTCCATTTGTACCAATCCATGTAGGAAAACATTCATTTAGAAAATCTGCTGCTCTCCGACTATTATGAGCCGGAGCTCCATCTTGTTGGAAAATTAAGTTTTCTTGCTCCGCCGCGGAAAGATTTCTTATCTTATCCCTTAAAATTTGAAGTATTCCTAAATACTTTTCCGTGTTCAAGGTTCCTTGGTAAAAATGGATTAAGAAAACCCGGTTTTTTAAAAGTCCGCACCAACAGTTGAGTGAAAAACGCACTTGGTTATTCGTTTCAGTGACTCGTAGGGGATTTTCTTTAGACCAAATACGATTATTGTTGCGGTTATACATACCGTTATTGCTAAAGTTAGATTCGTCTGTCCAAATAATATTATCCAAAAAATTTGGATTTTCGAGCAAGCGTGCCTGGATATCAAGACAGAAATTTCTTCTCCTTTCTGTATCGCCCGGAAGTAATTTTTGAACCAATCGTCCTTCAACATAACTCTTAAAACCGTGTTTTTTTAATACACGGTGTATTTTGCTTTTCGAAACTCCAATTTCATGTTCTCCTTCTTTCACCGATGCTTTCGGAAAAGCCGAAAAGTAAATTAAAATACCAAGTTCTTCGTCGTTGATCGTACGGTTTTCTTGCTGTGGTTCTCTTGGGCGTTTATCGAAACGTCCCAGAGTTTTCAAATTGTTCACAAGCCTTTTCAAAACTTTACGAGACGGTAATTGTCTATCAGGATATTTTACGCTATACCACCGCAAACTTCTAGAGATATCTTTATCATTCAAAAAATATGCTTCCATTAGATCAAAACTTACTTGATATGCCATGTTCGCAATAAATTAACACAATAACACTTGTGTAAGTGAATTAAGACTAAACAGATCAATATCCGAAAAATAAACGCTCGCACAGACTGTTCCATTTTCAAATTTAAGAACAACATTATTTTCGTTTTAAATTTGCCTTCAACGCTCGCACAGACTGTTCCATTTTCAAATTTTAGAACTACATTAATTTATTATTTTTAGCTATTCTTTCGATTGGCATCATAAAAGTAGGGTGATTTTTTTTTTGACATTTAAGTTGGTTCGATTCCCAGACGAAGCAAGTAATTTTTAGAAAATCTATGAATGCAGAATTAGTAACTTTTAAAAATAACATAAAGTCTTCTTTGAGCAAAATTCACTATCTACGATATTTAAGGTACTTCCCCTTCATGTCCCATAAGTTTGGGACGCCCTGTATAATCCTAACGTTTCGACACCTTTACAGGAGCCGTGATTTCATTGAAATGTGTAATAAGCGCGGAAGTGGAAGAACTAAACTCAAATTATTTAATTGAGAAAAAAGTCTCATAATTGTTGAAAACATTTTCGACTATTTCATGTAACAATAATGAAAGTTTATAATGTGATTATAGCAACCTTAACATTAGTCTAATTAAGTATACTAATGTCTTGCAAAATGTTTTCTACTAACTCAGTATAATGTTTACGCTGTTACTTTGAGAGTAGAAATTATCTTGACTTCCTTACTTGGGTCAGCGAACGTTAGTATGCACCGCCTTTTACAGGTTCTGTACTCAGCTTTCCGGTTGAGATGCCTTATGTTATTAATTCTGCCATTTAATTGTATAAATATATAAATACAATCAGAATAATCAACAGGTGCAGACAACAAACCTAATAATGGTTAATTTTTTTTTGTTAAGTTTTCCCATAAGAACAGGCAAAGGTTACAGAGCCCATAAAGCCTATATAATTTATTTTATTTAAAACACTTATTCTCAGCAACCGGTGAGCCATCATTGACGCTAGCGGTGACAGTATGCCACGCGCTTCGGGAAGCCATCTTGGAGGCCAGGAAGGAGTTCGGCTATGACGACCATCAGTGGCTCCACGTTGGTGAGTCACACTTTACCCTCAAGAGTAACAGTATGTACACAATCTTAGTGTCCGAAAATATGTAGTCATTCAAAAGTCAACATTATGTCGTTGAACTTAAGGACACTTTTAATTCTCATCATCTCATCGATCCAAAGTGAATCTAATGGATATTTGGCAACTTTTGCCGCCAATAGCTTTTGGCAAACAACATCGAACATTTAATAAAATAATATTTTTTTTTCCTACAAGATAAAATACGCATATAAAAAACGACCAAGCCACCGAGCCCTCATGTGGGATTCGAACCCATGACTTTTGGCTATCCGAGTGAGTGCTCTGACCGTTGAACTATCGAGTCGCTGGCAGACGCGTCGAAATTTACAAACCGTTTTCAACTTCTACTATGAGCTAGTATCGTTCCAACAATGTTGAACGCTAATTACCTTCAACATCAAAATTAAAATTTTTGTAAAAATTAAACATTCGATTAAGATGGAACCAGCAATAATAATTATTTTAATTTGATTTTTTGCAATAAGATATATATTCTACAAGATATCCAATTAACTGAAGTCAATATTATCTCCTTGAACTTTAGGTGCACTTTTAATTTTTTTCATGTATCGATCAAAAGTGAATCTAATGGACATTGGCAAATCCATTACTCACGTGATTAACTTTTGTCGCCAATAGCTTTTGACTCACAACTGTTTAAACATATATAATTATAGCCTAACCTAACCTTTTTCTTTTCAGATACCCCATATACAGTGGAGAACATACTAAAGGCGATTTCACCTAAGTTCGAGAGCTTCAAGCTCCACTAAAATTATTTTAACAAAGGGTCAAAACTGAGATTTTTGTAATGGTGGACTATTTTATTACCAAGAATCGTTATGTTAATTGCATCGCAATTGTTAAAACATATCAAATGCAAGTAATCATTATTTGTTATTCCATAGTGTACCGTGAATTTTCCATAGTTCAGGTGGCCTAGTGGATGTACCAGAAGTTTAATGAGCGAATATGAATCCTTTTTAAATTACAAAGACTTTTCAAGAATACAACATATGATATGTAGTATTTTGGTGTATGGTTATTGTTTGCTTTTTTATTTTGAATGGGTTTGCAATTGATTCCAATCAAGCTTGGGGGCCAAAACAGGATCCACGATGGAACGAGCTAAACCCAGAAGGTGCCTATTCACCCTTGCTTCAAAAACAGACGGGTTATAAGTACTCGGAAATACAAACGCAGAGAGCGAGTTCCACTCCTTTGCTGTGCTCATTATAAAAGAAGTTGAGAAGCGCTTGGTGCGACAGGAAGGAATTGCAACCAAGAAAGGGTGGTAGCCCTTGTACAATGTCAATTAAGATAATTTGACAAAAATTTAACTCAGTTTAACACAGTATTCTAGCCTTAGTCTAGTTCTAGAAGACTCAATTCTTTAACCGATTCATTGCCACCCTCATTTTCATAACTTTTTTACGCACGCCCTAACAATAATCGAATGACGCGCTATCGCGTCATTGGCCTAGCTGAAAGTTGACGCGCTTTCGCGTCAAGGGCCCCTGACAATGTTTTGTTCATTTTCTTGTTAACTGTGTCCACTTGAGGAAATCCCTAAGTGATTCTGTGTGTTTACAAAAATTTTCAAATGACGCGTTTGTGAGTCATTGGCCTTCCTAAAGGTTTCTTCATGACGCAGCAGGTGCGTCATTGGCCACGAATCGTTGAAGCTAGTAGCCACAGTAATGGCTGTGCGAACGAACTTTTCTTGTATCGGGTATTTTTTAACTTATGCTATAACATAGAAAATTATGTTTAGTTAACTTTAGTCAAATAATGTTGTCGAACTACTATTTGGATTTTCTTTGGGTAACTGATCAACATAAGTGAAGTTTCCTTTATTCCAAATATTCTACAGTATAACGGTAAGCGTACGTCACAAATTCAGTTGCAAGGTGCAAAATGCTATAGCAAATAAGTAAAAATCGAAGAACACTTCGAATAAATAGCTCAAAATATTTTTTATAAATAAGTATCGTGTAAAATAATATTTTTATAATGTCAATAAAAGTATTGCATATTTCATTTTTGTTTTCATTTAGTTAATAATATTTGCCTAATTTTAAAAACATGCTAAGCTATTGTTCTTTCTTTAAGGTATCATTTACATATATATTTTTACAATTTTTGAAGTTAGGGTGCCTGAACCAGTTAAGTGAAAGAAATTAAAAATTTCAAGAAAATCAAAACAAACTAAATTTTTGCTCTAATAACTTTTAACTGATGTCTTAAACAATATCTGAGATTATTTTTAGACTTACTGTGTAATAATTAAAAAATTACCCAAACAAAAATGTAGGGAAGGGCCTTTGTTTAATTGTGTAAACTAAACAAAGGCCGCCGTGCCGGCCGGCGGTGTACGATGACAAAGAGCTTAACTTTGTTTCTTTGATTATGATAAAGACAATTTCGATCTTATTGCCGAGACTGCAAAGTTACTTTTTGAGTTTATAAATTCGTGGTGGGTTGAATAGTCATGAACCCGTCGATTGGTGAAGTTATCTCGTCATCACTGCTCTGCTTTTGTGCGTTGCGAGTAGACGTTTTTGAATTGAGATCTATGTTGCGTTTGTGATTCACCGTGTTCAGTACAACTGAGCTTTACGCTCCAGCACGTGTTGATTATTAATTTTGGACTATTGAACTAATTGACATTTGAATCGTGTATGTGTACTACTGCCATGGCTGCATTTACAAACTTAGAACAAGCGGTCGTTTTCATGTATGGCAGAGCTGATGGTAACGGTGCTTTGGTACGACGTTTGTACCAAGAACGTTACCCGAACCCTAGGTAAAGTATCTTTTCATACTAGCATTAGTTCAATTGCCATTTTGAAACAGACGTCGCCAATAAATAATTTCATTTCAGGGTACATTGGGTACCCTGGACTTGGAGACAGAGTACGATTATACTTTGTCCAATGTAGGATGATACTTTTGACAGTTGACACCTATATAAAGGGTATAAATTTGCTATTGCAATGTCAAGCCAAACATAAGGAAACAAACGCAACCTTAGTACGTAGCAATAAAGAAGTGACACCTATCCTGTCACCTGTCAAAAGTATCATCCTACACTGGACAAGGTATAATATGTCAAAGGAAAGTCTAGTAAAGGACTTCAATTTTACACATTATTTATTGCATATTCAATTAATTTTTTACAACTCACAATATCTCGAAATATCTTCGATATCTTCTATATGTGTAGCACATCATATGGAGTGCGATTCAAATATGACATTTATTATTTATAAATGTACCTATGTAATTTATTTACATTAATCTGGATTAAAGGGTCAGTCAAACTTTTAGTTTTGAAAGTTTATTTGAATTTTGAGAATGGAATTTGAAATATCAAAGTATTTACATAGTTTTATACGTGACTGTACCAACAAATATTGAATGCTGGTACAGTCAGCGTCAAACATAGTTACATCTAATATTGGATCAGCCAAAGTATTTAAATTGATCAAAACACTATTTTCAGTTTGTCATAATACTTCAGATATAAAACTTTTTCATCGATAAAAAATATCCTTTTTCCTTCTTTAAGAAAAACTTAAATTTCCTTAATTGATATTGAACACTATATGTTGGACTTTAAAATGAAATTGAAATGGAAAATTTTACAGTTTTGCATCGGTTGGTGTGCTGTTTATTATACAATATCAAGTATATTGTGCAATATACTTGTACATAAATAATTACTTATACGAGTATATTGTGAAATGTAAAATTTGACCCCGATTATATAAGAACCAGTATATGTGATTTCTATTATGTTGTAAGAGAAATTGCATTAGGAGATTGTTAAAAACCAAATGTTAAGAAACTTAAGATAAAATCTTTAACCATCGGTTGAAGTCGTTGCCAACTTTACTAAAAAGCTTTTGTAAACTAAAATTTAAAACTAACACTACATTTTACAGAAAAGCTGAACCAGTAAAACTGATGGTATTCCATTTTTTCCCATCGGTTTTTATGCAATATTGACTGCAATTAATAACGCATACAAACCGATGAATTCTAGACTTAGGAAACCTAATTTTTTACTAAGTTATTGTTTTTTAGAGTAGGGTACTGTGTTACTATAATTAATAATATAATAAGGATATGTTTTCTAACAACACCACTTTATCCTTAACAAAAATGTTAGTTTCGCAACCAATTTTAGACCTGAAGTCCAACATTTAGAGTTTGAATTCGCGATTGAACATTTAATGATGATTTGATGTGTAATTATTTTTTATAAATAATGCCAGCATATATTTAAAACCAATTACTAAGAAAACAAAACGTGTAATTCATACAATCTTAATATAGTACAGTTAGCTTCAAAAGTGTTGAGCATTTTTTTTATTTCACAAGTTATTATGTTTGACCTTTTTAAACCGGATAATATTCTTGTCACATTCATTATAAAGAGATAACAAAAATTCCAGCTGAATTATACGAGAAAGAGCCAATTCTGCTAAAACATTATAGAATCAAAATGTATCTGAACCGCTATCACTAAAGGTTAGTTTTATGGTTGAAATAAGAGTATTTGGCAAAAAAATAACAATTGACAATATTTAAATTTTCTAACCCCCTTTAATTATTGTTTTATTTGCATATATTGCAGAAATAGAGTGATCTGTGTTTTTTTTGGTTTCATTATTTTTTGTATTTTCAGTATAAT
The DNA here is from genome assembly GCA_927399485.1 of Calamotropha paludella. Taxonomy (NCBI): domain Eukaryota; kingdom Metazoa; phylum Arthropoda; class Insecta; order Lepidoptera; family Crambidae; genus Calamotropha; species Calamotropha paludella. The sequence continues at coordinate 22,792,045 of OV656817.1, read as the reverse complement.
TTATTATTTTTGATCTCTAAAAAAGGTAACATGATCTGTCAGAATTGTCGCTTTCATGTCAAAGTGACATTTGTATGATTGAGACAAAGGACACATTGTCTAATAATCTGCTATACTTGTCCTACAGATGATACTTTTGACAGGTGTCACTTCCTTATTGCTACGTACTAAGGTTGCGTTTGTTTCCTTATGTTTGGCTTGACATTGCAATAGCAACTTTATACCCTCTATATAGGTGTCAACTGTCAAAAGTATCATCCTACATTGGACAAAGTATAATTACGCAAAACTAGATTTTTCTTCATCTTCAAATCAACTAACCGGCAACAGTGTTAAGGGTTCGATTCCCGCCTGAGAATTTACTTGTGAACCAAGTCGATTTTTCTAATATTCTTCTATTAAAATAATTTATCATATAAGGTAGCACTGAAAACTATATAAAAACCATAAAATCTTCTAATAAGTCAAAAACAGGAGACTGGAAAAATTAAATATTGCCGATTCTGATCACCCTATTTAAGTGGAAACCATTTGAACAGTAATGCTAATTTCGATAAAGCAAAAAATTAATGTTTGTGACTGACATTCACACAGTAACCCGAACTGAGCCTGTATGGTGGTACAGTTCCAATGGCGTTTCCTCCATAATCAAGGCATATGCTTCAACAATGGGTTGATATTAACTTACGATTATTCTATGTAATTTTATTATGACTAAGCGATAAAAAATACATACAACAATTTCCCTTGGTTGACAGTTCACGCCTCAATTTATTATTTCAAAGACCTATTGACAGAGACAGTTGCAGTAGTTTCAGCGTTTTAGATGCATTTTTATTCTCATTGGCTGTATTTTTATTAAGCACCAGCAAGTTTGCAAAGTAATTTTATCTTTGTGTGTGTGTAAACAAGGCATAATGTATTATTTATGATGTCACTAGTCAATATATTCTGTCTCACTCCTATGTTCCAGGAGTGAGAGAGACGACAATTGTTTGTCATTCCATCCCTGGAGGAAGTGGTTCCACTGGAGTCGTCATCGGGGAATACTGCGGCTGTCGTTGTTCCTAAGACAAAAAAAGATCTGTTAATAACCAAGTTGTTTCTAAAAACTGTTTCTATAAAATGAATTACTGATATTGGTATTCTGAATAAAATAACAAATGTATAGCAGTTATAAAAACAAAGATTTGTATTTAAGATTTCATGTGAAAAAATATTACTACAACATTATCGCTCGTTAAATAAGATTTCACACACTTGGTAACGCTCTAGATATTAATAAGTTTGAAACATTTGAATAAGATAATATAAGGGGCAGGTGGTAGATAGAAAACTCGATACGGCATGAACTATATTTATTAATCGTAAAATATATGTATATTTTAATAAATTACAAATAAATGATTTGAAATTGCTTACTTGTTCACTTAATATACGTCAATTGCGACATGATCTAAATATACTTCCGTCAAGTTATCCGTATGCACTTACTACACTAATAAAATATTGCAACAGCAAATAAAGCTCGGCCACGTGGTCCCTCTACCGCTTTATGTACTCGACTGTACCCACCTGGCAGATGGCGTGCACGTGGTCCTTCTCCCGCTCTTTGTACTCGACTGTACCTTCCTTGTAGATGGCGTGCACGTGGTCCTTCTCCCGCTCTTTGTACTCGACTGTACCTACCTGGCAGATGGCGTGCTCGTGGTTCCTTTCCCGCTCTATGTTCTCGACTGTACCCACCTGGCAGATGGCGTGCACGTGGTCCCTCTCCCGCTCTTTGTACTCGACTGTACCCACCTGGCAGATGGCGTGCACGTGGTTCCTCTCCCGGTCTATGTACTCGACTGTACCCACCTGGCAGATGGCGTGCACGTGCTGGGGCAGCAGCGCTTGCTCGTCGAGTGGCAGCGCGGACACGTGGTCCCGCAGCGCGCGGTGCAGCGCGGCCGGTAGAGAGGCTGGCGCCAACGCTCGAGCTGGCAACGCAGCAATGAGGAACGCCGACGAAGGCAACAGCCTCTCGCAACACTTCACCCACCCCTCCCATGCCACCTTGTTTAGCCACACCTAAAAGTAACGAAAGAATACTAATTATTTATTGCTCAGGTTAAAGATTACGTATTACTATATCGCAATAAACTAGCTTGGTCAAATCTGTGATATAATGTTTCGTCTCAGCCAAATGATGTCCACTGCTAGATAAAGGCCTTCCCCAAGGATCTCCACAATTTTATTTTTCATTTTATTTTAGTCGGAATACCAACGGCGTATCTTATTAAACTAATGGAAACAAAACGTCCTGCGCTGCCAGCATCCAGGTGCTTCCTGTGACCTTCACCAGATCGTCGGTCCACCGAGTGGGAGGCCTGCCTACACTTCCGGTAAGTGGTCGCCACTCGAGAACTTTTCTGCTCCAACGGCCATCAGTTCTACGAGCTATGTGCCCCGCCCATTGAAATTTAAATTTGAAAATTCTGCGGGCTTTGAAGGGTTGTGTTCACTAAATAATACTGACAATATATTGGAGATTTTAATCTCGCTAATGTTGAATAGAACTCTTGTCTGTCTCTATCTTCTTCAGCTAAATCTATGAAGTCACATAATTGTTCTGCCCATCAATTACTGTCTGACTTTATGTCATTTCATGACTTGTTGCAATTAATTACAATAAAAAATAAAAATCTATTCCGGCTATTAATCTATAATCTGAGAACACAAATTTATTGTTTGTGTGTTTGTCTGTCCGCTCCTTTTTCCATTGTATCTATTAACGTTACCATAGCAACGCGCTAACCGCAAGTAGTTCGTCTACCGGAAACTAGCTGACGCTAACGGAAAAATATTTAATAATAGAAAAAATTTAAAGAATTTTGTCCACCCGTGCGAAGCCGGGACGGGCCGCTAGTAAAATATAGAAGAGAATAAAATATTAAGTTCAACAAGTAGGTAATATCGACAAGTTCAACGTTACGACTTCCTTTATTCATTTCTAAAATTAACTTTTCTCGTTAGTTGTAATTTGTGATACGCAATTTATGATTTCCTAACCGTGGAGCTAGTATACTCTAAGAACACAAATTTGTTGTTTGTGTGTTTGTCTGTCCGCTCTTTTTCCATTGTATCAATTAACGTAACCATAGCAACGCGTTATCGGGTCAGCTAGTATCAATATTTTTTTTTTAAAAAGAAACAGGTTTCGAAATATAAATTTCATTTAGTTGATTACTTTGAAATTAATAATGACTGGGATAAAGCACCTGTAAAATACAACCACGTCTCAAGAGATTTATTTTATGGGATATTTTATGCGACAATATTATTTATATTACATTCATATTTACTTTTGTCGGGGAGTCCAGCAGTGACCTTGTATGACAACCGTTAGGTGCAACGGTAGCGATCCTGCCTTTCGCACCGACGGTCCTGGGTTCGAATCCTGGAAGGGGCAGATATTTGTATGACGAATACGAGCATTTGTACCTGAGTCATGGATGTTTATATATATTTATATAAATATTTAATATCTATATATTATAGGAACGTTTTTCCATAACCCTAGTATCCATAACACAAGCCTTACGGTGCTTACTTTGGGCTAGGCTTATTGGTGTGAATGTAAGGAATATATTAATATTTATATGCCGTATACGTACCTCCCGTTCTATGAGCAGCTGCAGCATGTTGAGTACGAGCGGCGCAAGCGAAGGGTGTAGCGTCAGCGCCTGCAGTACCGTCCTCATCATCAGCACCGGAATCTCCGGCTCCTCGGCCAGTCTTTGGAGTACTGCAGACAGTACCTGCGCAATTTTATGTATAAATTATTTTAAATAAGGAAATCGATTCTTATTTTATATCCTTTAATGAGTCTTCCATACATAAGTCTCTAGAGATAGTAGAAAATGTTGTGGATGTGATATTTATATTATAATTAAAAAAAAAAGATACATTTAAGGTAACAAAAAGAGACAGCAGCTTCAACACAAACTTATAACTAAGATGTAAAAAATACAGTATTATTTAAAAGGTAGTAACCCACTAAAGTGTCCCTTAAAACATGGCTGATTTTGATAATCTGAGAGTTAAAAAATAGAAAATTATAAATGGGTGAGGTTATGAAAAACTTACGCTGAATCAGCTTATTTTTTAATATTTACTCGACTTAAATTTATTTCTTATAACTCGGTTACAATATCTATGGACCTCGCTGGAATGTCAAGCCCCCTCCCCGTTCTCTTGAAAAAGAATAAAAAAATAAAAGAATAAAAGTGTAAAAGTATAATATATTTTATTTATAGTTCATAATTATTATTGTTTACAATACTATCCCCATGATGCTTGTTTTGTGCACCGTACCTAAGCGCTGACGTGACGTCATCAGGCCCACAGATATTGTAACCGGGTTGTACTAGCTGATCTGGCCACGCGTGTAACAAATAAAAATAAAACCTATCCTATGTCCTAAGTCGAAATAAATCAAGCAAAATTAAGAAGAAATCATTGAAATTAGTTGGGTAGTTGCGGATTTTTATAAATATAGCTTATACAATCTTTCAAGTCCAAAATCATTAAAATAAAAAGTTCTTATGATTTTACGGTCATGTTCTTCGTGGTCACCATGTTTTTATATATTTGTATTTTAAAAAGGGGTGCGTACTGTGGAGTACACACAAAATAGTAATATTGGTAAACACACGTATGGAATGTATGGCACATAGGAGACGTGATCTAATTGCTAGCTAAACAATAATTGTGGGTTTCCTGCTTCGTGTGTTTCGTGTGTTCATAGCAGTTGCTCCCTCCAGTATTCCTACTATTGTACATGGAAAGTTAAGAATACACATTATTTTATTACTGTTACTTGTGTTACATTTCTACACCAAGTTTGTAATATATGACATTTTACTCACTCAATGATTCTTTAAAACATTTTCGAAAAGATATTTCATCACGCACACACACGCAAACAGTAGCGTACAATAATCGTGTATGTTCACACACATACACGATTATTGCATGCACATCTGTTCTAAAATAGAACTTAATAACAATGAGAACTGAGGAGCCTGCCTCTCATAAGAGCAGATCTATAAATCTGTAAAAAGTAAGTTTGTATAATACAGTTGTACTATACAGTTTATAATGAGTTAAGTTCATTATTTTTTCTTTAGAAAATGATGTAAGGAAAAGAGATTTTCACGCGACTTCAGTTGTTTACAATTGCTAAATATGCATTTCAATGTATTTATTTATTATTCATGCCAATGTACGAGTAAACCGTAAGAAGTTGTTGGATTAATAAAAAAAATTGTTTATCGACTTACATCTTGTGTGTACGTGTTTTTCTCTCCGAAGCAAAGCGCCGTAGCTTTAATTATGTATTTCAAGTCCGCGTTGCTCGGGTCGATCAAATGCAGTGCTATCATCAGCTCCACTGGTGAAACTGAGAAAAACAATAATTTTGTTTGGCTTATTTCTCTATTGCGTCTGGAAGTTATACAGTATTGTATAACTTAAGTGAAGATACACCCAACCCAATAAAGATAAATTACTATCATATGTTGTCCGAATTAAAAATGACATTGTAAAGTAGGTACAAATCACAATACATATATTAAAAAATACAGTTCAATTATAAAATACAATCATATAAAAAGTTCAAATTATGTTTCACAAGTAACATTTTACACTTATAGATTTAAATAGGTTATACTTTGTCCAATGTAGGACGACACTTTTGACAGTTGACACCTATATAGAGGGTATAAAGTTGCTATTGCAATGTCAAGCCAAACATAAGGAAACAAACGCAACCTTAGTACGTAGCAATAAGGAAGTGACACCTGTCAAAAGTATCATCCTATATTGGACAAAGTATAACAGTTATTTGTCAATTCCCAAATTATTCTGTCATCAACTGTCACTTAATAAATAATTAAACGCGACAGTCAAATAGTACTTTCTGGGCCATATTGTTTTTTTTACAATGCCAGACTGGCAATTGTGCCTCGTTTGGAAGAGACTTTTAAAAATTTAAAAATATTTTAATTTTGTCTATATCATATTGTAATCTAATAAGTATTTTGTGTATCTTGTTAAAGTTTTTTCATACAAAACAAAGAAAAGGATTTTTTTTTTATTTTTTGCGAGTTGAAGTTCCGCCTGAGAATAACTTGTGAGCCAAGTAATTTTTTTGTATTTTTTCTTTCTATTATTTAGTATATACTTACAAGAAATTCAAAATGGCTGTTTCATCTTAAACGATTGTCAAACTTTTATAAAATGCTACTTTCGAATGCGAGGATGGATATTCCTCTCATTGACATAGCAATGCTGGCCTACAGCGTAGAAAAGCAAATTTATTGGAAACTTTCGACGGGTGCTCGCAAGGGTCGGTAGCTCAACTGGTAGAGCAGTAGAGCGGGCAAAGGTTGCGGGATCGAGTCGCACCTGAGAATAACTTGTGAGTAGAATCAATTTTTTACAAATTTTTTTATTAAACTTATCTCATAAGATAGCATCTAAAATGCAAAAAAAATGCCGCGTTGAAGGAACTGAAGAGATACTTGCCTAGGTATAAAATAATATGGATAGGGATAAGGTGCGAAGGTAAGCGTTACGATTCTCGAACGTTGATCGAGATTTAGGGCCTTTGTAAACTGCATTTTTTTAACGCGCCTCGGCAGCGCGTTTCTTTTTATTCCACAGAGCAATCTTTTGCATACCTAATGTATTGTATCGATACAATATCGATGCAGATACCGATTCTAGAATGTTCGCGACTTCTTGGTCTTTATCTCTCACGCATATTAGATAGTTCTGATTTTGGAAACTATGGAAGCGATTTGAAGTATTCTTCGGAGCTAATTAACGTGACTAAAGAAGCGACCTCTGCAATTTACTGGACTTACGCAAGGGATATCTGCGACGGAATTTAAGATATTTTCAGACTTTAATAAGTTTATTAGACTTATAAATCAGCGGATTTGTTTGGGAACTTTAGAAGATTTTATACGGTGTTTAAGTCATTTAGGTATTAAATCTCGGAATAAATTAATTATTTTATTTGACTATCCAATACCCACAGCACTTAACCGATTCGTTGCTGTTGGCACATCTGGCGTGCCATCACTTTCTTTTGCGTGTGGCGCTAGCCACTGGAGCCGTGTCATTTTTAAATCGATGATAACTCCATCTAATTAAGTTTTAGGGAAATGTACCCAGAATAAAACTATCTTAATATTTTTCACGTAAATAAAGCTCGTAGCTTTCGTTTCTGGTAATTGTATGTAGCAACGAATCGGTTAATAACGATAAACAGTATTTAACATTTGGATGAAGATAAAAAAATAAATAAAACTGTAATAACGAATTTTCTACTTACAAATCTCAAATACTGAAAACAGAAAAAAATGCAAACAATATATAAAAATTATAAAAGAAAATAATTTTCATGAAATGCTGTAAACACAACCCTATATACGTTGCTATATTTATTACTGTACTTAGCTTACTTGGCGATTCCTCATTAGGGTTCTGTAAACCAAGAAGTTTGTTGAAAACCTCTTTCACAACTACAGGGTTCAGCTTGATGAGTTTTGGTAGGGCGGCCAATATCTGAAAAAAAAAACAGTTACTATTATGTACCGAGACTTTAGACTCACTCTTTACTTAGAATAATTATACTTAATTCACCTCTTTCAAGTCGTTTCGTCGTGTGATATCTGTTAAGAGGAAAATAGCACCAATTCCTTTACACATAAGGGTGTTGTAAAAGTATGACTAATAACTAGAGGTAACTATCACACACGTACCATAGATTAGAAACTGGAACACAAATTAGGAAGCCGAGTTTATTAGATTTGATAAGTTTAATTTCATGCTCATGCATGCATTGCATAATCATGCATACTATTATAATTCGAAGAAAATGCAATGCTAAAACTTTTTCATTTATTTAGAATGGGTTCACTCTTGATCCCAATCAAGCCCAAGGGCCAAGACAGAATCCACAATGGAGCGAGCTGACCCAGAAGAACATCAGATTTCTTAGTATACCCTTTTCATAGACAAATAAATAGTTATTTCTTATGCAAGTAAGTGTATTGCGTTCTATACCAGATAGCTAAAAGAATAAACACATTATTCTTATTTTATTTGAGTAGATTTTTTTTAAATTTTTGAATTGGCTCGCTCTTGATCCCAATCAATCCCGGGGGTGAAGACAGGATCTACGATGGAACGAGCTAACCCAGATGGTGCCTATTCACCCTGACTTTGAAGAAGGACGGGGTTATACATAGTAATACAGAAGCATAGAGGGAGTTCCACTCCTCTGCTGCGCGTATTATACAAAATGTTGAGTAAAGCTTGATGTGATAGTTAGGAATAGCAATCAAGAAAGGGTAGAAGCCTGCAATGCGTCTTGATTCCAATGGAAAAAAGGGGATGATGGTATGAGTACATGCAACTCCTGAGCACACTCTCCGAAGTATAATCTATAAAAGACCGTAAGACAGACAACTGTGCGACGGTGAGCTAAAGTGTGAAGCTTGCTCTTCACCGATTTGCTGGATTTTTGTCAGAATTAGACACTTACCTCCTTTTTAGACAGCCCAGTGAGAACGGGAATAAGGAATCTGACATCAGATACTCTTGTAGCGTACAATTCACGGACGCGCGAAACTAGTTCTTGCGATGGCGGCGCTGTCGAAACAAGAAAGATATTATTAATATTTTTATATTAAGACTAAGAATAAATTTATTTGTTCTCCGAAACCTAAGTTTACAATTTGTAAGTTATAATTTCTCTAGTTTATGCACATTCAAAATAATATTGTGAGAGACGTTCGTCGTGTGATGTCTGTTAGAGGAAAATAGCACCAATCCCTCACACATAAGGGTGTTGTAATAGTATGACTTATAACTAGAGGTAGCAATCATACACGTACCATAGATTACAAACTAGAACACAAGTTAGGCAGCTGGGTTGATAAGTTTAATTTCATTCTCATGCATAGATACATATGCATTGTTTTTCTTAATTTTTTTTTAAATTTATTGAGAAATTGTAATAAAAAAAAAATAACTGTTATAAAATGATGTAGGCTGACCTCTCTCGGTGAATATGTGCACCAGCCTGGTGAGAAGTGTTTCTGAGCCTCTCGGACACTCGTCGAGCAGGGCGCGGAATGCGGGCCTTAGTTCGGCCTCGTTCGACCCGTCAGCATTCGGCCCGGCCGATATAACAGTCCGGACTGGTCCCTCCACCACCCTTAGAACTACGCGTTTGGCATCCGAACCTGCGCACCCGTACACTCGGGCCACTTCTATTATTAATTCTGTGAAAGAGATGATACTTTAAACTAAAACCGATTTCATGAAAAGAAATGGGTATGACAGGTTTCGACGACCGTTTGTTTGTAAATATATAATCTAAGATCACAGTGGTTTGTGTGTTTGTCTGTCCGCTCTTTTTCCATTGTATCAATAACGTTACCATAGCAACGCTTTAACCGCAAGTAGTTCGTCAACCGGACGCTAGATGGCGCTAACGGAAAAATATTTAATAATAGAATTTTTTAAAAAAATTTGTCCACCCGTGCGAAGCCGGGACGGGCCGCTAGTCTTTAATCTAAGAACACAAATTTGTTGTTTGTGTGTTTGTCTGTCTGCTCTTTTTCAATTGTATACATGTTACCATAGCAACGCGTTACCGTGTCAGCTAGTCTATAATCTAAGAACACAAAGGACATTGTCCAATTTTGGCCATTTGTGGACACGATGCTATGAAAAAAACACATTTAGCAATATTTTTATTTTAGATAATGTTATTTACCAAAAAGATTGTGTAAATTCACACTTCAAAAATTAAACATTTTTAAGTATTTAATTTGAATCTTGCAATAATCTGCTTCGGCAATTTGGTTCTAGTGTTGCTAACATAAAACATCAAAAATCGATCAATTCGTATCGATAGTAGTTGATGCCTCTGTTGTATTGTATTACACAATGTTCAGGTTTTTTTCCGCAAGAGTTTGGATTGCGTGAATGTTATTGATAGATTATACAAATATTTAAATGATTTGATGACTGAATTGGTTTATTATAATTTTTTGGAATAACTTGTAGACATGTAATCGAATAATCGATTTGCAAAATGATAATTTTTTTCTTTCGACATGGCAATGAAAAACAAAAAATGACAATTAGGTCGTGTCAAAATGTGAGACGTCATTCGCTTTGTTTTCTGCATTTTAATGCATAGAAAAACATCTAAATATAATTTCTGATACAAAGCCAGGCTTATATTTTGTCTTTTAATGATGTAAAGTATTCAATCTATCACATATGATTAGCTAAATGTTCTGTCCATGAGTGGCCAAGGTGTCTATAGAGAGTGGACAATCTCCTTTGTTGTTTATGTGTTTGTCTGTCCGCTCTTTTTCCCGCTCTTTTTCCATTGTATACGCGTTACCATAGCAACGCGTTACCGGGTCAGCTAGTCCTAACTAATATTATAAATGCGAATGTGAGTGCGTTTGTTTGTTCCGTTCTCGCGCGTATACTACTCAACCAATCATCATGAGATTTTGTACACAGATTATTTTCAAAAGAATAGTAAAGGACACAGGACACATTTTACAAAAAATATACAGAAAGTGTATGTCTGTGGGCGGCATGTGTTAGAGGTCACCAATATGTATCGATTTAACCCCATATATGTTCAGCAAAATAGGATAGTTTAAGAGTTATTTATTTCCGAACGAATGTTGTCCTGATTGCGAATTTACTCGTATAACTATGTAACTTTTTAAAAACTATTCTACTATGTTACTATAGTATACCCTTTCTGGGACACCCTGAATAAATACAAACTATACTGTTTATGAAAGGCTTCAAACTTTATGTTTACATATATGATCATCTAAAGTAGTTTTAACAATTTGAATAGAATTTAAAGCCATCTGGCGTTCCAATAAGTAAATACAGGCAGTCACCAAAGCGAGTGAAGCCGCCGGGAAAAGTTGTAAATAAATAAAATATACCTTCGTTATGTGGATATAAGGCCATGACCAAATTGAGGCAAAGTTTGAACAAGTCATCAGTCCACGGAACCCTAACCGAGTGCCTCTGATGGAACAGCTCTTGGGGAGGGCTCGACAAGGAGATAAACCCTAAGTACAATAGGGCATGTTTCTCTATGACTTTCTTCACTGAATCCGAGCCCTGTTGGTATATTTTTAGCACAGACTTGATCGTGGTGTCTCGGATCTCCTCACTTTCGTTCACTGCAATTAAAGTGTATCTTAGGAAAGAATATATTCAAAATATATATATATCTATTTAGTTCTTAAATTTCCGCGCACAAAACACATTTAAATAAAAAAACTTCTTTACAGCTTTTTGCGCATAATTTATATTTAATCTTGACGTTTCGACTCCCTTACAGGACCCGTGATCAGATGATGACTAAGACCTAGCAAAAAACCATAAAAGTTGTTTTATTTAAAAATAGATATCTATTTAAACCATTTTATACTTAAAGAATACCACATTAACCAGCCCAGGCTGTTAAACCTCTGGAGTATCCTAAGTTTTTCACCGAAAGTTTAGTCAAGTCTCAATAGGACGCCGGCGTTCTCACATGCCCGGACTACTTCAAACTCTTATTTCTTCTGCTACATTAAATTTTCTATCAACAAATTTTGTTAAAAGGTAATAACATTATTTTTAAGCAGTACCAACACAAAAATATATAAGCATCATTGTAGACGTTTCACATTATAAAAATCTAAAATAATTTTCCGAATTCTATCCAAGCCGAATCAACCGCTAATACCTTTAAAAAAAAACTTAAAGAACTATTTGTAACAGTTTTTATAGTATGGAGGAAGCATTGAATCACTACGCAGAAAAGTTTATTTTAATTGTGATCAAAATCTGTCCCACCTGCCACTAAATAGATTTGATTGCCGATAGCGGCAACCAGCCGCAGGTATGGTCCGTATTATATTAGTAATAAGTATCAAATTCAATTTACACCGCAATACTTACAGACATGGCATACCAGCGACGTAACGTACTTATGAGCGCGCGGTGGTCTCATAATACAGAGTTCTTCTAATATTTCTAATGCTAGGAATGTCACTTTCTCTTCTGTGACTAAATGTTTCAGATAATCTACAGCCTCCTCAGTTACCACCGGCGCTTCTGAATAAATTTTCCTGAGCAAAACGTCCCTACTGTTTTCCATTGTGGGATCTCCCCTCTCACATATCTGTGTAATCAACGCGCAAAGGAGCTGGTTGTAATTTTGATCGTGTTTCTCATGCAATTTCGGCTGTAACGTGACTGGGTGACGATTAAATCCCTGCATAAAAGCGTATTCTTCATACAACCAAGACAGAGCAAGGTCTATCCTGTTCATTGGATCATCCAAAATGTAATTCTGGACCAATTCTCTTATTTCTGGTGTGTAACTTGATGCAAATATCGTTATAAATTTCGCTCGAATGTGCGAAACGCCACCGATCGCACTTTCTTTTTCTGCCATCAAAATTCGATTGACTGATTGTATCAACAGCCTCTCCTTGATTTCTTTGGGTATTGGACGAGTTATTTCTTGTAGTTTAAGAAGTTTAACCTTTTGTTTCAACTTGGGAACTGTAGGAGTCGGCGGTGCTATTGGTTTCTCCTTTTCCTTGGCTTTTCTTTCCTCTTCTTTCAGATGTTCCTGTCTGGTTTCTTCCATAAGCTTCGTTACGGCATTTTCCACTTGCCTGTCAGCTTTGGTAGATTCTTGAAGCTTGGCTACAGCGTTTTTGAGTGTCATTTTTTCATCATCGTCTCTGAGCAGAGGTATTTTCGCTGCAACGTCAGAAAAAGATTGTTGTGGTGTTTGCGTAACTGGAGGTGGCAGAACAGGTTCATCCTTGATGAGAGCTAGAATCATTTTGGCTAAGCTTTTCTTTTGCGTTTTACTCCCTGAGTTTGGAATAGGTTTGTATAGATTGATGAAATTAGCTGGCATTTCTGTAGGAAGGCAGTTGACCAAAGTCGACGTAACGAGTGCAACAACTTTTTCAACATTATTTAATCCGTCCAAAATACCATCTTCAGTGACAGCCGGTTTTGGAACGCTCTGGTTACTGTCGTCTTCGAACATCGTAAAGTCACTTCGGCTGTTACTGTCACTTCCTTGGCTGTTACTTTGGGGAGAGTCCACTCTAAACCTTTTAGCTGGTGCGTCGCCATTTTTTATTTCACCAACCCTTTTGTTTCTTCTATCTTTTGGAATAGCTTTATTTATTTCTTGCGTGGTCATTCCAATATCTATCAATAATTGAGTAAGCTGCGGTGTCATTTCGTTTGACGAGGGATGTTTTATCAAGTTTATCAGTAGCATTTTCAAGTGTTTTCTCACTGAGTTCACTTGCGATTGCGATAACGTTGGTGGCAGTGTAGTGTGCAGGTCACCAAGAGCTTGTATGACGCGTGGCATAAATTTAGGTCTGAATTTGGCCAGAAGGCACAGTGTTGTCATACAAGCCATCAAGTTGACACTAGAAATATGTTGAGAGTTGTGGAACTTAACAAGCAATTTGAAGATGTGTCTGTAACAAAAACATTATTAAGTTACTGCTAGGATTATTATTCTATAAATTTTCATTATGTTTAGTAGAAGTGGCACAGATCGTAATGGCCAGACCTGAAAGTCCAGTAAAGTTGGTCGTTTTTGGAAACAAAAAATGTATTTAGATCATAGGGACAACAAGATCTTCAACTTTTCCTATGTTATTAAGTACATTTTTGTTCTTTGTGCTAAAAGTAGCGACTTAAATACATAGTTCTTTTCACATAGTGATGTGTTGTAGTAATCCATTTCAAACACATATGTTTCAAAACACATGATAAAGGAGAATATATGAAATGAACTTGAATTTATATGATAATATTAAAAACTTTTTGCACATAAACATCATAAATCATATTAGAAAATCTATCGCCCCAAAGTCAGTACCTATACCCTTTATCGCAACTGGTTGCGATAGTCACTCAATCATCTCGGTCAATCACTCACGGCAAATTTATCAATACATAATAGATAGAGATCTTATTGATCTTCTATTAGAGCTATGTGATTTTATTTGTTGGTTATTTAGTTTTAAGCTGCGAATTTGTACTGGATCAACATGATAATTTATCCCAAAATACGGCTGTAAGAAACAACCACGTCACCGTGCTCTCGTGGTAAAACGCCTGTGAATAACGTTTTTTTTACAAGTGTATTTTATAACTTCTAGAGGCATTGTCAATTCAAAAAATAAAATAAAGTGTTTTTTTCGATAAGGAAAGTCGGTGCCACTGCAATTGGTACTGCAAACTGATGAAAATGTTGGGTCATGACTTTTGATTTGAGCTGTACATGGCTTCTCTTGTACTATGTATCGCAGCGATTTACATGGGTGTAATGATATCTAAAGCCATATTAACTTATTTTATGCTGAACAAATATTTATTTAAAGAATATTAACCCTTCGTTGTAAGCTAAATGCTTCTGTCACAAGTGGATCCACTATCTTAGTAGAATGACGAAGTACAAACTCAGTCCGTGCTTCTGTCACAGTCACAAATGAATCCACTATCTTCGTACAATGACGAGGATCAAACTTAGTCCGATTATGTTAAAGCTAACATCTAAGCAGATGGGCTACGACTGCCATAACATATATTTAAAGAAATGATAACCAGAAAACATTCAACTTGTCTAATTAAAAAAAATCTGCAACATAAACAATCCTTGGGGCGGGCTTCACAGTACAAGGTCTTCCGTCATAGGACTTACGAATCCATTGCATAGTTGTTGACTTTCAATAAATGTATTGTTAATGCTCATATCTAACAAAAGCATTTTATCTTATCTCTCTTATATTATATTAGATATGAAAATCTATTAAATGTCATAATATATAATAACTATATAAAAATTAAATGTAGCATCTTACTCTGATTCTTCCTCCAGCGATCGCCTGTTGATAAAAGGCAGGTGACTAGGCAGCTGATCCAAACTGAATTCACTGTCAGTTCCCTCCCCATTGCTCTGCAGTAATACCACTTCTTCCAAAAATTTGATAGAGTGAGTGCGGATACCTTCATTGTCACTATCTATCATATTCAACACCATGAGCTGTAACAAAAATTTCACTATTTACAAAAACATTTTTCAGATTTAAATAAAATCACAAACCGGATGACTGATCCTGTGATCATGGCTCCTTTTAAGAAGGCTAAACATCAGGATCAAATATGCACAAAAAAGCCTTAAATAATTTGTTTTGTTTTAATGTGTAATTTGCGTAGAAGTGTAAGAACCTTAAATATTTTTAAAATATCTTATTTTCATTTTGATTCATTGCCCAAAAAATTAAATAAATTAATATTTATTTTATTCATTTACTTTTTTCAATATATCTTACTTGTTTTCACACCAATTAACCTAATGCAAAAGTAAAAACTGCAAGGTTTGTGCTATGGATAGATATACAAATAGGATACCTACATATATGAGTTATAATCTCAGAATATATATTGATACCTACGATTCTGGTATAAATACATATTCGTCGCAAGTTTCATTGATTCGTTAAAACTTAAAAATCAAATCTTTGCAGCATTATGCTAAAAGTTAAAAGTGCAAATTTTATGTTAAATATCCATTTGATTTTATTTGTAAATATTTATTTTATTTAATTGTAATAAGCCCATTTGCTAAGTGGCAGAAGCCTCATACTTCGTTATCAATTCTGGCATATCTCTGGCCTTTCTACCATATATTGTTTCAGCAAACTGTTTTTTCAGGACCTATTTTCTTCCCTCAATGTTTCTAAAGTACAACATTGATAGTGGGTACCTAGTTTGCTTTAATAAGTTTTTAATTAAAATTCAAGTAGGTCTATAAATTTACCTTTAACTGTGTAAGATTCTCCCAAACATATTGCATTTCAGATAAATCTGTAGAGTCCTTACATATCCATAGCAGAGTGTTTCTGTAAACAATGCTGGCGGCTTGTATTGCGCGTTTTTGAACGGCCACCACAGTATCTGCTATGAATAGTTGTAATTGGCCTATCACTTTGGGTAGGTACTGCGGGTGGAGTTTGCTGAAAAGTAGGATTTTATTTAATACAAATATAATTTTCTCACTACTTTATTGTTAACGCTTGTGGAATACTAGCATCTTTCAAATGCAAGTATTCCACCAACCAAAACATTAACACTTGCAGATATGATTTAAAATGCTCTTGTAAAAAAAAAACCACACCTCCAAGCCTTTAGGTGGGATTTGAACCCATGACATTTCGTTTTCCAGGTGAGTACTCTGACTGCTGAGTTACTGAGACGCCGGCATACGCGTCGCCAGTATTTAACTTTTAACACGATCTATGCCACCAACTCGTAGGATCTATGTCAGTGAGCTCGCCTAGCGAGTCGGTGGCATTGAACGTGTTAATATTGATAGAACGATACTAGCTCATAGTAGAATGTTTTTATAGGCGTATTTTAAATATTATACAAATATGGCATTGTGAATACAAAAATTAAATTAAATACATTTGCAGAATATATAAAACTAAGGAATACGACCAAAGATGGTTGCAATAAAAGAATATATTATGTATGAAATAAAAATGTATCATACATGGAAACAACAGGGTGTTAAGCATTAATACAATTATCTTCAATTATTATATCATATTCATATCTATTCTTATAGAAGGGTTGAAAAGATGTTTCTATGTTAAAAAGAACAAAGTTATATGATCTTATATTGACTATGTCGTTGGTCTGAATACGTTGGAGAACATCTCAGAATTTTAAGTTTTGTACCAGGGTCTGATACAATTTCAACACCATTTTTTAGTTCAGTATCAGCTCAAGTCGAAGTCTGCATAATAGTAAGTTAAAAATGCAAGCTCCACTTCTGCCCTGTTTATTTGTTGGACTATCATTTGGCTCTCTGGTCCATAGCCAGGTGGCAACCCTTTATATATTTTGACTTGGTTTTCAATTCATATGTATAGGGTTGCCCCCTAGTGGTGGACCACAGAACCGAATTTTTACCTTTTGTTCTTTTTCAAACTTCATTTCATATAAGAAAAACAATAGACTTAAATGAAAATTTCCTCAAAAATATTGGGTAAAGTTGGTTAGGTACCCTTACAGAAGTGTTTATGGTACTTTATGTATGCTGTGTTCTATCTTTTTAGTATCTAAGCTTTGGTACATACTGCTACTAATGCATTGATTTCATAAAATTAAGTCAACGGTTGATCAGAAGCTATTCCATAACTTGAGTAATGGTTTTCAAACAGCCAACACAGTTGAAAGCTTATATCAGCATTGTACATCTGGAGGTTTTTAAACATACCTTATCTCCTCTATAAAGCCTATGACCTGTTTCTTGACATCGTTAGATTTATCACTAACATTACTTATAATGTTTTCCATATAAACAGGCAACAACTGTGACGCGGAATGCAACAGGAATTCTGTGATTTTCCTTAGCAAGTTTGCTTTTTTGTTTCCTTCTGCCATACCAGCTTCGTTTATCCATTGTATAAGCTGGAAATAAAACGGGGAAATAAAAGACGTTTTTAATTAACACAATATTTTAATAATCGAATACACAATAAGTCTAGAGAAAACAAACCTGATTTTGAGCTGTTACGTTAGAACTCGGTAGATATTTACTAGACATCGTTGATTATTTATACGATGACCATAAAACTTTAACCTAATTTCATGGTAACTCGAAGGGATTGCTTTGATTTGAAAAACTGTTTTTCTCCCGTAAAATTCTCATGCGTTCCGCGATGTTTAATGTATAAACCGAACACAAAAAGTTGTGATTATAAAAAGAGAGTAGTAGGGCTCTTGTATGTAAAGCTAGCAGGGAGTGACCGAGTAAGGTTATCCACTATATTGAATGTAATTGGTTTGGTTAACACGTCATATTGACAGACAATATGCAACGGCAGGCATTTTATCGTATTTTTTGTTAAGTTTTCCCATAAGGGAAGGCAAAGGGTATAAAGTCCATACAGCCTAATCTTCAATTACTTTTTATTAATTAGAAGATGATGAATGACGATGAGAGCCAACCTATGAATGATGGATGAACAATGAATGATTAACCCATTAGAGCCGGAGTTTTCGAAAATATGTTTTTCTTACTTTTTGCTTATATATGTATTAAATAATGTCCAAGGAACATGTTTTCGGGAATTTTGTTTTTTTTTTATTCTCACTTTTTGAGTTTTGGACTGTTGCCATATGGCAACGCTAGGTTAAAGGGAGTACAAAAAGTAGTTTCATATTAAAAATCAGAAACTTATATTTTTATTTATTAGATTGACGCAATAAAGAAAATAAAGGGACAAAAAATAATATTGTTACGCAGAATGATAATTTTCAAAACATTTTAGGCATAAGTCAACATCACATTTAAAACATATAACTCTTCCGATTGTTGTACAATTAGCTGCAGCACATCTACGCTTTTTTTTAATCGATTTTGGAAAGTGATTTACTCCGTCAAATCGTAATCCTTCTAAAACTCTGGAGCCTGCCTTTAAGGTGCATGGTCGCCCACCAGATTTAGGGGGGGTACCATACTTCTTCAGGTATGTTTGGACTATCTCACGGCGAAAATTTAACTGTGAAATATCTTTACCTGATGTACGCATTAGTATCCAGGAGTTATTTATGGAGACGTCTATAAGCCATGTGAAAATAGGCCACCACTATTTTTTTCCTCGAATCCCAATCCTGTAATTGTTTACATGAGCATCCATGAGGTCTGTGCCTCCCATGTACTGATTATAAACAGCTATTAGATTTGGTCTTGGTACCTTTACTTTTTGTTGGCTTGCCTTAGAATACCTATCAGCCAATCCTATAGGATTCACTTTGTGGTCTGTAGAAGCAACAGTTACTACAGAGTTATCCATCCACCGGGCTACCACGATATCACCTTGAGAAGCATATTCGTAGGATCCTCTTTCTCTCTTTTCCATTGCTTCAACTTTTGTGATTGGACATTCTTTTGGCAATCTGTTTTGGCGAAGTGTGCCTGTTCCTCCATAACCTAAATTCTTAAGATGTATCAGAAGTGGAATGCCTGTAAAGAGGTTGTCAAAATAAAACTGAAGCTTCTGGGTTTTCATGGCTTCCGGTAGTTCAGCTATCATAGAAAGCATGGGTGCCGTAGCTTTTCCGAAATTGACTTCATTTTCTATGTTTGCTCTTGGGATAGCACCTTGATACACTTCAAAATTTGCCAAGTATCCGTTACTATTATTCAAACACCAACATTTATACCCAAAACGAATAGGTTTGTTACGAATACACTGTTTGCACCCATGTTTTCCGAAGTATTCAATCATGCTTTCGTCATAGTTGAGATTTTGTTCAATAGGAATGTGATCAAGAAATTTTTGTTTCAGCTTATTCATGAGAGGTCGTAATTTTGCCATTTTGTCTTTTTTATCTAGGCTGCTATTATTCGCTGCATGAATAAAGCGCATAATCTGAATAAATCTGTCACGTCTCATAGCATTATAAACCAATGTATTTCGCATGTCATCACCACTATCACAATATGACTTTCTACTTGGTAACTTATTATAGCCTGATAAAATCAAAATAATATTCTGTATACTCTGCTACATCAGGAGGCTCGATATAAATGTTTTGTAAATCAGCATCATCATCTTTTTCTAGTAAATCTGCAATTTCGTGCAACTTCAGGCTGCAAAGGACGTAAATCACTTATTAGGAAATAATGTACATATAACTGCCGAGCGTTGCCATATGGCAACAGCCATAAACACCTTCGTACCGTCAAATGTATATGTAAAACTTTCAACTATTATGTCTTTTTATAAACTTTAGTTATAATTGAACATAACATAATGCAAAAAAAACATGAAAAAATACATAAAATAAAAATAATTCAAACTTACATTTTTCGGCTGGCCATTTCTGCTAATTTTATAACATCCAACAAACAAAACCACCAGTACACTCAAATTTGATTCTCTACTGACTATCAATTGTTCCCTAACAACGACTTATGTACTCCGTTTCGTGTTTCAAATAACACAGAACTGCTGCGGCCCACACTTTTTGACAAACGATACGAAAACTAAACAAACTACCCGCGTTTCCATATGGCAACGCTAGTCTCTAATGGGTTAATGAACAGTGAAATTTCCCTTTCTCTATTCAATCCACCATTTTAAAATCACAAATTTTAAAATTTGTGAACAAACTAGTGTGTTGGCAAGTGATTATTGTTAATAAGAAAAACAAATCAACAAAGAGACGCTTCCTACCCCCGCTAAAAAGTCCTGTTTTCTTGTTGTTTTGCCACGAGCAAGGTAAAGGGTACAAGGCCATACAGCCTATAGTCTTCAGTATTTTTTTTGTTAATTAGTTCATAGTGAATTATGATGAGAATTGATTTATGACAACAACTGATAGATGAACAATGTATGATGAATGACCAATAAAATGTATCCTTTCCCTAGGTTTCAGTAAAAGTTTGGGGTTTTACTGAAACCACCCTGTGGACTTCTTGAAAGAGCGTTTAAAGACAACTCCCGCTGTTCAGTTGCAAACATTCATGCATGTTCACAAACACTAAGTGGTGAATTATCCACCATTATTACATAATAATATTCACTATAATAAATTAACAAACATTCGAATCCTCAAAGCTTAGAAGTGAGATTGTATAATACAGAGACGACTCGCAGCTGTTCCGGTCACGTGTTAAAAATAACAAATGAGCAAAGACTATTACAGACTTATTTAAACGATAATGCGTGGATTTAATGTCCTTTTATAAATACAGAGTGAATTAAAAAATTGTATTATATCAAGAAATGTTGTATCATTTAAAGAAGGTAAAGGCGGTTGTGAATATACTGCATCAAAAAGAGCGTAGGGACAAAAATGCAACCTTGCGGTACGCCAAATTTTTCATTAAAGTACTATAGTGTTCTTCGATAGATATTCTCTCTTTGCGATCAAAGGATAATGTACTATTGTTATATTCTTAATAAAAAACATTTACTTTTATAGTATTTGCCGATAAACCGTGTAAAGTGGTTTGAAAATTTCCAAGCGAAATCAACAAGATTTGTAAAGGATTTCTCTGTTAATTAGATCTACTTGAATAAACTGAATAGTGAATAAAGAAATAACTAGACTATTTTACATCGTCTAACATTTTTTGCCTACCGAGTATTAAATCTCTCTTTTAACTGTCCAGAAAAATGAACACAAGAAACTCGTCAGCTTTGACAGAAATAAAGACATTTAAATTATGATACATCCTTACTACACATAATGAACAAAAAGAAATATCACTCTATTATCACAATAATAGCCATGTTATGGTTTAATTATATTGTTCATCATAACAAATTTAAAAAGTATCTACTTTAAATAAGTATGCACTGCAATGTGATACAGAGTAAAAAAGAGAAATTTATGAAGCAACATAAGAATAAGATTCAAATAAAACTTCTTTTGAACGGATAAGCGGGCCCGAAAAAGATATTGTGATTGCGTCAAGATTAAATATAAGTCCGTAACAAAGTAGTTTTATTTAAATGTGTAGTATGCGCGGAAGTGTGAGAACTAAATGTAACCAGATATATCTGGTAAGTAACACTATTATAATAGTGTTAAAATTAGTAAATGCTAATAGCTGTACACGACTTATAAAGGTAGAGTTATTTATGTACTTGGATCGAAACGTTGATATTAATATGGATCTTCCCGGGATTTCTAATGGACAATCCCGTGTGGCCAACAATATTACAAATACATAATAATAAAAACCTCAGAGTTAGATAAGACATATAAAATAAAGATTGACATACAATTTTTAGAAAGCATATCCACTTTATTCTTTCGCTGTATGAAATCAGTGTAAGTACATAAATAACTCTTCCTAATTTCGACCTCTGTTTATAATAAGTAGTGTTATCATCGACATATACTAATGGACATGCCCTAGAGGTGAGAAATGTGGCACTACGAAAGAAAGAGATAAAACCAAGTTTCGGATTATCTTTATCTCTCTCAAAATATATATATATATATATATATAAACCCGTCATGAAAATTGAGAGCTGCTCGCCGAAAAAGAGATAGCGTTAGTCCGAAAGTATATGCCATCTTCGTCAGTCTTCTCAAACCAAGAAATTACCTACTTTACGTTATACGGGTACAGCATGTCCATTAATATTGGACGCTGTTAAGCATTCGTGTGTTAACCCACAGAAAATCGGGTTTTGAGTTATGAATGCAGTTTTATTCTTTAGATCATAAGGTTTACGATAGTGAAATCCATTTTATTGAAAAAAAATCGCAGAATATTCAAGAGTACAAAAATCGTTATTGCTTATTTTCTAAATTAAGATTTGTATTTAGCGTTTATGTCATAAGTGCCTTACATTATTAATGCCAAAATCTAATGAGACCACAACAAAAAGCAATAATGTGTTATACTGCAGTTAACATAAAAATACGTATGTCGGATTGTGGTTTTAAACATAAATCCAAAATTGTTCGAGCGCGGGTAGCTGAGGGCGGTAAGGATTGCGCGGACTTGTTGACCACACCAACACAAGTTTTTTATTAATTTTTGACATAAATCTAATTAGATGTGTTAAGAAATTCATTAAATTCTTATTATAATGACGAAATGATGTAGTGGAAAGAAAAGTTTTGATCATTTAAAGAAAGAAAAGAAAGAAAAAACATTTATTGACACACGCGCACTTAAAGAAACAGAGAGAAAAAAAAAAACAAAATAAGGGACAAACAATGGAAAAAAAAAATACAAAAGTAAAAATAAAATAAAAAAAAAGATTAGAACTAATGTGCGGGGTCAACAAAATACCCTGCCTCAGCATTTTTGCCTCTGTGTCCTTCACAGATGGGCAGAATAGACACAGAGGCGCTGTTATTCTGACAGGGTTAAAACCAGTGACAAAAAAAAAATAAAAAAGCGCCTTATAAAATAATATCAAAACTAATAAAACTAGCAATCATATATACACATATACACACACACACATATATATATATATATATATATATACACACACAAATTTAAAATATCAATAATAAATGTTCACATACATTATTAAAGAATTAAAAAGTAAAAGCGGCCAAGCGGCAGCATGGCCCGATTCATTTGCCGTTACTCTACGTAGCAACCGATACCTAATCTGTTATGTCATTTTGACATGACTAAACAGGGCTCAATTGCCACGTCAAAAAATGCCACGCAAGTACCGCATGGTGATTAGTCGAATGGTTGGTATATAAGCTTATGGTCATACTTATGGTCATATAAGCGATTAAAATGAAGCGGGGTCAGTGCTGTGTTATATATTTCGAGTGCAATGAATAAGACTCCATACTACTCAATGTCCGCCAAGGGTGTGATAGGCAACTCGCCTCATCGGTAGCCGGACGCAATCCATTGCACATACCTACGTTGAGCTTGACGTGAAGAAAACAGAGGTAAGCTGGTTTATATATTTGTGTGACATTTCTGCTTCATTAGTAAATGCTTCTTGAGCTGTTTTTTAAAAGCGTATTTTGTTTTCAGTTCACGCATCGGCGGCGGAAGGTCATTCCAGCACCGAGAGGCGGCGTACCTAAACGATCCCCGGAAAGCCATCGTACGATGCTTCGGAGTACAGAATATATATTTACATTTTCTTTTTGGATAATGCCTACGCTCTTGCGCCCATATGAGTTTATCTAAGAGGTAACGCGGCTTTTCTGTATTAAGTACTTCAAATAACAATGACGCGAGATGGAGACTTCTACGAGCCTCCATCTTGAGTAGATTTGCAGAGTTTAAAAAAGGGGTCACATGTGATCTAGGTGGTACTTGAAAACTAAATCTAGCACAGGAGTTTTGTACACGTTGTATAAGTTTTTTAGTCCGGGCTAATAGACATGGCCCATACACCGTGTCACAGTAGTTCAGCCTGGACAGGACCAGCGATTCACATAGTCTGATTCTAAGTTTCTCACACAAGTATGGTCTTATTTTGTATAATAACTTGAGCCGATAAAAACAGTTGCGCATTTCAGCTCTAAATTCAACGAAAAACAGTTTCGGCTAATCTCACCTGAAAACCTGTTAATTTCTAAGTGTTTTTTTTACAGTAGGCAATTTCAATTCGTAAGTGCTTGGATGCACTTACGAATTTCAATTCGTAAGTGCGTGCATTTTTACATTTGCTTTTAGTTGGTGGACGCCAACGTCGGAGGTTATGGGTTCGACTCCCACACGACAAATATGAATTATATGAACGTATTAAATATTTAAAATTTAACCTATTAAATATTTAAAATTTAACCTATTAAATATTTAAAATTTCTCCATTTCTTTTCTTCATTATACCTATATTATACATTTATAATGAAGAAAAGAAATGGAAAAGTTTTATTTTGTTTTTTTTTTTATTTAAGTAGAACGTAATGTTCTTAGGAGAAGTTTTAAGTTATAAAAGTAAGCAATAGAGCAAGAGAATAAGACTCACAGTTACTAATTATAATAGATTTGTACCATCTGATGTATATCCCGTGTAGTGCCGGCCTAGAATAGCACTACTCCCCTCTCATCCCGTGGGTGTCGTAAGAGCCGACTTAGGGAAACCTCACCTAAGGAGATGGGCAGCAGCATCTCTTTATGCGTACGGGTTATACTGCGATCGCCAACCCGCCTGCCAAGCGTGGCGATTATGGCAAAACCCCTTTATGGATAGGCACACCAAAAAACGGCCCCTAGTCCCCGGCAGCCAAACCATTCCTAGCTACGGTAGCGGCTACGGTAACGGTGCGGCAGGGGGTGCGAAGAACCCCGGGGGTTGTCTGAAGTCCGATGAGAGGGAGAGGACACGATAATTTTGGACTCCGGTAACTTGCTGTACTTCCGGGAGGGCGACCAACTGTCCGTGGGTGGTGTCGGGTCTATCGTCCACAGGTCCCTCGTCAACAACGTGCTATCCATCGGTAGTGTTTCCAGCAGAGTGGCATACTTGGTACTCAGAATATCATCACGGTATTCGTTGACGGTCATCCAGGTATACGCCCCAACCTCGAAACACGACGATGACGAAGTGGAGGCTATGTATGAGGAGATTTCTAGGGCCATACATAGTCACAAATCCCACTACACGGTTGTGATGGGGGACTTCAATGCAAAGTTGGGGAAGCGCTGCGGTGACGAGTTGAGAGTGGGGCAATTTGGATTTGGGGAACGGAACGACAGAGGCCAGATGCTGGCGGACTTTATGGAGAGGGAGAATCTCTATATGATGAACTCCTTCTTCAGAAAGCCCGTAACTCGCAAATGGACCTGGATAAGTCCCGACGCTTGCCGTCGGGACTTATCCAAAAATGAGATCAAGTATTCAAAAATGAGATCGATTTTATCATGTCAACGAGGAAGCAAATATTCAATGACATCTCTGTGATCAACGCTGTTAAGACAGGGAGCGATCACCGACTGGTAAGAGGCACATTGAATATCAACGTGAAGCTTGAAAGATCGCGACTGATAAAATCTACGTTCCGACCGGTGCCGACCCAGATTCAAAACTCCGAGCGCTTTCAGCTCTAGCTTCAGAACCGCTTCGAGACCCTTAATAACAGCATAGATGTGGACGATCTGAACGACCTGGTGGTGGATACTGTCCGTACGGTAGGGTCAAAATACTTCAAAACCCACCGTCCCAAATTGAAGAAACTCTCCGCACATACACTCGAACTCATGGATAAGAGACATGAAATGAGACTGCAAGACTCAGAGGATGCCCTACGTTATAGACAGCTTAATAGACAGATCTCGAAGTCGCTGACGAGCGACCTTCGCCAATTTAATACCGAGCGTATTAAAGAGGCCATAGAGCGGAACAAAGGCTCCAAAGTGTTCGCTAGAGATCTGTCTATAGGGCAAAGTCAACTGAGCTCGAGATCCTAGCCGGATCCTCCTCCGAGAAGAGCCAAGCTTACCCGACACTATACCGAAGATATCCCGGACGTCAGCCTGTACGAAATTAGAATGGCCCTCAAACAGCTAAAGAATAACAAGGCGGCGGGAGATGACGGAATTACAACCGAGCTTCTGAGAGCGGGCGGCACGCCGGTACTTAAAGTCCTCCAGAAGCTCTTCAATTCTGTCATCGTCCAAGGCAAAACGCCGAAGGCATGGAGCAGAAGCGAGGTGATTTTGTTCTTCAAAAGGGCGATAAAACCCTACTGAAGAACTACAGACCCATCTCGCTTCTGAGCCATGTCTACAAGCTGTTTTCGAGGGTCATTACGAATCGTCTTGCTCGCAGGTGTGACGACTTCCAACCTCCCGAACAAGCCGGTTTCCGAAAAGGCTTTAGCACCATAGACCACATCCATACGCTGCGGCAGGTTATACAGAAGACCGAAGAGTATAATCGGCCACTCTGCTTGGCGTTTGTGGACTATGAGAAGGCCTTTGATTCGATCGAGACTTGGGCGGTGCTGCAGTCTCTCCAGAGGTGCCAAGTGGACTACAGGTATATCGAAGTGTTAAGGTGCCTGTACCAAAACGCCACTATGTCGGTCCGAGTACAGAGCCAGAGCTCTAATCCTATCCAACTACAGCGAGGAGTGAGACAGGGAGACGTTATCTCTCCGAAACTGTTCACTGCTGCGTTGGAGGATATTTTTAAGCTTCTGGACTGGAATGGACTTGGCATCAACATCAACGGCGAGTACCTGACGCATCTTCGGTTTGCCGATGATGTGGTCCTAATGGCTGAGACCTTGGAAGACCTGAGCACCATGCTCAAAGATCTCAGTAACGCATCCCAACGAGTGGGTCTTAAGATGAACATGGACAAGACGAAAATTATGTCCAACGCCCATGTTACACCCGCTCCAGTAAATGTTGGGAACTTTACACTCGAAGTTGTTGACCACTATGTTTACCTAGGACATACAATACAGTTAGGTAAGTCCAACTTCGAGAAAGAGATCTCTCGTCGAATCCAACTCGGGTGGGCAGCGTTCGGGAAGCTGCGATACATTTTCGCGTCCAAAATACCTCAGTGCCTTAAGACGAAACTCTTTAACCAGTGTGTGTTGCCAGTGATGACTTATGGCAGTGAAACGTGATCGTTCACTATGGGTCTTGTAAGAAGGCTCAAGGTCACCCAGCGGGCAATGGAGAGAGCTATGCTTGGTGTTTCCCTACGCGATCGAATCAAAAATGAGGAGATCCGTAGGAGAACAAAAACCGCCGACATAGCTCAAAGAATTGCGAAGCTGAAGTGACAATGGGCAGGACACATAGCAAGGAGAACTGATGGCCGTTGGGGCAGAAAGGTTCTCGAATGGCGACCGCGTGCCGGACGTCAAGGCGTCAAGGTCGCGGGAAAACGCTGGATGCGGGCAGCACAGGACCGATCGTTGTGGAGATCCTTGGGGGAGGCCTATGTCCAGCAGTGGGCGTCGTACGGCTGATATGATGACGATGATGATCTGATGTATACAAAAAAAGTATAATTATATTGATTTTATTTAATATAATTGAAATAATAATAAAAAATAAGTTAAATATATAATATTTCAAAATTTTAAAGAAATATTTAAAATTTTGAAATAATTGAAATAATATAAGTGTTTACTTATTGGATTTCTCATTTTAAGCAGTACTTATAATGTAAATCAAAGCATATTATAGCAATAAAACTTTAAATAAATAAGTACATTAAAATTTTAATATGCTAGAAGTTTATTTTATGACATTTTCTAAAAATGAGTACACTTATTCATTTTAAAACAACAAATCAGAATTTTGCATTAATGTGTTAAGGCACATAACACATGAATGCTAAATATAATAAACCCTTCAGCAATTTAAGCATCAACCATTTTTAAGCTCTTTTTATTTCAAAATGAATTTATTATAATATATACATTTATTTTATTAATCTATGCATTTTAACAAAAAAAATGATGCCGCATAACAATATTTTTTTGCTTAACATAAGCGGAAAAAGAAGATTGTTCTCAAAAAAATTTAACAGCTGATTACTCAAAACTAGCTCGGTGTGGGTTAACACACGAATGCTTAACAGCGTCTATATATCGATGAGTCTTATGCTCAATCGATGCGTATTACTTCCATGCATCGCGATCTACTAAATAATCGTTTACTTTGTAATAACCACTGGACACGAGCGTATTTTTCACATGCATTTTAAATGTATGCAAAGACAAATCTATAGGGTCAAGGCGGCAACAGTGGTTATAGCGGCAACAGTGGTTATAGCGGCAACAGTGGCGCACTGGTCTTTGTATCAAAAGTATTATAGGTATCTTTTTCTATCTCTCACTCTTCGGAAGGTCTCCTGATAGATACTGGTCACAACCAGTTTCCCTGGGTCAACCATGTAACAAACCCGTGTTTAAGTGTTTTCTTTGTTTTGACGAAAGAAAAAGTGAATTTTCAGGTGAGATAATACTTGGTATTTTTTCACAAACCTTCTGTTTCACCAATGGACTTATATTTTTGCTAAGTAACAAACTTCGTTGAGGTCATTTTGGTGTATACTGCACTTCGATTTACGTAAAACCATCACACGTGGAATGAGTTAAATCCAAAATGGCAGTTTTGTACACAGTGGCTCAAATCATTTGAGTTCACAGTGGTTCATGATCCACTGTGTACTACTGGTACTGGATAATAACTACCCGGACATTATTTAGCAAAAATCAAGACGTAATATTTTTTCTTTATTTTCCCTTTTAGGATGACTTGACCATCAAGGCCCCTTAAAATAGGAAAACACATAGCTGACATGAAAAATAGCAAAATTATATTTCTTATGTGTGAATGAAAAGTCACTTTGAGATTGAGACTGAAGTAGTCAAAAAGTTACCTGATTATTCATTTTAAGGATAAAAAATCATTTTGTTTGATAGTTTATGCAAGATACAGAAAAAGATTTCTGTTGATGATTAACTAAGTAAAAAAAAAATAAGATAATTTAGTAAATTTTAAATGTGTAAGACAGAACAGTCACTTTGAAGTGAAGTAGTAAAAAAAACTCTTTTTCGATGTAAAACTTATTGTTTGATTAAAACAAAAAATAAAGATCGATAAAAAGCAAAAAAAAACTTTTTTATTTGAGTTATGATTCACTGTGAACTTGCCTGATTCACTGTAAACTGAGGGCCGATTCACTGTATCCCACCCCCAGTACACAGTGGCTCAAATGAGATTTTTTTTTAAATACTGTTTATTTTCTAAAATATTACCTTGTTTAACTAAATCGATTGGAATAATCAATATACATTAGTAACGCTATAATACTAATCCTTTTACATCTTTCCAACAATCACCCACATCAAGTTACATCACTGGAAAAAAAAAGTGACCCACTGTTGCCGCCTTGACCCTACCACTTTACGGAACTTCATTAAATAGAGCTATTCATTTCCCCAAGAATTAAGTATAAACTGTGTATACTGTTTTTTTGAATTATAAAACTTGGAATGGCAGTTCAGCTTTCAATGGGGCCTCAGTTGTATAAGAACTACAGAATAAAAATGGGATAACTGAACAAAGACGACGACTGTTTGATGCCACGGTAGCGCTCTTGTCTTAAGCGCCATTTGTCCTGGGTTCGAGTCTCGGAAGGGGCAGATGTTTGAGTGATGAATACGACCATTTATACCTTAGTCATGGGTATTTATATATATTTCTATAAATATTACTTATTATATATATCCGTTACCATAGTATCCATAACACAAGCCTTACAGTTCTTACTTTGGGCTAGGATAATTGGTGTGAATGTTAGAAATATTATTATTACTAGCTGACCCGGCCACGCGTTGCTATGGTAACGTCAATTGATTATAAAAAACTGTTATTCTTAGGCTTATGGTAACTATGATAACTATATATGGTAACAAAAGCACACACACACACACACCCACCCACACACACACACACACACACAATGTATTGTCATAATATAATTATGATAAAGTAAAACACAATCTTCAGAATAACGAAATGCAATTTTATTTCTATATCAAATAAATAAATAATACACCACGCAACTTAAATATTTGCTAATACTTTCACTCAGGTTTGTTATACGAAATAGTTTAATAAATAAACTAACACTTAATTATTCAGTCTTGATTTATGTCATCAATGGTGCCTGTTGTGGGCTGTACAGAGTGTGCATTTCGTACACACGAGGTTTGTTTTTCTCCTCCATGTCCATGTAAGTGCTTCTCACTACCAACAGGCAGAGAAAATCGATAACTGAAAGAAAAAAAAACATATTTTTTATACTCGAACAAAACACTAATTAAACATGAATTATCAAGATATTTAGTATTTACTCTTGGGCACTTATGACACATTAAAAAACCACTTTAGATATTGGATACACGACGCGTTTATTTTTGTATCTTAAATCCTGCTGAACCTGTATCAGAGGATATTTGTTTCATTCTGTTATTAGTAATTAAAAAAAGTAAATTTAACTTTTAAATTGTAAAGTGAAAACTTCTTTAGCATCGTTATGATTTGAAAGTAGATGAAATGAAAAAGCGACAGTCAAAAGAGACAGACACATAAATGCATAAGATTTAACGTAGAAGAAAATAAGAAAGGAAGCATTATGTACGTGCGTTAATACGTGTTTGGCGCATGCGTAGTACAAAGCTTGAAAGAATTCATCACAACAACCGTGATATTTTGTATACGTGTACGTATAAATTTTGAAGGTTTCACTTCTAACACGTGTGAACTGCACTCATGCTTTCTTTTTTTTAAAACCTGTAGTATTCATTCTTTTACAGTTTCAATTTTTTTTTGTATAAATTAAATAATTAGTAATATTACTATCTTTACAAACTTAATTTGCTTTTAAAATAAATTGCTTTAACATTCTACCTAGTGAGACAATACATGATCATTAGATACAATTAATTTACGATCTCCGTGTTCGAGTGTAACGCCACTCCGAGGTCCAGGGTTCGATTCCAGCCGGGTCAATGTTGAAAACGAACTTGTGGTACCATCTTTGTATCTTCATTTCATAACACATGTGCTTTAGCTACTTATGTTTAGAATAATGCATGTGATGTAGTCTCATATTTATTTATTAATATATAATCTAAGATCACAGTGGTTTGTGTGTTTGTCTGTCCGCTGTTTCCCCCGCTCTTTTTCCATTGTATCAATAACGTTTCCATAGCAACGCGTTAACCGCAAGTAGTTCGTCTACCGGACGCTAGATGGCGCTAACAGAAAAATATTTAATAATAATAAAAAAAGAATTTTGTCCACCCGTGCGAAGCCGGGATGGGCCGCTAGTATATTAAAATAATACATTCTGTTAAAATATATCTACTAGTAGTTAAAAAACATGTGTGCAATTAACACGTGGTAGAAGTGAAACCTTCAAAAATAATACGCAAACGTATACAAAATACCACGGTTGCTGTGATCCATTCTCTCAAGCTTTGTACTACGCATGCGTACACAAACACGTATTTACACACGTACATAATGCTTCCTATCTCATTTTCTCCTACGTTAAATCTTATGAATCTGTGTATAGTCTCTTTTTATTGTCGCTTTTTCGTTTCATCGACTTTCAAATCACAACGATGCTTAAGAAGTTTTCATTTCAAAATTCTCATCAGATCCAGTTTATTAGAGAACAGATTTAACGAGAAAAAAACAAGCAAAAGATTACTACTATCTTACGCCTAAGTCTGGAGCAACGCATTATATTATGTATGTATATATCTGTATAATATGTATATAAGTATAATTTATTGCCACATTATATATATCCGATTATTCATCGTATAATAGTTTTTTTTATTATTGAAACCACCGACTGACTTGGAGTATAATTAGGTACTTTCCTGATCATCCAAAGTTTACCTGGAAAATATTGCTTTTCAGCGAAAATGCCGCCATTTCTACTTTGTCTATACATTTATCTCTCTTTGGTATTTTCGTCGTATGTGTATTTACAATAAAGAACATTCTATCTCACCGAGGTAATTCTGGAAAATGGATCTGCTGATATTGAAAGGTATATGCGTGATACTCACCACACCATTTAAGAAGCGGCAGTGTCGCCAGGAAACCAACAAAGACCATTGACACAACCACCAGGCCTAAAGACATTCCCAGCAGGAAAAATCCACTGTACACGTAGATTCTCAGTAATTTGGGTCTTTCCTAAAAGATAACAGAAAAATTTATTGCTTAAGTATAACTTATTTTTTATTACTAGCTGTAGGTATTTCTTTATATTTTTGCATTCACAATCTTTCTATAAGATATATAATACACCTGTTAAAAACCTCGCCTCCGAGTCCTCAGGTGGGATTCGAACCCACGACCGTTCGCTATCCGGGCGAGTGCTCTGACCGCTAAGCTACCGAGACGCCAGCAGGCGCGTCGAAATAAACAAACATTATTTCAACTTCTACTTTGAAATTACTGTTTTGTCCAATGTAGGATGATACTTTTGACAGCTGTCACTTCCTTATTGCTACGTACTAAGGTTGCGTTTGTTTCCTTATGTTTGGCTTGACATTGCAATAGCAACTTTATACCCCCTATATAGGTGTCAGCTGTCAAAAGTAACATCCTACATTGGACAAAGTATATGTTGAAAGTTAACTACCTTCAACATCGAAATTAATATTTTTCCAAATACTAGCGGCCCATCCCGGCATCGCACGGGTGGACAAAATTCTTTAATTTTTTTCTATTATTAAATATTTTTCCGTTAGTGCCATCTAGCGTCCGGTAGACGAACTACTTGCGGTTAACGCGTTGCTATGGTAACGTTACTGATACAATGGAAAAAGAGCGGACAGACAAACACACAAACCACTGTGATCTTAGATTATAACCCCTTGAAGCCCAGCATTGTCTTAAATGCGTTATTTCTCTCTCCGTCGCACTTATATGATGCTCGCAGATTTTAGGTATCGTTGTCGCGCGCATGATATAATGCTCTCGGGTTTTGAGGGGTTAGACATTCGATTAAGATGGGACGAGCTATAATAATTAAATTATTTAAATTTTAGCATTTACAATGTTTTTTATAAGATATAAAGAACAATGTTTGGGCTTTTTTGACTTTTTCATTTTATTAAAAAGTAATAATAAAAGCCTTTTTTTAAACATATATCTTGAAGAAATATCTTTAAACTTACCGTATGAACACCGACGATCAATATTATGTTTATAGTCAAGCAATATAAAAATACTACGAGGTAGAATGCTTGGGACACGTAGACCCCCAGAGCGACCTGAGCCAGCTCATCTGGAGGGTGTTGCGGGTTCGGTTGGTTCTTGTTAGCTTCAACGAACACTACCACTCTATACAAAAAGTATGACATGGTAGCCAAAGATAGGAGAGAGCCGATCTGGAAAGAAATGAAAAGGTTTTTTAAATGATTTTTATATATTTTTGCATTTTTCAATGTTAGCTTATATGATAAATAAATTTTCTATTAAAATAACTTATCAAATGAAAATGAAAAATTCAAATTTTATAGTACCATTCTACTTTCTTTACGCTGTAAGTCAGCGTCGCCTCATCAATGTGAGGGATGTCCTCCCGTATTCGATTCGAAAGAAACATTTTTACAAATGTTGCGGGTTCGATTCCCGCCTGAGAATTCACTTGTGAGCCGAGTCGATTTTTTCCAGTATTATTCTATTAAAATAATTTATCGTTAAAAGTTATTTTACTTTAATGTGTAATGTGTAAGAACTAAATATAAATGATTAAATTAGATTAATTTTTTCCTGAATTTATATAAAACGTGTAAAAAATATTGAAAAAATACAATTAGTTCAGTTTCCAATCAACATAATTGCAATTTCTGGTCCTCATTTTTAATTATATTTTGGATAGGTAATTTTAATTCTAAGCATGCGATATATTATTTGGACAGACTATTCAATTACTATATAATAATAGAGATAGCTGAAATGAAATGAAATTAACTTTATTCAAATGCACTTAAAATAAGTTATTTTCAATCGTCCAACATTTTTACCTACTACCCATTCAGGACATCTTTTGACTGACAAGAAGAATGGTCGCAAGAAACTCGTCATCTTTAACAGAAGTAACGACATTTACGATATTATATGTTGTCACCATTCATCATCCACAAAAAAAAAAAATCGGCTATCAAAATTATAGAGTGTTATGGTCCCATTAAAGTTTTAAGTAAGTATTCTTAAACATTGCAGTAATATACACAGAATAAACGACAAATTTAAGAAGGCAACATCAAGGTGTCTGTTACGTATATGTAAATAATACTGAAGTTTAAAGTGGACGAATCTCCCGTTCACGATGCATAATGCAGCCATCGCATCGATCGCTCAACCATATCTTAGTGAACGTAACGACTTGTGCATAGAGTCAATTTTTTCTAGTATTTTGCTATCAAAATTTATCATATAAGGGCAATAATATGAAAATCATAAAAATCCAATTATTATCTAATGCCAGTAGTAATCAAAAACACACATGACAAACGGTAATGCTGACTTCATTCCGGATGTGTGATTCAAACAATATAACGATAAGTTTTTAGAAAAAACATATTCAGCTGATAAGGCTAAAAACTGTCTAATTCATTTGTAGGTTTATCGAGTAAGAAATTTATTTAATGGAGACTACTTTCTACTGGCGTAAAAACTTAAACTTCAAACACTTGATTGCCGTTTGCCGTTTTACATATCGACTAATTCAATAAGTTACGGGTCATATATTTGTCCTGTGTAAGAAGCCAGTGCTGTTTTGCGGATTCCCTCCAAGTGCTGGAGATATTTACATATGAATATTTCTGAGTAAAAAATAAAGAAAGAAACTATAATTTTGTTACGCATACTCATAAAGAATTAGATTGAATTAAAGAGTAAATAAAAAAATTAGCTGTTCCATCATAATCAATTGTTAGATATAAAAATATTACTTTTGATGTAATGATGGAACAATACTGGCTCATAGTAGAACCTGAAAAACACTTGTAAATTTTAACGCGTCCAAGGTAGCTCAGCGGTCAGAGCACTCGCCTGGATATCAAAAGATTTTAATCTCACCTGAGGGTTGTGTTTCATGACTTGTGATCGGAAATGTGGTTGTTTTCTATACGCGTATTTGTCAACGCCTAGGCGTTGCTGTGTTGTAAATTAAAATTAAACCTATCCTATGTCCTAAATCAGAACAAATACAACAAAAAGAAAAAAAAAAAACATCAAAATCGGCTGAGTAGTTTCGCAGTTCATCGTATTGATAGGGAATTTTTACAGATATAGGTTTGAAATAATTTGTATTATTTAACAAAATCAAGCACTGTATCATACAAAAATAATGTCAAAAATAATCAAAATATAATCTTTTCGCGCCAAAAAGTTAATTTTTTCAAATATAATTTTAAGACCTGGTA
Source organism: Calamotropha paludella (assembly GCA_927399485.1). Lineage (NCBI taxonomy): Eukaryota > Metazoa > Arthropoda > Insecta > Lepidoptera > Crambidae > Calamotropha > Calamotropha paludella. The sequence continues at coordinate 22,756,429 of OV656817.1, read as the reverse complement.
ACATAGACCTTTAAGTCAAAACTTATTTGGAAAATGTTCGTTATGATGATGATGAGAGTTAATATATAAATGATAGATTATCAATGGATGATGAATGAACAGTGAAATACCTTAACCTAGGTTTCAGTAAAGATGTGGGGTTTTACTGAAAATTTCTCGTGGATTTCTTGAGAGAGAGCGAAAAGACACCATCCATTATTTTGTTTCACTTGCAAACACTCATCCATATACAGAAACACTCAGTGGTTAATAATCCACCATTATTACACACTTATATCAACCACAACACAAATTTTAACAAGAAAAACAAAACCACCATAGTGACGCTTCCCGCTCCCGCCAAAAAAGTCCCAAAAAGTTAATGTATGTAAAAAACCACAGATAAAATAGTACCTAGATAACGTGTCGTAAAAAGGTCGTAACACTAAGCTACCACTAAGTGCCTACTCTGTTTCAACTTTGTATTCACGCCCTAATATCACAAATTGTTTTGTTTTGATTATACGCCTAAGTACTAGCAGACGATCACAAAAATACTCACAATGGAAACATATCCAATTATCAGAGATCCTGTCCTCAAGGAAAGGCAAAAACAACATCTTGTGAACCTCGGCAATTGGAAACCCATGCTTAAAAACCACTTCAGTAATCCACAATGTGCCAAATTAAAAAACAAATATTCTTAATAAATATGACCATTCGGTTTTTCGAGAACGCGACGATTTTGGAGAATGCTATCAACCGGAGCAGCGGTAATGCGTTATCTCTTATCAAAAATACGATAAGCATTCCAACCAATGAACTTTTTGTTATCCTATACTTACTAATATTTATAACAGTCACCTCAAAGGAAAAACATTAACATTTCTGGATAACGAAATCGTGTTTTGTTTTATATTGAAACCTGTGCCTAAATAGGACTCGTTTATATTTTTACTCTTTTTTCACAGCTTTGATCACAAGTTCGACCTTACCTTATTATTCATTTAAATAAAAACTTTTTTACGGATTTCGCGCATAATTTATTTTTAATTCTGACGTTTCGATTCCTTTAGCCATGATCACAGGTTGACTGAGGCAATGGTCGTCATTTATTTTCTACTACCTTTACAATATTTTAATCGGTTATTTTATTTAATTGTGTAATGTGTCGTAAGTATAAGATCTAAATAACCTTATTATTTATAATGTACTTTAATTTTGTAAGTATTTACATTTAAAAATTATTATTATTGAGTTTCGATTCAAAGTGAGACCAAAAGCAAATTAATTGAAATTCTGGGCGAAATAAACCTCTATTATATCGTTTCGACTATTTTCAGGAGCCGTGTATTTAAAAGGGGAGTACAAACGTCAGTATTAAATAAAAATGTGAATGTTTACTCGTTTTAGGGAAAAATTTGGATGCGAAAGTGTGGGAACTAAATGAAAAACGTTTCCTATTTTATAAGGAACTAGCTGCGCCAGGCATGCTTTGCAAAGCTTTTTTGCTAACTATACATATAAACCTTCCCTAGCAAGCATTCAGCAACTTAACAAAGTTGCATTACAATCTGAGGCCCTACCATCACGTCTTATAGCGATTCAAGTTTAGCTGTTAAAAAGAGACGCCACTATAGTCCGATTATAGCGGTGTCTCACTTTGACAATCGAACTTGAATCGCACTAAAAGATGATGGTAGGCCCTCTGGTCAATGGTTTCGGAATGCACAAAGTAGGAAATGTACAAACATTGATTCTTATTTATAGAGATCAAACATTTATTAAAGTAAAATATCAATATATTACCAAATTTATATAAGGATCTAGCACATTTTTCTTGCCAAAGCTATAGCGTCTTCTACGAGACCAATTGTGAATCTTAACCATTCGTGAATCCACTCAAATACATCAAAATCGATTGAGCCGCTTAGGGGGAGTTCAATACAATACACAGGTACAGAAGAATTACATGCATGTACTAAATGTCAACAGTTACGCCAAGGCTTCGTAAGTCATAAGTCAGGAGACTGAGAAGAAGCACAGGATTACTGATACAGAAAACTTGGCAAGGGCTGGTTTTTCTCCTTTTAATTATGGCATATTTTAAGAAAACTAAGTAAGTACAGATCATCGTCAGCTTTCTTATTGTCTTCACAGGAGCACAAAACTTTCTCGTGGATGAAAATTCGTGATGGAGATTGGGGTCATAATAACTCACCACGCGAGTCTAGAGCCAAAAGCTATGTCATTACGAGTCCAGATACAGCCGGATATAATTGAAAACACTCTTGGTCACCTATTTGAAGATCAGCCACTAGGGAAAGTGCTTAACCTCTTAAAGCCTTGAGCATAGATGGAAGGTAGCTTATCCGAAGGCTTATCCGTTTTTTATATGATACATTTCGGAGAGTGAGCAGCAGAATTGCACAGCGTTGTTCCGCCGTCCCCATTTTTTTCATCGGACAACCAGACTTACAAATAGGTGCCACCGTTATATGGTTGATATACCAAAGAGTCGCACTAAGCGTTTTGTTTTCAACTTTGTAATCCGTACCGCTAAAGAGTTGAACTATTTGCCTAAGTCTGTTTCCTGATGAATACGATTTAGGGGGTCTTTAAGGCACGAACGAATAGGTATCTCCTAGGCAGGCGCGTCACATCCTATATCGTATCGTCGCTTACCATCAGGCGTGACAGCGGTCAAGCGTTTACCTATTCACGGTAATAAAAAGAAAATAAAGCCGAGCTACCACTGCGCATTATTTTCTCGCTCTTCATAGAAAGGGTAATAAATGTTTTGGTAAGAAATACTTACTGCAGCAGTAATTAATAGCGGCAGCTGAGACTGTTCTTCGCTTCGTCTAACTGGTTATAGTAGCTGTATACCACAACCCACGCGTAGAGTTCCAGAACTGTCAACAAGGGGTAAATAGTTAATATATATATGCGAGTACATATAGACAAAAGTCAGCCAACGACCATTGTTTTAGGTCTTTACAATGAATTAAGGCGTCACACTTTGGTTGTAGCTACATCTCTTGCAGCCGAAAATTTTTTTTCAGGAGCTGTTATGTCCCAAACGTATTTGAGTTTAAAAATTTAAAGTGTTTCAACGATTTAAGCCCGATGCCCAAAAGAGGAGTGGTTTTAAACTTATTGAAGCGAAAACTTCTTTAGCATCGTTGTGATTTGAAAGTCGACGAAACAAAGAAGCGACAAACTTACAAACAAACAATATAAATTCATAAGATTTAATGTAGGAGAAAATGAGATGGGAAGCATTATATACGCGTGTTTATACGTGTTTTTGTTCTTAAAAGCTAGAGAGAAGGCATCACAACAACCGGGGTATTTTGTATACGTGCACGTATTATTTTTTAAGGTTTCACTTCTACCACGTGTGAATTGTACACATGCTTTTTTTTAATTTTCAAATTTGTATAAAATATTTTAAATTTTTTACATCTTTCAAAAGCAAATATTTTATTATTATTTCTTCTTCTTCTTTAATTATAAATTTAAGCTTTAATTAAACCGTTGAGAAGTGTTTGCTTTTTACAGGCGTATTTTAAATTTTTATGAAAATATGACATTGCGAATGCAAAAAGTAAAATAAATACATTCAGTCAAAGGATTTCTGCAAAAAATCGATATCAAGTAGTATCGATAATTTACGATCGTTACCATGCGCCTTAATACCGCATCAGGACTCCGTATCGATATATTTCGAACCTTAAATATTGCCATTAACCCTTCGTGATAAGCTTTTGTTTCAACTGGGCCCAATCCATAGAATTGGTCCACTTTGTTAAAAGCTGACATGTTCATCGAAGTGATGGGGCCGCTCTAACCACGATAATGAATGCCTATGTCACTCATGTTAAAAATACTTCCGCGCACATTATACATTTAGATAAAACAACTGATTAAGGGTTTTTTGCGCATAATGTATATTTTATCCTGACGTTTCGCTTCCTTTACAGGAGCCGTGATCACAGGATGACTGAGGCAACGGTCCTCATATATTTTCTACTACCTTCACAATATTTAAATCGGACACGTTCATTACTGTAACATAATTTTGATTTATATAATTTAAAAATCTAAAAATCCCACGTTTTTCAGTAACCAAAAAAGAATAAAATAATCTCGCATCTTTACAAATAATCTCAACATCTATGCATAACGTACATCTCATTACATCTCCATAAGTAATATGCGCCCCCACGTTTTGAGTGGCCCCTCTCTTGGCCCCGCCGGGTTATTTTATTCTTTCTTGGATACTGAAAAACGTGGGATTTTTAGATTTTTAAATCTAGTATTATTATTTTATTCTTTTTAATTTTCTTCCGTTATTATTATTTTATTCTTTTTAATTTATTAATTAATCGCAGCAAACCGTGAGTCGCTATTACTTTTTTCATATAAAAGTGAAATTTCGCAAAATTTGGCCTGAAAGTGGCCGTAGAAAGTTAAAAGTTGTTTTAGGATGCATTGTCATCGGGTTCTGACTTGCTCCAAAAATTTCAGCTCGCTAGGTGGCCGGGAAGTGCCTCAAAATTGAGTTGCAAGAATCCAACTGCACAGACAGACAGACAGACAAACAAGAAAGCGACCTGAGAAAAACGTGGGAAAATGTTAACAGTTACGAACGTGCCCGATTTAAATATTGTGAAGGTAGTAGAAAATATAAGACGACCATTGCCTTAGTCATCCCGTGATTATGGCTCCTGTAAAGGAGTCGAACCATCATGATTAATATAAAATCCTAAATAAATTGTTCTATTTAAATGTCAAGTTCTCACAAATAACAAACTCACCTACGAAGAATAGAAATCCTAGATACCATCCGATGAGCAGTTTGTGTATCAAACACAGGGTGATAAGGCACGCGGCTTCAGCTACCCATGTCAACGCTCGAATTATTAGGTAAGCCACCAAATAAGACGGTTGCTCCTGAAATCAAATGACCATCTTCAGTTGGTCGCCTAATAATCATTCAGATAATGCTAAGCCTAAGGATCCCTTTTTCCATAGAGCAATTAAGATATGTATGAAAAGGCTGATGAGAGTTGAAGTAGCTAGATATGTATGTCGGGATCGAGGTAAGTGGAAATCTGTGATCTCTGCCTACCCCTGCGGGAAAAAAGCGTGATTTTATGTATGTAATTAAGATACTATGTTCTTTCACTTTCCCGCCTATCGCAAATTTGATATTTATTATATAGGTCACCATAAAATTGTTAATACCGTTAGATTATAATATACAGGGTGGCGCAATTTAAAAAAATATATTAAAAAATAAATACAAAAGGTAGAGTTAAAATAAAAATGAGGCATTGTAATGTTATAATTGAAGTTTATATTTTAAAAATTACATCATCCAAATGATGACCCTCTCTACGACGGCACTCCTCTAACCGCAAATGGAAATTATTGAAAACTTTCTTCAATAATGTTGGTGTAATTGCTGCCATTTCACCACGGATATTCTCTTTTAGCTGATCGATGTTCTTCGGATTATTGCTATAGACTTTTTGTTTGAGGTATCCCCACAAAAAAAGTCAGGAGGCGTTAAGTCTGGACTTCGTGGGGGCCATGGGATATCACCTCTTTTCGAAATCAGTCTGCCAGGGAACATCTTTTTCACAACCACCATGGAGTCATTTGAAGTGTGACAGGTAGCTCCGTCTTGCTGAAACCAAGTTCTTGAATTCACTATTCTTGAATTTCCAAGCTCTGGAGTAAAAAAACTCTCCAACATCGCAACATAGCGTTCTGGATTAACAGTGACGTTTTGTCCCCGCGCATTTTCAAAGAAAAAAGGACCAATTATTCCTCTGCCAGAGATTGCAGCCCATACTGTCACTTTACGACTATGCAGTGGTTTCTGGTGTTTGAGTTTGGGATTCTCACTGTGCCAGTAACGATAATTTTGACGGTTTACGAAGCCATTCATATGGAAATGAGCCTCATCAGAGAAGAGGATGTTGTCTAAATTGGAAAAATGATTAAGCATTTCATTAGCAAATGCGAGCCTTGCTGTGTAATCGGATTCTTTCAATTCTTGTGTTAATTGCAGCTTGTATGGATGCAGTTTAAGATCCAAGTTTAAAATTCGTTGCAAACTTCATCGCGACACTTGTAAGACCGACGATCTCTTGCGAGTAGACATTTGTGGATTTTCTCGTACCGACTGCATAACTCTCTCAATATTGTCTTCAGTCCTAGATGTCCTTGGACGACCTTTTAGTAGTAGTCGTAGTCCATATTCCGAACAATATAGTCGCCTGGTAACGATGTATGAACGAGAGTTGTCGTAAAATGCGCGTACGCAAAATGCGCGACGCTTCCCTTCGAAGTGACTCATACCGACTAAAACTCCATGAGCGCGCCTACCAAACGATGTAAGGTCCCCCACACCCCCGCGCTCTCTACCCCGCGAAAAAAGATGATGCAATATGCAGGTTTTATTGTCACCCTGTATCTCGCGAGATTGTAAACTATCGAAATATTCTGAACCGTAACATACTACTTACAATTTAACACATTAAATAACCTAACCTAACCTTCGAACGGTTGACTATATAACGCTCGACAGATTGTGATAAACAGTTTCACGTCGACATTTCATAATCTACCGAAAAATAATACGTTAAATTGTAAGCAGTATGTTACGGTTCACAATATTTCGATAGTTTACAATCTCGCGAGATATATTGTAATCTAACGGTATTTATAATTTTACGGTGACATATATAAAATGAAAAATAAAATATTTATAATCGTATAAAGTTAATAGGAACGTGGCATATTAAACTATGGTAGGTAGTAGCACTTGAATGACGACCATTTACCTTAGTTGTCCTGTCGTAAGGGCTCCTGTGAAGGAGTTGAAACGTCAGGATTAAATATAACACATAAGAATAAACGCGCTGTTAATCCTGTATAAGTGGTTTTATTTAAAAGTGCAATTTAGATAATATGAACATAAATATAAGTTTACATTGTTCAAAAGTGTGTTAAAGCTAGACACCGATCTATAAAGGAATAATTAGGAACCGATCAAATGATTTTGTATCTTACATGAATATTTGATTGCATTATGAAAAAAGAACTAAAAACCAAAAATGCAAGTCAATTTTTACAATAAGACTTTCGTATTCTCAATTTCGTGTTTCTTATCTTCAAATTAAGGAGTCGAATTAAGGTTGATGTGAAGTTGTGTATATAAAATATGCTAGTCTTTATTTCAATTTCAATATTTCTACTTAATTCGGCTTATTTCTAAACAGGTGAAATGTTATAATTTACAAATGTTAATGGTACTGCCATCTGTTGCCGTTTTTTAGTATTAAAAATAGCTTGTATGGATTGGTACCCCATGCTATAAGTATAATTTATTTAATCAGTAAAATTATTCATCTTTATGGATCAGGTCTAGGTTTATGAGGCGAAACATTTCCAGCATATGCTGTGGGAGGTTGGTAACTTTTTAAATTCAAATATTCCTACCTTATCAAATTCCTATTTTACTAACCACTTTCAGAGCTTTTGCTAGGAGAAATGCGCATGAGAGTAGAAACGCCTCCGTCAACACCATAGTCAAGTATAAAAAGTAGAGCATGATGATCGTGTTCCCGGACATGACTGATGGTTTCGGGAGTAGTGCCCCGAATGGCAATGACTGCTTCAGAACAATCTCCAGTGTTGCCAGCACGAAGAAAAGCAAGTAAAACAATGCGCGGATCTGTAAACGACATTTTAAAGTTTTTACATTTACGATTAAATTAGTTTCAATAAAATAAAATAAATATGTATTTCCTAAATTCACACCAATTAGCCTAGCCCAAAGTAAGCACTGTAAGGCTTGTGTAATGGATATGGAATAACGGATAGACATTCATATATTATACATAGATATGTAATATTCATGGAAATATATATAAACAGCCATGACTCAGGTATAAATGCTCTTATTCATCATACAAACCCAGGACCGGCGGGTGGTGCGAAAGGCAGGATCGCTACCGTTGCACCAAACGATCGTCAGATGATTGAATAAAATTACTTTTTACGGATTTTGCGAAAACAATTTTGAAAATGTATATAAAAATCTTAACAGGAACGTGCCTGATTAAAATATTGTGAAGGTAGTAGAAAATATATGACGATCATATCGTAAGTCATCCTGTGATCACGGCTCCTGTAAGGGAGTCGAAACATCAGGGTTAAATAAATTATGCGCAAAATCCGTAAAAAAATGTTTTATTCAAATGCGTAATGTTTGTGTGATGAATACGAACATTTGTACCTGAGTCATGGGTTTTTATATATATTTCTATAAATATTTAATATCTAAGTATATGTATGTTTATCCGTTACCCTAGTATCCATAACACAAGCTTAACAATGATTACTTTGTGCGAGGCTAATTGGTGTGACTGTAAGATATATATAATTACTAAGCGCTGGCCGTTTATTCTTCCACGACACGGTCTAGCATAGCTGAGGCTCGAACTTTAGTCCCTAGCCAGGTTGGAGTGTTGGTCGTAGTGAATCTACGTCGATCCTGAGAGTCCTCTGCTGCCTTAGGGGAGATTTCATCTGTCTAGAAACCCACTAAGGTGACTCCCTAACTATTGACTTGAGATCCATCCTAATTAAGAGATTGGTCTACTTTGGTATAATATTAACTATTATATTTCATAATTTTTCAGTAGTATTTATGCAAACTAAATGATTGGTCATAAGGCTTTCTGTTATGGATTCCGTTTTACTAGTTTAGTTCTATCATTTATGGAGTTTGAGTAACATATTGGATATACTTACGATAGTCCAAATAAGTATAACGAAACATCCACATCGCAAAGAATATAAAAACAGGAACCTCTCTACTGAGGGTAAAAACACTTCCAATTTGACACACATTTATAATTATATTTTTTTTATAAAAACGGTGTATGATTGCTCATTGTGTTTTCCACTTTTATCACTTCTATATGGCGTCTCACTAGAAAAATATTATCAATTCATAAACAATAACATTTCTTTTAATCGTTTGATACCATTTCAGTGTTAAATTACACTTTATTTTAAATAATATTTTCACCACAATCAAATTTGACAGAAAATAACCTAAAAGATTTCGTTAATACATTTCATGTGTGTCAAAGGTATTTATGCTTACCAGGCTGAGAAAAAAGGTTTTTATAACAGACTTATATGAAGCAAGAATTTAAGGAGACTTAAGTATATATAAGAAAGTACTGATTTTACGGATACGTAAATATTCGAGTTTTTAACTGATTTTATCACAGACTTTTACACTTTTTTATCTGATCTTGTGAAAAGTAGAGGAACACAAACGAACGCTATATCTTTAATGATTTGATATTGACGCTTATATATTTAACTTATATACTTATATTGTTTAGTGCGTTATTTTTTTCGTTTATCGTGTACATGCATGTTTTCTTTGATTTCTTTTTTTCCAATGAAGCTTTAGTTGTTATATGAGAAAACGTGTAAATGGTGCATAGTCTTTTACACTTATTACCTAAATTTAACATTGTCACTGTATGTTTTCCTATGAAAATATAACGCAATAAAAATACAAATAAAAATAAAATATATTCCTATTAGCTGTGCTAGGTGTATGCAACGCTTTTTTGTGCTGACATTTCTTATTTGTTAACCATATATAACCCTCTTGTGTATTGGTAAGTACAATAATTGACCAAAGAATCTTCGCAATCCAACAACTAATTTTATAGTTTAGAGACTAACGAAGGACATATATTTATGTATAAAAATATTATTATCACATTAAATATAAATATCAAATAACCTCTAAATTAAACTATATCTACATAGTTCCGATCCATTTTCAATAAAAGTTTATCTACACTATATTATAAAGAGGAAAGATTTGTATTTTTGTACTTTTGTATGTTTGCAATGAATAAACTCAAAAACTACTAAGCCGATTTCAAAAATTCTTTCACCATTGGAAAGCTACATTCACGCTGAGTAACATAGGCTATATTTAATGCTAGAAAAATTTTAAAGAATTTTGTCTACCCGTGCGAAGCCGGGACGGGCCGCTAGTAATAAATAAGTTGATTATTTAAAAGATGATATTATCAATAGCCTTAAATAATTTTATTTTGCAAAAAAAATTGAAGAATATTCTGTTGATAAGCACATTAAGGTACATGTGATTATTTAGTGCCATGCATGTTATTTAGAAATGTATTAAGATGCCACCTTTATCGCATTTATTGCAATTGTAACTAAATAAATGTTTTCTTTTAAATTTTAAAAGGGACTTCTTTTTTGCTTTTTCAGTTAATTTTTTAAACATCATCATTGTCATATACATAAAGACATTATAGAGAAATAAGGATTTTTATTGCTACGAACCAAGAACAAAAAAAAAAAATCATGTCTGCAATTCACACGTGGTAGAAATGAAACCTTCAAAAATAATACGTATACAAAATACCACGGTTCCTGTGATGCCTTCTCTCAAGCTTTGTACTACGCATGCGCACACAAACACGTATTAACACACGTACATAATGCTTCCTATCTCATTTTCTCCTACGTTAAATCTTATGAATTTATGTGTCTGTCTCTTTTTACTGTCGCTTTTTCGTTTCATCGACTTTCAAATCACAACGATGCGAAATAAGTATTCACATAAATGCTTATAAGCGTTTGAGTTTACTTACTTATTTTTACTTGTTATTGGAGTTCGAAATTATAGGAATTCACGTTTACCATAGGTATCATTGATGGGAACATGGGAGGACTCGCTACAAAACCCGTTAGTAGAGATGAAAACCTTGGAGGTGGTGCGTCCAGTCTTAAGAGAGTGGTGCGTCAATAGAAGAATAAAATAGATTTTATCTCTATTTGCTATAAAAACTGTAAGTATAAAAGATGAAATATTGATGATAAAATATTTTTGAAATCACACATTTATCGCCAGATACTGAAATGCAAATACAATCAAATTATTACTGTGATTTATGTTATAAATCATTATATTAAATTACATTACATTACAAACATTATGAAAAAAGAAAAAAGTTGATAATGTTTTAACAATTTTAAATGTTTATAATAATTACCACAGTAAAACCATCACAATAATTACCAGAGTAGTTTGTGTGTTTGTCTGTCCGCTTTATTTCCATTGTATCAATCAACGTTACCATAGCAACGCGTTAACCGCAAGTAGTTCGTCTACCGGACGCTAGATGGCGCTAAAGGAAATATATTAAATAATAGAAAAAAATTAAAGAATTTTGTCCACCCGTGCGAAGCCGGGACGGGCCGCTAGTTTCAATTAAAACTGTAAAATAACAATTTTTTGAAACAATGTCAGAAACCCATGTTTACCGTTACATTGAAAATACCACATGATTCAGAACTCGTCATTTTCACATTAAATACTAAATGATGTAATCATTCAATTATTGTTAAACACATTGATGTCAAAACAAACAATATCCCTGATAATTACATCTCCGCTCTCTTATCAATACCGTCACATAATAAAATAACTACCATAATACAATTGTAATAAAGCTCAAATTACTGAACACATACAGAGTCTCCTTTATATATTTAGCGGACAAAGCTCCTGCATGCGTTTATAGATTAATACTAGCTGTGGTCAGACATCTTCAATTCGTCAGTTATCTTGTAATCTTGGACTCAGGAGAACGTATACAGTTTGTTCTCGCAGTGTTTATAAGGCAGTGGTTACGACTCAATATCGTCCTTATAAGTGATTTATAACCGTTTAGAAAACAAAGTGTTTGAACATGTATTGTGACTGGCCGCAGTTTCAGAGATGCTGCTTTTGTTTGCCTCTTAGAAGAGGAGTGCTTGTTATAGCGTATATAAAAATTGTAAGTACACGTTGACTTTAGTAATGTTTATTTTTATACTAGCTTTCCGCCCGCGGCTTCGCCCGCGTGGAATTGAAAGATAGAATATAAAGATAGATATAAGGATGATGATAAGAAAACTTCTCATTCCCACGGAAAAATCTAAGAAGCGCGATGTAACGCTGGATACAATTAGTTGTTAAACCAAAACTGAATGCTACACTATATTATATGTTTTCCCTTGTAGAGCAAAAACATGCAGATTTTGGGCACTGGAAACCCGGGAACACGCTACATAGAGCTGACCATGCGAAAAACAATGTTTTTCCAAGCTATCATTCCACTTCTTATGTATTTTAAAAACACATCGTTACCATGTTTTAAAAACACCCAGCGCCATCTATCGCATACCTCAAGAACTAAATAACGTAACTAATACTTATACCAATTAGTAATTCGTTGACTTTAGTGATTTCAGGATAAGTAGATGTAAAAAAAACTATTTAGACGATAAAACAAATTGTACGTCATCCCTCGAGAATTCCTCATTTTCGGAAATTCATTATCGTAGCATTTAGCTTCTAAATTTCCATGTTTATATTCGTTTGCAATATTTTACCTTGTTTCAAACGACACACAGCGCCATCTACAATCCATCCATCAAGCAAACAATATTTTTGTTTTTCCTCGGGAATATCAATTTTTTCCAGGATAAAAAGTACCCTATTATTTAATCCGGACTTTTATCTTTACGTCTGCAAAATTGCAAAGCAATCGGTTCAGTAGTTACGGCGTGAAAGCGGAACAAACCAACAAACAAACAAACAAACAAACTCACTTTCCGATTTATAATATTAGTAAGGAAGTAAGGATAATATTAGTAAGGATAAAGACTTTATTACAGATTAAATAATATATTAATTTATAATACAAATGAGGCCGTAGCCCGATTTTGACGCAGAACATCATATTGGCCACAATAACTTAGTCACTTTCTCAAAAAGTCACTTTTACAAAAGTCAATTTCGAAGAATGTCACTTTTGTAAAGAATGTGCTATATAGATATAAAGATCTTGCAGTTAAATGCTTAAATTACAAAAAAATATAATAATTATTTTACCAGTTAAAAATAGGAGTGTATGTAATGATACTATAATATAACAATATTATAATAATCTTGACATGTTTGTACAAATTATTATGTTACTTTTAATTTAAATAAAATGAATAATCATGTCAAAATATATGTATTTAACAGAATATGGAGTTATCTTTTTATATCATAATGCCGCTATATATACCTCTATTTTTAACTAGTAAAATAATATGTTTAGTTCTGACACCAACCTTTTAAAACCATCATTTACGGCGCTTTTATTCTTATTTTCTATATTTAATCTTGAATTTTCGACTGTAAGGAACAGGAGCCGTGATAACAAGTTACCTTAATCCATCTGTACCTTCTGTACATAATACAATCATTTAAAGGATGACTCCACCAATTTTAATAGAAAATGTTTAATTTTCTAATGAAACAGCTGATTTGTTTCGAGTTAGTCACATTCCTTATCGACTTTTCGTAATAGTTAAAAAATGATATCTTAACATTATATATTTTTTTAATTAAGAAGCTAATGGAGTTGCTATAACGTGTATAATGACTTCGTTTGTAATAAACTTTGCTTTTATAATAATTCTATCTATATCTCTATCTATTTATAATCTATTTTCAATAGAGTTGTTAGTACTAGAGTAAATTTAATGTACAAAGAATAAACATGACAAAAAATGTAATTGATATTTTGCGAAAGTGACCTTTTGCGAACTCGATAATCTGAAAAAGTGAGATATTGCAAAAGTGACATTCTGCAAAAGTGACGTTTTGCAAAAGTGACTTTATGAGGAAATCACGTTCTGCGAAAGTGATTTTTTTTATACTTTTATTATTACGATAACGTGCTGCACCAAAATCCATAGAACATCGGTTGGATTGTCAGCCGACTGAGCTGGAGCCACCCCGATTAACTACGGACTAACTCACTCAATTCCATAAGCATTTAGCTTACAAAGAGGTCTTAACGGAAATATTAATAATATCTGACAAGTATTATTCATGCTCTAAAAAAGAAATGTTACTACAATACTTGATAAATTTAAAATGGAATGAAACTCTGTAATTGGCTTAAGTGTTAAAATATCATAAGTTAAATAATATATATTTGTTAAAAAAAGTAGTTGAGTTTCTAAATAAATAATTAAATAAAATAAAACGATGAAATTTGCGTTTCCGCATAAGATCTACTTTTTAATCGATTTATAGTATTTTGTGTCATTCTCATAGTATACGTCCGATTTTCTATTAACTACTAAAATTCCAAAGTACAGTTTCCTCTAGTGATACCAATGAAATTTCAGACGTGTGCGTTGAGTCTTACAGTTCACATTATCAGATAAAAGTTGGTGAAATAGTCGGCAGTAGAATGGGTCATAATCATAATATATGTCATGTGTAGGAGTGATGATTGCCAGTAATCTCTTGGAGTTTGGCGGTACGAAAAACGGGGTATTTTAATTGTAACAGCGAAATCTATAAAGGATTATTTTTCGATATCTTTCGCTGGTAGAGAGATAAATCGACCGGTTTAGCGGAACGGGAGCGACCCTACTTTTGAAGTGAATCGGTCCGGGGTTGAAGTCCCGGAAGGGGAAGTTTTGTGTGATGAAAACGAAGTATTTATATATATTTCTTTAAATATTACTTATTTCTCTATCAACTATCTGTTACCCTTACGTGCTTACTTTGGGCAATGCAAATTTGTGTGATCGTAAGAAATATTATTATTATTAACGGTGTCTCCTTGATCTAATCTATAATATATATAGAATTAGGTTGAAATTTATTTGATATTTATTACGGGTCTTTTCTTCAATTATTTATTTATTTTATTCTTCTAATAAATACCAATTATGGTTTTCAATGTGAAAACCCGCCTGCGAAGCGTGGAGTTTATGGAAAAGGCCTCTTATTTTTAGGGTAGGCTTCAGTCTACAGAGGTTTTTTGACTTAAATGATAATAGTAGATATTTATAGAAGAAGCAAAATGGTTTATAATTTAAACTAAAGCCACGTTTTGTTCCCATAATTACGATTTATTTTATATGAAACCATAACCGGGAAATGGGTAGTTACTGAGTAATTGACGATTTTTTTTTCTTGCTTATCAAATTATGATTTCAGCTTAGACTAAAGTGGAACTAGTTCAAACTTCGCTGATGTATATCCAACGTGGGCTCACTCGCAATATAATCATTCAGTTTAGCACAGAAAATAGGAAACGTTAATAAATTTTCTAACAGAAATATTCTTTTATAAATCACTTTTCAAACGTCGTTAGAGAACATTCTAATTGGTCGTGCGAGCCATTCAAAATTAGTGGACTGTATTGCGGTGTGAGAAAATTAATGTAGACAACAAATATAAGAGAGGAAGATGAAGGGGGCACGATACTTTGACCGCCACGTGGCGTGAGATGCTGGAGGCTGTCGGGATTGTCCCTGGGCTTTGCTGTTCCTTATTGGTGACGCACACGAGGTCACCGTCACATAAAACTATAGTTTGTTGTAGGGGTTTGCCACTAGTTCAAATTAATATTGCGGAACACCGCTCGTACGCGAGCGGCCATCGTCTTTCTTTCTACTGCCCGCATGTTGGCCACATTGCGGTATGATTTGCCACTAAAAGCTGAAGTGGTCGTCTCGCTCTTCAATTAATATGCGAGACAAGGTATGTGCGAAAGGGAAATGGAATAAATGGAGGGGAGGCTAGGAGTGTCGACCAAACTAATAAAAATTACAAAAACATCCAAATAAATAACGCTGCAGATTTGAATTTAATACTGGCGCAACCACTATATAAATACACGTGATACACATGATGCAACCGAAGTTTTTCCGTTATAATGAATATTAATACATAAAAATGTAACTTACTTCTATCTATACACCCGTTTATTTTGAGTACTGAGTCCTCGTTATTGCACGGTCTAACAGCTCTTGATGATGCACCGTGTGGGGGCGAAACACGTGCAGATAAGGTACGATTCAGACTAGGGATGTTGCGGATGCATGTATTTTCACATCCGCGGATGCGGATGCGGATTTTAAGAGGATCACATCCGCGGTTGCGGATGCGGATCTGTACAAAAAACTTAAGTGTTGGTTTAGTAGGGTAAAAATACACTGCAATATTTATCCTTTCCTTATTTAATAATAAAGTAGTGAGTGAATAACTATTACTGAATAACTATTTTAGTAATTAAATTTAAATATTGGAGCATTATATTTAATTAAAAGTAGAATGGCCGCCTTTTCGGACTCCAGTCTGTTTCGCAATGGTTCGTATATTAATCCTGCGCTACTAAATAACTGTTCACTTGGAACACTGGCTGGTGGCGCTGATAAGAATTTGCGTGCTTTTTTAGATAACAGTTTGAACTCACTTTGTTTAACACTCCACCATTTAAGAGGACTCTTATTTAAATTAATTCAGTTTTTATCGCGGAAAGTACGTAACTCCTTCTTGAGAATTGCGTCAGGGCTGACAATTTCTGGTGTTTCCTGACTTTAATCAACTTCACTTGATGAATCGAGCATCATGGCAAGATCACTAATTAAAAAGGACTGACTTCCTGTACCTGAGGTCCCTGGTTGTTCCGTATCTGTTTCCATGGAATCTGTCATTCTCATTTTCTTCGGTCTTTCGGTACTTGGATATATTGTTCGAGACGCCAAGATGTCTTCGGTATTCCTGCTAATCTTCAATATATCATCTTTAATCTTTTACTCTGTCGACACGCGCCACTCGCCGGCCCCTCCCCTTTCTTTCTTGTCGCGACCTGCTACACATCCGCATCCGCATCAGCTCCGCATCGATTTATACGGATGCGGATGCAGATGCGGATGTCTAAATCAATGCGGATGTTCCGCATATGCGGATGCGGATGGGAATATTCGCAACATCCCTAATTCAAACCCACCGGCCCGCATCGGTTTGGGCCGGAACGGATGCGGACGCATGCCGCGGCAGCCGTACGGGTGCCGCGGCAAGTAATAGAAAAGTAGAATTTAAAAAAGAACAGCGGCATCTGTTCTCCTGTTGCCCTCTTTTAGAGGGTTTCATCTGCGTACATACTTACAAAAAACAGAAAGTAAATGGCTGAATAGTGATGTACGTCATGGATGCTTAGCTCTTGATATTTCTCTTGCTCTTTGATAGTATTTATCTGATCTCTTAAATGTAGGTTTAACTGTACAAGTTGATTAGTTAAAATATAAATGAGCGATCGCAACGAAACATAGATCTTTAAGATTTTTCGCTGCTCCTTGTATTGAAATAATTAATTGTAACATGTTGTTAGATAATAAGAAAACTTAAATTTCAACATGTATAATATAACATATTTATTACATAAACACCAATTAGCCTAGCCCAAAGTAAGCACTGTAACCTTGTGTTATGAATACTAGAATAACGGATAGACATTCATCTTGGTCCCAATAATGCCCTGGGGTCAAGATATAACCCAGAAAGATTGTTACCGTTGCTACAAACAGTGATAACTTTAGGCATATAATTTTTTTTTTGCAGCTAATCAGTGCGTTCATGGTCGGGGTGTACAGTTACGCTGTCCATGAGGACCTTGTGACTGAGCTGATGTATCAGGGCCTCAGTGCGTCACTTCCAGCGGAGATGTGCCTCTTCATTTACTGCATGGAATGCGTCTTTGCTGCTACCCTCATTTATGGAGCGCATAAGGTGAGAATGCGTTTCGATCATCCATCTCCTTTGTATTATATTGTATGCATTCTATAATTCTATACGTTAACCCCTTGAAGCCCAGCTTTGTGCTAAATACGTTATTTCGTACGTAATCTCTCTAGGATTAAGGATTAAATCAAACTGCGCGCTATAGAGCATTATATAATGCTCGCGGATTTTAGGGGTTAATAAAACCAAAAAAAAACAGTGCCGTATAGGGACGCCCGAAAGAAGTGAAACTTTATAGTATAAAGCGAAAAACAGATAGAAAGCAATGCACACTGACATGAGTGAAAGCGAGACAGAAGGCCACGCACGCTGAGGTGGGAAGGCAGCTGGCTCCTAGGTATATATATCGTGGAATGGCACAAAATCTAACGCTCTTATGTAACGGTAAAATCTGACGCTTAGGACGGATAGAGTGGCCGCGCGGAAATGGATATTGGGTCCAATGCTCTCTCAATTGAGCTATCGAGCCTTATGAATACTCGTCGAAATTTTCTAGTACCTTACTGATTTTTCGCTGTAGGCCAGCGTTGTTTCATCAACGAGAGGAACATCCTCCAATTGATTAAGATGAAACAGCCATTTAGTTTTAAAATTTTTATTTATTTTATGCATTTTTCAATGCGATCTTATAAGATAAATTATGATAATAGAAAAATATTAGAAAAAAAAACAATTGGGAGAGCATAGGACTGGACTTCCAAAGGTTACAGGTTCGATTCCCGCCTGAGAATTCACTTGTGACCCGAGTCGATTTTTTCTAGTATTTTTCTATTATAATAACTTATGTTTTAGTTTTATGTTTTATTTTTATACTGTCAAAGGGGGTGTTTGTAAGTTCACGAGTTCATTTAAAAAAATGACCAACGCGCCTAAAGTAGTTAACTTCAAACGTGTAGTTTACTTCCGCAAAAAACATAAAAAATGCACCGCCCGCCCGCCCGCAAATAAATGCAGAAACCGCAGAGACCGACACACCGTGGAACTTTACATATGGTTCGCGTATTCGCGGGCGGCCGGTGCATTTTTCTTGTTTTTTGCGGATGTGGATAGCATTATCACGCGATATATATTTGGATGTAAAATTTCAGCTCAATAGTAAACCGGGAAGTGGGACAAATAACTTGCAAGATTTCATTACAGACACCGGGACAGGTGAAAGTAAAAAAAGCTTGTAAAAATCTGTATCAATGAATACTAATTTAAAAGACAATGAAACTTTAAAACAACTAACACATTGGATCGTCCATCATTCTGTATAAATTCAAGCACTTTCGACAGCTACTGACAAAGTAAAGTGGGCGTTAAGTCCATAAAAAAATCGAGTGTGCTTTAGCCCACACGACTGAAGTAAAACTCCTTTAGCTTTAATTTCTATAGAAATATACTAGCTGACCCGGTAAACCTGGGATTGGTAACGCGTTGTTATGGTAACGCGTGGCTATGGTAACGCGTTGCTATGGTAACGTTAAAAGAACGGGGGAAAAAGAGCGGACAGACAAACACACAAACAACAAATTTGTGTTCTTAGATTATAGACTGGCGGCCCGTCCCGGCTTCGCACGGGTGGACAAAATTATTTTAAAATTTTTCAATTATTAAATATTTTTCCGTTAGCGCCATCTAGCGTCCGGTAGATGAACTACTTGCGGTTAACGCGTTGCTATGTTAACGTTATTGATACAATGGAAAAAGAGCGGGGAAAAGAGCGGACAGACAAACAACATATTTGTGATCTTAGATTATAGACTAGCGGCCCGTTCCGGCGTCACACGGGTGGACAAAATTCTTATTTTTTTCTATATTTTTAAATATTTTTCCGTTGGCGCCATCTAGCGTCCGGTAGACGAACTACTTGCGGTTAACGCGTTGCTATGTTAACGTTATTCATACAATGGAAAAAGAGCGGAAAAAAGAACGGACAGACAAACAACAAATTTGTGAGTGATTAGATACACGAAACGTAACTCTCTCTCTTTCTATCTTCACTAACTTATATCTTCCTCTCAACTTCCGTTATCTTCACCCGATCACACTTTTCGTAACGCTCTCGTCACGCATTCACCAACTTACTCCCCAAGTCAAGCGTAAAGAAGTTTTATTTCAAAATCAAAAAGTCCACAAGAAAATAGACGGAAAAACCATTCATGACAGCGCTAAGCTTTGATAAGTCGAGGGCACCAACAAATGCATGTGGGTTATCTGGACTTGACCTGGGAACTTGAACTCTATCACACAATCATTTTATTTACTGCTGATTGTCCTCTTTCGTAAGCAATGAATACCTATATTTACTTCTTACACTGTCGAGATTATTTAAGAGTAGGTATAATAAAATTTATCTGTGTTTACTTCTTAAGATTTATCAAAAAGGCGCCCGGTATGAAAAAAATATGAAGAGTAAAATTTAGTGATCGAATGACAGCGTTTACGTTTTTTGTGCGCAACCTATCATGAGCACCTTTCACTTTTATTTTAAAGTTTTGTTTTATTATTTTCTGTGCCTGTTTAAAGACAATCGTTCTTAATGAGTAAACTTCAGTCCTACATCGGCGCCGACACACACACTATTTTATTCGCATTTCAGTTATACAGTGTTTTATATGATGCATTATTTAGCGAATTTGGATTGCGTTTGAGGAAGTTAGAAAATTTTCTGAAAGTACAATCTATAATCTAAGATCACAAATTTTTTGTTTGTCTGTCCGCTCTTTTTCCCACTCTTTTTCCATTGTATCAATAACGTTACCATAGCACCGCGTTAACCGCAAGTAGTTCGTCTACCGGACGATATATGGCGCTAACGGAAAAATATTTAATAATAGACAAAATTAAAAGAATTTTGTCCACCCGTGCGAAGCCGGGACGGGCCGCTAGTTTTTCTACAATTATTATATTAAATAATTACCTTAAGTTACAAAGAATAAATTGAACAGGATCTTTAAATGATTGGTAAAAAATTAAGAATCATAAAATTCTTTTCGTAAATGTTTTGGCGTAAATTGAAGTTAATTAATTTGTGGGAGAGCATATAGTTTTATTTTCAGATTAAAAGCTTAATAGAAATTTTAGGTTGCAAGATGCAGAAATTATATTATTAAATTTAATAAGGCTATGAAATTTGGTTGTTGGTACTACATTAAACTTAACTTTATAATAAGAATCTTTATTTCTAACATCTATGTTAGTATTACAATGATGGTATTTATTTGTCAATGTTATTAGTCCACTTAGGTAAATACACAAAAATAAAATAAAAAAATTATTCCCAAATAAAAAAACATGATTAAAATTAAATAAATACTCATGAAAATAATTTAAGTAATTAACAATTGTCCAAAAAGTGTAATATTTATCAATGAGTAAGTCTTGCAGGCATTTTCTAAATATCTTTATTAAGAAGCTTTTCGTTCCACCATGGATTCTCTTGCCCTCTGGGCTTGATTCGGATCAAGAACGATCACATTCAAAATAGAAAAAAACATTTAAATGCTTATGAGTAGAAGATATATGTTTCTTTACAACCGTATTATTTTGTTTGCAGAAATTGCTGAGGCCTGTGAAAATCTATTACTATTTCTCGATTTGCACGCTTGTGACTACGGTTCTGTTGGAAATAGTTGAGATAGCCAGCTCTAGTAACTCTTTATTTGTATTTGAAATGGCTGTGTTTTGCTTCACCGGACTATGTGAGTATTGAAATCCATGTCTGTCATACATACATATACAATGTGTCCCGTCACCAGTGTCGGAGCCTTTAATGGTGTGAAATATGGCATTTTTTATCGACAAATTGCCCCTCAAATTTTGTTTTTCTCTTACGGTTATAAAATGGCCGCCATGGTCTCATACTAATTCGACCACCACAACTCATGTTAATGTCCTATCAACATTAAAAAGGTGTCATTTGATAGCTAAACATGTAGACAACAGTTACACGGCCATCATGTTTCAATTGTCATGGAATAAAAATAGAAAAAAATAATTAAAGAAAAGCAAATAGATTCTTTTTTGTGTATTTTTTAAATATTGGCTTTTTGAGAAAACCTAAATTTGAGGGGCAATTTGTCGATAAAAAAATGCCATATTTCACACCATTAACGGCTCCGACACTGGTGACGGGACACATCGTATAGTATTTCCGGTAAGGTGTGTTAAAAACAAATTAGTCACAAAATCACCAATATATTAGCTCAGCTTTTTATTATTATTTTATAATATATAATATTTTTGCGTTGGTTAAATGAACTTAGTGAAAATTTAACTTTGAAACTCAAATTTCCTATTTGGAGTGGTTTTGATGGATATATAAAAGGCTAGAATGGTTTTTCAAAAAATCGATTTATTATTGTAAAATGAGAATTATGTTCTGGGTCAGCCACATATTGTCAGGGTTTTTTCTCTCATTTATTTGCTATATTTTCAAAGATAATGAAAATATCTTAATTCCAATGCACTGACAATAATTTGTTTTGAATCGTTCAACTACCTACCACCCATTTAGGAAGTATTTCAACAGTGAAAAAACGGGTGTATAAAACTCGTCAGTTTTCATCAGATTTTACAAGCTGACCCGACCACGCGTTTCTGAGGCAGTTACTATAAATTTTCATTTTTTTTAAAATTTAAATGAAACTTATCCTATGTCCTAAGTGAAAACAAATTCAGCAAAATGAAAAAAGAAATCATCCATATCAGTTGAGTAGTTTCGAAGTTCATCGTCTTCTTAAAATAAAATTCCTTAAATTAAATAAAGAAAAAAAAAACTGTGATAGGGAATTTTTTTGGATAAATATATGAACATACTTAGTTTCGCATCTGCTAATAGTTATGGTTAAAACAGTAATGAACATTTTAAAACACATTAACAATGTTCGCATATCTTTCTTGCGTTATTCTTTATTTTTATTAATAAAATAACTATCATCAAATGAGTCAAATATATTTCCAGGCGTACAACTGTACTTGCTGATACTAGTATGGAGTTTAGTGAAGAAGCTGGAAGTAGATGGACCCCACGTGTATGAGAACCAGCTTCACCAGTTCATCAACGGTCACGTGAAGGTTGAGTCGAACGGGGTATACAACCCGAGCACCATTCCTGCTGATGTGTAGCCGAGAATATTACTAAGTGCTTTCTGATTAGATTGACTACCATCTTACGTGATAAATCTCAATAATAAAATAGTTTATGGAGTTGTAAAAATAGTGTATTGGTCCAATCCACACAGAATCGCTACGGTTTTTAGTTGTAATAAGAACCCTTACTAAAATAAAAAAAGTACAATAATTTTATTTACATTCAATTAAAATATTTGGTATAATTATTAAATATTTAACTTATAATATACTTAATATATTACAGAACTTTCCAACACAACTATATGTATGTTTTATATTTTTTGCATTTTTTATAGTATATTTTATAAGATAAATTTAAAATTTATTTAAAATACTAGAAAAAACCGAATCGGCTCACAAGTGAATTCTCCTGAATCAAACCCGCAACCTTTGGAAATCCGGTCCAATGCTCTCCCAATTGAGCCTTATGAACAGCCGTAGTTCATTCTAGTATTTTTCTATTAAAATAATTTTATCTTATTAGATACTTTTGTTTTTGTTGGGTGAAATGTCATCGTAAAGCAGTAGTCTGCAGCCTCTTATTTTTGGGGGAGACTTCAGTCCATTGGCTGAGATAATGGTGTTGTCGAGAGAACAGCTGTCAGGGATCAAGTTATACCCATTGTCGCAACACAACCCAATAAGATTAAATTTTTATCCACAAAAATGTATAGCTAACTGTCTTAGGGTCTGTCTTAGCTAACTCCTCCTTTTTATTGCGATACCCGATTTGATAAATATTCCATAAATTATTCTTTACTAAAGTATCGACCCTTTGCCTGGTTTAAGTTTACTCTAGGTAAACTATTAGTTTTCAAGTGTAGAAAAAATATACAATGAATCCAACGCTGAACTAAATGGCATTGTTTGTTATCGTATCGTTTTAGTTGAGTTTCGATTCCGATTGAGATTTGTTAGTAGAATTAGCCCCTATGTCTCTACCCCCATTTCTGTATGTTTAACTGCGTGTTTCATTGACATCGAATAAAAGAAATCATAACTATTGAATTATAATAGAGATAAATTTTGCAGGAGATAGCATTTATAATTATAAGCTTTTTAGAGCTTTATAAAAATTTACCTAGTTACTTTTCCTATTTGATTTTACTAAATAAAATAATTTGGTGACAAAAATGTGCTGTAATCTGACTTAACCTAACACAAACCGTAAAATTTGTCAATTGATATTAAAATCTATTCGTGAGACTTTAAGCTGAAAATTTAATGAAGAACTTTGACAGTTTTATATAGACTGATCTGATGTTTTTGACAGTTACAATATAGATCTTGCTCTAATTCATTGAAATGTACTAGGTATTAATTTCATGTAATACTTTTGGAGTTAGTAAACGAAACTGGTTTGCCTAAATTTTGATATTTAAATACATTTTTTCAGTTGTAAAAGCTATTTAAATTAAATATTAAGTAATTAATTTACATATATTTTTTAAATATGGTCGCTAAAATATGACAGCAGAGCCAATTTTCAGCAAAACTTAAGATTTTTTAATTGGTATCTTGGTAATTATTAAGTTTAAATGTTACGATTTATATTCGTTTTACTAAAATACTGCACAATCTATTAAATTACATTTTCTTAGTACTTTTAACTCTTGATTTGTTTGTTATACCTTGTATGTACTAAGCTATCGTACAAAGTAGAAAGATACCTAGATGTTATAAATTGTAATGAAAAGTAGCTTCGAAATCGGGGGGTTTTTTTTTTTAACGTGGTGAATCCCTCTATGGCTAAGCCACAAGTTGTTATGTCAGGCTAGACTGACTAAACACCCTACCTAGGTAGTAGTAAGTACCTTTAGCCGTTGAGGCTGTTAAGGTTCCATCTAAGCGACCGCCTCGGAGAACCCTCGGCGGCGCAGGATCGGGGTATTTGTAAATATTTAGTTTAAGGGCTGAAAATACTATTTAAGTAATAACTAAAATATATCGTCCGTGGTGAAGGATAATTTATGTAAATATGTAAGATAGGATTGTAAAATCCATTGTTTGAATACTAATGGAATTATTTTTTATTCATATTAATTAAAAAATATAAGTTACCTACAATTAAATGGGTAAATAGATTCCAAATGGTAGTGAAAATTATATTTAGATTTAGTTACGTAAGCAAATTATAGTTCATATTTTTTCAATTTTATATTTAAATTATTTTTATATGAATCAAAGACTTATGTGTAAAGATATAAAAAAAAATGGTAGAATTATGCTTTTTTGTATAGTTCGATTGTTGGAGACGCGTTTAAAATGCCTAGTCTACCAGCTAAATACTCATATAGTTTCCTGAATTAACTTAAGACATTTTATTTTAAAATAGATTATCAGATTTCTTTGAGTGTGTTTTGCTCTTATTTATGATATCTCACATCATCCTCTAAAGCAGAGGTACCCAAACTTTTTGGTTTCATAGGCCCCTTGCTATGCTTTTCGGTTTTGAGTAAACTTCCTGTAGTATTTACCTAAAATTGATTTTTGTAACTTCATCATCTATATAATAACATCTGTGTCCTGTTTTGTTGTTGACCTTTTTCATTTTCATCTCATGGATCCAAATTTTTCAGATTCCTTTCAGATTGTCATCCACCTGGTTGATATAGATCACTTTTGGAATCACTGTTCCAAAGTGAGTTGAGTTCTTCACTGAGATTTAAATTGAAAAATTTTGAAATATTAATAAAATAGGAATTTTTCGCAAGTTAAAAATATTTTGTACACTTTACTGTAAATATACATATGCTAGTTTTTATTTATTAAATGAGTAAATTATACTACGGATTTACCAACTTAAATGTTCTTTTATTAATACCATTACCTTATTTTATTATTAATTTTTATTTAAGTATCATGGTGAATATTTTTGCAGTTTAGCCACCAAGACCTTGAGAGATCCGTAGAATTTTTCCAAGTTTTTTATTTTTTTTAATGGGGTTGCCCTTGATCCCAACCAAACTTGGGGGCCAAGACAGGATCCACAATGGAACGAGCTAACCCAGAAGGTACCTATTCACCCTGGCTTTAAAAATGGACGGGTTATAAATATTCTCAAATACAGACGCACGGAGGGAGTTCCACTCCTTTGCAGTGCACGTTATAAATGATTTTGAGAAGCGCTTGGTGCGACAGGTAGGAATAACAACCAAGAAAGGGTGGTAGCCCGCAGTGCTTTTGGATGTCCGCTGGAGAAAGGGAGATGGCAGTTTGAGCACATGCAGCTCTAGTGCACACTCTCCAAATTACATTTTGTAGAAGAGCGACAGACAGGCAACTTTGTGGCTGTGAGCTATGGTGTGAAGTTTGCTCTTCGCCAAATTGCTGTCACTATTGAGCCCACTCAGCTCTGCACTGAATCGTATATTCAGGATTTATTCTCCTACTCAACGACTCAGGTTACACTCTCAGACACTACTCTCTTTATACGCTATACACGCGTACACGCTGAGTCATTATGTAAGAGTAATAGAATAAATCCTGAAATACCTATAAGCGGTTTGAATATACGTCCCAACTTTATAACGATCCCGGAGCACGCGTAGGGCGCTACAGTACCTAATACTTGGTTAACACAAATTAATAGGTTTGATCTAATCGTGAATAGGTAAACGCCTGACCGCTATCTCGCCTTATGGTATGCGACGATGCGATCTAAGATCTGAAGCGCCTGTACGTAAGTGTAGCGCCTGTAAGTAAAGATGACTAAAAGAAATCGTAACTTTCCTTACAATAGAATCGATACTATGGTGATATCCATACTATACTAAGATGAGAATACTATCGATAGCGCTATCGATTTTAAGGTTTCGGGAGGTAACTATTCGATTCGATTGTTCGATTGTCGAGTTTCGTGCAACACTAATACCAAGAAAATATCCAAACTAATTGGAGCTCCCATGGATCAGCTTCAATAGCGCAATGTCTGTTACGCCATAAATTCCCGAGTTCTTAACCGATTTTAATATTTTTTGTGTGCAATCGAATCAACAGGTTTAGAACCAGATTGTGATGGAGCCCGAATGCAGAAAAACGCAAAAATTTCCATCGAAAATTTTTTTTTTTTTTTAAATATTGGTATAGAGCAGGTAGCGATCCTACCTTTCGCACCGACGGTCCTGGGTTCAAATCTCAGTAGGAAAGAAGTTTGTATGATGAATACGAGCATTTGTACCTGAGTCATGGGTGTTTATATATATTTCTATGAATATTACATATCTTATGTATCATATATGTATGTCTATCTGTTACCCAACACATATATGAATGATGAAATATTATATATAGATAGATATAGATATAGATAGATATAGATAGATAGATATAGATAGATATAGATATATGAATGGTGTGAATGATGGAAATATTTATTTATTTATTATTTATTTATGGTCATCACACAAACATATGCCCATACCGCGATTCAAAACCGGGACCTTAGGCGCAGAAGGTTGCACCGAGCTGCCGTCAAACGGCATTAACAATACAAATCCCCGTTGAAGATAAAGTACGGAAGAATTTTAACACCCACGCTTTTTTCGTAATGATTGTATGATGTCAACAGCAAACACGTTCGTTTACCGGCACCACACGTCGTTTCCTTCACAGAAGTAGCGAATAGGATAATTGTACCGAATAATCCTCTTGAGTAGATATCATCGTCCCGGCATGATGTCAAACTAGGGTTTCATGATCATCTATGTCTATACTACTACTATATAAATCTGTAGGTTCTGTCTGTACGTTTATTTTTTGAGCTAATTTTATTAATCACTGATAACAATTCATTTTTTTATCTGTCTGTATGTTTTTTTATAAGTCACGAACTAGTAAAACAATTTCAATGAAATTAGGTATATAGTAAGAACATGTAATTGTGCAAATGTTAAGCTATATATTATATCGGTAAAAACCTTATAGTCCTAATTAATCTTATAAATATGAAAGTAAGTTTGTTTATTACACTTTCACGCGTTAACTACTCAATCGATTATCATAAAATTATGCATACACTCTACCGGGATAAATAAAAGTACCTACATAGAAATTTGAAACAAATGAAGAACTGAAAGAAGACTGTGTCTACGTTGAGATACGTTGTCATTAGCGGGGCGTGAATATGAAGCTGGGATACAAAAACTCGTCACACGTAATGAAAAATGCTTAAATTTTGCTGGTAACTATGCAGAGAAGCAGTAGAAGGTATGTTCGTTACAAAGAAAACGTTAATATTTGTGTATATATATCGTTTTATATACATTCTTAAACAAGTAATACTTTCCGGATGGCCACCATAAAATAAAAAACATCTTAGCTTTAGTGTTAAAGATTGGCTAAAAATAAGGATTAAAATTCACTTGGTAATTTATTTATAACAGCCGAGTACAGAAACAGTAAAAAAATTTAAAATATAGATGCCGCAAATGTACGAGCCTATTTAATGAACAATTTAATTTTCTGTCATTTCTCAAGTAAGATTTTCGTCCGAAGACAAACTATTTTAATAGAAAAATACTAGAAAAAATCGACTCGGCTCACAAGTGAATTCACAAGCGGGAGATTCCGGATTCCCATCTGATGTGAGAAAAATCCTAGAAAAAATCGACTCGGCTCACAAGTGAATTCTCAGGGGAGATTCCAGATTCGCGCCTGAAAATTCACTTCCGAGCCGAGTCGATTTTTTCTAGTATTTTTCTTTTAAAATAATTTATCTTAAAAGTACATATCGTTCGTTAAGATATAGATCTTAGTAAGTTTAAAGAATCGGAGTATATATTGAGATTAGTCGACTGTGACAGTGTGTTATATTGGGAGAACATTTTAAAGGATAAAATGTAAATGTTCTACGAAATTGAATTTTCAGAAGTATTAATGAGCGGAGGAAACTCTTTAATTCCACCCACCCTTTAAAAAAAAAACTTTACCGGATCCACGAAGTGTTTATTCTTATTTTGATTTGTGGTCACGGATCAACCACCGTGACCACAAAATTACTAAAGTAATTATGCCTAAAGTGGTTCTTAATGTGCAATAGACGCGAAAGGGTAAGAACTTCAAAAGTACATTCTTTCTACATACACTCATTTTACTCACATCAATGGACATCAACATTCCTGACCAATTTTAACTACGGTTTTTACAGCGTTACTGGTTCGTTACTACTTCTAAAACTGCGTTACTAGTTATAAAATAAGATCTCTGAGATACAGAAAACATAGTTCAGGTGCAGATGATATCTTGTGATTAGTCTTATAGTAGTTTATGATACTGTTGCATAATAAGGGTTCTTATAACATGAGTGTGTTTTAAAAAAACGAGCCGTAGGCGAGTTCTTTTATAGTATCACACGAATGTTATAAGACCAAGTTATGTACAGTGTCATACACTACTTTATCTACTCTCATACTATACCAAACAAAACCAAACTTTGTTTAAATAATGAAAATATTTTTTAAATGTCAAATGTTGGCGCCAAGTGTTGCGTCGTCGCGGACTCGTTCATTGAAACCTTTTTAAAGTAGAGGTTCAACCTCCTTGGTCCAGCTGGAGGTTGTATAAGTGTGTCGTTATGATTAAAAAGTTATATTATGTTACAGGTGTCCATACAAGACCTGTATCGTATTTAAACTTTTTTTTTATTATTTTTGGCATGTACGTAATGTTTGTCATAAGCATTTTGTTTTCAGTTTAAGAATCTTTGTATTATAGTATCAGAGTAGATAAAAAAATATATGTTATATGTTTCCTATAAAGACATTATTTTTATTAAGCCCATTAATATATGATTTGATTTGTTTGGAGATGTTTTATATTGTTTTAAAGAATAGTAATATGTATGACATGCAATGTAACTCATAAGCAGAGATTGGAGTTGGTAGGTTGATTTAGGCTCAACGAAATCAAGCATATATGTATGTTAATATGGAAACGTCCCTTAGTTTCCGGAATTTTAAAATTAGTGAAATACTTTTCCGGAGTTTCAAAATTTGACGTTGCTGTGGGTAATTACGTTTGTGGGCTACTATATTACTTTTATAACTCTTAGGATGATAAAATTATTATTTTTTGATTTTATGTGAAGTATTTTCTCGTGAGGAACGTTTTTTCCTACAACAACAGTGCGTAAATATCTTCACATGTTTGCAGATGGTAACTTACCAAAGTTTGAATTCAGTCTGATGAATGTTATGGGGAAAAAAATACAACAAACAAAACATATAAATGAAATTCCATTTAAATCGATTTCAATTTTAACTGCAACTAAAGTAATTATTAAATAAATATACTTAAATCATTTAATAATAGTTACTTCAATCCTTCAAATACTGGAACTTTCCGGAAAGGTATATCCATGTTATACATGTCATGATGCAAGTAAGAAAAATCTACCTATTCCTTAGTTATAACTTGGACAAAGGGAATTGAGTGAAGAGCGGGCGGCAGGCGGGCGGCAGGCGGGCGGCAGGCGGGCGGCAGGCGGGCGGCAGGCGGGCGGCAGGCGGGCGGCAGGCGGGCATCATGCGTCCCCTTCTCTCCTTTTCCGTATCCCCTTTGTCGCCGTACCCCCGCGCCCCTGTACCGAGCGGGCGAACTCTCATTTAAGCGGTCGACCTATAGGTATTGTCATTTTAACCTTACTCAAATATTGATATGCAAAATTGACATATAAAACCTTTTATTTTTCGTCCTTTAAAATCTATTCACTGTGTTTATAGAAAGTGGAAATTTTTTATCACACTTTGTGGTAGATTAATTTAAAATTAAGCATACACTTAAGCACTATGTCACAATAACTATTGCTAGGATTTAGTACAGTTGGAAAGGAATAATTGGTTTGACATGGTACAAGTCTTAACCTACTTGATACTTCTATAACTGATGGAATACAATGTGTCTGTCTCAAGCATACGGTCCGGTCTATGGTTTAAACCTAAAGATTGAGAGTTTCGAATTGTTTACCGAAGCTTTCTTCTTCGAAAAAACTTTTCGCCGAATAATTATTTTTTATATCTCCAGGTCCTTAATGTTTATAACTATTTATTTATAACATTTTATTGACCACAATACAACATAAGTACTATAACTTTATATACATATTATTGTATATATGTCACCGTAAATTTGAAATTACCGTTAGATTATAATCTATCTCACGAGATTGTAAACTATCAAAAGATTGTGAACCGTAACATACTGCTTACAGTTTAACGCATTATTTTTCGATAAATTATAAGATATCTAACCTAACCTAGTTAGGTTAGATTTATCATATATCATATATTTTATGTACCGAAAAATATGCGTTAAATGTAAGCAGTATGTTACGGTTCACAATCTTTTGATAGTTTACAATCTCGCCAGATAGATTATAATGTAACGGTGTATACAATTTTACGGTGACATTTATAAGATATACATGAATACACTTTATAACATCTAGGTATTAGGTATAAATACAGTCGTAACGAATGACGATTATCGCCTATATCGCCTTTTTAAGAGATATAGGCTCGAACCTGCCTCTTAAAGACAAAACTGAACCTAAACCCTAGTCTATTACAAGACAAATCCATCAGGATTATAAAAATCGTGTAAATTTTTGCGAACAATTCTCCAGTAAACAATTCGAACCGAAAATCTATATTTTTCAGTATTAGGACTAATAAGTATATGCGAATCCATCGTCCTCATTTCTGGACGCTGTGTCCTCTCGTTCTTCCCGCAAGATGGCGTCACCGTCACTCTTATCGGGTGGTGGCGCTTGTTCTTCTACATTGTTGACAAATCGGAAGTTTGACGGATTACTAAGTTTCAACAGCTCACTTCTCAACAAGAGCAACATATATATTTGTACAACTGAAAAAAAAAATGATTACATTTTTTTTCTAAAGTAAAAATAATTTTGGCAACAAAATACCGGTTTATTAATATAAGCTTTTATTTACTATTTATGTTTCTGTGGGATTAAATTCTTAAATCAAATAACAGATGCATGAGTTTCAACTGTTAATATATAAATCCTTTAAAAATATATATTAATATCTTGTTCCATACGCGATAGGTATGTTTACAGTTTCTAAACATACCTGTTTGTACTTCTAGCAAGACATTTAAGAAATGCAGACTGAATGAGACAGAACATTTTGGGAAATCTGCCCTCCTTACAATAAGTGCAATAAGTCGAGTTTTTCGGCAAATCGACTTACGTACAATTTACGTACAAATGTATGTACAAATATAATATACTACATAAAATTCCGCTTCATTTTATAGTGGTATAGTAAAACTTTCAAATCAATAGGTATTATAGTTTCGATGATACACAAAAAAACAAAAATTAAATCTTTAATCGCAATTATTTCGAAAGTAGCTGAAACTACTTATTGCACTTTTCATGAGGACGGCAGAAATGCAGCCCTTATAAATTAGAATGATGGCACATGGCACATTAATTCCTTAATAAACGATTTTGCCTAATTACCTGACGTAGGCATTCCAACTAGGAACACAAGCTTACATTTCAGTTTTGTTTGATACTCACGTGTCACTGATAGACTGATTAAAATATCCTGAGCAATGAATACCCAAGCGTACCGAAGATATTCAATGTGTTCGGCCAACATGACTATCATAACCGCCATACTGCCCACAAAGAATATTACTGTTATAGTGATGCTGTAATAAAAGTATATTTGTATCCCACGACGGTATTTCTAAAACAAAAGCAACAGACGATTAAGGCATTATCGTCTCGAATACTCGTCCACAAGCGTCTTATATACTACTAGCTGACCCATCCACGCGTTGCTGTGGCACAGTAATTTTAAAGATTTTTTCTTAAATAAAAGTAGCCTTAGTTACTCCTTATTACATCAGCTACCTGGCAATAAAAGTCCCGTCAAAATCGGTTCAGCCATTTCAGAGATTAGCCGGAACAAACAGACAGACAAAAATTGTAAAAAATGTTATTTTGGTGTATGTACCGTATATATATTCAAATGCATGTAGTAAAAAACGATTATTTCAATATTACAAACAGACACTGCAATTTTATTTATATGTACAGATTAGCTGACCTAGCCTCGCGTTGCTGTGGCAGTAATATTATTTTTCTAAAAAAAAAGATTTTTTCTAAAATAAAAGTAGCCTAAGTTACTCCTTATTACATCAGCTACCTGCCAATAAAAGTCCTGTCAAAATCGGTCCAGCCATTTCAGAGATTAGCCGGAACAAACAGACAGACAGACAAAAATTGTAAAACATGTTATTTTGGTGTATGTACCTTATTTGTATTCATATGCATGTAGTAAAAACGGTTATTTCAATATTACAAACAGACACTCCAATTTTATTTATATGTATAGATGTATAGATGTGTAAAAGGGGAAGGATGTACAAAATGTTATACACAAAAAAGAAAAATTAAAGGACACATAGCGAAGACTTTCTTTATTTGGAAGACAAAGGTTACTCCAAAAATAACAAAAACTGAACATTACATTATCGTAAAATTTTGATAACCTTTTGTTTTAAGCAGTCTACATAACTGTTATATCATTTTGCCAATACAATAACAAATGGATATTTTTGCTATAATGGTCGCTAATTAATTTATATTTCGTCTAATTAAAGAGTAATGAACTAAAGATGATTATAGAAAGTAAACACTGATTGTAAGAGTTTTAATTAGTAATATATGGTCATAAATAAAAATAGCGGGTCATTTTGTACGTACTTCCCCTACAGGGAAAGGTCTTCCATAGTGTTGAGAAATCTATATAGACTGCGAATGCTGTAACCTATCGTTATATTAAAAAAAAATATTTATATTTATATACATATAACTACCTTGCTCTACATGTTAGAGTATAAGCAACTATAGACCCTCGGTACACAGCGCAGCGGAATGTCAGACTTTCTGATTAGTATACTTAGTCGGGTCATAAGTTCTGTCAAAACCATATATTTTTTATTTTCGAATACTGGCCAGAAATTCTTCGACTAATTTCGAAAAATTAGGCTAGACATTTTCCCGCGCTTTGCTACGACGGTACGCGGGAAAAAAATACCGCGAAATTCTTTTTTCGGATGAAAAAATGTTTACTATTGAAGTAAAAGTTTTAACAAAAAAAATGATAAGGTGTATGCCCACAGCAGTGAAGAAGCAAGCGCGCGTATTACGAGGGTCCAGCGAGGGCATTACCCTTCCTCACTCATGGTTTGGCTTGGAGTCTCATATTCAGGCGTAACTGAGGTGTTTTTCTGTGAAAAAGGTGTGAGAACTAGTGCCGAAGTTTATCAAAATACTGTCCTAACAAACATAGTGGAACCTCTTTCTCAAACAATGTTCAGGAACAGGCATTGGATATTCCAACAGGACTCTGCAACGGCTCATAAGGCACGAAGTACGCAAGACTGGTTGATCGCTCGTGGAATTGACTTCATCCGGCATGAAGACTGGACCTCTTCTAGTCCAGATTTAAACCCACTGGACTACAGTCCAGCAATATTTGGAGGAAAAAGACTGTGCTAAACCTCATCCGAATTTAAAGTCTCTCCTCAATCATGTATTCAAAATGGGGGAGGGCATTTTGAATAATGTAAATAAAATTATATTGTACATTTAATGATCTTTCATTTCATATTTAATTTTTAAGTAATTGTCAAAAGGTGTATAAGTAATTATATCAAAAGTTTTGGACAGAACTTATGACCCGACTAAGTATAATTGATATTACACAAGGGAGGAAATTTTTAGTTAAGATAAAGAAGATTTTTTTAGATAAAGAAGTATAACTGCTTACGTGCGTACATAAGTACATAAAACGGTTTTTTTTTATTTAAGTATATTGTCATTGCTGCCAAAAACCCCATTGATGTTAATTTTGTGGTGATTTACGACGATATTCTTTGTTCTCTTTTGGCCAATTTGCAAGTTATTATCCTACACCATCAAGAGTCGAATGCGTCAAACAACTATCAAGCTATTCCGAACTTCATTATTTGGTCATTTTATTTTATTTAGCTCATACATTTCCACGCTATTCACACATTTAAATAAAACCTCTTTAACCGTTTTAGTGACGCATTTTTTTTAAATATTTAATGGACACTTTTACAGGAGCTATGATTACAGTATTAAATGCGTCACTAATCTGATAAGACTGGTTTTTTAATTTAATTTTAACAAAATCATTGCCTTACCCTATGTCCAGCGACGATAAATACGATTGTGAATATGATATCCAAGTATATCAAAATGTCCACCAATGTAGGTAAAATAATAAATTTCAGTTTTGAGTAATACCTCATGTAGATCAATTGTGTCGTGATCATTAGTGCAAACAAACTTGAGATTGCCTGTAATTTAAAATAACCAAAAAAATTAATTATCGATGAATCTGGGATTGCATAATGGACTCTAAAATGCCAGTGAGTCATGCCCATCCCAGTATGGTCTAATGCCCACTCCAGGAAATTAGAAATTATATGATGGACGCTAAAATACATCACAGAATAATCATTAAAAAAAATCAAATAATTATCTACAACTGAAAACTCTACATACTCATTATTAATACTGTACATTTCATTTAGTTTACTATTTGACGCAAAGTATAGTTATATATGTTATAATATCATGACATAAAAGAAATTCTAATCACACCTAGATATTGACTGCACATTGAATATTGACACTGCTTCATAGCTTCGACCATGGCATGTCAGAGGCTAGCCGTTTGGCTATACTAATTCCTTACTTACCAATTTGATATATGCCATAGCAAGGAGTCCATATCGCAAAGGTAGGCAAAAACAGCATCTCGTGAACTGGGGCACTTCTACACGAGGTCGCCACATCTTTACTCGGTTTACTTATTCCATAGAATGGCGGCCATTGGCAATGCGCGGTTTACTACATAATAAAAATTGTACTGGAATGAGACTAATGAGTAACGCTTTTGCCAGATGTACAGTATTTATCGGGAGCGATAAGACAGCGAGAAATTGTGAAGTAAATTGACAAAATTATGTTAAATTTCACGAAGTAATTGACAATCTTATTTTATTTTACTCAAGTTTGTGTGCATTAAGATCAGCAAAAATCAAAAAGTCTACAAGAAAATAGATGGAAAATCCGGTAATGTCATCGCTAAGCTTTGATAAGTCGGGGCCACCAAAACACCTTTAATCTCAGTAACTCGTGGGGGAATCGACTTGAAATTAAAACCATATATTCCTGTCTACAGTCCCTTAAAGCTGTGAAAAATGTATAAAGTTCTAAATTAGCGTTAAAAAGATACAGCCCTTTATGCCCAAAAAAACGTACACTTCGACACTCTCAAGGGGGTTAAAACTTATAGAGTATTTTCCGTTGACTTAGAATCATGAAATTTGGCATCAAGCAAAGTTATGTAGTACAAGTAATGAATCCAAAACTGTAAATTTGTAGTTGCATCACAAAAAAATGCGATTATAAACTTATTTGGAGTTAGTAAACTAAACGCGACCTATGATGATGTATGGGGACAACATCGAACGGCAAAATTAAGTTTGTCCCTCAATACGTTTATCTTTTCGTAAGAGTTATGTTCGGTATTTCCATAATTTACTTAACTTAAAGTTTGTACGGGACCCTCGGTGCGCTACTCTGACTCACACTCGGATAGTTTATTATTAATACATGTAAAAAGGGTTTTGTGTGATTCTACTTGTTCTAAAGACAAATAAAAGTATTTATCCGGTACCTTTTTTTATGTGGAGAAAATGCTTTGCGCATACTTCCGCCACTGGGAGTGCAGCGGAAGTTATGTGGGACTCTCCCCTGCAGACCTATCTGACGATAAAAGCTCGTCAGATTGGTGTGCAGGGGCCTACACTATAAACTCCACTACTTCCCTTCAATCACCTCGGTGTCACTGGACTGTCGTACAGCTGGTCATCGTCTGATGACGAGTATCTAGACGATGCAGTGACACCTGGTGAGGTCATGGGAACCCTTGCGGACACTACCGCGGCCCCACCGGTGGATGAATTATCCGGTAACTAATATAATAATTAAAGATGATTGAAAATAGATTAACTACTGATTGTATCGATAGTGAATTACCTTATATATACTATTTTTATTTATACGTTTATTTCAAGTAATGGTACTTATATCCAATGTTAGTAAAAATATTACAATATAAACATAAACGCAACAACACTATGGATAGCATCGATACTATTGATATAACGCATGAAATAGATGAAAATACTATCGATATTATGACTTCGGGAGGGAACTATTCGATTTGATTATTCCATAGACGATTTTCATGCAACACCAATTCCAATAGATCGGTCGATATGAATTGTCATTGACGGTATCTCGTCGAACCATTTGGCTCTGGAACACTTTTTCTGCTTCATATTAATGGCCTGCTTTTGCCCGGTATTTTGGGGTACGCAGATGACAGCACGGTTGTAGAGAGCTTATATGTCTGATGCACGAGCCAGTGCTGAACTGATCCAGTGTCATAGGGAAGTGATCGTCAGACGCATGAACTTATCTCTGCAGCCAGTCTCCAAATGGGGCGTTGCTAATTAAGTAAGGTTCAATCAGTCAAAAACCCAGGCGTGTCTTTCCTCCGCTGAAAGGGTCCGATCACTGACCATCTTGAGCTTAGTGCGAGTATATATGGTATACAAGGTGTCCCAAAAAATAGTGTCAAGCGTAAGTCCAGAGTTAGAGCACCTCTTGGAGTACCCGAATCACCCCCATGTATGTTCCGCGATTATTCGTAGTTTTCGAGTAATATTTTTTTTTCTGACTTTTTGAAAATTTGATCCAAAGAAATTAAAAATTTTAAATTAAAAAAAGTAGAACATATTTTAATGTTTTTCTTTTTGCCACTGAATCCTCTTTAGTGCTTCTTTTATGTCTAAAATAATCAGCTTCGTAACTTTAGTGGAAATTTAGAAAACAGTAGTGTAAAGTCAAAATTTGAATGTTAGTGAATAATTACTTAAAAATTAATCTTTAAATTTCTTAGGATGTGAGGTTCATTATTTGATATATATTTCAAGGATGCTCAATAGAAAAACATATACATAAATAATATCACAATATATTTATAAATCAACCAACAGACTTTTTAACAACGACAGACAGCTTACTTCCAAATCATATCTATCAAATCACAAAGTCATAGATAACTAGCCGAATATAAATTACTCTTTCAACACAGCTCCTTGATTTATATTCTATTACAATAACTCAAACAAGCAGCTCCTTAATTATTTTTTTATAACATAACTCAAAATTAAATACCAAATAAAACTTATTTAAATTGAGTATTTACTTCTCTTTACATATACTAAGACAATAGTACATTATTTAACACCTATCAAATGCCTTAACTTCTCAAATTTGATGATGATATTCTCTGTTGTATGTTAAACGACTGCATTCCATCCAGCAATTCATTTTCCTCTTTCTTCTTATATTCTAGTAGTAATTTTGACTTTATATATTCTACTGATCTTTTATTTTCCGGAAGTGCGTCAACAATATCTATGACGTGAGCGTAACTTTCTGGTAAACATAGTAAAAGATGATTTAATTTGTCTTCTTCAGTTATCTTTTCTCCTGTATTTCTTAATTCATTTACATATTTTTCAAACGTATTCAAAAATTCAACTGGATTTTCGCCTTCTTTCATTTTTAGTTTTAGTAATTTTCTTTTCGATAGTAACTTGTTTGCGCTCGACTGTACTTGATATATATTATCGAATTTCTCAATCATTTTTCTCGCTGTCTCTTCTGATAAAATAAGCTCTAACTGTGTATCATTCACGCTGCTCACAATAAAATTTTTCGCTCGTAACTCCATCTTTTTCCAATCAATGTCCGTAATCTTTTCTGGTTTCGTGTCATTTAATATTACTTCATAGCATCCATTTAATTCTAACTGTGTTTTCAACCTATATTTCCACTTATCATAGTTCGTCCCATCAAATATTTGTAAATTACAATCATCAATTTTTTCATGAGCCATTTTGAACTATTCCAAAGAAATTATACTTACATCCATTAATTTCACCGTCAACATAAGCCAGATTATCATATCTCACCGCTCTGCTACCATCTTAGGATGTGAGGTTCATTATTTGATATATATTTCAAGGATGCTCAATAGAAAAACATATACATAAATAATATCACAATATATTTATAAATCAACCAACAGACTTTTTAACAACGACAGACAGCTTACTTCCAAATCATATCTATCAAATCACAAAGTCATAGATAACTAGCCGAATATAAATTACTCTTTCAACAAAATTAAAAAATCTAAACAGGCGAATCATGGTTTCTAAGTATGTGTAAAAACTTCTCTAGACTCTCTGCTTTCATAATCATTTAAAAAAAGAAGTACTTAATAGGGCTAATTTGGCTTAAATCGGCCATCAAAGACAACGAGGTGAAAATTTCATAAAATTTACCAAATTCCTATCAGATGATAAAAAAAAATATCTGGTCTTTTTATAATTTCTAAGGTTCAGATTAATTACAATTTAGCAAAAATTAACTACATGAAACCCATATTTAAATATTTTTCTCGCGGATCACATCGGTTGTAGTGTTGGATGTAACGCAGTACTTACCTGCTAAAAAATTGCCCGAGTGAGAGGATATGAAAGAGACCGCATTATTGCTAACTCTCTCACTCTCATTGGCAAAATGGATAACTGTAACTGAGGAATGCTATTCTTTGTGACAAGGGGATGAGGCGGGGGGTGTAGTCCGAGCGCCTATTGTGTTCTGGCGCCAGTCGTTTGCCTGCTTTTGTTTGCGCCTTACGTACGATACGCTCATTTGTGATTATTTGACGAACTTTGCTTTCTTTACGGACCTTGAGTGCGATTACGATTTGGTTTTGTGTGAATACGGGATTTTGAAAAATTTGGCATTCTTAACGGACTTTTCAAGCTCTTCATTTTGTGATGTCTTTTTCATCGCAAGAATATGCTTTTATGCATTACTTTTATGGATATGCAAGAGGAAATGCTTCTGAAGCAGCCAGGTTGTTCCGGCAGCAAGTACAAAATGGAGGTGGACCTCAGCCTGAAACTTGGCCTGATCATCGCATGATTTTAAGAGTACATAACTCTTACATGGAAGGACGCCTACCAGGTAGAAGATCGGGGCGCCCATCTGAAATGAGTGACCCAGATACTGTCCAATCAGTGGTCGAAGAAGTGGTGAGAGATCCATCAGTTAGTGTAAGAACAATAGAACGTCGAATAGGAATTCCGAAATCACAAGCACATCGAATACTTCATCAAGAGCGTTTTCACCCATATCACATCCAGAAAGTTCAGCAGCTCAAGCCCGCAGACTACCCGAGAAGGGTGGCATTTTGTCAGGAAATGTTACGGAGACAAGCTGAAAACGAAAATTACTTTAAAAATATTCTATGGAGTCCATAGAATATTTTTAAAGTAATTTTCGTTCGGTATGTAATTTATTGCATATTTTTTTATAATATGATATTTTGTTTAATTACGCATTAGCCGTTTTTTGGTCCGGCTTTACCTTCCTTTTTTTCACCCCACGCCACTGCTATGGACTGATGAATCACATTTTAAGCGATGTGGGGTGTTTAATGCGCATAACTACCATTCGTGGAGTATTGAAAATCCACACCTCACAAGGGAATCTAATTTCCAAGAACAATTTAGTATCAATTTGTGGTCAGGCATCCTAAACGGACAGCTGATTGGTCCGTTCGAACTACCGGACCGACTGAACAGCGAGGCCTACTTGCAATTTCTATGACGTGATCTCGGCGTCTTATTAGAAGATGTAGACCTATTAACGCTGAGAAATATGATTTTTCAAAACGACGGCGCTCCATGCCATTTTGCTAGAAATGTTAGACAACATTTGTCTGAAACATTTCCAGGCAGATGGATCGGTCGTGGAGGGCCCATTGCGTGGCCGCCACGGTCCCCCGACTTGAACCCCATAGATTTTTTCGTCTGGGAATACTACAAGGAATTAGTATACGCCAAGGACATTACAAACGTCACAGTGATAAGAACAAAATTAAGACAAGCGGAAGAAACAATAAAAAACAACAGAATTGCATTTATAAATTTAAAAGAAAACTTTTTTAGACGATGTAGAATATGTATTGAGCACGAAGGTCGTAATTTTGAAAACTTTCTTTAAGCGAACGAATAATAAATACTTTGAAAATAATGTTTTGTTTCATTTATTAAGTTATAATAAACCTTCAAAGGTTATTAAAGATGGCAGCAGGAACAGTTATTTTTGACCTTCAAATAATAAATTTTTAGCTTTATTACAATCATTTTTGGTTTATTAATAAATAATTGGAATTTAAAAAAAAAAATATTCAGAAGTCGAGTTTTATGAAATTTTCACCTTGCTGTCTTTGATGGCCGATTTAAGCCAAAGTAGCCCTATTAAGTACTTTTTTTTTTAATTATTATGAAAGCAGAGAGTCTAGAGAAGTTTTTACACATACTTAGAAACCATGAATTCGCCTGTTTAGATTTTTAATTTAAAGATGAATTTTTAAGTAATTATTCACTAACATTCAAATTTTGACTTTACACTACTGTTTTCTAAATTTCCACTAAAGTTACGAAGCTGATTATTTTAGACATAAAAAAGCACTAAAGATAATTCCGTGGCATAAACAAAACATTAAAATATGTTCAACTTTTTTTTATTAAAAATTTTTAAGTTCTTTACATCGAAGTTTTCAAAGTCAGAAAAAAAATTATTACTCTAAAACTACGAATAATCGCGGAACATACATGGGGGTGATTCGGGTACTCCAAGAGGTGCTCTAACTCTGGACTTTCGCTTGACACTATTTTTTGGGACACCTTGTATATACCTCTTAAAAAATAACCAAATAGAAGATGTCCTGAAAAAAGGCCAGGTCAAAGTACCCGAGCTTGTATGAAAGGATTGATGAGTGTTGAAGAAGCGAGAGATGTATGTCAGGATCGCGGAAAGTAGATATCTGTGATATCCTATCCCTATGAGAAAAAGGCGTGATTATGTATGTTTTATCTCTATGTGAATACTAAAGGGGCTCGCAATCATCATACACCTAAAGAACACAAAATTGGAAACAGCGTTTTCTAGACTACAGTCTTTTACTGCGATGTCCAACCAGTTTGACACACGTTGATGGCAAAAATGGGGATGCTTCTATTTTAGCTATTCAGCTAAGATGATTATGATGACGATACAATAATCTCAACCAAAAGATACTAACAAAAAAAATTCAATATGAGTTCAACTCGGTTTTTTCTCTCTTCTTATGTTTTAAATTATATACATTTAAGTAAACTTTTCTTGTACTATCAAGACCTATAAGAAAAATTTACTATTAGTCTAGTCTTTCCTAAAAATGATGGGAATACATTTATAACTACAATCACATTAGTCATATAATATAAAACGGCTCCTGCAAAGAAGTCAATATTTATATAACACAAAATTAAAAAAAGGATAATGTAATAAGACAAGTTTATATATATATATATATATCATTGCAGCCCTTGGTTTGTCCGCCTATACATAGGCCTCCCCCATTTTCTTCCACGATTCTCTATCTCTAGCCTTTTGCATCCAGTTATAGCCAGCAAACGTCCTTATGTTGTTAATCCATCACTCTGGGGGACGACCTCTTCCTCTCGTGATTTCCCTGGGTCTTCATTCTAGAACTCTTCTGGTCCACCGTACTGAGTCCATACGTGCAACATGCCCAGTTCATCTCCACTTCCGTTGCTCTATAGGGTGAAATTTGGTACGGGAGTATCAGTTTTTTCATTAAAAATAAAAGTATGGTATAGTTTAGTCAAATATTTATCATATAAATCTGATGCGTGATTAAGTAGGTCGACAGCCTCTTCGAAAGTCAATCTGGTGATATAACACATGAGTGAATTATTTTAACTTTTCAAAACACGACACTTATATTTAAGTTGATAAATTACAGTTATTGAAAAGAGGTCGAAACGGGAACCTTTCACCATTTAATAAGTTTATAAAAATACAAAAAAAATCATTACAAAATATTTCAAAAAGGTTGGCAAAGTAATCCGTACTAACAATAATAATTAAATAGAAATAATATATTTTTGTATTTTTTAACAATAATTTTCGACACCCACCTCGTTTTTTTTTTAAAACGAAACATGGTATGCAAAAAGAAGTAGACATAACATTAAAGCTAACCAAAATTTAGACTTTCTTTAATCTTTACAACATAACGCGGCTAGGCAAATATTTCCTACTATAGACAGGAATAATATT
This sequence comes from Calamotropha paludella, assembly GCA_927399485.1. Lineage (NCBI taxonomy): Eukaryota > Metazoa > Arthropoda > Insecta > Lepidoptera > Crambidae > Calamotropha > Calamotropha paludella. The sequence continues at coordinate 22,713,239 of OV656817.1, read as the reverse complement.
ACAAGAATAACATACACATTTGGCCTATAATCTTGATTGTTTCTTTATTTTCCAGGAAACGTATTTATAGAAAGACAATAAACTAAAAATCCATCTATAAATATGGTACTTAACGGTTTATAATTAAGACACATTTTGTCACTGGTCACTTAATCGTAAACGTGTTAGTTTTGTATAAGTTCTTACTAACCGAGTGGCTATTGATAACAATTATAATAAATTTATTAATTAATGAAAACAATGTTTTATCACTGTGTCCAAGTGTATCAGAGGAAGCGTTTTACAATAGAGGATATGGATGTCAACAACAGTGATGATCGTTAGGTGCAACGGTAGCAATCCTACCTTTCGCACCGATGGTTTTAGGGTCGAGTCCCGGAAGGGGCAAATGCTTGTATGAAGAATACGAGCATTTTTACCTTAATTATGGGTATTTATATGTATTTGAATGAATATTGCATATATATGTATCATATATTTATATCTTTTCTTTACCCTAGTATTCGTGACACAAACCTCACAGTGCTGCCTTAGGGCTAGGATAATTGGTGTATTTAAACAAATAAATATTTATTCATCATCTCAGCCAAAGGCGCCCACACCACTAAATAGGTATGCAAACAGTACTGCCTCACATAAGTTTTTTGTAAAATGTGGGAGGTCATTAATATAAATAATTAATAATAACGGGCCCAACATCGATCCTTGGGGCACGCCCGTAATGATTGGTGCTCCACAAGACTTGGTAATTATTAGTTTTTGAACTCTTGAAGAGAGATATGACTGTATCAGGTCTAATGATAGTTTGGAGACACGATAATGTTCAATCTTTTTGCAACAATGTTTCATGGCTAACACAATCAAAAGCCTTTGGAAGGTCACTAAAAATATATAAACATAATCTGCCCGCTTGGCAGGGAGGTTAGAGATCTTAGAAAACGACCGTTATTGCGAATGCTGCCGAGAGCTCTGAGAGGATCAATTTAGACTAGAACACGTTGAGTTGTCCAACATTTATATATTTGTTTGTTTATTTATTAATCAAAAACAGACGATTGCCGCTTAAGCTTATGTTTTGACAAGTTGGATATTTATTATGATAAGACGCATTTACTTGATGATAAATCTGCATTCGCTGGAAACTTAGTCGACCTCGGTAAATATATAGAAGTAACGTTTTTTACTGATTCTTCTTGTATATAAAAAATAACAATGTATGCGGACATTTATACATTTAGAAGATGCTGTTTTTGTGTACCGTTAAGATATGGGTTGCTCGTTTGGGGATATGTGAAAATGGTGAGTGGTTTTAATGTATTTTTAATTATAAAACTAAAGAAGGAACACTAATGTATTATTAATGCAGTGAAAATGAGAGCTTGAAAATGAGAGCTTTAAGAAGTATAGCTGGCGTGAATTTGATAGATAAAATAAGGAATTATTTGATAAGAGAATAGTGTGGTGTGGAAGAAGATATAGTAAGAAATATAGAAAAAGGGATACTTAGATGGTTTTGACATGGATGAAAGAAGATTTACAAGACAAATATATGAGGCAAATGTGCATGGGCCAGTCGGTAACGGCAGACCAAGGCGAACTTTCAGGGACCAAATACAAGTTGTCCTGACAAAAGGCCATAAGTACCCTTAACCGAAGAGCTTGTATGAAGGTCTGATGAGAGTTAAAGAAGCGAGAAATGTATGTCAGGATCGTGTAGTTGAAATCTGTGATCTCTGCCTAACCCTGCGGGAAAAAGGCGTGATTTTATATATGTATGTATGTAAAACTAAAGAAAATGTTTCAGGACTTAAAGGTTAATCAAAAAATCAGGGTCGATACATTAAGTAAAACGTTTGATCTTATAAACTCGTATATAAATCTACATTTTATCCACAAAGTTTGTAATGTCATTTAATAAAATAATATTTCACAAACATCGGTAAGCTCTATAATAAGTTAGGCTTATTAAAATGTTTGAAATGATATACAGATGGAATCATTACAGCTTAAAGGAAATTGTTTATTTCTTTTCTTTGGCTTTATTTGTTTTTTTGCGAATATTTACTATTTTAAAGGGATTTGTATATGTGTAGTGGCTAAGAACATTATCCGTTATTTAGATAGACATATGCTGTAATTTTATGTATATACAGTCGAACCTCTATAAGTCGAACATCAAGGGAGACGCCAAAAATTTCGAGTTATAGAGTTTTCAACTTATGGAGGATTTCGACTTAAGCGGATTTTGATTCGACATAAAGAGTTTGAGGTTTATTCTTATAAATTTTGAGTTAGAGGGGTAAAATAAATAAAAATTCAACTTGCAGAGGTGACAAACATACATATTTTTATTTATTATTTTACTCGGACTTTCTCGTACTTAGATTGAAAGCATTAAGGAATTGAGCTTTAAGACAAGGCATTAATAGACATTTTGGTATACATATTTGTTAACGCCATTTTGACACTGCTTTCTTTCATTGGCAAAAGTACATACCTACTAAATGAATAATGTAAACAAACGGTTCGCGACAAAATTGTAATATTTGTTTGCTGAGCGTTTTGATTTTGTTTTGTTTTAAGAATAGTTTATTGAGATAATCAAAATTGAACACCTGACACCAAGCAAGCAAACACGTGTGCGTGAGTCATAAATTTATTATCGTATACTCCTAAAATGTTTTCAAGTGTACACAATAGTGTACACTCACATTGTCGGCAAGTTCTTAAAGTCGGTAACTTATTTTTGTTCGAACAATAGAGGTAATAAATTCCAAATGATCAAGTTGTAAAGGTTGTAAAATAAAACGTTGCTATGTTCGAGATACAGAGGTCAAATTTAATTTTTCGAGTTATAGAGTGAAAATATGTACCAAAATGGCTTGGAGGGACTCGGTGATTATTTCGACTAACAAAGGGTCAAGATTTCAAGTAATGGAGGTTTTGGTGTTTGAAGGGAAGGGAACAAAACATTTTTTCGAGATTTGGAGGTTTTTGACTTATCGAGGTTCGACTTATAGAGGTTCGACTGTATTATGTTTAACCTAAGCGAAGTCGGGGCGGGGCGCTAAGGGTAAATAAAAATATGATAAACATAAACATATATCTATTACGCATAATTTAGTATTTATAGTACAGTTATTTATAGCATATCATGTACCTATCCCATTTTTTTATCACTTTTCGTCAGTGTATAGTGTAAACCAACTAAATAAAATATTACGTCCAATAGGTTTTAAACTTTATATTTCACTGTACACCGACCCTATACGTTTACATTTAAAGTCGAAATTAGTTTGTCTAAATTTGACATTTAAAAAGTGAGAACTAATTTGCGTTTTTGTTTCTTTCTTCCGCAGATACCTTTGTTAATTATCGTCGATGTGGTTGCAAGAGCCTTCGTATATAGAAGTGTACATTTTAAAAATATCACTTTTACTATCACCTTTATTGTACTTATAATAGAGTTTACATTCAACATTATTTTACTCGTTGCAGCACACACTGTAAGTAACTCTATATTTATGATTGTTATTTCTTTTTGCATTTTCAATGCTATCTTATATAATACATTTTTATAATAGAAAGCTACTAGAAAAATCGACTAGGTCTCAATGTTATTCTTAGGCGGGCATCTTTGAATTTCCGGTCTACTGCTCTCCAATTTGAGCTAACGAGTTTTTGAGCACCCGTCAAAATTTTCTAGTATTTTTACTTTTTTACAGTGTACAGAGAAATATTCTTGAATTCGAAAGAAATATTTTTACAGATATTCGACAATCGAATAAGATGAAACAGCTTGAATTTGTGATTTTCATTTTCTTTTGTATTTTAAGTGCTATTTTATATGACAATTTTATTAATAAAAAAACGACGGGTTGCACTCCGGGAGTGCCGGTAGAAGTGAAAACTTGAATATTAACTTGAAATGGTTAAGGAATAATTTCGCACGAATTGCTTTAATGATCAGTATAAAAGTGCTATCATTTATGTGGTAAAATACAATATTCATTTATTGCGCTATCGTATACAAACATGTCAACAAACACACCAAGTCGTGTTCGTTGCATTTTTTTGTGCGCATGTGCAGGATTTTGCACATGCGCAATGAATAAAATCAGTTGAACGCACGCGTTCTCATGACATTACCTGCCATTTTAAAATTTCATAATGTCAGTTTTAAAAAAATAATAATGTAACTGTCACTATGAAGTTTAAAAATTAAACGACTATATCGCGCAAGCGCCCTACGCCGTCTTACGAATTTTCGATCAGGTCACGTGTCCTGACGCGAGTTTAGAAATTTTTACCCATTCCAAAAAAAGTACACAGCGCCGCTAAAGAAGTTTTCACTTCAAAAAAAATAATTCACAAGCCAGTTTGTATTTTTAGAAGTCGTGGTACCCAATTCACCGAAATTCTTTTAATAAATAGGTATGCTATAGTGTCACAAATAAAAGTGTTTTTGAAATCCATTTCAAAGGAATTTAAATCATTTATGCTTTTCAGAAAAACACAAAATTATTGAAAACTTATTATTTCTTCGTTATATTGGAATCGACATTATTTATCGCTCTGATGGCTGTGGTGGTTTTCATGAATCTGTATACGTTATACCAGAGAAGGGACCTGTCGCTCTTCATGGGATTCGAATACATTCGACTATTAGTTTTTCTAATAACAACTATAAGTGAGTATAGAAGATCTATAATATTGAAATATTTATTTTTTAGGCACAGAAACAAAAAAACAATTCTAAATATATGTGATTGGTCCATATCTACCAAATATCCAATAAGTTTTTTAAAATCTAAATACTTAATTATGTTTTAAAAGGAAAAAACATTTTTATCCATAACAAAACATTTATATGATCAATTAATATAGTTAAGTTTAAATTTTATAAAAGTGTTTGTAAAAACAATAACATGGTATTAAGTTTTTCTTATCAGCTCTTAATTAATTACTTGATTTTATACTGGTAAAATGTCTAGGGGAGAAGCAGACCTTTAATAATCTATAAATATAACCAAATAAGATAACTGAAGCAAGTAATGAGGTAGTGAATCTTTAAATTGAAAAGTTAATTTACCAATACTTAAGTTTACATTGAAAATATTATAATACATTAATGGAATGTTTAGCGGTGATCAGAAGCCTTAGTTCGTGGTTAGGCTTCGATACTACATATCGTCTGTGTTAAATATTGCTATGGATTCTTGTATAAGCGCCCCTAGCGGTAACCATCAAGAACTACGGTTCTTCATAGAAATCTGTAACGAGTATCGAATTCGTAAACTCGCACTAGATCGCCTCAGATAATCTCTTAATAATTTTTATTTATTGCATATCTAATAGCTTCAGGTAACTAATTAAGAAGATATGGTGTGCGCTTCGGTACATTTCTGTCACCAAAGTAATTTTAAACCCTAGGAATCTTAAACTTTTGTGTAGTGGCTCTAGAGACCTGCTTGTGTTTAAGGTGTTCCAAAGTGGAGACACACTCTCGACTGCTGTGATTTTTAATAATAGCGACATCTATTGGCACACAACAAAAAACTGAATACAGCCGATTATTAAACCGATATGAAAACCGATTATAACGACCTCGCTTTAAGCGACGGACCGTTTATTACAACTTAACGGCAAGGTCTTTGCCGTTAAGTTGTACCGAACCGTTGTTGTAAGAAGAAGAAGGAGAAAGTTTGTTGTTTTAAGCGATTTGTCGCTTTATCCGATGTCGTTAAAAGCGACAAATCGCTTCAAACAACAAACCTTTTTAGAAATTTATTGGCTATAACGACCATCCGGCGTAATTGTTCCAGCAAAACAAAATATTAATAAACAAATATATTTTGACTTGTAGTACCATAAGTCTAGTATCTCGGTCTGTCGAGGTCTCGGTAGCTCAATTAAAAATACTCGCTCGGGAAGCGACGGGATTTCGTGTCCCGCGAGAGACCTGAGACAAGTAGTTGGTTTTCTAGTAACAATTTCTTTAGCTTTATGCTTAGATAACAAAAAAATATAATACAACATAGCATTATCATTTTAAAAATGCAAATAAGATATATGTATCTCCCTATTTTGACATATTGCTAATACCAACTACCGGATATAGGGACTCAGTTTAGAGGGTCCCATCAATGACGTTATATCCGGTTTCGACTGAAATTTTTTTTTCTGGCTGGCTAAGCCAGATAAAATTAAAAGAAAGCTATATACTGGCTCATTGACTCCTGTTATTTTCAGTTCTGAATATCTATATCGTCCTCCTGGTGAGGTCTGAAGTACAGAAATTGGAGAAAGAAAAGTTGACATGCAGTTTTGTGAACAACGAGGCAAATGCAAGATGCGAAATAATTATAAGTGACCAGAAGTGACTTATAAATTATTATATTAATGATAATAAACATTGAAGAAATAAAATAAAATAATAAATACACCCTTTTCAATAAACTGGTATTGTAAATAAAATTATGAAATAAATACCGGAATGTTTTTTAACCACTGGAATAAATTCTTATTTAATAGGCGAATACGTACTTTTTTTTCTATAGAGTTTCTCTTATTTAACAATTGTTCTCAACTTTTTTATAATAAGTTTTGTCAAGCTCATTTTTAATAAGCATTCTTTATTTGTCTTCTTATCTAAATGAAAAAAAGTATGTGTACAATTCACACGTGGTAGAAGTGAATTACATAATGCTTCCTATCTAATTTTCTCCTACGTTAAATCTTATGAATTCTGTTTCTTTTTACTGTCGCTTTTTCGTTTCATCGACTTTCAAATCACAACGTAAAGAAGTTTTTACTTCAAAAACTATCCATTGCTCTTTTTAACTATACAAGAGGTAACAACTTGATGGATTATGAGTAAATTAAACCAGGATTGAATTAAGAACGGTCGATTTAATATTCCGAAACGGAATAACAAACACAGGCAGACATTAGAGTATTACACGACTAAGTTGCAGGAGAGGCGCCATCTAGTGGCTGATTTATGAAACATAAGATGACAATATAAATTGTTTGGTTTATACTTAACACGACTAACAAAAACTTACAATAAAATTAAAATCTATTATCTCTCATTATTATCTATTATAATCGAAATTTTCTTTTCCTTTCGCATTTTCTTTGTAAAATAGGTAAATTGGTTGTTTTTATAATATTCTTTGTTCTCTCTTTTCTACTGGCATTCTCATACTTGTGTACAAATAGCGTATTTTATTTGTAATAAAGATGTGAATTAATAAATCGTTTTTTATTATTGTAAATATTTATCAAATATTAGTGCATAATACCAACAGCCAAGAACATGTCAATATGCTGTACAATTTACTTTTATATTTTAATCACTTAAAAGTGGTATACTGTACAATACAAGCTAGTACTTCCACACTCAGTTAAGTATATTTTAAAAGGAATCAAAACAGAACCTTATCGGGACAACTACATATAAGTAATTTTAAAATGATATCTGGGGAGCCAAACAAAAGAAGGAAAGAAACATTTATTTGATCTCAATATAAATAAAAAGAATAACAGATATTTACGAAAGAAAAAATTCAAATTACTATTATAATTAAAATAAAAAAATGTATACACAAAAAAAGATAAATATAAAAAAACGAGTAGGTATGCTTTAGACCGTATGACTGGTCGACGATATACGAAACGTAACTAAGCGAGAAAGAGAGAAAGAAAATGTGTGCTAGCGCCTCTCTCTCTTGCCCCTACAGTAATATACGAAATGTAACTCTCCCTCTTTCGTTCCGTTCGTCTCACCCGATCACACTTTTCGTAACGCTCTCGTCACGCATTCACCAGCTTACTCCCCAAGACAAGCTTGCGTAAAGAAGGTTTACCTCAAAAAGAAAAAATAAATATAGCGTATTTGAGGGCAATATGACCCTGTCTCACCATAAAAGCCCCTGGGTCGTTTGGAGATGGAAAGTACGAACACAGAGGCGCTGTTGTTCTGACAGGGCCCTCAAAGTCATTGGATTAATTGGTTATCATCACCATCAGCCTTCAAATGGCCCCACTACTGGTGAGATACAGGGGTAACGCCTACTCGGTTGGCTTCGTGGTTTCCTTGAAACACCACCAAGTCTTGGTGACCAGCCTCCGAGGATAACCAACGCACAAGTGCAATGGCGAAAAAGGTTAGATGCAAAAAACTGTTGTAATGAAAAATTTGATGTAGTTCTGATCGTTTAATAACTGATTCCATTACATTATTAATAGGGAAGAGGCGACCGTGTGTGAATACATGGTACACACCCTACACACCTCACACGAATAAGAATGCGAGGTTAAGGTATCTGCTAACAGCCCACCCCACCGACCGCGCTGAGTTGATTTTGATTCTATCAGAACGTTTCTTGTGCGGCCTGGCTTCTTTCCACAGCTTTTTCCAAGAGAAAAGGGAAAAGCGGCCAGCGCCTGATATAATAAATCTATTTTAATACATAAAAATCCCAATCAAATTGTGTTTAATAACTAGTATCAAATTGTAATTCTTTATCTACTATTACTTATTTTGCGATGTTGTGCTCAATCCAAAGAAGATTAAGTAATTTGTTATTTGTATTTATTATCAAAATATTCGCTTATATCGTCATTTAAAACTGCAATAGTGCATAACCAACAGTTGCTAATAACGCGGAACTACAAAAAAAATATAGTTTAACCAGAGAAAGACGTTGTGAAAAAGAATAAACCAAATTTTTATTCCTCTCCTTTAAAATTGGGCACTACCAAGTTACGCAGTATTAACCGCTGTTGGTTCCGCGATATTCCAGTATCAACGATGATATCATATAACAGTAAATAATAAGATGAATTCTCTGTTAAAACTTACTGAATTCCACACATTTCTTATTACATAAAAAATATACATAACGATAGTTTGTTATGTATCTCCAATAAATATAAGATAGCATCACATACATTGCTCTGAACCCAAGTTAAGTAACTAAAGCACTAGTGTTATGGAATTCAGACCACCCAGACCAGAGACAATATAGAAAAGTTCGTTTTCTACATTCGGAAGGAAGGAAGTCGAGTCGCTTGATAGAGTTGTAATGTTTTACTTATTATTATTACTAGATGGCGCTGTAGCGCGTAGAAACACGCTATCGTATTGTTTTTGTGGGAGAAAGAAAGGGCAAGTTTAGTTTTGCAATGTTAGGATAGCGAGACAATATGGTAACAAACAAACACACACACACACAAACAAACAAACACACACACAGACACACACGCACGCACGCACACACACACACACAAATTATTGTCATTGTCAGAATATAATTAGGATTGTGGTCATATATTTTATAAATTAGCGGTAGGAATGCGAATTTTAATCAAAGCAAAAATGTTGCAATATAATCTGCAAACATTCGTACCAATTCTAAAACAGTAATGTAAGTGCAACAGCAGTACTATACGACATTGTAGATAGTAGAGGCAGGAAATAGCTTATTTAAAGGATGTCTCCAAAGGATGTTCATTTTTTTAACGTCTATTGTGTAACACCCACGTAGACCTTATTAGCGACACTTCAAAGTCCATTTTACAATCAGTATGTGGTTGCAGGAGCCAATCTTGGCAGTTGTTGTCTGGTATTGATATGAGTGATGTGTGAAAATGATACTGTTCGGTTTGGACGATGAAGCCCTTGAAATCGATGTGTTCGAGATTGCCTGTGGTTAAGAAGTGTTGTTTTTGTGTTCCAGTTAGGAGAGGTGTCACTATTTTTGGATATGTCAACTTGGTAAGTTCTTATTGCTATGACAATAGGTGTAGCGAGACGTACAAATATCCTATGAGGGTTTGACACAATATCGTTGAGTTTAGTTAACAGAATTGAAAAGTTTTTATAATTTGTGTAACCGTTTTGTGTTTGTGTTTCATTTATTTAATTTTTTAAGAAACTAGCGGCCCGTCCCTTCTTCGCACGGATGGACAAAAATCTTTGAATTTTTTCTAGCATTAAATATAGCCTATGTTACTCAGCGTGAATGTAGCTTTCCGATTGTAAAAGAATTTTGAAAACGGCTTAGTAGTTTTTGAGTTTATTCATTGCAAACATACCAAAATACAAATCTTTCCTCTTTATAATTTTAGTGTAGATATATGAGGTACTAATAATTGGTAATAACTGATTTACGAGATAAGCGACGGAACAAAAAACGTTATAAACTTATAGAAGGTTTTAACTTTTTAAATGTTTTATCGCATATCAAAAAATGTAATTGTATCTTTGAGCAACGGTGGCGCAATATCTGTGTTGCGTCTCTGTTCACGATAAATAATCAAAGGTATAAGATCATTTGGCATATTTAGTTCAATTTGACAGCTTTTTGAGTTGCGTAGGTTTTCGCAAACCAGCGAATTGATATAAACTCGATAGTTACCTTCAGGTAAAATTACTAAATGCACTTTTCATGTTATTAAACTTTTTATGTTTACTCATGAAACTTGTTTGAAAATATTAATAATGCATTTTACAATGTAAATATTTAGGATAAAAAGGAAAAAAATATTTATTTTGTTTTTTTTATTGAATTGGATAATATAGTCACTTTATAAGTATTGTTTTTTTTAATAGGTGTGTAAACAATAGATAAACTGAAATTGCTGAAAATACAGTTATTATTTAGATTTATCTATACACACCGTTTTCAGATTTTTACGTTTATTTAAAATTTATATATCTTGATTATTTAGGTGGCCACTTAATCTTAATTTCCAAAATGCTGACTCACCATTAAAATATATATAACATTCCTTTTTCACGCTTACACTTAAATTATCATGATGATTTGGTATGTGGCTAAACAGATTTGATGACGATAAGAAGTTATTAATTTGCTATCTGTATTTCTTAAATAATTAAGCAGTTATTGGACACGTTTTTAAAAAAATTGATAGATAATATATATATATATATATATATATATATATATATATATATATATATATATATATATATCCTTTTTTATATTTCGCAAATACAATGCCATATATCTATAATAATTTAATAATAATATTTTTAACTTTCACGCCAATCAGACTAGTTCAAAGTAAACACTATAAAGATTGTGTTATGGATACTAGGGTGACGGGTATACATACACTGTGTTATGTTCAATTTTCAGGTGTTGTCGCTTCTATCGTTTCCATTATTAATATTCTTGCTGGTGGAACAAGTAACAAATGGGAAGACGTTTGATGATGGACAAAACAAAAGACTGCACCCCCTCATCCATCTACCAATCACCATTGTCTTTGTGGTCATCGATGTCGCGATGAACATAGTTCTACTAATCGGAACTCATAAAGTTAGTATCTTGTTTCACTATTAAATAATATTAACAAACATTGTAAATAGCACTTAATCTATATTAGATATATAACTAACCACCTCACACTATCGAAGTGAACTCTTAGGAATTCGCCTAGTAGGTACAATCAGCTGAAATTGTTACCAAAATGGTTAGCAAATTGTAATTACCATTTTGTAGTACAGAGTACAAGGGCGGGTCAAAAAGTTCGCGGAATGAGGGGCATTGAGGGGGGAAAGGTGACTTTTTACTACCTGCACTAGTTGTGACACTCATTAAGAGTATAAATACTAAGTTTCAAAAAAAATAAGTCATAATTACCTGAGCTACACATCAATCAACAAGTCAATCCGGAAGAAAATTTGCAACATGGAGAAAATTGGGATTCGCGCAGTCATCAAGTTCCTTACCAAACAAGTAAAATCTCTCCAGACTATTTTGGAAGAGATGTCTTCTGTTTACGGGGACTCTTGCCCTGGTAAAACCATGGTTTACAAGTGGCACAACCTGTTTAAGGAAGGCAGGGATTCGATTGAAGATGATCCAGGAAAAAACTCATGGCTACTGTTTTCTGGGATTCAGAGGGAATCCTCCTTATTGATTATAAAGAAAAGGGTGTCACTATCACTGGAGAGTACTACGCTGCACTAAAAGAACGTCTGCGAGATGCTGTGAGAGAAAAAAGACGGGGAAAATTGACTAAAGGTGTGCGATGGCTGCTGTTCAAAGAGTGGGCTTCGAAAACTTGGAACATCCTCCCTATAGCCCAGATTTAGCTCCAAGTGATTATTATTTGTTCCCAAAAATGAATAAAGAGCTTCAAGGGAAGAATTTTTCCAGCGATGAAGAAGTAAAGAGCGCAAATTCGGCCTATTTTAACGACAAAGAGAAATCATTTATTTTCGAAGGTTATTAATAAATTAATTGATAGGTCTAATAAATGTATTATAGTAAAGGGGGAGTACATTGAGAAGGAAAAATAATTTTGTGTTTTATTTCTGACATTTTACCCTCCATTCCGCGAACTTTTCGACCCACCTCGTAAGTACAATTTTATTTAGGTTGTTCATATAGTAAGTATACACTTTCAGCTTTATTTAATGACTTTATTAAGAAACTACAATATCAGTCTTACACTATAGTGTTTTTTTTTCTTTATTTGTTGCTTGCACGATTTGTGCATTTAGCCAGAGTCAAGTAAAAAAAAAATAAAAAATAAAGTATAATTGCCAGTTATTGAGTAATTTCCTAGGTTTCAGTAAAGAGGTGGGGTTTTACTGAAACCTCCTCTTGACCTTCTTGAGAGAGCACGAAAAGACACCTTCTACTGTTTTGTTTCACTTGCCAACACTTATGCATATTCAGAAACACTCATTGGTTAATAACCCACCATTATTACATACTGATATCAAAATTCAACAAGAAAACCAAAACCCTTAAAGTAACTCTTCGCGCTCCCGCCAAAAAGTCCCACTACATTGTTAAAAGCATTTATTAAAGAACACCAAACAGAAGAAGAGGTTAACCTTCATGGACAAGCATAAACCAAAGAGAAACAAAACAGTCTTGCCAATATAAAAGAAGCCAATATAATATAGGTATACAATAGGATTTAAAAAACTTTCAAAAACTTAATTTTTATTTAAAATTGTATTCATAATGCAAGGTATGACACTATAGTTAAGATCAAATGTGTTTTAGAAGTCTCTATATAATGTAAGAGTTCATAATAAGAAACTGTGGGACTTCAAACTATGTAAGGGCTGATTTCACCATAGAGGTAAACCATACGAGATAAACTTAGTTTACGCGCTAACTGAATTAAGAGAATGTTGTTGGTTATCACAAATTGATTGAACGTAGTTCAAGTTGATACTCATCCAAATTCTGGATCGTGGATCCTGTATTGGCTTTTCCCAGGCTTGATTGGGATCAAGAGCTAACCATGCTAAAATAAAAAAAATACAGAACTTAGTTTCATTAAACTTGGTTTTACAAGCTGATGGTGAAATTAGCCCTTAATTGTGACTGAGTCCTAACTTATGAAAAAAGCTGTTACCAGACTGTGGCAAATGTTGCTGGATGTTGAAACATTGCTGCTTAGTAAGCATAAGGCGTTAACAGTCTAATATTGAGCATAGTTTTATGTTATGTATGATATTATAAGATAACAGCTGACCCTGCCACGCGTTGCTGTGTTATAAAATAAAATGAAACTTATCCCATGTCCTGAATTGGAACACATCCAGCAAAATGAAAAAAAAAATCGTCAAAATCGTTTGAGTAGTTGCGAAGTTCATGGCACTCTAACACTGTGAAAAGGAATTAATACGCCCAGCGCCGGGCCATATATGCCAATACTAGCAAAATTTAACTTTTTTGGAAATATTTTTTTTTCATCTTAAAACCAACTAAATGTTAAAGATGATCATTTTTTTCTATCCCCACCCTTCTAATACCCCGCTTCTAGTGTATATCTTTTTCGATACAAAGACCTGTAAAAATAGTTCACACCCAAAACATTTTCGTGGGCCATGTGTATCGAAAAAGATACACAAGTATTAGTACAGTGTGTATCGAAAACGATACACATAGTGCTGAGAGTGTTAAATATTCTTTTCTGTCGTACGGTAGCAAACAAGTCGCTTAGTTACAAAGTAATTTATTGAAATATCAGCGAAAACAAAGAATTATTCAAATTAATGGTTTTGCTAGAACTGTTACTAAAACTACATGTAATTGAAATATGATACCTAGACAGATCGAGAGTGTTTTCTTTGCATATGCAGGTATTTTAAACTCAAAATGAGTCTGAGGTTTAGCGACCTTTTTAGCTAAGTAAGCAGTTTTGTGCTGCTGCAGCATACGTACATATTTTTTCTTTTAGTTATTGTAAATCGTAAATTCTGATAACTTTTCTCTAAGTGTCTGTGTCGTGAACGATGGTAGGTAAAAAGTCTTCAGTCTTTCTTACTTCTAAAAATTGAAAATTATTTAAGGTACAATCGACTGCATATTAAGTTATACATTTTTGATTTTGGACCTACTTTCTGCGATTTTTATAGAGATCATTTTATTTTGTTGTGCTATCGGCTTTACACAAGTTTATATAAAAGTTCTCAATTTTTGGGCCTATATCTGTCATTTTTTAATACACCTTATACTGTCCGCAAAAACTTTCAGTAGATTATAATACTATTTAATAAGTCAGAGTAATTTTATGTTTTTATAATTTTTTCGGCATTCATAATGCAATATTTGTATAAGATATAAAATACGTGTGTAAAAAACACCTCGACTCGGAGGCGTAGTTGTTTTTTACACACGTATTTTATACTTTATCAAAGTAATTTTGTTAAAGAAAACGTACCATCAACTTCATAATAAATATTTAGTTCTTACACTTCCGCGCACATTACACATTAGAATAAAACACTTTCCAGTCATCCTGTGATCACGGCTCCTGTAAAGGAGTCGAAACATCAGGATTAAATATAAAATAAAATAAAACATGCGCAAAAATCCGTAAAAAAGTGTTTTATTCATAATAAATCACAATAATATAGATTAGCAGTGCCCGGCGGGCATTGAAACGATTATTGACTATTCAATAAAAACAGCCTAAGTTATTCCCTATAAGATCAGTTATCTACCAGTTCAAAATAGGTTCACCATTTAAAAAAATAGCCGTAACAAACAGACAAACTCTTCTTGCTACAAGTACCGTATATTACTTTAAATATATTTAGTATAAACCATTTATTTATTTGTAGATATATATTACTAAAAACATGCTTGTCATTGCAGAAAAAACAATCTCTATTGAAGGCATACCTGTACTTCGGCGTAGTATTCCAGCTAGTGACACTGTGCTTGGACCTCTTCTACTTCGACTACAGAGAGTACATAGAAAACACTATCTATTTCATCTTTTTAAGTAAGTATCCAAAAAGTGAATCACACTAAAAATAACAATTCTGTGCAGACCCCTCTTTCCCATTGGGCACTCTGGGCAAATGCCCAGGGCCCCGTGATTGATAGGGGCCCCCTAATTTCTGCCAGATCACTAAAGGAATACCGACATTTATTGCTGAAAAACTTATTTAATTAAAGTAAAACGAACCTCAATTAGGGACTATATTATCGACTTGCTTATAAGCTGCTCTGCTCTCGCCCAAAAAAGGCTATCCGATTTCAGCATGCTTAGATAATTTTAAATATGTGTGAATCGCCCCATTGAATTAAAGATTATCTATTCTTCTAATGAATTTCAATAAAAAATGTGAAACCTTGTTTATCTACTTTCTCTGACTATTGTAGTTATAAAAAAGTGTTCTGTCAAAGTGATAGGGGCCCCATTATTCTTATATGCCCAGGGCCTCCAACAGATTAAACACCGCCCTGATTCCGTGCCAGTCACACACTATGACGAATTCAGCAGTCATAAGACTTGAAGAAGTGCCATGATCCTCATTACATCATAGTTATGCTACAATTAAGCGTATCGTCATAGCAAATATACCTAGATAAAGCAGTAAAGTATTGTCCCCGGCAAATAAGTTGAACATGATTTTGAAATCACGTGACAGGCGCAGTAGTGAATAATGTACCTAAACTTGCTACTGCGCATGTCACGTGATTTCAAAATCATGTTCAACTTATTTGCCGGGGACTATAAATCCGTATAATCAACAAATCCCCTAAGCGTACGTCGCAGTGCTATCATATAAATCTGCATTTTTTCATGGTCAACCAGACTTTCAAATAGGCGCCACCGTTATATGGTTGATATTCCAAAGAGTCGCACTAAGCGTTTTGGTTCCAATTTTGTAATCCGTACAGTTAAAGAGTGAAACTCTTTGCCTGAGTCTGTGTTTCCTGATAAATACAATTTAGGGGTCTTCAAGTCACGAGTGAAGAGGTATCTTCTAGGCAGGCGCGTCACATACTTAATAGCATTGATTGCCATCAGGCGAGATATTGGTCAGGCGCTTACCTATTCACGATAAAAAAGACACGGGTATTGCATTTAATAGTGTTCACGATTTATCTTTGTTGTTATTCGTTAGAATGAGGATTTGCATACTATATCAATAAAAAAGGCAACCCGAATGTATAGTAAGTTTTTTCAGTGACCAAATTGTAATGACGAAAAATAAATATTCACTGTTTGTTTATTAATTAAAAAAAATATCTTTTTATAATAGAAAAATACTAGAAAAAATCGACTCGGGTCACACGTGAATTCTCAGGCGGGAATTCAATAAGATCGCATTGAAAATGCATAAAATATATATGTATCTTAAATAAATTGATTATGTGATATATTTTTGTTATTTAAGCATTTAACTGATTAAAAAAATTTAAATTTGTCTCAGGTATCAGACGGGGGTCGAACCCACATCCCGTGGCTATCCCAGCGAGTGCTCCTCATTTTTCCAAGTATTTCTTATGGTTGAATTTTATTTTGTGTTATATTTTCTCTCCCATAATTAAATTAATATACGAAAATAATGATAATATTGCATAGTTATTTAAATGAATTACATTTTAATTCTATCATAAGCCTATGTATGGACAAATGCTTCGTTTTATTAGCAAAAAAAAAAAAATTATAGGTAACTATTGATATTAACTAAATTTTTAAATATTTATCTTCAATCAAAATTAAAAAGAAACATCAAGGTACGATTAGGTATTATGCTGTTTAGTTTGGTTAATTTTTTCAATTAAAACCATTCAAATCGATGACCATACCATTTACCTGTGATAGACACGGCTGACCGAGTTTAATTAACTACGTAGGTAGTAATTTACTAGTCAATTTCGCTTTTCATTCATTTTTTCCATAGTTATTTGAAATTTCAAAACCTCTTTCGTAATATTTAGTTCTTACACTTTTGCGCAGATCACACATTGAAATTAAATTTTACCTGATTAATTGTGGAATGATTTAGTTTTTTAAATTTAATCCTGACTCGACTCCTTTACAGGAGTCGTGATCATAGGATGACTGAGGTAATAGTCGTCATATACCTTCACAATATTTTAATCGAACACGTTCCTGTTTAATATGTATGTTACGTTATTTGTGTTTAATTGAACATTATAATAATTGCTCGTGGAAACACATATGGATGAATTAGAAAATAATATTATTAAGAAAATCAAAATCAAAATAGGGTACTAACGCAACAATACATAAAACCCTTTTCTCAAATAGACTGCAGTTTCATTCAGTAAGCGATAATTGTTTACTGAAAAACACGGATACAAACATTACTATAGGACAGAGACTTAGCGGCTCTGACTCACTCCACCTCAATATATGGAACATAAAACAGAGGGTTACAAAAAAACCTCTGCATATGTTGATAGTGAAATTGCAACCAAAAAGCAATAACAAAAAAGTTTACGATATTAATAGTCTTTTGAATTACCGCATAAAATTTGAACCTCCAAGGTCAGTCCGCAATATACCACAGTGCGCAAACTGCCAGCAATACGGTCATATATGTATAATCTTACTGCCGTCGCACACCAAAATGTATAGAATGCGCTGGAAATCAACCGTTTTCATACAGAATGTTCAGACTCCGTCAAATGAGCCCTTTGTAACGGAAATCTTCCGGCGAACTATAAAGGCTGTATTGTCTATGAAGCGTTGCAAAAACAAAAGTACCCGCCTCTTAGAAACAAGAAAACTTACGAAACGCACGAACTATTCTAAAAGATTAAGTCACCACCCAAACCTTTTTGCTAGGGAGTTGATGAGTATGCAGACAAACTCTACCATCAAAAGGCTCCTCAGGTTGAAATTGGCCATTTTTAGCAGCTGTTATTAAAAATTCATTATTCTCTCATCGGTAAAGTAAAAAGTTATTTGTCCAGTAGGTAGGTAGGTAGCATTTAAAATACCACAGTACTGACAACTAAGAGAAACTTAAATCCAAAATGACTTATTTGTTTATTTATTTTATTGTCGGGACACCAAAAGCTAAATTAATAACAATTAATAATTAACAACTGAAAGCCAATTATAGGTCCTCACCTATAAAAACAGTTAAAAAATAATTGTTAAGCACTTAAAAAGCTATATAAAGCTATGATTAGTACTTAAAACTCATTTCAATAAGTATACAGTATTATAGTAAGTAATGCAAGGTACAATTGTACGAATCACAAATAAACAGAATTAGCCATAGACCAACTTTTGGTTTTGCTTAAATCAAACAAATATAAAATAAAAATTACACAATCATAGACTCCGTACAATAAACATTATAAATTAAAGCCTTTCTCTCATTTCCTTGCTCGATAGTTATTTGGCAATATCTACCACAAAACTTAAAGGGTACTAAACTGAAATACTTAGCCCTCATACGCACTAGCGGTTAACCGCGGGGGCGGCTAGCCGCGTGGTCAGCCGATTTTACATTTTAATATGCAACCGCTTATAATTCCGCGGCAGTTAAATGGGGAGTCGCGGCTAGCCGCCATCTTGTTTGTACGCACTAGGCGGTTCAGTTTGCTGCGAGCCGCCGATGAGTATGTACGTTCACAGCCATGAACACAGAGAAATTTATTGTTGAAATTCAACAACGAGAAGCTATTTGGAATTGTGAAGGAACTTATAAAACTTTGAGCAATTCTTCAAATGACGAAACACTCATTCGAACATAGCCGAAAAATATGTCTTCCTGCTTCTTCAGTTCGTGAAAACAACTTGCGAACTGGCCAAATTCGTTGCGTGTTTCTAGTAAAGGATGAATTCAGTATCTTCTATTATTTTTCTTTCGTTGTTTTTGGTAGTAAAGATAGATAACACAAGCTACCTCGGCGGCGTCCATTTCGTTAATGGATCCCACACGCCTTCGAGCGGTCCAACCGCTTAACACGGTTTCATCGCGGTTGGCCGCTGTAGCGGTCAGCGGCTATGGCAACCGCGTCAGGCGGCTGGCCGCTCAAACTAACCGCCTCGGCGGCTAACCGCTAGTGCGTAAGAGCCCTTAATGAAGTCATATTATTATATCTACGATTACTGTAAACTACTGAGTCTACCACCAGTTCGGTAATTAGGAGACCCTTTCGAGAAGAACTGGCGAAAGAAACTCGGACAGGGGGACCGACCTCCATCTTTCGTAGGCTAAACGTATGTACCTGTTTTTCCATGGATTTAAATGTGAGCTATGTATGTGTTTTAGAAAAAAAAACAAACGTGACAATTCGCTTTTGTTGCTAGTAATCAAAGCGCGACTTTATGCCTAGCGTAAATAAATGCCATTATTACAAAAATCACATAATAACTATATAATGTAGATAATCATACATATATATAATATATCTACATTTTATAGCTGCTGGGATCAGTATTTACTATTCTTGTCTGTAGTAAATAGTATTTTGATAGCAAAAATACTGAATAAATGTGCAAATGGTGCATTTGATTCGCATTGGATGTAGCGTATGACATGAGCATTACATATTTATAATCTGTGTATACGTATTCCACATGGTGTTTGGAGGTTGGCAATACAGTTTTCGTCCACACATTACCAAAGTTCCGTTTAGTGCAACTGTAGCGGATCCTGTCTTTGGCACCTACGGTCCTGGGTTCGAGTCCCGGAAGGGGAGAATGTTTGTGTGTTAAATATATGCATTTGTACCGGAGTCATGGGTATTGATATATTTCTATAAGAAGTTTATATTTAATTGTTTGGCATCGCCCTGATTCTAGAAACTTTTGAGAGCGCTGATAAATCTATAATCTAAGATCACAAATTTGTTGTTTATCTGTCCGCTCTTCTTCACGCTCTTTTTCCATTGTATATGCGTTACCATAGCAACGCGTTAATCGCAAGTAGTTCGTCTATCGGACGCTAGATGGCGCTAACGGAAAAATATGTAATAATAGAAAAAATAAAGATTTTGACCTCCTTGTGCTCGCTTGTGCGAAGCCGGGACGGGCCGCTAGTTTTTAATAGAAAAATAAATAATATATAATCGACTCGGCTCAATTCTGCCGTTCGTTAGCCAATGGTCACTAAGTCTCACGGGTATTTTTTTGCGTTATATATGCCATCCGAAAAATTTCTTTCGATTTGTCTAGGAATTATATTTCTATTACTATTAGTTTTTGAAAATACTACTAACAAAAACAGAAATGTTAAATATTTTCCACGTTTATACTGATTTATCAAAAAAATATTTTGTGGGTTACATACATTTTCTTCTTGTATTTTTTTTTTAATTAATCTTATAAGCACTGAAACTGCAAGGATTTATAAATTCCGTCTTGAATGTCCAAGGTGTAGCAACTGATGATATTTCAATTTAATGCATACGATGCATTTCTTCCGTTGTTATGTCTTCGCCTTTGTTAGAGTAAATAGAGCCACAAAACTCGTATGGTGTCTGGTAGAGTAGCACCATCTCAATTCACACTTATGGTTGTCGATACTGAAGGTACCAGCATGGCAGAAAGGAAAAGTAGTTTATCGCGATTTTTTTATTTTATTTATTTCTTTTGAAGGGTTTCGTTTTTGATTCTAATAAACCCCGGGGGCCGAGATAGGATCTACCATGGAGCGAGCTAACCCATAAGTTGCTTATTCACCCTGGTTTTGAAGTCAAACTGGTTTTACGTACACGGAAATAATCACGCAGGGAGGGAATTCCACTCTTTTGCTTTGCTTTTTATAAAATATGTTTAGTGGTTGGGAATAGAGACCAATAAATTATTTTCCAAATATTGTTTTGGACTAATTATTTCATACAAGTTGTCAATTAATATTGTTCCTCAGTTACGAGAGATATTTTTTCTTTGACAGAGTAATAATTTTATTGACAGATAACATATATCCGACGATTGAAGAAATATACGTAGGTACAATAATTTTTGTTGGTTATCGTTTACAAGACTCGAAACAGCCCTGCGAAGTATAAACTATATAAATCTTTAACACCAAGTATTTGTCTACACTAATATTATAAAGAGGAAAGATTTGTAATTTTGTATGTTTGCAATGAATAAACTCAAAAACTATTAGGCCGATTTCAATAATTCTTTCACCATTGGAAAGCTACATTCACGCTGAATAACAAAGCCAATTTTTTTTCTATAAAAAAAAATATTTAAAGAATTTTATCCACCCGTGCGAAGCCGGGACGGACCGCTAGTGTAAAATAAAAATATTTTGGCTTGTTAATAATGGTTACATTTAATACAGCTTGTATGGTTACAAGTGCTTTCGCTACTTGTGTTCAAAACAATGTTTTTGAGTTGTCTCATATTTATTAAAAAATACCGGCCAAGTGCGAGTCGGACTCGCGCACCGAGGGTTCCGTTAAATATTTTTATTATATGATGTAACAAAAAATTTACGTTTTTTGAATTTTTCCTTTATCTGTGCTATAAGACGTTGCTTCTTACAAAACTTCAAGATTCTGAGTTCACGGGAAGTACCGTGTAGATTTTGATTCCCTTGGGAGTGTCGAAATTTTGCGGAATTTTTCGGCATAAACGGCTGTATCTTTTGATTGCGTTGGCTTAGAAGTTTGAGTTTTTCACAGCTCCAAGGGACAGTAGACCTGAGTATTTGATATAAATTTCAGCTTGATACGTCCACGTGTTCCTGAGAAAAAGGGTCTTGACAGACGGACGGACGGACGCACAACAAAGTGATCCTATAAGGGTTCCGTTTTTTCCTTTCGAGGAACGGAACCCTAAAAACAACTATCTAAGTGTTTGTTAGTTAGCCTGAGAATGAATTCTGTAGATGTCCGGAGGGCAATGAAAGCCTATCTTTATGTGCCTTAGGATATTACGTGGACTATATGATCTGACTAAGTCAGGTTTTATGTGCCCGATAAGTACTTACACCATCGTGTATATCGACTCTATTCTTTATTTGCGAAACATGCATGCCGCGGCGTAGCGCTTGCTCAGACCCCACTCTACCGAAAGCATACGACCCTCAATGCTTTGCAAGGTATATTTAAATACCAGCAAGGCAACCAGCTCGGTATCTGAACACGGTATACGTTTTTTATCAAAGAATATTAATATATTCAACATAATTGGCGCATACACCAAGCAATAAAGGAGGCTTAATTTTTGTGTGCTATTTCCATTATTTTTTGTTTATTTTTAACAACAATTCCTTGCAAATTATACTATATCTTATAATGCTTATGTATAGATAAGCCTTATGCAGCGCTGGTAAATAATAATGATTTATTTTTTTGCTGATTAGTGAAAGAAAATGACAATAAATTTATTCAAATGCACTTAAAATAGGTTGTTTTGAATCGTACAACATTTTTAAGGTACAATTTTTTTAGCTTCAGGACTAATTTTAACTGACAAGAAGAACGGGCACAAGAAACTCGTCAGTTTTAACAGAAGTAACGACATTTACAATATTATACCACACATAATTTAATAATGTGTGGAAGCAAGAAGAAGTGATAATAGAATCTTTATTTGTACTGTAAATGTTTACTGCGTCGCTCACCTAGAATATTATGTAACAAGTAACAAATAACCCTTTAAGAAACAACTTAATTGTGCTTGTTTGTGCGTGTTGTTGTAAATAGTGACTGATTTGATTTTTTTTTTACCGATAAAAACTTGAACACAATCTCGCCTGATGGTAAGCTAGGATTTGGCGCGCCTGCCTAGAAGATACCTATTCACTCGTGACTTAAATACCCCTAAATTGAATTTATCAGGAAACCCAGACTCAGCCAAAGAGTTCCACTCTTTAGCGATACGTATCACAAAGTTGGAACCAAAACGTTTAGTGCGACTTTTTGGTATATCAACCATATAACGGTGGCGCCTATTTGTAAGTCTGGTGGTCCGATGAAAAACTGGGGGTGGCGGTACAAGGCTGTGCAATTCTGCTGCGCACTCTCCGAAATGTATCTTAACCACTTGTCAGTCCGCTACCGCGCGCCCCACCTCTTTCAACATTCCCAACGCTGTGCGAATTGTGAAAAAATACGTCGGACTTTTAGATAAAAATGCCCTTTTCTCTGCGTGTCGCTCTCGGTCGTGTCGGTCTGTGGTCGCTTCGATGAAGCCTATACACCCTTCCTAGGCTATGGCACTTACTAGGTGGTGTTTAGTCAGTACGAGTCTGACATAACCTCTCGGCCGCCCGATGTATCCATGATGGATTCACCACCTCCCTCCCCTGGTTCCGGAGGGAATAATGAAGCTAGAACCAAACGAAAAATATTTTCGTAAAGCTGATTAAATAAAGAATCCACCACAGAATATTTGGATCCCTGTAACTCAACAATTAATCGTAATTTGAAAAAAAACCGCAGGCAACGCGGAATTTTGAATATGGTAACAATTGCTACCAGGGCACAAAAACTGACAAGTGGCTACAAAAAACGGCTAAGCCTGCTACATTGCGTTGTAGTTCAAGGCTTTTGAACTGATTATAAAAAAAATCATTATTGCCCATGAGCTTTTTGGCCCTCCTCTCAATGGACTCAAGCGTCTGATGCTGGTATTGGGCGGTATTTAACATATGAGCCGCTTTGGTAACCACACTTTCGATAAACCATTAATTAATTGAAGTTTGGTCGCTGTATTTGTTGAGAGTGTCCTTAAGAAAACCCAATACCTGAGATTTATTAAAAAATGTTTACAGTAATACAGTTGCTTCGACACTAATTAAAGTATGAGTAAAACTACATTATTACGAAATTAGGTGACGTAAGTACCTATTGTGTAATAGTGAGCACATTCTACTGAATGTTGATTTCGCGGTATGTGCGGTGTTAACCGTACAATATTTATTGTAAAAAAGTTCTTTTCCTTTTTGTTGTGCCTATCAAGGTACATGCGATTGTTGAGAGTATTATTTAAAAATGTATTAAGACTCCTATCAATATCGCATGTAACGTAATCATAAATAAATAAAAAAAAAGAAAATAAAAAAAATATGTATGGGATCTCCGTGTATAATGTTTTGATATTAAAAATAATTTTTAATTGTATTTTATTTTATAATATAAGTATTTAAAATATGGAAAAGTTGCTTTTACACGCAGATTCGCTCGCGTTAATGTAAACTAGCGATTAATTACATTTCTATCCCTCGGGGAACAGTACTTTCTTCTGAATGACAGGAACTCTATAGTTTTTTAGGATTTCGTACGCAAAAGGTTAAAACGGGACCCTATTACTAAGACTTCGCTGTCTATCCGTCCGTCTGTCTGTCACCAGGCTGTATCTCGAGAATCGCGATACTTAGAAATTTGAAATTTTTACAAATTATGTATTTCTGTTGCCGATATAACGACAAATACTAAAAACAAAATAAAATAAATATTTAAGGGGGGCTACCACACAACAAACGTGATATTTTTACTTAACTAAAAGTTTGTACGGAACCCTTCGTGGGCGAGTCGGACTCGCATTTGGCCAGTTTTTCTGTACCCATGACCAAGTATGCAAAATTTCGTGATGATCATTTAAGTAGGTAGTTAAAGCGTGAAAGTGTAACAGACAAACAATCTCACTTTCGTATTTATTATATTAGTTACAATTGTTATTAAAATATTTTTTCTTATTTTCAGGTTTGAACGTCTACTTACTATTTCTTGTATACAGCGTGATCCATTTTATTGAGGAGAGCTCAGAAGTGCAGTATATGGCATACCAGCAAGGCAACCAGCTCAGTATTTGAAAACAGTGTACGTTTTTTATCACAGTATATTAATATATCCAACACAATTGGCGCATACACCGAGCACGAAGGGGGATTTAATTTTTGTATGCTCTTTGCATTATATTTTGTTTTTTTTATTACCAATTTCTTGCAAATTATACTATATCTCACAGGGCTTATGTGTTAGCCTAATGCAATAAGGTAAATAATAATGACTTAACACATTTTCATTGTATTTATTTTATTACACCAGTAAAAAGTACCCTTAAAGAGTGGAATCCTTTGCCTGAGTCTGTGTTTCCTGATAAATAAAATTTAGGGGTCTTCAAGTCATGAGTGAATAGTTATCTTCTAGGCAGATGCGTCACATCCTAGATAGCACCATTGCTTACCATTAGGCAAGATAGCGGTCAAGACCTTACATATTGACAATTAAATAAAAAACTAAATTAGATATTTTAAAACCCCCAACGCATTAAAGGACACAATTATTTAAGAAGTGAAAAGGTAATAACAACCTTATATAATTTGTAGTCGTATTATGAGGACGATTCCTACCACAGCTAGCAAAAGAGCTTGACCTTGAAATGATTGAACAGTTTTGATAAAACAAGCTTTAAGAACTCAAAGTACTCGTCAATGCGAATCAAACGATTCAAAACTAGATGGAGTTGTGTCGTTTTATTGCGGTGCTTATACGGCCACCGAAAGCGAAAGTTCTAAGGCAGAGCATAAATAGGGCTATCACCGCCATCTATGTTCGATTTTTCGTAGTATCAGAGTAAATTATGTTTACAGATTCATCAATTATTGTGACAAGTTCTTAGTTTTTTTTAATTAGATGAATAATATACCTTGCATATACAAAAACAATTTGAAAGATTTGTCAAAAATATGGAAAAAAAATTATAGCTCAAAAATTACGAAAAATCACGGATTGACTCAAGTGATGCTCTACCTATAAACTTCCACTTTACCCTATTTCTGGAACAACCTGTATATTTATACAGGTTGTTCTTCTTTAACTATACAGGCTGTTCCAAAAATGTATACGCAATAAATACTTATTTACGTGCCGCAAGCGAGTCCATTGATCCCAGCTGGGACCAATTAGCATTCAGTCCACGCGATAGTTACAATCCATAATCCATTCTCCTAACGGGGGATATTAAAAAGCTAATGGTTATGTATGATAATATTTCTTATAGTCAAATTAAGCACTGTAAAGCTTGTGTTATGGATACTAGGATAACGGATAGACATACATATGATACATAGATATTTAATACTTATAGAAATAGTAGTTGAACCGGACACGCCTTGCTATGTTGTAAATTCAAATGAAACCTATCCTTTGTCCTAAGTCTAGCAAAATGAAAAACTCATCTAAATCGGTTGAGTAGTTTCGGTTCATCAGTTCATCGCGGTCAAACACTGTGACAGGGATTTTTATCTATCCCTACTAATATTATAAATGTGAATGTAAGTTTGTTTGTTATGCTTTCACGCAAAAACTACTAAACCGATCATCATGAAACTTCGTACATATATTATTGGAGGTGTTAGAAGTAACATAGGACACTTTTTATTGAAAAAAAAAAATTGCGGGCGAAGCCACGTGTAAAATCTAGTACAGATATATAAATACGGGTACAAATACTGGTGTTCATCACACAAAATCTAGCCCTTTCGGGATACGAACCCAGGGCCGTTGGTGCGAAAGGTAGGATCCCTACTTAAAGGTTCCCCTAAAGAAGTTATTTCGAATTCTATCATCTCTCGTGATTTAATGCGTAAATAACAAAAAATATAAAAAATAATTTCATTATAGAGTGCATAACTAGATGTGCTGTCGACTGTACATACACGTATTGTCTTTATCAACCATAAGTTTTGCAACATCAGGTTGGTTTCAAATGCGATCAGCTGAGCCAAAACAGCGCCGGAATGGAAACAAACGATGATCGGCGCATGAGTTGATCCAATCTTTACAACGGCGCGGTCTCCGTAATCTGTGTTTACCTGTATCATTTACGATCATAACGCACTCATATAGAGTTGCTAATACGAAAAATAATCTTATCTGTGAGTTTCGAAGTGAACGGTATAATCATTGTAATAAACAAAAAACGGTAGACAACACATAAATCTATATGAAATGATATCAGTATCCCCTTGTTTTGGAAGAATATTTTTACGCATAATCAAAAACCTTACCGGCTAATAATGTATAAAAAAATATCTAACCTAACCTAACCTAAGATGGATACACCCTAGAACCATGTCACACTTAATAGGTCAAAAGCAGAGAGACAATAGTATAGAAATAAAAACTTGGTGTAATAGTATACTTTGAGATTTTATGCCAAAGTAAATTGAAAATAAAAACATTATGCGAAAGAAAGGGATACCATCTATTACATTGTATTAAGTACTTATGTGTTGACGACAGTACACAATTTTTCTCTCTTTCTTTTATTAATGGCTCCCCAGGCAAAAGCGTCTATAATTGTTTTAAAGAATAATAACACATTATTAGTGTTCCCGCTAACCGGTCGTGGTATGGCAAATGTTTGTGATAAGAGTAAGTCCACATCCGTAGTACATCGGCAAGGATGGAACTGGGTCCGCTGGTGTTAAAATTGATATCTCAACCGATACGCTAGCTGAACCGGCCACGAGTTGCTCTTAAAAAATAGTTATAAATTAAATTGAAACCTATTCTATATCCTAATTGCGAAGAAATTCAGCAAAATGAAGAAAAAATCATAAAAATAGGTTAAGTAGTTTCAGAGTTCATCGCGGTCAAACACTGTGTTAGGGAATAAATACATATGATAATTAGTAATATTAATAAAGCATTCACTGAAAAAAATAATCACAGACTAACTTGAAAATAATACTATAGGCACACTAAAATAGACCAAATAAAAAAATCCACTAGATCTTTGCTCGCATGTAATCTGCTAAAAGAATGATAGCGTTACCTCGTTGTATTGCCAAACTTATTCTTTGGGCAAGACACTAATCAGCCTTCCGATCACTTGACCTGTCGATTATTTTTTTCTAGATCTATGTATATTTTAACCTTAGGAACTCATGTTCCCATTGTTTCAACCTCAAATGGTCAAATACATATATAGTTCATACTTACACTTGCATTCTTTTATCCTTTGAGGTCTTTTCAGCTGCAACAGCAACAACTGAGAAAAAGGTTCGTGAAAGATAAATAGAAGCTAGAGTATATTATATTAAAATTTATCTCCTAGTTATTTTTTTCATGAAAACAGGTAAATAAATCAAAATTAAACTTTATTGCTTGATCTGCATGTCGACTCTTGCCTGCATAAGATAAGTAAAATGATATTAACATTTATATAAACCTGACGTGATGGCTGGCTTCGATTCCCCTATTGCCACAATTTATTCGAATCGATTTTCGGCAATACCTTTAATTTTAGTAGTTTTTTGTTGTAATTTATAATTCAAAACATTTTATTATATCATATTGAAACCCGATGCTCATTATCAATGTCATAAGTATAGGAGAACTAAAATTAAAATGGTATTTGTGAAGAGACATGAGAAGGTCGACAGCGCAACGGTTCATTCGACCTATGATTGCCGAAGCTAAGAAATTTATGCAAAGTCGTATTATTGTCCTAGCTCGTGCTTTCGAAGACACTTTAAACCGTTGGATATTGTATGGACTTAAACTGTATCTGCAGTCGTAAGTATCCATTAATTCACACTATAAATGAATCCTGCATGGTGGGTTATAGCCCACTCTCCCCTCCAGTGTTCTCATGAATAGGGAAAACTTGCGCCCTATTATTGGGGACCATTCCAATGACTTCACAGATCCAATAAGGTTTATTAGACCTAAGACCCTTACGTGCTAAGAATTGGTAAGTGGACTATAAGTAAAGACTTAACATAATTATGCACCATCGAATTCTGGATATGGTAGAGTGAAGTGGGGTAATTAACCATAAGCAACACATAATTTCAATTGTCATTAACTAACTTATATATTTATAAGATATAAAATACGCTTGTAATTAAAACAAACACCTCTCCTAGTGAGACCTACTTCAGAGATCTGTTTTGTTTCTGTCTATCTAGACATGATGATTAGATGATTTCTTTATTAGATGCTAATTTATGAATGATATATGACAATAAGACAAATTTCATTTTACTTCACTTTTTATCATGCTTCCACCACAAAGTTTAAATATTTTTGGAATTATAGAGCACGCTTTGCGCTATACTTAAAATTAAAAGCGAATGTAGAATTTTCAATTGGGAATTTGATACATACAAAATATTTAAAAAGAAAATTTAAGTAGCTTTGTTAGCTGTTGACTGTCTTTTTAATCTACACTAATATTATAAAGAGGAAAGATTTGTATTTTTGTATGTTTGTATTTTTGTATGTTTGCAATGAATAAACTCAAAAACTACTAAGCCGATTTCAAAAATTCTTTCACCATTGGAATGCTACATTCGCGCTCAGTAACATAGGCTATATTTAATGCTAGAAAAAGTTTAAAGAATTTCGGTCCACCCGTGCTTAGCCGGGACGGGCCGCTAGTGATATATATACAGTGAAACTTGGTTAAGTGGGACCTGGATAAGTGAGAAACCTCCATAACTGGAACTCATGCTGAGGTCCCAACACTTTGGCACTGAATTACCTCTGTTAGTGGGACGAGGTAAGCCTCTATATCTGGGATTTGTTCTTTCGATTTATCATCATAGTTACCTCTATAACTGAGACAGCGAGTAAATTTTATATGCATAAACCTCTGTAACTGAGATAACATTGTTTGTTTACTCATTCTTATTTTGAGCTTCAATTATCTTCAGTTTTAGTTTCGCTTTACTATCATACAGATGTTTATTTGAAAAATGCCGAAACGAAAGCTACAATCGTTATCATTACGTGAAAAACTGAAGTTAATATCCGTTTATGAAAGTGGGAAGACACGCGAAGAAGTTTGTGCCGAATTTAATGTGCCAAAATACACTCTTTGTAGAATAATTCAGAGTAAACATAAAATTGAATCACAATGTTCTGAAGGACAAGGGAAACTAAAACGTGTACGTTTATCAGAATATCCTGAACTTGAACAGTATCTGCTAACATGGGTCAAGGAACTTCGTAACAAAAACGTTCCGGTAAGTGGACCGATGATTAAAGAAAAGGCACAAGATTTCGCGCGAAGGCTCGATATTCATAATTTTTGTAGCAGCAATGGTTGGATGGAAGGGTTTAAAAAAAGAAACGGTATAGTTTTCAAAGCAATTTGTGGAGAAAGTAACGCTGTTGATGTTAACAAATGTAGCCAATGGATTGAAGACCTACCACTTCTATTACGCAATTATTCTGCTGATGATATTTTTAACGCAGACGAAGCGGGTTTATTTTATAAGTGTCTACCCGATAAAACTTTTACCTTAAAAGGTGAGTCTTGTCATGGCGGGAAACTTAGTAAAGAGCGAATTACAATACTTCTAGGTGCTAACATGTCAGGAACTGAAAAGTTGCCTATCCTATTAATCGGAAAATCTAAGTCTCCACGATGTTTCAAAGGTGTTAAAACTTTGCCTGTGAATTACCAAAATAATAACAAGGCATGGATGACATCCATTATTTTTTCTGATTGGTTGAAGAATTTAAACCCAGAAATGATAGCTCAGAAACGAAAAATTTTAATGTTTGTGGACAATTGTACTGCTCACAATAATATGCCCGAGCTAAGCCACACCAAACTCGTGTATCTGCCTTCGAATACGACAAGTAAATTGCAGCCAATTGATCAAGGCATCATCAACCATTTCAAAATTTATTACAGAAAAGAAGTTGTTCGACGTGTTATTAAATCTATAGAAGACAATCAGTGCCCACAAATCGATGTTCTTTAGGCGATGAGGTTTGCTAGGAAAGCTTGGTTTTCTGTGACCATAACTACTATAGCAATCTGCTTTAAAAAATCTGGATTTAAATCTCAAGTAACTGTAGCTGAGGAGGACGAAAATTTAGAAACTGATCCTGAAGATTGGAACTTAGCCATCAGCAACGACAATAATCAACAGCCAACATTCCAAGATTTTATAAACGTCGATGACGGTTTAATAGTTTCAGGAGAACTTAATGAAAGCGACATTGTTCATGCCTTCTCGTCTTCTTCATTGGAAACAAAAATATTCAAGTACGTGTAAAGACGTGCTTGAATATTTTTGTTGATTACATTTGTATGATTACCTTTAAGTACTATTTTTTTTTATTAAAACTCATTTACATACATAACACGTTATTTTATTTAGTAGGGCTCATTCTACAACCTCCAATCTTGTGACTCATGTAGATTATGCATATGCTGAAATGGATGCTGGCAGGCAAGTAGATGCAGCATACTTTGATTATAAAAAAGCATTACTGTACTATTGACTTATTTTCCGATCATCCTAGTGTAATAATTAGTAAAGCAGTAATATATTACCACAATATTTGACTAGTGCATCTTATTTGATTTATTTATTATGTATGACAATTGACATTGGTTATTTTATTTTATTATTTTATTGACATTTTTAAATTTATAATTGTAACACCGAATTGGCATGGCATGGTTTTATTTTTTTTTATGTAAAACATTTTATCATTAATTAGTTATTTTTAAGTTTGACATATTTCATAACTCTAACTTATAAGCGTTTTGGATGGTAACATCTGTTAGCATATAAGGACATTGTAATAAATAAATAAATAAATTTAATGATCACACCTGTATAACTAAAATAACCTGTATTCTCACCTCTATTAGGTAATGGAACCCTCTGTAAATGAGACAGATATTTATTTATACCTGTATATCTGAGACACTGGGTAAGTGGAATACCTCTATAAGTGAAACGACATTGCAGGTCCCTTGATGTCTCACTTAACCAGGTTTCACTGTATATTTTATTTAATAAATACAAAAGAATTAAAAAAAAACAATCATTTAAACAATATCAAACAGATTGTATAATAATAATAATAACTTTATTTTGTCTTGACCTTAGTTGTTATTATATTAATGAGAAAATGTATAAATTATTCTATAAAAAGTATTTAAAACTACATTTAATTCATTAAAAACCTGAACAAATGTTCTATTTACTAAGTCTGTACATTTTTGTTATTAATAGCATTATTTGTAAGTTCATTATTATTATCTGATTCCATAACAAAACTAATGTGAATCACACATAATTATGACTTGTGTAAATATAATTATAATTTACGACATTAAAAGCGTAGGTATCAACAGCTCTATGTAAATGTAAGCATAATCGCTCGCTTACTGTGCCGACCGAGCTCAGTGATACAATAGGCACGGAGTGCGACGGTAGTGCGTTCGAATCCCGTCACCATGTCCGCTACACTTGAGACAAGTTTGAAGTAAGTGTGTGAGGGAAAGTTTTCTTTATAAATGCGTTTATAGGTCGCGAGTGTACGCATAGTGAAGTTATGTATTTTACACGTGAATAAAAAAAATGTTTTTGTTGTGTTATATAAGTAATTTTCTTTTTATTGCTTATTCAAAGATGGTAAGTGCGAAATAACAATCTTTCCAACGAATGATGTAATTCCGAGGAATCTTTTTGTTGGAAATTAATATGTAAGTGCTGTAATCTTTATTCTTAAAGGCCAAGGTAGTACGACGGATGCGTTGTTTACAATATTTCAACATAGTTCGTTTATAAGTACCTAATAGTTTTGTTTTATTTTATTTGATAGTTTTACTAATAATTTAGATATTATTTAATTCATCTTCGAAGTAAATTAACAAAATAAGAGCAACATAATACTTTGAGTATTTATTGATGGAATATCATAGCCCAAAATTGAAACCTTTGCGTATTTATAGCCATATATATGAGGGGGTTACTAGATATAGGGAAGTACATTATTTCCAGGACAATTGTAGGGTAACGGAAAATTCTACGTTACAACGAATAATTACTTATTAAAGCCTTGAATTCTATATTTAGTGGAAAACATACAACTTATTTTTAAATACAGTTCGGTGCTGTTATTTTTAAATGATTAGTTGTTAGGTGGGAAGAAGAATACTCGCTCGGATAGAAAGGGGATGTGGGTTCGTGTTCCGCTTGAGACTTAAGACAAATTGATTTTTTCCTTGTTATAATTTCTTTAGATTTATTATTCTTACGATTGTTTAATACAATGGTAGCGCTTCTGCCATCTAAAAGAATCACATCTATTTGAAGATTCTTCGGATTCGTTGCGGCGTAGCATAAAATATGTTCTTTTGTCTTCTGATAACTTATTTCAAGAATCTTAACGATGCTTAGTTCTTATAGAAGTGAAAGTGTGAAGCGTATATCGCACTATTAAAAACAAACATTTTTACCGGATTGACGACGCGTTTTTTATTTATATTTAATTCTCATTGCAAAGTTAAATGAAACAAACAATATTATTCGTATAAATTGAGTTGTTTAGAACATGCACGATTAAAATATTGAAAGATATAAGTAAAAGATATGTATGAAGACTTTAGTCATCATGGCTCCTATAAAGAAGTCGAAACTTTAGGATTTAATATTAAAAAAAGCCAAAAAAAAATAACCCAGTAAATTCAGTAAAAGTGGTTTATTTTAAAGTGTCATTTCAAAGTCATTATAAATATTCATGTTATTCCATCGTGATAAGCTAAACGTTTTTGTTACGAAATATGTGTTTTAAGCATCTTCTCTACATCACTAGCTTATCAGAGGTATCTCACTTCTTATCGCCTATTTTCCAATATTTTTGCAGGCGATGAAATGCAATTAATTGTATTAATTCATTCCTGTTGGCATCATAAAAAATTATGCAAAAACGATGATCAAGAAATAGTGAAACCACTCCAAGAGTTTTTGCAGACTTTTTTATGTTTACAGTTTTACTGTTTATTGTAATACTAGGCGATGAAGTCGCTTGCATAAAGCTTCGCTTGCACCATATATTAGAGCAATTAGGAAAGTAATACTTAAAAAAAATCAATAATATTAAGTAAATTTTAAAATTCCATAGGAAACAAAACTTTCAAATAAGCGCACTTTTTTTTAATGGGAAGTCCCATAGAGCCAATGATTATTGTTCATAACTATTTTATTTTTGTGATTTCCAAAATTCGGGTCTCAATCTGGTCTTAAATGTGTTGATTCGATTTCACACAAAAATTATTAAAATCGGTTAAGAACTCGGGAAGTTATGGCGTAACAGACATTGCGTCATTGAAGCTGATCCATGGGATCTTCCTTGTTTTTAGCGAGTTTCCGATATTTCGGCACTGTTGCAAGCGCCATGATCACGAAGCAATTGATCATGGCGCTTGCAACAGTACCGAAATATCGGAAACTCGCTAAAAACAAGGTACATAGTAACAATCTTGTAAATAACTTATATTACTATAATGTTAGTGACCATGAAAGTTTAAAACAATATATAGTTTAACTGTTTTATCGTATTGGAAGTCACGACGAAATCATCCTTACTAATATTATAAATCGGAAAGTGAGTTTGTTTGTTTGTTTGTTTGTTTGTTTGTTCCGCTTTCACGCCGTAACTACTGAACCGAATGCTTTGAAATTTTGCAGACGTAAAGATAAAAGTCCGGATTAAATAATAGGGTACTTTTTATCCTGGAAAAATTGATATTCCCGAGGAAAAACAAAAATATTGTTTGCTTGATGGATGGATTGTAGATGGCGCTGTGTGTCGTTTAAAACAAGGTAAAATATTGCAAACGAATATAAACATGTAAATTTAGAAGCTAAATGATACGATAATGAATCCCCGAAAACGAGGAATTCCCGAGGGATGACGTACAATTTGTTTTATCGTCTAAACTGTTTTTTTTACATCTACTTATATGTTGCAAACGAATATGAGCATGTAAATTTTGAAGCTAAATGATTCACTAAATGACTCATTCCTCGGATTCCGATTATTCCAACAGACCTCCCATTTCAATTTAAAAGACTACAATTTCCTATAAGGGTTTCATTTGCAATGACCATTAATAAAGCACAAGGCCAAACTCTAAGGGTTGCTGGAGTACACTTGGAAAAACATTGTTTTTCGCATGGTCAGCTCTATGTAGCGTGTTCCCGGGTTTCCAATGCCCAAAATCTGCATGTTTTTGCTCCACAAGGGAAAACATATAATATAGTGTACCATTCAGTTTTGGTTTAACAGCTAATTGTATCCAGCGTTACATCGCGCTTCTTAGATTTTTCCGTGGGAATGAGAAGTTTTCTTATAGTTGTGCTTTATACCGCAATATAACCGAATTCCACGCGGTCGAAGCCGCGGGCGGAAAGCTAGTTGATAAATAAACCTAAGAAAAATACGATATTAATATTAGAC
This sequence comes from Calamotropha paludella, assembly GCA_927399485.1. Lineage (NCBI taxonomy): Eukaryota > Metazoa > Arthropoda > Insecta > Lepidoptera > Crambidae > Calamotropha > Calamotropha paludella. The sequence continues at coordinate 22,677,759 of OV656817.1, read as the reverse complement.
ATTATCACACACATTGTTCTGAACCCAAATTAAGTAGAACACTTGTGTTATGGAATTCAGAAACAAAGACGTACCACAACGGCAAGACCGTAACTAATATTGAAAAGTTCGTTGAACATTGACCCGGTCGGGGATCGAATCAGGGACTTCAATGTGGCGTTACCAAACCGGTATACAAGTAATTTCTATTATATTTATTTTATTTAAGTTTTTGAAATTTACATATCTCAAGAAATGTTTACAATAAACAAATATTAAAAATAAACATGTGTGCAATTTACACGTGGTAGAAGTGAAGCCTTCAAGAATAATACGCATACGTATACAAAATACCACGGTTGTTGTGATGCCTTCTCTCAAGCTTTGTACTACGCATGCGCACACAAACAAATGTACGTAAACACACGTACATTATCCTTGTGTTTGGCAGGAAAAAATCGCTTGCGAGCGCTTAAAACTATACAGTTTTCGGTCAGGACACGTTTGCTAACTTCAGTTGCCCTGACATAATCCGCCATTTTGCTTATCATTGCTCAGCGATCGCCATTTTGCTTACAAGCACTCGCAAGCGTTGTTTTCCGCCAAACACAAGGAATGCTTCCTATCTCATTTTCTCCTACGTTAAATCCTATGAATTTATGTGTCCCTTTTTACTGTCGCTTTTTCTTTTCATTGACTTTCGAATCACGACGATGCTAAAGAATTTTTACTTTAAAAATCATTTCAACTGATCTACCGAAACCGTAGAAATAGTATCTACTCGCCCGTAAATTGAATTATCTCTTCTTATAATTAAACTGGTTGATGATATAGCAGAGATCCCGAAAAAAGCCTGCAGAAGTTATACTTATTTATTAAAATTTTAAATGAGCTATCTTTAAGTCGGCCTATTCACTTTAACAGCTAACTTCATGGTGTCGCTTTTTTTGTTGCACGCTGCGAGCGCAATTTCCGTTACATGAAAAATTTCACCCTCAATGCGTCAAAAGAAGTATAACTTCAAAAAATATTTAATTTAAGTTAAGTAATTAAAACAAATAAAAATAAACATGTAATTAGAATTGAAAGAAAACAAATCCAAAAAACAAAAATTGAGATTTAATATTATTATTTAAGTTTTAAGATATCTATTTGATTACGGAAATGATATCTATTCGATATGTGACATTTGTAGAAATTATATTAATTGGTAAGAAAAATATATTATTTAGAGGAGTGAAAAAATGTTCGCTATCGAAACCATGTACCTATGAAATTATTAAACAAAACGCCGACTTTATCAGTAACGCTTCGGTTTTGATAAGTATTCTCGGAACCGACAAGGGATGTTCTAGATAAGCAGGCCATTATATATTATTATTTATCAGGCATGACCCACCATTGTTTTGGCATGAGTTATCGTATACTTATAAATATTTAATATAACGCGGTTGAATGAAGTTATTCCTTTGTTTTTTAAATCAAAGGTGAAGAAACTGCACAATAGTCTGATTAAGGTCTTAAATATAAACATATTAGGTTTAAAATAACTGTTCAGTGACTACTTCAAACTCTCTCATTCTTTTGTAGTTGCATTTGTTTTAAAGTTTGAAAAGTCTTAACCTTCGAGTTGCTAATAAATAACTTGGTATTTTTGATATATAGCTGCAGTGATCTTAATGCATTAAATGATAAGAGAGTGGTGTGATGTGGAAGACGATATAGTGACAAAGATAGAAAAAGAGATGTTGAGATGGTTTGGACATGTAGAGAGGTTAGATTGATAAAACAAGTTTATGAGGCAAATGTGCACGCGCAAATCGTTAAGGGCAGACCAAGGCGAAACGAATAAAGGTCAGGGCAAAAGCATCCTTTACCTGAGCTTCTATGAAAGGTCTGATGAAGTTGATGTTGAAGAAGCGAGATATGTATGTAAAGAAAACCTCTTTCGTGTGTTTTCTCTGCTTATTGTCTCTTGCCGCATATGTCAAGACATGAGAATTGTGACGTTTGATTTTTGTTAAAAAATATGGTTTTCAGTTAATTAATATTTTATTGTAATAGTGAAACGAAATAGAGGCATTAAATGTAGTTTCTCTACATTATTACAGGTAAGAGAAATTTATGTTTAAGTTGCCAACTAAATTAATTTGTCAATTATTGTGTGAATAATTTATTTCAGTAAAAAATTTCTACGTTGTTACAGAAACACAAATTTTGTTTTCTATTCCTCAGAGGAGGACGCCAATACCATTATATGTATGTCAGGTATAAGGTGTGATTCTATGTAGTTACTTTTGCCATCATCATCAGCCTTCTAACCCACAATTAGGCACAGAACTTTCCTTTAAATAATAATAATAATCATTCTAGCCCTTATCATATATTAGTTAGGGTTCGCTCTCCTCTTTTTTTTCGTAGAAAATGGCATTAGGCATTCCCTCGTGCCGGGAGAACACGAGGGATATGTGGGACTATCCTCCACGCCCCTACCCGGCCTAGTGCCCGGTAAAGGCTTGGAGGCCTACCCACTAAAACAGGGTTCGCTCTCCTATTATTGTGCGACATTTCTCTTGGTGTTGTGGTAAATCATTGCTTACGTCTGTCGTCTTAAGGTCCTTAATTGTAGTCATCCACGTCGAAGGGGGCTGACCTTGTACTCTTCTTCCCTAAGTGTACCATTAAAGTTTTTATTTGAAGTAAGACTTCTTTAGGTAGGACTTGTGGGTAACTCAGACAACTCTTTTTTTTCTGACCGAAGTAAGGCTATAGTCTTGTTCCGCCGTCCCCACTTTTTCAATTGTCAACTAGACTTACAAATAGGCGCCACAGTTATATGGTTGATATACCAAAGAGTCGCACTAAGCGTTTTGGTTCCAATTTTGTGATTCATACCGCTAAAGAATGGAACTCTTTGCCTGAGTCTGTGTTTAGTTTCAAACTAAACATAACTTGTGCTATGATGAGTACCGTTTGGTGCAACGGTAGCGATTGAGTCCTGGAAAGGGCAAATGTCTGTGTGATGAATACGAGCATTTGTATCATAGTTATCGGTTTTTATATATATTTCTATGAATATTACTTATTTATGTATCATATACAGGGTGTCCGAGATCTCAACGTCAAGACGAAACGGGGTGACAGTATTGATTGTAACTATCATGAGAAAAATCAGAAAAAAAATCTATCCTATGCAGTTTGAAAATTATGGGCATTTAAGAAAAACCTAGAAATTTGGTCAACCTATTACCCTTTTCGGTTATAGTGGTTATTTTTTATTATTTATGTTCATTTAAACTTTGGAACCATAACCCTAAATAACATTTTTAGAACCACAGTCAAAAATAATGACACAATTGCCCCAAGTTTTCTAGAATTAAGACTATTTAAAATAATTAAAATTAAAAAATTTCAAAATTTGTCGACTTAGAAAGGCCCTCCTTTAAAAAAATGTACTTAAGTGCCTTGGCAAGTGCCATTAAAAGTTCGCGCATTCAATCAGGATTGTAAAATGGTACAATACTTGGACTTGGCATTTTGATTTGACGTTGAGTTCTGAAACACCCTGTATGTATGTCTATCCTAGCATCCTTAACACAAGCCTTACAGTGCTTACCTTTGCCGGCGTATTTTTATTAATGTAAGAGATGTTATACATATTATTATATTATGTATATTACTATGAACAGATGAACAAGCATATAAAACAATGATTCGGGAACCAACGGTAATGTTCAATACAGTTTTTGTTGTAAAGCAAAATACATTCATATGACGACATTCGCGGTCGAGTGACTTGCATACACTGTACAAGAAACTCATCAGCTTTAACAGTTGTAACGACATTTAAAATATTATTGATCGTCTCTACATAATCCAAAATGGCAGCACTGTTATCGTCTTTCCATTAAACAAAGTCAACAAGTATCTAAATAGATTGCATGGATGCTGAGATGTCTATGTCGTTTACATCTCTAAGATGGGTGTTGGGTCTGATGGTAATTTGTCCTTACGGGAGTCAAGTTCAACGGGGAATGATTGAGAGAGCATTAGGGGCGACAAAAGTTCAATGTCAGGGAATCAGGGGGGTCAGGAGGTATCGATTACATATTGGAATACATGTTTAAATAAATATATTTGAACATTGCTTTGACATACAAGATAAGTTGATAAGAATTTATCAATGCAGAGATGTATCAACTAAAACGAAATTCATAGTATTACAACTATTGTTTAAACTATATTCATTTTTATAATAAAGATAAAGAGATGTTTCTATTAAATCAATTCTATTAAATCAAAAATTAAAACTCAGATTGGATGCGAACCCACGATCTTTCCGGGCGAATGCTCCGACCGCTGAGTTACCAAGATATTGTAAAGTGAGAAATATGGCATTTCGAATGCTAAAAAATATATGTTTGATAATGTAAAATAATAATAAACAATAACAAAATAATAAAAAAGTGGTTTATTAACTTTAATTATAACTTTTGTCTATTCCTAGATGGATATAACACGTTAGTAATTTGTTTAAAATCATCAATTTATTTTTATTTATTTAGTCGATTTTCAATGTCGCAAGATGTCGCTACAAGAACATAGGAAAATAGTTGATTTTAAATGTCGCAAGATGTCGCTACAAAATATAGAAGAGTCACTCAATTAGGGTATACATCGCTGGATCATATCCGGCTCGAAGGACCACGAACAAAAGCTGGAGTTCTTTCAGGCGTAGACATTTATAATTTTTTTACGTTCCTGGCTACCCAACTGGATGCGGGGGAGAGAGGTGGTAAATACTCATGGATACTCCGGCCCAGCTTCGAAGTTATGTCAGACTGACTCAACACTACCTAGAAAGTGCCATAGCCTAGGATAGCTATAAAGGCATTATATAAGCGACCGCTTCGGGGGAACCGCGGCTACGCAACGAATTTATATATTCCTTACACTTGTATATCTATAAAACAGTAAACCATAGCGTGATTCAATTATATTCTTGTAGCGACATCTTGTGACATTGAAAATCAACTAAATATAAAAATAAAAACATAATTTCAAACATAATATGTGACTTCCCATTGTGTACAACTAAATAATGGACACATAATTTCGTTAACATTGCGCGCTATCTAATGTCCTTAAACGAATAAAAAATCAGAGCAAATGACCTTGAATCTAAATTATTTATAATGATGATGTAGATATTTAAGAATAGAACTGATGTAGGATGCTGTAAATATCTGAATTAGATACTTTTTGTTATCCCAACTGTTGTCACATAAAATTTTAACGGACATTACTGTAAATAAATCGTCATGCCATTCATAAACTAAATACACAGATTTAATAAAATATGATAATAAAATACGTTTGAAATCTATTTATGATAATATTCCGGACAACTCACACCAATTATTAAGTGCCAGCTTGTGCTATGGATAGTAAATAACGGATATAAGAACATGACTAGAGAACAAATGCTTATGATCATCTCACAAACATTTGCCCCTACCAGGATTCGAACCTAGGACCAAGGGTGCATAGGCAAGATCCCTGCCATTGTACCAATCTGTTGTCATAACTTATAACCCGTACGTACTGTGACAGGGAATTTTTATATATAGGTATACAGATAGATATAAGCTGACTAGACCACGCGTTGCCGTAGCTCAGTTATTATATTTGCAATTTTTTATTTAAAATTAAAATGACACATATCCTATGTCCTAAGACGGAACAAATCCAGCAAAATGAAAAAAAAATCATCAAAATCGGTTGAGTAGTTTCGGAGTTCATCGGGGTCAAACATTGTGACGTGTAATTTTTATTTAAGATTCATTTTAAGAAAATATTTATATCATTGAGCGAAGCTCTCTTTTAGGCAACTCACAAATTTCGCTTGTCTCCCTCCTGCTACTTAACGGTTCAACCGATTCAAACGAATTTTGGCATGAACATACATGATTATAACTTGACGGACATAGGCTATGTAAAAAAAATATAGACTTTACCATGGAGGAATAATCACCGAAAGAAAAATTCAAAAGCTGATCACAGCCAAACTGCTGATACTGCATTGATGAAATTTGGCGCCAAAACTCACACCGTGGTCGTGACTAATGTGCAAAAAAAAGTTTTGAAATTGGATACACAATCGAGGAATAATCACTCTTCAAAATCGCTTCGCTCAGTATTTGCAAACAGCAGCATGTATTGCAGACCTAGTATAAATTTGGTTAAATAAAAAATAAAATATCATAAACATTAGTAGTATTCATTTAAAGAGTGAAATGTAGACATTCCGTTGAAATCGAAATCCTATTAATCAACAAATAGCTTTCTAGAGTCGGCGTGGTAATGCGCAAACCAATGCAACGCGGCCAATGAACGCGACGGACCACTTTCTTCGGTGACCTTCATTTCATGGCCTGCTCATCATGTAGGCCAATGAAGTGGCCGATACAACTTAAGTCAACATTGTGATTCACTTTTTTTAATCCAAAAAGTGTTAGTTTCCTAATTAATGATTAATCTTTGTTTTTTACACTAATTGTTATAGTGAACAATAAGTGTTTTATTACTTTGTTAGTGCAGTAAATAGTGTAACAATAATAAAAAAGTATAATAAATCACTAAAATACGTTTCGGCGTCTTATAAAAATCTATAAGACATCTTACGTTAATTCAATAGGTTCATGTTATTGTTTGAATCTATTTAATTAATATCTATAATAAAAAAGTTTTTTTGACGTGATAACGTCTTATAAATCGATGAACACCGGCTGCATGCACGAAGTGTAACGTTCCGCCTGAGCCGGACGTGCAAGCGAGAGCACGGAACAAGCGATAGAGAGGCACAATCGGCTTAAACGTTCGACTTGTGGCGCATCTATCTCTCTTCCACTTCATGGAGTGAAAAATTAATGTGGTTTCAATTTTTTTATTACAACAACTTAATGTTATTATATCAAAAACAAAATTGTCAATTCACTTCGTCTTTGTATTATACAAAATAATGATAATTTAGTGATACTAATTCAATTCAATTCATAAAAGTATGCAATTTTTCATCAGTGTTTTCTTATGACGCTATCACGTAAAATTGGACCCATTTCTGCAAACAAGAACCAACCCACAGTTTGAGAACTATACAACATGGAACCTAAACACTTATTATTTATAACATTTATAAATCTGATATTTCTAGATAGGCTACAGTATTTCACATGAGGTTAACAAATATTCATTCATTAATATACTATGTATGTATTTTGCACATTCTGTTTACAAAAGTCTCGTTTTCTCGAAACCAACCTGCTGTGGGTTGGTTCTTGTTTGCAAAAATGGGTCCAATTATAGTCCGTAAACTGACTTTACAGACAACCAATTTGTGCTTCTAAACGGAAGCGATCCTGCCTTGCCCGGAATGGGCAGAAATGTGATGAATATGCGCATTTGTACCTGACTCATAGTAATTAATTGATTTTTTATTGAATTTCTTTGAATATAACGTATTTATAAAAAATATGTGTATCTTTATCCGCTACCCTAGTATATATGTCACAAGCCTTACAGTACTTAATTTGGGCTTTATATATTCTTTATTGCACTTATAAAGTAATTAAACAATACATTTACATATATTAGTGAGCAATGGTGGGTTTATCTCTAAAAGAGATCTCTTCCAGCCAACCAAGGGTATGTGGGTGATTAAACAGGTAAGCGGGACAACTTTAGAGTGCAGATCATATTATTATAATATTCATAAAAAAAAGTCAAACGTCAGGATTAAATATAAAATAAAATATGCGCAAAATCCGTAAAAATATGTATATATCCGTATAAATTTATTCAAATATGTAATGTGCGCGGAAGTGTAAGAACTTCTGAGTGACATATAAAAGTATCACCTTTTTATACACGTTTATCAATTATTATGTACGCCAATTGCCGATATTAATACAATGTGTTTAAACATAGTAATTATGTAACAAAATAAAGGTGTAAAGACCTGTTAAGCCAGCTTGCAATCGCTTCAACCATAACGGCAGACGAGGCCTTGACAGAGAGCAAAAGGACAATAGTAGCCTCACAGTTCAACTCTTATTGGTTACATCAGAACCACACAAGGAGGAAATTACAATGTGAATACAAAATCTATTACAATATCCATTTACGAATAACAATAACAATAATATAACAATCTGAGGATAAAAGATAAAATTAACAAAGTAGTGAAAATTATAGAAATACTAGCTTTTAATTTTTCAGTCTTTTTAAAACTTCCCTCAAAAGCAGTGGTGAGCAGTGGCGTCTCTAGCCCATGTAGCGCCCGTGTGCAATCATTACTCTAGCGACATCTAGTAAGCGCACGGTCAAAATAGAATGGGTACATTACTATAAACTGACAAAATTCCCCAATCGATAATAAACTCTATTGTTTGTAGATTAAATTGATTATCAATTAATAAAAGCCAGTTTTGGATGCCACGATGTGCTGACTGACTGTATTTAGAATTATACAGGGTAAACATCCCTAACAAGCCAAAACGTATACATTTCTATATAAATGTTAAGTATATCAATGTCATAAATTGAAATTGTAATCAAAACGACTTTCTATTCTCACTCGATCAGCTGATCGGTCATTTTGTATGGGGAGTCCATATTTTACCATTTCCATTTATTGACATCGAAGTGATTGAAACTGCTCAGCGCCCTCTAGGATCGCGGCGCCTGCACCATAAGTAAAGATGCCTCAGGTGGTGAGGTTGAACTTCACCTTTTTTATGTTGCATCCAGTTTCATTTTATTACAATTACGTTGGATATAATTAATAAGTATTTAAATTAAAACAAACTTGTAGTTAAGGAGATTGTGAGCTTGTAGTTGGATTTGACCTTTCTTATTCAATTTCTTATCACGACTAAGTTAGATAACAACGGCCAAATGCTAAAGTAAACTTTGGAAGTAGGTGTTCTAGTATTAATTGTTATCTGAAGCAGCAAACTATAGGTACTGTTTTATTAGCTTTCTTGAAAATCAAGCGAGTATATTGAAATGTACCATCAGAGTTTTAATTGGATGGCGCAATGTCTCTTACACCATAACTTCCCGAGTTCTTAACCGATTTTAATATTTTTGTGCAATCGAATCAATAGGTTTAGGACCAGATTGTGACGGCGCCCGAATTTTGAAATTCGCAAAAATTCCCATCGAAACCAAAAAAAACTTTTTTCTCTTTTAGGTATTTCGCTCTGCTCCAATATATGGTGCCGGCGTAGATTTATGCTTAGCGACTGCATCTCCTAGTATATAGACTAGCTGACTCGGCTACGCGTTGCTGTGTTATAAATTAAAATGAAAGCAATCCTATGTCCTAAATCGAAACAAATTCAGTTAAATGGAAAAAAATCATCGGAATCGGTTTAGTAGTTTCCGAGTTTATCGCAGTCAAACACTGTGTCAGGGATTTTTTTATATATAAAGGTATATCTTTTTATTTTGAATGGGTTCGCTCTTGATCCCAGTCAAGTCCGGTTGCCGATGGAGTGAGCTAACCCAGAAGATGCCTATTTACCCTGATTTTGCAAACGGACGGGTTATAAGTACTCGGAAATACAGACGCTGGGAGAGAGTTCCATTCTTTTGTTGTGCACATTATAAAACCTGTTGAGAAGCTTCTAGTGCGACAGTTTTAGCAACTAAGAAAGGGTGGTAGTCTTTAATGCGTCTGGATGTCTGATGGAAGAAGGAAGATGGTGGTATGAGCACATGCAGCTCCTGAGCACACTTTCTAAAGTATAGTCTGTAAATGACCGACAAAGAGGCAACTTAATATTTCACACTAATACCAGGGTAACTGTTCGACATGCATATATGATACAAAGATAGGTAAAATTCATAGAAATATATACAAGTACCCTTGACTCAGATATTTGTACCTATGTACGACATTCTTGTTACACTAACTTTGCATTCCAAAATAAAAATAGTAAGGTATCGTAGTAAGGAATTAATAAATAAATAAAAAAAAGAACGGGTTGCACTCCGGGAGTGCCGACAGAAGCAAAAACATGAACGGTAACATGAATATTTTGGAATGGTTAGGGAATAATTTCGCACGAATTGCTTTTATTTATCAGTATAAAAGTACTATCATTTATGTGGTAAAATACAATATTCATTTATTGCGCTATCGTACACAAACACTCACACACACTCACGCAAGCGCCTTGCACCGCTTAAACGAAACAGCAGGAGCAGGCATACATTTTCGCCGCACAGTAGAAAGAGAGGGCGATATCACTTCCTCTCCTACGCCGCGCCGACAGTCTACTCTCCCTCCGTCTTACGACTTTTCGATCAGGTCACGTGTCCTGACGCGAGCTTAACATTTTTTACCCATCCCAAAAAGTGCACAACCCCGCTAAAGAAGTTTTCACTTCAAAATACAACAATTAATATCAAGAATCCCACGCTTTTCTTACAATGACATTAGCTTTCTTGATAAAAACTTAATGGTTATATAGAAATTTGTCTTTTAATTTATAGTCTAAAATAAACCAACTACTATCCCAAATATAATTTATTAATGATTAAGAGAAAGAATTAAATATTTTATATCAACTTCTCGAGTTCAATACTCAATTTGAAAACTACAATATCTCTCATAATTCGCTTGATATTAAATTTTTGTTAGCCATCGTATTGAGTTTAAATCGTATGTATTAAGGCCAAGTGTGACCAGTTTTGTAACGACCAAACGAATGCATTAAGGTTCAAATTGAAATCTTGGTTCCGTTTTATCCGTGAGAAATCATCAAGTTATTGTGAAAACGTATTATAGTAACGCAAGCATATTTTATATACGCCTGTTGGGAAAGCTTCAAATATATGGATAATTCTATAAATATCATATTAAATATACATATATTGTATTTATTTTATTTTTAGCATTCACTATGCCGTATTTATATAACTATAAGGTGTATTTTAAATCTTATACATACATTGTTTTGAACTCAAGTAGCTAAAGCATTTGTGTTATGTGTAATTCAGAAACAACGACGGTGTCCAGCGCCGTCTTTAACCTATTGAAGGCCCTGGGCATATAAGAATAACGGGGTCCCTATGACTTTGACAGAACACTTTTATATTACCAGAATAGACAATGAAAGTAGATAAACAAGGTTTCAGATTTTTTTATTGACAGTCAATAGATGAATACATAATCTTTAATTTAAATGGGGCGATTCTCACATATTTAAAATTATCTAAGCATGCTGAAATTCGATAGCCTTATTTTGGGTGAGAGTAGAACAGCTTCGAGCATGCAAATGCTAATAAGCAAGTCGATAATATAGTTCCTAATTGAGGTTCGATTTACTCTAATTAAATAAGTTTTTTCAGTAATAAATGTCGGTTTTGGTTTAGTGATCTGGCAGAAGCTGTCGGTCGCGGGGCTTTGGGCATTAGCCCAGAGTGCACAGTGGGAAAGAGGGTTCTGATGGTGTCACAATAACAAAACCCAAAAATATAGAAAAGTTCTTTTTCTATATCGGCCTGGCCGGAAATAGAACCTTGGACCTCGGATTGGCGATACAATGAAAAAAATAAACAATTTTAATAACTTAAAATTACTTTACTGACAGAACTCTATGAGAAGATCGTCATTTTGAAAAGATATGAGTTATAGAAATGGAGACTATAATGCATCTAAGAATTAAGTACAGTGAGAACAAAAATACTAATGCTAACACTGACAGTACCAACTTTCACGTCGCATTGTTCAAGTACAGTCAGCAATAATAATCATAATTCTTTTATTTGCATAAAACATGGTACAATACAAATTCAAATTCAAATCTTTTTTTTATTTGGTTTCGTAACTAAATAATATAAAAATATATATATATTAATAAAAAACAGATATACGGTGAAACCAAAAAGGCAACCACTCAGCATTTGTTGCAGCATGGACATCACCTGCAACGCTGGTATTACGTGGCAACCTAGATGCGTACGTGTGCAGACCAAAAGAGACAACAATTAAAAGCAAAATATATACCTCTACATAAATAAAAAACAGTTCCCATTTTACCCAATCACAGACTTTTTATCTTTTTATTGCATTGAAAACCATACAACGATCTCAATATATAATAATTATTTAAAAAATGGCAAATTATATTAATAAAAACTATTGTTGAACACAGTTATCTGTCATGTTAAGATTTGGCGACTAAGTAAATATTTTTTAAATTTAAGTTTAAAAGAACACTACAGGGATGTTATTTTTAGAACTTACATGGTTTATAGATTTGTCGTGCCAATAAATCGTCGTCAGCTTAATTAATTATATTAAATTTTTAATGAGTAACAGTTAGAAATAAAATTATAATAAAAAAGAAATATGCCATTGTCATTAACAATTTCATATATTACATTACAAAAATATTAATAATTTGTGAGAATTTTAACTGTGCAGTTATCGCGGTTCTTGAGATACAGCCTCGTGACAGACAGACGGACGGACAAACAGCGAAGTCTTAGTGATGACCGTTTTAACTCTTTGGGTACGGAACCCTAAAAACAATTAAAAGATAATGTAATTAAAAACTTCCGGAGCAATATAACTATAAATTTTTGTTTATATTAAAACTATAAAAGAAACTATAGTTAATTTTCGTGAAATTATCATCACTGATTGGACGCGTAATTAGAAAATTGCTGATTGATAAAAAAAAGTATGATACAATTTTTTTTCAATTC